>CM057343.1:334740413-339540413 GCA_030015575.1 Agapanthus africanus
TTATGTCTATTTATAGACTAAAGCAGATATAGCGGAGATAGATCATCTATTTCTGATGTGACAGTCATGGGTTTGACGTCATCAGAATAGGGGACGGATCTGTTGAGAAGGTAGTAGGGTGTGATATCCGGGTTTTGGATGACATACACAGAGTAGGAAAAGAAACTCCTATACTACGATCGGTTATACTATGGTCGTCACACAGTTGTTTCTCCACAAAGGAAAAGGATTTTATATCAGACATACTGGTTACTAGATCTATGGTCTTAGATCTAGATTTGGGTGGTTTCCCAATCAGGGTACTTGACAGCATTCTAAGAGTATTTAGGATGGACGACTCCTGGCACGGTAGTGTACCTGCAGGTAATGGAGTCACCCTCTCCAAAGGTGTCTTACAGACTAAAGGGGAGAGGGACGGGCATGATTGGCAGATCACTTGCTCAGGCAATTGAGTCAATCGTGAGATGTCAAGTACCACACCAGATGTTGTTCTTGCACTAGATGCAATAAGTTGACATTAATCCAATCCTGGAGAAACAGTCGGAAGCAGTTTTAGAACATAAGTGGATGTTCTAGGGATATGATAACGACAGCCTCATTGGGAGACAGTTATCATTCCAGGCTTCCAAGGTGACATGGACGACAAGGAGGTTGTCAGAGTTATAGTTTTTCCTTCTGACAAGGGGCAGTATTTTGGACAGGTGGTCCAAGGCAATACTGAGGGAGGCATGGCGCAGGATACTGATTAAGTTCAGTTGACGATACAGTCTAAGAAGTTTGGATTTGGAGTTCATTTATGAGCTAGGTCCCATCAGACATCCAGACATATTCTGAGACAGGTATTGGTCTTTTCGGGAGATGGCTTTCTCCGCGAACTTGAGATATAGAGAGACATAGAAAGAAACATCAAGGCAGATCCACTCACTGAGGCTATTCCTCGAACGCAATAGTTTCGCAAACGAGCTTTGTGAGACTGACTAGTAGAGGAGTTGGGTGTTCGGTATCACACGGGCTGTGAGTATGCGACATCGCAATAATTAGCCTTGAGTGCAAGTGGGAGATTGTTGGAGATAGTGCCCTCAGAGTCAATTATTAGGTCACAGGTACGTGATTGTAATGATTGATGGAGGAACTATCCCGGTAGGGCAGTCTTACTCGAGATGATAGTATGCTATCTGGTTTACCTTTATCATCGTGTACTGCTTTAGGTGACCTGACAAGTCGCTATTACACGTTGATAGAGCCCCTAGGATTCTTGCTTGACCACCAGCAGTATGAGGGCGATCATATAAGTGGGAGCTGGGGTCTATAAGCTTATCCTTAAAAGGTCCCTAGTCGTGGGAGTTTCGAGACTGGGCATCGATACTCCATTAGTAGACTAGTGTATACAGTCGAGACCCCGACGAGGGACGGTGGCCGGTCTCACAAGCCACTGGTGTTAGTTGGATCACCTAAGATGTATACAGGTGCTCATTGGGTTATGAGTACACCGGACAGGACTCGCCGGGGAACATGCTAGTTGGTCATATACCAGACGTCAGATGGCAGTTCCCTGGTGACATGTATGCAGGTTAGTTCATCGACCTGGGGATCGTCATTTGTCTCGTGTGAGTTCCTACTGTACTTTGATTACTACCCTACCACGGCTCAAAGGAGTCGTGCAAACAGGTTTTACTTGGGTACAGTCCCGAGCCACATGGAGGCAGTGAGCGTATCTTCAGGGGTTCGTCTCTCCCGGTATTGGGGGTGAGGTCGTGCTGTGTCTAGGAGAGCCATTACACAAAGTCCTTGGCCAAGGCAAGGAGATTTACTGGTAGGTATTCCAGTAGTATCTCAGGGTGTTCTGGGCTACACTCCGACACGACTTGTACCGCTTTTGGGGGTCTGACTTTTACCAACCCCCTAGGCCCGCCATGCGATACTCATAGACGAACGGACCGGACTGTACGGATATTGTCACTGACAGGCTCAGTAGGGTTGTCAGGCTGAGTTCACTCACAGACGTCCCTTTTAGTCAATACTTGGTAGCCCGTTACATATTGGCTTATACCTCTGACGTGCTAGTGGTTAAATCCACAACCGAGGTGTTGACGAGTCTTTAGAGTCCCCCACATTCAGTTACTCAGCTTTCGGGCGAAAGGTTGTAGAGGCCGTATGGAGATATGGCAAGGTCCGATCAGATACGTGCGGTATTGCACGGATCAGGATCGGACAGTTTGTACTATAGGCCGTATGGTTATATGGCAGGGTTCGATCAGATACGTGCGGTATTGCACGGATCAGGATCGAACAGATATTACTAGCCGGCTTTGGTTTAAGCCGGATCCTAGTATAGTACAGTGTAGATTTTGTCTCATTGCATTTGTATTTCGGTCGAAATACAGATGCGGGTGTGTATGCACAGTATCGGGGTTTTCCTGTAATTTATTACGGGATCAGTTTTCTGGAGTTGCCAGTTTGCTTTTCGTTTCGGCCAATTTCCTTTGTTCCGTTCATTGGCCGAAGTGTGGTGGAGGAGGGTTTATTTGCATTGTTGCAAATAGGCATTAGTGGAGGGGGTTCTTTGCAATATTTATATCATGATGGTTTCATGATGGAGCCCATCTTTTGACTTCTAGCTTTATGATGATGGCTTGACCATTGTAGGTTATGATTGGCTTTTAGAGTGTTGGGTTTTGTTCTCTCATCATCTCTTTTCATCATTGCTTCCACCCACCCCCTTGACTTTTCTCTTTCTCTCTCCAATCACACTTGAGAAAAGGGGGGCCGGCCATTCCAATGAATGGGAATGGAATGGGGCTCATTTTTGAGGTGTGGTATTTTTGCTTCTCATGTTTGCTAGAAAAGTCCTCTAGCTCATTTCCTAAAGTTGTTCTCCTTTCCTCCACCAATGGCAATTCCACAATCCCCAAAAAAGTGAGACATGGTTCTTCACACATTCTACAGCAAATCTTGGGCACGTCGAGTAGCCGGCTTCGTGCCCGAGTTGCCTCGGCATTGAGGTGGGAGCCCGTAAAAGAAGTAGGCGATGTGGTGCACTTCCGGCGACGAGGAGGAGACGGGACATTCCGCAGGAGATCGGGACGATGATGAGAAGACCGGAGGACTTGGATCGTCGGTATATCTCTCTTCCCTTTCTTGTTGGTAGCTAGGACTAGTTAGTGGTTCGATCCGGGTATTAGTGCGCGGCGGTTTTCCAGTTCAGTAAAATTAAAGTTTATCACCGCTTCCGCATTTGGCCGTCGGATTGACGGCCGGGGCGCCGCCGTGCACTTACATATCTATACATGTATATATATTCAGTTTGCATTCTTGCTCGACATGATAGTATGCTATCTGATTCTTCTTTATCTGACATGTTTATTTGATCATGCTTCTATTCATTCATACATGCTGATAAAGCCCTAAGGATATCGGCTTGACTACTCTGATTATGATGGAGATCATACTAGTGGGACATCTGTAGTCTATAAGCATATCCTGGAAAGTCCCTAGTCGTAGGTATATCGAGACGGGGCATCGATATACCAGAGTAGACTAGCGTATATGATACTAGACCCATACGATGGGCGATGGATGTTCCCAAATTATCGATGTTTGACATCAAGATCATATACGGGTGCTCAGTGGTGACTGGGTACACTGGACGGACTCACCGAGAACTCCTATATGGAATTATATCTATCGTCGGATAGCAGTTCTTAGGTGACACTGGTACAGGTTAGTCTGTAGACCCGAGATCGTCATGGAGTCTTGTGTGTTCTCCCACTGTACTTTGATTGCCACCCTACCACGGCTCTACTGAGTCGTGCAAACAGGTGGCCGTTGGGTACAGTCCCGAGACACACGAAGACGATGAGCGATAGGAGGGGTTTCGTCTCTCCCGGTATTGGGAGTTGATGCTGTGCTGTGCCCGACTGGTTATAACAGCAAGTCCCTGGCCAGGGCTGTTGAGATTTGCTGATAAGTGTTATCAGTAGTTTCTCGATCTGTTATAGACCATTCACCGGCACGACTTATTGAGTTATTGGGGTCGACGTGACCATCCCTAGGCTCGATATGCAGCATATCTGACGAAGAGACCGGACTGTACGGTAGTGTTGCCGGATGGCTCGACGGGAGTTGTAGCAGGTTCGCTTATTGTCTTCTGATCGCTCAATACCCGGGTGGCCGTTACGTTTAGCTGACCGCTTGCGGCTTGAGGGTACCTGATATGATCATCACCCTCTGCCGGCGTATTGACGAGTCTTAGAGTCCCACAAAGGAGTTACCCAGTCCAGGCGAAACGTTGTGGTGCACGTATGCGATATGCGCATGCACCCGATTGAAATGTGCGTATATGATACCGAACATTGATCGGGTGAACTACTTTTGGTGGGGTCATATGAGATATGACCGGATTGATAAATCAAGTGTTGATTTTGTTGCGCCACGGCAGCGCCCCGGTCGCGTACTCGAGGCCAAATTGCGGAATCAAAATTTTTTTCCTTACTCGGAAACCGGCGCTACCGCGGACAAAGAAAACCCGGATCGTAACCATTAACCGATACTAGCTAACAAGAGATGGGGTGAGAGATGTACCGAGTGATCCGAGTCCTCCGGTCTTCTCGTCGCCGTCCCGATCTCCCGCGGATCCTCCGGTCGTCACATCCTCGCCGGAAGGGCACCACATCGCCTGCGTCTTTTACGGGCTCCCGCCTCGATACCGAGGCAACTCGGGCATGAAGCCGGCAACTCGACATGCTCAAGATATGCTGTAGAGTGTAGTGTAGATGATACTTGTCTCATTTGGGGTTTGTAGTTGCCTTGATGGAGGAATAAGATTATGGAAAAATGGTGCTTTCATTTTTCCAAAACTAGATGAATGATATGAAGAAATTTGTGTCATGCCAACAATAAAATTTCTCTCATCCTCACTCAAAATGTGGCCGGCCAATATGAGATTGGAATGGTGGAGAGTGAAAACCAAAACCATAAGAAGGAAGGTTATTGTAGGATCAAGGAAGAGGTGACCACATCAAAGACATCATGATAACAAAACTTACATCAAACCATACCCTTTCTTTTCTCATTAAATGCAAGTGATGGTGCAAGATATCATAATCAATACAATTGCAATAAACCCCTCCACAAGGTGTTATTTGCAAACTTACAAATAACCCCCTCCATCGGAAAAGTCCGGCCGGGAAAGAACAAAGGAAAACCGGCCGGAACGGAATGCAAACTGGCAACTCCAGAAAACTGGTCCCGTAATAAATTACAGGAAAACCCCGACACTGTGCATACACACCTGCATCTGTATTCCGACCGGATACAAATGCAATGAGACAAAATCTACACTGTACTAAACTAGGATCCGGCTTAAACCAAAGCCGGCTAGTAATATCCGTTCGATCCTGATCCGTACAATACCGCACGTATCTGATCGAACCCCGCCATATAACCATACGGCTGCTAGTACAAACCGTCCGATCCTGATCCGTGCAATACCGCACGTATCTGATCGGACCCTGCCATATCTCCATACGGCCTCTACAGCGTTTCGCCCGAAAGCTGAGTAACTGAAAGTGTGGTGGACTCTAAAGACTCGTCAATACTATGGCTGTGGATTTAGCCACTAGCACGTCAGAGGTATAAGCCAATACGTAACGGGCCACCAGCTATTGACCAAAAAGGGACGTCGATGAGCGAACTCATCCTGACACCCTACTGAGCCTGTCAGTGACAATATCCGTACAGTCCGGTCCGTTCGTCTATGAGCATCGCATGTCGGGCCTAGGGGGTTGGTAAAAGTCAGACCCCCAAAAGCGGTACAAGTCGTGTCGGAGTGTAGCCCAGAACGCCCTGAGATACTACTGGAATACCTACCAGTAAATCTCCTGCCTCGGCCGAGGGCTTTGCGTAATGGCTCTCCTAGACACAGCGCGACCTCACCCCCAATACCGGGAGAGACGAACCCCTGAAGATCCGCTCACTGCCTCCATGTGGCTCGGGACTGTACCCAACTAAAACCTGTTTGCACGACTCCTTTGAGCCGTGGTAGGGTAGTAATCAAAGCACAGTGGAAACTCACACGAGACAAATGACGATCCTCAGGTCGATGAACTAACCTGTACACATGTCACCAGGGAACTGCTATCTGACGTCAGGTATAAGCCCAACTAGCAGGTTCCCGGCGAGTCCTGTCCGGTGTACTCATAACCCAATGAGCACCTGTATACATCTTAGGTGAACCAACTGACACCAGTGGCTTGTGAGACCGGCCACCGCCCCTCGTCGGGGTCTCGACTGTATACACTAGTCTACTAATGGAGTATCGATGCCCTGTCTCGAAACTCCTACGACTAGGGACCTTTTAAGGATGTGCTTATAGACTACCAGCTCCCACGTATATGATCGCCATCATACTGCTGGTAGTCAAGCAAGAATCCTAGGGGCTCTATCAACGTGTAATAGCGACATGTCAGGTTACCTAAAACAGTACACGATGATAAAGGTAAACCAGATAGCATACTATCATCTCGAGTAAGACTGTCCTACCGGGATAGGTCCTCCCTCAATCATTGCAATCACGTGCCTGTGATCCAACAATTGACTCTGAGGGCACTATCTCCAACAATCTCCCACTTGCACTCAAGGCTAATTATTGCGATGCCGCATACTCACAGCCCGTGTGATACCGAACACCCAACTCCTCTACTAGTCAGTCGCATAAAGCCTGTTTGCGAAACTATTGCGTTCGAGGAATAGCCTCAGTGAGTGGATCCGCTGTGATGTTTCTTTCTATGTCTCTCTATATCTCAAGTTCGCGGAGAAAGCCATCTCCCGAAATGAGCAATACCTGTCTTAGAACGTCTGGATGTCTGATGGGACCTAGCTCATAAATGAACTTCAAATCCAAACTTCTTAGACTGTATCGTCAACTGAACTTAATCAGTATCCTGCGCCATGCCACCCTCAGCATTGCCTTGGACCACCTGTCCAAAATACTGCCCCTCGTCAGAAGGAAAACTATAACTCTGACAACCTCCTTGTCGTCCATGTCACCTTGGAAGCCTGGAATGATAACTGTCTCTCAAATGAGGCTGTCGTTATCATATCCCTAGAACATCCACTTATGTTCTAAGACTGCTTCCGACTGTTTCTCCAGGATTGGATCAATATCAATTTATTGCATCTAGTGCAAGAACAACATCTGGTGCGGTACTTGACATCTCATGATTGACTCAATTGCCTAAGCAAGTGATCTGCCAATCATGAGTATCCCTCTCCTCTTTAGTCTATAAGACACCTTTAGAGAGGGTGACTCCATCAACTGCAGGTGCACTACCGTGTCAGGAGTCGTCCATTCTAAATACTCATAGAATGCTGTCAAGGTACCCAGATTGGGAAACCACCCAAATCTAGATCTAAAACCATAGATCTAGTAACCAGTATGTCTGATATAATATCCAAGTCCCTTGTGGAGAAACCACTGTGTGACGACCAAAGTATAACCGATCGTAGTATAGGAATATCACTTCCTACTACCTTCTCAACAGATCCACCCCCTATTCTGATGACGTCAAACCTATGACTGTCACATCAGAAATAGATGATCTATCTCCGCTACATCTGCTTTAGTCTATAAATAGACATAAGCCTGATGTCCACCAATGCTTCCGCTACTCCCACTGACTACGACAACCTTCTGGCAGAGTCATACAGACGTGCAGTTCTAAAGCTAGTTTAGAACGACGCTATACTCATCCTCCTGCCGGGTCTCGCAGCCTGGAACAACAGCAATGGTAATTGTGGGTAAACAAGAACTTCCCTGTCACCGTCCTTGAGGCTACCGTAGTACCTCTCGGGTGCCTGAAGTTACCCACCTTATCTGCGGAGTGGCCAATGGAATGTCAAATCAGATTGAATCTTTAGGTTCCTTATCAAATCTTCAGTAATCGTTTGTGGTTCTGGAATTACTTCCAGTTCTACCATACTCCCACTACTGTTTTCTGAAAAAATCCATTTTTAATAAAAACTGTGGCGAGTCTAGAACAATATTGCTATTGTTCATCCAGATGGTAGAAAGTCAACCCTCGTCATAGCCTGGGTCAACCCACAAACAGCCATTACAGAAACGTGCCTTGAGTTGTCCAGTGTCTGGTTTTAAGCATAAGCCGGACAACTCCCCGTACCTTAACATCGTTAAGATATGAACTGTTCTATATCTAATATAGAACCAGAGGCACTGATTCAATTGAACCAGATTCAAATCATGCAGCTTATCTTCAGTGCATGTCAACTAAATGGAAGGAGGCCTATCAGCATTACTCAACTTAGGAAAGCTTCCAATTATGAGTATCCTGAAAGAGAAGCAAGTTCTCTTAATCATTACTATCAACTGAATACCATACACAAGTATCTACATCTTCGATCACTTTGAAGAATCCCGATACTTGCTATACCTGGTTCTCTACTCTATTCAAATACCTATAACTCCTCAAAACTTAGACCCTGTGTTTCCACGAAACACATGTCTAAGAACCAGAGAAGTTAAAAGTAAACAGAATATAGTATGAGGACCAACCCCTCTGTCCTAATGGACACTGGACAACATACAATACTCTGTATAAGTCCTCTGAGTCTAACAACTGTTTCACTGTGTGTCGTAGGTTGAAAACTGTACTTATGGTTAAGAAGAATTACACCGCTGTTTAATGCTCCTTACCTAACCATCCACTGATATAGGTAAATGTCATCGACATAATATCAAAAGGTATATCTCACTCTATGAAAATAGACGTACAGATATATCAATTTGAAATTGGTGCATAACCGCGGATATTCAAAACCAAAAATTTGCCGACCGGCAAACAACCCAGGTGACTTCCTCAAATATCACCGATTATAACGAATCCCGATATAAAGAGAATGGTCACCTAATTCCCAATAACTTACTCCCACTCAGCATCTGTAAAACCATACAGATGTGAGAATCATACCTGGTAAATACATACCCTGGAGCAAGTGTCTAACTGGGAAAACATTTTTCTATTAATAGTACAGAGTGAAACTGAAACATTGAAATGTTTCGTTGGGGTATCCTGGTATTCTTAGTAATGCCTCTTCCATTATCCAGATTCACAACTGTGACCTTATAATTCTTTGCCACCTCTCCAAATCCCTTTATATGTCTTTAGTCATTATCTTCTCTACACCCCCTTAGACCAAATGGTTTTCTTCCTTCCCTACCGTTCGGCACCAGCCTATGGTTTGGAAGAAGACTATCCAAAAGGCATAAAGGGTGTACTGTCCCAATCCTAGGAACACTCGCAATGCGAGAGAAGGTGAAGATGAAAGACACCTGAATGTACTTAATTCCTATTTCTCCTGAACCAGAATCCATCCCCGAACTGGAACAAGTTCCTCTCGAGTTCGTATATAACCATACGATGGAGTATCCAATAAACTGTGGATCTTCGTAGTGATACGGAGTGTCCTGGAGAAATACAAAGGTGATTTAGGATTGGCGAAGAAATACTTGGTTTGGTCGTGAATATCAGTCGCAATTTACTTTGCCCTCTTACTAATCCCTTGCTTTGTCTTAATCTTAATACCTTCTGTACACCGTTTAGGCTAACTGGTTTTCTTCATTCCCTACCCGTCGGCACCAGCCTATAGTTTGGAAGAAGACTATCCAATTTGCGTAATAGGTGTACTACACCTAAACCAAGGAGTACTCGCAACCTGAGAGAAGGTGAAAAGAAAAAGACAACTGAATAATCCTATTCGTTTTCTCCAGAACCAGAAACCATCCTCGAAGTACTTCGAGTTCGTATATAACCATACGATGGTTTTGTCCAATGGAAGTGGACGTTCGTAGTAATACGGGGTGTCCTGGAGAAAAAAGGGTAGAAGTAGGAGTGACAATGAGGTCTGCAACTCTGACAATCCAAAAGCCAGTGTTAAGAAGGTTCGGTCAACTTGGTCACTGAGTCATAGTCCAGGGTCGGGTCAATGGTCGCTGCCAGAGAGAGAGAAAAGAAACACTCAGCATGCACTCTAACCTAGATCAGAATGGTTATCACTTTATCTAATCAGGAAACCTCCCACTGTACCGTCAAATTCTCCTCCAAACCTGAAAGAAGAATTAGTCGGGATCACCCGAGGAGTAAACCAACTCATCAGTGGGAATCGGGATCCAACTATCATTGCATGATAACGTGACGGAATCCACTCACGTCACCACACTCCAGAAGGTATGCGCATGTCTGGCAAGTTTCAGTTCTTTTGAAACTCCCGATGTGATTTTTACCCCTAGGACCCAAGTGACCTTGACAATGCCAACATATCAAAGAGTCCTAGTCAAGTTCAACCCGTCATTATCTTGATTGCGTTAAACCCACCCGTACGAGTCCTTGACAATGCCAACATAACCGTACGACTGTCCTAACCAATCCACTTATCCAAGCGACAGAAAAATATTACACAGCTACCGAACGCTACGCCTCGGCAATGCACGACATACGTAGCACGAATACTAAGCAATATTAATCTGAAATGACGGAGGGCTACGGATGGTTTTTGGCGAAAAACCTTTTACCGTAATGAACTTGATATCGTTGAAGGAACTGGATAACTTTTTAGAAAATATAGTGACGAAAACCTTTACTAAAGAGGTCACTCCCGGTGAAGGGATCTCGGCTCTTTCCCCGTAGAATGAGGTGCAGGATATTCCAACTGAATACCACGATGCAAAGCAAAAGTAATCGGCTATAGTGAAGTTAATGCCCTGACGCAAACTTCTGTCCAAGGGGTCACTCCCGGTGAAGGGATCTCGGCCCTTGCCTCGTCGACTGAGGAGCAGGATATTCCAAATGAATACCACGATGCAAAACAAAAGTGAACGTCCTTGCAATAACAGCTTTTTGAAAAGTGTTCCAACAACATCAGAATAGGTTTGTTTAACTTGCATTGATCCGAATCAACGCAGTCCCATCAAATGATCACACCACAAAGAACGAAAATATACTGACGTACGTATATACCATCCGCATTCGCCACTGGGTCCCGTCATCACCCGTTAGGTTAGCTAACTAACGGCAGAGCGGGGACTGGACTAGCGCGGATGATAAACATATACAACATCTACTAATATATATACCAATATATAGTATTTCGCTCAAGGCGTGAATAAAATGCAACATCACAGAAATGTACAGCATCACAGAACAATACAGATATCTGGAAGCCCCGGGTTTCACAGAGCCGCTGCTGAAACCCGACGTTCCCCTGGTCGTGTGGATAGCCTGTGCAATGAAATCCTAGACCCCTACGGGCGCGGCAAGTCACCCGCTAAAACCTAAAGCGAGGCAGCCCCCTTCAGCTCCGTGAATGGACCACCCAGCGCTTCATGGAATCCGGTAACTTGGGCACCCCTCCTGGGTCAACCAGTACCCCCTACGAGTGCGACGAATAGCCCGCCAATCCTAGAGTGAAGCCCCCTTCGTCTCAATGCCATGAGATGCGGGCCCGTTGCCCTCTAGAACCCGGCCATCCGTGCACCCCACCGCGGGGTAATCCTAGTACAGAAAGTAAAATATACATACACCGGGTACATCGACCGCAACCAGGTCGTGCCCCAAAAGAATAATACAAACTGGCAGTGACGGCAGTCCACATGTCGGACGCTCGCCCCGCAATATCAAATGTACATAATACAACAGCACTGTACTAGCATTGCATCCAGGCTATCCCCCACGACCGATCCGCAACATCACAGCATAAACATAGAACATCAACGTGAAAGTCACGTTCGCAAATCCGTCTAACCGGGCTATAGCAGTTAGACGGGATTTACCGATCAAGTGACATTCACGGTCGCAGATATAATGTAAATACTGTGAAATAATGTGTTTAAAAATATCCAATCGATCAAACTTACCAAGTGGGCCCCACAAGTAATACTGTAGCACTTACAGAAAATCTGGGCCCAAAAATAATATTCCAAAAACCCCATTTTCAAGTGCAAGACAATCTGGAAAAAATTTGGTACAGTGAAGAATTTAACTGGCGGCGGAAGCGCGGCCAAAGCATTGCTTTGGCCGCTCTTCCGCGGTGCTATGAAGGATTCAGGCTACCAATTTTTACCAGATCTCTTATATTTCCCTGCACATCATTCTGCAACCACCTGAAAAATTTTTCGAGCCCGGAAAAAATCGACAGAAAACTGATGTACACAAAATGTGGCTTTTGGGATTTTGTTCGATCGGAAATGTAAAACACATTAGAACAAGCTAGGTAAGGTTAATGGCGTGTCTCTGATACCATGTTGCGCCACGGCAGCGCCCCGGCCGCGTACTCGAGGCCAAATTGCGGAATCAAAATTTTTTTCCTTACTCGGAAACCGGCGCTACCGCGGACAAAGAAAACCCGGATCGTAACCATTAACCGATACTAGCTAACAAGAGATGGGGTGAGAGATGTACCGAGTGATCCGAGTCCTCCGGTCTTCTCGTCGCCGTCCCGATCTCCCGCGGATCCTCCGGTCGTCACATCCTCGCCGGAAGGGCACCACATCGCCTGCGTCTTTTACGGGCTCCCGCCTCGATACCGAGGCAACTCGGGCATGAAGCCGGCAACTCGACATGCTCAAGATATGCTGTAGAGTGTAGTGTAGATGATGCTTGTCTCATTTGGGGTTTGTAGTTGCCTTGATGGAGGAATAAGATTATGGAAAAATGGTGCTTTCATTTTTCCAAAACTAGATGAATGATATGAAGAAATTTGTGTCATGCCAACAATAAAATTTCTCTCATCCTCACTCAAAATGTGGCCGGCCAATATGAGATTGGAATGGTGGAGAGTGAAAACCAAAACCATAAGAAGGAAGGTTATTGTAGGATCAAGGAAGAGGTGACCACATCAAAGACATCATGATAACAAAACTTACATCAAACCATACCCTTTCTTTTCTCATTAAATGCAAGTGATGGTGCAAGATATCATAATCAATACAATTGCAATAAACCCCTCCACAAGGTGTTATTTGCAAACTTGCAAATAACCCCCTCCATCGGAAAAGTCCGGCCGGGAAAGAACAAAGGAAAACCGGCCGGAACGGAATGCAAACTGGCAACTCCAGAAAACTGGTCCCGTAATAAATTACAGGAAAACCCCGACACTGTGCATACACACCTGCATCTGTATTCCGACCGGATACAAATGCAATGAGACAAAATCTACACTGTACTAAACTAGGATCCGGCTTAAACCAAAGCCGGCTAGTAATATCCGTTCGATCCTGATCCGTGCAATACCGCACGTATCTGATCGAACCCCGCCATATAACCATACGGCTGCTAGTACAAACCGTCCGATCCTGATCCGTGCAATACCGCACGTATCTGATCGGACCCTGCCATATCTCCATACGGCCTCTACAGCGTTTCGCCCGAAAGCTGAGTAACTGAAAGTGTGGTGGACTCTAAAGACTCGTCAATACTATGGCTGTGGATTTAGCCACTAGCACGTCAGAGGTATAAGCCAATACGTAACGGGCCACCAGCTATTGACCAAAAAGGGACGTCGATGAGCGAACTCATCCTGACACCCTACTGAGCCTGTCAGTGACAATATCCGTACAGTCCGGTCCGTTCGTCTATGAGCATCGCATGTCGGGCCTAGGGGGTTGGTAAAAGTCAGACCCCCAAAAGCGGTACAAGTCGTGTCGGAGTGTAGCCCAGAACGCCCTGAGATACTACTGGAATACCTACCAGTAAATCTCCTGCCTCGGCCGAGGGCTTTGCGTAATGGCTCTCCTAGACACAGCGCGACCTCACCCCCAATACCGGGAGAGACGAACCCCTGAAGATCCGCTCACTGCCTCCATGTGGCTCGGGACTGTACCCAACTAAAACCTGTTTGCACGACTCCTTTGAGCCGTGGTAGGGTAGTAATCAAAGCACAGTGGGAACTCACACGAGACAAATGACGATCCTCAGGTCGATGAACTAACCTGTACACATGTCACCAGGGAACTGCTATCTGACGTCAGGTATAAGCCCAACTAGCAGGTTCCCGGCGAGTCCTGTCCGGTGTACTCATAACCCAATGAGCACCTGTATACATCTTAGGTGAACCAACTGACACCAGTGGCTTGTGAGACCGGCCACCGCCCCTCGTCGGGGTCTCGACTGTATACACTAGTCTACTAATGGAGTATCGATGCCCTGTCTCGAAACTCCTACGACTAGGGACCTTTTAAGGATGTGCTTATAGACTACCAGCTCCCACGTATATGATCGCCATCATACTGCTGGTAGTCAAGCAAGAATCCTAGGGGCTCTATCAACGTGTAATAGCGACATGTCAGGTCACCTAAAACAGTACACGATGATAAAGGTAAACCAGATAGCATACTATCATCTCGAGTAAGACTGTCCTACCGGGATAGGTCCTCCCTCAATCATTGCAATCACGTGCCTGTGATCCAACAATTGACTCTGAGGGCACTATCTCCAACAGATTTATCATTTAACCATTAGTTTTCTCACTTAAAAACTTTTCTTGGATGATGGATGTGTGCATGCATGTGTGCTTTTCTTTCTTTCTTTCATGCTAGTTTCATGCACATGTGGATGTGCATACATGCACACATACATACACTCATCCATCATGGTTGTTAGCATATGGAAATGGTGGCAATATAAGACTCACACCATGGATTATATTATGGATTATTATTTGATTTTGGATTTAAAAGAAAATGAAAAAGGAAAGGATAATCTTTCATGCTTCTACATTCTTCCTTTGACCTAACCATGCTCAACTACCACTAACCTAAGGTTATCCTTCTCTTTATCATTCCAAACCAAAGTTAAATAATGTCTCCATCACTTTAACCATGGTTCATAGCATGAAGGAATAAAATATATATTGATATATTTCTTTTTCTTCACTAGAGTTAATCTTTTATCTCTTGTTAAAATTGCCACCATCTTCTTCCTCTAGCTCCTTTGCTCTCTTGATTTTCCTAGTGAGCAAATACCACTCAAAGATAGGTTTTTGAAGTGAGAAACCTAACCACAACATCATTCTACACAAGCTTAGCCTCTTTGTTTAGAGTGTTCTCTTCGGTTTGTCGGAGTTGCGAGCTTGGACGGATATCTCCGTGGTGGATCGTCGTGGATACAAGGGGACATCAAAAGGACCTTCGTTCAACACCTTAGAGACCAAGGAGTCCAGCGAAATGGAGCTACAAAGGTTGTAGTCTCGAAACCCTAGATTAGTTCGCCTTTTATTTCGTAACCCTAATTTTCTAGGATCGATCCATTTGCATGTTAGCTTAGCACCATAAAAATTAAAACTTTGGGTCATGTGATGCTTCAAAACTCTTCATAGGGTGCTATACTAACCTTACATTGGTATCAGAGCTACTAGGCATTGGATGTCGACCTATGGGGGGTTCTCACTGTGTGACAGTGTGGCGAAGCATAGGCTCTTACCCCCAGGGTGTCCCGAGACCGGAAGGTGTTCCGGCGGGTTGTAGTCCTCGCGAGGGGGCATGCGTAAAAAGTAGCGCCTGAGGGACCCGTTGGTGCCACGGCGACCCCATTGGATGGGATGGCTGCCTGACCAACATTGGTATCAGAGCCGACCTAGAACATTAGGCGACGTTTTTACGAAGTGAAAACCCCGATCGGACAAAAATACCGTATTTTTGGGTGCTCTCTGGAAATTTTCTAAAATTTAATAATTTGCAGAATTAAAAATATGTAAAAAATACAGCAGGAAAATATAAGAGTTACGGTACAAAATATTTTCGGTGAACAGTGATTCTCGCCGCGGAAACGCGGCCTAAGCTTGCTTAGGCCGCTGTTCCGCGGCCGTATATTTGAATTAGTGGATACTGTTTGTACAGTAATTCAAGTATCTGCTTCTATATGTTTTTGGATATTTTTAATCTGTATTTGGTTTTGAAAAATTCTGGAGGTGCTTTTGGACTCGTCATTTCGATCGGGATTTTCATTTCAAAGCTTTTCCGGGTAAATTAGAAAGTATTGAAGTGTTTGAACGAGTATCATTTACTCACTATTCACGGGGTTTAAATACTTTGGAGATACGTGCAAGTCTTTTTGCGGTGGTCCCTCTAGAAGACAACAAACCTTAACTCGACTATGTGACCATCTCGAACTGCCCTTTGAACCTTAGGGTTTGGGGCAGTACGGCGTGCCATATGTGAGGCGTTGGCTTGACCCTTCTACGGCTGGACCGCTACTACTGTGTCACACACTCCGGATGTTTGAACCCTGCTCAAGTGTTGAGCTTTAGTGAATCTTGGGTACTTGATCGTTCGTTCGAAAACTTTAATACTGTCTGTTTGTCTGGAATGTGATACAATATGTGGAATTCATATAGTTTAGGCATGAAATACGAAATATGTGATATCTCGCATTTATGATGTCTAAAGAGAATCTGGATTCCAAATATTGTAGTTTTTCACTTTCTTTTCTGTGGCCGTAGGTGTAGTATGTTAGATATCGCCGGTTTCGTTGCTATACATCAACGACAATCGGGGTACGCATACTTACTTACGTTGATGATATGTGATATTATATGTTGCTGAGATATGATGTGCATGATTGTCGCGATCGAATAGCCGGGGGTTTTTGTGAGATGAGAGTTTTATATTTTCATTCATGTAAATTCAAATGTAATGTAATATTCTTTTATTTGGGGCACTTCCAGGTTGCGGTTGTGTCACCAGTGTTGTATATTATTTACTTTTCCGTATTAGGAAGGACCCAAGGAGGGGAGCACAGGTGACCGGGTTCTGGGGTTCAGTGGGAGGCCATCTCGAGGAGTCGAGACCGGGTCTCCTAAACTCCAGGATTGGTAGGGTCACTTGCCGCTCTCGTAGGGGTCCAGGGTGTGGGCTTGGCTATTCATCGCGACTGTGGAATCCGTATTTTCTATTCTGGCTAAATACTAAATACGGACGTCCTAGGATATCCCACGTTATATCTATGTTTCTGCTGCCTGTGTTCTGTGATATCTGAGACGAATGACATATTATATATATGATATATAGTAGACGTTGCTTATGTTTTACACCCGCGCTAGTCCCGTCCCGGTATGCCGTTAGTTAAGTAACCTAACGGTCCATAACGGAACATTACGGCGAATGCAGATGGCATTAGCGTACGTGTTATTTTCGTTTCTTTTCTGTGATTGGCTTTAGGACTTAAATGATGGGATTACATTCATGTGATTAATGTAAAGAAAATAAAACCTAAAAGATGTTGTAAAATCGGATTTGAAAACTACTCGGCTATTTATGAAAAAGCTATATTTCAAAACTGCGGAGCTTTTGAAAACCTTTTGATTCTACAACGATATCAAGCTCAAAGCGTAAAAGATTTTCTTAAAAATCATCCGCAACCCTCCGTCATTTTAGGAAGTAGAGTACTTAGTATTCGTGCTACGTTTGTTGACCTTAGCCAAGGCGTAGTGTACGGTAGCTAAGTGATGTCTTCCTACAAACGCATATGATGCAGATTAATTAGGACGGGCATATGACTTTGTTGACCTTAGCCAAGGGTCATGTGAACGGGTCTAATTAATCAAGAAATGACGGGTTGAGCTTGACTAGTGCTCGTGATTTGTTGACCTTAGCCAAGGTCACGAGTATTAGGGGTAAAAACCACATCGGGAATTTCAAGTGTTGAAATTTGCAATGAGATTGCATACGTTCCATATGATGGTTGGATCCCGATCCCACGGTGGGCAATAGTTGCTCCTAGAAGAGTTTTACAGTTTACAATTAGCTAACTCATTAGGTGTCTAGAAAGGTGTTAACGGGGCTCCGCCTCTGGGAAAACGAGGTTTACTCGAATTAGGTCCATGCGAAAGCACGGGGAACCTCCCTCAAAGTACCGACACTGGCCTGGCTGAACGGTTAGCGAAGTTGTAGACTGTAATTAATCCTGGATAGTTTTTCTTTTTAAGGTTTGAAAGAAAACTTGATAAAAAGCAGTGGGAAACATCGATTAGACAAGATAATAAACCAATCTAATCTGTGCAAGAGCTTTCGCTGAGTGTATTCTTTTCTCTCTCTTAATGGCAGATACCAATTACTGGACTTAAGCTTCTACTAGATAAAAACAAACTGAATGGGACCAACTATAAAGACTGGCTAAGGAATCTGAAGATCGCCTTGACTTATGATAAAGTATCATATGTCCTCACGGCTTCAGCCCCGCCCGTCCCAGGTCCAAAATCCTCAGTTGCGGACATTGAAGTCCGCAAGACATGGGACGCTGACTGTGCCACGGCCACATGCCTCGCGCTTGCATCGATGGATAACACACATCAAAAGCAGCACGAGGACATGGACATTCACGGAATACTGCTCCATACAAAAGAGTTGTATGGGGAGCAGTCCCACGTATTACGATACGAAGCATCAAAGAAACTGTTTCAGATGCGGATGGCCCCTGGCACACCAGTAGGAGACCATGTTTTGAAGATGATAGCTCTTATAGAAGAGCTTGAGGACCTTGGATGGACAATGGACAATGAACAATATATAGATATTATTCTGCAGTCCCTCCCCTCCACCTTTGCTCAGTTCATAGTGAACTTCAACATGCATGGCATGAAGAAGGACCTCCCTGAACTCCTTAATATGTTAAGGAGTGCAGAGAGCACTATGAAGTTAGCAAAAACTCCCGTTATGACTATTGGACAGTCTTCCTCTTCTCGCCCGAAAGCGAAGGCTAAGGGAAAGAAAAAGAAGAAACCCACTAATCCTAAGGGCGGAGTTAAAAAGGTGAAGGGAAAGGGAAAGTCCAAGGCTGGAGACTCAGGGAAGGGCGAATGTTTCCATTGCCACAAGACAGGACACTGGAAGCGCAATTGCACGGAGTACTTAAGTCTCAAGAAGAAGCATGGTGATGCTTCTGCTTCAGGTGCGTTTGTGACTGAAAACTGTTTTTCTATAAACTCTGCTTCCTGGGTATTGGATACCGGTTCAGGTTCTCACATTTGCAATTCTATGCAGGGGCTGAGAAATAGCAAGGTTTTGAAGACAGGTGACCATACTCTCCGCGTTGGAAATGGTTCCAATGTACATACAGTCGCAGTGGGAGAGTATCACTTGGGGTTGCCATCTGGATGTATTTTGATTTTGAATCCATGTTATTTTGTACCAAATATGCTATGTAATATAATATCCGTTTCTTTGTTGGACAATGAAGGATATAATTTTGTGTTGCAGAACAATGTTATGAACATTCACCTGAATCAAATGTTGGTTGGGTATGGTACGCTTAATAATGGAATATATGTCCTAAATCAACACACAGTTTTCAGTATACAACACACTAATAAAAGAAAACTTTCGGAATTAAATGAAGCTTTTCTTTGGCATTGTAGACTTGGTCATATTAACGAAACAAGACTAAACAAGTTACATAAAGATGGATATTTAAACTCTTTTGAATATAAATCTTATGCGACTTGCCAGTCTTGTATCAAGGGTAAAATGACCAAAACTCCGTTTACAGGACACGGAGAAAGAGCTACTCAGCTCCTTAGCCTCATACATAGTGATGTATGTAGGGCCAATGTCTACACAGGCTAGAGGCGGTTTTTCATACTTCATTACATTCACTGACGATTTCTCAAGATTCGGTCATGTATTTTTATTAAAGCACAAGTCCGACGCTTTCGAGAAATTCATTGAATATAAACAAGAAGTAGAAAATCAAACCGGCTTGAGTATTAAGATGCTTCGATCAGATCGAGGTGGAGAGTATCTCAGTACAGAATTTTCAAACTTCCTAAAAGAGAATGGGATTCTCTCTCAGCTCACTCCTCCTTACACACCACAGCACAACGGTGTGTCAGAACGACGGAATAGGACCCTATTAGATATGGTCCGGTCCATGATGAGTGACACTGAGTTACCAGTCTCGTTTTGGGGGCATGCATTGGAGACTGCAGCGTTTCTACTAAACAGGGTTCCAACCAAAGCCGTGTCTACCACGCCATATGAGATATGGCATGGGAAGAGACCATCTCTTAAGAGAATTAAGATTTGGGGCTGCCCGGCCTATGTTAAAAAGCAGAATCCGGACAAACTCGAGACACGGTCAGTCATGTGTAACTTTGTAGGATATCCAAAGAATTCTTATGGATATCTGTTCTACCACAAAGAGGAACAAAAAGTGTTTGTTTCTCAACATGCCACATTCTTGGAAAAAGAGTTTTTCACAGATAAAGATGATGGCAAAGTGGTGGATCTAGAAGAGCTTCTAGAGACACAAACTACAAATGACGATTTGGTTGAACCGACTGCTGCAGCAAAAACTGAAGAACCTCGGCCACTCCGTAGGTCTGGTAGGACTTCTCGCCCACCGGAGAGGTACTACGGTTTCCTCATTGATGGTGACAGAGAAGACTGTATCATGGAAGATGATGATCCTACCAGTTTTCAGCAAGCTATCACGAGTGGTGACTCTGTGAAGTGGCTGGATGCCATGAGATCCGAAATGGAGTCTATGTACACCAACAAAGTATGGACTTTGGACGTTGTACCCCCTGGGGTAAAACCTGTAGGGTGCAAATGGATCTTTAAAAGAAAGATTGGTGTGGATGGGCAGGTAGAGACCTATAAGGCAAGACTTGTGGCGAAAGGTTTTCGTCAAAGACCAGGTTTGGACTATGACGAAACTTTTTCGCCCGTAGCCATGCTTAAATCCATTCGGATCCTACTTGCTATTTCTGCTCTCTACGACTATGAAATTTGGCAGATGGACGTTAAAACAGCATTTCTAAATGGAGATTTAGAAGAATGCGTTTATATGGATCAGCCAGAGGGCTTCATTGACAGTGGGAGTAGCGAGACAGCATGTAGATTGCTTAAATCCATATATGGGTTAAAGCAGGCATCTCGGAGTTGGAACATCTGTTTCGATGATGTTATCAAAGAGTTTGATTTCATCAAAAATCCAGATGAACCTTGTGTTTATAAGAAGGCTGTAGGAAGAGCTGTTACATTCCTCGTATTGTACGTGGATGATATTCTTCTGATAGGAAATGATATTCCTATGCTACAGTCGGTCAAATCATTCTTATCACTGAGGTTCTCCATGAAGGACCTGGGTGATGCCACATACATCCTGGGCATAAGGATCTATAGGGATAGATCCAAAAAGTTATTGGGATTGTCCCAAACCAGGTACATCAACACCATCCTAAAGAGGTTTAGTATGGAAGACTCCAAGCAGGGTGCCTTACCCGCTTGCCATGGAGTCACTCTCTCCAAGGATTCTTGTCCAAAGACCGATGAAGAAAGAGCTCGCATGAGCATTATACCTTATGCTTCGGCAGTAGGATCTATAATGTATGCGATGTTATGTACACGCCCAGATGTAGCTTATGCACTTAGTGTTGTAAGCAGGTATCAATCCAACCCAGGGGAGAACCACTGGACAGCTGTGAAGAACATTCTTAAGTACTTACGAAGAACTAAAGAATTGTTCTTGGTGTATGGTAATACAGACCTCCAAATGGAAGCCTTTGCCGATTCGAGCTTCCAGAGCGATAAGGATGACAGCAAATCTATCTCAGGGTTTGTATTTACCCTCAATGGAGGGGCGGTAAGTTGGAAGAGTTCCAAACAAGATACCGTTGCAGACTCTACGATGGAAGCTGAGTACATTGCTGCAAATGATGCCGCCAAGGAAGCCGTCTGGATGAAGAAGTTCGTCTCGGAGCTAGGAGTAGTTCCAACCATTATTGATCCAATACCTTTGTATTGTGACAATAATGGGGCGATGGCGTTAGCCAAGGAGCCCAGATCCCATCAACGGTCCAGACACATCCTGAGGCGCTTTCATTTGATCCGGGAGATTGTAGATCGCCGCGAGATCGAGATTAAGAGAGTAGACACAAAGAACAACGCCGCGGATCCATTCACCAAGGCCCTCCCACAGCCGCAGCATGAGCGAGTTTTTGAGATGTTGGGTATGAGATACGCCAATAACTGGCCTTAGTGCAAGTGGGAGATTGTTGGATATATGTATGCCCTAGAGGCCATTATGTGATAGTGGATGTATCTATACATGTATATATATTCAGTTTGCATTCTTGCTCGACATGATAGTATGCTATCTGGTTCTTCTTTATCTGACATGTTTATTTGATCATGCTTCTATTCATTCATACATGCTGATAAAGCCCTAAGGATATCGGCTTGACTACTCTGATTATGATGGAGATCATACTAGTGGGACATCTGTAGTCTATAAGCATATCCTGGAAAGTCCCTAGTCGTAGGTATATCGAGACGGGGCATCGATATACCAGAGTAGACTAGCGTATATGATACTAGACCCATACGATGGGCGATGGATGTTCCCACATTCATCGATGTTTGACATCAAGATCATATACGGGTGCTCAGTGGTGACTGGGTACACTGAACGGACTCACCGAGAACTCCTATATGGAATTATATCTATCGTCGGATAGCAGTTCTCAGATGACACTGGTACAGGTTAGTCTGTAGACCCGAGATCATCATGGAGTCTTATGTGTTCTCCCACTGTACTTTGATTGCCACCCTACCACGGCTCTACTGAGTCGTGCAAACAGGTGGCCGTTGGGTACAGTCCCGAGACACACGAAGACGATGAGCGATAGGAGGGGTTTCGTCTCTCCCGGTATTGGGAGTTGATGCTGTGCTGTGCCCGACTGGTTATAACAGCAAGTCCCTGGCCAGGGCTGTTGAGATTTGCTGATAAGTGTTATCAGTAGTTTCTCGATCTGTTATAGACCATTCACCGGCACGACTTATTGAGTTATTGGGGTCGACGTGACCATCCCTAGGCTCGATATGCAGCATATCTGACGAAGAGACCAGACTGTACGGTAGTGTTGCCGGATGGCTCGACGGGAGTTATAGCAGGTTCGCTTATTGTCTTCTGATCGCTCAATACCGGGGTGGCCGTTACGTTTAGCTGACCGCTTGCGGCTTGAGGGTACCTGATATGATCATCACCCTCTGCCGGCGTATTGACGAGTCTTAGAGTCCCACAAAGGAGTTACCCAGTCCAGGCGAAACGTTGTGGTGCACGTATGCGATATGCGCATGCACCCGATTGAAATGTGCGTATATGATACCGAACATTGATCGGGTGAACTACTTTTGGTGGGGTCATATGAGATATGACCGGATTGATAAATCAAGTGTTGATTTATCATTTAACCATTAGTTTTCTCACTTAAAACCTTTTCTTTGATGATGGATGTGTGCATGCATGTGTGCTTTTCTTTCTTTCTTTCATGCTAGTTTCATGCACATGCACACATACATACACTCATCCATCATGGTTGTTAGCATATGGAAATGGTGGCAATATAAGACTCACACCATGGATTATATTATGGATTATTATTTGATTTTGGATTTAAAAGAAAATGAAAAAGGAAAGGATAATCTTTCATGCTTCTACATTCTTCCTTTGACCTAACCATGCTCAACTACCACTAACCTAAGGTTATCCTTCTCTTTATTATTCCAAACCAAAGTTAAATAATGTCTCCATCACTTTAACCATGGTTCATAGCATGAAGGAATAAAATATATATTGATATATTTCTTTTTCTTCACTAGAGTTAATCTTTTATCTCTTGTTAAAATTGCCACCATCTTCTTCCTCTAGATCCTTTGCTCTCTTGATTTTCCTAGTGAGCAAATACCACTCAAAGATAGGTTTTTGAAGTGAGAAACCTAACCACAACATCATTCTACACAAGCTTAGCCGCTTTGTTTAGAGTGTTCTCTTCGGTTTGTCGGAGTTGCGAGCTTGGACGGATATCTCCGTGGTGGATCGTCGTGGATACAAGGGGACATCAAAAGGACCTTCGTTCAACACCTTAGAGACCAAGGAGTCCAGCGAAAGGGAGCTACAAAGGTTATAGTCTCGAAACCCTAGATTAGTTCGCCTTTTATTTCGTAACCCTAATTTTCTAGGATCGATCCATTTGCATGTTAGCTTAGCACCATAAAAATTAAAACTTTGGGTCATGTGATGCTTCAAAACTCTTCATAGGGTGCTATACTAACCTTACATCCTATCGCTCATTGCCTCCATATGACTCGGGACTGTACCCAAAAACCACCGTTTTGCACGATATCTTGAACATGGTAAAGTGGAAATCAAAGCACAGTAGGAATAACACATGACTCTATGACGATCTCGGGTCGACAGACTAACCAGTACCAGTGTCACCAGAGAACTGCTGTCACGCTCCGCTTCCTAGAGTGCGCTAAGATCGGCACATGACAGAGCCAACTATGCTACCTGTGGCTAGGAAACATCCCTCCACAGTCCATTACGGCTGTCTAGAAGATATCAAGAACAGTAGAAATAAAATAAACTATCTAATACATGTCCATAAACCAGAATAAACGAGTCAAGAAATAATATGCGGAAGCAATAGATCCAATAAACAATAATAATCTGGAATGTACGTCCTAAATACGGGCTCACCTCAGGAATGAAAATGCTGAAAGGAAACTAAACTAAAATACTAACAGGTCCTCACTGCTCGGCCTGTATACTGAAATACTCCTGATCGGCCTGCAGCAAAGGTAGAGGATCTGGGCCATTCAAAACCCAGACATCAGTGCGTCATAATATCAAAAATAATATAATCACGGGGTAGCAAGACATGCAGGCACGAGTATGAACAGTAATAAAGTAGAACAGTAACACGAATAAGAAATAGTGAAGGGTAAAAGCATATGTGATGTGCAGTGAATAATCTAAACTAAGCTACTGGGTTAATTACTCTCAAGTCTTTGAAATCAATTTAATAAATCATCGATGTAACTCAATAGTATCCCGTGCATGGCCGGGACCACGGTCAAGACTCTCGGGCTGAATCTGAGACGTGCCGCTAGGCAGTAAACAGGTAACATGTACAGACGAATGATTTCAGCAGCATCATCCCGGGGCTGGCCTAGCCCATGGAACCGATCAGTATAAGCATCGAACTGTCGAGTTACAAGTCAGGTTTCATCATTGATTTCCCCATACCCCCAAGTTATGTGCTCAAGTCAGGTATTGATTAATCTGGAGCTAATGCCAACACAGAATCAAGCAGGTACAGATTTGTCTATACAGACAACAGGATATGTCCCTCGGGACAACATGTCAGGATTGTCGGCATTAGAAATAGGATCAGGTAACATGTCAAGTAATGATATATCAGGTCATGTCAGGTAGTGTACATGTATCAAGTCATGTCAAGTAGTGGTGTATCGGGTCATGTCAAGTAGTGCACAGGTATCAAGCGGGTGCTCATAATCAAGCTGTAGCAAGTACGGATGCACGATAAAAGTATAGATGCTCAAATATTTTGTCAGGGGTTACATCATGACTAAGTAGGATGCACAATATCAAGCATGGGGTACTAATGTATTAATAATATGAGTTAATGTAATATGGGGTGCAACTAGTTATGCAGAAGTAATGGTATAGATACACAAATAAACATGGATGCATAAATAACTATCAGGAGTTACAACTATAGTTTCATGACTATGTAGGATGCACATTATCTAGCATGAGGTGTTAATGTAGCAGTAATATGAAATAACGTGACTTGGAATGCAAATAGATATATAATTAATGGTATGGATGCACAATTCTCGATTAGGGTTATATTTACAGTTCCATGACCTAGTGGGATGCATATTATTAAGCATGGGGTGTTACTACAATAATAACATGAATTAATATGATCTATAGAAGCAGTTATATATATTTTATATAATATGGATGCAAACGGGTATCCGAAAACAGTAAAACTGTAAAATGGATGTATAATGTGATAAACGGATAATATTTACTCATATGGATACATAATAATATACCTGTTAGTTATATGTATGCCCTAGAGGCCATTACTATACATAGGATGTATATTGTAGTGGATGCTTGGACATATATAGGGAGGACTTTCTTGCTCGACATGATAGTATGCTATCTGGTTGCTCTTTACCTTAACGTGTACACTGATTGTCTCTCTGTTACATGTTGGTAAAGCCCTTAGGATGTGTACTTGACTACTTGGACTATGATGTGGATCATACTAGTATGGACATGGTAGTCCATAAGTACATCCTTCAAAGTCCCTAGTCGTGGGTGTATCGAGACGGGGCATCGATATACCAGAGTAGACTAGCGTGTACCTTCTCGACCCATACAGATGGGCGATGGATGATCCCATATCCTTAGGTGTTTGACATCAGAGATGATATACGGGTGCTCAGTGGAGACTGGGTACACTGGACGAACTCGCCGAGAACTCCCAGATGGTATTATACCAAACGTCAGATGGCAGTTCTCTGGTGACACTGGTACAGAGTAGTCTGTTGACCCGAGATCGTCATAGAGTCTTGTGTGATTCCCACTGTGCTTTGATTTCCACCTTACCACGTCCAAGTGGGCGTGCAAAACGGTGGTTTTTGGGTACAGTCCCGAATCACATGGAGGCAATGAGCGATAGGAGGGGATTCGTCTCTCCCGGTATAGGGAGTTGATGTTGCGCTGTGTTCGATTGGCTATAACCGGAAATCCCTGGCCAGGGTTGCTGAGATTTACTGGTAAGTGTTACCAGTAGTTTCTCGAACTGTTATAGACCTCATATCGACACGACTTATCTAGCTGCTGGGGTCTGACGTTTACCACCCCTAGGCGAGATATGCGACATATCAGACGAACAGACCGGACTGTACGGTAAGTGTTACTGGTTGGATTCACAGGAGTGTGAGCGGGCTTGCTCGTCGATCTTCTGATCGCTCAATACCCGGGTAGCCGTTACGTTTAGCAGACCGCTTGCGGCTTGTGGGTGTTTGATATGATCATCACCTGCTGCCGGCGTATTGACGAGTCTTTAGAGTCCTACACAGAGGTTTCCTGGCTCAAGCGAAACGAAATAGGAGCGCATATGAGATATGTGCGGGACCGAGAATAATACCAGTATGTGATACTGTATTCGATTCTCGCGATTTGTGACATTGATCGGTTATATGCGATATAGCCGGGTTATCGGATCAAGTGTTGATTCGATAAGTTGTTACTATTGATATTAGTCGGTTATATGCAGTATGACCGGATCGTTAAATCAAGTGTTGATTTAATGATTTAATGTATAATTATATATTTGATATATCACTTTACATTAACTAGTATTTGTTCACTTAAAGATGGATTTTCTCACTTGATGTGCACATTGTATATATGATATAGTATTGTGCACTAGTTTGTATCATGTTTGATGATACATGCAAACTTGGGTGTATGTTTGATTTAAACAATGTTTAGTAAATGGTTAGGGTTTCATTTCATTTTCTTTATTTACTTATTCATTTTTCTTTTTCTTTCTTCTTCTTCTTCTTCAAGAAGAAAGAAAACCTTTGCTACAAAATTTCAAGTGATGAATCCAAGTGAGAAATCCAAATCCAAAGTGAACCCATTTTCTATTTGTTCATCCTCTACCACTTGCCTTGTAGTATAGGGTGTTTACTTCATAAGTTTCATGACTTGGTGAAGTTGGAGCTCGAGTTAGAATCGCCTCGACGTAGATCATCTTCGGCATCGAAGTCATCGACCTAGCCCGATCATTTCTTCGATGAAACCACCGCGAGAGTCCGGGATTCCGATGATCGCAGCGGAGGGACGTCTTCACGAAGCTTTGGAAGTGGAGGACCGGATCTACAAAGGTTGTAGTCTCTTTCACTTAGCAGTAAAGTTGTTTACTACTTGCTTGTTTTCGCCTAATCTCTAGTCAACGATCTTGCATTAGGGTTTCTTGGCATATAATTTTTGATTTTGGCATGGTCGATGCCTTGTGAGACCTCATGGGTGTGCCTAGGAACCCTACAGTGGTATCAGAGCCGAGCTAGAGCTTTAGGCGAAGTATTGACGATGTTAGAAGTCCGATCGAACCCGAAATCTCCGCTTTTCACCCCTCTCTGTACAATTTTCAAAACTGTGGAATTTTCCCAATTGAAAATGGTCAGAAAATAGTGTAGGGAAATATAAGATTAACTGTACAAAACGAGACAGTGACTCACTTAAACGGCTGCGGAACCGCGGCAATGACATGCCATTGGCGGCGGTTCCGCGGCTCAATTTATGAATTAGGGTTTCAATTTTGTACAGTTTCCCCCGTTGGTGATTCCTGATGTTTCTGGGCACTTTTAATTATACTCAACAGTTGAGTTTTCTGGGGTGTATTGTGGTCTCATTGATTCGATCGGATATTTTTAACCTCGTTTATGGTTTTCCGGGTATTTTAGAACATGTTAAAAAGTTCGGCCGGATATAAATACCCACTTTTTCCCCTGCCGGGAAATTTCCAATTGTTTGATTTTTCCATAGTTTAATGACGTTCTAAGTAGTGCAAGTAACGCGATGGTCCCTCTAGAAGAAAACAAACCTTAACTCGATTATGTGACCGTCTTAAACTGCCCTTTGAACCTTAGGGTTTGGGGCAGTACGGCGTGCCACATGTGAGGCGTTGGCTTAACCCTTCTACGGCTGGACCGTTGATACTGAGGCATGAAGTGGATGTTTTTGAACTTATTTCATGAGTTGATCTGTTTCGGGAAAACTTGGGTGTTTGATTGTTCGATCGGAAAGTTTAACATTTTCTATTTATCTGGAATGTGATACAATAATTGGAATTCACAAGTAGTTATGAGATAACTGAATGAATGTTATAATAAACACAACACTTTAGTCTCACTTGATCGGTTGACACGGGATTTTGATGTGATCAAAAGTCCTTCGCAATCATGTAGTGTACTGTAGCGTCTTGAAAAGTCGTTTTGGTGTTTTCCTGAAATTCGGTGAAAATTCGGTATTTTTCCGAAAACCGTCTTTCTCGATATTTTGCAGTTTAGGGCTAATTATACCTTAAATGGATAGGTAATTACTTGTTTTTAGTGACTAATGAGTTAATTATGAAATTTTGGTCATTTAAAAATTTTTCCCTATTTTTCATTTTTTTAATATTATTTTAAGCCGGTAAGAAAATACATTAAATAAGCGATAAATACAAATTTTTCCGGGCTAATTTTAATCTCTAAAATTATGATAATTATAATCTAGTGATAACATGAATTTTTAGTAATTTATTTTGATTTTTAACAAATTTTTATGAATTGAAACGAATTTATTGAATTTTGGGCTAAAACTTGCAATTTTTGAGTTGTAGGGGGCCTTTTTGCATAAAATTTCTTTTGTAAAACCCCTCTATCTTTTTTCTCAGCCCTAGGACAGCCCAAGCCTTGGCCAAGTCCAGAAATTATGGCCTCTCTCTTCTTGGTTTCTTTCTTGAGTTAATTTGATAGTTTATGGTATTATTTTAATTAAAATGGATAATGTATGATACATTTGACTTTGGAAACTTGACCATGACTTTCCCCACTTGCCCACACCCTCCCCCATCCCTCCATTCTGGCCGAAACCTGCACCATTTCCCACCTCCATTATTTTCCTTCTCTTTCTCTCTCATTTTCTTCAAAATTTGCAACAAAATTCAATAAAAATCCACAAATCCTTCTCTTTTTCAACATAAAATCCTTGTGCTACCTCTTCTCAAGCCTAATATAGTTGAAATCATGTGGAAAGGAGGCATTTTTGGAGCAAACTTTCTTGCTTGATCCATTGATCAAGAGGTATAATTTCTATCTTGTTAAATTCCTTGTTTAAGTGCTTATGTTTTATGGTTTAGTGTTAAATTAGTGTAGTTTAATCTAGTTTTCTTAGATTTTGTTTGAAAATTCTAACTAGGGTTTGAAAGCCATAATAGTTAATTAAGTTATTTTATAGTTAATCTAGTTGTTAATGACTAATCTATATAGTTACCTTGTTGATATAGCTTTCAATTTTGCTAAATTAGTTAATTTTAGAAGGGTGGAATTGTTGTTTTGAAATTTCAAGAGAGGGTTTATGTTGGTATTGGTTTGTGAAGCTTGATTAGTGAGTGGATTAAGTTTTTGAAAGCATTATTTAAGTGATTAAACCTAATTTGCTATCTAGTGTTTTGCTAACCTTAATCTAAGTGGTTTATTTGCTTAGTAGGCTAAAATATAGTGTTAAATTAAGGTTTTTCATATATAGTTTGGTTTATGTTTGCTAAGTACAAAGATCAAGAGAAGGTTTTGTTATGTAAATTAGGTTTTTAAGCTTAGTTAATGGTTTAGAAATTGTGTATTGGCTAGCTATTTGGTTAGTTTGGATGTTGGTGTTGGGTGGTGTTGACTTGTCGCTAAATTGTCGATGTTTGCATCAAATTGCAATTTCTGCTTACTAGATTTTTATAAAAGTTGTGTGATGAATTAATTGTGGCATCTCGATGATTGTGTTGGCTTGTCCTACGACTTTTAGGATGCGTGAGTGCGGTTTTTGGGTAGTCGGGTTTTAGTTTTGCCGGGTGACCCAAATCGGCGTTTTTGGCAGTTTTTGCGATTTTCGCGTGTGTTCCGCGCACTTTGTGCACATTGTACCCAGCTAGCGAACTTTAGTAGTTTCGTTGGGGTTTTGTGTCGTTCTTGATATGTAACCTTATATTTGGTATTGATATAAATTCCAGGTTCGGTCGCGGAGACGTCAGACGCGGCGCGAAAGGGAAAGACGGTGATCGGACACAGCTAGCCAGGAATCCCGGTGAGTAGATTTAACATCTACGGGGGGACGATCGTTTGGATGGCGCAAGTCGCCCGATAGATTTAGTAAACTGGAAAATAGTAAACTGGATAACCACTTGTGACATTAGAATAATATTACTGGCATGATAATTGCTGCAATTAGATCAATATGTTATACCCATATACGCAAACTCAATTGTAGGACACATGCACCATTACCAGGTTTTTATATGCAGCACGAGCACTATTCATGTTTACATACACACCCTGGTAATTGCCATGCCACCACACTAGATAACTTTTAAATTGAAACCTTTTACTAATCGATACTTAAACTGGTACTATTGCCTTTAATTCCTTAAAAATGAAACCGTAGTATTGCTATTCATGTGCATGTACTTCATCATATTAATTGTTCATGCTTAATCCATTAATCACACATCGCAACTTGATTATTGATATCATACGCATTCATTATCATTGATATATGCACTTATGTGGATTTCTGGAGATTTTATGATATTGCTGGATTTCGGGGGAAAGCCGCAAAATTTCTAAACTTATTATATTTTTTAAAAATATGTAAAATTGCGGTTTTCTAGTGATGTAAGTGTCGTCCACCATGAGTTTGCTGTGGCTTTGGAAATCCGTGTCGAGGAGTGGAGGAACCGGCACGGGTACATGGTGGGCCCGGTAAGGTACCCCGGGGCAAGAGGAATGTGGTGATGACGTTGAGCCTGGCAGGGGACGGATTACCTACCGGTGACTGTTTGGGACGGCGGATATCCAGAGGATACCGACCGTGGCCGCTAGATGATGAGATATTGATATTTGAGATGGGTCAGCCGGACGGCTGAGGCCAGAGATACATTTATGAGATTTGAGACAGCTTTTGGGTGTCGTTGCTGGACACCGATTTTCGTCGATTCATTGACATTATGCTGGCATTCTAAAAGAGTTTCAAAAAAAAAACAAAAAGAGATAAAATGATTCTTATATATACCTATTGAGACCTCAGATTTTCATGTTGCATACATATTAGCACACTGATATGATATACACACCTGCTAGTGCATCCAGTCATACCTGTATTTTAGATGCTAGGATGCTTGTGTGCATGCATACGATAGCCTTTGTAGATGCTATTTATTACTCACGAGTTGGCAACTCACCCCCGTTGTGCCACAGTCTTTTGCAGGTCCGCTCCGTCAGTTCAGTAGCGGCGGGCGCACTTGTCTTTTGCCTCTTTTGCCTGAGCTCGAGATTTGCTCATAGGTGGGTTATGTTATTTTTTGTACCACCTTGTATATTCTTGTATATTCTTGTATCTAGTGTACTCCATCTACTGTTCTACCAGATTATTGTATATTGACCTAGAGATGAGACTGTGAGGTTTGTGGATTTTATACTGTATTTGGGGTCGAGCTCACTTGAGCCGACATGCTACTTTTTCATGCTTCCTTATGCTTTATTATGCATGTTGTCATTTACATTGCGTGGGATTTGTGACCGCCGTATGGCGAAGAGCTAGCTCCCGCTTGGGGATGCCCTATTTTATGGATTCATGTATATATTTTGTTGTACCCATTTTTGGGGGCCAGTATTTACAAAGGAGACTCTGCCGAAATTTTCGGAAAAATTAGTATTGTTTTTAAAAGGGGTTTTATATGACTTATTTGATAAGCTTGCTTTCAAATGTTTGGGTTTTCTTCACTCTTTTGCTTAATTGGTTTTGTTTTCTGGGCTTTGGCTTACTTACTTTACGGACGCCTTTAGACGTTTCGTAAACTTAAGTGCCAGTCACGTTCCGTACCCTGCGGGTCGTGACAAAGTTGGTATCAGAGCGATAGGTTTTACCTTTGTGAGTGTAGGATGACCCTTGGTAGATGGAGTAAGTGACTTAAGCAGGGTAACGTAGCGTGCGTATGTCCGCGGCATACTTACGATACGGTACTCCGCCTAAGTGACTTTAGGATACTTGCTTGGAAATTTCCTTCTTCAATTCCGTGTATCCTATGATCCTATTGCACTGTTCTTACTATCCGTTTTCCTGTAACAGCCACTATGCCGCCGAAGGCTACGAGGGCACAGAGGGCTGCCGCCAGAGACGAGATTCGAGCTGGCTCGTCCGAGACTAGGACTGAGCAGGGTGGTATGCCTACGCCACAGGGACAGACCGATCCACCTTCCCCAGGCCGTATGGATAGGCTCGAGACGGGTATGGAGGAGTTGCGACAGATGATGGGAGGCATGCAGGAGCTGCGTCAGATGGTAGGATCCCTAGTTGCAGCCAGTCGTACACCGAGGCAGGATGACGTACCTACTACATCACAGACGACCATGATACCTGCTCCTACTACTACCATTGTGTCCATTCCGGTTTCACTACAGGACTTCATGAGGCTGAGACCTCCAGTATTCACCGGCACCGAGGCAGCGGACGACCCACAGACGTTCCTTGACAGTTTAGCCAGGATCTGCCGTTCACTGAGATGTTCGGATGATCGATGGGTAGAGCTTGCGAGTTTCCGACTAGAGGGTCTCGCGCAGACATGGTGGGAGTCAGTCTTGAGAGGTCGAGCTGCAGATCTACCGCCTATGACTTGGGCCGAGTTTACAGCGGTCTTTCTAGCCCGTTTCCTTCCATAGAGCGTTCGTGACGCCAGAGCTCGCAGTTTCGAGGCCTTAGTCAAGACACCTGGGATGACGGTGTCTGAGTATGACATCCAGTTTACACAGTTGTCCCGATATGCTCAGTATTTGGTGGATACCGAGGAGAAGATGGTGAAGAGGTTCGTACAGGGACTTGATGCCCAGCTATATCTTGCCATTGGCGCCCAACACTACGACACTTATTCAGCTGCTATGGATACTGCATTGCGGATGGAGGCACGCATATCGCAGACTCCGGCCGTTTCTGGGCCGAAGAGGATGCGCACCGATGTACCGCCTCAGAGGCAGCGCGCCAGATTCTTTCCGAGAGATAGGCCTGGCAGAGGATTTGGACGGGGACAGTTTATGGTTCTTATTCCCAGGGGCAGCAGCCGTCGCCAGGATGTTTTGGGTGCGGGAGTTTGCACCATCTTGTCAGAGACTGCCCGATGAGACGACAGGGAGCAGCGACAGTTCCGCACGTGACCCTACCACCATCACCACCCCCTCCTCAGAGAGCCCTACTTCCTACCCCAGGCGATGCTCCACGCCAGTTAGGTGCACCGAGAGGCCGAGGACGTGGCGGTCCTGTTCAGAGAGGACGAGGAGGCAGAGGCCGAGGTCGAGGTCAGCCCGCTATCGGTGGAGGACAGGCCCGAGTTTTTGCTTTGACACCGCAGGATGCGCAGGCATCCAATGCCGTTGTGACAGGTACTTTGCCAGTTTGTTCTTTCGACGCACGGGTATTATTCGACCCAGGTTCTACACATTCGTACGTCTCTACACACTTTGCACCGATGTTGGGCCGTGAGTCGTCGTCGTTAGATCAGCCGCTTGTTGTTGTTACTCCGGTAGGTGAGTCGTTTGTCGCTCGGTTTGTATTTCGTTTGTGTTCCGTTCGTATCGGGGAGAGGGATTCATCAGTTGATTTGATACTCCTCGATACGTTGGACTTTGATGTGCTTCTGGGCATGGATTGGCTAGCCACTTGTTATGCTTCGGTGGACTGCCGTGAGAAGGCAGTCAGATTTAGCTTTCCGGGAGAGCCAGTCCTTGTTATTCAGGGAGACCGTAGTGTCGCCCTTCCCAGCTTAATTTCGTCTCTTCGCGCTGGTCAGCTCTTGCGGAAGGGATGTCAGGGATTCTTAGCGTTTGTTTGTGATACTCGAGCTGCAGAGGTTCCGTTGGACCGGGTCCCGATAGTTTGTGAGTTCCCTGATGTCTTCCCTGATGAGCTACCTGGGCTACCGCCTGAGCGCGATGTTGAGTTCTGCATTGATTTGATTCCCGGTTCGGGGCCTATTTCTATACCGCCTTATCGGATGGCCCCGGCAGAGCTTCGAGAGCTGAAGGAGCAGTTGCAGGATTTGTTGGATAAGGGGCTTATTCGACCGAGTGTTTCTCCGTGGGGTGCTCCGGTCCTGTTTGTCAAGAAGAAGGATGGAAGTTTGCGCTTATGTATCGACTACCGCCAGCTGAACAAAGTTACCGTTCGGAACAGATATCCGTTGCCGCGCATTGATGATTTGTTCGACCAGCTTCAGGGTGCGGGGTATTTTTCGAGGATCGACTTGCGATCAGGATACCATCAGCTGCGAGTTCGACAGGAGGATATACCGAGGACAGCTTTCCGTACACGCTATGGCCACTACGAGTTTTTGGTGATGTCGTTCGGACTCACCAACGCCCCATCAGCATTTATGGATTTGATGAACCGTACATTCAGGCCGTATCTTGACTTGTTCATCATCGTGTTTATCGACGATATCTTGGTGTACTCCCGGAGCAGAGAGGAGCACGAGCAGCACTTGCGGATTACGTTACAGACTCTGAGGGAGCACCAGCTGTTCGCGAAGTTCTCCAAGTGTGCTTTCTGGCTGGACAGCGTCGGATTCTTGGGTCACGTGGTTACGAGAGACAGCATTTGTGTGGACCCGAAGAAGATTGAGGCTGTTCAGCAGTGGCCCCGACCTACATCGGTTACTGAGATCCGTAGTTTTCTAGGCTTGGCGGGATACTACAGGCGTTTTGTTCAGGACTTCTCCCGTATAGCTGCACCGTTGACTGGTTTGACCCGGAAGGGAGTTCCTTTCGTCTGGACGGAGGAGTGCGAGCGCAGTTTTCAGCAGCTGCGGACATGTTTGACTACAGCGCCGGTATTATCTTTACCTTCGGGATCAGGCGGATTTGTTGTCTACTGTGATGCTTCGCGAGTGGGATTAGGATGCGTTTTGATGCAGCATGGCCGGGTGATCGCTTATGCTTCTCGGCAGTTGAAGAAGCATGAACAGAACTACCCCACTCATGATTTGGAGATGGCTGCAGTGGTCTTTGCACTGAAGATTTGGCGACATTACCTTTACGGCGAGTCATGTCAGATATTCACCGATCACAAGAGCTTAAAGTACATATTTCAGCAGCGAGACCTGAACCTCAGACAGCGTCGTTGGATGGAGTTGGTGAAAGACTACGACTGCGAGATCTTATATCATCCCGGCAAGGCAAATGTGGTGGCAGATGCGTTGAGTAGGAGGCCCGGGGGTAGTCTATCCTTTTTGCGCGCAGTGCAGAGGCAGTCGTCAGCAGATTGGTAGATGTTATGCGACAGCCGAGTGGAGTTCGAGTTCACTCAGACAGGGGGACAGCTCGCGCATGTTCGTGCACGCCCACAGTTGCTTGACCGTATATATGAGGCACAGCGCAGTGACGACCGTTGCTCAGAGATCGTGGCACAGATAGGACAGGGCAGATTTTCCGAGTTCGTGGTTGACGATCAGGGGATTTTACGATATGGATCTAGACTGTGCGTACCAGATGCTGATGAATTGCGGCGCGACATTCTTGAGGAGGCACACCGATCAGTGTATAGTGTCCACCCCGGTTCCACCAAGATGTACCATGATATGAGAGAGACCTACTGGTGGGACGGGATGAAGAGGGACATTGCGGAGTTCGTTTCGAGATGCCTGACTTGTCAGCAAGTCAAGGCCGAGCACCAGAGGCCCGCAGGAGAGCTACAGCCGTTACCCATTCCGGAGTGGAAATGGGAGCAGATTTCGATGGACTTCGTTGTGGGTCTACCCAGGACCAGTCGAGGGTACGACTCCATCTGGGTGATCGTGGATAGATTGATGAAAGCGGCTCACTTCCTTCCAGTGAAGACGACTTTCAGCTTCGCTCAGTATGCTCAGCTCTATATTGACGAGATCGTGCGACTACACGGCGTACCGACTTGTATCGTGTCAGATCGAGGCACTCAGTTCACCAGCCGACTTTGGCAGAGACTTCAGGAGGCTTTGGGCACTCGATTGAGCTTCAGCACAGCGTTTCATCCGCAGACAGATGGACAGTCAGAGCGGACCATTCAGACTCTCGAGGACATGCTCAGAGCGTGCGTTTTAGACTTTGGTGGTTGCTGGGATCGTCATTTACCTCTAGTGGAGTTCTCCTACAACAACAGCTTCCAGGATACTATTCAGATGGCACCTTTCGAGGCATTGTATGGGAGGAGATGCAGATCGCCCGTTTGTTGGACAGAGCTCAGCGAGAGCAGCATTTTGGGGCCGCAGCTTGTTGAGGAGACGACAGCGAAGATACAGTTGATCCGAGACCGGATGAGAGCGGCTCAGAGCAGGCAGAAATCGTATGCAGACAGGCGCCGTCGCAGATTTGAGTTCGCAGTTGGCGACCATGTTTTTCTGAAGGTCTCACCGATGAAGGGCGTGATGCGTTTTGGGCAAAAGGGAAAGCTTAGCCCTAGATTCGTAGGTCCCTTCGAGATCCTCGAGCGTGTCGGCGCTGTTGCATATCGTTTGGCTCTTCCTCCCAGCTTTCCCGATGTTCACCCCGTTTTTCATGTTTCGATGCTCCGCAAGTACCTTCACGACCCTTCGCATGCGATTCAGCACCCGACAGTCCAGCTAGAGCGCGACCTTTCTTTTGCAGAGCAGCCGGTGGCCATCTTGGATCGGCAGGTGAAGAAGTTGAGGTCGAAGGTTATACCAACCGTCAAGGTCCTTTGGCGTAGCCCAAGCAGCGAGGAGGTTACCTGGGAGACCGAGGGCGAGATGAGGAAGAAGTATCCCCATCTCTTTGAAGGTACGCGCAGCTATATTTTTAAATTCGGGGACCGAATTTCTTTAAGGGGGGAAGATTGTAGCGTCTTGAAAAGTCGTTTTGGTGTTTTCCTGAAATTCGGTGAAAATTCGGTATTTTTCCGAAAACCGTCTTTCTCGATATTTTGCAGTTTAGGGCTAATTATACCTTAAATAGATAGGTAATTACTTGTTTTTAGTGACTAATGAGTTAATTATGAAATTTTGGTCATTTAAAAATTTTTCCCTATTTTTCATTTTTTTAATATTATTTTAAGCCGGTAAGAAAATACATTAAATAAGCGATAAATACAAATTTTTCCGGGCTAATTTTAATCTCTAAAATTATGATAATTATAATCTAGTGATAACATGAATTTTTAGTAATTTATTTTGATTTTTAACAAATTTTTATGAATTGAAACGAATTTATTGAATTTTGGGCTAAAACTTGCAATTTTTGAGTTGTAGGGGGCCTTTTTGCATAAAATTTCTTTTGTAAAACCCCTCTATCTTTTTTCTCAGCCCTAGGACAGCCCAAGCCTTGGCCAAGTCCAGAAATTCTGGCCTCTCTCTTCTTGGTTTCTTTCTTGAGTTAATTTGATAGTTTATGGTATTATTTTAATTAAAATGGATAATGTATGATACATTTGACTTTGGAAACTTGACCATGACTTTCCCCACTTGCCCACACCCTCCCCCATCCCTCCATTCTGGCCGAAACCTGCACCATTTCCCACCTCCATTATTTTCCTTCTCTTTCTCTCTCATTTTCTTCAAAATTTGCAACAAAATTCAATAAAAATCCACAAATCCTTCTCTTTTTCAACATAAAATCCTTGTGCTACCTCTTCTCAAGCCTAATATAGTTGAAATCATGTGGAAAGGAGGCATTTTTGGAGCAAACTTTCTTGCTTGATCCATTGATCAAGAGGTATAATTTCTATCTTGTTAAATTCCTTGTTTAAGTGCTTATGTTTTATGGTTTAGTGTTAAATTAGTGTAGTTTAATCTAGTTTTCTTAGATTTTGTTTGAAAATTCTAACTAGGGTTTGAAAGCCATAATAGTTAATTAAGTTATTTTATAGTTAATCTAGTTGTTAATGACTAATCTATATAGTTACCTTGTTGATATAGCTTTCAATTTTGCTAAATTAGTTAATTTTAGAAGGGTGGAATTGTTGTTTTGAAATTTCAAGAGAGGGTTTATGTTGGTATTGGTTTGTGAAGCTTGATTAGTGAGTGGATTAAGTTTTTGAAAGCATTATTTAAGTGATTAAACCTAATTTGCTATCTAGTGTTTTGCTAACCTTAATCTAAGTGGTTAATTTGCTTAGTAGGCTAAAATATAGTGTTAAATTAAGGTTTTTCATATATAGTTTGGTTTATGTTTGCTAAGTACAAAGATCAAGAGAAGGTTTTGTTATGTAAATTAGGTTTTTAAGCTTAGTTAATGGTTTAGAAATTGTGTATTGGCTAGCTATTTGGTTAGTTTGGATGTTGGTGTTGGGTGGTGTTGACTTGTCGCTAAATTGTCGATGTTTGCATCAAATTGCAATTTCTGCTTACTAGATTTTTATAAAAGTTGTGTGATGAATTAATTGTGGCATCTCGATGATTGTGTTGGCTTGTCCTACGACTTTTAGGATGCGTGAGTGCGGTTTTTGGGTAGTCGGGTTTTAGTTTTGCCGGGTGACCCAAATCGGCGTTTTTGGCAGTTTTTGCGATTTTCGCGTGTGTTCCGCGCACTTTGTGCACGTTGTACCCAGCTAGCGAACTTTAGTAGTTTCGTTGGGGTTTTGCGTCGTTCTTGATATGTAACCTTATATTTGGTATTGATATAAATTCCAGGTTCGGTCGCGGAGACGTCAGACGCGGCGCGAAAGGGAAAGGCGGTGATCGGACACAGCTAGCCAGGAATCCCGGTGAGTAGATTTAACATCTACGGGGGGACGATCGTTTGGATGGCGCAAGTCGCCCGATAGATTTAGTAAACTGGAAAATAGTAAACTGGATAACCACTTGTGACATTAGAATAATATTACTGGCATGATAATTGCTGCAATTAGATCAATATGTTATACCCATATACGCAAACTCAATTGTAGGACACATGCACCATTACCAGGTTTTTATATGCAGCACGAGCACTATTCATGTTTACACACACACCCTGGTAATTGCCATGCCACCACACTAGATAACTTTTAAATTGAAACCTTTTACTAATCGATACTTAAACTGGTACTATTGCCTTTAATTCCTTAAAAATGAAACCGTAGTATTGCTATTCATGTGCATGTACTTCATCATATTAATTGTTCATGCTTAATCCATTAATTACACATCGCAACTTGATTATTGATATCATACGCATTCATTATCATTGATATATGCACTTATGTGGATTTCTGGAGATTTTATGATATTGCTGGATTTCGGGGGAAAGCCGCAAAATTTCTAAACTTATTATATTTTTTAAAAATATGTAAAATTGCGGTTTTCTAGTGATGTAAGTGTCGTCCACCATGAGTTTGCTGTGGCTTTGGAAATCCGTGTCGAGGAGTGGAGGAACCGGCACGGGTACATGGTGGGCCCGGTAAGGTACCCCGGGGCAAGAGGAATGTGGTGATGACGTTGAGCCTGGCAGGGGACGGATTACCTACCGGTGACTGTTTGGGACGGCGGATATCCAGAGGATACCGACCGTGGCCGCTAGATGATGAGATATTGATATTTGAGATGGGTCAGCCGGACGGCTGAGGCCAGAGATACATTTATGAGATTTGAGACAGCTTTTGGGTGTCGTTGCTGGACACCGATTTTCGTCGATTCATTGACATTATGCTGGCATTCTAAAAGAGTTTCAAAAAAAAAACAAAAAGAGATAAAATGATTCTTATATATACCTATTGAGACCTCAGATTTTCATGTTGCATACATATTAGCACACTGATATGATATACACACCTGCTAGTGCATCCAGTCATACCTGTATTTTAGATGCTAGGATGCTTGTGTGCATGCATACGATAGCCTTTGTAGATGCTATTTATTACTCACGAGTTGGCAACTCACCCCCGTTGTGCCACAGTCTTTTGCAGGTCCGCTCCGTCAGTTCAGTAGCGGCGGGCGCACTTGTCTTTTGCCTCTTTTGCCTGAGCTCGAGATTTGCTCATAGGTGGGTTATGTTATTTTTTGTACCACCTTGTATATTCTTGTATATTCTTGTATCTAGTGTACTCCATCTACTGTTCTACCAGATTATTGTATATTGACCTAGAGATGAGACTGTGAGGTTTGTGGATTTTATACTGTATTTGGGGTCGAGCTCACTTGAGCCGACATGCTACTTTTTCATGCTTCCTTATGCTTTATTATGCATGTTGTCATTTACATTGCGTGGGATTTGTGACCGCCGTATGGCGAAGAGCTAGCTCCCGCTTGGGGATGCCCTATTTTATGGATTCATGTATATATTTTGTTGTACCCATTTTTGGGGGCCAGTATTTACAAAGGAGACTCTGCCGAAATTTTCGGAAAAATTAGTATTGTTTTTAAAAGGGGTTTTATATGACTTATTTGATAAGCTTGCTTTCAAATGTTTGGGTTTTCTTCACTCTTTTGCTTAATTGGTTTTGTTTTCTGGGCTTTGGCTTACTTACTTTACGGACGCCTTTAGACGTTTCGTAAACTTAAGTGCCAGTCACGTTCCGTACCCTGCGGGTCGTGACAAAGTTGGTATCAGAGCGATAGGTTTTACCTTTGTGAGTGTAGGATGACCCTTGGTAGATGGAGTAAGTGACTTAAGCAGGGTAACGTAGCGTGCGTATGTCCGCGGCATACTTACGATACGGTACTCCGCCTAAGTGACTTTAGGATACTTGCTTGGAAATTTCCTTCTTCAATTCCGTGTATCCTATGATCCTATTGCACTGTTCTTACTATCCGTTTTCCTGTAACAGCCACTATGCCGCCGAAGGCTACGAGGGCACAGAGGGCTGCCGCCAGAGACGAGATTCGAGCTGGCTCGTCCGAGACTAGGACTGAGCAGGGTGGTATGCCTACGCCACAGGGACAGACCGATCCACCTTCCCCAGGCCGTATGGATAGGCTCGAGACGGGTATGGAGGAGTTGTGACAGATGATGGGAGGCATGCAGGAGCTGCGTCAGATGGTAGGATCCCTAGTTGCAGCCAGTCGTACACCGAGGCAGGATGACGTACCTACTACATCACAGACGACCATGATACCTGCTCCTACTACTACCATTGTGTCCATTCCGGTTTCACTACAGGACTTCATGAGGCTGAGACCTCCAGTATTCACCGGCACCGAGGCAGCGGACGACCCACAGACGTTTCTTGACAGTTTAGCCAGGATCTGCCGTTCACTGAGATGTTCGGATGATCGATGGGTAGAGCTTGCGAGTTTTCGACTAGAGGGTCTCGCGCAGACATGGTGGGAGTCAGTCTTGAGAGGTCGAGCTGCAGATCTACCGCCTATGACTTGGGCCGAGTTTACAGCGGTCTTTCTAGCCCGTTTCCTTCCATAGAGCGTTCGTGACGCCAGAGCTCGCAGTTTCGAGGCCTTAGTCAAGACACCTGGGATGACGGTGTCTGAGTATGACATCCAGTTTACACAGTTGTCCCGATATGCTCAGTATTTGGTGGATACCGAGGAGAAGATGGTGAAGAGGTTCGTACAGGGACTTGATGCCCAGCTATATCTTGCCATTGGCGCCCAGCACTACGACACTTATTCAGCTGCTATGGATACTGCATTGCGGATGGAGGCACGCATATCGCAGACTCCGGCCGTTTCTGGGCCGAAGAGGATGCGCACCGATGTACCGCCTCAGAGGCAGCGCGCCAGATTCTTTCCGAGAGATAGGCCTGGCAGAGGATTTGGACGGGGACAGTTTATGGTTCTTATTCCCAGGGGCAGCAGCCGTCGCCAGGATGTTTTGGGTGCGGGAGTTTGCACCATCTTGTCAGAGACTGCCCGATGAGACGACAGGGAGCAGCGACAGTTCCGCACGTGACCCTACCACCATCACCACCCCCTCCTCAGAGAGCCCTACTTCCTACCCCAGGCGATGCTCCACGCCAGTTAGGTGCACCGAGAGGCCGAGGACGTGGCGGTCCTGTTCAGAGAGGACGAGGAGGCAGAGGCCGAGGTCGAGGTCAGCCCGCTATCGGTGGAGGACAGGCCCGAGTTTTTGCTTTGACACCGCAGGATGCGCAGGCATCCAATGCCGTTGTGACAGGTACTTTGCCAGTTTGTTCTTTCGACGCACGGGTATTATTCGACCCAGGTTCTACACATTCGTACGTCTCTACACACTTTGCACCGATGTTGGGCCGTGAGTCGTCGTCGTTAGATCAGCCGCTTGTTGTTGTTACTCCGGTAGGTGAGTCGTTTGTCGCTCGGTTTGTATTTCGTTTGTGTTCCGTTCGTATCGGGGAGAGGGATTCATCAGTTGATTTGATACTCCTCGATACGTTGGACTTTGATGTGCTTCTGGGCATGGATTGGCTAGCCACTTGTTATGCTTCGGTGGACTGCCGTGAGAAGGCAGTCAGATTTAGCTTTCCGGGAGAGCCAGTCCTTGTTATTCAGGGAGACCGTAGTGTCGCCCTTCCCAGCTTAATTTCGTCTCTTCGCGCTGGTCAGCTCTTGCGGAAGGGATGTCAGGGATTCTTAGCGTTTGTTTGTGATACTCGAGCTGCAGAGGTTCCGTTGGACTGGGTCCCGATAGTTTGTGAGTTCCCTGATGTCTTCCCTGATGAGCTACCTGGGCTACCGCCTGAGCGCGATGTTGAGTTCTGCATTGATTTGATTCCCGGTTCGGGGCCTATTTCTATACCGCCTTATCGGATGGCCCCGGCAGAGCTTCGAGAGCTGAAGGAGCAGTTGCAGGATTTGTTGGATAAGGGGCTTATTCGACCGAGTGTTTCTCCGTGGGGTGCTCCGGTCCTGTTTGTCAAGAAGAAGGATGGAAGTTTGCGCTTATGTATCGACTACCGCCAGCTGAACAAAGTTACCGTTCGGAACAGATATCCGTTGCCGCGCATTGATGATTTGTTCGACCAGCTTCAGGGTGCGGGGTATTTTTCGAGGATCGACTTGCGATCAGGATACCATCAGCTGCGAGTTCGACAGGAGGATATAACGAGGACAGCTTTCCGTACACGCTATGGCCACTACGAGTTTTTGGTGATGTCGTTCGGACTCACCAACGCCCCATCAGCATTTATGGATTTGATGAACCGTACATTCAGGCCGTATCTTGACTTGTTCATCATCGTGTTTATCGACGATATCTTGGTGTACTCCCGGAGCAGAGAGGAGCACGAGCAGCACTTGCGGATTACGTTACAGACTCTGAGGGAGCACCAGCTGTTCGCGAAGTTCTCCAAGTGTGCTTTCTGGCTGGACAGCGTCGGATTCTTGGGTCACGTGGTTACGAGAGACAGCATTTGTGTGGACCCGAAGAAGATTGAGGCTGTTCAGCAGTGGCCCCGACCTACATCGGTTACTGAGATCCGTAGTTTTCTAGGCTTGGCGGGATACTACAGGCGTTTTGTTCAGGACTTCTCCCGTATAGCTGCACCGTTGACTGGTTTGACCCGGAAGGGAGTTCCTTTCGTCTGGACGGAGGAGTGCGAGCGCAGTTTTCAGCAGCTGCGGACATGTTTGACTACAGCGCCGGTATTATCTTTACCTTCGGGATCAGGCGGATTTGTTGTCTACTGTGATGCTTCGCGAGTGGGATTAGGATGCGTTTTGATGCAGCATGGCCGGGTGATCGCTTATGCTTCTCGGCAGTTGAAGAAGCATGAACAGAACTACCCCACTCATGATTTGGAGATGGCTGCAGTGGTCTTTGCACTGAAGATTTGGCGACATTACCTTTACGGCGAGTCATGTCAGATATTCACCGATCACAAGAGCTTAAAGTACATATTTCAGCAGCGAGACATGAACCTCAGACAGCGTCGTTGGATGGAGTTGGTGAAAGACTACGACTGCGAGATCTTATATCACCCCGGCAAGGCAAATGTGGTGGCAGATGCGTTGAGTAGGAGGCCCGGGGGTAGTCTATCCTTTTTGCGCGCAGTGCAGAGGCAGTCGTCAGCAGATTGGTAGATGTTATGCGACAGCCGAGTGGAGTTCGAGTTCACTCAGACAGGGGGACAGCTCGCGCATGTTCGTGCACGCCCACAGTTGCTTGACCGTATATATGAGGCACAGCGCAGTGACGACGTTGCTCAGAGATCGTGGCACAGATGGGACAGGGCAGATTTTCCGAGTTCGTGGTTGACGATCAGGGGATTTTACGATATGGATCTAGACTGTGCGTACCAGATGCTGATGGATTGCGGCGCGACATTCTTGAGGAGGCACACCGATCAGTGTATAGTGTCCACCCCGGTTCCACCAAGCTGTACCATGATATGAGAGAGACCTACTGGTGGGACGGGATGAAGAGGGACATTGCGGAGTTCGTTTCGAGATGCCTGACTTGTCAGCAAGTCAAGGCCGAGCACCAGAGGCCCGCAGGAGAGCTACAGCCGTTACCCATTCCGGAGTGGAAATGGGAGCAGATTTCGATGGACTTCGTTGTGGGTCTACCCAGGACCAGTCGAGGGTACGACTCCATCTGGGTGATCGTGGATAGATTGACGAAAGCGGCTCACTTCCTTCCAGTGAAGACGACTTTCAGCTTCGCTCAGTATGCTCAGCTCTATATTGACGAGATCGTGCGACTACACGGCGTACCGACTTGTATCGTGTCAGATCGAGGCACTCAGTTCACCAGCCGACTTTGGCAGAGACTTCAGGAGGCTTTGGGCACTCGATTGAGCTTCAGCACAGCGTTTCATCCGCAGACAGATGGACAGTCAGAGCGGACCATTCAGACTCTCGAGGACATGCTCAGAGCGTGCGTTTTAGACTTTGGTGGTTGCTGGGATCGTCATTTACCTCTAGTGGAGTTCTCCTACAACAACAGCTTCCAGGATACTATTCAGATGGCACCTTTCGAGGCATTGTATGGGAGGAGATGCAGATCGCCCGTTTGTTGGACAGAGCTCAGCGAGAGCAGCATTTTGGGGCCGCAGCTTGTTGAGGAGACGACAGCGAAGATACAGTTGATCCGAGACCGGATGAGAGCGGCTCAGAGCAGGCAGAAATCGTATGCAGACAGGCGCCGTCGCAGATTTGAGTTCGCAGTTGGCGACCATGTTTTTCTGAAGGTCTCACCGATGAAGGGCGTGATGCGTTTTGGGCAAAAGGGAAAGCTTAGCCCTAGATTCGTAGGTCCCTTCGAGATCCTCGAGCGTGTCGGCGCTGTTGCATATCGTTTGGCTCTTCCTCCCAGCTTTCCCGATGTTCACCCCGTTTTTCATGTTTCGATGCTCCGCAAGTACCTTCACGACCCTTCGCATGCGATTCAGCACCCGACAGTCCAGCTAGAGCGCGACCTTTCTTTTGCAGAGCAGCCGGTGGCCATCTTGGATCGGCAGGTGAAGAAGTTGAGGTCGAAGGTTATACCAACCGTCAAGGTCCTTTGGCGTAGCCCAAGCAGCGAGGAGGTTACCTGGGAGACCGAGGGCGAGATGAGGAAGAAGTATCCCCATCTCTTTGAAGGTACGCGCAGCTATATTTTTAAATTCGGGGACCGAATTTCTTTAAGGGGGGAAGATTGTAGCGTCTTGAAAAGTCGTTTTGGTGTTTTCCTGAAATTCGGTGAAAATTCGGTATTTTTCCGAAAACCGTCTTTCTCGATATTTTGCAGTTTAGGGCTAATTATACCTTAAATAGATAGGTAATTACTTGTTTTTAGTGACTAATGAGTTAATTATGAAATTTTGGTCATTTAAAAATTTTTCCCTATTTTTCATTTTTTTAATATTATTTTAAGCCGGTAAGAAAATACATTAAATAAGCGATAAATACAAATTTTTCCGGGCTAATTTTAATCTCTAAAATTATGATAATTATAATCTAGTGATAACATGAATTTTTAGTAATTTATTTTGATTTTTAACAAATTTTTATGAATTGAAACGAATTTATTGAATTTTGGGCTAAAACTTGCAATTTTTGAGTTGTAGGGGGCCTTTTTGCATAAAATTTCTTTTGTAAAACCCCTCTATCTTTTTTCTCAGCCCTAGGACAGCCCAAGCCTTGGCCAAGTCCAGAAATTCTGGCCTCTCTCTTCTTGGTTTCTTTCTTGAGTTAATTTGATAGTTTATGGTATTATTTTAATTAAAATGGATAATGTATGATACATTTGACTTTGGAAACTTGACCATGACTTTCCCCACTTGCCCACACCCTCCCCCATCCCTCCATTCTGGCCGAAACCTGCACCATTTCCCACCTCCATTATTTTCCTTCTCTTTCTCTCTCATTTTCTTCAAAATTTGCAACAAAATTCAATAAAAATCCACAAATCCTTCTCTTTTTCAACATAAAATCCTTGTGCTACCTCTTCTCAAGCCTAATATAGTTGAAATCATGTGGAAAGGAGGCATTTTTGGAGCAAACTTTCTTGCTTGATCCATTGATCAAGAGGTATAATTTCTATCTTGTTAAATTCCTTGTTTAAGTGCTTATGTTTTATGGTTTAGTGTTAAATTAGTGTAGTTTAATCTAGTTTTCTTAGATTTTGTTTGAAAATTCTAACTAGGGTTTGAAAGCCATAATAGTTAATTAAGTTATTTTATAGTTAATCTAGTTGGTAATGACTAATCTATATAGTTACCTTGTTGATATAGCTTTCAATTTTGCTAAATTAGTTAATTTTAGAAGGGTGGAATTGTTGTTTTGAAATTTCAAGAGAGGGTTTATGTTGGTATTGGTTTGTGAAGCTTGATTAGTGAGTGGATTAAGTTTTTGAAAGCATTATTTAAGTGATTAAACCTAATTTGCTATCTAGTGTTTTGCTAACCTTAATCTAAGTGGTTAATTTGCTTAGTAGGCTAAAATATAGTGTTAAATTAAGGTTTTTCATATATAGTTTGGTTTATGTTTGCTAAGTACAAAGATCAAGAGAAGGTTTTGTTATGTAAATTAGGTTTTTAAGCTTAGTTAATGGTTTAGAAATTGTGTATTGGCTAGCTATTTGGTTAGTTTGGATGTTGGTGTTGGGTGGTGTTGACTTGTCGCTAAATTGTCGATGTTTGCATCAAATTGCAATTTCTGCTTACTAGATTTTTATAAAAGTTGTGTGATGAATTAATTGTGGCATCTCGATGATTGTGTTGGCTTGTCCTACGACTTTTAGGATGCGTGAGTGCGGTTTTTGGGTAGTCGGGTTTTAGTTTTGCCGGGTGACCCAAATCGGCGTTTTTGGCAGTTTTTGCGATTTTCGCGTGTGTTCCGCGCACTTTGTGCACGTTGTACCCAGCTAGTGAACTTTAGTAGTTTCGTTGGGGTTTTGCGTCTTTCTTGATATGTAACCTTATATTTGGTATTGATATAAATTCCAGGTTCGGTCGCGGAGACGTCAGACGCGGCGCGAAAGGGAAAGGCGGTGATCGGACACAGCTAGCCAGGAATCCCGGTGAGTAGATTTAACATCTACGGGGGGACGATCGTTTGGATGGCGCAAGTCGCCCGATAGATTTAGTAAACTGGAAAATAGTAAACTGGATAACCACTTGTGACATTAGAATAATATTACTGGCATGATAATTGCTGCAATTAGATCAATATGTTATACCCATATACGCAAACTCAATTGTAGGACACATGCACCATTACCAGGTTTTTATATGCAGCACGAGCACTATTCATGTTTACACACACACCCTGGTAATTGCCATGCCACCACACTAGATAACTTTTAAATTGAAACCTTTTACTAATCGATACTTAAACTGGTACTATTGCCTTTAATTCCTTAAAAATGAAACCGTAGTATTGCTATTCATGTGCATGTACTTCATCATATTAATTGTTCATGCTTAATCCATTAATCACACATCGCAACTTGATTATTGATATCATACGCATTCATTATCATTGATATATGCACTTATGTGGATTTCTGGAGATTTTATGATATTGCTGGATTTCGGGGGAAAGCCGCAAAATTTCTAAACTTATTATATTTTTTAAAAATATGTAAAATTGCGGTTTTCTAGTGATGTAAGTGTCGTCCACCATGAGTTTGCTGTGGCTTTGGAAATCCGTGTCGAGGAGTGGAGGAACCGGCACGGGTACATGGTGGGCCCGGTAAGGTACCCCGGGGCAAGAGGAATGTGGTGATGACGTTGAGCCTGGCAGGGGACGGATTACCTACCGGTGACTGTTTGGGACGGCGGATATCCAGAGGATACCGACCGTGGCCGCTAGATGATGAGATATTGATATTTGAGATGGGTCAGCCGGACGGCTGAGGCCAGAGATACATTTATGAGATTTGAGACAGCTTTTGGGTGTCGTTGCTGGACACCGATTTTCGTCGATTCATTGACATTATGCTGGCATTCTAAAAGAGTTTCAAAAAAAAAACAAAAAGAGATAAAATGATTCTTATATATACCTATTGAGACCTCAGATTTTCATGTTGCATACATATTAGCACACTGATATGATATACACACCTGCTAGTGCATCCAGTCATACCTGTATTTTAGATGCTGGGATGCTTGTGTGCATGCATACGATAGCCTTTGTAGATGCTATTTATTACTCACGAGTTGGCAACTCACCCCCGTTGTGCCACAGTCTTTTGCAGGTCCGCTCCGTCAGTTCAGTAGCGGCGGGCGCACTTGTCTTTTGCCTCTTTTGCCTGAGCTCGAGATTTGCTCATAGGTGGGTTATGTTATTTTTTGTACCACCTTGTATATTCTTGTATATTCTTGTATCTAGTGTACTCCATCTACTGTTCTACCAGATTATTGTATATTGACCTAGAGATGAGACTGTGAGGTTTGTGGATTTTATACTGTATTTGGGGTCGAGCTCACTTGAGCCGACATGCTACTTTTTCATGCTTCCTTATGCTTTATTATGCTTGTTGTCATTTACATTGCGTGGGATTTGTGACCGCCATATGGCGAAGAGCTAGCTCCCGCTTGGGGATGCCCTATTTTGTGGATTCATGTATATATTTTGTTGTACCCATTTTTGGGGGCCAGTATTTACAAAGGAGACTCTGCCGAAATTTTCGGAAAAATTAGTATTGTTTTTAAAAGGGGTTTTATATGACTTATTTGATAAGCTTGCTTTCAAATGTTTGGGTTTTCTTCACTCTTTTGCTTAATTGGTTTTGTTTTCTGGGCTTTGGCTTACTTACTTTACGGACGCCTTTAGACGTTTCGTAAACTTAAGTGCCAGTCACGTTCCGTACCCTACGGGTCGTGACATGTACGCAGATACTCGCCGGATAAACTTAATAGACAGCTACACCCCTTAGCCCCGACCAAGTGACTGTAGGAGAACCTCGTCGCCGAAAGCATCCATTCGGGTGCTCACGGTAGCGGTGTTCCGCCTTAGTGCATTTCGTCGATGGTATCGGGGGTGCGGCTGTCTACTAAAGTTTGCGACGAGCATTCGATCAAAATGTCGGGAATCTTGTTGAATTACCCGACTTGATATTGAGAAGAGTTTTCGATAAAGAGACTAAAATGCGGGGTTTATAATTGTTAGGCATGTGATGTCTAAGGAATTCATTTGATTAGGCATGCGATGTCTAAAGAGTTTGCGGATTCCAACTGTTATAGTTTTACACTTTCTTTTCTGCGACCGTAAGTGTAATATGTGATATCACCGGTTTCGTTGCAATTTGTCAACGACAATTGGGATGGGCATATTTACTTACGTTGATGACATGTGATGTTATGTGTTGCTGGATATGTTATATTGGATCGTCGTGTTTGACTAGCCGGGGGTTTTTATGTGAGATGGGTGTTTTTCATTTTCATTCATGTAAAAACTTGTATGTAATATTCTTTTATTGGGGCACTTCCAGGTTGCGGATGATGTCACCATTTGTATATTATTTACTTTTCCGCATTAGGATAGACCCATGGAGGGGAGCACAAGTAACCAGGTTCTGGAGTCCAGTGGGAGACCAACTCGAGGAGTCGAGTCTGGGTCTCCTAACTTTAGAATTGGTAGGGTTGCTTGCCTCTCTCGTAGGGGTCTAGGGGTGTGGGTTTGGCTATTCATCGCGACCGTGGAATCCGTGTTTTATACTGGCTCGCACTAAAACACGGACGTCCTAGTATATCCAATATTTCATATGATATTTTCTGCTGCGTTATCTGTGATGTGATCATTTGATGTTCTCTGATAGATACTGAATATAGTATATATGATATATTATATAGACGTTACTTATGTTTTACACCCGCGCTAGCCCTGCCCCGCTCTGCCGTTAGTTACCTAACCTAACGGTGCACGAGGGGACATCGAGGCGAATGCGGATGGCATAAGTGTACGTCGTATTTATCTGTGATGTTTAGGTAACTTAAATGATGGGACTTCATTAATATGATTAATGAAAGAAAAAGAAACCTAAGATGTTGTGGAATCGAATTTCAAAAATAAAACAGGTAGCTACAGTTCTTGTTTTGCACAGCGGTATATATGATATATCCTGCACCTTATTCGATGAGGAAAGGGCCGACGATCCCTTCACCGGGAGTGACCCCTTTAGCAATAACTGGCAGATGCTACAACCCTCGGTTTGTCTTTTGATTGCTTCTATAGTTTCTGCTTTGCACAGTGATATATATGATATATCCCGCACCTCATTCGACGAGGAAAGGGCCGACGATCCCTTCACCGGGAGTGACCCCTTTAGCAAAACTAGAAAAGCCTCAAAAACACTCCATTTTAAAATCATTTGATTCTACAACGATATCAAGTTCATTACGCAATAGGTTTTCAGAAAAACCTGTCGTAGCCCTCCGTCATTTCAGATAAGTACTAGTTAGTATTCGTGCTGCGGTAGTTTGGCATTCGTCAAGGCGTAGTGTGCGGTAGCTAACTAGTATTTATCTGCTTATGCATATGATGCAGATTGGATTAGGGTATTCGTACGGCGTTGTTTGGCATTCGTCAAGGGTCGTGAGGGTGGGTTTAATTCAATCAAGAAATGTACGGGTTTAACTTGACTAGTGGACTATGGGTTGTTTGGCATTCGTCAAGGTCATAGAACGCTAGGGGCAAAATTATCGGGAATTTCAAGTGTTGAAATTTGCAATGAGATTGCATACCTTCTATGAGATAGTTGGATCCCGATACCCGTTGCGAGTAAGAGTTACTCCTGGGAGAGTTTTACACATTACAATTAGCCGATCAAGTAGGTGTCTAGAAAGCTGTTAACGAGGTTACGCCTCTAGAAAAACGAGGTTTACTATAATTAGGTTCGTGCGAAAGCACGGGGGACCTCCCTCAAAGTACCGACACTGGCATGGCTGAAAGATTGGCGAACTTATAGCGTGTAATTAATCCCGGCTAGTCTTTCCTTTTAGGGTTTGAAGGAAGATTTGATAAAAACAATGGGAGCCATCCTGATTAGATAAAATAATAACCAATCTAATCTTGACAGAGCGCACGCAGAGTGTTTTCTTCTCTCTCTCTCCAGGTAGCGACCATATCACGACTTAATCAAGATAATAATACAGATATATTGACCAAACCCACTTGCTATACTGAGCTGGGGAACGTTGGTCCCGCTCCAACTTATAATTGTTATAAGACAGAGCAGGAAATTGGGGAATACCAGAATTCCTATGCCGCCCAAACAAAGAAAGTGCATATGATGCATCTCCTTCGGGTGTGTTCATTACAAAGAACTCTATCTCTGTATCCTCTACGTCCTGGGTATTAGATACCGGATCAGGATCCTAGAAATGTAATCTGATACATAGGGCTACAGAAAGGTGGAGAACTGAGAACGGGTGATAAGTTTCATGAGACAGAAAACGGGGCAAGTGTTGCAGCCAAGTCTGTTAGTCACTATCACCCTGTATTCCAAATACATTGATTCTGAACGAATGTTATTAGATACCGAACCTGATATACAAAATCATATCAGTCTCTTTATTAGTAAAGAAATGATAAAATTTTGTATTGTTGGATAATGTTTTGAACATTTCATATATCAAAAGTTGATCGGTTCAGGCACGTTATCTAAAAGCATTGATGTTCTAAATCAAACTACAGTTCTTAGTATACGGAACACACATAAGAGGAAGAGTTCAGAAATGAATGAATCCTTCTTGAGGTATTGTAGACTAGGTCATATCAATGCGACCCGACTAGCTGAAGTTACATTTAGATGCATATTTAAATCTGTTTGAATTTACATCTTGTGAAACTTGCTAGTCATGTCGTAAAGATAAGATGACCATAGCTCCGTTTACTGAAAACAAAGAAAGAGTTAGTAAACTCTTGGGATTGATACATGTTGATGTATGTAAAGTCCCCCGTCTACACATGCCAGGACCGGTTCTTTGTACTTCATTACATTCTCTGATGATCTCTCAAGATTCAGTCATATGTTCCTGTTGAAACACAAGTCCGAACCTTTTGAGATATTCACAGAATATAAGTTAGAAGTAGAGAACCAATACGGGTATACGTATTATGTCCTTTGATGAGATCAAGGAGGTGAATACTTATGCATAGAATTCCTAGACTTTTCTAAAGGAGAATGAGATTCTCTCTCAGCATTACTCCTCCGTATACACCATAGCACGATGGTATATCGGGGCGAAGCAATTGCACCCTATTCGATATGGTGCGCTCTATGATGAGTACTACTGAGTTACCTGTTTCCTTTTGGGGGTTATGCACTTGAGAAGCTGCATACCTATTGAATTAGGTTCGAATCTGTTAGTTATATATATGCCCTAGAGGCCATTACTATACATAGGATGTATATTGTAGTGGATGCTTAGTCATATATAGGGAGGACTTTCTTGCTCGACATGATAGTATGCTATCTGGTTACTCTTTACCTTAACGTGTATACTGATTGTCTCTCTGTTACATGTTGGTAAAGCCCTTAGGATGTGTACTTGACTACCTGGACTATGATGCGGATCATACTAGTGGGGACATGGTAGTCCATAAGTACATCCTTCAAGGTCCCTAGTCGTGGGTGTATCGAGACAGGGCATCGATATACCAGTGCAGACTAGCGTATACCTTCTCGACCCATACAGATGGGCGATGGATGATCCCATATCCATTGGTGTTTGACATCAGAGATGATATATGGGTGCTCAGTGGAGACTGGGTACACTGGACGGACTCGCCGAGAACTCCCAGATGGTACTAAACCTTACGTCAGATGGCAGTTCTCTGGTAACACTGGTACAGGTTAGTCTGTAGATCCGAGATTGTCATAGAGTCTTGTGTGATTCCCACTGTGCTTTGATTTCCACCTTACCACGTCCAAGAGGGCATGCAAAACGGTGGTTTTTGGGTACAGTCCCGAATCATATGGAGGCAATGAGCGATAGGAGGGGATTCGTCTCTCCCGGTATAGGGAGTTGATGTTGCGCTGTGTTCGATTGGCTATAACCGGAAATCCCTGGCCAGGGTTGCTGAGATTTACTGGTAAGTGTTACCAGTAGTTTCTCGAACTGTTATAAACCTCATATCGACACGACTTATCGAGCTATTGGGGTCTGATGTTTACCACCCGTAGGTAAGATATGCGACATATCAGAAGACGAGACCGGACTATATGGTAAGTGTTACTGGTTGGATTCACAGGAGTGTGGGCGGGCTTGCTCATCGATCTTCTGATCGCTCAATACCCGGGTGGCCGTTACATTTAGCAGACCGCTTGCGGCTTGTGGGTGTTTGATTTGATCATTACCTACTGCCGGCGTATTGACGAGTCTTTAGAGTCCTACACAGAGATTTCCTGGCTCAAGCGAAACGAAATAGGAACGCATATGAGATATGTGCGTGACCGAGAATAATACTAGTATGTGATACTGTATTCTATTCTCACGATTTGTATCATTGGACGGTTATATATGATATAACCGGGATACCGAATCAAGTGTTGATTCGATACATTGATACACTTGATATTAGTCGGTTATATGCGATATGACCGGATCATTAAATCAAGTGTTGATTTAATGATTTAATGTATAATTATATATTTGATATATTACTTTACATTAACTAGTATTGGTTCACTTAAGATTGATTATCTCACTTGATTGTGCACATTGTATATATGATATAGTTTTGTGCACTAGATTGTATCATGTTTGATGATACATGTAAACTTGGGTGTGTATGATTAAACCATGGTTATGTTAATGGTTAGGGTTTTGATTTACTTATTTATTTATTCTTTTTATTCATTTTGGCAAAGGAAAATGAAATGGTGACTTACTTTGTCTTTTGTTGAAGCTTCATGAAGCTTTGAAGAAGTAACCATTTTGTTTCTTTCCTTTAACCTAACCATTCAACTTAACCCTAGTTTATTCTCTACACTCACCCATGGTTACAAAATGATAACCATCACTTGATTTTGTTTTAATTCATTTATTCTTTTTCATTCTTTTTCTTCTTCTTCTTCAAGAGAAAAAGAAAAGCTTTGCTTGAAAAGTATCAAGTGTTGAAATCAAGTGAGAAATCCAAAACCAAAGTGAACCCACTTCCTATTTCTTCATCCTCTACCACTTGACATGTTGTATAGGGTGTTTTCTTCACAAGTTTCATGACTTGGTGAAGGTGGAGCTTGATCTTGAGTTGCATCGATGTAGATCTTCTTCGGCATCGAAGTCGACGACCTAGCCCGATCATTTCTTCGACGAAACCATCGCTAGAGTCCGGGATCCGATGATCGCAGCGGAGGGACATCATCATGGAGCTTAGGAAGTGGAGGACCAGATCTACAAAGGTTATAGCCCCTTTCACTTTGCAGTTAAGTTGTTAACTAGTTGTAGTTTCGCCTTAAACTCTAGTCAACGATCGCATTAGGGTTTCTCGGCACCGGAAATTTTTGAATTTGGCATGGTTGATGCCTTGTGAGACCTCATTAGTGTTCCTAGGAACCCTACAGTGGTATCAGAGCCTAGCTAGAGCTTTAGGCGAAGTGTAGACGAAGTTATAATTCCGATCGAACCCGTAAACCCCGACAAAACCCTTCTCTGTACATTTTTCAAAACAGTGGATTTTTGTGAATTAAAAATTCTCAGAAAAACAAACAGGAAAAACTAAGAATTACTGTGAAGTACAGTCCACTAAGTCAATAATTTGACCGCGGAACCGCGGCGAAACCATGGGTTTAGCGGCGGTTCCGCGGCCAAAATTTGGACTTAGTCCCTGAAATTTCATATATTTATTCTTAGGTCTTTTCTTGGCAATTTTTTATGGGAATTGTTTAATTCCACTCAAGTGTTGAGTTTTTTAGGGTTTTATTAGGGACTCGTTAATTTGATCGGATAATTTAACTTCGTTTATGTTTTTCCGGATATTTTAGAAACTGTTAAAAAGTTCGACCGGATATAAATACTCACTTTTTCCCCTGCCGGAAAATTTCCAAGTGTTGGATTTTTTCGTAGTTTGAGAACGTTCTTAGTAGTGCAAGTAACGCAATGGACCCTCTAGAAGACAACAAACCTTAACTCGATTATGTGACCGTCTTGAACTGCCCTTTGAACCTTAGGGTTTGGGGCAGTACGGCGTGCCACATATGAGGCGTTGGCTTGACCCTTCTACGGCTGGACCGTTGGTACTGTAGCACGAAGAGAATGTTCTTAAACTTATTTCATGTGTTGAGATGTTTCGGGAAAACTTGGGTGTTTGACTGTTCGATCGGAAAGTTTAACATTTTCTGTTTATCTGGAATGTGATACAATATTTGGAATCCACAAATAATTATGAGATAACTGAATGAATGTTATAAACATAGCACTTTAGTCTCACTTGATCGGTTGCCATGGAATTTTGATGCGATCAAAAGTCCGTCGCAATCTTGTAGCGTACGCGGTTACTCGCCGGGTAAACTTAATAGACAGCCACACCCCAAAGCCCCGACAAAGTGACTGTAGGAGAACCCCGTCGCCGAAAGAATCCGTAAGGGTGCTCGCGGTAGCGGTGTTCCGCCTTGGTGCACTTCATCGACGGTATCAGGGGGTGTAGCCGCCTACTAAAGTTTGCGACGAGCATTCGATCAGAATGTCGGGAATCCTGTTGAATTGCCCGACTTGATATTGAAAAGAGTTTTCGATAATGAGACTAGAATGCGGGGTTTATAATTGTTAGTCATGTGATGTCTAAGGAATTCATTTGGTTAGGCATGCGATGTCTATGCAAGTTGCGGATTCCAACTGTTGTAGTTTTACACTTTCTTTTCTGTGATCGTAAGTGTAATATGTGATATCGCCGGTTTCGTTGCTATATGTCAACGACAATTGGGATACACATGTTTACTTACGTTGATGACATGTGATGTTATGTGTTGCTGGATATGTTATATTGGATCGTCGTGTTTGAATAGCCGGGGGTTTTTTATGTGAGATGAGTGTTTTTCATTTTCATTCATGTAAAAACTTGTATGTAATATTCTTTTATTGGGGCACTTCCAGGTTGCGGAAGATGTCACCCTTTGTATATTATTTACTTTTCCGCACTAGGATAGACCCAAGGAGGGGAGCACAAGTAACCGGGTTCTGGAGTCCAGTGGGAGACCAACTCGAGGAGTCGAGTCCGGGTCTCCTAACTCCAGAATTGGTAGGGTTGCTTGCCGCTCTCGTAGGGGTCTAGGGGTGTGGGTTTGGCTATTCATCGCGACCGTGGAATCCGTGTTTTATACTGGCTCGTATTGAAAACATGGACGTCCTAGTATATCCAATGTTTCATATGATTCTTCTGCTGCGATATCTGTGATGTTATCATTTGATGTTCTGTGAGAAATACTTTATATAGTATATATGATATATTATATAGACGTTACTTATGTTTTACACCCGCGCTAGCCCTGCCCCACTCTGCCGTTAGTCAGCTAACCTAACGGTGCACGAGGGGACATCGAGGCGAACACAGATGGCATAAGTGTACGTCGTATTTATCTGTGATGTTTAGGTGACTTAAATGATGGGACTTCATTAATGTGATTAATGAAAGGAAAGAAACCTAAAGATGTTGTAGAATCGAAATTCAAAAATAAAACAGGTAGCTACAGTTATTGCTTTGCACAGCGGTATATATGATATATCCTGCACCTTATTCGATGAGGAAAGGGACGATGATCCCTTCACCGGGAGTGACCCCTTTAGCAATAACTGGCAGATGCTACACACTCGGTTTGTCTTTTGATTGCTTCTATAGTTTCTGCTTTGCACAGTGATATATAAGATATATCCCGCACCTCATTCGACGAGGAAAGGGACGACGATCCCTTCGCCGAGAGTGACCCCTTTAGCAAAACTAGAAAAGCCTAAAAAACACTCCATTTCAAAATCATTTGATTCTACAACGATATCAAGTTCATTACGCAATAGGTTTTCAGAAAAACCTGTCGTAGCCCTCCGTCATTTCAAATAAGTCCTACTTAGTATTCGTGCTACGTTTGTTGACCTCCGTCAAGGCGTAGTGTGCGGTAGCTAACTAGTATTTATCTGCTTATGCATATGATGCAGATTGGGTTAGGGTAGTTGTACGGCCTTGTTGACCTCCGTCAAGGGTCGTGCGGGTGGGTTTGATTCAATCAAGAAATGTACGGGTTGAACTTGACTAGTGGACTATGGGTTGTTTGGCATTCGTCAAGGTCATAGAACGCTAGGGGCAAAATTATCGGGAATTTCAAGTGTTGAAATTTGCAATGAGATTGCATACCTTCTATGAGATAGTTGGATCCCGATACCCGCTGCGAGTAAGAGTTACTCCTGGGAGAGTTTTACACATTACAATTAGCCGATCAAGTAGGTGTCTAAAAAGGTGTTAACGAGGTTACGCCTCTGGGAAAACGAGCTTTACATTAATTAGGTTCGTGCGAAAGCACGGGGGACCTCCCTCAAAGTACCGACACTAGCCTGGCTGAAAGATTGGCGAACTTGTAGTGTGTAATTAATCCCGGCTAGTCTTTCCTTTTAGGGTTTGAAGGAAGATTTGATAAAAACAGTGGGAGCCATCCTGATTAGATAAAATAATAACCAATCTGATCTTTCAAGAGCGCACGCTGAGTGTTTTCTTCTCTCTCTCTCTAGGTAGCGACCATATCACGCCTTAATCAAGATAATAATACGGATTATTGACCGAACCCGCTTGTTATACTGAGCTGGGGAACGTTTGTCCCGCTCCAACTTATAATTGTTATAAGACAGAGCAGGAAATTGGGGATTACCAGAATTCCCGTGCCTCCCAAACGAAGAAAGTGCATACTGATGCATCATCTTCGGGTGTGTTCATTATACAGAACTGTTTCTCAGTATTCTTTACGTCCTGGATATGAGATACCGGATCAGGATCCCACATAATTAATTTGTTACATGGGCTACAGATAGGTAAAGAACTGAGAACGGTTGATAAGTTTCATGAGACAGAAAACGGGGCAAGTGTTGCAGCCAAGTCTGTTGGTCACTGTGACCCTGTATTACCAATACATTGATTCTGAACGAATGTTATTAGATACCGAACCTGATATACAAAATCATATCAGTCTCTTTATTAGTAAAGAAAGGATATAATTTTGTATTGTTGGATAATGTTTTGAACATTTCCTATATCAAAAGTTGATCGGTTCAGGCACGTTATCTAAAAGCATTGATGTTCTAAATCAAACTACAGTTCTTAGTATACGGAACACACACAAGAGGAAGAGTTCAGATATGAACGAATCCTTCTTAAGGTATTATAGACTAGGTCATATCAATGCGACCCGACTGGCTGAAGTTACATTTAGATGCATATTTAAATCAGTTTGAATTTACATCTTGTGAAACTTACCAGTCATGTCACAAAGATAAGATGACCATAGCTCTTTTTATTAGATACAGAGAAAGAGTTAGTAAACTCTTGGGACTGATACATGATGATGTATGTAGGTCCCCTGTCTACACATGCCAAGACCGGTTCTTTGTACTTCATTACATTCTCTGATGATCTCTTTAGATTCAGACATATGTTCCTGTTGAAACACAAGTCTGAACCTTTTGAGATATTCATAGAATATAAGTTAGAAGTAGAGAACCAAAATGGGTATAAGTATTATGTCCTTTGATGTGATCAAGGAGGAGAATACTTGAGCACGGAATTCTTGGACTTTTCTAAAGGAGAATGAGATTCTCTCTCAGCATCACTCCTCCGTATACACCATAGCATGATGGTATATCGGGGCGAATCAATAACACCCTATGTGATAAAGTGTGCTCTATGATGAGTACTACTGAGTTACCTATTTCCTTTTGGGAGTTATGCACTTGAGAAGTTGCATACCTATTTAATAGGGTTCAAATCAAATCAGTTGCCTACCACTTCATATGTGATATGGAAAGGGAAGAGCCCATGTCTTAATGTTAGTGTATATGCCCTAGAGGCCATTACTGTATCATACTAGTTTGTATATTACTTAATGGAAGCTTGGGATATTCACCTTGTATTGACAATCTTGCTCAAAATAGTAGTATGCTACTTGGTTTGTTTCTGCTTCAATGTGTACATGTGTTTATTTTAGTATATCACCTATACACATTAGTGGAGCCCTTAGGATCTTTGCTTGATTACCAGCGATGTGATGGCCGTCACACTAGTGGGGCTGGGTAATCTATAAGCACATCCTTATGCAGGTCCCTGGTCGCAGGACTATCGAGACAGGGCATCGATACTCCGGAGTAGACCAGCGCATGCGCTTCTCATCCCAGTGTGGGAGACGGTCTGTCCCACAGCCGTCAGTACGTCGTACTTGAGATAGTATGCGGGTGCTCGTTAGGTTACGGGTACACTGGACAGGACTCGTCGAGAACTGACTAGTTGGTATTATACCTATCGTCAGTTATCAGTTCCCAGGTGACATGAGTGCAGCTTAGTCCGCTGACTTGACACTGTCACTCCGCCTCGAGTGTGTTCCCACTGTACTTTGATCACTACCCTACCACGGCTCAAAGGAGTCGTGCAAACAGGTAGTGGTTGGGTGCAGTCCTGAAGCACTTGGAGGCAGTGACGGTTAGACAGGATTCGTCTCTCCCGGTATTGGGGGTTGACATCGCGCTGTGTCTAGGAGAGCCATTACACGAGTAGTCCCTGGCCAGGGCAAACGAGATATACTGGTAGGTTTCCAGTGTTATCTCAGGGTGTATTGGGCTTCACTCCGGCACGACTTGTACCGCTATTGGGGGACTGACGTTTACCGCCCCCTAGGCCCGCCATGCGATGTATCAGACGAACAGACCGGACTGTACGGAGAATGTCACACTCAGGCTCAGTAGGAGTTCAGATGGGTTTCGCCTCGTCGGTCTTCTTGTCGGCATTACCTGGGGACCGTTACGCACAGCTAGTGCCGCTTGCGGTCTGTGGTTAAACCCACTGTCAGCGTAGTGTCGAGTCTTTAGAGTCCCACACAGAAAGCTTTTCGCCTTTAGGCAAAAGAGTAGAGGTCGCATGGTATTGCGACAGGTCGCATGGTTTTGCGACAGGGTTCGGTCACATCCGTGCACTTGTGCGCGTACAGTGTCCGGACAGTTTACACTAGCGGGCTTTGGTTTAAGCCAGATCCTAGTGTACCTTATGGGATTGGATTTATCCAGTTTGCATTCGTGTTCCTCGGAACGCGGATGCGGGTGTGTATGCACAGTTGACAGGGAGGCACAGACAGCGGATTCTCATTAGGGTTGTTGACAGTTGACCGTTGACTTTTTGACTTTTTGCTCAACCCTAATGAGAATATGATATGTGATTAACTATTATATTAATTAAGTATTATGGTGATATGGTTGTTGACTTGTTGACTTTTGTTGACTTGTTGACTTTGTTGACTTGTTGACTTTTGTTGACTTGTTGACCGGTTGACTAGGCTTGACTAGTTGACCATCATGATAACCATGGTTATCATTTCATGCCAAAGACTTTTTCTTGCTTGCTCATTTGAGTAAAATGAGTGCATGACATGATAAGGTTATGGTTGCTTCTAACCATCACATAAGACTTTTTTGATATGATGAGTTATGATCACTTTGGATTATGAGAGGGTGAAAGACAAAAGAGTTGCTCATTCTTTCTTGCTCATTCTCTCTCTTGTTCTTGAGCTCTCCTCTTGCTCTCACCCTCAACCTCTTGCTCCCTCTCTTGATCTATGGTTCTCTTGTCTCATGAGTTGAGAATCAAGAACCATAGATAAAATCCCATTCTATTTCCTCTCTACTCATTCTAGTTCACTAGGTTTAGCAAACCAAGTGAACTAGTTTCTTCAAAGAACGAAGAAGGAGCTAAAGGTTGGAGCTTTCAAGTGGATCTATCTTCGGCGTACGGAGACAACGAGAAGGAGCCATCGAACCACCATCGGAGCTTGAAGAGAAGGAGTTCAAGTTTAGGTATAACCATCTTCATCCGAGTAGCTAAATATCTTTAGCTTAGTATGCTAGTTTTAGTTTAGGTAAAGATCCCGACCTAGCTTAGTCCATGTTGCCTCTTGCGTTAAAATTTTGATTTTATACCGTTTCCGCCTCCCCGTAAGAACCGGGGGTCGCAACGTGGACTTACAGTGGTATCAGAGCCTAACTAAACTTAAACTAGCTTGGTAGTAAAGTGTAACAAAGTTCGGAACCGGAAAAAATCCAAAAACCTAACTTTTACAAAACCTGAGTTTCTGTTGAAATTTTTTCTGGTCAAAATGAAAAACTTTATACTCCTAAATTCGGCTCAGGGTTTTGTGTGAACACCCAAGAAAAAAGTTGCCCTAATTCGTTCAAAGCGCCGCGCTTCCGCCGCACGAGGTAGGCATGTGCCGCGGAAGCGCCGCAGTTTGTCGTCTTCTCTACATCGTTTTTCGTGCAGTGTGTGTCTGTGTTGGTTTTGGGATTTTTGAAATATATTATATGTGCCCAGATTTTCCAGAAAAGAAATTTCCTTTTGGGGTCCTATAATTCCGTTTTTTTTTCCGAACTTCACTGCACTTTGACTATGATGGTTATATCTGTGATGTTTGCATGTATTGAACGTCGGCTAATCGCTATAAGTCGATTGGTCGGGGTTATACATGATCTGTAATGTGCTGAAATGTGTATATAAATATGTTGGATTGTCACGGGTGAATAGCCGGGGGTTGTGAGACGAGAGTTTTCTTTTCTTGCAATTCATGTAAATTTGTAAATTGATGTAATAATTATTTGTATGGCCGCACAACCGGGTCGGGGTTGTAGCCGTCATTGTATAATTTCTTTTTACTGTTTTTGCTCCTAGGATAGACCCATGGAGGGGCGCACAAACTACCGGGTATGCCGAAGTGTCGAGTGGCCTACTCATGGAGATGAGGGAGGTTGCTACGCTTCGGGTACTTGGCGGGTAGTTTGCCGCACCCGTAGGGGTCTTGGGTGGGGTTTTGGCTATTCACCGCGACCGTGTAATCTGTTTTTGTTACAGGCTCGTACAAATTACAGATTCCTAGTATATCCAATGTATTTATCTGTGATCTGAAATGTTTATCATTGCAGTATATCTATATATGATATTATTTAGGCGTTGCTTATGTTTTACAGACGCGCTAGCCCAGCCCCCGCTCTGTCGTTAGTTAAGTAACCTAACGGGTAATGACGGGGCCCCATGGCGAATGCGAATGGCATAAGCGTACGTCATATTTTGGTTGTTTTCTGCAATGGTAGGATTAATTGATGGGACGCATTAAAAGAACTAATGCAAGAATATCACGCATTAAAAGAACTAATGCAAGCAAAACATGCATTAAAAGAACTAATGCAAGAAAATAAACCAAGTATAAGTCGTTGGAACATTTTCGAAAAACCACTCGGTTCTTTTCAAAACAAACTTTTAAAAATGCGGAGTTTGAGCCACTCCATTTAAAAGCTATCTCGTTCCATCGACTAAATCAAGTTCACTACGTTCACGGTTTCGCCAAAACCATTCGTAGCCCTCCGTCGTTTCATATGAATATTCAACAGTATTCAAGCTGTGTTTGTTGGCCTTAGTCAAGGCACAGTGTTTGGTAGCTGGTGGGTATTCATATGTTGCATAGATAGATGCGTTGGTTTGGGACAGTCGTATTACTTTGTTGGCCTTAGTCAAGGGTATATACGAATGGATTCAAATTAACCTGGACAACGACGGGTAGAACTTGACATGTGACTTGTGATTTGTTGGCCTTAGTCAAGGTCATAAGAGCATGGGGCAAAAATCCACATCGGGAGTTTCAAAAGTACTGAAACTTGCTAGATTTGCATACCATTTGGAGTGTGATGATTCTGGTAGGATTCCTTCAGTTTCGTCGCGCGATGATATTTGGATCCCGATCCTACTGTGAGTATATGCTACTCCTCGGGAAATTTCTCACTTAACGATCAATGCTATAAACCTAGTAGGTGCCTAGAAAGGTGTTAGCGGGGCTACGCCCCCAGGAAAAAGAGGTTCTTTAATTAAGGAACTTCGCGAAAGCGTTGGAAAACCTCCCTCGAAGTACCGACACCGGCCTGGCTGAACGTTTAAGCAAGTATTGTACGGTGGGATTAATCCTGACTAATTCTTCCTTTATGGTTTGAGGAGGGATTCGAGAAACAGTGGGAGCCATCCTGTTTAGACAAACTAAAAACCACTCTAAACTTGCAAGAGCATCATGCTGAGTGTTTCTTCTTCTCTCTCTTAATTGCAGCGACCCTGTGACCACGCCTAGGTTACATCTAGATAAAAATATGACTGAACCTGACTGTTATGATTGGCAAAGGTCTGTCCAGATGTCCATTGCCCATGACAAGCTGGGACACCTCTTAACTAATCAAAACCCTGCTGTCTCAGGTCCAGTTTCCCCTGTCACGGATGTTCACATCCGCAGGACATCGGAAAAGGATTGTGCGAAAGCCAAGTGCCTCGTGTTAGCCTCAGTTGATGGTGCAAACCAGAGGCAGCACGAGAAGATGGACTCAGTTTCTGTCTTCCTCCATAACAAAGTTTTATATGGAGAGCAATCTCGTATCGCAAGATATGAGACCTCGAACGAATTGCTTCAAGTGAGGTTGGCTGTCGGGTCATCTGTAAGGGGCAACGTCCTTACAGAGACCAGCTATATTGAGCTCACGGACCTGGAGACCACGTTGGAGAATGGGTCAAGTACTGACCTAATTCTACAGTCCATGCCCTCTGCTTATACCCTGAAAGAAACCAGGGAAGAAAAAGGAAAAACAAGGGCAAAAGTTTCAGGACTGGATATAGTAAAAGAGGGATGTTCCTATTGTAACGGGAATGAACTATGGCAGAAAGATTGCAGGGCTTGTAAAGCCAGTAGCCAGAATTCGAAGCATGTTGTGGCTTCGGCTTCGAGTGTGTTTGTAATTGAGAACTGTTTGTCAGTTAACCCTACTTCCTGGGTATTGGATACCGGATCAGGATCTCATATCTGTAATTCGTTACAGGGTCTGAGAAACCGTAGGGTTATCAGGAAAGGTGATATGACTCTCAGGGTTGCTAACGGAATGAGCATGGATGCTGTATCCGTAGGGGAATATCACCTAGGACTGACAACTGGGCAGATATTGATTCTGCGTGACTGTTTGTATGTACCAGGTGCGACTTGCAATATCATATCAGTATCCTTACTTTCTAAGGAAGGATATGATTTTGCTTTTGTAAGCGATGTAGTAAACATCCACCTAAATCAAGCACTGATTGGGTCAGGTACATTAAATAATGGTATATACGTATTGAATCAAGCTCAGATATTCAGTGTCCAGAACACACTTAAAAGAAAGTCTCCAAAATTAAATCAGGCTTTCTTATGGCATTGTAGACTGGGTCACATCAATGAGACACGGTTGACTAAGTTACATAAAGAAGGATACTTGGATCCGTTCGAGTACCAGTCTTATGCCACTTGTGAATCTTGTCTCATGGGAAAGATGACAAAGACTCCGTTCACTGGACACGGGGTAAGAGCGAGCGAGCTCTTGGGACTTATACACAGTGACGTATGTGGTCCAATGTCTACACATGCGTGAAGCGGTTATTCATACTTCATTACTTTCACAGATGATTTCTCTAGGTTTGGACATGTCTTCTTAATGAAGCACAAATCCGAGGCCTTTGAGAAATTTCGAGAATATAAGAATGAAGTAGAAAAACAAACAGGCAAAAGTATCAAGATCCTAAGATCGGATCGAGGTGGTGAATACTTAAGTGCCGAGTTTCTGGACTACTTAAAAGAGAATGGAATTCTCTCTCAGCGTACTCCTCCATACACACCACAACACAACGGTGTATCGGAAAGAAGGAATCGAACCCTATTAGATATGGTCCGTTCCATGATGAGTAAGGCTGAGTTACTGCGATCTTTCTGGGGTTATGCACTGGAAACAGCTGCACATCTCTTAAACCAAGTTCCTACTAAGACAGTGCCTACCACACCATACCAGATGTGGAGTGGGAAGAGACCCTGTCTTAAATCCTTTAAGACATGGGGATGTCCGGCTTTTGTAAAAAAGCAGCATGCGGACAAGCTCGAGGCACGCTCAGTACAGTGCAAGTTTGTGGGATACCCAAAGAACTCCAAGGGGTATCTTTTCTATTACGCAGAGGAGCAAAAAGTCCTTGTTTCTCGTCATGCCCGCTTCTTGGAAACTGAGTTTTTAGAAAATCAGATAAGTGGGAGCGCAATAGAACTGGAAGAAATTCCAGAACCACAAGCTATTACTGAAACCTTAGTAGAACCAGAAGGTTCAGGGGAACCGGACATTCCTACGCCGCTCCGCAGGAGTAGTAGGCAGTCTCATCCGCCCGAGAGATACTACGGTTTTCTCATAGACGGGGATAGAGAGGATTGCATCATAGATTATGATGAGCCTACTAGCTTCCAGCAAGCCATTCAGAGCGGTGACTCGGTAAAATGGCTGGATGCAATGCGGACCGAGATGGAGTCTATGTACACCAACAAAGTTTGGACTTTGGACATTGCTCCAGACGGGGTAAAACCCGTAGGATGCAAGTGGATCTTCAAAAGGAAGATTGGTGTAGATGGACAGGTTGAAACCTATAAAGCTAGGCTCGTTGCAAAGGGTTTTCGTCAAAGACCTGGTTTGGACTATGACGAGACTTTTTCTCCGGTAGCCATGCTTAAATCCATTCGGATCCTTCTTGCCATTGCTGCCTTCCACGATTATGAGATCTGGCAGATGGACGTTAAGACGGCTTTCCTAAATGGAAATTTAGAAGAGTGCGTCTATCTGGATCAGCCAGAGGGTTTCAATCAGAGTGGGAGCAGCGGTAAAGTATGCAAGTTGCTCAAGTCCATCTATGGACTTAAGCAGGCATCGCGGAGTTGGAACATCTGCTTTGATGATACTGTCAAAGAATTCGACTTTGTCAAAAACCCAGATGAACCATGCATTTACAGTAAGATTGTAGGGAGAAATGTGGTATTCCTCGTCTTGTACGTCGATGACATTCTCCTAATAGGAAATGATATTCCTATGCTACAGTCAGTCAAAGGATTCTTGTCACAGAGGTTCTCCATGAAGGACCTGGGCGATGCCAACTACATTCTGGGGATCCAGATCTATCGTGATAGATCTAAAAGGATGTTGGGACTTTCACAGTCAAGGTACATCGACACCATACTGAAACGATTCAGTATGGAGGATTCCAAGCGCGGTAATCTACCGGCTTGTCACGGAATCACCCTCTCCAAAGAGATGTCTCCCAAGACTGATTTGGAAAGGGCTCGCATGTCATCAATACCCTACGCATCTGCGGTAGGCTCTATTATGTATGCGATGTTATGTACCAGACCAGATGTAGCATACGCATTGAGCGTTGTAAGCCGGTATCAGTCGGACCCAGGGGAGAAACACTGGATAGCAGTAAAGAACATTCTCAAGTACCTGAGAAGGACTAAGGAGATGTTCTTGGTGTATGGCGGAAAAGACCTCCAGATTGAGGCCTTTGCTGACTCCAGCTTCCAGAGTGACAAGGATGACTCCAAGTCCATGTCGGGTTATGTCTTTACCCTCAATGGAGGGGCGGTTTGCTGGAAGAGTTCCAAGCAGGAAACCGTTGCTGACTCAACCATGGAAGCGGAGTACATAGCTGCTTGCGATGCCGCAAAGGAAGCTGTCTGGATGAAGAAGTTCCTCACGGAACTTCAGGTGGTTCCTACCAGTGTTGATCCAATACCGCTGTATTGTGACAACAACGGCGCTATAGCTTTAGCGAAGGAACCAAGGTCCCATCAGAAGTCCAGGCACATTTTGAGGCGGTTCCACCTGATCAGGGAGATCATTGATCGCCAGGAGATCGAGGTAAAGAGAGTAAAATCAGAAGATAACACTGCAGATCCATTCACCAAGGCCTTGCCCCAGACTCAGTTCGAGCGGCTGATCGAGATGATAGGTCTACGATACGCCAGTACATGGCCTTAGTGCAAGTGGGAGATTGTTAGTGTATATGCCCTAGAGGCCATTACTGTATCATACTAGTATGTATATTACTTAATGGAAGCTTGGGATATTCACCTTGTATTGACAATCTTGCTCAAAATAGTAGTATGCTACTTGGTTTGTTTCTGCTTCAATGTGTACATGTGTTTATTTTAGTATATCACCTATACACATTAGTGGAGCCCTTAGGATCTTTGCTTGATTACCAGCGATGTGATGGCCGTCACACTAGTGGGGCTGGGTAATCTATAAGCACATCCTTATGCAGGTCCCTGGTCGCAGGACTATCGAGACAGGACATCGATACTCCGGAGTAGACCAGCGCATGCGCTTCTCATCCCAGTGTGGGAGACGGTCTGTCCCACAGCCGTCAGTACGTCGTACTTGAGATAGTATGCGGGTGCTCGTTAGGTTACGGGTACACTGGACAGGACTCGTCGAGAACTGACTAGTTGGTATTATACCTATCGTCAGTTATCAGTTCCCAGGTGACATGAGTGCAGCTTAGTCCGCTGACTTGACACTGTCATTCCGCCTCGAGTGTGTTCCCACTGTACTTTGATCACTACCCTACCACGGCTCAAAGGAGTCGTGCAAACAGGTAGTGGTTGGGTGCAGTCCCGAAGCACTTGGAGGCAGTGACGGTTAGACAGGATTCGTCTCTCCCGGTATTGGGGGTTGACATCGCGCTGTGTCTAGGAGAGCCATTACACGAGTAGTCCCTGGCCAGGGCAAACGAGATATACTGGTAGGTTTCCAGTGTTATCTCAGGGTGTATTGGGCTTCACTCCGGCACGACTTGTACCGCTATTGGGGGACTGACGTTTACCGCCCCCTAGGCCCGCCATGCGATGTATCAGACGAACAGACCGGACTGTACGGAGAATGTCACACTCAGGCTCAGTAGGAGTTCAGATGGGTTTCGCCTCGTCGGTCTTCTTGTCGGCATTACCTGGGGACCGTTACGCACAGCTAGTGCCGCTTGCGGTCTGTGGTTAAACCCACTGCCAGCGTAGTGTCGAGTCTTTAGAGTCCCACACAGAAAGCTTTTCGCCTTTAGGAAAAAGAGTAGAGGTCGCATGGTATTGCGACAGGTCGCATGGTTTTGCGACAGGGTTCGGTCACATCCGTGCACTTGTGCGCGTACAGTGTCCGGACAGTTTACACTAGCGGGCTTTGGTTTAAGCCAGATCCTAGTGTACCTTATGGGATTGGATTTATCCAGTTTGCATTCGTGTTCCTCGGAACGCGGATGCGGGTGTGTATGCACAGTTGACAGGGAGGCACAGACAGCGGATTCTCATTAGGGTTGTTGACAGTTGACCGTTGACTTTTTGACTTTTTGCTCAACCCTAATGAGAATATGATATGTGATTAACTATTATATTAATTAAGTATTATGGTGATATGGTTGTTGACTTGTTGACTTTTGTTGACTTGTTGACTTTGTTGACTTGTTGACTTTTGTTGACTTGTTGACCGGTTGACTAGGCTTGACTAGTTGACCATCATGATAACCATGGTTATAATTTCATGCCGAAGACTTTTTCTTGCTTGCTCATTTGAGTAAAATGAGTGCATGACATGATAAGGTTATGGTTGCTTCTAACCATCACATAAGACTTTTTTGATATGATGAGTTATGATCACTTTGGATTATGAGAGGGTGAAAGACAAAAGAGTTGCTCATTCTTTCTTGCTCATTCTCTCTCTTGTTCTTGAGCTCTCCTCTTGCTCTCACCCTCAACCTCTTGCTCCCTCTCTTGATCTATGGTTCTCTTGTCTCATGAGTTGAGAATCAAGAACCATAGATAAAATCCCATTCTATTTCCTCTCTACTCATTCTAGTTCACTAGGTTTAGCAAACCAAGTGAACTAGTTTCTTCAAAGAATGAAGAAGGAGCTAAAGGTTGGAGCTTTCAAGTGGATCTATCTTCGGCGTACGGAGACAACGAGAAGGAGCCATCGAACCACCATCGGAGCTTGAAGAGAAGGAGTTCAAGTTTAGGTATAACCATCTTCATCCGAGTAGCTAAATATCTTTAGCTTAGTATGCTAGTTTTAGTTTAGGTAAAGATCCCGACCTAGCTTAGTCCATGTTGCCTCTTGCGTTAAAATTTTGATTTTATACCGTTTCCGCCTCCCCGTAAGAACCGGGGGTCGCAACGTGGACTTACACTTAAGCTAGTTAAGATTTGGGGTTGACCGGCCTATGTCTAAAAGAAAAATCCGGACAAGCTCGAGGTAAGGTCTGTAATGTAGAACTGGAAAGGTTCCAGCTATACAAACTACAGCAGATGATTTGATAAAACCAAAGGATTCAATAGTTACCAACGAACCTCAGCCTCTCCGTCGATCTAGTAGGGTTCCTCACCCACCTGAGAGATACTTCGGTTTCTCTATGACAGTGGGAGCGAGGATTGCATCATGAGATGATGACCCAACTAGTTTCGAGCAAGCCATCGAGAGTAGGGACTCTGTAAGAATGGCTGGATACTTAGCGATCTGAGATGGAATCCATGTACACCAACAAAGTATGGACTTTGGTTGCTATATCTGAAGGGTTAAATCCCCATCAGGAGCAAGTATATCTTGAGAAGATTACTTGATGTGGATGGAAAAGTTGAGACTTTCAAAGCTAGACTTGTTAAAGGTTTTCGTCATCGACCAGGCGTGGATAATGATGAAACCTTTTCCGGTGGCTATGCTTAAGTCCATCAGGATCCTACTTGCCATGGCTACATACCATGACTATGATATCTGGCGGTTGGGTGTCATGACTGCTCTTCTAAATGATATTTTAGAAGAGAGAGTCTATAAGTACACAGTCAGGGGGCTTCGTAGACAGTGGAAGCAGCGGAAACGTGTACAAGATGCTTTATAGGATAAAGCAGGCATCGCGGAGTTGGAACATCTGTTTTGATGTGGTAGTCAAAGATTTTGACTTCATCAAAATAGTAGATGAACCTTGTCTATACAAAAAGGTAGTAGGGAGTATGGTGGTGATCCTCGTAGAGTACGTGGATGACATATTCTTGATAGGGAAGGAGTTTCCTATGCTACACTCAGTCAATCTCCGCTTATCACAAGGATTCTCCGTATAGGATAAAAGTGATACCTCCTAAATCCTGAGTTTTAATCTATGAGATAGAAGTAACTGGATGTTAGTATACTCACTAGTTGTAGTGAGATGGTATCAATCGATCCTGGAGAGAATCACTGGAAGTGTTCCAGGGTGATAAGGACGACTGAATGTCAGTCACAGGCTTTGTCTTTACCCTCTGAGGAGGGAAGGTATGTTGGAAGAGTTCCAAGCTAAATACCGTGGCTAACTAGACGATAAAGGCTGGATACATCGCTACTTAAGATGCTACCAAAGAGGCTGTTTGGGTGTATATTGGTTCATGAGATGAACTTAGTTCCTCCCATTGTGTGACAATGGAGTTGTGGCTTATGCCAAGGAACGACCGTCCCATCAGTGATCCAGATATATTCTAAGGCAGTATCACCTGATCATGGAGATGGTTGATCTCCAGGGGATCGAGGTTAGGAGAGTATACTCAGAGGACAAAACGGCGGATCCACTCACAAAGGCCTTTTCCCAGAGAGAGACTTTTATGGGATGGTTGAGTATGAGATACTACAACCACTGCTATCAGATGGTCCTAGTGCAAGTGGGAGATTGTTAGTTATATGTATGCCCTAGAGGCCATTACTATACATAGGATGTATATTGCAGTGGATGCTTGGACATATATAGGGAGGACTTTCTTGCTCGACATGATAGTATGCTATCTGGTTACTCTTTACCTTAACGTGTACACTGATTGTCTCTCTGTTACATGTTGGTAAAGCCCTTAGGATGTGTACTTGACTACCTGGACTATGATGCGGATCATACTAGTGGGGACATGGTAGTCCATAAGTACATCATTCAAGGTCCCTAGTCGTGAGTGTATCGAGACGGGGCATCGATATACCAGTGTAGACTAGCGTATACCTTCTCGACCCATACAGATGGGTGATGGATGATCCTATATCCATTGGTGTTTGACATCAGAGATGATATACGGGTGCTCAGTAGTGACTGGGTACACTGGATGGACTCGCCGAGAACTCCCACATGGTATTATACCTTACGTCAGATGTCAGTTCTCTGGTGACACTGGTACAGGTTAGTCTGTAGACCCGAGATCGTCATAGAGTCTTGTGTGATTCCCACTGTGCTTTGATTTCCACCTTACCACGTCCAAGAGTGCGTGCAAAACGGAGGTTTTTGGGTACAGTCCCGAATCATATAGAGGCAATGAGCGATAGGAGGGGATTCGTCTCTCCCGGTATAGGGAGTTGATGTTGCGCTGTGTTCAATTGGCTATAACCGGAAATTCCTGGCCAGGGTTGCTGAGATTTACTAGTAAGTGTTACCAGTAGTTTCTCGAACTGTTATAGACCTCATATCGACACGACTTATCGAGCTATTGGGGTCTGACGTTTACCACCCGTAGGCAAGATATGCGACATATCAGACGAACAGACCGGACTGTACGGTAAGTGTTACTGGTTGGATTCACAGGAGTGTGAGCGGGCTTGCTCGTCGATCTTCTGATCGCTCAATACCCGGGTGGCCGTTACGTTTAGCAGACCGCTTGCGGCTTGTGGGTGTTTGATATGATCATCACCTGCTGCGGGCGTATTGACGAGTCTTTAGAGTCCTACACAGAGGTTTCCTGGCTCAAGCGAAACGAAATAGGAACGCATATGAGATATGTGCGGGACCGAGAATAATACCAGTATGTCATACTGTATTCTATTCTCACGATTTGTATCATTGGACGATTATATATGATATAGCCGGGATACCGAATCAAGTGTTGATTAGATACATTGATACACTTGATATTAGTCGGTTATTTGCGATATGACCGGATCATTAAATCAAGTGTTGATTTAATGATTTAATGTATAATTATATATTTTATATATTACTTTACATTAACTAGTATTGGTTCATTTAAGATTGATTATCTCACTTGATTGTGCACATTGTATATATGATATAGTTTTGTGCACTAGATTGTATCTTGTTTGATGATACATGTAAACTTGGGTGTGTATGATTAAACCATGGTTATGTTAATGGTTAGGGTTTTGATTTACTTATTTATTTATTCTCTTTATTCATTTTGGCAAAGGAAAATGAAATGGTGGCTTGCTTTGTCTTTTGTTGAAGCTTCATGAAGCTTTGAAGAAGTAACCATTTTGTTTCTTTCCTTTAACCTAACCATTCAACTTAACCCTAGTTTATTCTCTACACTCACCCATGGTTACAAAATGATAGCCATCACTTGATTTTGTTTTAATTCATTTATTCTTTTTCATTCTTTTTCTTCTTCTTCTTCAAGAGAAAAAGAAAAGCTTTGCTTGAAAAATATCAAGTGTTGAAATCAAGTGAGAAATCCAAAACCAAAGTGAACCCACTTCCTATTTCTTCATCCTCTACCACTTGCCATGTAGTATAGGGTGTTTTCTTCACAAGTTTCATGACTTGGTGAAGGTGGAGCTTGATCTTGAGTTGCCTCGACGTAGATCATCTTCGGCATCGAAGTCGACGACCTAGCCCGATCATTTCTTCGATGAAACCATCGATAGAGTCCGGGATCCGATGATCGCAGCGGAAGGACATCATCATGGAGCTTAGGAAGTGGAGGACCAGATCTACAAAGGTTGTAGCCCCTTTCACTTTGCAGTTAAGTTGTTAACTAGTTGTAGTTTCGCCTTAAACTCTAGTAAACGATCGCATTAGGGTTTCTCGGCACCGGAAATTTTTGAATTTGGCATGGTTGATGCCTTGTGAGACCTCATTAGTGTGCCTAGGTACCCTACAGAATCAAGTTAGTTGCTTACCACTTCATATTTGATATGATAAGGGAAGAGCCCGTCTCTTAAGTCAGTTAAGATTTGGGGTTGTCCGGGCTATGTCTAAAAGCTTAATCCGGACAAGCTCGAGGCAAGGTCTGTTATGTAGAACTGGAAAGATTCCAGCTATACAAACTACAGCAGATAATTTGGTAGAACCAAAGGATTCAGTAGATTCCAACGAACCTCAGCCTCTCCGCCGATCTAGTAGGGTTCCTCATCCGCCCGTGAGATACTTCGGTTTCTTTATGACAGTGGGAGCGAGGATTGCATCATGGGATGATGACCCAACTAGTTTCGAGCAGGCCATCGAGAGTAGGGACTCTGTAAGAATGGCTGGATGCTTAGCGATCTGAGATGGAATCCATGTACACCAACAAAATATGGACTTTAGTTGCTATATCTGAAGGGTTAAATCCCCATCAGGAGCAAGTATATCTTGAGAAGATTACTTGGTGTAGATGGAAAAGTTGAGACTTTCAATGCTAGACTTGTTAAAGGTTTTCGTCATTAAGCAGGTATGGATTTTGTTGAAACCTTTTCTAAGTAGCTATGCTTAAGTCCATCCAGATCCTACTTGCCACGGCTACATACCATGACTACGATATTTGGTGGTTGGGTATCATGACTGCTTTTCTAAAATGATGTTTTAGAAAAGAGAGTCTGTAAGTACATAGTCAGAGGGCTTCGTAGACAGTGGGAGCAGCGGAAACGTATGCAAGATGTTTTATGTGATAAAGCAGGCATCGCGGAGTTGGAACATCTGTTTTGATGTATTAGTCAAAGAGTTTGACATCATCAAAATGGTAGATGAACCTTGTATAAACAAAAAGGTAGTAGGGAGTATGGTGACGATCCTCGTAGAGTACGTGGATGACATAATCTTGATAGGGAAGGAGTTTCCTATGCTACGCTCGATCAATCTTCGCTTATCACAATGATTCTCCACTTAGGATCAAAGTGATACCTACTAAATCCTGGGTTTTGGATCTATGAGATAGATCTAAATAGATGTTAGGATTCTCACTTGTTGAAGTGAGATGGTATCAATTGATGCTGGGGAGAATAACTGGAAGTGTTCCAGGGTGATAAGGACGACTGAATGTCAGTCACATGCATTGTCTTTACCCTCAGTGGGACGGTATGTTGGAAGAGTTCCAAGCTAAATACCGTGGCTTACTAGACGATAAAGGCAGGATACATCGCTACTTAAGATGCTACCAAAGAGGCTGTTTGGGTGTATATTGGTTCATGAGATGAACTAGGTTCCTACCATTGTGTGATAATGGATGTGTGGCTTTGGCCCGGGAACCCCGGTCCCATCAGTGACCCAGACATAATCTAAGGCAGTATCACCTGATCATGGAGATGGTTGATCTCCAGGGTGATCGAGGTTAGGAGAACAGACTCAGAGGACAACACGGCGGATCCACTCACAAAGGCCTTTTCCCAGAGAGAGACTTTTATGGGATGGTTGAGTATGAGATACTACAACCACTGCTATCAGATGGCCCTAGTGCAAGTGGGAGATTGTTAGTTATATGTATGCCCTAGAGGCCATTACTATACATAGGATGTATATTGTAGTGGATGCTTGGACATATATAGGGAGGACTTTCTTGCTCGACATGATAGTATACTATCTAGTTGCTCTTTTCCTTAACGTGTACACTGATTGTCTCTCTGTTACATGTTAGTAAAGCCCTTAGGATGTGTACTTGACTACCTGGACTATGATGCGGATCATACTAGTGGGGACATGGTAGTCCATAAGTACATCCTTCAAAGTCCCTAGTCATGGGTGTATTGAAACGGGGCATCGATATACCAGAGTAGACTAGCGTGTACCTTCTCGACCCATACAGATGGGCGATGGATGATCCCATATCCATTGGTGTTTGACATCAGAGATGATATACCGGTGCTCAGTGGAGACTGGGTACACTGGACGGACTCGCCGAGAACTCCCAGATGGTGTTATACCTCACGTCAGATGGCAGTTCTCTGGTGACACTGGTACAGAGTAGTCTGTTGACCCGAGATCGTCATAGAGTCTTGTTTGATTCCCACTGTGCTTTGATTTCCACCTTACCACGTCCAAGAGGGCATGCAAAACGGTGGTTTTTGGGTACAGTCCCGAATCACATGGAGGCAATGAGCGATAGGAGGGGATTCGTCTCTCCCGGTATAGGGAGTTGATGTTGCGCTGTGCTCGATTGGTTATAACCGGAAATCCCTTGCCAGTGTTGCTGAGATTTACTGGTAAGTGTTACCAGTAGTTTCTCGAACTGTTATAGACCTCATATCGACACGACTTATCGAGCTGCTGGGGTCTGACGTTTACCACCCCAAGGCGAGATATGCGACATATCAGACGAACAGACCGGACTGTACGGTAAGTGTTACTGGTTGGATTCACAGGAGTGTGAGCGGGCTTGCTCGTCGATCTTCTGATCGCTCAATACCCGGATGGCCGTTACGTTTAGCAGACCGCTTGCGCCTTGTGGGTGTTTGATATGATCATCACCTGCTGCCGGCGTATTGACGAGTCTTCAGAGTCCTACACAAAGGTTTCCTGGCTCAAGCGAAACGAAATAGGAGCGCATATGAGATATGTGCGGGTCCGAGAATATTACCAGTATGTGATACTATATTCGATTCTCGCGATTTGTGACATTGATCGGTTATATGCGATATAGCCGGGTTATCGGATCAAGTGTTGATTCGATAAGTTGTTACTATTGATATTAGTCGGTTATATGCAGTATGACCGGATCGTTAAATCAAGTGTTGATTTAATGATTTAATGTATAATTATATATTTGATATATCACTTTACATTAACTAGTATTTGTTCACTTAAAGATGGATTTTCTCACTTGATGTGCACATTGTATATATGATATAGTATTGTGCACTAGTTTGTATCATGTTTGATGATACATGCAAACTTGGGTGTATGTTTGATTTAAACAATGTTTAGTAAATGGTTAGGGTTTCATTTCATTTGCTTTATTTACTTATTCATTTTTCTTTTTCTTTCTTCTTCTTCTTCTTCAAGAAGAAAGAAAACCTTTGCTACAAAATTTCAAGTGAGAAATCCAAATCCAAAGTGAACCCATTTCCTATTTCTTCATCCTCTACCACTTGCCATATAGTATAGGGTGTTTACTTCACAAGTTTCATGACTTGGTGAAGTTGGAGCTCGAGTTAGAGTCGCCTCGACGTAGATCATCTTCGGCATCGAAGTCATCGACCTAGCCCGATCATTTCTTCGATGAAACCACCACGAGAGTCCGGGATTCCGATGATCGCAGCGGAGGGACGTCTTCACGGAACTTTGGAAGTGGAGGACCGGATCTACAAAGGTTGTATTTCCTTTCACTATCTAGTTAAGTTGTTAACTTGCATTTGTTTTCGCCTAATCTCTAGTCAACGATCTTGCATTAGGATTTCTCGGCATATAATTTTTTATTTTGGCATGGTTGATACCTTGTGAGACCTCATGGGTGTGCCTAGGAACCCTACAATACCTAGCATGTTGCAAGATGAATTAGCATGCGACTAGATATGTAAATAGTGATATGGATGCATACGGATGTCCGAAGACAATAAAACAGAAAAATGGTAATATGGGATGCATACTTAAACAATAAGTAATGTTATTATTCACATATGTGCAATATATTGTAGTATAGCATGTAGAAAAATTAACTTGCATGCAACTAGATATGAAATAAATTGTATAGATGCAAACGGACGTCGTAAAACAGTAAAATGATAACAGGGGATGTACAATACACTAAACATGAAATATTATTATTAATATGGATGTAGTATATATCATAGCATGTAGCAAGATAAACTTGCATGCAACTAGATATGAAATAAATTGTATGGATGCAAACGGAATTCGTAAAATAGGAAACTGATAACAGGGGATGTACAATATACTAAATATGAAATATTAATATTAATATGGATGTTGTATATATCATAGCATGTAGCAAGATAAACTTGCATGCAACTAGATATGAAATAAATTGTACGGATGCAAACGGACATCGTAAAACAGTAAAATGATAACAGGCGATGTACAATACACTAAACATTAAATATTATTATTAATGTGGATGTAAAATATAACATAGCATGTAGCAAGATAAACTTGTCTCGATCGAATCACGTGACAGATACGCACGACACGTCCGACGTCGGTAAATCGTCGCAACGCATACGCGGCATGCGGGACAGGTCCAGGCAAGGCAAGAGGGTGATCACACAGGCAAGGTATGTCACTGGATCACTCGGATCATCATCGAGGAGCACGGCTCCGGCGGTGATCACCGGAATCAAGAAACAACATCAAGAAAAAGAAAGAAGAAGAGGCTGTATACTAAATAATGAAATAAATAAATAAATAAATAAAATATATATAAATATATATATGCAGAGGAGAGAGAGAGACAGAAAAAGAAAGAGAGAGGAGAGAGAAAAAGGGGTTGTTAGTTTGTTAGGAAATTAGTTTAGATTTAAATTTAAAAAAATCTTTTATTAGTTATATAATTTTAATTTGTAACAGTTTATAAAATTAATATTATATAAATAAAATTTGATATTTTGGTTGTTAGTTATATGTATGCCCTAGAGGCCATTACTGTACATACGATGTATATTGTAATGGATGCTTGGACATATATAGGGAGGACTTTCTTGCTCGACATGATAGTATGCTATCTGATTGTACTTTATCTTAACATGTACTCTGATTGTCTTTATATTACATGTTGATAAAGCCTTTAGGATATGTACTCGACTACTGGGACTATGATGAGATCATACTAGTGGGGCCACGGTAGTTGACGAGTACATCCTATAACTGTTCCTAGTCGAGGGTGTATCGAGACAGGGCATCGATACACCAGAGTAGACTAGCGTATACGCATCTTGACCCATATGATGGGCGATGGATGATCCCATATCCATCGGTGTTTGACATCAAGGATGGTTTATGGGTGCTCAATGGAGACTGGGTGCACTGGACGGACTCGCCGAGAACTCCCAGATGGTATTATACCTCACGTCAGATGGCAGTTCTCCGGTGACACTGGTACAGAGTAGTCTGTTGACCCGAGATCGTCATAGAGTGTTGTGTGATTCCCACTGTGCTTTGATTTCCATCATACCACGTCCAAGAGGGCGTGCAAAAAGGTGGCTTTTGGGTACAGTCCCGAATCACATGGAGGCAATGAGCGATAGGAAGGGATTCGTCTCTCCCGGTATAGGGAGTTGATGTTGTGCTGTGTTCGATTGGCTATAACTAGAAATCCCTAGCCAGGGTTGCTGAGATTTACTGGTAAGTGTTATCAGTAGTTTCTCGAACTGTTATAGACCTCATATCGACACGACTTATCAAGCTACTAGGGTCTGACGTTTACCACCCCTAGGCGAGATATGCGACATATCGGATGACGAGACCGGACCGTACGGGAGTGCTACTGTTTGGATTCGCAGGAGAATGTACAGGCTTGCTTGTTGATCTTCTGATCGCTCAATACCTGGGTGGCTATTACGTTTAGCTGACCGCTTGCAGCTTGTGGGTGTTTGATATGATCATCACCTACTGCCGGCGTATTGACGATTCTTTAGAGTCCTACACAGAGGTTTCTTGACTCAGGCAAAACGGAGTAAGGGCACATATGTGATATGTGCGGGACCGAGGATAATGCGATATGAGATACCGTATTCTATTCTCGCGATATTTGAGATCAGCCGGGTCACCGGATCAAGTGTTGATCCGATGAATCGGTAAATGGTATATTAGTCGGTTATATGCGATATAGCCGGATTGTCAGATCAAGTGTTGATTCGATAATTTAATGTATAATAATATATATGATATATTAAATTACATTAACTAATATTAGCTCACTAAAAGATTCTTTTTCTCACTCGGGTAATACATTGATATATATGCGATATATGTTAATTGTATTATTTTATTTTCTTATAATAAATATTATATATGTGATATGTAATATTGTAACATGTTATAATTACTAATGCAACATGATTAGTGGAGATTAAACAAGGTTAGGGTTTGATTTGGGTTAGCTCTTTCTAGAAGTTTCTAGAAGGCTTTCATTTTTGTTTTGGAAAAGATATTTTGCAAGATATTTCTTTAACTAAACCCAAACCCTTAACCATAGTAAAATCTCTACAATGGTTACTTGAACCATGGTTGCATTTCTAACCTTATCAAGACTTTAATTATTCATCACAAAAAAATTAATCATTCATTAATTCTTCTTCTTCCTTGTGTTCCTTCTTGAAAAGCTTTCTAGCTTTGTTTTTGTGATGAAAAATGTGTGAGAAAAAGATTATAAATGAGAGAAAAAATCCTACTTCATCATCCTCATCTACCCTTGCCCTTTAGATGAAAGTGTTCACTTCATTTAGTGAGTGTTAGCTTGTGTTAATGAAACTTCAAGGTAGATCATCTTTGTTATCGAAGATCAGAAGCAAGACTGCATCTTTCTCTTCGTGGAGCCTCTTGAGAGTCCGGAACACGATGATCGCAGTGAAGGGACATCAACACGGAGCTTAAGAAGTGAAGGACCGGATCTACAAAGGTTGTAATCGCTCTCATTTAGTGTTAAAGTGTTTAACTTACTTGCTTTTGCCTAATCTCTAGTTTAAAGATCTGGCTTTGAGTTGTTCGGCACGGCGAAATTATAAATCGGGCATGGTTGATTCCTCGTAGACCCTTGTGCATGTGCCTAGAAACCCTGCAGTAGTATCAGAGCCAAGCAAGAGCTTTAGGCGAAGTCTGAGCGAAGTTTAAAGTCCGATCGAACCCGGATACCCCGCTACGAACCCTTCTCTGGACAATTTTCAAAAATGTGATATTTTATGAATTAAAAATGTTCAGAAAAACAAGCAGAAAAACTAAGAATTATGGTGAAGTACGGCCCACTAATTCACTCATTTGGCCGCGGAACCGCCGTCAAATCCTTGGTTTGGCCGAGGTTCCGCGGCCAAAATTTTGAACTAGTCCCTGGAACTTCATATATTTATTCTTAAGTCCTTTCTTGTCATTTCTTTCTAGGAAATTTTTAATTTGCTCAAGTGTTGAGCTTTCTAGGATCTATTGGGGACTCGTTGATTCGATCGGATAATTTAACTTCGTTTAAGTTTTTTTCCGGATAATTTTAGAAACTGTTAAAAAGTTCGAACGTATATCAATAACTTATTTTTTCCCCTGTCGAAAATTTTTCAAAAGTTGGATTTTTTCTCGAGTTTAAGAACGTTCTATGTCGTGCAAGTAACGCGGTGGACCCTCTAGAAGACAACAAACCTTAACTCGATTATGTGACCGTCTTGAACTGCCTCTGAACCTTAGGGTTTGTGGCAGTACGGCGTGCCAAATGTGAGGCATTGGCTTGACCCTTCTACGGCTGGACCATCGGTACTGTGGCATGTGATGGATATTTTTGAACTCCGCTCAAGTGTTGAGCTATTTGGGAAATCTTGGGTGTTTGATTATTCGATCGGAAAGTTTAACACTGTCTTTTTATCTGGAATGTGATAAAATATTTGGAATCCACAGGTAGTAATGAGATAACTAATTTGAATGTTATAAACATAGCAGTTTAGTCTCAGATGATCGGTTGCCACGGGATTTTGATGCGATCAAAAGTCCGTCGCAATCACGTAGTGTACGCGGATACTCGCCAGGTAAACTTAACAGACATCCACGCCCCATAGCCCCGACCAAGTGACTGTAGGAGAACCCCGTCGCCAGAAGCATCCGTTCGGGTGCTCGCGGCAGCGGTGTTCTGCCTTAGTGCACTTCGTTGACGGCATCGGGGGCGCGGCCGTCTACTAAAGTTTGCGACGAGCATTCGATCAGATTATTGGGAAACTTGTTGAATTGCACGACTAGATATTGAAAAGAGTTTTCGATAATGAGACTAAAATGCGGGGTTCATAATTGTTAGGCATGCGATGTCTAAAGGAATTCATTTTGTTAGGTAGGCGATGCCTGAAGAGGTTGCGGATTCCAACTGCTGTAGTTTTACACTTTCTTTTCTGTGACCGTAAGCGTAGTATGTGGTGTATTGCCGGCTTCGTTGCTATACATCAACGACAATCGGGATACGTATACTTGCTTACGTTGATGATATGAGATATTATGTATTGCTGTGATATGTTATATTGGATCGTCGCGTTTTGAATAGCCGGGGGTTTTATGTAAGATGAGAGTTTTTCTTTTTCATTCATGTAAAATTCGTTTGTATGTAATATTCTCTTATTGGGGCACTTCCGGACTGAGGATGATGTCACCGTTGTATATTATTTACTTTTCCGCATTAGGTAGACCCAAGGTGGGGAGCACAAGTAACCGGGTTCTGGGTCCAGTGGGAGACTATCTCGAGGAGTCAAGACCGGGTCTCCTAAACCTAGAATTGGTAGTGTTGCTTGCCGCTCTCATAGGGGTCTAGGGATGTGGGTTTGGCTATTCATCACGACCGTAGAATCCTTTTTTTATACAGGCTCGTATTAAAACACGGACGTCCTAATATATCCAATATTTCATATATGTTCTTCTGCTGCAATGTTCTGTGATGAGATCATATTACTGCCTGAGACGAATGTTTATATTATATATATGAGATATATGTTATATTGCTGATTTCGTTTCAAATGTGATGCTTGTGAAGCATAATAAAATGAGACTTCATTAATGAGATTAATGAAACTAAAAAGAAACCTAAAGATGTTGTAGAAACTTGTTTAAAAACTGGTAGCTCTAGTTCTTGCTTTGCATAGCGGTGTTCCTTGTAGAACATCCAGCACCTTATTCGATAAGGAAAGAGCCGAGATCCCTTCACCGGGAGTGACCTCTTTAGTGAAACTAGCAGATGTTACAAACTCGGTTTGTCTTTTGATTGCTTCAATAGTTCTTGCTTTGTACAGCGGTATATATGACATACCCTTGTAACGTTTTAAAAATAATTAAATAATTAATTAAATAAATAAAATCGTTTAAGTGAATTTTATAATTTTCGGTAAAGTAAAACATAGTTTTCATAAAACTAAACCGTAATTATTTTTCACTATAAATTTAAAAATACCTATTTTAATTATGTTATTACTAGTAAATGGTGTTTATTTAGTCACTTATAAATTTTTAGTTTAATTAAATATTTTTCTTAAATTAATTATTTTAAATATTAACATAAGCTTTATTTTTACACTAAATTAGTGTAAATTACAAATTTGAATGGGTTTAATTAGCAAAAGTGAACCATTACATATTAGAATCAAGTGTGTTTCATACAAAATTTATTTTCAAAATTTTACAATGGTTCTAGACCATTCTAGGTCAAATGGAGTGAAGAAAATAAAGAATTTTTAAATAAATTCATGAAAAGACTTAATGGTGTGATATTTTTGTGAAACCTTCTACACTTTTCTTCACCTTTTCTCACTCTCCTCTTTTTTTCTCACCTCATGGCCGGCCTCACCTCCATGGGCAGCCCCAAAATTTCCCCCCCATCATTTTTGCATTAAAAATCATCAAAATTCATCAAAAATTCATCAAAAATCCACAAAATCCTAATAAATTCCTACCCTCTATTCTTTGCTCATTTTTACATGGATTTTGGAGATGGAAAGCATTCATTTTGGAGGCTTATTTTCATGTTTGGATTTAATATTGTTGAGGTATAAATCTTTTTCTTTTGATTTATTGTTATTAGATGTTTCATTTAAGTATAATTAGATTTAATAAATAATTTCTATTTACAAGTTTTAAAAATTCAAGTTAGGGTTTATAAAATTAAGTTATGGTTTTTATTAATTAAGTAGGGTTATAATAACAAGTTTAACATTTTTATAAGTGGAAAATCTTGTATGGATGATATATTGTAAATTGTTTATCCAAAATTGTTTAAATTAATCCATTTTGCAAACTAGATTTCTATATATTGTATATATTGGTGAGATAAAATTCCAATTAATATTTGTAACACTATATTGTGGTTATAATGAGGATATTAACTTGTTTGGGAAATGAAAAACTTAAATTGATTACTAGTTTCTATTGGTAATTGAAAAATACAAATAAAAATGCAATTTTTGCTAACTAGATTTTGGAAATTCTTAAATAAATGAAATTTAAAATATAATTTATGGTTTCATTGTATCATTATCATCATGAATTGTAGTTTAATGCATTAATTCATGCAAAATCCAGTTTAGATGTGATATTGTGAAATTTTCCTTAAAAGTATCGAAATCTGGCAAGTTTGCAAACTAGAATTTTCAAACTAATATAAATTAGGGTGTTAAAAATATAGTGATTGTTTATATTGTCTAGTTATGCTAATTAATGAATATTATGACCATTAGTTTCTTTTAAACATCAAGTTTTGAAGTAAAACGGTAAATTGGCGTTTTCGGGTTTTTCGAAATCGGACGATTTGATTGATTTTTAGGGTTTTGATGGATTAAATCATGTTTTATATTATAAGTAACGAGTTTTTAAACTACAAGTTGTTTGTTGATGTTTATCTCGATCAATCGGCGTTTGTACGCCGATATCGAGCGATATTTAGTTCTTTTGCATGAGCGGGACATAGGTTTTAGCCTATGCGCGTTTCGTGCGTCGTTTTGATTTTTGTCCGTGATTCAGTTTACGATATTATACATTTTTGCGTATAGGTACCCCTCGCGTGGACTTCGGATGATGAAGAAGAGAAAGGCGACATCGTCTTCGGCAGACAAGGACCGGGTGAGTAGATGTGTATCTACGGGGGAAATCGGGTGGATGGCGTTTAGCACCCCCGCGAACGTAGAATAGGAATAGTACTTATTGTCATTAGGAAGCCTGACGTGACCTTAGAATTTCGGTGAGTAGGACCCTAGTAATGACCCTAGGCTAGACTAGATTGATTTAGAAAGACCTTACCAGAGGATGAATACCTTGGAAGAGATTCGTAAGTTTCAGGTAGATACACACACACGCACACACTGAGACTCGACGTAGTGTATACGTGTATGTATATATACATATATAGGAGTAGGTGTAGGTATATATATATATACACAATACGTATATGTGATACAAGGATGTGATATGATACACGGGGATGAAACAATATAACTGGGCTGATGCCGTGATTCTTGGCTATACAGTCGTTTTATGATGTTAGCAGATCATTAGAAAATGAGATAATGGATTTGTATACATGAACAATAATAAAGAATGGTGATGATATTGAAGTATATGGGACTCTAAAATCGAACCCGGACCGTAACCTGTGCCTGAAATTCTGATATGATATATGTGTGACCTGATTACGATATCATATAGGTGTGACTTGATTTCGATATGATATATATGTGTAACTTGATTACGATATCATATAGGGGTGACATGATTACGATATGATTTAAGTGTGACTTAATCACAATATGATGCATATACATGATATTTATGAGGATAAATTAACGATGTATATTTATGCTGGCAATGATATATGATTGATGTATGCGATTACAGTATAGCACCTTGATCTTGACATGAGTTGATGATGATATTATACGAATGATGAGACACGTAGGTGATACTTGACCCGTACCCCGATATTGTGATGCCGTACGATGGATTTTACCGTACGAGGCATAGATGTGATGATTGATCCTCACTCTTGTTTCGAGGAAGTCGTACTACGTACGTGACGCTATTGAGGCTGGATCGCCGACTATTAGAGATATGGACTCAGACTTTAGGTGTACTCCTATTTCTTATCGACTAGTTTCTTAGGTTTAGTTCCTTAGGAGGGTAGATGGACACTAGTTTAGGTTCGAGTCATATAGTGGTAGTTGTACTTGTATATCGCAGATGAGTGGTTATTACACATCCGTCTTTACATTCATACCTTAATCATAATGTTGCATGTTCATACATATGTTTCTATAATCAGTATAAAACTCGGCCTGTTAGGAGACCAGCACCATTACCGATGATGCGTACATTCCACGCACACTTATTTGCCGGCTCACACACATCATCATCGGTAATTGCTATGTCACGTACACTTTAGATCATATTATCTTTTATTGATAGAATCAGCTAACAGCTAGATCGATATAATATTGTGATTACTCTCTGGTGTTAGTATAGACATGGTATTTATTACTTAGACATTTCATGCATTCACATTTTCATGTTATCATGCAGTATTATGGGGCATATGCCGACACTTATCATATACTTACTCATGATTTTGGGATTTTGGATTTCTATGAGATTTCTGGATTTTTAGGCGAAAACCGTAAGAATATATAAAAACTTCTCTCTCTCCTCCTCTCTTTTTTAAAACATAAGATGCGGTTTTCTCGTGATGTATGTGTCGTCCACCATGAGATTTCATGTTTTTTGTTGGATTTCGAGACCCGATTCGAGGAGTGGATGAACTGTCTCGGGTATATGGTGGGCCCGGTATGGTACCCCGGGGCAAAAAGATCGAGTTGTAGACGATGAGCCTGGCAGGGGAGGACTACCTACCGGTGATGTCTGGCGCGGCGGATATCCGGAGGATACTGACCGTTGTCATGAGATTTGATGATATGGGCCGATCCGGACTGACGGAGCCCGAGATATTGAGATTATGAGACATTGAGATTATGAGGTATTGGGACTTGAGATTTACATGTTTTGTGTCGATGCTTGACACAGATTTCCATGGATTTCATCGTTGATATTTCAGATTTCTATACAATTTTACCATGATAAAAGCTAAATATTTCTTATACAGATATATCCAGATTTCAGGATCGATTGTTTTTACATTCATGGTGCATGCTTACTCATTCACATGACATATTACTATTTGAGGCACTGACATGAGCACGGAGCATTTGCACTTACACGTAGCTTATTATCCTGTCTTTATTTGATGACTAGAAGTATATCAGTAAATTATTATGACCTAGGATAGCGTCGTGCAGTCGATTTCTTTTCGCAGATATCTTCAACTCACGAGTTGGCAACTCACCCCCGTTGTGCCAAATTTTATTACAGGTTCGATGTACAGGTTTTTCCTGGCAGCTTGCTGGCACATCTTTTCATTCAGGGTGATTTGCACGGTAGGTTGGTTCACTTGTATCTGGACCGCCATTGTACTTTTATTATTTCATTTGTATCTAGAAAGCTCCATCAACCAAACTTGTATTACTTGATAGTTACTGGACCAGTTATTTATTTCGACCTTAGAGTCGTGCTTGCATTATTATGATATCTGGTGGTTTTATTTTCTTTTGAGTTTTGAGCCTCGCCCTTTTGCATTGTATACTTTTGTGCATTGGCGTGGTTGTTTCCGTCTTTTGGCGTAGAGCTAACTCCCATTGGGGATGCTTTTTATTGTTTATATGTATTCATTCTTGTTTGTACCCATTTGGGGCCAGTTTTTACAAAGGAGACTTTGCCGAAATTTTTGAGGAAATTGGATGATGCTTTTAAACTTGTTTTCTTCATGTTTTCCTTTACTTCTTCTTCTTTTATGGTTTAGATTTCTGGGCTTCGGCTTACTTAGGTTATGTTGCGCCTCTAGACGCTTCGTAATCTATGCGCCGGTCACGTTCCGTACTTTCGGGTCGTGACAAAATTTGTATCAGAGCGCTAGGTTTAACCTTGTATAAGTCTAGGGTGACCCTTGGTTGATGGAGTAGGTGACTTAGGTAAAGTGACGTACCGTGGGTATGATCCGCGGCATACTTACGATACGCTACTCTGCTTAAGGAGACTTAGGATGTACATTTCTTCGCACCGTATTTCATTCGTTCCTTTGATCTATCTTCGTCGATATCGGAGGGTGGTTTCTGTTACCACGGGCGCACGGGCAGAGGGAGCTGCGGCTCGAATGCGATAACCATTAAGGTATCGGTTATTCTTGAGGATTGGAGTATTGTTTAGCGTGCGGAAGAAGGGTATTCACATAGTGTCCAAGCGATGTTAAAGGGTTCGAACGATTATCAGAAAACCTATTTTCCCAAGTTTAAGGTATTCGGAAGAACATGCAGGTATTTCGATGGACCCTCTAGAAGAATGAAACCCTAACTCGACATAATGACCACAAGAGCGCCCTTGAATCTTAGGGTTTACGGCAGTTCCGCGGTGCCATTAGTGAGGCTTGGGTTTGCCCTTCTATGGCTGGACCATCGATGCTGGGGTATGTACCGGATATTTTTAAACTGTACTTGAGTGTTGAGCTCTCGGTGAATTATGGAATTTTGATGAATCGATCGAAAAGTTTAATGTAGTCCGAATATCAGGTGAAGGGATCGACTACGTGGGAGACTTTAGATATGAGTATTGCCGTTGGTACCGCAGTCAGCACACCTATGAAGAGACAAGTTCGAAGCAGTCGACACCAGAGGAAAGGGGGAAAGAGGCGCACATTGACGATAGTGTTTACGATTGTGATTTGGTGATTTGAATTTCATATTTTCGTTGATCGGATTTTGGTATTTTAAGGACTTTGTTCTACGATTGGTATTTCTTATGTGTACCTTCATTAAATTCTATTTGTGTTTCATATATCAGTTGTATTGATGTTGTTTAGTACTTACCCAGTGCACTTGATTTAGTTTTAATACATTTTGAGATTTTGATTTGATTTCGTGCATATGGTTATACATGATTTTGACATATGCTTCGACCTAGTTTTCATGAATTTTCGTACTGTGATTTCGATTTTGATATTCGGTGTATGTTTTCGTGCCCTATGCGCACCTGATTGAGACTCTTGTGCACACTTGGCGCACTTGATGCGATTTGTGCACACCAGATGCACTAAATCGAGGTTCTGTTCAGATTAGATGCACCTGATTTTGAGTCGTGCACGCCCGTTGCACTTGACAGATTTTTTGGTGCACACCTGTTGCACTTAGTTTTATTTTGAGTGTATTCGTGGCATCTGTATTTGGTTTCGATTTCAATGCGGCCGGACGCACATGATATTTTTATAATGTGATTGGGATTGATTTCAGTTTGAGCATTATGTTTTTATAATCATTACTATTTGATTCAGTAACCGGGCGGGACGTGTATGTTAAACAAAAGATATATATGTATAGTTATTTTTTTAAAATAAACGTCCGCTACATATGCCGTGACACGTGCATTACACGGCGATTGTCAAAAGGGGTTCTTGCATATTCTTTATCCAGATATTTGGACGGTTTTACTATGATGCGCACTATATATAAGTTATAGATTTGATGTATAATATGTTGGTTTTTCATATTGGGTTTGGATATTTTATTTTCACCATAACTCCGATGATTGTGTTATGTTTGACGAAGTTTTGATTTTGAATTATGTACTTGTTTTTCATGCGTTTGTATCTTGCTAAAAACGTGTTTTATGTATTGATGATTTCGGAGCCCCGACGACTTGAGTGTTTTGCTGAATGTTTTAGTAATTGGGGGAGTTTTAATTTAAATTCGGGGACCGAATTTCTTAAAGGGGGGAAGATTGTAACGTTTTAAAAATAATTAAATAATTAATTAAATAAATAAAATCGTTTAAGTGAATTTTATAATTTTCGGTAAAGTAAAACGTAGTTTTCATAAAACTAAACCGTAATTATTTTTCACAATAAATTTAAAAATACCTATTTTAATTATGTTATTACTAGTAAATGGTGTTTATTTAGCCACTTATAAATTTTTAGTTTAATTAAATATTTTTCTTAAATTAATTATTTTAAATATTAACATAAGCTTTATTTTTACACTAAATTAGTGTAAATTACAAATTTGAATGGGGTTAATTAGAAAAAGTGAACCATTACATATTAGAATCAAGTGTGTTTCATACAAAATTTATTTTCAAAATTTTACAATGGTTCTAGACCATTCTAGGTCAAATGGAGTGAAGAAAACAAAGAATTTTTAAATAAATTCATGAAAAGACTTAATGGTGTGATATTTTTGTGAAACCTTCTACACTTTTCTTCACCTTTTCTCACTCTCCTCTCTTTTCCTCACCTCATGGCCAGCCTCACCTCCATGGGCGGCCCCAAAATTTCCCCCCCATCATTTTTGCATTAAAAATCATCAAAATTCATCAAAAATTCATTAAAAAATCCACAAAATCCTAATAAATTTCTACCCTCTATTCTTTGCTCATCATTACATGGAATTTGGAGATGGAAAGCATTCATTTTGGAGGCTTATTTTCATGTTTGGATTTCATATTGTTGAGGTATAAATCTTCTTCTTTTGATTTATTGTTATTAGATGTTTCATTTAAGCATAATTAGATTTAATAAATAATTTCTATCTACAAGTTTTAAAAATTCAAGTTAGGGTTTATAAAATTAAGTTATGGTTTTTATTAATTAAGTAGGGTTATAATAACAAGTTTAACATTTTTAGAAGTGGAAAATCTTGTATGGATGATATATTGTAAATTGTTTATCCAAAATTGTTTAAATTAATCCATTTTGCAAACTAGATTTCTATATATTGTATATATTGGTGAGATAAAATTCCAATTAATTTTTGTAACACTATATTGTGGTTTTAATGAGGATATTAACTTGTTGGTGGAATGAAAAACTTAAATTGATTACTAGTTTCTTTTGGTAATTGAAAAATACAAATAAAAATGCAATTTTTGCTAACTAGATTTTGGAAATTCTTAAATAAATGAAATTTAAAATATAATTTATGGTTTCATTGTATCATTATCATCATGAATTGTAGTTTAATGCATTAATTCATGCAAAATCCAGTTTAGATGTGATATTGTGAAATTTTCCTTAAAAGTATCGAAATCGGGCAAGTTTGCAAACTAGAATTTTCAAACTAATATAAATTAGGGTGTTAAAAATATAGTGATGGTTTATATAGTCTAGTTATGCTAATTAATGATTATTATGAACATTAGTTTCTTTTAAACATCATGTTTTGAAGTAAAACGGTAAATTGGCGTTTTCGGGTTTTTCGAAATCGGACGATTTGATTGATTTTTAGGGTTTTGATGGATTAAATCATGTTTTATATTATAAGTAACGAGTTTTTAAACTACAAGTTGTTTGTTGATGTTTATCTCGATCAATCGGCGTTTTTACGCCGATATCGAGCGATATTTAGTTCTTTTGCATGAGCGGGACATTGGTTTTAACCTATGCGCGTTTCGTGCGTCGTTTTGATTTTTGTCCGTGTTTCAGTTTACGATATTATACATGTTTGCGTATAGGTACCCCTCGCGTGGACTTCGGACGATGAAGAAGAGAAAGGCGACATCGTCTTCGGCAGACAAGGACCGGGTAAGTAGATGTGTATCTACGGGGGAAATCGGGTGGATGGCGTTTAGCACCCCCGCGAACGTAGAATAAGAATAGTACTTATTGTCATTAGGAAGCCTGACGTGACCTAAGAATTTCGGTGAGTAGGACCCTAGTAATGACCCTAGGCTGGACTAGATTGATTTAGAAAGACCTTACCAGAGGATGAATACCTTGGAAGAGATTCGTAAGTTTCAGGTAGATACACACCCACGCACACACTGAGACTCGACGTAGTGTATACGTGTATGTGTGTGTGTGTATATATATATATATATATATATATATATATAGGACTAGGTGTAGGTATATATATATGTATACACAATACGTATATGTGATACAAGGATGTGATATGACACACGGGGATGAAACAATATAATTGGGCTGATGCCGTGATTCTTGGCTATACAGTCGTGTTATGATGTTAGCGGATCATTGGAAAATGAGATAATGGATTTGTTTACATGAACAATAATAAAGAATGGTGATGATATTGAAGTGTATGGGACTCTAAAATAGAACCCGGACCGTAACCTGTGCCTGAAATTCTGATATGATATATGTGTGACCTGATTATGACATCATATAAGTGTGACTTGATTTCGATATGATATATATGTGTAACTTGATTACGATATCATATAGGGGTGACATGATTACGATATGATTTAAGTGTGACTTAATCACAATATGATGCATATACATGATATTTATGTGGATAAATTAATGATGTATATTTATGCTGGCAATGATATATGATTGATGTATGCGATTAAAGTATAGCACCTTGATCTTGACATGAGTTGATGATGATATTATACGAATGATGAGACACGTAGGTGATACTTGACCCGTACCCTGATATTGGGATGCCGTACGATGGATTTTACCTTACGAGGCATAGATGTGATGATTGATCCTCACTCTTGTTTCGAGGAAGTCGTACTACGTACGTGACGCTATTGAGGCTGGATCGCCGACTATTAGAGATATGGACTCAGACTTTAGGTGTACTGTTCATACCAGAATATTGCATTTTATACCGCCCATTCTTACGCTCGTTTGTTTATAGGCAGGTGCTTTTGATCAGTGTTTGCTACATATTTGCAGAATACAGGTTCTCGGCTCTGAACAGTGAAATTCATGGAAAAGTACGTCAAATTCCGGATTACTGCCAACAACAGATAAAACACGGGTCTCCACTCTCTATTCGTATGTTGCCACACACCAGTTTAAGGGACAAAATAGCAAATCGATGTCATTTTCGTGCACAAAGCTCAATGTCAACACAAGATCCAACATATCTACGCGGAGCTCGAGGAAATCTTGGCAAAAGATACACATCACATCACCTTTTGATCTACTGAAATTCTGGAAGAAATGGGAAGAGTTTCTGAGAAAAAGTCATATACCACACTGAAGAGTACTAAAAACTAGGGAAAACCACCAAATTTCATGGCCTAACTCTTCTAAACGGCCGCGGTTCCGCGGCATAAGCACGCTTAGGCCGTGGAACCGCGGCCATTTAGTCTCCTCTCGTTGTCGTTTTTCAGGGGCATGTTGGTCTTTTCTTGTAGGGGCAGATTCTTGCCCTAGGTTTCCAGTTCCCCTCCTATAAATACCCCAGAACTGAGCCAAACCAAGAGGAAGTTCTTTAGCCTCTTTTAGTGTAGTTTAGTCTTCTTCTTCTTCTTCTTCTTCATTCTTTCCTCCATGAAAATTGTAGTGAGAGCTTTTTGAGTGGATGATGAAATGAAGATGAGGGTTTTTGTATCATTCTTTTGTTTTAGCTTCCCTATGAGATCCTTGCTTTCTCTTGATCTTTTAACCTCTTCATTGAGCTTGAAAGTTTAAGGGGTTGTTATTGATTTCAAGGGTTGTATCTTCTTATGGAATTAGTGCTTCATTTCACATGAGTTTTTTACCCTTCTCTTGATCTTGCAACCTTTTGATTGAGCTTGCAAGTTTAAGGGTTGGCTATTGATCCCATACTTGTCGTGAGTTCTATGTTCTTGTAATTACTTTCTTGCTTATTTCTTTCTTGCTTTTTATTACTTGCTTTACATTCCTTGCTTTACTTTCTTGCACTTTAAATTCCATGCCCTTACTTACTTGTAATCTTTTCTTTTCTTTGTTCTTTTTGTTCTCTCTTTTTGGTTCTTTTTGTGAATGATTGTAATTAGCGTTGTTAAGAATAAATACGGTATTGTAAGTTAATGTTTCTTTGCTCATTTCCTTTTCCCGTTATTTTCCATTGAACTCCGCCCAAACGTTACGCAAGCGCTCCGTTAGGCACCCTACCCTACCAAGGTAACGGTGATTCCTAACCGCGACCGGTTGCGTTCGGTTTGGCCGGAGGCCAAAGCAAGAGGCAAGAACGGAAGGACAAGGGTAAATAAGCCGGATTCCACGAATACCGTGCTTAAATCCCCTAATCCACGTTGTTGCCGATTGCTTTAGCTTCAATTGGTCAAGACTCGGCTCAAAGGTTTTGAGTACGGATTTCTTTAGCTTACAATTTCGTATCTTTTTCTTAACAACTTTATACTTGCATATAACACATAGGTTAGAATCGAACAAACATATACACATTCTTTATTGACTCGTCTAAGAAAAGAACGGAAATACAACCATCTCCCTGTGGATCGACCCGTGCTCAACCGGCTAGCTGCAAAGCGACACCGTCCTGATCGCGGTTATACTTTAGAACTTTGAACATCTGACACGCCAAAAGCGTGCGATCAAATAGCGCCGTTGCCGGGGAGACGGTAGCGTATTTTCTTTCTTGTTATTCGGGTTAATATTCTTTTTGTATATATTTATAAATAAAAAAAAATCTTTTTTTTTTTTTTTGATAATTTTTGTGGGCAAGTGTGCAGATTTTTGCAGATTTGCAAACGGCGATTGTGGGGAGCAAAGTGTACGTTCAAGGCTAAGGTGATTGCAAAGTACAGTGCCAAAGATCCGGGTAGTTTGACCCGCGCAAGCGAACTTTTCAAGCTTACCGGATTTGATTCAACGGGGGTTTCCTAACCCAAAATCTTAACGGTACGTACTTTACTAACACCTTCTTCTCAAATCCGACGCATCCAATATACTATTCTTTGCAGGATTCTTTGCAAGTTCGCTAGCAAACGCTAAAAATTGACTAACCCGTATTTGCTGCAGTGTCGTTCTTAAACTAAAAAACGATTGTTTGATTCTTTATAGAATTTTTATTGAATTGCGCATTGCATACATTAATACGGACTTAAGGGCAAGCGAACCCCACAACATACGGTAAAGGATTTCATCACCTTTTCCGTGGCCCACAAATCACGAACTTGAGCATAACGTTACCCACACAAAATTTAAAAGAAACTAGATTTTAAGCCTTAAGGACTTCGCGCTCACTAGGAGAAGTTAACTGTGTTTAGAATCTCGCTTAACGGTATATTGTTTACGGGGTGTCTAGGAAAATGTTAACGGCGAAACCGCCAAAAGAGAAAGGGTTATTTAATTAAGGAACTTCGCAAAAGCATTGGAAAACCTCCCCTTATCTCTGCACTTACCTAGCCTCGTGATCAGTGTATCTTGAGCCCGTTTCTCGACACAGTTTTACTTCGACAATCAAGTTCTGGAGCAGGTCTAGTTGACCTAGGAGTACCCTAGAACGATTAGGTGTGTGGTATTTTTGTGTCGTGATTGTTTTTGTCTAGTTTCTTTTTGTGTGTATATTTCATTCTTTTGTTAATACCTAACTAAAAAAAAATAAATCACATTCTTTCCCCCCTCCTTTTCTCTGCCTTTCTTTCTTTCTCTTTTCATATCATGGGTACCCCACCTCGCAAAACTCTTGCCGAACTTTGGTACCCACAACCAGACATTACTTCTTACGGTTCTTGCTTTGGCCGAACGTCAAACGATCCCTCCATGCCCAAAATCTCTTTGAAAGATCGGATAGACGCATCTAGGACAAACACTTGCCCTCCGCAATCCACTTTGTATCAACCTTTTCAACCTCCCCCACCCTCATTCTGTCTAACTTTGTTATGTATACGTCCTTACAGTTTTTTGAGTTCAGTTCTTGAGTTAAGTCAAGATGAAGGGAAAGTATTGAAGCTTTACTGGAGGATAAGTCTGAAAAATAGTTTCTTTTCTTGAGTTCAAATTTAGAAAGTATATATCCTACAAACTCCACTTACACGCACCTTGAAACTTGAGATAGTAGAGGATACCTAGAAATACTCTTGCCTGAAAGCCTAGTATGAAAGAAAAAACGGTATTTAAAGCTAAACACCAAAAGAGCATTATTGAAAAACATATCCGGTCTTGAAAAAGAAAAAAATAAATAGAAAAATAGAATAAAGTCAAGAACTGGAAACTGGTATTTACGCTTTAAGTTCACACATTCAGTAATCGGCCGTTAGTGCCTCAAGAAGCATTAATAGTCGCATGAAAAGTGTGTGAGCAACACCGTCCATCATTAAATGAAAAGAAGTAGTATTAGGTATTAGGGCAAGGGTATTATAACTTGAATTGAATTCTTGAGTGTAGGGGTGCAAATATACACACACGTAGGGGTATACAATTGATGTTGGATAAGAGATAGAAATAAAGAATAAGACTTGTGTTTTCTGTAAAGTTGATAAAAATCCCTAATTTGAGGCCGCACTTTAGAAGGAAAATTCAGGAGAACCAACATCTTTCTAAACTTTTTTGGAACGTATAGGATCTAAAGTTAAACAGATAGGAGGTGTGAAACATAAGGGTTAGATATTTATAACTTAGGATGATAGAGTTTCTAACGTAAATACTAAACTGTAGGAGTAGAATCGATGTTAACTTATGACACTAGCTTGACAGGATTTTGTGGGTGTAATCCGCTGAAAACCCTCAGGAGACAACACTCCTCCTACTAGGGACACTTAGAGGTTTAACGGCTTGTTGCACGTGCTCAGTGCAATCGCGTTCCCTGCGAAAGTGCGGTTAGGATTTTATTTTTGTGAATAATTGGTTTTGCTCGGGACGAGCAAAAGTTAAGTTTGGGGGTATTTGTTCATACCAGAATATTGCATTTTATACCGCCCATTCTTACGCTTGTTTGTTTATAGGAAGGTGCTTTTGATCAGTGTTTGCTACATATTTTCAGAATACAGGTTCTCGGCTCTGAACAGTGAAATTCATGGAAAAGTACGTCAAATTCCGGATTACTGCCAACAACAGATAAAACACGGGTCTCCGCTCTCTATCCGTATGTTGCCATACACCAGTTTAAGGGACAAAATGGCAAATCGATGTCATTTTCGTGCATAAAGCTCAATGTCAACACAAGATCCAACATATCTACGCGGAGCTCGAGGAAATCTTGGCAAAATATCCACTTCACATCACCTTTTGATCTACTGAAATTCTGAAAGAAATGGAAGAGTTTCTGAGAAAAAGTCATATACCACACTGAAGAGTACTAAAAACTAGGGAAAACCACCAAATTTCATGGCCTAACTCTTCTAAACGGCCGCGGTTCCGCGGCATAAGCACGCTTAGGCCGTGGAACCGCGGCCATTTAGTCTCCTCTCGTTGTCGTTTTTTAGGGGCATGTTGGTCTTTTCTTGTAGAGGAAGATTCTTGCCCTAGGTTTCCAGTTCCTCTCCTATAAATACCCCAGAACTGAGCCAAACCAAGAGGAAGTTCTTTAGCCTCTTTTAGTGTAGTTTGGTCTTCTTTTTCTTCTTCTTCTTCATTCTTTCCTCCATGAAAATTGTAGTGAGAGCTTTTTGAGTGGATGATGAAATGAAGATGAGGGTTTTTGTATCATTCTTTTGTTTTAGCTTCCCCTTGAGATCCTTGCTTTCTCTTGATCTTTTAACCTCTTCATTGAGCTTGAAAGTTTAAGGGGTTGTTATTGATTTCAAGGGTTGTATCTTCTTATGGAATTAGTGCTTCATTTCACTTGAGTTCTTTACCCTTCTCTTGATCTTGCAACCTCTTGATTGAGCTTGCAAGTTTAAGGGTTGGCTATTGATCTCATACTTGTCTTGAGTTCTATGTTCTTGTAATTACATTCTTGCTTATTTCTTTCTTGCTTTTTATTACTTGCTTTACATTCCTTGCTTTACTTTCTTGCACTTTAAATTCCATGCCCTTACTTGTAATCTTTTCTTTTCTTTGTTCTTTTTGTTCTCTCTTTTTGGTTCTTTTTGTGAATGATTGTAATTATCGTTGTTAAGAATAAATACGGTATTGTAAGTTAATGTTTCTTTGCTCATTTCCTTTTCCCGTTATTTTCCATTGAGCTCCGCCCAAACGTTACGCAAGCGCTCCGTTAGGCACCCTACCCTACCAAGGTAACGGTGATTCCTAACCGCGACCGGTTGCGTTCGGTTTGGCCGGAGGCCAAAGCAAGAGACAAGAACGGAAGGACAAGGGTAAATAAGCCGGATTCCATGAATACCGTGCTTAAATCCCCTAATCCACGTTGTTGCCGATTGCTCTAGCTTCAATTGGTCAAGACTCGGCTCAAAGGTTTTGAGTACGGATTTCTTTAGCTTACAATTTCGTATCTTTTTCTTAACAACTTTATACTTGCATATAAAACATAGGTTAGAATCGAACAAACATATACACATTCTTTATTGACTCGTCTAAGACAAGAACGGAAATACAACCATCTCCCTGTGGATCGACCCGTGCTCAACCGGCTAGCTGCAAAGCGACACCGTCCTGATCGCGGTTATACTTTAGAACTTTGAACATCCGACACGCCAAAAGCGTGCGATCATATACTCCTATTTCTTATCGACTAGTTTCTTAGGTTTAGTTCCTTAGGAGGGTAGATGGATACTAGTTTAGGTTCGAGTCATATAGTGGTAGTTGTACTTGTATATCGCAGATGAGTGGTTATTACACATCTGTCTTTACATTCATACCTTAATCATAATGTTGCATGTTCATACATATGTTTCTATAATCAGTATAAAACTCAGCCTGTTAGGACACCAGCACCATTACCGATGATGCGCACATTCCACGCACACTTATTTGCCAGCTCACACACATCATCATCGGTAATTGCTATGTCACGTACACTTTAGATCATATTATCTTTTATTGATAGAATCAGCTAACAGCTAGATCTATATAATATTGTGATTACTCTCTGGTGTTAGTATAGACATGGTATTTATTACTTAGACATTTCATGCATTCGCATTTTCATGTTATCATGCAGTATTATGGGGCATATGCCGACACTTATCATATACTTACTCATGATTTTGGGATTTTGGATTTCTATGAGATTTCTGGATATTTAGGGGAAAACCGCAAGAATATATAAAAAATTCTCTCTCTCTCTCCTCCTCTCTTTTTTAAAACATAAGATGCGGTTTTCTCGTGATGTATGTGTCGTCCACCATGAGATTTCATGTTTTCTGTTGGATTTCGAGAGTCGATTCGAGGAGTGGATGAACTGTCTCGGGTACATGGTGGGCCCGGTATGGTACCCCGGGGCAAGAAGATCGAGTTGTAGACGATGAGCCTGGCAGGGGAGGACTACATACCGGTGATGTCTGGCGCGGCGGATATCCGGAGGATACTGACCGTTGTCGTGAGATTTGATGATATGGGCCGATCCGGACTGACGGAGCCCGAGATATTGAGATTATGAGACGTTGAGATTATGAGGTATTGGGACTTGAGATTTACATGTTTTGTGTCGATGCTTGACACAGATTTCCATGGATTTCATCGTTGATATTTCAGATTTCTATACAATTTTACCATGATATAAGCTAATTATTTCTTATACAGATATATCCAGATTTCAGGATCGATTGTTTTTACATTCATGGTGCATGCTTACTCATTCACATGACATATTACTATTTGAGGCACTGACATGAGCACGGAGCATTTGCACTTACACGTAGCTTATTATCCTGTCTTTATTTGATGACTAGTAGTATATTAGTAAATTATTATGACCTAGGATAGCGTCGTGCATTCAATTTCTTTTCGCAGATATCTTCTACTCACGAGTTGGCAACTCACCCCCGTTGTGCCAAATTTTATTACAGGTTCGATGTACAGGTTTTTCCTGGCAGCTTGCTGGCACATCTTTTCATTCAGGGTGATTTGCACGGTAGGTTGGTTCACTTGTATCTGGATCGCCATTGTACTTTTATTATTTCATTTGTATCTAGAAAGCTCCATCAACCAAACTTGTATTACTTGATAGTTACTGGACCAGTTATTTATTTCGACCTTAGAGTCACGCTTGTATTATTATGATATCTGGTGGTTTTATTTTCTTTTGAGTTTTGAGCCTCGACCTTTTGCATTGTATACTTTTGTGCATTGGTGTGGTTGTTTCCGCCTTTTGGCGTAGAGCTAGCTCCCGTTGGGGATGCTTTTTATTGTTTATATGTATTCATTCTTGTTTGTACCCATTTGGGGCCAGTTTTTACAAAGGAGACTTTGCCGAAATTTTTGAGGAAATTGGATGATGCTTTTAAACTTGTTTTCATCATGTTTTCCTTTACTTCTTCTTCTTTTATGGTTTAGATTTCTGGGCTTCGGCTTACTTAGCTTATGTTGCGCCTCTAGACGCTTCGTAATCTAAGTGCCGGTCACGTTCCGTACTTTCGGGTCGTGACAACCCTGCACCTTATTCGATGAGGAAAGAGCCGACGATCCCTTCACCGGGAGTGACCTCTTTAGCAAAACTAGAAAAGCCTCAAAAACCTTCCGTTTAAAATCACTCGATTCTACAACGATATCAAGTTCATTACGTAAAGGGTTTTCATAAAAATCTGTCGTAGCCCTCCGTCATTTCAGATAAGTCTTATTTAGTATTCGTGCTACGTTTGTTGGCCTGCGTCAAGGCGTAGTATGCGGTAGCTAACTAGTATTTATCTGTTTATGAATATGATGCAGATTGGACTAGGGTAGTCGTGCGACTTTGTTGGCCTGCGTCAAGGGTCGTGCGGCTGGGTTTAATTCAATCAAGAAATGATGGGTTGAGCTTGACTAGCGCACTGTGGTTTGTTGGCCTGCTTCAAGGTCATGGGACGCTAGGGGTAAAATATTATTGGGAATTTCAAGTGTTGAAATTTGCAATAAGATTGCATACCTTCTATGAGATAGTTGGATCCCGATACCCGCTGCGAGTAAGAGTTACTCCTGGGAGAGTTTTATAAATTACAATTAGCCGATCAAGTAGGTGTCTAGAAAGGTATCAACGGTGTTACGCCCCTGGGAAAACGAGGTTTACTTTAATTAGATTCGTGCGAAAGCACGGGGGACCTCCCTCAAAGTACCGACACTGGCATGGCTGGAAGATTGGCGAACTTGTAGCGTGTAATTAATCCCGGCTAGTCTTGTAGGGTTCCTAGGCACCCAAGAGAGGTCTCACAAGGCATCGAACATGCCATATTAAAATTTTACGGTGCCTACAAACCCTAAACTACGGATCGTCGGCTAGATGTCTAGGCGAAAAACTAACTAGTTAACACTTAACTAAAAGTTTAACGGAAATACAACCTTTGTAGATCCGGTGCTCCACCTCCATAGCTCCGCAACGAGGTCGTCTCCGCTGTCCAAATCAAATCTGGGCTCTAGAGTCGGCTTCGTCGGAGAATGGGCAAGCTAGGTCGTCGATGTCCATGCCGAAGATGATCTACGTCGAGGCATCGCTAGATCAAGCTCACAACTTCACCAAGTCATGAAACTTGTGAAGTAAACACACTCTACTACTTGGCAAGAGGTAGAGGATGAAGAAATAGGAAGTGGGTAGACTTTAGAATCGGATTTCTCACTCATTTCCATCACTTGCCATTGATGGGGCAAGCTTTCTTCACTTGAAGAAATGGAAGAAGAAGAAGATGATATATATGATAAGTTAATTAAAAATCAATAGAAAAATAATACTTATCATAATATTAACTCTAGTCAAGTGTAGAGAATGAATCATGGTTAGTGGGAATGGTTAGGGTTAAGAATGAGATAAGAATGGTTGACTTGAACAAAGCTTCATGAAGCTTCAACTAAAGAACAAAATTAGCCACCATTCTTTTCTCTTTTCTTTTATTCATTTATCAAAAAAAAGGATAATTAAATAAGATAAATGAATAATAAATAATAAACCCTAACCATCATCTTAACCTTTGTTTAATTCTATACACTTAATCAAAAACCATGTATCATCAAACATGATACAAACATGTGCACAAAATCATATCGCATATTTAATGCGCACATCTGAGCGAGAAAATCCATTTAAAGTGAACCGATACTAGTTAATGCAAAGTAATGTATCAAATATATAATTATGCATCAAATCATTAAATCAACACTTGATTTAACGATCCGGTCATACCGTATATAACCGACTAGTATGCAATGCATCGGTTTATCGAATCAACCCTTGATTCGATAACTAGGGTATATCGCATATAACCTAATCGATACATTCATCGCGAGAATGAAATACGGTATCACATACACGCATTATTCTCGGTCCCGCACATATCTCATATGCGCTCCTATTTCATTTCGCTTGAGCCAGGAAACCTCTGTGTAGGACTCTAAAGACTCGTCAATACGCCGGCAGCAGATGATGATCATATCAAGCATCCACAAGCCGCAAGCGGTCTGCTAAACGTAACGGCCATCCGGGTATTGAGCGATCTGAAGATCGACGAGCAAGCCCGCTCACACTCCAGTGAATCCGACCAGTAACACTACCATACAGTCCGGTCTGATCGTCTGATATGTCGCATATCTCGCCTAGGGGTGGTAAACGTCAGACCCCAATAGCTCAATAAGTCGTGTCGATATGAGGTCTATAACTGTTCGAGAAACTACTGGTAACACTTACCAGTAAATCTCAGCAACCCTGGCCGGGGATTTCCTGTTATAGCCAATCGAACACAGCGCAACATCAACTCCCTATACCGGGAGAGACGAATACCCTCCTATCGCTCATTGTCTCCATGTGACTCGGGACTGTACCCAAAAACCACCGTTTTGCACGCCCTCTTGGACGTGGTAAGATGGAAATCAAAGCACAGTGGGAACCACACAAGACTCTATGACGATCTCGGGTCAACAGACTACTCTGTACCAGTGTCACCAGAGAACCGCCATCTGACGTGAGGTATAATACCATCTGGGAGTTCTCGGCGAGTCCGTCCAGTGTACCCAGTCTCTACTGAGCACCCGTATATCATCTCTGATGTCAAACACCAATGGATATGGGATCATCCATCGCCCATCTGTATGGGTCGAGAAGGTATACGCTAGTCTACCCTGGTATATCGATGCCCCGTCTCGATACACCCTCGACTAGGGACTTTGAAGGATGTACTTATGGACTACCATGTCCTCACTAGTATGATCCGCATCATAGTCCAGGTAGTCAAGTACAGATCCTAAGGGCTTTACCAACATGTAACAGAGAGACAATCAGTATACACGTTAAGGTAAAGTTCAACCAGATAGCATACTATCATGTCTAGCAAGAAAGTCCTCCCTATATATGTCCCAGCATCCACTACAATATACATCCTATGTACAGTAATGGCCTCTAGGGCATACATATAACTAACAATCTCCCACTTGCACTAGGGCCATCTGATAGCAGTGGTTGCAGTATCTCATACTCAACCATCCCATAAAAGTCTCTCTCTGGAAACAGGCCTTTGTGAGTGGATCCGCTGTGTTGTCCTCTGAGTCTACTCTCCTAACCTCGATCTCCCTGGAGATCAACCATCTCCATGATCAAGTGATACTGCCTTTAGAATATGTCTGGATCACTGATGGGACCGGCGTTCCTTGGCATAAGCCACAACTCCATTGTCACACAATAGGAGGAACATAGTTCATCTCATGATCCAATATACACCGAAACAGCCTCTTTGGTAGCATCTTAAGTAGCGATGTATCCAGCCTTTATCGTCTAGTATGCCACGGTATCTAGCTTGGAACTCTTCCAACATACCGTCCCTTTACTGAGGGTAAAGACAATGCCCGCGACTGACATTCAGTCGTCTTTATCACCCTGGAACCCTTCCAGTGATTCTCCCCAGGATCGGTTGATATCATCTCACTACAATTAGTGAGAATCCTAACATCCAATTAAATCTATCTCATAGATCTAAAACTCAGGATTTAGGAGGTATCATTTTGATCCTGCACGGAGAATCATTGTGATAAGCGGAGATTGATCGAGCGTAGCATAGGAAACTCCTTCCCTATCAAGAGTATGTCATCCACGTGCTCTACAAGGATCACCACCATACTCCCTTACTACCTTTTTGTATATACAAGGTTCATCTACCATTTTGATGATGTCAAACTGTTTGACTAATCCATCAAAACAGATGTTCCAACTCCGCGATGCCTGCTTTATCCTATAAAGCATCTTGCACACGTTTCCGCTGCTCCCACTGTCTACGAAGCCTTCTGGCTGTGTACTTATAGACGCTCTCTTCTAAATCATCATTTAGAAAAGCAGTCAAGACACCCAACCACCAGATATCGCAGTCATGGTATGTAGCCGTGGCAAGTAGGATCTGGATGGACTTAAGCATAGATCCTTAGAAAAAGTTTCATCATGATCCACACCTGGTAAATGATGCAAACCTTTAAACAAGTCTAGCTTTGAAAGTCTCAACTTTTCCATGTACACCAAGTAATCTTCTCAAGATATACTTGCTCCTGATGGGGATTTAACCCTTCAGATATAGCAACTAAAGTCCATACTTCGTTGGTGTATAAGGATTCCATCTCAGATCGATAAACATCCAGCCATTCTTACAGAGTCTCACTCCTGATGGCCAGCTCGAAACTAGTTGGGTCATCATCTCATGATGCAATCCTCGCTCCCACTGTCATCGAGAAACCGAAGTATCTCTCAGGTGGGTGAGGAACCCTACTAGATCGGCGGAGAGGCTGAGGTTCGTTGGTAACTATCGAATCCTTTGGTTCTTTCAAATTATCAGCTGCAGTTTGTATAGCTGGAACCTTTCCAGTCGTACATAACAGACCTTGCCTCGAGCTTGTCCGGATTTTGCCTTTAGACATAGGCCGGACAACCCCAAATCTTAACTAACTTAAGACATGGGCTCTTCCCTTTCCATATCACATATGAAGTGGTAGGCATTGATTTGATTCGAACCCTATTCAATAGGTATGCAACTTCTCAAGTGCATAACACCCAAAAGGAAACAGGTAAATCAGTAATACTCATCATAGAGCACACCTTATCATATAGGGTGTGATTGCTCCGCCCCGATATACCATCGTGCTATGGTGTATACGGAGGAGTAATGCTGAGAGAGAATCTCATTCTCCTTTAGAATAATCCAGGATTTTCGTGCTCAAGTATTCTCCTCCTTGATCTCATCAAAGGACATAATACTTATACCCGTATTGGTTCTCTACTTCCAACTTATATTCTGTGAATATCTCAAAAGGTTCTGACTTGTGTTTCAACAGGAACATATATCTGAATCTTGAGAGATTATCAGAGAATGTAGTGAAGTATAAAGAACCGGTCTTGGCATGTGTAGACAGGGGACCTACATACATCAACATGTATCATCCCAAGAGTTCATTAACTCTTTCTCTGTTTCCAATAAACAGAGCTGGTGTCATTATATCTTTGTGACATGACTCGCAAGTTTCATAAGATGTAAATTCAAACTGATTTAAATATGCATCTATATGTAACTTCAGCTAGTCGGGTCACATTGATCTGACCTAGTCTACAATACCTTAAGAAGGATCCGTTCATTTCTGAACTCTTCCTCTTATGTGTGTTCCGTATACTAAGAACTGTAGTTTGATTTAGAACAGCAATGCTTTTAGATAACGTGCCTGAACCGATCAACTTTTGATATAGGAAATGTTCAAAACATTATCCAACAATACAAAATTTTATCATTTCTTTACTAATAAAGAGATAGATATGATTTTGTATATCAGGTTCGGTATCTAACAACATTCGTTCAGAATCAATGTATTGGTATACAGGGTGACAGTGACCAACAGACTTGGCTGCAACTCTTGCCCCGTTTTCTGCCTCATGAAACTTATCACCCGTTCTCAGTTCTCTACCTTTCTGTAGCCCTATGTAACAGATTACATATCTGGGATCCTGATCTGGTATCGCATACCCAGGACGTAGAGGATACAGAGAATCAGTTCTTTGTAACGAACACACCCGAAGATGATGCATCAGTATGCACTCTCTTCGTTTGGCCGGCACGGGAATTCTGGTAATCCCCAATTTCCTGCTCTGTCTTATAACAATTATAAGTTGGAGCGGGACCAACGTTCCCCAGCTCAGTATAACAAGCGGGTTCGGTCAATAATCCGTTTTATTATCTTGATTAAGGCGTGATATGGTCGCTACCTGGAGAGAGAGAGAAGAAAACACTCAGCGTGCGCTCTAGCAAGAATAGATTGGTTATTATTTTATCTAATCAGGATGGCTCCCACTGCTTTTTATCAAATCTTCCTTCAAACCCTAAAAGGAAAGACTAGCCGGGATTAATTACACACTACAAGTTCGCCAATCTTTCAGCCAGGCCAGTGTCGGTACTTTGAGGGAGGTCCCCCGTGCTTTCGCACGAACCTAATTAATGTAAACCTCGTTTTCCCAGAGGCGTAACCCCGTTGACACCTTTCTAGACACCTACTTGATCGGCTAATTGTAATGTATAAAACTCTCCCAGGAGTAACACTTACTCGCAGCGGGTATCGGGATCCAACTATCTCATAGAAGTTATGCAATCTCATTGCAAATTTCAACACTTGAAATTCCCGATAATATTTTGCCCCTAGCGTCCTATGACCTTGACGCAGGCCAACAAACCATAGTCCGCTAGTCAAGTTCAACCCGTCATTTCCTGATTGAATTAAACCCACCCGCACGACCCTTGACGCAGGCCAACAAAGTCGCACGACTACCCTAATCCAATCACATCATATGCTTATGCAAATAAGCACCAGTTAGCTACCGCACACTACGCCTTGACGCAGGCCAACAAACGTAGCACGAATACTAACTACTACTTATCTGAAATGACGGAGGGCTACGACAGGTTTTTCTGAAAACCTATTGCGTAATGAACTTGATATCGTTGTAGGATCGAATGAATTTTGAAATGGAGTGTTTTTGAGGCTTTTCTAGTTTTGCTAAAGGAGTCACTCCCGGTGAAGGGATCGTCGGTCCTTTCCTCGTCGAATGAGGTGCGGGATATATCATATATATCACTGTGCAAAGCAAAAACACTTAAAAGCAATCAAAAGACAAACCGAGTGTGTAGCATCTGCCAGTTATTGCTAAAGGAGTCACTCCCGGTGAAGGGATCTCGGTCCTTTCCTCATCGAATAAGGTGCAGGATATATCACATATACCGCTGTGCAAAGCAAGAACTGTAGCTACCTGTTTTATTTTGAAATTCGATTCTACAACATCTTAGGTTTCTTTTCTTTCATTAATCTCATTAATGAAGTCCCATCATTTAAGTACCTAAACATCACAGATAAATACGACGTACACTTATGCCATCCGCATTCGCCTCGATGTCCCCTCGTGCACCGTTAGGTTAGGTAACTAACGGTAGAGCGGGGCAGGGTTAGCGCGGGTGTAAAACATAAGTAACTTCTATATAATATATCATATATACTATATACTGTATCTAACACAGAACATCACATGATCACATCACAGATATCGCAGCAGAAGAATCATATGAAATATTGGATATACTAGGACGTCCGTGTTTTCAATACGAGCCAGTATAAAACACGGATTCCACGGTCGTGATGAATAGCCAAACCCACACCCCTAGACCCCTACGAGAGCGGCAAGCAACCCAACCAATTCTAGAGTTAGGAGACCCGGACTCGACTCCTCGAGTTGGTCTCCCACTGGACTCCAGAACCCGGTTACTTGTACCCTCCTCCTTGGGTCTATCCTAGTGCGGAAAAGTAAATAATATACAAACGGTGACAAACTTCCGCAACCTGGAAGCGCCCCAATAAAAGAATATTACATACAATTTTTAACATGAATGAAAATGAAAAACACTCATCTCACATAAAAACCCCCGGCTATTCAAACACGACGATCCAATATAACATATCAAGCAACACATAACATCACATGTCATCAACGTAAGTAAATATGCGCATCCCAATTGTCGTTGACATATAGCAACGAAACCGGCGATATCACATATTACACTTACGGTCACAGAAAAGAAAGTGTAAAACTACAACAGTTGGAATCCGCAACCACCTCAGACATCACATGCCTGACCGAATGAATTCCTTAGACATCGCATGCCTAACAATTATAAACCCCGCATTTTAGTCTCAAAATCGAAAACACTTTTCAATATTAAGTCGGGCAATTCAACAAGATTCCCGAAAAACTGATCGAATGCTCGTCGCTAACTTTAGTAGGCAGCCACACCCCTGATACCGTCGACGAAGTGCACCAAGGCGGAACACCGCTACCGCGAGCACCCGAACGGATGCTTTCGGCGACGGGGTTCTCCTACAGTCACTTGGTCGGGGCTATGGAGTAAGGCTGTCTATTAAGTTTACCCGGCGAGTATCCACGTACGCTACGTGATTGCGACGGACTTTTGATCACATCAAAATTCCGTGGCAACCGATCAAATGAGACTAAAGTGCTATGTTTATAACATTCATTCAGTTATCTCATAACTTATTGTGAATTCCAATTATTGTATCCCATTCCAGATAAACAGAAAATGTTAAACTTTCCGATTGAATATTCGAACACCCAAGTTTTCCCGATACAGATCAACACATGAAATAAGTCTAACAACATTCCGTTCGTGCCTCAGTACCGACGGTCCAGCCGTAGAAGGGTCAAGCCAACGCCTCACATGTGGCACGCCGTACTGCCCCAAACCCGAAGGTTCAAAGGGCAGTTCAAGACGGTCACATAATCGAGTTAAGGTTTGTGTCTTCTAGAGGGACCATCGCGTTACTTGCACTACTTAGAACGTCATTAAACTACGGAAAAATCCAACACTTGGAAATTTCCCGACAGGGGAAAAATTGGGTATTTATATCCGGTCGAACTTTTTAACATATTCTAAAATTTATCCGGAAAGCCAAATAGACAAAATTTGATACCCCGATCGAAACACCGAATCCCCAAAACAATTGCAGAAAATTCAACTCTTGAATCAGTATTAAAAATTCCCAGAAAACTCAGCAGAATTTATCAGGAGTTACTGTGCAAACAAAGTGGGCTGACGTCACCAAGTGGCCGCTGATCAGCCGCAGAAGCCATGCTTCTGCCGCTGATCCGCCGCGAAAAATACTGTTCACCAGAAACTTTTTGCACCGTAATTCTTATTTTTCCCTGCTGAATTTTTTAGCAATTTTTAATTTGGAAAAATCCACTGTTTTCAAAAAAGTACAGAGAGCATATTTTGGGTTTCGGTTTTGGGTCGTTCGGACTTCAAATTCCGTCTACGCTTCGCCTAAGGCTCTAGCTAGGCTCTGATACCACTGTAGGGTTCCTAGGCACCCAAGAGAGGTCTCACAAGGCATCGAACATGCCATATTAAAATTTTACGGTGCCTACAAACCCTAAACTACGGATCGTCGGCTAGATGTCTAGGCGAAAAACTAACTAGTTAACACTTAACTAAAAGTTTAACGGAAATACAACCTTTGTAGATCCGGTGCTCCACCTCCATAGCTCCGCAACGAGGTCGTCTCCGCTGTCCAAATCAAATCCGGGCTCTAGAGTCGGCTTCGTCGGAGAATGGGCAAGCTAGGTCGTCGATGTCCATGCCGAAGATGATCTACGTCGAGGCATCGCTAGATCAAGCTCACAACTTCACCAAGTCATGAAACTTGTGAAGTAAACACACTCTACTACTTGGCAAGAGGTAGAGGATGAAGAAATAGGAAGTGGGTAGACTTTAGAATCGGATTTCTCACTCATTTCCATCACTTGCCATTGATGGGACAAGCTTTCTTCACTTGAAGAAATGGAAGAAGAAGAAGATGATATATATGATAAGTTAATTAAAAATCAATAGAAAAATAATACTTATCATAATATTAACTCTAGTCAAGTGTAGAGAATGAATCATGGTTAGTGGGAATGGTTAGGGTTAAGAATGAGATAAGAATGGTTGACTTGAACAAAGCTTCATGAAGCTTCAACTAAAGAACAAAATTAGCCACCATTCTTTTCTCTTTTCTTTTATTCATTTATCAAAAAAAAGGATAATTAAATAAGATAAATGAATAATAAATAATAAACCCTAACCATCATCTTAACCTTTGTTTAATTCTATACACTTAATCAAAAACCATGTATCATCAAACATGATACAAACATGTGCACAAAATCATATCGCATATTTAATGCGCACATCTGAGCGAGAAAATCCATTTAAAGTGAACCGATACTAGTTAATGCAAAGTAATATATCAAATATATAATTATGCATCAAATCATTAAATCAACACTTGATTTAACGATCCGGTCATATCGTATATAACCGACTAGTATGCAATGCATCGGTTTATCGAATCAACCCTTGATTCGATAACTAGGGTATATCGCATATAGCCTAATCGATACATTCATCGCGAGAATGAAATACGGTATCACATACACGCATTATTCTCGGTCCCGCACATATCTCATATGCGCTCCTATTTCGTTTCGCTTGAGCCAGGAAACCTCTGTGTAGGACTCTAAAGACTTGTCAATACGCGGCAGCAGATGATGATCATATCAAGCATCCACAAGTCGCAAGCGGTCTGCTAAACGTAACGGCCACCCGGGTATTTAGCGATCTGAAGATCGACGAGCAAGCCCGCTCACACTCCAGTGAATCCGACCAGTAACACTACCGTACAGTCCGGTCTGATCGTTTGATATGTCGCATATCTCGCCTAGGGGTGGTAAACGTCAGACCCCAATAGCTCAATAAGTCGTATCGATATGAGGTCTATAACTGTTCGAGAAACTACTTGTAACACTTACCAGTAAATCTCAGCAACCCTGGCCAGGGATTTCCTGTTATAGCCAATCGAACACAGCGCAACATCAACTCCCTATACCGGGAGAGACGAATCCCCTCCTATCGCTCATTGTCTCCATGTGACTCGGGACTGTACCCAAAAACCACCGTTTTGCACGCCCTCTTGGACGTGGTAAGATGGAAATCAAAGCACAGTGGGAACCACACAAGACTCTATGACGATCTCGGGTCAACAGACTACTCTGTACCAGTGTCACCAGAGAACCGCCATCTGACGTGAGGTATAATACCATCTGGGAGTTCTCGGCGAGTCCGTCCAGTGTACCCAGTCTCTACTGAGCACCCGTATATCATCTCTGATGTCAAACACCAATGGATATGGGATCATCCATCGCCCATCTGTATGGGTCGAGAAGGTATACGCTAGTCTACCCTGGTATATCGATGCCCCGTCTCGATACACCCTCGACTAGGGACTTTGAAAGATGTACTTATGGACTACCATGTCCCCACTAGTATGATCCGCATCATAGTCCAGGTAGTCAAGTACAGATCCTAAGGGCTTTACCAACATGTAACAGAGAGACAATCAGTATACACGTTAAGATAAAGTTCAACCAGATAGCATACTATCATGTCGAGCAAGAAAGTCCTCCCTATATATGTCCCAGCATCCACTACAATATACATCCTATGTACAGTAATGGCCTCTAGGGCATACATATAACTAACAAGTCTTTCCTTTTAGGGTTTGAAGGAAGATTTGACTAAAACAGTGGAAGACATCCTGATTAGATAAATTGATAACCAATCTACTCTTGTAAAAAGCGCACGCTGAGTGTTTTCTTCTCTCTCTCTCTCTCCAGGTAGCGACCATATCACGACTTAATCAAGATAATAATACGGATGTATTGACCGAACCCGCTTATTATACTGAGCTGGGGAACGTTGGTCCCGCTCCAACTTATAATTGTTATAAGACAGAGCAGGAAATTGGGGAATACCAGATTTCCCGTGCCGCCCAAACGAAGAAAGTGCATGTTGATGCATCATCTTCGGTTGTGTTCATTACATAGAACTGTTTCTCAGTATCCTTTACGTCCTGGGTATGAGATACCAGATCAGAATCCCGTAAATGTAATTTGTTACATGGGCTACAGATAGGTAGAGAACTGAGAACGGGTGATAAGTTTAATGAGATAGAAACGGTGCAAGTGTTGCAGCCAAGTTTGTTGGTCACTATCACCCTGTATTACCAGAATACATTGATTCTGAACGAATGTTATTAGATACCGAACCTGATATACAACATCATATCAGTCTCTTTATTAGTAAAGAAATGATATAATTTTGTATTGTTGGATAATATTTTGAACATTTTCTATATCAAGAGTTGATCGGTTCAGGTACGTTATCTAAAAGAATTGATGTTCTAAATCAAACCACAGTTCTTAGTATACAGAACACACACAAGAGGAAGAGTTCAGAAATGAATGAATCCTTCTTGAGGCATTATAGACTAGGTCATATCAATGCGACCCGACTAGCTAAAGTTTCATTTAGATGCATATTTAAATCTGTTTGAATTTACATCTTGTGAAACTTGTCGGTCATGTCACAAAGATTAGATGACTATAGCTCTGTTTATTAGAAACAGAGAAAGAGTTAGTGAACTCTTAGGATTGATACATGCTGATGTATGAAGGTCCCTTGTCTACACATGCCAAGACCGGTTCTTTGTACTTCATTACATTCTCTGATGATCTCTTAAGATTCAGACATATGTTCCTGTTGAAACACAAGTCCGAACCTTTTGAGATATTCACAGAATATATGTTAGAAGTAGAGAACCAACAACGGGTAAAAGTATTATTTCCTTTGATGAGATCAGGGAGGAGAATACTTGAGCACGGGATTCCTGGACTATTCAAAATGAGAATGAGATTCTCTCTCAGCATTACTCCTCCGTATACACCACAGCACGTCGGTGTATCGGGGCGGAGCAATCACACCTTATGTGATATGGTGTGCTCTATGATGAGTACTACTGAGTTTCCTATTTCCTTTTGGAAGTTATGCACTTGAGAAGCTGCATACCTATTGAATAGGGTTCAAATCAAATCAGTTGCCTACCACTTCATATGTGATATGGAAAGGGAAGAGCCCATATCTTAAGTTTGTTAAGATTTGGGGTTGTCCGGCCTATGTCTAAAAGCAAAATCCGGACAAGCTCAAGGCAAGGTTTGTTATGTAGAACTGGAAAGGTTCCAGCTATACAAACTGCAGCTGATGATTTGGTAGAACCAAAGGATTCAATAGTTTCCAACAACCCTCAGCCTCTCCGCCGATCTAGTAGGGTTCCTCACCCACCTGAGAGAAACTTCGGTTTTCTCTATGACAGTGGGAGCGAGGATTGCATCATGAGATGATGACCCAACTAGTTTCGAGCAGGCCATCAGGAGTGGGACTCTGTAAGAATGGCTGGATACTTATCGATCTGAGATGGAATCCTTATACACCAACAAAGTATGGACTTTGGTTGCTTTATCTGAAGGGTTAAATCCCCATCAGGAGCAAGTATATCTTGAGAAGATTACTTGGTGTACATGGAAAAGTTGAGACTTTCAAAGCTATGCTTAAGTCCATCCAGATCCTACTTGCCACGGCTACATACCATGACTATGATATCTGGCGGTTGGGTATCATGACTGCTTTTCTAAATACAGATTTGGAAGAGAGCGTCTATAAGTATACAGCCAGAGGGCTTCGTGGACAGTGGGAGCAGCGGAAACGTGAGCAAAATGTTTTATGTGATAAATCAGGCATCGCGGAGTTGGAACATCTATTTTGATATGGTAGTCAAAGAGTTTGACTTCATGAAAATGGTAGATGAATCTTGTAAATACAAAAAGGTAGTAGAGAGTATGGTGGTGATCCTCGTAGAGAACGTGGATGACATACTCTTGATAGGGAAGGAGTTTCTTATGCTACGCTCGGTCAATCTCCGTTTATCACAAGGATTCTCCATATAGGATCAAAGCGATACCTCCTAAATCCAAGGTTTTGGATCTATGAGATAGATCTAATTGGCTGTTAGGATACTCACTAGTTGTAGTGAGATGGTATCAATCGATCCTGGGGAGAATCACTGGAAAGGTTCCATGGTGATAAGGACAACTGAATGTCAGTCGCAGGCTTGTCTATACCCTCAGTGGAGGGACGGTATGTTGGAAGAGTTCCAAGCTAAATACCGTGACATACTAGACGATTAAAGACAAGATACATCATTACCAAGGATTCTACCAAAGAGGCAGTATGGATATATATAAGTTCAAGAGATAAACTTCGTTCCTACCATTGTGTGACAATGGAGTTGTGACTTTAGCCAAGGAACTACCGTCCCATCAGAAATCCAGATATAATTCTTAGGAAGTATCTCCTGATCATGGAGATGGTTGATATCCAGGAAGATCAAGGTCAGGAGAGTAGACACAGAAGACAACAGCGCGGATCCACTCACAAAGGCCTTTTTCCCGGTAGAGACTTTTATGGGATGGTTGAGTATGAGATACTTCAACCACAGCTAATTGTTGGGTATGTGATACCACAACAGATGGCCCTAGTGCAAGTGGGAGATTGTTAGTTATATGTATGCCCTAGAGGCCATTACTGTACATACGATGTATATTGTAATGGATGCTTGGACATATATAGGGAGGACTTTCTTGCTCGACATGATAGTATGCTATCTAATTGTACTTTATCTTAACATGTACTCTGATTGTCTTTATGTTACATGTTGATAAAGCCCTTAGGATATATACTCGACTACTGGGACTATGATGAGATCATACTAGTGGGGCCACGGTAGTCGACGAGTACATCCTATAACTGTTCCTAGTCGAGGGTGTATCGAGACAGGGCATAGATACACCAGAGTAGACTAGCGTATACGCATCTTGACCCATATGATGGGCGATGGATGATCTTATATCCATCGGTGTTTGACATCAAGGATGGTGTACGGGTGCTCAGTGGAGACTGGGTACACTGGACGGACTCGTCGAGAACTCCCAGATGGTATTATACCTCACGTCAGATGGCAGTTCTCCGGTGACACTGGTACATAGTAGTCTGTTGACCCGAGGTCGTCATAGAGTCTTGTGTGATTCCCACTGTGCTTTCATTTCCATCATACAACGTACAAGAGGGCGTGCAAAAAGGTGGCTTTTGGGTACAGTTCCGTATCACATGGAGGCAATGAGCGATAGGAGGGGATTCGTCTCTCCCGGTATAAGGAGTTGATGTTGTGCTGTGTTCGATTGGCTATAACTGGAAATCCCTGGGCAGGGTTACTGAGATTTACTGGTAAGTGTTATCAGTAGTTTCTCGAACTGTTATAGACCTCATATCAACACGACTTATGAAGCTACTGGGGTCCGACGTTTACTACCCCTAGACGAGATATGCGACATATCAGACGACGAGACCGGACTGCATGGGAGTGTTACTGTTTGGATTCGCAGGAGAATGTACGGGCTTTCTTGTTGATCTTCTGATCGCTCAATACCCGGGTGGCTGTTATGTTTAGCTGACCGCTTGAAGCTTGTGGGTATTTTATATGATCATCACCTACTGCCGGCGTATTGACGATTCTTTAGAGTCCTACACAGTGGTTTCTTGACTCAGGCAAAACGGAGTAAGGGCATATATGTGATATGTGCGGGACCGAGGATAATGCGATATGAGATAACGTATTCTATTCTCGCGATATTTGATATCAGCCGGGTCATCGGATCAAGTGTTGATTCGATAAATCGGTAAATGATATATTAGTTGGTTATATGCGATATAGCCGGATTGTCGGATCAAGTGTTGATTCGATAATTTAATGTATAATAATATATATGATATATTAAATTACATTAACTAATATTAGCTCACTAAAGGATTCTTTTTCTCACTCGGGTAATACATTGATATATATGCGATATATGTTAATTGTATTATTTTATTTTGTTACAATAAATACTATATATGTGATATATAATATTGTAACATGTTATAATTACTAATGCAACATGATTAGTGGAGATTAAACAAGGTTAGGGTTTGATTTGGGTTAGCTCTTTCTAGAAGTTTCTAGACGGTTTTCATTTTTGTTTTGGAAAATATATTTTGCAAGATATTTCTTTAACTAAACCCAAACCCTTAACCCTAGTAAAATCTATACAATGGTTACTTGAACCCTGGTTGCATTTCTAACCTTATCAAGACTTTCATTATTCATCACAAAAGAATTAATCATTCATTAATTCTTCATCTTCCTTGAGTTCATTCTTGAAATGCTTTCTAGCTTTGTTTTTGTGATGGAAAATGTGTGAGAAAAAGATTATAAATGAGAGCAAAAATCCTACTTCATCATCCTCATCTATCCTTGCCCTTTAGATGAGAGTGTTCACTTCATTTAGTGAGTGTTAGCTTGTGTTAATGAAACTTCAAGGTAGATCATCTTTGTTATCAAAGATCAGAAGCAAGACTGCATCTTTCTCTTCATGGAGCCTCTCCAGAGTCTGGAACACGATGATCGCAGTGAAGGGACCTCAACACAGAGCTTAAGAAGTGAAGGACCGGATCTACAAAGGTTGTAATCCCTCTCACATAGTGTTAAAGTGTTTAACATACTTGTTTTCGCCTAATCTCTAGTTCAAAGATCCGGCTTTGGGTTGTTCGGCACGGCTAATTTTTAAATCGGGCATGGTTGATGCCTCGTAGACCCTTGTGCGTGTGCGTAGCAACCCTACACTGGTAAATACAAACATAGTCTAAAACATGCCCAGGTCGAGTCTAAAATTCAGTTTTAAAATACGAAAAATATACATGTCGACTAAAATTATTGTTGGATATCCGGGTAACGAAAATGCATACCCCCACGGACGGATGCACGTAGCGTGCACGTAGCCATCCAAATGAGTCTGTTTCACTGAACGGGACGAGAACAAGATGCGTGGATGCTACCACAGGGTCAGGAGTATCATGCAGGCCATGCAATGTATTTTTAAAATATTTTACTTAACTTTAAATGTTATATTAAAGAAATACAGATGCCAGATATAATGCCAATATGCAATATGTATAATATGAAAGTGCACGGATCCACGTAACAAGTCAGGATAAATCATAAACAGGAATCATGACGGGTTTCTAGCAAGCTGGTCGGGTCGGATGCAAATACAGATGTCAAATACACTATTCCCACCCACAACACAATAAATTAGGAAAAAATGCCATAAATAAAGAAATACTTGAACTAGAACTGGTATAAATGAACTAGGGTGTTATATTATACCCAACTACAAAAAGAATTTCGTCCTCGAAATTCCCAAAACAAGAAAAGATAAACAATCAAGAATATATAAGAATATGTGTTGAAACTTCTGTCGAATCTCGTCTTCTCGTTCCTAAGTCGATTCTCCGTGCAAGCGATTTCTCTAAGAAACAAGTATGAGAGGGATAACCTTGTTCTTAAGGACCTTTTCTCTTCGATCAACTATCGACATCGGTCGTTCCTCAAAGATCAAATCCTCTCTTACAGTCAGCTCCGAATGATCCAGCGCGTGTGTTTCATCTCGAACATGCTTACGGAGTTGAGATACATGAAACACGTCATAAACATTCGCCAATGATTGTGGTAACGCCAATCGATAAGCCACTTCTCCAACACTCTCCAAAATCTCGAAAGGACCTACGAATCAAGGACTAAGCTTGCCTCGACTACCAAAACAAATCACTCCCCTAGTCGGTGATATCTTCAAGAACACAAGATCACCAACAACGAATTCTATAGGTCTTCTTGATGTATAGGCCCAACTTTTCTGCCTATCTTGTGCTGCCTTCATGTGATTTCGGATAGTATTAACTTTCTCCACGGTTTGCACGATCAAATCCGGTCCCAACACTCTTCGTTCTCCGACAACGTCCCAACAAACGGGTGAACGACACTTGCGACCATACAACGCTTCGAATGGAGCCATCTAAATAGTCGTCTGAAAACTGTTATTGTAAGAAAACTCCACCAAGTGTAGATGATCCTCCCATGAACCCTTGAAGTCTAACATGCAAGCTCTCAACATGTCTTCAAGAGTTTGGATCGTTCTCTCCGACTGGCCATCTGTCTGAGGATGATAAGCTGTGCTAAACTTCAATCGCGTCCCCAAACTTTCCTGTAAACTCCTCCAGAAGTGTGATAAGAATCGGAAACGATGCTCACAGGTACTCCATGCAATCTCACAATCTCCTGCATGTACCGTTCTGCTAACAATTTCGTTGACTGACCAACTCGAAATGATATGAAATGAGCTGCCTTGGTCAATCGATCAACAATCACCCAAACTGCATTGTTGCCCTTTGGACTCCGCGGTAAAGCTGTCACGAAATCCATGGTTATATGTTCCCACTTCCATTAAGGAATCGGAAGTGGTTGCAATAAACCAGCAACCCTTTGATATTCAGCCTTAACTTGCTGACACACGAAGCACTTCGCCACAAAACGAGCAATCTCCCTTTTCATGCCTTCCCACCAGAAATACTGTCGTAGATTACGGTACATCTTAGTGCCTCCTGGATGTACGGAATATGCAGAACTGTGCGCCTCCTTCTTAACTTTTTCACGAATGTCTCCTTTCGGCACACACAAACGGCTACCATATCGCAATGAACCATCTTCATGAATCAACAAGTCCGTTCGAAGTCCTGCTTCAACCTGTTTTTGAAACTTCTACAATCTTGGGTCCTGCGACTGCGCTGCTTTAATATTATTGATCAATGACGACTGTACTTGCAGCTGTATCAACTGTCCCGAAGAATGCGGTAGCACGATCTCCAACTCGAATCTCCGAAAATCTTCGATAAGCTCGTTCTGTGCAGTCAACATCCGAATTGCTGGCAACCGACTAAGCGCATCCGGCACAACATTAACTTTCCCCGATTGGTACTTGAGATCAAGAACATAGTCAGCCATCAGCTCCAACCATCTACGCTGCCTCATGTTAAGCTCTTTCTTCGTGTATAGATACTTTAAGCTTTTGTGATCGGTGAATACATCGACCCTTTCGCCCAATAAGTGGTGTCTCCAAATCTTCAAAATGAAAATCACTGCTGCTAGCTCCAAATCATGAGTTGGGTATATCTTCTCATGAGTCTTCAACCGTCTCGATGCGTACGCTATAACCTTCCCATGCTGCGTCAAAACACAGCCCAAACCTTTCCCAGATGCGTCGCTGTGAATCACCAATCCTCCGGAACCATCTGGTACGGTCAAAATAGGAGCGGTTATCAACCTTTGCTTCAACGCCTCAAAAGATGACGCACAACTATCCGTCCATACGAACGGTACCTCCTTCCACCTAAGCTTGGTCAAAGGCTCAGGCAATCGAGCAAAATTTTCCACGAATCTTCTGTAGTATCCTGTAAGTCCCAGAAAACTTCTAATCTCCGCTACATTCCTGGGAATCGGCTAATCTTGAACTGCTGCAATCTTCTCAGGGTCAACGGCGACTGCATCTCCAGATACAACATGCCCCAAAAACTTCACTTCTTCAATCCAAAACTCGCACTTGCTCATCTTTGCATACAATCTTTCTTGCCTCAATGTCTGCTGTGTGATCTTCAAATGTTCCGTATGCTCTTCTAGGCTTCTCGAGTAGACCAGAATATCAGCGATGAACACCACTATAAACTGGTCCAAGAGCGGTGAAATGATTCGGTTCATCAAGTCCATAAATATCGCCAGTGCATTCGTGAGTCTGAATGGCATCACTAAATACTCGTAATGTCTATACCAAGTTCGGAACGTAGTCTTGCAAGTATCTTCTGATTTAACTCGAACCTTATGACATCCGGATCGCAAATCCAGCTTCCAGAATACCCTCGTGCCAGTAAGTTTCTCGAACAATTCACCAATGCGAGGGATCGGGTACTTTTTCTTAATAGTCACCCAGTTTGATTCTCAATAATCGATGCACATCCTCCTTGTGCCATCTTTCTTCTTGACTAGAAGAACTGGAGCTCCCTAAGGTGAATTGCTGCTGTGACTCCAACCTTTCTCAAGCAATTCGGTAATCTGCTTCTTGACTTCTTCCAACTCCACTGGTGCTATTGGATAGTACGCCTTTGAGATTGGTGCTGCACCAGGAACAAGATCGATCGCGAACTCCACATCTCGTTTTGGCGGTAAACCCGAGATGTCCTCGAACGCGTCCATGAACTCTCGAACTACAACTGGTGCTTCCTCCATATCAACTTCCATCGACGAAAGAACATTGTTTGTCGGCCTAGTCCGAAACTCGACTGGCCCGACAGAACTGCTACCTCCAGCAAAAACAAACTCCGGATGTCCGGGAATCTGGAAAATCACTTTTTTTTCCTACAATCAATGTGAGCGTGGAAAGTGCCGAGAAAATCCATTCCCAAGACAACAGCAAACAAAAGGATGCACTAGAATTGAATAATTCTAATGCGGGGAAAATATAAAAAAGTAGGATACCTGAAACAACTTCACCTGAAGCCAAACACTGAAGAAGATAAGAACGGTAAACAGGATTCAAGTTTGCGATAAAAAATAAACTGGTAAGCAATGAAACTGAGAAAAGCAAGGTAATATAACGACCATGAAACAAGGAAGTGAATCAAGATTAGAACTCCAAGTTACTTAAATAAAGTACCGCATTGTAACCATGCTGCAGTTCATGGGTACAATCACATAACTCCGTTCAAGTCGCCCAAATCATAGTATCAGAATCAAAGGAACAGGGAGAAACAATAGGGAACCAAAAGGTTTCAAGCCAAGATGCAAAGTTGTTTGCATATCGTCAAGACAAGGGTCAAGAGAAAGTTATGATTCAAGAATCATGATAACAATGTGGCAGGACATGTTCCTAATCACGGATTTTCTGATTCGTGTATTGGGTCTAATACCCAACTACAAAAGAATCAAACCCGATTAACCTAAATCCTATGTCTCTGATACCAAACAAACCCTGTCACGCCCCGCTTCTTAGAGTGCGCTAAGATCGGCACGTGACAGAGCCAACCATGCTACCTGTGGCTAGGAAAAATCCCTCCATAGTCACATTACGGTTGTCTATAAGATATCAAGAACGGTAGAAATAAAATAAACTATCTAGTACATGTCCATAAGCCAGAATAAACGAGTCAAGAAATAATATGCGGAAGCAATAGATCCAATAAACAATAATAATCTGGAATGTACATCCCAAATACGGGCTCACAACAGGAATGAAAATGCTGAATGAAAACTAAACTAAAATACTAACAGGTCCTCACTGCTCGGCCTGTATACTGAAATACTCCTGATCGGCTTGCTGCAAAGGTAGAGGATCTGGGCCATGCAAAACCCAGACGTCAGTGCGTCATAATATCAACAATAATATAATCAGGGGGTAGCAAGACATGCAAGCACGAGTATGAACAGTAATAAAGTAGAACTGTAACACGAATAAGGAGCAGTGAAGGGTAAAAGCATATGCGATGTGCAGTGAGAAATCTAAACTAAGCTACTGGGTTAATTACTCTCAAGTCTTTGAAATCAATTTAATGAATCGTCGATGTAACTCAATAGTATCCCGTGCATGCCCGGGACAATGGTCAAGACTCTCGGGCTGAATCCAATACGTACCGCTAGGTAGTAAATAGGTAACATGTACAGACGAATGATGTCAGCAGCATCATCCCGGGGCTGGCCTAGCCCGTGAAACTGATCAGTATAAGCATCGAACTGTCGAGTTACAAGTCAAGTTTCATCATTGATTTCGCTATACCCCCAAGTTATGTGTTCAAGTCAGGTATTGATAAATCTAGAGCTATTGCCAACACAGGATCAAGCAGGTACATGTTTGTCTATACAGACAACAGGATATGTCCATCGGGACAACATATCAGGATTGTCGGCATTAGAAACAGGATCAGGTAACATGTCAAGTAATGATATATCAGGTCATGTCAGGTAGTGTACAAGTATCAAGTCATGTCAAGTAGTGGTGTATCGGGTCATGTCAAGTAGTGCACAGGTATCAAGCGGGTGCTCATAATAAAACTGTAGCAAGTACGGATGCACGATAAAAACAAGGACGCTCAAATATTTTGTCAGGGGTTACATCATGACTAAGTAGGATGAACAATATCAAGTATGGAGTACTAATGTATTAATAATATTAGTTAATGTAATATGGGGTGCAACTAGTTATGCAGAATTAATGGTATGGATACACAAATAAACATGGATGCATAAATAACTATCAGGAGTTACAACTATAGTTTCATGACTATATAGGATGCGCATTATCTAGCATGAGGTGTTAATGTAGCAGTAATATGAAATAACGTGACTTGGAATGCTAATAGATATATAATTAATGGTATGGATGCACAATTATCGATTATAGTTATATTTACAGTTCCAAGACTAAGTGGGATGCACATTATTAAGCATGGGGTGTTACTATAATAATAACATGAATTAATACGATCTATAGATGCAGTTATATATATTTTAAATGATATGGATGCAAACGGGTATTCGAAAACAGTAAAACTATAAAATGGATGTATAATGTGATAAACGGGTAATATTTTACTCATATGGATACATAATAATATACCTAGTATGTAGCAAGATGAATTAGCATGCGACTAGATATGTAAATAGTGATATGGATGCACACCGCTGTCCAAAGACAGTAAAATAGTAAAATGGTAATATAGGATGCATACTTAAACAATAAGTAATGTTATTATTCACATGTGTGCAATATATTGTTGTATAGCATGTGGCAAGATTAACTTGCATCCAACTAGATATGAAATAAATTGTATGGATGCAAACGGACGTCGTAAAATAGTAAAATGATAACAGGGGATGTACAATACACTAAACATGAAATATTATTATTAATATGGATGTAGTATATATTATAGCATGTAGCAAGATAAACTTGCATGCAATCAGATATGAAATAAATTGTATGGATGCAAACGGACGTCGTAAAACAGTAAAATGATAACAGGGGAGTACAAAACACTAAACATGAAATATTATTATTAATATAGATGTAGTATATATAATAGCATGTAGCAAGATAAACTTGCATGCAACTAGATATGAAATAAATTGAACGGATGCAAACGGACGTCGTAAAACAGTAAAATGATAACAGGGGATGTACAATACACTAAACATTAAATATTATTATTAATGTGGATGTAAAATATATCATAGCTTGTAGCAAGATAAACATGCCTCAATTGAATCACGCGACGGATAAGCACGGCATGTCTGACGTCGGTAAATCGTCGTAACGCACACGCGGCACGCGGGACGGGTCCAAGCAAGGCAAGAGGGTGATCACACTGGCAAGATATGTTCACTGGATCACTCAAATCGTCAGCGACGAGCACGGATCCGGCGGTGATCACCGGAATTAAGAAACAAGATCAAGAAAAAGAAAGAAGAAACAAGAAGTAAGAAAAAGAGGCTGTGTACTAATTAAGGAAAGAAAAACATAAATAATAAAATATATATAAATATATATATGCAGAGGAGAGAGAGACAGAAAAAGAAAGAGAGAGGAGAGAGAAAAAGGGGTTGTTGGTCTGTTAGAAAATTAGTTTAGATTTAAATTTAAAAAAATCTTTTATTAGTTATCTAAATTTTAATTTGTATCAGTTTATAAAATTAATATTATATAAATAAAATTGATATTCTGGTAAATACAAACATAGTCCAAAACAACCCGGGTCGGGTCTAAAATTCAGTTTTAAAATACGAAAAATATACATGTCGACCAAAATTAATGTTGGATATCCGGTTAACGAAAATGCATACCCCCACGGACGGATACACGTAGCGTGCACGTAGCCATCTAAACGAGTCCGTTTCAATGAACGGGACGAGAACAAGATGCGTGGATGCTACCACAGGGTCAGGGGTATCATGCAGGCCATGCAATGCATTTTTAAAATATTTTACTTGACTTTAAATGTTATATTAAAGAAATGCAGATGTCAGATATAATGACAGTATGCAATATGTATCATATGAAAGTGCACAGATCCACGTAACAAGTCAGGATAAATCATAAACAGGAATCATGACGGGTTTCTAGCAAGTGGGTCAGGTCGGATGCAAATACAGATGTCAAATACACTATTCGCACCCACAACACAATAAATCAGGAAAAAATACCATAAATAAATAAATACTTGAACTAGAACTGGTATAAATGAACTAGGGTGTTACAACTGCTATCTGATGTGAGGTATAATACCATCTAGGAGTTCTCGGCGAGTCCTGTTCAGTGTACCTAGTCTCCACTGAGCACCCGTATACCATCTCTGTTGTCAAACACCAATGGATATGGGATCATCCATCGTCCATCACATGGGTCGAGAAGCTGTCGGCTATAGTGCCCTTAAATCAATTATTGGATCGCAGGCACATGATTGCAATGATTGAGGGAGGAGCTATACCGATAGAACAGTCTTACTCGAGATGATAGTATGCTATCCGGTTTGTTTTTATCATCATGTGCATGCTTTAAGTGACATTACAGATCACTGTTACATGTTGATAGAGCCCATATGATTCATGCTTGACTACTAGCAGTATGATGGCGATCATATACGTGGGAGCTGGGTGGTCTATAATCACATCTTTAAAGTGTCCCTAGTCGTGGGAGTTTTGAGACTGGGTATCGATACTCCAAGACTAGACTAATGTATACTGATCGAGACCCCGACTAGGGGCGGTGGATGGTCTCACAAGCCTTTGGTGTCAGTTGGTTCACTCAAGATGTATACAGGTGCTCATTGGGTTATGAGTACACCGGACAGACTCGCTGGGAACATGCTAATTGGTATTATACCTATTGTCAAATAGCAGTTCCTAGGTGACATGTGTACAGGTTAGTCTATCGACCTGAGATCGTCATTTGTCTCGTGTGATTTCCCAATGTGCTTTGATTACTACCCTACCACGGCTCAAAAGAGTCGTGCAAACAGGTTTTAGTTGGGTACAGTCCCGAGCCACATGGAGGCAGTGAGCGGATCGTCAGGGGATTCATCTCTCCCGGTATTGGGGATTGATGTCGCGGAGTGCACGGGTGGCCATCATCAGAAATCCTTGGCTAAGGTAGTCGAGAATAACTGATTCGGATCAGTAGTTTCTCAGGTGGTGATGGGCTTCATACCGACACTAAATGTCGCATTATTAGGGGTCTGACTTTATCCACCCCCTAGACTCGATATGCGATACTCATAGATGAACAGACCGGACTGTACAGATATTGTTACTGTCAGGCTCAGTAGGGTTTCGGGATAAGTTTGCTCGTCGGCCTCCCTTTCGCTCAATACCTGGGTAGCCGTTACGTACATCTAGTGCCACTGACGTGCTTGTGGTTAAATCCACTGCCAGCGTATTGATAAGTCTTTAGAGTCCCACTCATAGTGTTTCCCTGCTTCGGACGAAACGTTGTAGAGGCTGTATGGTTTTATGGCAGGGTTCGATCATATACGTGCACTTGTGCACAGATAATGATCGGGCGGATAATACTAGTGGGCTTTGGTTTAAGCCGGATCCTAGTATTATATTGTTGGATTATTTTCGTTTCATTGTATTTGTATTCAGTCGGAATACGGAAGCGGGTATGTATATACGGATGAGGGGTATTCTTGTAATTCTATTAAAAGTTCACTTTAGAAGTTGCGTTCTCATTTTTTGGCTTTAAACATTTAGTTTAATGTTTATTATGGAAAGTGAGAGTCATGGATTTTTGGCTAATTCTTGCTGCATGCACTTCGTGTCCCATGCTCATGAGTCATGGTGTGAGTCATGAATGTGTCATGGTGGCATGACTTATGCTTTTGTTGTATTATGAGATATTTAGTTGTGAGCATGTTAGGAAGTGGCAGATCTTTTTTCTTGAAGTGTTTTTCTTGAGTTGCTAAGGCTCACAATTAAATATAACACAACACAATAAAAAGGGTAAGCACCATTTTTTCTTCACTTGATTTTTTCTTGAGCTCAAACTTTTCACTCTCCATGACATCTTCTTCTACCTCCACCTAAACCCACTTATGAGTTGAGAATCCTTGGGTGTAATGAGACAAAGTAATCACAAACTCTCATTACTTCATGTTGGCTATATATGTTGGGATGCGTAGCACCACCACAAAGTTTGGGAAGGCATCACACGTGCCATTTTATAAAATTTTGGAATGCTATGAAAACCTAACCAAGATCTTAACTAGAGAATTAGGGTTAACTTTGCATGTAAACAACTTTACAACTAAGTGATAGGGATTACAACCTTTGAAGTCCGTCCTTCACTTCATAAGCTCTGAGTAGTGGTCCCTTTGCTGCGATCCATGTACTCCCGGACTCTTGAGAGGCTCCATAAGTCGTATGATGCATCCTTGCTTGTAGTCTTCAAAATCCAAGATGATCTATTTCGAGGAAACACGGACTCAAGCTATCTCTTCACTAAGTAGGAACTAGTGAAGCTAACACACTAATCTATATGTCTAGTATAGAAGAGGATGATGAAGTAGGAATTTTGCTCACTTTATTATTTAATTTCTCACTATTTTTCTTCTTGATCTCAAATTCTAGAGAGGAAAAATGAGATGAGGAAGAAGAAGATCAATGAATGAGATTGGGTTAGAAATGCGACCATGGGTAAGTGTATGTTTTCCACTAACCCTTGTAGAGAGTTAACCATTTGTGTCATGGTTGGGTTAGAAAATATCTTAAGCAAAACAAAAAGGGGAGACTTTGTCAATGGTTATCAACAAGCTTCATGAAGCTTCCACCATGACTCATTTCCACAATTTGAATTACTTAAGAATTTAAACCCAAACATTACATGTATCATGGTATAGTTCTCATACATCCTTGTTGCATGTATAACCTAGCATGTCATAATATTATATATCACATATATAATATTTATCTAACAATAGAAAACAATATAATAAACATATATCACATATATGTTAAATGTATTATAAGTGAGAATAATAAATACTTAAGTGAGCATAATATATATATATATCATCTCATCGAATCAACACTTGATCCAATATCCTGGATATATCACATATAACCAGCCTATATCTCATATCGCGAGAATAGAATACGGTATCACATACGCGTATCAATCTCGATCCCGCACATATCACATATATGCTCCTACTCCGTTTCTCCCGAGCCAGGAAACCTCTGTGTAGGACTCTAAAGACTCGTCAATACGCCGGCAGTAGGTGATGATCATATCAAACACCCACAAGCTGCAAGCGGTCAGCTAAACGTAACAGTCACCCGGGTATTGAGTGACCAGAAGATCAACAAGCAAGAATGTACATACTCCTATGAATCCAATCAGTAACACTACCGTACAGTCCGGTCTCTTCGTCTGATATGTCACATATCCAATTTAGGGGTGGTAAACGTCAGGCCCCAGTAACCGATAAGTCGTGTCGATATGAGGCTCATAACGGGTCGAGAACTACTGATAACACTTACCAGTAGATCTCCATATCAGCCCTTTCCAGGGACTTCCAATTATAGCCAATCGAACACAGCGCAACATTAGCCCCCAATACCGGGAGAGACGAAACCCCTCCTATCGCTCGTTTCCTCCATGTGATTCGGGACTGTACCCAAAAGCCACTGTTTTGCACATTCTCATGAATGTGGTAAGGTGGAAATCAAAGCACAGTGGGAATCACACAAGAGTTTATGACGATCTCGGGTCTACAAACTAACCTGTACCAGTGTAATCGGAGAACTGCTATCTGACGATTGGTGTAATACCATCTAGGAGTTCTCGGCGAGTCCGTTCAGTATACCCAGTCTCCACTGAGCACCCGTACACCATTTTTGATGTCATACACCAACGGATGTAGGATCATCCATCGCCCATCATATGGGTCAAGATGCATATACGCTGGTCTATTCTGGAGTATCGATGCCCTGTCTCGATACACCCTCGACTAGGAACAATTATAGGATGTACTCGTAGACTACCCTGGCCCCACTAGTATGATCTGCATCATAGTCCTAGTAGTCAAGTACATATCCTAAGGGTTTTATCAACATTTGAGAGCTAGGCATTGTTCCGATACAAGTCTACATGTTTAAGACAAAGTGAAACCTGATAGCATACTATCATATTGAGCAAGAAAGTCCTTTCTATATATATCCAAGCATCCACTATAATATACATCATATGTACAGCAATGGACTCTAGGGCATATACATAACTAATAATCTCCCTCTTGTACTAAGGCCGGCTGTTGTAGTATCCCATACCCAACATCCCGATGAGCCTCTTAAATTATATCTAGGGTATGGCCTTCGTAAGTGGATTCACAGTTTCCAATTGTCATTGACGTATAGCAATGAAACCGGCGATACACCACATATGACATTTATGGTCGCAGAAAAGAAAGTGAAAACTATAACAATTGGAATCCGCAACCACCTTAGACATCATCAACCCAATGTGTCACATACTTTGGATTCCAGGCCCAACCAATTGAATTCCTTAGACATCACATGCCTAACAATTATAAACCCCGCATTTTAATCTCAATCTCGAAAACACTTTTCAATATAAACTCGGGCAATTCAACAAGATTCCCGACATCCTGATCGAATGCTCTTCGGAAACTTTAGTAGATGGCCGCACCCTCCCGATGCTATCAATGAAGTGCACTAAGGCGGAACACCGCGGTCGCGAGCACCCGAACGGATACTTTTGGCGACGGGGTTCTCCTACAGTCACTTGGTCGGGGCTATGGGGCGTGGCTATCTAATAAGGTTACCGGGCGAGTATCCGCGTACACTACGTGATTGCAACGGACTTTTGATCGCATCAAAATTCCGTGGTAACCGATCAAATGAGACTAAATTGCTAGATTTATAAAATTCAAATTAGTTATCTCAAAACTACTATTGTGAATTCCAAGTATTGTATCCCATCACATGATACCCGGACGACGTTAAACTTTTCGATCGATTCATCAAAGTCCCACAATTCTCCGACAGCTCAACACTTATGCACAGTTTAATATTACCCAGAACATGCCACAGTACCTATGCACCAGCCATAGAAAGGTAGACCCAATGCCTCACTCATGTCGCTACGGAACTGCGGCAAACCCTAGGGTATGACCGCGATTCCGCGATCCAAAAAGTTGAGTTAGGGTTTCATTCTTCTAGAAGGTTCATAGAATTACTTGCATGATTTTCCGAATACGTTAAACTTGGAAAATGGGTTTTTGACATTCGATCGAACTTTTTAACTTCACCTAGACATTATGTGAATCCCCGAAACAATGTTAAATCTACGAATACGAAACACTCCGAATTGCTTATAGTGTAAGATCACATCAAATGCAAACATAGAAAAAACAAACAACACCTGAAACACCAAAACCCGGTACCTGGAACACACAAAAAATTTCAACCCAAAACTCCAAAATGTGGCCGGCCTCCTCGGAATTTTGTGCATTCTGCTCGGCCAAAATCCGAGCAACCCTTTTGAAATTTCCATGGTGCTCATGTTATATCTCATATAACATTCTGCCCTTGTTTAAAAAATTTTTAGAGGACCTTTTAAAATCGACAGAAACTTTATTTTCGTGTTTCAAGTTTCGGAGTATTTCGGTTTCGTAATCTTAACAAAATCCATCTAATTTTCTAGCATGGCTCTAATACCACTGAAGGGTTGCCTAGCACGGCTGCAAGGTTTCGGGAGGCATCTTTCATGCCATATTAAAATTTTAGCCGTTCTAGCTAACCCTAACATAGAATCGTTTACTAGAAAAAGCAACGAATCAATATGCAAACATCTTTGCAACTAAAGTGAACAAGGAATACAATCTTTGTAAACCAGTCCTTCATTTCAATAGCTCCGTGTCGTAGTCCCTTTCCTGCGATCATGAAGTCCTGGACTCTAGAGAGGCTCCATGAAGAAATGAACAAGCTTGCATTGAAGTCTTCGAGGCCGAAGATGATCTACGTCGAGGAGACACTAACCCAAGCTACCTCTTCACTAATTGTGGAATTAGTGAGGCAAACACCCTATACTAAATGGAAAGTAGTACAGGATGATGAAGTAGGAATTTTGCTCACAATAGAAAAGATTTTCTCACATATTTTCTCTCTTCTCCATTGAAGCTAGAAAGCTTTGAGGAAGAAGAAGAAGAAAATTCTCATTATAATTCTCAAGTGAATAATGGAAACCTTGGGTGAGTTAAGCATCATATACTTAACCTTTGTAGAGAGTTAACCATGACTAGGATAATGGTTGGGTTTATAAATATCTTAAGCAAAACAAAAATAGAAGACTAAGTCAATGCATTCATAAGCTTCTACAAGCTTTGAGCGATGACAAAGTCCAACTAATTTTAGAATAACTTTAAATAAATAAAACCCTAGATAATCCCTAGCATAGTGTAAGTCACACACACACCCAAGTTGCATGTATCATCAAGCATGACACAAAACATGTACACTTATATATATCACATATATACTCATGCACAAAATCAAGTGAGAAGAGAAATCATAGGTGAGCAAGTATTAGTTAATGTAACTTAACATAGCAAATATATAATTATACAACAAATTATTAAATCAACAATTGATTTAATAATCCGGTTATATCACATATAACCAACTAATATCCAATGTAACAACTTATCGAATCAACACTTGATCTGATAACCCGGCTATATCACATATAACTGACCGATGTCACATATCGCAAGAATAGAATATGGTATCACATATCATATTAATCTCGGTCCCACACATATCACATATATGCTCCTATTCCATTTCGCTTGAGCCAGGAAACCTCTGTGTAGGACTCTAAAGACTCGTCAATACGCCGGCAGTAGGTGATGATCATATCAAACAACCACAAGCTGTAAGCGGTCTGCTAAATGTAACAGCCACCCGAATATTGAGCGATCAGAAGATCAACAAGCAAGCCTGCTCATACTCCTGCGAATCCAATCAGTAACACTACCGTACAGTCCGGTCTCTTCGTCTGATATGTCGCATATCTCGTCTAGGGGTGGTAAACGTCAGACCCCAGTAACTCGATAAGTCGTGCCAATGTGAGGCTCATAACGGGTCGAGAAAACTACTGATAACACTTACCAGTATATCAATGAAGCATCCCAGGCTAGGGGCTTCCTGTTATAGCCAATCGAGCACAGCGCAACATCAACCCCCAATACCGGGAGAGACGAAACCCCTCCTATCGCTTATTGCCTCCATGTGATTCGGGATTGTATCCAAAAGCCACCGTTTTGCACGTTCTCTTGAACGTGGTAAGGTGGAAATAAAAGCATAGTGGGAATCACACAAGTCTCTATGACGATCTCGGGTCTACAGACTAACCTGTACCAGAGTCACCAAATAACTGCTATCTGACGATAGGTATAATACCATCTAGGAGTCCTCGGTGAGTTCGTTTAGTGTACCCAGTCTGCACTGAGCACCTATACACCATCTTTGATGTCAAACACCAATAGATATGGGATCATCCATCGCCCATCTATATGGGTCGAGAAGCTACACGCTAGTCTACTCTGGTATATCGATGCCCTATCTCGATACACCTACGACTAGGTACATTTGAAGGATGTACTTGCCGACTACCCTGTCCCCACTAGTATGATCTGCATTATAATCCTGGTAGTCAAGTACTCATCCTAAGGGCTTTATCAACATGTAAAATAGAGACAATCAGTGTACATGTTAAGATAAAGAGCAATCAGATAGCATACTATCATGTCGAGCAAGAAAGTCCTCCCTATATATGTCCAAGCGTCCACTACAATATACATTGTTTGTACAGTAATGGCCTTTAGGTCATACATATAACTAACAGGAATGGTGCAAGTGTTGCAGCCAAAGCAGTTGGTGAATATCACCTTGTATTACCAAATGGGAATACTTTGATCTTGAATGAATGTTATTACGTGCCCTCTATGATATGCAATTTAATATCAATTTCTTTATTAGATAAAGAAGGATATAATTTTGTAGTAGAGAATAATGTTATGAACATTTACATAAATCAAGTGTTGATTGGGTTTGGTGCGTTATGTAACGGGTTATATGTTCTGAATCAAAATACAATTCTTAACGTACAGAACATACACAAGAGGAAGAGTTCAGAAATGAACGAATCCTTCTTGTGGCATTGTAGACTAGGTCATATCAATGCGACACGATTATCTAAGTTACATAAGGATGGATATTTGAATCCGTTCGAATTATCATCTTATGAAACTTGACATTCATGTCTCAAAGGAAAGATGACTAAAACTCCGTTTACTGGACACTAAGAAAGAGTGACGGAACTCTTGGGACTGATACATAGTGATGTATGTGGTCCTATGTCTACACATGCCAGGAATGGTTCCTTGCACTTCATTATAATCACTGACGTGTTAGTTATATGTATGCCCTAGAGGCCATTACTGTACATAGGATGTATATTGTAGTGGATGCTGGGACATATATAGGGAGGACTTTCTTGCTCGACATGATAGTATGCTATCTGGTTACCCTTTACCTTAACGTGTATGCTGATTGTCTCTCTGTTACATGTTGGTAAAGCCCTTAGGATCTGTACTTGACTACCTGGACTATGATGCGGATCATACTAGTGGGGACATGGTAGTCCATAAGTACATCCTTCAAAGTCCCTAGTCGTGGGTGTATCGAGACGGGGCATCGATATACCAGAGTAGACTAGCATGTACCTTCTCGACGCATAAAGATGGGCGATGGATGATCCCATATCCATTGGTGTTTGACATCAGAGATGATATACGGGTGCTCAGTAGAGACTGGGTACACTGGACGGACTCGCCGAGAACTCCCAGATGGTATTATACCTCACGTCAGATGGCAGTTCTCTGGTGACACTGGTACATAGTAGTCTGTTGACCCGAGATCCTCATAGAGTCTTATGTGGTTCCCACTGTGCTTTGATTTCCATCTTACCACGTCCAAGAGGGCGTGCAAAACGGTGGTTTTTGGGTACAGTCCCGAGTCACATGGAGGCAATGAGCGATAGGAGGGGATTCGTCTCTCCCGGTATAGGGGGTTGATGTTGCGCTGTGTTCGATTGGCTATAACAGGAAATCCCTGGCCAGGGTTGCAGAGATTTACTGGTAAGTGTTACCAGTAGTTTCTCGAACAGTTATAGACCTCATATCGACACGACTTATCGAGCTATTGGGGTCTGACGTTTACCACCCCTAGGCGAGATATGCGACAGATCAGACGATCAGACCGGACTGTACGGTAGTGTTACTGGTCGGATTCACTGGAGTGTGAGCGGGCTTGCTCGTCGATCTTCAGATCGCTCAATAGCCGGGTGGCCGTTACGTTTAGCAGACCGCTTGCGGCTTGTGGATGTTTGATATGATCATCATCCGCTGCCGGCGTATTGACGAGTCTTTAGAGTCCTACACAGAGGTTTCCTGGCTCAAGCGAAACGAAATAGGAGCGCATATGAGATATGTGCGGGACCGAGAATAATGCGTTTATGTGATACCGTATTCCATTCTCGCGATGAATGTGTCGAATGGTTGTATGTGATATAACCTAGTTATCGAATCAAGGATTGATTCGATAAGCCGATACATTGTATACTAGTCGGTTGTGTGCGACATGACCGGATCATTGAATCAAGTGTTGATTTAATGATTTAATGCATAATTATATATTTGATATATTACTTTGCATTAACTAGTATTGGTTCACTTAAGATGGATTTTCTCACTTGGATGTGCGCATTGTATATGCGATATTCTTTTGTGCACTTGTATGTATCATGTTTGATGATGCATGCTAACTTGTGTTTTGTGTAAAGTTTAAACCATGGTTATGTAATGGTTAGGGTTTTCATTTTCATATCTATTTATTTATTTATTTTCTTTTTGGAAAAAGAAATGAGAAGAATGGTGGCTTTCTTTGTTTGTATTTGAAGATTCATGAAGCTTTGACTTTGTCCACCATTCTTATCTCATGCTTAACCCTAACCATTTGATTTAACCCTAGTTTATTCTCTACACTTCACCATGGTTATTTTATGATAAGCATTCCTTTTATTTTCTATTTTGGAATTAACTTGTCATAACAATTTCATCTTCTTCTTCCTTTCTTCAAGTGAAGAAAGCAAGCTCCATCAATGGTGATTGATGGAAACAAGTGAGAAATCCAATTCTAAAGTCTACCCACTTCCTATTTCTTCATCCTCTACCTCTTGCCAAGTAGTAGAGTGTGTTTTCTTCACAAGTTTCTTGACTTGGTGAAGTCGGAGCTTGATTTAGCGATGCCTCGACGTAGATCATCTTCGGCATGGACATCGACGACCTAGCTCGCTTATTCTCCGATGAAGTCGACGCTAGAGCCCGGATTCTTTTTGGACAGCGGAGAGGACCTCATCTCGGAGCCGTGGAGGTGGAGGACCGGATCTACAAAGGTTGTATTTCCAATTCTTATAGTTAAGTGTTAACTAGATTCTTTTTCGCCTAGATTTCTAGCAAACGGTCCGTAGTTTAGGGTTTCTCGGCACCGTAAAATTTTATATTGGAATGGTTGATGCCTTGTGAGACCTCATTAGGGTGCTTAGGAACCCTACAGTGGTATCAGAGCCTAGCTAGAGCCTTAGGCGAAGTCCAGACGGAGTTTGAAGTCCGAACGAACCCGTAAACCCAATTCAAACATGCTCTCTGTCCTTTTTTGAAAATTGTGGATTTTTCGAAATTAAAAATATGCAGAAAAATAAGCAGGGTGTTATTTGAATTACTGTGAAATACGAGGGCCTGAATCAACTTTTCTAGCGCGGAACCGCGGCACGTGCTATGCATGGTGCGGCGGTTCCGCGGCCTTACTGTTCCATTGTTTAATAATTTCTGCACAGTAACTCATATAATATAATGCTGTATTTTCTGGGGTATTTTTATTGTGACTCTACAGAAGAGTTTTCCTGAGTTGTTTTGGGGATTCGGTGTTTCGATCGGGGTATCAAATTTTGTCTGTGTGGCTTTCCGGATAGTTTTTAGAATATGTTAAAAAGTTCGACCGGATATAAATACCCAATTTTTCCCCTGTCGGGAAATTTCCAAGTGTTGGATTTTTCCGTAGTTTAACGACGTTCTAAGTAGTGCAAGTAACGCGATGGACCCTTTAGAAGACAACAAACCTTAACTCGATTATGTGACCGTCTTGAACTGCCCTTTGAACCTTCGGGTTTGGGGCAGTACGGCGTGCCACATGTGAGGCGTTGGCTTGACCCTTCTACGGCTGGACCGTCGGTACTGAGGCACGAACTGAATGTTGTTAGACTTATTTGATGTGTTGATCTGTATCGGGAAAACTTGGGTGTTCGATTGTTCGATCGGAAAGTTTGACATTTTCTATTTATCCGGAATGGGATACAATAATTGGAATTCACAATAAGTTATGAGATAACTGAATGAATGTTATAAACGTAGCAGTTTAGTCTCACTTGATCGGTTGCCACGGAATTTTGATGTGATCAAAAGTCCGTCGTAATCACGTAGCGTACGCGGATACTCGCCGGGTAAACTTAATAGACAGCCTCACTCCATAGCCCCGACCAAGTGACTGTAGGAGAACCCCGTCGCCGAAAGCATCCGTTCGGGTGCTCGCGGTAGCGGTGTTCCGCCTTGGTGCACTTCGTCGACGGTATCTGGGGTGCGGCCGCCTACTAAAGTTTGCGACGAGTATTCGATCAGGATGTCGGGAATCTTGTTGAATTGCCCGACTCGATATTGAAAAGTGTTTTCGATAATGAGACTAAAATGCGGGGTTTATAATTGTTAGGCATGTGATGTCTAAGGTATTCATTTGATTAGGCATGCGATGTCTATGCAGATTGCGGATTCCAACTGTTGTAGTTTTACACTTTCTTTTCTGTGACCGTAAGTGTAATATGTGATATCGCCGGTTTCGTTGCTATATGTCAACGACAATTGGGATGCGCATATTTACTTACGTTGATGACATGAGATGTTATGTGTTGCTGGATATGTTATATTGGATCGTCGTGTTCGAATAGCCGGGGTTTTTTATGTGAGATGAGTGTTTTTCATTTTCATTCATGTAAAAACTTGTATGTAATATTCTTTTATTGGGGCGCTTCCAGGTTGCGGAAGTAGTCACCTTTTGTATATTATTTACTTTTCCGCACTAGGATAGACCCAAGGAGGAGAACACAAGTAACCGGGTTCTGGAGTCCAGTGGGAGACCAACTCGAGGAGTCGAGTCCGGGTCTCCTAACTCTAGAATTGGTAGGGTTGCTTGCCGCTCTCGTAGGGGTCTAGGGGTGTGGGTTTGGCTATTCATCACGACCGTGGAATCCGTGTTTTATACTGGCTCGTATTGAAAACACGGACGTCCTAGTATATCCAATGTTTCATATGTTTCTTCTGCTGCGATATCTGTGATGTGATCATGTGATGTTCTTTGATAGATACAGTATATAGTATATATGATATATTATATAGACGTTACTTATGTTTTACACCCGCGCTAGCCCTGTCCCGCTCTGCCGTTAGTTACCTAACCTAACGGTGCACGAGGGGACATCGAGGCGAATGCGGGTGGCATAAGTGTACGTCGTATTTATCTGTGATGTTTAGGTACTTAAATGATGGGACTTCATTAATGTGATTAATGAAATAAAAGAAACCTAAGATGTTGTAGAATCGAATTTCAAATTAAAACAGGTAGCTACAGTTCTTGCTTTGCACAGCGGTATATATGATATATCCTGCACCTTATTCGATGAGGAAAGGACCGAGATCCCTTCACCGGGAGTGACTCCTTTAGCAATAACTGGCAGATGGTACACACTCGGTTTGTCTTTTGATTGCTTTTAAGTGTTTTTTGCTTTGCACAGTGATATATATGATATATCCCGCACCTCATTCGACGAGGAAAGGACCGACGATCCCTTCACCGGGAGTGACTCCTTTAGCAAAACTAGAAAAGCCTCAAAAGCACTCCATTTTAAAAATTCATTCGATCCTACAACGATATCAAGTTCATTACGCAATAGGTTTTCAGAAAAACCTGTCGTAGCCCTCCGTCATTTCAGATAAGTAGTAGTTAGTATTCGTGCTGCGTTTGTTGGCCTTTGTCAAGGCGCAGTGTGCGGTAGCTAACTGGTGCTTATCTGCTTATGCATATGATGCAGATTGAGTTAGGGTAGTCGTGCGACCTTGTTGGCCTTTGTCAAGGGCCGTGCGGGTGGGTTTAATTCAATCAGGAAATGACGGGTTGAACTTGACTAGCATCCTATGGTTTGTTGGCCTTTGTCAAGGTCATAGGAGGTTAGGGGCAAAATATTATCCGGAATTTCAAGTGTTGAAATTTGCAATGAGATTGCATACCTTCTATGAGATAGTTGGATCCCGATACCCGCTGCGAGTAAGAGTTACTCCTGGGAGAGTTTTATACATTACAATTAGCCGATCAAGTAGGTGTCTAGAAAGGTGTCAACGGGGTTACGCCTCTGGGAAAACGAGGTTTACATTAATTAGGTTCGTGCGAAAGCACGGGGGACCTCCCTCAAAGTACCGACACTGGCCTGGCTGAAAGATTGGCGAACTTGTAGTGTGTAATTAATCCCGGCTAGTCTTTCCTTTTAAGGTTTGAAGGAAGATTTGATAAAAAGCAGTGGGAGCCATCCTGATTAGATAAAATAATAACCAATCTATTCTTGACAGAGCGCACGCTGAGTGTTTTCTTCTCTCTCTCTCCAGGTAGCGACCATATCACGCCTTAATCAAGATAATAAAACGGAATATTGACCGAACCCGCTTGTTATACTGAGCTGGGGAACGTTGGTCCCGCTCCAACTTATAATTGTTATAAGACAGAGCAGGAAATTGGGGAATACCAGATTTCCCGTGCCGCCCAAACGAAGAGAGTGCATGTTGATGCATCATCTTCGGGTGTGTTCATTACAAGAATTGTTTCTCAGTATTCTTTACGTCCTAGGTATGTGATACCAGATCAGGATCCCAGATATGTAATCTGTTACATAGGGCTACAGAAAGGTAGAAAAACTGAGAACGGGTGATAAGTTTCATGAGGCAGAAAACGGGGCAAGAGTTGCAGCCAAGTCTGTTGGTCACTGTCGCCCTGTATTACCTATACATTGATTCTGAACGAATGTTATTAGATACCGAACCTGATATATAAAATCATATCACTCTCTTTATTAGTAAAGAAATGATACAATTTTGTATTGTTGGATAATGTTTTGAACATTTCCTATATCAAAAGTTGATCGGCTCAGGCACGTTATCTAAAAGCATTGATGTTCTAAATCAAACTACAGTTCTTTGTATACGGATCACACACAAGAGGAAGAGTTCAGAAATGAACGAATTCTTCTTGAGGCATTGTAGACTAGGTCAGATCAATGTAACCCGACTAGCTAGAGTTACATATAGATGCATATTTAAATCAGTTTGAATTTACATCTTGTGAAACCCGCCAGTCATGTCACAGAGATATAATGACACCAGCTCTGTTTATTGGAAACAGAGAAAGAGTTAGTAAACTCTTGGGATGATACATGTTGATGTATGTAGGTCCCCAGTCTACACTTGCCAAGACTGGTTCTTTGTACTTCATTATATTCTCTGATAATCTCTCAAGATTCAGTCATATGTTCCTGTTGAAACATGAGTCCGAACCTTTTGAGATATTCACAGAATATAAGCGAGAAGTAGAGAACCAAAATACGGGTATAAGTATTATGTCCTTTGATGAGATCAAGGAGGAGAATACTTGTGCACGGAATTCCTGGACTATTCTAAAGGAGAATGAGATTCTCTCTCGGCATTACTCCTCCGAATACACCATAGCACGATGGTATATCGGGGCGGAGCAATCACACCCTATGTGATAAGGTGTGCTCTATGATGAGTACTACTGAGTTACCTATTTCCTTTTGGGTGTTATGCACTTGAGAAGCTGCATACCTATTGAATAGGGTTCCAATCAAATCAGTTGCCTACCATTCCATATGAGATATGGAAAGGGAAGAGCCCATGTCTTAAGCTAGTTAAGATTTGGGGTTGTCCGTCCTATGTCTAAAAGCAAAATCCGGACAAGCTCGAGGCAAGGTCTGTTATGTAGAACTGGAAATGTTCCAGCTATACAAACTGCAGCTGATGATTTAATAGAACCAAGGGATTCAGTAGATACCAACGAACCTCAGCCTCTCCGCCGATCTAGTAGGGTTCCTCACCCACCTGAGAGATACTTCGGTTTCTCTATGACAGTGGGAGCGAGGATTGCATCATGAGATGATGACCCAACTAGTTTCGAGCTGGCCATCAGGAGTAAGACTCTATAAGAATGGCTGGATGCTTAGCGATCTGAGATGGAATCCATGTACACCAACAAAGTATGGACTTTGGTTGCAATATCTGAAGGGTTAAATCCCCATCAGGAGCAAGTATATCTTGAGAAGATTACTTGGTGTAGATGGAAAAGTTGAGACTTTCAAAGCTAGACTTGTTAAAGCTTTTCGTCATCGACCAGGCGTGGATTATGATGAAACCTTTTCAAGTGACTATGCTTAAGTCCATCCAGATCCTACTTGCCATGGCTACATACCATGACTACGATATCTGGTGGTTGGGTGTCATGACTGCTTTTCTAAATGATATTTTAGAAGAAAGCGTCTATAAGTACACAGCCAGAGGGCCTCGTAGACAGTGGGAGCAGCGGAAACGTGTACAAGATGCTTTATAGGATAAAGCAGGAATCGCGGAGTTGGAACGTCTGTTTTGATGTAATAGTCAAACAGTTTGACATCATCAAAATGGTAGATGAACCTTGTATAAACAAAAAGGTAGTAGGGAGTATGGTGGTGATCCTCGTAGAGTACGTGGATGACATACTCTTGATAGGGAAGGAGTTTCCTATGCTACGCTCGATCGATCTCCGCTTATCACAAGGATTCTCCAAATAGGATCAAAGTGACACCTACTAAATCCTGGATTTTGGATCTATGAGATAGATCTAAATGGATGTTAGGATTCTCACTTGTCGAAGTGAGACGGTATCACATGATCCTGGGGAGAATCACTGGAAGGGTTCCAGGGTGATCAAGACGACTGAATGTCAGTCGCAGGCATTGTCTTTACCCTCAGTAAAGGGACGGTATGTTGGAAGAGTTCCAAGCTAGATACCGTGGCATACTAGACGATAAAGGCAGGATACATCGCTACTTAAGATGCTACCAAAGAGGCTGTTTGGGTGTATAATGGTTCATGAGATGAACTACGTTCCTACCATTGTGAGACAATGGAGTTGTGGCTTATGCCAAGGAACGCCGGTCCCATCAGTGATCCAGACATATTCTAAGGCAGTATCACTTGATCATGGAGATGGTTGATCTCCAGGGTGATCGAGGTTAGGAGAGTAGACTCAGAAGACAACACAGCGGATCCACTCACAAAGGCCTGTTCCCAGAGAGAGACTTTTAAGGGATGGTTGAGTATGAGATACTACAACCACTGCTATCAGATGGCCCTAGTGCAAGTGGGAGATTGTTAGTTATATGTATGCCCTAGAGGCCATTACTGTACATAGGATGTATATTGTAGTGGATGCTGGGACATATATAGGGAGGACTTTCTTGCTCGACATGATAGTATGCTATCTGGTTACCCTTTACCTTAACGTGTATGCTGATTGTCTCTCTGTTACATGTTGATAAAGCCCTTAGGATCTGTACTTGACTACCTGGACTATGATGCGGATCATACTAGTGGGGACATGGTAGTCCATAAGTACATCCTTCAATGTCCCTAGTCGTGGGTGTATCGAGACGGGGCATCGATATACCAGAGTAGACGAGCGTGTACCTTCTCGACCCATACAGATGGGCGATGGATGATCCCATATCTATTGGTGTTTGACATCAGAGATGATATACGGGTGCTCAGTAGAGACTGGGTACACTGGACGGACTCGCCGAGAACTCCCAGATGGTATTATACCTCACGTCAGATGGCAGTTCTCTGGTGACACTGGTACAGAGTAGTCTGTTGACCCGAGATCGTCATAGAGTCTTGTGTGGTTTCCACTGTGCTTTGATTTCCATCTTACCACGTCCAAGAGGGCATGCAAAACGGTGGTTTTTGGGTACAGTCCCGAGTCACATGGAGGCAATGAGCGATAGGAGGGGATTCGTCTCTCCCGGTATAGGGGGTTGATGTTGCGCTGTGTTCGATTGGCTATAACAGGAAATCCTTGGCCAGGGTTGCTGAGATTTACTGGTAAGTGTTACCAGTAGTTTCTCGAATAGTTATAGACCTCATATCGACACGACTTATCGAGCTATTGGGGTCTGACGTTTACCACCCCTAGGCAAGATATGCGACAGATCAGACGATCAGACCGGATTGTACGGTAGTGTTACTGGTCGGATTCACTGGAGTGTGAGCGGGCTTGCTCGTCGATCTTCAGATCGCTCAATACCCGGGTGGCCGTTACGTTTAGCAGACCGCTTGCGGCTTGTGGATGTTTGATATGATCTTCATCCGCTGCCGGCGTATTGACGAGTCTTTAGAGTCCTACACAGAGGTTTCCTGGCTCAAGCGAAACGAAATAGGAGCGCATATGAGATATGTGCGGAACCGAGAATAATGCATGTATGTGATACCGTATTCCATTCTCGCGATGAATGTGTCGAATGGTTGTATGTGATATAACCTAGTTATCGAATCAAGGATTGATTCGATAAGCCGATACATTGTATACTAGTCGGTTGTGTGCGACATGACCGGATCATTGAATCAAGTGTTGATTTAATGATTTAATGCATAATTATATATTTGATATATTACTTTGCATTAACTAGTATTGGTTCACTTAAGATGGATTTTTTCACTCGGATGTGCGCATTGTATATGCGATATACTTTTGTGCACTTGTATGTATCATGTTTGATGATGCATGCTAACTTGTTTTTTGTGTAAAGTTTAAACCATGGTTATGTAATGGTTAGGGTTTTCATTTTCATATCTATTTATTTATTTATTTTCTTTTTGGAAAAAGAAATGAGAAGAATGGTGGCTTTCTTTGTTTGTATTTGAAGATTCATGAAGCTTTGACTTTGTCCACCATTCTTATCTCATGCTTAACCCTAACCATTTGATTTAACCCTAGTTTATTCTCTACACTTCACCATGGTTAGTTTATGATAAGCATTCCTTTTATTTTCTATTTTGGAATTAACTTATCATAACAATTTCATCTTCTTCTTCCTTTCTTCAAGTGAAGAAAGCAAGCTCCATCAATGGTGATTGATGGAAACAAGTGAGAAATCCAATTCTAAAGTCTACCCACTTCCTATTTCTTCATTCTCTACCTCTTGCCAAGTAGTAGAGTGTGTTTTCTTCACAAGTTTCTTGACTTGGTGAAGTCGGAGCTTGATTTAGCGATGCCTCGACGTAGATCATCTTCGGCATGGACATCGACGACCTAGCTCGCTTATTCTCCGATGAAGTCGACGCTAGAGCCCGGATTCTTTTTGGACAGCGGAGAGGACCTCATCTCGGAGCCGTGGAGGTGGAGGACCGGATCTACAAAGGTTGTATTTCCGATTCTTATAGTTAAGTGTTAACTAGATTCTTTTTCGCCTAGATTTCTAGCAAACGGTCCGTAGTTTAGGGTTTCTCGGCACCGTAAAATTTTATATTGGAATGGTTGATGCCTTGTGAGACCTCATTAGGGTGCCTAGGAACCCTACATGACGATCTCTCAGGATACGAACATGTGTTCCTGTTGAAACACAAGTCTGAAGCTTTTGAGAAATTCAAAGAATATAAGCATGAAGTTGAGAACCAGATGGGTAAAAGTATTAAAATCTTTCAATCTGAACGAGGAGGAGAATACTTGAGCAATGAGTTCCTGGACTATCTAAAAGAGAATGGGATTCTCTCTCACCTTACTCCTCTATATACACCACAGCACAACGGTGTATCGGAGCGGAGAAATCGCACCCTATTAGATATGGTGTGCTCTATGATGAGCACCGCTGAGTTACCTATTTTCTTTTAGTGTTATGCGCTTGAGACAGCAGAATACCTATTGAATAGAGTTCCAACCAAATCAGTGCCTACCACTCCATATGAGATATGGGAAGGGAAGAGACCATGTCTTAATTTTGTTAAGATATGGGTTGCCCAGCCTATGTTAAAAAGAAAAATTCGGACAAGCTCGAGGCAAGGTCAATTCTGTGCAAGTTTGTAGGATATCCCAAGCATTCGTGAGGAAATATCTTCTACCACCCTGAGGAACAAAAGGTGTTTATTTCTCGACATGCCACCTTTTTAGAAAAGGAATTTATTGAAAAAGAAATTAGTGGTAAGGAGGTAGAACTAGAAGAAGTTCCAGCTATACAAACTACGACAGAAAATTTGGTAGAACCAGAGAATTCGATAGTGTCACGACCCGAAATAGCACGTGACTGGCCTTTGATTCATATGAAGTCTATAGGACCCCATCTAATTCAAGTAAGCCAAAAATCCCAGAAATCGAAATCAATTTTAAAGAAGTGTTTTATTAAAATAAGCCGAATTATGCATTTTTAAAACATCAAGTCTTTTCTCAAAATTTCGGCAGAGTTTCCTTTGTAAATACTGGCCCCAAACGGGGTACACCATGAATAATATATGCATAATAATAAAAGGCATCCCCAAGCGGGAGCTAGCTCTTCGTCAATCGACGGACACAACCACGCAAGCAATATACTATACAACGCCGAAAGGCGAGGATCAAAACTCAAAAGAAACTCAAAATCAACATGAAAACCATAATAATACAACGCGTGACTCTAAGGTCAAAATAATAATACAACTGGTCTCTAGTCTGCTATAAATATACAAGTTTGGTCGATGGAGTTACTAGATACAACTGAATATAAAATGAAGTACAATGGTGGTCACGATGCGAGTGAATCCACCTACCTAGGCAATCACCCGAAAAGGAGCAGTGTGCCAGCAAAGCCGCAACGAACTTGTACGGCAAAACCTGCAAGAAACTGTGGCACAACGGGGGTGAGTTGCCAACTCGTGAGTAGAAAACATCACAGAGTAGAAATCATATATATGACGCAATCCTAGGTCAATACGATCAGCAAAATACATCCTCAAATGATAAAGTATGAAGCATGAAACATGGCAAAGGTAAACATCTATACAAAAGTGTAATCCCATGTGCTCGTGTCAGTGCCTCAGGTAGCAATATATCATATGTATGAGGTTTGAATACATGGAAACAGAATACATCTAAATGATAAAACTGTTTTTCTTGTTTTAGTGAGAAATCTGTATATAAATCGAAATATCATCAATGAAATCAACAAAAATTAGTGTCTAGCATCGACACAAAATATATCCCAATATCTCAGGCTCCGGCTATCCGCACTGACCTGTATCATCAAATCTCAATACCTCAGGATCCGGCTATCCGGACTGGCCTGGACTCCGATCGGTATCCTCCGGATATCCGTCGAGTCACAATATAATCACCGGCCGGTAGTGCTCTCTAGCCAGGCTCAACGCCATCATCTGCGACCATCTTGCCCCGAGGTACCGCACCGGGTCCACCATGCACCCACAGACGGTTCCTCCTCCTCCTCGAATTGGGTGTATGATATCGCTCAAGAGCCGAGAAAACTCATGGTGGACATATCCCAAATCATATCATGAGAAAACCGCAACTTTCATTTAAAATGATAATAAGTTTATAAAATCTTGCGGTTTCTCCAAATCCATAAATCTCATGGAAAATCTAAATTCTCGAGAATAAACAAACAATGAATGTAATATGTATTGGGCTCCGGCAATCCGAACTGGCCCTAAAAATGCATGACAATGAATATGTAAATATGCATGCAAAACACGGAAATAAATGCAATGTCTAAGCTATCATATAAAAGCAAGTACACTAGCACCATGTCGAAACTATCAGCTAACAATTTATACTGATAAATAGTATTTTCTAATGTGTACGTGACACGATAATTACCGATGATTATGTGTGTGAGCCGGAAAGCAAGTGTACGTGGAACATACGCATCATCGGTAATGGTGCTGGTGTCCTGACAGCATGGTTTCATAACAACAATAAAAGCACAGTGTAAGAATGCAATGCGATATGAACAATCATGAATGTGCAGGAAGGAAATATAAACTCAACAATAAAGAATATGCATTTAGATAACGAGTCTACAAGTAAACTACAGGTCTAAACTAACAGACTGATCAAAGGGTAAGGAAAACCACCTAAGTCTGAGTCTATATATATATATATATAATAGTCGGTGATCCCGCCTCAATAGTATCACATATGATACAATATATAACATGACATCCTTAAGTCAAGAGTGTGGATCTGTCATCAATATATAGCTCGTACGGCCTCCCAAATCTAGGTACGGGTCAAATATCACATTCGTCTCATTATTCACTTGGTATCCTTATTTTCATATATCATGATCTGGGGGTACTGATCTACGTCTAGTACATACTGATACCATCTATATATATGTATGCGTGTGTATAAAAACACCACTCCTAAAGGACCCGCTATAACATCGTGTCGTATCTCATAATACGAACCACGTCATATCACCGATCTCGTGGCATCAAGCCCACACTCATCGACTCATCTCCAAATATCATATACTATTCTCATCATCCAAGTATACGTATGCGTATACACACACACACACAGAGTCCCATACCTATGTGTGTGTAAATAAATATATACCTATCCCCATATACGCACAATAATAAAATGTATGCAAGTGTGGGTGCGCGTGTAGGTGTAATCAATTCTAGGGTTCGTGACGAAGAACTAACCACGACACTATCATCGAAATACACTAAACTAACCCAAAGTCATCTAAAACATGTCTAGCTACATAAGCACATCTCCTAATACATAAGTATATATAACTATATATTATAACGCATACGCGTTATATACTACGAATTGCGGGGGTGCTATACGCCATCCACCTGACTTCCCCAGTAGATATATATCTACTCACTTGCTCTTGCTTGCCGATGTCGATGTCGCCATCCTCTCCTTCATCGTCTCGACATCTACGTGGGGGTACCTACATATATAACACAAACCCAATGCGTATTAAAATCAAGTTGGAAAACCGAAATGGCACACGTTTCGCTCGTAGGTCAAAACCTATAGCCTCGCACGCAAACACGACCAATAACCCTAGTCGTTGACGTCCAAACACCACACGACGGAAACACAAAATCAAGTACCAAAACCAAATTCATTAAAAAAAACCTACAAAATGAATTCAGAGACTTCGTAAAACACTTCCAGATTTTACCTTAGGTGAAATTATCCAATTTTGCAAACAGGAGGGGTTTAATTTACTGGAAATGGAGACATGAAACAAACAAGAACCCAAAAGAACCAGGTCTGGCCGCAAGTTGCGGCCAGAATGATATTATTTGCGGCCATGGTAGGAGGTTAGGGGCTCGGGTCTTTAGGGTATGCTCTATATCACCTGCACATCTCCCTGTGTTTGCTAAATAATTTTCTAGGTCTCCGGGTGTTAGCAGATATCCAAAAACCATCACAAATTCCATAATTTCCCGTATCGGCAGAATTTCAAAGTTCGTATTTGGGGTTAAGTCTCAGGTTTTGGGTCCAATATGATATCACTAAAGGGGGTTTAAGGTCACTACTAACCTCAATTACGCTTTTGAAATCAATTCAAACCCTAATCCTTAACTTGGAATTTCCAAACCTCTCTAAACTTCACCTAATCACTTCTAAACTAACATAGGAGCTAAGGCAATTGAAATACTACACTAATGGTATAAGAATTATCTCATTTGGAAACTTAAGAATTTTCTTGAGTTGCCCCAAGCGTCCAAAATCTTTGCTTTCTTGGTCCAAAGTGTAGCTAGAGGGCTTATGCACATTTTTAATGAAATAGAGATGGACTTTTGGTGTTGTTTTGAGGTGTTGAAGTGGAGGGGGAGTGAGGGGCAGCCATGGTTGAAGAGGGAGGGAAAATGATGAAGAATGAAGGGGAAAGCAAATGGGACTTGGTCAAAGAGACCCCTTACCTCTCTCTCTCTCTCTGATGCCCATCCCTCATTTCTTTATTCTTTTCCTTTTCTTTTCTTTTCTTTTCTCTTTATCTTTTGTTTTCTTTTCTTTTTCTAAAACAAAACCATGAAATAAAAGGAAAAAACCATGATAAAAAGTAACAAGTGCTAAAATGTGACATGGTGCGTATCATGTGCACAAATCAAGCTTAATGCGCGATTAACGATATTTAATCACGATTAGCATTAAAAGTGAATGTAATTAATCATAAAATTTGTAATATCCATAAATCACATAAAGTACCCTCATTTTAGAAATTCTTACACTTTTCCAAATATTTCCAATTTATCGGTATTTAATTATACCGCATAATTAAAATATTCATAATATTTAATATTTAATTATAAAAATTCCCAAAAATAATATTTTATTTTTCTGAAATGTTACAGATAGTTCCCAATGAACCTCAACCTCTCCGCCAATCTAGTAGGATTCCTCATCCAGCTGGGAGATACTACGGTTTTCTCATTGATGGTGGGAGCGAGAATTGCATCATGGAAGATGATGACCTAACTAGCTTCGAGCAGGCCATCACGAGTGGGGACTGTTAAATGGCTGGATGCAATGCGATCTGAGATGGAATCCATGTACACCAACAAAGTATGGATTTTGAAAGATGCTCCTGAAGGGGTAAAACCCATTGGGAGCAAGTGGATCTTCAAGAAAAAATTTGGTGTAGATAGAAAAGTTAAGACTTTCCAAGCTAGACTTGTTGCAAAAGGTTTTCGTCAACGACCAGGTATAGATTATGATGAAACCTTTTCTCCAGTGGCTATACTTAAGTCCATCCGTATCCTACTTGCCTTTGCTGCATACCATGACTATGAAATCTGGCAGATCGATGTTAAGACCGCCTTTCTAAATGGTGGTTTAGAAGAGAGTGTGTACATGACTCGGCCAGAAGGCTTCATGGATAGTGGGAGCAGCGGGAAGGTGTGCAAGCTACTTAAATCCATCTACGGGTTAGAGCAGGCATCAAGGAGTTGGAACATCTGTTTTGATATGGTAGTCAAAGAGTTTGAATTCATCAAAAACGTAGATGAACCTTGTATATACAAGAAGGTGGCAGAGAGTAAGGTTGTCTTCCTCGTATTGTACGTGGATGACATACTCTTGATAGGAAATGATGTTCCTATGCTGCAGCCGGTCAAGCTCTTCTTATCACAAAGATTCTCAACGAAAGATCTAGGTGATGCCTCCTACATCTTGGGGATTAAGATCTATGGAGATAGATCTAAACGGATACTGGGATTGTCCCAATCCAGGTACATTGACACCATACTAAAGAGGTTTAGTATGGAAGATTCCAAGCATGGGAATTTTCCCACGATCACAGGACTCACTCTCTCTAAAGAGATGTCTCCCAAGACTGATTTGGAGAGAGCTCGCATGCAAGGGATACCCTATGCTTCGGAAGTAGGCTCTATCATGTACGCGATGTTATGTACCAGACCCGATGTAGCATTCTCACTAAGCGTAGTGAGTAGGTTTCAAGCAGATCTAGGAGAGAGTCACTGGACAGCTATGAAGAACATTCTCAAGTACTTGAGAAGGACTAAAGAGATGTTCTTGGTGTATGGTAATGGTGAAATCCAAGTGGAGTCCTTTACCGATTTGAGCTTCCAGAGTGACAAGGACGACTCTAAGTCGGTCTCGGGATTTGTCTTTACCCTCAATGGAGGGGAGGTTTGTTAGAAGAGTTCTAAGTAGGAAACCGTGGTAGACTCAACGATGGAGACTGAATACATCACTGCTAACGATACTGCCAAAGAGGCTGTCTGGATGAAGAAGTTCATAAACGAACTTGGTGTGGTTCCATTTATCGAGCATCCAATACCTTTGTATTGTGATAACAATGGAGCTGTGGCTTTGGCCAAGGAACCCAGGTCCCATCAGGGATCCAGGCATATTCTGAGGCGATATCACCTGATCCGAGAGATAGTTGATCGCCTGGAGATCGAGGTCAGGAGAGTTGATACGAAGGACAACACAGCGGATCCACTCACAAAGGCCATACCCTAGATACAATTTGAGAGACTCTTCAGGATGTTGGGTATGAGATACTACAACAACCGGCCTTAGTGCAAGTGGAAGATTGTTAGTTATATGTATGCTCTAGAGGCCATTATTATACATGTGATGTATGTTATAGTGGATACTTGGATATATATAGAGAGGATTTTCTTGCTCGATATGATAGTATACTATCTGGTTGCTCTTTGTCTTAACATGTAGAATTGTATTGTGATATTATCTTGCTCTCACATGTTGATAAAGCCCTTAGGATGTGTACTTGACTACTAGGACTATGATGGAGATCATAATAGTGGGGCCAGGGTAGTCTACAAGTACATCTTATAATTATTCCTAGTCGAGGGTGTATTGAGGCAGGGCATCGATATTCCAGAATAGACTACCGTATACGCTTCTTGACCCATATGATGGGCTATGGATGATCCCCAATCCATTGGTGTTTGACACCAAAGATGGTATACGGGTACTCAGTGGAGACTGGGTACACTGAACGGACTCGACGAGAACTCCTAGTTGGTATTATACCTATCGTCGTATAGGTTACTATGTAGACCCGAGATCGTCATAGAGTTTTGTGTGATTCCCACCGTGCTTTGATTTCCACCTTACCACGTTCAAGAGACGTGCAAAATGGTTGCTTTTGGGTACAGTCCCGAATCACATGGAGGCAATAAGTAATAGGAGGGGATTCGTCTCTCCCGGTATTGGGGGTTGTTTTTGCACTGTGCTCGATTGGCCATAATAGGAAGTCTCTGGGCAGGGCTGATACGGAGATCTACTGGTAAGTGTTATCAGTATTATCTTGACCCGTTATGAGCCTCATATCGGCATGACTTATCAATTACTGGGGTCTGACGTTTACCACCCCTAGACTATATATGCGACATATCAGACGAAGAGACCGGGCTGTACGGTAGTGTTACTGACAGGCTTTACAGGAGTAAGAGCAGGCTTGCTTGTTGATCTTCTGATCGCTCAATACCTGGGTAGCCGTTACGTCCAGCTAGTACCGCTAACGGCTTGTGGGTGCCTGATATGATCATCACCTATTGCCGGCGTATTGACGAGTCTTTAGAGTCCTACACAGAGGTTTTACTGGCTCAGGAAAAACGAAGTAGGAGCACATATTGATATGTGCGGGACCGAGATTAATACGAGTATGTGATACCGTATTCTATTCTCTCTATTTATAATATCGGTCGGTTATATAAGATATAGCTGGGTTATCGAATCAAGTGTTCATTCGATAAGTTGATACAAATAATATTAGTCTGTCATATGAGATATAGCCGAATTATTAAATCAAGTATTGATTTAATGATTTATTGTATAATTATATATTTGATATATTAATTTTTATTAACTAATATTAGCTCACTTATGTTTTTCTTCTTCTCACAAGTGTACACTTAATATATATGTGATATATATTATTTGTGTTTTCTTCTTTGTGTCATGCTTGATGATACACACTACATGGGTGTATGAGACTCACATCATGCTCATGATAATTCAAGGTTTATTTATTTAAGGTAAATCCAAATTAGTTGGAAATTAGTCACATAGGTGAAGCTTGGGGAAGCTTGTAGACCCATTGACTTAGTCCACTAGTTTTGTCTTACCTTAGATATTTGTTAACCTAACCATTATCTAAACCCATGGTAAAGTCTCTACATGAGTTATATGAGATATTTTCTCACCCATGGTTTCCATAACATTATCTCTTCATCAAGAGCTTTGCTCTCTAGCTTTTGAGGAAGTGAGGAAAAATAGTGAGAAAAAGAATTCTAAAGTGAGCAAAATTCCTACGTCATCATCCACTACTAGATTAGCCATTTAGTTTAGAGTGTTAGCTTCACTAATCCTAAATTAGTGAAGAGGTAGCTTAGGTTAGTGTCTCCTCGACGTAGATAATCTTCGGCCTCGAGTACTTCGTGGAAGCTTGTTCCTTTCTTCTTGTGATGCCATTCTAGAGTCCGGAAGATCACTACTTGGAGCGAAGGGACTACTACACGGAGCTATTGAAGTTAAGGACCGGTCCACAATGGTTGTATTCCATATTAACTTAGAGTAATGTTGTTTACATGTTGTTTCGTCTAAATCTGTAATTAAGATTCTAGGGTTATGTTTGTTTAGCATGGAAAATTTTTGAAATTGGCATGGACGATGCTTCCCGAAACCTTGCTGTCGTGCTAGGCATTCCTACATATATTATATATATGATATATAATAAATATTGCTGCTTTAGTTTCTTCTGTGATGCTTAGGAAGCATAATAGATGGGAATTCATTAATGAGATTAATGAAATAAAAGAAATCTAAAGATGTTGTAGAATCTTGTTTTAAAAACCGGTAGCTCTAGTTCTTGCTTCACATAGCGGTATTCCTTGTAGAATATCCAGCACCTTATTCAATAAGGAAAGAGCCGAGATCCCTTCACCGGGAGTGACCTCTTTAGCGAAACTGTCAGATGGTACAACCCAATCGGTTTTGTCTTTTGATTGCTTTTTTTGTCCATGCTTTGCATAGTGGTATTTGTGAAATATCCAGCACCTCATTTGATGAGGAAAGAGCCGAGATCCCTTCACCGGGAGTGACCTCTTTAGCAAAAGCCTAAAAAACACTCCTTTTCAAAATCACTCGATTCTACAATGATATGAAGTTCATTACGCAAAGGGTTTTCTTAAAAACCCGTCGTAGCCCTCCATCATTTCAAGTAAGTGCTACTTAGTATTCGTGCTACGTTTGTTGACCATGTAAAGGTGTAGTGTGCGGTAGCTGATTAGTGCTTATCTGCATAAGCATGTGATGTGATTGGATTAGGGTAGTCGTACGACTTTGTTGACCATGTTAAGGGTCGTATAGGTGGGTTTAATTCAATCATGAAATATACGGGTTGAACTTGGCTAGCGCTTATGATTTGTTGACCATGTTAAGGACATAAGTCGCTAAGGGAAAAATATTATCGGAAATTTCAAGTGTTGAAATTTGCAATAAGATTGCATACCTTCTATGAGATAGTTTTATCCTGATACCCACTATGAGTAAGAGTTACTCCTGGAAGAGTTTTACACATTACAATTAGCCGATCAAGTAGGTGTCTATAAAGGTGTTAATGGGGTTACGCCCCTGGGAAAATAAGGTTTATTTTAATTAGGTCCGTGCGAATGAACGGGGAACCTCCCTCAAAGTACCGACACTGGCCTGGCCGAAAGATTGGCGAACTTGTAGGGTGTAATTAATCCCGGCTAGTCTTACCTTTTAGGGTTTGAAGGAAGATTTTATAAAAATAGTGGAGCCAACCTAATTAGATAAAATAATAACCAATCTGATCTTGCAAGAGCATATGCTAAGTGTTATCTTGTCTCTCTCTTCAGGTAGCGACCATATCATGCCTTAATCAAGATAACAATATGGATGCATTGACCGAACCTGCTTATTATACTGAGCTGGAGAACGTTGGTTCCACTCTATCTTATAATTGTTATAAGTCTGAGAAGGAAATTGGGGAATATCCGGATTTCCATGCGACCCAATCGAGGAATGAGCATGTTGATGCATATTCTTCGGGTGTGTTCATTACCGAGAACTGTTTCTCAGTATCCTCTACGTCCTATGTATGAGATACCAGATCAGGATCCCACATATGTAAGAGTTACATGGGCTATAGAAAGGTAGAGAACTGAGATACCAGATCAGGATCCCACATATGTAAGAGTTACATGGGCTATAGAAAGGTAGAGAACTGAGATAGGGTGATATGTCTCTAAGTGTTAGGGAATGGTGCAATTGTTGCATCCAAATCAGTTGGAAAATATCACCTTGTATTACCATAAGGTATATACATTGATTTTGAATAAATGTTATTAGATACCGAACCTGATATACAACATTACATCATTTTCTTTATTAAGCTAAAGAAAGATATAATTTGTGAACATTTTCTTTAACCAAGAGTTGATTGGATCAGGCACGTTATGTAATGGCATATACGTTCTAAATCAAACCACAGTTCAAACTATCTAGAACACATAAGAGGAGTAGTTCGGAAATGAATGAATCCTTCTTATGGCATTGTAGACTAGGTCATATCAATGCGACACGACCAGCTAAGTTATACAAGGATGAATATTTGAATCCGTTCGAATTTTCATTTTATAATACCTGCCATTCTTGTCCCAAAGGTACAATGACCAATACTCCGTTTATTGGAAACAGAGAAAGAGTTACTGAACTCTTGGGATGGATACATGATGATGTATACGGTCCTATGTCTACAAATACCAGGGTTGGTTCTTTGTACTTCATTACATTCATCGACGATCTCTCAAGATTCATACATGTGTTCCTGCTGAAACACGAGTCTGAAACTTTTGAGAAATTCAAAGAATATAAGCTTGAAGTTAAGAACCAGACGGGTAGAAGTATTAATGTCATTCGATGTGATCGAGGAGGCGAATACTTGGGCATGGAGTTCCTGGATTTTCTAAAGAGAGAATAGGATTCTCTCTCAGCTTACTCCTTCATATACACCACAGCACAACGGTGTATCGGGACGGAGGTATCGTGCCCTATGAGATATGGTGCGCTCTATGATGAGTGCTGCTGAGTTCCAAGTTTCCTTTTGGTGTTATGCACTTCAGAAGCTACATACCTATTGAATAGGGTTCCAACCAAATCAGTACCTACCACTCCATATGAGATATGGAATGGGAAGAGACCATGTGTTAAACAAGTTAAGATTTTGGGTTGTCCAGCCTATGTTGAAAAGCAAAATCCGGACAAGCTCGGGGCAAGGTCAGTTTTATATAAGTTTGTTGGATATCCTGAACATTCGCCAGGTAATATCTTCTACTACACTGAGGAGAAAAAGGTGTTTTGTTTCTTAGCATGCCACCATTTTAGAAAAGGAATTTCTTGTGAAGAAATTTGCGGTCATGAGGTAGAACTGGAAGGAGTTCCAGCTGCACAAACTAACAGCTGATGATTTGGTGAAACCAAAGGATTCAATAGTCTCTAACGAACCTCAGCCTCTCCACGAATCTGGCAGGGTTCCTCATCCACCTGAGAGATACTACGGTTTTCTCGGTGATGGTGGAAGCGAGTATTGCATCATGGTAGATGATGACCCAACTAGGTTCAGGCAGGCCATCATGAGTGGGGAATCTGTGAAAAGGCTGGATGCTATGCGATCAAAGTTAGAATCCATGTACACCAACAAAGTATGACTTTGAACGTTGCATTTGAAAGGGTAAAACCCATCCGGAGAAAATGGATCTTGAGAAGATTATTGGTGTAGATGGAATAGTTGAGACTTTCAAAGCTAGACTTGTAGTAAAAGGTTTTTGTCAATAACCAGGTGTGGTTTATGATGAAACCTTTTCTCCAGTGGCTATGCTTAAGTCCATCAGGATTAAAGAACGCATCGCGGAGTTGGAACGTCCGTTTTGATGTGGCAGTCAAAGAGTTTGACTTCATCAAAAAGGTAGATGAATCTTGTATATACAAGAAGGTGGTAGAGAGTAAGGTTGTCTTCCACGTATTGTACGTAGATGACATACTCTTGATATGAAATGGTTTCCTATGCTACACTCGGTCAAGCTCCTCTTATCATGAGGATTCTCCATGGAAGGTCTGGATGATACCTACTACATCTTGTGGATTATGATTTATGGTGATAGATCTATGTGGATGTTGGGAGTGTCCCAAATTCAGGTACATTAACACCATACTAAAGGGGTTTAGCATGGAAGATTCTAAGCTTAGTGGTTTGCCTACTTACTCAGGAATCACTCTCTCCAAAAATATGTCTTCCAAGACTGATTTAGAGAGAGCTCGTGTGAAAAAGATACCCTATGCTTCGGCAGTAGGCTATATCAAGTATGCGATGTTCTGTACCAGACTAGATGTAGCTAACTCACAAGGTGTAGTGATTAGAAATCAATCAGATCTTAGGAAAATCACCGGATAGCTGTGTAGGACATTCTTAAGTGCTTGAGAAGCACTAAAGAATTGTTCTTGGTGTTTGGTAACAGTGAACTCCAGTGGGAGTCCTTTACCAATTCCAACTCCCAGAGTGATAAGGACGACTGAAAGTCAGTCTCGGGCTTTGTCTTTACCCTCTGTGGAAGGACGGTATGTTAGAAGAGTTCCAAGCTAGATACCGTGGCAAACTAGACGATAAAGACTGAACACATCGCTACCAACGATGCTGCCAAAGTGGATGTCTGAACATTTCTTGTTCATAAGTGTTAGTGTATATGCCCTAGAGGCCATTACTGTATCATACTAGTTTGTATATTACTTGATGGAAGCTTGGGATATTCACCTTGTATAAACAATCTTGCTCAATATAGTAGTATGCTACTTGGTTTGTTTCTACTTCAATGTGTACTTGTGTTTATTTCAGTATATCACTTATACGCATTAGTGGAGCCCTTAGGATCTTTGCTTGATTACCAGCGTTGTGATGGCAGTCACACTAGTGGGGGCTGGGTAATCTATAGGCACATCCTTATACAGGTCCCTAGTCGTAGGACTATCGAGACAGGGCATCGATACTCCGGAGTAGACTAGCGTATGCGCTTCTCATCCCAGTGTGGGAGATGGTCTGTCCCACAGCCATCAGTACGTCGTACTGGAGATAGTATACGGGTGCTCGTTGGGTTACGAGTACACTGGACAGGACTCGTCGGGAACTGACAGGTTGGTATTATACCTATCGTCAGTTATCAGTTCCCAGGTGACATGAGTACAGCTTAGTCCGCTGACTTGACACTGACACTTCGCCTCGAGTGTGTTCCCACTGCACTTTGATCACTACCCTACCACGGCTCAAAGGAGTCGTGCAAACAGGTGGTGGTTGGGTGCAGTCCCGAAGCACTTGGAGGCAGTGACGGTTAGACAGGATTCGTCTCTCCCGGTATTGGGGGTTGACATCGCGCTGTGTCTAGGAGAGCCATTACACGAGTAGTCCCTGGCCAGGGCAAGCGAGATATACTGGTAGGTTTCCAGTGTTATCTCAGGGTGTTTTGGGCTTCACTCCGACACGACTTGTACCGCTATTGGGGGACTGACGTTTTACCGCCCCCTAGGCCCGCCATGCGATGTATCAGACGAATAGACCGGACTGTACGGAGAATGTCACATTCAGACTCAGTAGGAGTTCAGATGGGGTTTCACCTCGTCAGCCTTCTTGTCGGCATCTACCTGGGGACCGTTACGCACAGCTAGTGCCGCTTGCGGTCTGTGGTTAAACCCACTGCCAGCGTAGTGTCGAGTCTTTAGAGTCCCACACAGAGGGTATTCGCCTCTGGGCAAAACAGAGTAGAGGTCGCATGGTTTTGCGACAGGGTTCGTTCTCATCCGCGCACTTGTGCACGTTTGGAGTCCGGACGGATTATACTGGCAGGCTCTGGTTTGAGCCAGATACTGGTATATGTTTTGGGGGTTGCTTTTATATCTTGGTATTCTTGTTCCTCGGAACGAGAATGCAGGTGTGTATGCACAGTTGCTTGAGGCGGAGAATGAGGTTTTTCATTAGGGTTTCGGAACGGGTGCGTATGCACAGTTGACAGTTATCATTTTCCAAACCCTAATGGATTTATATATTATCTATTAATAATAGTAATTAAATAAGAATTATGTTATGGTTGTTTTTCTTGTTGACTTGTTGACCTTGGTTGACTTGTTGACCATTGACCACTTTTTATGCCTTGAAAGTCTTCCTTGATTCATGCTTACACTTCATTAAAAGAGGTATGATAGTGGTCATTCCAAAATAACCATCAACTATTCTTATTTCAATTATTATCATTTAGATAATTCATTTCTTTTGCAATATGGTTGCAAGAAATGAATTATTGAGCTCATTCTATCATAACCTCTCTCTCTCCTCATTTTCATCTTCTTCCTCCTCTTGAAAAGAGAAACCTTCTCATGTGTTGAGAATCATTCTCTTTTGATAGAAAAGCAAACCCTAATCCTCATCTACTCTTTCTAGGATGAAGGTTTAGCAAGCCGGAAACCCTAGTTCACTCAAAGATCGAGGAAGAGCCCAAAGTCGAACCTTCGAGGTGGATCCATCTTCGACGGGAGAAGGCGACGAAAAGAGAACCATCAACCTCTACAAGGTTTGAAGAAGAAGGAGTTCAAGTTTAGGTATAACCATCTTCCATAGTAGCTAACTCTCTTTAGCTTGTTAACTAGTTTTAGTTTAGACAACGATCCCGACAAAGTTTAGTCCATGTTGCCTCTTGCGATAAAAATTCGTTTTTATACCGTTTCCGCCTCCCCGTAAGTACCGGGGGTCGCAATATGGACTTACAGTGGTATCAGAGCCTAACTAAACTTAAACTAGCTTGGTAGTGAAGTGTAACGAAGTTCGGAACCGAAAAATCGCAAAACCGGAAAAACGAAAACCTAACTTTCTGTTGAAATTTTTTCTGCTCAAATTGAAAAACTTTATACTTGTAAAATCGTCTCAGGGTTTTCTAAGAACACACAAGAAAAACGATATCATGTTCTCTCCAAGCCGCCGCGCTTCCGCGGCCTCACCTATTCATCTGGCCGCGGAACCGCCGCAAGTTGGTGTCTTCTTTGCATCGTTTTTCGTGCAGTGTTCTTCTGTGTTGGTTTTGGGATTTTTAAGATATATTATATGTACCCAGATTTTCCAGAACTGAAATTCACTTTTGGGGTCCTATAATTCCGTATTTTTTTTCCGAACTTCACTGCACTTTGGCTATGTTGGTTATATCTGTAATGTTTGCATGTATTGAACGTCGGCTAATCGCTATAAGTCGATTAGTCGGGGTTATACATGATCTGTAATGTTCTGGAATGTGTATATGAATGTGTTGGACTGTCGCGGGTGAATAGCCGGGGTGGATGTGAGATGAGCTTTTGTTTTTCTTTCATTCATTGTAAATGTAAATTGATGTAATTATATTATTTGTTTGGCCGCACAACCGGGTCGGGGTTGTAGCCGTCATTGTATAATTCTTTTACTGTTTTTGCTCCTAGGATAGACCCATGGTGGGGTGCACAAACTACCGGGGACATGGAGGGTAGTTTGCCGCACCCGTAGGGGTCTTGGGTGGGGTATTTGCTATTCACCGCGACCGTGTTATCCGCTTTTCGTTTCAGGCTCGAAAGGAATGCGGATTGCTAGTATATCCAATGTATTCATCTGTGATCTGTAATGTCTATCATTGCTTTCTATTTAGGCGTTGCTTATGTTTTACAGCCGCGCTAGCCCAGCGCCCGCTCTGTCGTTAGTTAAGTAACCTAACGAGTGATGACGGGACCCCGTGGCGAATGCGAATGGCATAAGCGTACGTCATATTTTGGTTGTTTTCTGCAATGGTAGGATTAAATGATGGGACGCATTAAAAGAACTAATGCAAGAATATCACGCATTAAAAGAACTAATGCAAGATAATAAACCAAGTTTAAGTCGATGGAACACTTTCGAAAAACCACTCGGTTCTTTTCAAAAACTAACTTTTAAATGCGGAGCTTGAGCCACTCCTTCTAAAAGCTATCTCGTTCCATCGATTATATCAAGTTCACTACGTTCACGGTTTCGCCAAAACCATTCGTAGCCCTCCATCATTTCAGTTAAATATACGGTAGTATTCAAGCTATGTATTTTGACCTCACGCCAAGGCATAGTGATTGGTAGCTGCCGGATATTTATCTGTTGCATAGATAGAATGCGTTGTTTTGAGACAGTCGTACCACCATTTTGGCCTACGTCAAGGGTAGGTACGGGTGGATTCAAATCAACCGGGATAATGATGGGAAGAACTTGACATGTGACTTATGACATTTTGACCTCACGCCAAGGTCATAAGAGCATGGGGCAAAAATCCACATCGGGAGTTTCATAAGTACTGAAACTTGCTAGATTTGCATACCATTTGGAGTGTGATGATTATGGTAGGATTCCTTCATTTTCGTCACGCGATGATATTTGGATCCCGATCCTACTGTGAGTATATGCTACTCCTCGGGAAATTTCTCACTAAACGATCAATGCTATAAACCTAGTAGGTGCCTAGAAAGGTGTTAGCGGGGCTACGCCCCCAGGGAAAAGAGGTTCTTAAATTAAGGAACTTCGCGAAAGCGTTGGAAAACCTCCCTCGAAGTACCGACACTGGCCTGGCTGAACGGTTAAGCAAGTATTGTACGGTGGGATTGATCCCGGCTAATTCTTCCTTTGTGGTTTGAGGAGGGATTCGAGAGACAGTGGGAGCCATCCTGTTTAGACAAATTAAAAACCATTCTAAACTTGCAAGAGCATCGTGCTAAGTGTTTCTTCTCTCCCCCTGCAGCGACCAAATCGAAATGACTGGACTTAAGTTACTTCTAGATAAAAACATATTGACAGGGCCAAACTACAAAGATTGGCTCAGGAATGTCAAATTGGCAATCTCTTACGACAAGCTGGGGTATCTTCTTACCAGCAAAGCTCCCCCCGTCCCAGGTCCCACCTCCAGCGTCGCGGATAAGGAAATCCGTAAGACTTGGGAGATAGACAGCGCGAAGGCCAGATGCCTCGTACTTGCCTCAATGGACAACGACCATCAGAGGAGGCACGAGAATATGGATTTGGAATCCATATTTCTTCATACAAAAGAACTGTATGGAGAGCAATCTCGTATCGCAAGATACGAAGTGTCGAAGAAGTTATTTTCGACTAAGTTGGCCGTCGGATCATCGGTAGCGGACCACGTGCTTAAGATGATTGGCTACACTGAGGAGCTCGCGGAACTTGGGACCACGTTGGATAGTGAACTCTACACAGATATAATTCTCCAGTCCCTTCCATCCACTTACGCCCAGTTCATACTGAATTTCAACTTGCAAGAAAAGGAAGTTGAACTTTCAGAACTCCTCAACCTGCTGAGGAGCGCAGAGGGCACCCTACAGAAGGGTAGGGATACATCCACTTTGTTTGTAGGAGGATCTTCTTCTTCTAGGTCCAAGGCGAAAGCCAAGGGAAAGAAGAGGAAAGCCCCCGCCAAACCAAGGGGCGGTGTTAGTAAAGTGGGTGCGAAGGGAAAGGAAAAGGCAACAAAGATAGCGGGGAAGCTTGTTGGTAAAGAGGAATGCTTCTATTGTCACAAGAGTGGACACTGGAAGAAAGATTGCAGGGCTTGGAAAGCCAGGACACAGGAACTGAAGCAGGTTGCGGCTTCAGCTTCAGGTGTGTATGTTATTGAAAACTGTCTTTCTATAAACTCTACTTCCTGGGTATTGGATACCGGATCAGGATCTCATATCTGTAATTCTTTGCAGGCGTTGAGAAACCGTAGGTTTTTGAAGGAAGGTGACATGACCCTCAGAGTTGCGAACGGAGCTAGCATGGATGCTAAAGCCGTGGGGGACTATCACCTAGGAATGTCAGATGGACATGTTTTGGTTTTGCGTAATTGCTTTTTTGTACCCAACGCAACTTGTAATATCATTTCTGTATCTTTGGTTTCTAAAGAAGGTTATGAATTTGCGTTTGTAAGTAATGTTGTTAACATTCACCTTAATCAAGTTCTGATTGGGTCAGGTACACTGAGCAATGGTATATACGTATTAAACCAACCACAGATTTTCAATGTCCAGAATACACACAAAAGAAAGTCACCAGATATTAATCAGACTTTCTTATGGCATTGTAGATTGGGTCACATCAATGAGAGAAGGTTGACGAAGTTACATACAGAAGGGTATTTGAATGCGTTCGAATATCAATCGTATGCCACTTGTCAATCCTGTCTCAAGGGAAAGATGACAAAGACTCCGTTTACTGGACATGGAGTAAGAGCGAGCGAGCTCTTGGGACTCGTACACAGTGACGTGTGCGGTCCAATGTCTACACATGCCCGAAGCGGACATTCTTACTTCATTACTTTTACGGATGACTTCTCAAGGTACGGTTATGTCTTCTTAATGAAACATAAGTCCGAGGCCTTTGGAAAATTCCAGGAGTATAAGAATGAAGTAGAGAAACAGACCGGCAAAAGTATTAAGATTCTAAGATCGGATCGAGGTGGAGAATACTTAAGTGCCGAATTCCTGGGCTATTTAAAAGAGAATGGGATTCTCTCTCAGCTTACTCCTCCATACACCCCGCAACATAACGGTGTATCGGAGAGACGGAATCGCACCCTATTGGATATGGTACGGTCTATGATGAGTAACGCTGAGTTACCGCGATCATTCTGGGGGTATGCGCTAGAAACAGCTGCATACCTATTGAACCGAGTTCCTACTAAGACTGTGCCTACCACACCATATGAGTTATGGAGTGGGAAGAAACCCTATCTTCAGTACCTGAAGATTTGGGGATGTCCAGCTTATGTCAAAAAGCAGCATGCGGACAAGCTCGAGGCGCGCTCAGTACTGTGCAAGTTTGTGGGATACCCAAAGAACTCCAGGGGGTATCTTTTCTATTACGCAGAGGAGCAAAAAGTCCTTGTTTCTCGTAATGCCCATTTTCTGGAACATCAGTTCTTAGAAAAAGAAGTAAGTGGGAGCGAAATAGAACTGGAAGAAATTCCAGAACCACAGACTATTACTGAAAGCTTAATGGAACTAGAGGGTTCAAATGAACAGGACATTCCTATGCCGCTCCGCAGAAGTAGTAGGCAGTCTCATCCGCCCGAGAGATACTACGGTTTTCTCATAGACGGGGATAGAGAGGATTGCATCATAGACTATGATGAGCCTACTAGCTTCCAGCAGGCCGTTCAGAGCATTGACTCGGTAAAATGGCTGGATGCAATGCGGACCGAAATGGAGTCCATGTACACCAACAAAGTATGGACGTTGGACATTGCTCCAGACGGGGTAAAACCCGTAGGATGCAAATGGATCTTCAAAAGGAAGATTGGTGTAGATGGACAGGTTGAGACCTATAAAGCTAGACTTGTAGCAAAGGGTTTCCGTCAAAGACCTGGCTTGGACTACGACGAAACCTTTTCTCCAGTGGCTATGCTGAAATCCATTCGGATCCTTCTTGCCATTGCTGCCTTCCACGATTATGAGATTTGGCAGATGGACGTAAAAACCGCTTTTCTAAATGGAAATTTAGAGGAGTGTGTCTATATGGATCAGCCAGAGGGTTTCATTCAGAGTGGGAGCAGCGGAAAGGTGTGCAAGTTGCTTAAGTCCATCTATGGACTAAAGCAGGCATCGCGGAGTTGGAACATCTGTTTTGATGAGACGGTCAAGGAATTTGACTTTATCAAAAATCCAGATGAACCATGCATCTATAGTAGATTTGTAGCGAGAACTGTGGTATTCCTTGTTTTATACGTGGATGACATTCTCTTAATAGGAAATGACATTCCTATGCTACAATCTGTCAAGGGTTTCTTGTCACACAGGTTCTCCATGAAAGACCTGGGTGATGCCTCTTACATCCTGGGGATCCGGATCCATCGTGATAGATCCAAGAGGATATTAGGACTTTCACAGTCCAGGTACATCGACACCGTACTGAAAAGATTCAGTATGGAAGATTCCAAGCGCGGTAACTTACCGGCTTGTCACGGGATCACCCTCTCTAAAGAGATGTCTCCCAAGACTGATTTGGAGAGGGATCGCATGTCTATTATACCCTACGCTTCTGCGGTAGGCTCTATAATGTATGCGATGTTGTGTACCAGACCGGATGTAGCTTATGCACTGAGTGTAGTAAGCCGGTATCAGTCAAACCCTGGGGAGAAACATTGGATAGCGGTAAAGAACATTCTCAAGTACCTGAGGAGGACTAAGGAGATGTTCTTGGTGTATGGCGGAAAAGACCTCCAGATTGAGGCCTTTGCTGACTCCAGCTTCCAGAGTGACAAGGATGATTCCAAGTCCATGTCGGGTTTTGTCTTTACCCTCAACGGAGGGGCGGTGTGTTGGAAGAGTTCCAAACAGGAAACCGTTGCAGACTCGACTATGGAAGCGGAATACATCGCTGCATCTGATGCCGCAAAAGAAGCTGTCTGGATAAGGAAGTTCTTAAAAGAACTTCAGGTGGTTCCGTCCATTGTTGACCCAGTACCTCTGTATTGCGACAACAACGGGGCTATAGCTTTAGCAAAGGAACCCAGGTCCCATCAGAGATCCAGGCACATCTTGAGGCGGTATCACCTGATCAGGGAGATCGTGGATCGCAAGGAGATCGAGGTTCGGAGGGTTGCTTCAGAAGAGAACACTGCAGATCCATTCACCAAGGCCCTACCCCAGACTCAGTTCGAGCGGCTGATCGAGATGATAGGTCTTCGATACGCCAGTACATGGCCTTAGTGCAAGTGGGAGATTGTTAGTGTATATGCCCTAGAGGCCATTACTGTATCATACTAGTTTGTATATTACTTGATGGAAGCTTGGGATATTCACCTTGTATAAACAATCTTGCTCAATATAGTAGTATGCTACTTGGTTTGTTTCTACTTCAATGTGTACTTGTGTTTATTTCAGTATATCACTTATACGCATTAGTGGAGCCCTTAGGATCTTTGCTTGATTACCAGCGTTGTGATGGCAGTCACACTAGTGGGGGCTGGGTAATCTATAGGCACATCCTTATACAGGTCCCTAGTCGTAGGACTATCGAGACAGGGCATCGATACTCCGGAGTAGACTAGCGTATGCGCTTCTCATCCCAGTGTGGGAGATGGTCTGTCCCACAGCCATCAGTACGTCGTACTGGAGATAGTATACGGGTGCTCGTTGGGTTACGAGTACACTGGACAGGACTCGTCGGGAACTGACAGGTTGGTATTATACCTATCGTCAGTTATCAGTTCCCAGGTGACATGAGTACAGCTTAGTCCGCTGACTTGACACTGACACTTCGCCTCGAGTGTGTTCCCACTGCACTTTGATCACTACCCTACCACGGCTCAAAGGAGTCGTGCAAACAGGTGGTGGTTGGGTGCAGTCCCGAAGCACTTGGAGGCAGTGACGGTTAGACAGGATTCGTCTCTCCCGGTATTGGGGGTTGACATCGCGCTGTGTCTAGGAGAGCCATTACACGAGTAGTCCCTGGCCAGGGCAAGCGAGATATACTGGTAGGTTTCCAGTGTTATCTCAGGGTGTTTTGGGCTTCACTCCGACACGACTTGTACCGCTATTGGGGGACTGACGTTTTACCGCCCCCTAGGCCCGCCATGCGATGTATCAGACGAACAGACCGGACTGTACGGAGAATGTCACATTCAGACTCAGTAGGAGTTCAGATGGGGTTTCACCTCGTCAGCCTTCTTGTCGGCATCTACCTGGGGACCGTTACGCACAGCTAGTGCCGCTTGCGGTCTGTGGTTAAACCCACTGCCAGCGTAGAGTCGAGTCTTTAGAGTCCCACACAGAGGGTATTCGCCTCTGGGCAAAACAGAGTAGAGGTCGCATGGTTTTGCGACAGGGTTCGTTCTCATCCGCGCACTTGTGCACGTTTGGAGTCCGGACGGATTATACTGGCAGGCTCTGGTTTGAGCCAGATACTGGTATATGTTTTGGGGGTTGCTTTTATATCTTGGTATTCTTGTTCCTCGGAACGAGAATGCAGGTGTGTATGCACAGTTGCTTGAGGCGGAGAATGAGGTTTTTCATTAGGGTTTCGGAACGGGTGCGTATGCACAGTTGACAGTTATCATTTTCCAAACCCTAATGGATTTATATATTATCTATTAATAATAGTAATTAAATAAGAATTATGTTATGGTTGTTTTTCTTGTTGACTTGTTGACCTTGGTTGACTTGTTGACCATTGACCACTTTTTATGCCTTGAAAGTCTTCCTTGATTCATGCTTACACTTCATTAAAAGAGGTATGATAGTGGTCATTCCAAAATAACCATCAACTATTCTTATTTCAATTATTATCATTTAGATAATTCATTTCTTTTGCAATATGGTTGCAAGAAATGAATTATTGAGCTCATTCTATCATAACCTCTCTCTCTCCTCATTTTCATCTTCTTCCTCCTCTTGAAAAGAGAAACCTTCTCATGTGTTGAGAATCATTCTCTTTTGATAGAAAAGCAAACCCTAATCCTCATCTACTCTTTCTAGGATGAAGGTTTAGCAAGCCGGAAACCCTAGTTCACTCAAAGATCGAGGAAGAGCCCAAAGTCGAACCTTCGAGGTGGATCCATCTTCGACGGGAGAAGGCGACGAAAAGAGAACCATCAACCTCTACAAGGTTTGAAGAAGAAGGAGTTCAAGTTTAGGTATAACCATCTTCCATAGTAGCTAACTCTCTTTAGCTTGTTAACTAGTTTTAGTTTAGACAACGATCCCGACAAAGTTTAGTCCATGTTGCCTCTTGCGATAAAAATTCGTTTTTATACCGTTTCCGCCTCCCCGTAAGTACCGGGGGTCGCAATATGGACTTACAATAAGTTGAACATGGTTCCTACCATTGAGCGTCCAATAACTGTTATTGTGACAACAATGGAGTTTTGGTTTTAGCCTAGGAACACCGGCCCCATAACCGATCCATACATATTCTGAGGACAGTATCAGCTGATCAGGGAGATAGTTGATCTCTAAGGGATCGAGGTTAGGAGAGTTGAAATGAAGGATAACACGGCGGATCCACTCACAGAGGCCTTTCCCTAGAAAGACTTTTATGAGGCGTTGAGTATGAGATACTACAACAAATGGCCGTAGTGCAAGTGGGAGATTATTTGTAACATTTCAGAAAATATAAAATATTATTTTTGGAAATTAATATTAAAATAATACATTTCCTGAAAACTGCCCGATTTGCGAAATTGGGGTTTTCGAAAAAGGGTATAATTATATACCAATAATTGTGAAATAAATGGAAATTAAAATAATTTATTCATTTAAAAATATATTTAAAGGATTTGGTATTTTTAAAATTTATTATATGCAGTTTTGATAAAAACCCGATTAGCGCACTGCTAATCTCGATTAAGCCAATTCCGTGTTTCTACAGTTTTCATGGCTAGTGCATCTTGACATGTTACATGTTTTTCATTTCATTTGTGTTATGTGTTTTGTTTTATTGTGATGAGAAAGAAAAATAAAGGAAAGAGAAAGGGTGTCATGATGAGGAGAGAGGGGGATATAATGATTAGGGTAGGTGAGCTTTTAGTGAGAGGGAGAAGTGAGAATAATTGAGAGGGAGAGAGAGGGACTGCCTAAATTCATATCCTACGCCATTTTCTTCTTCTTCTTCTTCCTCATCTCCCTCCATCTTCTACCCATTTGACCCCTATATGAAAAAATCCACCATAACCCCATACCCATTTCATTAAAAACTTGCACAAGCTCAAGGGAAGCACATTGGACCAAGAAAATTCAGATTTTGATGATCTTGGAGATTCATGTGTGTCAAATGAGGTAATCCCTTCACAATTAGTGCAGTATTTCACTTGCTTTAGCCTCTTTTCATGTTTAATGTCATTTTGGCAAAGTTTAGTAAGCTTTGTTATCCCGAGTTGGGAATTAGGGTTTGATTTGAGTTGTGATTGTGAATTGAGGCCTAATGATGACCATAAACGCCTCCCAATTGATATAAACCCAGAACAACCCAACAGAAACCCAAAATACGGAAAAACTGAACTTTTCATGTCGGTTTTGTGAGTTTTAAGGTGTGCAGGGAAATCTGGAATGAACTGGAACATTTACGAGATAAATAAACAAATTCAGAGACTTATTTGGACCAGTGTGAGACCACCCTACCAATACGAGGCAATTCCTCCATGGCAAAACCGGCCTGGCTGGAATTATAGGGGGTGTGGCCGGCCATGGGGTGGGGGATTGGGTCCGGGTTGCTTCAGTAGGTCATATGCACCCTATATATCACCCTAGTGTTGTTTGCTCACATTGTTTTCACCTTATACAAAAACTGGGACCACTTCTTTGACTTGCTGTTTTGATTCAAGATATGGTTTTGCGTATTTTAAATTCTGGGTCTTTGTATTTGTGCTTTATCTCGATCACGTGACGTTTGTACGTCTATATCGAGTGATATCGGGTTGAATTGCGGGAGTAGACCATAGGTTTTGACCTATGTGAGTTCCGCGTATCATTTTGGTTTCATTTTGGTTTTTAATGCGATGCGATACGTGAGACATGTAGGTACCCCCACGATGATTTGAGACGAGGAAGAAGATGATAGCGGCATCAACATCGGCATGCAAGATCAGGTGAGTGGATCTATATCCACGGGGGAAGTCGGGTGGATGGCGTATAGCACCCCCGCAAAGTTTTGGTGAAACCGATTTGTAGCTTATGGCTATGAAAACCAAGATTTGGAAACTAGGGTTAGAGTTAAATGATAGTTAGTTAAACCATATTTGAAACTAAGGATAGTTGGAAGTGATTTAATAAGGCTAATATGTGATGACGGAATTTGAGGATGACGTTTATTGATATTGCCGTTCAGGGTACTATAGGACTAGATAGTCGACGTAGATGTGTCATCCAAACCTTACCTATTTCTAAACTGAAGAATCGTATGCATCTTTTAAACAGATACCTTGGTGGACGTTATGGATTTTCAAATGATATCTTTTCTTTAAAAACACCGTAACTCCTATTTTCAAAACTACGATTCGCTTCTTTTAAAATCTGCTTGTATGGTTCGGATGTGTATGTTAGATTAGATACTTATACATTTAGTTGAGATAGAATGTTTATGTAAACTCGACTTGATGTCAGATATAAATGCGATGAAAGAATATAAGACGAATATGATGATATGATGATATGTTGGTATACGGACGCGAGTCGATCGAGATGATTTATACCCTGCCGGTCCCCTGATATGAGATTATTGCGGATGTGACCTGGGACATAGGTATATATATATTTATATGTATGTATATATAGAATTATGTGAATCATGGATGATAGGCCGTACGTGATATTAGGCCGTACCCTCATTTGTCTTATAGGATGATAGGATCCCTATTAGCTTAATGCCGCCGTACGAGGATTTTCCGTGCGTGATGAGTTTGACTTGATGATTGATCCATACCCTTGACTAGAGGTTGTCGTACGATGGATTATACCGTACGCGATGTTGTTAGGCTGGATGTCGACTGATAGATTCACCGACTCGATCATGTTAGATATGTATACCTTATAGCTTTTAGCTGACGATTTACCTTATGATGCTTTCATGATTATTCACATTATATTACTTATACCTGTGATAGTACACCTGCACCATTATCGATGATGCGCATGTTACACGTACACAGACCGTAGGCTCATACACTTCATCATCGATAATTGCCATGTCACTATAGAGTAGGATCGCTTCATCATGATATGACTCTTCGCATAACTTGCTTACGTATATACCACTTGTACACTCATATTATCGCACATACATATTGTACACTCATGCTTGCATATATACCACTTGTACACTCATATTGGCGCACATATTGTACACTCATCCTTGCGTATATACCACTTGTACACTCATATTGGCGCACATACATATTATACACTCATGCTTGCGTATATACCACTTGTACACTCATATTGGCGCACATATTGTACACTCATGCTTGCGTATATACCACTTGTACAATCATATTGGCGCACATATTGTACACTCATGCTTGCGTATATACCACTTGTACACCCATATTGGCGCATATACACATTGGTACCTCTATACTTGCGCATATACATATTGTGCCTACATAGATAACCGGTTTTATTGGGAAATTGGGAACCGCATGTTATATTTTAAAAACTGGAATCATTTAAAAGAGCGGTTTTCCCTTAATATGTCATATCACGGTTCCATGTTGCATGATATATGGATATGCTTACATTTCTATTATATGCCGCATACATCATGCTCTATGATTTTACGCATTGAGATATGCTGTTTTCATGAGATTTCTGGATTTGAGAACCGTGGACATTTTAAAAGAGATTATGTGTTGTTTTAAAAACCCGGTTTCTCTTGATATGATATTTCAGTGCGTCCACCATGCGTTTTCTCGGTTCTGAGACGTGTGGCATGTGAACCCAATTCGAGAAGGTGGATGAGGTCGATTGCGGGTACATGGTGGACCTGGTATGGTATCCCGAGGCAAGAAAGGGATGTTGTGTATACAGACGGTGAGCCTGGCAGAGCGACTACTACCTACCGGTGATAGTTTTTGGGCTCGGCGGATATCCGGAGGATACCAACAGGAGTCGAGAGATGGATACGGGCCGATCCGTACTGCTGGGGACGAGGGCCGATTCTGCAGATGGAGCCCGTAAGCCGATCCGGACTGACGGAGCCTGATATATGAGGATTTACGTGCCGATGCTGGGCACGGTTTTCATGATGTTTTCGAGTGTCGATGCTAGGCACTCAGGTTCTATGATTATGATGTGTCGCGAGGGACACACATTTATTATATCCTCATATCTTCATGCTTATGCGTTTATGATACTTACATTGATGATATGGTTGGACGAGATCCACCTGCATACATACATTGATTATATGTTGGACGAGATCCACATGCATACATACATTGATTATATGGTTGGACGAGATCCACATGCATACAGACATTGGTTATATTGTTGGATTATATCCGCATTCACATAGGTATTGATTACATTGTTGGCACATATGACGACCCGGTCAACCAAGATATCATAGTATTACTCTTATGATATAGTTGACCCAGGAGTCGGTTTTTATTCGATTTCTACTTGTAGATGTTTTTCTACTCACGAGTTAGCAACTCACCCCCGTTGTGCCACAGTTCTTGCAGGTTGACCGCATGGATCAGTAGCGGCATCGCTGGCACATAGCTTCATTTAGGTGTTTTGCTTTGGTAGGTGGGACCTTGTATCGTACCCACTCTTGTATTTATATTTCATATTGTATCTAGTAAACTCCATCAATCAAAATTTGTAAATTGTATAAGTAAGGAGACTTAGTGAGACTTGTAGTTGCGAGATTTGAGCGATGGGTTTTATATTCGCTTTTAGGGTTATGTCTTGCTTATTTCTTTATCTTTTGTGGTGATCTTCACTGTTGGGCGTCGTATACTGATATTTACTGTTTTGCGTGGTTGTGATCCGCCGTTTGGCGAAAAGATAGCTCCCGCTTGGGGATGCCTTTATTATCATTATGTATATGTGGTTTTGGGATCAAAATATACAAAGGAGGTGCTTCCCAAATTTTCAAAAGGACGAAACATGTTTTTAAACTTGCATAATCTACTTGCATTTTCATGTTCCTTTTCTATACATTTAAGCACACTTGATTTCATTATACCTTTATTTCAAAAACTTCACCTCCTTTATTTTCTGAAAAAGGTTTAGATTTCTGGGTTTCAGCTTACTTGAATTACGTTATGCCTTTAGACGTTGCGTGATTTAAGTGCTGGTCACGAGCTAATATTTCGGGTCGAGACAAAGTTGGTATCAGAGCGTTGGGTTTAACCTTGGTTCGAGTCCATGTTTGACTATGCGGAGTCTAGGGCGGGTATGTATTTCGGAACCTAGGCTTGACCTTACGGAACTTAGACTTGAACGGGGGGGGGGGTATTAGACCCAAACTTTCGTTTCATAGGCTGATCCTGATTGATGGAGTAGGTAGCTTGAGTAGAGTGACGTACCGTACGTATGTTCCCCGGCATATTTACGAAACGATACTCCACTTAAGAAACCTTAGGATGTACATATTTTGAGACCAGTGATTCTCTTCGTATCCATGATTATACATCCATTTGAGATCCTTGATTTTATTTGTTCCATGATCATACTCTTATTGATGCTGTTCCTTCTTATAATCATGTATCCATTCTGGATCTGTCGTTTCCTTTCATGATGTTGATCTGCTTTCTTCGATACTCGATTGAGGCTCCTGTCACCATCTTTGAGCGCGGATTGAGCTGCTGCTAGTGTTGCGGTCAGGGCGAGCTCGTCTGGTACGAGGGCCGACCATTGTGTTTTCTGGTGACATGGGAACGTCTCGATGTAGTGTTGTGTTGTGACCTCCTGTTGAGGCGGGTGTTTGGTTTTGTACCGGATGATCGGGCCATCGATAGAGCTGCCAGTTTTGAGAGGACTGTTGATGTACAGTATACCTCAGAGATTTTGATGTCGCCTACCGTGTAGACAGATGACGCAGCTGTTGCTGAGATTGATGGAAGGTCGCTTCCTGAGCTTACAAGCTGAGATCGCCGGAGCTTCTAGGCAGAGTGCGACAGATGATAGCTAGTATATCCCGAGTTGAGAGAGGAAGGTGATTCGTCAGATTGATGCGTCGACCCAGGCCCAGTTGAGTTGAAGATTTCCAGTGTGGAGAGAATCTTCCTCGGACCTAGAGCAGACCGATCCAGAAATGACCGTTGATGTCTCGCCTTTCCTGGAGCATTGAGGCATTGCTTGGCATGCGGGCAAAGGGTATTCACATGTTGTATAGGCGAAGTTAAAAGGGTTCGAACGAGTGTCAGGAAACCATTTTTCTCAAGTTTAAAGTGTTCGGAAGAACATGCAGGTAATTCTGTGGACCCTCTAAAAGAATGAAACCCTAACTCTACATGATGACCATGGAACCACTTTTGAACCTTAGGGTTTGCAGCAGTTTAGCGGTGCCATCAGTGAGACTTGGGTTTTCCATTCTACGGCTGGTCCAAAGGTACTGTGGTATGTACCAGATATTTTTAGACTGTGCTCAGGTGCTGAGCCTTTGGGAAATTTTTGGACCTCGATGACTCGATCGAAAAGTTTGACATCGTCCAGATATCATGTGATAAGAGATCGGTAAGCTGACCAGCTTCGGATAGAGAACCTCACCCAGATGCATTGTGAGTTGATTGAGAACGGATGAGTATTGAGTACTCCTCCGATGGTTGGGACGAGTTCCCGAAGACATGTTCGGCTAGAGATCTTCTACAGAGTGATGAAGATACCGAGTTCGTCATTTCGAGCCTGTGTAAGAGACTTCGGATTGACTGTAGCCGAGGACAGTAGCAGTACGCAGACAACAAGACGTGACTTCCAAGCGGACGATGATAAAGACGAGTAGAGCCAGAGGTTCATGCGAGATGCTGCTATTCCCCATCGAGATTACAGATCTGATATGCAAATAGAGGCGTTGGGATACGGCCAATTCCCGAGGAAATGTTGTGCTGAAACGCAGATGTCCAGAAAACGAGAAAATATTATGTAAGAGTACCAGCCTCCGTACAGTTCGGCATAGGCGAGATCAGAAGAGACCTTAAGCAGGATTCCTTCCAGGACACTGCTGCAATGAGATTTGCACCCAGGATCAGTTGTGTCATGTGTATTCAGAGGACCAGAGGCCGACGCCAGTAATATGCTGCTTTACGAGTGGTCATGATGATTGACCGAGAGATGACCAGAGTAGTGCCAGAGCGAAATCATCCCCATTAGCACACGTGACAGGGCCGATGAGCCGATGGGGTGCGAGATTGGTAATCCGAGGAGAAGATGAGTACCCAGAGACAGAGGATGACAGACCGTGAGCAGGAGGTGAGCGGATATTCTTGTTCTGCCGGTTTTAGGCACACCGGTTCATTTTTCGACATTGTAGGAGGTGTACCTCAATGTCCTTTGTTGCGATTTGCGTTTGTGATCTGAGTATCACGCTTATATCGCTTAGATTTGAGTTTTGATGATGAGTTTCCTGATATTGATTTCGTGCACCATGGCTGCATCTACTGGGTATTTACATCTTGTGCATAGTTATTGCACTTGAGATATGTTTTTATACATTATTGTGTTGGTTTTTGATTTGTGCATATTTATTGCACTTGATATCGGTTTTGTGCCTTGGCTGCACATGTCTATGATTTCGTGGATTTCATACGGTGATTTGATTTTGTGCGTGTGGTACGCACTCGATTCGATTTTTGCACTCGGTATAGCTTATATGTGCTTGTAGTGCATTGATATGCGTTTTATGCACGCAGTTGCACACGTTTATGATTCTAGACACCTTGGTACACTCGGTGTTGCTGTTTACGCATTTGAGTTATTGATTAGTATTTCGTACACTGGATGCACTGGATTTGTATTTTTTTGGCATTGGATGCACCGTATTTGTATTTCAAGCCCTGGATGCACTGTATTCATATTTCGTGCACTGGATGCACTGTATTTGTATTTTGTGTACTGGATGCACCAGATTAGCACTTCGTGCACTTGTTGCACTAGGTTTTCATTTCGTGCAATTGTCGCACCAGATTTATATTTTGTGCATTTACTGCACCAGATTCGTATTTCGCATATTAGTTGCACTAGATTTGCATTTCTTGCATTTGTTACACCGGACGGGTATTTATGCGTTTGTCGCACTAGATTTATACTCCGTACCTTGGTTGCACCCGATTTATGTCCTTGAGTATTCGTTTTACCAGATTTGTATTTTCGTGCGCGTTGGAACTTGCCGTTCGTTTTCGTGCATGCTACTGCACTATATGCTTTTATGGATCCGATGCGCTTTGGTTGGATATTTGCGCATATTAGGCGCTTGATTTTGGACTTTTTTTACGCAATCGGATGCACTTGAGTGAAATTTGACTCGAGCATGTTGGATGCTCTTGATTTAGATTTCTTTCGTGCATGATGGATGCACTTGATTTGGATTTTCGTGCATGTTGGGCTCATGATATGAGACGTGATTTGTGCACACCGGATGCACTCTAGATGCACTTGATATTATTATCGTGCACACCCGTTGCACTCAGTTTTGCTTTTGTGCATGTTGAGGCATTTGTATTTGGATTTGATTTTCGTGTGCACCAGACGCACGCGATTATTGGATATGCCTTTTGAGGCTGATTTTGCTTTTGAGCACCATGTTTTCATGATAGGCACTATATTATGAAGTAGCCAAACAGGACTGGTCTGAGGATAGTATCTGAGTACTTTGCATGCATTAAAAGTTTACCAAGAGGGTTTTGAAAAAGAGCTATAGTCTCGCTATTTCATACATGTTCGTGGGCGACACGAACGTTAATAAAGGAAAACCTTTTGAGATATTTTGAAAACGACGGAACGTGTATATAGCAAAACATATATGGACATATATTATTACCTTAAAATTGGACATCTATCACTTATGCCATGAGTTACGCATTCACGCGGCGATTTCGAAAAGAATTTTTGCATGATTTTTATTCAGATTTTGAAAGTTTTTCTAAAAATACGTATTATACCCGTATTACAGTATTTGACTAATGTATATTGGATTTCTGTAGTGGATTTCGAGATCTGTATCTCTATTGAAAATCCGAGGATATGCGTGCAATCCGATGATTTGCGTGACGCTTGACAGAGTTCGGTTTTTTTAGTTTTGTACTCGTTTTCATGCGCACTTGACGTGTTGTGTTGTTTCTGTATCTTCCGTGTTTTCGGAGCCCCGTTGATATGAGTTGATTATTGAAATGTTTTAGATTTTGGGGGTTTAAATTTAAATTCGGGGACCGAATTTCTTTAAGGGGGGTAAGATTGTAACATTTCAGAAAATATAAAATATTATTTTTGGAAATTAATACTAAAATAATACATTTCCCGAAAATTACCCGATTTGCGAAATTGGGGTTTTCGAAAAAGGGTATAAATATATACCAATAATTGTGAAATAAATATAAATTAAAATGATTTATTCATTTAAAATTATATTTAAAAGATTTGGCATTTTTAAAATTTATTATACGCAGTTTTGATAAAAACCCGATTAGCGTACTGCTAATCGCGATTAAGCCGAATCCGTGTTTCTGCAGTTTTCATGGCAAGTGCACCATGACATGTTACACGTTCATTCCATTTGTGTTATGTGTTTTTTTTTGTTGTGGTGAGAAACAAAAATAAAGGAAAGAGGAAGGGTGTCATGATGAGGAGAGAGGAGGGACATAATGATTAGGGTAGGTAAGCTTTTAGTGAGAGGGAGAAATGAGAATAATTGAGAGGGAGAGAGAGGGGTTGCCTAAATTCATATCCTCCACCATTTTCTTCTTCTTCTTCCTCATCTCCCTCCATCTTCTACCCATTTGACCCCTATATGAAAAAATCCACCAAAACCCCATACCCATTTCATTAAAAACTTGCAAAAGCTCAAGGGAAGCACATTGGACCAAGAAAATTCAGATTTTGATGATCTTGGAGATTCATGTGTGTCAAATGAGGTAATCCCTTCACAATTAGTGTAGTATTTCACTTGCTTTAGCCTCTTTTCAAGTTTAATGTCGTTTTGGCGAAGTTTAGTGAGCTTTGTTATCCCAATTTGGGAATTAGGGTTCGATTTGAGTTGTGATTGTGAATTGAGGCCTAGTGATGACCTTAAACCCCTCCCAATTGACAGAAATCCAGACCAACCGAACTGAAACCCAAAATGCGGAAAAACAGAAATTTTCATGTCGGTTTTGTGAGTTTTAAGGTGTGCAGGGAAATCTGGAATGAACTGGAACATTTACGAGAAAAATAAACAACTTCAGAGACTTATTTAGACAAGTGTGGGACCACCCTACCAATACGAGGCAATTCCTCCATGGAAAAACTGGCCTCGCCGGAATTATAGGGGGTGTGGCCGGCCATGGAGTAGGGGATTGGGTCCGGGTTGCTTCAGTAGGTCATATGCACCCTATATATCACCCTAGTGTTGTTTGCTCACATTGTTTTCACCTTAAACAAAAACTGGGACCACTTCTTTGAGTTGCTATTTTGATTCGAGATATGGTTTTACGTATTTTAAATTCTGGGTTTTTGTATTTGTGCTTTATCTCGATCACGTGACGTTTGTACGTCTATATCGAGTGATATCGGGTTGAATTGCGGGTGTAGACCATAGGTTTTGACCTATGTGAGTTCCACGTGTCGTTTTGGTTTCGTTTTGGTTTTTAATGCGATGTGATATGTATGACATGTAGGTACCCTCACGTTGATTCGAGACGATGAAGAAGATGATGACGACATCGACATCGGCAAGCAAGATCAGGTGAGTGGATTTATCCACGGGGGAAGTCGGGTGGATGGCGTATAGCAGCCCTGCAAAGTTTTAGTGGAAACTGATTTGTAGCTTATGGTTAAGAAAACCTAGATTTGGAAACTAGGGTTAGAGTTAAATGATAGTTAGTGAAACCATATTAGAAACTAAAGATAGTTAGAAGTGATATAATACGGCTAATATGTGATGACGGAATTTGAGGATGACGTTTAACGATATTGCCGTTCAGGGTACTATAGGACTAGATAGTCGATGTAGATGTGTCATCCGAACCATACCTATTTCTAAACTGAAGAATCATATGCATCTTTTAAACAGATACCATGGGGATCGTTACGGATTTTCAAATGATATCTTTTCCTTAAAAACACCGTAACTCCTATTTTCAAAACTACGATTCGCTTCTTTAAAAATCTGCTTCTATGGTTCGGGTGTGTATGTTAGATTAGATACTTAAACTTTTAGTAGAGATAGAATGTTTATGTAAACTCGACTTGATGTGAGGTATAAATGCGATGAAAGAATATAAGACGGATATGATGATATGATGATATGTTGGTATACGGACGCGAGTCGATCGAGATGATTTATACCCTGCCGGTCCCCTGATATGAGATTATTGCGGATGTGACCTGGGACATAGGTATATATATATTTATATGTATGTATGTATAGAATGTTGTGAATCATGGATGATAGACCGTACGTGATATTAGGCCGTACCCTCATTTGTCTTATAGGATGATAGGATCGCTTTTAGCTTAATGCCGCCGTACGATGATTTTTCGTGCGTGATGAGTTTTACTTGTTGATTGATCCATACCCTTGACTAGAGGTTGTCGTACGATGGATTATACCGTACGCGATGTTGTTAGGCTGGATGCCGACTGATAGATTCACCGACTCGATCATGTTAGATATGTATACCTTATAGCTTCTAGCTGACGATTTACCTTATGATGATTTCATGATTATTCACATTGTATTACTTATACCTGTGATAGTACACCTGCACCATTATCGATGATGCGTATGTTACACGTACACAGATCGTAGGCTCATACACTTCATCATCGATAATTGCCATGTTACTACACAGTAGGATCGCTGCATCATAGTATGACTCTTCGCATAACATGTTTGCGTATATACCACTTGTACACTCATATTGGCGTACATACATATTGTACACTCATACTTGCGTATATACCACTTGTACACTCATATTGTACACACATGCTTGCGTATATACCACTTGTACACTCATATTGGCGCACACACATATTGTACACTCATATTGGCGCACACACATATTGTACACTCATGCTTGCGTATATACCACTTGTACAATCATATTGGCGCACATGCATATTGTACACTCATGCTTGCGTATATACCACTTGTACAATCATATTGGCGCACATGCATATTGTACACTCATGCTTGCGTATATACCACTTGTACACTCATATTGGCGCACATATTATACACTCATGCTTGCGTATATACCCCTTGTACACCCATATTGGCGCATATATACATTGGTACCTCTATACTTGCGCATATACATATTGTGCCTACAAAGATAACTGGTTTTATTGTGAAATTAGGAACCGCATGTTATATTTGTAAGGTTCCTAGGCACTCTAATGGAGTCTCACAAGGCATCAAACATGGCCAATTAAAATTTTACAAGTGCCTACAAACCCTAATACGGATCGTTAACTAGATAATGAGGCGATGCAAGCATGTAAACGGAAATATAGCTAAAGGGAAGGGGCTACAACCTTTGTAGATCCGGTCCTCCACCTCCTAGGCTCCACGATGAAGTCCCCTCGCTATCCAAATCGGATCTTGGGCTCTAGCGTCGGCTTCATCGGAGAAAAAGCGGGCTAGGTCATCGACGACGATGCCGAAGATGATCTACGTCGAGGCATCGCTAGATCAAGCTCCAACTTCACCAAGTCAAGAAAACTTATGAAGGAAACACCCTATACTACTTGGCAAGAGGTAGAGGATGAAGAAATAGGAAGTGGGTACACTTTAGAATTGGATTTCTCACTTGTTTTGGCTAGTTGCTATTAAAGGTTGCAAGCTTTTTCTTTTGTTGAAGAAGAAGAAGATGAAGAAAAAGAATATGATAAGTATATTTAAATTATCAAATAAAATGATACTTATCATGATAGTAATCATAGTTAGGTGTAGAGAATAAACCATGGTTAGGGTTAATGGTTAGGTTTAGGAAAAGAACAAGAATGGTCAAAATTTCAACATTTCATGAAGTTTCCACAAAACTACAAAAAAGCCACCATTCTCTTTATCTTTTCCAAAAAGAAATAAATAAATAAATCAATAGATAAATGAATAAGATAAAAGTAAACCCTAACCACTAACTTAACCATTGTTTAATTCTTTACACAAACCTAAGCTTGCATGTATCATCAAACATGATACAATCTTGTGCACAAAAATATATCACATATACAATGTGCATTTCAAGTGAGAAAATCCATTTAAAATGAACCAATACTAGTTAATGCAAAGTGATATATCAAATATAAAATTATACATTAAATCATTAAATCAACACTTGATTCAATGATCCGGTCATGTCGCATATAACCGGCTAGTATCAAATGTATCGGCTTATCGAATCAATCCTTGATTCGACAACTAGGTTATATCGCATATAACCAATCGATACATTCATCGCGAGAATGAAATACGGTATCACATACACGCATTATTCTCGGTCCCGCACATATCTCATATGCGCTCCTATTTCGTTTCGCTTGAGCCAGGAAACCTCTGTGTAGGACTCTAAAGACTCGTCAATACGCCGGCAGCAGGTGATGATCATATCAAACACCCACAAGCCGCAAGCGGTCTGCTAAACGTAACGGCCACCCGGGTATTGAGCGATCAGAAGATCGACGAGCAAGCCCGCTCACACTCCTGTGAATCCAACCAGTAACACTTACCGTACAGTCCGGTCTGTTCGTCTGATATGTCGCATATCTCGCCTAGGGGTGGTAAACGTCGGACCCCAGTAGCTCGATAAGTCATGCCGACGTGAAGTCCATGACATGTGTGAAACTACTGATAACACTTACCAGTAGGTCACTGCAAACCTGGCCAGGGATTTCCTGTTATGGCCAGTCGAGCATAGCGCAACATCAACCCCCAATACCGGGAGAGACGAATCCCCTCCTATTGCTCATTGCCTCCATGTGAATCGGGACTGTACCCAAAAACCACCTGTTTGCACGACTCAGTAGAGCCGTGGTAGGGTGGAAATCAAAGCACAGTGGGAGACACACAAGACTCTATGACGATCTCGGGTCAACAGACTAAGCTGTACCAGTGTCACCAGAGAACTGCCATCTGACGTGAGGTATAATACCATCTGGGAGTTCTCGGCGAGTCCGTTCAGTGTACCCAGTCTCCACTGAGCACCCGTATACCATCTCTGATGTCAAACACCAATGGATATGGGATCATCCATCGCCCATCGCATGGGTCGAGAAGATATACGCTAGTCTACTCTGGAATATCGATGCCCCGTCTCGATATTCCCTCGACTAGGAACATTGAAGGATGTACTCATGGACTATCCAGGCCCCACTAGTATGATCTGCATCACAGTCCTGGAAGTCGAGTACACATCCTAAGGGCTTTATCAACATGTAACAGAGAGACAGAAAGTATACACGTTAAGATAAAGAGCAACCAGATAGCGTACTATCATGTCGAGCAAGAAAGTCCTCCCTATATATGTCCCAGCATCCACTACAATATACATCCAATGTACAGTAATGGCCTCTAGGGCATACATATAACTAACAATCTCCCACTTTCTCTAGGGCCATCTGTAGCAGTGGTTGCAGTATCACATACTCAACCATCCCATATAAGTCTCTCTCTGGGAAAAGGCCTTTGTGAGTGGATCCGCCGTGTTGTCCTCTGAGTCTACTCTCCTTGCCTCGATCACCCTGGAGATCAACTATCTCCATGATCAGGTGATGCTGCCTCAGATTATGTCTGGGTCACTGATGGGACCAGGGTTCCTAGGCCAAAACCACAGTTCCATTGTCACACAATGGTAGGAACCTAGTTCATCCTATGAACCAATATACACCCAAAATGCCTCTTTGGTAGTATCTTTAATAGCGATGTTACCAGCCTTTATCGTCTAGTTTGTCATGGTATCTAGCTTGGAAATCTTCCAACATACCATCCCTTTACTGAGGGTAAAGACAATGCCTGTGACTGACATTCAGTCGTCTTTATCACTCTGGAACCCTTCCAGTGATTCTCCCCAGGATCGATTGATACCATCTCACTACAACTAGTGAGTATCCTAACATCCAATTAGATCTATCTCATAGATCCAAAGCTTAGGATTTAGTAGGTATCACTTTGATCCTATATGGAAAATCATTGTGATAAGAGGAGATTGATCGAGCGTAGCATAGGAAACTCCTTCCCTAACAAGAGTATGTCATCCATGTACTCTACGAGGATCGTCACATACTCCCTACTACCTTTTTGTTTATACAAGGTTTATCTACCATTTTGATGATGTCAACTTCTTTGACTAATCCATCAAAACAGATGTTCCAACTCCGCGATGCCTGCTTTATCCTATAAAGCATCTTGCACACGTTTCCGCTGTTCCCACTGTCTACGAGACCCTCTGGCTGTGTTCTTATAGACGTTCTCTTCTAAATCAAATATTTAGAAACGTAGTCATGGCACCCAACCACCATACATCATAGTTATGGTATGTAGCCGTGGCAAGTAGGATCTGGATGGACTTAAACATAGTCCCTGGAAAAGGTTTCATCATTATCCGTGCCTGGTTGATGACGAAAACCTTTAACAAGTCTAGCTTTGAAAGTCTCCACTTTTCCATGTACACCAAGTAATCTTCTCAAGATATACTTGCTCCTGATGGGGATTTAACCCTTCAGATATAGCAACCAAAGTTCATACTTTGTTGGTGTATAAGGATTCCATCTCAGATCACTAAGCATCCAGCCATTCTTACAGAGTCCCTACTCTCGATGGCCTGCTCGAAACTGGTTGGGTCATCATCTCATGATGCAATCCTCGCTCCCACTGTCATCGAGAAACCAAGGTATCTCTCAGGCAGGCGAGGAACCCTACTAGATCGGCGGAGAGGCTGAGGTTCGTCGGGAACTATTGAATTCTTTGGTTCTGTCAAATCATCAGCTGCAGTTTTGTATAGCTGGAACCTTTCCAGTTCTACACAACTGACTTTACCTCGATCTTGTCCGGATTTTGCTTTTGACATAGGCCAGACAACCCCAAATCTTAACTAACTTAAGATATGTGCTCTTCCCTTTCCATATCACATATGAAGTGGTAGGCAGTGATTTGATTCGAACCCTATTCAATAGGTATGCAGCTTCTCAAGCGCATAACTCCTAAAAAGGAAACAGGTAACTCAGTAGTACTCATCATAGAGCACACCTTATCATATAGGGTGTGATTGCTCCGCCCCGATATACCATCGTGCTATGGTTTATACGGAGGAGTAATGCTGAGAGTGAATCTCATTTTCTTTTAGAATAGTCCAGGAATGCCATGAACAAGTATTCTCCTCCCTGATCTCATCATAGGACATAATACTTATACCCGGTTATTGGTTCTCTACTTCTAACTTATATTCTGTGAATACATCAAAAGGTTCGGACTTGTGTTTCAACAGAAACATATGTCTGAATCTTGAGAGATTATCAGAGAATATAATGAAGTATAAAGAACCAGACATGGCATGTGTAGACAGGAGACCTTACATACATCATCTTGTATCAATCCCAAGAGTTTACTAACTCTTTCTCTGTTTCCAGTAAACAGAGCTGGTGTCATTATATCTTTGTGACATGACTGGCAAGTTTCACAAGATGTAAATTCAAACTGATTTAAATATGCATCTAAATGTAACTTCAGCTAGTCGGGTCGCATTGATCTGACCTAGTCTACAATACCTCAAGAAGAATTTGTTCATTTCTGAACTCTTCCTCTTGTATGTGTTCAGTATACAAGGAACTGTAGTTTGATTTAGAACGTCAATTCTTTTAGATAACGTGCCTGAACCGATCGACTTTTGATATAGGAAATGTTCAAAACATTATCCAACAATACAAAATTATATCATTTCTTTACTAATAAAGATACTGATATGATTTTGTATATCAGGTTCGGTATCTAATAGCATTTGTTCAGAATCAATGCATTGATAATACAGGGTGACAGTGACCAACAGACTTGGCTGCAACACTTGCCCCGTTTTCTGTCTCATGAAGCTTATCACCCGTTCTCAGTTTTTCTACCCTTTTGTAGCCCTATGTAACAGATTACATATCTGGGATCCTGATCCGGTATCATATACCCAGGATGCAGAGGATATTGAGAAACAGTTCTTTGTAATGAACACACCCGAAGGAGATGCATCATATGCACTTTCTTCGTTTGGGCGGCATAGGAATTCTGGTATTCCCTATTTCCTGCTCTGTCTTATAACAATTATAAGTTGGAGCGGGACCAACGTTCCCCAGCTCAGTATAATAAGCGGGTTCGGTCAATACATCCATTTTATTATCTTGATTAAGGCGTGATATGGTCGCTACCAGGAGAGAGAGAGAGAAGAAAACACTCTGCGTGCGCTCTTGCAAGATCAGACTGGTTATATATTTTATCTAATCAGGATGGCTCCCACTGTTTTTATCAAATCTTCCTTCAAACCCTAAAAGGAAAGACTAGCCGGGATTAATCGCACTCTACAAGTTCGCCAATCTTTCAGCCAGGCCAGTGTCGGTACTTTGAGGGAGGTTCCCCGTGCTTTCGCACGGACCTAATTACAGTAAACCTCGTTTTCCTAGAGGCGTAACCCCGTTGACACCTTTCTAGACACCTACTTGATCGGCTAATTGCAAAGTGCAAAACTCTCCCAGGAGTAACAATTACTTGCAGTGGGTATCGGGATCCAACTATCACATAGAAGGTATGCAATCTCATTGCAAATTTCAACACTTGAAACTCCCGATAAAGGTTTTTACCCCTAGCACTTATGACCTTAACTATGGTCAACAAATCATAAGTACTAGTCAAGTTCTACCCGTCATTTCGTGATTAATTAGACCCACCCACATGACCCTTAACTAAGGTTAACAAAGTCACGCGACTGTCCTAACTAATCGCATCATATGCGGTGTAGGAAGACATCACTTAGCTACCGTACACTGTGCCTTGACTATGGTCAACAAACACAGCACGAATACTAAGTACTCTACTTCCTAAAATGACGGAGGGTTGCGAATGGTTTTTGTGAAAACCTTTAATGCTTTGAACTTGATCTCGTTGCGGAATCAAATGGTTTTTAAATGGAATGTTTTCGAGGCTTTTCTAGTTTTGCTAAAGGGGTCACTCCCGGTGAAGGGATCGTCGGCCCTTTCCTCGTCGAATGAGGTGCGGGATATATCATATATATCACTGTGCAAAGCAGAAACTATAGAAGCGATCAAAAGACAAACCGAGTGTGTAGCATCTGCCAGTTATTGCTAAAGGAGTCACTCCCGGTGAAGGGATCTTGGTCCTTTCCCCATCGAATAAGGTGCAGGATGTTCTACAATGAACACTGCGATGCAAAGCAAGAACTGTAGCTACCTGTTTTTATTTTGAAATTCGATTCCACAACATCAATTAGGTTTATTTTCTTTCATTAATCTCATTAATGAATATCCCATCATTTAAGTCCACCTAAACATCACAGATAAATATAACGTACGCTTATACCATCCGCATTCGCCTTGATGTCCCGTCTGCACCGTTAGGTTAGGTAACTAACGGCAGAGCGGGGCAGGGCTAGCGCGGGTGTAAAACATAAGCAACGTCTATATAATATATCATATATACTATATACTATATCTGTCACAGAACATCACATGATCACATCACAGATAAATCACAGCAGAAGAAACATATGAAATATTGGACATATTAGGACGTCCGTGTTTTGAATACGAGCCAGTATAAAATACGGATTCCACGGTCGTGATGAATAGCCAATCCCATACCCTTAGACCCCTACGAGAGCGACAAGCAACCCTACCAATTCTAGAGTTAGGAGACCCGGACTCGACTCCTCGAGTTGGTCTCCCACTGGACTCCAGAACCCGGTTACTTGTGCTCCCCTCCTTGGGTCTATCCTAGTGCAGAAAAGTAAATAATATACAAAAGGTGACATCATCCGCAACCTGGAAGTGCCCCAATATAAGAATATTACATACAAGTTTTTACATGAATGAAAATGAAAAACACCCATCTCACATAAAACCCCCCGGCTATTCAAACACGACGATCCAATATAACATATCCAGCAACACATAACATCACATGTCATCAACGTAAGTAAATATGTGCATCCCAATTGTCGTTGACATATAGCAACGAAACCGGCGATATCACATATTACACTTACGGTCACAGAAAAGAAAGTGTAAAACTACAACAGTTGGAATCCGCAACCTCTTTAGACATCGCATGCCTAATCAAATGAAATACTTAGACATCCCATGCCTAACAATTATAAACCCCGCATTTTAGTCTCATTATCGAAAACTCTTTTCAATATCAAGTCGGGCAATTCAACAAGATTCCCGACATCCTGATCGAATGCTCGTCGCAAACTTCAGTAGACGGCCGCACCCCCGATGCCATCGACGAAGTGCACCAAGGCGGAACACCGCTACCGCGAGCACCCGAACGGATGCTTTCGGCGACGGGGTTCTCCTACAGTCACTTGGTCGGGACTATGGGGTGAAGCTGTCTATTAAGTTTACCCGGCGAGTATCCGCGTACGCTACGTGATTGCGACGGACTTTTGATCACATCAAAACTCCGTGGCAACCGATCAAGTGAGACTAAAGTGCTATGTTTATAACATTCATTCAGTTATCACATAACTTTTGTGAATTCCAATTGTTGTATCACATTCCGGATAAACAGAAAATGTTAAACTTTTCGATTGAACATTCGAACACCCAAGTTTTCCCAAAACAGCTCAACACATGAAATAAGTCTAACAACATTCAGTTCGTGCCTCAGTACCAACGGTCTAGCCGTAGAAGGGTCAAGCCAACGCCTCACATGTGGCACGCCGTACTGCCCCAAACCCGAAGGTTCAAAGGGCAGTTCAAGACGGTCACATAATCGAGTTAAGGTTTGTTGTCTTCTAGAGGGACCATCGCGTTACTTGCACTACTTAGAACGTCGTTAAACCACGGAAATTTCCCGGCAGGGGAAAAAGTGGGTATTTATATCCGGTCAAACTTTTTAACATATTCTAAAATTACCCGGAAGAACACACAGACAAAATTAGACAATCCGATCGATACACCGAGTTCCCAATACAACCCAGAAAATAAAACTCTAGAATAAATATCAAAAATTCCCAGAAACACCAACAATAAACTATAAGAATTACTGTGCAGAAAAATGTGCCAGAGGAGACTAACTTGCCGCGGAACCGCCGCATTAGGCATGAATATGCGGCGGTTCCGCCGCACTATGAACGATTCAGAGCCCCCGTTTTAAACAGTAATTCTTATAATATTGCACTGAGGTTTCTGCATATTTTTAATCTACAAAAATCCACATTTTACAGAATTGTCCAGAGATCATTTTAAAGTCGGGGTTTTGGGTCGATCGGACTTCTAACTCCGTCTACGCATCGCCTAAGGCTCTAGCTAGTCTCTGATACCACTGTAGGGTTCCTAGGCACTTTAATGGAGTCTCACAAGGTATCAAACATGGCCAATTAAAATTTTACAAGTGCCTACAAACCCTAATACGGATCGTTAACTAGATAATGAGGCGATGCAAGCATGTAAACGGAAATATAGCTAAAGGGAAGGGGCTACAACCTTTGTAGATCCGGTCCTCCACCTCCTAGGCTCCGCGATGAAGTCCCCTCGCTGTCCAAATCGGATCTTGGGCTCTAGCGTCGACTTCATCGGAGAAAAAGCGGGCTAGGTCATCGACGACGATGCCGAAGATGATCTACGTCGAGGCATCGCTAGATCAAGCTCCAACTTCACCAAGTCAAGAAAACTTATGAAGGAAACACCCTATACTACTTGGCAAGAGGTAGAGGATGAAGAAATAGGAAGTGGGTACACTTTAGAATTGGATTTCTCACTTGTTTTGGCTAGTTGCCATTAAAGGTTGCAAGCTTTTTCTTTTGTTGAAGAAGAAGAAGATGAAGAAAAAGAATATGATAAGTATATTTAAATTATCAAATAAAATGATACTTATCATGATAGTAATCATAGTTAGGTGTAGAGAATAAACCATGGTTAGGGTTAATGGTTAGGTTTAGGAAAAGAACAAGAATGGTCAAAATTTCAACATTTCATGAAGTTTCCACAAAACTACAAAAAAAGCCACCATTCTCTTTATCTTTTCCAAAAAGAAATAAATAAATAAATCAATAGATAAATGAATAAGATAAAAGTAAACCTAACCACTAACTTAACCATTGTTTAATTCTTTACACAAACCTAAGCTTGCATGTATCATCAAACATGATACAATCTTGTGCACAAAAATATATCACATATACAATGTGCATTTCAAGTGAGAAAATCCATTTAAAATGAACCAATACTAGTTAATGCAAAGTGATATATCAAATATAAAATTATACATTAAATCATTAAATCAACACTTGATTCAATGATCCGGTCATGTCGCATATAACCGGCTAGTATCACATGTATCGGCTTATCGAATCAAACCTTGATTCGACAACTAGGTTATATCGCATATAACCAATCGATACATTCATCGCGAGAATGAAATACGGTATCACATACACGCATTATTCTCGGTCCCGCACATATCTCATATGCGCTCCTATTTCGTTTCGCTTGAGCCAGGAAACCTCTTTGTAGGACTCTAAAGACTCGTCAATACGCCGGCAGCAGGTGATGATCATATCAAACACCCACAAGCCGCAAGCGGTCTGCTAAACGTAACGGCCACCCGGGTATTGAGCGATCAGAAGATCGACGAGCAATCCCGCTCACACTCCTGTGAATCCAACCAGTAACACTTACCGTACAGTCCGGTCTGTTCGTCTGATATGTCGCATATCTCGCCTAGGGGTGGTAAACGTCAGACCCCAGTAGCTCGATAAGTCATGCCGACGTGAAGTCCATGACATGTGTGAAACTACTGATAACACTTACCAGTAGGTCACTGCAACCCTGGCCAGGGATTTCCTGTTATGGCCAGTCGAGCATAGCGCAACATCAACCCCCAATACCGGGAGAGACGAATCCCCTCCTATCGCTCATTGCCTCCATGTGAATCGGGACTGTACCCAAAAACCACTTGTTTGCACGACTCAGTAGAGCCGTGGTAGGGTGGAAATCAAAGCACAGTGGGAGACACACAAGACTCTATGACGATCTCAGGTCAACAGACTAAGCTGTACCAGTGTCACCAGAGAACTGCCATCTGACGTGAGGTATAATACCATCTGGGAGTTCTCGGCGAGTCCGTTCAGTGTACCCAGTCTCCACTGAGCACCCGTATACCATCTCTGATGTCAAACACCAATGGATATGGGATCATCCATTGCCCATCGCATGGGTTGAGAAGATATACGCTAGTCTACTCTGGAATATCGATGCCCCATCTCGATATTCCCTCGACTAGGAACATTGAAGGATGTACTCATGGACTATCCAGGCCCCACTAGTATGATCTGCATCACAGTCCTGGAAGTCGAGTACACATCCTAAGGGCTTTATCAACATGTAACAGAGAGACAGAAAGTATACACGTTAAGATAAAGAGCAACCAGATAGCGTACTATCATGTCGAGCAAGAAAGTCCTCCCTATATATGTCCCAGCATCCACTACAATATACATCCAATGTACAGTAATGGCCTCTAGGGCATACATATAACTAACAATATTTTAAAAACCGGAATCATTTAAAAGAGCGGTTTTTCCTTAATATGTTATATCACGGTTCCATGTTGCATGATATACGGATATGCTTACATTTCTATAATATGTCGCATACATCATGCTTATGATTTTCCGTATTGAAATATGCTGTTTTCATGAGATTTCTGGATTTGAGAACCGTGGACATTTTAAAAGAGATTATTTTTTGTTTTAAAAACCCGGTTTCTCTTGATATAATATTTTAGTGCGTCCACTGTTCATATCATAATATTGCAATCCATACGCCCCACTTTTATGCATTTTATAAGCAAACAGGTACTTTTGACGCTCGTTTGTTGCATGATACAGGGTACAGACTCTTGGAGCAAATACAGTGAAAAAGATAAAAGATGATACAAAAAATTAACTTTTGACCAACAAGCAGATGGACCTTACTCAAGCCGAGACGAAGAACAGTGCAAGGTCCAAAAAGACGAAAGTGAAACGGTTAAAAGATCACTACAAGTATTCACTGAGACATCTGGAGGAGAATAAGAAGCCCAACAGAGAAAATACATATGGAAATAGGAAGCCCAAGAAAAGCCAAACCAAGCCCAGAAAGATGGTGAGCCAAGCCCACCAAAGGGCCGCGGAACCGCGGCCCAAGCGCCCCATTGCCGCGGTTCCGCGGCCGTTTGGAGCCCGTGTCGGTGGATTTTTGGCGTGTCGGTGTGTCAGTGCAGATGTTGGGATTTTTAGGGTGCAAATCTGTAATTTCATATCTACGAGAGTCTGTAACCCTAGCTTCACTGGTTGCTTATAAATTGTACTCAAAATCTGTAAAATGTTATGCCTCCTTTTAATAAAAATTCCAAAATTCTTTATGGAGAGCATCGGTGCCTCTCTTCAATTCTAAAATTCAGATCTGACAACCCTGCATGGATGATTAGAGAAATGCATCTGTAAAGATTGGAGAAATGCATCTGCATGGATGATTTGTTTACTTATAAAATGCATAAAAGTGGGGCGTATGGATTGCAATATTATGATATGAACTAATACGTTGGATCCTTTTATTACAAGAGTTTGACCTTGTCATTAAGGACAAAAAAGGATGTGAAAACGTAGTAGCTGATCACCTATCACGACTTCCTTCTTACCCCACACTCGATCTTCCAATCACTGATGTTTTTCCCGACGAGCAACTCTTGACCGTTTCTTGCGAACCATGGTTCGCCGATATTGTGAATTACTTAGCCACCGGCCTGATACCCAATGATTGGTCGAGACAGGATAAACTTCGATTTTTATCCCAAGTAAAGCATTTTTACTGGGATGAGCCCTATCTTTTTAAATACTGTTCCGACCAAATCATTCGTCGGTGTGTACCCGAAAGTGAGGTCAAGAGTGTGCTGTCTTTTTGCCACGATCAAGCATGTGGCGGGCATTTTGGCCCAAAGAAGACATCCGAAAAAGTTTTGCAGTGTGGTTTCTATTGGCCACGACTCTTCAAGGATGCATTTGAATACTGCAAAACTTGCTCCCGGTGCCAACACTTGGGCCGGATTTCGCGGAGAAACGAAATGCCGCTCCAACCTATTTTGGTTGTGGACATTTTTGATGTTTGAGGTATAGATATCATGGGACCATTTCCTAACTCTTTTGGAAATGTGTATATTCTGTTGGCGGTTGACTATGTTTCTAAGTGGGTCGAGGCTGTGCCCAGCCGAACGAACGATAATAAAGTTGTCATTCGGTTTCTTAAAGAACACATATTTTCTCGATTTGGGCACCCTCGGGCGATAATAAGTGACAATGGTTCTCACTTCTGCAATAGGACTTTCGAGTCCTTAATGCGCAAATACTCTATCACCCTCAAATTGTCAACACCATATCACCCTCAAACATGTGGGCAAGCCGAGGTTTCAAATCGGCAAATAAAGCAAATCTTGGAGAAAACGGTTTCCAAAAACCGTAAGGATTGGTCACTTAAACTGATAGATGCACTATGGGCTTTCCGTACTGCATATAAGACCGATCTTGGTATGTCTCCATACCGACTTGTGTACGGGAAGGCTTGCCACCTCCCAGTGGAGATCGAGCATAAAGCATTTTGGGCTATCAAAGAGCTGAATTTGTCTTTAGGAGATGCGGGCAGAAATCGAAAGCTGCAATTGAATGAGTTGGAGGAGCTGAGGGATGAGGCATATGATAATGCCATAACTGCTAAAAACCGAGCTAAGGTGTTCCACGATAAACACCTTTTGCGAAAGACTTTCGAACCTGGTCAACAGGTTCTACTTTATGACACTCGGTTACATTTTCATCCCGGCAAGCTCCGGTCCAGATGGAGAGGACCTTTTGTAGTCCGCACCGTTTATCCGCACGGTGCGGTTGATCTTGAGAACCCTGAAGACGGTACCTTATTCAAGGTGAATGGGCATCGACTGAAACCGTTCTTCACAGCAGACCCTACGGAGGAGCTCCTGTTTTTGCAGGAGCCAATTTACACTGATTGATCTTCCTCCACTTCACCCCTAAATTTCTTTTCCCAAAACATTATTTCAAATAAGTTTGGGGGTGTGTATATTGTTTGTATATATATAAAAATAATAATAATAATAATAAAAAATAAAATTTTTGAACCTAATTGCAAATTTGCAGATTAAAAGCTGATTTTACAAATAAAACGCTCGTTTTAGAGGGTGTTTTATGCAAATCACCTTCTCTCCCCTCTATTTAAAGGAACCCGAGCCTCTGTTCTTTTACCCTAAATTCTTTCCTCTAAAAAAAAAACCTAGCCGCCGCCCCTACCCTCTCCAGAAAAATCTCGCCGCAACTCCACCAGAGCGCCGCGCATCCGCCGCCGTAGCCACCTTGCGCCGCGCATCCGCCGCCTCCTGGTGTCGTCACCCCCTGAAATTTTCAGGGGAGGTAACTCTGTCTAAATCCTCTCTGTTACTGCATATCATTTTACTGTAAACATCTAAATGGCACATAAAATGCAGTATGAAAGTGATTTTTCCCCTGTTTTCGCACACGAGGTATACGGTAGATATTTCGCACATGAAATCGCACAAAGGGGCTGGAATTTCCTGCTCTATAATCACGCATCTGCTTTTGCCCTACCTAACCTAGTTGCCCTATTTTACGAATCCATGGAAGATAATAGCCTTGACAACTTAGGTTACATTAAACTAAATTGGGGAAATCGTGAAATTCACATCGATAGGGACTTGATACACGAGCTTACACTCATACCACGTGTACCTGCACATGAACACCCATTGCGCTTTGAAGATTATATACCCTTGATGGGTAATGATTATGCACGAGAACCGCGTAAGGGCATCTAAGCACGGACCCTTTTCGTGAACGTTTTAACTGTGTGCCAGTGGGCACAAAACAATATCTTCGGTAGTTCCCACAACACGACATTTTTCACCCCTTCTTTTCATGTCGTACACACAGTGATGATGAAGAATCCTAGGTTCGACATGTGCACGGTTTTGCTCCAATCCATAGGTACGGGGAAACGAGGTTCCGTATACCCATGTCCCATGCTTGTTACACAAATCTGCCGATATTTCCTCCCCATCGAGGAATTTGACGCATACATGATAGACGGTGTCCCGGTTCGACCACTTATAGAGGGCGTCTCGTCGTCCTACTCTAGACTCACGGATATTTGGACACGAACCGAACCGGCAGAAAATGTACCTGCACACACCCCTAGTTCGAGCTCGACTTCGAGCGGCGAAGAACTAACTACCCAGGAGCATGCGCGACTGATGCGAAGAACAGTGAGAAGAATCGACTCTTTGAGGGATGAGTTTCGGGCAACTGCACGAGATCACGACCGTCGGCTGACGGAAATTGAGAGGGGAATCCAAACACTTTTGGCTAGAGGGGAACGATCACGTTCACGCTCACGAGCGCGACGTGGGGCCGGGCAGTGAGGGCACTGCTTTGCTCAAGTTTGGGGGAGAGGTAATGTATATAGTTATCTTTTGCATTGCATATTGTATATATTTTCTTTTCCTTTTGCATATTTAATTTCTGCATTGCATCTTTATATAAAAAAAAATCATAAAAATTTGAAAATTTGAAAAATATAAAATTACAAAACTGAAAAACCCATAAAAATTGAGAAAATTTCAAAAATTATAAAAATTATTGTATTCAATTTTGGTTAATTGACTTGAGTTTAATAAAAAGGTTAACTGGCTAGGAAAAACTAGATCTTAGACTTAGCAAATTAAAAACCTAAAAATAACATTCCTTAGAGTTTAACGGTAGAGAATATATGTCTTTGTAGGTTATTTAGGAATAGGCAAATTTTGGGTTCACTTCGTGGGTTAAGCCAAAACGAGGGAAGAGTATTAATGTTCTTATTAGAGTATAAGTTCGAAAGATAGTTCCTAGTTTAAGTTTAGATTCTGAAAACATATACCCTACAAAATGCACAATCACGCACCTTGAAACTTGGATTAGTAGAAGAGACCTTGAATTACTCTTGTCTAAAGTCCTTAGCACAATGAAAATAAAAAGAAAAAAAAAGTGAATAAAAAAAAATGGACACTGGTTTTTGTGATTACTTAGGACGAGAAAATTAATTAGTGAGGGTGCCTCATCACCTAGTGCCTTAGATCAACTGGTTTGGGAGTCACTGCTAAAAGCCTTGGGTGTTGCAAAACTAGGAAATACGCTTTAAAGGGCTAACGCATCTTGTAATCGGCTATTGGTACCTTAAGAAGTATTAACGGTCGCATGAAGGGTGTGTAAGCAAAAGTTAAGAAAAATTCACAAATTAATAAGTGCTTTGGACAATGAACGAGAGTACGATTGCTTGATTTGAATTTCCAAGTGTAGGGGTGAAAATTACACACACGTAGGGATATGTGATTAGAGTTTAGATAAGAGAAAGGAATGAAAAATAAAACTTGTATCTTTAATAGAGTTGATAGAAATTCCTAAGTGGAGATGAAACTCTAGAAGAAAAACTTAAGAAATGCTGAATTCTAAGTAATTTTATAGAACATGTACAATCTTAAGTTACATAATAAGGAAGTGTAAGAATATGGGTGGATAATTTGCGGGACGACGATAATAGAACTCCTTGTTAGAAAACCTAATTGGAAAGCAAAGGTCGAAAAACCAAGTTGATAGGATTTTGGGGGTGTAATCCGCTGAAAACCCTCAGGAGACAACACTCCTCCTACTAGGGACACCTAGAGGTTAAACGGCTTGTTGCACGTGCTCAGTGCAATCGCGTTTCCCTGCGAAAGTGCGGCTAGGTTAGAATAAAATAATAAGTTTGCTCGAGGACGATCAAAAGATAAGTTTGGGGGTATTTATTCATATCATAATATTGCAATCCATACGGCCCACTTTTATGCATTTTATAAGTAAACAGGTACTTTTGACGCTCGTTTGTTGCATGATACAGGGTACAGACTCTTGGAGCAAATACAGTGAAAAAGATAAAAGATGATACAGAAAATTAACTTTTGACCAACAAGCAGATGGACCTTACTCAAGCCGAGACGAAGAACAGTGCAAGGTCCAAAAAGACGAAAGTGAAACGGTTAAAAGATCGCTACAAATATTCACTGAGACATCTGGAGGAGAATAAGAAGCCCAACAGAGAAAATACATATGGAAATAGGAAGCCCAAGAAAAGCCAAACCAAGCCCAGAAAGATAGTGAGCCAAGCCCACCAAAGGGCCGCGGAACGGCGGCCCAAGCGCCCCATTGTCGCGGTTCCGCGGCCGTTTGGAGCCCGTGTCGGTGGATTTTTGGCGTGTCGGTGTGTCGATGCAGATGTTGGGATTTTTAGGGGGTAAATCTGTAATTTCATATCTACGAGAGTCTGTAACCCTAGCTTCACTGGTTGCTTATAAATTGTACTCAAAATCTGTAAAATGTTATGCCTCTTTTCAATCAATAAAAAATCAGATTTGTTGGGAGATCTAGAGCATCACTTTCTTGTAAGTTTTTAATTCTTTTTATTCCTGCCTTAGTTCTAATTTTATTACTTGCCCTAGTTAACTAGTTTAGCTATTTTTAATCTGCAGTAAGTTATAACACAAGATCTGAACAAACACTTTAAAACTTAAACAAAAAAATGTCGTTTTTAGATAATTCCCTAATGAGCGAGTAAAATCCTCGCTCGTTAGGGTTAGGAATAAGGGAGGGAGTGAGAGATGGATATCTCTCACCTCTTTCAATGCCAACATATTTTCAAAACAAGAACTTCATGCACGCATGTATGATCCGCCCCCTACGGCACCCTACCTACTAGGTAACGGTGAACCGTAGTATAAAAGGCCGGACATACATGACGTCCATGAAGATTGCAGCAATTAATAGGAAAGGACGGACAAGGATCTAGAGGAAGAAACTTCGTTTCTTCTCGATCATCCTAATCCCCTTTGCTAATAATTGTTGTGATTTTCTAAAAAGTTTTAATCAAACGGCATTGAAAGATGTGACAATATTGATCTCATCAACCCTACCTTAGACCTAACCCTAACGAGTTCTTTCATATCATATAAATTAGTTTTTAAATCAATCGACAAAAACCAAACAACCAACGGAATCAACTCGTGAAAACACAAAAACAGAAATTTACACATGTCTACGGATCGACCCGTATTCACCGGCTAGCTGCAAAGCGACGCCGTTTCTGATTACGGTAAACACAAATTTTCACACAAATCATCCACCATGCGATTTCTCGGTTCTGAGATGTGTGATATGTGAAACCCGATTCGAAGAGGCAGATGAGGCCGATTGCGGGTACATGGTGGAACCGGTATGGTAGCCCGGGGCAAGAAAAGGATGCTGTGTATACAGACGGTGAGCCTGGCAGAAGGACTACTACCTACCGGTGATAGTATTTGGGCTTCGCGGATATCCGGAGGATACCGACTAGAGTAGAAAGATGGATATGGGCCAATCCGTACTACCGGGGCCGAGGGACGATTCCGCAGACGGAGTCCGTGGGCCGATCCGGACTGACGGAGCCCGATATATGAGGATTTACGTGCCGATGCTGGGCACGGTTTTCATGATGTTTTCGAGTGTCAATGCTAGGCACTCAGGTTCCATGATTTTGATATGTCGCGAGGGATACACGTTGATTATATCCTCATATCTTCATGCTTATACTTTTATGATACTTACATTGATGATATGGTTGGAAGAGATCCACCTACATACATACATTGATTATATGGTTGGACGAGATCCACATGCATACATACATTGATTGTATGGTTGGACGAGATCCACATGCATACAGACATTGGTTATATTGTTGGATTATATCCGCATTCACATAGGTATTGATTACATTGTTGGCACCTATGACGACCCGGTCACCCTAGATATCATAGTATTACCCTTATGTTATAGTTGACCTAGGAGTCGTTGTTTATTCGATTTCTACTTGTAGATGTTTTTATACTCACGATTTGGCAACTCACCCCCGTTGTTCCACAGTTCTTGCAGGTTGACCGCACGGATCAGTAGTGGCATCGCTAGCATATAGCTTCATTTGGGTCTTTTGCTTTGGTAGGTGGGATCTTGTATCGTACTCACTCTTGTATTTATATTTCATATTGTATCTAGTAAACTCCATCAATCAAAATTTGTAAATTGTATAAGTAAGGAGTGTTAGGGAGACTTGTAGTTGCGAGATTTGAGTGATGGGTTTTATATTGGCTTTTGGGGTTATGTCTTGTTTATTTCTTTATCTTTTGTGGTGATCTTCACCGTTGGGCGTCGTATACTGATATTTACTGTTTTGCGTGGTTGTGATCCACCATTTGGTGATGAGCTAGCTCGCTCTTGGGGATTCCTTTATTATCATTATGTATATGTGGTTTTGCGATCAAAATATACAAAGGAGGTTCTGCCCAAATTTTCAAAAGGACGAAACATGTTTTTAAACTTGCGTAATCCACTTCCATTTTCGTGTTCCTTTTCTATGCATTTAAGCACTCTTGATTTCATTATACCTTTATTTCAAAAACTTCATCTCCTTTATTTTCTTAAAAAGGTTTAGATTTCTGGGTTTCAGCTTACTTGAATTACGTTATGCCTTTAGACGTTGCGTGATTTAAGTGCTGGTCACGAGATAATATTTTGGGTTATGACATTATTAGATATATGTATTCCCTAGAGGCCATTATTATACATGTGATGTATATTATAGTGGATTCTTTGACATATATGGGGAGGAATTTCTTGCTCAACATGATAGTATGCTATCTGGTTGCTCTTTATCTTAACATGTGCTCTTATTGTCTCTCTGTCACATGTTGATAAAGCCCTTAGGATGAGTACTTGACTACCAGGATTATGATGTAGATCATACTAGTGGGGCAAGGGTAGTCGGTAAATACATCCTTCAATTGTTCCTAGTCGTAGGAGTATCGAGACGGGGCATCGATATTCCAGAGTAGACTAGCTTATACGCTTCTTGACCTATATGATAGGCGATGGATGATCCCACATCCATTGGTGTTTGATATCAGAGAAGGTATATGGGTGCTCAGTGGAGACTGGGTACACTGAACGGACTCGTCGAGAACTCCTAGATGGTATTATACTTATCATCAGATAGTAGTTCTTTGATTTCCACCTTACCAATTTCAAGAGATCATGTAAAACGGTGGTTTTTGGGTACAGTCCCAAGTCACATGGAGAAAATGAGCGATAGGAGGGGATTTCGTCTCTCCCGGTATTGGGGGTTGATGTTGTGTTGTGCTTGATTGTCCATAACAGGAAATCTCTGGTCAGGGTTGCTGAGATCTACTGGTAAGTGTTATCAGTAGTTTCTCGAACCGTTATGGGCCTCACATCGGCATGACTTATTAGGCTATTAGGGTCTGACGTTTACCACGCTCAGGCTATGATATGCGACATATCTGACGAAAAGACCGGACTATACCGTAGTGTTACTGATTGGATTTGCAGGAGTATGAGCAGGCTTGCTTGTTGATGTTCTGATCGCTCAATACCCGGGTAGCCGTTACGTTTAGCAGACCGCTTGCGGCTTGTGAGTGACTAATATGATCACCACCTACTGCCGGTGTATTGACGAGTCTTTAGAGTCCTACACAAAGGTTTTTTGGCTTAGGAGAAACGAAGTAGGAGCACATATGTGATATGTGCGGGACCGAGATTAATGTGCGCATGTGATACCGCATTTGTTAGTTATATGTATGCCCTAAAGGTCATTATTGTACATATGATGTATATTATAGTGGATGCTTGGATATATAGAGAGAGGACTTTCTTGCTCGACATGATAGTATGCTATTTGGTTTCACTTTATCTTAACATATTGACTTATATTAGTTTACTGTCTTGCTCTCACATGTTGATAAAGCCCTTAGGATATGTACTCGACTACTGGGACTATGATGAGATCATACTAGTGGGGCCAGGGTAGTCAACGAGTACATCCTATAACTGTTCCTAGTCGAGGGTGTGTCGAGACAGGGCATCGATACACCAGAGTAGACTAGCGTATACGCATCTTGACCCATATGAGGGGCGATGGATTATCCCATATCCATCGGTGTTTTGACATCAAAGATGGTGTACGGGTGCTCAGTGGAGACTGGGTACACAGAACGGACTCGCCGAGAACTCCCAGATGGTATTATACCTCACGTCAGATGGCAATTTTCCGGTGACACTGGTATAGGTTAGTCTGTAGACCCGAGATCGTCATAGAGTCTTGTGTGGTTCCCACTGTGCTTTGATTTCCACCATACCACATCCAATAGGGCATGCAAAACGGTGTCTTTTGGGTACAGTCCCGAATCACATGGAGGCAATGAGCGATAGGAGGGGATTCGTCTCTCCCTGTATAAAGAGTTGATGTTGTGTTGTGTTCGATTGGCTATAACTGGAAGTCCCTGGTCAGGGCTGATATAGAGTGCTACTGGTATGTGTTATCAGTAGTTTCTCGACCTGTTATGAGCCTCACATCGACACGACGTATTGGTTACTGGGGTCTGACGTTTACCACCCCTAGACTAGATATGCGACATATCATACGAAGAGACCGGACTGTACGGTAGTGTTACTGATTGGATTCACAGGAGAATGTACAGGCTTGCTTGTTGATCTTCTGATCGCTCAATACCTGGTTGGCTGTTACGTTTAGCTGACCGCTTGCAGCTTGTGGGTGTTTGATATGATCATCACCCACTGCCGGCGTATTGACGATTCTTTAGAGTCCTACACAGAGGTTTCTCGGCTCAGGAAAAATGGAGTAGGAGCACATATGTGATATGTACGGGACCGAGGATAATATGATATGAGATATCATATTCTATTCTCGCGATATATGATATCAGCCGGGTATATGTGATATAGCCGGGTCATCGGATCAATTGCTGATTCGATGAATCAGTACATGTTATATTAGTCGGTTATAGTCGATATAGCCGGATTGTCGGATCAAGTGTTGATTCGATGATTTAATGTATAATTATATATGTGATATATTACATTACATTATCTAATATAAGCTCATTTTATTGATTCATTTTCTCACCGGATAATACATTAATATATATGCGATATATGTTAATTATATTATTTTCTTTTGTTACAAATATATATTATATATGTGATATATAATATTGTAACAAGTTATGATTACAAATGCAGCATGATTTGTGGAGATTAAACATAGTTAGGGTTTGATTTGGGTTAGCTTTTTCATGAAGCTTCTAGAAGCTTTATTTTGTTTCTAGCTTAGATATTTTGTTAGATATTTTGCTTAGATATTTCTAACCCAACCCAAACCCTTCACCCTAGGTTTATTCTCTACATGAGTTAAGCCACTCATTCTTAACTCAAGGGTTGTATTTTGTAACCATAGCAATAATTTCATTATTCATCACAAAAGACTTCATCTTCTTCTTCCTCCTTGAAAAGCTTACTAGCTTTTGTGTTTGTGATGATTGTGTGTGAGAAATTGATAATAAAAGAGAGCATAATTCCTACTTCATCATCCTTATCTATTCTAGCCACTTAGATTAGGGTGTTCACTTCTCTAATACTTGATTAGAGAAGTGAGAGCTTGAGTTAAAGATTCTTCAAGGTAGATCATCTTCGAAAAGGAAGACTTCAAGCAAGCATGGATCGTTCGGCTTGTGGAGCCTCTCTTGAGTCCGGGAGATCATGGATCGCGGCGAAGGGACTACTACTCGGAGCTTATGAAGCGAAGGACTGGACTACAAAGGTTATAATCCCTTTCTCTTAGATATAAAGATGTTTACTTGCTTTGTTAACCCTAATTATCTAGCAAAGATCCTCGCTTTAGGTTGTTCAGCACTTGTAAAATTTAAATCGGGCATAATTGATGCCATATAGACCCTTGTGACAGTACCTAGTAACCCAACAGTAGTATCAAAGCCTAGCTAGAGCATTAAGCGACGTGTATATGAAGTTAAAAGTCCGATCGAACCCCGAAACGTCAAATTTGACCCCCTCTCTGGAATTTTTTTTAAAAGGTGGTTTTTTCTGTATTAAAATACTCAGAAAATTAAGCAGGTGATTCTATGGATAAATGTGAAATACGTGCTCCTAACTCTCTTAAGTCGCCGCGGAACCGCGGCAATACCATGCTTTGCGCGGCGGTTTCGCGGCCGTGCTCGGGTGTCAGGGAAAGTAATTTCTTGGGTTCATCCGTATGTATTACTACATGCTTCTGAGATTTTTTAATATTACTCAAGTGTTGAGTTTTCTGGAGATCTATACAATTCGTTGATTCGATCAGAAAGTTTAACATAGTTTAGTTTTTCGGGTAATTTAGAACGTGTTAAAAGATTCGAACGGATATCAATAACTCATTTTTTTCATGACGGAAAACTTTCAAGTGTTGAATTTTTCTCGAGTTTGAAACTTTCGAAAAACATGCAAGCATATCTGTGGACCCTCTAAAAGAACGTAACCTTAACTCGATTATGTGACCGTCAAAACCGCCACCGAACCCTAGGGTTTGTGGTAGTTTAGCGTTGGCACATGTGAGGCGTTGGTTTGACCCTTCTACGGCTGGTTCATTGGGGCTGTGACATGTTCTAGGATTTTTGAACTCTGCTCAAGTGTTGAGCTATTTAGGAAATCTTGGGTTTTTGATTATTCGATCGGAAAGTTTAACTTTGTCTATATATCTAGAATGTGATATAATAAGTGGAATTCATATAGTTAGGTATGAAATGCGAAGTATGTGATATTTCGGATTTAAGATGTCTAAAGTGATTGTGGATTCCAAATGTTGTAGTTTTACAATTTCTTTTCTGTGACCGTAAGCATAGTATATGGTGTATCACCGGCTTTGTTGTTATACATCAACGACAATCGGGATACGCATACTTTCTTACGTTGATGATATGAGATATTATGTGTTGCTGTGATATGTTATATTGGATCGTCGTGTTCTGAATAGCCAGGGGTTTTATGTGAGATGAGGGTTTTTATTTTCATTCATGTAAAATTCATTTGTATGTAATATTCTTTTAATGGGGCACTTCCGGGTTGCGGTTGGTGTCACCTTTGTATATTATTTACTTTTCCGCATTAGGTAGACTCAAGGAGGGGAGCACAACTAACCGGGTTCTAGGGTACAGTGGGAGGCCATCTTGAGGAGTCGAGACCGGGTCTCCTAATCCTAGAATTGGCAGAGTTGCTTGACGCTCTCGTAGGGGTCTAGGGATGTGGGTTTGGCTATTCATCGCGACCGTGGAATCCGTGTTTTATACAGGCTCGAAATAAAACACGGACGTCCTACTATATCCAATATTTCATATGTTATCTTCTGCTGCAATGTTCTGTGATGAGATCATATTACTGCCTGAGACGAATGCTTATACTGTATATATATGATGATATATAAATATTACTGCTTTCGTTTTTCTGTGATGCTTAGGAAGCATAATTGATGGGGTTTATTAATGAGATTAATAAAAGAAAAGAAACCTAAAAGATGTTGTAGAATCAAAACATTATAAAAATTGTAGCTACAGTTTTGCTTTGCATAGCGGTATATATGATATACCCTGCAACTTATTCGATGAGGAAAGAACCGAGATCCCTTCACCGGGAGTGACCTCTTTAGCTAAACTGGCAGATGCTACAAACTCGCGGTTTAGTTTTTGACTGTTTCTATAGTTCTTGCTTTGCACAGCGGTATATATGATATACCCTGCACCTTATTCGATGAGGAAAGAGCCGAGATCCCTTCACCGGTAGTGACCTCTTTAGCGAAACTAGAAAAGCTTCAAAACCAGTCCTTTTCAAAATCACTTGTTTCTACAACGATATCAAGTTCATTACGCTCATGGTTTTCTGAAAAACCTGCGTTGCCCTCCGTCATTTCAGATAAAGACTATTTAGTAGTCGTGCTGCGTTTGTTGGCCTTTGTCAAGGCGTAGTGTGCGGTAGCTGACTGGTACTTATCTGTGTAAACATGTGATACGATTGGATTAGAGTAGTCGTACGACCTTGTTGGCCTTTGTCAAGGGTCGTGCGAGTGGGTTTATTTCAATCAAGAAATGACGGGTTGAACTTGACTAGCATCCTATGGTTTGTTAGCCTTTGTCAAGGTCATAGGGGGTTAGGGGTAAAAGAATTATCGGGAATTTCAAGTGTTGAAATTTGCAATGAGATTGCATACCTACTATGAGATAGTTGGATCCCGATACCCACTGCGAATAAGAGTTACTCCTGGGAGAATTTTACACAGGACAATTAACCGATCAAGTAGGTGTCTAGAAAGGTGTTAACGGGGTTAAGCCTCTGGGAAAACGAGGTTTATTTTAATTAGGTCCGTGCGAAAGCACGGGGAACCTCCCTCAAAGTACCAACACTGATCTGGCTGAAAGATTGACAAAATTGTAGGGTGTAATTAATCCTGGCTAATCTTACCTTTTAGGGTTTAAAGGAAGATTTGATAAAAACAGTGGGAGACATCCTGATTAGATAAGATAATAACCAATCTAATCTTTCAAGAGCATACGCTAAAGTGTTTTCTTCTCTCTCTCTCCAGGTAGCGATCATATCAGGCCTTAATCAAGATAATAATATGGATGTATTGACTGAACAAGCTTATTATACTGAGCAGGGGAACGTTGGTCCCGTTCTTTCTTATAAGTGTTATAAGACTGAGCAGGGAATAGGAGAATATTTAGATTCTCACGCCGCCCAAACGAAGAACAAGCATGATGATGCATCTTCTTCGGGTGTGTTCGTTATCGAGAACAGTTTCTCAGTTCACTCTACGTCCTAGGTATTAGATACCGGATCAGGATCCCACATATATAATATGTTACGTGGGCTACGTAAAGGTAGAGAACTGGGAATGGGTGATCATTCCGTAAGAATAGAGAATGGTGCAGATCTTGAAGTCAAGGCTGTTGGCGAATATCACCTTATGTTACCAAAAGGTAATACATTGGTTCTAAACGAATGCTATTACATTCTGACCCTGATATGCAATCTTATATCAGTTTCTTTATTGAGCAAAGAAGCATATTGTTCATATCATAATTTTGCATTATTATATTCCCCATTCTTAGTCATTTTAAAAATAAACAAGTGCTTTTGATCCATGTCTGCTACATAGTTGCAGGTTACAGGTTCTTGGAACAAAAACAGTGAAAACGATGAAAAGACGATACAAAAGTGAGACTACGACCAACAAATGGAAAGATCTTGATCATGCCTACAATTTGAAGACTAAACGAAGATCAATGAACAAGCTCACAAAGCACAAAAGGCAGTGTAAGGTTCAAGACTTTGACACGATGTAAGCGGAAAAAGTCCACGACTTTATTCACTATGGAAATCTGGAAGAAATCTAGAATACAAACTCAGAAACCAAGTAAAGAAACAAGAAGCAGAATGTAACCAGAAGCAACCAGGAAAAACAGAGCCAACAAGCCCCATATATGGCCGCGGATCCGCGGCCAAACATGGGTTTCGGCCGCGGTTCCACGGCCATAAAGAGCCCGTGTCGGTGGAAATTTGTGACGGTGTGGCGCCCGTTGACTAGTTTTCTTAGGGGGTAAAATTGTAAATGCAGACGTGAATCGATTGTAACCCTAGGGTTTCTATGATCTATAAATAGAAGCCCTAAACCTCTCTTTGAGGTATGCCTCTTCTTGTGCCTCAATATATTTATCAAAATTCAGAATTCAATTCGTGTAAATGATTGAAGAGAGCATCAAATAAAAATTAGAGTAAGTTTTCTTTTTATTGCCCTGGATAATTTTCTTTCTACCCCAGGTAAACTTTTATTATCCGCCCTAGTTAATTTTTGTTATCTGCCCTAGTTAATTTGTTTAGAATATGTTTTTCAATTCCCTAATGAGTGAGTAGTTCCTCACTTGTTAGAGTTAGGAATAGGGAAGGCTTGAGAGATGAAGATCTCTCACCCCTTTCTTGCCCATCACATCTATTTATAGGACTCCATGCATACATACACACACCGCTCCCTACGGCACCCTATCCCACGAGGTAGCGGTGATACCGTAGTTTAAAAGACCGGTTGCGTATGTTTTCCATGGAGGTTAGGGTAAGAATTAAGAAAGAAAGGACAAGAACGTAGAGGAAGAAACATCGTTTCTTCCCAATGGTACTAATCCGCTTTATTAATTATTACCATAACTCCTCATAGATCTTAAATAGGGCATAGAAAGTGGTGAGGAATATTGACTTTCAAAACTTAACCTAAACCTAACCCTAGCAAGATTTTAATCCTAGTCTACATCAAACTTAGTTTTTAGATTTAATCAATCCGATAACAATCGGAATTAACTCGTTAGAACAAATTGAGAATACACAAAATCCCTGTGGACCGACCCGTACTCACCGGCTAGCTACCAAGCGAGGCCGTTCTTTATTGCGGTTAACAATATTCTTTGATCAATTAAATGGCGCCATTGCCGGGGATGGCGTGTTATTTTCTTTTTGTAATTTCGGGTTAATATAAAATTGAAAAATCATAAAAACTGAAAAATAAAAAAATATAAAAAATCTATCATCTTGTTATGTTGTGAAGGGGATTTTCGTTTGAATTTTGCAGGATCGACGAACGAGTTTGGATCTGGAAAAATCCAGAAAGCAAAACAGAAAACGACAGATCTGAAAAGCAGAGAAAAATCAGACCAGACGAGCAGAAGAAATCTCGGGAACTGAACCGCCACCGCCACCGCGTTTCCGCCACAGAATGCTCCCTTTGGCCGCGCTTCCGCCGCATGGTGGTGACGTCATCAACTGTCACGTCCCGAAAGTACGGAATATGACCGGCACTTAAACTACGAAACGTCTCGAGGCGTACGTAATCTAAGTAAGCTGAAAACCTAGAAATCCAAACCAAGAAAAGTAGTGGAGTGAATGAAAAACTAACTAAAAGCAAGTAGTTTTAATAGCATAAGCCGAATTATGCATTTTAAAAAAACATCAAGTATTTTCTGAAAATTTCGGCAGAGTCTCCTTTGTAAATACTGGTCCCCAAACGGGATACAACATGAATAGTATACGAAATCAATAAAAAGGCATCCCAAAACGGGAGCTAGCTCTTCGTCAATCGACGGTCACAACCACACAAGCAATATAATATACAACGCCAAGGGCGAGGATCAAAACTCAAAAGGAAACTCAAAACAGCAAGAAAATCCATAGAAATACAACGCGCGACTCTAAGGTCGAAAGAATAAACATTACTGGTCTTTATCTCTAAAATAAATACATGTTTGGTTGATAGAACTTCTTGATAAAACAGAATAATAATATACAAGGTATAATGATGGGTACGATACAAATAAACCCACCTACTAATAAGTCACCCGAAAAGAAGCAGTGCCAGCAAAGCCGTAATGAAACCTGTACGGCAAAACCTACAAGAACTGTGGCACAACGGGGGTGAGTTGCCAACTCGTGAATATAATACATCTACGAAAAGAAATCACATGTATGACGTAATCCTAGGTCATACGATCATAATATATAATCCTCAAATATAAAACCTGCAGCCTATAACAATGGCTAGGGTAAATATCTAACCCAAGTGTAATCTCATGTGCCCGTGTCAGTGCCTCAGGTAGCAATATATCATATGGATGCGGTATGAATGCATGAAAACAGAATACATGAAACTGAAGAAACTGCTTTCATAACTTAGTGAGATTTTTGTATATTTAAAATGAGGTATCATAATAAAATCAGCATAAACAGTGTCCGGCATCGACACAAAACAAGTATCCAAATATCTCGATATCTCTGTGTCGCAATCTCTGTACCTCAATATCTCAAATATCTCTGTATGTCTCAATCTTACTATCTAGGGCGCTGTCAGTCCAGACCGGCCTCTAATATCCATCTCAAGACTACGACGGTATCTTCCGGATATCCGACGCGTCGGGTAAAATCACCAGTAGGTAGTGCTCCCCAGCCAGGCTCACATCGTCATCACCACGCGCTTCTTGCCCCGAGGTACCTTACCGGGTCCACCATGTACCCAAAACGGTTCATCCGTCTCCTCGAATCGGGTCTCGAAATCCATCAGCAAACTCATGGTGGACGACTCATACATCATGGGAAAACAGCGCTTTTTATTTAAAAAGAGAGAGAAGAAGTTTGTATAAGTATTGCGGTTTTCTCCCAAATCCCGAAAATCTCATGGAAATCCGAATCCAAAACCTCAATAGCACGTAAAATAGTGAATATATGCATGAGAATCCATGAATGCGGCATAACAATGAATAACAGTATGCATGAAGTGACAAGTAATAAATACAATGTCTAAACTGGCATATAAGACAACTACACTAATATCATGTCAAAACTACTATCTAACAAGCTAAGTCAAGCAATAATATTCTCTAAGTGTACGTGACATGGCAATTACCGATGAAGATGTGTGTGAGCCGGCAAGTAAGTGTACGTGGTACATACGCATCATCGGTAATACTGCTGGTGTCCTAACAGCATGATATCAATAATAGAATACGAATCACAATAAGTATGCGATGCAGAGGAACAGCAATAATGAGCGGGAGCTAAATACTCGACAAAAAGATAACAAATCTATATTTAATATAAATCTAGTCTAACAACTACACTAAACTAAAGGGCTAAGCTAACTGGCTACTGAAGGTAAGGAAACCGCCTAACCTCTGAGTCGATACATATACCTACATGTATATGTTAGTCGGTGATCCTGCCTCAATAATATCACATCCGATACCATATCTATAATCAGACATTCCCAAGTCAAGAGTGCGGATCAAACATCAATATATAGCTCGTACGTAAATCCGTCGTACGGCATCCTCAAATCGGGGTACAGGTCAGTATCACATTCATAAAATTAATCATTTGGTATCCTCTTTATCAAAGATCATAATCCGGGGTACTGATCTACGTCTAGTACAATACTAATATCATCAATCTAATCATGATCTGACTGCTGATCTACAGCCTCATACAAACCGATATCATCATCATGTATCGTCATAAAGAGGTATACATCGCCTAATGCGACCTATTATGAATATCTTAACATATCTTATCTCATATCACGATCACATGTCAACCATTCAATGTATAACACTACTCACATGTATCGACGTCCCAAGATCCGCTATAACATCAGGTCGTATCTCAAGTACGAATCCTGGCATATCTCCGTTCTCGCGGTCTCAATCAAATCTTATCGACTCATCTCAAATCCAAAGTACTATCCTCAAATCCAGTATGTGAACATATAGTCCCATACCCATGTGAACACATAACAATATAACCCCATATAAGCACATATGAAATAAGAATGTATGCAAGTATAGGTGTGTGTGTGTGTAAATGTGGTGCAACCTCTACTCTAGGGTCTCGCAACACTAAACCTATCCAATCACACTTAAAATCTATCTTTATCATCAATAAACTCAACAATATATAATCAATATATATGTGTGTATACGTATTTGTATACATCACCACGAACTGCGGGGGTGCTATACGCTATCCACCCGACTTCTCCCCGTAGATATAAATCTACTCACCTGGTCCTCGCTCGCCGGTGCCGACGTTGCCACGCGCTTGCTTGTCGTCCCGAAGTCCACATGGGGTACCTACATACCATAACGCACCGTATCGCATTAAAATCTGACTCATGACCAAAACGACCCACGAATCCCACATAGGTCAAAACCTATGGTTGTTTTCACAAATCAACCCAAAAACCCTCGACGTCGGCATACAAACGCCAAACCATCGAGAAAAACCCAAACACACCCATGTTCGCATTCACAACCACTAAACATATATATAGAATAGGTTAAAATTCACAAAAACCCCAAACTCACTTTAAAAGCTATTTTTCCGAAAACCTACCAAGTAAGGTTTACCGTTTTTGTACAAAACATAATGTTTTAACAATTCTAGTGACCAAGATAATAACTTAATATCTTAATTATTCCATAGAAACCATTACGTAACTTTTAAACTCACAGTTTAATTCAATTTCAAAACCCTAGTTTGCAATTTTAACCAATTTCGACCATTTTATAGCAAAAATGCACATACAATAATCTAGCTTGGATTTGCTTGATCTAAAGCATTAAACTACATTTTATAATGTTAATGAAGTCATGAAAAACCTAATTACATTTTTCTCTTAATCAAATTCATGGTTTACAAAAACCTAGTTAGCAATATAGCTTAATTATTACAAATTTAATTTAACAAAAATGCAAACTAGCAACTAGATTAATTTTAGCAAGGAATTACATGTTAATCTTCCCATCACAACCATAATCCAATAACCAAATCCTAACCTTCATTCAAAACCATCCACTTGAATTTTCAAACTTGAATTCAAACCCCCCTTTTTTTAAAACACCTAATAATGCTTGATTTAAACATTCAATTAACAACTAACAAATATGGATGAATCTTTATACCTCATGATCAAGAGATCAACATGAAGATCATAGCCTCCAAAATGCCAAATTTCCTCTAAGATCCATGCTAGCTTGGGAAAAGAAATAATGGGTAGAGATTGAATTTGGAGTTTATGGGGTTTTTTATTTGGATTTTGATGAAAACACTTTAGGGTTTTGCAAGAAATGAAGGAGAACAAAAGAAAGGGCGCTGCTGAAATTTTCGGCTGAGAGGGGAGTGGGGGAAAGGTGACGGAAATTCTAAGGTCAAAGCCCTATCAAATCACTTTAAACCCATACCCAATTTAATATATTAAAACCCTTTTTAAAACCATTCATTTTCTCCAAGATTTGAAGTCAACCAAGAGGGAAAAATATGAGCTGTTGATGGTGGTAGGGCCGGCCATGGTGGAGGGGTGAGGAAATGTGAGAGGTTACAAAGAATTTTCTTGCAAAAAGACCCCCTCAAGTTTCCAAATTGCAAGTTTTAGTTTAAATTGATTAAATTTTAATTTCCCTAATTATAACCGGTTAGAACTTGAAATAAAATGCTAAAAAAAATTATATTACTCACTAGATTTTAGTTGACATGGTTCTATAGTGTGTAATTGTAATACCCGGTTCTTTTGCTCACTAATATCCGTATTTTCATACAACGCTACTTACAAGTTTAATTATTTATATTTAAAATTGTTTTGTTTTAACCCTTTTACCTTCTTCCTGTATTCGTTGTCCCAACCACCCTAATCCCTTATACGTTCCCATCGATAAAAGTTTTTCTATTTTCCTAGTTCCCCGATGTTCCCTCTCCCCTCGTAAATTTTGTGTGAAACCGTTGTTAGGTTTTTTCAGTATTTAAATCTTCCTGAACCCTTAAAACCTAGGCAAGCCAAACAATAAAATTATAACCCCAAAATGAATTAATTTCCCTTTTACTTGGTCCCCTGCCCAAGCTTTAAATATTGTTTCCTCCAAACTCAAGCCCACTCTTTTTCCCCCTCAAATAAATTAATTAATTCCCTTTTAAATCGACCCAGCCCAACACAAATCAAATTAAATTAATTTAACATCAATTTTCCTTCGGCCCAAGCTCCCAAAACCCAACAGAATTCACAACTTTAAAATTTAACTAAAATCCCTCTCCGCTGGCCCAACCCAGTTTCCCACACCCACTCCAACTCGACCCGACCCGCTTCACTTTCCTTCTTCCCCAACTTCCATATCTTCTCCCGCTCTTTTCGCGCGCCCTCACGTTCCCCCACGTTGCCGCCTGCTACGCCAACGCCCCGCTCCTCACGCCCACGACGCGCGCGCCCCTACGACCCGCTCCCCCAACGGCTCACTCCTCTTCCCTCACACTCTCGACCTCAAACTCCTTCTCTATCTCTCTCAAAATCTCACTTCCCTCCCCCTTCACTGTCGACCACCGTTGTATCTTCATCGCCGCCGCCGACACCGACATCTTCGCCATCGCAACCTCTACCACCATGAGCTCAGCCCTCTGACGAGCCGCCTCCTTCCAGCATCCAAGCATCTCGGCTCGCCGACGCCCATAGACGCCAACACCTCACCGTCGACAACCTCCCTTATTGCCGTCGTGGCAGTCCTTAAGCACCGTCACCAGCAACACCTCCTCACTCTCCTCCATCACAACTCCACCGAGCTCCACGCCAAATTCATACCTAAGAACCCATCACCGGCGCCATCACCACCTCGCCGCCGTTGCACTCGTTGTCTCCATCGTTGTCGTCCAAACCACACCGCCATCGCCAACATATTTAATGTCGCAGTAGTCATTATCATCACATAGCCCAAGCTTCAAGCCAAGTCTTCCGGCATCTCATCAAACACTCTCTCCCTCTAATTCCCTATGTCTACATCTCTCCCCCCTCTCTCTGTTTCCCACTCTGTCTCTCTGTTTCTCTCTCTCTGGTTCTCTCTCCCCCTCTCTCACTCTCTCTCTGGTTCTCTCTCTCCCTCTCTGTCTCTCTCTGTTTCTCTCTCCCTTTCTATGGTTCTCTTTCCCCCTCTCCCTATCTCTCTCTGTTTCTCTAAAGATCTCTCTCTCTCTCTCTCTCTCTATATCAGCACACTATCCCCTCACACCAAAGTAAGGAACAACCCGGAGCAGTGCGGAGAATGAATGTGCGGAGATTAACTGGATTGAGTACAACTACCTGATTCCGAGGCTAAAACCTGTGCTGCGTTCATGACGCGATCGTGCCATTGCCACCGACGTGCATCACCAGAACGTCTCCAGGCAAGTACCCTACTTGCCACATTCTAATTTATTCGTGTTACAAACTAAAATCGTATAAATTCCATATTTTTAATACCCGATAAATTATATGACATACCTGTTCGATGCAAGATCCCAATGAAAATATTCACTCAATTTGACGGAACTCACTTGCATAGTCTGGCCCGTATGGTAGTGAACCTTGTGTAGAAATTTCACTGTAAAATATGACCGTTAACGACTTAAACGAACACCCCCAATTACACCCACAAAAACTGTGAATTTCCCGCACCTGAAAATCGTTAAAATCATAATAAATCGTGTACATATTGAAATGATGTGTTCAAGGACTCAAATCGAAGCCAACTCGATGACCTGTAACCCTAACTAAGTTTCTAATGGTTTCTATACTTAAATTGTAACGATAATTGGGTCGGAGTGCTCTGGACTGCAGTCCAGAGCGACTCTGGTTACTGTTTGTTGTCCCGTAATGTGTACCACCTTGTTTCCTGAACTCGTATGTTGCGGAACACTGCAGTTTATTAAAGGTGAATCTGTTAGATAAATAACACAAGTGGTTTCTTTCCGTTTTATCGTCGTTTGCTATTTAATCTGCAATTTAAAAGACCGGGACGTATAGCAGTCCCAAACAGAACCAGAACAGAGACACCCCAATGTTGAATAGTGTATAACTCCTGACTTACAGACGCGATTGAGAATCCGTCTATTGCGTTGAAAACCTTACTGGAAACCCTAGATTTCATTCAACTGTGGCATCGCTAAAAACTGATCCCAACTGGGATTAAAATGCGTTGCGAAACGGACTTTCGATTCTGAAACCGGATTTCCAGCAGTGAACGCTTAAAATGAAATGTCCATATCTAGTGATCCTAAAACTCGATTGACGTGAAACCAAATTTTCTGTGTAGATAATCAAATATACTACCTATCCCTTGTTCATTGTTCCGCTAAATTTGGCATGTATGCTTTATGATAAATTATGCAAGTGGTAGTATACCGACATATGACATCGTAATCATGCTTTAGACACTGTTTCTCACCACATCATATATAAGTCATTGCATTGATAACCTAGTGATCATGTGCATTACCCAGTGTTAGGTATTAGTGGCGATTGTGGCAAGTACGTTGGTGTTCGTGCATGAATGGATAAGTGAAAGTGACACGTACTTGTACACAATCAGTGGACCCTATTGTTCTATTGCATTGTCGACGTCTGTGGGATGCGTATAAGTGTGACTATAAGTGGTATGGGACACTTATGGAAGCTCTTGTATGGGTGTCACAGGTAAGGCACCAGACACTGCCTATTTATCCTGGGTATCAGTCGGGACGTGCTTGATGGAGATCCTGTCTCCAGTTCTCGCGCAGACTTGTCATGGACTGACCGGTATTTGAGGTTATGGTTGGCGTTTGATGTAGACCACGAGGTGTGGGGTAGTTTGAGTGTGAGTTCAACAGAATCTCGGGAGTCCCATGCCGGCATATATATATGGAGATATATGGAGATTTACAGGGTACATGATTATTACCGTGAGTTATATTTTGGGCCTGTGGTCCCTTGCCCTTGGGTTCTACCCTTGGGTGGAGGACACTTACGAGTGGTTGACTCTCACACTTGGACTGACGATAGGCTTAGTGACCTGTACAGTGAGACTTAGAGACTGATAGGGATAGTGACATTGACATGCATTACTTATTGTATTGACACACCTGACAGACTATTTTACTGCTTTACTGTTCACCTGACCTATTAGACACTGCATTGATTACTCCATGTTAATATCTTTACCGTCTTGATTTACTGTTATATATCTATTGTCACTGCTTGAGATACCACTTGCATATACAGATATATATATTTCTATCGTGTCGCTCTGACGACCTGAGTATGCATGCTCAGGGTAAGGAGTGGATCTAGCCTGGATCAGGACCTGACGTACCTCGAGGACATCGCGGACATCTTGATCATCTATCCAGAGCTATACTCTTTTGACCTCCATCATGTCAGTTCTTTGTATTTGTTTTGTTTTAGTTACTGCATTTCTCACTACCTGTACATTGTTTACTGATTACCATGTAAAGCTAGAAGTTGAAGTGTGACTACGGCAGGATATTTCTTTTACCGTAGGAGCATGGCTGGCCTTGTCAACCTCTCGTATTCCTTATTTTGGGAAGCGGGGCGTGACATGGTTTTGTTGGTATCAGAGCCAGGTTTTGCTTCGATTGGGATTGCAGTTCCATGTAGTGTTTGACAATCTAAGACACCCTTCTGTCTGGATTGTGAAGTTGTTATTCTTAATCTTGATTCACATAGTGTATTCGGCTATGCATTTTGATTTATCCGCTAGGGTTTGAGTGACTTGGAGTTCTACAGTTGATTTCCACTTGTAATAAATTTCATCACATCCGATATTCTCGATTCCTTGCCTAATCCATATTATCTTTTGATTCTTATAGCTTGTGCCTTATATCTTCCTCAAAATTGTTGTTTCAGGACCATGTCTTCCAACGACCCTTCCTCTATCTCCACTCCCCAGATCCAGACCGTGGAGATTCTGGATGCACTGCAAAGTCTGAAGGAAGCCCAAGAGCGAACAAATGACCTGTTAGCCGAAGGACTAAGAAGGAAGATGACTCAGGCACCAGCGAAAGTCTCCAATCGTTAAGGGATCCCTGTTAGATGAGGAAAAGAGGTGAAGATGAAGCGCCCACTTGTTTCCCCGCGACAGAAGCAGCGGAAGGCTCCCCGTTGTGGATACTGCAAGAATCCAGGACACCTTCAGAGAGATTGTCACAGCGCCAAAGGGCAGTGCCTGATTTGCTGATCCAGCGAACACCTTATCAACGGTTGCCCTAAATAGAAGGAGCTACAAGGAGGAGATTCGTCCACACTCTCCACTTCGGCCAGGTGATGGTTATTGCATAGTTCGAACTTCGAGGATAGGGCGGACCCAGCACGGGATTCAACTGCGTGACGAGAATGCAGCGGTCTAGTAATCGAAGAAAGAGTTATCACATTCTCTGCTTTTAATAAAATGTTGTCACATGTAAATATTTCTCTTTTCATTTGAGATCCTGTATCCGTTAAACTTTTGGCTGAATGTAATAAAATTCTGAGTAGTGATGTATGTATCGTCCCCTTTCCTCCTCACTTTACTTATACTATTCGTTGCATCAGTATTCTAGATTTTGTTTTTCAGTCCTTGCTTACCGCATATTTTCCTTGTACTCCGTATCCTTGATTATTTTCCTAATATGTTCCCCTGTCTGATCATGACTCTTTTTATTCAGGCCATGGCCCACCCTGGAGCAGCGCCGCATCTAGATGAGGATGCACAGTCATGCGTTTCCTTAGACCGTATGTTGGTGAGTTCTGACGATGAGATCAACGGCCCCCAGGTCATTTTCGGAAACAGTGATTCCGGGGATGAAGGAACCGCCGCCCCAGAGGTTGACATGATCGTCGATTCCGACGAGGAGGAAGGAGAACCTGGAGAGAACCCGATAGAGGAAGATCCCGAGTAGGGCCCGATAAAAGAGAATCCCATGGAAGAGGATCCAGAAGAAGAGAATCACATGGAGGCAGACCTCGATGAAGAAACTCCAGCCAAGGATGAAGGATCGGAAGAACAAGACCCGGCGGTGGAAGAACTCCCAATGGCGGTCCCATCGAGGCGATATGAGAATGGACGCCCCTACCTGAGTGCGTGAGCCTACCGTAACCTGCTGAACCTCCACAGCCGCGATTGACGGGATTTAGCTGTAGTCTCCTCTGGTCAAATAAAATCTATGTATAGTTTAGAGCCATCTTTTACTTTCGAGAATGATTTGTTTGGAATTTTTCTGGAATGAAATAAATTTGCTGGGTTCGCTAATCTTTTCATCTTTTGGTTCTCATGATGCTTGACTGTTTCCCCTATACATTTATTTTCCTCCTGAGATCCCTAACTGTTCACCCTTACACCCTGGGCTGACCCGACCCCAATCTCTTCGACCTTCAGTCTAAAGTCGTCACACTCCGACCTTTTGAGTGAGCCATACTCCATTGTAATCCCTACCCTAGCTAGCCATATACATTTTTGTGCTGTATCCTATTGCCCTAACTATATTTAGGGACATCATTATTCGAAAATTTAGTTTTCATTAGTTTGTATTTATCGGAAAGTGCGTGTTATGGACTACTCCGTTTTATGTATTTTAAGTACACTACTATTCTTCTCATTTTTGTGGTAGCACAATCATATATTGCACATATTATTTTGTGCTATGTTTCTTATTTTCACCATGTGGTTTTAAAAGTTATGTTAAAATTGGTTGATTGATACGTTACTCTAAAATGTTTAACCCACCGACAAATACTTCACTATTTCATTTTGGTGGTGTCTTATACTTATTATTTTAGCTGCGCTATTTTCGATATATATAGGTGTGCACATATTTAGGATTTCGATTTTTCTAGTACGCCTCGAATACTATTATTCGTTATTGCTATTTTATTCTTTGTACATATAGGTTGCCCTTATAGTTTTCCGGCATTATACTTACCCTTTTAGTTGTGTTATTCTTATACATATATAGACCTTCAAAGAAATTTTTATCCACCTGTTTTAAGTAAATCATTATGTGTTAATATTCGATGGGGTAGCCTTTCGCTTGTTGTTTTGTAGCTTATCATTTATTTTAAATTTCGAGAACGAAATTTTTGTAAGGGTGGTATGATGTAATACCCGGTTCTTTTGCGCACCAATATCCGTATTTTCATAAAACGCTACTTACAAGTTTAATTATTTATATTTAAAATTGTTTTGTTTTGTTTTGTTTTAACCCTTTTACCTTCTTCCTGTATTCGTTGTCCCAACCACCCTAATCCCTTGCACGTTCCCATCAATAAAAGTTTTTCTATTTTCCTAGTTCCCCGATGTTCCCTCTCCCCTCAAAAATTTTGTGTGAAACCGTTGTTAGGTTTTTCAGTATTTAAATCTTACTAAACCCTTAAAACCTAGGCAAGCCCAAACAATAAAATTAAAACCCCAAAATGAATTAATTTCCCTTTTACTAGGTCCCCAGCCCAAGCTTTAAATATTGTTTCCTCCAAACCCAAGCCCACTCTTTTTCCCCCTTAAATAAATTAATTAATTCCCTTTTAAATCGACTCAGCCCAACACAAATCAAATTAAATTAATTTAACATCAATTTTCCTTCGGCCCAAGCTCTCAAGGCCCAACAGAATTCACAACTTTAAAATTTAACTAAAATCCTTCTCCACCGGCCCGGCCCAGCCCAGTTTCCCACACCCACTCCAACTCGACCCGACCCGCCTCAAAATCAACCCGACCCGCTTCACTTTCCTTCTTCCCCAACATCCATATCTTCTCCCGCTGTTTTTGTGTGCCCTCACGTTCCCCCGCGTCGCCGCCTGCCACGCAAACACCCCGCTCCTCGTGCCCACGACGCCCGCGCCCCTACGACCCACTCCCCCAATGGCTCACTCCTCTTTCCTCACACTCTCGACCTCAAACTCCTTCTCTATCTCTCTCAAAATCTCTCTTCCTTCCCCCTTCACTGTCGACCACCGTTGTATCTTCATCGCCGCCGCCGACACCGACATCTTTGCCATCGCAACCTCTATCACCATGAGCTCAGCCCTCTGACGAGCCGCCTCCTTCCAGCATCCAAGCATCCCGGCTCGCCGACGCCTATAGACGCCAACACCCTCACCGTCGACCACCTCCCTTATTGCCGTCATGGCCATCCTTAAGCACCGTCACCACCAACACCTCCTCACTCTCCTCCACCACAACTCCACCGAGCTCCTCTTCAAAACCCATACCTAAGAATCCATCACCGGCGCCATCACCACCTCGCCGCCGTTGCACTCATTGTCTCCATCGTTGTCATCCAAACCACACCGCCATCGTCAACATATTTAATGTCGCAGTAGTCATTATCATCACACAGCCCAAGCTTCAAGCCAAGTCTTCCGGCGTCTCATCGAACAACTATAGCCGTCGTCGGCGCCTATCTCTTCTCCGGCTCCCGACGTCGAGCCCTCGCCGGCGCCGCCGTCGACCCCGTCGTCACCAGGTGAAATCTCTCTCTCTCTCTAATTCCCTCTCTCTCCATCTCTCCCCTCTCTCTCTGTTTCCCTCTCTCTCTCGGTTCTCTCTCCTCCTCTCCCTATCTCTCTCTGTTTCTCTCTCACTCTCTCTTTGGTTCTCTCTTTCCCTCTCTCTATCCCTCTGTTTCCCTCTCTGTCTCTCTCTGTTTCTCTCTCTCTCTCTCTCTCTGGTTCTCTCTCCCCCTCTCCCTATCTCTCTCTGTTTTTCTAAAGATCTCTCTCTCTGTATCAGCACCACTATCCCCTCACACCAAAGCAAGGAACAACCCGGAGCAGTACGGAGAATGAATGTGCGGAGATTAACTGGATTGAGTACAACTACCTGATTCCGAGGCCAAAACCTGTGCCGCGTTCGTGACGTGATCGTGCCATTGCCGCCGCCGTGCATCACCAGAACGTCTCCAGGCAAGTACCCTACTTGCACATGCTAATTTATTCGTGTTACAAACTAAAATAGTATAAATTCCATATTTTTAATACCCGATAAATTATATGACATACCTGTTCGATGCAAGATCCCAATGAAAATCTTCACTCAATTTGACGGAACTCATTTGCATAGTCTGGCCCGTAAGGCAGTGAACCTTGTGTAGAAATTTCACTGTAAAATATGACCGTTAACGACTTAAACGAACACCCCCAATTACACCCACAAAAACTGGGAGTTTCCCGCACCTGGAAATCGTTAAAATCACAATAAATCGTGTACATATTGAAATGATACGTTCGAGGGCTCAAATCGAAGCCAACTCGACGACCTGTAGTCCTATTTAAATTTCTAATGGTTTCTGTACTGAAATTGTGACGATAATTGGGTCGGAGTGCGGCTCTGGACTACAGTCCAGAGCGACTCTGCTTACTGTTAGCTGTTCCGTAATGTGTACCACCTTGTTTCCTGAACTCGTATATTGCTAAACTCTGCAGTTTATTAAAGGTGAATCTGTTAGATAAATAACAAAAGTGGTTTCTTTCCATTTTATCTTCGTTTGCTATTTAATCTGCAATTTAAAAGGCCGGGACGTATAGCAGTCCCAAACAGAACCAGAACGGACACCCCAATGTTGAATAGTATATAACTTCTGACGTACAGAAGCGATTGATAATCCGTCTATTGCGTTGAAAACCTTACTGGAAACCCTAGATTTCATTAAACAGTGGAATTGCTAAATTCTGATCCCAACTGGGATTAAAATGCATTGCGAAAAGGACTTTCGATTCTGAAACCGGATTTCCAGAAGTGAACGCTTAAAATGAAATGTCCATATCTAGTGTTCCTGAAACTCGATTGACGTGAAACCAAATTTTCTGTGTAGATAATCAAATATACTACCTATCCCCTGTTCATTGTTTTGCTAAATTTGGCATGTATGATTTATGATAAATTATGCAAGTGGTAGTATACCGACATATGACATCGTAATCATGCCTTAGACACTGTTTCTCACATCATATTTATGTCATTGCATTGATAACCTAGTGATCATGTGCATTACCCAGTGTTAGGTATTAGTGGCGATTGTGGCAAGTATGTTGGTGTTCGTGCATGAATGGATAAGTGAAAGTGACACGTACTTGTACACAATCAGTGGACCCTATTGTTCTATTGCATTGTCGACGTCTGTGGGACGCGTATAAGTGTGACTATAAGTGGTATGGGACATTTATGGAAGCTCTTGTATGGGTGTCACAGGTAAGGCACCATACACTGCCCATTTATCTTGGGTATCAGTCGGGACGTGCTTGATGGAGATCCTGTCTCCAGTTCTCGCGCAGACTTGTCATGGACCGACTGGTATTTGAGGTTATGGTTGGCATTTGATGTAGACCACGGGGTGTGGGGTAGTTTGAGTGTGAGTTCAACAGAATCTCTGGAGTCCCATGCCGGCATATATATATGGAGATATATGGAGATTTAAAGGGTACATGATTATTACCGTGAGTTATATTTTGGGCCCGTGGTCCCTTGCCCTTAGGTCCTACCCTTGGGTGGAGGACACTCACGAGTGGTTGACTCTCACACTTGGAATGACGATAGGCTTAATGACCTGTACAGTGAGACTTAGAGACTGATAGGGATAGTGACATTGACATGCATTACTTACTGTCTTGACACACCTGGCATACTATTTTACTGCTTTACTGTTCACCTGACCTATTAGACACTGCATTGGTTACTCCATGTTCATATCTTTACAGTCCTGATTTACTGTTATATATCTATTGTCACTGCTCGAGATACCACTTGCATCTACAAATATATATATTTCTATCGTGTCGCTCTGACGACCTCAGTATGCATGCTCAGGGTGATGAGTGGGTCTAGCCTGGATCAGGACCTGACGTACCTCGAGAACATCGCGGACATCTTGATCATCTATCCAGAGCTATACTCTTTTGACCTCCATCATGTCAGTTCTTTGTATTTTTTTTGTTTCAGATACTGCATTTCTCACTACCTGTGCATTGTTTAATGATTACCACGTAAAGCTAGAAGCCGAAGTGTGACTACAACAGGATATTTCTTTGACCGTAGGAACATGGCTTGCCTAGTCAACCTCTCGTATTCCGTATTTTGGGAAACGGGGCATGACAGTAATTAGCCTATTCAAATTTGTATTTATCGCTAATTTAATATATTTGTGACGGCTTAAAGTAATATTAAAATAATTAATTTCGGAAATTTTTTCAGAAAATTAGAAATTTTACCAGTGGCTCAATAAACACTAAATACTCGCAATTACATAACTAGAATATGTTTATTTAATTTTATAATAAAGATATTTGTATTTTAAATTTTTACAGAAAACCCCCTTATTTTACCGATTTTTCCGAAATTTCACCGAAACGATTTTCAAAACGTTACAATCTTTCCCCCTTAAAGAAATTCGGTCCTGAATTTAAATTAAAACTCCCCCCAAATACTAAAACATCTAAGCAAAACCATTAAGTCGTCGGGGCTCCGAAATCATAAATACATAAAACAAATCGTAGCGCAACGCATGCGCATGAAAAATGAGCATATAACTCAAAATCAAAACTCCGTCAAGCATCCTGCAATCATCGGAGTCATGGTAAAGACACAATGTCTAAATCCAAAATGAAAATCAATATAATATACATCATTAAAACATCTGGAAGCACTGCATGCCAAATCTTCTTCAAATCGCTGTGCGATGCTCGCAGCACTGCACAGTGACGGACGTCTATTGTAAGAAAATAACTATATACATATATACCTTTTGTTTAAAATGTACGTTCCGCCGTTTTGGAAACAATTTAGAAGGGTCTCCTTGTTTTAAACATTTCGTATCATATCAGACACGTAAGTAAATACTGAGACTATAGCTCGCTTTTTGGAAATCCCTTCAATAACTATCAATGCATGCAAAATATATTCAGATACTGTCCTGTGACTAGTCCTGCTCAGTACTAAACCAAACAGCAAACATCATAAAATATACTGCTCTAATCATAAATTAGTCCCAAAATATGCATATGAATACTACGTGCGTCTGGTGCCCACGGATATCAAAATCCATGAATATGCCATACATACGCACAGAAACAATATCTAAGTGCATCGGGTGTGCACGAAACATCTGTCAAAGGCAACGTGTGTGCCTGACAGCACAAACAGGTGCATCTGACATGCACGAAGAATCTCGATTTAGTGCATCTGGTGTGCACCAAAATCATCTGGTGTGCACCAAAATCGCATCTCAAAACATGCGCCCAACATGCGCGAAAACCCAAATCAGGTGCATCCATCATGTACGAAATCATGTAATCCAATATCAAGCGCCGAACATGAGCAAAATCCAATCAGGTGCACAAGGTGTACAAAACAAATATCGAACATCACAATCGAAGTCGAAGTCCAGTGCATCTAAGTGCACAAAATGCGAATCACTGCACGGCAAGCATATGTGAACTATACCGAGTGCAAGAACCAAATCATGTGCGTACATATGCACAAAATCAACTCAACTGTATGAAACCCATAAAATCATAAACATGAGAAACCAAGGCACGAAAACGATATCAAGTGCAATAACTGTGCAAAAATCGTAAATACTCAGTAGGTGCAACCATGGTGCATGAAAACAAATATCATGAAACTCAATCATCAAAATCAATCATGCAAATAGATCGCCCAAAATACCGAAATCAAGTATGGCGGAATAGTTCCGCTCAAGCACACCCTCAAGAATCTCTGACCAACTCTCGTGGTCACTCATAGCATGTCTCGTCAATGATCATGAACTCTGGCATGCTGGTGTGCGTAACATGACCACTCCTGGGTCCAAGTCTTCTCGTAATTTATTCTAGAAAGGTCCTGTCGAGGTCTCTCCCAAATCTCGTCTCTGCCGAACTGTCCGGAAGTCATCGTCCTTTACTATATCTGTTTCTTATTCCGGAACGGCTGCATACTCATCGCGACTCCTTTTGGAAGGTATATCCAAGCACAATGCCTCGGTATGCGTATCGCATCTCTGATGTCGGCGGAGTGGAACGTCATCTTATCCAGATCTTGTACGGACCTCTTACTCCACTTTTCTCTAATATCGACTGCTTCGGACTCGTCTCGTCGTGGCTGCATGGACTGAGCTCCAACGGCTATCCTTGTATCTGGAGTCTCCCAAAAAATGCATCTCACCATCTAGCATCCGAATGAAGTCGAACCATCCGATCGATTCGTCAAAACCTCATAATCCCCCAAGAGCTCAACATCTTGGGTACAGTTTAACAGTATCGAGTACATACCACAGCATCGATGGTCCAGCCGTAGAAGGATAAACCCAAGCCTCACTAATGGCGCCGCGGAACTGCCGCAAACCCTAAGGTTCAAAGGCTTTCACACGGTCATTAAGTCGAGTTAGGGTTTCATTCTTCTAGAGGGTCCATAGAATTGCCTGCATGTCTTTCCGAATACTTTAAACTTGGAATACTAGGTTTCTGACATTCGATCGTCTCTATCGACTCTCAACGTATCCGCATGAAGTCGTCTCTAGCTGGAATCAATCTATCTGATGACCTCGCATCGGGGTAGCGAACGAACCCCATGTCCTAGTCATTCATCCCCGGTGACTAGCGACCTTCTCTCATCTCTTAGTACAACTCGTACTGCAATAGCTCCAACATCTGGGGCGATATCTTGTCGTTCGCAGCAACAACTGGCTCACTCGTCTGCACGCTGAACCGTGCCTTAATCATCATGAATAAGCAATACATCAACGGTCATCAAAATCTGGTTGACCCTATCAGTGGCTCAATCCTCTAGGACTGATCTGTACGTCTGAGTAATCTCATACAGCAATCCACCCAACACTCGTGGCGCGAAAACACAATAAAAAGACACATCTCTTCAATCGTGTGTCGCCGGAATCACGCCCTGGTCAGTCCTCGTTCTTGACGAGCTCGTGCTGACCGCAACTCTAGCCGTAACTCTCCCTGCCCGTAATCATGGCAGCAAAACCATGACTGGTACCGATGAGGCTAGATCATAGGAAGGAATATAGTACTGAACAAAGAAATGTACATCCCAAGGTTTCTTAAGTGGAGTAGCGTATCGTAAGTAAGCCGCGGAACATACCCACGGTACGTCACTCTACTTTAGTCACCTATTCCATCAACCAAGGGTCATCCTACGCTCCGAAGGTAAAACCTAACGCTCTGATACTAACTTTGTCACGTCCCGAAAGTACGGAATATGACCGGCACTTAAACTACGAAACGTCTCGATGCGTACGTAATCTAAGTAAGCCAAAAACTCAGAAATCCAAACCAAGAAAAGTAGTGGAGTGAAGATAAAAGCAAGTAGTTTTAATAGCATAAGCCGAATTATGCGTTTTAAAAAAACATCAAGTATTTTCTGAAAATTTCGGCAGAGTCTCCTTTGTAAATACTGGCCCCTAAACGGGATACAACATGAATAGTATACGAAATCAATAAAAAGACATCCCCAAGCGGGAGCTAGCTCTTCGTCAATCGATGGTCACAACCACACAAGCAATATAATATACAACGCCAAAGGCGAGGATCAAAACTCAAAAGGAAACTCAAAACAGCAAGAAAATCCATAGAAATACAACGCGCGACTCTAAGGTCGAAAGAATAAACATTATTGGTCTCTATCTCTAAAATAAATACATGTTTGGTTGATGGAACTTCTAGATAGAACAGAATAATAATATACAAGGTATAATGATGGGTACGATACAAATAAACCCACCTACTAGCAAGTCACCCAAAAAGAAGCAGTGCCAGCAAAGCCGTAATGAAACCTGTACGGCAAAACCTGCAAGAACTGTGGCAAACGGAGGTGAGTTGCCAACTCATGAATAGAATGCATCTACGAACAGGAATCGCATGTATGACGCAATCCTAGGTCATACGATCATAATATATAATCCTCAAATATAAAACCTGCAACCTATAACAATGGCTAGGGTAAATATCTAACCCAAGTGTAATCCCATGTGCCCGTGTCAGTGCCTCAGGTAGCGATATATCAAATGGATGCTGTATGAATGCATGAAAACAGAATACATGAAACTGAAGAAACTGCTTTCATAACATAGTGAGATTTTTGTATATTTAAAATGAGGTATCATAATGAAATCAGCATAAACAGTATCCAGCATCGACACAAAACAAGTATCCAAATATCTCGATATCTCTGTGTCGCAATCTCTGTACCTCAATATCTCAAATATCTCTGTTTGTCTCAATCTTACTATCTAGGGCGCCGTCAGTCCAGACCGGCCTCTAATATCCATCTCAAGACCACGACGGTATCCTCCGGATATCCGACGCGTCGGGTAAAATCACCGGTAGGTAGTGCTCCCCTGCCAGGCTCACATCGTCATCACCACGCGCTTCTTGCCCCGGGGTACCTTACCGGGTCCACCATGTACCCGAAACGGTTCATCCGTCTCCTCGAATCGGGTCTCGAAATCCATCAGCAAACTCATGGTGGACGACTCATACATCATGGGAAAACCGCGCTTTTCATTTAAAAAGAGAAAGAAGAAGTTTGTATATGTTTTGCGGTTTTCTTCCAAATCCAGAAAATCTCATGGAAATCCGAATCCAAAACATCAATAGCATGTAAAATAGTGAATATATGCATGAGAATCCATGAATGCGGCATAACAATGAATAACAGTATGTATGAAGTGACAAGTAATAACTACAATGTCTAAACTGGCATATAAGGCAAGTACACTAATATCATGTCAAAACTACTATCTAACAAGCTAAGTCAAGCAATAATATTCTCTAAGTGTACGTGACATGGCAATTACCGATGAAGATGTGTGTGAGCCGGCAAGTAAGTGTACGTGGTACATACGCATCATCGGTAATACTGCTGGTGTCCTAACAGCATGATATCAATAATAGAATACGAATCACAATAAATATGCGATGCAGAGGAACAGCAATAATGAGCGGGAGCTAAATACTCGACACAAAGATAACAAATCTATATTTAATATAAATCTAGTCTAACAACTACACTAAACTAAAGGGCTAAGCTAACTGGCTACTGAAGGTAAGGAAACCGCCTAACCTCTGAGTCGATACATATACCTACATGTATATGTTAGTCGGTGATCCTGCCTCAATAATATCACATCCGATACCATATCTATAATCAGACATTCCCAAGTCAAGAGTGCGGATCAAACATCAATATATAGCTCGTACGTAAATCCGTCGTACGGCATCCTCAAATCGGGGTACAGGTCAGTATCACATTCATAAAATTAATCATTTGGTATCCTCTTTATCAAAGATCATAATCCGGGGTACTGATCTACGTCTAGTACAATACTAATATCATCAATCTAATCATGATCTGACTGCTGATCTACAGCCTCATACAAACCGATATCATCATCATGTATCGTCATAAAGAGGTATACATCGCCTAATGCGACCTATTATGAATATCTTAACATATCTTATCTCATATCACGATCACATGTCAACCATTCAATGTATAACACTACTCACATGTATCGTCGTCCCAAGATCCGCTATAACATCAGGATGTATCTCAAGTACGAATCCTGCCATATCACCGTTCACGCGGTCTCAATCAAATCTTATCGACTCATCTCAAATCCAAAATACTATCCTCAAATCCAGTATGTGAACACATAGTCCCATACCCATGTGAACACATAACAATATAACCCCATATAAGCACATATGAAAGAAGAATGTATGCAAGTATAGGTGTGTGTGTGTAAATGTGGTGCATCCTCTACTCTAGGGTCTCGCAACACTAAACCTATCCAATCACACCTAAAATCTATCTTTATCATCAATAAACTCAACAATATATAATCAATATATATGTGTGTATACGTATTTGTATACATCACCACGAACTGCGGGGGTGCTATACGCCATCCACCCGACTTCTTCCCGTAGATATAAATCTACTCACCTGGTCCTCGCTCGCCGGTGCCAACGTCGCCACGCGCTTGCTTGTCGTCTCGAAGTCCACATGGGGTACCTATAAACCATAACGCACCGTATCGCATTAAAATCCGACTCATGACCAAAACGACCCACGAATCCCACATAGGTCAAAACCTATGGTTGCTTTCATAAATCAACCCAAAAACCCTCGACGTCGGCGTACAAACGCCAAACCATCGAGAAAAACCCAAACACACCCATGTTCATATTCACAACCACCAAACATATATATGGAATAGGTTAAAATTCACAAAAACCCCAAACTCACTTTAAAAGCTATTTTTCCGAAAACCTACCAAGCAAGGTTTACCGTTTTTGTACAAAACATAATGTTTTAACAATTCTAGTGACCAAGATGATAACTTAATATCTTAATTATACCATAAAAACTATTACGTAACTTTTAAACTCACAGTTTAATTCAATTTCAAAAACCTAGTTTGCAATTTTAACCAATTTCGACCACTTTATAGCAAAAATGCACATACAACAATCTAGCTTGGATTTGCATGATCTAAAGCATTAAACTACATTTTATAATGTTATTGAAGTCATGAAAAACCTAATTATATTTTTCTCTTAATCAAATTCATGGTTTACAAAAACCTAGTTAGCAATATAGCTTAATTATTACAAATTTAATTTAACAAAAATGCAAACTAGCAACTAGATTAATTTTAGCAAGCAATTACATGTTAATCTACCCATCACAACCACAATCCAATAACCAAACCCTAACCTTCATTCAAAACCATCCACTTGAAATTTCAAACTTGAATTCAAAACCCCTTTTTGTTTTTTTTTAAAACACCTAATAAAGCTTGATTTAAACATTTAATTAACAACTAACAAATAAGGATGAATCTTTATACCTCATGATCAAGAGATCAACATGAAGATCATAGCCTTCAAAATGCCAAATTTCCTCCAAGATCCATGCTAGCTTGGGCAAAAAAATAATGGGTAGAGATTGGATTTGGAGTTTATAGGGTTTTTGATTTGGATTTTGATGAAAACACTTTGGGGTTTTGCAAGAAATGTAGGAGAACAAAAGAAAAGGGGCTGCTGAAATTTTCAGCTGAGAGGGGAGTGGGGGAGAGGTGAGGAAATGGGTATGGAAATTCTAAGGTCAAAGCCCTATCAAATCACTTTAAACCCATACCCAATTTAATATATTAAAACCCTTATTAAAACCATTCATTTTCTCCAAGATTTGAAGTCAACCAAGAGGGAAAAATATGAGCTGTTGATGGTGGTGGGGCCGGCCATGGTAGGGAGGTGAGGAAATGTGAGAGGTTACAAAGAATTTTCATGCAAAAAGACCCCCTCAAGTTACCAAATTGCAAGTTTTAGTTTAAATTAATTAAATTTTAATTTCCCTAATTATAACCAGTTAGAACTTGAAATAAAATGCTAGAAAAAATTATATTACTCACTAGATTTTAGTTGACATGGTTCTATATTGTGTAATTAGTCTATTCAAATTTGTATTTATCGCTAATTTAATATATTTGTGACGGCTTAAAATAATATTAAAATGATTAATTTCGGAAAAAATTTCAGAAAATTAGAAATTTTACCAGTGGCTCAATAAACACCAAATACTAGCAATTACATAGCTAGAATATGTATACTTAATTTTATAATGAAGATATTTGTATTTTGACTTTTTACAGAAACCCCCCTTATTTTACCGATTTTTCCGAAATTTCACCGAAACGATTTTCAAAACATTACATCACCTAAAAATCCCTCTGTAAGTTTTCTTTCTCCTTCTCTGAACCCCTGATATCTCCTCTGTAAAATTTTCCTGCAGGATTCTTTGCACCAAATTTTTTTCTCCTTCTCCAATAACTTGATCCTGTGCAGGATTCTTTGTGCCGTGCTAAAAAATTGTTTGCAGGTGATTGTGTTTACTGCTTTGCATTTTTAAAACTGTCTTTAAGGGGCTTTTACACCAATTCAGATTGGGTGGGGATTTCATCACCCTTCCCAGGACCCTAAAAATCACATAAGGCATATTGCATTGTCCATCAATTAATTAAAAAAGATTAGACTCGGCCCTAAGGACTTCGCGCTCAATAGCATAAAGGACAAGTTGTAGGCATCGACCGTTGATCCTAACCTGACTTTGTGGTGCCTAGGCTAGACAGGTAGTGAAAGGTAACTTTAAAAGGCCCGTCTCACGGTGATTCGTGAGCGGATCCCTCCTTTCTCTACTTGTGTTTACCTAGCCACAATTGGCGGTGAAGAGGCAGTTTGAGGTCCTACTTCTTGCCCATTGGAACAGTTAGGAGCTGTCTAGCTGACCAAGGTGACCCTAGATCTAGACCTGATTGTGCATTTGTGGTTGATTGAACGTGTGTCTAAGCCTTTTATCGAAAATCATTTTTTTGCAAAATGCTCCACAAAAAAGAACACAAAAAGAAAATAACGAAAATTTATACAAAAAACTTGCAACTTGTCGCTAAGAAATCCGTGCACCCCACATTCTTTTTTTCCCCTTCCCTACATCATGGGTACCCCACCTCATAAAACTCTTGCCGAACTTTGGTACCTTCATCCAAACATTGCTTCATACGCGAATTGTTTTGGTCGAATTACGGACGACCCCTCCATGCCCAAAATTTCTTTAAAAGATTGAATAGAAGCGTCTAGGAGAAACAGTTTGACTCCGCAATCCACTTTGTATCAACCATTTCAACCTTCGCCACCTTCTTACGTTGATACTCCTTTTTCGAGTCCTGTTGTAACTCCGAAACCCATGTCTATAGCTGGACATATTGAACAATCTTGTAACCGATCTTTCACTCCTTTCAACTCTTCCAGTTCTTGGGATCAACAAGTCCATTCACCTTTTTATCCAAATGTTGATCCTACTCCAGTCCAACCATTCAATTCCTACCAGTCCTACCCGACTTTCACACCTTCCCTAGACATTGGTTCTACACAGTAATTTGGGAGTTTCCAAAATCCAAACAATTTTGAATCTTTTACCGAAACACCTTCACAACCCATGTCTAGTCTTGAACAGTCGTCGGAAGCTTATATTGTAGCAACAAACAAATAGATGAGGAATTTGGATGCGTCCATTGCCGCCCTTAATTCATCAAGACAACCTAATGAACCGGTAGCTAGCTTCCAACTAGCTCTAAATTTTCCAATGTATGATGAGGCGGCTGGACAGAGTAAGAATTTGAGTGGTGAGAGTGAGTTGTACACACTTCCAAATCAAACCTACCCATACCCAATTGAATCCCACAACTCCGGTTTTCAAACAAGTGTCCCAAATAATTCACCAGTTAAAAATAAAACTTTTAATGAGTTGTGCGACTTTGTAGTGCTTGATTTGCCAGATTATGAAGGGTCCCTTTCGAGTGAAACCATCACCAATCTTTTCGACCTTTACACCTCCAATCTAGAACCTGAATTGATAAATATCCATGCTTTTGATGAGGTGTCTAAAAGAATTAATTTTCACTTGATTGAGGATATTGACGCCGGGAATATTTTGGATGATGAAACCATAGATTTGACTGATACTTTCTCTCCAATTCATCATCCCGAGTCATTAAATGTTTCTCCCGAACTTCATATGCGTCTTGATTTTAATGATAATTGCATTGATGAGATAACTTTTGAGGAGAATTATGAGGATAGTATTGAGGATGAACCATTTTTGTTTGATGATTCGGATTTTCCAATTCATTCTCCTGAACCTTTAACTGTTATACTTCCTAAATCACCCTCCCTCCTTTCCATCGTTCCGACCACGCAAAAGGTCACGCAGGAGGACTGTGAGCTTGAAAAATTTCTATTCGATCACAGAAGTTTGGACGCCTCTAGTGCGTTCCTCTTTGAATCTGACACAGTTCTCACAGCCGATAACGATTACAAGTGCTTCACTTTTTCGGATGATTTTGAAGACTCACCGCCCGAGTTTTGAGTCCTTTGAATTTTCAGATGAGTTAGTTGAACCATCAGACTCGGTTGCTTACAGTCATTTCGAACCATTGATGGAATCCTTCGAGTTCGAGACAGTTTACTTAGGTGAGAATAAAACTATCCCTAAATCACTCCCCTTCGTCCTTTCCATTGTTTCGACCGCGCAAGAATCCGTCGCGCTTCCATTTTCAATGGATGGTTTACCAAGTTTAATGTACCCATGTGTTCTCGCGAATCTTGAGGGATTTGACCCCATTTCTCGACAGGTTGATAGATTAGCACAATCACTTTTAACACATCGGTCATCACAATTTGCGCTAATTTATTCATTCAATTTACACCCTCAAGTTCGTACTACACTTCTTTCTCTTTTCCGCCATTCTTCTCCTCCACCGAGACCATATTCCACCTTTCTTCCCATACGGTCTCGTGTGGTTCTCAACTCCTTTCTCTACACTCCATTCTTCCACCAACCCTACCATTATAACGATAAAATTTTTGAATGGTTGGTGCTAACCTTTGGCCTGTGTAAGGCCTTGTATAGTTTGATTTTTCTTCTCCCTAACTCTTAACTTTAACGCTTAAAACAGTGGAAATACTGTCTCACTTAAGTTTGGGGGAACCTTTTTGTATATATATTTTGTTTTTTTATGTTTTCTGTTAACAATAAAAAAATATATATAAAAAATAAACAGGGGAATACCGGCCATTTTGACCCTCTTGGTATAGCCTGACAGTGAGGACACTGTCAAGTTTAAGTTTGGGGGTGTGCTCGGTAAGCCTTCTTCCTTAACATTCATATGTATATTTTTGCATTTGCATACTTATTTTAAAACCCATAAAAATTGAAAAACTTCAAAAATTATAAAAATTGAAACATTCAATTTTGGCCTTAATTAACTTGAGTTTGACAAAAAAGTTAACTAGCTAGGAACAACTAGACCTAAGACGTTGTAAATTAAAAACCCTAAAAATAACCTTTCTTAAAAATTTAACAGTAGAAAGTATATGTCTTTGTAGTTTATTTAGAAATAGGCAAATTTCTAATTCACTTCTTGGGCTAAGTTAAAACAAGGGAAAAGTATTAAATTTTTTATTGAAGTATAAGTTTGAAAAATAATTCCAAAACTTAAGTCTAAATTCTGAAAATATATACCCTACAAATTGCACAAACACGAACCTTGAAACTTGGAATAGTAGAAGAGACCTTGAAATGCTCTTGTCTAAAGTCCTTAGTATAAAGGGAAAAAAAATAAAAATACAAGTGTGAATAAAGAGATAATAAAAAAAATGAACACTGGTTTTTGTAATTACTTAAGGTTTCTTTAATAGAAAAAATATTTAGCAAGGGTGCTTCATCATCTAGTGCCTTAGACCAACTGGTTTGGGAGTCACTGCTAAAAACTTTAGATGTTACAAGACTAGGAATTACGCTTTAATGTGCAAACACATTTTGTAATCGGTCATTAGTACCTCAAAAAGTATTAACGGTCACATGAAGAATGTGTGAGCAATTTCATCTAAAAAGTTCACCAACTAAAAGTACTTTAGATGATGGACAAGAGTATAATAGCTTGATTTGAATTTCCAAGTGTAGGGGTGATATACACACACACGTAGGGGTATGTGATTGGGATTTAGATAAGAGATAGGAATGAAGAATAGGACTTATATCTTTAATAGAGATGATAAAAATTCCTAAGTTGAGATGGAACCCTAGAAGGAAAACTTAAAAGATGCCAAAAGCTAAGTAAATTCACAAGAATATATATAATCTTAAGTTAAATGATAAGGAAGCGTGAAGAATACGGGTGGATAATTTATGAGTCGAAGATAATAGAGTTTCTTGTCAGAAAACCTAATTGGAGAATAAAAGTTAATAGGCCAAATTGATAGGATTTTGTGGGTAGTATCCGCTGAAAACCCTCAGAAGACAACACTCCTCCTACTAGGGACACCTAGAGGTTTAACGGCTTGTTGCACGAGCTCAGTGCAATCGCGTTTCCTTGCGAAAGTGAGGCTAGGTCTTTTTTCGAGAATAAAAACTAGGTTTGCTCGAGGACGAGCAAAAGATAAGTTTGGGGGTATTTGTTCATATAATAATTTTGCATTATTATATTCCCCATTCTTAGTCATTTTACAAATAAACAGGTGCTTTTGATCCATGTCTGCTACATAGTTGCAAGTTACAGGTTCTCGGAACAAAAACAGTGAAAATGATGAAAAGACGATACAAAAGTGAGACTACGACCAACAAATGGAAAGATCTTGATCATGCTTACAATTTGAAGACTAAACGAAGATCAATGAACAGGTTCACAAAGCACAAAAGGCAGCGCAAGGTTCAAGACTTCGACACGAAGTAAGCGGTAAAAGTCCATAACTTTATTCACTATGGAAATCTGGAAGAAATCTAGAAGACAAACCGAGAAACTAAGTAATGAAACAAGAAGCAGAATGTAACCAGAAGCAACCAGGAAAAACAGAGCCAACAAGCCCCATATATGGCCGTGGATCCGCGGCCAAACATGGGTTTTGTCCGCGGTTCCGCGGCCATAAAGAGCCCGTGTCGGTGGAAATTTATGACGGTGTGGCGCGCGTTGACTAGTTTTCTTAGGGGGTAAAATTGTAAATGCAGACGTGAATCGATTGTAACCCTAGGGTTTCTATGATCTATAAATAGAAGCCCTAAACCTTTCTTTGAGGTATGCCTCTTCTTGTGCCTCGATGTATTTATCAAAATTCAAAATTCAATTCCTGTAAATGATTAAAGAGAGCATCAAATAAAAATTAGAGTAAGTTTTCATTTTATTGCCCTAGTTAATTTTCTTTCTGCCCTAGGTAAACTATTATTATCCGCCCTAGTTAATTTTTGTTATCTGCCCTAGTTAGTTAGTTTAGAACATGTTTTTCAATTCCTTAATGAGTGAGTAGTTCCTCACTTGTTAGGGTTAGGAATAGGGAAGGCTTGAGAGATGAAGATCTCTCACCCCTTTCTTACCCATCACATCTTTTTATAGGACTCCATGCATACATACACACACCGCTCCCTACGGCACCCTATCCTACGAGGCAGCGATGATACCGTAGTTTAAAAGACCGGTTGCGTATGTTTTCTATGGAGGTTAGGGTAAAAATTAAGAAAGGAAGGACAAGAACCTAGAGGAAGAAACATCATTTCTTCCCGATGGTACTAATCCACTTTATTAATTATTACCATAACACCCCATAGATCCTAAATAGGGCATAGAAAATGGAGATGAATATTGACTTTCCAAAATTAACCTAAACCTAACCCTAGCAAGATTTTAATCCTAGTCTAGATCAAACATAGTTTTTAGATTTAATCAATCCGGCAACAATCGGAATTAACTCGTTAGAACAAATTGAGAATACACAAAATCCCTGTGGACCGACCCGTACTCACCGGCTAGCTACCAAGCGACGCCGTTCTTGATTTCGGTTAACAATATTCTTTGATCAATCACATATAATTTTTTAATACAGGATAATGTTATGAACATATTCCTGAATCAAAAGTTGATAGGATCAGGATCGTTAAATAATAGAATATACGTTCTCAACCAAACTACAGTACTTAATGTACAAAACACACACAAGAGGAAGAGTTCAGAATTGAACGAATCCTACTTATGGCATTGTAGACTTGGTCATATCAATGCGACACGGATAGCTAAGTTACATAAGGATGGATATTTGAATCCGTTCGAATTAACATCTTATGAAACTTGCCATTCATGTTTCAAAGGTAAAATGACCAAAACTCCGTTTAGTGGACACTGAGAAAGAGATGAAGAACTCTTAGGACTGGTATATAGTGATGTATGCAGTCCCATATCTATACATGCCAGGAACGGTTCTTCCTACTTCATTACATTCACTGACGATCTCTCAAGATACGGACATGCGTTCCTGATGAAACACAAGTCTGAAGCTTTTGAGAAATTCAGAGAATATAAGCACGAAGTAGAGAACCAAACGGGCAAAAGTATTAAGATCCTTCAATCTGATCGAGGAGGAGAATACTTGAGCAATGAGTTCCTAGACTATCTAAAAGAGAATGGGATTCTCTCTCAGCTTACTCCTCCTTATACACCTCAGCACAACGGTGTATCGGAATGGAGGAATCGCACCCTATTAGATATGGTGCGCTCTATGATAAGCACTGCTGAGTTACCTATTTCCTTCTGGGGACATGCACTGGAGATAGCTGCATACCTATTGAATCAAGTTCCATCTAAATCTGTACCTACCACACCATATGAGATATGGAGTGGGAAGAGACCATGTCTTAAACGAGTTAAGATATGGGGTTGTCCAGCCTATGTCAAAAAGAAAAATCCTGACAAACTCGAGACACGGTCAGTCTTTTGTAAATTTGTAGGATATCCTAAACATTCATATGGATATCTTTTCTATCACGGCGAGGAACAAAAGGTGTTTGTTTCTCGACATGCCACCTTTTTAGAAAAGGAATTTCTTGCAAAAGAAATTAGTGGCGATGCGGTAGAGCTAGAAGAAGTTCCGGCAGAACAAATTACAACTGAAGATTTAGTAGAACCAGAGGATTCAGTAGTTTCCAACGAACCCCAGCCTCTCCGCCGATCTAGTAGGGTTTCTCATCCACCTGAGAGATACTACGGTTTTCTCGTTGATGGTGGGAGCGAGGATTGTATCATGGAAGATGATGACCTTACTAACTTCGAGCAGGCCATCACGAGTAGGGACTCTGTGAAATGGCTGGAAGCAATGCGATCTGAGATAGAATCCATGTACACCAACAAAGTATGGACTTTAGAAGTTGCTCCTGAAGGGGTAAAACCCAATGGGAGCAAATGGATCTTTAAGAAGAAACTTGGTGTAGATGGAAAAGTGGAGACTTTCAAAGCTAGACTTGTTGCAAAGGGTTTTCGTCAACGACCAGGTGTGGATTATGACGAAACCTTTTCTCCAGTGGATATGCTTAAGTCCATCCGGATCGTACTTGCCATTTGTCACGACCCGAAAGTACGGAACATGACCGGCACTTAAACTACGAACGTCTCGAGGCGTACGTAATCTAAGTAAACCGAAAACCCAGAAATCCAAACCAAGAAAATAGTAGAGTGCAGGAAAAACAACTTAAAGCAAGTAATTTCAATAGCATAAGCCGAATTATGCGGTTTTTAAAACATCAAAAATTTACTGAAAATTTCGGCAGAGTCTCCTTTGTAAATACTGGCCCCCAAACGGGATACAACATGAATAGTATACGAAATCAAGAAAAGGGCATCCCCAAGCGGGAGCTAGCTCTTCGTCAATCGACGGTCACAACCACACAAACAATATAATATACAACGCCAACGGTGAGGATCAAAACTCAAAAGGAAACTCAAAACCACCAGAAAAATAACGAGCGACTCTAAGGTCGAAAGAATAACCAACACTGGTCTCTATCTCAAAAAAATACATGTTTGGTTGATGGAATTCTAGATACAACAGAATAATGATATACAAGATAAATAATGGGGGTATGATACAAGTAAACCTACCTACTAGCAAATCACCCGAATGAAACTATGCCCGCAAAGCCGTAATGAACCTGTACGGCAACCTACAAGAAACTGGGGCACAACGGGGGTGAGTTGCCAACTCGTGAATAGAAAAATATCTACACAGAGAAATCGCATAAATAACGCAATCCTAGGTCAAAGATCATAATATATCCTCAAATATATGTATAACAGGCAGCCTATGACAATGTCTATCCCGAGTGTAAACTCATGTGCCCGTGTCAGTGCCTCAGGTAGCAATATATCATATGAATGAGGTATGAATGCATGAAAACAGAATACATATAAATGAAGAAACTGTTTTCATAAATTAGTGAGATTTCCTTCATATTTTAAACTGAGGTATCATAATTAAAATCAGTATCAACAGTGTCTAGCATCGACACAAAACATAAATCTCACTGTCTCGAAATATCAATTTCTCAATCTCAATATCTAGGGCGCCGTCAGTCCAGACCGGCCCCTACCATCCATCTCAAGACCACGATGGTATCCTCCGGATATCCGACGCGTCGGGTAATATCACCGGTAGGTAGTGCTCCCCAGCCAGGCTCAACGTCAACACCACATTCCTCTTGCCCCGGGGTACCATACCGGGCCCACCATATACCCGTGACGGTTCCTCCACTCCTCGACACGGATCTCCAAAACCACAGCAAACTCATGGTGGACGACACTTTACATCACTAGAAAACCGCAACATTTTATATTTTAAAAGATCATAAGTTGTAAATTTTGCGGCTTTCCCCGAAATCCAGAAATATCATAAATCTCAAGAAATCATCACAAGTGCATATGTCAATGATAATGAACTAGGCATGAACAACTGAATAACAGTATGCATGAAGTGGTAGGTAATAACTACAATGTCTAATATGGCATATAAGGAAAGTACACTAATATCATGTCAACACTACTAGCTAACAATCTAAGTCAAGCAATTATATTCTCTAAAGTGTACGTGACATGGCAATTACCGATGAAGATGTGTGTGAGCCGGCAAGTAGGTGTACGTGGTACATACGCATCATCGGTAATGGTGCTGGTGTCCTAACAGCATGCTATCAATAATGGAATATGCAGCAAAATAAATATGCGAGGCAGAGCGAACAGCAATAATGTGCGGGAGCTGAATACTAGACACAACGATAACTAATCTGCAATAATCTAATATAAGTCCTACGAATGGTGCCTTTTGAAATAACACGAATCATGGGGTTTTGAAAATATGGGCTACGGTGTTTTTATGAAAAGATACGTCGTTTTTGAAATATCCGTAGATTCCCTTGAGCTGTCTTTAAAAATGCCCACGATTCGTTAGTTTTTTTGAAATAGGTAAGAAGTCTAATCTAATCTAACAACTACACTAAACTATACGGCTGAACTACAAGCTGAACTACAGGTAAGGAAACCGCCTATCATCTGAGTCGATACATATACATACCTGTATATGTATAGTCGGTGATCTCGCCTCAATAATATCATATCCGATACCATATCTATAATCAGGCATCCTAAGTCAAGAGTGCGGATCAATCATCAATATAGCTCGTACGTAAATCCGTCGTACAGCATCCCAATCTGGGTACGGGTCAATATCACATTCATCATACTATTCACCTGGTATCCTCTTTATCAAATATCATGATCGAGGTACTGATCTACGTCTAGTACCATACTGATACCGCCTACGTATGCATGGACGTGTGTGAAACACTACGTCAAGGACCCGCTACAACGTCATGTCGTATCTAAGATACGAACCCTGCTATATCACCGATCTCACGGCCTCAAATCAAATCTCATCGACTCAGCTCAATCCCAAGTATCATCCTCAATCCGTATGTGAACACATAGTCCCATACCCATGTGAACACATAACTATAAAGAATCCCATGAGCACATATCAATAGGAATGTATGCAAGTATGTATGTGTGTATGTGTGTGTAACACTACCCTAGGGTTCGCAACACTAAAAATAGTCCAACACACCAAGTATCTATATCATCGATAATATCAAACAAATTATAGTCAAAATATATATATATGTGTGTATACGTATTCGTATACATCACAACGAACTGCGGGGGTGCTATACGCCATCCACCCGACTTCTCCCCGTAGATATAAATCTACTCACCTGGTCCTCGTTCGCCGGTGCCGACGTCGCCACGCGCTTTCTTGTCGTCTCGAAGTCCACGTGGGGGTACCTACATATCATAACGCACCATATCGCATTAAAACTAAATTCGAGATCGAAACGGCATACGAAAATCAAATCGGCACGCGTATCACGCATAGGTCCAAACCTATCGCCTACGCATGCAAGAATAGTAAAACCAACCCTCGATATCGATGTACAAACGTCAAACCATCGAGAAAAATCCAATCACACTCATTTGCACATTCACGAACACTAATTTTAATATAAACTAGGTTAAAACTCACAAAAACCCCATTTTCACTTAAAAAGTCATTTTTCCGAAAATCTAGCAAGCACAATTCGCCGTTTTGTACAAAACATAATGTTTAAATGAAAGTAGCGGCCAATATACTTATTAAATATCTTAAATAAGTCGTATAAACAATTTCCGGAATTTAATCTCATTAAATTCCAAAAATCCTAATATTCTAGTTTACAAAAATACCCTTTTTTAACAATTTCAAAGCAAAAATGCACAAACTACAATCTAGCTTAGATTTGCATGATCCAAAGCATTAAACCACACTTAATAAAGTTAATGAAGCCAAGAAAACCCTAATCACATTTTTAATGCCAAGAATTTAACAAATTTCAAAAACCTAGTAAGCAATTAGCAAATTAACACAATTTTTCAAGTAACAACTTGTAATTAACAACTAGATTAGTTTTCTACAAAACTAATTATGTTAAACCACTTCACTAAACCATGCACAATCAAACACAACTCATTTCCACAACAAACCCTAACTTGAAATCCAAAACTTGCAATTAAACTCACATATCCAAGTTAACACTTAATTTAAATTAGCTTTAAGAAACAAGTAACAATTTAAGCAAAAAGTTTTAGAATTATACCCAAAAATATATGAAGGTCCACAAGCATCCATGGCCTCCCAAAATGCTCTCTTTTCACAAGGATCCATGCTATACGGGCTAAGCTAAAATGGGTAGGAGTCGGATTTGGGTTTAGATTTGAATTTGCATGGATTTTGAAGTGATTTGTGGATTTTTTTGATGAAGAAAAGAGTGGGATTTGGGGGGGGGGGGCTGCTGCTGTTGGGAGGGGGAGAATTTCGGCAAGAAATAGGAGTGAGGAGAGAGAGGGAGGTAGAGAAAATACAAGGGAGGAAAGTCCAAGTCAACATAAAGTCAAAAGTCCACCTAATTCATCCATTTTCTTTTCTTTTCTATCATTTCTTTTCCTTTGAAATTCAAGTGGGGAAAAATGGGGGCTGCTGAATTTGGCTAAGGGGAGGAGTAAATGGGGGTGTGTGGGTGTGGGTACGGGTGTGGGGTGATGAAAAATGATAAATACAATACCCCAAACATCCATTTACGCTAAAAAAAAGCCTTTTTTCTTCAACAATTTCTAAACCGTTTTGGCAAATGTTTTCATTCCAAAAACCATATGATAAAATTTTATTTAATGTTTTATGATGCACAAAATTTGTTTCAACTCATTCCAATTTGTAATTTTCCCTAATTAAATGTATTAGTGACGGCTTAAAATAATAATAAAATAATTTTTTTTTTCAGAAAATTTGAAATTTCACTAGTGGCTCAATAAACACCAAATAATAGCAATTACATAGCTAGAATATGTATATTTAATTTTTATAATAAGATATTTGTATTTTGACTTTTTACAGAAAAACCCTTTATTTTACCGATTTTTTTCGAAATTTCACCGAAACGATTTTCAAAACGCTACACCATTTTTGCATACCATGACTACGAAATCTGGCAAATGGATGTTAAGACCGCCTTTCTGAATGGTGATTTAGAAGAGTGCGTGTACATGACTCAGCCATAGGGCTTCATAAATAGTGGGAGCAGCGGAAAGGTGTGCAAGCTACTTAAATCCATCTACGGGTTAAAGCAGGCATCACGGAGTTGGAACATCTATTTTGATATTGTAGTCAAAGAGTTTGACTTCATCAAAAACTTAGATGAACCTTGTATTTATAAAAAGGTTGCAGAGAGTAAGGTTGTCTTCCTTGTATTGTACGTGGATGACATACTCTTGATAGGAAATGATGTTCCTATGCTGCAATCGGTCAAGCTCTTCTTATCACAAAGATTCTCAATGAAAGATCTAGGTGATGCCTCCTGCATACTGGGAATTATGATCTATAGAGATAGATCTAAACGGATACTGGGATTGTCCCAACCCAGGTACATTGACACCATACTAAAGAGGTTTAGTATGGAAGAATCCAAGCGTGGGAACCAACCCACGATCTTTGGACTCACTCTCTCCAAAGAGATGTCTCCCAAAACTGATTTGGAAAGAGCTCGCATGCAAGGGATACCCTATGCTTCGGCAGTAGGCTCTATCATGTATGCGATGCTATGTACCATACCCGATGTAGCATACTCACTAAGTGTAGTGAGTCGGTATCAAGCAGATCCTGGAGAGAATCACAGGACAGCTGTGAAGAACATTCTCAAGTACTTAACAAGAACTAAGGAGATGTTCTTGGTGTATGGTAACGGAGAACTCCAGGTGGAGTCCTTTACCGATTCAAGCTTCTAAAGTGATAAGGACGACTCTAAGTCGCACTCGGGATTTGTCTTTACCCTCAATGGAGGGGCGGTGTGTTGGAAGAGTTCCAAATAGGAAACCGTTGCAGACTCGACGATGGAGGCTAAATACATCGCTGCCAACGATGCTGCACAAGAGGCTGTTTGGATGAAGAAGTTCATCACTAAACTTGGAGTGGTTCCGTCCATTGAGCATCCAATACCTTTGTATTGTGATAACAATAGAGCTGTGGCTTTGGCCAAGGAACCCAGGTCCCATCAGAAGTCCAGACATATTCTGAGGCGGTATCACCTGATCCGGGAGACAGTTGATCGTCGGGAGATCAAGGTCAGGAGAGTTGATACGAAGGACAACACTGTGGATCTACTCATGAAGGCCATTCCCCAGACACAGTTTGATTGACTCTTCGAGATGTTGGGTATGAGATACTAAAACAGCTGACCTTAGAGCAAGTGGGAGATTGTTAGTTATATGTATGCTCTAGAGGCCATTATTGTACATATGATATATATTACAGTGGATGCTTGGATATATATAGAGAGGACTTTCTTGCTTGACATGATAGTATGCTATTTGGTCTTACTTTATCTTAACATGTTGACTTATATTAGTTTACTGTCTTGCTCTCACATGTTGATAAAGCCCTTTGGATATGTACTCGACTACTGGGACTATGATGAGATCATACTAGTGGGGCCAAGGTAGTCAAGGAGTACATCCTATAACTGTTCCTAGTCGAGGGTGTGTCGAGACAAGGCATCGATACACCAGAGTAGACTAGTGTATACGCATCTTGAACCATATGATGGGCGATGGATGATCCCATATCCATCGGTGTTTTGACATCAAAGATGGTGTACGGGTGCTCAGTGGAGACTGGGTATACTGGACGGACTCTCCGAGAACTCCCAGATGGTATTACCTCACGTCAGATGGCAGTTCTCCGGTGACACTGGTACAGGTTAGTCTGTAGACCCGAGATCGTCATAGAGTCTTGTGTGGTTCCCACTGTGCTTTGATTTCCACCTTACCACATCCAAGAGGGCATGCAAAATGGTGGCTTTTGGGTACAGTCCCGAATCACATGGAGACAATGAGAGATAGGAGGAGATTCGTCTCTCCCGGTATAGGGAGTTGATGTTGTGCTGTGTTCGATTGGCTATAACTGGAAGTCCCTGGCCAGGGCTGATATAGAGTGCTACTGATAAGTTTTATCAGTAGTTTCTTGACCTGTTATGAGCCTCACATCGACACGACTTATCGGTTACTGGGGTCTGACGTTTACCACGCCTAGACTAGATATGCGACATATTAGACGAAAAGACCGGACTGTACGGTAGTGTTACTGATTGGATTCACAGGAGAATGTACAGGCTTTCTTGTTGATCTTCTGATCGCTCAATACCTGGGTGGCTGTTACGTTTAGCTGAATGCTTGCAGCTTGTGGGTGTTTGATATGATCATCACCCACTGCCGGCGTATTGACGATTCTTTAGAGTCCTACACAGAGGTTTCTTGGCTCAGGCAAAACGGAGTAGGATCACATATGTGATATGTTCGGGACCGAGGATAATACGATATGAGATACCGTATTCTATTCTCGTGATATATGATATCATCCGGGTATATGTGATATTGCCGGGTCATCGGATCAAGTGTTGATTCGATGAATCGGTACATGTTATATTAGTCAGTTATATGCGATATAGCCGGATTGTCGGATCAAGTGTTGATTCGATGATTTAATGTATAATTATATATATGTGATATATTACATTACATTCTCTAATATAAGCTCGCTTTATTGATTCATTTTCTCACCGGATAATACATTGATATATATGCGATATATGTTAATTGTATTATTTTCTTGTTACAAATATATATTATATATGTGCTATATAATATTGTAACAAGTTATGATTACAAATGCAACATAATTTGTGGAGATTAAACATTGTTAGGGTTTGATTTGAGTTAGCTTTTTCATGAAGCTTCTAGAAGCTTTATTTTGTTTCTAGGTAAGATATTTTGTTAAGATATTTTGCTTAGATATTTCTAACCCAACCCAAACCCTTCACCCTAGGTTTATTCTCTACATAAGTTAAGCCACTCATTTTTAACTCAAGGGTTGTATTTTGTAACCATAGCAATAATTTCATTATTCATCACAAAAGACTTCATCTTCTTCTTCCTCCTTGAAAAGCTTACTACCTTTTGTGTTTGTGATGATTGTGTGTGAGAAATTGATAATAAAAGAGAGCATAATTCCTACTTCATCATCCTTATCTATTCTAGCAACTTAGATTAGGGTGTTCACTTCTCTAATACTTGATTAGAGAAGTGAGAGCTTGAGTTAAAAATTCTTCAAGGTAGATCATCTTCGAAATGGAAGACTTCATGCAAGGATGGATCGTTTGGCTTGTGGAGCCTCTCTTCAGTCCGGGAGATCATGGATCGCGGCGAAGGGACTACTACTCGGAGCTTATGAAGTGAAAGAATGGATTACAAAGGTTGTAATCCCTTTCTCTTCGATGTAAAGATATTTACTTGCTTTGTTAACCCTAATTATCTAGCAAAGTTCCTCGCTTTAGGTTGTTCGGCACTTGTAAAATTTAAATAGGGCATGGTTGATGCCTTATAGACCTTTGTGATAGTGCCTAGTAACCCAACAGCATTCTATTCTCGTAATATGTGATATCGATCGGTTATATGTGATATAGCCGTGTTATCAAATCAAGTATTGATTCGATAAGTTGATACATTAAATATTAGTCGGTTGTATGTGATATAGCCGGATTATTAAATCAAGTGTTGATTTAATAATTTAATATATAATTATATATTTGATATATTGTCTTACATTAACTAATATTAGCTCACTTAAGATTTCTTTTTCTCACTTGTGTACACTTAGTATATATGTGATATATGTTAATATACATCTTTTGTGTCATGCTAGATGATACATGAGACATGGATGTATGAGACTAACACCATGCAAATAATAATCAAGGGTTTATTTATTTAAAGTAAATAAAAATTAGTTGGAAATTAGTCATATGGTTGATGCATAGTTGAAACTTGTAGAACCCATTGACTTAGTCCACTAATTTTGTCCCACTCTAGATATTTATTAACCTAATCATTATTGTTAGCCATGGTTTAGTCTCTACATGAGTTAGTATATGATATTAACTCACCCATGATTGTCATTCAACACTTAGACTTTTTCCATGGTTTCTTTTCTTCATCTCCTTCCTCAAACATTCAAGCTTTTTGGGAGGTGAAGAAAAGATGAGTGAGAAAATAATTTCTAAAGTGAGCAAAATTCCTACTTCATCAACCTCTTCTATACTAGCCATTTAGATTGGGTTGTTTCTGTTTGATATATGTATGCCCTAGAGGCCATTATATGATAGTGGATGTATTTATACATGTATATATATATATTCAATATACATTCTTGCTCGAAATGATAGTATGCTATCTGGTTCTTTTTTATCTGACATGTTGACTTGATCATGCTCTTATTCATTTACACATGTTAATAAAGCCCTGAGGATATTTGCTTGACTATTGTGATTATTATAGAGATCATACTAGTGGGACATTTGTAGTTTATAAGCATATCCTGAAATGTCCCTAGTCGTAGGTGTATCGACATGGGGCATCGATATACCAGATAGACTAGTGTATATGATACTAGACCCATGTGATGGGCGATGGATGTTCCCACATCCATTGATGTTTATCATCAAGATCGTATACGGGTGCTCAGTGGTGACTGGGTACACTGGACGGACTCGTCGAGAACTCCTATATGGTATTATATCTATCGTCGGATAGCAGTTCTCAGGTGACATTGGTACAGGTTAGTCTGTAGACCTGAAATCGTCATAGAGTCTTGTGTGTTCTTTCACTGTACTTTGATTACCACCCTACCACGGCTCTACTGAGTCGTGCAAACAGGTGGCTTTTGGGTACAGTCCCGAGACACACGAAGACGATGAGCGATAGGAGGGGTTTCTTCTCTCCCGGTATTGGGGGTTGATGCTATGCTGTGCTCGATTAGCTATATCAGTAAGTCCCTGGCCAGGTCTATTGAGATTTACTGATAAGTGTTATCAGTAGTTTCTCGATCTGTTATAGACCATTCATCGGCATGACTTATTGATTTATTGGGGTCGACGTTACCATCCCTAGACTCGATATGCAGCATATCTGACGAAGAGACCGGACTGTACGGTAGTGTTGCCGGTTGGCTCGACGGGAGTTGTGACAGGTTCGCTTGTTTTCTTCTGATCGCTCAATACCCGAGTGGCTGTTATGTTTAGCTGACCTCTTGTGGCTTGGGGTGCTTGATATGATCATCACCCACTGCCGGCGTATTGACGAGTCTTAGAGTCCCGCAATGGAGTTACCTAGTCTAGGCGAAACGATGTGGTGCGCATAAGAGATATGCGCGGGGACCCGATCAAATGCGCGTATGAGATACTGTTTATTAATTGGGCGGTTTGCTATTGGTCAGGTCGTATGAGATATGACCGGTTTGCTAAATCAAGTGTTGATTTAACATTGACCATTAGCTTTTCACTTTAGACCCTTTTGTCTTTTGTAGTATGCATACATGTATGCACATGTTCTTTTTGATGCACATATGGATGTGCATGCATACATACATGCATACACATTTCTATCATGGTTGTTGATACATGAGATTGTGGCAATATAAGACTCACACCTTAATAAATATATATTGATATTTAACTTTTGGAATAATGGAAATGATTTTTCATCCATGGTTGAATATTATATTCCTCCACTAAACCTTATGTTAACCATGGGTTATTTTTCAAGGACATTAGTGTTCCAAAATAAATATCAAAGATATTTATTAACTTAGGTTAAGAATGAGAAAGAGAAAATATATATATTTTCATTTCTCATTTTTAACAAAAAGACTTATCATTATCTTGAGCTCTCATATTGCCTTCATCTTCTTCTTCCTCTCTCTTGCTCTCTAGCTTCCATTAGTGAGTGAAAGAGTGATCAAGTTAGGCTCTTTAAGTGAGAAAAGAAAGCACATCAACATTCTATACTACTCTAGCCAACAAGTTTAGAGTGTTGGCTTTAACTTCTTCTCTTGATCTAGTGAAGCATCTAGCTTGGACAAACAGGACTCCGGGTGGATCGTCGTGGACCTAGAGGATCTCAAGTGAGCTTCTTTTCAACTCTCAAGTGGCCAAGGAGTCTAGCGTAGGGAGCTACAAAGGTTGTATTCTCAAACCCTAGCCTTTTTCTACTTGTGATGGTGTTAAAAGTCTTGTTACCCTAGCTTTTCTCGTATGATCCTTAGGTTGGTTTCTCTAGCACCCTATAATTTTTAATATGGCATGTGTGATGCTACCAAACCCTAGTAGTGGTGCTGTAGAAACTCCTTCAGTTTCTTCACTAGTTCATCACTTAGTGAAGAGGTAGCTTGAGTTAGTGTCTCCTCGACGTAGATCATCTTCGGCCTCGAAGACTTCAAGCAAGTTTGTTCATTTCACCTTGTGGTGCCTTTCTAGAGTCCGGAAGATCGCTACTTGGAGCGAAGGGACTACTACACGGAGCTATTGAAGTGAAGGACCGGTCTACAAAGGTTGTATTCCTTGTTCACTTAGATGTAAAGATGTTTACATTCTAGTTTCGTTTAATTCTCTAGTTAAGATTCTAGGTTAGGGTTTTTTAGCGCGGCAATTTTTTTTAAAACGGCATGGTCGATGCCTCCCGAAACCCAGCGGCGACCCTAGGGAACCCTACACCATGATCTCACTGGTATTGTTTGATTTTTTTTATATCAACTTGGGTTATAATCTGTAGATTTGGAAGGAAATTGTAATTTTAAATCACATCACATTTTTATTTCCACTCATCACAAGCCCACTTGCCTCATCCACTTGCACAAGTCATGATTTTGTAGCCAACTTGTGTGCCCACTTGTGCTAGGCTGCCCTACCATGGTTCGTGCATCAAAAGAGTCTGTATTCATACTTGTATCAAGTTGCATCATGTTGGACCATTCTTGAATAAAGATGTGTACACTAGAATTGTTTTGCAAAACTCTTTAAATACTGATCGGTTTTCTGTTCTAGGTGCTGTGTCGGCTCACAAATGTCGTATCTGTGCATTTGAGATTGTTTCCAGTGTTTTGACATGAATACATGTAATCTGTATTTATTAAGCAGACACGGATTAATAGTACCGATATATCACAAAAATGATAATGAATGAGCGGTATTGAAACACAGTTTTTTGTGATGAACCAGAATGTTCTTCACAGCTGTCCAATGATTCTCACCTTGGTTCGAATGATACCGGCTCACCATGTGTCACGACCCGAAGGTACGGAACGTGACTGTCACTTAGATTACGAGACGTCTAAAGGCGTAACGTAACCTAAGTCAGCCAAAGCCCAGAAAATCTAAACCAAAATCAACAAGAGTGAAGGAAAACCTTTCATGAAAATGACTTTAAAATCAATTAAGTTGTATTAACCCCCTTTTAAAAAACATCAAAAATTTCCGAAAATTTCGGCAGAGTCTCCTTTGTAAATACTGGCCCACAAAAATGGGTACAACAATATAAACAACCTGTAAAGAATAAATGGCATCCCCAAGCGGGAGTTAGCTCTTCGCCCAAGGCGGATCACATCCACACGCAATATATATGCAATATCAAGCTAATAAGCATAAAGAAATGCGAAAATAAGAAAAAAAAACACAACGTCGGCTCAAGTGATCTCGACCACAAAGGAACTACATATACACAAATCTCTCAGTCTCATCACTAAGTCGCATTTACAAATAAGAACTGGTATATGGAGAATACTAGATACAATGATAGTACAAAAAAGAGGTAAAATGTCCTCGTAACCCACCTACGAGCAATGTCGCGAGTCTGAGCAAAAGAAGACAATGATAAGATAAGCCTGCCGCTACAAGGCTGACGGGTCCGACCTACAAGACACTGTGGCACAACGGGGGTGAGTTGCCAGCTCGTGAGTAGCAAGTAACATCTAATACGGCTATTGTAAGAATGCACGCAAATGCGTCACAACATGTATGCCTAGATGTGTTGTAATGCCACTAGTATGTATGCACATGTATGCAATATCAATACGAAATTTTTTAGTGTTTAAAATACTATAAGCTCTGCATTCTTATCTTAGAAATAGAATATCTTTGCAATAGCTAAAATACCATCAATGAAATCATCTGAAAACCGTGTCAAGCATCGACACCAAATATCGAAATATATATGTCTCAATGTCTCACTATACCAATGTCTCAATACATAGGGCTCCGTCAGTCCGGATCGGCCCATATCATCAATCTCACGACAACAGTCGGTACCCTCCGGATATCCGCCGTGCCAAACATCACCGGTAGGTAGTCTTCCCCTGCCAGGCTCATCGTCTACAACTCGATCTTCTTGCCCCGGGTACCATACCGGGCCTACCATGTACCCGAGACGGTTCATCCACTTCTCGAATCGGGTCTCGAAATCCAACAAAAAACATGAAAACTCATGGTGGACGACACATAAATCACGAGAAAACCACAACTTTATTTTAAAAATGAAAATAATAAGCTTTTGTTAAATTCTTACGGTTTTCCCCAAAATCCAGAAATCGCATCAATACTGAAATCCTCAAGAAAATTATAATACCCAACATGTTGTATATGATAAATACTTATGATGTCAAGGTATGCAATGTGATTTATGGCTAAGAACTTATATAAGCATGATGATGAAATGATGTATATATCTATGCTATGCAATTCAATGTATCATATATGATGCAAGTGTTGATACCGAACTAAGCAGGTTCTACAGTGATCGTGGCATGGCAATTACCAAAGGCGTGTGTGTCACATGAACAGTGCACGTGCAACATGAGCCAATGGTATTGGTGTAAGTGTCCTAAAGCGTGATATCACATATAAGTATATAGATATCCGTGCAATTCCAGCAGACGAATAATTAGAAGGGAAGGGTATGCATATGAATGAGATGGTTAACTAACTAACAATGCATATAGTTTTGCAAGAATAAAGTGATCCTAACTTTGGGGCGCCTCGTGCCATCCAGACGATTCCTCCATAGATGTATATATCTACTCACCTGGACGCCTCGCTAATCAGATCCAGCCACCGCTTTGCCTTTGCGCGCTGCGTCCGATGTTTCCGCAACCGATCCTAAAATTGCATAACACACAACATAAGATTACACCTCATGAAACAACGCAAGTCACCATATGAAAAGATCGACGCTCATAAATTAGTCACAACGTGCACTCGGTGTGCGGAAAACACACGAAAATCGCTAAAACCTTAACTAAAATCATCGTTTCGGGGCAACCGCCAAAACTAAAACTCGACTAGACCAAAATCCGCATTCGCACACCCTACAAGTCATAGTAGATGCTAATAATATCATCATGATAACGCAATTAAGTCACTTCCTAATAATTTAGAAAATCTAGTAAGCATTCACGTAAAAATTCCGATGCAAACCTCGCGGATTAACGACTTAGCGATCGCAATATCGCACAACCATCCAATTCAAGCTACTAGATGGCCACAACACAATTTACAACCCACTTACCAAACTTCAAATCCTAATTAAAATTCCAAACCTTTACTAGAATTTTCAAAACAAACCATTACAATGAAATTAACACATTAAAATTCTAAATTAGCTTATTTAAACTACAATTAAACAACTTGATTAGAACTTATACCTCCCAAGTGTTGATTCCCTTGCTCTAAGCCTCCAAAGTTGCCTCTTTTCTCTTTGATTCAAATAATTTAGGGTTTGGGAAGAGGTGGAATAGGATTTAGGTTAGAATTTGTGAAGAAAAGTGTGTGTTTTGTGGATTTTTGATGGATTTTTCAAGAGTTTTTGAAGCAAATGAGAGAGAGGAAATGGGGAGCTGCTGCTTATAGGGCTCGGCCTGAGGTGGGAAGGGTAAGGGAAAAAGGGAATTGTGTAGAAATTTCTATGAAGAATGTCTCTTTCTAGTGCAATTAATGCTTTCACATCAAATTTTACATAAAAAAACCCCATTTTCATTCTTTTTCAAACCATTTTAAACCATAAAACAACTAGACTAGAAATGTTTTGATAAATTTTTTGTTACACTAACTTTTAGTTTATAATGGCTCCTAATATTGTAATTTATCCAATTAAATTTGTATTTATCACTAATTTAATGTATTTTTAAAAGCTTAAAATAATATTAAAAATAATTAATTAAGGAATTTTTTAAAAATAACTAGAAGTTTTTTAGTGACAATTTAGTGACTAATTTCAAGCATTATCTTATCTAAATTTTGTATAATTAGGCCTATATTGAAAACAATACTTATTTTGACTTTTTTACGGAAAAGACTGATTATTTGCCGATTAACGAAAAACTGTCTAAACAATTTTCGAAGCGTTACAATCTTCCCTCTTTAAAGAAATTCGGTCCCCGAATTTAAAATTTAACTACGCGTACCTTCAAAAAGATGGGGATATGTCTTCCTCATCTCGACCTCGGTCTCCCAGGTGACCTCCTCGCTGTTCTGGCCACGCCAAAGAACCTTGACGGACGGTATAACCTTCGACCTCAATTTCTTCCCCTGCCGATCCAAGATGACCACCGGCTACTTGGTGAATGAAAGATCGCGCTGTAGCTGGATCGTCTGGTGCTGAATCGCATGGGAAGGGTCATGAAGGTACTTGCGGAGCATCGAAACATGGAATACGGGGTGAACATCAGGGAAGCTGGGCAGAAGAGCTAACCGATAAGGTACTGAACCGACACGCTCTAGGATCTCGAAGGGACCAACATATCTTGGACTAAGCTTCCCTTTCCACCCAAATCTCATCACACCCTTCATCGGAGAGACCCTCAGGAAAACATGATTGCCATCAGCGAACTCGAGTCGGCGACAGCGCCTGTCAGCATATGATTTCTGCCTACTCTGAGCTGCTCTCATCCTGTCCCGAATCAGCTGTATCTTTTCGGTCGTCTCCTGTACGATCTGCGGCCCCAAAATACTGCTCTCCCTGAGCTCTGTCCAACATACGGGTGATCGACATTTCCTCCCATATAAAGCCTCGAAAGGTGCCATCTGAATCGTCTCCTGAAAGCTATTATTGTAGGAGAACTCGATCAAGGGCAAATGACGATCCCAGCTACCACTGAAATCTAAAACACAATCTCTAAGCATGTCCTCAAGAGTATGAATAGTACGCTCTGACTGACGTCAGTTTACGGATGAAAAGCTGTGCTAAAACTCAATCGGGTGCCCAAAACATCCTGAAGTTTCTGCCATAATCGGCTGGTAAACTGGGTGCCCCGGTCGGACACAATGCAAGTCGGAACGCCATGCAGTCTCACGATCTCATCAATATAAACCTGAGCGTACTGAGCAAATCCAAAAGTGGTCTTCACTGGCAGGAAGTGAGCTGCTTTCGTCAGTCGATCCACAATCACCGAAATAGAGTCATACCCTCTACTGGTCCTGGGTAGACCCACAACGAAGTCCATGGAGACATGTTCCCACTTCCACTCAGGGATAGGCAAAGGCTGTAACTCGCCAGCTGACCTCTGGTGCTCGGCCTTGACTTGCTGACAAGTCAGGCATCTCGATACAATGTCTGTAACAACCTTCTTCATCCCATCCCACCAGCAAACCACTCCCAAATCACGGTACATCTTGGTGGAACCTGGATGCACACTGTATATTGATCTATGTGCCTCCTCAAGAATATCACGCCTCAGTCCCTCAGAATCTGGTACGCATAGTCGAGTCCCAAATCGAAATATCCCCTGATCATCAATCACGAATTCAGAAACTCTGCCCTGCCGAATTTTCTCGATAATCTCTAAAATACAGGCATCACCGGACTGTGCCTCGCGGATACGGTCAAGTAACTGTGGGCATGCTCTGAAATGGGCCAGTTGTCCCCCTGTAGAAGTAAACTAGAACTGCACTCTGCTGTCACATAAAACCTGCTAATCCGCCGTCGACTGCATTTGTACTGCGCTCAAACAAGATAGGCTACCTCCGGGTCTCCTACTCAAAGCATCTGCCACCACATTCGCCTTGCCTGGATGGTATAAAATCTCGCAGTCATAATCTTTCACTAACTCCATCCAATGGCGCTGTCTCAGATTTAGATCTCGCTGCTGAAAGATATACTTCAAGCTCTTGTGGTCAGTGAATATCTGGCATGACTCGCCGTATAGGTAATGTCTCCAGATCTTAAGTGTAAACACCACTGCAGCCATCTCTAAATCATGAGTGAGGTAGTTCTGTTCGTGTTTCCTCAACTGCCGAGAAGCATGCGCGATAACCCTGTCGTGCTGCATCAATACATAGCCCAGTCCCACTCGAGAAGCATCATAATATACTACGAAACTGCCCGATCCTGAAGGCAATGATAACACTGGTGCAGTAGTCAGATGAGTCTTCAACTGCTGGAAGCTATCCTCACATGCCTCGGTCCAGTCAAAAGGAACCCCCTTCTGGGTCAACCAGGTCAACGGTGCAGTAATACGGGAGAAATCCTGGACAAAACGTCGATAATAGCTGGCCAAACTTAAAAAGCTGCGAACCTCTATAACTGATACTGGTCTGGGCCAACGCTGCACTGGCTCGATCTTCTTCGGGTCCACACATATACCATCTCTCGTCACCACATGACCCAAGAAGTCGACACTGTCTAGCCAGAATGCTCACTTAGAGAATTTGGCGAACTGCTGATGCTCTCTCAAAGTCTGCAATGTGATACGCAAGTGCTGCTCATGCTCCTCCCGACTCCGAGAATAAACCAAGATGTCGTCAATGAAAACAATGATGAATTGATCAAGATACGACCTGAATACATGGTTCATCAAGTCCATAAATGCTACTGGGGCATTGGTGAGCCCGAACGACATCACCAAGAACTCATAATGACCAAATCGTGTACGGAAAGTGGTCTTCGGAATATCCTCCTTCCGAACCCGCAACTGGTGATAACCTGACCATAAATCAACCTTCGAGAAAAACCCTGCACCCTGGAGCTGATCGAATAAGTCATCAATGCGGGGTAGGGGATATCTGTTCCGCACAATAACCCTGTTCAACTAACGATAATCAATGCATAAGCGCATACTGCCGTTCTTCTTCTTAACAAACAGGACGGGAGCACCCTAAGGTGACACACTCAGTTGGATAAGCCCTTTATCCAGCAAGTCCTGTAACTGATCCTTCAGTTCCCTAAGCTCCGTCGGGGCCATCCGATAGGGCGGTATAGAGATAGACCCCGTGCTAGGGATCAAGTCGATGCAGAACTCAATCTCGCGCTCTGGTGGCAGACCAGGCAGCTCGTCAGGGAATACATCAGGAAACTCTCTCACAACAGGGACCTGGTCCAACGGAACCTCTGTGGCGCTAGTATCATAAACATAGGCTAAGAATCCCTGACACCGTTTCCGCAAGAGCTGACCAGTGTGAAGAGAAGAAATCAAGCTGGGAAAGGTAGCGCTATGATCTCCGTGAATAACAAGAACGGGCTCACCAGGAAAACAGAATATGACTGCTTTCTCACGGCAGTCCACGGATGCATAACAGGTAGCTAGCCAGTCCATACCAAGAAGAACGTCGAAGTCTAGTATATCGAGGAGAATCAAATCAACTGAAGAATCTCTCTCCCCGATACGAACGGAACATGATCGGTACACAAAACTGGCAACAAACGACTCGCCTACCGGAGTAATAACGACAATCGGCTGAACTAACAAAGAAGACACTCGGCCCAACCTCGGTGCAAAGTATGTGGATATATAAGAATGTGTGGAGCCTGGATCAAATAATACCCGTGCATCAAAAGAACATACTGGCAGAGTACCTGTCACGATGACATTGGATACCTGCACATCCTGAGGAGTCAATGCGAACACTCGGGCCTGTCCACCACTAATAGTTGGCTGTCCTATGCCTCTACCTCGGCCTCTGCCTCTGCCTCTGTCGCCTCGTCCTCTCTGAACAGGACCTCCGCGCCCACGACCTCTAGGAGCATCTGGGTGGCATGGAGCATCATCAGGGGTAGGAAGTAGAGCACTCTGAGGAGGTGGTGAAGGTGGTAAGGTCATATGTGGCACTGCCGCCGTGCCCTGGCATCCCATGGTACAGTCTCTGATACGGTGGTACTGACTCCCGCACCGAAAACATCCTGGCGACGACTGCTGGGTCTGCGGATATGAACCAAATAACTGGCCTCGAATCAATCCTCTGCCGCCACCATCTCTAGGAAAGAATCTATCACGGTGTCTACCCATCTGCCCTGGGCTGGCGTATCGGTACGGATCCTCTTCGGCCCAGAAATGACCGGAGTCTCAGAAATGTGCTCCTCCAAAAGTAAGGCTGCATCCATCGCGACTGCGTATGTATCAAAGTGCTGAGTGCCGATGGCAAGGAATAGCTGTGTATCAAGTCCTCGCACAAACCTATTTATCCTCTTCTCTTCCGTGTCCACTAGGTACGGAGCATACCGGGACAACTGAGTAAACTGTATATCATACTCGAACACTGTCATCCCAGGATTCTTGCGCAAAGACTCAAAACTACGGGCTCGAGCATCTCGGACACTCTCCGGAAGGAAACGGGCAAGAAATGCAGCTGTAAACTCGTCCCAGGTCATAGAAGGTAGACCTGCAGCTCGGCCTCTCTCTACTGAATCGTACCACGTCTGGGCAAGGCCCTCCAGAAGAAAACTCGCGAACTCCACCCATCTATCCTCAGAATACCTCAACGAACAGCAAATCCTAGCCATCCTATCATGAAATTCCTGTGGGTCCTCTATCGCATCCGTACCGGTAAAAGCTAGAGGTCTCAATCTCATAAACTCCTGTAGTGAAACAGGGATAGTCGCAGTAGTAGCAGGAGTGACCATCTGTGCAGCAGGTACAGTCGTGGTCTGTGCGGTAGAAGGAACGTCCTCGGATATCTGTGCCCGAGTGGACTCAACTAAAGATCCCATTATCTGTCGCAACTCCTGCATACCGGCCTCTAATCTGGAAATACGGTCTGGAGATGATGGATCAATCTGACCCTGAGGGGTAGGCATATCATCCCGCTCGATCCTCGCCTAAGACGAGCCTGCTCGAAGCTCATCCCTAGCGGCAACCCGTTGAGCTCTCGTAATCTTTGGCGGCATCGAAGCTGGAATAAGAAATAGGAGCGATAAGAACATTGCAATTGAATCAAGGGATGCAAGGAATCAAGAAAGGAAATACAAGTAATTATGTCATAAGGTCACTTAGGCAGAGTACTGTATCGTAAGTATGCCGCGGAACATACCCACGCTACGCCACTCTGCTTAAGTCACCTACTCCAACTACCGAGGGTTGTCCTACACTTAGAAAGGAAAAACCTACGCTCTGATACCAACATTGTCATGACCTGAAGGTACGGAACGTGACTGGCACTTAGATTACGAGACGTCTAAAGGCGTAACGTAACCTAAGTCAACCAAAGCCCAGAAAATCTAAACCAAAATCAACAAGAGTGAAGGAAAACCTTTCATGAAAACGACTTTAAAATCAATTAAGTTGTATTAACCCTCTTTTTAAAAACATCAAAAAATTTCGAAAATTTCGGCAGAGTCCCCTTTGTAAATACTGGGCCCCAAAAATAGGTACAACAATATAAATAACCTGTAAAGAATAAATGGCATCCCCAACCGGGAGCTAGCTCTTCGCCCAAGGCGGATCACATCCACACGCAATATATATGCAATATCAAGCTAATAAGCATAAAAAAATGCGAAAATAAGAAGAAAAAAACACAATGTCGGCTCAAGTGAGCTCAACCCCAAAGGAATCATATATATACAAATCTCGCAGTCTCATCACTAAGTCGCATATAAAAATAAGAACCGGTAGATGGAGAATACTAGATACAATGATAGTACAAAAAAGAGGTAAAATGTCCTTGTAACCCACCTATGAGCAATGTCGCGAGTCTGAGCAAAAGAAGCCAATGATAAGATAAGCCCGTCGCTACAAGGCTGACGGGTCCGACCTGCAAGACACTGTGGCACAACGGGGGTGAGTTGCCAGCTCGTGAGTAGCAAGTAACATCTAATAAGGCTATCGTAAGAATGCACGCAAATGCGTCACAACAAGTATGCCTAGATGTGATGTAATGCCACTAGTATGTATGCACATGTATGCAACATCAATACGAAATCTTTAAGTGTTTAAAATACTATAAGCTCTGCATTCTTAACTTAGAAAAAGAATATCTGTGCAATAGCTAAAATACCATCAATGAAATCATATGAAAACCGTGTCAAGTATCGACACCAAATATGGAAATATATCTGTCTCAATGTCTCACTATACCAATGTCTCAATACATCGAGCTCCGTCAGTCCGGATCGGCCCATATCATCAATCTCACGACAACGGTCGGTATCCTTCGAAAATCCGCCGTGCCAGACATCACCGGTAGGTAGTCTACCTCTGCCAGGCTCATCGTCTACAACTCGATCTTCTTGCCCCGGGGTACCATACCGGGCCTACCATGTACCCGAGACGGTTCATCCACTCCTCAAATTGGGTCTCGAAATCCAACAAAAAACATGAAAACTCATGGTGGACGACACATACATCACGAAAAAACCGCAACATTATTTTAAAAATGATAATAATAAGCTTTTGTTAAATTCTTGCAGTTTTCCCCAAAACCCAGAAATCGCATCAATACTGAAATCCTCAAGAAAATCATAATACCCAATATGTTGTATATGATAAATACTTATGATGTCAAGGTATGCAATGTGATTTATGGCTAGGAACCTATATAAGCATGATGATGAAGTGATGTATATATCTATGCTATGCAATTCAATGTATCATATACGTGTAGGGTTCCTAGGCACACACTAGAGGTCTCACAAGGCATCAACCATGCCAATTTCAAAAATTACGGTGCCGAGAAACCCTAATACGGATCGTTGGCTAGAAGTTTAGGCGAAAAATGAAACTAGTTAACAACTTAACTACAAGAACGGAAATACAACCTTTGTAGATCCGGTCCTCCACCTCCATAGCTCCGCAATGAAGTCTCCTCGCTATCCAAATCGAAACCCGGGCTCTAGCGTCGGCTTCATCAGAGAAATGGGTGGGCTAGGTCATCGACTACATTGCCGAAGATGATCTACGTCGAGGCATCACAAGATTAAGCTCCCACTTCACCAAGTCATGAAACTTGTGAAGAAAACACCCTATACTACTTGGCAAGAGGTAGAGGATGAAGAAATAGGAAGTGGGTTCACTTTAGAATTGGATTTCTCACTCTTTTTCATCAATCACCATTGATGAAGTCAAGGTTTCTTCAAGTAGAAGTTGTAGAAGAAGAAGAAGAAAATGTTATGATAAATATTAAGTAAAATGAAAATAATAATAATACTTATCATCTACCAACCATGGTCAAGTGTAGAGACTAAACTAGGGTTAGTGGGAATGGTTAGGGTTAAGCATGAGACAAAAATGGTCACTGAGGTCAAAGCTTCAGGAAGCTTCAATATAAAACAAAATTAGCAACCATTTTCACTTTATGCCATTCATTTTCCAAAAAAATCAATAGATAAATAAATAAGTGAATAAAACAAAACCCTAACCATTATCATGTAACCATGGTTTGATCTTTACACAAAAACCCTAGCATACATGTATCATCAAACATGATACAATCAAGTGCACAAAAGTATATCACATATACAATGTGCACATCCGAGTGAGAATATCCATTTAAAGTGAACCGATACTAGTTAATGCAAAGTAATATATCAAATATATAATTATACATTAAATTATTAAATCAACACTTGATTTAATGATCCGGTCACCGACTAATATCCAATGTATCGGCTTATCGAATCAACCCTCGATTCGATAACTAGGTTATATCGCATATAACCATTCGATACATTCATCGCGAGAATAGAATACGGTATCACATACACGCATTATTCTCGGTCCCGCACATATCTCATATGCGCTCCTATTTCGTTTCGCTTGAGCCAGGAAACCTCTGTGTAGGACTCTAAAGACTCGTCAATACGCCGGCAGCAGGTGATGATCATATCAAACACCCATAAGCCGCAAGCGGTCTGCTAAACGTAACGGCCACCCGGGTATTGAGCGATCAGAAGATCGACGAGCAAGCCCGCTCACACTCCTGTGAATCCAACCAGTAACACTTACTGTACAGTCCGGTCTGATCGTCTGATATGTCGCATATCTCGCCTAGGGGTGGTAAACGTCAGACCCCAATAGCTCGATAAGTCGTGTCGATATGAGGTCTATAACAATTCGAGATACCACTGGTAACACTTACCAGTAAATCTCAGCAACCCTGGCCAGGGATTTCCGGTTATAGCCAATCGAACACTGCGCAACATCAACTCCCTATAACGGGAGAGACGAATCCCCTCCTATCGCTCATTGCCTCCATGTGATTCGGGACTGTACCTAAAAACCACCGTTTTGCACGCCCTCTTGGACGTGGTAAGGTGGAAATCAAAGCACAGTAGGAACCACACAAGACTCTATGACGATCTCGGGTCAACAGACTACTCTGTACCAGTGTCACCAGAGAACTGCCATCTGACGTAAGGTATAATACCATCTGGGAGTTCTCGGCGAGTCCGTCCAGTGTACCCAGTCTCTACTGAGCACCCGTATATCATCTCTGATGTCAAACACCAACGGATATGGGATCATCCATCGCCCATCTGTATGGGTCGAGAAGGTATACGCTAGTCTACTCTGGTATATCGATGCCCCGTCTCGATACACCCACGACTAGGGACTTTGAAGGATGTACTTATGGACTACCATGTCCCCACTAGTATGATCCGCATCATAGTCCAGGTAGTCAAGTACACATCCTAAGGGCTTTACCAACATGTAACAGAGAGACAATCAGTGTACACGTTATGGTAAAGAGCAACCAGATAGCATACTATCATGTCGAGCAAGAAAGTCCTCCCTATATATGTCCAAGCATCCACCACATTATACATCCTATGTATAGTAATGGCCTCTAGGGCATACATATAACTAACAATCTCCCACTTGCACTAGGGCCATCTGATAGCAGTGGTTGTAGTATCTCATACTCAACCATCCCATAAAAATCTCTCTCTGGGAATAGGCCTTTGTGAGTGGATCCGCCGTGTTGTCCTCTACGTCTACTCTCCTAACCTCGATCACCCTGGAGATCAACCATCTGCATGATCAGGTGATGCTGCCTCAGAATACGCCTGGGTCTCTGATGGGACGGGCGTTCCTTGGCATAAGCCACAACTCCATTGTCTCACAATGGTAGGAACGAAGTTCATCTTATGAACTAATATACACCCAAACTGCCTCTTTGGTAGCTTCTTAAGTAGCGATGTATCCAGCCTTTATCGTCTAGTATGCCACGGTATCTAGCTTGGAACTCTTCCAACATACCGTCCCCTTTACTGAGGGTAAAGACAATGCCTGTGACTGACTCTCTGTCGTCCTTATCACCCTTGAACCCTTCCAGTGATTCTCCCCAGGATCGGTTGATACGATCTCACTACAACTAGTGAGAATCCTAACATCCAATTAGATCTATCTCATAGATCCAAAATCCAGGATTTAGGAGGTATCACTTTGATCCTTTATGGAGAATCATTGTGATAAGCGGAGATTGACCGAGCGTAGCATAGGAAACTCATTCCCTATCAAGAGCATGACATCCACGTACTCTACGAGGATCACCACCATACTCCCTACTACCTTTTTGTATACACAAGGTTCATCTACCATTTTGATGATGTCAAACTGTTTGACTACTACATCAAAACAGATGTTCCAACTCCGCGATACCTGCTTTATCTTATAAAGCATCTTGTGCACGTTTCCGCTGCTCCCACTGTCTACGAAGCCCTCTGGCTGTGTACTTATAGACGCTCTTTTCTAAAACATCATTTAGAAAAGTTGTCATGACACCCAACCGCCAGATATCGTAGTCATGGTATGTAGCCGTGGCAAGTAGGATCTGGATGGACTTAAGCATAGGCCCCTGGAAAAGGTTTCATCATTATCCATGCCTGGTTGATGACGAAAACCTTTAACAAGTCTAGCTTTGAAAGTCTCAACTTTTCCATCTACACCAAGTAATCTTCTCAAGATATACTTGCTCCTGATGGGGATTTAACCCTTCAGATATAGCAACCAAAGTCCATACTTTGTTGGTGTACATGGATTCCATCTCAGATCTCTAAGCATCCAGCCATTCTTACAGAGTCCCACTCCTGATGGCCAGCTCGCAATTAGTTGGGTCATCATCTCATGATGCAATCCTCGCTCCCACTGTCATAGAGTAACCGAAGTATCTCTCAAGTGGGTGAGGAACCCTACTAGATCGGCGGAGAGGCTGAGGTTCGTTGGTATCTATTGAATCCTTTGGTTCTACCAAATCATCTGCTGTTGTTTGTATAGCTGGAACCTTTCCAGTTCTACATTACAGACCTTGCCTCGAGCTTGTCCGGATTCTGCTTTTTGACATAGGCCGGACAACCCCAAATCTTAACTAGCTTAAGACATGGGCTGTTCCCATTCCATATCACATATGAAGTGGTAGGAAACTGATTTGATTCGAACCCTTTTCAATAGGTATGCAGCTTCTCAAGTGCATAACTCCCAAAAGGAAAATAGGTAATTCAGTAGTACTCATCATAGAGCACACCTTATCATATAGGGTGTAATTGCTTCGCCCCGATATACCATCGTGCCATGGTGTATACGGAGGAGTAATGCTGAGAGAGAATCACATTCTCCTTTAGAATAGTCCAGGAATTCCGTGCTCAAGTATTCTCCTCCTTGATCTCATCAAAAGACATAATACTTATACCCGTATTTTGGTTCTCTACTTCTAACTTATATTCTGTGAATATCTCAAAAGGTTCGGACTTGTGTTTCAACAGGAACATAGGTCTGAAACTCGAAAGATCATCAGAGAATGTAATGAAGTATAAAGAACCGGTCTTGGCATTTGTAGACAGGGGACCTACATACATCAACATGTATCATTCCAAGAGTTCACTAACTCTTTCTCTGTTTCCAGTAAACAGAGCTATGGTCATCTTATCTTTGTGACATGACTGGCAAGTTCCACAAGATGTAAATTCAAACTGATTTAAATATGCATTTACATGTAACTTCAGCTAGTCGGGTCGCATTGATATGACCTAGTCTACAATGCCTCAAGAAGGATTCGTTCATTTCTGAACTCTTCCTCTTGTGTGTGTTCCGTATACTAAAGAACTGTAGTTTGATTTAGAACGTCAATGCTTTTAGATAATGTGCCTGAACCGATCAACTTTTGATATAGGAAATGTTCAAAACATTATCCATCTATACAAAATTTTATCATTTCTTTACTAATAAAGAGATAGATATGATTTTGTATATCAGGTTCGGTATCTAATAACATTCGTTCAGAATCAAAGTATTTGGAATACAGGGTGACAGTGACCAACAGACTTGGCTGCAACACTTGCCCCGTTTTCTGCCTCATGAAACTTATCACCCTTTCTCAGTTCTCTACCTTTCTATAGCCCTATGTAACAGATTACATATCTGGGATCCTGATCTGGTATCACATACCCAGGACGTAAAGGATACAGAGAAACAGTTCTGTATAATGAACACACCCGAAGGAGATGCATCATATGCACTTTTTTCGTTTGGGCGGCACGGGAATTCTGGTAATCCCCAATTTCCTGCTCTGTCTTATAACAATTATAAGTTGGAGCGGGACCAACGTTCCCCAGCTCAGTATAACAAGCGGGTTCGGTCAATATATCCGTTTTATTATCTTGATTAAGGCGTGATATGGTCGCTACCTGGAGAGAGAGAGAAGAAAACAATCAGCGTGCGCTCTTACAAGAATAGATTGGTTATTATTTTATCTAATCAGGATGGCTCCCACTGCTTTTTATCAAATCTTCCTTCAAACCCTAAAAGGAAAGACTAGCCGGGATTAATTACACACTACAAGTTCGCCAATCTTTCATCCAGGCCAGTGTCGGTACTTTGAGGGAGGTCCCCCGTGCTTTCGCACGAACTTAATTAATGTAAACCTCGTTTTCCCAGAGGCGTAACCTCGTTAACACCTTTCTAGACACCTACTTGATCGGCTAATTGTAATGTATAAAACTCTCCCAGGAGTAACTCTTACTCGCAGCGGGTATCGGGATCCAACTATCTCATAGAAGGTATGCAATCTCATTGCAAATTTCAACACTTGAAATTCCCGATAATATTTTGCCCCTAACGTGCTATGACCTTGACGAAAGCCAACAAACCATAACCAGCTAGTCAAGTTCAACCCGTACATTTCTTGATTGAATTAAACCCACCCGCACGACCCTTGACGAAAGCCAACAAAGCCGCACGACTACCCTAATCCAATCGCATCGTATGCAGCAGATAAGCAGCATATAGCTACCGCACACTGCACCTTGACGAATGCCAACAAACGCAGCACGAATACTTACTACTACTTATCTGAAATGACGGAGGGCTACGACAGGTTTTTCTGAAAACCTATTGCGTAATGAACTCGATATCGTTGTAGAATCAAATGATTTTGAAATGGAGTGTTTTTGAGGCTTTTCTAGTTTTGCTAAAGGAGTCACACCCGGTGAAGGGATCGTCGGTCCTTTCCTCGTCGAATGAGGTGCGGGATATATCATATATATCACTGTGCAAAGCAAAAACTCTTAAAAGAAATCAGAAAACAAACCGAGTGTGTAGCATCTGCCAGTTATTGCTAAAGGAGTCACTCCCGGTGAAGGGATCTCGGTCCTTTCCTCATCGAATAAGGTGCAGGATATATCATATACACCGCTGTGCAAAGCAAGAACTGTAGCTACCTGTTTTATTTTGAAATTCGATTCTACAACATCTTAGGTTTCTTATATTTCATTAATCACATTAATGAAGTCCCATCATTTATTCCCCAAACATCACAGATAAATACGACGTACACTTATGCCATCCGCATTCGCCTCGATGTCCCCTCGTGCACCGTTAGGTTAGGTAACTAACGGCAGAGCGGGGCAGGGCTAGCGCGGGTGTAAAACATAAGTAACGTCTATATAATATATCATATATACTATATATAGTATCTATCATAGAACATCACATGATCATATCACAGATATCGCAGCAGAAGAATCATATGAAATATTGGATATACTAGGACGTCCGTGTTTTCCAATACGAGCCAGTATAAAACACGGATTCCACGGTCGCGATGAATAGCCAAACCCACACCCCTAGACCCCTACGAGAGCGGCAAGCAACCCTACCAATTCTGGAGTTAGGAGACCCGGACTCGACTCCTCGAGTTGGTCTCCCACTGGACTCCAGAACCCGGTTACTTGTGCCCTCCTCCTTGGGTCTATCCTAGTGCGGAAAAGAAAATAATATACAAAAGGTGACATCTTCCGCAACCTGGAAGTGCCCCAATAAAAGAATATTACATACAAGTTTTTACATGAATGAAAATGAAAAACACTCATCTCGCATAAAAACCCCCGGCTATTCAAACACGACGATCCAATATAACATATCCAGCAACACATAACATCACATGTCATCAACGTAAGTAAATATGCGCATCCCAATTGTGGTTGACATATAGCAACGAAACCGGCGATATCACATATTACACTTACGGTCACAGAAAAGAAAGTGTAAAACTACAACAGTTGGAATCCGCAACTTGCATAGACATTGCATGCCTAATCAAATGAATACCTTAGACATCGCATGCCTAACAATTATAAACTCCGTATTTTAGTCTCATTATCGAAAACACTTTTCAATATCAAGTCAGGCAATTCAACAAGATTCCCGACATCCTGATCGAATGCTCGTCGCAAACTTCTGTAGATGGCCGCACCCCCGATACCGTCGACGAAGTGCACCAAGGCGGAACACCGCTGCCGCGAGCACCCGAACGGATGCTTTCGGCGATGGGGTTCTCCTACAGTCACTTGGTCGGGGCTATGGAGCGAGGCTGTCTATTAAGTTTACCCGGCGAGTATCCGCTTACACTACGTGATTGCGACGGACTTTTGATCACATCAAAATTCCGTGGCAACCGATCAAGTGAGACTAAACTGCTATGTTTATAATATTCATTCAATTATCTCATAACTGTTTGTGAATTCCAATTATTGTATCCCATTCCGGATAAATAGAAAATGTTAAACTTTCCGATCGAACATTCTAACACCCAAGTTTTCCCGATACAAATCAACTCATGAAATAAGTTCAAAGACATTCACTTCATGCCTCAGTACCAACGGTCCAGCCGTAGAAGGGTCAAGCCAACGCCTCACATGTGGCACGCCGTACTGCCCCAAACCCGAGGGTTCAAAGGGCAGTTCAAGACGGTCACATAATCGAGTTAAGGTTTGTTGTCTTCTAGAGGGTCCATCGCGTTACTTGCACTACTCAGAACGTCCTTAAACCACAGAAAAATCCAACACTTGGAAATTTCCCGACAGGGGAAAAGTTGGGTATTTATATCCGGTCGAACTTTTTAACATATTCTAAAATTTACCCGGAAAACAAATAGACAAAGTCCGACAATTCGATCGAATAAACGAATCCCCAAAACAACACAGAATATTCAACTCTTGAATAAATATTAAAAATTCCCAGAAAATCCAGCACCTGAAAACATGAATTACTGTGCAAAAATTGTTGGATGATATGACAATTTGGCCGCGGAACCGCCGCACAAGCCATGCTTGTGCCGCGGTTCCGCCGCGCAATGAGGGAATCATGGGTACGGGCTTCACAGTAATTCTAACAATTCCCTGCTGAATTTTCTGCATATTTTTAATCTGGAAAAATCCCAGAAATTGAAAAAAGTCCAGAGAGCATATTGTATTAGGGTTTCGATGTTCGATCGGGTTTCGAACGTCGTCTAGGCATCGCCTAAGGCTCTAGCTAGGCTCTGATACCACTGTAGGTCAGGCAGCCACCCCATCCAATGGGGTCGCCGTGGCACCAACGGGTCCCTCAGCCGCTACTTTTTACGCATGCCCCCTCGCGAGGAGTACAACCAGCCGGAACACCTTCCGGTCTCGGGACACCCTGGGGGTAAGAGCCTATGCTTCGCCACACTGTCACACAGTGAGAACCCCCCATAAGTCGACATCCAATGCCTAGTAGCTCTGATACCACTGTAGGGTTCCTAGGCACACACTAGAGGTCTCATAAGGCATCAACCATGCCAATTTCAAAAATTACGGTGTCGAGAAACCCTAATACGGATCGTTGGCTAGAAGTTTAGGCGAAAAATGAAACTAGTTAACAACTTAATTACAAGAACGGAAATACAACCTTTGTAGATCCGGTCCTCCACCTCCATAGCTCCACAATGAAGTCTCCTCGCTGTCCAAATCGAAACCCGGGCTCTAGCGTCGGCTTCATCGGAGAAATGGGCGGGCTAGGTCATCGACTACGATGCCGAAGATGATCTACGTCGAGGCATCACAAGATCAAGCTCCCACTTCACCAAGTCATGAAACTTGTGAAGAAAACACCCTATACTACATGGCAAGAGGTAGAGGATGAAGAAATACGAAGTGGGTTCACTTTAGAATTGGATTTCTCACTCTTTTTCATCAATCACCATTGATGAAGTCAAGGTTTCTTCAAGTAGAAGTTGAAGAAGAAGAAGAAGAAAATGTTATGATAAGTATTAAGTAAAATGAAAATAATAATAATACTTATCATCTACCAACCATGGTCAAGTGTAGAGACTAAACTAGGGTTAGTGGGAATGGTTAGGGTTAAGCATGAGACAAAAATGGTCACTTAGGTTAAAGCTTCATGAAGCTTCAATATAAAACAAAATTAGCAACCATTTTCACTTTATGCTTTTCATTTTCCAAAAAAAATCAATAGATAAATAAATAAGTGAATAAAACAAAACCCTAACCATTATCATGTAACCATGGTTTGATCTTTACACAAAAACCCTAGCATACATGTATCATCAAACATGATACAATCAAGTGCACAAAAGTATATCACATATACAATGTGCATATCCGAGTGAGAATATCCATTTAAAGTGAACCGATTCTAGTTAATGCAAAGTAATATTTCAAATATATAATTATACATTAAATCATTAAATCAACACTTGATTTAACGATCCGGTCATATCGCATGTGACCGACTAATATCCAATGTATCGGCTTATCGAATCAACCCTCGATTCGATAACTAGGTTATATCGCATATAACCATTCGATACATTCATCGCGAGAATAGAATACGGTATCACATACACGCATTATTCTCGTTCCCGCACATATCTCATATGCGCTCCTATTTCGTTTCGCTTGAGCCAGGAAACCTCTGTGTAGGACTTTAAAGACTCGTCAATACGCCGGCAGCAGGTGATGATCATATCAAACACCCACAAGCCGCAAGCGGTCTGATAAACGTAACGGCCACCCGGGTATTGAGCGATCAGAAGATCGACGAGCAAGCCCGCTCACACTCCTGTGAATCCAACCAGTAACACTTACCGTACAGTCCGGTCTGATCGTCTGATATGTCGCATATCTCGCCTAGGGATGGTAAACGTCAGACCCCAATAGCTCGATAAGTCGTGTCGATATGAGGTCTATAACAATTCGAGATACTACTGGTAACACTTACCAGTAAATCTCAGCAACCCTGGCCAGGGATTTCCGGTTATAGCCAATCGAACACTGCGCAACATCAACTCCCTATACCGGGAGAGACGAGTCCCCTCCTATCGCTCATTGCCTCCATGTGATTCGGGACTGTACCCAAAAACCACCGTTTTGCACGCCCTCTTGGACGTGGTAAGGTGGAAATCAAAGCACAGTAGGAACCACACAAGACTCTATGACGATCTCGGGTCAACAGACTACTCTGTACCAGTGTCACCAGAGAACTGCCATCTGACGTAAGGTATAATACCATCTGGGAGTTCTCGGCGAGTCCGTCCAGTGTACCCAGTCTCCACTGAGCACCCGTATATCATCTCTGATGCCAAACACCAACGGATATGGGATCATCCATCACCCATCTGTATGGGTCGAGAAGGTATACGCTAGTCTACTCTGGTATATCGATGCCCCGTCTCGATACACCCACGACTAGGGACTTTGAAGGATGTACTTATGGACTACCATGTCGCCACTAGTATGATCCGCATCATAGTCCAGGTTGTCAAGTACACATCCTAAGGGCTTTACCAACATGTAACAGAGAGACAATCAGTGTACACGTTAAGGTAAAGAGCAACCAGATAGCATACTATCATGTCGAGCAAGAAAGTCCTCCCTATATATGTCCAAGCATCCACTACATTATACATCCTATGTATAGTAATGGCCTCTAGGGCATACATATAACTAACAATACGATGCAAGTGTTGATACTGAACTAAGCAGGTTCTACAGTGCTCATGGCATGGCAATTACCAAAGGCGTGTGTTTCACATGAATAGTGCGTGTGCAACATGAGACAATGGTAATGGTGTAAGTGTCCTAAAGGGTGATATCACATATAAGTATATAGATATCCATGCAATGCCAGCAGACGAATAACTAGAAGGGTATGCATATGAATGAGATGGTTAACTAACTAACAATGCATATAGTTTTGCAAGAATAAATTGATCCTAACTATGGGGTGCCTCATGCCATCCAGACGATTTCCCTATAGATGTATACATCTACTCACCTGGACGCCTCGCTAATCAGATCCAGACACCGCTTTGCCTTTGCTCGCCGCGTCCGATGTTTCCGCAACCGATCCTAAAATTGCATAACACACAACATAAGATTACACCTCAAGTAACAACGCAAGTCACCATATGAAAAGATCGACGCTCATAAATTAGGCACAACGTGCACTCGGTGCGCGGAAAACACACGAAAATCGCTAAAACCTTAACTAAAATCATCGTTTCGAGGCAACCGCCAAAACTAAAACCTGACTCGACCTAACTCCGCATTCGCACACCCTACAAGTCGTAGTAGATGCTAATAATATCGTCATGATAACGCAATTAAGTCACTTCCTAATAATTTAGAAAACCTAGTAAGCATTTGCGTAAAAATTCCGATGCAAACCTCGCGGATTAACGACTTAGCGATCGCAATATCGCACAACCATCCAATTCAAGCTACTAGATGACCACAACACAATTTACAACCCACTTACAAAACTTCAAACCCTAATTAAAATTCCAAACCTTTGCTAGAATTTTCAAAACAAACCATTACAATGAAATTAACACATTAAAATTCTAAATTAGCTTATTTAAACTACAATCAAACAACTTGATTAGAACTTATACCTCCCAAGTGTTGATTCCCTTCCATTAAGCCTCCAAATTTGCCTCTTTTCTCTTTGATTCAAACAATTTAGGGTTTGGGAAGAGGTGGAATAGGATTTAGGTTAAAATTTGTGAAAAAAAGTGTGTATTTTGTGGATTTTTGATGGATTTTTCAAGAGTTTTTGAAGCAAAAGAGAGAGAGAGGAAATGGGCAGCTGCTGCTTATAGGGCTCGGCCTGAGGTGGGAAGGGCAAGGGAGAAAGGGAATTGTGTAGAAATTTCTATGAAGAATATCTCTTTCTAGTGCAATTAATGCTTTCACATCAAATTTTACATTAAAAAAATCCCATTTTCATTCATGTTCAAACCATTTTAAACCATAAAACAACTAGACTCGAAATGTTTTGATAAAAAAAAAATTTTACACTAACTTTTAGTTTATAATGGTTCCTAATTATGTAATTTACCCAATTAAATTTGTATTTATCACTAATTTAATGTATTTTTAAAAGCTTAAAATAATATTAAAAATAATTAATTAAGGAATTTTTTTGAATAACTAGAAGTTTTTAAGTGACAATTTAGTTACTAATTTCAAGGATTATCTTATTTAAATTTTGTATAATCAGGCCTATATTGAAAAAATACTTATTTTGACTTTTTTACGGAAAAGGCTGATTATTTGCCGATTAACGAAAAACTGCCTAAACGATTTTCGAAGCGTTACACCATGCTAAGCGTGTAAGCTATATCTGGTCTGGTACACAGCATCGCATACATTATAGATCCTACTGCCGAAGCGTAGGGTATAGTGCTCATGCGAACTCTCTTCTCATCAGTCTTGGGAGACATCTCTTTAGAGAGGGTGATTCTGTGCAAAGCAGGTATATTATCGCGCTTAGAATCTTCCATACTAAATCTCTTTAGTATGGACTCTATGTACTTGGACTGTGAAAGTCCCAACAATCTCTTGGATCTATCTCTGTAGATCTTAATCCTTAAAAAGTACGAGGTATCACCCAGGTCTTTCATGGAGAACCTTTGTGATAAGTACAACTTGACCGATTGCAGCATAGGAATGTCATTTCCTATCAAAAAAATGTCGTCCACGTACAAGGCTAGGAATACGACAGTTCTTCCTACAATCTTCTTATAGATATATAGTTCATCCCAATTTTTGATGAAGTCAAATTCCTTGACTGTTTCATCAAAACAGATGTTCTAGCTCCGTGATACTTGTTTTTGTTAGTTATATGTATGCCCTAGAGGCCATTACTATACATAGGATGTATATTGTAGTGAATGCTGGGACATATATAGGGAGGACTTTCTTTCTTGACATGATAGTATGCTATCTGGTTACTCTTTACCTTAACGTGTACATTGATTGTCTCTCTGTTACATGTTGGTAAAGCCCTTAGGATGTGTACTTGACTACCTGGACTATGATGCGGATCATACTAGTGGGGACAGGGTAGTCCATAAGTACATCCTTCAAAGTCCCTAGTCGTGGGTGTATCGAGACGGGGCATCGATATACCAGAGTAGACTAGCGTATTCCTTCTCGACCCATACAGATGGGCGATGGATGATCCCATATCCATTGGTGTTTGACATCAGAGATGATATACGGGTGCTCAGTGGAGACTGGGTACACTGGACGGACTCGCCGAGAACTCCCAGATGGTATTATACCTTACGTCAGATGGCAGTTCTCTGGTGACACTGGTACAGAGTAGTCTGTTGACCCGAGATCGTCATAGAGTCTTGTGTGGTTCCCACTGTGCTTTGATTTCCACCTTACCACGTCCAAGAGGGCGTGCAAAACGGTGGTTTTTGGGTACAGTCCCGAGTCACATGGAGGCAATGAGCGATAGGAGGGGATTCGTCTCTCCCGGTATAGGGAGTTGATGTTGCGCTGTGTTCGATTGGCTATAACCGGAAATCCCTGGCCAGGGTTGCTGAGATTTACTGGTAAGTGTTACCAGTAGTTTCTCGAACTGTTATAGACCTCATATCGACACGACTTATCGAGCTATTGGGGTCTGACGTTTACCACCCCTAGGCGAGATATGCGACATATCAGACGATCAGACCGGACTGTACGGTAGTGTTACTGGTTAGATTCACTGGAGTGTGAGCGGCTTGCTCGTCGATCTTCTGATCGCTCAATACCCGGGTGGCCGTTACGTTTAGCAGATCGCTTGCGGCTTGTGGGTGTTTGATATGATCATCACCTGCTGCCGGCGTATTGACGAGTCTTTAGAGTCCTACACAGAGGTTTCCTGGCTCAAGCGAAACGAAATAGGAGCGCATATGAGATATGTGCGGGACCGAGAATAATGCGTGTATATGATACCGTATTCTATTCTCGCGATGAATGTATCGATTGGTTGTATGCGATATAACCTAGTTATCGATTCAAGCATTGATTCGATAAACCGATACATAGGATACTAGTCGGTTATATGCGATATGACCGGATCGGTAAATCAAGTGTTGATTTAATGATTTAATGTATAATTATATATTTGATATATTACTTTGCATTAACTAGTACTGGTTCACTTTAAATGGATTTTCTCACTTGGATGTACAAGTTGTATATGTGATATACTTTTTGTTCAAATAATTGTATCATGTTTGATGATACATGTTTGCTAGGGTTTTTGTGTAAAAATCAAAACCCTAACCATTAACATGTAACCATGGTTTGATCTTTACACAAAAACCCTAGCAAACATGTATCATCAAACATGATACAATTATTTGCACAAAAAGTATATCATATATACAACTTGTACATCCAAGTGAGAAAATCCATTTAAAGTGAACCAATACTAGTTAATGCAAAGTAATATATCAAATATATAATTATACATTAAATTATTAAATCAACACTTGATTTAACGATCCGGTCATATCGCATATAACCGACTAGTATCCTATGTATCGGTTTATCGAATCAATGCTTGAATCGATAACTAGGTTATATCGCATACAACCAATCGATACATTCATCGCGAGAATAGAATACGGTATCACATACACGCATTATTATCGGTCCCGCACATATCTCATATGCGCTCCTATTTCGTTTCGCTTGAGCCAGGAAACCTCTGTGTAGGACTCTAAAGACTCGTCAATACGCCGGCAGCAGGTGATGATCATATCAAACACCCACAAGCCGCAAGCGGTCTGCTAAACATAACGGCCACCCGGGTATTGAGCAATCAGAAGATCGACGAGCAAGCCCGCTCACACTCCAGTGAATCCAACCAGTAACACTACCGTACAGTTCGGTCTGATCGTCTGATATGTCGCATATCTCGCCTAGGGGTGGTAAACGTCAGACCCCAATAGCTCGATAAGTCGTGTCGATATGAGGTCTATAACAGTTCGAGAAACTACTGGTAACACTTACCAGTAAATCTCAGCAACCCTGGCCAGGGATTTCCGGTTATAGCCAATCGAACACAGCGCAACATCAACTCCCTATACCGGGAGAGACGAATCCCCTCCTATCGCTCATTGCCTCCATGTGACTCGGGACTGTACCCAAAAACCACCATTTTGCACGCCCTCTTGGACGTGGTAAGGTGGAAATCAAAGCACAGTGGGAACCACACAAGACTCTATGACGATCTCGGGTCAACAGACTACTCTGTACCAGTGTCACCAGAGAACTGCCATTTGACGTAAGGTATAATACCATCTGGGAGTTCTCGGCGAGTCCGTCCAGTGTACCCAGTCTCCACTGAGCACCCGTATATCATCTCTGATGTCAAACACCAATGGATATGGGATCATCCATCGCCCATCTGTATGGGTCGAGAAGGAATACGCTAGTCTACTCTGGTATATCGATGCCCCGTCTCGATACACCCACGACTAGGGACTTTGAAGGATGTACTTATGGACTACCCTATCCCCACTAGTATGATCCGCATCATAGTCCAGGTAGTCAAGTACACATCCTAAGGGCTTTACCAACATGTAACAGAGAGACAATCAATGTACACGTTAAGGTAAAGAGTAACCAGATAGCATACTATCATGTCAAGCAAGAAAGTCCTCCCTATATATGTCCCAGCATCCACTACAATATACATCCTATGTACAGTAATGGCCTCTAGGGCATACATATAACTAACAATCTCCCACTTGCACTAGGGCCATCTGATAGCAGTGGTTGTAGTATCTCATACTCAACCATCCCATAAAAGTCTCTCTCTGGGAATAGGCCTTCGCGAGTGGATCCGCCGTGTTGTCCTCTGAGTCTACTCTCCTTGCCTCGATCCCTTAGAGATCAACCATCTCGCTGATCAGGTGATACTGCCTTAGAATATGTCTGGATCACTGATGGGACCTGCGTTCCTTGGCATAAGCCACAACTCCATTATCTCACAATGGTAGGAACGTAGTTCATCTCATGAACCAATATACACCCAAACAGCCTCTTTGGTAGCATCTTAAGTAGCGATGTATCCAGCCTTTATGGTCTAGTATGCCACGGTATGTAGCTTGGAACTCTTCCAACATACCGTCCCTTTACTGAGGGTAAAGACAATGCCTGTGACTGACATTCAGTCGTCTTTATCACCCTGGAACACTTCCAGTGATTTTCCCCAGGGTCGATTGATACTATCTCACTACAACTAGTGAGTATCCTAATATCCAATTAGATCTATCTCATAGATCCAAAATCCAGGATTTAGGAGGTATCATTTTGATCCTATATGGAGAATCCATGTGATAAGCGGAGATCGACCGAGCGTAGCATAGGAAACTCCTTCCCTATCAAGAGTATGTCATCCACGTACTCTACGAGGATCGTCACCATACTCCCTACTACTTTTTTGTTTATACAAGGTTCATCTACCATTTTGATGATGTCAACTTCTTTGACTAATCCATCAAAACAGATGTTCCAACTCCGCGATACCTGCTTTATCCTATAAAGCATCTTGTACACGTTTCCGCTGCTCCCACTGTCTACGAAGCCCTCTGGCTGTGTACTTATAGACGTTCTCTTCTAAAACTTCATTTAGAAAAGCAGTCATGGCACCTAACCGCCAGATATCGTAGTCATGGTATGTAGCCGTGGCAAGTAGGATCTGGATGGACTTAAGCATAGCTACTTGAAAAGGTTTCATCATTATCCACGCCTGGTCGATGACGAAAACCTTTAACAAGTCTAGCTTTGAAAGTCTCAACTTTTCCATCTACACCAAGTAATCTTCTCAAGATTTACTTTCTCCTGATGGGGATTTAACCCTTCAGATATGGCAGCCAAAGTCCATACTTTGCTGGTGTAGATGGATTCCATCTCATATCACTAAGCATCCAGCCATTCTGACAGAGTCTTACTCCTGATGGCCAGCTCAAAACTAGTTGGGTCATCATTTCATGATGCACTCCTCGCTCCCACTGTCATAGAGGAACCGAAGTATCTCTCAGGTAGGTGAGGAACCCTATTAGATCGGCGGAGAGGCTGAGGTTCGCTGGAATCTACTGAATCCTTTGGTTCTATCAAATCATCAGCTACAGTTTGTATGGCTGGAACATTTCCAGTTCTACATAACAGACCTTGCCTTGAGCTTGTCCGGATTTTGCTTTTTAGACATAGGCCGGTCAACCCCAAATCTTAACTAGCTTAAGACATGGGCTCTTCCCTTTCCATATCACATATGAAGTGGTAGGCAACTGATTTGATTCGAACCCTATTCAATAGGTATGCAACTTCATAAGTGCATAACTCCCAAAAAGGAAATAGGCAACTCAGTAGTACTCATCATAGAGCACACCTTATCATATAGGGTGTGATTGCTCCGCCCCGATATACCATCGTGCTATGGTGTATACGGAGGAGTAATGCTGAGAGAGAATCTCATTCTCCTTTAGAATTGTCCAAGAATTCCGTGCTCAAGTATTCTCCTCCCTGATCTCATCAAAGGACATAATACTTATATCCGTATTGGTTCTCTACTTCTAACTTATATTCTGTGAATATCTCAAAAGGTTCGGACTCATGTTTCAACAGGAACATATGACTGAATCTTGAGAGATTATCAGAGAACGTAATGAAGTATAAAAAACCAGTCCTGGCATGTGTAGACAGGGGACCAATATGTATCATCCCAAGAGTTCACTAACTCTTTCTCTGTTTCCAATAAACAGAGCTGGTGTCAATATATCTTTGTGACATGACTGGCATGTTTCACAAGATGTAGATTCAAACTGATTTAAATATGCATCTACATGTAACTTCAGCTAGTCGGGTCGCATTGATATGACCTAGTCTACAATGCCTCAAGAAGGATTCGTTCATTTCTGAACTCTTCCTTTTATGTGTGTTCCGTATACTAAAGAACTGTTGTTTGATTTAGAACATCAATGCTTTTAGATAACGTGCCTGAACCGATCAACTATTGATATAGGAAATGTTCAAAACATTATCCAACAATACAAAATTTTATCGTTTCTTTACTAACAAAGAGACAGATATGATTTTGTATATCAGGTTCGGTATCTAATAACATTCGTTCAGAATCAATGTATTGATAATACAGGGTGACAGTGACCAACAGACTTGGCTGCAACACTTGCCCCATTTTCTGCCTCATGAAACTTATCACCCGTTCTCAGTTCTCTACCTTTCTCTAGCCATATGTAACAGATTACATATCTGGGATCCTGATCTGGTATCACATACCCAGGACGTAAAGGATACTGAGAAACAGTTCTCTGTAATGAACACACCCGAAGATGATGCATCATCATGCACTCTCTTCGTTTGGGCGGCACGGGAATTCTGGTAATCCCCAAATTCCTGCTCTGTCTTATAACAATTATAAGTTGGAGCGGGAACAACGTTCCCCAGCTTTGTATAACAAGCGGGTTCGGTCAATAATCCGTATTATTATCTTGATTAAGGCGTGATATGGTCGCTACCAGGAGAGAGAGAGAGAAGAAAACACTCAGCGTACGCTCTTGCAAGAATAGATTGGTTATTATTTTATCTAATCAGGATGGCTCCCACTGCTTTTTATCAAATCTTCCTTCAAACCCTAAAAGTAAAGACTAGCCGGGATTAATTACATACTACAAGTTCTCCAATCTTTCAGCCAGGCCAGTGTCGGTACTTTGAGGGAGGTCCCCCGTGCTTTCGCACGAACCTAATTAGTGTAAACCTCGTTTTCCCAGAGGCGTAACCTCATTAACACCTTTCTAGACACCTACTTGATCGGCTAATTGTAATGTGTAAAACTCTCCCAGAAGTAACTCTTACTCGCAGCGGGTATCGGGATCCAACTATCTCATAGAAGGTATGCAATCTCATTGCAAATTTCAACACTTGAAATTCCCGATAATATTTTGCCCCTAACGTGCTATGACCTTGACGAAAGCCAACAAACCATAGCCCGCTAGTCAAGTTCAACCCGTACATTTCTTGATTGAATTAAACCCACCCGCACGACCCTTGACGAAAGCCAACAAAGCCGTACGACTACCCTAATCCAATCGCATCGTATGCTGGCAGATAAGCAGCATATAGCTACCGCACACTGCACCTTGACGAAAGCCAACAAATGCAGCACGAATACTATATACAACTTATCTGAAATGACGGAGGGCTACGACAGGTTTTTCTGAAAACCTATTGCGTAATGAACTTGATATCGTTGTAGAATCAAATGATTTTAAAAAATGGAGTGCTTTTGAGGCTTTTCTAGTTTTGCTAAAGGAGTCACTCCCGGTGAAGGGATCGTCGGTCCTTTCCTCATCGAATAAGGTGCGGGATATATCATATATATCACTGTGCAAAGCAAAAAAAACTCTTAAAAGCAATCAAAAGACAAACCGAGTGTGTAGCATCTGCCAGTTATTGCTAAAGGAGTCACTCCCGGTGAAGGGATCTCGGTCCTTTCCTCATCGAATAAGGTGTAGGATATATCACATATACCTCTGTGCAAAGCAAGAACTGTAGCTACCTGTTTTATTTTTGAAATTCGATTCTACAACATCTTAGGTTTCTTTTATTTCATTAATCACATTAATGAAGTCCCATCTTTTAAGTACCTAAACATCACAGATAAATACGACGTACACGTATGCCATCCGCATTCGCCTCGATGTCCCCTCATGCACCGTTAGGTTAGGTAACTAACGGCAGAGCGGGGCAGGGCTAGCGCGGGTGTAAAACATAAGTAACGCCTATATAATATATCATATATACTATATACTGTATCTATCACAGAACATCACATGATCACATCATAGATATCGCAGCAGAAGAATCATATGAAATATTGGATATACTAGGACGTCCGTGTTTTCAATACGAGCCAGTATAAAACACGGATTCCACGGTCGCGATGAATAGCCAAACCCACACCCCTACGAGAGCGGCAAGCAACCCTACAGTGATCGAATGCTCGTCGCAAACTTTAGTAGGCGGCCTCACTCCATAGCCCCGACCAAGTGACTGTAGGAGAACCCCGTCGCCGAAAGCATCCGTTCGGGTGCTCCTAAATTTCTAGCCAACGATCTTGTTAGGGTTTCTTGGCACGTGTAAAATTTGAAATTGGCATGGTTGATGCCTTGTGAGACCTCTTGTGAGTGCCTAGGAACCCTACAGAGACAAAAGGGCCGCGGAACCGCCGCATTAGCATGCTAATGCCGCGGTTCCGCCGCCCTTTTGTCTCTGTAGGGTTCCTAGGCACTCACAAGAGGTCTCACAAGGCATCAACCATGCCAATTTCAAATTTTACACGTGCCAAGAAACCCTAACAAGATCGTTGGCTAGAAATTTAGGTGAAAATGAACCTAGTTAACAACTTAACTAAGTGGTATACGGAAATACAACCTTTGTAGATCCGGTGCTCCACCTCCATAGCTCCGTGATGATGTCTCCTCGCTGTCCAAAACGGATCCCGGGCTCTAGCATCGGTTTCATCGGAGAAAGAGCGGTCTAGGTCATCGACGACGATGCCGAAGATGATCTACATCGAGGCATCACTAGATCAAGCTCCACCTTCACCAAGCTATGATAACTTGTGAAGGAAACACCCTATACTACTTGGCAAGAGGTAGAGGATGAAGAAATTGGAAGTGGGTTCACTTTAGATTTGGATTTCTCACTCTTTTTCATCAATCACCATTGATGGTCTAAGGTTTCTTCATGTTGAAGATGAAGAAGAAGAAGAAGAAAATGTTATGATAAGTATTAAGTAAAATGAAAATAATATTTTCTTCTTCTTCTTCTTCATCTTCAACATGAAGAAACCTTGGACCATCAATGGTGATTGATGAAAAAGAGTGAGAAATCCAAATCTAAAGTGAACCCACTTCCTATTTCTTCATCCTTTACCTCTTGCCAAGTAGTATAGGGTGTTTCCTTCACAAGTTATCATGGCTTGGTGAAGGTGGAGCTTGATCTAGTGATGCCTCGACGTAGATCATCTTCGGCATCGTCGTCGATGACCTAGACCGCTCTTTCTCCGATGAAGCCGATGCTAGAGCCCGGGATCCGTTTTGGACAGCGAGGAGACATCATCATGGAGCTATGGAGGTGGAGCACCGGATCTACAAAGGTTGTATTTCCGTATACCACTTAGTTAAGTTGTTAACTAGGTTCATTTTCGCCTAAATTTCTAGCCAACGATCTTGTTAGGGTTTCTTGGCACGTGTAAAATTTGAAATTGGCATGGTTGATGCCTTGTGAGACCTCTTGTGAGTGCCTAGGAACCCTACAGTTTTAATACATAAATGGATTTAAGTAACTTTCATAACTTCCCACTGCTTCCACTATTTATGAATCCATTCAGTTGATCCATATAAACACACTCTTCTAAACTTCCATTTAGAAACGCCGTTTTAACGTCCATCTACCAGATATCATAGTCATGGTAGGCAGCAATGGCAGGTATGATCCGAATGGATTTCAACATAGCCACTAGAGAAAAGGTTTCGTCATACTCCGCTCCTGGTCTTTGACGAAAACCTTTTGCAACAAGTCTAGCCTTATAGGTTTCCACATGTCCATCTACACCAATCTTCTTTTTGAAGATCCACTTGCTTCCAACGGGTTTCCCCCCAGAAGGAGCAACATCCAAAGTCCAAACATTGTTGGTGTACATGGATTCCATTTCGGATCGTATAATATCCAGCCATTTATCAGAGTCCCTACTGGTAATAGCCTTCTTAAAACTAGTAGGATCATCTTCTTACAAGATGCAATCCTCTCGATTCCCATCTATGAGAAAACCATAGTATCTCTCGAGCGGACGAGAAATCCTACTAGATCTGCGGAGTGGCTGAGGTTCGTCCGGGATTATTGAATTCTGGGTTTCCACCAAATCTTCATTTCAGTTTGTGGTTCCTGAATTTTTTCCAGTTCTATCGTGCTCCCACTAATTTCTTTTGCAAGAAATTCCTTCTCTAAAAAGACGGTGTGGCGAGCAACAAACACTTTCTGTTTCTCAGTGTAGTAGAACAGATATCCATGCGAATGCTTAGGATATCCCACAAACTTACATAGAAATGATCGTGCCTGAAGTTTGTCCGGATTTTATGTTTTTACATAGGCCGGATAACCCCATATCTTAATACGATTAAGACATGATTTCTTTCTACTTTATTTTTCATATGGAGTCTTAGGCACAGATTTGGATGCAGCCTGATTCAATAAGTATGCCACTGTCTGAAGCACATATCCCCAGAATGAGAGAGGCAGATCAGCACTACTCGTCATGCAGCGAACCATGTCCAATAGAGTATAGTTCCTCCGTTTCGATACACCGTTTTGCTGTGGTTTGTACAGGGGAGTAAGATGAGAGAGAATACCATTCTCTTTCAGGTATTCTAGGAATTTTGTACTCAAGTACTCCCCTCATCTATCAGATCGGAGGATCTTGATACTTTTGCCAGTCAGGTTCTCTACTTCGTTCTTATATTTTTTGAATTTCTCAAAAGCATCAGATTTGTGTTTCAAAAGATACATATATCCGAACCTAGAGAGATCGCCAGTGAATGTAATGAAGTACGAGAACCCACCCCTTGCATGTATAGACATCAAACCACATACATCACTGTATATGAGTCCCAAGAGCTCGGTAGCTCTTTCTCCATGTCTGGTGAACGGAGATTTGGACTTCTTTCCTTTGAGACAAGACCGACAAGTTTCATAGAATGAAAATTTGAACGGAATCAGATATCCATCCTTATGCAACTTACATAGTCTTTTCTCACCGATATGACCAAGTCTACAATGCCACAAGTAGGTTTCGTTCGTATCGGAACTCTTCCTCTTGTGTGTGTTTTGTATATTGAAGACTGTATTTTGATTAAGAACATAGATACCATTACACAGTGTACTTTCTGCAACCAATACCTGATTAAGGTAAATGTTCATGATATAAAATGGTGGTCCCCACCACACGTGACACGTGGCGTAGAGGCGGCGGCTCGTGAGCCGTTGGATGCAGATTCAACGGCCACGAAGCAGAGGCGGCGGGCGCAATCATCAGCTGATGATTCTACAATCATTGGCAGCGCGGATTTTTGCGTTGATTCAACAGATTTTTTGGATTTTATGGTTATTGAAAAAACCTTATAAATTGGCACTTCAAACCTAAAATTCTCACACCTCAGAACTCCAAAAATTTTACAAAAAAATACCAGTGCCTTCGTATCGACGACGCCAACTCTACGGCTCCACCCAATCACCGAGGAAAAATTGAGGCGCGGAGCTTTTGAGGAGTTTTGCACAAGCGTACGTCTTCAATCGTCTACGCCTAACTCTAATCAAAGGTAGGATCCGCCTCTCTCCCCTCATTCTTCCGCCTTCTTCTTTTCTCAATAACCTAGTTCCAACTTCTAATCATCAACCCCTATTTAAAATGTTATTATAATATTCGTGCATGCCTATTCCTTGTACCCTCAATGATGATAACATTAACCCATGTTTTAAAACGGTGTTTAATTTCCACTGTACACAAAAATATATTGCACTCTCATACTACCTGGAATCTGATATGCTTAATGTCATAACCCATGAATTGTCAATTCACCTCTGACATACCGACACTTACCCATACTATCAAAATGATCTCGAAATAGGTTACTTCCACAAAATACCCTCGTTTAATTAAAATGTTATATTTGTTTAAAATATCCATAAGAGATAAGATATATGAAATAAATATTTTAGATACGACATACATATATCTTACTATAAGTTGACGTTAGACACCACATAGGATGCGGGGAGGCGGAATAGGTAAAACCATCATTTTGTTCAAGTTAATATCGACTAACTTTACGGATCTTTGCTAAACCCTAACTAACAAACTATCTAGAAGTACTAAACTACTATGATAGATGATTATACCTTAAGATATTAGTCCCTCTTGTTCTTTTTATTCACCTCCTTATCGGCCTCCTCGATGTGATAGAAGATCCACCCGAGAGTTCCTCCTCCAAGCTTTAACCTCTCACTTGAGGTAACTAAGTGGCAAGGATTGCTAATCCAAGTGACCTAGAAGATATAGAAGTGGATTAAGGATCTATTAGTCTTGATAACCCTTGGGATCTCAACACATGAGAGGATTAGGGTTAGGTTTAAGAAGAGGAGAGCTTGAGGAGAGAGAATGTGTTTGTTATTATGAAATGAATTATAACTCAACTGTGTATATATTATGAAGCATAAAATATCTTGCAAAAATATCATGCACAAATATCTTCATGCTTCATTTAATACAAATGAATGAATCATCTAATGAGTCATTAAAACAATTAATACTTCATTAACTCATTTGGATGAATCATCTCATGAGTCACTAATTCATTTAATGCAAATTACACATAAGCTCTCCACCTCACCTTTCTTCTAGAAGCTTCTCGACTAATTACGAGAATGCCCCTCCCATCCGTAAAACACGGATATTCTGAGACTGCATAAATCTAATACTCAAATACTAGAATCTGGCTTAAACTAAAGCCCGCTAGTATAATCTGTCCGAACATCATACGTGCACAAGTACACATATATGTCTGAACCCTGTCATAAAACCATACAACCTCTATATTGTTTCGCCTGAAGCAGGGAAACTCTCTGTGTGGGACTCTAATGACTCGACACTACGCTGGCAATGGGTTTAACCACAGGCCGCAAGCGGTACTAGCTGTACGTAACGGTCCCCAGGTAGATGTCGATAAGAAGGCCGATGAGGAAACCCATCCAAACTCCTACTGAGCCTGATGTGACAATCTCCGTAAAGTCCGGTCTGTTTGTCTAATACTATCGCATATTGGGCCTAGGGGGCGGCAAGTGTCAGTCCTCTAAAAGCGGTGTAAGTCGTGTCAGAGTGAAGCCCATTACACCTTGAGAAGCTACTGGAAATCTTACCAGTAAATCTCGTTTGCCCTGGACAGGGACTTTGCATAATAGCTCTCCAAACACAGTGCGATATCAACTCCCAATACCGGGAGAGACGAATCCTTTCTAACTGCCACTGCCTCCAAGTGCTTCGGGACTGCACCCAACTGCTACCTATTTGCACGACTCCTTTGAGCCATGGTAGGGTAGCAATCTAAGAACAGTGGGAACACAATCGAGACGAAGCAGCAGTGTCAAGTCTACGGACTATGCTGTACTCATGTTACCTGGAAACTGTTAACTGACGCTAGGTATAATGCCAACCAACAGTTCCCTACGAGTCCTGTCCGGTGTACCCGTAACCCAACGAGCACCTGCATACTATCTCTAGTACAACGTACTAATGGCTGTGGGACAGACCATTTCTATCATGACCTAAGGTTCGGCCTGTGACCGGCACTTAACCACGTAACGTCTACAGGCGTAACGCGGCTATGTAAGCCGAAACCAAGAAATCAAAACCATTAAAAGTAGTGAGTGTTAAAACATTTGATGGAAACATTTGTTAAAATATTTAGAAAACCTTGAGTAATTTAGTAAAATTCTTTAAAGTTTAAGTTGTTTTCTTAAAAAGTTCAGCAGCATTTCCTTTATAAAAACGAGCCCCGTAATCAGGTACAAGACAAGATATAAGTAAAAGTGGCATAACATAAGAATAAAGCATCCCCAACGGGAGCAATCACGCCCAACGGCGGAAACAATCACCACAAGAATAATATACGATGCCGTAGCGAAGAAATGAGCAATATAAATGAAAAACATCATGAAAGGTAAAACTGCATAAATAAAGTCGGCACACAACGAGCTCGACACCAGAGTACAAAATAATATACATCGTCCTCACAACTGGTATCTAAGTCAATACATGAATAGTAGATGGAGAGTACTAGATACTATAGTGTATACAACTGGAAAATAAACGGATACCGCAAAAACCCACCTATCAGCAAAAGGGCTCACGCGCCAACTGCAGTGGTATCCGTAGCAAAAGATATAAGGAAGTAGCCCTGCCGCAACTTCTCTGGGGGCAACGTGCAAACACTGTGGTACAACGGAGGTGAGTTGCCAACTCATGAATAGTAGATAACATATAAAGATAATCGCAAGTATGCACGTACCACGATACTCTAACATAAGCCAACAGATAACATCTATATGCGATGAGCAGGGTATGCAATAATCATGCATAACAAGTGTAAGCTAATAATATCTATATATGATGAGCAGGGTATGCAATAATCATGCATAACAACTGTAAGCTAATAACATCAATATATGATGAGCGGGGTATGCAATAATCATGCCAAAGTATTCTACCAGGTACTACAACTACAGGATGAGATGCAGAACAATGAATGCTGAGCATGGGGTAAAATATCATCTACACGGAATATCAACGTGGAAAATAACCGGTGTCCATCAAATACACACAAATCCCAATAAAAATTCAGGCGTCGTCATGCTAATCGGCCCTCAAATCCTGTAAGTCTGTCAACTCTGGTCAGTATCTTCCGGATAACCACCAGGTCCAACCAATCACCGGTAGGTAGTAGTCCCTCTGCCGGGCTCGCCGTCTAACTATACGAGTCTTCTTGCCCCGGGGTAACATACCGGGTCCACCATGTACCAGCAGACGGTGCCTACCACTCCTCGAATCGGGTATACTCACATAAGCTCTCATGAACCGAGAAAACTCATGGTGGAAGCACTGAAATATCATATCAAGAGAAACCGGGTTTTCAAAACAGTGCATATTTTCTTAAAATAATACCACGGTTCTCAAATCCAGAAATCACATGAATCCAAAACTCAATGCGTAAATCCATGCAAAGTGGCGTATGCCACTAAGAGTAAAAAGGGAAACCGCTCTTTTAAAATGGATCCAGTTTTGAAAATATCTCATGCGGTCCCTATTTCTAGAAATCAAAGCCAGTATAATCCATGTATGTAACATATGTATGTATATAGGTATGGATGTGCATGTGGATATATACGCAAATATGAGTATGCCAATGTATATGTGCACTAATATGGGCATACAGTGTGTAGGTACGCAAGTACGGATATGTCAATGTATGTGTGTACCAATATGAATATACAGTGTGCATGTGCGCAAGTACGGATATATCAATGTATGTGTGCACCAATATGAATATACAGTGTGCATGTGCGCAAGTATGGATATATCAATGTATGCGTGCACCAATATGAATATACAATGTGCATGTGCGCAAGTATGGATATATCAATGTATGTGTGCACCAATATGAATATACAGTGCGCATGCGCAAGTATGGATATATCAATGTATGTGTGCACCAATATGAATATACAGTGCCCATGTACGCAAGTATGGATATATCAATGTATGTGTGCACCAATATGAATATACAGTGTGCATGTGCGCAAGTATGGATATATCAATGTATGTGTGCATAAATATGAATATACAGTGTGCATGTGCGCAAGTATGGATATATCAATATATGTGTGCACCAATATGAAAATACAGTGTGCATGTGCGCAAGTATGAATATATCAATGTATGCGGTAATCAACATGATGTATGGTTCGTAGGAATCCTATAGTGCGAGTGTCATGGCAATCACTAACGGTGTGAGTGTAACATACAAATAGTGCTCGTGCAGCTTGAACCGTTAGTGATAGTGCGGTGTTATACAACGACCATTTCTATATGCAACAGAAGATGGGTATGCTACAATAGTATATATGCACACAGAAATATACATATAAATATATATGCGACTAAAATATCCTATCACGCCTTGACGGTTAACGCCATACGGTCGATTTCCCCTTAGATGTTAAATCTACTCACCTGGTCTCGTGCTAAGTGTAGCCGACTGTCTGCTTTTCCTTCTTTGCGGCGTCCGACGTACCCACCTACGAACCTAGAATTTACACAAAGAATACATATAAGCTAAAATCCTGCAAAAACGCGATATTAAAACCAAACGAGAAACTCACGTCGCGAACCAAACGCGTGTGTATATGTAACGTGTGTGCACACGCCAAAACCCAACGCGACACGCTGTGACACACAGCAAAACAACTCGACTCGTATCATCCATGTCGCGCAAGTCCCGCTACGCAAAATATAGGTAATAAGTCCCTGATTTAATCTGGAGCAGAAACAAGAAAATAAAATATGACCAAACCCTTCACAATACCTACAGACTGCTACCTGGAAAAATCCAACACATTCCCAATCAATTGGGCCGGCAGCTATGGGTGTGGTATCGTCCAAAAACCGGTGGAATGGGTCCAGTTTCTACACTATGATCCTTGCACAATTCATAGCCTAGTGTATATGTTTGCTTACTAAAATTACTACCCTAGGTACAGCAGATTCCATGTACGTATCCTAAGGTTTAGTTTAAAAACGTTTCAAACACTAAATCTGCAACAATAGGGTGCACTAGTAAAATTAGGTGAAATTACAAGAGTCAAGTGATACCAACAGTACAATTTAGAGCTAATCTAACCCTAAAAACCCTGAATCATCCTATTCTCCAACCAAACCATCACATTATCGTCAAAGTCCCCAAAACACTAAAACTAACTCAAACTCTCCCAGATTTCACCAACTGCTAAACCCCAAAAACTAAACAATACCAACCACAGAAAAATCCCCACAGACAACCCCCTACACAAAGCACCAACACCCAGAATATCAGGGGGCCGGCGACGCCGGAATTTGGGGGATGGTCGCCGTATTTTTAGGAAGGGGGTGGGCTCGGATTTCAACACACTAGCCTAAAAAGCCTGCACACTAATCTGTATGTGTTTGCTAAGCGTGAAAAAGATCACAGTTGTAGCAGATCTCATATATCCTACATTTTGCTCCAAAACCGTAATTTAAAGTTTCAAGTTTGCGATTTTAAGGCGATTAAGCTAAATCTAGTGATGCTACTAGGTTTAAACAGCAATACTAACACTTGATTAGGTTCATTAAGCTATAACAACCCTAACTTAGCTAAATCTTCACTTAAAACACAAATCTAGCACTAATGACCACATAAAACACTAATCGAAGCTAAATAACACATAAGTCTAGCAAACAAAGAAGTTGGGCTAAGAATTATACCTCACTTGACCCTAGGTGCAAGAAGAAGGAGAAGAAGAAGAGAAGGATGTGCTTATTGCTGCTGTTGCTGTTGCTGCTTGCTACTGCTGTTGCTTGCTGCTGCTGCTGCCTGTTGCTGCCTGTTGCTGCTGCGGTTTTATTGTTGTTGTTATTGCCGGCTGCTGCTGCTGCTGCAGAGGATGCTGCTGCTGCTGTTGTCTCTACTGTAGGTGTGTGTGTGTGAGTGAGAGAGAGAAGTGAGGAAATGAGTGTTGCAACAGAGAAGAAATGAGAGAGATATGAGAGAGTCAAACCCCCCTCTCTCTCACCTCATTAAATGCAACCATGGCTCAAGCCATCATGTGCTCTCTCTCTCCCGCCCCCCTACCCAAGTCAACCCAAAACAATAATTCATTTTCCTTTTTAAAAAAATTGTTATTGTTTATGCCCTAGAAGGCCATTACTGTATCATACTAGTTTGTATATTACTTAATAGAAGCTTGGGATATTCACGTGTATATAACAGTCTTGCTAAACATGGTAGTATGCTACTTGGTTTTTCTATCTTAATATGTAAGTATACGTATTGATAGAGCTCTTAGGATCTTGCTTGACTACCAGCGTTGTTATGGCAGTCACACTAGTGGGGGCTGGGTAGTCCACAAGCACATCCTTATTCAGGTCCCTAGTCGTTCGATTATCGAGACAGGGCATCGATACTCCGGAGCAGACTAGTGTGTACGCTTCTCATCCCAGTTGGGGAGATGGTCTGTCCCACAGCCGTCAGTACGACGTACTGGAGATAGTATGCAGGTGCTCGTTAGGTTACGGGTACACCGGATAGGACTCACAGGGAACTGTTGGTTGGTTTTATACCAGTCGTCAGTGAACAGTTCCCAGGTGACATGAGTACAGCATAGTCCGCAAACTTGACACTGCTACTTCGCCTCAAGTGTGTCCCACTGTTCTTAGATTGCTACCCTACCACGGCTCAAAGGAGTCGTGCAAACAGGTAGCAGTTGGGTGCAGTCCCGAGCACTTGGAGGCAGTGGCGGTTAAACAGGATTCGTCTCTCCCGGTATTGGGGGTTGATATCGCGCTGTGTCAGAGAGCCATTACGCAAAGTCCCTGACCAGGGCAAGCGAGATTTGCTGGTAGGTTCCAGTAGTTTCTCAGGGTGTAATGGGCTACGCTCTGACACGACTTATACCGCTATTAGGGGACTGACGCTTGCCGCCCCTAGGCCCGATATGCGATAGTCTTAGACGAACAGACTGGACTGTATGGAGATTGTCACAGCAGGCTCAGTAGGAGTTCGGATGGGTTTCCTCATCGGCCTTCTTATCGACATCTACCTGGGGACCGTTACGTACAGCTAGTGCCGCTTGCGGTCTGTGGTTAAACCCACTGCCAGCGTAGTAGTCGAGTCTCTAGAGTCCCACACAGAGAGTTTCCCTACTTCAGGCGAAACGATATAGAGGTCGTATGGTTTTACGACAAGGGTTCGGACGCATACGTGTGTTTACGCACGTACGACATTCGGACAGTTTTTACTAGTCGGCTTTGGTTTAATCCAGTTACTAGTATCCGGTTATTGGATTTATACAGTCTAAAGTTTTTCCGTGTTTTCACGGAAAGGAGGGGCGTTCTCGTAATTGCGCGAGAAGCTTCTAGAAGATGGTGACTAAGGAGGTTAAGGTGGCATATACATTGAATGAGATTAGTGAGTCATATGAGTGATTCATCCATGTCATTAATGCATCATAAATGCTTAATGACTCATGGAGATGAATCACCATTAGATATTTGTGAAGCATGATTATTCATCATTTTATTTTCTTTTATTGATAAATCTTAATGCTTCATATATATTATGATAACTCATTTTCTCATATCAATTATTCTTCTCACCTTCTCTCTCCTCAAGCTTCCTCTCTTCAAACCCTAATCCTCCCCTCTCATGTGTTGAGTACAAGGATTAGTTAGACTACTTAATCCATAACCCTCACTCTATATCATCTAGGTACTTTGATTAGCACTTAAAGAAACCTAGTTGCCACAAGTTTAGAGGCAAAGCTTGGAGTAAAGCTCTCGTGGTGGATCGTCTACTACTTGGAGAAGGCCGAGGAGGAGGTGGAGTTCGTAAAGACGAAGGACACGGTTCTTTAGGTATAATCACTTCACATAGTAGTTTAGAACTTCTATGTTAGTTGTTAGTTATCGTTTAGCTTCGATTCATGCGGTTAGTCGATGTTTAAGCAAAGAACAAGATCGTTTTTCATATTTCCGCCTCCCCGCAAGTCGTGGGGTGTTGTACATCGACTTACAATGGTATCAGAGCCTCGCTAAACAATAAATAACTCACTTGCAAAATTGTATGAATTTCGAACGGAAAAAACAAACCGGAAAACCCCGATATCATGAGTTTTCTGTCGATTTTTAAATGAGGTCCAAAAATTTTTCAGGGACCTTCAGAAAGCTTTAAATGATAGTATAAGAACACACAAGAAATTTAGGCTCATGAATCGGCCAAAGCGCCGCGGAACCGCGGCCGATCCCACCGATCCGCCGCGATTCCGCCGCGCTTTGGACGATTCATCAATCCAATTTTCCTGTGTGGGTCCTCTGTAATATTTGGTATTTTCTGGAATTTTTTAATGTTTGCTCAGGTTTCAGATTTACAGAGAAGTATTGGAGCAAAATTAAATGTGTTTAATCGATTGAAATTATACGGTATTTGCTTGTTGGATTATATCTGTTTTGTATAATGTGTTCGTAAACCTCCCCTAACTGCTAGTATGTCGGTTGGCCGGGGGTTGCACATTTCTGTAATGGATTTTATCTGTTTGTGTATATGAACTGTGTTGGACTGTTGTGATGTATAGCCGGGGTTATGTGATGGGTTATTATTTAATTCATTTGATGTAAATGTAATTTGTTGTAATATTATTTTGCGGGGCACATCCAGGTTGCGGTTGTAGCCACCGTTGTATTATTTCATTTTACTGTTTTTGCTCCTAGGACAGACCCAAGGTGGGGTGCACAAACTGCCGGGCGGGTAGTTTTCCGTACCCGTAGGGGTCTTGGGTGGGGTAATGGCTATTCATCACAACTGTGTAATCCGTCTTTTGTTGCCGGCTCAAAACAAACACGGATTGTTTGCAAATCCAATAAAGTTCATCTGTGATCTGGAATGAATATTATTGCGTCTGACGAATGTACAATATCTATATATGATAGCTATTTAGACGTCACTTATGTTTTACACCCGCGCTAGCCCAGCCCCCGCTCTGTCGTTAGTTAAGTAACCTAACGGGTGATGACGGGACCCAGTGGCGAATACGGATGGCATAAGAGGACGTTGTATTTTTGTTGTTTTCTGCAATGATAGGTTAATGATGGGACGCATTATTTATAATGCAAAGAAAATAAACCAAAGTTGAATCATTGGAACAAATTTAAAAGAAACCACTCAGTTATTTTGAAAGAGAAGAATTTTTAATTGCGGAGCTTTAACCACTCCTTTTAAAAAGCTATCAGGTTCCTTCGATTATATCAAGTTCACTACGTTCACGGTTTCGCCAAAACCAGTCGTAGCCCTCCGTCATTTCTTATGGATGGTCAGTAGTATTCAAGCTATGTTTGTTAGCTTTCGTCAAGGCATAGTGTTTGGTAGCTGCTGGGGTATTCATTTGTTGCATAGATAGATGAGTTGGTTTGGGACAGTCGTATAACCTTGTTGGCTTTCGTCAAGGGTATATACGGGTGGGTTCAAATTAACAAGATAATGATGGGCAGAACTTGACATGTGTTTTATGATTTATTGGCTTTCGTCAAGGTCATAAGAACATGGGGCAAAAATCTATATTGGGAATTTCTAAAGAAACTGAAATTTGCAAAGAGATGCATACCATTTGGAGTTTGATGAATGTTGGTAGGATTCCTTCAACATTATCATACGATGATATTTGTATCCCGATTTTACTGTGAGTATATGCTACTTATCAGGAGATTCGTCACTTAACGATCAATGCTATAAATCAAGTAGGTGTCAAGAAAGGTGTCAGCGGGGTTACGCCACCAGAGAAAAGAGGTTATTTAATTAAGGAACTTCGCGAAAGCGTTGGAAAACCTCCCTCGAAGTACCGACACTAGCCTGGCTGAACGGTTAAGCAAGTATTGTACAGTGAGAATAATCCTGGCTAATTCTTCTTTTATAGTTTGAGGAAGGATTCGAGAAACAGTGGGAGCCATCCAGTTTAGATAAATTAAAAACCAATCTAAACCTGCAAGAGCATCATGCTAAAGTGTTTTCTTCTCTCTCTCTCATTGCAGCGACCTTGTGACCATGACTAAGTTACATCTAGATAACAAGTTGTCTGAATCTAACTTATATGACTGGCAAAGGTCTGTCCAGATGACCATTGCCTATGACAGGCTGGACCACCCTATTACTACTCAAGATCCCGCCGTCCCAGGTCCAGTTTCCACCATCGCGGATATGGATATCCGTCAGACAAAGGAAAAGGATAAAGCGAAAGCCAAGTGCCTCGTGTTGGCTTCAGTTAATGGTGTACACCAGAAGCAGCACGAGAAGATGGACTCTGTTTCCATCTTTCTCCATAACAAAGATTTATATGGAGAGCAATCTCATATCGCAAGATATGAGGCCTCGAACGAATTAATTCAAGCGAGGTCGGCTGAGGGGTCATCTGTAAGGGTCGACGTCCTTATAATGACTAGCTATATTGATGAGCTCAAGGACCTGGAGACCACGTTGGGAAACAGGTCGTATGCTGTCTTATTTCCACAGTCTCTACCCTCTACTTATACCCTGGAAGAAACCAGGGAGACACAAACTCTACTTAATGGGGGACCTTCTTCTTCTACATCTAGGGCGAAAGCAAAGGATGAAAAGAAGAAGACCTCTACAAAGCCGATATACAGTGTCAGTAAAGTAGGAGGAATGGGAAGAGCAAAAGTTTCGGGACTTGGTGTAGGCAAGGAGGGATGTTCCTATTGTTATGGGAACGGACATTGGCAGAAAGATTGCAGGGCTTTGGAAGCCAGTAGCCAGGATACGAAGCATGTTATGGCTTCAGCCTCAAGCGTGTTTGTAATTGAGAACTATTTGTCAATTAACTCTACTTCCTGGGTACTAGATACCGGAGCAGGATCTCATATCTGTAATTCGTTACATGCTTTGAGAAACCGTAAAGTTATAAGGATAGGTGATTTGTCTCTCAGAGTTGCAAACGGAATGAGCGTGGACACTGAATCCGTGGGAGAATATCGCCTAGGTTTAACAAGTGGGCAGATATTGATTCTACGTAACTGTCTGTATGTACCTAGTTTGACTTGTAATATCATATCAGTGTCCTCACTTTCAAGAGAGGGATATGACTTTACATTCGTAAGCGATGTAGTTCACATCCACCTAAATCAAGTTCTGATTGGGTCCAGTACATTAGATGACGATATATACGTATTGAATCAAGCTCAGGTTTTCAATGTCCAGAACACACTTAAAGAAAGTCTCCAGAAATGAATCAAGCTTTCTTATGGCATTGTAGACTAGGTCACATCAATGAAACACGATTAACGAAGTTACATAGAGAATGATATTTGAATCCGTTCGAATATCAATCTTATGCCACTTGTGAATCTTGTCTCATGGGAAAGATGACAAAGACTCCGTTTACTGGACACGGAGTAAGAACGAGCGAGCTCTTAGGACTCGTACAAAGTGACGTGTGCGGTCCAATGTCTACACATGCGCGAGGTGGTTATTCCTACTGCATTACTTTTACGGATGATTTCTCTAGGTATGGACATATCTTCTTGATGAAGCATAAATCCGAGGCCTTTGAGAAATTCCAGGAATACAAGAATGAAGTGGAAAACCAAACAGGCAAAAGTATTAAGACACTAAGATCTGATCGAGGTGGTGAATACTTAAGTGCCGAGTTCCTGGGGTACTTAAAAGAGAAAGGAATTCTCTCTCAGCTTACTCCTCCATACACACCACAACACAACGGTGTATCGGAAAGGAGGAATCGAACCCTATTGGATATGGTTCGTTCCATGATGAGTAAGGCTGAGTTACCGCGATCATTCTGGGGTTATGCGCTAGAATCAGCGTCATATCTTTTCAACAAGGTTCCTACCAAGACTGTGCCTACCACGCTATATCAGATGTGGAGTGGGAAGAAACCCTATCTTCAGTACCTGAAGACATGGGGATGTCCAGCTTTTGTAAAAAAGCAGCATCCGGACAAGCTCGAGGCACGCTCAGTAGAGTGTAAGTTTGTGGGATATCCAAAGAACTCTATGGGATATTGCTTCTACTACGCAGAGGAACAAAAGGTCTTTGTTTCTCGTCCTGCCCGCTTCTTAGAAACTGAATTTTTAGAAAATCAGAAGAGTAGGAGCGCAGTAGAACTGGAAGAAATTCCAGAACCACAAGCTGTTACTGAAAGTTTGGTAGAACAAGAAGTTTCAGAAGAAAGGGACATACCGGCGCCTGTCCGCAGAAGTAGTAGGCAGTCTCATCCGCCCGAGAGATACTACGGTTTTCTCATAGACGGGGATCGAGAAGATTGCGTCATTGATAATGACGACCCTACTAGCTTCCAGCAAGCCATTCAGAGCGGCGACTCAGTAAAATGGCTGGATGCAATGCGGACCGAAATGGAGTCCATGTACACTAACAAAGTATGGACTTTGGACACTGCTCCAGATGGGGTAAAACCCGTAGGATGCAAGTGGATCTTCAGAAAGAAGATTGGTGTAGATGGACAGGTTGAAACCTATAAGGCTAGACTTGTTGCAAAGGGTTTCCGTCAAAGACCTGGTTTGGACTATGACGAAACTTTTCTCCAGTGGCTATGCTGAAATCCATTCGGGTCCTTCTTGCTATTGCTGCCTTCCACGATTATGAGATCTGGCAGATGGACGTAAAGACGGCCTTTCTAAATGGAAATTTAGAAGAGAGCGTCTATATGGATCAGCTAGAGGGATTCATTCAGAGTGGGAGCAGCGGTAAAGTATGCAAGCTGCTTAAGTCCATTTATGGACTAAAGCAGGCATCGCGGAGTTGGAACATCTGTTTTGATGATACTGTCAAAGAATTCGACTTTATCAAAAATCCAGATGAACCATGCATATACAGTAAGATTGTAGGGAGAGTTGTTGTATTCCTCGTCTTGTACGTGGATGACATTCTCCTAATAGGAAATGATATTCCTATGCTACAATCAGTCAAAAGATTCTTGTCACAGAAATTCTCCATGAAGGACCTGGGTGATGCCACCTACATTCTGGAGATCCAGATCTATCGTGATAGATCAAAGAGGATGTTGGGACTTTCACAGTCCAGGTACATAGACACCATATTGAAAAGATTCAGTATGGAAGATTCTAAGCGCGGTAACCTACCGGCTTGTCACGGAATCATCCTCTCCAAAGAGATGTCTCCCAAGACTGATTTGGAAAGGGAACGCATGTCAATTATACCCTACGCTTCTGCGGTAGGCTCTATAATGTATGCGATGTTATGTACCAGAACAGATGTAGCATACGCATTGAGCGTTGTAAGCCGGTATCAGGCAAACCCAGGGGAGAATCACTGTATAGCAGTAAAGAACATTCTCAAGTACCTGAGAAGGACTACGGAGATGTTCTTGGTCTACGGCGGAAAAGACCTCAGGATGGAGGCCTATGCTGATTCCGGCTTCCAGAGTGACAAGGATGACTCGAAGTCCATGTCGGGTTATGTCTTTACCCTCAATGGAGGGGCGGTCTGTTGGAAGAGTTCCAAGCAGGACACCGTTGCTAACTTAACGATGGAAGCGGAGTACATAGCTGCTTGCGATGCCGCAAAAGAAGCTGTCTGGATGAAGAAGTTCCTCACAGAACTTCAGGTGGTTCCTACCAGTGTTGGTCTAATACCTCTGTATTGCGAAAACAACGGCGCTATAGCTTTAGCGAAGGAACCCAGGTCCCATCAGAAGTCCAGACACATCTTAAGGCGGTATCACCTGATCAGGGAGATCGTAGATCGCCAGGAGATCGAGGTACAGAGAGTAAATACAGAGGATAACATTGTTGATCCATTCACTAAGGCCCTACCGCAGATTCAGTTCGAGAGGCTACTCGAGATCATCGGTCTTCGATACGCCAGTACATGGCCCTAGTGCAAGTGGGTGATTGTTAGTGTTTATGCCCTAGAAGGCCATTACTGTATCATACTAGTTTGTATATTACTTAATGGAAGCTTGGGATATTCACGTGTATATAACAGTCTTGCTAAACATGGTAGTATGCTACTTGGTTTTTCTATCTTAATATGTGAGTATACGTATTGAGAGAGCTCTTAGGATCTTGCTTGACTACCAGCGTTGTGATGGCAGTCACACTAGTGGGGGCTGGGTTGTCTACAAGCACATCCTTATTCAGGTCCCTAGTCGTTGCATTATCGAGACAGGGCATCGATACTCCGGAGTAGACTAGTGTGTACGCATCTCATCCCAGTTGGGGAGATGGTCTGTCCCACAGCCGTCAGTACGACGTACTGGAGATAGTATGCAGGTGCTCGTTAGGTTACGGGTACATCGGACAGGACTTACAAGGAACTGTTGGTTGGTTTTATACCAGTCGTCAGTGAACAGTTCCCAGGTGACATAAGTACAGCATAGTCCGTAGACTTGACACAGCTACATCGCCTCAAGTGTGTCCCACTGTTCTTAGATTGCTACCCTACCACGGCTCAAAGGAGTCGTGCAAACAGGTAGCAGTTGGGTGCAGTCCCGAGCACTTGGAGGCAGTGGCGGTTAGACAGGATTCGTCTCTCCCGGTATTGGGGGTTGATATCGCGCTGTGTCAGAGAGCCATTACGCAAAGTCCCTGGCCAGGGCAAGCGAGATTTGCTGGTAGGTTCCAGTAGTTTCTCAGGGTGTAATGGGTTACGCTCTGACACAACTTATACCGCTATTAGGAGACTAACGCTTGCCGCCCCCTAGGCCCGATATGCGATAGTCTTAGACGAACGGACCGGACTGTATGGAGATTTTCACAGCAGGCTCAGTAGGAGTTCGGATGGGTTTCCTCATCGGCCTTCTTATCGACATCTACCTGGGGACCGTTACGTACAGCTAGTGCCGCTTGCGGTCTATGGTTAAACCCACTGTCAGCGTACTAGTCGAGTCTCTAAAGTCCCACACAGAGAGTTTCCCTACTTCAGGCGAAACGATATAGAGGTCGTATGGTTTTACGACAAGGGTTCGGACGCATACGTGTGTTTACGCACGTACGACTTTCGGACAGTTTTTTCTAGTCGGCTTTGGTTTAAGCCAGTTACTAGTATCCGGTTATTGGATTTATACAGTCTAAAGTTTTTCCGTGTTTTCACGGAAAAGAGGGGCGTTCTCGTAATTGCGCGAGAAGCTTCTAGAAGATGGTGACTAAGGAGGTTAAGGTGGCATATACATTGAATGAGATTAGTGAGTCATATGAGTGATTCATCCATGTCATTAATGCATCATAAATGCTTAATGACTCATGGAGATGAATCACCATTAGATATTTGTGAAGCATGATTATTCATCATTTTATTTTCTTTTATTGATAAATCTTAATGCTTCATATTTATTATGATAACTCATTTTCTCATATCAATTATTCTTCTCACCTTCTCTCTCCTCAAGCTTCCTCTCTTCAAACCGTAATCCTCCCCTCATGTGTTGAGTACAAGGATTAGTTAGACTACTTAATCCATAACCCTCACTCTATATCATCTAGGTACTTTGATTAGCACTTAAAGAAACCTAGTTGCATCAAGTTTAGAGGCAAAGCTTGGATTAAAGCTCTCGTGGTGGATCGTCTACTACTTGGAAAAGGCCGAGGAGGAGGTGGAGTTCGTAAAGACGAAGGACACGGTTCTTTAGGTATAATCACTTCACATAGTAGTTTAGAACTTCTATGTTAGTTGTTAGTTATCGTTTAGCTTCGATTCATGCGGTTAGTCGATGTTTAAGCAAAGAACAAGATCGTTTTTCATATTTCCGCCTCCCCGCAAGTCGTGGGGTGTTGTACATCGACTTACAAAAACAAATACCCTTAATTAAAATCAAATTAGCTTAAAAAGATTGGGTTAGTTCACCATGGTTACTAAACATGGTTTAACCCTAATTTAACCTTAGTTTACATGGACAAGTGTGTGCAAGCCTAATTAAAATCTAATAAAATATTCATTAATTTTGATAAAATATTTAAAATTCATTTTGGTAAACTTTTTGCTAAAAACCATATAATAAAGTATAATTAGCCACTAATCACATTCTAAGGTGTTACAGTCTTCCCCCCTTAAAGAAATTCGTCCCCGAATTTAAAAATATATAGCTGCGCGTACCTTCAAAGAGTTGAGGGAAATTCTTCCGCATCTCGCCCTCGGCCTCCCAAGTGATCTCTTCAGCATTAGGGCTGCGCCAAAGCACCTTCACAGATGGTAAGACCTTCGATCGAAGTTTCTTCACCTGCCGGTCCAATATCACGACTGGCTGCTCGGTGAATGAAAGATCGCGCTCGAGCTGGACGGTCTGATGCTGAATCATGTGAGAAGGGTCATGCAGGTATCTGCGAAGTATCAACACATGGAATACGGGGTGAACATCCGGGAAGTCGGGTGGAAGAGCCAAACGATATGCCACTGCACCAACACGCTCGAGGATCTCGAAGGGACCTATAAATCTGGGGGTAAGCTTCCCCTTCCGTCCAAATCTCATCACTCCCCTCATTGGAGAGACCCTCAGAAAAATATGATCGCCAACTGCGAACTCTAACCTGCGGCGGCGTCTGTCAGCAAACGATTTCTGCCTGCTCTGAGCTGTCCTCATCCTATCTCGAATCAACTGTATCTTCTCGGTCGTCTCCTGTACGATCTGCGGCCCAAAATACTGCTCTCACTGAGCTCTGTCCAACAGACGGGCGATTTACATCTCCTCCCATACAAGGCCTCGAAAGGTGCCATCTGAATAGTGTCCTGAAAACTATTGTTGTAGGAGAACTCCACCAAGGGTAAATGATGATCCCAGCTACCACCAAAGTCTAAAACGCACGCTCGGAGCAAGTCCTCGAGAGTCTGAATAGTCCGCTCTGACTGGCTGTCGGTCTATGGATGAAATGCTGTGCTGAAACTCAAGCGGGTGCCCAAAGCCTCCTAAAGCCTCTGCCATAGTCGGCTGGTAAACTGGGTGCCTCGGTCGGACACGATACATGTCGGGACTCCATGCAGTCGTACGATCTCGTCGATGTATATCTGGGCATACTGAGCAAATACGAAAGTCGTCTTCACCGGCAGTAAGTGAGCCGCTTTCGTCAATCGATCTATAATCACCCAAATAGAGTCATACCCTTGCCTAGTCCTTGGTATCCCCATAATGAAGTCCATAGAAATCTGTTCCCATTTCCACTCCGGAATGGGCAACGGCATTAGCTCTCCCGCTGGTCTCTAGTGCTCGGCCTTGACTTGCTGACAAGTCAGGCATCTCGACACGAAGTCTGTGACGTCCCTCTTCATCCCGTCCCACCAGTAAACATCTCTCATATCATGGTACATCTTGGTGGAACCCGGATGAACACTGTACACCGACCGATGTGCCTCTTCAAGAATCTCACACCGCAGTCCCTCAGCATCTGGTACGCACAGTCTAGTCCAAGATCGCAGTATCCCCTGATCATCGATCATGAACTCAAAAAATCTGCCCTGTCCAATCTGTGCCATGATCTCTGAACAATGGTCATCACTGTACTGTGCCTCCTGTATACGGTCAAGCAACTATGGGCATGCACGAACATGCGCAAGCTGTCCCCCGATCGGGGTGAACTCGAACTTCACTCGGTTGTCGCATAAAATATGCCAATCTGCCGACGACTGCCTCTGCACTGCGCTCAAACAAGATAGACTACCCCTGAGCCTCCTACTGAAAGCATCCGCCACTACATTCGCCTTGCCCGGGTGATACAAGATCTCGTAATCGTAGTCCTTTAATAGTTCCATCTAACGGCACTGTCTAAGATTCAGGTCTCGCTGCTGAAATATATACTTTAATCTCTTATGATCAGTGAATATCTGGCACGACTCGCCGTATAGGTAATGTCGCCAAACCTTGAGTGCAAAGACCACTGCAGCCATCTCCAAATCGTGAGTGGGGTAGTTCTGTTCGTATTTCTTCAGCTACCGAGAAGCATACACGATCACCCTATCGTGCTGCATCAATATGCACCCTAGCCCCACTCGAGAAGCGTCACAATAGACCACAAATCCGCCCGATCCTGAAGGCAATGATAACACCGGTGCCGTAGTCTAACGAGTCTGCAACCGCTGAAAGCTATCCTCGTACTCCTCTGTCCAATTAAAAGGAACTCCCTTCTGGGTCAACCCGGTCAACGGTGCAGCAATGCGGGAGAAGTCCTGTATAAATCGTCTGTAGTAGCCGGCCAGTCCTAGAAAGCTGCGGATCTCCGTAACTGATGCAGGTCTGGGCCAACGCTGAACGGCCTCGATCTTCTTCGGGTCCACACATATACCATCTCGTGTAATCACGTGACCCAAGAAATCTACGCCGTCGAGCAAGAATGCGCACTTAGAGAATTTTGTGAATAGCTGGTGCTCCCTTAAAGTTTGCAGTGTGATCCGCAGGTGCTGCTCGTGCTCCTCTCGGCTCTAAGAATACACCAAAATATCGTCAATGAATACGATGAATAACAAATCAAGATACGGCCTGAAAATATGGTTCATCAAGTCCATAAACGCTACTTGGGTATTGGTGAGTCCTAACGACATCACCAAAAACTCATAATGACCATAACGCGTGCGGAAAGCTGTCCTCGGAATATCGTCCTGTCGAACCCACAACTGATGGTAGCCTGATCTCAAGTTGATCCTCGAAAAGTATCCTGCACCATGAAGCTGGTCGAACAAGTCGTCGATGCATGGTAACGGATATCTGTTCCCCACGGTAACCCTGTTCAGCTGGCGGTAGTCAATACACAAGCGCAAATTGTCGTCCTTCTTCTTGACAAACAGGACTGGAGCACCCCAAGGAGATACACTGGGTCGAAAAAGTCCCTTATCCAGCAAATCTTGCAACTGACCTTTCAACTCTCTAAGCTCCACCGGAGCTATCCGATAAGGCGGTATGGAAATAGGCCCCGTACCGGGAATCAAGTCAATGCAGAAAACAATATCGCGCTTGGGCGGTAGCCCAGGAAGCTTGTCAGGGAAAACGTCAGGGAACTCACGAACAATCGGGACCTGGTCCAACTGAACCTCTGTAGCTCTAGTATCACAAACATAGGCTAGAAATCCCTGACATACCTTCCTCAAAAGCTGTCCAACACGAAGAGAAGAAATCAAACTGTGAGGGGTGGCACCACGGTCCCCCTGCACAACAAAAGCCGACTCGCCGGGAAAACAAAACCTAACTGTCTTCTCACGGCAGTCCACAGACGCAAAGCATGTAGCTAACCAATCCATGCCTAGAAGGATGTCGAAGTACAACATTTCAAGAAGGATCAAGTCGACAGGCAACTCTCTCTCGCCAATACGGACAACACACGATCGGAACACGTGTCTAGCAATAAACGACTCGCCTACGGGAGTGGTCACAACAAGCGGCTGATCAAGAAAACCAGACTCTCTACCCAAACTCGGCACGAAGTGTGTGGAAACGTATGAGTGCGTGGATCCCGGATCAAACAACACGTGTGAATCAACAGAACATACTAAAAGGGTACCTGAGACCACTGCATTGGACGCCTGCGCGTCCTGATGCGTCAAAGCGAAAACCAGTGCTTGTCCTCTGCCTGCGACTGGCGGTCCCCTACTAGCAACTGGCTGTACTCTGCCGGCAGCTGGCTGTCCTCTGCCTCGGCCACCTCGTCCTCTATGAGCAAACCCTTCGCGGCCATGACCTCTCTGTGCATGAGTCTGGCGCGGAGCAACAGTAGGTACAATAGGCAACGCCCTCTGGGGTGGAGAAGGTGGAAGTGTGACATGTGATACTGCTGCCTCCCTCCGGCGTATCTCGGTACATCTCTGATGCGGTGATGGGGACTACCACACCCAAAGCATCCACGCGACGACTGCTGACCCTCCTGGGGCTAAGAGCTAAACATCTGACCTCGCCCCGAGTCTCTGCCACCTGTACGACGACTATCATGACGTCCGAATGGAAGTCTCCATGCTGCTGTATCAGTACGAACCCTCTTCGGCCCTGGAACTACCGAAGTCTCAGCAAGGCGCTCCTCGACTAATAAGGATGCGTCTACAGCTGCTGCATTGGTCTCGCAATGCTGTGCGCTGATCGCAAGAAACAACGGGGTAAGCAAGTCTCAAACAAACCTCTTGACTCGCATCTCCTCAGTAGCCACTAAATATGGGGCATAAATAGATAGCTCGGTGAACTGCACATCATACTCTGCCACCGTCATATCCGACATCTGGTGTAATAACTCGAACCTATGCGCTCAGGCAACCCTGGCACTCTAGGGAAGGAAACGGACTAGAAATACCGTCACAAACTCGGTCCAGGTCATAGGAGAAAGACCTGCTGCTCTACCCTTCTCGACCGACTCGCACCATTTCTGTGCAAGACCTTCCAGGAAAAAGCTCTTGAACTCTACCCATCTCGCATCTGAACATCTGAGTGAACGACATATCCGGGCCATCCTGTCGATAAATGACTGTGGGTCCTCGGCTGCATCGATGCCTGTGAAGATCGAAGGCTTCAGCCTCATAAATTCGAATAGCGATACCGTAATAACCTCTATAGCTGCAGGGGCAACTGCCTGTACTGTAGGTACCATCGCGGTCCCCGTAACGGGTGGAACTACTTCTGGTCGCTGCGCTCGAAGTGTCTTGACTAACGACCCTATCATCCAGCGCATCTCCTGCATACGTGCCCCTAGCATGGCGATCTGATCTGTCGTAGGAGGAACAGTCTGCTCTGGTACAATAGGTGTACTGCTCGGGTCAGTCCTCGTCTCAGACGAGTCAACTCTAATCTCGGCTCTTGCGGCCGCTCTCTGTGCCCTCGTAGTTTTTGGCGGCATAATGGCTGAAAAGAAAGTAGGATTCGATAAGGATACGGAAATCGAATCGCAAGAATGTATATAATCATGAAGGAATTTCAATCAATAAGTCCTAAGGTCACTTAGGCGGAGTACCGTGTCGTGAGTATACCGCGGAACATACACACGCTACGCCACTCTGCTTCAGCTACCTACTCCATCATACCAGGGTCATCCTACACTCCGAAAGGTAAAACCTCGCCCTGATACCAACTTTGTCATGACCCAAAGTTCGGCCCGTGACCGGCACTTAACCACGTAACTTCTACAGGCGTAACGCGGCTAAGTAAGCCGAAACCCAAAAATCAAAACCATTAAAAGTAGTGAGTGTTAAAACATTTGATGAAAACATTTGTTAAAACATTTAGAAAACCTTGAGTAATTTAATAAAATTATTTAAAGTTTAAGTTGTTTTCTTAAAAAGTTCGGCAACATGTCCTTTGTAAAAACGAGCCCCGAAATCGGGTACAAGACAAGATATAAGTAAAAGGGGTATACAATATGAATAAAGCATCCCCAATGGGAGCAATCACGCCCAACGGCGGAAACAATCACCATAAGAATAATATATGACGCCGTAGCGAAGAAATGAACAATATAAATGAAAAACATCATGAAAGGTAAAACTGCATAAATAATATCGGCTCACAACGAGCTCGACACCAGAGTACAAAATAATATACATCGTCCTCACAACTGGTCTCTAAGTCAATACATGAATAGTAGATGGAGAGAACTAGATACAATAGTGTATACAACTGGAAAATAAATGGATACCGCAAAAACCCACCTATCAGCAAAAGGGTTCACGCGCCAACTGCAGTGGTATCCGTAGCAAAAGATATAAGGAAGTAGCCCTGCCGCAACTACTCTGAGGGGCAACCTGCAAACACTGTGGCACAACGGGGGTGAGTTGCCAAATCGTGAATAGTAGATAACATATAAAGGTAATCGCGAGTATGCACGTACCGCGATACTCTAACATAAGCCAATAGATAACATCTATATGCGATGAGCAGGGTATGCAATAATCATGCATAACAACTGTAAGCTAATAACATCGATATATGATAAGCAGGGTATGCAATAATCATGCATAATAAGTGTAAGCTAATAACATCTATATATGATGAGCAGGGTATGCAATAATCATGCCAAAGTACTCTAGCACGTACTATAACTACAGGATGAGATGCAGAACAATGAATGCTGAGCATGGGGTAAAATATCATCTACACGGAATATCAACGTGGAAAATAACCGGTGTCCATCAAATACACCCAAATCCCAGTAAAAACTCAGGCACCGTAACTCTAATCGGCCCTCAAATCCTGTAAATCTCTCAGCTCTGGTCAGTATCCTCCGGATAACCGACAGGTCCAACCAATCACCGGTAGGTAGTAGTCCCTCCGCCGAGCTCACCGTCTAACTATACGAGTCTTCTCGCCTCGGGGTACCATACCGGGTCCACCATGTACCAGCAGACGGTGCCTACCACTCCTCGAATCGGGTATACTCACATAAGCTCTCATGAACCGAGAAAACTCATGGTGAAAGCACTGAAATATCATATCAAGAGAAACCGGGTTTTCAAAACAGTGCATATTTTCTTAAAATAATACCACGGTTCTCAAATCCAGAAATCACATGAATCCAAAACTCAATGCGTAAATCCATGCAAAGTGGCGTATGCCACTAAGAGTAAAAAGGGAAACCGCTCTTTTAAAATGGATCCAGTTTTGAAAATATCTCATGCGGTCCCTATTTCTAGAAATCAAAGCCAGTATAATCCATGTATGTAACATATGTATGTATATAGGTATGGATGTGCATGTGGATATATACGCAAATATGAGTGTGCCAATGTATATGTGCACTAATATGGGTATACAGTGCGTAGGTACGCAAGTACGGATATGTCAATGTATGTGTGTACCAATATGAATATACAGTGTGCATGTACGCAAGTACGGATATATCAATGTATGTGTGCACCAATATGAATATACAATGTGCATGTTAGCAAGTATGGATATATCAATGAATGTGTGCACCAATATGAATATACAGTGTGCATGTGCGCAAGTATGGATATATCAATGTATGTGTGCACCAATATGAATATACAGTGTGCATGTGCGCAAGTATGGATATATCAATCTATGTGGGCATGTGCGCAAGTATGGATATATCAATGTATGTGTGCACCAATATGAATAAACAGTGTGCATGTGCGCAAGTATGGATATATCAATGTATGTGTGCACCAATATGAATATATAGTGTGCATGTGTGCAAGTATGGATATATCAATGTATGTCTGTACTAATATGAATATACAGTGTGCATTTGCGCAAGTATGGATATATTAATGTATGTGTGCACCAATATGAATATACAGTGTGCATGTGCGCAAGTATGAATATATCAATGTATGCGGTAATCAACATGATGTATGGTTCATAGCAATCCTATAGTGCGAGTGTCATGGCAATCACTAACGGTGTGAGTGTAACATACAAATAGTGCTCGTGTAGCTTGAACCGTTAGTGACAGTGCGGTGTTATACAACTACCATTTCTATATACAACAGTAGATGGGTATGCTACAATAGTATATATGCATGCAGCAATATAGATATAAATATATATGCGATTAAAATATCCTATCATGCCCTGACGCTTAACGCCATACGGGCGATTTCCCCGTAGATGTTAAATCTACTCACCTGGTCTCGTGCTAAGTGTAGCCGACTATCTGATTTCCCTTCTTTGCGGCGTCCGACGTACCCTCCTGCGAACCTAGAATTTACGCAAAGAATACATATAACCTAAAATCCTACAAAAACGCAATATTAAAACCAAACGAGAAACTCGCGTCGCGTACCAAACACATGTGTATACGTAACGTGTGTGAACACGCCAAAACCCAACGCAACACGCTGTGGCACACAGCAACACGCTATGGCACACAGCAAAACAACTCGACTCGTATCATACGTGTCGTGCAAGTCCTGCTACGCAAAATATAGGTAATAGGTCCCAGATTTAATGTGGAGCAGAAATAAGAAAATAAAATAAGACCAAACCCTTCACAATACCTATAGACAGCTACCTTAAAAAATCTAACACATTCCCAATCAATTGGGCCGACGGCTATGGGTGTGGTGTCGGCCAAAAACCGGCGGAATGGGTCCAGGTTTCTACACTATGATCCTAGCACAATTCATAGCCTAGTGTATATGTTTCCTTACTAAAATTACTACCCTAGATACAGCAGATTCCATGTATCCTAAGGTTTAGTTTAAAAACGTTTCAAACACTAAATCTCCAACAATAGGGTGCACTAGTAAAATTAGGTGAAATTACAAAAGTCAAGTGATACCAACAGTACAATTTAGAGCTAATCTAACCCTAAAAACCCTAAATCATCCTATTCTCCAACCAAACCATCACATTATCGTCAAAGTCCCCAAAACACTAAAACTAACTCAAACTCTCCTAGATTTCACCAACTGCTAAACCCCAAAAATTAAACAATACCAACCACAGAAAAATCCTCACAGACACCACCTACACAAAGCACCAACACCTAGAACATTAGGGGGCCCGCGACGCCGGAATTTGGCGGACGGTCGCCGGATTTTTGGGAAGGGGGTGGGCTCGGATTTCAACACACTAGCCTAAAAAGCCCGCACAGTAATCTGTATGTGTTTGCTAAGCTTGAAAAAGATCACAGTTGTAGCAGATGTCATATATCCTACATTTTGCTCCAAAACCGTATTTTAAAGTTTCAAGTTTGTGACTTTATGGTGATTAAGCTAAATCTAGTGATGCTTCTATTTTTAAACAGCAATACAAACAGTTGATTAGGTTCATTAAGCGTCACGACCCGAAAGTACGGAACGTGACCGGCACATAGATTACGAAGCGTCTAGAGGCGCAGCGTAACCTAAGTAAGCCGAAGCCCAAAAATCTAAACCATAAAAGAAAAAAGAAGTAAAGGAAAACATGTAGAAAACAAGTTTAAAAGCATCATCCAATTTTCTCAAAAATTTCGGCAGAGTCTCCTTTGTAAAAACTGGCCCCAAACGGGTACAAATAAGTATAAATACATATAAACAATAAAAAGGCATCCGCAAGCGGGAGCTAGCTCAACGCCAACAGGCGGAAACAACCACAACAAGCACAAGAATATACAACGCTAAAGGGCGAGGCTCAAAACTCAAAAGAAAACAAATCCACCAAACCAGAATAATAAATGCGCGACTCTAAGGTCGAAATAAACAACTGGTCCAATAAAGTTAACAAGAAATACAAGTTTTGTTGATGGAGCTTTCTAGATACAAATGAAATAATAAAAGTACAATGACGGTCCAGATACAAGTGAACCTACCTACCGTGCAAATCACCCTGAATGAAAAGATGTGCCAGCAAGATGCCAGGAAAAACCTGTACATCGAACCTGTAATAAAATTTGGCACAACGGGGGTGAGTTGCCAACTCGTGAGTAAAAGATATACGTGAAAAGAAATCGAATGCACGACGCTATCCTAGGTCATAATAATTTACTAATATACTACTAGTCATCAAATAAATACAGGATAATAAGCTACGTGTAAGTGCAAATGCTCCGTGCTCTTGTCAGTGCCTCAAATAGTAATATATCATGTGAATGAGTATGCATGCACCATGAATGTAAAAACATTCGATCCTGAAATCTGGATATATCTGTATAATAAATCTTTAGCTTTTATCATGGTAAAATTGTATAGAAATCTGAAATATCAATGATGAAATCCATGGAAATCCCTGTCAAGCATCGACACAAAACATGTAAATCTCAAGTCCCAATACCTCATAATCTCAATGTCTCATAATCTCAATATCTCGGGCTCCGTCGGTCTGGATCGACCCATATCATCAAATCTCACGACAACGGTCAGTATCCTCCGGATATCCGCCGCGCCAGACATCACCGGTAGGTAGTCCTCCCCTACCAGGCTCATCGTCTACAACTCGATCTTCTTGCCCCGGGGTACCATACCGGGCCCACCATGTACCCGAGACGGTTCATCCACTCCTCGAATCGGGTCTCGAAATCCAACAAAAAACATAAAATCTCATGGTGGACGACACATACATCACGAGAAAACTGCATCTTATATTTTAAAAAGAGAGGGGGAGAGAGAGAGAGAAGTTTTATATATATATATATCCTTGCGGTTTTCCCCAAAATCCAGAAATCTCATAGAAATCCAAAATCCCAAAATCATGAATAAGTATATGATAAGTGTCGGCATATGTCCCATAATACTGCAGGATAACATGAAAATGTGAATCCATGAAATGTCTAGGTAATAAATGCCTTGTCTATATTATCACCAGAGAGTAATCACAATATTATATCGATCTAGCTGTTAACTGATTCTACCAATAAAAGATAATATGATCTAAAATGTACGTGACATAGAAATTACCGATGATGATGTGTGTGAGCCGGCAAATTAGTGTGCGTGGAATATGCGCATCATCGGTAACGGTGCTGGTGTCCTAACAGGCAGAGTTTTATACAGATTATAGAAACATATGTATGAACATGCAACATTATAATTACGGTATGAATATAAAGACGGATGTGTAATAACCACTCATCTGTGATATACCAGTATAACTACAACTATATGACTCGAGCCTAAACTAGTGTCCATCTAACCTCCTAAGGAACTAAACCTAAGAAACTAGTCAATAAGAAATAAGAGTCCACCTAAGGTCTGAATCCATATCTCTAATAGTCGGCGATCCAGCCTCAATAGCGTCACGTACGTGGTACGGCTTCCTCGAATCAAGAGTGCGGATCAATCATCATATCTATGCCTCGTACGGTAAAATCCATCGTACGGCATCCCAATATCGGGGTACGGGTCAAGTATCACCTACGTGTCTCATCATTCGTATAATACCATCATTAAATCATGTCAGGATCAAGGTACTGTACTGTAATCGCATACATCAATCATATATCATTGCCAGCATAAATATACATCGTTAATTTATCCTCAGAAATATCATTCCACATGTATCATATTATAATTAGGTCACACTTATATCATATCGTAATCAAGTCACATCTATATGATATCGTAATCAAGTCACACATATATGATAACGAAATCAAGTCACACATATATGATAACGAAATCAAGTCACACATATATCATATCAGAATTTCAGGCACAGGTTACGGTCCGGGTTCTATTTTAGAGTCCCATGTGCTTCAATATCATCACCACCCTTTATTATTTATGTATACAAATCCATTATCTCATTTTCTAATGATCCGCTAACAGCATAACACGACTGTATAGCCAAGAATCACGGCATCAGCCCAGTTATATTATTTCATCCCCGTGTATCATATCACATCCTTGTATCACATATACGTATTGTGTATATATATACCTACACCTAGTCCTACACACACACACACACACACACACATACACGTATACACCACGTCGAGTCTCAGTGTGTGCGTGTGTGTGTATCTATCTGAAACCTACGAATCTCTTCCAAGGTATTCATCCTCTGGTATGGTCTTTCTAATTCAGTCTAGTCCAACCTAGGGTCATTACTAGGGTCCTACTCATCAAGAATCTAAGGTCACGTATGGCTTCCTAATAACAATAAGTACTATCCCTATTATACGTTTGTGGGGGTGCTAAACGCCATCCACCCGACTTCCCCCCGTAGATATACATCTACTCACCTGGTCCTTATCTGCCGAAGACGGTGTCGCCATCTTCTTCTTCATCGCCCGCTGTCCACGTGAGGGGTACATATACGCAAACATATGTAGTATCGTAAACTGAATCACGGACAATATCAAAACGACGCACGAAAGGCGCATAGCTTAAAACCTATGTCCCGCTCATGCAAAAGAACCAAATATCGCTCGATATCGGCGTACAAACGCCGATTGATCAAGATAAACATCAACAAACAACTCATAGTTTTAAAACTCATTACTTATAATATAAAACTTGGTTTAAATCGTCAGAACCCTAAAATCGATCAAATCATCCAATTCCGAAAAACCTTGAAAATGTCAATTCACCGTTTTACTTCAAAACTTGACGTTTAAATGAAACTAATGGTCGTAATACATAATAAATAGCATAACTAGATTATACAAACCACTACTATATTTTTAACACCCTAATTTATATTAATTTGGAAATTCTAGTTTGTAAACTTGCCCGATTTCGGTATTTTTCAGCAAAATTTCACCATTTCACTTCCAAACTTGATTTTGCATATCTTAAATTGTTAAACCACTCCTTGAAACCGTAAGGATGTTCTAAAAGCCTAACTTTATTTTTAATTCCTCATTTTAAACTAATCTTCAAAACCTAGTTTAATAACATAGCAATATTGTGAAAATTTTCAAGTGAAAGCTAGAAATTTGGCAACTAGTTTATGTTTCACCTTCACTTAACAAGTTAATCTACACACTAACACTACAATCTAATAATAAAAACCCTAATTCTAATTTTATCTAACTTATTTACATGTTGTGCAAAAATCTCGTTTACAAAAATAACCTAATTAAACAATTTTAAAGTAACATTTTACAATTTAACAATTGAATTAGAATTTGCATGACTTAAGTTATTAAACTACACATTATAACCATGAGAAAGTTATAAAAACCCTAACTTTAGTTTAAACCCTTTTCTTGAAATTTCATTTTAGCAATTAGAAGCATAATTAAATGTCATAATTAACTAAGTTGAAGTAATTAAATATCAAGCAACCATGGTTTAAAGATTATACCTCAAAATCATGAGTCAAACATGCAACTTGATCTTCAAAATCTTTCTTTTGCTCCTAATCTTCAAGCTAATTGAAGTCAAGAATAAAGGGTAAAGGTTTATTTAGGAATTTTGTGAGATTTGTATTGATTTTTCATAGATTTTGATGAAAATTTGAAGTGGAAAAGGAGGTGGAGAAATGGGAGGGGCTGCCATAGTGAGGGCCGGCCACACTAGAGGAGAGGGAGAGAATGAAGAGTGTGTAGCCAAGTGTAGAAACTTCTTTCATTAATTTCCTTCTTTAAGTCTTTTCAAGTTTTATTCATTTTCTTTTATTTATTTTCCAAAAAACTCAATTCTAGAAACCACTTGAAGACTCAAGAGAGAGAGAGGCTGCCAAGGCCGGCCAAGATGGTGTGAGGGAGTAAAAGAGAGTGGGTTTTGTTTGGGAAAAGATAAAAGTTGTACCGCACTCCATTTGCACTAATTTCACCGAAAAAGGCCTTTTTCTTCGATATTTTCTAACACCGGTTAACAACCCTATTTCAATTCAAAAACCACATGATAAAATATTGTTTAATGTATTATGTTGCACAAAATTTGTTTCAACTCATTCCAGTTTGTAATTTTTCCTAATTAAATGTATTAGTGACGGCTTAGAATAATATTAAAATAATTAATTTCGGAAAAAATTTCAGAAATTTTGAAATCTCACCGATGGCTCAATAAACACCAAATACTAGCAATTACATAGCTAGAATATTTATATTTAATTTTGAAATAAAGATAATTGTGTTTTGACTTTTTACAGAAAAACCCCCTTATTTTACCGATTTTCCGAAATTTCACCAAAACGATTTTCAAAACGTTACAATCTTCCCCCCTTAAAGAAATTCGGTCCCCGAATTTAAATTAACCCCCCCCCCCCAAATTTCTAAAACATTCAGTCAAAACACTCAAATCGTCGGGGCTCCGAAATCATCAATACATAACTAAAATCAACTCCGTCAAGCATAACGCAATCATCGGAGTTATGGTGAAGATAAAATATCAAAACCCAATACGAAACCAACATAATATATATCAAAACTATAACTTATATATATATAGTGCGCATCGTAGTAAAATTGTCTAAACATCTTAATAAAGAAGCATACAAAAACTCTTCTTGAAAATCGTCGTGCGATGCACGTGTCACGGCATAAGTAGCGGACATTTATTTTTATAAAAAAAATAGCTATATATATATATCTTTTATTTAGCATACACGTCCCGCCTGGTTACTAATTCAAATAGTAATGATTATAAAAATATACTGCTCAAACTGAAATCAATCCCAATCACATCAATAAAATATCATGTGCGTCCGGTGCGCACTGAAATCGAAACTAGATACAGATACCACGAATACACACAAAAACAAAACTAAGTGCAATAGGTGTGCACCAAAAACATCTGTCAAGTGCAACGGGCATGCACGACACAATATCAGGTGCATCTAATCTGTACAAAACCCCGATTTAGTGAATCTGGTGTGCACAAAATCGCATCAAGTGCGCCAAGTGTGCGCAAGAATCTCAATCAGGTGCACATGGTGCACGAAAACATACACCGAATATCAAAATCGAAATCACAGTCCGAAAATGGATGAAAATTAGGTCGAAGTATATGTCACAATCATATATAACCCATATGCACGAAATCAAATCAAAATCTCAAAATATATTAAAACCAAATCGAGTGTACTGGGTATGTACAAAACAAACATCAATACAACTGATATAAGAAACACAAATAGAAGGTAATGAATGTACACATAAGAAATACCAATCGTGGAACAAAGTCCTCAAAATACCAAAATCCCATCAACGAAAATATGAAATTCAATCACCAAATCACAATCGTAAACACTATAGTCAATGTGCGCCTTTTTCCCTCTTTTCTCTGGTGTCGACTGCTTCGAACTCGTCTCTTCATAGGTGTGCTGACAGCGCTACCAACGGCAATACTCATATCTAGAGTCTCCCATGTATTCGATCTCTTCACCTGATATCCGGACTACATTAAACTTTTCGATCGATCCATCAAAATCCCATAATTCCCCGAGAGCACAACACTCAAGTACAGTTTAAAAGTATCCGGTACATACCCCAGCAATGATGGTCCAGCCGTAGAAGGGCAAACCCAAGCCTCACTAATGGCACCGCGGAACTGCCGTAAACCCTAAGGTTCAAGGGAGTCCTCGTGGTCATTATGTCGAGTTAGGGTTTCATTCTTCTAGAGGGTCCATAGAAATACCTGCATGTTCTTCCGAATACCTTAAACTTAGGAAAATGGGTTTATGACAATCGTTCGAATCCTTTAACTTCGTCTCGACGGCATGTGAATACCCTTCGTCCGCATGCTAAACGATGCTTCAATCCTCAAGAATAACCAATACCCTAATGGTTATCGCATTCGAGCCGCAGCTCCCTTTGCTCGTGCGCCCGTGGTAACAGAAACCACCCTCCGATATCGACGAAGATAGATCAAAGGAACGAATGAAATGCGGTGCAAATAAATGTACATCCTAAGGCTACTTAAGAAGAGTAGCGTATCGTAAGTATGCCGCGGATCATACCCACGGTACGTCACTCTACCTAAGTCACCTACTCTATCAACCAAGGGTCACCCTAGACATATACAAGGTTAAACTTAGCGCTCTGATACCAACTTTGTCACGACCCGAAAGTACGGAACGTGACCGACACTTAGATTACGAAGCGTCTATAGGCGCAGCGTAACCTAAGTAAGCCGAAGCCCAGAAATCTAAACCATAAAAGAAAAAAGAAGTAAAGGAAAACATGTAGAAAACAAGTTTAAAAGCATCATCCAATTTTCTCAAAAATTTCGGCAGAGTCTCCTTTGTAAAAACTGGCCCCAAACTTGTACAAACAAGTATAAATACATATAAACAATAAAAAGGCATCCCTAAGCGGGAGCTAGCTCAACGCCAACAGGAGGAAACAACCACAATAAGTACAAGAATATACAACACCAAAGGGCGAGGCTCAAAACTCAAAAGAAAACAAATCCACCAAACCAGAATAATACATACGCGACTCTAAGGTCGAAATAAACAACTGGTCGAATAAAGTTAACAAGTAATACAAGTTTGGTTGATGGAGCTTTCTAGATACAAATGAAATAATAAAAGTACAATGGCGGTCTAGATACAAGTGAACCTACCTACCGTGCAAATCACCCTGAATGAAAAGATGTGCCAGCAAGCTGCCAGGAAAAACCTGTATATCGATCCTGTAATAAAATTTGGCACAACGGGGGTGAGTTGCCAACTCGTGAGTAGAAGATATCCTCAAAAAGAAGTCGAATGCACGACGCTATCCTAGGTCATAATAATTTACTAATATACTACTAGTCATCAAATAAAGACAGGATAATAAGCTACGTGTAAGTGCAAATGCTCCGTGCTCATGTCAGTGCCTTAAATAGTAATATGTCATGTGAATGAGTATGCATGCACCATGAATGTAAAAACAATCGATCCTGAAATCTGGATATATCTGTATAAGAAATCTTTAGCTTTTATCATGGTAAAATTGTATAGAAATCTGAAATATCAACAATGAAATCAATGGAAATCCGTGTCAAGTATCGACACAAAACATGTAAATCTCAAGTCCCAATACCTCATAATCTCAATATCTTGGGCTCCATCAGTCCGGATCGGCCCATATCATCAAATCTCACGACAACGGTCAGTATCCTCCGGATATCCGCCGCGCCAGACATCACCGGTAGGTAGTCCTCCCCTGCCAGGCTCATCGTCTACAACTCGATCTTCTTGCCCCGGGGTACCATACCGGGCCCACCATGTACCCAGACGGTTCATCCACTCCTCGAATCGGGTCTCGAAATCCAACAGAAAACATGAAATCTCATGGTGGACGACACATACATCATGAGAAAACCGCATCTTATATTTTAAAAAGAGAGGGGGAGAGAGAGAGAGAAGTTATATATATATATATCCTTCCGGTTTTCCCCAAAATCCAGAAATCTTATAGAAATCCAAAATCCCAAAATCATGAATAAGTATATGATAAGTGTCGGCATATGCCCCATAATACTGCATGATAACATGAAAATGTGAATGCATGAAATGTCTAGGTAATAAATGCCTTGTCTATATTATCACCAGAGAGTAATCACAATATTATATCGATCTAGCCGTTAACTGTAAGTCCATGCTACCTCTCCCGGTACTTTCGGGCATGGGGAATTTGGTGAAAAACAATTTTCTTAGAGGTGGTAACATGGACTCAAAACCGGATCTTTGTTAAACATCGAACTAACAACCTAACTACGAGTTGCTAACTACTCGGTTAGGGGGTTATACCTTTCTTTTTCTCGAACTCCTTCGTCTTCAAGCTTCGATGGTCGTCCGAATCGGCTTCTCCCCGTCGTCTCCTTGCGCCGAAGATAGATCCACCTGAAAGCTTCAACCTTTGGCTCCTTCTTCGAACTTTGAAGAAACTAGTTCACTCGGTTTGCTAAACCTTGTGAACTAGAGTGAGTAGAGAAGAGTTTGTATGGGATTTTATCTATGGTTCTTGGTTCTCAACTCATGAGACAAGTGAACCATAGAGTCAAGAGAGGAAGAGCAAGAGGAGGAGATTAGAGCTCAAGAACAAGAGAGAGAATGAGCATGAAAGAATGAGAGAAGACTTTTCTCATTTGGCTCTCATAATCCAAAACAATCATAACACCTCATATTAATCAAGTATTATGTGATGGTTTAAGCAACCATAGCCTTATCATTTCATGCACTCATTTTGCACAAAAGAGCAAGCAAGCAAAAGTCTTTGCCATGAAATGATAGCTATAGTTATCATGATGGTCAACTAGTTAAGCCTAGTCAACCGGTCAACAAAGTCAACAAGTCAACAAAAGTCAACAAGTCAACAAAGTCAATCCCTCAACAACTATGTCACCATAATACTTAATCAATATAATTGTTAATCACATATCATATTCTCATTAGGGTTTAGCAAAGAGTCAATAGTCAACTGTCGACGGTCAACAACCCTAATGAGAATCCTCTTCCTCTGTCTCTCCGTCAACTGTGCATACACACCCGCATCCGCGTTCCGAGGAACACGGATGCAAACTGGATAAAACCAATCCCAAAAGGTACACTAGGATCTGGCTTAAACCAAAGCCCGCTAGTGTAAACTGTCCGGACACTGTACGTGCACAAGTGCACGGATGTGACCGAACCCTGTCGCAAAACCATGCGACCTGTCGCAAAACCATGCGACCTCTACTCTTTTGCCTAAAGGAGAATAGCTTTCTGTGTGGGTCTTTAAAGACTTGACACTATGCTGGCAGTGGGTTTAACCACAGACCGCAAGCGGCACTAGCTGTGCGTAACGGTCCCCAGGTAGATGCCGACAAGAAGACTGACAAGGCGAAACCCATCTGAACTCCTACTGAGCCTGAATGTGACATTCTCCGTACAGTCCGGTCTGTTCGTCTGATACATCGCATGGCGGGCCTAGGGGGCGGTAAACGTCAGTCCCCCAATAGCGGTACAAGTCGTGTCGGAGTGAAGCCCAAAACACCCTGAGATAACACTGGAAGCCTACCAGTATATCTCGTTTGCCCTGGCCAGGGACTACTCATGTAATGGCTCTCCTAGACACAGCGCGATGTCAACCCCCAATACCGGGAGAGACGAATCCTGTCTAACCGTCACTGCCTCCAAGTGCTTCGGGACTGCACCCAACTACCACCTGTTTGCACGACTCCTTTGAGCCGTGATAGGGTAGTAATCAAAGTACAGTGGGAACACACTCGAGGCAAAGTGACAGTGTCAAGTCAGCGGACTAAGCTGTACTCATGTCACCTGGGAACTGATAACTGACGATAGGCATAAAACCAACTAGTCAGTTCCCGACGAGTCCTGTCCAGTATACTCATAACCCTACGAGCACCCGCATACTATCTCAAGTACGACATACCGACGGCTGTGGGATAGACCGTCTCCCACACTGGGATGAGAAGCGCATGCGCTAGTCTACTCCGGAGTATCGATGCCCTGTCTCGATAGTCCTGCGACCAGGGACCTGCATAAGGATGTGCTTATAGATTACCCAGCCCCACTAGTGTGACTGCCATCACAACGCTGGTAATCAAGCAAAGATCCTAAGGGCTCTACTAATGTGTATAGGCGATATACTAAAATAAACACATGTACATATTGAAGTAGAAACAAACCAAGTAGCATACTACTATTTTGAGCAAGATTGTATATACAAGGTGAATATCCCAAGCTTCCATTAAGTAATATACAAACTAGTATGATACAGCAATGGCCTCTAGGGCATATACACTAACAATCTCCCACTTGCACTAAGGCCATGTACTGGCGTATCGAAGACCTATCATCTCGATCAGCCGCTCGAACTGAGTCTGGGGTAAGGCCTTCGTGAGTGGATCAACAGTGTTATTTTCCGTATTTACTCTCTTCACCTCGATCTCCCGGCGATCAACGATCTCCCTGATCAGGTGGTACCGCCTCAAAATATGCCTGGACTTCTGATGGGACCTGGGTTCCTTCGCTAAAGCTATAGCGCCGTTGTTGTCACAATACAGCGGTATTAGATCAACACTGGTAGGAACCACCTGAAGTTCCGTGAGGAACTTCTTCATCCAGACAGCTTCCTTTGCGGCATCGCAAGCAGCTATGTACTCCGCTTCCATAGTTGAGTCAGCAACGGTTTCCTGCTTGGAACTCTTCCAGCAAACCGCCCCTCCATTGAGGGTAAAGACATAACCCGACATGGACTTGGAGTCATCCTTATCACTCTGGAAGCTGGAGTCAGCAAAGGCCTCAATCTGGAGGTCTTTTCCTCCATACACCAAGAACATCTCCTTAGTCCTTCTCAGGTACTTGAGAATGTTCTTTACTGCTATCCAGTGTTTCTCCCCTGGGTTCGACTGATACCGGCTTACAACGCTCAATGCGTATGCTACATCTGGTCTGGTACACAACATCGCATATATAATAGATGTAAGTGCACGGCGGCGCCCCGGCCGTCAATCCGACGCCGGAATGCAGAAACGGTGATAAACTTAAATTTTTGCGGACTTTGCAAACCGGCACCACCGCGCACTAAACTCCGGATCGTAACCATTAACAAGTCTACGCTACAATAAGAAAGGGAAGAGATGTATACCGACGATCCAAGTCCTCCGGTCTTCATCTCCACTCCGATCTCCTTGCGGGATCTCCGTCCGTCTCCTCCTCGTCGCAAAGGGGCACCACATCGCCTGCGTCTTTTACGGGCTCCCACCTCAATACCGAGGCAACTCGAGCATGAAGCCGGCAACTCGACATGCTCAAGATGTGCTGTAGGAAGTGTAGTGCTTTGTCTCTTTGGGGTAGTGTTGCCATGATGGAGGAAACAAGATGATATGAAGAGAGGTGGTGAACTTTGATACAAAAAGAGAAATGAGAATAATTTCCATACAACCAAAGAAACACATCTCTCATTTTCCCCTCATCTTCAAGTGTGGCCGGCCAATCTTGAAATGGTGAAGAGAATAACAATATGTATCATATGAGGGAGGTGAGTGTAGGAGAAGAAGGAGGTGACCACATCCAAGAGACAAGAAAACAAACACCATGCTTCATATCAAATCCAACCATACCCTTTCATGTCACAATAAAGCAAAAGCATGGTGGAAAAAAATATGAAAGCTATCATATCAATCTTTTACAAGAAAACCCCTCCACAATTGTAATTTGCAAAACTGCAAATTACCCCCTCCATCGGAAAAGTCCGGCCGGGAAAGAACAAAGGAAAACCGGCCGGAACGGAATGCAAACTGGCAACTCCAGAAAACTGGTCCCGTAATAAATTACAGGAAAACCCCAATACTGTGCATACACACCCGCATCTGTATTCCGACCGAAATACAAATGCAATGAGACAAAATCTACACTGTACTAAACTAGTACCGGCTTAAACCAAAGCCGGCTAGTAAAAAACCGTTCGATCCTGATCCGTGCAATACCGCACGTATCTGATCGAACCCTGCCATATAAATCCATACGGCCACTAGTACAAAACTGTCCGATCCTGATCCGTGCAATACCGCACGTATCTGATCGGACCCTGCCATATCTCCATACGGCCTCTACAGCGTTTCGCCCGAAACTTGAGTAACTGAAAGTGTGGTGGACTCTAAAGACTCGTCAATACTATGGCTGTGGATTTAACCACTAGCACGTCAGAGGTATAAGCCAATACGTAACGGGCCACCAGCTATTGACCAAAAGGGACGTCGATGAGCGAACTCATCCTGACACCCTACTGAGCCTGTCAGTGACAATATCCGTGCAGTCCGGTCCGTTCGTCTATGAGTATCGCATGGCGGGCCTAGGGGGTTGGTAAAAGTCAGACCCCCAAAAGCGGTACAAGTCGTGTCGGAGTGTAGCCCAGAACACCCTGAGATACTACTGGAATACCTACCAGTAAATCTCCTTGCCTTGGCCAAGGACTTTGTGTAATGGCTCTCCTAGACACAGCACGACCTCACCCCCAATACCGGGAGAGACGAACCCCTGAAGATACGCTCACTGCCTCCATGTGGCTCGGGACTGTACCCAACTAAAACCTGTTTGCACGACTCCTTTGAGCCGTGGTAGGGTAGTAATCAAAGTACAGTGGGAACTCACACGAGACAAATGACGATCCCCAGGTCGATGAACTAACCTGCACACATGTCACCAGGGAACTGCCATCTGACGTCTGGTATATGACCAACTAGCATGTTCCCGGCGAGTCCTGTCCGGTGTACTCATAACCCAATGAGCACCTGTATACATCTTAGGTGATCCAACTGACACCAGTGGCTTGTGAGACCGGCCACCGCCCCTCGTCGGGGTCTCGACTGTATACACTAGTCTACTAATGGAGTATCGATGCCCGGTCTCGAAACTCCCACGACTAGGGACCTTTTAAGGATATGCTTGTAGACCCCCAGCTCCCACTTATATGATCGCCCTCATACTGCTGGTGGTCAAGCAAGAATCCTAGGGGCTCTATCAACGTGTAATAGCGACGTGTCATGTCACCTAAAGCAGTACACGATGATAAAGGTAAACCAGATAGCATACTATCATCTCGAGTAAGACTGTCCTACCGGGATAGGTCCTCCCTCAATCATTACAATCACGTACCTGTGACCTAATAATTGACTCTGAGGGCACTATCTCCAACAATCTCCCACTTTCACTCAAGGCTAATTATTGCGATGTCGCATACTCACAGCCCGTGTGATACCGAACATCCAACTCCTCTACTAGTCAGTCTCACAAAGCTCGTTTGCGGAACTATTGCGTTCGAGGAATAGCCTCAGTGAGTAGATCCGCTTAGTTGTTTCTTTCTATGTCTCTCTATATCTCAAGTTCGCGGAGAAACCCATCTCCCGAAATGAGCAATACCTGTCTTAGAATGTGTCTGGATGTCTGATGGGACATAGCTCATAAATGAACTCCAAATCCAAACTTCTTAGACTGTATCGTCAACTGAACTTAATCAGTATCCTGCGCGCCATGCCTCCCTCAGTATTGCTTTGGACCACCTGTCCAAAATACTGCCCCTCATCAGAAGGAAAACTATAACTCTGACAACCTCCTTGTCGTCCATGTCACCTTGGAAGCCTGGAATGATAACTGTTTCCTGAATGAGGCTGTCGTTATCATATCCCTAGAACATCCACTTATGTTCTAAAACTGCTTCCGACTGTTTCTCCAGGATTGGATTAATGTCAACTTATTGCATCTAGTGCAAGAACAACATCTGGTGTGGTACTTGACATCTCATGACTGACTCAATTTCCTAAGCAAGTGATCTGCCAATCATGCACGTCCCTCTCCCCTTTAGTCTGTAAGACACCTTTAGAGAGGGTGACTCCATTACCTGCAGGTACACTACCGTGCCAGGAGTCGTCCATCCTAAATACTCTTAGAATGCTGTCAAGTACCCTGATTGGGAAACCACCCAAATCTAGATCTAAAACCATAGATCTAGTAACCAGTATGTCTGATATAAAATCCATTTCCTTTGTGGAGAAACAACTGTGTGACGACCAAAGTATAACCGATCGTAGTGTAGGAGCTTCTTTTCCTACTCTGTGTATATCATCCATATACCAGGATATCACACCCTACTACCTTCTCAACTGATCCATCCCCTATTCCGATGAAGTCAAACCCATGACTGTCATATCAGAAATTGATGATCTATCTCCGCTACATCTGCTCTAGTCTATAAATAGACATAAGCAACCTGTCCACCAATGCTTCCGCTGCTCCCACTGACTACGACAACCGTCTGGCAGAGTCATATAGACGTACACTTCTAAAACTGGTTTAGAACGACGCTATACTCATCCTCCCGCCGGGTCTCGTAACCTGGAACAACAGCAATGGAAATTGTGGGTAAACAAGAACTTCCCTGTCACCGTCCTTGAGGCTACCGTAGTACCTCTCGGGTGCCTGAAGTTACCCACCTTATCTGCGGAGTGGCCAATGGAATGTCAATCCAGATTGAATCTTTAGGTTCCTTATCAAATCTTCAGTAATCGTTTGTGGTTCTGGAATTACTTCCAGTTCTACCATACTCCCACTATTGTTTTCTTGAAAAAATCCATTTTTAATAAAATTGTGGCGAGTCTAGAACAATATCGCTATTGTTCATCCAGATGGTAGAAAGTCAACCCGCGTCATAGCCTGGGTCAACCCACAAACAGCCATTACAGAAACGTGCCTTGAGTTGTCCAGTGTCTGGTTTTAAGCATAAACCGAACAACTCCCCGTACCTTAACATCGTTAAGATATGAACTGTTCTATATCTAATATAAAAACAGAGGCACTGATTTAATTGAACCAGATTCAAATCATGCAGCTGTCTCCAGTGCATGTCAACTAAATGGAGAGAGGCCGATCAGCGTTACTCAACTTAGGAATGCTTCCAATTATGAGTAACCTGAAAGAGAAGCAATTTCTCTTTATCATTACTATCAACTGAATACCATACACAAGTATCTACATCTTCGATCTCTTTGAAGAATCCCGATACTTGCTATACCTGGTTCTCTACTCTATTCAAATACCTATAACTCCTCAAAACTTAGACCCTGTGTTTCTACGAAACACATGTCTAAGAACTAGAGAAGTTAAAAGTAAACAGAATATAGTATGAGGACCAACCCCTCTGTCCTGATGGACCCTGGACAACATACAATACTCTGTATAAGTCCCTTGAGTCTGATAACTCATTCACTGTGTGTCGTAGGTCGAAAACTGTACCTATGGTTAAGAAGAATTACACCGCTGTTTAATGCTCTTTACCTAACCATCCACTGATATAGGTAAATGTCGTAGACATAATTTCAGAAAGGTATATCTCACTCTATGAAAATAGACGTACAGATATATCAATTTGAAATTGGTGCATAACAGCGGATATTCAAAACCAAATACTTGCCGTCCGGCAAATAACCCAGGTGACTTCCTCAAATATCACCGATTACAACGAATCCCGATATAACGAGGACAATCACCTAATTCCCAATAGCTTACTCCCACTCATCATCTGTAAAACCATACAGATGTGAGAATCGTACCTGGTAAATACATACCCTGGAGTAAGTATCTAATCGGGAAATCAGTTTTCCTTTAACATTACACAGTGAAACTGAAACATTGAAATGTTCCGATGGGGTATTCTGGTATTCCTAGTAATGCCTCTTCCAGATTCACGACTGTAACCGTATAGTTCTTTGCCACCTCTCCAAATCCCTTCATATGTCTTTAGTCTTTACCTTCTGCACACCCTTTTAGGCCGAATGGTTTTCTTCCTTCCCTACCGTTCGGCACCAGCCTATGGTTTGGAAGAAGACTATCCAATGAGCATAAGGGGTGTACTGTCCCAATCCTAGGAACACTTTCAATGAGAGAGGGTGAAGATAAAAGACAACCGAATAAACCTTATTCCTATTTCTCCTGAACCAGAATCCATCCCCGAACTGGAACAAGTTCCATTCGAGTTCGTATATAACCATACGATGGAGTATCCAAATAAACTGTGGATCTTCGTAGTGATACGGAGTGTCCTGGAGAAATACAAAGGTGATGTGGGAGTGGTAACGAAATATTTGGTTTGGTCGTGAATATCTGTTGCAATTTACTTTGCCCTCTTACTAATCCCTTGCTTTGTCTTAATCTTAATACCTTCTGCACACCGTTTAGGCTAATTGGTTTTCTCCATTCCCTACCGGTCGGCACCAGCCTAAGGTTTGGAAGAAGACTATCCAATCTGCATAATAGGTGTACTATCTCCTAAACCAAGGAGTACTCATAACTTGAGAAAAAGTAAAAGGGAAAAGACAACTGAATAATCCTATCCGTTTTCTCCAGAACCGGAAACCATCCTCGAATTCCTTCGAGTTCGTATCTAACCATACGATGGCTTTGTCCAATGGAAGTGGACGTTCGCAGTAATACGGGGTGTCCTGGAGAAAAGGGTAAAAGTAGGAGTGGCAATGAGGTCTGCAACTCTGACAATCCAAAAGCCGGTGTAAAGAAGGTTCGGTCAACTTGGTCACTGAGTCAAAGTCTTAGGGTCGGGTCAATGGTCGCTGCCAAAGAGAGAGAGAAAAGAAACACTCAGCGTGCACTCTAACCTAGATCAGAATGGTTACCAATTTATCTAATCTGGAATCCTCCCACTGTACCTCAAATTCTCCTCCAAACCTGAAAGAAGAATTAGTCGGGGTCACCCGAGGAGTAAACTAACTCATCAGTGGGAATCGGGATCCAACTCTCATCGCATGATAACGTGACGGAATCCGCTCACGGTATCACACTCCAGAAGGTATGCGCATATCTGGCAAGTTTCAGTACTTTTGAAACTCCCGATGTGATTTCTGCCCCATGCTCTTATGACCTTGACGAAGGCCAACAAATCATAAGTCACATGTCAAGTTCTACCCGTCATTCTCCAGGTTGATTTGAACCCACCCGCACAAGCCCTTGACGAAGGCCAACAAGGCTATACGACTGTCCCAAACCAACGCATCTATCTATGCTGCAGAAAGGCAACAAGCAGCTACCATACACTATGCCTTGACGAAGGCCAACAAACATAGCATGAATACTACGTGCTACCCGTCTGAAACGACGGAGGGCTACGAATGGTTTCTGGCGAAAACCTTTAACGTAAAGAACTTGATATCGTTGAAGGAACTGATAGCTTTTAAAAATATAGTGACGAAAAACCGTTGCTAAAGAGGTCACTCCCGGTGAAGGGATCTCGGCTCTTTCCCCGTAGAATGGGGTGCAGGATATTCCAACTGAATACCACGGTGCAAAGCAAAAGTAATCGGCTATAGTGAAGTTAATGCCCTGACGCAAACTTTTTGTCCAAGGGGTCACTCCCGGTGAAGGGATCTCGGCCCTTGCCTCGTCGACTGAGGAGCAGGATATTCTAAATGAATACCACGATGCAAAACAAAAGTAAACGTCTTTGCAATAACAGCTTTTTTTGAAAAAGTGTTCCAACAACATCAGATTAGGTTTGTTTTTAACTTGCATTGATCCGAATCAATGCAGTCCCATCAATTGATCACACCAAAAAGAACGAAAATATACTGATGTACGTATATGCCATCCGCATTCGCCACTGGGTCCCGTCATTACCCGTTAGGTTAGCTAACTAACGACAGAGCGGGGACTGGACTAGCGCGGATGTAAAACATATAAAACATCTACTAATATATATACCAATATATTATATTTCGCTCAAGGCGTGAATAAAATGCGACATCACAGAAATGTACAGCATCACAGAACAATACAGATATCTGGGATCCCCGGGTTTCACAGAGCCACTACTGAAACCCGACGTTCCCCTGGTCGTGTGGATAGCCTGTGCAATGAGAATCCTAGACCCCTACGGGCGCGGCAAGTCACCCGCCAAAACCTGAAGCGAGGCAGCCCCCTTCAGCACCGTGAATGGACCACCCAGCACTTCACGGAATCCGGTAACTTGGGCACCCCTCCTGGGTCAACCTGTACCCCCTACGAGTGCGGCGGATAGCCAGCCAATCCTGGAGTGAAGCCCCCTCCGTCCCAATGCCATGAGATGCGGGCTTGTTGTCTTCTAGAACCCGGCTATCCGTGCACCCCACCGCGGGGCAATCCTAGTACAGAAAGTAAAATATACATACAACGGGTACATCGACCGCAACCAGGTCGTGCCCCAAAAGAATAATACAAACAGGCAGTGACGGCAGTCCACATGTCGGACGCTCGCCCCGCAATATCAAATGTACATAATACAACAGCACAGTACTAGCATTGCATCCAGGCTATCCCCCACGACCGATCCGCAACATCACAGCAAATACATAGAACATCAACGTGAAAATCACGTTCACAAATCCGTCTAACCGGGCTATAGCAGTTAGACCGGATTTACCGATCGAGTGACATTCACGGTCGCAGATATAATGTAAATACTGTGAAAAATGTGTTTAAAAAATTTCCGATTGATCAAACAATTAACAAGTGGGCCCCAAAGAAAACTGTAGCACTCACAGAAACAATTGGCCCAACTTTAATATTCCAAAACCCATATTTTAAGCCCAGAAGGCCTCTGTAAAAAATTGGTGAAGTGATGTGAATAGTGCGCGGCGGAAGGGCCGCACAAATGGGCTTTTCGCGGCGGTTCCGCGCTCCAACTTTGGAGTTACTTCCTCAAATTTTTACAGAACTCTTAGATTTTCTAGTACATCAATATTTCACAACCTGAAAAATTTTTCGAGACCAAAAATTTTCAACAGAAACTGATGCGAACTAAAATGCAGTTTTGGAACTTTTTGATCGATCGGAAATGCAAACACATTACACAAAGCTAGACTAAGTTAATGGCGAGGCTCTGATACCACTGTAAGTGCACGGCGGCGCCCCGGCCGTCAATCCGACGCCGGAATGCAGAAACGGTGATAAACTTAAATTTTTGCGGACTTTGCAAACCGGCACCACCGCGCACTAAACTCCGGATCGTAACCATTAACAAGTCTACGCTACAATAAGAAAGGGAAGAGATGTATACCGACGATCCAAGTCCTCCGGTCTTCATCTCCACTCCGATCTCCTTGCGGGATCTCCGTCCGTCTCCTCCTCGTCGGAAAGGGGCACCACATCGCCTGTGTCTTTTACGGGCTCCCACCTCAATACCGAGGCAACTCGAGCATGAAGCCGGCAACTCGACATGCTCAAGATGTGCTGTAGGAAGTGTAGTGCTTTGTCTCTTTGGGGTAGTGTTGCCATGATGGAGGAAACAAGATGATATGAAGAGAGGTGGTGAACTTTGATACAAAAAGAGAAATGAGAATAATTTCCATACAACCAAAGAAACACATCTCTCATTTTTCCCTCATCTTCAAGTGTGGCCGGCCAATCTTGAAATGGTGAAGAGAATAACAATATGTATCATATGAGGGAGGTGAGTGTAGGAGAAGAAGGAGGTGACCACATCCAAGAGACAAGAAAACAAACACCATGCTTCATATCAAATCCAACCATACCCTTTCATGTCACAATAAAGCAAAAGCATGGTGGAAAAAAATATGAAAGCTATCATATCAATCTTTTACAAGAAAACCCCTCCACAATTGTAATTTGCAAAACTGCAAATTACCCCCTCCATCGGAAAAGTCCGGCCGGGAAAGAACAAAGGAAAACCGGCCGGAACGGAATGCAAACTGGCAACTCCAGAAAACTGGTCCCGTAATAAATTACAGGAAAACCCCAATACTGTGCATACACACCCGCATCTGTATTCCGACCGAAATACAAATGCAATGAGACAAAATCTACACTGTACTAAACTAGTACCGGCTTAAACCAAAGCCGGCTAGTAAAAAACCGTTCGATCCTGATCCGTGCAATACCGCACGTATCTGATCGAACCCTGCCATATAAATCCATACGGCCACTAGTACAAAACTGTCCGATCCTGATCCGTGCAATACCGCACGTATCTGATCGGACCCTGCCATATCTCCATACGGCCTCTACAGCGTTTCGCCCGAAACTTGAGTAACTGAAAGTGTGGTGGACTCTAAAGACTCGTCAATACTATGGCTGTGGATTTAACCACTAGCACGTCAGAGGTATAAGCCAATACGTAACGGGCCACCAGCTATTGACCAAAAGGGACGTCGATGAGCGAACTCATCCTGACACCCTACTGAGCCTGTCAGTGACAATATCCATGCAGTCCGGTCCGTTCGTCTATGAGTATCGCATGGCGGGCCTAGGGGGTTGGTAAAAGTCAGACCCCCAAAAGCGGTACAAGTCGTGTCGGAGTGTAGCCCAGAACACCCTGAGATACTACTGGAATACCTACCAGTAAATCTCCTTGCCTTGGCCAAGGACTTTGTGTAATGGCTCTCCTAGACACAGCACGACCTCACCCCCAATACCGGGAGAGACGAACCCCTGAAGATACGCTCACTGCCTCCATGTGGCTCGGGACTGTACCCAACTAAAACCTGTTTGCACGACTCCTTTGAGCCGTGGTAGGGTAGTAATCAAAGTACAGTGGGAACTCACACGAGACAAATGACGATCCCCAGGTCGATGAACTAACCTGCACACATGTCACCAGGGAACTGCCATCTGACGTCTGGTATATGACCAACTAGCATGTTCCCGGCGAGTCCTGTCCGGTGTACTCATAACCCAATGAGCACCTGTATACATCTTAGGTGATCCAACTGACACCAGTGGCTTGTGAGACCGGCCACCGCCCCTCGTCGGGGTCTCGACTGTATACACTAGTCTACTAATGGAGTATCGATGCCCGGTCTCGAAACTCCCACGACTAGGGACCTTTTAAGGATATGCTTGTAGACCCCCAGCTCCCACTTATATGATCGCCCTCATACTGCTGGTGGTCAAGCAAGAATCCTAGGGGCTCTATCAACGTGTAATAGCGACGTGTCATGTCACCTAAAGCAGTACACGATGATAAAGGTAAACCAGATAGCATACTATCATCTCGAGTAAGACTGTCCTACCGGGATAGGTCCTCCCTCAATCATTACAATCACGTACCTGTGACCTAATAATTGACTCTGAGGGCACTATCTCCAACAATAGAGCCTACCGCAGATGCGTAGGGTATTGATGACATGCGAGCCCTTTCCAAATCAGTCTTGGGAGACATCTCTTTGGAGAGGGTGATTCCATGACAAGCCGGTAGATTACCATGCTTGGAATCTTCCATACTGAATCGTTTCAGTATGGTGTCGATGTACCTTGACTGTGAAAGTCCCAACATCCTCTTAGATCTATCACGATAGATCTGGATCCCCAGAATGTAGTTGGCATCGCCCAGGTCCTTCATGGAGAACCTCTGCGACAAGAATCCTTTGACTGACTGTAGCATAGGAATATCATTTCCTATTAGGAGAATGTCATCAACGTACAAGACGAGGAATACCACATTTCTCCCTACAATCTTACTGTAAATGCATGGTTCATCTGGGTTTTTGACAAAGTCGAATTCTTTGACAGTATCATCAAAGCAGATGTTCCAACTCCACGATGCCTGCTTGAGTCTATAGATGGACTTGAGCAATTTGCACACTTTATCGCTGCTCCCACTCTGATTGAATCCCTCTGGCTGATCCATATAGACGCACTCTTCCAAATTTCCATTTAGAAAAGCCGTCTTTACGTCCATCTGCCAGATTTCATAATCGTGGAAGGCAGCAATGGCAAGAAGGATCCAAATGGATTTAAGCATGGCCACCGGAGAAAAGGTCTCGTCAGAGTCCAAACCAGGTCTTTGACGAAAACCCTTTGCAACGAGCTTAGCTTTATAGGTTTCAACCTGCCCATCTACACCAATCTTCTTTCTGAAGATCCATTTGCAGCCTACGGGTTTTACCCCTTCTGGAGCAAAGTCCAAAGTCCATACTTTGTTGGTGTACATGGACTCCATCTCGGTCCGCATTGCATCCAGCCATTTTACCAAGTCACCGCTCTGAATGGCTTGCTGGAAGCTAGTAGGCTCACCATAATCCATGGTGCAATCCTCTCTATCCCCGTCTATAAGAAAACCGTAGTATCTCTCAGGCGGATGAGACTGCCTACTACTCTTGCGGAGTGGCGTAGGAATGTCCGGTTCCCCTGAACCTTCTGGTTCTACTAAGGTTTCAGTAATAGCTTGTGGTTCTGGAATTTCTTCCAGTTCTATTGCGCTCCCACTTATCTGATTTTCTAAAAACTCAGTTTCCAAGAAGCGGGCATGACGAGAGACAAGGACTTTTTGCTCCTCTGCGTAATAGAAAAGATACCCCTTGGAGTTCTTTGGGTATCCCACAAGCTTGCACTATACTGAGCGTGCCTCGAGCTTGTCCGCATGCTGCTTTTTTACAAAAGCTGGACATCCCCATGTCTTAAAGGATTTAAGACAGGGTTTCTTCCCACTCCACATCTGATATGGTGTGGTAGGCACTGTTTTAGTAGGAACTTGGTTCAAGAGATGTGCAGCTGTTTCTAGTGCATAACCCCAGAAAGATCACGGTAACTCAGCCTTACTCATCATGGAACGAACCATATCTAATAGGGTTCGATTCCTCCTTTCCGATACACCGTTGTGTTGTGGTGTGTATGGAGGAGTAAGTTGAGAGAGAATTCCATTTTTAAGTAGCCCAGAAACTCGGCACTCAAGTATTCTCCACCTCGATCCGATCTTAGAATCTTGATACTTTTGCCGGTTTGTTTTTCAACTTCATTCTTGTATTCTTGAAATTTCCCAAAGGCCTCGGATTTGTGCTTCATTAAGAAGACATGTCAATACCTAGAGAAATCATCTGTGAAAGTAATGAAGTACGAATAACCACTTCGCGCATGTGTAGACATTGGACCACACACGTCACTGTGTATGAGTCCCAAGAGCTCGCTCGCTCTTATTCCGTGTCCAGTGAACGGAGTCTTTGTCATCTTTCCCATGAGACAAGATTCACAAGTGGCATAAGACTGGTACTCGAACGGATCCAAGTATCCTTCTTTATGTAACTTAGTCAACCGTGTCTCATTGATGTGACCCAGTCTACAATGCCATAAGAAAGCCTGATTTAATTCTGGAGACTTTCTTTTAAGTGTGTTCTGGACACTGAATATCTGAGCTTGATTCAATACGTATATACCGTTATTTAATGTACCTGACCCAATCAGTACTTGATTTAGGTGGATGTTTACTACATCGCTTACAAAAGAAAAATCATATCCTTCCTTAGAAAGTAAGGATACAGATATGATATTACAAGTCGCACCTGGTACATACAAACGGTTACGCAGAATCAATATCTGCCCAGTTGTCAGTCCTAGGTGATATTCCCCTACGGATACAGCATCCATGCTCATTCCGTTAGCAACCCTGAGAGTCATATCACCTTTCCTGATAACCCTACGGTTTCTCAGAGCCTGTAACGAATTACAGATGTGAGATCCTGATCCGGTATCCAATACCCAGGAAATAGGGTTAACTGACAAACAGTTCTCTATTACAAACACACTCGAAGCCGAAGCCACAACATGCTTCGAATTCTGGCTACTGGCTTTGCAAGCCCTGCAATCTTTCTGCCATTGTTCATTCCCGTTACAATAGGAACGTCCCTCTTTTACTATATCCAGTCCTGAAACTTTTGCCCTTGCTTTTCCTTTTTCTTCTCTGGTTTCTTTCAGGGTATAAGCAGAGGGCAGGGACTGTAGAATTAAGTCAGTACTTGACCCATTCTTCAACGTGGTCTCCAGGTCCGTGAGCTTAAAATAGCTGGTCTCTGTAAGGACGTTGTCCCTTACAGATGACCCGACAGCCAACCTCGCTTGAAGCAATTCATTCGAGGTCTCATATCTTGCGATACGAGATTGCTCTCCATATAAATTTTTGTTATGGAGGAAGATAGAAACTGAGTCCATCTTCTCGTGCTGCCCCTGGTTCGCACCATCAACTGAGGCTAACAGGATGCACTTGGCTTTCGCACAATCCTTTTCCGATGTCCTTTGGATGTAAACATCCGTGACAGGGGAAACTGGACCTGAGACGGCAGGGGTTTTATTAGTTAAGAGGTGTCCCAGCTTGTCATGGGTAATAGACATCTGGACAGACCTTTGCCAGTCATAACAGTCAGATTCAGTCATTTTTATTATCTAGATGTAACCTAGGTGCGGTCACTTGGTCGCTGCAATTAAGAGAGAGAGAAGAAAACACTCAGCATGATGCTCTTGCAAGTTTAGAGTGGTTTTTAATTTGTCTAAACAGGATGGCTCCCACTGTCTCTCGAATCCCTCCTCAAAACCAAAAAGGAAGAATTAGTCAGGATCAATCTCACCGTACAATTCTTGCTTAACCGTTCAGCCAGGCCAGTGTCGGTACTTCGAAGGAGGTTTTCCAACGCTTTCGCGAAGTTCCTTAATTCAAGAACCTCTTTTCCCAGGGGGCGTAGCCCCGCTAACACCTTTCTAGGCACCTACTTGGTTTATAGCATTGATCGTTAAGTGAGAAATTTCCCGAGGAGTAGCATATACTCACAGTAGGATCGGGATCCAAATATCATCGTGTGACGAAACTGAAGGAATCCTACCAGGATCATCACACTCCAAATGGTATGCAACACTAGCAAGTTTCAGTACTTTTGAAACTCCCGATGTGGATTTTTGCCCCATGCTCTTATGACCTTGACTAAGGCCAACAAATCATAAGTCACATGTCAAGTTCTACCCGTCGTTGTCCAGGTTGATTTGAACCTACCCGTATATACCCTTGACTATGGCCAACAAAGTAATACGACTGTCCTAAACCAACGCATTCTATCTATGCAACATATGAATACCCACCAGCTACCAAACACTGTGCCTTGACTAAGGCCAACAAACACAGCTTGAATACTGTTGATTATTCATATGAAACGACGGAGGGCTACGGATGGTTTTGGCGAAACCTTGAACTTAGTGAACTTGATATAATCGAAGGAACGAAATAGCTTTTAAAAGGAGTGGCTCAAGCTCCACATTTAAAAGTTAGTTTTGAAAAGAACCGAGTGGTTTTCAAAGTGTTCCAACGACTTGTACTTGGTTTATTTTCTTGCATTAGTTCTTTTAATGCGTGATATTCTTGCATTAGTTCTTTTAATGCGTCCCATCAATTAATCCTACCATTGCAGAAAACAACCAAAATATGACGTACGCTTATGCCATTCGCATTCGCCACGGGGCACCGTCATTACCCGTTAGGTTACTTAACTAACGACAGAGCGGTGGCTGGGCTAGCGCGGCTGTAAAACATAAGCAACGCCTAAATAATATCATATATAGATATATTGCAATGATAGCCATTTCAGATCACAGATGAACACATTGGATATACTAGGAATCCGCAATTCATACGAGCCTGTAACGAAAAGCAGATTACACGGTCGCGGTGAATAGCCAATACCCCACCCAAGACCCCTACGGGTGCGGCAAACTACCCGCCAAGTACCCGAAGCAAAGCAACCTCCCTCAACTCCGTGAGTAGGCCACTCGGCACTTCGGCATACCCGGTAGTTTTTGCACCCCCTCCATGGGTCTATCCTAGGAGAAAAAACAGTAAAAAGAAATTATACAATGACGGCTACAACCCCGACCCGGTTGTGCGGCCATACAAATAATTATTACATCAATTTACAAATTTACATGAATTGAAAGAAAAGAAAACTCTCGTCTCACAACCCCCAGCTATTCACCCGCGAAAATCCAATGAATTCATATACACATTCCAATAACATTACAGATCACAGATTTGTATAACCCCCACTAATCGACATATAGCGATTAGCAGACGTTTAATACAAATATCACATTACAGAAAAACCCGTCAGCTAAAGTCTTTTAGAAGTTCGATCAAAAATACGGATTTTCAGGACCCCAAAAATAAAATTTTCGTTCTGGAAAATCTGGGCAGAAAATATATATTCCAAAAATCCCAAAACAACCCCAGAAAAACACTGCACCAAACTTGGACCTCGGCCGAGTCAACTCGGCCGCGGATCCGCGGCGGGAGCGTGCTCCCGCCGCGTTTCCGCGGCGCTTTGATTCGATCGTTAGACCAAATTTGGTGGGTGATCACACAAAAGTCTGAGCCGATTTTTAAGATAAAATTTATCAATTTTTGAACAGAAAAAAATCGGCAGAAACTTATCATATCGGGTTCGTTTTGTGACTTTTTCTTTGATCGATCTTCTAGCTACTTTGCTAACATGTTAGATAGAGTTTAACTAGTCTATGATACCACTGTAAGTCCATGCTACCTCTCCCGGTACTTTCGGGCATGCGGAATTTGGTGAAAAACAATTTTCTTAGAGGTGGTAACATGGACTCAAAACCGGATCTTTGTTAAACATCTAACTAACAACCTAACTACGAGTTGCTAACTACTCGGTTAGGGGGTTATACCTTTCTTTTTCTCGAACTCCTTCGTCTTCAAGATTCGATGGTCGTCCGAATCGGCTTCTCCCCGTCGTCTCCTTGCGCCGAAGATAGATCCACCCGAAAGCTTTAACCTTTGGCTCCTTCTTCGAACTTTGAAGAAACTGGTTCACTCGGTTTGCTAAACCTTGTGAACTAGAGTGAGTAGAGAAGAGTTTGTATGGGATTTTATCTATGGTTCTTGGTTCTCAACTCATGAGACAAGTGAACCATAGAGTCAAGAGAGGGAGAGCAAGAGGAGGAGATGAGAGCTCAAGAACAAGAGAGAGAATGAGCATGAAAGAATGAGAGAAGACTTTTCTCATTTGGCTCTCATAATCCAAAACAATCATAACACCTCATATCAATCAAGTATTATGTGATGGTTTAAGCAACCATAGCCTTATCATTTCATGCACTCATTTTGCACAAAAGAGCAAGCAAGCAAAAGTCTTTGCCATGAAATGATAGCTATAGTTATCATGATGGTCAACTAGTCAAGCCTAGTCAACCGGTCAACAAATTCAACAAGTCAACAAAAGTCAACAACTCAACAAAGTTTATCCCTCAACTACCATGTCACCATAATACTTAATCAATATAATTGTTAATCACATATCATATTCTCATTAGGGTTGAGCAAAAAGTCAATAGTCAACTGTCAACGGTCAACAACCCTAATGAGAATCCTCTGCCTCTGTCTCTCCGTCAACTGTGCATACACACCCGCATCCGCGTTCCGAGGAACACGGATGCAAACTGGATAAAACCAATCCCAAAAGGTACACTAGGATCTGGCTTAAACCAAAGCCCGCTAGTGTAAACTGTCCGGACACTGTACGTGCACAAGTGCACGGATGTGACCGAACCCTGTCGCAAAACTATGCGACCTCTACTCTTTTGCCTAAAGGCGAATAGCTTTCTGTGTGGGACTCTAAAGACTCGACACTACGCTGGCAGTGGGTTTAACCACAAACCGCAAGCGGCACTAGCTGTGCGTAACGGTCCCTAGGTAGATGCCGACAAGAAGACTGACGAGGCAAAACCCATCTGAACTCCTACTGAGCCTGAATGTGACATTCTCCGTACAGTCCGGTCTGTTCGTCTGATACATCGCGTGGCGGGCCTAGGGGGCGGTAAACGTCAGTCCCCCAATAGCGGTACAAGTCGTGTCGGAGTGAAGCCCAAAACACCCTGAGATAACACTGGAAGCCTACCAGTATATCTCGTTTGCCCTGGCCAGGGACTACTCGTGTAATGGCTCTCCTAGACACAGCGCGATGTCAACCCCCAATACCGGGAGAGACGAATCCTATCTAACTGTCACTGCCTCCAAGTGCTTCGGGACTGCACCCAACTACCACCTGTTTGCACGACTCCTTTGAGCCGTGGTAGGGTAGTAATCAAAGTACAGTGGGAACACACTCGAGGCGAAGTGACAGTGTCAAGTCAGCGGACTAAGCTGTACTCATGTCACCTGGGAACTGATAACTGACGATAGGCATAAACCAACTAGTCAGTTCCCGACGAGTCCTGTCCAGTGTACTCGTAACCCAATGAGCACCCGCATACTATCTCAAGTACGACGTACCGACGGCTGTGGGACAGACCGTCTCCCACACTGGGATGAGAAGCACATGCCCTAGTCTACTCTGGAGTATCGATGCCCTGTCTCGATAGTCCTGCGACCAGGGACCTGCATAAGGATGTGCTTATAGATTACCCAGCCCCACTAGTGTGACTGCCATCACAACGCTGGTAATCAAGCAAAGATCCTAAGGGCTCCACTAATGTGTATAGGCGATATACTAAAATAAACACATGTACACATTGAAGTAGAAACAAACCAAGTAGCATACTACTATTTTGAGCAAGATTGTATATACAAGGTGAATATCCCAAGCTTCCATTAAGTAATATACAAACTAGTATGATACAGTAATGGCCTCTAGGGCATATACACTAACATTAACTGATTCTATCTATAAAAGATAATATGATCTAAAGTGTACGTGACATAGCAATTACCGATGATGATGTATGTGAGCCGGCAAATAAGTGTGCGTGGAATATGCGCATCATCGGTAATGGTGCTGGTGTCCTAACAGGCAGAGTTTTATACTGATTATAGAAACATATGTATGAACATGCAACATTATAATTACGGTATGAATGTAACGACGGATGTGTAATAACCACTCATCTGTGATATACTAGTATAATTACAACTATATGACTCGAGCCTAAACTAGTGTCCATCTAATCTCCTAAGGAACTAAACCTAAGAAACTAGTCAATAAGAAATAAGTGTCCACCTAAGGTCTGAATCCATATCTCTAATAGTCGGCGATCCAGCCTCAATAGTGTCATGTACGTAGTACGGCTTTCTCGAATCAAGAGTGCGGATCAATCATCATATCTATGCCTCGTACGGTAAAATCGATTGTACGACATCCCAATATCGAGGTACGGGTCAAGTATCACCTACGTGTCTCATCATTTGTATAATACCATCATCAAATCATGTCATGATCAAGGTACTGTACTGTAATCGCATACATCAATCATATATCATTGCTAGCATAAATATACATCGTTAATTTATCCTTGGAAATATCATTCCACATGTATCATATTATATTTAGGTCACACTTATATCATATCGTAATCAAGTCACATCTATATGATATCGTAATCAATTCACACATATATGATATCGAAATCAACTCACACCTATATGATGTCGTAATCAAGTCACACATATATCATATCAGAATTTCAGGCACAGGTTACGGTCCGGGTTCTATTTTAGAGTCCCATGTACTTCAATATCATCACCACCCTTTATTATTTATGTATACAAATCCATTATCTCATTTTCTAATGATCCGCTAACTGCATAACACGACTGTATAGCCCAGAATCACAGAATCAGCCCAGTTATATTGTTTCATCCCCGTGTATCATATCACATCTTTGTATCACATATACGTATTGTGTATATATATATACCTACACCTAGTCCTATATATATATATATACATACACGTATACACCACGTCGAGTCTCAGTGTGTGCGTATGTGTATCTACCTGAAACCTACGAATCTCTTCCAAGGTATTCATCCTCTGGTATGATCTTTCTAATTCAGTCTAGTCCAACCTAGGGTCATTACTAGGGTCCTACTCATCAAGAATCTAAGGTCACGTCTGGCTTCCTAATGACAATAAGTACTATCCCTATTCTACGTTTGCGGGGGTGCTAAACGCCATCCACCCGACTTTCCCCCGTAGATATACATCTACTCACCTGGTCCTTGTCTGCCAAAGACTGTGTCGCCATCCTCTTCTTCATCGCCCGCAGTCCACGTGAGGGGTACCTATACCCAAACATATGTTGTATCGTAAACTGAATCACGGACAACATCAAAACGACGCACGAAAGGCGCATATGTTAAAACCTATGTCCCGCTCATGCAAAAGAACCAAATATCACTCGATATCGGCGTACAAACGCCGATTGATCAAGATAAACATCAACAAACAACTCATAGTTTTAAAACTCATTACTTATAATATAAAACTTGGTTTAAATCTTCAGAACCCTAAAATCGATCAAATCATCCAATTCCGAAAAACCTTGAAAATGTCAATTCGCCGTTTTACTTCAAAACTTGACGTTTAAATGAAACTAATGGTTGTAATACATAATAAATAGCATAACTAGATTATACAAACCACTACTATATTTTTAACACCCTAATTTATATTAATTTGGAAATTCTAGTTTGTAAACTTGCCCGATTTCGGTATTTTTAAGCAAAACTTCACCATGTCACTTCCAAACTTGATTTTGCATATCTTAAATTGTTAAACCACTCCTTGAAACCGTAAGGATGTTCTAAAAGCCTAACTTTATTTTTAATTCCTCATTTTAAACTAATCTTCAAAACCTAGTTTAATAACATAGCAATATTGTGAAAATTTTCAAGTGAAAGCTAGAAATTTGGCAACTAGTTTATGTTTCACCTTCACTTAACAAGTTAATCTACACACTAACTCTACAATCTAATAATAAAAACCCTAATTCTAATTTTATCTAACTTATTTACATGTTTTGCAAAAATCTAGTTTACAAAAATAACCTAATTAAACAATTTTAAAGTAACATTTTACAATTTAACAATTGAACTAGAATTTGCATGACTTAAGTTATTAAACTACACATTACAACCATGAGCAAGTTATAAAAACACTAACCTTAGTTTAAACCCTTTTCTTTGAAATTTCATTTTAGCAATTAGAAGCATAATTAAATGTCATAATTAACTAAGTTGAAGTAATTAAATATCAAGCAACCATGGTTTAAAGATTATACCTCAAAATCATGAGTCAAACATGAAACTTGATCTTCAAAATCTTTCTCTTGCTCCTAATCTTCAAGCTAATTGAAGTCAAGAATAAAGGGTAAAGGTTTATTTAGGAATTTTGTGAGATTTGTATTGATTTTTCATGGATTTTGATAAAAATTTGAAGTGGAAAGGTGGTGGAGAAATGGGAGGGGCTGCCATAGTGAGGGCCGGCCACACTAGAGGAGCGGGAGAGAATGAAGAGTGTGTAGCCAAGTGTAGAAACTTCTTTCATTAATTTCCTTCTTTAAGTCTTTTCAAGTTTTATTCATTTTCTTTTATTTATTTTCCAAAAAACTCAATTCTAGAAACCACTTGAAGACTCAAGAGAGAGAGAGGCTGCCAAGGCCGGCCAAGATGGTGTGAGGGAGTAAAAGAGATTGTGGGTTTTGTTTGGGAAAAGATAAAAGTTGTACCGCACTCCATTTGCCCTAATTTCACCGAAAAATGCCTTTTTCTTCGATATTTTCTAACACCGGTTAACAACCCTATTTCAATTCAAAAACCACATGATAAAATTTTGTTTAATGTATTATGATGCACAAAATTTGTTTCAACTCATTCCAGTTTGTAATTTTCCCTAATTAAATGTATTCGTGACGGCTTAAAATAATATTAAAATAATTAATTTCAGAAAAATTTTCAGAAATTTTGAAATCTCACCAGTGGCTCAATAAACACCAAATACTAGCAATTATATAGCTAGAATATTTATATTTAATTTTAAAATAAAGATATTTGTATTTTGACTTTTTACAGAAAACCCCACTTATTTTATCGATTTTCCGAAATTTCACCAAAACGATTTTCAAAACGTTACATTAAGCTATAACAACCCTAACTTAGCTAAATATTCACTTAAAACACAAATCTAGCACTAATGACCACATAAAACACTAATCGAAGGTAAATAACAAATAAGTATAGCAAACAAAGAAGTTGGGTTAAGAATTATACCTCACTTGACCCTAGGTGCAAGAAGAAGGAGAAGAAGAAGTGAAGGATGTGCTTGTTGTTGCTGTTGCTGCTTGCTACTGCTGATGCTGCCTATTGCTGCTGCTGCTTTTTTTTTGTTGTTGTTGTTGCTGGCGGCTGCTGCTACTGCTGAGGATGCTGCTGTTGCTGTTGTCTCTGCTGTAGGGGTGTGTGTGTGTGAGTGAGTGAGAGAAGTGAGGAAATGCGTGTTGCAAAAGAAAAGAAATGAGAGAGATATGAGAGAGTCAAACCCCCCTTTCTCTCACCTCATTAAATGCAAGCATTGCTCAAGCCATCATGCACTCTCTCTCTCTCCTACTCAAGTCAACCCAAAACAATAATTCATTTTCCTTTTAAAAATAACAAATACCCTTAATTAAAATCAAATTAGCTTAATAAGAATGGGTTAGTTCACCATGGTTACTAAACATGGTTTAACCCCAATTTAACCCTAATTTACATGCACAAGTGTGTGCAAACCTAATTAAAATCTAATAAAATATTCATTAATTTTTATAAAATATTTAAAATTCGTTTTGGTAAACTTTTTTCTAAAAACCATACAATAAAGTATAATTAGCCACTTATCACATTCTAAGGTGTTACAATTTCCCCTACCGGGATGAGAAGTGTACACACTAGTCTACTCTGGAGTATCGATGCCCTGTCTCAATAATCCTACGACTAGGGACCTGAAAATGGATGTGCTTGTAGACTACCCAGCCCCACTAGTGTGACTGCCATTACAACGCTGGTCGTCAAGCAAGATCCTATGGGCTCTATCAATATATATTCGTGATGTGCTAAAAGAAACATATACATATATTAAGATAGATGTAAACCAAGTAGCATACTACTATGTTGAGTAAGACTGTTAATATAACTGCGAATATCCCAAGCTTTCATTAAGTAATATACGAGCTAGTATGATACAATAATGGCCCCTAGGGCATATACACTAACAATCTCCCACTTGCACTGGGGCCATGTACTGGCGTATCAAAGACCTATCATCTCGAACAGCCTCTCGAACTGTATCTGAGGTAAGGCCTTTGTGAATGGATCTGCGGTGTTTTCCTCTGTAGCAACTCTCCGTACCTCGATCTCCCGGCGATTTATGATCTCCCTGATCAGGTGATACCGCCTTATGTTGTGTCTGGACTTCTGATGGGACCTGGGTTCCTTTGCTAAAGCTATAGCCCCGTTGTTATCACAATACAGAGGTATTGGATCAACAATGGATGGAACCACCTGAAGTTCTGTGAGGAACTTCTTCATCCAGACTGCTTCTTTTGCGGCATCGCAAGCAGCGATATACTCCACTTCCATCATCAAGTCAGCAACGGTGTCCTGCTTGGAAATCTTCCAGCACACCTCCCCTCCATTGAGGGTAAAGACATAACCTGACATGGACTTGGAGTCATCCTTGTCACTCTGGAAGCTGGAGTCAGCAAAAGCCTCGATCTTGTGGTCTTTTCCGCCGTAAACCAAGAACATATACTTAGTCCTTCTCAGGTACTTGAGAATGTTCTTTACTGCTATCCAGTGCTTCTCCCCTGGGTCTGACTGATACCGTCTTGCCACGCTCAGTGCATAAGCTATATCTGGTCTGGTGCACAACATCGCATACATTATAGAGCCTACCGCAGAAGCGTAGGGTATAATCGACATGTGATCCCTTTCCAAATTAGTCTTAGGAGCATCTCTTTAGAGAGAGTTATTCCGTGACAAGTCGGCAAATTACCGCGCTTAGAATTTTCCATACTGAATTTTTTCAGTATAGTGTTGATATACCTTGACTGCAAAAGTCCCAACATCCTCTTAAATCTATCACGAAAGATCCGGATCCCCAGAATGTAAGAGGTATCACCCAGGTCTTTAATGGAGAACCTGTGTGATAAGAATCCTTTGACAGATTGTAGCATAGGAATGTCATTTCCTATCAAGAGAATGTTATCCACATGCAAGACGAGGAATACGACAGTTCGTGCTACAATTTTACTGTATATACATGGTTCATCTGGATTTTTGATAAAGTCATATTCTTTGACCGTTTCATCAAAACAGATGTTCCAACTCCGCGATGCCTGCTTTAGTCCATAAATAGACTTAAGCAACTTGCATACTTTCCCGCTGCTCCCACACTGATTGAAACCTTCTGGCTGATCCATATAGACGCACTCTTCTAAATTACTATTTAGAAAAGCCGTCTTTATGTCCATCTGCCAGATCTCATAATCATGGAAGGCGGCAATGGTAAGAAGGATCCGAATGGATTTGAGCATAGCCACTGGAGAAAAAGTTTCGTCATAGTCCAAACCAGGTCTTTGACGAAAACCCTTTGCAACAAGTCTGACCTTATAGGTTTCCACCTGTCCATCTATACCAATCTTTTTCTTGAAGATCCACTTGCATCCTGATCAGTCGAAAATATTGCATCTTTAAACCGGCAATTTCCCTATCATTTGCATTCATATAGAAGTGTTCGGCATTCATATAGCACATATTAGCAAAACAGTCATAAAATATCAGATTACATGTTTTAGACCTTAAAACCGGCATTTATAGGGAAATTGACTGTATTTCATAGCATGGCATCATTCCTATATTGCGCAGCTTGTGTTTCGAAGTCTGTGCAGGTAAATCCAGAAGAATGGCCAAATTTGTCAAATTGCTGATAAAACATTACGCCAACTCGAAGACCTGGAAGCTGGTAGCAATACAGAGGGAATTACACAATTCAACATATCAGATAAATACCCCAAAAGTCTCCCAAAGCACCAGAAGAAAATTGGCACAGTGTGCCCCTCACGTGACCGCGGATCCGCGGCATAAGGAGGCATTTTCCGCGTATCCGCGGCTCTTCTGCCACGTCATCACTTGAATTTTGGTGTATATTTCTTCTCTAAGTGGCTACAGCTCAGAAATATATGTCAATCTCCAGAAAACCCTCGATGCTTCTGCCAGATCAACAAAGATCATTAATTAACCTAATCTTGATTAAGCTAATTAAGCTCCTAACAACCTAGTTCTAGAAGCTCCCTCTAACTAACTACTTCTAGAAGCCTTTCTAGCTAACAAACTTTTGGAGGGAAATTCAAATTTTGAATCCTAGATCTAGGGTTTTGGAAGTCTATAAATAAGAGCCTAGATCTAGGGTTAAAGAATAATCTTTGGTTGTTGAAAGCTAACTTCTTCTTCAACCTTCATCTTTCCCATTTCTCCCACAAGTTTAGTGACAAAACTTATGTTACAAACCCTAACCCTAATCCAATCAATCAAGATCCATGGAGCTCAAGCAAAGCAAGTCTTCAACCATCCTTTAGAAGCGAAGCCGGCATTCATCGGAGCACGAGATCAAAGCCGATCCACGACTCAAGGAGCCGATGCAACGCTAGATTCGACAATTTTGTTCCGTCTCAAATTCTTGTAGTCTCTTGAGCAATGTGTAACAATTTGTGGAATAAATAAAGGTGAAGATTCTTTAAACTTGCTTTTATTTCGATTCGAGCATTATGATTCGTATTCAATTCTTGAATGTATTCTTTGTGATGATGCGCGAATAAACTCCGCTCGTGGAGGAATCGAAACGATTGTAGAATGATGATGTTGACGAATCTTTTACGTTTTTCTTAAGTCTTATAGCAATTGGAAATTCTTGAAAATTGAATGATCGATGCGAAATGCATTCTTGATTGTTCTTGCACGATCTAGAGATCAACTATCGATCATTGGATTTTCAAGAAGCTCACTAGTGAATGTGATTCATCGAAAGGACAAAGGATAGGACGAGGAAACCCTAATTCTTCGCAAGATCCTTAGGCCTCGATAAATCGACATCGAGTTAGCATCAAATCGTTAATGGATAAGAAACGTTAAATTCGAATCTTCATCGCATCTACAATCTAATCGATTCCAACGAGGTTTACTTCAAATCTTGAAACCCAAATTGATTGGAATTCTATCACATCTTGATTCTTGATGTTTATCGTTTTCTTGGTTCTTGATTAAAATAGTGATACTTGAAATTCATCGATAAAAATCTTGAATCATTTTGCTTTTCTTTTCTATTAAAGTTTCGATTCAAATAAAACAAAATACGAACGAATCGCACAATCCCTGTGGACGATCCGCACTTGCTAACGAAATCTATATACGACACCGTTATTGATTGCGGTCAAATATTTTTGGTTGTGATTTCTATATTCAATTATCTACAAACCGACACACAATCGGAAATCAAATTTTCATATCAATCAAATTGCGCCGTTGCCGGGTATCATTTGATTTACACACACAATCGGAAAATATAATCAATCAAATGGCGCCGTTGCCGGGGATTGTGCGCTAATTGTTCGTATTTTGAAATTTGAGTTGAAAAGTTTATTCCATCTATATTTTTTTAGATCTAAACTCCCACAAACCCTAATACGTATTGTTGTGATTTGATTGCGAGGAAATCTGGAATTATTGGAGCTGGAGAAATTTTTTTCAGAGCATTCCAAAGAGTTTTTCAGGTGAACAGGAGCCTGTACACAAATTTTTGTGCAGCGATCCCTAGATACCACCGCGGAACCACGGCATTAGCTTGCAATTGCGGCGGAACCGCGGCGTGCTGAAGCCATCCCTGCACCAAAATTCTTCTGTAAACTTCTAACTTTCTTATCTCTCTCTACATCTGCTCCAAATAACATTTTGTGCCGGTTTCTTTGCAAATAAATCGCAGCGCCGCAAAAGCAAAAATTAAATTGTTCCTGTTTTGATTTTTGGTTGTTTGCATATTAATACGGATATTAAGGGGCAAAGACCAAATCCAGATTAGGTATGGAGTTCATTATCCTTCCTAAGCCCCAAAAATCATAAACTTGCATCCGCATTTACCCTCATTAACTAAAAAATATCTAGAGATGACTCTAAGGACCGTCGTGCTCACTTAGGACAGAAGAAGGCCGTGGGTAATTCATTGCTTATCCGCGTTTCTTTTGTGGTGTCTAAGGCAAGTGTGTCGAAGGCTAGTGGTTACTTAATTAGGCCCACTACTTACGTAGTGGAGAACCTCCCACTTACCTAGCACTTACCTGGCCACGGGAGAGACAAAGAGGCAGTGGAGGATTTATCCTGTGACTTGTCTTTTGGCAGTTAGGAGCGGTCTAGAGCCTGACCTAGGTGACCACTAGATTTTAGGGTATTGCTTGTTGCATTTGTTGTGATCGCATCATATTTTCAAAAATCCGTATCATTTTTCAAAACAAACACCAACACTTCATTTCCCCTAATTATAAAGTCACGCTGCCACTTGTACTAACCCTTTTTAGTGCAAGATAGGCTGGACAACAGGATTCTAGTGCCTGTTTAGTCTGCGTTCCCCCGATCGACCCAAAAGTCGGTATTTCTACATTTACCCTTTCTTTACCCACCATCACACCCACATCGATGGATCCGTCTCCATCGAATTTCTTTACCACAACTCTGCCACCGTCCGTTGGTGTGCAGAATCCACCTCGCATCTCTTTCCAAGAGAGGTGCTATCCTACACAAGGTCCCCTTTCCACCTGTCTTTCTATTCCACCAGCCAACGGGGAAAATTTTCAGATAAAACCCCAATACATCAACCTTCTACCAAAATTTCACGGTCTCGAGTCTGAGGACGCATACGTGTTTATCACGAAATTTGAAAATGTATGCGCAATGATGGGTACCTCACAGCTTTCTGTGGATGCTATGCGTCTACGTCTTCTCCCATTCACCTTGTGCGATATAGCCGAGAAGTGGCTGTATAACACTACCGCACATTCCATTTCAAATTGGAAAGAATTCGTCAAAGCATTCCTTAATAAATTCTACCCATATCAAAAGACAGCTCGAGTCCGTAACGAAATATATCAATTCACCCAGCTTCCAAATGAAACTTTTTCGCAATGTCTTGAACGCTTTAAGGATATGTTAGTCCAATGTCCTCATCATGGAATCCCTAGATGGGAACTGTGTCGAATCATTTATGAGGGCATTAATCCTAACACAAGACAGACCCTTGAATTAATGTGTCAAGGCAACTTTATGACCAAAGATGATGGGGAAGCCTGGAAATTCCTAGAAGATTTCGTTGAAAAATCGTTACAGTGGGTGGGTGTGAGTCAATCGTCTAGGCCTGGCAATAACCCATCAGAAGTTTCCATAGGAGTTAGAGCTGACATTTCAGCTATGCAAAAGAAACTCGAGACTATGGAAAACAAATTTTTAGCGCCATAAGTCAAATGTCACTCTCCAAAACTGTATGTGGATGCTGTTCTGATCCATCACATCTCACAGAAGAATGTCCACTAAATTCTCAGTTTCAAGGTCACGAGCATACCAATGCCGCATTTCAAAGACCTAGGAACGATCCATTTTCTTCCATATATAATCAGGGTTGGAGGAATCACCCAAATTTTGCCTGGAACCAATCACAAAATCAAAATACGGTTCCAAGCCAAAACAATTTTCAAAGGGTCCCTCCACCACAATAGCAACCACCACTTCAATTGAGTCAGCGCCCCTTCCAATCACAGAACTTTCAAAATCTGGTCAACACACCTGCACCGTCTAGTCCTTTACAATTGACCGGGACTGATGAATCCTCTTCATTTATAAACTTGCTTCTGACAAATCTCATGCAAGTATCGGCTGAAATAAAGCCTTCCGTCGATGATATAAAGAAAAACTCAGCGTCTCAAGCTGAGAGTATCAAATCGATGGAAGCAGAAATTGCACGATTAAAAACCGAAATGAGTGCAAGAGAGAAAGGGAAACTCCCAGCTCAACCTTTACCTAATCCTGGCTATTCACATCATGTGAATGCAATCACCACGTTGAGATATGGAAGAGTGCTTAACAGTCATGTTGGGGAAGAGTTTGATGACACTGACAAATCAATCAATGATATCCCGGCTGAGACCTTTCCTCACACACACACTTCTAATTCTGACCCCAGTTCTTCTACCCCACCGCCTTCTTGCGAGCCTATTCTTCGTTTCCCATAAGGCTCGCCACCTCAGCCCACCTCTTCTACTCCTCCACGGACGATCCCCATTTCTATTCTGGAATCGGTTCCACACACACTTCCTTCTCCTATGATGGACCCAGCGCTTATTGCTAAAGCACCTTATCCTAATCGGTTAAGGGCTAACACACCAAGTCCATATATGGAGAAGATCACTGAGATGTTTAAACAGGTTAACATAAACATCCCTCTTCTAGATGCTATCCAACAAGTCCCAGCGTATGCGAAAGTTCTTAAAGACTTGTGCACTAAGAAGAGGAAGAAACAAATGCCTAAGAAGATATTCATAGCAAAGACTGTAGACACAGCTTTCCCCCAGCAATTACCGAGGAAACGTAAGGATCCAGGCTATCCTACGATTTCCATCTCTATTGGGGAGAAACACATCAACCGTGCTCTACTAGACCTTGGGGCAAGTGTTAACCTGCTTCCTTTCTCAGTCTATGAGCAGTTAGGGATCGGAGAGTTGAAGCCAACCCATTGCACTCTCCAGATGGCTGACCGATCAATCACCAAACTTAGGGGTGAACTGGAGGATGTGTTAATAAAAATCGGGGAATTCATATTCCCTGTGGACTTTATTGTAATTGATACACAGCCTGTAATGAACCCATGGAATCAAATTCCGGTGATTTTAAGTCGCCCCTTTTTGGCCACTTCCAATGCAATAATCAACTTTCGTAATGGTTCTATGACCCTATCCTTCGGGAATAGGACAATAGAACTGAACATTTACAAGTTGGGAAGTATACCCTCTGAACCTACTGCTCAGGTCTGTTCTGTCGACTTAATGGATGTCGACAGCAGCGAATTTGATGATCCTCATGATACTGATCTGGACTCTTGTCATACGTTATTGTTTGACCCAACTATGTATCATACACATACGGACTCTTCCACCGAGATGTCCGGGTCAACAATTAACATTGATTATGAACTGTTCTTAGAGTCTGAAGATCACCCCGCACTTTGTGATGACATTATTCTTCGGGGCATAGATGAAACTTTTGAGGAGATCTTCGTTGATGAACTCGCATTTTTGAATGATACGGGTGTTGAGATGAATCTTGTTCCACTCAATGAAATTGAACCTCCACCCCTTCTTCTGAACTGTAAAAAGAATGCGAGTAATCCATCACAATCACTGCATCGTCTCTCCAAAATGAGACGCACACACACTCTCTTCCACCACTTAACCTTTCCACACTTCTTCTTCCACCAACCAGAGCACTGCATTGATAAAATTTTTGAATGGTTGGTGTTGACATTCGGTCTTTGCAAATCTTGGCATCGACCAATGATTTTTTTTGACCCCCTCATGTGATTTTCAAAAGATTAACATTGCTTAAGTTTGGGGGGGGTTTATAATCTGGCTCCTGAAAATAAAAATTTTTACACAAAATGATGAGCCAAAAATAAGTTTGGGGGAGGATCTTCACTTAAATATTTTGCCCCTATTAATAAATTGTAGGGTTCCTAGGCACCCTAATGAGGTCTCACAAGGCATCAACCATGCCAATTTCAAAATTTTACGGTGCCTACAAACCCTAAACTACGGATCGTCGGCTAGATGTCTAGGCGAAAAACTAACTAGTTAACACTTAACTAAAAGTTTAACGGAAATACAACCTTTGTAGATCCGGTCCTCCACCTCCACAGCTCCGCAACGAGGTCGTCTCCGCTGTCCAAATCAAATCCGGGCTCTAGCGTCGGCTTCATCGGAGAATGGACGGGCTAGGTCGTCGATGTCCATGCCGAAGATGATCTACGTCGAGGCATTGCTAGATCAAGCTCACAACTTCACCAAGTCATGAAACTTGTGAAGTAAACACACTCTACTACTTGGCAAGAGGTAGAGGATGAAGAAATAGGAAGTGGGTAGACTTTATAAATGGATTTCTCACTCTTAATCATCAATCACCATTGATGAAGAGAAGCTTTCTTCATTGAAGAAGATGAAGAAGAAGAAGCTAGTTCTTATGATAAGTTATTTTAAAATCAATAGAAAATCAAAACTTATCATAATGTTAACTATAGTCAAGTGTAGAGAATGAATCATGGTTAGTGGGAATGGTTAGGGTTAATGATGAGATAAGAATGGTTGACTTGATCAAAGCTTCATGAAGCTTCAACTAAACTCCAAATCAAGCCACCATTCTTTTCTCTTTTCCATTTAATTTCCAAAATGAAATGGATAAATAAATAAGTGAATAAAACAAAACCCTAACCATGGTTTGATCTTTACACAAAAACCCTAGCATAACATGTATCATTAAACATGATACAATCAAGTGCACAAAAGTATATCACATATACAATGTGTACAATCCGAGTGAGAAAATCCATTTAAAGTGAACCAATACTAGTTAATGCAAAGTAATATATCAAATACATAATTATACATTAAATCATTAAATCAACACTTGATTCAATGATCCGGTCATGTCGCACACAACCGACTAGTATTCAATGTATCGGCTTATCGAATCAATACTTGATTCGATAACTAGGTTATATCGCATACAACCATTCGACACATTCATCGCGAGAATGGAATACGGTATCACATACACGTATTATTCTCGGTCCCGCACATATCTCATATGCGCTCCTATTTCGTTTCGCTTGAGCCAGGAAACCTCTGTGTAGGACTCTAAAGACTCGTCAATACGCCGGCAGCAGATGATGATCATATCAGACACCCACAAGACGCAAGCGGTCTGCTAAACGTAACGGCCACCCGGGTATTGAGCGATCTGAAGATCGACGAGCAAGCCCGCTCACACTCCATTGAATCCAACCAGTAACACTACCGTACAGTCCGGTCTGATCGTCTGATATGTCGCATATCTCGCCTAGGGGTGGTAAACGTCAGACCCCAATAGCTCAATAAGTCGTGTCGATATGAGGTCTATAACTGTTCGAGAAACTACTGGTAACACTTACCAGTAAATCTCAGCAACCCTGGCCAGGGATTTCCTGTTATAGCCAATCGAACACAGCGCAACATCAACCCCCTATACCGGGAGAGACGAATCCCCTCCTATCGCTCATTGCCTCCATGTGACTCGGGACTGTACCTAAAAACCACCGTTTTGCACGCCCTCTTGGACGTGGTAAGATGGAAATCAAAGCACAGTGGGAACCACACAAGACTCTATGACGATCTCGGGTCAACTGACTACTCTGTACCAGTGTCACCAGAGAACTGCCATCTGACGTGAGGTATAATACCATCTGGGAGTTCTCGGGGAGTCCGTCCAGTGTACCCAGTCTCTACTGAGCACCCGTATATCATCTCTGATGTCAAACACCGATGGATATGGGATCATCCATCGCCCATCTGTATGGGTCGAGAAGGTATACGCTAGTCTACTCTGGTATATCGATGCCCCGTCTCGATACACCCACGACTAGGGACTTTGAAGGATGTACTTATGGACTACCATGTCCCCACTAGTATGATCCACATCATAGTCCAGGTAGTCAAGTACAGATCCTAAGGGCTTTACCAACATGTAACAGAGAGACAATCAGTATACACGTTAAGGTAAAGTTCAACCAGATAGCATACTATCATGTCGAGCAAGAAAGTCCTCCCTATATACGTCCCAGCATCCACTACAATATACATCCTATGTACAGTAATGGCTTCTAGGGCATACATATAACTAACAATCTCCCACTTGCATTAGGGCCATCTGATAGCAGTGGTTGTAGTATCTCATACTCAACCATCCCATAAATGTCTCTCTCTGGGAACAGGCCTTTGTGAGTGGATCCGCTGTGTTGTCCTCTGAGTCTACTCTCCAAACCTCGATCACCCTGGAGATCAACCATCTCCATGATCAAGTGATACTGCCTTAGAATATGTCTGGATCACTGATGGGACGGGCGTTCCTTGGCATAAGCCACAACTCCATTGTCACACAATGGGAGGAACATAGTTCATCTCATGAACCAATATACACCCAAACAGCCTCTTTGGTAGCATCTTAAGTAGCGATGTATCTAGCCTTTATCGTCTAGTATGTCATGGTATCTAGCTTGGAACTCTTCCAACATACCGTCCCTCGATTGAGGGTAAAGACAATGCCTGCGACTGACATTCAGTCGTCTTTATCACCCTGGAACACTTCCAGTGATTCTCCTTAGGATCGATTGACACCACCTCACTACAGCTAGTGAGTATCTTAACATCCATTTAGATCTATCTCATAGATCCAAAATCCAGGATTTAGGAGGTATCATTTTGATCCTATATGGAGAATTATGGTGATAAGCGGAGATTGACCGAGCGTAGCATAGGAAACTCCTTCCCTATCAAGAGTATGTCATCCGCGTACTCTACGAGGATCACCACCATACTCCCTACTATCTTTTTGTTTATACAAGGTTCATCTACCATTTTGATGATGTCAAACTCTTTGACTAATCCATCAAAACAGATGTTCCAACTCCGCGATGCCTGCTTTAATCCTATAAAGCATCTTGCACACGTTTCCGCTGCTCCCACTGTTTACGAAGCCCTCTGGCTGTGTACTTACAGACGCACTCTTCTAAACATCATTTAGAAAAGCTGTCATGACACCCAACCACCAGATATCGTAGTCATGGTATGTAGCCGTGGCAAGTAGGATCTGGATGGACTTAAGCATAGATCCTTAGAAAAGGTTTCAACATAATCCACACCTGGTCAATGATGCAAACCTTTAACAAGTCTAGCTTTGAAAGTCTCAACTTTTCCATCTACACCAAGTAATCTTCTCAAGATATACTTGCTCCTGATGGGGATTTAAGCCTTCAGATATAGCAATCAAAGTCCATACTTTGTTGGTGTATAAGGATTCCATCTCAGATCACTAAACATCCAGCCATTCTTACAGAGTCTTACTCTCGATGGCCTGCTCGAAACTAGTTGGGTCATCATCTCATGATGCAATCCTCGCTCCCACTGTCATAGAGAAACAGAAGTATCTCTCAGGTGGGTGAGGAACCCTACTAGATCGGCGGAGAGGCTGAGGTTCGTTGGTATCTACTGAATCCTTTGGTTGTACCAAATCATCAGCTGTAGTTTGTATAGCTGGAACCTTTCCAGTTCTACATAACAGACTTTACCTCGAGCTTGTCCAGATTTTGCTTTTAGACATAGGCCGGACAACCCCAAATCTTAACTATCTTAAGAAATGGGCTCTTCCTTTTCCATATCACATATGAAGTGGTAGGCAACTGATTTGATTGGAACCCTATTCAATAGGTATGCAACTTCGTAAGTGCATAACTCCCAAAAGGAAAAAGGTAACTCAGTATTACTCATCATAGAGCACACCATATCAAATAGGGTGTATCTGCTCCGCCCCGACATACCATCGTGCTATGGTGTATACAGAGGAGTAATGCTGAGAGAGAATCTCATTCTCCTTTAGAATAGTCCAGGAATTCCGTGCTCAAGTATTCTCCTCCTTGATCTCATCAAAGGACATAATACTTATACCCGTATTTTGGTTCTTTACTTCTAGCTTATATTCTGTGAATATCTCAAAAGGTTCGGACTTGTGTTTCAACAGGAACATAGGTCTGAATCTCGAAAGATCATCAGAGAATGTAATGAAGTATAAAGAACCAGTCCTGGCATGTGTAGACAGGGGACCTACATACATCAACATGTATCATCCCAAGAGTTCATTAACTCTTTCTCTGTTTCCAGTAAACGGAGCTATGGTCATCTTATCTTTGTGACATGACTGGCGAGTTTCACAAGATGTAAATTCAAACTGATATAAATATGCATCTATATGTAACTCTAGCTGGTCGGGTCACATTGATCTGACCTAGTCTACAATGCCTCAAGAAGAATTCGTTCATTTCTGAACTCTTCCTTTTTTGTGTGTTCCATATACTAAGAACTGCAGTTTGATTTAGAACATCAATGCTTTTAGATAACGTGCCTGAACCGATCAACCTTTGATATAGGAAATGTTCAAAACATTATCCATCAATACAAAATTATATCCTTTCTTTTCTAACAAAGAGAGTGATATGATTTGGTATATCAGGTTCGATATCTAATAACATTCGTTCAGAATCAATGTATTGGTAATACAGGGTGACAGTGACCAACAGACTTGGCTGCAACACTTGCCCCGTTTTCTGCCTCATGAAACTTATCACCCGTTCTCAGTTCTCTACCTTTCTGTAGCCCTATGTAACAGATTACATATCTGGGATCCTTATCTGGTATCAAATACCCAGGACGCAGAGGATACTGAGAAACAGTTCTTTGTAATGAACACACCCGAAGATGATGCATCAGCATGCACTCTCTTCGTTTGGGCGGCACGGGAATTCTGGTAATACCCAATTTCCTGCTCTGTCTTATAACAATTATAAGTTGGAGCGGGACCAACGTTCCCCAGCTCAGTATAACAAGCGGGTTCGGTCAATAATCCGTATTATTATCTTGATTAAGGCGTGATATGGTCGCTACCTGGAGAGAGAGAGAAGAAAACACTCAGCGTGCGCTCTTGCAAGAATAGATTGGTTTTTATTTTATCTAATCAGGATGGCTCCCACTGCTTTTTATCAAATCTTCCTTCAAACCCTAAAAGGAAAGACTAGCCGGGATTAATTACACACTACAAGTTCGCCAATCTTTCAGCCAGGCCAGTGTCGGTACTTTGAGGGAGGTCCCCCGTGCTTTCGCACGAAACTAATTAATGTAAACCTCGTTTTCCCAGAGGCGTAACCCCGTTGACACCTTTCTAGACACCTACTTGATCGGCTAATTGTAATGTATAAAACTCTCCCAGGAGTAACTCTTACTCGCAGCGGGTATCGGGATCCAACTATCTCATAGAAGGTATGCAATCTCATTGCAAATTTCAACACTTGAAATTCCCGATAATCTTTTGCCCCATGCGATCTATGACCTTGACTGAGTCAACAAACCATAGACCGCAAGTAAAGTTCAACCCGTCATTTCTCGATTGAATTAAACCCACCCGCACGACCCTTGACTGAGTCAACAAGGCCGCACGACTACCCTAATCCAATCGCATCATATGCTTTGCAGATAAGCAATAATCAGCTACCGCACACTACGCCTTGACTGAGTCAACAAACGCAGCACGAATACTAACTATTACCTATCTGAAATGACGGAGGGCTACGACAGGTTTTTAAGAAAACCTTTTGCGTAATGAACTTTATATCGTTGTAGAATCAAATGATTTTAAAAATGGAGTGCTTTTGAGGCTTTTCTAGTTTTGCTAAAGGAGTCACTCCCGGTGAAGGGATCGTCGGTCCTTTCATCGTCGAATGAGGTGCGGGATATATCATATATATCACTGTGCAAAGCAAAAACTCTTAAAAGCAATCAAAAGACAAACCGAATGTGTAGCATCTGCCAGTTATTGCTAAAGGAGTCACTCCTGGTGAAGGGATCTCGGTCCTTTCCTTATCGAATAAGGTGCAGGATATATCACATATACCGCTGTGCAAAGCAAGAACTGTAGCTACCTGTTTTATTTTGAAATTCAATTCTACAACATCTTAGGTTTCTTTTATTTTCATTAATCACATTAATGAAGTCCCATCATTTAAGTACCTAAACATCACAGATAAATACGACGTACACTTATGCCATCCGCATTCGCCTCGATGTCCCCTCGTGCACCGTTAGGTTAGGTAACTAACGGCAGAGCGGGGCAGGGCTAGCGCGGGTGTAAAACATAAGTAACGTCTATATAATATATCATATATACTATATACAGTATCTATCACAGAACATCATATGATCACATCACAGATATCGCAGCAGAAGAAACATATGAAATATTGGATATACTAGGACGTCCGTGTTTTCAATACGAGCCAGTATAAAACACGGATTCCACGGTCGCGATGAATAGTCAAACCCACACCCCTAGACCCCTACGAGAGCGGCAAGCAACCCTACCAATTCTAGAGTTAGGAGACCCGGACTCGACTCCTCGAGTTGGTCTCCCACTGGACTCCAGAACCCGGTTACTTGTGCCCTCCTCCTTGGGTCTATCCTAGTGCGGAAAAGTAAATAATATACAAACGGTGACAACTTCCGCTACCTGGAAGCGCCCCAATAAAAGAATATTACATACAAGTTTTTACATGAATGAAAATGAAAAACACTTATCTCACATAAAAAAAACCCGGCTATTCAAACACGACGATCCAATATAACATATCCAGCAACACATAACATCACATGTCATCAACGTAAGTAAATTCGCGCATCCCAATTGTCGTTGGCATATAGCAACGAAACCGGCGATATCACATATTACACTTACGGTCACAGAAAAGAAAGTGTAAAACTACAACAGTTGGAATCTGCAACCAACTCAGACATCGCATGCCTGACCAAATGAATTTCTTAGACATCGCATGCCTAACAATTATAAACCCCGCATTTTAGTCTCAAAATCGAAAACACTTTTCAATATCAAGTCGGACAATTCAACAAGATTCCCGACATGCTGATCGAATGCTCGTCGCAAACTTCAGTAGGCGGCCGCACCCCCGATGCCGTCGACCAAGTGCACCAAGGCGGAACACCGCTACCGCGAACACCCTGACGGATGCTTTCGGCGACGGGGTTCTCCTACAGTCACTTGGTCGGGGCTATGGAGTGAGGCTGTCTAGTAAGTTTACCCGGCGAGTATCCGCGTACGCTACGTGATTGCGACGGACTTTTGATCACATCAAAATTCCGTGGCAACCGATCAAGTGAGACTAAATTGCTATGTTTATAATATTCATTCCGTTATCTCATAACAAATTGTGAATTCCAATTATTGTATCCCAGTCCAGATAAATAGAAAATGTTAAACTTTCCGATCGAACAATCGAACACCCAAGTTTTCCCGATACAGATCAACACATGAAACAAGTCTAACAACATTCAGTTCGTGCCTCAGTACCAACGGTCCAGCCGTAGAAGGGTCAAGCCAACGCCTCACATGTGGCACGCCGTACTGCCCCAAACCCGAAGGTTCAAAGGGCAGTTCAAGACGGTCACATAATCGAGTTAAGGTTTGTTGTCTTCTAGAGGGTCCATCGCATTACTTGCACTACTTAGAACGTCGTTAAACTACGGAAAAATCCAACATTTGGAAATTTCCCGACAAGGGAAAAATTGGGTATTTATATCCGGTCGAACTTTTTAACATATTCAAGAATTTATCCGGAAAGCCACATAGACAAAATTTGATACCCCGATCGAAACACCGAATCCCCAAAACAACTCAGAAAATGCAAACTCTGGAAAAATATTAAAAATACCCAGAAAAACTAACACTTCAAACCAAGAATTACTGTGTAAATTTATATGTATAATGACTCAGTACGGCCGCGGAACCGCCGCACGAGCCATGCTCGTGCCGCAGATCCGCGGCTCAATAAGGGAATTAGGCTATACGATTTCACAGTAACTCTTAGATCTTCCTGCATATTTTTCTGCATATTTTTAATTTCAAAAAATCCACGTTTTTAGAAAAAGGACAGAGAGCATTATTTGTGATGGGGTTTCGGGACGTTCGGACTTCAAACTCCGTCTAGACTTCGCCTAAGGCTCTAGCTAGGCTCTGATACCACTGTAGGGTTCCTAGGCACCCTAATGAGGTCTCACAAGGCATCAACCATGCCAATTTCAAAATTTTACGGTGCCTACAAACCCTAAACTACGGATCGTCGGCTAGATGTCTAGGCGAAAAACTAACTAGTTAACACTTAACTAAAAGTTTAACGGAAATACAACCTTTGTAGATCCGGTCCTCCACCTCCACGGCTCCGCAACGAGGTCGTCTCCGCTGTCCAAATCAAATCCGGGCTCTAGCGTCGGCTTCATCGGAGAATGGACGGGCTAGGTCGTCGATGTCCATGCCGAAGATGATCTACGTCGAGGCATTGCTAGATCAAGCTCACAACTTCACCAAGTCATGAAACTTGTGAAGTAAACACACTCTACTACTTGGCAAGAGGTAGAGGATGAAGAAATAGAAAGTGGGTAGACTTTAGAAATGGATTTCTCACTCTTAATCATCAATCACCATTGATGAAGAGAAGCTTTCTTCATTGAAGAAGATGAAGAAGAAGAAGCTAGTTCTTATGATAAGTTATTTTAAAATCAATAGAAAATCAAAACTTATCATAATGTTAACTATAGTCAAGTGTAGAGAATGAATCATGGTTAGTGGGAATGGTTAGGGTTAAGGATGAGATAAGAATGGTTGACTTGATCAAAGCTTCATGAAGCTTCAACTAAACTCCAAATCAAGCCACCATTCTTTTCTCTTTTCCATTTAATTTCCAAAATGAAATGGATAAATAAATAAGTGAATAAAACAAAACCCTAACCATAATCATGTAACCATGGTTTGATCTTTACACAAAAACCCTAGCATAACATGTTGTAGCGTCTTGAAAAGTCGTTTTGGTGTTTTCCTGAAATTCGGTGAAAATTCGGTATTTTTCCGAAAACCGTCTTTCTTGTTATTTTGCAGTTTAGGGCTAATTATACCTAAAAGGGATAGGTAATTGCTTGTTTTTAGTAGCTAATGAGTTAATTATGAAATTCTGGTCGTTTAAAAATTTTCCCTAATTTTTCAATTTTTTAATATTATTTTAAGCCGGTAAGAAAATACATTAAATAAGCGATAAATACAAATTTTTCCGGGATAATTTTAATCTCTAAAATTATGATAATTATAATCTAGTGATAACATAAATTTTTAGTAATTTATTTTGATTTTTACCAAATTTTTATGATTTGAAACGAATTTATTGAATTTTGAGCTAAAACTTGCAATTTTTGAGTTGTAGGGGGCCTTTTTGCATAAAATTTCTTTTGTAAAACCCCTCTCTCTTTTTCCTCAGCCCTAGGACAGCCCCACCTTGTCCAAGTCCAGAAATTTCTGGCCTCTTTTCTTTGGTTGCTTTCTTGAGTTGTTTTGTTAGTTTATGGATTTATTTTTAATTATAATTGATAAAGTATGATACATTGACTTTGGAAACTTGAACCATGACTTTTCCCCACTTGCCCACACCCTCCCCCTTACCTCCTCTGGCCGAAACTGAACCCTCCTCTTCTTCATCTCTTTTCTTTTCATTTTTCTTCAATTTTCTTCAAAAAAACCACATCAAAATCCATGATTAATTCAAAAATCCAAACAAAATCCTTATGCTATCAATTTCCTTAGCCATTCTTGCTTGAATCTTGGTGCTTGAGGCCATCATTTGGAGCAAAATCCATTCTTTCTAGATCTCAAGTGAGGTATAATTCTCATCAAAGTTACTTTCTTTTGTTGCTAAATTCCTTTAAATGCATGGTTTAGTGTTAAAAGTTAAATAATTTCTAATCTAGTTTAAAAAAAAAAGAGTTGTTGTTTAACTAGGGTTTTGAAGCCATGTTAGTTAATTAGCTTGTCTTTTAGTTAATCTAGTTGTTAATTAACTAATCTATATGATCACCTTGTTTATGTAGTCTTCTTTTATGCTAATTTAGTTAAATTTAGAAGTGTGAAATTGTTGTTTTAGGATTTTCAAGAGAGGGTTTTTGTATGGAAATGGTATTTGAAGCTTGATTAGTGAGTTGATTAAGGTTTAGAAACCATTATTTAGTTGATTAAACCTAATTTGTTATCTATTATTTTCCTAACCCAATCTAAGTGATTAATTTTCTTAAGTGGGCTTTTGTTGTGTTAAATTAAGTTTTCAAGTGTGGAAATTGATTGGATTTTGCTAGGTTATAAATTCAAGAATTGGTGGTTATGGAAAATAGGATTGGAATCATTGCTATTGTGTTGTAATTAGTGTTTGTAGATTGCTTGTAGTGTGCTTGGGTAATTATGCTTTATTGTAGTCGTTTTGTCGCAAATCGGCGATTTTTGCACCGATTTTGGAATGCAAATGCTTACTAGTTTTGTATAAAAATTATGTGATGAATTATTTTTGGTATCTTGATGATTGTAATGGCTTGTCCTACGACTTTTAGGATGCGTGAGTGCGGATTTTTGGGTAGTCGGGTTTTAGTTTTGCCGGGCGACCAAATCGGCGTTTTTTGGCAGTTTTTGCGATTTTCGCGTGTGTTCCGCGCACTTTGTGCACGTTGTACCTAGCTAGCGAACTTTAGTAGTTTCGTTGGGGTTTTGCGTCGTTCTTAATATGTAACCTTATATTTGGTATTGATGTAAATTCCAGGTTCGGTCGCGGAGACGTCAGACGCGGCGCGAAACGGAAAGGCGGTGATTGGACACAGCTAGCCAGGGATCCCGGTGAGTAGATGTAACATCTACGGGGGACAATCGTTGGATGGCGCAAGCCGCCCGATAGTTTTAGTAACTTACAAATCCTTAGTAATGTTAGTAATTAGGGGTGAAATACTTAATTGACTATTTGCTGCATCCATGCATTATATTGACATACCTATACGAAACCATTTCATAGGACACCTGCACCATTACCAGGGTTTTTATATGCAGCACGAGCACTATTCATGTTTACACACACACCCTGGTAATTGCCATGCCACCACACTAGATAACTTTTAAAACTGAAACCGTAGTATTGCTATTCATGTGCATGTACTTCATCATATTAATTGTTCATGCTTAATACATTAATCACACATCGCAACTTGATTATTGATATCATACGCATTCATTATCATTGATATATGCACTTATGAGGATTTCTTGAGATTTTATGATATTGCTGGAATTCGGGGGAAAGCCGCAAAATTTCTAAACTTATTATATTTTTTTAAAATATGTAAATTGCGGTTTTCTAGTGATGTAAGTGTCGTCCACCATGAGTTTGCTGTGGATTTGGAAATCCGTGTCGAGGAGTGGAGGAACCGGTACGGGTACATGGTGGGCCCGATAAGGTACCCCGGGGCAAGAGGAATGTGGTGATGACGTTGAGCCTGGCAGGGGACGGATTACCTACCGGTGACTGTTTGGGACGGCGGATATCCAGAGGATACCGACCGTGGCCGCTAGATGATGAGATATTGATATTTGAGATGGGTCAGCCGGACGGCTGAGGCCAGAGATACAGTTATGAGATTTGAGACAGCTTTTGGGTGTCGTTGCTGGACACCGATTTTCGTCGATTCATTGACATTATGCTGGCATTCTAAAAGAGTTTCAAAAATAAAAGAGATAAAATATTTCTTATATATACCTATTGAGACCTCAGATATTCATGTTGCATACATATTAGTACACTGATGTTATATACACACCTGCTAGTGCATCCAGTCATACCTGTATTATAGATGCTAGGATGCTTGTGTGCATGCATACGATAGCCTTTGTAGATGTTATTTATTACTCACGAGTTGGCAACTCACCCCCGTTGTGCCACAGTCCTTTGCAGGTCCGCTCCGTCAGTTCAGTAGCGGCGGGCGCACTTGTTCTTTTGCCTCTTTTGCTTGAGCTCGAGATTTGCTCATAGGTGGGTTATGTTATCATTTTTGTACCACCTTGTATATTCTTGTATCTAGTGTACTCCATCTACTGTTTTCTACCAGATTTATTGTATATTGACCTAGAGATGAGACTGTGAGGTTTGGGGACTTTTATGCTGTATTTTGGGGTCGAGCTCACTTGAGTCGACATGATGTTTTTTTTATGCTTCCTTATGATTATTATGCTTGCTGTCATTTACATTGCGTGGGATTTGTGACCGCCTGATGGTGAAGAGCTAGCTCCCGCTTGGGGATGCCTTATTTGTTGGTTTTACATATATTCTTGTTGTACCCATTTTTGGGGGCCAGTATTTACAAAGGAGACTCTGCCGAATTTTTCGGAAAAATTAGTATTGTTTTTAAAAGGGGTTTTATATGACTTATTTGATAAACTTGCTTTCAAATGTTTGGGTTTTCTTCACTCTTTTGCTTAATTGGTTTTGTTTTCTGGGCTTTTGGCTTACTTATTTTACGGACGCCTTTAGACGTTTCGTAAACTTAAGTGCCAGTCACGTTCCGTACCCTGCGGGTCGTGACAAAGTTGGTATCAGAGCGATAGGTTTTACCTTTGTGAGTGTAGGATGACCCTTGGTAGATGGAGTAAGTGACTTAAGCAGGGTAACGTAGCGTGCGTATGTCCGCGGCTTACTTACGATACGGTACTCCGCCTAAGTGACTTTAGGATATACTTGCTTGAAAAATTCCTTCTTCAATTCCGTGTATCCTATGATCCTATTGCACTGTCCTTACTATCCGTTTTCCTGTAACAGCCACTATGCCGCCGAAGGCTACGAGGGCACAGAGGGCTGCCGCCAGAGACGAGATTCGAGCTGGCTCGTCCGAGACTAGGACTGAGCAGGGTGGTATGCCTACGCCGCAGGGACAGACCGATCCGCCTTCCCCAGGCCGTATGGATAGGCTCGAGACCGGTATGGAGGAGTTGCGACAGATGATGGGAGGCATGCAGGAGCTACGTCAGATGGTAGGATCCCTAGTTGCAGCCAGTCGTACACCGAGGCCGGATGACGTACCTACTACATCACAGACGACCATGATACCTGCTCCTACTACTACCACCGTGGCCATTCCGGTTTCACTACAGGATTTCATGAGGCTGAGACCTCCAGTATTCACCGGCACCGAGGCAGCGGAGGACCCACAGACGTTCCTTGACAGTTTAGCCAGGATCTGCCGTTCGCTGGGATGTTCGGATGATCGATGGGTAGAGCTTGCGAGTTTCCGACTAGAGGGTCTCGCGCAGACATGGTGGGAGTCAGTCTTGAGAGGTCGAGCTGCAGATCTGCCGCCTATGACTTGGGCCGAGTTTACAGCGGTCTTTCTAGCCCGTTTCCTTCCAGAGAGCGTTCGTGACGCCAGAGCTCGCAGCTTCGAGGCCTTAGTCAAGACACCTGGGATGACGGTGTCTGAGTATGACATCCAGTTTACACAGTTATCCCGATATGCTCAGTATTTGGTGGATACCGAGGAGAAGATGGTGAAGAGGTTCGTACAGGGACTTGATGCCCAGCTATATCTTGCCATTGGCGCCCAGCACTACGACACTTATTCAGCTGCTATGGATACGGCATTGCGGATGGAGGCACGCATATCACGGACTTCGGCCGTTTCTGGGCCGAAGAGGATTCGCACCGATGTACCGTCTCAGAGGCAGCGCGCCAGATTCTTTCCGAGAGATAGGCCTGGCAGAGGATTTGGGCGGGGACAGTTATATGGTTCTTATCCCCAGGGGCAGCAGCCGTCGCCAGGATGTTTTGGGTGCGGGAGTTTGCACCATCTTGTCAGAGACTGTCCGGTGAGACGACAGGGAGCAGCGACAGTTCCGCATGTGACCCTACCACCATCACCACCCCCCCTCAGAGAGCCCTACTTCCTACCCCCGGCGATGCTCCACGCCAGCTAGGTGCACCGAGAGGCCGTGGACGCGGCGGTCCTGTTCAGAGAGGACGAGGAGGCAGAGGCCGAGGTCGAGGTCAGCCCACTATCGGTGGAGGACAGGCCCGAGTTTTTGCTTTAACACCGCAGGATGCGCAGGCATCCAATGCCGTTGTGACAGGTACCTTGCCAGTTTGTTCTTTCGACGCATGGGTATTATTCGACCCAGGTTCCACACATTCGTACGTATCTACACACTTTGCACCGATGTTGGGCCGTGAGTCGTCGTCGTTAGATCAGCCGCTTGTTGTTGTTACTCCGGTAGGCGAGTCGTTTGTCGCTCGGTTTGTATTTCGTTTGTGTTCCGTTCGTATCGGGGAGGGTGATTCATCAGTTGATTTGATACTCCTCGATATGTTGGACTTTGATGTGCTTCTGGGCATGGATTGGCTAGCCACTTGTTATGCTTCGGTGGACTGCCGTGAGAAGGCAGTCAGATTTAGCTTTTCGGGAGAGCCAGTCCTTGTTATTCAGGGAGACCGCAGTGTCACCCTTCCCAGCTTAATTTCGTCTCTTCGCGCTGGTCAGCTCTTGCGGAAGGGATGTCAGGGATTCTTAGCGTATATTTGTGATACTCGAGCTGCAGAGGTTCCGTTAGACCGGGTCCCGATAGTTTGTGAGTTCCCTGATGTTTTCCCTGATGAGCTACCTGGGCTACCGCCCGAGCGTGATGTTGAGTTCTGCATTGATTTGATTCCCGGCTCGGGGCCTATTTCTATGCCGCCTTATCGGATGGCCCCGGCAGAGCTTCGAGAGCTGAAGGATCAGTTGCAGGATTTGTTAGATAAGGGGCTCATTCGACCTAGTGTTTCTCCGTGGGGTGCTCCGGTCCTGTTTGTCAAGAAGAAGGATGGAAGTTTGCGCTTATGTATCGACTACCGCCAGCTGAACAAAGTTACCGTTCGGAACAGATATCCGTTGCCGCGCATTGATGATTTGTTCGACCAGCTTCAGGGTGCGGGGTATTTTTCGAGGATCGACTTGCGATCAGTATACCATCAGCTGCGAGTTCGACAGGAGGATATACCGAGGACAGCTTTCCGCACGCGCTATGGCCATTACGAGTTTTTGGTGATGTCGTTCGGACTCACCAACGCCCCAGCAGCATTCATGGATTTGATGAACCGTACATTCAGGCCGTATCTTGACTTGTTCATCATCGTGTTTATCGACGATATCTTGGTGTACTCTCGGAGCAGAGAGGAGCACAAGCAGCACTTGCGGATTACGTTACAGACTCTGAGGGAGCACCAGCTGTTCGCGAAGTTCTCCAAGTGTGCATTCTGGCTGGACAGCGTCGGATTCTTGGGTCACGTGGTTACGAGAGACGGCATTTGTGTGGACCCGAAGAAGATTGAGGCTGTTCAGCAGTGGCCCCGACCTACATCGGTTACTGAGATCCGTAGTTTTCTAGGCCTGGCGGGCTACTACAGGCGTTTTGTTCAGGACTTCTCCCGTATAGCTGCACCGTTGACCGGTTTGACCCGGAAGGGAGTTCCTTTCGTCTGGACAGAGGAGTGCGAGCGCAGTTTTCAGCAGCTACGGACTTGTTTGACTACGGCTCCGGTATTATCTTTACCTTCGGGATCAGGCGGATTTGTTGTCTACTGTGATGCTTCGCGAATGGGATTAGGATGCGTATTGATGCAGCATGGCCGGGTGATCGCTTATGCTTCTCGGCAGTTGAAGAAGCATGAACAGAACTACCCCACTCATGATTTGGAGATGGCTGCAGTGGTCTTTGCACTGAAGATTTGGCGACATTACCTTTACGGCGAGTCGTATCAGATATTCACCGATCACAAGAGCTTAAAGTACATATTTCAGCAGCGAGACCTGAACCTCAGACAGCGTCGTTGGATGGAGTTGGTGAAAGACTACGACTGCGAGATCTTATATCACCCCGGCAAGGCGAATGTGGTGGCAGATGCGTTGAGTAGGAGGCCCGGGGGTAGTCTATCCTTTTTGCGCGCAGTGCAGAGGCAGTCGTCCGCAGATTGGCAGATGTTATGCGACAGCCGAGTTGAGTTCGAGTTCACTCAGACAGGGGGACAGCTCGCGCATGTTCGTGCACGCCCACAGTTGCTTGACCATATATATGAGGCACAGCGCAGTGACGACCGTTGCTCAGAGATCATGGCACAGATGGGACAGGGCAGATTTTCCGAGTTCGTGATTGACGATCAGGGGATTTTACGATATGGATCTAGACTGTGCGTACCAGATGCTGATGGATTGCGGCGCGACATTCTTGAGGAGGCACACCGATCAGTGTATAGTGTCCACCCAGGTTCCACCAAGATGTACCATGATATGAGAGAGACCTACTGGTGGGACGGGATGAAGAGGGACATTGCGGAGTTCGTTTCGAGATGCCTGACTTGTCAGCAAGTCAAGGCCGAGCACCAGAGGCCCGCGGGAGAGCTACAGCCGTTACCCATTCCAGAGTGGAAATGGGAGCAGATTTCGATGGATTTCGTTGTGGGTCTACCCAGGACCAGTCGAGGGTACGACTCCATCTGGGTGATCGTGGATAGATTGACGAAAGCGGCTCACTTCCTACCGGTGAAGACGACTTTCAGCTTCGCTCAGTATGCTCAGCTCTATATTGACGAGATCGTGCGACTACATGGCGTACCGACTTGTATCGTGTCAGATCGAGGCACTCAGTTCACCAGCCGACTTTGTCAGAGACTTCAGGAGGCTTTGGGCACTCGTTTGAGCTTCAGCACAGCGTTTCATCTGCAGACAGACGGACAGTCAGAGCGGACCATTCAGACTCTCGAGGACATGCTCAGAGCATGCGTTTTAGACTTTGGTGGTAGCTGGGATCGTCATTTACCTCTAGTGGTGTTCTCCTACAACAACAGCTTCCAGGATACTATTCAGATGGCACCTTTCGAGGCATTGTATGGGAGGAGATGCAGATCGCCCGTTTGTTGGACAGAGCTCAGCGAGAGCAGCATTTTGGGGCCGCAGCTTGTTGAGGAGACGACAGCGAAGATACAGTTGATCCGAGACCGGATGAGAGCGGCTCAGAGCAGACAGAAATCCTATGCAGACAGGCGCCGTCGCAGATTAGAGTTCGCAGTTGGCGACCATGTTTTTCTGAGGGTCTCTCCGATGAAGGGCATGATGCGTTTTGGGCGAAAGGGGAAGCTTAGCCCTATATTCGTAGGTCCCTTCGAGATCCTCGAGCGTGTTGGCGCTGTTGCTTATCGTTTGGCTCTTCCTCCCAGCTTTCCCGATGTTCACCCCGTCTTCCATGTTTCGATGCTCCGCAAGTACCTTCACGACCCTTCGCATGCGATTCAGCACCCGACAGTCCAGCTAGAGCGCGACCTTTCTTTTGCAGAGCAGCCGGTGGCCATCCTGGATTGGCAGGTGAAGAAGTTGAGGTCGAAGATTATACCAACCGTCAAGGTCCTTTGGCGTAGCCCGAGCAGCGAGGAGGTTACCTGGGAGACCGAGGGCGAGATGAGGAAGAAATATCCCCATCTCTTTGAAGGTACGCGTAGCTATATTTTTAAATTCGGTGACCGAATTTTCTTAAGGGGGGAAGATTGTAGCGTCTTGAAAAGTCGTTTTGGTGTTTTCCTGAAATTCGGTGAAAATTCGGTATTTTTCCGAAAACCGTCTTTCTTGTTATTTTGCAGTTTAGGGCTAATTATACCTAAAAGGGATAGGTAATTGCTTGTTTTTAGTAGCTAATGAGTTAATTATGAAATTCTGGTCATTTAAAAATTTTTCCTAATTTTTCAATTTTTTAATATTATTTTAAGCCGGTAAGAAAATACATTAAATAAGCGATAAATACAAATTTTTCCGGGCTAATTTTAATCTCTAAAATTATGATAATTATAATCTAGTGATAACATAAATTTTTAGTAATTTATTTTGATTTTTACCAAATTTTTATGATTTGAAACGAATTTATTGAATTTTGAGCTAAAACTTGCAATTTTTGAGTTGTAGGGGGCCTTTTTGCATAAAATTTCTTTTGTAAAACCCCTCTCTCTTTTTCCTCAGCCCTAGGACAGCCCCACCTTGTCCAAGTCCAGAAATTTCTGGCCTCTTTTCTTTGGTTGCTTTCTTGAGTTGTTTTGTTAGTTTATGGATTTATTTTTAATTATAATTGATAAAGTATGATACATTGACTTTGGAAACTTGAACCATGACTTTTCCCCACTTGCCCACACCCTCCCCCTTACCTCCTCTGGCCGAAACTGAACCCTCCTCTTCTTCATCTCTTTTCTTTTCATTTTTCTTCAATTTTCTTCGAAAAAACCACATCAAAATCCATGATTAATTCAAAAATCCAAACAAAATCCTTATGCTATCAATTTCCTTAGCCATTCTTGCTTGAATCTTGGTGCTTGAGGCCATCATTTGGAGCAAAATCCATTCTTTCTAGATCTCAAGTGAGGTATAATTCTCATCAAAGTTACTTTCTTTTGTTGCTAAATTCCTTTAAATGCATGGTTTAGTGTTAAAAGTTAAATAATTTCTAATCTAGTTTAAAAAAAAAAAGAGTTGTTGTTTAACTAGGGTTTTGAAGCCATGTTAGTTAATTAGCTTGTCTTTTAGTTAATCTAGTTGTTAATTAACTAATCTATATGATCACCTTGTTTATGTAGTCTTCTTTTATGCTAATTTAGTTAAATTTAGAAGTGTGAAATTGTTGTTTTAGGATTTTCAAGAGAGGGTTTTTGTATGGAAATGGTATTTGAAGCTTGATTAGTGAGTTGATTAAGGTTTAGAAACCATTATTTAGTTGATTAAACCTAATTTGTTATCTAGTATTTTCCTAACCTAATCTAAGTGATTAATTTTCTTAAGTGGGCTTTTGTTGTGTTAAATTAAGTTTTCAAGTGTGGAAATTGATTGGATTTTGCTAGGTTATAAATTCAAGAATTGGTGGTTATGGAAAATAGGATTGGAATCATTGCTATTGTGTTGTAATTAGTGTTTGTAGATTGCTTGTAGTGTGCTTGGGTAATTATGCTTTATTGTAGTCGTTTTGTCGCAAATCGGCGATTTTTGCACCGATTTTGGAATGCAAATGCTTACTAGTTTTGTATAAAAATTATGTGATGAATTATTTTTGGTATCTTGATGATTGTAATGGCTTGTCCTACGACTTTTAGGATGCGTGAGTGCGGATTTTTGGGTAGTCGGGTTTTAGTTTTGCCGGGCGACCAAATCGGCGTTTTTTGGCAGTTTTTGCGATTTTCGCGTGTGTTCCGCGCACTTTGTGCACGTTGTACCTAGCTAGCGAACTTTAGTAGTTTCGTTGGGGTTTTGCGTCGTTCTTAATATGTAACCTTATATTTGGTATTGATGTAAATTCCAGGTTCGGTCGCGGAGACGTCAGACGCGGCGCGAAACGGAAAGGCGGTGATTGGACACAGCTTGCCAGGGATCCCGGTGAGTAGATGTAACATCTACGGGGGACTATCGTTGGATGGCGCAAGCCGCCCGATAGTTTTAGTAACTTACAAATCCTTAGTAATGTTAGTAATTAGGGGTGAAATACTTAATTGACTATTTGCTGCATCCATGCATTATATTGATATACCTATACGAAACCATTTCATAGGACACCTGCACCATTACCAGGGTTTTTATATGCAGCACGAGCACTATTCATGTTTACACACACATCCTGGTAATTGCCATGCCACCACACTAGATAACTTTTAAAAATGAAACCGTAGTATTGCTATTCATGTGCATGTACTTCATCATATTAATTGTTCATGCTTAATACATTAATCACACATCGCAACTTGATTATTGATATCATACGCATTCATTATCATTGATATATGCACTTATGAGGATTTCTTGAGATTTTTTGATATTGCTGGATTTCGGGGGAAAGCCGCAAAATTTCTAAACTTATTATATTTTTTTAAAATATGTAAATTGCGGTTTTCTAGTGATGTAAGTGTCGTCCACCATGAGTTTGCTGTGGATTTGGAAATCCGTGTCGAGGAGTGGAGGAACCGGTACGGGTACATGGTGGGCCCGGTAAGGTACCCCGGGGCAAGAGGAATGTGGTGATGACGTTGAGCCTGGCAGGGGACGGATTACCTACCGGTGACTGTTTGGGACGGCGAATATCCAGAGGATACCGACCGTGGCCGCTAGATGATGAGATATTGATATTTGAGATGGGTCAGCCGGACGGCTGAGGCCAGAGATACAGTTATGAGATTTGAGACAGCTTTTGGGTGTCGTTGCTGGACACCGATTTTCGTCGATTCATTGACATTATGCTGGCATTCTAAAAGTGTTTCAAAAATAAAAGAGATAAAATATTTCTTATATATACCTATTGAGACCTCAGATATTCATGTTGCATACATATTAGTACACTGATGTTATATACACACCTGCTAGTGCATCCAGTCATACCTGTATTATAGATGCTAGGATGCTTGTGTGCATGCATACGATGCTTGTGTGCATGCATACGATAGCCTTTGTAGATGTTATTTATTACTCACGAGTTGGCAACTCACCCCCGTTGTGCCACAGTCCTTTGCAGGTCCGCTCCGTCAGTTCAGTAGCGGCGGGTGCACTTGTTCTTTTGCCTCTTTTGCTTGAGCTCGAGATTTGCTCATAGGTGGGTTATGTTATCATTTTTGTACCACCTTGTATATTCTTGTATCTAGTGTACTCCATCTACTGTTTTCTACCAGATTTATTGTATATTGACCTAGAGATGAGACTGTGAGGTTTGGGGACTTTTATGCTGTATTTTGGGGTCGAGCTCACTTGAGTCGACATGATGTTTTTTTTATGCTTCCTTATGATTATTATGCTTGCTGTCATTTACATTGCGTGGGATTTGTGACCGCCTGATGGCGAAGAGCTAGCTCCCGCTTGGGGATGCCTTATTTGTTGGTTTTACATATATTCTTGTTGTACCCATTTTTGGGGGCCAGTATTTACAAAGGAGACTCTGCCGAATTTTTCGGAAAAATTAGTATTGTTTTTAAAAGGGGTTTTATATGACTTATTTGATAAACTTGCTTTCAAATGTTTGGGTTTTCTTCACTCTTTTGCTTAATTGGTTTTGTTTTCTGGGCTTTTGGCTTACTTATTTTACGGACGCCTTTAGACGTTTCGTAAACTTAAGTGCCAGTCACGTTCCGTACCCTGCGGGTCGTGACACATGTATCGTCAAACATGATACAATCAAGTGCACAAAAGTATATCACATATACAATGTGTACAATCCGAGTAAGAAAATCCATTTAAAGTGAACCAATACTAGTTAATGCAAAGTAATATATCAAATACATAATTATACATTAAATCATTAAATCAACACTTGATTCAATGATCCGGTCATGTCGCACACAACCGACTAGTATTCAATGTATCGGCTTATCGAATCAATACTTGATTCGATAACTAGGTTATATCGCATACAACCATTCGACACATTCATCGCGAGAATGGAATACGGTATAACATACACGTATTATTCTCGGTCCCGCACATATCTCATATGCGCTCCTATTTCGTTTCGCTTGAGCCAGGAAACCTCTGTGTAGGACTCTGAAGACTCGTCAATACGCCGGCAGCAGATGATGATCATATCAGACACCCACAAGCCGCAAGCGGTCTGCTAAACGTAACGGCCACCCGGGTATTGAGCGATCTGAAGATCTACGAGCAAGCCCGCTCACACTCCAGTGAATCCAACCAGTAACACTACCGTACAGTCCGTTCTGATCGTCTGATATGTCGCATATCTCACCTAGGGGTGGTAAACGTCAGACCCCAATAGCTCAATAAGTCGTGTCGATATGAGGTCTATAACTGTTCGAGAAACTACTGGTAACACTTACCAGTAAATCTCAGCAACCCTGGCCAGGGATTTCCTGTTATAGCCAATCGAACACAGCGCAACATCAACCCCCTATACCGGGAGAGACGAATCCCCTCCTATCGCTCATTGCCTCCATGTGACTTGGGACTGTACCCAAAAACCACCGTTTTGCACGCCCTCTTGGACGTGGTAAGATGGAAATCAAAGCACAGTGGGAACCACACAAGACTCTAAGACGATCTCGGGTCAACTGACTACTCTGTACCAGTGTCACCAGAGAACTGCCATCTGACGTGAGGTATAATACCATCTGGGAGTTCTCGGCGAGTCCGTCCAGTGTACCCAGTCTCTACTGAGCACCCGTATATCATCTCTGATGTCAAACACCGATGGATATGGGATCATCCATCGCCCATCTGTATGGGTCGAGAAGGTATACGCTAGTCTACTCTGGTATATCGATGCCCCGTCTCGATACACCCACGACTAGGGACTTTGAAGGATGTACTTATGGACTACCATGTCCCCACTAGTATGATCCGCATCATAGTCCAGGTAGTCAAGTACAGATCCTAAGGGCTTTACCAACATGTAACAGAGAGACAATCAGTATACACGTTAAGGTAAAGTTCAACCAGATAGCATACTATCATGTCGAGCAAGAAAGTCCTCCCTATATACGTCCCAGCATCCACTACAATATACATCCTATATACAGTAATGGCCTCTAGGGCATACATATAACTAACATAAATTTCCTCCCAAGCTTACAGGTTTTTCGAGATTTAGCGGAAGGCAACAATGAGGGCACTGTTGAAAACAAGTTCGGGGGAGGTTTGTGCTTATTTTCACATCATTTGCATCATACTTTGCATAAGCACAAAACATTTATTTTGAAAACCTATAAAAATTTAAAAAATTTCCAAAAATAAAAATAAAAATATTTTTGTACATAAATAAGATAATAAAAGATTAGATAGTGAAAAATTACATCCAAAAGATTGGAAAAATTTAAGAAAACTAAGAAAATTAGAAGTTTTCTTATACGAACTAGTAATAAGTAGTTATGGGCCGTTGTCCCAAGGGTTAGTAAGATGAAAGAAGTCACTAATCTGAGGATCAAAATAAGTCTGAAAAATAGTTTCTATTCTGGATGCCAAACATTTTGAACGTTGATACCCTGCTATTCGCACTTACACACGTCTTGAAGCCTGAGATAGTAGAGGACACCTTGAAATGCTCTTGTCTTAAAACCGATGTATGAAGGAAATAAAAAAAAAGTGAATAAAAAAATATAAAATGGTGAGAAAAATGGACACTGGTTTTGTTATCACCGAGGGCAATAAAAAATATATAGCGAGGGTGCCTCTTCACCCAGTGCCCTAAGGCCAACTGGTCTGGGAGTCACTGTTAAGCCTTAGGTGGTGCAAGACGAGGAAAATACACCAAATAAGCAAGCACATGAGTAATCGGTCGGTTAGTACCTCAAGAAGTATTAACGGTCGCATGAAAGTGTGTGAGTAAATTCATCTAAATATTCATTAATTAAAAAAGTACTGAGGCTGATGGGCAAGAGTATGATAGCTTGAATTGAATTCTCCGGGTGTAGGGATGTCCTTTACACACACGCAGGGTGATATGATCGATGTTTGGAAGAAAGATAGGAATGAAGAATAAGACGATGTTTTATTGAGGGAGGACGTGATTTCTGACATCTTTTCATGACCATTAAGATAGGGCTCATGACAACCGAAAAACAAGCTTAGTTGGAAACTCTAATTTTCAAGGCTTTTCTTTTACAATTCTTTTCTTTAAATGTAATATTCATGATCTTTCTTTTATTATTAGATTTTGTGGGTGCAATCCGCTGAAAACCCTCAGGAGACAACACTCCTTCGACTAGGGACACCTAGAGGTTTAAAGGCTTGTTGCACATGCTCAGTGCAATCGTGTTGCCTACGAAAGTGTGCTAGTTAGTTTTTCTCTTTCTTTATTTTCTCCTTCTCTTTTTGATAAAAAGTTCGCCCGAGACGATAGAAAATAAGTTTGGGGGAATTTTATCAGTCGAAAATATTGCATCTTTAAACTGGCAATTTCCCTATCATTTGCATTCATATAGAAGTGTTCGGCATTCATATAGCACATATTAGCAAAACAGTCATAAAATATCAGATTACATGTGTTAGACCTTAAAATCGGCATTTATAGGGAAATTGAATGTATTTCATAGCATGGCATCATTCCTATATTGCGCAACTTGTGTTTCGAAGTCTGTGCAGGTAAATCCAGAAGAATGGCCAAATTTGTCAAATTGCTGATAAAACATTACGCCAACTCAAAGACCTGGAAGCTGGTAGCAATACAGAGGGAATTACACAATTCAACATATCAGATAAATACCCCAAAAGTCTCCCAAAGCACCAGAAGAAAATTGGCACAGTGTGCCCCTCACGTGACCGCGGATCCGCGGCATAAGGAGGCATTTGCCGCGTATCCGCGGCTCTTCTGCCACGTCATCACTTGAATTTTGGTGTATATTTCTTCTCTCGGTGGCTACAACTCAGAAATATATGTCAATCTCCAGAAAACCCTCGAAGCTTCTGCCAGATCAGCAAAGATCATTAATTAACATAATCTTGATTAAGCTAATTAAGCTCCTAACAACCTAGTTTTAGAAGCTCCCTCTAACTAACTACTTCTAGAAGCCTCTCTAGCTAACAAACTTTTGGAGGGAAATTCAAATTTTGAATACTAGATCTAGGGTTTTGGAAGTCTAAGAATAGGAGCCTAGATCTAAGGTTAAAGAATAATCTTTGGTTGTTGAAAGCTAACTTCTTCTTCAACCTTCATCTTTCCCATTTCTCCCACAAGTTTAGTGACAAAACTTGTGTTACAAACCCTAACCCTAATCCAATCAATCAAGATTCCAAATTCAAGATCCATGGAGTTCAAGCAAAGCAAGTTTTCAACCATCCTTTAGAAGCGAAGCCGGCATTCATCGGAGCACGAGATCAAAGCCGATCCACGACTCAAGGAGCCGATGCAACGCTAGATTCGACAATTTTGTTTCTTCTCAAATTCTTGTAGTCTCTTGAGCAATGTGTAACAATTTGTGGAATAAATAAAGGTGAAAATTCTTTAAACTTGCTTTTATTTCAATTCGAGCATTATGATTCGTATTCAATTCTTGAATGTATTCTTTGTGATGATGCGCGAATAAACTCCGCTCGTGGAGGAATCGAAATGATTGTAAAATGATGATGTTGATGAATCTTTTACGTTTTTCTTAAGTCTTATAGCAATTGGAAATTCTTGAAAATTGAATGATCGATGATCTAGATCGATGCGAAATGCATTCTTGATTGTTCTTGCACGATCTAGAGATCAACTATCGATCATTGGATTTTCAAGAAGCTAACTAGTGAATGTGATTCATCGAAAGGACAAAGGATAGGACGAGGAAACCCTAATTCTTCGCAAGATTCTTAGTCCTCGATCAATCGACATCGAGTTAGCATCAAATCGTTAATGGATAAGAAACGTTAATTTTGAATCTTCATCACATCTACAATCTAATCGATTCCTACGAGGTTTACATCAAATCTTGAAACCCAAATTGATTGGAATTCTATCACATCTTGATTCTTGATGTTTATCGTTTTCTTGGTTCTTGATTAGAATAGTGATACTTGAAATTCATCGATAAAAATCTTGAATCATTTTGCTTTTCTTTTCTATTAAAGTTTCGATTCAAATAAAACAAAATACGAACGAATCGCACAATTCCTGTGGACGATCCGCACTTGCTAACGAAATCTATATACGACACCGTTATTGATTGCGGTCAAATATTTTTGGTTGTGATTTCTATATTCAATTGTCTACAAACCGACACACAATCAGAAATTAAATTTTCATATCAATCAAATGGCGCCGTCGCCGGGGATCATTTGATTTACACACACAATCGGAAAATATCATCAATCACATCCTATGGGTTTTACCCCATCTGGAGCAATGTCCAAAGTCCATACTTTGTTGGTGTACATGGACTCCATCTCGGTCCGCATTACATCCAGCCATCTTACTGAGTCGCTGCTCTGGATGGCCTGCTGGAAGCTTATAGGTTCATCATTATCAATGATGCAATCCTCTCTATCCCCGTCTATGAGAAAACCGTAGTATCTCTCAGGCGGATGTGGCGGCCTACACTCCTGCGGAGGGGTGCTGGAATGTCCTGTTCTTCTGAAACTTCTGGCTCTACCAAACTTTCAGTAGTAGTTTGTGGTTTTGGAATTTCTTCCAATTCTATTGCGCTCCCACTTGTTTCCTTTTCTAAAAACAGCTGTTTTAGAAAATGGGCATTACGAGAAACAAAAACCTTTTGTTCCTCTGCGTAATAGAAAAAATACCCTTTGGAGTTCTTTGGATATCCCACAAACTTACACTGTACTAATCGTGCCTCGAGTTTGTCCGCATGCTGCTTTTTAACAAAAGCTGAACATCCCCATATCTTCAGATACTGAAGATAGAGTTTCTTCCCACTCCACATCTGATATGGTGTGGTAGGCACAGCCTTGGTAGGAACCCTGTTCAAAAGATATGCAGCTAATCCTAGTGCATAACCTCAGAAAGATCGCGGTAACTCAGCATTACTCATCATGGAACGTACCATATCCAATAGGGTTCGGTTCCGTTTTTCCGATACACCGTTATGTTGTGGAGTGTATGGAGAAGTAAGCTGAGAGAGAATTCCTTTCTCTTTTAGGTAACCCAGGAACTCGGCACTTGAGTATTCACCACCTCGATCAGATCTCAGTGTCTTGATACTATTGCCGGTTTGGTTTTCTACTTCATTCTTATATTCTTAGAATTTCTCAAAAGCCTCGGATTTATGTTTCATCAAGAAAATGAATCCATACCTAGAGAAATCATCTATAAAAGTAATGAAATATGAAAAACTACCTCTTGCATGTGTAGACATTGGACCACATACATCGCTGTGTATAAGTCCTAAGAGCTCACTTGCTCTTACACCATGTCCAGTGAATGGAGTCTTTGTCATCTTTCCTTTGAGACATGATTGACAAGTGGCATAAGATTGATATTCGAACGGATCCAAATATCCTTCTCTATGTAACTTAGTTAACCTTGTCTCATTGATGTAACCTAGTCTACAATGCCATAAGAAAGCCTGATTTATATCTGGAAACTTTCTTTTTAGTGTGTACTGGACATTGAAAATCTGCAATTGGTTTAACACGTATATATCGTTATCTAGTGTACCCGACCCAATCAAACCATGATTAAGGTGGATGTTAACAACATCGCTTACAAACGTGAAATCATAACCTTCTTTTGATAACAACGATACTGATATGATATTACACGTTAAACTAGGTACACAAAAACAGTTGCGTAAAACCAAAATATGTCCACTCGTCAATCCAAGGTGATAATCCCCTACGAACACAGCATTCATGCTAGCTCCGTTAGCAACCTGAAGGGTCATATCACCAACCTTCAGCACTCTACGGTTTCTCAGTGCCTGCAATGAATTGTATATATGAGATCCTGATTCGGTATCCAATACCCAGGAAGTAGAGGTTATTGACAGACAATTTTCAATTACAAATACATCTGAAGCCGAAGCCACAACTTGCCTCGGGTCCTGGTTCTTCGCAATCCAAGCTTTGCAATCTTTCTTCCAATGGCCTTTCCTACGACAGTGGAAGAACTCGTCCTTTTCCACTACTGGCACCGCAACTTTTGTCTTTCCCTTGACTCCCACCTTACCAACACCACCTCTCGGTTTGGTAGCGGCCTTCTTCTTCCTTCCTTTGGCCCTTGCCTTGGACCTGGAAGAGGAAGCACCACGAACAAACATAGTGGGTGTTTCCCTTGCCTTCTGCAAGGTGCCCTCTGCATTCCCCAACATGTTAAGGAGTTCTGGAAGTTCAACTTCTTTACCCATAATGTTGAAATTCAAGATAAACTTGGCGTAGGTGGAAGGAAGGGACTGGAGAATCAAGTCTATATACAGCTCGTTCTCTAATGTTGTCCCGAGGTCTGCGAGCTCTTCAATATAGCCGATCATCTTAAGGACATGTTCCCCTACGGATGATCCGACGGCCATCCTCGACTGAAATAAGTTCTTCGAGGTTTCGTATCTAGCTATACGAGATTGCTCTCCATACAGTTCCTTGGTGTGGAGAAATATGGATTCTACATCCATATTCTCATGCCTCCTCTGATGTTCATTATTCATAGAGGCAAGCACGATGCACTTGGCCTTCACGCAGTCTAACTCCCAGGTCTTACGGATTTCCTTATCCGCGACACTGGATTCAGGACATGGGATGGTAGGGGCCTTTGTAGTAAGGACATACCCCAATTTGTCATAGGTAATAACCATCTTAACATTCCAGAACCAATTTTTATAGTTTGGCCCTGTCAAATTATTTTTATCTAATAATAACTTAAGGCCTGTCATGTTCTGGGTCGCTACGATGAGAGAGAGAGGGAACACTTTAGCATGATGCTCTTGCAAGTTTTGAGTGGTATTTAGCTTATCTAAACAGGATGGCTCCCATTGTTTCTCGAATCCCTCCTCAAATCAAAATGAAAGAACTAGTCAGGACTATTCTTACTGTACAATACTTGCTTAACCGTTCAGCTAGGCCGGTGTCGGTACTTCGAGAGAGGTTTTACGACGCTTTCACAAAGTTCCTTAATTAAATAACCTCTTTTCTCTGGGGGCGTAGCCCCGCTGACACCTTTCTCGACACCTACTTGGTTTATAGCATTGATTGTTAAGTGAAAGAATCTCCTGATGAGTAGCTTATACACACAGTAGGATCGGGATCTAAATATCATCGTGTGATAAAGCTGAAGGAATCCTACCAAAATTATCACACTCCAAATGGTATGCAACTCTTAGCAAATTTCAGTTTCTTTAGAAATTCCTGATGTGAATTTCTGCCCCATGCTCTTATGACCATGGCGTTGGTCCAAATGTCATAAGTCACATGTCATGTTCTACCGATCATTATCTTGTTAATTTGAACCCATCCGTACATACCCCTGACGTTGGCCAAATGGCAGTACGACTGTCCCAAACTAACTCATCTATTTATGCAACAAATGAATACCCAGTAGCTACCAAACACTATGCCTTGGCATTGGTCAAAATACATAGCATGAATACTACTGAATACCCAAATGAAATGACGGAGGGCTACGAATGGTTTTGGCGAAACCGTGAACGTAGTGAACTTGATATGATCGAAGGAACCTGGTAGCTTTTAAAAGGAGTGGTTTAAGTTCCGCAATGAAAAAATATCTTCTGTTTTAAAATAACCGAGTGGTTTCTTTTAAACTATTCCAACGATTCAACTTTGGTTTATTTTCTTTCCATTAATATAATGCGTCCCATCAATTAACCTATCATTGCAGAAAACAACGAAAATACAACGTCCTCTTATACCATCCGCATTCGCCACTGGGCTCCAGTCATTCACCCTTAGGTTACTTAACTAACGATAGAGCGGGAGCTGGGCTAGCGCGGGTGCAAAACATAAGTGACGCCTACTAGATATCATATATAGATATTATAGATTCGTCAGACGCAATAATAGACATTCCAGATCACAGATGAACATATTGGATTTTCTAGGAATCAGCATTCTTTTTAAGCCTGCAAAGAAAGACGGATTACATAGTCGTGATAAATAGCCAAAACCCCATCCTAGACTCCTACGGGTACGGCAAACTACCCGCCAAGTACCCGAAGTGAAGCGGTCTCCCTCAACGACATGAGTAGGCCACTAAGCACTTCAAAGTACCCGGTAGTTTGTGCACCCCACCTTGGGTCTATCCTAGGAGCAAAAAACAGTAAATGAAATAATACAACGGTGGTTAAAACCTCAACCCGGATGTGCCCCGCAAAAGAATATTACAACAAATTACAATTTACATTTGAATGAAAGAAACACTTGTCTCACATCCCCGGCTATCCATTCACAACAATCCAACAAGTCCACATTCACAAACCAGTAAAAACCATTACAGAAATGTGGAACCCCCAGCTAACCGACATACTAACAGTTAGGGGAGGTTTACGAACACATTAAACACAACACAGATATAATCCAGTTAGCCAAACATCTTAGAATTTTGATCAAGCAATACTTATGAATCCACTCCAAATAATTCTCTGTGCACATAAAACCTGAGCAGAAACAAAACATCCCACAAAATACAACATCAACACAGAAGAATAACTGAGCAAGTTTGGGTTGACTCAGTGTCAACTCGGCCGCGAATCCACGGCGGATCGCTTGGATCGGTGGCGGTTCCGCGGTGGTTTGGTCGAGTCACGATCCCAAATTTCTTCACAATTCTTAAAAAACCCTGCTTGTATTTTTAAGGGTCCCTGAAAAATTTTTAGACCCCGTTTTAAAATCGGCAGAACCTAGGTGAAAACGTCGTATTTTCGGGATTATTTTGCGATCGAATTTCTAAAGACTTTGCTAACATGTTAGTTATGGTTTAGCTAGGCTCTGATACCACTGTAAGTCGACGTTAGACACCCCGCAGGATGCGGGGAGGCGGAATAGGTAAAACAATCATTTTGTTCCAGTAAACATCGACTAACTTTACGGATCTTTGCTAAACCCTAACTAACAAACTATCTAGAAGTACTAAACTACTATGATAGATGGTTATAGCTAAAGATACTAGCCCTTCTTGTTCTTATTGTTCACCTCCTCGTCGGCCTCCTCAATGTGGTAGAAGATCCATCCGAGAGTTCCTCCTCCAAGTTTTAACCTCTTATTTGAGGTAACTAAGTGGCAAGGATTGGTAATCCAAGTGACCTAGAAGATATAGAAGTGGGTTAAGGATCTATTAGTCTTTCCAACCCTTGGGATCTCAACACATGAGAGGATTAGGATTAGGTTTAAGAAGAGGAGAGCTTGAGGAGAGAGAATGTGTTTGTTATTATGAAATGAATTATAACTCAATTGTGTATATATTATGAAGCATAAAATATCTCTTGCACAAATATCTTCATGCTTTATTTAATACAAATGAATGAATCATTAAAACAATAATGCTTCATTAACTCATTTGGATGAATCATCTCATGAGTCACTAATTCATTTAATGCAAATTACACATAAGCTCTCCACCTCACCTTTCTTCTAGAAGCTTCTCGACTAATTACGAGAATGCCCCTCCTATCCGTAAAACACGGATATTCTGATACTGCATAAATCCAATAATCCAATACTAGAATCTGGCTTAAACTAAAGCCCGCTAGTATAATCTGTCCGAACATCATACGTGCACAAGTACACATATATGTCCGAACCCTGTCGTAAAACCATACGACCTCTATATCGTTTCGCCTGAAGCAGGGAAACTCTCTGTGTGGGACTCTAAAGACTCGACACTACGCTGGCAGTGGGTTTAACCACAGGCCGCAAGCGGTACTAGCTATACGTAACGGTCCCCATGTAGATGTCGATAAGAAGGCCGATGAGGAAACCCATCCGAACACCTACTGAGCCTGATGTGACAATCTCTGTACAGTCCGGTCTGTTTGTCTAATACTATCGCATATCGGGCCTAGGGGCGGCAAGCATCAGTCCCCTAAAAGCGGTATAAGTCATGTCGGAGTGAAGCCCATTGCACCTTGAGAAGCTACTGGAAATCCTACCAGTAAATCTCGTTTCCCTGGCCAGGGACTTTGCGTAATGGCTCTCCAAACACAGTACGATATCAACTCCCAATACCAGGAGAGATGAATCCTTTCTAACTGCCACTGCCTCCAAGTGCTTCGGGACTGCACCCAACTGCTACTTGTTTGCACGACTCCTTTGAGCCGTGGTAGGGTAGCAATCTAAGAACAGTAGGAACACACTCGAGACGAAGCAGCAGTGTCAAGTCTGTGGACTATGCTGTACTCATGTCACCTAGGAACTGTTAACTGACGACGGGTATAATACCAACCAACAGTTCCCTGTGAGTCCTGTCTGGTGTACCCGTAACCCAACGAGCACCTACATACTATCTCCAGTACAACGTACTAATGGCTGTGGAACAGACCATTTCCCCTGCTGGGATGAGTACACACTAGTCTACTCTGGAATATCGATGCCCTGTCTCGATAATCCTACGACTAGGAACATGAAAAAGGATGTGCTTGTAGACTACTCAACCCCACTAGTGTGACTTCCATCACAATGCTGGTAGTCAAGCAAGATCTTATGGGCTCTATCAATACATATTCGTGATATGCTAAAAGAAACATATACATATATTAAGATAGATGTAAACCAAGTAGCATACTACTATGTTGAGTAAGACTCTTAATATAACTGTGAATATCCTAAACTTTCATTAAGTAATATATAAGCTAGTATGATACAATAATGGCCCTTAGGGCATATACACTAACACTTACTTACCCTTTTTCATCAACTACTATAATGTTGTTAAACCCCTTCAACTTTTTTTTAAAGAAGAAAATACTAAATTTAAGTAACGACTTATGCTTTTTCCAAAACAAACGTATTTCTAAAACGTTACCCCGAATCTAAAACACTATAATTTCATAAAATTATTAATTTCATTTAAATACCTCGACCTTTATTGAAGGCCATTTTTCCACAAGGATCATAATCCGTATAACGATATCTTTTCAAAAGGAATATCTAGTACCTTATTAAAAGGAAATTTTCAAATAACACCAATCTAGGTCAAAGGAAAGGTTGTAGGCATCGGTCGTTTATCTAAACCAGACTTTGTGGTGCCTAGGCTAGACAAGTGGGAAAAGTAATTTTAAAAGGCCCGTCTCACGGTGATTCGTGGGCGAATCCCTCCTTTCCTTAGTTGTACTTACCTGGCCACAATTGGCGGTGAAGAGGCGACTTGAGGATCTCACAACTTGCCCTTTTGAAACAGTTAGGAGCAGTCTAGTTTTTCAAATAAAAACCTCTTGCAACTTGTCCATATAAAAATCTCTTGCAAAATATTTTCAAATAAACACCACAACCTTTTATCGAAAGGATATTTTTCCGTAAAACATTATGTTTTTCCAAAATGATAAATATCCCAAATCTCATGGTTTTTCTTAAAAGTGAGAAAAGATAATTAAACACTATTATTCTTTTTACTAAGCATTCCCTAAGATGGCACGAAAAACTTTACGAACTTTAGAAAATAAAACGAGTGGTTGTGGAAGGCCATATTAAATGAGATCAATACTTTTTAAATTTCCAGTTTATGACAACATGACATATACAAAACAAGATACGGTTAGGGTTAGAATGCGCTGACCTAGGTATGGAATACTTAATATGAAGATCCCAATATTCCGGGTGAACAGTCCAAAGTGTGGACGACTATGCAAATATGAAGATCCCGATATTCCGGGTGAACAGTCCAAAGAGTGGACGACTATAAAAATATGAAGATCCCGATATTCCGGGTGACCAGACCAAAATATGGACGACTATAAAATGTGGAAATTCCATGCCTAGAGGTATACGCACTAACTCTAACTCGTCCGAGCCTTTATACTGAATCACGGGGATGGGTAGTTTGATTAGGCAAGGAAATTCGGAACTCGGATTCCCCTTGTTAGTTATATGTGTTGGAGATAGTGCCCTCAGAGTCAATTATTAGGTCACAGGTACGTGATTGTAATGATTGGTGGAGGACCTATCCCGGTAGGACAGTCTTACTCGAGATGATAGTATGCTATCTGGTTTACCTTTATCATCGTGTACTGCTTTAGGTGACCTGACACGTCGCTATTACACGTTGATAGAGCCCCTAGGATTCTTGCTTGACCACCAGCAGTATGAGGGCGATCATATAAGTGGGAGCTGGGGTCTATAAGCTTATCCTTAAAAGGTCCCTAGTCGTGGGAGTTTCGAGACTGGGCATCGATACTCCATTAGTAGACTAGTGTATACAGTCGAGACCCCGACGAGGGGCGGTGGCCGGTCTCACAAGCCACTGGTGTCAGTTGGATCACCTAAGATGTATACAGGTGCTCATTGGGTTATGAGTACACCGGACAGGACTCGCCGGGAACATGCTAGTTGGTCATATACCAGACGTCAGATGGCAGTTCCCTGGTGACATGTGTGCAGGTTAGTTCATCGACCTGGGGATCGTCATTTGTCTTGTGTGACTTCCCACTGTACTTTGATTACTACCCTACCACGGCTCAAAGGAGTCGTGCAAACAGGTTTTAGTTGGGTACAGTCCCGAGCCACATGGAGGCAGTGAGCGTATCTTCAGGGGTTCGTCTCTCCCGGTATTGGGGGTGAGGTCGTGCTGTGTCTAGGAGAGCCATTACACAAAGTCCTTGGCCAAGGCAAGGAGATTTACTGGTAGGTATTCCAGTAGTATCTCAGGGTGTTCTGGGCTACACTCCGACACGACTTGTACCGCTTTTAGGGGTCTGACTTTTACCAACCCCCTAGGCCCGCCATGCGATACTCATAGACGAACGGACCGGACTGTACGGATATTGTCACTGACAGGCTCAGTAGGGTTGTCAGGCTGAGTTCACTCACAGACGTCCCTTTTAGTCAATACTTGGTAGCCCGTTACGTATTGGCTTATACCTCTGACGTGCTAGTGGTTAAATCCACAACCAAGGTGTTGATGAGTCTTTAGAGTCCCCCACATTCTGTTACTCAGCTTTCGGGCGAAAGGCTGTAGAGGCCGTATGGAGATATGGCAAGGTCCGATCAGATACGTGCGGTATTGCACGGATCAGGATCGGACAGTTTGTACTATAGGCCGTATGGTTATATGGCAGGGTTCGATCAGATACGTGCGGTATTGCACGGATCAGGATCGAACAGATATTACTAGCCGGCTTTGGTTTAAGCCGGATCCTAGTATAGTACAGTGTAGATTTTGTCTCATTACATTTGTATTTCGGTCGGAATACAAATGCGGGTGTGTATGCACAGTATCGGGGTTTTCCTGTAATTTATTACTGGACCAGTTTTTTGGAGTTGCCAGTTTGCTTTCCGTTTCGGCCAATTTCCATTGTTCCGTTCATTGGCCGAAGATTGGTGGAGGAGGGCTTATTTGCATTGTTGCAAATAAGTATTTGTGGAGGGGGTCTTTGCATGTTTCCTTATATCATGATGGTGCACCATTCTTTTGACCTTGACTTCTATCTTCATGATGGCATGACTTTTGGAAGTGATCATTAGCTTGTTGGAGTGTTGGTTTTGGTGCTATCATGGTTGTTGGTGAGTAGTTGAGAGTGGGTGTGATTGTGACCATATTCTTTTCATGATTTTCCTTTTGCAATATAGCCTTCCCACTCTCTCCATTATGGATGGCTCTCTCATTCTTTCCTCTCCCTCACCTCTCATGGCCGGCCCAAGTTTGTAGGGGCTGTCCCAAATTTTTGTGGGGATGTTTTGGCTCATTTCATTTTGCAAAAATCCCACTTGATCAATCCATAAAGCTCCAAGTTCAATCCCTCCAGCAAAAGGCAACTCCTACAACCCCAAATGAGACTTCTTCTCTAGATATTCTACAGCGAATCTTGGGCACGTCGAGTAGCCGGCTTCGTTCCCGAGTTGCCTCGGCATTGAGGTGGGAGCCCGTAAACAAAGTAGGCGATGTGGTGCACTTCCGGCGACGAGGAGGAGACGGGACTTTTCCGCAGGAGATCGGGACCATGACGAGAAGACCGGAGGACTTGGATCGTCGGTATATCTCTATTCCCTTTCTTGTAGTTTGCTAGGACTAGTTAATGGTTCGATCCGGGTATTAGTGCGCGGCGGTTTGCCAGTTCAAGAAAATTTAAGTTATTCACCGCTTCCGCTTTTGGCCGTCGGATTGACGGCCGGGGCGCCGCCGTGCACTTACAGTGGTATCAGAGCCTCGCCATTAACTTAGTCTAGCTTGGTGTAGTGTGTTTTTCTGTTTCGATCGATCGAATGTTCCAAAACTACATTTTTGTTAGCATCAGTTTTCTGTTGGAAATTTTTGGTGTCGAAAAATTTTTCAGGTTGTAAAATATTGATGTACTGGAAAATCTAAGAGCTCTGTAAAAATTCGACGAAGTAACTCCACAGTGGGAGCGCGGAACCGCCGCGAAAACCCCCTTCCCGCCGCCCTTCCGCCGCACACTGTGGAGATCACTTCACCAATTTTTTACAGAGGCCTTCTGGGCTTAAAATATGGGTTTTGGAATATTAAAATTGGGCCCATTATTTCTGTGAGTGCTACAGTTTTGATTGGGGGCCCACTTGTTAATTTTTGATCGATCGGATATTTTAAACACATTTTTCACAGTATTTACATTATATCTGCGACCGTGAATGTCACTTGATCGGTAAATCCGGTCTAACTGCTATAGCCCGGTTAGACGGATTTGCGAACGTGACTTTCACGTTGATGTTCTGTTTTTGCTGTGATGTTGCGGATTGGTCGTGCGGGATAGCCTGGATGCAATGCTAGTACAGTTTTGTTGTATTATGTACATTTGATATTGCGGGGCGAGCGTCCGACATGTGGATTGCCGTCACTGCCTGTTTGTATTATTATTTTGGGGCACGACCTGGTTGCGGTCGATGTACCCGTTGTATGTATTTTTTTACTTTCTGTACTAGGATTGCCCCGCGGAGGGGTGCACGGATAGCCGGGTTCTGGAGGGCAACAAGACCGCATCTCATGGCATTGAGACGGAGGGGGCTTCACTCTATGATTGGCGGGCTATTCGCCGCACTCGTAGGGGGTACAGGTTGACCCAGGAGGGGTGCCCAAGTTACCGGATTCCGTGAAGTGCTGGGTGGTCCATTCACGTTGCTGAAGGGGGCTGCCTCGCTTCAGGTTTTGGCGGGTAACTTGCCGCGCCCGTAGGGGTCTAGGATTTCATTGCACAGGCTATCCACACGACCAGGGGAACGTCGGGTTTCAGCGGCTCTGTGAAACCCGGGGATCCCAGATATCTGTATTGTTTCTGTGATGCTGTACATATCTGTGATGTTGCATTTTATTCACGCCTTGAGCGAAATATAATATATTGGTATATATATTAGTAGATGTTGTATATGCTTTGCATCCGCGCTAGTCCAGTCCCCGCTCTGTCGTTAGTTAGCTAACCTAACGGGTAATGACGGGACCCAGTGGCGAATGCGGATGGCATATACGTACATCAGTATATTTTCGTTCTTTTTGGTGTGATCAATTGATGGGACTGCATTGATTCGGATCAATGCAAGTTAAAAACAAACCTAATCTGATGTTGTTGGAACACTTTTCAAAAAGCTGTTATTGCAAGGACGTTCACTTTTGTTTTGCATCGCGGTATTCATTTGGAATATCCTGCTCCTTAGTCGACGAGGCAAGGGCCGAGATCCCTTCACCGGGAGTGACCCCTTGGACAAAAAGTTTGCGTCAGGGCATTAACTTCACTATAGCCGATTACTTTTGCTTTGCACCGTGGTATTCAGTTGGAATATCCTGCACCCCATTCTACGGGGAAAGAGCCGAGATCCCTTCACCGGGAGTGACCTCTTTAGCAACGGTTTTCGTCACTATATTTTCAAAAAGCTATCCGTTCCTTCGACGATATCAAGTTCATTACGTTAAAGGTTTTCGCCAGAAACCATTCGTAGCCCTCCGTCGTTTCATATGGGTAGTCAATAGTATTCAAGCTGTGTATGTTGGCCAAAGTCAAGGCACAGTGTTTGGTAGCTGTTGGTTATTCATATGCAGCATAGATAGATGCGTTGGTTTGGGACAGTCGTGCTGCCATTTTGGCCAAAGTCAAGGGTATGTACGGGTGGATTCAAATTAACCTGGAGAATGACGGGCAGAACTTGACATGTGACTTATGATATGTTGGCCAAAGTCAAGGTCATAAGAGCATGGGGCAGAAATCACATCGGGAGTTTCAAAAGAACTGAAACTTGCCAGATATGCGCATACCTTCTGGAGTGTGATAGCGTGAGCGGATTCCGTCGCGTTATCATGCAATTATAGTTGGATCCCGATTCCCACTGATGAGTTAGTTTACTCCTCGGGTAACCCCGACTAATTCTTCTTTCAGGTTTGGAGGAGAATTTGAGGTACAGTGGGAGGTTTCCAGATTAAATAAATTGGTGACCATTCTGATCTAGGTTAGAGTGCACGCTGAGTGTTTCTTTTCTCTCTATCTTTGGCAGCGACCATTGACCCGACCCTAAGACTTTGACTCAGTGACCAAGTTGACCGAACCTTCTTAAACACCGGCTTTTGGATTGTCAGAGTTGCGAACCTCATTGCCACTCCTACTTTTACCCTTTTCTCCAGGACACCCCGTTTTACTACGAACGTCCACTTCCATTGGACAAAACCATCGTATGGTTAGATACGAACTCGAAAGAATTTATTCGAGGATGGTTTCCGGTTCTGGAGAAAACGGATAGGATTATTCAGTTGTCTTTTCCTTTTACCCTCTCTCAGGTTACCAGTACTCCTTGGTTTAGGGGTAGTACACCTATTACGCAAATTGGATTGTCTTCTTCCAAACCTTAGGCTGGTGCCGACCGGTAGGGAATGAAGAAAACCAATTAGCATAACGATGGTGTGCAGAAGGTATTAAGTTCAGACAAAGCAAGGGATTAGTAAGAGGGCAAAGTAAATTGCAACAGATATTCACGACCAAACCAAATATTTCGTTACCACTCCCACATCACCTTTGTATTTCTCCAGGACACTCCGTATCACTACGAAGATCCACAGTTTATTGGATATTCCATCGTATGGTTATATACGAACTCGAATGGAACTGGTTCCAGTTCGGGGATGGATTTTGGTTCAGGAGAAATAGGACTAAGGTTTATTCGGTTGTCTTTTATCTTCACCCTCTCTCATTGCGAGTGTTCCTAGGATTGGGACAGTACACCCATTATGCTTATTGGATAGTCTTCTTTCAAACCATAGGCTGGTGCCGAACGGTAGGGAAGGAAGAAAACCATTTGGCCTAAAAGGGTGTGCAGAAGGTAAAGACTAAAGACATATGAAGGGATTTGGAGAGGTGGCAAAGAATTATACGGTTACAATCGTGAATCTGGAAGAGGCATTACTAGGAATACCAGGATACCCCATCGAAATATTTCAATGTTTCAGTTTCACTGTGTACTGTTAAAAGAAAACTGATTTCCCGATTAGATACTTACTCCAGGGTATGTATTTACCAGATACGATTCTCACATCTGTATGGTTTTACAGATGATGAGTGGGAGTAAGTTATTGGGAATTGGGTGATTATCCTCATTATATCGGGATTCGTTGTAATCGGTGATATTTGAGGAAATCACCTGGGCTGTTTGCCGGTTGGCAAATATTTGGTTTTGAATATCCGCAGTTATGCACCAATTTCAAATTGATATATCTGTACGTCTATTTTCATAGAGTGAGATGTACCTTTTTGAAATTATGTCTATGACATTTACCTATATCAGTGGATGGTTAGGTAAGGAGCATTGAACAGCGGTGTAATTCTTCTTAACCATAAGTACAGTTTTCAACCTACGACACACAGTGAATGAGTTATCAGACTCAAGGGACTTATACAAAGGATTGTATGTTGTCCAGGGTCCATCAGGACAGAGGGCTTGGTCCTCGTACTATATTCGGTTTACTTATGACTTCTCTAGTTTTTAGACAGGTGTTTCGCGGAAATACAGGGTCCAAATTTTGAGAAGTTATAGGTATTTGAATAGAGTAGAGAACCAGGTATAGCAAGTATCGGGATTCTTCAAAGAGATCGAAGATGTAGATACTTGTGTATGGTATTCAGTTGATAGTAATGATAAAGAGATCTTGCTTCTCTTTCAGGTTACTCATAATTGGAAGTATTCCTAAGTTGAGTAACGCTGATCGGCCTCCTTCCATTTAGTTGACATGCGCTGGGGACAGCTGCATGATTTGAATCTGGTTCAATTAAATCAGTGCCTCTGTTTCTATATTGGATATAGAACAGTTCATATCTTAACGATGTTAAGGTACGGGGAGTAGTCCGGTTTATGATTAAAACCAGACACTGGATAACTCAAGGCACGTTTCTGTAATGGCTGTTTGTGGGTTGACCCAGGCTATGACGCGGGTTGATTTTCTACCATCTGGATGAACAATAGCAATATTGTTCTAGACTCGCCACAGTTTTAATAAAAATGGATTTTTTCTGAAAAACAGTAGTGGGAGTATGGTAGAACTGGAAGTGATTCCAGAACCACAAACGATTACTGAAGATTTGATAAGGAACCTAAAGATTCAATCTGGATTGACATTCCATTGGCCACTCCGCAGATAAGGTGGGTAACTTCAGGCACCCGAGAGGTACTACGGTAGCCTCAAGGACGGTGACAGGGAAGTTCTTGTTTACCCACAATTGCCATTGCTGTTGTTCCAGGCTGCGAGACCCGGCGGGAGGATGAGTATAGCGTCGTTCTAAACTAGTTTTAGAAGTGCACGTCTATATGACTCTGCCAGAGGGTTGTCGTAGTCAGTGGGAGCAGCGGAAGCATTGGTGGACAGGTTGCTTATGTCTATTTATAGACTAGAGCAGATGTAGCGGAGATAGATCATCTATTTCTGACGTGACAGTCATGGATTTGACTTCATCAGAATAGGGGATGGATCCGTTGAGAAGGTAGTAGGGTGTGATATCCTGGTATTTGGATGATATACACAAAGTAGGAAAAGAAACTCCTACACTACGATCGGTTATACTTTGGTCGTCACACAGTTGTTTCTCCACAAAGGAAATGGATTTTATATCAGACATACTGGTTACTAGATCTATGGCTTTAGATCTAGATTTGGGTAGTCTCCCAATCTGGGTACTTAGACAGCATTCTAAGGGTATTTAGAATGGACGACTCCTAGCACGGTAGTGTACCTGCAGGTAATGGAGTCACCCTCTCCAAAGGTGTCTTACAGACTGAAAGGGAGAGGGACGGGCATGATTGGCAGATCACTTGCTCAGGCAATTGAGTCAATCGTGAGATGTCAAGTACCACACCAGATGTTGTTCTTGCACTAGATGCAATAAGTTGACATTAATCCAATCCTGGAGAAGCAGTCGGAAGTAGTTTTAGAACATAAGTGGATGTTCTAGGGATATGATAACGACAGCCTCATTCAGGAGACAGTTATCATTCCAGGCTTCCAAGGTGACATGGACGACAAGGAGGTTGTCAGAGTTATAGTTTTCCTTCTGATGAGGGGCAGTATTTTGGACAGGTGGTCCAAGGCAATACTGAGGGAGGCATGGCGCGCAGGATACTGATTAAGTTCAGTTGTCGATACAGTCTAAGAAGTTTAGATTTGGAGTTCATTTATGAGCTAGGTCCCATCAGACATCCAGACATATTCTGAGACAGGTATTGCTCTTTTCGGGAGATGGCTTTCTCCGCGAACTTGAGATATAGAGAGACATAGAAAGAAACAACTAAGCGGATCCACTCACTGAGGCTATTCCTCGAACGCAATAGTTCCGCAAACGAGCTTTGTGAGACTGACTAGTAGAGGAGTTGGGTGTTCGGTATCACACGGGCTGTGAGTATGCGACATCGCAATAATTAGCCTTGAGTGCAAGTGGGAGATTGTTGGAGATAGTGCCCTCAGAGTCAATTATTAGGTCACAGGTACGTGATTGTAATGATTGGTGGAGGACCTATCCCGGTAGGACAGTCTTACTCGAGATGATAGTATGCTATCTGGTTTACCTTTATCATCGTGTACTGCTTTAGGTGACCTGACACGTCGCTATTACACGTTGATAGAGCCCCTAGGATTCTTGCTTGACCACCAGCAGTATGAGGGCGATCATATAAGTGGGAGCTGGGGTCTATAAGTTTATCCTTAAAAGGTCCCTAGTCGTGGGAGTTTCGAGACTGGGCATCGATACTCCATTAGTAGACTAGTGTATATAGTCGAGACCCCGACGAGGGGCGGTGGCCGGTCTCACAAGCCACTGGTGTCAGTTGGATCACCTAAGATGTATACAGGTGCTCATTGGGTTATGAGTACACCGGACAGGACTCACCGGGAACATGCTAGTTGGTCATATACCAGACGTCAGATGGCAGTTCCCTGGTGACATGTGTGCAGGTTAGTTCATCGACCTGGGGATCGTCATTTGTCTTGTGTGAGTTCCCACTGTACTTTGATTACTACCCTACCACGGCTCAAAGGAGTCGTGCAAACAGGTTTTAGTTGGGTACAGTACCGAGCCACATGGAGGCAGTGAGCGTATCTTCAGGGGTTCGTCTCTCCCGGTATTGGGGGTGAGGTCGTGCTGTATCTAGGAGAGCCATTACACAAAGTCCTTGGCCAAGGCAAGGAGATTTACTGGTAGGTATTCCAGTAGTATCTCAGGGTGTTCTGGGCTACACTCCGACACGACTTGTACCGCTTTTGGGGGTCTGACTTTTACCAACCCCCTAGGCCCGCCATGCGATACTCATAGACGAACGGACCGGACTGTACGGATATTGTCACTGACAGGCTCAGTAGGGTTGTCAGGCTGAGTTCACTCATAGACGTCCCTTTTAGTCAATACTTGGTAGCCCGTTACGTATTGGCTTATACCTCTGACGTGCTAGCGGTTAAATCCACAACCAAGGTGTTGATGAGTCTTTAGAGTCCCCCACATTCTGTTACTCAGCTTTCGGGCGAAAGGCTGTAGAGGCCGTATGGAGATATGGCAAGGTCCGATCAGATACGTGCGGTATTGCACGGATCAGGATCGGACAGTTTGTACTATAGGCCGTATGGTTATATGGCAGGGTTCGATCAGATACGTGCGGTATTGCACGGATCAGGATCGAACAGATATTACTAGCCGGCTTTGGTTTAAGCCGGATCCTAGTATAGTACAGTGTAGATTTTGTCTCATTACATTTGTATTTCGGTCGGAATACAAATGCGGGTGTGTATGCACAGTATCGGGGTTTTCCTGTAATTTATTACGGGACCAGTTTTTTGGAGTTACCAGTTTGCTTTCCGTTTCGGCCAATTTCCATTGTTCCGTTCATTGGCCGAATATTGGTGGAGGAGGGCTTATTTGCATTGTTGCAAATAAGTATTTGTGGAGGGGGTCTTTGCATGTTTCCTTATATCATGATGGTGCACCATTCTTTTGACCTTGACTTCTATCTTCATGATGGCATGACTTTTGGAAGTGATCATTAGCTTGTTGGAGTGTTGGTTTTGGTGCTATCATGGTTGTTGGTGAGTAGTTGAGAGTGGGTGTGATTGTGACCATATTCTTTTCATGATTTTCCTTTTGCAATATAGCCTTCCCACTCTCTCCATTATGGATGGCTCTCTCATTCTTTCCTCTCCCTCACCTCTCATGGCCGGCCCAAGTTTGTAGGGGCTGTCCCAAATTTTTGTGGGGATTTTTGGCTCATTTCATGTTGCAAAAATCCCACTTGATCAATCCATAAAGCTCCAAGTTCAATCCCTCCAGCAAAAGGCAACTCCTACAACCCCAAATGAGACTTCTTCTCTAGATATTCTACAGCGAATCTTGGGCACGTCGAGTAGCCGGCTTCGTGCCCGAGTTGCCTCGGCATTGAGGTGGGAGCCCGTAAACAAAGTAGGCGATGTGGTGCACTTCCGGCGACGAGGAGGAGACGGGACTTTCCCGCAGGAGATCGGGACCATGACGAGAAGACCGGAGGACTTGGATCGTCGGTATATCTCTATTCCCTTTCTTGTAGTTTGCTAGGACTAGTTAATGGTTCGATCCGGATATTAGTGCGCGGCGGTTTGCCAGTTCAAGAAAATTTAAGTTATTCACCGCTTCCGCTTTTGGCCGTCGGATTGACGGCCGGGGCGCCGCCGTGCACTTACAATATGTATGCCCTAGAGGCCATTACTATACATAGGATGTATATTGTAGTGGATGCTTGGACAAATATAGGGAGTACTTTCTTGCTCGACATGATAGTATGCTATCTGGTTGCTCTTTACCTTAACGTGTACACTGATTGTCTATCTGTTACATGTTGGTAAAGCCCTTAGGATGTGTACTTGACTACCTGGACTACGATGGGGATCATACTAGTAGGGACATGGTAGTCTATAAGTACATCCTTCAAGGTCCCTAGTCGTGGGTGTATCGAGACAGGGCATCGATATACCAGTGTAGACTAGCGTATACCTTCTCGACCCATACAGATGGGCGATGGATGATCCTATATCCATTGGTGTTGACATCAGAGATGATATACGGGTGCTCAGTGGAGACTGGGTACACTGGACGGACTCGCCGAGAACTCCCAGATGGTATTATACCTTACGTCAGATGGCAGTTCTCTGGTGACACTGGTACAGGTTAGTCTGTAGACCCGAGATCGTCATAGAGTCTTGTCTGATTCCCACTGTGCTTTGATTTCCACCTTACCACGTCTAAGAGGGCATGCAAAACGGTGGTTTTTGGGTACAGTCCCGAATCACATGGAGGCAATGGGCGAAAGGAGGGGATTCGTCTCTCCCGGTATAGGGAGTTGATGTTGCGCAGTGTTCGATTGGCTATAACCGGAAATCCCTGGCCAGGGTTGCTGAGATTTACTGGTAAGTGTTACCAGTAGTTTCTCGAACTGTTATAGACCTCATATCGACACGACTTATCGACCTATTGGGGTCTGACGTTTACCACCCCTAGGCGAGATATGCGACATATCAGACGACGAGACCGGACTGTACGGTAAGTGTTACTGGTTGGATTAACAGGAGTGTGAGCGGGCTTGCTCGTCGATCTTCTGATCGCTCAATTCCCGGGTGGCCGTTACGTTTAGCAGACCGCTTGCGGCTTGTGGGTGTTTGATATGATCATCACCTGCTGCCGGCGTATTGACGAGTCTTTAGAGTCCTACACAGAGGTTTCCTGGCTCAAGCGAAACGAAATAGGAGCGCATATGAGATATGTGCGGGACCGAGAATAATGCGTGTATGTGATACCGTATTCTATTCTCGCGATGAATGTATCGATTGGTTGTATGCGATATAACTAGTTATCGAATTAAGGATTGATTCGATAAGCCGATACATTGGATATTAGTCTGTCATATTTTTGATATGACCGGATCAATAAATCAAGTGTTGATTTAATGAATTAATGTATAATTATATATTAGATATATTACTTTGCATTAATTAGTATTGGTTCACTTAAGATGGATTTTCTCACTTGATGTGCACATTGTATATGTGATCTATTTTTGTGCACTTGATTGTATCATGTTTGATGATACATGCAAGCTTGGGTGTAGGTTTACTTTAAACCATGTTTAAGTGAATGGTTAGGGTTTTGTTATCTTTTCAAAACTATTTATTTTACTTATTTATTTTAGGGCAAGAAAAGAAATGGTTGCCTCTTTTGTTTGTTTCTTTGAAGCTTTGACCATTCTTGTTTCTTTCCTAAACCTAGCAATTCACCTAACCATAGTTTATTCTCTACACTTAACCATGGTTGCTAAAATGATAAGAATGACATTATTTTCCATTTATTCATTATTCTTATCATATTCTTTTTCTTCTTCTTCTTCTTCTTTAAGAAGAAAGAAGCTTGCTAGCTTCAATGGTGACTTAAGAAAAAGAGTGAGAAATCTAATTCTAAAGTGAACCCACTTCCTATTTCTTCATCCTCTACCACTTGCCAAGTAGTATAGGGTGTTTTCTTCACAAGTTTCATGGCTTGGTGAAGTTGGAGCTTGATCTTGTGTTGCCTCGACGTAGATCATCTTCGGCATCAAAGTCGACGACCTAGCCCGATCATTTCTTCGACGAAACCATCGCTAGAGTCCGGGATCCGATGATCGCAGCGGAGAGACATCATCACGGAGCTAAGGAAGTGGAGGACCGGATCTACAAAGGTTGTAGTCTCTTTCACTTAGCAGTAAAGTTGTTTACTGCTTGCATGTTTCGCCTAATATCTAGTTAACGATCTATATTAGGGTTTCTCGGCACCGGAAAATTTTGAAATTGGCATGGTTGATGCCTTGTGAGACCTCATTATTGTGCCTAGGAACCCTACAGTGGTATCAGAGCCTAGCTAGAGCCTTAGGCGAAGTGCAGACGATGTTAGAAATCCGATCGAACCTGAAACCCTAGTTTAAAACCCTTCTCTGTACATTTTTTCAAAACTGGGATTTTTGTGAATTAAAAATATGCAGAAAAATAAGCAGGGTTTTCTAAGAGTTACTGTGAAATACGTACGCATAAGTCGATTAAAGCGCGGTGGAACCGCGGCATGAGCATGGCTCATGCGGCGGTTCCGCGGCCACTTAGTCGCTTCAGTGAGTTCTTTTTGCACAGTAATGTTCTTCTGTCATTCCTGATTCTTCTGGATATTTTTAATTTATATTACACTGTTGTGTTATCTGGGGTGTATTGGGGATTCGATGATTCGATCGGAAACTTTAACTGTGTCTATGGTTTTTCCGGATAATTTTAGAAAATGTTGAAAAGTTCGACCGGATATAAATACCAACTTTTTCCCCTGCCGGGAAATTTCCAAATGTTGGATCTTTCCGTAGTTTAAGAATGTTCGAAGTAGTGCAAGTAACGCGATGGACCCTCTAGAAGGCAACAAACCTTAACTCGATTATGTGACCATCTTGAACTGCCCTTTGAACCTTAGGGTTTGGGGCAGTACGGCGTGCCACATGTGAGGCGTTGGCTTGACCCTTCTACGGCTGGACCGTTGGTACTGAGGCATGAAGTGAATGTTTTTGAACTTATTTCATGTGTTGAGCTGTTTCAGGAAAACTTGGGTGTTCGATTGTTCGATCGGAAAGTTTAACATTTTCTGTTTATCTGGAATGTGATACAATATTTGGAATCCACAAATAGTTATGAGATAACTAATATGAATGTTATAAACATAGCAGTTTAGTCTCACTTGATCGGTTGCCACGGAATTTTGATGTGATCAAAAGTCCGTCGTAATCACGTAGCGTACGCGGATACTCGCCGGGTAAACTTAATAGACAGCCTCACCCCATAGCCCCGACCAAGTGACTGTAGGAGAACCCCGTCGCCGAAAGCATTCGTTCGGGTGCTCGCGGCAGCGGTGTTCCGCCTTGGTGCATTTCGTCGACGACGTCGGGGGTGCGGCCGCCTACTAAAGTTTCCGACGAGCATTCGATCAGGATGTCGGGAATCTTGTTGGATTGCCCGACTTGATATTGAAAAGAGTTTTCGATAAATGAGACTAAAATGCGATGTTTATAATTGTTAGGCATGCGATGTCTAAGGAATTCATTTGGTCAGGCATGCGATGTCTGAGGAGTTTGCGGATTCCAATTGTTGTAGTTTTACACTTTCTTTTCTGCGACCGTAAGTGTAATATGTGATATCGCCGGTTTCGTTGCTATATGTCAACGACAATTGGGATGCGCATATTTACTTACATTGATGACATGTGATGTTATGTGTTGCTGGATATATTATATTGGATCGTCATGTTTGAATAGCCGGATTTTTTTTATGTGAGATGAGTGTTTTTCATTTTCATTCATGTAAAAACTTGTATGTAATATTCTTTTATTGGGGCACTTCCAGGTTGCGGAAGATGTCACCTTTTGTATATTATTTACTTTTCCGCACTAGGATAGACCCAAGGAGGAGGGCACAAGTAACCGGGTTTTGGAGTCTAGTGGGAGACCAACTCGAGGAGTCGAGTCCGGGTCTCCTAACTCTAGAATTGGTAGGGTTGCTTGCCGCTCTCGTAGGGGTCTAGGGGTGTGGGTTTGGCTATTCATCGCGACCGTGGAATCCGTGTTTTATACTGGCTCGTATTGAAAACACGGACGTCCTAGTATATCCAATGTTTCATATGATTCTTCTGCTGCGATATCTGTGATGTGATCATTTGATGTTCTGTGATAAATACTGTATATAGTATATATGATATATTATATAGGCGTTACTTATGTTTTACACCCGCGCTAGCCCTGCCCCGCTCTGCCGTTAGTTACCTAACCTAACGGTGCACGAGGGGACATCGAGGCGAATGCGGATGGCATAAGTGTACATCGTATTTATCTGTGATGTTTAGGTACTTTAATGATGGGACTTCATTAATATGATTAATGAAACTAGAAGAAACCTAAAGATGTTGTGGAATCGAATTTCAAAAATAAAACAGGTAGCTACAGTTCTTGCTTTGTACAGCGGTATATATGATATATCCTGCACCTTATTCGATGAGGAAAGGACCGAGATCCCTTCACCAGGAGTGACTCCTTTAGCAATAACTGGCAGATGCTACAATTTTCGGTTTGTCTTTTGATTGCTTCTATAGTTTCTGCTTTGCACAGTGATATATATGATATATCCCGCACCTCATTCGACGAGGAAAGGGCCGACGATCCCTTCACCGGGAGTGACCCCTTTAGCAAAACTAGAAAAGCCTCAAAAACACTCCATTTCAAAATCATTTGATTCTACAACGATATCAAGTTCATTACGCAATAGGTTTTCAGAAAAACCTGTCGTAGCCCTCCGTCATTTCAGATAAGTTGTATATAGTATTCGTGCTACATTTGTTGGCTTTCGTCACGGTGTAGTGTGCGGTAGCTATATGCTGCTTATCTGCTACATACAATGCAATTGGATTAGGGTAGTCGTACGGCTTTGTTGGCTTTCATCAAGGGTCGTGCGGGTGGGTTTAATTCAATCAAGAAATGTACGGGTTGAACTTGACTAGCGGGCTATGGTTTGTTGGCTTTCGTCAAGGTCATAGCACGTTAGGGGCAAAATATTATCGGGAATTTCAAGTGTTGAAATTTGCAATGAGATTGCATACCTTCTATGAGATAGTTGGATCCCGATACCCGCTGCGAGTAAGAGTTACTCCTGGGAGAGTTTTACACATTACAATTAGCCGATCAAGTAGGTGTCTAGAAAGGTGTTAACGGGGTTACGCCTCTGGAAAAATGAGGTTTACATTAATTAGGTTCGTGCGAAAGCACAGGGGACCTCCCTCAAAGTACCGACACTGGCCTGGTTGAAAGATTGGCGAGCTTGTAGCGTGTAATTAATCCTGGCTAGTCTTTCCTTTTAGGGTTCGAAGGAAGATTTGGTAAAAATAGTGGGAGCCATCCGGATTAGAAAAAATAATAACCAATCTATTTTTGCAAGAGCATACGCTGAGTGTTTTCTTCTCTCTCTCTCCAGGTAGCGACCATATCTCGCCTTAATCAAGATAATAATACGGATATTTGACCGAACCCGCTTGTTATACTGAGCTGGGGAACGTTGGTCCCGCTCCAACTTATAATTGTTATAAGACAGAGCAGGAAATAGGGGAATACCAGAATTCCTATGCCGACCAAACGAAGAAAGTGCATATGATGCATCATCTTCGGGTGTGTTCATTACAGAGAACTGTTTCTCAAATGTCCTTTACGTCCTGGGTATATGATACCGGATCAGGATCCCACATATGTAATATATTACATGGGCTACAGAAAGGTAGAGAACTGAGAACGAGAGATAAGTTTCATGCGGCAGAAAATGGTGCAAGTGTTGCAGCCAAGTCTGTTGGTCACTGTCACCCTGTATTCCAAATACATTGATTCTGAACGAATGTTATTAGATACCGAACCTGATATACAAAATCATATCAGTCTCTTTATTAGTAAAGAAATGATAAAATTTTGTATTGTTGGATAATGTTTTGAACATTTCCTATATCAAAAGTTGATCGGTTCAGGCACGTTATCTAAAAGCATTGATGTTCTAAATCAAACTACAGTTCTTAGTATACGGAACACACACAAGAGGAAAAGTTCAGAAATGAACGAATCCTTCTTGAGGCATTGTAGACTAGGTCATATCAATGTGACCCGACTGGCTGAAGTTATATTTAGATGCATATTTAAATCTGTTTGAATTTACATCTTGTGAAACTTGCTAGTCATGTCGCAAAGATAAGATGACCATAGCTCCGTTTACTGAAAACAGAGAAAGAGTTAGTAAACTCTTGGGATTGATACATATTGATGTATATAAAGTTCCCCGTCTACACATGCCAGGACTGGTTCTTTGTACTTCATTACATTCTCTGATGATTTCTCAAGATTTAGTCATATGTTCCTGTTGAAACACAAGTCCGAACCTTTTGAGATATTCACAGAATATAAGTTAGAAGTAGAGAACCAATAAGGATATAAGTATTATGTCCTTTGATGAGATCAAGGAGGAGAATACTTGTGCATAGAATTCCTGGACTATTCTAAAGGAGAATGTGATTCTCTCTCAACATTACTCTGTTAGTTGTATGTATGCCCTAGAGGCCAGTATTGTACAGATGATGTATATTATATTGGATGCTTGGACATATATAGAGATGAATTTCTTGCTCGATATGATAGTATGCTATCTGGTTGCTCTTTATCTTAACATGTACACTTGTCTCTTTAAACTGTCTTATAGTTACATGTTGATAAAGCCCTTAGGATGTGTACTTGACTATCTAGACTATGATGCAGATCATACTAGTGGGGACATGGTAGTCTATAAGTACATCCTTCAAGGTCCCTAGTCGTGGGTGTATCGAGACAGGGCATCGATATACCAGTGTAGACTAGCGTATACGCTTCTCGACCCATGAGATGGGCGATGGATGATCCCATATCCATTGGTGTTTGACATCAGAGTTGGTATACGGGTGCTCAGTGGAGACTGGGTACACTGGACGGACTCGCCGAGAACTCCCAGATGGTATTATACCTCACGTCAGATGGCAGTTCTCAGGTGACACTTGTACAGGTTAGTCTGTAGACCCGAGATCGTCATAGAGTCTTGTGTGATTCCCACTGTGCTTTGATCTCCACCTTACCACGTCCATGAGGGCGTGCAAAACGGTGGTCTTTGGGTATAGTCCCGAGTCACATGGAGGCAATGAGCGATAGGAGGGGTTTCGTCTCTCCCGATATTGGGGGTTGATGTTGCGCTGTGCTCGATTGGCCGTAACAGGGAAGTCCCTGGCCAGGGCTGATCAGAGATTTGCTAGTAAGTGTTACCAGTAGTTTCTCGACCCGTTATGAGCCTCACATCGGCACGTCTTATCGGTTATTAGGGTCTGACGTATACCACCCCTAGACTTGATATGCGACATATCAGACGAACAGACCGGACTGTACGGTAAGTGTTACTGGGTGGATTCACAGGAGTGTGAGCAGGCTAGCTCGTCGATCTTCTTATTGCTCAATACCCTGATGGCCGTTACGTTTAGCAGACCGCTTGCGGCTTGTGGGTGCTTGATATGATCATCATCTGCTACCGGCGTATTGACGAGTCTTTAGAGTCCTACACAGAGGTTTCCTGGCTCAAGCGAAATGAAATAGGAGCGTGTAGGGTTGCTAGGCACGTGCACAAGGGTCTACGAGGCATCAACCATGCCCGATTAAAAATTTAGCCGTGCCGAACAACCCGAATACGGAACTTTAAACTAGAGATTAGGCGAAAACAAGCATGTTAACACCTTTAACACTAAGTGAGAGGGATTACAACCTTTGTAGATCCGGTCCTTCACTTCATATGCTCCGTGTTGTGGTCCCTTCGCTGCGATCATCGGGATCCGGACTCTCGAGAGGTTCCACGAAGAGAAAGACGCAACCTTTGCTTCCGATCTTCGATACTAAGATGATCTACCTTGAAGTTTCTTTAACACAAGCTAACACTCATGAAATGATGTGAACACCCTCATCTAAATGGAAAGGGAAGATGAGGATGATGAAGTAGGATTTTTGCTCTCTTTATTTATCTTTTTCTCATATTTATTCATCACTTTTGAAAAATCAAGCAAGGTTTTTCATGAAAGAATGAAGGAAGAAGAAGATGAACATAATAATAATCCTTTTGTGATGAATAGGAAAAGGAGATAATGATCAATTATGCAACCATGGTTCACTTAACCATTTTAGAGAATTAACCAAGGGTTAGGGTTTTGGGTTGAGTTAAGAATGAGTCATAAGTAAATATCTTTTCCATGACAAAACAAAAACCTTCTAGAATCATCTAGAAATCATTAACCCAAATCAAACCCTAATCTTGTTTAATCTCTACTAAACATGTTGCATTATTTATCATATCATGTTACAATATTATATATCACATATATAATATTTATTGTAACCAAACAAAATAATACAATTAACATATATCGCATATATATCAATGTATTACCCGAGTGAGAAAAAGAATCTTTTAGTGAGCTAATATTAGTTAATGTAATTTAATATATCATATATATTATTACACATTAAATTATCGAATCAACATTTGATCCGACAATCCGGCTATATCGCATATAACCGACTAATATTTATCCGTACCGATTCATCGAATCAACACTTGATCCGATGACCCGGCTGATATCAAATATCGCGAGAATATAATACGGTATCACATATTGCATTATCCTCAGTCCCGCACATATCATATATGTGCCCCTACTCCGTTTTGCCTGAGTCAAGAAACCTCTGTGTAGGACTCTAAAGAATCGTCAATATGCCGGCAGTAGGTGATGATCATATCAAACACCCACAAGCTGCAAGCGGTCAGCTAAACGTAACAGCTACCCAGGTATTGAGCGCTCAGAAGATCAACAAGCAAGCCTGTACATTCTCCTGCGAATCCAAACAGTAACACTCCCGTACAGTCTGGTCTCGTCGTCTGATATGTTGCATATCTCGCCTAGGGGTGGTAAACGTCAGACCCCAGTAGCTTGATAAGTCGTGTCGATTTGAGGTCTATAACAGTTCAAGAAACTACTGATAACACTTACCAGTAAATCTCAGCAACCCTGGCCAGGGATTTCCGGTTATAGCCAATCGAACACTGCACAACATCAACTCCCTATACCGAGAGAGACGAATCCCCTCCTATCGCTCATTGCCTCCATATGATTCGGGACTGTACCCAAAAGCCACCTTTTTGCACGCACTCATGGACGTGGTATGATGGAAATCAAAGCACAGTGGGAACCACACAAGACTCTATGACGATCTCGGGTCAACAGACTACTCTGTACCAGTGTCACCGGAGAACTGCCATCTGTCGTATGGTATAATACCATCTGGGAGTTCTCGGCGAGTCCGTCCAGTGTACCCAGTCTCCACTGAGCACCCGTACACCATCCTTGATGTCAAACACCGATGGATATGGGATCATCCATCGTCCATCATATGGATCAAGATGCGTATACGCTAGTCTACTCTGGTGCATCGATGCCCTGTCTCGATACACCCACGACTAGGAACAGTTATAGGATGTACTCGTCGATTACCGTGGCCCCACTAGTATGATCTCATCATAGTCCCAGTAGTCGAGTACATATCTTAAGGGCTTTATCAACATGTAATATAGAGACAATCAGAGTACATGTTAAGATAAAGTACAACCAGATAGCATACTATCATGTCGAGCAAGAAAGTCCTCCCTATATATGTCCTAGCATCCACTACAATATACATCGTATGTACAGTAATGGCCTCTAGGGCATACATATAACTAACAATCTCCCACTTGCACTAGGGCCATTAGTTATGGTATCGCATACCCAACAATTAGCTGCGGTTGAAGTATCTCATACTCAACCATCCCGTAAAAGTCTCTACTGGGAAAAAGGCCTTTGTGAGTGGATCCGCGCTGTCGTCCTCTGTGTCTGCTCTCCTAACCTCGATCTCCCTGGAGATCAACCATCTCCATGATCAGGTGATACTGCCTAAGAATTATATCTGGATTTCTGATGGGACGGTAGTTCCTTGGCTGAAGCCACAACTCCATTGTCACACAATGGTAGGAACGAAGTTCATCGCATGAACTTATAAATATCCAGACTGCCTCTTTTGGTAGCATCCTTGGTAACGATGTATCTTGCCTTTAATCGTCTAGTATGTCACGGTATCTAGCTTGGAACTCTTCCAACATACCGTCCCTCCACTGAGGCTATAGACAATGCCTGCAACTGACATTCAGTCGTCCTTATCACCCTGGAACCTTTCCAGTGATTCTCCCCAGGATCGATTGATACCATCTCACTACATCTAGTGAGTATCCTAACATCCAATTAGATCTATCTCATAGATCCAAAACCCAGGATTTAGGAGGTATCACTTTGATCCTATATGGAGAATCCTTGTGATGAGCGGAGATTGACCGAGCGTAGCATAGGAAACTTCTTCCCTATCAAGAGTATGTCATCCACGTACTCTACGAGGATCTCCACCATACTCTCTACTACCTTTTTTTTTGTATATACAAGGTTCATCTACCATTTTGATGAAGTCAAACTCTTTGACTACCACATCAAAACAGATGTTCCAACTCCGCGATGCCTGTTTTATTATATAAAACATCTTGCACACGTTTCCGCTGCTCCCACTGTCTACGAAGCCCTCTGGCTGTGTACTTATAGACGCACTCTTCTAAAACATCATTTAGAAAAGCTGTCATGACACCCAACCACCAGACATCGTAGTCATGGAATGTAGCTGTGGCAAGTAGGATCTGGATGGACTTAAGCATAGCTTTGAAAGTCACAACTTTTCCATGTACACCAAGTAATCTTCTCAAGATATACTTGCTCCTGATGGGGATTTAACCCTTCAGATAAAGCAACCAAAGTCCATACTTTGTTGGTGTATAAGGATTCCATCTCAGATCGATTGGCATCCAGCCATTCTTACAGAGTCCCACTCCTGATGGCCAGCTCGAAACTAGTTGGGTCATCATCTCATGATGCAATCCTCGCTCCCACTGTCATAGAGAAACCGAAGTATCTCTCAGGTGGGTGAGGAACCTTACTAGATCGGCGGAGTGGCTGAGGTTCGTTGGAAACTATTGAATCCTTTGGTTCTACCAAATCATCAGTTGCAGTTTGTATAGCTGGAACCCTTTCAGTTCTACATAACAGAACTTGCCTCGAGCTTGTCCGGATTTTGCTTTTAGACATAGGCCGGACAACCCAAATCTTAACCAACTTAAGATATGGGCTCTTCCCTTTCCATATCACATATGAAGTGGTAGGCAACTGATTTGATTTGAACCCTATTCAATAGGTATGCAGCTTCTCAAGTGCATAACTCCCAAAAGGAAATAGGAAACTCAGTAGTACTCATCATAGAGCACACCATATCACATAGGGTGCTATTGCTCCGCCCCGATACACCGACGTGCTGTGGTGTATACGGAGGAGTAATGCTGAGAGAGAATCTCATTCTCCTTTAGAATAGTCCAGGAATTCCATGCTCAAGTATTCTCCTTCTTGATCACATCAAAGGACATAATACTTTTACCCGTTTTTTGGTTCTCTACTTCTAACTTATATTCTGTGAATATCTCAAAAGGTTCGGACTTGTGTTTCAACAGGAACATATGTCTGAATCTTGAGAGATTATCAGAGAATGTAATGAAGTACAAAGAATCGGTCTTGGCATGTGTAGACTGGGGACCTTCATACATCAGCATGTATCAATCCCAAAAAGTTCACTAACTCTTTCTCTGTTTCCAACAAACAGAGCTGTGGTCATCTTATCTTTGTGACATGACCGGCAAGTTTTATAAGATGTAAATTCAAACTAATTTAAATATGCATCTATATGTAACTTAGCTAGTCGGGTCGCATTGATATGACCTAGTCTACAATACCTCAAGAAGGATTCGTTCATTTCTGAACTCTTCCTCTTGTGTGTGTTCCGTATACTAAGAACCGTAGTTTGATTTAGAACGTCAATGCTTTTAGATAACGTTCCTGAACCGATCAACTCTTGATATAGGAAATGTTCAAAACATTATCCAACAATACAAAATTATATCCTTTCTTTACTAATAAAGAGACTGATATGATTTTGTATATCAGGTTCGGTATCTAATAACATTTGTTCAGAATCAATGTATTCTGGTAATACAGGGTGATAGTGACCAACAGACTTGGCTGCAACACTTGCACCGTTTTCTGTCTCATGAAACTTATCACCCGTTCTCAGTTCTCTACCTTTCTGTAGCCCATGTAACAGATTACATATGCGGGATCCTGATCCGGTATCACATACCCAGGACGTAAAGTATACTGAGAAACAGTTCTCTGTAATGAACACACCTGAAGATGATGCATCAGCATGCACTTTCTTCGTTTGGGCGGCATGGGAAATCTGGTATTCCCCAATTTCCTGCTCTGTCCTATAACAATTATAAGTTGGAGCGGGACCAACGTTCCCCAGCTCAGTATAACAAACGGGTTCGGTCAATATATCCGTTTTATTATCTTGATTAAGGCGTGATATTGTCGCTATCTGGAGAGAGAGAAGAAAACACTCAGCGTATGCTCTTGCAAGATTAGATTGGTTATCTAATATATCTAATCAGGATGTCTCCCACTGTTTTAATCAAATCTTCCTTCAAACCCTAAAAGGAAAGACTAGCCGGGATTAATTACACGCTACAAGTTCGCCAATCTTTCAGCCAGGCCAGTGTCGGTACTTTGAGGGAGGTCCTCCGTGCTTTCGCACGAACCTAATTAAAGTAAACCTCGTTTTCCCAGAGGCGTAACCCCGTTAACACCTTTCTAGACACCTACTTGATCGGCTAATTGTAATGTGTAAAACTCTCCCAGGAGTAACTCTTACTCGCAGCGGGTATCGGGATCCAACTATCTAATAGAAGGTATGCAATCTCATTGCAAATTTCAACTCTTGAAATTCCCAATAATATTTTGCCCCTAACGTGCTATGACCTTGACGAAAGCCAACAAACCATAGCCCGCTAGTCAAGTTCAACCCGTACATTTCTTGATTGAATTAAACCCACCCGCACGACCCTTGACGAAAGCCAACAAAGCCGCACGACTACCCTAATCCAATCGCATCGTATGCTAGCAGATAAGCAGCATATAGCTACCGCACACTGCACCTTGACGAAAGCCAACAAATGCAGCACGAATACTATATACAACTTATCTGAAATGACGGAGGGCTACGACAGGTTTTTCTGAAAACCTATTGCGTAATGAACTTGATATCATTGTAGGGTCGAATGAATTTTGAAATGGAGTGTCTTTGAGGCTTTTCTAGTTTTGCTAAAGGAGTCACTCCCGGTGAAGGGATCGTCAGTCCTTTCCTCGTCGAATGAGGTGCGGGATATATCATATATATCACTGTGCAAAGCAAAAACTATTAAAAGCAATCAAAAGACAAACCGAGTGTGTAGTATCTGCCAGTTATTGCTAAAGGAGTCACTCCCGGTGAAGGGATCTCGGTCCTTTCCTCATCGAATAAGGTGCAGGATATATCATATATACCGCTGTGCAAAGCAAGAACTGTAGCTACCTGTTTTATTTTGAAATTCGATTCTACAACATCTTAGGTTTCTTTTATTTCATTAATCTCATTAATGAAGTCCCATTTTAATATGCTTCATAAGCATCTCATTTGAAACGAAATCTGCAATATAACATATATCTCATATATATAATATAAACATTCGTCTCAGGCAGTAATATGATCTCATCACAGAACATTGCAGCAGAAGAACATATATGAAATATTGGATATACTAGGACGTCCGTGTTTTCAATACGAGCCTGTATAAAACACGGATTCCACGGTCGCGATGAATAGCCAAACCCACATCCCTAGACCCCTACGAGAGCGGCAAGTAACACTGCCAATTCTAGGGTTAGGAGACCCGGTCTCGTCTCCTCGAGATGGTCTCCTACTGGACCCTAGAACCCGGTTACTTGTGCTCCCCGCCTTGGGTCTACCTAATGCGGAAAAGTAAATAATATACAACGGTGACATCTTCCGCTACCTGGAAGTGCCCCAATAAAAGAATATTACATACAAATGAATTTTACATGAATGAAAAAGAAAAACTCTCATCTCACATAAAACCCCCGGCTATTCAAACGCGACGATCCAATACAACATATCACAGCAACACATAATATCTCATATCATCAACGTAAGCAAGTATGCGTATCCCGATTGTCGTTGATGTATAGCAACGAAGCCGGCGATACACCACATACTACGCTTACGGTCACAGAAAAGAAAGTGTAAAACTACAATAGTTGGAATCCGCAACCTCCTTAGACATCACATGCCTAACCAAATGAATTCCTTATAAACCCCGTATTTTAATCTCATTATCGAAAACTCTTTTCAATATCAAGTCGGGCAATTCAACAAGATTCCCGACGTCCTGATCGAATGCTCATCGCAAACTTTAGTAGACGGCCGCACCCCCGATACCGTCGACGAAGTGCACCAAGGCGGAATACCGCTACCGGGAGCACCCGAACGGATGCTTTCGGCGACGGGGTTCTCCTACAGTCACTTGGTCGGGGCTATGGGGCGTGGCTGTCTACTAAGTTTACCCGGCGAGTATCCGCATACACTACGTGATTGCGACGGACTTTTGATCACATCAAAATTCTGTGGCAACCGATCATCTGAGACTAAACTGCTATGTTTATAATATTCAAATCAGTTATCTCATAACTGCCTGTAGATTCCAAATATTGTATCACATTCCAGATAAATAGAAAAAGTTAAACTTTCCGATCGAATCATCAAGCACCCAAGATTTCCCCAATATATCTCAACACTTGAAATCAGTTTAAAAACATCCATCACATGCCACAGTACTAGAAGGGTCAAGCCAACGCCTCACATGTGGCACGCCGTACTGCCCCAAACCCTAAGGTTCAAAAGGCAGTTCAAGACGGTCACATAATCGAGTTAAGGTTTGTTGTCTTCTAGAGGGTCCACCGAGTTACTTGCACGACTTAGAACATTCTTAAACACGAGAAAAAAATCCAACTTTTGAAAAATTTTCCGACAGGGGAAAAAGTGAGTTATTGATATCCGTTCGAACTTTTTAACAGTTTCTAAAAATTATCCGGAAAACACACATAGACAAAATCTGATAATCCGATCGAATCATCGAATCCCTAAACAACCCCAGAAAACTCAATAGGAGAATAAATATTAAAAATTCCCAGAAAATCCAGCATATTAAAATAGGAGTTACTGTGCAAACAGGAGATGCTGACGTCATCATTTCGCCGCGGAACCGCCGCAGAAGGCATGCTTCTGCCGCGGTTCCGCCGCGCTTTATACTGTTCATCAAAAACTTTTCGCACCGTAATTCTTATAATTCCCTACTGAATTTTTTATGCATTTTTAATGTGGAAAAATCCCAGTTTTTAGAAAAAGTCCAGAGAGCGGGTTTTATCGGGGTTTCGAGTTTCGATCGGACTTTAAATTTCGTCTATGTCACGATCCGAAAGTATGGAACATGACCGGCACTTAAACTACGAACGTCTCGAGGCGTACGTAATCTAAGTAAACCGAAAACCCAGAAATCCAAACCAAAAAAGTAGTAGAGTGCAGGAAAAACCAACTTAAAGCAAGTAGTTTCAATAGCATAAGCCGAATTATGCGGTTTTTAAAAACATCAAAAATTTACTGAAAATTTCGGCAGAGTCTCCTTTGTAAATACTGGCCCCCAAACGGGATACAACATGAATAGTATACGAAATCAAGAAAAAGGCATCCCCAAGCGGGAGCTAGCTCTTCGTCAATCGACGGTCACAACCACACAAGCAATATAATATACAACGCCAACGGCGAGGATCAAAACTCAAAAGGAAACTCAAAACCACCAAATATATAACGAGCGACTCTAAGGTCGAAAGAATAAACAACACTGGTCTCTATCTCAATAAATACATGTTTGGTTGATGGAATTTACTAGATACAACTGAATAATATTATACAAGGTAATATGATGGGTACGATACAAGAAAAACCCACCTACTAGCAAGTCATCCGAATGAAACTGAGCCCGCAAAGCCGTAATGAAACCTGTACTGCAAAACCTGCAAGAAACTGGGGCACAACGGGGGTGAGTTGCCAACTCGTGAATAGAAAAACATCTACACACAGAAATCGCATAAATAACGCAATCCTAGGTCAATGATCATAATATGTCCTCAAATAGGAATAACACGTAGCCTATAACAAGGCTAGGGTACATATCTAACCCGAGTGTAATCTCATGTGCCCGTGTCAGTGCCTCAAGTAGCAATATATCATATGAATGAGGTATGAATGCATGAAAACAGAATACATGTAAATGAAGAACTGTTTTCATAAATTAGTGAGATTTCCTTTGTATTTTTAAATTGAGGTATCATAAATGAAATCAGTATCAACAGTGTCTAGCATCGACACAAAATATAAATCTCAATGTCTCGAAATATCAATGTTTCAATCTCAATATCTAGGGCGCCGTCAGTCCAGACCGGCCCCTACCATCCATCTCAAGACCACGACGGTATCCTCCGGATATCCGACGTGTCGGGTAATATCACCGGTAGGTAGTGCTCCCCAGCCAGGCTCAACGTCAACACCACATTCCTCTTGCCCCGGGGTACCATACCGGGCCCACCATGTACCCGAAACGGTTCCTCCACTCCTCGAATCGGGTCTCGAAATCCATCAGCAAACTCATGGTGGACGACTCATACATCATGGGAAAACCGCACTTTTTATTTTAAAAGGGAGAAAAGGTTTATTTATGTTTTTGCGGTTTTCCTCCAAATCCAAGAAATCTCATGAAATCCGAATCCAAGTCATCAATAGCATGTAAACAGTGAATATAGGCATGAGAATCCATGAATGCGACACAACAGTGAATAATAACATGCATGAAGTAGTAGGCAATAACTACAATATCTAACTAGCATATAAGGCAAGTATACTAATATCATGTCTAAACTATTAGCTAACAACCTATGTCAAATGAAATAGTATTTTCTAAAGTGTTCGTGACATGTCAATTACCGATGAAGATGTGTGTGAGCCGGCAAGTAAGTGTACGTGGTATATACGCGTCATCGGTAATGGTGCTGGTGTCCTAACAGTATGATATTAATAATGCAATAAGAAATTATAATATAAGTATGCGATGCGGAGCGAACAGTAAAAATGAGCGGGAGCTGAATACTAGACGCAACTATAACTAATCTGCACTAATCTAATATAAGTCCTACAAATGGTGCCTTTTGAAATAACACGAATCATGGGGTTTTGAAAATAGGGGCTACGGTGTTTTTAAGAAAAGATACGTTTTTTGAAATATCCATAGAATCCCTTGACCTGTCTTTTAAAATACGCATGATTCGTAAGCTTTGAAATAGGTAAGAATCGAATCTAATCTAACAACTAAACTAAGCTAAAGGGCTAAACTAACATGCTGGACTACAGGTAAGGAAACCGCCTAACGTCTGAGTCGATACATATACATACCGTATATATATTAGTCGGTGATCCCGCCTCAATAATATCATATCCGATACCATATCTATAATCAGACATCCCAAGTCAAGAGTGCGGATCAATCATCAAGATATAGCTCGTACGTAAATCCGTCGTACGGCATCCTCCAATTCTGGGTACGGGTCAAAATCACATTCATCATACTATTCACCTGGTATCCTCTTTATCAATATTATGATCTGGTACTGATCTACGTCTAGTACAATACTGATATCGCCTAAGTATGCATGCACGTGTGTAAAAACTACGTCAAGGACCCGCTACAACGTCATGTCGTATCTCAAATACGAACCCCGCTATATCACCGATCTCACGGCCTCAAATCAAATCTCATCGACTCATCATAAATCCCAAGTACTATCCTCAAATCCGTATGTGAACACACAGTCCCATACCTATGTGAACACATAACTATATATTCCCGAATAAGCACAAAAGAAAGAAGAAAGTATGCAAGTATGGGTGGGTGTGTGCAAGTGTGGTGCGACCGCTACTCTAGGGTTTCGCGACACTCAATCATCCAAGAACACCAAATATCCATATTTATCATCAATAACTCAAACAATATATAACCAATATATATATATATATATATATATATGTGTATACGTGTCCGTATACATCACCATGAACTGCGGGGGTGCTATACGCCATCCACCCGACTTCTCCCCGTAGATATAAATCTACTCACCTGGTCCTCGCTCACCGGTGCCGACGTCGCCACGCGCTTGCTGGTCGTCTTGAAGTCTACATGGGGTACCTACATATCATAACGCACCGTATCGCATAAAAACTAAATTCGAAATCGAAACGGCATACGAAAATCAAATCGGCACGCGTATCACGCATAGGTCCAAACCTATCGCCTACGCATGCAAGAATAGTCAAACCAACCCTCGATGTCGATGTACAAACGTCAAACCATCGAGAAAAATCCAATCACACTCATTTGCACATTCCCGCACACTAATTTTAATATAAACTAGGTTAAAACTCACAAAAACCCCAATTTCACTTTAAAAGCCGTTTTTCCGGAAAACTAGCACGCAAAATTACCCGTTTTAGTGCAAAACTCGATGTTTAAACAATTCTAGCGGCCATAATACTTATTAAATAACTTAAATAAGTCATAAAAACCATTTCCATAATTTAATCACATAAATTTGCATAATTTCCAAAATCCTAGATTGCAAAAATATCAATTTTAACACTTTTTATTGTAAAATTCACAATTTTACAATTAAACTTGGTTTTGCATATATTAAATGGTTAAACCACTCGTGGAAACCTTAATGATGTGCTAAAAATCCTAACTAGATTTTAATCCCACGTTTTTATTTAATTTCTAAAACCTAGTTAGCAATTTAGCATAATTATCACCATTTTTAAACTAACAAATTAGCAACTAGTAACCAAATTAGATTTTGCATTCAATTACATGTTAATCCCCTCATTACAATCATAAGCTAATGATAAAGAACCTAATTTAATTCAAACCCTAGCTTCAATTCAAAATTCCCAATTGAATTTCCAAACATTCAATTAAACCCACAATTTAACACCTAATAGCTTCATTAAGGAATTTAAATCAAAAAAATGAATAATGGGTCAAAAGTTATACCTCACTAACCATGATCAAACTTGAATTCTAGACCTCCATTTTGAAATCCTTGCACCAAGATCCATGCTAAAGGAGATGAGGGAAAATGGGTAGGAGGTGGATTTTGATTTGGATTTTTGCTTGATTTTTTGTGGATTTTTCAAGCATTTTTGAAGAACTTTTTTAAAGAGAAGGAGATGAAGAATGAAGGGCTGTTGGGGTTCAGATTTTGGCCAAAAAATGAGTGGGGGAGGAGAGAGAGGGAGGTGGAGAAAAATGGGGAGAAAGTCAAAGTCAATTCAAGGTCAAAAGTCTAACTAATTTATCCATTTTCTTTTCTTTTCTTTCATTTCTTTTCCTTTGAAATTAAAGTGGGGAAAAAAATGGGGGCTGCTGAATTTAGCTAAGGGGAGAAGTAAGTGGGGGTGTGTGGGTGTGGGCACGGGTGTGGGGTGATGAAAAATGATAAATACAATACCCCAAACATCCATTTACGCTAAAAAAAAGCCTTTTTCTTCAATAATTTCTAAACCGTTTTGGAAAATGATTTCGTTCCAAAAACCACATGATAAGTTTTTATTTAAAGTTTTATGATGCACAAAATTTGTTTCAACTCATTCCAATTTGTAATTTTCCCTAATTAAATGTATTAGTGACGGCTTAAAATAATAATAAAATAATATTTTTTTCAGAAAATTTGAAATTTCACCAGCGGCTCAATAAACACCAAATAATAGCAATTACATAGCTAGAATATGTATATTTAATTTTTATAATAAGATATTTGTATTTTGACTTTTTACAGAAAACCCCTTTATTTTACCGATTTTTCGAAATTTCACCGAAACGATTTTCAAAACGCTACAATCTTCCCCCCTTAAAGAAATTCGGTCCCCGAATTTAAATTCAAACTTCCCCAAATACTAAAACATCTAAGAAAAACCATCAAGTCGTCGGGGCTCCGAAACTGTAAATACATAAAACAAATCGTAGCGCAGTGCATGCGCTTGAAAAAAAAAATGAGTATATAACTCAAATCAATACTCCGTCAAGCATCCCGCAATCATCGGAGTCATGGAGAAGACATCAATGCCAAATCCAAATCAAACCAATATGATATAACTCGAAACTATACATGTAAACATCAAATCTATATCTGTAAGTATCTGAAGGAAATGCATGCCAAATCTCTTAAGTCGCTGTGCAACGCGTATAACACTGCACAGTGGCGGACGTCTATCATAAGAAAATAGCTATATACATATATACCTTTGTTTGAAATGTACGTTCCGCCGTTTTGGAAACAATTTAGAAGGGTCTCCTTGTTTTAAACATTTCGTGTCATATCAGACACGTAGGTAAATACTGAGGCTATAGCTCGCTTTTTGGAAATCCCTTCAATAACTATCAATGCATGCAAAATATATTCAGGTACTGTCCTCTGACTAGTCCTGCTCAGTACGAAAACATATAGCAATATCATAAAAACGTACTGCTCTATAAGAAATCAATCCCAAAATATGCACATGAATACTACGTGCGTCTGGTGCGTACGGAAATCAAAATCCATGAATGTGCCATACATGCGCACAGAAACAATATCTAAGTGCATCGGGTGTGCACGAAACATCTGTCGTAGGCCACATGTGTGCCTGACAGCAAAATCAAGTGCATCTGACATGCACGAAAAAAATCTCGATTTAGTGCATCGGGTGTGCACCAAAATCACCCTTCAAAACATGCGCCCAACATGCGCGAAAATCCAAATCAAGTGCATCCATCGTGCACGAAATCATGAAATCCAATATCAAGCGCCGAACGTGCGCAAAATCAATCAGGTGCACAAGGTGCACAAAACAAATATCGAGTATCACAATCGAAATCGAAGTCCAGTGCATCTAAGTACACAAAAGGCGTATCACTGCACTGCAAGCATATATAAACTATACCGAGTGTAGGAACGAAATCGTATGCATGCATACGCACAAAACCAACTCAACTGTTTAAAACCGTAAAATCACAAACATGTGAAACTAAAGCACGAAAACGATATCAAGTGCAACACTGTGCAAAGATCGTAAATCCTCAATCATCAAAATCAAATCATACGAATAAATCACCCAAAACATCGTAATCAATAATGGCGGAATAGTACTGCTCAAGCGCATCCTCTAAGAATCTCGGCCAACTGTCACGGTCACTAGTGGGACGTCTCGTCGATGATCATGAATTCTGGCCTGCTGGTGTGCGTAACAATGACCACTCCTGGGTCAAGGTCTTCACTGTGAATTACCAATCTTTCGGTCCATCGGCTCATCGGCCTGTCAGGTGTGCTAACGGGGACGATTCCGTTCTGGCACTTCTCTGGTCATCTCTTGGTCAATCATCGCGACCACTCGTAAGACAGCGTATTACTGGCGTCGGCCTCTGGCTCTCTGAATATACGTGACACATCTGATTCTGGGTGCAAGTATCATTGCAGCAGTGTCCTGGAAGGAATCCTGCTCATGGTCTCTTCCATGTCTCGCCTCTGCCAACTGTCCGGAAGTCATCGTCCTTTCCTATATCTGCATCTTGCTCCAGAACGGCTGCATACCCATCGCGACTCCTTCTGGAAGGTATATCCAGTACTCTTCCTCGGCATGCGTATCGCATCTCTGATGTCGGCGGAGTGGAACGTCGTCTTATCCAGATCTTGTACGGACCTCTTTACTCCACTTTCTCTAATGTCGACTGCTTCGGAATCGTCTCATCATGGCTACATGGACTGAGCTCCAACGGCTATCCTCATATCGGGAGTCTCCCAAGAAATGCATCTCACCACCTAGCATCCGAATTAAGTCGAACCATTCGATCGATTCGCCAAAACCTCATAATCCCCCAAGAGCTCAACATCTTGGTACAGTTTAATAGTATCGAATACATACCACAGCATCGGTGGTCCAGCCGTAGAAGGGCAAACCCAAGCCTCACTAATGGCGCCGTAGAACTGCCGCAAACCCGAAGGTTCAAAGGCTTTCACACGGTCATTAAGTCGAGTTAGGGTTTCATTCTTCTAGAGGGACCATAGAATTGCCTGCATGTCTTTCCGACTACTTTAAACTTGGAATAATAGGTTTCCGACATTTGATCGTCTCTGTCGACCCTCACGTCTCTGCGTGAAGTCGTTTCTAGCTGGAATCAATCTATCTGATGACCTCTCATCGGGTAGGCGAACGAACCACATGTCCTAGTCATTCATCCTCGGGTGACTAGCGACCTTCTATCATCTCTTAGTACAATCTGTACTGCAATTGCTCCAATATATGGGGCGATATCTCGTCGCTCGCAGCAACAACTGGCTCACTCGTCTGCATGCTGAACGGTGCCTCAATCATCAGGAGTAAGCAACACACCAACGGTCATCAAAATCTGGCTGGCCTCTATCATTGGCTCAATCCTCTAGTGTCGATCAGCACCTCCGAGTAACCTCATAAAGGCGATCCGCCAATCGCTCGTGGCGCGGAAACACAGTAAAAAGACACATCTCTGCAATCGTGTGTCGCCGGAATTTCTCCCTGGTCAGTCCTCGTTCGTGACGAGCTTGTGCTGACCGCAACTCTAGCCGTAGCTCTCCCTGCCCGTAACCGTAGTAGCAAAACCAAACTGGTACCGATGAGGCTAGATCAGGAAGGAATATAATACTGAACAAGGAAATGTACATCCTAAGGCTTCATAAGTGGAGTAGCGTATCGTAAATATGCCGCGGAACATACCAACGGTACGTCACTCTACTTTAGTCACCTATTCCATCAACCAAGGGTCATCCTACGCTCCGAAGGTAAAACCTAACGCTTTGATACCAACTTTGTCACGATCCGAAAGTATGGAACATGACCGGCACTTAAACTACGAACGTCTCGAGGCGTACGTAATCTAAGTAAACCGAAAACCCAGAAATCCAAACCAAAAAAGTAGTAGAGTGCAGGAAAAACCAACTTAAAGCAAGTAGTTTCAATAGCATAAGCCGAATTATGCGGTTTTTAAAAACATCAAAAATTTACTGAAAATTTCGGCAGAGTCTCCTTTGTAAATACTGGCCCCCAAACGGGATACAACATGAATAGTATACGAAATCAAGAAAAAGGCATCCCCAAGCGGGAGCTAGCTCTTCGTCAATCGACGGTCACAACCACACAAGCAATATAATATACAACGCCAACGGTGAGGATCAAAACTCAAAAGGAAACTCAAAACCACCAAATATATAACGAGCGACTCTAAGGTCGAAAGAATAAACAACACTGGTCTTTATCTCAATAAATACATGTTTGGTTGATGGAATTTACTAGATACAACTGAATAATATTATACAAGGTAATATGATGGGTACGATACAAGAAAAACCCACCTACTAGCAAGTCACCCGAATGAAACTGAGCCCGCAAAGCCGTAATGAAACCTGTACTGTAAAACCTGCAAGAAACTGGGGCACAATGGGGGTGAGTTGCCAACTCGTGAATAGAAAAACATCTACGCACAGAAATCGCATAAATAACGCAATCCTAGGTCAATGATCATAATATGTTCTCAAATAGGAATAACACGTAGCCTATAACAAGGCTAGGGTACATATCTAACCCGAGTGTAATCTCATGTGCCCGTGTCAGTGCCTCAGGTAGCAATATATCATATGAATGAGGTATGAATGCATGAAAACAGAATACATGTAAATGAAGAACTGTTTTCATAAATTAGTGAGATTTCCTTTGTATTTTTAAATTGAGGTATCATAAATGAAATCAGTATCAACAGTGTCTAGCATCGACACAAAACATAAATCTCAATGTCTCGAAATATCAATGTCTCAATCTCAATACCTAGGGCGCCGTCAGTCCAGACCGGCCCCTACCATCCATCTCAAGACCACGACAGTATCCTCCGGATATCCGACGTGTCGGGTAATATCACCGGTAGGTAGTGCTCCCCAGCCAGGCTCAACGTCAACACCATATTCCTCTTGCCCCGGGGTACCATACCGGGCCCACCATGTACCCGAAACGGTTCCTCCACTCCTCGAATTGGGTCTCGAAATTCATCAGCAAACTCATGGTGGACGACTCATACATCATGGGAAAACCGCACTTTTTATTTTAAAAGGGAGAAAAGGTTTATTTATGTTTTTGCGGTTTTCCTCCAAATCCAAGAAATCTGATGAAATCCGAATCCAAGTCATCAATAGCATGTAAACAGTGAATATAGGCATGAGAATCCATGAATGCGACACAACAATGAATAATAACATGCATGAAGTAGTAGGCAATAACTACAATGTCTAACTAGCATATAAGGCAAGTACACTAATATCATGTCTAAACTATTAGCTAACAACCTATGTCAAATGAAATAGTATTTTCTAAAGTGTTCGTGACATGTCAATTACCGATGAAGATGTGTGTGAGCCGGCAAGTAAGTGTACGTGGTATATACGCGTCATCGGTAATGGTGCTGGTGTCCTAACATCATGATATTAATAATGCAATAAGAAATTATAATATAAGTATGCGATGCGGAGCGAACAGTAAAAATGAGCGGGAGCTGAATACTAGACGCAACTATAACTAATCTGCACTAATCTAATATAAATCCTACAAATGGTGCCTTTTGAAATAACACGAATCATGGGGTTTTGAAAATAGGGGCTACGGTGTTTTTAAGAAAAGATACGTTTTTTGAAATATCCGTAGAATCCCTTGACCTGTCTTTTAAAATACGCATGATTCGTAAGCTTTGAAATAGGTAAGAATCGAATCTAATCTAACAACTAAACTAAGCTAAAGGGCTAAGCTAACAAGCTGGACTACAGGTAAGGAAACCGCCTAACGTCTGAGTCGATACATATACATACCGTATATATATTAGTCGGTGATCCCGCCTCAATAATATCATATCCGATACCATATCTATAATCAGATATCCCAAGTCAAGAGTGCGGATCAATCATCAAGATATAGCTCGTACGTAAATCCGTCGTACGGCATCCTCCAATTCTGGGTACGGGTCAAAATCACATTCATCATACTATTCACCTGGTATCCTCTTTATCAATATTATGATCTGGTACTGATCTACATCTAGTACAATACTGATATCGCCTAAGTATGCATGCACGTGTGTAAAAACTACGTCAAGGACCCGCTACAACGTCATGTCGTATCTCAAATACGAACCCCGCTATATCACCGATCTCACGGCCTCAAATCAAATCTCATCGACTCATCATAAATCCCAAGTACTATCCTCAAATCCGTATGTGAACACACAGTCCCATACCTATGTGAACACATAACTATATATTCCCGAATAAGCACAAAAGAAAGAAGAAAGTATGCAAGTATGGGTGGGTGTGTGCAAGTGTGGTGCGACCGCTACTCTAGGGTTTCGCGACACTCAATCATCCAAGAACACCAAATATCCATATTTATCATCAATAACTCAAACAATATATAACCAATATATATATATATATATATATATGTGTGTGTGTGTGTATACGTGTCCGTATACATCACCATGAACTGCGGGGGTGCTATACGCCATCCACCCGACTTCTCCCCGTAGATATAAATCTACTCACCTGGTCCTCGCTCGCCGGTGCCGACGTCGCCATGCGCTTGCTGGTCGTCTTGAAGTCTACATGGGGTACCTACATATCATAACGCACCGTATCGCATTAAAACTAAATTCGAAATCGAAACGGCATACGAAAATCAAATCGGCGCGCGTATCACGCATAGGTCCAAACCTATCGCCTACGCATGCAAGAATAGTCAAACCAACCCTCGATATCGATGTACAAACGTCAAACCATCGAGAAAAATCCAATCACACTCATTTGCACATTCCCGCACACTAATTTTAATATAAACTAGGTTAAAACTCACAAAAACCCCAAATTCACTTTAAAAGCCGTTTTTGCGAAAAACTAGCAAGCAAAATTACCCGTTTTAGTGCAAAACTCGATGTTTAAACAATTCTAGCGGCCATAATACTTATTAAATAACTTAAATAAGTCATAAAAACCATTTCCATAATTTAATCACATAAATTTGCATAATTTCCAAAATCCTAGATTGCAAAAATATCAATTTTAACACTTTTTATTGTAAAATTCACAATTTTACAATTAAACTTGATTTTGCATATATTAAATGGTTAAACCACTCATGGAAACCTTAATGATGTGCTAAAAATCCTAACTAGATTTTAATCCCACGTTTTTATTTAATTTCTAAAACCTAGTTAGCAATTTAGCATAATTATCACCATTTTTAAACTAACAAATTAGCAACTAGTAACCAAATTAGATTTTACATTCAATTACATGTTAATCCCCTCATTACAATCATAAGCTAATGATAAAGAACCTAATTTAATTCAAACCCTAGCTTCAATTCAAAATTCCCAATTGAATTTCCAAACATTCAATTAAACCCACAATTTAACACTTAATAGCTTCATTAAGGAATTTAAATCAAAAAAATGAATAATGGGTCAAAAGTTATACCTCACAAACCATGATCAAACTTGAATTCTAGACCTCCATTTTGAAATCCTTGCACCAAGATCCATGCTAAAGGAGATGAGGGAAAATGGGTAGGAGGTGGATTTTGATTTGGATTTTTGCTTGATTTTTTGTGGATTTTTCAAGCATTTTTGAAGAACTTTTTTAAAGAGAAGGAGATGAAGAATGAAGGGCTGTTGGGGTTCAGATTTTGGCCAGAAAATGAGTGGGGGAGGAGAGAGAGGGAGGTGGAGAAAAATGGGGAGAAAGTCAAAGTCAATTCAAGGTCAAAAGTCTAACTAATTTATCCATTTTCTTTTCTTTTCTTTCATTTCTTTTCCTTTGAAATTCAAGTGGGGAAAAAAATGGGGGCTGCTGAATTTATCTAAGGGGAGAAGTAAGTGGGGGTGTGTGGGTGTGGGCACGGGTGTGGGGTGATGAAAAATGATAAATACAATACCCCAAACATCCATTTACGCTAAAAAAAAGCCTTTTTTCTTCAATAATTTCTAAACCGTTTTGGCAAATGATTTCGTTCCAAAAACCACATGATAAATTTTTATTTAAAGTTTTATGATGCACAAAATTTGTTTCAACTCATTCCAATTTGTAATTTTCCCTAATTAAATGTATTAGTGACGGCTTAAAATAATAATAAAATAATAATTTTTTTCAGAAAATTTGAAATTTCACCAGCGGCTCAATAAACACCAAATAATAGCAATTAAATAGCTAGAATATGTATATTTAATTTTTATAATAAGATATTTGTATTTTGACTTTTTACAGAAAACCCCTTTATTTTACCGATTTTTCGAAATTTCACCGAAACGATTTTCAAAACGCTACAGTCTAGTCTTCGCCTAAAGCTCTAGCTTGGCTCTGATACCACTGTAGGGTTGCTAGGCACGCGCACAAGGGTCTACGAGGCATCAACCATGCCCGATTAAAAATTTAGCCGTGCCGAACAACCCGAATACGGAACTTTAAACTAGAGATTAGGCGAAAACAAGCATGTTAACAACTTTAACACTAAGTGAGAGGGATTACAACCTTTGTAGATCCGGTCTTTCACTTCATATGCTCCGTGTTGTGGTCCCTTCGCTGCGATCATCGGGATCCGGACTCTCGAGAGGTTCCACGAAGAGAAAGACGCAACCTTTGCTTCCGATCTTCGATACTAAGATGATCTACCTTGAAGTTTCTTTAACACAAGCTAACACTCATGAAATGATGTGAACACCCTCATCTAAATGGCAAGGGAAGATGAGGAAGATGAAGTAGGATTTTTGCTCTCTTTATTTATCTTTTTCTCATATTTATTCATCACTTTTGAAAAATCAAGCAAGGTTTTTCATGAAAGAATGAAGGAAGAAGAAGATGAACATAATAATAATCCTTTTGTGATGAATAGGAAAAGGAGATAATGATCAATTATGCAACCATGGTTCACTTAACCATTTTAGAGAATTAACCAAGGGTTAGGGTTTTGGGTTGAGTTAAGAATGAGTCATAAGTAAATATCTTTTCCATGACAAAACAAAAACCTTCTAGAATCATCTAGAAATCATTAACCCAAATCAAACCCTAATCTTGTTTAATCTCTACTAAACATGTTGCATTATTTATCATATCATGTTACAATATTATATATCACATATATAATATTTATTGTAACCAAACAAAATAATACAATTAACATATATCGCATATATATCAATGTATTACCCGAGTGAGAAAAAGAATATTTTAGTGAGCTAATATTAGTTAATGTAATTTAATATATCATATATATTATTACACATTAAATTATCGAATCAACACTTGATCCGACAATCCGGCTATATCGCATATAACCGACTAATATTTATCCGTACCGATTCATCGAATCAACACTTGATCCGATGACCCGGCTGATATCAAATATCGCGAGAATATAATACGGTATCACATATCGCATTATCCTCGGTCCCGCACATATCACATATGTTCACCTACTCCGTTTTGCCTGAGTCAAGAAACCTCTGTGTAGGACTCTAAAGAATCGTCAATACGCCGGCAGTAGGTGATGATCATATCAAACACCCACAAGCTGCAAGCGGTCAGCTAAACGTAACAGCTACCCAGGTATTGAGCGCTCAGAAGATCAACAAGCAAGCCTGTACATTCTCCTGCGAATCCAAACAGTAACACTCCCGTACAGTCCGGTCTCGTCGTCTGATATGTTGCATATCTCGCCTAGGGGTGGTAAACGTCAGACCCCAGTAGCTTGATAAGTCGTGTCGATTTGAGGTCTATAACAGTTCGAGAAACTACTGATAACACTTACCAGTAAATCTCAGCAACCCTGGCCAGGGATTTCCGGTTATAGCCAATCGAACACAGCACAACATCAACTCCCTATACCGGGAGAGACGAATCCCCTCCTATCGCTAATTGCCTCCATATGATTCGGGACTGTACCCAAAAGCCACCTTTTTGCACGCCTTCATGGACGTGGTATGATGGAAATCAAAGCACAGTGGGAACCACACAAGACTCTATGACGATCTCGGGTCAACAGACTACTCTGTACCAGTGTCACCGGAGAACTGCCATCTGACGTATGGTATAATACCATCTGGGAGTTCTCGGCGAGTCCGTCCAGTGTACCCAGTCTCCACTGAGCACCCGTACACCATCCTTGATTTCAAACACCGATGGATATGGGATCATCCATCGTCCATCATATGGATCAAGATGCGTATACACTAGTCTACTCTGGTGCATCGATGCCCTGTCTCGATACACCCACGACTAGGAACAGTTATAGGATGTACTCGTCGACTACCGTGGCCCCACTAGTATGATCTCATCATAGTCCCAGTAGTCGAGTACATATCCTAAGGGCTTTATCAACATGTAATATAGAGACAATCAGAGTACATGTTAAGATAAAGTACAACCAAATAGCATACTATTATGTCGAGCAAGAAAGTCCTCCCTATATATGTCCTAGCATCCACTACAATATACATCGTATGTACAGTAATGGCCTCTAGGGCATACATATAACTAACAGAGCGCATATGAGATATGTGCGGGACCGAGAATAATGCGTGTATGTGATACCGTATTTCATTCTCGCGATGAATGTTTCGATTGGTTATATGCGATATAACCTAGTTATCGAATCGTAGATTGATTCGATAAGTCGATACATTGGATACTAGTCGGTTATGTGCGACATGACCGGATCATTGAATCAAGTGTTGATTTAATGATTTAATGTATAATTATATATATTTGATATATTACTTTGCATTAACTAGTATTGGTTCACTTTAATAGGATTTTCTCACTTGTAGTTCATAAGTTGTATATGTGATATACTTTTGTGCACTACAATGTGTCATGTTTGATGATGCATGTAAATTGGTTTTGTGTTAAGACTTAAACCATGGTTATGATAATAGTTAGGGTTTTGATTTATTTACTTATTTATTTATCTATTCTTTTTTGATAAATAAATAAAAGATAACAAAATGGTTTCTTTCATGAAGCTTGATGAAGCTTCATGAAGCTTTGACTAAAGTGACCATTTTGTCATCTTCCTTGACCCTAACCATTCTCACATGACCATGGTCTATTCTCTATACTTAACCAAGGTTAGAAGATGATAAGTATTCATTTTTATTATTCTTTTAACAACACTTATCATAATTCTAGCTTCATCTTCTTCTTCATCTTCAAGAGAGAAAGCTTGATGCCATCAATGGCAACTTGAGCTCTAAAGTGAGAAATCCAATTCTAAAGTGAACCCACCTCCTATTTCTTCACCCTCTACCTCTTGCCATGTTGTTTTGGGTGTTTTCTTCACAAGTTTTACAACTTTGTGAAGTCGGAGCTTGAACTTGTGATGCCTCGACGTAGATCGTCTTCGGCACGATGCCGACGACCTAGTCCGCCCATTTCTCCGATCAAGCCGATGATTGAGTCCAAGATTCGAGACGGACAGCAAGAGGATGTCTACGTGGAGCTAATGAAGTGGATATCCGGATCTACAAAGGTTGTAGCTTCTTATCTTTAGTTAAGTTGTTAACTAGATTCATATTTCGCCTAAATTTCTAGTCAACGATCCGTATTAGGGTTTCTCGGCACCCATAAAATTTGAAATTGGCATGGTTGATGCCTTGTGAGCCCTTTTTAGTGTGCCTAGGAACCCTACAGTGGTATCAGAGCCTAGCTAGAGCCTTAGGAAAAGTCTAGACGACGTTTGAAACCCGAATACACATCGAAACCCTAACACATCATGCTCTCTGGACTTTTTCTGAAAACTGGGTTTTTTCAAGATTAAAAATGCTTAAAAAAATCAGCAGGGAATTCTAAGAATTACGGTGCAAATTTTTTCCAATGAACAGTAGAATGTGCGGCGGAACCGCGGCAGAAGCATGGCTTCTGCGGCGGTTCCGCGGCCTAATGATGACGTCATCCCTCCTCCTTTGCACAGTAATTCATCATTTCAGCAGCTGAGTTTTATGGGTATTTTTAATATTTATTCAAGAGTTGAATTTTCTGGGGTGTTTTAGAGCTTCGATGTTTCGATCGGATTATCAAATTTTGTCTTTGTGTTTTTCCGGATGACTTTAGAATATGTTAAAAAGTTCGACCGGATATAAATACCCAACTTTTCCCCTACCGGAAAATATCCAAGTGTTGGATTTTTGTGTGGTTTAATGACGTTCTAAGTAGTGCAAGTAATGCGATGGCCCCTCTAGAAGACAACAAACCTTAACTCGATTATGTGACCGTCTTGAACTGCCCTTTGAACCTTCGGGTTTGGGGCAGTACGGCGTGCCACATGTGAGGCGTTGGCTTGACCCTTCTACGGCTGGACCGTTGGTACTGAGGCATGAAGTGAATGCCTTTGAACCTATTTCATGTGTTGAACGGTTTCGGGAAAACTTGGGTGTTCGAATGTTCGATCGGAAAGTTTAATATATTCTATTTATCCGGAATGGGATACAATAATTGGAATTCACAAACAGTTATGAGATAACTGAATGAATGATATAAATCTAGCAGTTTAGTTTCATTTGATATTGAAAAGAGTTTTCGATAATGAGACTAAAATGCGAGGTTTATAACTGTTAGGCATGTGATGTCTAAGTATTTCATTTTGATTAGGCATGTGATGTCTAAAGAGATTGCGGATTCCAACTGTTGTAGTTTTACACTTTTTTTTCTGTGACCGTAAGTGTAATATGTGATATCGCCGGTTTCGTTGCTATATGTCAACGACAATTGGGATGCGCATATTTACTTATGTTGATGACATGTGATGTTATGTGTTGCTGGATATGTTATATTGGATCGTCGTGTTTGAATAGCCGGGGGTTTTTATGTGAGATGAGTGTTTTTCATTTTCATTCATGTAAAAACTTGTATGTAATATTCTTTTATTTTGGGGCACTTCCAGGTTGCGGAAGATGTCACCCTTTGTATATTATTTATTTTTCCGCATTAGGATAGACCCAAGGAGGGGAGCACAAGTAACCGGGTTCTAGGGTCCAGTGGGAGACCATATCGAGGAGTCGAGTCCGGGTCTCCTAACCCTAGAATTGGCAGGGTTGCTTGCAGCTCTCGTTGGGGTCTAGGGGTGTGGGATTGGCTATTCATCACGACCGTGGAATCCGTGTTTTATACTGGCTCGTATTGAAAACACGGACGTCCTAGTATATCCAATATTTCATATGATATTTTCTGCTGCGATATCTGTGATGTGATCATGTGATGTTCTGTGATAGATACAGTATATAGTATATATGATATATTATATAGACGTTACTTATGTTTTGCACCCGCACTAGCCCTGCCCTGCTCTGTCGTTAGTTACCTAACCTAACGGTGCACGAGGGGACATCGAGGCGAATGCGGATGGCATAAGTGTACGTCGTATTTATCTGTGATGTTTAGGTATTTAAATGATGGGACTTCATTAATGTGATTAATGAAAGAAAAGAAACCAAATGATGTTGTAGAATCAAATTTTAAATAAAACAGGTAGCTACAGTTCTTGCTTTGCATAGCGGTATATATGATATACCCTGCACCTTATTCGATGAGGAAAGGACTGAGATCCCTTCACCGGGAGTGACTCCTTTAGCGATAACTGGCAGATGCTACACACTCGGTTTGACTTTTGATTGCTTCTATAATTTCTCCTTTGCACAGTGATATATATGATATATCCCGCACCTCATTCGACGAGGAAAGGGCCGACGATCCCTTCACCAGGAGTGACCCCTTTAGCAAAACTAGAAAAGCCTCAAAATCACTCCATTTCAAAACTACATTTGATCCTACAACGATATCAAGTTCATTACGCAATAGGTTTTCTGAAAACCTGCGTAGCCCTCCGTCATTTCAGATAAGTACTAATTAGTATTCGTGCTATGGTAGTTTGGCATTCGTCAAGGCGTAGTGTACGGTAGCTAACTAGTATTTATCTGCTTATGCATATGATGCAGATTGGATTAGGGTATTCGTACGGCGTTGTTTGGCATTCGTCAAGGGTCGTGCGGGTGGGTTTAATTCAATCAAGAAATGTACGGGTTGAACTTGACTAGTGGACTATGGGTTGTTTGGCATTCGTCAAGGTCATAGAACACTAGGGGTAAAATATTATCGGGAATTTCAAGTGTTGAAATTTGCAAAGAGATTGCATACCTTCTATGGGATAGTTGGATCCGGATACCCACTGCGAGTAAGAGTTACTCCTGGGAGAGTTTTACACATTGCAATTAGCTGATCAAGTAGGTGTCTAGAAAGGTGTCAACGAGATTACGCCTCTGGGAAAACGAGGTTTACATTAATTAGGTTCGTGCGAAAGCACGGGGGACCTCCCTCAAAGTACCGACACTGGCCTGGCTGAAAGATTGGTGAACTTGTAGTGTGTAATTAATCCCGGCTAGTCTTTCCTTTTAGGGTTTGAAGGAAGATTTGATAAAAACCAGTGGGAGCCATCCGGATTAAATAAGATAATAACCAATCTGATCTTGCACGAGCATACGCTAAAGTGTTTTCTTCTCTCTCTCTCCAGGTAGCGACAAGTTCATGCCTTAATCAAGATAATAATATGGATGTATTGACCGAACCCGCATGTTTTACTGTGCAGGGGAACGTTGAACCCGTTCTATCTTATAAGTGTTATAAGAATGAACAGAAAACAGGAGAATATCTGGATTCTCACACCGCCCAAAAGGAGAACATGCATGTTGATGCATCATCTTCGGGTGTGTTTGTCATTGAGAACTGTTTCTCAGTTCACTCTACGTCCTGGGTATTGGATACCAGATCAGGATCCCACATATGTAAGATGTTACATGGGCTACGAAAAGGTAAAGAACTGGGAAAAGGTGATCATTCCGTTCAAGTAGGGAATGGGGCAAATGTTGCAGCCAAAGCAGTTGGCGAATATCACCTAGTATTACCATATGGTGATACACTGATTCTGAATGAGTGCTATTATATACCGAACATGATGTGCAACATTATATCAGTTTCTTTATTGAGTAAAGAGGATATAATTTTGTAGTACAGGATAATGTTATGAACATATTCCTAGATCAAAAGTTGATTGCATCAGGCTCGTTACATAATGGCATATTCATTCTAAATCAAAATACAGTTCTCAATATACAAAACACACACAAGAGGAAAAGTTCAGAAATGAACGAATCCTACTTATGGCATTGTAGACTTGGTCACATCAATGCGACACGACTGGCTAAGTTACATAAGGATGGTTATTTGAATCCGTTCGAATTATCATCTTATGATACTTGCCATTCATGTCTCAAAGGAAAAATGACCAAAGCTCCGTTTAGTGGACACGGAGAAAGAGTTACTGAACTCTTAGGACTAGTACATAGTGATGTATGCGGTCCCATGTCTACCCATGCTAGGAACGGTTCTTCCTACTTCATTACATTCACTGACGATCTCTCTAGATACGGGCATGTGTTCTTTTTGAAACACAAGTCTGAAGCTTTTGAGAAATTCAGAGAATATAAGCAAGAAGTAGAGAACCAAACGGGCAAAAGTATTAAGATCCTTCGATCTGATCGAGGAGGAGAATACTTGAGCAATGAGTTCCAAGATTATCTAAAAGAGAATGGGATTCTCTCTCAGCTTACTCCACCTTATACACCACAGCACAACGGTGTATCGGAACGAAGGAATCGCACCCTATTAGATATGGTGCGTTCAATGATGAGTACAGCTGAGTTACCTATTTCCTTCTGGGGGTATGCGCTTGTGACAGCCATACACCTATTGAATATGGTTCCTACCAAATCAGTGCCTACCACTCCATATGAGATATGGAAAGGGAAGAGACCATCTCTTAAGTATGTTAAGATATGGGGTTGTCCAGCCTATGTCAAAAGACAAAATCCGGACAAACTCGAGGCAAGATCAGTCTTATGTAAGTTTGTAGGATATCCCAAAAATTCACAAGGGTATATCTTCTACCACCCTGAGGAACAAAAGGTGTTTGTTTCTCGACATGCCACTTTCTTAGAAAAAGGTTTTCTTATGAAACAGATTAGTGGCATTGAGGTAGAACTGGAAGAGGTTCCAGCAACACAAACAATAACTGAAGATTTAGTAGAACCAGAGGATTCAGTAGTACCCGACGAACCCCAGCCTCTCCGCCGATCTAGCAGGGTTTCTCATCCACCTGAGAGATACTACGGTTTTCTCATTGACGGTGGAAGCGAAGATTGCATCATGGAGGATGATGACCCAACTAGCTTCGAGCAGGCCATCACGAGTAGGGACTCAGTGAAATGGCTGGATGCTATGCGGTCCGAGATGGAATCCATGTACACCAACAAAGTATGGACTTTGGAAATTGCTCCTGAAGGGGTAAAACCCATTGGGAGCAAGTGGATCTTTAAGAAGAAACTTGGTGTACATGGGAAAGTGGAGACTTTCAAAGCTAGACTTGTTGCAAAGGGTTTTCGTCAAAGACCAGGTGTGGACTATGACGAAACCTTTTCTCCAGTGGCTATGCTTAAATCCATCGGGATCATGCTTGCCATCGCTGCATATCATGATTACGAAATCTGGCAAATGGATGTTAAGAACGCCTTTCTAAATGGTGATTTAGAAGGTGCGTGTACATGACTCAGCCAGAGGGCTTCGTAGACAGTGGGAGCAGCGGGAAGGTGTGCAAGCTGCTTAAATCCATTTATGGATTAAAGCAAGCATCGCGGAGTTGGAACATCTGCTTTGATGTCGTTATCAAAGAGTTTGATTTCATCAAAAATCCAGATGAACCTTGTATCTACAAGAAGGTGGCAGAGAGTAAGGTTGTCTTCCTCGGATTGTACGTGGACGACATACTCTTGATAGGAAATGACATTCCTATGCTGCAATCGGTCAAGCTCTTCTTATCACTAAGATTCTCAATGAAAGATCTTGGTGATGCCTCCTGCATATTGGGAATCAGGATCTATAGAGATAGATCCAAACGGATATTGGGATTGTCCCAATCCAGGTACATTGACATAATACTAAAGAGGTTTGGTATGGAAGAATCCAAGCGTGGGAACTTGCCCACGATCTCTGGAGTCACTCTCTCCAAAGAGATATCTCCCAAGACTGATTTGGAGAGAGCTCGCATACAAGGGATACCCTATGCTTCGGCTGTAGGCTCTATCATGTATGCGATGCTATGTACCAGACCCGATGTAGCATACTCACTAAGTGTAGTGAGCAGGTATCAAGCTGATCTTTGAGAGAGTCACTGGACAGCTGTGAAGAGTATTCTCAAGTACTTGCGAAGGACTAAAGAGATGTTCTTGGTGTATGGTAATGGAGAACTCCAAGTGGAGTCCTTTACCGATTCGAGCTTCCAGAGTGATAAGGACGACTCTAAGTCGCAGTCGGGCTTTGTCTTTACCCTTTACGGAGGGGCGGTTAGCTGGAAGAGTTCCAAGCAGGAAACCGTGGCAGACTCAACGATGGAGGCTGAATACATCGCTGCCAACGATGCTGCCAAAGAGGCTGTCTGGAACAAGAAGTTCATTACTGAACTCGGAGTGGTTCCATCCATTGAGCATCCAATACCTTTGTATTGCGATAACAATGGAGCGGTGGCTTTGGCCAAGGAACCCAGGTCCCATCAGCGATCCAGGCATATTCTGAGGCGGTATCACCTGATCTGGGAGATAGTTGATCGCCGGGAGATCGAGGTCAGGAGGGTTGACACGAAGAACAACACGGCGGATCCACTCACGAAGGCCATTCCCCAGATACAGTTTGAGAGACTCTTCGGGATGCTCGGTATGCGATACTACAGCAGCTGGCCCTAGTGCAAGTGGGAGATTGTTAGTTGTATGTATGCCCTAAAGGCCAGTATTGTACAGATGATGCATATTATATTGGATGCTTGGACATATATAGAGATGACTTTCTTGCTCGATATGATAGTATGCTATCTGGTTGCTCTTTATCTTAACATGTACACTTGTCTCTTTAAACTGTCTTATAGTTACATGTTGATAAAGCCCTTAGGATGTGTACTTGACTATCTAGACAATGATGCAGATCATACTAGTGGGGACATGGTAGTCTATAAGTACATCCTTCAAGGTCCCTAGTCGTGGGTGTATCGAGACAGGGCATCGATATACCAGTGTAGACTAGCGTATACGCTTCTCGACCCATGAGATGGGCGATGGATGATCCCATATCCATTGGTGTTTGACATCAGAGATAGTATACGGGTGCTCAGTGGAGACTGGGTACACTGGACGGACTCGCCGAGAACTCCCAGATGGTATTATACCTCACGTCAGATGGCAGTTCTCAGGTGACACTTGTACAGGTTAGTCTGTAGACCCGAGATCGTCATAGAGTCTTGTGTGATTCCCACTGTGCTTTGATCTCCACCTTACCACGTCCATGAGGGCGTGCAAAACGGTGGTTTTTGGGTACAGTCCCGAGTCACATGGAGGCAATGAGCGATAGGAGGGGTTTCGTCTCTCCCGGTATTGGGGGTTGATGTTGCGCTGTGCTCGATTGGCCGTAACAGGGAAGTCCCTGGCCAGGGCTGATCAGAGATTTGCTGGTAAGTGTTACTAGTAGTTTCTCGACCCGTTATGAGCCTCACATCGGCACGACTTATCGGTTATTGGGGTCTGACGTATACCACCCCGAGACTTGATATGCGACATATCAGACGAACAGACCGGACTGTACGGTAAGTGTTACTGGTTGGATTCACAGGAGTGTGAACGGGCTAGCTCGTCGATCTTCTGATCGCTCAATACCCGGATGGCCGTTACGTTTAGCAGACCGCTTGCGGCTTGTGGGTGCTTGATATGATCATCATCTGCTATCGGCGTATTGACGAGTCTTTAGAGTCCTACACAGAGGTTTCCTGGCTCAAGCGAAACGAAATAGGAGCGCATATGAGATATGTGCGGGACCGAGAATAATGCGTGTATGTGATACCATATTTCATTCTCGCGATGAATGTTTCGATTGGTTATATGCGATATAACCTAGTTATCGAATCGTAGATTGATTCGATAAGTCGATACATTGGATACTAGTCGGTTATGTGCGACATGACCGGATCATTGAATCAAGTGTTGATTTAATGATTTAATGTATAATTATATATATTTGATATATTACTTTGCATTAACTACTATTGGTTCACTTTAATAGGATTTTCTCACTTGTAGTTCACAAGTTGTATATGTGATATACTTTTGTGCACTACAATGTGTCATGTTTGATGATGCATGTAAATTGGTTTTGTGTTAAGACTTAAACCATGGTTATGATAATAGTTAGGGTTTTGATTTATTTACTTATTTATTTATCTATTATTTTTTGATAAATAAATAAAAGATAACAAAATGGTTTCTTTCATGAAGCTTGATGAAGCTTCATGAAGCTTTGACTAAAGTGACCATTTTGTCATCATCCTTAACCCTAACCATTTTCACATGACCATGGTCTATTCTCTACACTTAACCAAGGTTAGAAAATGATAAGTATTCATTTTTATTATTCTTTTAACAACACTTATCATAATTCTAGCTTCATCTTCTTCTTCATCTTCAAGAGAGAAAGATTGATGCCATCAATGGCAACTTGAGCTCTAAAGTGAGAAATCCAATTCTAAAGTGAACCCACCTCCTATTTCTTCACCCTCTACCAAGTTGTTTTAGGTGTTTTCTTCACAAGTTTCACAACTTTGTGAAGTCGGAGCTTGAACTTGTGATGCCTCGACGTAGATCATCTTCGGCACGAAGCCGACGACCTAGTCCGCCCATTTCTCCGATCAAGCCGACGATTGAGTCCAAGATTCGAGACGGACATCGAGAGGATGTCTACGTGGAGCTAAGGAAGTGGATATCCGTATCTACAAAGGTTGTAGCTTCTTATCTTTAGTTAAGTTGTTAACTAGATTCATATTTCGCCTAAACTTCTAGTCAACGATCCGTATTAGGGTTTCTCGGCACCCATAAAATTTGAAATTGGCATGGTTGATGCCTTGTGAGACCTCTTTAGTGTGCCTAGGAACCCTACAGTGGTATCAGAGCCTAGCTAGAGCCTTAGGCGAAGTCTAGACGACGTTTGAAACCCGAATACACATCGAAACCCTAACACATCATGCTCTCTGGACTTTTTCTGAAAACTGGGTTTTTTCAAGATTAAAAATGCTTAAAAAATTTAGCAGGGAATTCTAAGAATTACGGTGCAAATTTTTTCCAATGAACAGTAGAATGTGCGGCGGAACCGCGGCAGAAGCATGGCTTCTGCGGCGGTTCCGCGGCCTAATGATGACGTCATCCCTCCTCCTTTGCACAGTAATTCATCATTTCAGCAGCTGAGTTATATGGGTATTTTTAATATTTATTCAAGAGTTGAATTTTCTGGGGTGTTTTAGAGCTTCGATGTTTCGATCGGATTATCAAATTTCGTCTTTGTGTTTTTCCGGATGACTTTAGAATATGTTAAAAAGTTCGACCGGATATAAATACCCAACTTTTCCCCTACCGGAAAATATCCAAGTGTTGGATTTTTGTGTGGTTTAAGGACGTTCTAAGTAGTGCAAGTAATGCGATGGTCCCTCTAGAAGACAACAAACCTTAACTCGATTATGTGACCTTCTTGAACTGCCCTTTGAACCTTCGGGTTTGGGGCAGTACGGCGTGCCAGATGTGAGGCGTTGGCTTGACCCTTCTACGGCTGGACCGTTGGTACTGAGGCATGAAGTGAATGTCTTTGAACCTATTTCATGTGTTGAACGGTTTCGGGAAAACTTGGGTGTTCGAATGTTCGATCGGAAAGTTTAATATATTCTATTTATCCGGAATGGGATACAATAATTGGAATTCACAAACAGTTATGAGATAACTGAATGAATGATATAAATCTAGCAGTTTAGTTTCATTTGATATTGAAAAGAGTTTTCGATAATGAGACTAAAATGCGGGGTTTATAACTGTTAGGCATGTGATGTCTAAGTATTTCATTTTGATTAGGCATGTGATGTCTAAAGAGATTGCGGATTCCAACTGTTGTAGTTTTACACTTTCTTTTCTGTGACCGTAAGTGTAATATGTGATATCGCCGGTTTCGTTGCTATATGTCAACGACAATTGGGATGCGCATATTTACTTACGTTGATGACATGTGATGTTATGTGTTGCTGGATATGTTATATTGGATCGTCGTGTTTGAATAGCCGGGGGTTTTTATATGAGATGAGTGTTTTTCATTTTCATTCATGTAAAAACTTGTATGTAATATTCTTTTATTTTGGGGCACTTCCAGGTTGCGGAAGATGTCACCCTTTATATATTATTTATTTTTCCGCATTAGGATAGACCCAAGGAGGGGAGCACAAGTAACCGGGTTCTAGGGTCCAGTGGGAGACCATCTCGAGGAGTCGAGTCCGGGTCTCCTAACCCTAGAATTGGCAGGGTTACTTGCAGCTTTCGTTGGGGTCTAGGGGTGTGGGATTGGCTATTCATCACGACCGTGGAATCCGTGTTTTATACTGGCTCGTATTGAAAACACGGACGTCCTAGTATATCCAATATTTCATATGATATTTTCTGCTGCGATATCTGTGATGTGATCATGTGATGTTCTGTGATAGATACAGTATATAGTATATATGATATATTATATAGACGTTACTTATGTTTTGCACCCGCACTAGCCCTGCCCTGCTCTGTCGTTAGTTACCTAACCTAACGGTGCACGAGGGGACATCGAGGCGAATGCGGATGGCATAAGTGTACGTCGTATTTATCTGTGATGTTTAGGTATTTAAATGATGGGACTTCATTAATGTGATTAATGAAAGAAAAGAAACCAAATGATGTTGTAGAATCAAATTTTAAATAAAACAGGTAGCTACAGTTCTTGCTTTGCATAGCGGTATATATGATATACCCTGCACCTTATTCGATGAGGAAAGGACCGAGATCCCTTCACTGGGAGTGACTCCTTTAGCGATAACTGGCAGATGCTACACACTCGGTTTGACTTTTGATTGCTTCTATAATTTCTTTTTTGCACAGTGATATATATGATATATCCCGCACCTCATTCGACGAGGAAAGGGCCGACGATCCCTTCACCGGGAGTGACCCCTTTAGCAAAACTAGAAAAGCCTCAAAATCACTCCATTTCAAAACTACATTTGATCCTACAACGATATCAAGTTCATTACGCAATAGGTTTTCTGAAAACCTGCGTAGCCCTCCGTCATTTCAGATAAGTACTAATTAGTATTCGTGCTACGGTAGTTTGGCATTCGTCAAGGCGTAGTGTACGGTAGCTAACTAGTATTTATCTGCTTATGCATATGATGCAGATTGGATTAGGGTATTCGTACGGCGTTGTTTGGCATTCGTCAAGGGTCGTGCGGGTGGGTTTAATTTAATCAAGAAATGTACGGGTTGAACTTGACTAGTGGACTATGGGTTGTTTGGCATTCGTCAAGGTCATAGAACACTAGGGGTAAAATATTATCGGGAATTTCAAGTGTTGAAATTTGCAAAGAGATTGCATACCTTCTATGAGATAGTTGGATCCCGATACCCACTGCGAGTAAGAGTTACTCCTGGGAGAGTTTTACACATTGCAATTAGCTGATCAAGTAGGTATCTAGAAAGGTGTCAACGAGATTACGCCTCTGGGAAAACGAGGTTTACATTAATTAGGTTCGTGCGAAAGCACGGGGGACCTCCCTCAAAGTACCGACACTGGCCTGGCTGAAAGATTGGTGAACTTGTAGTGTGTAATTAATCCCGGCTAGTCTTTCCTTTTAGGGTTTGAAGGAAGATTTGATAAAAACCAGTGGGAGCCATCCTGATTAAATAAGATAATAACCAATCTGATCTTGCACGAGCATACGCTAAAGTGTTTTCTTCTCTCTCTCTCCAGGTAGCGACCAGTTCATGCCTTAATCAAGATAATAATATGGATGTATTGACCGAACCCGCATGTTTTACTGTGCAGGGGAACGTTGAACCCGTTCTATCTTATAAGTGTTATAAGAATGAACAGAAAACAGGAGAATATCTGGATTCTCACACCGCCCAAAAGGAGAACATGCATGTTGATGCATCATCTTCGGGTGTGTTTGTCATTGAGAACTGTTTCTCAGTTCACCCTACGTCCTGGGTATTGGATACCGGATCAGGATCCCACATATGTAAGATGTTACATGGGCTACTAAAAGGTAGAGAACTGGGAAAAGGTGATCATTCCGTTCAAGTAGGGAATGGGGCAAATGTTGCAGCCAAAGCAGTTGGCGAATATCACCTAGTATTACCATATGGTGATACACTGATTCTGAATGAGTGCTATTATATACCGAACATGATGTGCAACATTATATCAGTTTCTTTATTGAGTAAAGAGGATATAATTTTGTAGTACAGGATAATGTTATGAACATATTCCTAGATCAAAAGTTGATTGCATCAGGCTCGTTACATAATGGCATATTCATTCTAAATCAAAATACAGTCCTCAATATACAAAACACACACAAGAGGAAAAGTTCAGAAATGAACGAATCCTACTTGTGGCATTGTAGACTTGGTCACATCAATGCGACACGACTGGCTAAGTTACATAAGGATGGTTATTTGAATCCGTTCGAATTATCATCTTATGATACTTGCCATTCATGTCTCAAAGGAAAAATGACCAAAGCTCCGTTTAGTGGACACGGAGAAAGAGTTACTGAACTCTTAGGACTAGTACATAGTGATGTATGCGGTCCCATGTCTACCCATGCTAGGAACGGTTCTTCCTACTTCATTACATTCACTGACGATCTCTCTAGATACGGGCGTGTGTTCTTTTTGAAACACAAGTCTGAAACTTTTGAGAAATTCAGAGAATATAAGCAAGAAGTAGAGAACCAAACGGGCAAAAGTATTAAGATCCTTCGATCTGATCGAGGAGGAGAATACTTGAGCAATGAGTTCCAAGATTATCTAAAAGAGAATGGGATTCTCTCTCAGCTTACTCCACCTTATACACCACAGCACAACGGTGTATCGGAACGAAGGAATCGCACCCTATTAGATATGGTGCGTTCAATGATGAGTACAGCTGAGTTACCTATTTCCTTCTGGGGGTATGCGCTTGAGACAGCCATACACCTATTGAATATGGTTCCTACCAAATCAGTGCCTACCACACCATATGAGATATGGAAAGGGAAGAGACCATCTCTTAAGTATGTTAAGATATGGGGTTGTCCAGCCTATGTCAAAAGACAAAATCCGGACAAACTCGAGGCAAGATCAGTCTTATGTAAGTTTGTAGGATATCCCAAAAATTAACAAGGGTATATCTTCTACCACCCTGAGGAACAAAAGGTGTTTGTTTCTCGACATGCCACTTTCTTAGAAAAAGGTTTTCTTATGAAACAGATTAGTGGCATTGAGGTAGAACTGGAAGAGGTTCCAGCAACACAAACAATAACTGAAGATTTAGTAGAACCAGAGGATTCAGTAGTACCCGACGAACCCCAGCCTCTCCGCCGATCTAGCAGGGTTTCTCATCCACCTGAGAGATAATACGGTTTTCTCATTGACGGTGGAAGCGAAGATTGCATCATGGAGGATGATGACCCAACTAGCTTCGAGCAGGCCATCACGAATAGGGACTCAGTGAAATGGCTGGATGCTATGCGGTCCGAGATGGAATCCATGTACACCAACAAAGTATGGACTTTGGAAATTGCTCCTGAAGGGGTAAAACCCATTGGGAGCAAGTGGATCTTTAAGCAGAAACTTGGTGTACATGGGAAAGTGGAGACTTTCAAAGCTAGACTTGTTGCAAAGGGTTTTCGTCAAAGACCAGGTGTGGACTATGACGAAACCTTTTCTCCAGTGGCTATGCTTAAATCCATCCGGATCATGCTTGCCATCGCTGCATATCATGATTACGAAATCTGGCAAATGGATGTTAAGACCGCCTTTCTAAATGGTGATTTAGAAGAGTGCGTGTACATGACTCAGCCAGAGGGCTTCGTGGATAGTGGGAGCAGCGGGAAGGTGTGCAAGCTGCTTAAATCCATTTATGGATTAAAGCAAGCATCGCGGAGTTGGAACATCTGCTTTGATGTCGTTATCAAAGAGTTTGATTTCGTCAAAAATCCAGATGAACCTTGTATCTACAAGAAGGTGGCAGAGAGTAAGGTTGTCTTCCTCGTATTGTACGTGGACGACATACTCTTGATAGGAAATGACATTCCTATGCTGAAATCGGTCAAGCTCTTCTTATAACAAAGATTCTCAATGAAAGATCTTGGTGATGCCTCCTGCATATTGGGAATCAGGATCTATAGAGATAGATCCAAACGGATATTGGGATTGTCCCAATCCAGGTACATTGACACAATACTAAAGAGGTTTGGTATGGAAGAATCCAAGCGTGGGAACTTGCCCACGATCTCTGGAGTCACTCTCTCCAAAGAGATATCTCCCAAGACTGATTTGGAGAGAGCTCGCATACAAGGGATACCCTATGCTTCGGCTGTAGGCTCTATCATGTATGCGATGCTATGTACCAGACCCGATGTAGCATACTCACTAAGTGTAGTGAGCAGGTATCAAGCTGATCCTGGAGAGAGTCACTGGACAGCTTTGAAGAGTATTCTCAAGTACTTGCGAAGGATTAAAGAGATGTTCTTGGTGTATGGTAATGGAGAACTCCAAGTGGAGTCCTTTACCGATTCGAGCTTCCAGAGTGATAAGGACGACTCTAAGTCGCAGTCGGGCTTTGTCTTTACCCTTTACGGAGGGGCGGTTAGCTGGAAGAGTTCCAAGCAGAAAACCGTGGCAGACTCAACGATGGAGGCTGAATACATCGCTGCCAACGATGCTGCCAAAGAGGCTGTCTGGAACAAGAAGTTCATTACTGAACTCGGAGTGGTTCCATCCATTGAGCATCCAATACCTTTGTATTGCGATAACAATGGAGCGGTGGCTTTGGCCAAGGAACCCAGGTCCCATCAGCGATCCAGGCATATTCTGAGGCGGTATCACCTGATCCGGGAGATAGTTGATCGCCGGGAGATCGAGGTCAGGAGGGTTGACACGAAGAACAACACGGCGGATCCACTCACGAAGGCCATTCCCCAGAAACAGTTTGAGAGACTCTTCGGGATGCTCGGTAAGCGATACTACAGCAGCTGGCCCTAGTGCAAGTGGGAGATTGTTAGTTGTATGTATGCCCTAGAGGCCAGTATTGTACAGATGATGCATATTATATTGGATGCTTGGACATATATAGAGATGACTTTCTTCCTCGATATGATAGTATGCTATCTGGTTGCTCTTTATCTTAACATGTACACTTGTCTCTTTAAACTGTCTTATAGTTACATGTTGATAAAGCCCTTAGGATGTGTACTTGACTATCTAGACAATGATGCAGATCATACTAGTGGGGACATGGTAGTCTATAAGTACATCCTTCAAGGTCCCTAGTCGTGGGTGTATCGAGACAGGGCATCGATATACCAGTGTAGACTAGCGTATACGCTTCTCGACCCATGAGATGGGCGATGGATGATCCCATATCCATTGGTGTTTGACATCAGAGATAGTATACGGGTGCTCAGTGGAGACTGGGTACACTGGACGGACTCGCCGAGAACTCCCAGATGGTATTATACCTCACGTCAGATGGCAGTTCTCAGGTGACACTTGTACAGGTTAGTCTGTAGACCCGAGATCGTCATAGAGTCTTGTGTGATTCCCACTGTGCTTTGATCTCCACCTTACCATGTCCATGAGGGCGTGCAAAACGGTGGTCTTTGGGTACAGTCCTGAGTCACATGGAGGCAATGAGCGATAGGAGGGGTTTCGTCTCTCCCGGTATTGGGGGTTGATGTTGCGCTGTGCTCGATTGGCCGTAACAGGGAAGTCCCTGGCCAGGGCTGATCAGAGATTTGCTGGTAAGTGTTACCAGTAGTTTCTCGACCCGTTATGAGCCTCACATCGGCACGACTTATCGGTTATTGGGGTCTGATGTATACCACCCCTAGACTTGATATGCGACATATCAGACGAACAGACCGGACTGTACGGTAAGTGTTACTGGTTGGATTCACAGGAGTGTGAGCGGGCTAGCTCGTCGATCTTCTGATCGCTCAATACCCGGATGGCCGTTACGTTTAGCAGACCGCTTGCGGCTTGTGGGTGCTTGATATGATCATCATCTGCTACCGGCGTATTGACGAGTCTTTAGAGTCCTACACAGAGGTTTCCTGGCTCAAGCGAAACGAAATAGGAGCGCATATGAGATATGTGCGGGACCGAGAATAATGCGTGTATGTGATACCGTATTTCATTCTCGCGATGAATGTTTCGATTGATTATATGCGATATAACCTAGTTATCGAATCGTAGATTGATTCGATAAGTCGATACATTGGATACTAGTCGGTTATGTGCGACATGACCGGATCATTGAATCAAGTGTTGATTTAATGATTTAATGTATAATTATATATATTTGATATATTACTTTGCATTAACTAGTATTGGTTCACTTTAATAGGATTTTCTCACTTGTAGTTCACAAGTTGTATATGTGATATACTTTTGTGCACTACAATGTGTCATGTTTGATGATGCATGTAAATTGGTTTTGTGTTAAGACTTAAACCATGGTTATGATAATAGTTAGGGTTTTGATTTATTTACTTATTTATTTATCTATTCTTTTTTGATAAATAAATAAAAGATAACAAAATGGTTTCTTTCATGAAGCTTGATGAAGCTTCATGAAGCTTTGACTAAAGTGACCATTTTGTCATCTTCCTTGACCCTAACCATTCTCACATGACCATGGTCTATTCTCTATACTTAACCAAGGTTAGAAGATGATAAGTATTCATTTTTATTATTCTTTTAACAACACTTATCATAATTCTAGCTTCATCTTCTTCTTCATCTTCAAGAGAGAAAGCTTGATGCCATCAATGGCAACTTGAGCTCTAAAGTGAGAAATCCAATTCTAAAGTGAACCCACCTCCTATTTCTTCACCCTCTACCTCTTGCCAAGTTGTTTTGGGTGTTATCTTCACAAGTTTCACAACTTTGTGAAGTCGGAGCTTGAACTTGTGATGCCTCGACGTAGATCATCTTCGGCAAGAAGCCGACGACCTAGTCCGCCCATTTCTCCGATCAAGCCGACGATTGAGTCCAAGATTCGAGACGGACAGCGAGAGGACGTCTACGTGGAGCTAAGGAAGTGGATATCCGGATCTACAAAGGTTGTAGCTTCTTATCCTTAGTTAAGTTGTTAACTAGATTCATATTTCGCCTAAACTTCTAGTCAACGATTCGTATTAGGGTTTCTCGGCACCCATAAAATTTGAAATTGGCATGGTTGATGCCTTGTGAGACCTCTTTAGTGTGTCTAGGAACCCTACATACTCCTCCGTATACACCATAGCACGTTGGTATATCGGGGCGGAGCAATCACACCCTATATGATAAGGTGCGCTCTATGATGAGTACTACTGAGTTACCTATTTCCTTTTGGGAGTTATGCACTTGAGAAGCTGCATACCTATTGAATAAGGTTCAAATCAAATCAATTGCCTACCACTTCATATGTGATATGGAAAGGGAAGAGCTCATATCTTAAGTTAGTTAAGATTTGGGGTTGACCGGCCTATGTCTAAAAGAAAAATCCGGACAAGCTCGAGGCAAGATCTGTAATGTAGAACTGGAAAGGTTCCAGCTATACAAACTACAGTAGAGGATTTGATAAAACCAAATGATTGAATAGTTAACAACGAACCACAGCCTCTCCGCTGATCTAGTAGGGTTCCTCATCCGCCTGAGACATACTTCGGTTTCTCAATGATAGTGGGAGCGAGGATTGCATTATGAGATGATGACCCAACTAGTTTCGAGCTGGCCATCAGGAGTGTGACTCTATAAGAATGGCTGGATGCTTAGCGATCTGAGATGGAATCCTTATACACCAACAAAGTATGGACTTTGGTTGCTATATCTGAAGGGTTAAATCCCCATCAGGAGCAAGTATATCTTGAGAAGATTACTTGGTGTAGATGGAAAAGTTGAGACTTTCAAAGTTAGACTTGTTAAAGGTTTTCGTCATCGACCAGGCGTGGATAATGATGAAACCTTTTCCAGTGGCTATGCTTAAGTCCATCCGGATCCTACTTGCCACGGCTACATACCATGACTACGATATCTGGCGGTTGGGTGTCATGACTGCTTTTCTAAAATGATGTTTTAGAAGAGAGCGTCTGTAAGTACACAGCCAGAGGGCTTCGTTGACAGTGGGAGCAGCGGAAACGTGTACAAGATGTTTTATAGCATAAAGCAGGCATCGCGGAGTTGGAACATCTGTTTTGATGTAGTAGTCAAATAGTTTAACTTCATCAAAATGGTAGATGAACCTTGTATATACAAAAAGGTAGTAGGGAGTATGGTGGTGATCTTCGTAGAGTACGTGGATGATATAATCTCGATAGGGAAGGAGTTTCCTATACTACGCTCGGTCAATCTCCGCTTATCACAAGGATTCTCCGTATAGGATCAAAGTGATACCTCCTAAATCCTGGGTTTTGGATCTATGAGATAGATCTAATTAGATGTTACGATACTCACTAGTTGTAGTGAGATGGTATCAGTTGATCCTGGGGAGAATCATTGGAAAGGTTCCAGAGTGATAAGGATGACTGAAAGTTAGTCACAGGCATTATCTTTACCCTCAGTAAAGAGACGGTATGTTGGAAGAGTTCCAAGCTAGATACCGTGGCAAACTAGACGATAAAGGCTAGATACAACGCTACTTGAGATGCTACCAAAAAGGCTGTCTGGGTGTATATTGGTTCATGAGATGAACTTCGTTCCTGCCATTGTGAGACAATGGAGTTGTGGCTTATGCCAAGGAACCCCGGTCCCATCAGTGACCCAGGCGTATTCTGAGGCAGCATCACCTGATCATGGAGATAGTTGATCTCCAGGGTGATCGAGGTTAGGAGAGTAAACTCAGAGGACAATACGGCGGATCCACTCACAAAGGCCTTTTCCCAGAAAGAGACTTTTATGGGATGGTTGAGTATGAGATACTGCAACCACTGCTATCAGATGGCCCTAGTGCAAGTGGGAGATTGTTAGTTATATGTATGCCCTAGAGGCCATTACTATACATAGGATGTATATTGTAGTGGATGCTTGAACATATATAGGGAGGACTTTCTTGCTCGACATGATAGTATGCTATCTGGTTGCTCTTTACCTTAACAAGTACACTGATTGTCTCTCTGTTACATGTTGGTAAAGCCCTTAGGATGTGTACTTGACTACCTGAACTATGATGCGGATCATACTAGTGGGGACATGGTAGTCCATAAGTACATCCTTCAAGGTCCCTAGTCGTGGGTGTATCGAGACAGGGCATCGATATACCAGTGTAGACTAGCGTATACCTTCTCGACCCATACAGAGGGGCGATGGATGATCCCATATCCTTTGGTGTCTGACATCAGAGATGATATACTGGTGCTCAGTGGAGACTGGGTACATTGGACGGACTCGCCGAGAACTCCCAGATGTTATTATACCTTACGTCAGATGGCAGTTCTCTGGTGACACTGGTACAGGTTAGTCTGTAGACCCGAGATCGTCATAGAGTCTTGTGTGATTCCCACTGTGCTTTGATTTCCACCTTACCACATCCAAGAGGGCGTGCAAAATGGTGGTTTTTGGGTACAGTCCCGAATCATATGGAGGCAATGAGCGATAGGAGGGGATTCGTCTATCCCGGTATAGGGAGTTGATGTTGCGCTGTGTTCGATTGGTTATAACCGGAAATCCCTGGACAGGGTTGCTGAGATTTACTGGTAAGTGTAACCAGTAGTTTCTCGAACTGTTATAGACCTCATATCGACACGACTTATTGAGCTATTGGGGTCTGACGTTTACCACCCCTAGGCGAGATATGCGACATATCAAACGACGAGACCAGACTGTACGGTAAGTGTTACTGGTTGGATTCACAGGAGTGTGAGCGGGATTGCTCATCGATCTTCTGATCGCTCAATACCCCGGTGGCCGTTATGTTTAGCAGACCGCTTGCGGCTTGTGGGTGTTTGATATGATCATCACCTGCTGCCGGCGTATTGACGAGTCTTTAGAGTCCTACACAGAGGTTTCCTGGCTCAAGCGAAACGAAATAGGAGCGCATATGAGATATGTGCGGGACCGAGAATAATGCGTGTATGTGATACCGTATTCTATTATCGCGATGAATGTATCGATTGGTTGTATGCTATATAACCTAGTTATCGAATCAATGATTGATTCGATAAGCCGATACATTGGATATTAGTCGGTTATATGCGATATGACCGGATCATTAAATCAAGTGTTGATTTAATGATTTAATGTATAATTATATATTTGATATATTACTTTGCATTAACTATTATTGGTTCACTTAAGATGGATTTTCTCACTTGATGTTCATATTGTATATGTGATATATTTTTGTGCACTTGATTGTATCATGTTTGATGATACATGCAAGCTTGGGTGTAGGTTTACTTTAAACCATGTTTAAGTGAATGGTTAGGGTTTTGTTATCTTTTCTTAACTATTTATTTTACTTATTTATTTTAGGGCAAGAAAAGAAATGGTTGCTTTTTTTGTTTGTTTCTTTGAATCTTTAAGAAGCTTTGACCATTCTTGTTTCTTTCCTAAACCTAAGCATTCACCTAACCATAGTTTATTCTCTACACATAACCATGGTTGCTAAAATGATAAGAATGACATTATTTTCCATTTATTCATTATTCTTATCATATTCTTTTTCTTCTTCTTCTTCTTCAAGAAGAAAGAAGCTTGCTAGCTTCAATGGTGACTAGAGAAAAAGAGTGAGAAATCCAATTCTAAAGTGAACCTACTTCCTATTTCTTCATCCTCTACCACTTGCCAAGTAGTATAGGGTATTTTCTTTAAAAGTTTCATGGCTTGGTGAAGTTGGAGCTTGATCTTGTGTTGCATCGACGTAGATCATCTTTGGCATCAAAGTCGACGACCTAGCCCGATCATTTCTTCGACGAAACCATCGCTAGAGTCCGGGATCCGATGATCGCAGCGGAGAGACATCATCACGGAGCTAAGGAAGTGGAGGACCGGATCTACAAAGGTTGTAGTCTCTTTCACTTAGCAGTAAAGTTGTTTATACTTGCATGTTTCGCCTAATATCTAGTTAACGATCTATATTAGGGTTTCTCGGCACCGGAAAATTTTGAAATTGGCATGGTTGATGCCTTGTGAGACCTCATTAGTGTGCCTAGGAACCTACACCCCTACTACTCGATCATGATCCCGGGAAGTGAAACGGTACATTTCACTTCCCCAGTTGTTGTTCCGTGGCCACAACGGAATAATCGCGAGTATCCGGACCCTTGTTTAACAAACTAATACGAACTTTTACCTTCACTTCCTACTACTTATCTACATATAACTTACAACATACTCATGCTCATATATACCTCTCTTCAAAATGTCTTAAGTTTGTGCATTTCAAACATTCGCACCCCTTACTTTATGTCTGCATGCATGCATCTTACTCTTATATACACCTGTTCGTTTTTATACTCCTTTTTCCTTATGAGGCAGTCCTACCCGAGTATAACTCGCTGGCGGACCTTCCTTTTCTTCCTCTATCTTTAGAATGTCCGTCAGATAAGAATGAGTATTATGGCGAGGATCAAGGTGTGAAGCCAACTTATGAAGATTATGCAGACTGGACGATGGAAGATTAGCTAGATCTAATTTTTGTTGTTGCCCACATGTTTAGGGCTTTTGTTTCTCCTCGATGTAATTAAACTACTTAGTTTATTTTACTCTTTCTTTTGGGATGTAATAAAGTTTGGTTAATGGAAATAAATGTCTTTCGCTTTTATTATTTTTGTTTCGGTACACATCCTACATGTTAAATATTCATACGCTTAACATAACTGTATTGAATAGACCACCTTCAATACAGCTAGGTTGCGGACCATGCCACATCATCCTTCTCCATCTTTTTTATGAAGCGGGGCATGACATATTTGTTAGTTGTATGTATGCCCTAGAGGCCAGTATTGTACAGATGATGTATATTATATTGGATGCTTGGACATATATAGAGATGACTTTCTTGCAGTATGCTATCTGGTTGCTTTTTATCTTAACATGTACACTAGTCTCTTTATATTGTCTTATAGTTACATGTTGGTAAAGCCCTTAGGATGTGTACTTGACTACCTGGACTATGATGCAGATCATACTAGTGGGGACATGGTAGTCCATAAGTACATCCTTCAAGGTCCCTAGTCGTGGGTGTATCGAGACGGGGCATCGATATACCAGTGTAGACTAGCATATACGCTTCTCGACCGATGTGATGGGCGATGGATGATCCCATATCCATTGGTGTTTGACATCAGAGAGGGTATACGGGTGCTCAGTGGAGACTGGGTACACTGGACGGACTCGCTGAGAACTCCCAGATGGTATTATACCTCACGTCAGATGGCAGTTCTCAGGTGACACTTGTACAGGTTAGTCTGTAGACCCGAGATCGTCATAGAGTCTTGTGTGATTCCCACTGTGCTTTGATCTCCACCTTACCACGTCCATGAGGGCGTGCAAAACGGTGGTCTTTGGGTACAGTCCTGAGTCACATGGAGGCAATGAGCGATAGGAGGGGTTTCGTCTCTCCCGGTATTGGGGGTTGATGTTGCGTTGTGCTCGATTGGCCGTAACAGGGAAGTCCCTGGCCAGGGCTGATCAGAGATTTGCTGGTAAGTGTTACCAGTAGTTTCTCGACCCGTTATGAGCCTCACATCGGCACGACTTATCGGTTATTGGGGTCTGACGTTTACCACCCCTAGACTTGATATGCGACATATCAGACGAACAGACCGGACTGTACGGTAAGTGTTACCGGTTGGATTCACAGGAGTGTGAGCGGGCTAGCTCGTCGATCTTCTGATCGCTCAATACCCGGGTGGCCGTTACGTTTAGCAGACCGCTTGCGGCTTGTGGGTGCTTGATATGATCATCATCTGCTACCGGCGTATTGACGAGTCTTTAGAGTCCTACACAGAGGTTTCCTGGTTCAAGCGAAACGAAATAGGAGCACATATGAGATATGTGCGGGACCGAGAATAATGCGTGTATGTGATACCGTATTTGATTCTCGCGATTAATGTTTCGATTGGTTGCATGTGATATAACCTAGTTATCGAATCGAAGATCGATTCGATAAGCCGATACATAGAATACTAGTCGGTCATGTGCGACATGACCGGATCATTGAATCAAGTGTTGATTTAATGATTTAATGTATAATTATATATTTGATATATTACTTTACATTAACTAGTATTGGTTCACTTTAAACGGATTTTTCTCACTTGATGCACATTGTATATGTGATATGCTTTTGTGCACATTTTTGTATCATGTTTGATGATACTTGATCATGTGGTTAAGTGTAAAGGATTAAACCATGGTTAAGAGATGATTAGGGTTTTGCCTTTTCATTTATTTATTTTTTTATTTATTTGGAAATGATTTAGATAAGAATGGTGGCTTCTTTTGTTTGTAGTTGAAGCTTCATGAAGCTTTGACTTATGCAACCATTCTTGTCATCATGCTTAACCCTAACCCTCTCAAGTGACCATGGTTTATTCTCTACACTTAACCCTAGTTAGATTATGATAAGTATGAATTTTTCTTTTCATTTTAAAACAACTTATCATAAACTAGCTTCATTTTCTCCTTCTTCTTCAAGAGAGAAAACTAGATGCCATCAATGGCAACTTGAGCAAAAGTGAGTGAAATCCAATTCTAAAGTGAACCCACCTCCTATTTCTTCACCCTCTACCTCTTGCCAAGTTGTTTTGGGTGTTTTCTTCACAAGTTTCACAACTTTGTGAAGTCGGAGCTTGAACTTGTGATGCCTCGACGTAGATCGTCTTTGACATGAAGCCGGCGACCAAGCTCGCTCGTTTCTCCGATGAAGCCGACGAATGAGTTCGGGATTCATGATGGACAGCGAGAGGACACCCACGTGGAGCTAAGGAAGTGGAGAACCATAGCATCTAACTTTTAGTTAAAGTGTTAACTAGTTTTTAGTTTCGCCTAGAAATCTAGCCGACGATCCGTATTAGGGTTTCTCGGCACCCATAAAATTTTAAATTGGCATGTTAGATGCCTTGTGAGACCTCTATAGTGTTCCTAGGAACCCTACAGTGGTATCAGAGCCTAGCTAGAGCCTTAGGCGAAGTCTAGACGGAGTTTGAAATCCGAAAGAACCCGAAACCCTAACCCGATAATGCTCTCTGGACTTTTTCCAAATTTGTTGTTTTTTGTCAATTAAAAATGCTTAAAAAATTCAGCAATGAAGTCTAAGAATTACGGTGCAAAAAGTTTCCCATGAACAGTACTTTGTGCGGCGGAACCGCGGCGGAAGCCTAGCTTCTGCGGCGGTTCCGCGGCTATTTGGTGACGTCAGCCCTAAGTGTTTGCACAGTAATTCCTGATTAATTATTCTGAGTTTTCTGGGAAATTTTAAATTGGCTCTTAAGTTGAGTGTTCTGGGGTTAAATTGGGAAACGATGTTTCGATCGGATTATCGAACCTTGTCTAAGTGTTTTTCCGGATAAATTTTAGAATATGTTAAAAAGTTCGACCGGATATAAATACCCAACTTTTCCCCTGTCGGGAAATTTCCAAGTGTTGGATTTTTCCGTAGTTTAACGACGTTCTAAGTAGTGCAAGTAACGCGATGGACCCTCTAGAAGACAACAAACCTTAACTCGATTATGTGACCGTCTTGAACTGCCCTTTGAACCTTCGGGTTTGGGGCAGTACGGCATGCCACATGTGAGGCGTTGGCTTGACCCTTCTACGGCTGGACCGTTGGTACCGAGGCACGAACTGAATGTTGTTAGACTTATTTCATGTGTTGAGCTGTATCGGGAAAACTTGGGTATTCGAATGTTCGATCGGAAAGTTTAACATTTTCTGTTTATCTGGAATGTGATACAATAATTGGAATTCACAAGTAGTTATGAGATAACTGAATGAATGTTATAAATCGAGCAATTTAGTCCCATATGATATTGAAAAGAGTTTTCGATAATGAGACTAAAATGCGGGATTTATATCTGTTAGGCATGCGATGTCTAAAGAGGTTGTGGATTCCAACTGTTGTAGTTTTACACTTTCTTTTCTGTGACCGTAAGTGTAGTATGTTCATATCGCCGGTTTCGTTGCTATACGTCAACGACAATTGGGGTATGCATACTTACTTACGTTGATGACATGTGATGTTATGTGTTGCTGGATATGTTATATTGGATCGTCGTGTTTGAATAGCCGGGGGTTTTTATGTGAGATGAGTGTTTTTCATTTTCATTCATGTAAAAACTTGTATGTAATATTCTTTTTATTTGGGGCACTTCCAGGTTGCGGAAGTTGTCACCTTTTGTATATTATTTACTTTTCCGCATTAGGATAGACCCAAGGAGGGGAGCACAAGTAACCGGGTTCTAGGGTCCAGTAGGAGACCAACTCGAGGAGTCGAGTCCGGGTCTCCTAACCCTAGAATTGGCAGGGTTGCTTGCCGCTCTCGTAGGGGTCTCGGGGTGTGGGATTGGCTATTCATCACGACCGTGGAATCCGTGTTTTATACTGGCTCGTATTAAAAACACGGACGTCCTAGTATATCCAATATTTCATATGTTTCTTCTGCTGCGATATCTGTGATGTGATCATGTGATGTTCTGTGATAAATACAGTATATAGTATATATGATATATTATATAGACGTTACTTATGTTTTGCACCCGCACTAGCCCTGCCCTGCTCTGTCGTTAGTTACCTAACCTAACGGTGCACGAGGGGACATCGAGGCGAATGCGGATGGCTTAAGTGTACGTCGTATTTATCTGTGATGTTTAGGTATTTAAATGATGGGACTTCATTAATATGATTAATGAAAGAAAAGAAACCTAAGATGTTGTAGAATCAGATTTTAAACAAAACAGGTAGCTACAGTTCTTGCTTTGCATAGCGGTATATATGATATACCCCGCACCTTATTCGATAAGGAAAGGACCGAGATCCCTTCACCGGGAGTGACTCCTTTAGCAATAACTGGCAGATGCTACAAACTCGGTTTGGTTATTGATTGCTTTTAAGAGTTTTGCTTTGCATAGAGATATATGTGATATATCCCGCACCTCATTCGACGAGGAAAGGGCCGACAATCCCTTCACCAGGAGTGACCCCTTTAGCAAAACTAGAAAAGCCTCAAAATCACTCCATTTCAAAACTTCATTTGATTCTACAACGATATCAAGTTCATTACGCAATAGGTTTTCAGAAAAACCTGTCGTAGCCCTCCGTCATTTCAGATAAGTCATGTTTAGTATTCATGCTGCGTTTGTTGACCTTGTCAAGGCGCAGTGTGCGGTAGCTAACCAGTATTTATCTGCTTATGCATATGATGCAGATTGGGTTGGGGTAGTCGTACGGCCTTGTTGACCTTGTCAAGGGTCGTGTGGGTGGGTTTGATTCAATCAAGAAATGACGGGTTGAACTTGACTTGCGGTCTATGGTTTGTTGACCTTGTCAAGGTCATAGATCGTTCGGGGCAAAATATTATCGGGAATTTCAAGTGTTGAAATTTGCAATGAGATTGCATACCTTCTATGAGATAGTTGGATCCCGATACCCACTGCGAGTAAGAGTTACTCCTGGGAGAGTTTTACACATTACAATTAGCCGATCAAGTAGGTGTCTAGAAAGGTGTTAACGAGGTTACGCCTCTGGGAAAACGAGGTTTACATTAATTAGGTTCGTGCGAAAGCACGGGGGACCTCCCTCAAAGTACCGACACTGGCCTGGCTGAAAGATTGGCGAACTTGTAGTGTGTAATTAATCCCGGCTAGTCTTTCCTTTTAGGGTTTGAAGGAAGATTTGATAAAAAGCAGTGGGAGCCATCCTGATTAGATAAGATAATAATCAATCTGATCTTGCACGAGCTTACGCTAAAGTGTTTTCTTCTCTCTCTCTCCAGGTAGCGACCATTTCATGCCTTAATCAAGATAATAATATGGATGTATTGACCGAACCCGCATGTTATACTGTGCTGGGGAACGTTGGTTCCGTTCCTTCTTATAAGAGTTATAGGAATGAACAGGAAATAGGGGAATACCAGGATTCCCATGCCACCCGAATGAAGAAAGTACATGTTGATGCATTTTCTTCGGGTGTGTTCGTTACAGAGAACTGTTTCTCCATTTGCTCCACGTCCTGGGTATTAGATACCGGGTCAGGATCCCATATATGTAATCAGTTACATGGGCTTAGGAAAGGTAGAGAACTTGGAGAAGGTGATAAAGACATTAGAGTTGGAAATGGTGCAATTGTTGCAGCTAAGACTGTCGGGGAATATCACCTTGCATTACCAACTGGTAATACATTGGTTCTGAACGAATGCTATTACATGCCGAACCTGATATGCAACATTATATCGGTTTCTTTATTGAGTAAAGAGGGATATAATTTTGTATTACAGGATAATGTTATGAACATTTTCCGTAACCAAAAGTTGGTTGGATCAGGCACGTTGTGCAATGGCATTTATGTTCTAAACCAATCAACAGTTCTGAGCATAACAAACACACACAAGAGGAAGAGTTCTGAACTGAACGAATCCTTCTTGTGGCATTGTAGACTGGGTCACATCAATGCGACACGACTGGCTAAGTTGCATAAGGATGGATATTTAAATCCGTTTGAATTTTCATTCTATGACACTTGCCAGTCATGTCTCAAAGGAAAGATGACCAAAGCTCCGTTTACGGGACACGGAGAAAGAGTTACCGAACTCTTGGGACTGATACATAGTGATGTATGCGGTCCCATGTCTACACATGCCAGGGATGGTTCTTCGTACTTCATTACATTCACTGACGATCTCTCTAGGTTTGGGTATGTGTTCCTGATGAAACACAAATCAGAAGCTTTTGAGAAATTTAGGGAATATAAACAAGAAGTTGAGAACCAAACCGGAAAAAGTATTAAAATCCTACGATCTGATCGAGGAGGTGAATAATTGAGCAATGAATTCCTGAACTTCCTAAAAGAGAATGGGATTCTCTCTCAGTTGACTCCTCCATATACACCACAGCACAACGGTGTATCAGAACGGAGGAACCGCACCCTATTAGATATGGTGCGCTATATGATGAGCACAGCTGAGTTACCTATTTCCTTCTGGGGTTATGCGCTGGAAACAGCAACATACCTATTGAATCAAGTTCCATCTAAATCTGTACCTACCACACCATATGAGATATGGAGTGGGAAGAGACCATATCTTAAACGAGTTAAGATATGGGGTTGTTCGGCCTATGTCAAAAGGCAAAATCCGGACAAGCTCGAGGCACGGTCAGTTCTCTGTAAGTTTGTGGGATATCCAAAGAATTCTTATGGGTATTTTTTCTACCACAATGAGGAACAAAAAGTGTTTGTTGCTCAACATGCCACCTTTTTAGAAAAGGAATTCCTTGAAAAAGAAATTAGTGGCAAAGTGGTAGAGCTGGAAGAGGTTCCAGATACACAAACCGTAACTGAAGATTTAGTGGAACCAGAAGATTCAGTAGCTCCCAATGAACCTCAGCCTCTCCGCCGATCTAGTAGGGTTCCTCGCCAACCTGAGAGATACTACGGTTTTCTCATGGATGGTGGGAGCGAGGATTGCATCATGGAGGATGATGACCCAACTAGCTTCGAGCAGGCCATCACGAGTGGGGACTCAGTGAAATGGCTGGATGCTATGCGGTCCGAGATGGAATCCATGTACACCAACAAAGTATGGACTTTGGAAGTTGCTCCTGAAGGGGTAAAACCCATTGGGAGCAAGTGGATCTTCAAGAAGAAATTTGGTGTAGATGGGAAAGTGGAGACTTTCAAAGCTAGACTTGTAGCAAAGGGTTTTCGTCAAAGACCAGGTATGGACTATGACGAAACCTTTTCTCCAGTGGCTATGCTTAAATCCATCCGGATCATGCTTGCCATCGCTGCATATCATGATTACGAAATCTGGCAAATGGATGTTAAGACCGCCTTTCTAAATGGTGATTTAGAAGAGTGCGTGTACATGACTCAGCCAGAGGGCTTCGTAGATAGTGGGAGCAGCGGGAAGGTGTGCAAGCTGCTTAAATCCATTTATGGATTAAAGCAAGCATCGCGGAGTTGGAACATCTGCTTTGACGTCGTTATCAAAGAGTTTGATTTCGTCAAAAATCCAGATGAACCTTGTATCTACAAGAAGGTGGCAGAGAGTAAGGTTGTCTTCCTCGTATTGTACATGGACGACATACTCTTGATAGGAAATGATATTCCTATGCTGCAATCGGTCAAGCTCTTCTTATCACAAAGATTCTCAATGAAAGATCTTGGTGATGCCTCCTGCATATTGGGGATTAGGATCTATAGAGATAGATCCAAACGGATTTTGGGATTGTCCCAATCCAGGTACATTGACACCATACTAAAGAGGTTTAGTATGGAAGAATCCAAGCGTGGGAATTTGCCCACGATCTCTGGAGTCACTCTCTCCAAAGAGATGTCTGCTAAGACTGATTTGGAGAGAGCTCGCATGCAAGGGATACCCTATGCTTCGGCTGTAGGCTCTATTATGTATGCGATGCTATGTACCAGGCTCGATGTAGCATACTCACTAAGTGTAGTGAGCAGGTATCAAGCTGATCCTGGAGAGAGTCACTGGACAGTTGTGAAGAGCATTCTCAAGTACTTACGAAGGACTAGAGATATGTTCTTGGTGTATGGTAACGGAGAGCTCCAAGTGGAGTCCTTTACCGATTCGAGCTTCCAGAGTGATAAGGATGACTCTAAGTCGCAGTCGGGCTTTTTCTTTACCCTTTACGGAGGGGCGGTTAGCTGGAAGAGTTCCAAGAAGGAAACCGTGCCAAACTCGACGATGGAGGTTAAATACATCGCTGCCAACGATGCTGCTAAAGAGGCTGTCTGGATCAAGAAGTTCATTGCTGAACTTGGAGTGGTTCCATCCATTGAGCATCCAATACCTTTGTATTGCGATAACAATGGAGCGGTGGCTTTGGCCAAGGAACCCAGGTCCCATCAGCGACCCAGGCATATTCTGAGGCGGTATCACCTGATCCGGGAGATAGTTGATCGCCGGGAGATCGAGGTCAGGAGGGTTGACACGAAGAACAACACGGCGGATCCACTCACGAAGGCCATTCCCCAGATACAGTTTGAGAGACTCTTGTGGATGCTCGGTATGCGATACTACAGCAGCTGGCCCTAGTGCAAGTGGGAGATTGTTAGTTGTATGTATGCCCTAGAGGCCAGTATTGTACAGATGATGTATATTATATTGGATGCTTGGACATATATAGAGATGACTTTCTTGCTCGACATGATAGTATGCTATCTGGTTGCTCTTTATCTTAACATGTACACTAGTCTCTTTATATTGTCTTATAGTTACATGTTGGTAAAGCCCTTAGGATGTGTACTTGACTACCTGGACTATGATGCAGATCATACTAGTGGGGACATGGTAGTCCATAAGTACATCCTTCAAGGTCCCTAGTCGTGGGTGTATCGAGACGGGGCATCGATATACCAGTGTAGACTAGCATATACGCTTCTCGACCGATGTGATGGGCGATGGATGATCCCATATCCATTGGTGTTTGACATCAGAGATGGTATACGGGTGCTCAGTGGAGACTGGGTACACTGGACGGACTCGCTGAGAACTCCCAGATGGTATTATACCTCACGTCAGATGGCAGTTCTCAGGTAACACTTGTACAGGTTAGTCTGTAGACCCGAGATCGTCATAGAGTCTTGTGTGATTCCCACTGTGCTTTGATCTCCACCTTACCACGTCCATGAGGGCATGCAAAACGGTGGTCTTTGGGTACAGTCCCGAGTTACATGGAGGCAATGAGCGATAGGAGGGGTTTCGTCTCTCCCGGTATTGGGGGTTGATGTTGTGCTGTGCTCGATTGGCCGTAACAGGGAAGTCCCTGGCCAGGGCTGATCAGAGATTTTCTGGTAAGTGTTACCAGTAGTTTCTTGACCCGTTATGAGCCTCACATCGGCACGACTTATCGGTTATTGGGGTCTGACGTTTACCACCCCTAGACTTGATATGCGATATATCAGACGAACAGACCGGACTGTACGGTAAGTGTTACTGGTTGGATTCACAGGAGTGTAAGCGGGCTAGCTCGTCGATCTTCTGATCGCTCAATACCCGGGTGGCCGTTACGTTTAGCAGACCGCTTGCGGCTTGTGGGTGCTTGATATGATCATCATCTGCTACCGGCGTATTGACGAGTCTTTAGAGTCCTACACAGAGGTTTCCTGGTTCAAGCGAAACGAAATAGGAGCGCATATGAGATATGTGCGGGACCGAGAATAATGCGTGTATGTGATACTGTATTTGATTCTCGCGATTAATGTTTCGATTGGTTGTATGTGATATAACCTAGTTATCGAATCGAAGATCGATTCGATAAGCCGATACATAGAATACTAGTCGGTCATGTGCGACATGACCGGATCATTGAATCAAGTGTTGATTTAATGATTTAATGTATAATTATATATTTGATATATTACTTTACATTAACTAGTATTGGTTCACTTTAAACGGATTTTTCTCACTTGATGCACATTGTATATGTGATATGCTTTTGTGCACATTTTTGTATCATGTTTGATGATACTTGATCATGTGGTTAAGTGTAAAGGATTAAACCATGGTTAAGAGATGATTAGGGTTTTGCTTTTTCATTTATTTATTTGTTTATTTATTTGGAAATGATTTAGATAAGAATGGTGGCTTCTTTTGTTTCTAGTTGAAGCTTCATGAAGCTTTGACTTATGCAACCATTCTTGTCATCATGCTTAACCCTAACCCTCTCAAGTGACCATGGTTTATTCTCTACACTTAACCCTAGTTAGATTATGATAAGTATGAATTTTTCTTTTCATTTTAAAACAACTTATCATAAACTAGCTTCATTTTCTCCTTCTTCTTCAAGAGAGAAAACTAGATGCCATCAATGGCAACTTGAGCAAAAGTGAGTGAAATCCAATTCTAAAGTGAACCCACCTCCTATTTCTTCACCCTCTACCTCTTGCCAAGTTGTTTTGGGTGTTTTCTTCACAAGTTTCACAACTTTGTGAAGTCGGAGCTTGAACTTGTGATGCCTCGACGTAGATCGTCTTTGACATGAAGCCGACGACCAAGCTCGCTTGTTTCTCCGATGAAGCCGACGAATGAGTTCGGGATTCATGATGAATGAGTTCGGGATTCATGATGGACAGCGAGAGGACACCCACGTGGAGCTAAGGAAGTGGAGAACCGGATCTACAAAAGTTGTTGCATCTAACTTTTAGTTAAAGTGTTAACTAGTTTTTAGTTTCGCCTAGAAATCTAGCCGACGATCCGTATTAGGGTTTCTCGGCACCCATAAAATTTTAAATTGGCATGTTCGATGCCTTGTGAGACCTCTATAGTGTGCCTAGGAACCCTACAATATTTCTATCTAGAACAAACTTATATCCATCTTTATCAAGTAAAGAAACTGATATGATGTTGCAAAGTATGGAAGTTACATAGTAGCAGTTGTTCAAAATCCTAGTATTGCCGCTTGGCAATACTAGGTGATATTCACCGATGGTTACAGCATTAACTTATGCTATGTTCCCTACTCTGAGGGACATATCACCCGGTCCAACCATTCTACTTTTTCTCGGTCCTCATAATAAATTACAGATATGAGATCCTGATCCGGTATCTAGTACCCAGGAGGTAGGGTTGACTGAAAAATTGTTTTCAATAACAAATACACCCGAAGAAGATGCACTAGAATGCTTCTCCTTCAATAGGGTCATATGGAATTCCTTACAGTCCTCTTTCCTTTCTCCATACTCGTGACAGTTGTCACAAGATTGAGCCAAATCGAAGTTCCCCAGGCCGATGTAATAAACTAGTCCGGTCAAGTCATATATTTTATTATCTTGATTAGGGCGCGATATGGTTGCTACTTGGAAAGAGAGAAACGAAACACTCAGCGTGCGCTATAGCAAGATTAGATTGGTTATTAGTTTATTTTGCTGGGTTCTCTTAGCACCCCGCTATGTTTCGGCACGCATCAATTATGCTATTTCAAAAATCTAAGGTGCCGAGTGAGCCCGAACCAAGGATCTAACTAGAGAATTAAGGTTTTTAAAGCATGTAAACAACTTTACACTAAGTTAAATAGGAATACAACCTTTGTAGACCGGTCCTTCACTTCTAAAGCTCCATTTAGTAGTCTCTTAGCTCTAAGTGGTGGTGTCCCGGACTCTCCTTAGGCTTCACTAGGCGAAAGGAACGAGCTTGCTCAAGGATCTTCGAGGCCGAAGATGATCTACGTCGAAGAATCTCTAACTCAAGTTACCTCTTCACTAATTGATGGATTAGTAAAATAAACAGCCTGTACTAAATGGCTAGTTTGGTATAGATTGATGAAGTAGGAATTTTTCTCAATTTAGAATTATTTTTCTCTTTTCCTTTTCACCTCACTTGAAATCAAGAGAAGAAAAATGAGATGAAGAAGAAGATGAAGTGTTGAACCATGGTGAGAAAATATCACAAGTGATATTTGTAGAGACTTAACTATGGCTAAAGATAATGGTTGGGTTAATAAATATCTAGAGTAAAACAAAATTAGTGGACTAAGTCAAGTTTTATCCATGCTTCTACAAGCATCTTTAGCCATGCTAATTTCCACCTAATTTTGATTTTTTCCCTTAATAATTAATTACCTAAATTATCTTTAGTTAGGTATGAATCTTATACACGTAAGTCCAATGTATCATCTCGCATGACACAAAAAGAATACATTAATATTTATCACATATATATTTAAATGTATTAAGAGAAAAGAAATTCTTAAGTGAGCTAATATTAGTTAATATATATTAATATATCAAATCTGATTATATATTAAATTATTAAATCAATATTTGATTTAATAATCCGGCTATATCGCATACAACCGACTAATATCATTTACATGTATATCAAATATACATATAACAAATTATTGAATCAACACTTGATTCAATAATCCGGTTATATCACATATCACGAGATTAGAATACGGTATCACATACACGTATTAATCTCGGTCACGCACATATCACATATGTGCCCTACTTCGTTTCGCTTGAGCCAGGAAAGCTCTTTGTAGGACTCTAAAGACTCGTTAATACGCCAGCAGTAGGTGATGATCATATCAGTCACCCACAAGCCGTCAGCGGTATTAGCTGGATGTAACGGCTACCCAGGTATTGAGCGATCAGAAGATCAAAAAGCAATCTTTTCCATGCTCCCGTGAATCCAATAAGTAACACTACCGTACAGTCCGGTCTCTTCGTCTGATATATCGCATATCGACTCTGGGGATGGTAAACGTCAGACGCCAATAACTTGATAAGTCATGCCGATGTGGGGCTCATAACGGGTCGAGAAACTACTGATAACACTTATTAGTAAATCTCAGTATCAGCCCTGGCCACGGACTTCCTGTTATGGCCAATCGAGCACAATGCAACATCAACCCCCTGTAAGTCCATGTCATGCACCCCACGAACTTGCGGGGATGCGGATTATATGAAAAACGATTATCAAAGCTTCGTAACACGGACTTGAGCGCATGAATCGTTTCTAAACCATTGCTAACAAGCTACTAGAGGTTCAACTACTTGGATACGAAGTTATACCTCACGATACTAGTCCTTCGGGTCTTCATCGCGGTCCACCACTCCTCGTAGGCTCCTTGGAACATCGGCACCTCAGCGGCCTCCTCGAATCAAAGACGATCCACCCAAAAGCTCCTACGCCAAGCTTAATCTCAAACTTGAAATAACTAGGTTGCTTAAAGTGCTAATTTAAGCTACCTAGGCGATATAGAGTGAGGTTATGGAAGTATTAGTCTAGCTAACCCTTGATCTCAACATATGAGAGGCTAGGGTTAGGGTTTGAAGAGAGAGTGAGCTTGAGGAGAGAGAAGGTGACGATGATAATGAAATGAATAATGAACTCATATGAATATATCAACCATAACAATTAATCAAATAACTAATATAAATGATTTATCATCATAGTTAGATTCATTCACCTAGTGTGATTCATCATATGACTCATTAACTCATTAATGAATCATTTAATGCAAAGGATGAATCACACAAATGAGTCATTAAGCAATTAATGCCCATGCCACCTTAACCCCTTAGTCACCACTCTTCTAGAAGCTTCCCGACAAATTACAAGAACGCCCCTCCAATCCGTGAAAACATGGAAAAACTTTAGACTGTATAAATCCAATAACTCGATACTAGAATCTGGCTTAAACCAAAGCCGACTAGTAAAAACTTTCCGAAAAGTCGTACGTGCATAAACACACGTATGCGTCCGAACCCTTGTCGTAAAACCATACGACCTCTATATCGTTTCGCCTGGAGTAGGGAAACTCTCTGTGTGGGACTCTAAAGACTCAACACTACGCTGGCAGTGGGTTTAACCACAGACCGCAAGCGGCACTAGCTGTACGTAACGGTCCATAGGTAGATGTCGATAAGAAGGCCGATGAGGAAAACCATCCGAACCCCTACTGAGCCTGATGTGACAATCTCCATACAGTCCGGTCTGTTCGTCTAAGACTATCGCATATCAAGCCTAAGGGGCGGCAAGCGTCAGTCCCCTAATAGCTGTATAAGTCGTATCGGAGCGAAGCCCATTACACCATGAGAAGCTACTGGAACCTACCAGTATATCTCGCTTGCCCTGGCCAGGGACTTTACGTAATGACTCTCTGACACAGCACGATATAATCTCCCAATACCGGGAGAGACGAATCCTATCTAACCACTACTGCCTCCAAGTGCTCGGGACTGCACCCAACTGCTACCTGTTTGCACGACTCCTTAGAGCCGTGGTAGGGTAGCAATCTAAGAACAGTGGGACACACTCGAGGCAAAGTAGCAGTGTCAAGTCTGCGGACTATGCTGTACTCATGTCATCTGGGAACTGTTAACTGACGATGGGTATAATACCAACCAATCAGTTCCCAGCGAGTCCTGTCCGGTGTACCCGTAACCTAACGAGCACCTGCATACTATCTCCAGTACGACGTACTGATGGCTGTGGGACAGATCATCTCCCCAACTGGGATGAGAAGCGTACACACTTAGTCTACTCCGGAATATCGATGCCCTATCTCGATAATCCAACGACCAGGGACCTGTATAGGATGTTGCTTACAGACTACCCAGCCCCCACTAGTGTGACTGCCATCACGACGCTGGTAATCAAGCAAAGATCCTATGGGCTTTACTAATATGTATAAGTAATACGTTACAAGAAACATATGCACATATTAAAGTAGACACAAACCAAGTAGCATACTACCATTTTTAGCAAGACTGTATATATAACTGTGAATATCCCAAGCTTCCATTAAGTAATATACAATCTAGTATGATACAATTGTTAGGTTTGCCTAGCACCCTATAATGAGTTTGGAAGCATCACATGTCACAAAGTTCATGTTTTTATGGTGCTAAACAAACACGCAAAGGAATCGATCCTAGAAAATTAAGGTTACCAAACTTTAAGCTAATAAAAATTAGGGTTTAGAGACTACAACCTTTGTAGCTCCCTTTTTGCTTGACTCCTTAGACTCTTAGGTGTTGGAGGAAGGTCCACTTGTAGTCCTCTCACGTCCACGACGATCCACCCGGAGTTTCCCGTCCAAGCTTGCAACTTTGAAAGAACAAAAAGAACACTCTAATCAAGTTGGCTAAACTTGAGTAGAATGATGTTGTGGCTAATGATCTCACTTCAAAATCCTATTTTTATGAGTATTTTGCTCTCTTGAAAGAAGTAGAGAGCAAAGCATCAAGGTTGATGAAGATGGTGGTCTTTTTGTGAAGAAGAGAATAATGGAACCATTGAAAGAGAAAAGAAAAATAAGCATATATATTTTCTCTTTCTCATATCCAACCATGGTTAACTCTAAAGATATTATTGGATTAAAGTTAAAAGCACAAAAAGAAAATAAACCATGGGTTAAAAGGTAGGTGAGCATGGTAAGGTTAGGAAGAGTGTAGAAACCTTTTATGATTTAACCCATTTTCATTTTCTTTTGCTTTAATCTAAAAACAATAATAATCCATAAAAATAACCATGGTGTGATTCTTATATTGCGACCATTCTCATTGTATAAGAAACCATGATAAAATGATGTATGTATGCATATGTGCATGCACATCCATATGTGCATGAACAAGAATGAATGCATACATGCATGCATACATCCAAAATAAACAAGATAGGATTTGTAGTGAGAAGCTAATGATAAATCAACCCTTGATTCACTAATCCGGTCATATCACATACGACCCGACCATTAGCAAGCCGCCCAATTAATATACGGTATCCCATACACGTATTTTAATCGGGTCCAAGCGCATATCGCATACGCGCACCACAACGTTTCGCCTGGACTAGGTAACTCCTATGTGGGACTCTAAGACTCGTCAATACGCCGGCAGTGAGTGATGATCATATCAAGCACCCCCAAGCCGCAAGCGGTCAGCTAAACGTAACGGCCACCCAGGTATTGAGCGATCAGAAGACAACAAGCGAACCTGCTACAACTCCCGTCGAGCCAACTGGCAACACTACCGTACAGTCCGGTCTCTTCGTCAGATATACTGCATATCGAGCCTAAGGATGGTCATGTCGACCCCAATAAATCAATAAGTCGTGCCGGTGAATGGTCTATAACAGATCGAGAAACTACTGATAACACTTATCAGCAAATCTCAGCAGCCCTGGCCAGGGACTTGCTGATATAACCAGTCGGGCACAGCACAGCATCAACTCCCAATACCGGGAGAGACGAAACCCCTCCTATCGCTCATCGTCTTCGTGTGTCTCGGGACTGTACCCAACGGCCACCTGTTTGCACGACTCAGTAGAGCCGTGGTAGGGTAGTAATCAAAGTACAGTGGGAGAATACACAAGACTCCATGACGATCTCGGGTCTACAGACTAACCTGTACCAGTGTCATCTGAGAACTGCTATCCGACGATAGATATAATTCCATATAGGAGTTCTCGGTGAGTCCGTCCAGTGTACCCAGTCAGCACCGAGCACCCGTATATGATCTTGATGTCAAACATCGATGAATGTGGGAACATCCATCGCCCATCGTATGGGTCTAGTATCATATACGCTAGTCTACTCTGGTATATCAATGCCCCGTCTCGATATACCTACGACTAGGGACTTTCCAGGATATGCTTATAGACTACAAATGTCCCATTAGTATGATCTCTATCATAATCAGAGTAGTCAAGCCGATATCCTCAGGGCTTTATCAGCATGTATGAATGAATAAAAGCATGATCAAATCAACATGTCAGATAAAGAAGAACCAGATAGCATACTATCATGTCGAGCAAGAATGCAAACTGAATATATATATACATGTATTGATACATCCACTATCACATAATGGCCTCTAGGGCATACATATATCCAACAATCTCCCACTTGCACTAAGGCCAGTTATTGGCGTATCTCATACCCAACATCTCAAAAAGTCGCTCATGCTGCGGCTGAGGGATGGCCTTGGTGAATGGATCCGCGGAGTTATTCTTTGTGTCGACCCTCCTAATCTCGATCTCGCGGCGATCTACAATCTCCCGGATCAGATGAAAATGCCTCAGGATGTGTCTGGACCGCTGATGGGATCTGGGCTCCTTGACTAACGCCATAGCCCCATTATTGTCACAATACAAAGGTATTGGATCAATGATGGCTGGAACTACTCCTAGCTCCGAGACGAACTTCTTCATCCAGACGGCTTCCTTGGCGGCATCATTTGCAGCAATATACTCAGCTTCCATCGTAGAGTCTGCAACGGTATCCTGTTTGGAACTCTTCCAACTTACTGCCCCTCCATTGAGGGTAAATACAAACCCAGAGATAGATTTGCTGTCGTCCTTATCGCTCTGGAAGCTCGAATCGGTAAAGGCCTCCATTCGGAGATCTCCATTACCATACACCAAGAACAATTCTTTAGTCCTTCGTAAGTACTTAAGAATGTTCTTCACAGCTGTCCAGTGATTCTCCCCTGGGTTAGATTGATACCTGCTTACAACACTAAGTGCGTAAGCTACATCTGGGCGTGTACATAACATCGCATACATTATAGATCCTACTGCCGTAGCATAGGGTATAATACTCATGCGAGCTCTCTCTTCATCGGTCTTTGGACAAGAATCCTTGGAGAGAGTGACCCCATGGCAAGCGGGTAAGGCACCCCGCTTGGAGTCTTCCATACTAAACCTTTTTAGGATGGTGTCAATGTACCTGGTTTGGGACAATCCCAACAACCTTTTAGATCTATCCCTATAGATCCTTATGCCCAGAATGTATGTGGCATCACCCAGGTCCTTCATGGAGAACCTCAGTGATAAGAAAGATTTGACCGACTGTAGCATAGGAATATCATTTCCTATCAGAAGAATGTCGTCCACGTACAATACGAGGAATGTGACAGCTCTCCCTACAGCCTTCTTACAAACACAAGGTTCATCTGGATTTTTGATGAAATCAAACACTTTGATGACATCATCGAAACAGATGTTCCAACTCCGAGATGCCTGCTTTAACCCATATATGGATTTAAGCAATTTACATGCTTTCCCGCTGCTCCCACTGTCAATGAAGCCCTCTGGCTGATCCATATAAACGCATTCTTCTAAATCTCCATTTAGAAATGCTGTTTTAACGTCCATCTGCCATATTTCATAGTCGTAGTGAGAAGCAATAGCAAGTAGGATCCAAATGGATTTAAGCATGGCTACGGGCGAAAAAGTTTCGTCATAGTCCAAACCTGGTCTTTGACGAAAGCCTTTCGCCACAAGTCTTGCCTTATAGGTCTCTACCTGCCCATCTACACCAATCTTTCTTTTAAAGATCCATTTGCACCCCACAGGTTTTACCCCAGGGGGTACAACGTCCAAAGTCCATACTTTGTTGGTGTACATAGACTCCATTTCGGATCTCATGGCATCCAGCCACTTCACAGAGTCTCTACTCGTGATAGCTTGCTGAAAACTGGTAGGATCATCATCATCCATGATACAGTCTTCTCTGTCACCATCAATGAGGAAACCGTAGTACCTCTCCGGTGGGCGAGAAGTCCTACCAGACCTACGGAGTGGCCGAGGTTCTTCAGTTTCTGTTGCAACAGCCGGTTCAACCAAATCGTCATTTGTAGTTTGTGTCTCTAGAACCTCTTCTAGATCCACCACTTTGCCATCATCATTATCTGTGAAAAACTCTTTTTCCAAGAATGTGGCATGTTGAGAAACAAACACTTTTTGTTCCTCTTTGTGGTAGAATAGATATCCATAAGAATTCTTTGGATATCCTACAAAGTTACACATGACTGACCGTGTCTCGAGTTTGTCCGGATTCTGCTTTTTAACATAGGCCGGGCAACCCCAAATCTTAATTCTCTTAATAGATGGTCTCTTCCCATGCCATATCTCATATGGCGTGGTAGACACGGCTTTGGTTGGAACCCTGTTTAGCAGAAACGCTGCAGTCTCCAATGCATGTCCCCAAAACGAGACTGGTAACTCAGCGTCACTCATCATGGACCGGACCATATCTAATAGGGTCCTATTCCATCGTTCTGACACACCATTGTGCTGTGGTGTATAAGGAGGAGTAAGCTGAGAGAGAATCCCATTCTCTTTTAAGAAGTTTGCAAATTCTGCACTGAGATACTCACCACCTCGATCTGATCGAAGCATCTTGATAGTCAAGCCGGTTTGTTTTTCTACCTCTTGTTTATATTCAATGAATTTCTTGAAAGCTTCGGACTTTTGTTTTATTAAAATATACATGACCGAATCTTGAGAAATCGTCAATGAATGTAATGAAGTATGAAAAACCGCCTCTAGCCTGTGTAGACATTGGCCCACATACATCACTATGTATGAGGCCCAGGAGCTGAGTAGCTCTTTCTCCGTATCCGGTAAACGGAGTTTTGGTCATTTTACCCTTGATACAAGACTGGCAAGTCGCATAAGATTTATATTCAAAAGAATTTAAATATCCATCTTTGTGTAACTTGTTTAGTCTTGTTTCGTTAATATGACCAAGTCTACAGTGCCAAAGAAAAGCTTCATTTAACTCTGAAAGTTTTCTTTTATTAGTGTGTTGTATACTGAAAACTGTGTGTTGATTTAGGACATATATTCCGTTGTTAAGCGTACCATACCCAATCAACATTTGATTCAGGTTAATGTTCATAACATTATTCTGTAATACAAAATTATACCCTTCATTGTCCAACAAAGAAACGGATATTATATTACATAGCATACTTGGTACAAAATAACATGGATTTAAAACCAAAATACATCCAGATGGCAACCCCAAGTGATACTCTCCCACTGCGACTGTATGTACATTGGAACCATTTCCAACGCGGAGAGTATGGTCACCTGTCCTCAAAACCTTGCTATTTCTCAGCCCCTGCATAGAGTTGCAAATGTGAGAACCTGAACCGGTATCCAATACCCAGGAAGCAGAGTTTATAGAAAAACAGTTTTCAGTCACAAACGCACCTGAAGCAGAAGCATCACCATGCTTCTTCTTGAGACTTAAGTACTCCGTGCAATTGCGCTTCCAATGTCCTGTCTTGTGGCAGTGGAAACATTCGCCCTTCCCTGAGTCTCCAGCCTTGGACTTTCCCTTTCCCTTCACCTTTTTAACTCCGCCCTTAGGATTAGTGGGTTTCTTCTTTTTCTTTCCCTTGGCCTTGGCTTTCGGGCGAGAAGAGGAAGATTGTCCAATAGTCATAACGGGAGTTTTTACTAACTTCATAGTGCTCTCTGCACTCCTTAACATATTAAGGAGTTCAGGGAGGTCCTTCTCCATGCCATGCATGTTGAAGTTCACTATGAACTGAGCAAAGGTGGAGGGGAGGGACTGCAGAATAATATCTATATATTGTTCATTGTCCATCGTCCATCCAAGGTCCTCAAGCTCTTCAATAAGAGCTATCATCTTCAGAACGTGGTCTCCTACTGGTGTGCCAGGGGCCATTCGCATCTGAAACAATTTATTTGATGCTTCGTATCGTAATACGCGGGGTTGCTCCCCATACAACTCCTTTGTATGGAGCAATATACCGTGAATGTCCATGTCCTCGTGCTGCTTTTGATGTGTGTTATCCATCGATGCAAGCGCGAGGCATGTGGCCGTGGCACAGTCAGCGTCCCATGTCTTGCGGACTTCAATGTCCGCAACTGAGGATTTTGGACCAGGGACGGGCGGGGCTGAAGCCGTGAGGACATATGATACTTTATCATAAGTCAAGGCGATTTTCAGATTCCTCAGCCAGTCTTTATAGTTGGTCCCATTCAGTTTGTTTTTATCTAGTAAAAGCTTGAGTCGAGTCATGGGTATCTGCCATTAAGAGAGAGAAAAGAGTACACTCAGCGAAAGCTCTTGCACAGATTAGATTGGTTTATTATCTTGTCTAATCGATGTTTCCCACTGCTTTTTATCAAGTTTTTCTTTCAAACCTTAAAAAGAAAAACGAGCCAGGATTAATTACAGTCTACAACTTCGCTAACCGTTCAGCCAGGCCAGTGTCGGTACTTTGAGGGAGGTTCCCCGTGCTTTCGCACGGACCTAATTAGAGTAAACCTCGTTTTCCCAGAGGCGGAGCCCCGTTAACACCTTTCTAGACACCTAATGAGTTAGCTAATTGTAAACTGTAAAACTCTCCTAGGAGCAACTATTGCCCACAGTGGGATCGGGATCCAACCATCATATGGAAGGTATGCAATCTCATTGCAAATTTCAACACTTGAAATTCCCGATGTGGTTTTTACCCCTAATACTCGTGACCTTGGCTAAGGTCAACAAATCACGAGCACTAGTCAAGCTCAACCCGTCATTTCTTGATTAATTAGACCCGTTCACATGACCCTTGGCTAAGGTCAACAAAGTCATATGCCCGTCCTAATTAATCTGCATCATATGCGTTTGTAGGAAGACATCACTTAGCTACCGTACACTACGCCTTGGCTAAGGTCAACAGACGTAGCACGAATACTAAGTACTCTACTTCCTAAAATGACGGAGGGTTGCGGATGATTTTTAAGAAAATCTTTAACGCTTTGAGCTTGATATCGTTGTAGAATCAAATGGTTTTCAAAAGGAGTGGCTTAAGCTCCGCAGTTTTGAAATATAGCTTTTTCATAAATAGCCGAGTAGTTTTCAAATCCGATTCTACAACATATTTTTAGGTTTATTTTCTTTACATTAATCACATTAATGTAATCCCATCATTTAAGTCCTTAAGCCAATCACAGAAAAGAAACGAAAATAACACGTACGCTTATGCCATCCGCATTCGCCGCAATGTTCCGTTATGCACCGTTAGGTTACTTAACTAACAGCATACCGGGACGGGACTAGCACGGGTGTAAAACATAAGCAACGTCTACTATATATCATATATATAATATGTCATTCGTCTCAGATATCACAGAACACAGGCAGCAGAAACATAGATATAACGTGGGATATCCTAGGACGTCCGTATTTAATATTTAGCCAGAATAGAAAATACGGATTCCACAGTCGCGATGAATAGCCAAGCCCACACCCTGGACCCCTACGAGAGCGGCAAGTGACCCTACCAATTCTGGAGTTTAGGAGACCCGGTCTCGACTCCTCGAGATGGCCTCCCACTGAACCCCAGAACCCGGTCACCTGTGCTCCCCTCCTTGGGTCCATCCTAATGCGGAAAAGTAAATAATATACAACACTGGTGACACAACCTCAACCCGGAAGTGCCCCAAATAAAGAATATTACATTTCATTTGAATTTACATGAATGAAAATATAAAACTCTCATCTCACATAAAACCCCCCGGCTATTCAATCGCGACAATCCTGCACATCATATCTCAACAATATATAATATCACATATCATCAACGTAAGTAAGTATGCGTACCCCGATTGTCGTTGATGTATAGCAACGAAACCGGCGATATCGAACATACTACACTTACGGTCACAGAAAAGAAATTGTAAAACTACAATATTTGGAATCCAGATTCTCTTTAGACATCATAAATGCGAAATATCACATATTTCGTATTTCATGCCTAAACTATATGAATTCCACATATTGTATCACATTCCAAATAAACAGACAGTATTAAAGTCTTCGAACAATCGATCAAATACTCAAGATTCACTAAAGCTCAACACTTGAGCAGAGTTCAAAAAAAACGGTGTATGACACAGTAGTAGCGGTCCAGCCGTAGAAGGGTCAAGCCAACGCCTCACATGTGGCACGCCGTACTGCCCCAAACCCTAAGGTTCAAAGGGCAGTTCAAGACGGTCACATAATCGAGTTAAGGTTTGTTGTCTTCTAGAGGGACCACCACAAAACTTGCACGTATCTCCAATATTTTCAAACCCCGTGAAAAGTGAGTAAATGATAGTTGTTCGAACACTTCAATACTTTCTAGTTTACCCGGAAAAGGAAACGAAATGAAAATTCCGATCGAAACGACGAGTCCAAAACCATCTCCAAATTTTTCAACAGCAGATTCAGATTAAACATACTCAAAATATACTATAGCAGGTAAGGAAAAACACTGTGCAAAATGGAGTAAAAGATCCCCTTTTATGGCCGCGGATCCGCGGCCTAAGCCTGCTTGGGCCGCGGTTCCGCGGTCAAATGTACTATTCACTTGCTCGAATTTTCCAGTTTGTCTTATATTTACCTGCTCTATTTTTTGAGAATTTTTAATTCTGAAAAAAGTCAGTTTTTAAAATTTTTCCAGAGAGTGTCCCGTAAATCCGTATTTTGGTTCGATCGGAGTTTTTACTTCGCTAAAGCATCGCTTAACGTTCTAGATTGGCTCTGATACCATTGTTAGGTTTGCCTAGCACCCTATAATGAGTTTGGAAGCATCACATGTCACAAAGTTCAAGTTTTTATGGTGCTAAACAAACACGCAAAGGAATCGATCCTAGAAAATTAAGGTTACTAAACTTTAAGCTAATAAAAATTAGGGTTTAGAGACTACAACCTTTGTAGCTCCCTTTTTGCTTGACTCCTTAGACTCTTAGGTGTTGGAGGAAGGTCCACTTATAGTCCTCTCACGTCCACGACGATCCACCCGGAGTTTCCCGTCCAAGCTTGCAACTTTGAAAGAACAAAGAGAACACTCTAATTAAGTTGGCTAAACTTGAGTAGAATGATGTTGTGGCTAATGATCTCACTTCAAAATCCTATTTTTATGAGTATTTTGCTCTCTTGAAAGAAGTAGAGAGCAAAGCATCAAGGTTGATGAAGATGGTGGTCTTTTTGTGAAGAAGAGAATAATGGAACCCTTGAAAGAGAAAAGAAAAATAAGCATATATATTTTCTCTTTCTCATATCCAACCATGGTTAACTCTAAAGATATTATTGGATTAAAGTTAAAAGCACAAAAAGAAAATAAACCATGGGTTAAAAGGTAGGTGAGCATGGTAAGGTTAGGAAGAGTGTAGAAACCTTTTATGATTTAACCCATTTTCATTTTCTTTTGCTTTAATCTAAAAACAATAATAATCCATAAAAATAACCATGGTGTGATTCTTATATTGCCACCATTCTCATTGTATAAGCAACCATGATAAAATGATGTATGTATGCATATGTGCATGCACATCCATATGTGCATGAACAAGAATGAATGCATACATGCATGCATACATCCAAAATAAACAAGATAGGATTTGTAGTGAGAAGCTAATGATAAATCAACCCTTGATTCACTAATCCGGTCATATCACATACGACCCGACCATTAGCAAGCCGCCCAATTAATATACGGTATCCCATACACGTATTTTAATCGGGTCCAAGCGCATATCGCATACGCGCACCACAACGTTTCGCCTGGACTAGGTAACTCCTATGTGGGACTCTAAGACTCGTCAATACGCCGGCAGTGGGTGATGATCATATCAAGCACCCCCAAGCCGCAAGCGGTCGGCTAAACGTAACGGCCACCCGGGTATTGAGCGATCAGAAGACAACAAGCGAACCTGCTACAACTCCCGTCGAGCCAACTGGCAACACTACCGTACAGTCCGGTCTCTTCGTCAGATATGCTGCATATCGAGCCTAGGGATGGTCACGTCGACCCCAATAACTCAATAAGTCGTGCCGGTGAATGGTCTATAACAGATCGAGAAACTACTGATAACACTTATCAGCAAATCTCAGCAGCCCTGGCCAGGGACTTGCTGATATAACCAGTCGGGCACAGCACAGCATCAACTCCCAATACCGGGAGAGACGAAACCCCTCCTATCGCTCATCGTCTTCGTGTGTCTCGGGACTGTACCCAACGGCCACCTATTTGCACGACTCAGTAGAGCCGTGGTAGGGTGGCAATCAAAGTACAGTGGGAGAATACACAAGACTCCATGACGATCTCGGGTCTGCTGATTAACCTGTACTAGTGTCACCTGAGAACTGCTATCCGACGATAGATATAATTCCATATAGGAGTTCTCGGTGAGTCCGTCCAGTGTACCCAGTCAGCACCGAGCACCCGTATATGATCTTGATGTCAAACATTGATGAATGTGGGAACATCCATCGCCCATCGTATGGGTCTAGTATCATATACGCTAGTCTACTCTGGTATATCAATGCCCCGTCTCGATATACCTACGACTAGGGACTTTCCAGGATATGCTTATAGACTACAAATGTCTCATTAGTATGATCTCTATCATAATCAGAGTAGTCAAGCCGATATCCTCAGGGCTTTATCAGCATGTATGAATGAATAAAAGCATGATCAAATCAACATGTTAGATAAAGAAGAACCAGATAGCATACTATCATGTCGAGCAAGAATGCAAACTGAATATATATATACATGTATAGATACATCCACTATCACATAATGGCCTCTAGGGCATACATATATCCAACAACAATAATGGCCCCTAGGGCATATGCACTAACACCCACAATACCGGGAGAGACGAAACCCCTCCTATCGCTCATTGCCTCCATGTGACTTGGGACTGTACCCAAAAACCACCTGTTTTCATGCTCTCTTGAACGTAGTAGGGTGGAAATCAAAGAACAGTGGGAATCACGCAAGACTCTATGACGATCTCGAGTCTACAGACTAACCTGTACCAGTGTCACCAGAGAACTGCTATTTGACATTAGGTATAATACCATCTAGGAGTTCTCGGCGAGTCCTGTTCAGTGTACCCACTCTCCACTGAGCACCCGTATACAATCTTTGATGTCAAACCCCAATGGATGTGGGATTATCCATCGCCTATCAATTGGGTTAAGAAACGTATACGCTAGTCTACTCTGGAATATTGATGCCCCGTCTCGATACACCCATGACTAGGAACAATTAAAGGATGAACTTGTGGACTACCCAGGCCCTACTAGTATGATCTGCATCATAATCCTGGTTGTCAAGTTTATATCCTAAGGGCTTTACCAACATGTGAGAGCAAGACAGTGTCACAATACTAGTCTACATGTTAAGATAAAGAGTAACCAGATAGCATACTATCATGTCGAGCAAGAAAGTCCTCCCTATATATGTCCAAGCATCCATTATAATATACAATCATGTATAATAATGGGCTCTAGGGCATACATACAACTAATAATCTCCCACTTGCAGTAAGGCCAGTTGTTGTAATATCTCATACCCAACATTCCAAAACCTCTTAAATTGTATCTGGGGGATGGCCTTCGTGAGTAGATCCACCGTGTTATTCTTCATCTCAACTCTCCCGACCTCGATCGTCCGGAGATCAACTATCTTCCTGATCAGGTGATACCACCTAAGAATATGTCTGGATCACTGATGGGACCAGGGTTCCTAGGCCAAAGAAAAACTCCATTGTTATCACAATACACAAGTATTGGATGCTAAATGGTAGGAACCTCACCAAGTTCATCTCATGAACTTGTTCATCCAGACAACCTCTTTGGTAGCATCATTGGTAGCGATGTATTCAGGTTTTATCACCGAGTCTACTATGGTATCTAGCTTGGAACTCTTCCAACATACTATCCCTCTAATAAGGGTAAAGACAAAACCCGAGATTGTCATACAGACGACCTTATCACTATGGAAGCTCGAATCGTTAAAAGACTGCATCTGGAGTTCACCGTTACTATATACCAAGAACATTTCTTTAGTCCTTCTCAAGTACTTAAGAATATTCTTCACAGTTGTCCAGTGATTCTCCCCAGGATATAAGAGGCCTCACCTAAATCCTTCATGGAGAACCATTATGATAAGAAGAGCTTGACCGAGTGCAGCATAGGAACATCATTTCCTATCAAGAGTATGTCATCCACGTACAATACAAGGAAGACAATCTTACTCTCTACAACATTTTTGTATATTTAAGGTTCATCTACGTTTTTGATGAAGTCAAACTCTTTGACTGCTACATCAAAATAGATGTTCCAACTCCGCGATGCCTGCTTCAATCAGTAGATTGATTTAAGCAGCTTGCACACATTTTCGCTGCTCCCACTATCTATGAAGCCCTCCGGCTGTGTCATGTACGCACTCTCTTCTAAATCTCCATTTAAAAAGCGGTCTTGACATCCATCTGCTAGATTTCGTAGTCATAGTATGCAGCGATGGCAAGTAGGATCCGGATGGACTTAAGTATAGCCACTGAAGAAAAGGTTTCTTCATAACCCACACCTAGTCATTGACGAAAACCTTTTGCTACAAGTCTAGCTTTGAAAGTCTCAACTTTTCCATCTATACTAAGAATCTTTTCAAGATCCACTATCTCCCGATGGGTTTTACCCCTTCGGGAGCAACTTCCAAAGTCCATACTTTGTTGGTGTACATAGATTCCATCTCAGATCGCATTGCATCCAGCCATTTCACAGTGTCCCCACTCGTGATGGCCTGCTCGAAACTAGGTGGGACATCATCTTCCATGATTCAATCCTCGCTCCCACGGTCAATGAGAAAACTGCAATATCTCTTAGGTGGATGGGGAACCCTACTAGATCTGCGGAGTGGCTGAGGTTCATCGAGGACTATTGAATCCTCCGGTTCTACCAAATCATCAGCTGTAGTTTGTATAGCTGGAACCTCTTCCAGTTCTACCTCATGAACCCTAATTTCTTTCGTAAGAAATTCCTTTTCTAAAAAGGTGGCATTCCAAGAAACAAAACACATTTTGTTCCTCAGTGTAATAGAAGATATACCCTCGCGAATGCTTGGGATATCCTACAAACTTGCACAGAACTGACCCTGCCTCGAGTTTGTCTGGATTTTGCCTTTTAACATAGGCCGGACAACCCCATATATTAACTCATTTAAGAAATGGTCTCTTCCCATTCCATATCTCATATGTTGTGGTAGGCAATGATTTGGTTGGAACTCTATTCAATAGGTATGCAGCTTCTCAAGCGCATAACCCCAAAAGGAAATAGGTAACTCAGCAGTACTCACCATAGAGCGCACCATATCTAATAAGGTGTGGTTCCTCCGCTCCGATACACCGTTATACTATGGTGTATGTGGAGGAGTAAGATGAGAGAGAATCTCATTCTCTTTTAAATAATCCAGGAACTCCGTGCTTAAGTATTCTCCTCCCCGATCAGGTCGAAGGATTTTAATAGTTTTACCTGTTTAGTTCTTTACTTCGCACTTATATTTCTTGAATTTCTCAAAAGCTTCAGACTTGTGTTTCAACAGGAACACATACCCGAATCTTGAGAGATCATCGTTAAATGTAATGAAGTACGAGGAACCATTCCTGGCATGTGTAGACATGGGACAACATACATCACTATGTATCAGTCCCAAGAGTTCAGTAGCTCTTTCTCCATGTCCAGTAAACGGAGTTTTGGTCATTTTACCTTTAAGACATAACTAGAAAGTTTCATATGATGTAAATTCAAACTGATTAAAATATCCATCTTTATGCAACTTACCTAGTCGTGTCGCATTGATATGACCTAGTCAACAATGCCACAAGAAGGATTCGTTCATTTCTGAACTTTTCCTCTTGTGTGTGTTCTATACGTTAAGAACTGTATTTTGATTCAAAACGTATAAACCGTTACACAACGTACCAGACTCAATCAACACTTGATTTAGGAAAATGTTCATGACATTATTCTCTACTAAAAAGTTATATCCTTCTTTATCTAGTAAAGAAATCGATATTAAATTGCATATCATAGAGGGTACATAATAATAGTCATTCTAGATTAATGTATTGCCATTTGGTAATACAAGGTGATATTCACCAACTGCTTGCACCATTCCCTACTTTTAGAGAATGATCACCATTTCCTAGTTCTCTACCTTTCTTTAGCCCATATAACATATTACATATGTGGGATCCCGGTCTGATATCTAATACTCAGGACGTAGAATGATTGAGAAACAGTTCTCGGTAACAAACACACCCAAAGAAGATGCATCAATATGCTCATTCTTCGTTTGGGTCATGTGGGAATCCGGATATTCCTCTATTTCCTGCTCAGACTTATAAAAATTATAAGATAGAGCGGAACCAACGTTCCCCAGCTCAATATAACAAGCGGGTTCGGTCAATACTTCCATATTATTATATTGATTAAGGCGTGTCATGGTCGCTACCTGGAGAGAGAGAAGAAAACACTTAGCGTATGCTCTTGCAAGATTAGATAGGTTATTATCTTATCTAATAATGATGGCTCCCACTGTTTTTATCAAATCTTCCTTCAAACCCTTAAAGGTAAGACTAGCCGGGATTAATTGCACCCTACAAGTTTGCTAATCTTTCAGCCAGGCCAGTGTCGGTGCTTTGAGGGAGGTTCCCCGTGCTTTCGCACGGACCTAATTAAAGTAAACCTTGTTTTCCCAGAGGCATAACCCCGTTGACACTTTTCTAGTCACCTACTTTATCGGCTAATTTGTAAAGTGCAAAACTCTCCCAGGAGTAACTCTTCCTCGCAGTGGGTATCGGGATCCAACTATCTCATAGTAGGTATGCAATCTCATTGCAAATTTCAACACTTGAAATTCCCAATAATATTTTGCCCCTAACATCCTATGACCTTGACAAAGGCGAATAAACCATAGGGCGCTAGTCAAGTTCAACTCGTCATTTCCTGAATGAATTAAACCCATCCGTACGACCCTTGACAAAGGCCAACAAGGTCGTACGACTACCCTAATCAAATCGCATCAAATGGTTGCAGATAAGCACTAATCAGCAACCGCACACTACGTCTTGGCAAAGGCCAACAAACACAACACGAATACTAAATATTAGTTATCTGAAACGACGGAGGGCTACGACAGGTTTTTAAGAAAACCTTTTGCATAATGAACTTGATATCATTGTAGAATCGAGTGATTTGAAAAGGGGTGGTTTAAGCTCCGCTTTTTAAAACCGAGTTTTTCAAAATAAACCGTGTGGGTGTAGCATCTACTAGCTTTTTCTAAAGAGGTCCCTCCTGGTGAAGGGATCTAGGCTCTTTCCTCATCGAATGAGGTGTTGGATATTCATCAACGAATACCACTATGCAAAGAAAGAACTAGAGCTACCAATTTTGAAAATTTGATTCCACAACATCATTAGGTTCCTTAACTTTTCATTAACCTCATTAATGAAGTCCCATCATTTATGCTTCCTAAGCATCACAGATGAAGAAACGAAAATACAATGTACGCTTATGCCATCCGCATTCGCTGTGGGGTTCCGTCATGCACCATTAGGTTAGTTAACTAACGACAGAGCGGGGGCAAGACTAGAGTGGATGCCAAACATAAGCAACGTTTATTATATATCATATATATAAAATAAAGCATTCGACTCACGCAGTTATATGATCTTATCACAGAACATTGCAGCAGAAATCAACATATGAAATATTGGATATACTAGGAGGTCCATGTTTTAAATTAGCCAGTAAAAAACATAGATTCCACGGTCGTGATGAATAGCCAAACCCACATGCCTAGACCCCTACGAGAGTGGCAAGCAACCCTACCAATTCTAGTGTTAGGAGACCCAGACTCGACACCTCGAGATGGCCTCCTACTGGACTCTAGAAACCGGTTACTGGTGCTCCCCGCCTTGGGTCTATCCTAATGCGGAAAAGGAAATAATATACAACAATGGTGACATCATCCTCAACCCAGAAGTTTCCCAATAAAAGAATATTACATACAAGTTTTTACATGAATAAAAATGAAAAACTCTCATCTCACGCAAAAATCCCCGGCTATTCAAACACGACGATCCAATATAATATATCACAGCAACACATAACATCACATGTCATCAACGTAAGTAAATATGCATATCCCAATTTTCGTTGATGTATAGCAACGAAACCGGCAATACACTATATATTACACTTACGGTTGCAGAAAAGAAAGTGAAAACTAAGATAATTGGAATTCTCAACCACCTTAGAGATCATAAACCTAAAATATCACATATTTCGGATTTCATGCCTAACTGTATTAATTCCTTAGACATTATAAACCCGGAATATCACATATTCTGAATTTCATGCCTAACATTATAAACCCGGCATTTTAGTCTCAAATTGAAAACGCTTTTCAATATCCGGTCGGGCAATTCAACAAGATTCCGAACAGTTGATCGAATGCTCGTCGGAAACATTAGTAGACGGCCGCACCCCCGATGCCGTCGACGAAGTGTACTTAGGCGGAACACCGCAGCCGTGAGCAACCATACGGATGCTTTTGGCTACGAGGTCCTCCTACAGTCACTTTGTCGGGGCTATGGGGTATGGCTATCTAGTAGTGTTACCCTGCGAGCGTTCGCGTACTATACGAGATTGCGACGGAGTTTTGATCCGAATCAAAACCCCGCGGCAACCGATTAAAAGAGACTAAATTGATAGATTTACAAAGTTCTAATTAGTTTTCACAAAACTAATTATCGTGGATTCCAAATATTATATCACAAAGCACAAATATCTAGACGATGTTAAACATTTCGATCGATTTATCAAACAACCAAAATTTCCAGAGATCTCAACACTTGAGTCACTATTAAAAATACCCATAGAGTGCCCTAAGTACCTACGGACCAACACAAGAAAGCACGCTCCCTGCCTCACAAACGGCGCCGCGGAACCGCCGCCAAAAGCTTGTTTTGGCCGTGTTTCCGCGGTCGTTTGGTCGAGTTGGGCCGTCATTTTCTTAGGGATCCATAGAATATCCTGCACAATTATCTGAATATTTTTAAATAGAAAAATTCAAACTTTTGAAAAAATTTCCAGAGAGTGGGTATTTCGGGTTTTGAAAATTTTATCGAATACTTTAAATTCGTCTAGACAACTCCTAATACTCTAGCATGGCTCTGATACAACTGCCGGATTCGCTTAGCACCCCGCTATGTTTCATAACGCATCAAGTATGCTATTTCAACAATCTAGGGTGTCGAGGGAGCCCGAACCAAAGATCTAACTAGAGAATTAGGGTTTTAAAATCATGTAAACAAGTTACACTAAGTGAAATAGGAATACAACCTTTGTAGACTGGTCCTTCACTTCTAAAGCTCCGTGTAGTAGTCCCTTAGCTCCAAGTAGTGGTGTCCCGGACTCTCCTTAGGCTCCACTAGACGAAAGAAACGAGCTTGCTCAAGGATCTTCATGGCCGAAGATGATCTACGTCGAAGAATCTCTAACTCAAGCTACATCTTCACTAATTGATGGATTAGTGAAGTAAACAACCTATACTAAATGGCTAGTTTGATATAGATTGATGAAGTGGGAATTTTGTTCACTTAAGAATTATTTTTCTCTTTTTTTTTCACCTTACTTGAAATCAAGAGAAGAAAAATGAGATGAAGAAGAAGATGAAGTGTTGAACTATGGTAAGAAAATATCACAAGTGATATTTGTAGAGACTTAACCATGGCTAAAGATAATGGCTGGGTTAATAAATATCAAGAGTAAAACAAAATTAGTGGACTAAGTCAAGGCTCCTCCATGCTTCTACAAGCATCTTTAGCCATGCTAATTTTCACCTAATTTTGACTTTTCCCTTAATAATTAATCACCCAAATTATCTTTAGTTAGGTATGTTGGGTTATGCAAGCGCCCTGGCCATCAAACCGTGGCCAAATGCGGAACAAAAATTTATAAAACTTGGCGCTACCACAACCAATTACCCGGATCTACCCATAAGCCCTAGATAACAAAACATTCAAAGGAGTTAGAATGGTTATACCGAATAGATCCGTGTCTTTCGGTCACTCAACCATTATCCCAAGCTCCTAGGGGCTTCCTTGATCAAGGTTGATCTCTGGTCTCCCTCCATCGATGATGATCCACCCGAGAGTCTATGAAACGAGCTCCAACCTCATATCTGAGTCAACTAGGGCACCTAGATCGCTACTCTAGATACCGTAGATGAAGTAGAGAGTAATGAAGGATTAATTTGTCTCAAGACACCCAAGGATTCTCAACTCATGAGAGGATTTGGGTGGAGCTAGAGGAAGAAGAAGATACCATGAAAATGAGGTGTTGAGAGCAACTCAAGAAAGGGAAAAAGAAATGAATAATGTCTTGTGTTAATTTTTGTGTGTTGTGAGAATAAACAAATAATGGAGCCATCAAAAATATCTTGAGTCAAAAAAAATATCTCAAGTCAATATAATCTCACAACAAACAAAAACACTAAGCATGCTAGAATAGTAACCATGGGTCACTAATTAGCCATGCAACTAAAATGCAATAAACACCTCATCCTACACCTCAATAACCTTTTAATTCAAAAAGGTCTATTCCATGATTAGGTGTAATCTTCTAAAAGTAATCTTTTAATAAATCACAAGAATACCGCTCAACCGTATATACATACCAGCATCCGTATTCCGAAAAATACGAATACAAAGAGACGAAAATAATCCAACAAATATAATACTAGGATCCGACTTAAACCAAAGCCCACTAGTATTATCCGACCGAACATCACGCGTGCACAAGTACACGTATGTGATCGAACACTACCGTAAAACCATACGGCCTCTACATCGTTTCGCCCGAAGCAGGAAAACCTTCTGTGTGGGACTCTAAAGACTCGTCAATACGTTGGTAGTGGGTTCAACCACAAGCACGTCAGCGGCACTAGTTGTACGTAACGGCTACCCAGGTATTGAGCGAAGGGAAGCCGACGAACAAACTCATCCTGAAACCCTTACTGTGTTAGTTATGTATATGCCCTAGAGGCCATTGTTGTACATATGATGTATATTATAATGGATGCTTGGTTATATATAGAGAAGACTTTCTTGCTCGTCATGATAGTATGCTATTTGGTTTCACTTTATCTTAACATGTTGACTTGTATTGGTTTACTGTTTTACTCTCACATGTTGATAAAGCCCTTAGGATTTGTACTCGACTACTGGGACTATGATGAGATCATACTAGTGGGGCCGCGGTAGTCGATGAGTACATCCTATAACTATTCCTAGTCGAGGGTATATCGAGACAGGGAATCGATACACCAGAGTAGACTAGCGTATACGCATCTTGACCCATATGATGGGCGATGGATGATCCCATATCCATCGGTGTTAGACATCAGAGATGGTGTACGGGTGCTCAGTGGAGACTGGGTACACTGAACGGACTCGCCGAGAACTCCCAGATGGTGATATACCACACGTCAGATGGCAGTTCTCCGGTGACACTGGTACAGGGTAGTCTGTAGACCCGAGATCGTCATAGAGTCTTGTGTGATTCCTACTGTGCTTTGATTTCCACCTTACCACGTCTAAGAGGGCGTGCAAAACGGTGGCTTTTGGGTACAGTCCCGAATCACATGGAGGCAATGAGCGATAGGAGGGGATTCGTCTCTCCCGGTATAGGGAGTTGATGTTGTGCTGTGTTCGATTGGCTATAACTGGAAGTCCCTGGCCAGGGCTGATATAGAGATTTACTGGTAAGTGTTACTAGTAGTTTCTCGACCCGTTATGAGCCACACATCGACACGACTTATCGGTTACTGGGGTCTGACGTATACCACCCCTAGACTTGATATGCGACATATCAGACGAACAGACCGGACTGTACGGGAGTGTTACTGGTTGGATTCACAGGAGAACGCACAGGCTAGCTTGTTGATCTTCTGATCGCTCAATACCTGGGTGGCTGTTACGTTTAGCTGACCGCTTGCAGCTTGTGGGTTTTTGATATGATCATCACCTGCTACCGGCGTATTGACGATTCTTTAAAGTCCTACACAGAGGTTTCTTGGCTCAGGCGAAACGGAGTAGTGGCACATATATGATATGCGCAGGAACGAGAATAATGCGATATGGGATACCGTATTATATTCTCGCGATATTTAGAAATGAACCGGGACATCGGATCAAGTGTTGATTCGATGAATCGGTACATGATATATTAGTCGGTAATATTCGATATAGCCGGATCGTCGGATCAAGTGTTGATTCGATGATTTAATGTATAATAATATATATGATATATTATTACATTATCTAATATTGGCTCGCTTTATTATTTCATTTTCTCACTGGATGATACATTGATATATATGCGATATATGTTAATTGTATTATTTTCTTTTGTTGCAAATATATAATATATATGTGATATATATTATTGTGACATGATATGATTAATTGTTAAACATGTTTAAGGATGATTAATTGAGGTTAGGGTTTGTTTTGGGTTAGATGTTTCATGCATCTTCTAGAAGTTTTTGCTTTTGTCATTCTTAAGATATTTTGGATGACACATTCTTTAACTCAACCAAACCCTAACTCTAGTTTATTCTCTACTAAATCCTAGCCACTCATCCTTGACCATGGTTAACAAATCAATCATATAGTCTTCTTTCTATTCATCACAAAAGGATTATGATCATTATTGATTTTCCATTATCATCTTCTTCTCTCTTGAAAAGCTTGCTAGAAAATCCTTAAGTGATGAATAAATATGAGAAAATGATATAAAAAGAAAGCAAAATTACTACTCTCTCATCCTCATCTTACCTAGCCCATGGGATTAGTGTGTTCATCTCTTTTGAGTGAGAAAGCTTGAGTCTTTGCAACTTCGAGGTAGATCATCGGAGATTTGGAATACTTCGAGCCAGCATGGATCGTTCGAGTCGTGGAGCCTCTCATGAGTCCGGGAGATCGTGGATCGCGGCAAAGGGACTTCTACTCGGAGCTTGTGAAGTGAAGGAGCGGACTACAAAGGTTGTAATCCCTCACACTTAGATAAAAGTTATCATCTTGCATGTTAAACCCTAATAATCTAGCAAAGATCCCGGCTTTGGGTTGTTCGGCACGTCTAAATTTTTATCCGGGCATGTTTGATGCCTTTTGAACCTTCACAAGAGTGCCTAGGAATCCTACAGTGGTATCAGAGCCTAGCTAGAGCATTAGGCGATGTGTTTACGAAGTTAAAACTCCGATCGAACCCGAAACGACCAAACTAGACCCCTCTCTGGAAATTTTCTAAATTTTGGGATTTTTCTGAATTAAAAATATGTAAAAAAATCAGCAGGGAATTCTAAGAATTACCATAAAACCCGAGCCCCCAATTCGATCAAACGGCGGCGGAACCGCGGCGCAAGCATGCCTTGAGCGGCGGTTCCGCGGCGGATTGATAGGATTGTGACACGTGGCTTTTATGGTAATGTCCGTAGGTGCTTGTTGATGCTTCTGGATATTTTTAATCTGTTTCAGGTGTTGAAAATTCTGGGGTTTGTTTTGTAATAGTAGACTCGATCGGAAATTTTAAATTCGTATTTCTTTCCGGATATTTAGAAACTGTTAAACTATTTGAACGGATATCATTAACTTACTGTTTCCCGGAACGGCAAATTTTCAAGTGTTGAAATTTTTCCGGTTTTTAAATCTTTCGGACAAATTGTACAAGTTAAGCGGTGGACCCTCTAGAAGACAACAAACCTTAACTCGATTATGTGACCGTCTTGAACTGCCTTTTGAACCTTCGGGTTTGGGGCAGTACGGCGTGCCACATGTGAGGCGTTGTCTTGACCCTTCTACGGCTGGATCACCAGTACTGTGACATATTCTGGGATTATTTGAACTCCGCTCAAGAGTTGAGCACTTTGGGAAATTTTGGGTATTTGATTATCTGTTCGGAAAGTTTAATACTGTCTATTTATCAGGAATGTGATACAATATGTGGAATTCATAGAGTTAGGCATGAAATACGAAGTATGTGATATTTCGGATTTACGATGTCTAAAGTGATTGTGGATTCCAAATATTATAGTTTTACACTTTCTTTTCTGTGACCGTAAGTGTAATATGTGATATCGCCGGTTTCGTTGCTATATGTCAACGACAATTGGGATGCGCATATTTACTTACGTTGATGATATGTGATATTATGTGTTGCTGTGATATGTTATATTGGATCGTCGCGTTCAGAATAGCCGGGGGTTTTATGTGAGATGAGGGTTTTTATTTTCATTCATGTAAAATTCATTTGTAATGTAATATTCTTTTTTTTTTGGGGCACTTCCAGGTTGCGGTTGCTGTCACCAGTGTATATTATTTACTTTTCCGCATTAGGTAGACCCAAGGAGGGGAGCACAAGTAACCGGGTTCTAGGGTCCAGTGGGAGGCCATCTCGAGGAGTCGAGACCGGGTCTCCTAACCCTAGAATTGGCAGTGTTACTTGCCGCTCTCGTAGGGGTCTTGGGATGTGGGTTTGGCTATTCGTCGCGATCGTGGAATCCGTGTTTTATACAGGCTCGTATTAAAAACACGGACGTTCTAGTATATCCAATATTTCATATATGTTCTTCTGCTGCAATGTTCTGTGATGAGATCATATTACTGCCTGAGACGAATGCTTATACTATATATATATGCTGATATATAAATATTACTGCTTTCGTTTCTTCTGTGATGCTTAGGAAGCATAAGCTGATGGGATTTTTATTAATGAGATTAATAAAAGAAAAGAAACCTAAAGATGTTGTAGAATCAAAACATTATAAAAAGGGTAGCTACAGTTTTGCTTTGCACAGTGATATATATGATATATCCTGCACCTTATTCGATGGGGAAAGGGCCGACGATCCCTTCACCGGGAGTGACCCCTTTAGCAAAACTAGCAGATGCTACAAAACGCGGTTTGTCTTTTGATTGCTTTTAGTGTTTTGCTTTGCACAGCGGTATATATGATATATCCTGCACCTTATTCGACAAGGAAAGGGCCGACGATCCCTTCACCGGGAGTGACCCCTTTAGCGAAACTAAGAAAAGCCTCAAAAACACTCCTTTTCAAAACTTCACTCGATTCTACAAAGATATCAAGTTCATTACGCTCAGGGTTTTCTGAAAAACCTGCGTAGCCCTCCGTCATTTCAGATAAAGACTAGTTAGTATTCGTGCTACGTTTGTTGACTATGTTAAGTCGTAGTGTGCGGTAGCTAATTAGGAGTTATCTGCTAAAACATGAGATGTGATTGGATTAGGGTAGTTGTGCGACTTTGTTGACTATGTTAAGGGTCGTGCAGGTGGATTTAATTCAATCGGGAAATGACGGGTTGAACTTGGCTAGCAATTATGATTTGTTGACTATGTTAAGGTCATAAATTGCTAGGGGTAAAAATATTATCGGGAATTTCAAGTGTTGAAATTTGCAATGAGATTGCATACCTCCTATAAGATAGTTAGATCCCGATACCCACTGCGAGTAAGTGTTACTCCTGGGAGAGTTTTACACAGGACAATTAGCCGATCAAGTACGTGTCTAGAAAAGTGTTAACGGGGTTACGCCTCTGGGAAAACGAGGTTTACTTTAATTAGGTCCGTGCGATTGCACGGGGAACCTCCCTCAAAGTACCGACACTGATCTGGACGAAAGATTGACGAAATTGTAAGGTGTAATTAATCTCGGCTAATCTTACCTTTTAGGGTTTTAAGGTAGATTTGATAAAACCAGTGGGAGACATCCTGATTAGATAAGATAATAACCAATCTAATCTTGCAAGAGCATACGCTAAAGTGTTTTCTTCTCTCTCTCTCCAGGTAGCGACCATGTCAGGCCATAATCAAGATAATAATATGGATGTATTGACTGAACCCAATTATTGTACTGAGCTAGGGAATGTTGGACCCGTTCTTTCTTATAAGAGTTATAAGACTGAACAGGAAACAGGAGAATATCTGGATTCTCACGCCGCCCAAAAGAACATGCATATTGATGCATCTTCTTCGGGTGTGTTAGTTATTGAGAACTGTTTCTCAGTTCACCCTACGTCCTGGGTATTAGATACCGGATCAGGATCCCACATATGTAAACAGTTACATGGGCTACGTAAAGGTAGAGAACTGGAAAAAGGTGATCATTCCGTTCAAGTAGGGAACGGTGCAAGTATAGTAGCCAAAGCAGTTGGCGAATATCACCTTGTATTACCAAGTCGTAATACACTGATTCTAAATGAGTGCTATTATATACCGAACATGATGTGCAACATTATATCAGTCTCCTTATTAAGTAAAGAAGGATATAATTTTGTAGTACAGGATAATGTTATGAACATATTCCTAGATCAAAAGTTGATTGCATCAGGCTCGTTACATAATGGCATATTCATTCTAAATCAGAATACAGTGCTGAATATACAAAACACACACAAGAGGAAAAGTTCAGATATGAACGAATCCTACTTGTGGCATTGTAGACTTGGTCATATCAATGCGACACGACTGGCTAAGTTACATAGAGATGGTTATTTGAATCCGTTCGAATTATCATCTTATGATACTTGCCATTCATGTCTCAAAGGAAAAATGACCAAAGCTCCGTTTAGTGGACACGGAGAAAGAGTTACTGAACTCTTGGGACTAATACATAGTGATGTATGCGGTCCCATGTCTACGCATGCCAGGAACGGTTCTTCCTACTTCATTACATTTACTGACGATCTCTCTAGATTCGGACATGTGTTCCTGATGAAACACAAGTCTGAAGCTTTTGAGAAATTCAGAGAATATAAGCACGAAGTAGAGAATCAAACGGGCAAAAGTATTAAGATTCTTCGATCTGATCGAGGAGGTGAATACTTAAGCGGTGAGTTTTTAGATTATCTAAAAGAGAATGGGATTCTCTCTCAGCTTACTCCTCCTTATACACCACAACACAACGGTGTTTCGGAGCGGAGAAATCGCACCCTATTAGATATGGTACGCTCTATGATGAGTACAGCTGAGTTGCCTATTTCCTTCTGGGGTTATGCGCTTGAAACAGCAGCATACCTATTGAATCAAGTTCTGTCTAAATCTGTGCCTACCACACCACATGAGATATGGAGTGGGAAGAAACCATATTTTAAAAGAGTTAAGATATGGGGTTGTCCGGCCTATGTCAAAAGACAAAATCCAGACAAACTCGAGGCACGGTCAGTTCTTTGCAAATTTGTGGGATATCCTAAGAATTCTCAAGGATATATTTTCTATCATGCTGAGGAACAAAAGGTGTTTATTTCTCAATATGCCACCTTTTTAGAAAAGGAAATTCTTGAAAAAGAAATTAGTGGCAAAGAGGTAGAACTGGAAGAGGTTCCAGCACCACAAACTGCAACTGAAGATTTAGTGGAACCAGAGGATTCAGTAGTACCCGACGAACCCCAGCCTCTCCGCCGATCTAGTAGGGTTTCTCGTCCACCTGAGAGATACTACGGTTTTCTCGGAAGCGAGGATTGCATCATGGATGATGATGACCCGACTAGTTTCGAGCAGGCCATCACGAGTGGTGACTCTGTGAAATGGCTGGATGCAATGCGATCTGAGATGGAATCCATGTACACCAATAAAGTATGGATTTTGGAAAATGCTCCTGAAGGGGTAAAACCCATTGGGAGCAAGTGGATTTTTAAAAAGAAATTTGGTGTAGATGGAAAAGTTGCGACTTTCAAAGCTAGACTTGTAGCAAAGGGTTTTCGTCAACGACCAGGTGTGGATTATGACGAAACCTTTTCTCCAGTGGCTATGCTTAAGTCCATCCGGATCTTACTTGCCATTGCTGCATACCATGACTACGAAATCTGGCAAATGGATGTTAAGACCGCCTTTCTAAACGGTGATTTAGAAGAGAGCGTGTACATGACTCAGCCAGAGGGCTTCGTAGATAGTAGGAGCAGCGGAAAGGTGTGCAAGCTGCTTAAATCCATTTATGGGTTAAAGCAAGCATCGCGGAGTTGGAACATCTGTTTTGATGTTGTAGTCAAAGAGTTTGACTTCATCAAAAATATAGATGAACCTTGTATCTATAAGAAGGTAGCAGAGGGTAAGGTAGTCTTCCTCGTATTGTACGTGGATGACATACTCTTGATAGGAAATGATATTCCTATGCTGCAATCAGTCAAGCTCTTCTTATCACAGAGATTCTCAATGAAAGATCTAGGTGATGCCTCCTGCATATTGGGAATCATGATCTATAGAGATAGATCTAAACGGATACTGGGATTGTCCCAATCCAGATACATTGACACCATAGTAAAGAGGTTTAGTATGGAAGAATCCAAGCGTGGGAACCAACCCACGATCTCTGGACTCACTCTCTCCAAAGAGATGTCTCCCAAGACTGATTTGGAGAGAGCTCGCATGCAAGGGATACCCTATGCTTCGGCAGTAGGCTCTATCATGTATGCGATGCTATGTACCAGACCCGATGTAGCATACTCACTAAGTGTAGTGAGTCGGTATCAAGCAGATCCTGGAGAGAGTCACTGGACAGCTGTGAAGAACATTCTCAAGTACTTACGAAGGACTAAGGAGATGTTCTTGGTGTATGGTAACGGAGAACTCCATGTGGAGTCCTTTACCGATTCCAGCTTCCAAAGTGATAAGGACGACTCTAAGTCGCATTCGGGTTTTGTCTTTACCCTCAATGGAGGGGCGGTATGTTGGAAGAGTTCCAAACAGGATACCGTTGCAGACTCGACGATGGAGGCTGAATACATCGCTGCCAACGATGCTGCCAAGGAGGCTGTCTGGATAAAGAAGTTCATTAGTGAACTTGGTGTGGTTCCATCCATTGAGCATCCAATACCTCTGTATTGTGATAACAATGGAGCTGTGGCTTTAGCCAAGGAACCCAGATCCCATCAAAAGTCCAGACATATTCTGAGGCGGTATCACCTGATCAGGGAGATAGTTGATCGCCGGGAGATCGAGGTCAGGAGAGTAGATACGAAGGACAACACTGCGGATCCATTCACGAAGGCTATTCCCCAGATACAGTTTGAGAGATTATTTGGGATGCTAGGTATGAGATACTACAGCAGCTGGCCTTAATGCAAGTGGGAGATTGTTAGTTATGTATATGCCCTAGAGGCCATTGTTGTACATATGATGTATATTATAATGGATGCTTGGTTATATATAGAGAAGACTTTCTTGCTCGTCATGATAGTATGCTATTTGGTTTCACTTTATCTTAACATGTTGACTTGTATTGGTTTACTGTTTTACTCTCACATGTTGATAAAGCCCTTAGGATTTGTACTCGACTACTGGGACTATGATGAGATCATACTAGTGGGGCCGCGGTAGTCGATGAGTACATCCTATAACTGTTCCTAGTCGAGGGTATTTCGAGACAGGGCATCGATACACCAGAGTAGACTAGCGTATACGCATCTTGACCCATATGATGGGCGATGGATGATCCCATATCCATCGGTGTTAGACATCAGAGATGGTGTACGGGTGCTCAGTGGAGACTGGGTATACTGAACGGACTCGCCGAGAACTCCCAGATGGTGATATACCACACGTCAGATGGCAGTTCTCCGGTGACACTGGTACAGGGTAGTCTGTAGACCCGAGATCGTCATAGAGACTTGTGTGATTCCCACTGTGCTTTGATTTCCACCTTACCACGTCCAAGAGGGCGTGCAAAACGGTGGCTTTTGGGTACAGTCCCGAATCACATGGAGGCAATGAGCGATAGGAGGGGATTCGTCTCTCCCGGTATAGGGAGTTGATGTTGTGCTGTGTTCGATTGGCTATAACTGGAAGTCCCTGGCCAGGGCTGATATAGAGATTTACTGGTAAGTGTTACTAGTAGTTTCTCGACCCGTTATGAGCCACACATCGACACGACTTATCGGTTACTGGGGTCTGACGTATACCACCCCTAGACTTGATATGCCACATATCAGAAGAACAGACCGGACTGTACGGGAGTGTTACTGGTTGGATTCACAGGAGAACGCACAGGCTAGCTTGTTGATCTTCTGATCGCTCAATACCTGGGTGGCTGTTACGTTTAGCTGACCGCTTGCAGCTTGTGGGTGTTTGATATGATCATCACCTGCTACCGGCGTATTGACGATTCTTTAGAGTCCTACACAGAGGTTTCTTGGCTCAGGCGAAACGGAGTAGTGGCACATATGTGATATGCGCAGGAACGAGAATAATGCGATATGGGATACCGTATTATATTCTCGCGATATTTAGAAATGAACCGGGACATCGGATCAAGTGTTGATTCGATGAATCGGTACATGATATATTAGTCGGTAATATTCGATATAGCCGGATCGTCGGATCAAGTGTTGATTCGATGATTTAATGTATAATAATATATATGATATATTATTACATTATCTAATATTGGCTCGCTTTATTATTTCATTTTCTCACTGGATGATGCATTGATATATATGCGATATATGTTAATTGTATTATTTTCTTTTGTTGCAAATATATAATATATATGTGATATATAATATTGTGACATGATATGATTAATTGTTAAACATGTTTAAGGATGATTAATTGAGGTTAGGGTTTGTTTTGGGTTAGATGTTTCATGCATCTTCTAGAAGTTTTTGCTTTTGTCATTCTTAAGATATTTTGGATGACACATTCTTTAACTCAACCAAACTCTAACTCTAGTTTATTCTCTACTAAATCCTAGCCACTCATCCTTGACCATGGTTAACAAATCAATCATATAGTCTTCTTTCTATTCATCACAAAAGGATTATGATCATTATTGATTTTCCATTATCATCTTCTTCTCTCTTGAAAAGCTTGCTAGAAAATCCTTAAGTGATGAATAAATATGAGAAAATGATATAAAAAGAAAGAAAAATTACTACTCTCTCATCCTCATCTTATCTAGCCCATGGGATTAGTGTGTTCATCTCTTTTGAGTGAGAAAGCTTGAGTCTTTGCAACTTCGAGGTAGATCATCGGAGATTTGGAATACTTCGAGCTAGCATGGATCGTTCGAGTCGTGGAGCCTCTCATGAGTCCGGGAGATCGTGGATCGCGGCAAAGGGACTTCTACTCGGAGCTTGTGAAGTGAAGGAGCGGACTACAAAGGTTGTAATCCTTCACACTTAGATAAAAGTTATCATCTTGCATGTTAAACCCTAATAATCTAGCAAAGATCCCGGTTTTGGGTTGTTCGGCACGTCTAAATTTTTATCCGGGCATGTTTGATGCGTTTTGAACCTTCACAAGAGTGCCTAGGAACCCTACAGTGGTATCAGAGCCTAGCTAGAGAATTAGGCGATGTGTTTACGAAGTTAAAACTCCGATCGAACCCGAAACGACCAAACTAGACCCCTCTCTGGAAATTTTCTAAATTTTGGGATTTTTCTGAATTAAAAATATGTAAAAAAATCAGCAGGGAATTCTAAGAATTACCATAAAACCCGAGCCCCCAATTCGATCAAACGGCGGCGGAACCGCGGCGCAAGCATGCCTTGAGCGGCGGTTCCGCGGCGGATTGATAGGATTGTGACACGTGGCTTTTATGGTAATGTCCGTAGGTGCTTATTGATGCTTCTGGATATTTTTAATCTGTTTCAGGTGTTGAAAATTCTGGGATTTGTTTTGTAATAGTAGACTCGATCGGAAATTTTAAATTCGTAATTCTTTCCGGATATTTAGAAACTGTTAAACTATTTGAACGGATATCATTAACTTACTGTTTCCCGGAACGGCAAATTTTCAAGTGTTGAAATTTTTCCGGTTTTAAAATCTTTTGGACAAATTGTACAAGTTAAGCGGTGGACCCTCTAGAAGACAACAAACCTTAACTCGATTATGTGACCGTCTTGAACTGCCTTTTGAACCTTCGGGTTTGGGGCAGTACGGCGTGCCACATGTGAGGCGTTGGCTTGACCCTTCTACGGCTGGATCACCAGTACTGTGACATATTCTGGGATTATTTGAACTCCGCTCAAGAGTTGAGCACTTTGGGAAATTTTGGGTATTTGATTATCTGTTCGGAAAGTTTAATACTGTCTATTTATCAGGAATGTGATACAATATGTGGAATTCATAGAGTTAGGCATGAAATGCGAAGTATGTGATATTTCGGATTTACGATGTCTAAAGTGATTGTGGATTCCAAATATTATAGTTTTACACTTTCTTTTCTGTGACTGTAAGTGTAATATGTGATATCGCCGGTTTCGTTGCTATATGTCAACGACAATTGGGATGCGCATATTTACTTACGTTGATGATATGTGATATTATGTGTTGCTGTGATATGTTATATTGGATCGTCGCGTTCAGAATAGCCGGGGGTTTTATGTGAGATGAGGGTTTTTATTTTCATTCATGTAAAATTCATTTGTAATGTAATATTCTTTTTTTTGGGGCACTTCCAGGTTGCGGTTGCTGTCACCAGTGTATATTATTTACTTTTCCGCATTAGGTAGACCCAAGGAGGGGAGCACAAGTAACCGGGTTCTAGGGTCCAGTGGGAGGCCATCTCGAGGAGTCGAGACCGGGTCTCCTAACCCTAGAATTGGCAGTGTTACTTGCCGCTCTCGTAGGGGTCTTGGGATGTGGGTTTGGCTATTCGTCGCGACCGTGGAATCCGTGTTTTATACAGGCTCGTATTGAAAACACGGACGTCCTAGTATATCCAATATTTCATATATGTTCTTCTGCTGCAATGTTCTGTGATGAGATCATATTACTGCCTGAGACGAATGCTTATACTATATATATATGCTGATATATAAATATTACTGCTTTCGTTTCTTCTGTGATGCTTAGGAAGCATAAGCTGATGGGATTTTTATTAATGAGATTAATAAAAGAAAAGAAACCTAAAGATGTTGTAGAATCAAAACATTATAAAAAGGGTAGCTACAGTTTTGCTTTGCACAGTGATATATATGATATATCCTGCACCTTATTCGATGGGGAAAGGGCCGACGATCCCTTCACCGGGAGTGACCCCTTTAGCAAAACTAGCAGATGCTACAAAACGCGGTTTGTCTTTTGATTGCTTTTAGTGTTTTGCTTTGCACAGCGGTATATATGATATATCCTGCACCTTATTCGACAAGGAAAGGGCCGACGATCCCTTCACCGGGAGTGACCCCTTCAGCGAAACTAAGAAAAGCCTCAAAAACACTCCTTTTCAAAACTTCACTCGATTCTACAACGATATCAAGTTCATTACGCTCAGGGTTTTCTGAAAAACCTGCGTAGCCCTCCGTCATTTCAGATAAAGACTAGTTAGTATTCGTGCTACGTTTGTTGACTATGTTAAGTCGTAGTGTGCGGTAGCTAATTAGGAGTTATCTGCTAAAACATGAGATGTGATTGGATTAGGGTAGTTGTGCGACTTTGTTGACTATGTTAAGGGTCGTGCAGGTGGATTTAATTCAATCGGGAAATGACGGGTTGAACTTGGCTAGCAATTATGATTTGTTGACTATGTTAAGGTCATAAATTGCTAGGGGTAAAAATATTATCGTGAATTTCAAGTGTTGAAATTTGCAATGAGATTGCATACCTCCTATAAGATAGTTAGATCCCGATACCCACTGCGAGTAAGTGTTACTCCTGGGAGAGTTTTACACAGGACAATTAGCCGATCAAGTAGGTGTCTAGAAAAGTGTTAACGGGGTTACGCCTCTGGGAAAACGAGGTTTACTTTAATTAGGTCCGTGCGATTGCACGCGGAACCTCCCTCAAAGTACCGACACTGATCTGGCCGAAAGATTGACGAAATTGTAAGGTGTAATTAATCCCGGCTAATCTTACCTTTTAGGGTTTTAAGGTAGATTTGATAAAACCAGTGGGAGACATCCTGATTAGATAAGATAATAACCAATCTAATCTTGCAAGAGCATACGCTAAAGTGTTTTCTTCTCTCTCTCTCCAGGTAGCGACCATGTCAGGCCATAATCAAGATAATAATATGGATGTATTGACTGAACCCAATTATTGTACTGAGCTAGGAAATGTTGGACCCGTTCTTTCTTATAAGAGTTATAAGACTGAACAGGAAACAGGAGAATATCTGGATTCTCACGCCGCCCAAAAGAACATGCATATTGATGCATTTTCTTCGGGTGTGTTAGTTATTGAGAACTGTTTCTCAGTTCACCCTACGTCCTGGGTATTAGATACCGGATCAGGATCCCACATATGTAAACAGTTACATGGGCTACGTAAAGGTAGAGAACTGGGAAAAGGTGATCATTCCGTTCAAGTAGGGAACGGTGCAAGTATAGTAGCCAAAGCAGTTGGCGAATATCACCTTGTATTACCAAGTCGTAATACACTGATTCTAAATGAGTGCTATTATATACCGAACATGATGTGCAACATTATATCAGTCTCCTTATTAAGTAAAGAAGGATATAATTTTGTAGTACAGGATAATGTTATGAACATATTCCTAGATCAAAAGTTGATTGCATCAGGCTCGTTACATAATGGCATATTCATTCTAAATCAGAATACAGTGCTGAATATACAAAACACACACAAGAGGAAAAGTTCAGATATGAACGAATCCTACTTGTGGCATTGTAGACTTGGTCATATCAATGCGACACGACTGGCTAAGTTACATAGAGATGGTTATTTGAATCCGTTCGAATTATCATCTTATGATACTTGCAATTCATGTCTCAAAGGAAAAATGACCAAAGCTCCGTTTAGTGGACACGGAGAAAGAGTTACTGAACTCTTGGGACTAATACATAGTGATGTATGCGGTCCCATGTCTACGCATGCCAGGAACGTTTCTTCCTACTTCATTACATTCACTGACGATCTCTCTAGATTCGGACATGTGTTCCTGATGAAACACAAGTCTGAAGCTTTTGAGAAATTCAGAGAATATAAGCACGAAGTAGAGAATCAAACGGGCAAAAGTATTAAGATTCTTCGATCTGATCGAGGAGGTGAATACTTAAGCGGTGAGTTTTTAGATTATCTAAAAGAGAATGGGATTCTCTCTCAGCTTACTCCTACTTATACACCACAACACAACGGTGTTTCGGAGCGGAGGAATCGCACCCTATTAGATATGGTACGCTCTATGATGAGTACAGCTGAGTTGCCTATTTCCTTCTAGGGTTATGCGCTTGAAACAGCAGCATACCTATTGAATCAAGTTCCGTCTAAATCTGTGCCTACCACACCACATGAGATATGGAGTGGGAAGAAACCATATTTTAAAAGAGTTAAGATATGGGGTTGTCCGGCCTATGTCAAAAGACAAAATCCAGACAAACTCGAGGCACGGTCAGTTCTTTGCAAATTTGTGGGATATCCTAAGAATTCTTAAGGATATATTTTCTATCATGCTGAGGAACAAAAGGTGTTTATTTCTCAATATGCCACCTTTTTAGAAAAGGAATTTCTTGAAAAAGAAATTAGTGGCAAAGAGGTAGAACTGGAAGAGGTTCCAGCACCACAAACTGCAACTGAAGATTTAGTGGAACCAGAGGATTCAGTAGTACCCGACGAACCCCAGCCTCTCCGCCGATCTAGTAGGGTTTCTCGTCCACCTGAGAGATACTACGGTTTTCTCATTGATGGTGGAAGCGAGGATTGCATCATGGATGATGATGACCCGACTAGTTTCGAGCAGGCCATCATGAGTGGTGACTCTGTGAAATGGCTGGATGCAATGCGATCTGAGATGGAATCCATGTACACCAATAAAGTATGGATTTTGGAAAATGCTCCTGAGGGGGTAAAACCCATTGGGAGCAAGTGGATTTTTAAAAAGAAATTTGGTGTAGATGGAAAAGTTGAGACTTTCAAAGCTAGACTTGTAGCAAAGGGTTTTCGTCAACGACCAGGTGTGGATTATGACGAAACCTTTTCTCCAGTGGCTATGCTTAAGTCCATCCGGATCTTACTTGCCATTGCTGCATACCATGACTACGAAATCTGGCAAATGGATGTTAAGACCGCCTTTCCAAACGGTGATTTAGAAGAGAGCGTGTACATGACTCAGCCAGAGGGCTTCGTAGATAGTAGGAGCAGCGGAAAGGTGTGCAAGCTGCTTAAATCCATTTATGGGTTAAAGCAAGCATCGCGGAGTTGGAACATCTGTTTTGATGTTGTAGTCAAAGAGTTTGACTTCATCAAAAATATAGATGAACCTTGTATCTATAAGAAGGTAGCAGAGGGTAAGGTAGTCTTCCTCGTATTGTACGTGGATGACATACTCTTGATAGGAAATGATATTCCTATGCTGCAATCAGTCAAGCTCTTCTTATCACAGAGATTCTCAATGAAAGATCTAGGTGATGCCTCCTGCATATTGGGAATCATGATCTATAGAGATAGATCTAAACGGATACTGGGATTGTCCCAATCCAGATACATTGACACCATGCTAAAGAGGTTTAGTATGGAAGAATCCAAGCGTGGGAACCAACCCACGATCTCTGGACTCACTCTCTCCAAAGAGATGTCTCCCAAGACTGATTTGGAGAGAGCTCGCATGCAAGGGATACCCTATGCTTCGGCAGTAGGCTCTATCATGTATGCGATGCTATGTACCAGACCCGATGTAGCATACTCACTAAGTGTAGTGAGTCGGTATCAAGCAGATCCTGGAGAGAGTCACTGGACAGCTGTGAAGAACATTCTCAAGTACTTACGAAGGACTAAGGAGATGTTCTTGGTGTATGGTAACGGAGAACTCCAGGTGGAGTCCTTTACCGATTCCAGCTTCCAAAGTGATAAGGACGACTCTAAGTCGCATTCGGGTTTTGTCTTTACCCTCAATGGAGGGGCAGTATGTTGGAAGAGTTCCAAACAGGATACCGTTGCAGACTCGACGATGGAGGCTGAATACATCGCTGCCAACGATGCTGCCAAGGAGGCTGTCTAGATAAAGAAGTTCATTAGTGAACTTGGTGTGGTTCCATCCGTTGAGCATCCAATACCTCTGTATTGTGATAACAATGGAGCTGTGGCTTTAGCCAAGGAACCCAGATCCTATCAAAAGTCCAGACATATTCTGAGGCGGTATCACCTGATCAGGGAGATAGTTGATCGCCGGGAGATCGAGGTCAGGAGAGTAGATACGAAGGACAACACTGCGGATCCATTCACGAAGGCTATTCCCCAGATACAGTTTGAGAGATTATTTGGGATGCTAGGTATGAGATACTACAGCAGCTGGCCTTAGTGCAAGTGGGAGATTGTTAGTTATGTATATGCCCTAGAGACCATTGTTGTACATATGATGTATATTATAATGGATGCTTGGTTATATATAGAGAAGACTTTCTTGCTCGTCATGATAGTATGCTATTTGGTTTCACTTTATCTTAACATGTTGACTTGTATTGGTTTACTGTTTTACTCTCACATGTTGATAAAGCCCTTAGGATTTGTACTCGACTACTGGGACTATGATGAGATCATACTAGTGGGGCCGCGGTAGTCGATGAGTACATCCTATAACTGTTCCTAGTCGAGGGTATATCGAGACAGGGCATCGATACACCAGAGTAGACTAGCGTATACGCATCTTGACCCATATGATGGGCGATGGATGATCCCATATCCATCGGTGTTAGACATCAGATATGGTGTACCAGTGCTCAGTGGAGACTGGGTACACTGAACGGACACGCCGAGAACTCCCAGATGGTGATATACCACACGTCAGATGGCAGTTCTCCGGTGACACTGGTACAGGGTAGTCTGTAGACCCGAGATCGTCATAGAGTCTTGTATGATTCCCACTGTGCTTTGATTTCCACCTTACCACGTTGAAGAGGGCGTGCAAAACGGTGGCTTTTGGGTACAGTCCCGAATCACATGGAGGCAATGAGCGATAGGACGGGATTCGTCTCTCCCGGTATAGGGAGTTGATGTTGTGCTGTGTTCGATTGGCTATAACTGGAAGTCCCTGGCCAGGGATGATATAGAGATTTACTGGTAAGTGTTACTAGTAGTTTCTCGACCCGTTATAAGCCACACATCGACACGACTTATCGGTTACTGGGGTCTGACGTATACCACCCCTAGACTTGATATGCGACATATCAGAAGAACAGACCGGACTGTACGGGAGTGTTACTGGTTGGATTCACAGGAGAACGCACAGGCTAGCTTGTTGATCTTCTGATCGCTCAATACCTGGGTGGCTGTTACGTTTAGCTGACCGCTTGCAGCTTGTGGGTGTTTGATATGATCATCACCTGCTACCGGCGTATTGACGATTCTTTAGAGTCCTACACAGAGGTTTCTTGGCTCAGGCGAAACGGAGTAGTAGCACATATGTGATATGCGCAGGAACGAGAATAATGCGATATGGGATACCGTATTATATTCTCGCGAAATTTAGATATGAACCGGGACATCGGATCAAGTGTTGATTCGATGAATCGGTACATGATATATTAGTCGGTAATATTCGATATAGCCGGATCGTCGGATCAAGTGTTGATTCGATGATTTAATGTATAATAATATATATGATATATTATTACATTATCTAATATTGGCTCGCTTTATTATTTCATTTTCTTACTGGATGATACATTGATATATATGCGATATATGTTAATTGTATTATTTTCTTTTGTTGCAAATATATAATATATATGTGATATATATTATTGTGACATGATATGATTAATTGGTAAACATGTTTAAGGATGATTAATTGAGGTTAGGGTTTGTTTTGGGTTAGATGTTTCATGCATCTTCTAGAAGTTTTTGCTTTTGTCATTCTTAAGATATTTTGGATGACACATTCTTTAACTCAACCAAACCCTAACTCTAGTTTATTCTCTACTAAATCCTAGCCACTCATCCTTGACCATGGTTAACAAATCAATCATATAGTCTTCTTTCTATTCATCACAAAAGGATTATGATCATTATTGATTTTCCATTATCATCTTCTTCTCTCTTGAAAAGCTTGCTAGAAAATCCTTAAGCTTGCTAGAAAATCCTTAAGTGATGAATAAATATGAGAAAATGATATAAAAAGAAAGCAAAATTACTACTCTCTCATCCTCATCTCATCTAGCCCATGGGATTAGTGTGTTCATCTCTTTTGAGTGAGAAAGCTTGAGTCTTTGCAATTTCGAGGTAAATCATCGGAGATTTGGAATACTTCGAGCTAGCATGGATCGTTCGAGTCGTGGAGCCTCTCATGAGTCCGGGAGATCGTGGATCGCGGCAAAGGGACTTCAACTCGGAGCTTGTGAAGTGAAGGAGCGGACTACAAAGGTTGTAATCCTTCACACTTAGATAAAAGTTATCATCTTGCATGTTAAACCCTAATAATCTAGCAAAGATCCCGGCTTTGGGTTGTTCGGCACGTCTAAATTTTTATCCGGGCATGTTTGATGCCTTTTGAACCTTCACAAGAGTGCCTAGGAACCCTACATACTGAGCCTGACAGTGCCAATATCCGTACATTCCCGTCCGTTTGTCTATGAGTATCGCATATCAAGTCTATGGGGTGGACAAAGTCAGACCCCTACTAACACGACATTTTGTGTCGGTATGAAGCCCATCACCACCTGAGAAACTACCGATCCTAGATCAGTAATTCTCAACTAGCTTGGCCAAGGATTTCTGGTGATGGCCACCTGTGCACAACCGCGACATCAACCCCCAATACCGGGAGAAACGAATCCCCCGAAGATCCGCTCAGTGCCTCCATTTGGCTCGGGACTGTACCCAACTAAAACCTGTTTGAACGACTACTTTGAGCCGTGGTAGGGTAGTAATCAAAGAACAGTGGGAACTCACACGACACAAATGACGATCTCAGGTCGATTGACTAACCTGTACACATGTCACCAGGGAACTGCTATCTGACAATAGGTATAATACAACTAGCATGTTCCCGGCGAGTCTGTCCGGTGAACTCATAACCTAATGAGCACCAGTATACATCTTAGGTGAACAAACCAACACCAATGGCTTGTGAGACCGGCCACTGCCCCTCGTCGGTGTCTCGATCAGTATACACTAGTCTACTCTGGAGTATCGATGCCCAGTCACGAAACTCCCAAGACTAGGGACATTTAAGGATGTGCCTATAGACTACCCAGCTCCCACGTATATGATCACCATCATACTGCTGGCAATCAAGCAAGAATCCTATGGGCTCTATCAACATGTAATAGTGATCTGTAATGCCACCTAATACTGTACATGATGATAAAGACAAACCAGATAGCATACTATCATCTCGAGTAAGACTGTTCTATAAGTATAGATCTTCCCTCAATCATCATAATCACCTGCCTGCGACTATGATAATTGCCTTGAGGGCACTATAGCCAATAATCTCCCACTTGCACTTAAGGCTAATTATTGCGGTGTCGCATACTCACAGCCCGTGTGATACCGAACACCCAATTCCTCTACTAATCAGTCTCGTAAAGCTCATTTGCGAAACTATTGTGGTCGAGAAATAGCCTTATTGAGTGGATTCGCTCCAATGTTTCCTTCTGTATATCTCTATATCTCAACTTCACGGAGAAAGCTATCTCCCGAAATGAGCAATACCTGTCTTAGAATATGTCTGGATATCTGATGGGACCCAGTTCACTAATGAACTCCAAATCCAGCAAACTTCTTAGACTGTATTATCCACTGAATTTAATCAGTATCCTGTACCATACCTTCCACAGTATCCGCTTGGACCACCATTCCAAACTACTGCCCCTCAAAAGAGGGAAAACTAAAACTATGACAGTCGCTCTGTCATCCAGGTCACCATGGAAGCCTGGAATGATAACCGTCTCCCGAAGGAGGCTGCTGTTACCATATCTCATGAACATCCACTTATGTTCATAAACCACTTCCCAACGTTTCTCCAGGATTGGATCAATATAAACTTATTGCAGTTATTGCAAAAACAACATCTGGTGTGGTACTTGACATCTCATGATTGACTCAATTGCCTAAGCAAATGATATCCAATCATGCCAATCTCTCTCCCCTTTATTCTGTAAGACACTTTTAGAGAAGGTGACTCCATCACATGCAGGTACACCACCATGCCAGGAGTCGTCCATTCTAAAACACCTTTAGAATAGTGTCAAAGTACCCAGATTGGGAAACTACCCAAATCTAGATCTAAAACCATAGATCTAGTTACCAAAATGCCTGATATATTATCCATATCCAATGTGGAGAAACCACTTTGTGACAACCACAGTATAACCGATCGTAGTGTAGGAATTTCACTTCCTATAAAGTGCATGTCAACCAAATACCAGGGCATCACACCCTACTACCTTCTTAACAGATCCATCTCGTATTCTGATGATGTCAAAGCCTATGACTGTCACATCAAAAATAGATGATCTATCTCCGCTATACCTGCTTTAGTCTATAAATAGACACAAGCTACTTATCCTATATGCTTCCGCTGCTCCCACTGACTATAACAACCCTGTGGCAGAGTCATATACACGTGCAGTTCTAAAGATAGTTTAGAACGACGCTATACTCATCATCTTTCCTGGTCACATAGTCTAGAACAGCAGTAATGGCAAGTCTGAGTAAACAAGAACCTCTCTGTCACTGTCTTTGAGGATACTGAAGTACTTCTCGGGAGCCTGAGATTACCCATCATATCTGCAGAGTGGCTAATAGAATGTTAAAAACCAATTGAATCTTTAGGTTCTGTTAAATCTTCAGTAATCGTTTGTGGTTCTGGAATCACTTCAAGTTCTACCATACTCCCACTACTGTTTTCTGAAAAAAAAGTCCATTTTGCTAAAACTGTGGCGAGTCAAGAACAATATCACTATTGATCTTCCAGATGGTAGAAAGTTATCCTTCGACATAGCCTAGGATAACCCACAAACTACTGAAACGTGCCTTGAGTTTATCCAGAGTCTGGTTTCAAGCATAAGCCGGACAACTCCATATACCTTAACATCGTTAAGATATGAACTATTCTATATACAATATAGAAACAGAGGCACTAATTTAATTGGAACTGGATTCAAATCATGCAGCTGTCTCCAATGTATATCAACTAAATCGATAGAGGCCGATCAGCATTACTCAACTAGGAGTGCATCCAGATATGAGTAAACTGAAAGAGAAGCAAGTTCTCAAAACCATTACTAACAACTGAATACCAAACACAAGTGTCTACATCTTCGATCACCTTGAAGGATCCCTGTAACATTTCAGAAAATATAAAATATTATTTTTGGAATCTAATATTAAAATAATATATTTCCCGAAAACTGCCCGATTTGCGAAATTGGGGTTTTCGAAAAAGGGTATAATATATACCAATAATTGTGAAATAATTGGAAATTAAAAAGATTTATTCATTAAAAAATATATTTAAAGGATTTGGCATTTTAAAATTTATTATATGCAGTTTTGATAAAAACCCGATTAGTGCACTGCTAATCGCGATTAGTCCAAATCCGTATTTTTACAGTTTTCTATAGTTAGTGCACCATGAAATGTTATATGTTATTTCATTTGTATAGTTTTATTTGGGTTTGTGTGCTTAGTGGTGAGAAAAGAAAAGAAAAGGGAAAAAGGTATCATGATGATTAGAGAGAGAGAGAGAGAGAGCGAGAAAATGAGTGAGAGAGGGTGAGAATAAGGGAGTGAGAGAGGGTGGGCAGCCATCTATAGTTCACCCCCATTATTTCCTTCATCTTATCCTCATCTCCTTCAACCACACTTCCCTCCACCATCAACCCTAAGATCCACCTCAAAAACACCATCAAAACCCTAAACCCCTTTTATAATAAATGATCCCCTTCTCATCCTCTACACTTTGGACCAAGCAAAGTAGGATTTTGATGACTTTGGAGAGCTAGGGTTTTTCTTGAGCTACACCCATAAGGTAAAATCCCTTCCATTTAGTTTAGTTATGTATTCCTCTACTCTGTACCAGTGTCACCGGAGAACTACCATCTGACGTGAGGTATAATACCATCTGGGAGTTCTCGGCGAGTCCGTCCAGTGAACCCAGTCTCTACTGAGCACCCGTACACCATCCTTGGTGTCAAACACCGATGGATATGGAATCATCCATCGCCCATCATATGGGTCAAGATGCGTATACGCTAGTCTACTCTGGTGTATTGATGCCCTGTCTCGATACACGCTCGACTAGGAACAATTATAGGATGTACTCGTCGACTACCGTGGCCCCACTAGTATGATCTCATCATAGTTCCAGTAGTCGAGTACATATCCTAAGGGCTTTATCAACATGTAACATAGAGACAATCAGACTACATGTTAAGATAAAGTACAACCAGATAGCGAACTATCATGTCTAGCAAGAAAGTCCTCCATATATATGTCCAAGCATCCATTACAATATACATCGTATGTACAGTAATGGCCTCTAGGGCATACATATAACTAACAAGTTATGTATTCCTAGAATTTTAGTTTAGTTTAGGAGTTGTTTTAGTATGGTATTGTGATGTTTGGAGATTCAAGAGAAGGGATAGGTTACCTGGTTGACCAGAACCAGTAGTGGGTGTTTACTTAGACTTAAGAGGTGTTTTTACTGGACTGAAACCAGGTATAGAACCCCAAACTCCAAACTTAGTAACCCGACGTACGAAAATTTTGGAATCTGCTAACACTCGGTGACCGGGAAAATTATTTAGCAAACACAGTGACACATGCAGGCAACCAGGAAGCTACCACAGAGACCCGAGACCCCAACTCCACCTTTTGGCCGCAGTTTTATTCATTATGGCCGCAAATTGCGGCCAGGCTAAGGACTTGTGGGCTCGTGTTTGTTTCATGGCTCTAGTATCTGTAATTTAAACCCTCCACATATGCAAAATTGGCTGATTTGACCTAGGGTAAAATCTGGGAGCACATTGGGGTATTTTGGCTATGTTTTTCGTTTTTTGGGATGCTTTGTTTTGATTTTGGGATTTGTGTTTAGCTGTTGTATGTTTGTATATCAATGACTAGGGGTAATTTGTTGATTTTGCATGCGTAGGCTATAGGTTCTAACCTATAGGCGATCCGTATGTCGTTTCGGTTTTCAGAACTTGATTTTAATAGCATTGCGATATGTGTTTTTGTTGTAGGTACCTTCATGTGGATTCCGAGGTGACAGAGCGTAGCGTCATCGACTTCGGCAAGCAAAAAGCAAGGTGAGTAGATCTATATCTACGAGAGAGTCAGTTGGATGGCGTATAGCACCCCCGCAAAGTTTTGGTGGAAACCGATTTGTAGCATATGGTTAAGAAAACCTAGATTAGGAGACTAGGGTTAGGGTTAAAATATTGTTAGTGAAACCATATTAAAAACTAAGGATAGTTAGAAGTCATATGATACGACTAGTATGTGATGACGGGATTTGAGGATGATATTTGATGATATTGCCGTTTAGGGTACTATAGGACTAGATAGTCGACGTAGATGTGTCATCCGAACCATACCTATTTCCAAACTGAAGAATCGTATGCATTTTTTAAACAGATACCTTGAGGGATGTTATGGATTTTCAAATGATATCTTTTCCTTAAAAACACTATAGCCCCTACTTTCAAAACTACGATTCGCATCTTTCAAAAACTGTTTGTATGGTTCGGGTGTGTATGTTAGATTAGAGACTTATGCTTATAGTAAAGGTAGAATGTATTTGTAAAACTGACTTGATGAGGGATATAAATGCGATGAAAAGAATATATGACGCGATATGATGATTTGATGTTATGTTGGTATACGGATGCGAGTCGATTGATATGGTTTATACACTGCCGGTCCCCTGATATGAGAATATTGCGGATGTGACCTCGGACATAGGCATATAGAGATATTTATATATATTGAGAATCGTGAGTGATAGACGTACATGACGTTAGGTCTGTACCTCCTCATCTTATAGGATGATAGGATCCATGATAGCTTAGTACCGCCATACGATGATTTTCCGTACGTGATGAGTTGACTTGAGATTTGATCCATACCTTTGACCAGAGGATGCCGCACGATGGGGTATACCGTACGGAATGTTGTGTGGCTAGATGCCGATTGATAGATTCACCGACTCGGTCTTGTAGACATGTATACCTTATAGTATTTGCATATGATTTACCTTATGCTGCATTCATATTATTCTCATTGCATTGCTTATACCTGTGCTAGTACACCTGCACCATTATCGATGATGCGTATGTTACACGTACACAGATTTGCCGGCTCACACACTTCATCATCGATAATTACCATGTCACTACACAGTAGGGTAGCTGCATCATGATATACATATTGTACACCATACTTGTGTATATACATGTTGTACGCCATACTTGCGGACATACATATTTGTACGTCCATACTTGCGTATATACACATATGCACCTTTATACGATATTGCATTCGATTTTGTAGATTTGGGAACCGCATGATATATTTTTAAAAAACTGGATTCATTTAAATGAACGGTTTTCACTCGATATGTGCATATTAATATTCCATGTTGCATGATATACGGATATGCTTACATTTCTGTTATATATTGCATACATCATGCTTTATGATTACACGCATTGAGATATGTTGTTTTCATGAGATTTCTGGATTTGAGAACCGTGGCTATTTCGAAAGAAAGCTTGTACTATTTTAAAAACCCGGTTTCTCTTGATATGATATTTTAGTGCGTTCACCATGCGTTTTCTCAATTCTGAGACATGTGACAGTGATACCCGGTCGAGGAGCTGGATGTGGCCCATTACGGGTACATGGTGGACCCGGTATGGTACCCCAGGGCAAGAAAGGGATGCTGTGTATACAAACGGTGAGCCTGGAAGAGGGATTACTACCTACCGGTGATAGTAATTAGGCTCGGTGGATATCCGGAGGATACCGACCGGAGTCGAGTGATGATATGGGCCGATCCGGACTGACGGAGCCCGTGGGCCGATCCGGACTGACGGAGCCCGAGATATGAGGATTTACGTGTCGATGCTGGACACGGGTTTCATGATGTTTTCGGGTGTCGATGTTGGATACCCAGATTCCATGATTTGATGTGTCGCGAGGGACTACCGTTGATTTATATCCTCATATTTTCATGCACACTCTTTTATGATATTTACGTGCATACATACATTAATTATATGGTTGGACGAGATCCACATGCATACATACCTTGATTATATTGTTGGATTATATCCGCATACATATAGCTATTGATTTCATTATTAGCACATATGATGACCCGGTCACCCTAGATATCATAGTATTACCTTTATGATATAGTTGACCTAGGAGTCGTTGTTTATTCGATTTCTACTTGTAGATGTTTTTCTACTCACGAGTTGGCAACTCACCCCCGTTGTGCCACAGTTCTTGCAGGTTGACCGCATGGATCAGTAGCGGCATCGCTGGCACATAGCTTCATTTGGATGTTTTGCATTGGTAGGTGGGGCATTTGTATCGTACCCACTCTTGTATTTATATTTCATATTGTATCTAGTCAACTCCATCAATCAAAATTAGTAAATTGTATAAGTAATGAGACTTAGTGGGATTGTGGTTGCGAGACTTAGAGCGAGAGGTTTTCCGCTACTTGTAGTTTTTATGTCTTGTTTTCTTTATCTTTGTAGTGATCTTCGCCGTTGGGCATCCTATACTTATATTTATTGTCTTGCGTGGTCGTGATCCGCCGTTTTGCGAAGAGCTAGCTCACGCTTCGGGATGCCTTTATCATTATCTTGTATATGTGGTTTTGGATCAAAATATACAAAGGAGGTGCTGCCCAAATTTTTAAAAAGACGAAACATGTTTTCAAACTAGTAAATTCCACTTGCATTTTCATGGTACTTTTCTATGAATTTTAAGAAACTTGATTTCATTATACCCTTATTTCAAAACTTCATCTCCTTTATTTTTCTTAAAAAGGTTTAGATTTCTGGGTTTCAGCTTACTTGAATTACGTTATGCCTTTAGACGTTACGTGATTTAAGTGCTGGTCACGAGCTAATATTTCGGGTCATGACAAAATTGGTATCAGAGCATTTGGTTTAACCTTGGTTCGAGTCTATTTTTGACTATGCGGAGTCTAGGGTGGATATGTATTTCGGAACCTAGGCTTGACCTTACGGAACTTAGACTTGAACGGGGGGGTATTAGACCCGAACTTTCGTTTCATAGGCTGACCCTGATTGATAGAGTAGGTAGCTTGAGTAGAGTGACATACCGTACGTATGTTCCGCGGCATATTTACGATACGATACTCCACTTAAGAAACCTTAGGATGTACACATTTTGAGATCTATGATTCTCTTCGTACCCATGATTATACATCCATTTGAGATCCTTGATTCTATCCGTTCCATGATCATACTCTCATTCATGTTGTTCCTTCTTATGATCATGTATCCATTCTGAATCTGTCGTTCCTTTCGTGCCCTTTATCGGTTTTCATCGATACACGATTGAGATTCCTGTCACCATATTTGAGCGCAGATTGAGCTGCTGCTAGTGTTGCGGTCAGGGCAAGCTCGTCTGGTACGAAGGCTGACCATTGTGTTTTCTGGTGACATGGGAACGTCTCGATGTAGTGTTCTTGTTGCGACCTCTTTTGGAGGCGAGTGTTTGGTTTTACACCGGATGATCGAACCATTGTTAAAGCTGGCTGTTGTGGGAGGACTGTTGATGTACACCATACCTCAGAGATTATGATGTCGTCTACCGTGCAGATGGATGACCCGGCGGTTGCTGAGATTGATAGGATGTCGCTTCCAGAGCTTACGAGCTGAGATCGCCGGAGCTTCCAGGCAGAAATGCGACAGATGATAACTAGTCTACCCCGAGTTGAGAGACGAAGGTGATTCGTGAGATTGATGCGCCGACGCAGGCCCAGTTGAGTTGAAGATTTCCAGTGTGGAGAGAATCTTACTCAGACCTAGAGCAGACCGATCCAGAGATGACTGTCGATGTATCGCACTTGATATATATTTTATACACCGTTGTATTGATTTGCGATTTGTGCATGTCTATTGCACTTGAGATTCGGTTTGTGCCTTGGCTGCATGTATTTACAATTTCGTTGATTTCATACGGTTGATTTGATTTTGTGCGTGTGTTACGCACTCGATTTGATTTTTGCACTCGGTATAGCCTACATGTGCTTGCAGTGCATTGATACGTGTTTTGTGCACGCAGTTGCATGCGTTTACGATTTTATACATCTTGGTACACTCGTTGTTGTTGTATACGCATTTGAGTTATATATTTGTATTTCGTGCACTGGATGCACTGTATTTGTATTTCGTGCATTGGATGCACCAAATTTGCGCTTCGGGCATTTGTAGCCCTAGATTTTCATTTCTTGCAATTGTCGCACCATATTTATATTTTTGTGCATTTGTTGCACCAGATTCGTATTTCGTACATTAGTTGCACTAGATTTGCATTTCCTGCATTTGTTGCACCGGACGGGTATTTGTGCATTTGTCGCACTGGATTTATACTCCGTACCTTGGTTGCACCCGATTTATGTCTCTGAGCATTTGTGTTTCCAGATTTGTGTTTTCGTGCGCGTTGGCACTTGCTGTTCGTTTTCGTGCATGCTACTACACTATATGCTTTTACGGACCCGACGCGCTTTGGTTGGATTTTTGCGCATATTAGGCGCTTGATTTTGGATTTTCGTGCACATCGGATGCACTTTAGTGAGATTTTACTCGTGCATATTGGATGCACTTGATTAGGTTTCTTTCGTGCATGATGGATGCCGTTGATTTGGATTTTCGCTCATGTTGGGCGCATGATATGAGATGTGGTTTTGTGCACACCGGATGCACTCAATTGGGATTTTCATTCATGCATGTTAGTTGCACCGGATGCATTCTAGATGCACTTGATATTGTTGTCGTGCACACCCGTTGCACTGGACAGATGCTTTCGTGCACACCCGTTGCACTGAGTTTTTCTTTTGTGCATATTGTGGCATTTGTATTTGGATTTGATTTCCATGCGCACCAGACGCACCTGATTATTGGATACGCCTTTTGAGGCTGATTTGGCTTTTGAGCACTTTGTTTTCGTGTTGGGCACTATATTGTGTAGTAGCCAAACATGACTGATCTGAGGACAGTACCTGAGTACTTTGCATGCATTAAAAGATTACCAAGAGGTTTTCAAAAGGAGCTATATAGTCTCGCTATTTCCTACGTGTCCGTGAGCGACACGAACGTTTATAAAGGACAACTTTTGGGATGTTTTGAAAAACGACGGAACGTGTATTTAGGAAAACATATATGGACATATATTATTATTTTAAAATGAGTGTCCGTCACTTATGCCATGAGTTACACATCACACGGAGATTCAGAAAGGATTTTGCATGTATTTTATTCAAATTTTGGGGGTTTTCAAGGATGCGTACGATATGCTTGTTATAGTATTTGACTAGTGTATATTGGATTTCAGTAGTGTATTTCGAGATCTGTATATCTATTGTAACTCCGAGGATATGCGTGCAAATCTGATGATTTGCGTGACGCTGGACGGAGTTCGATTTTGAGTTTTGTACTCGTTTTCATGCGCACTTGACGCGCTGTGATGTTTCTGCATCTTCCGTGATTTCGGAGCCCCGTTGTTTTGAGCTGATTATTGAAATGTTTTAATATTTGGGGGTTTAAATTTAAATTCGCGGACCGAATTTATATAAGGGGCAAGACTGTAATATTTCAGAAAATATAAAATATTATTTTTGGAATCTAATATTAAAATAATATATTTCCCGAAAACTGCCTGATTTGCGAAATTGGGGTTTTCGAAAAAGGGTATAAATATATACCAATACTTGTGAAATAATTGGAAATTAAAATGATTTATTCATTTAAAAATATATTTGAAGGATTTTGCATTTTGAAATTTAATATATACAGTTTTGATAAAAAGCTGAGTAGTGCACTGCTAATCCCGATTAGGCTAAATCCGTATTTTTACAGTTTTCCATGGTTAGTGCACCATGACATGTTAAATGTTATTTCATTTGTATTGTTTTATTTGGGTTTGTGTGTTTAGTGGTGAGAAAAGAAAAGAAAAGGGAAAAAGATGTCATGATGATTAGAGAGAGAGAGGGAGTGAGAAAATGAGTAAGAGAGGGTGAGAATAAGAGAGTGAGAGAGAGGGGGCTGCCATCTATTGTTCACCCCCATTATTTCCTTCATCTTCTCCTCATCCCCTTCAACATCACTTCCCTCTACCATAAACCCCAAGATCCACCTCAAAAACTCCATCGAAAACATAAACCCCTTTCACAATAAATGATCTCCTCCTCATCCTCTACATTTTGGACCAAGAAAACTAGGATTTTGATGACTTTGGAGAGCTAGGGTTTTTCTTGAGCTACACCCATGAAGTAAAATCCCTTCCATTTAGTTTAGTTATGTAGGGTTGCTAGGAACACGCACAAGGGTCTACGAGGCATCAACCATGCCCGTTTTTAAAATTTAGCCGTGCCGAACAACCCTAAACGAGATCTTTAAACTAGAGATTAGGCGAAAATAAGCATGTTAAACACTTTAACACTAAGTGAGAGGGATTACAACCTTTATAGATCCGGTCCTTCACTTCTTAAGCTCCGTGTTGAGGTCCCTTCGCTGCGATCATCGTGCATCCGGACTCTTGAGAGGTTCCACGAAGACAATGGTGCAAGCTTGCTTCCGATCTTCGATAACAAAAATGATCTACCTTGAAGTTTCATTAACACAAGCTCTCACTCACTAAATGAAGTGAACACTCTCATCTAAAGGGCAAGGGTAGATGAGGACGATGAAGTAGGATTTTTGCTCTCATTTGTTTTTTTATTCTCACTCATTTTTCAACACAAAATCAAAGCAAGAAAGCTTTTCATAAAGAACTCAAGCAAGAAGAAGATGAATGATGAATTAAATCCTTTTGTGATGAATAATGAAAAGATAATAATGATGAATAATGCAACCATGGTTAACTAAACCTTTGTAGAGATTTAACTAGGGCTAGGGTTTGGGTTGGGTTAAGAATGAGTCACACATAAATATCAACATAATATCTTAATTCAAGACAAAAGAAAAACCTTCTAGAATCTTCATGAAAGAACTAACCCAATTCAAACCCTAACCTTGTTTAATCTCTACTAAACATGTTGCATTAGTAATCATTTAATGTTACAATATTATATATCACATATATAATATTTATTATAACAAAATAAAATAATACAATTAACATATATCGCATATATATCAATGTATTACCCGAGTGAGAAAAAGAATCTTTTAGTGAGCTAATATTAGTTAATGTAATTTAATATATCATATATATAATTATACATTAAATCATCGAATCAACACTTGATCCGACAATCCGGCTATATCGCATATAACCGACTAATATATCATTTACCGATTCATCGAATCAACACTTGATCCGATGACCCGGCTGATATCAAATATCGTGAGAATAGAATACGGTATCTCATATCGCATTATCCTCGGTCCCGCATATATCACATATATGCTCCTACTCCGTTTTGCCTGAGCCAAGAAACCACTGTGTTGGACTCTAAAAATCGTCAATACGCCGGCAGTAGGTGATGATCATATCAAACGCCCACAAGCTGCAAGCGGTCAGCTAAATGTAACAGCCACCCAGGTATTGAGCGCTCAAAAGATCAACAAGCAAGCCTGTACATTCTCCTGTGAATCCAATCAGTAACACTCCTATACAGTCCGGTCTCGTCGTCTGATATGTCGCATATCTCGCCTAGAGGTGGTAAACGTCGTACCCCAGTAGATTGATAAGTCGTGTCGATATGAGGTCTATAACAGTTCGAGAAACTACTGATAACACTTACCAGTAAATCTCAGCAACCCTGGCCTGCGATTTCCAGTTATAGCCAATCGAACACAGCGCAACATCAACTCCCTATACCGGGAGAGACGAATCCCCTCCTATCGCTCATTGCCTCCATGTGATTCGGGACTGTACCCAAAAGCCACCTTTTTGCCCGCCCTCTTGGGCGTGGTATGATGGAAATCAAAGCATAGTGGGAATCACACAAGACTCTATGACGATCTCGGGTCAACAGACTACTCTGTACCAGTGTTACCGGAGAACTGCCATCTAACGTGAGGTATAATGCCATCTAACGTGAGGTATAATACCATCTGGGAGTTCTCAGCGATTCCGTCCAGTGTACCGAGTCTCTACTGAGCACCCGTACACCATCCTTGATGTCAAACACCGATGGATATGGGATCATCTATCGCCCATCATATGGGTCAAGATGCATATATGACAGTCTACTCTGGTGTATTGATGCCCTGTCTCGATACACCCTCGACTAGGAACAGTTATAGGATGTACTCGTCGACTACCATGGCCCTACTAGTATGATCTTATCATAGTTCCAGTAGTCGAGTACATATCCTAAGGGTTTTATCAACATGTAACATAGAGACAATCAGACTACATGTTAAGATAAAGTACAACCAGATAGCGTACTATCATGTCGAGCAAGAAAGTCCTCCTTATATATGTCCAAGCATCTATTACAATATCATCGTATGTATAGTAATGGCCTCTAGGGCATATATATAACTAACAATCTCCCACTTGCACTAGGGCCATCTGTTGTGGTATCACATACCCAACAATTAGCTGTGGTTGAAGTATCTCATACTCTACCAACCCATAAAAGTCTCTACTGGGAAAAAGGCCTTTGTGAGTGGATCCGCGCTGTTGTCTTCTGTGTCTTCTCTCCTAACCTCGATCTCCCCGGAGATCGACCATCTCCATGATCAGGTGATACTGCCTAAGAATTATATCTGGATTTCTGATGGGACGGGGGTTCGTAGGCCAAAGCCTTTACTCCATTGTCACACAATGGTTGGAACGAAGTTCATCTTATGAACTTATATCTATCCAGACTGCCTCTTTGGTAGCATCCTTGGTAACGATGTATCTTGCCTTTAATCGTCTAGCAAGTCACGGTATCTAGCTTGGAACTCATCCAACATAACGTCCTTCCATTGAGGGTAAAGACAATGCCTGCGACTGACATTCAGTCGTCCTTATCACCCTGGAACTTATCCAGTGATTCTCCCCAGGATCGATTGATACCATCTCACTACAACTAGTGAGTATCCTAACATCCAATTAGAACTATCTCATAGATCCAAAACCCAAGATTTAGGAGGTATCGCTTTGATCCTATATGGAGAATCTTTGTGATAAGCGGAGATTGACCGAGCACAGCATAGAAAACTCCTTCCCTATCAAGAGTATGTCATCCACGTACTTTGCGAGAATCACCACCATACTCCCTACTATCTTTTTGTATATACAAGGTTCATCTACCATTTTGATGAAGTCAAACTCCTTGACTTCCACATCAAAACAGATGTTCCAACTCCGCGCAGCCTGTTTTATCGCATAAAACATCTTGCACACGTTTCCGCTGCTCCCACCGTCTATGAAGCCCTCTAGCTGTGTACTTATAGACGCTCTCTTCTAAAACATCATTTAGAAAAGCAGTCATGACACCCAACCACCAGATTCGTAGTCATGGTATGTAGCCGTGGCAAGTCGGATCTGGATGGACTTAAGCATAGCTTTGAAAGTCTAAGCTTTTCTATGTACACCAAGTAATCTTCTCAAGATATACTTGCTCCTGATAGGGATTTAACTATTCAGATAAAGCAACCAAAGTCCATACTTTGTTGATGTATAAGGATTCCATCTCAGATCGCTAAGCATCCAGCCATTCTTACAGAGTCCCACTCCTGATGGACAGCTCGAAACTAGTTGGGTCATCATCTCATGATGCAATCCTCGCTCCTACCGTCATAGAGAAACCGAAGTATCTCTCAGGTGGGTGAGGAACCCTACTAGATCGGCGGAGAGGCTGAGGTTCGTTGGAAATTATTGAATCCACATTCAATAGGTATGCAGCTTCTCAAGTGCATAACTCCCAAAAGGAAATAAGAAACTCAGTAGTACTCATCATAGAGCACACCATATCAAATAGGGTGTGATTGCTCCATCCCGATACACCGATGTGCTATGGTGTATACGGAGGAGTAATGCTAAGAGAGAATCTCATTCTCCTTTAGAATAGTCCAGGAATTCCGTGCTCAAGTATTCTCCTCCTTGATCTCATCAAAGGACATAATACTTATACCCGTTTTTGGTTCTCTACTTCTAACTTATATTCTGTGAATATCTCAAAAGGTTCAGAATTATGTTTCAACAGGAACATATGTCCGAATTTTGAGAGATAAACAGTGAATGTAATGAAGTATAAAGAACCGGTCTTGGCATGTGTAGACAGCGGACCTCATACATCAGCATGTATCAATCCCAAGAGTTCACTAACTCTTTCTCTGTTTCCAATAAACAGAGCTGTGGTCATCTTATCTTTGTGACATGACTGGCAAGTTTCACAAGATATAAATTCAAACTAATTTAAATATGCATCTAAATGTAACTTAGCTAGTCGGGTCGCATTGATATGACCTAGTCTACAATGCCTCAAGAAAGATTCGTTCATTTCTGAACTCTTCTTCTTGTGTGTGTTCTGTATACTAAGAACTATAATTTGATTTAGAACATCAATGCTTTTAGATAACGTGCCTGAACCGATAATCTCTTGATATAGGAAATGTTCAAAACATTATCCAACAATACAAAATTATATCCTTTCTTTACTAATAAAGAGACTGATATGATGTTGTATATCAGTTTCGGTATCTAATAACATTTGTTCAGAATCAATGTATTCTGGTAATACAGGGTGATAGTGACCAACAGACTTGGCTGCAACACTTGCACCGTTTCTATCTCATGAAACTTATCATCCGTTCTCAATTCTCTACCTATCTGTAGCCCATGTAACAAATTACATATGTGGGATCCTGATCCGGTATCAAATACCCAGGACGTAAAGGATACTGAGAAACAGTTCTTTATAATGAACACACCCGAAGAAGATGCATCAGCATGCACTTTCTTCGTTTGGGCGGTACGGGAATTCTGGTAATCCCCTATTTCCTGCTCTGTCTTATAACAATTATAAGTTGGAGCGGGACCAACGTTCCCTAGCTCAGTATAACAAGCGGGTTCGGTCAATATATCCATATTATTATCTTGATTAAGGCGTGACATAGTCATAACCAGGAGAGAGAGAGAGGAGAAAACACTCAGCAAGCGCTTTTACAAGATTAGATTGGTTATCAATTTATCTAATCAGGATGTCTCCCACCGTTTTAGTCAAATCTTCCTTCAAACCCTAAAAGGAAAGACTAGCCGGGATTAATTACACTCTACAAGTTCGACAATCTTTCAGCCAAGCCAGTTCCGGTACTTTGAGGGAGGTTCCCCACGCTTTCGCACGGATCTAATTAAAGTAAACCTCGTTTTCTCAGAGGCATAACCCCGTTGACACCTTTCTAGACGCCTACTTGATCGGCTAATTGTAATGTGTAAAACACTCCCATGAGTAACTCTTACTCGCAGTGGGTATCGGGATCCAATTATCTCATAGAAGGTATGCAATCTCATTGCAAATTTCAACACTTGAAATTCCCAATAATATTTTACCCCTGGCGTCCTATGACCTTGACAAAGGCCAACAAAACATAGGCTGCTAGTTAAGTACAACCCGTCATTTTTTGATTGAATTAAACCCACCCGCACGGCCCTTGACAAAGGCCAACAAGGTCGCACGACTACCCTAATCCAATCTGCATCATATGCATAAGAAGATAAGTACTAATCAGCTTCCGCACACTACGCCTTGACAAAGGCCAACAAACGCAGCACGAATACTAAACAATCCTTATCTGAAATGACGGAGGGCTACGACAGGTTTTTAAGAAAACCCTTTGCGTAATGAACTTGATATCGTTGTAGAATTGAGTGATTTTAAATTGAATGTTTTTGAGGCTTTTCTAGTTTTGCTAAAGAGGTCACTCCCGGTGAAGGGATCGTCGGCTCTTTCATCATCGAATAAGGTGCAGGATATTTCACAAATATCGCTGTGCAAAGCAAGAATTATAGAAGCAATCAAAAGACAAACCGAGTTTGTAGCATCTGCAGAGGTCACTCCCGGTGAAGGGATCTCGGCTCTTTCCTTATCGAATAAGGTGCTGGATGTTCTACAAGGAACACCGCTATGCAAAGCAAGGACTAGAGCTACCAGTTTCTAAACAAGTTTCTACAACATCTTTAGGTATCTTTTAGTTTCATTAATCTCATTAATGAAGTCCCATTTTATTATGCTTCACAAGCATCACTTTTGAAACGAAATCTGCAATATAACATATATCTCATATATAATATAAACATTCGTCTTAAGCAGTAATATGATCTCATCACAGAACATTGCAGCAGAGGAACATATATGAAATATTGGATATACTAGGACTTCCGTGTTTTAATACGAGCCTGTATAAAACACGGATTCCACGGTCGCGATGAATAGCCAAACCCACATCCCTAGACCCCTACGAGAGCGGCAAGCAACACTGCCAATTCTAGGGTTAGGAGACCCGGTCTCGACTCCTTAAGAAAGTCTCCCACTGGACCCTAGAACCCGGTTACTTGTGCTCCCCGTCTTGGGTCTACCTAATGCGGAAAAGTAAATAATATACAATGGTGACATCATCCTCAGCCCGGAAGTGCCCCAATAAAAGAATATTACATACAAATGAATTTTATATGAATGAAAAAGAAAAAACCCTCATCTCACATAAAACCCCCGGCTATTCAGAAACGACGATCCAATATAACATATCACAGCAATATATAATATCTCATATCATCAACGTAAGTAAGTATGCATACACCGATTGTCGTCGATGTATAGCAACGAAAACCGGTGATACAACTACATACTACACTTACAGTCAAAGAAAAGAAAGTGTAAAACTACAACAGTTGGAATCCGCAACCCTTTTAGACATCGTATGCCTATCCAAATGAATTCCTTAGACATCTCATGCCTAACAATTATAAACCCCGCATTTTAGTCTCAATATCGAAAACTCTTTTCAATATCCAGTCGGGCAATTCAACAAGATTCCTGATAATCCTGATCGAATGCTCGTCGCAAACTTTAGTAGACGGCCGCACCCCCGGATGCCGTCGACGAAGTGCGCTAAGGCGGGACACCGCTGCCGCGAGCACCCAAACGGATGCTTTTGGCGACGGGGTTCTCCTACAGTCACTTGGTCGGGGCTATAGGGCGTGGCTATCTATTAAGTTTACCCGGCGAGTGTCCGCGTACGCTACGTGATTGCGACGGACTTTTGATCGCATCAAAATCCCGTGGAAACCGATCATCTGAGACAGAACTGCTAGATTTATAACATTCAAATTAGTTATCTCATAATTACTTGTGGATTCCAAATATTGTATCACATTCCAGAAAAATAGACAATGTTAAACTTTCCGATCAAATAATCAAACACCCAAGTTTTCCAAATAGCTCAACACTTGAGCGGAGTTCAAAAAATATCCATCACATGCCATAGTACCAATGGTCCAGCCGTAGAAGGGTCAAGCGAACGCCTCACATGTGGCACGCCGTACTGCCGCAAACCCTAAGGTTTAGAGGCAATTCAAGACGGTCACATAATCGAGTTAAGGTTTGTGTTCTTCTAGAGGGTCCACTGCGTTACTTGTATGATTTTTCGGAGGTTTCAAACTAGAGAAAAAATCCAACTTTTGAAAATTTTCCGACAAGGGAAAAAGTGAGTTATTGATATCCGTTCGAACTTTTTAATTGTTTCTAAAAATTATCCGGAAAAAACTTAAACGAAGTTAAATTATCCGATCGAATTAACGAGTCCCCAATACACCCTAGAAAACTCAACAGTTGAGTAGAATTAAAAATTCCCAGAATATTGCAAAAGCACCCAGGAATGTTACTGTGAAGTTGCGGGCCCCAATGGTACTGTTCGGTCGCGGAACCGCGGCCACGTACGTGGTTTGTCCGCAGTTCCGCGGTCACGTGATCGCTTTGGTGGTCCGTACTTCACAGTAATTCCTATATTTCCCTGCTTTTGTTAGATATGTATGCCCTAGAGGCCATTATTATATAGTACTAGTTTGTATAATACATTTTGGAAGCTTGAGATATATATATATACGGTTTTACGACAGTCTTGCTCGATATAGTAGTATGCTACTTGGTTTGTTTCTATCTTAATATATGTATATGTTTCTTTTAACATATCGCTGAAACATATTGATGGAGCCCTTAGGATCTTTGCTTGACTACCGGCGTTGTGATGGTGATCACACTAGTGGGGGCTGAGTAGTCTATAAGCACATCCTTATTCTTGGTCCCTAGTCATAGGATTATCGAGACAGGGCATCGATACTCCAGAGTAGACTGGTGCATACGCTTCTCTTCCCAGTATGGGAGATGGTCTGTCCCACAGCCATCAGTACGTCGTACTGGAGATAGTATGCGGCTGCTCGTTAGGTTACGAGTACACTAGACAGGACTCGTCGGGAACTGTTGGTTGGTATTATACCAATCGTCAGTTAACAGTTCCCAGGTGACATGAGTACAGCTTAGTCCGCTGACTTGACACTGTCACTTCGCCTCGAGTGTGTTTCCACTGTTCTTTGATTACTACCCTACCATAGCTCTACTGAGTCGTGCAAACAGGCAGTGGTTGGGTGCAGTCCCGAAGCATTTGGAGGCAGTGACGGTTAGACAGGATTTGTCTCTCCCGGTATTAGGGGTTGATATCGCGTTGTGTCTAGGAGAGCCATTACACATAGTCGTCCCTGGCCAGGGCAAGCGAGATATACTGGTAGGTTTCCAGTGTTATCTGAGGGTGTTCTAGGCTACACTCCGACACGACTTGTACCGCTATTAGGGGACTGACGTTTACCATCCCTAGGCCCGCCATGCGATATTCTCAGATGAACAGACCGGACTGTATGGAGATTGTTACATACAGGCTCAGTAGGAGTTCGGATGGGTTCACCTCATCAGTCTTCTTATCGGCACCTACTTGGGGACCGTTACGTACAGCTAGTGCCGCTTGTGGTCTATGGTTAAACCCACTGCCAGTGTAGTGTCGAGTCTTTAGAGTCCCACACAGAGGGTTATTCGCCTTTGGGCAAAACAGAGTAGAGGTCGCATGGTTTTGCGACGGGGTTCGTTCACATCCGCGCACTTGTGCACGTTTGGTATCCGGACATTTATTGCTAGTAGGCTTTGGTTTAAGCCAGATCCTAGCATAATGTTTTGGGATTGGTTTTATCTCATTGTATTCATGTTCCTCGGAACATGGATGCGGGTGTGTATGCACAATTGACTGAGGAAGAGGCAGAGGATCCTCATTAGGGTTGATGACGGTTGTCATTTTCTAAACCCTAATGAATATATGAATTATGATTAATAATGTTAATTAAAAGGAAATTGAGTTATGGTTAGGGTTGTTGACATTTTGACCAAGGTTGACTTGTTGACCAAGGTTGAAATTTTGACCATCATCATTTCAAGCAAAGATGCTCTTTGATCTTTGCAAAACACATTAAATGTGAAATGATAATGGTCATATCAAACCAACCATCACCTTTTTCATTTTGATTAATATTGTTAATTATTAATTCCCATATATGTGATATGGTTGTTATTTTTCATATCATTCTCTCATTCTCTCTCCTCTTTTGCTCTCCCTCTTCCTCTAGCTCAAGGCAAAAACGCTCATGTGTTGAGAACCATTTTGCCTTCAAGATAAAACACCAAAATTCATCTCTACTCATCCTAAGGTTGAAGGTCTTGCAAGCCGGATACATTAGTTACCTCAAGTTCGAGGAAGGGGCTCAAGGTAGAGGCCCTCGGGTGGATCCTCTTCGGCAAGAGAAGGCGACGAGGAGAACCATCCAACCCACTCCAAGGAGAAGAAGAGAAGGAGTTCAAGTTAAGGTATAACCCCTAACCGAGTAAGTGAAGCTCATAGTAGTTGCTAGTGTGTAGTTTAGCAAAGATCCGGGTTTTCAAGTCCATGTTACCTAAACCCTAAAAATTGTTTTTCACCGTTTCCGCAACCCCGAAAGGACCGGGACGGGTAACGTGGACCTAACAGTGCTATCAGAGCCTATCTAAACACACACTAGCATATTAGCAAAGTATCTAGAATTTCGATCGGAGAAAAAACCGCAAAACACCCCGAAAATGCTAACTTTCTGCCGATTTTTATTTCTGCTCAAAAAATAATAAATCATGTACTAAAAATCGGCTCAGGATTTTTAAAGAACACACAAGAAAAATGATCCACCAACTCGGTTAAACCGCCGCGGAACTGCAGCATGAGCTTGCTTACGCCGCGGATCCGCGGCCGAGTTGACTCGGCGGCGGGTCAAGTTTCCTGCAGTGTTCTTATATTAGTGTTTTGTGATTTTTAGGATGGTTTGTTTCTGCCCAGAATTTCCAGAGAAGAAGATTTGTTTTTGGGGTGGTTACAAATCCGTATTTTGATCGAATTTCTGTAGACTTTGGCTAATGGGTTATATTTGTGATGTGATATATGTATTGAACGTCTGCTAATCGCTATACGTCGATTAGTGGGGGTTATACATATCTGTGATCTGTAATGTTGATGGTTTGTGTATATAAATTCGTTGGATTGTCGCGAATGAATAGCCGGGGGTTGTGAGATGAGAGTTTTCTTTATCTTTCAATTCTTGTAATATGTAAATTGATGTAATATTATTTGTATGGCCGCACATCCGGGATGAGGGTGTAGCCGCCATTGTATAATTTCTTTTTACTATTTTTACTCCTAGGATAGACCCAAGGAGGGGTGCACAAACTACCTGGTACCTCGAAGTGCCGAGTGGCCTACTCACGTTGTTGAGAGAGGTTGCTTCGCTTCGGGTACTTGGCGGGTAGTTTGCCGCACCCGTAGGGGTCTAGGGGTATTTGGCTATTCATCGCGACCGTGTAATCTGTCTTTCGTTGCAGGCTCGAACGAAATGCAGATTCCTAGTATATCCAAATTGTTCATCTGTGATCTGGAATGGCTATCATTGCATCTAATGAATGTGTATATATCTATATATGATATCTATTTAGGCGTTGCTTATGTTTTGCATCCGCGCTAGTCCAGCCCCCGGTCCGTCGTTAGTTAAGTAACCTAACGGGTGATGACGGGACCCCGTGGCGAATGCGGATGGCATAAGCGTACGTCATATTTTCGTTGTTTTCTGCAATGGTAGGATTAATTGATGGGATGCATTAAATTAATGCAAGAAAACAAACCTAAAAGACGTTTTTGGAACAATTTTCTAAAAGCTGTTATTGTAAGGACGTTCACTTTTGTTTTGCACAGAGGTATTCGGTTATGAATGCCCAGCACCTCATTCGACGAGACAAGGGCCGAGATCCTTTCATCGGGAGTGATCCCTTGGACAAAATTTTGCGTCAGGGTAATAACTTCACTATAGTCGATTATTCTTGCTTTACATCGAGGTATTCAGCTTAGAATATCCTGCACCTCATTCGACGAGGAAAGAGCTGAGATCCCTTCACAAGGAGTGACCTCTTTAGCAAAAGTTTTCGTCACTATATTTTCAAAAAAGTCTATCATGTTCCTTCAACTACATCAAGTTCATTATGTTAACGGGTTTTTCGCCAAAAACCTAGCCGTAGCCCTCCGTCGTTTCAGATAATTAATACTTAGTATTCATGCTGCGTTTGTTGATTATTCGTCAAGACACAGTGAACGGTAGCTAAGTAATAATTCTCTGTTTCACTGATGGATGCGATTGGTTAGGACGGTCGTATGATTTTGTTGATTATTCGTCAAGGATCATGCAGGCGGGTCTAATGCAATCCTGGATAACGACGGGTTGAACTTGACTAGGACCTTTTGATTTGTTGATTATTCGTCAAGGTCACTTGGGTCCTAGGGGCAACAACCACATCGGGAGTTTCTAAAGAAACTGAAACTTGCAGATTTAGCATACCTTCTGGAGTGTGGTGACTAGACAGGATTCCATCTAGGTCATTGCACAATGATAGTTGGATCCCGATCCCACTGATGAGTTGTATTACTCTCAGGAGATTATTTCACTTAACAATCAATGCTATAAACCAAGTAGGTGTCTAGAACGGTGTTAGCGGGGCTACGCCTCCAGGGAAAAGAGGTTACTTAATTAAGGAACTTCGCGAAAGCGTTGGAAAACCTCCCTCGAAGTACCAACACTAGCCTGGCTGAAAGGTTAAGTAAGTATTGTGATGTGCAATTAATCCCGACTAGTTCTTCTTTTAAAAGGTTTTAAGAAGAATTTGAGGAAACAGTAGGAGCCATCCTGGTTAGATAAACTGATAAACCAATCTAATCTTTCAAGAGCATACGCTGAGTGTTTCTTTTCTCTCTCTCCAGATAGCAACCATTTCACGCCCTAATCAAGATAATAAAATGTATCGCTTGACCGATCCGAATTCTTATCGGGACTGGAGAACGTTGATTCGGCTCTAACTTGTGGCAACAGTCATAAGTTTGAGCAAGGGAAAGTGGATTGTATGGATTCCAAGGATACCCAGTAGAAGAAGAAGCATGGTTTTGCATCTACTTCAGGTGTTCTTGTAATTGAGAACTGCTTTACGGTTAGCCCTACCTCCTGGGTACTTGATACCGGATCAGGATCTCATATCTGTAATTTATTACAGGGACTGAGAAAAAGTAGGAAAGTTGCACCTGGTGATATGTCGCTCAGAGTAGCGAACGGAGCACAAGTTAATGCTGCAGCCGTCGGTGAATATCACCTAGTATTGCCAAATGGCAATACTATGATTTTGAACGATTGCTACTATGTATCTTCCATGGTTTGCAACATCATATCAGTTTCTTTTCTCGATAAAGATGGATATAACTTTGTTCTTGAAAGAAATATCATGAACATTTACCTTCATAAGGTACTGGTTGCAGAAGGTACACTGTGTAATGGTATCTACGTTCTAAATCAAAATACAGTTCTCAATGTACAAAACACACGCAAGAGGAAGAATTCAGATACGAATGAATCCTACTTGTGGCATTGTAGACTTGGTCATATCGGAGAGAAAAGACTAAGTAAGTTGCATAAAGATGGACTCTTGAATGCGTTCGAGTTTTCATCTTATGAAACTTGTCAGTCTTGTCTCAAAGGGAAGATGACCAAATGTCCGTTCACCGGACGTGGAGAAAGAGCAACATAGCTCTTGGGACTCATACACAGTGATGTATGTGGTCCGATGTCTATACATGCAAGGGGTGGGTTCTCGTACTTCATCACATTCACTGACGATCTCTCTAGATTCGGATATGTGTATCTTATTAAACACAAATCTGAAGCTTTTGAGAAATTCAAGGAATTCAGAAACGAAGTAGAGAACCTGACTGGCAAAAGTATCAAGATCCTCCGGTCAGATAGAGGAGGGGAGTACTTGAGCACGGAATTCCTAGATTACTTAAAAGGGAATAGTATTCTCTTTCAGCTTACTCCTCCTTATACACCACAGCACAACGGTGTTTCGGAGCGGAGGAATCGTACCCTATTGGATATGGTTCGCTCCATGATGAGTAGTGCTGAGTTACATCTTTCATTCTGGGGACATGCGCTTCAGACAGCGGCATACCTTTTGAATCAAGTTCCGTTCAAATCTGTGCCTAAAACTCCGTATGAAATATGGAGCAGTAAGAAACCATGTCTTAAATTTATTAAGATATGGGGTTGTCCGGCCTATGTGAAAACACAGAAACCGGACAAGCTAAAGGCACGGTCAGTTCTGTGTAAATTTGTGGGATATCCTAAAGACTCACTAGGATATCTGTTCTACCACACTGAGGAACAGAAGGTGTTTGTATCTCGCCACGCTACCTTCTTAGAAAGGGAGTTTCTTGGAAAAGAAACTAGTGGGAGTTCGGTAGAACTGAAGAAATTCAGCGACCATAAAATGAAACTGAAGATTTGACAGAACCTCAGGATTCAATAACCCCAAACGAACCTCAGCCACTCCGCAGATCTAGTAGGATTTCTCATCCGCCCGAGATATATGTTAGTGTATATGCCCTAGAGGCCATTACTGTATCATACTAGTTTGTATATTACTTAATGGAAGCTTGGGATATTCACCTTGTATATACAATCTTGCTCAAAATAGTAGTATGCTACTTGGTTTGTTTCTACTTCAATGTGTACATGTGTTTATTTTAGTATATCACCTATGCACATTAGTGGAGCCCTTAGGATCTTTGCTTGATTACCAGCGTTGTGATGGCAGTCAGACTAGTGGGGCTGGGTAATCTATAAGCACATCCTTATGCAAGTCCCTAGTCGCAGGACTATCGAGACAGGGCATCGATACTCCGGAGTAGACTAGCGCATGCGCTTCTCATCCCAGTGTGGGAGACGGTCTGTCCCACAGCCGTCAGTACGTCGTACTGGAGATAGTATGCGGGTGCTCGTTGGGTTACGAGTACACTGGACAGGACTCGTAGGGAACTGACCGGTTGGTATTATACCTATCGTCAGTTATCAGTTCCCAGGTGACATGAGTACAGTTTAGTCCGCTGACTTGACACTGTCACTTCGCCTCGAGTGTGTTCCCACTGTACTTCGATTACTACCCTACCACGGCTCAAAGGAGTCATGAAAACAGGTAGTAGTTGGGTGCAGTCCCGAAGCACTTGGAGGCAGTGACGGTTAGACAGGATTCATCTCTCCCGGTATTGGGGGTTGACATCGCGCTGTGTCTAGGAGAGCCATTACACGAGTAGTCCCTGGCCAGGGCAAGCGGGATATACCGGTAGGCTTCCAGTGTTATCTCAGGGTGTATTGGGCTTCACTCTGACACGACTTGTACCGCTATTAGGGGACTGATGTTTACCGCCCCCTAGTCCCGCCATGCGATGTATCAGACGAAAAGACTGGACTGTACGGAGATTGTCACATTCAGGCTCAGTAGGAGTTCAGATGGGTTTCACCTCGTCAGTCTTCTTGTCGGCATCTACCTGGGGACCGTTACGCACAGCTAGTGCCGCTTGCGGTCTGTGGTTAAACCCACTGCCAGCGTAGTGTCGAGTCTTTAGAGTCCCACACAGAAAGCTATTCACCTTTAGGCAAAAGAGTAGAGGTCGCATGGTTTTGCAACAGGTCGCATGGTATTGCGACAGGGTTCTGTCACATCCGTGCACTTGTGCACGTTTAGTGTCCGGACAGTTTACACTAGCGGGCTTTGGTTTAAGCCAGATCCTAGTGTACGTATTGGGATTGGTTTTATCCATTTTGCATTCGTGTTCCTCGGAATGCGGATGCGGGTGTGTATGCACAGTTGACGGAGAGACAGAGGCAGAGGATTCTCATTAGGGTTGTTGACCATTGACCGTTGACTGTTGACTTTTTGCTCAACCCTAATGAGAATATGATATGTAATTAACAATTATATTAATTAAGTATTATGGTGACATGGTTGTTGAGGGATTGACTTTGTTGACTTGTTGACTTTGTTGACTTGTTGACTTTGTGGACCGGTTGACTAGGCTTGACTAGTTGACCATCATGATAACAATAGCTATCATTTCATAGCAAAGACTTTTTCTTGCTTGCTCTCTTGTGCAAAATGAGTGCATGAAATGATATAGCTATTGTTGCTTAAACCATCATATAATACTTGATTGCTATGATGTGTTATGATGGTTTTGGATTATGAGAGCCAAATGAGAAAAGTCTTCTCTCATTCTTTCATGCTCATTCTCTCTCTTGTTCTTGAGCTCTCATCTTCCTCCTCTTGCTCTCCCTCTCTTGAGTCTATGGTTCACTTGTCTCATGAGTTGAGAACCAAGAACCATAGATAAAATCCCAAATAAACTCTTCTCTACTCACTCTAGTTCACAAGGTTTAGCAAACCGAGTGAACTAGTTTCTTCAAAGTTCGAAGAAGGAGCCAAAGGTAGAAGCTTTCAGGTGGATCTATCTACGGCGCAAGGAGACGACGGGGAGAAGCCGATTCGGACAACCATCGAGGCTTGAAGACGAAGGAGTTCGAGATAAGAAAGGTATAAACCCCCTAACCGAGTAGTTAACAACTCCTAGTTAGGTTGTTAGTTAGATGTTTAACAAAGATCCGGTTTATGAGTCCATGTTACCGCCTCTAGAAAATTGTTTTTCACCAAATTTCGCATGCCCGAAAGTACCGCGAGAGCTATCATGGACTTACAGTGGTATCAGAGCCTAGTTAAACTCTATCTAACATGTTAGTAAAGTAGCTAGAAGATCGATCAAAGAAAAAGTCCCGAAATGAACCCCGTTTTCAAACTTGCTGTCGATTTTTAAAGTGCTGTAAAAGTAATAAATCATACTTCAAAAATCGACTCAGGGTTTTTATAGCAAACTGCAAAAATTTCATCCACTGAACCGATCAAAGCGCCGCGGAAACGCGGCGGGAGCGTGCTCCTGCCGCGGTTCCGCGGCCGAGTTTACTCGGCAGTGGGAAATTTTGGTTGCAGTTTGTTTAGTAGGGTATTTTGGGAATTTTGGAATATGTCTTTTCAGCCCAGATTTTCCAGAACGAAAATTTTGTGTTTGGGGCCTAAAAATCCGTATTTTTGATCGAACTTCTAAAGACTTAAGCTGACGGGTTTTTATCTGTGATGTGATATTTGTATTGAACGTCTGCTAATCGCTATATGTCGATTAGTGGGGGTTATACAAATCTGTGATCTGTAATGTTGCTGGAATGTGTATATGAATTCATTGGATTGTTGCGGGTGAATAGCCGGGGTTGTGAGACGAGAGTTTTCTTTTCTTTCAATTCATGTTAATTTGTAAATTGATGTAATAATTATTTGTATGGCCGCACAACCGGGTCGGGGTTGTAGCCGTCATTGTATAATTTTTTTTTTACTGTTTTTGCTCCTAGGATAGACCCATGGAGGGGGTGCACGAACTACCGGGTATGCCGAAGTGCCGAGTGGCCTACTCACGGAGTTGAGGGAGGTTGCTTCGCTTCGGGTACTTGGCGGGCAGTTTGCCGCACCCGTAGGGGTCTTGGGTGGGGTATTGGCTATTCACCGCGACCGTGTAATCTACTTTTCGTTACAGGCTCGTACGAATTGCGGGTTCCTAGTATATCCAATGTGTTCATCTGTGATCTGAAATGGCTATCATTGCAATATATCTATATATGATATTATTTAGGCATTGCTTATGTTTTACAGCCGCGCTAGCCCAGCCCCCGCTCTGTCGTTAGTTAAGTAACCTAACGGGTAATGACAGGGCCCCGTGGCGAATGCGAATGGCATAAGCGTACGTCATATTTTGGTTGTTTTCTGCAATGGTAGGATTAAATGATGGGACGCATTAAAAGAACTAATGCAAGAATATCACGCATTAAAAGAACTAATGCAAGAAAATAAACCAAGTTAAAGTCATTGGAACACTTTCGAAAAACCACTCGGTTCTTTTCAAAACTAACTTTTAAATGCGGAGCTTGAGCCACTCCTTTTTTTAAAAGCTATCTCGTTCCATCGATTATATCAAGTTCACTACGTTCACAGTTTTACCAAAACCATTCGTTGCCCTCCATCATTTCAGTTAAATATTCGGTAGTATTCAAGCTATGTATTTTGACCTCACGCCAAGGCATAGTGATTGGTAGCTGCCGGATATTTATCTGTTGCATAGATAGAATGCGTTGGTTTGGGACAGCCGTACTACCATTTTGGCCTACGTCAAGGGTAGGTACGGGTGGGTTCAAATTAACCTGGATAATGATGGGAAGAACTTGACATGTGACTTATGACATTTTGACCTCACGCCAAGGTCATAAGAGCATGGGGCAAAAATCCACATCGGGAGTTTCATAAGTACTGAAACTTGCTAGAGTTGCATACCATTTGGAGTGTGATGATTCTGGTAGGATTCCTTCAATTTCGTCACGCGATGATATTTAGATCCCGATCCTACTGTGAGTATATGCTACTCCTCGGGAAATTTCTCACTTAACGATCAATGCTATAAACCAAGTAGATGTCTAGAAAGGTGTTAGCGGGGCTTCGCCCCTAGGGAAAAGAGGTTATTTAATTAAGGAACTTCGCGAAAGCGTTGGAAAATCTCCCTCGAAGTACCGACACTGGCCTGGCTGAACGGTTAAGCAAGTATTGTACGGTGAGATTGATCCTGACTAATTCTTCCTTTTTGGTTTGAGGAGGGATTTGAGAAACAGTGGGAGCCATCCTGTTTAGACAAACTAAAAACCATTCTAAACTTGCAAGAGCATCAAGCTGAGTGTTTCTTCTCTCTCCTAATTGCAGCGACCAATCGACATGACTGGAATTAAGTTACTTCTAGATAAAAACATACTGACAGGGCCAAACTACAAAGATTGGCTCAGGAATGTCAAGATGGCAATCACTTACGACAAGCTGGGGTATCTTCTTACCACCAAAGCTCCCCCTGTCCCAGGTCCCAAAACCAGCGTCGCGGATAAGGAAATCCGTAAGACCTGGGAACTAGACTGCGCGAAGGCCAAATGCCTCGTGCTTGCCTCTATGGACAACGAACATCAGAGGAGGCACGAGAATATGGACCTCGAATCCATATTTCTCCATACAAAAGAACTGTATGGAGAGCAGTCTCGTATCGCAAGATACGAAGTGTCGAAGAAGTTATTTTCGGCAAGGTTGGCCGTCGGATCATCGGTAGCGGAACACGTGCTTAAGATGATTGGCTACATAGAAGAGCTCGCGGACCTTGGGACCACGTTGGAGAATGAGCTCTATACGGACTTGATTCTCCAGTCCCTTCCTTCCACTTACGCCCAGTTTATCCTGAACTTCAACTTACAAGAAAAGGAAGTTGAACTTTCAGAACTCCTCAACATGCTGAGGACCGCAGAGGGCACCCTACAGAAAGGTAGGGAAACATCCACTTTGTTTGTAGGAGGATCATCCTCTTCTAGGTCCAAGGCGAAAGCCAAGGTAAAGAAGAAGAAAGCCCCCGCCAAACCAAGGGGCGGTGTTAGTAAAGTGGATACGAAGGGAAAGGCAAAAGCAACAAAGAAAGTGGGAAAGCATGTGGATAAGGAAGAATGCTTCTACTGTCATAAGAAGGGACACTGGAAAAATGATTGCAGGGCTTGGAAGGCTAGAACACAGGATCTGAAGCAGGTTGCGGCTTCAGCTTCAGGTGTGTATGTTATTGAAAATTGTCTTTCAATAAACTCTACTTCCTGGGTATTGGATACCGGATCAGGATCTCATATCTGTAATTCTTTGCAGGCGTTGAGAAACCGTAGGGTTTTGAAGACAGGTGACATGACCCTCAAAGTTGCAAACGGAGCTAGTATGGATGCTAAGGCCGTGGGGGACTATCACCTGGGAATGTCAGATGGACATGTTTTGGTTTTGCGTAATTGCTTTTTTGTACCCAACGCAACTTGTAATATCATTTCTGTATCTTTGGTTTCTAAAGAAGGTTATGAATTTGTGTTTGTAAGCAATGTTGTTAACATTCACCTTAATCAAGTTCTGATTGGGTCAGGTACATTAACCAATGGTATATACGTGTTAAACCAACCACATATTTTCAATGTCCAGAATACACACAAAAGAAAGTCTCCGGAAATAAATCAGACTTTCTTGTGGCATTGTAGACTGGGTCACATCAATGAGAGAAGGTTGACGAAGTTACATACAGAAGGATATTTAAATCCGTTCGAATATCAATCGTATGCCACTTGTCAATCCTGTCTCAAAGGAAAGATGACAAAGACTCCGTTCACTGGACACGGAGTAAGAGCGAGCGAGCTCTTGGGACTCGTACACAGCGACGTGTGCGGTCCAATGTCTACACATGCGCGAAGCGGTTATTCTTACTTCATTACTTTTACGGATGATTTTTCAAGATTCGGACATGTCTTCTTAATGAAACATAAGTCCGAAGCCTTTGGAAAATTCCAGGAATAAGAATGAAGTAGAAAAACAAACCGGCAAAAGTATCAAGATCCTAAGATCGGATCGAGGTGGTGAATACTTGAGTGCCGAGTTCCTGGACTATTTAAAAGAGAACGGAATTATCTCTCAGCTTACTCCTCCATACACTCCGCAACATAACGGTGTATCGGAGAGACGGAACCGAACCCTATTGGATATGGTACGGTCCATGATGAGTAACTCTGAGTTACCGCGATCATTCTGGGGGTATGCGCTAGAATCAGCCGCATACCTTTTGAACCGAGTTCCCACTAAGACTGTGCCTACCACACCATATGAGTTATGGAGTGGGAAGAAACCCTATCTTCAATATCTGAAGATCTGGGGATGTCCAGCTTTTGTCAAAAAGCAGCATGCGGACAAACTCGAGGCACGCTCAGTACTGTGCAAGTTTGTGGGATACACAAAGAACACCAGGGGGTATCTTTTCTACCATGCAGAGGAACAAAAATTCCTTGTTTCTCGTAATGCCCACTTTCTAGAACACCGGTTCTTGGAAAAGGAAATTAGTGGGAGCACAGTAGAACTGGAAGAAATTCCAGAACCACAGACTATTACTGAAAGCTTAGTGGAACCAGAGGGTTCAAAAGAACAGGACATTCCTGTGCCGCTCCGCAGGAGTACTAGGAAGTCTCATCCGCCCGAGAGATACTGCGGTTTTCTCATAGACGGGGATAGAGAGGATTGCATCATAGATTATGATGAGCCTACTAGCTTCCAGCAGGCCGTTCAGAGCGTTGACTCAGTAAAATGGATGGATGCAATGCGGACCGAAATGGAGTCCATGTACACCAACAAGGTATGGACGTTGGACATTGCTCCAGACGGGGTAAAACCCGTAGGATGCAAGCGGATCTTCAAAAGGAAGATTGGTGTAGATGGACAGGTTGAGACCTATAAAGCTAGACTTGTTGCAAAGGGTTTTCGTCAAAGAACTGGTTTGGACTATGACGAAACCTTTTCTCCAGTGGCTATGCTGAAATCCATTCGGATCCTTCTTGCCATTGCTGCCTTCCACGATTATGAGATCTGGCAGATGGACGTAAAGACCGCTTTTCTAAATGAAAATTTAGAGGAATGTGTCTATATGGACTAACCAGAAGGTTTCATTCAGAGTGGGAGCAGCGGAAAGGTGTGCAAGTTGCTTAAGTCCATCTATGGACTAAAGCAGGCATCGCGGAGTTGGAACATCTGTTTTGATGAGACGGTCAAGGAATTTGGCTTTATCAAAAATCCAGATGAACCATGCATCTACAGTAGATTTGTAGCGAGAACTGTATTATTCCTCGTTTTATACATGGATGACATTCTCTTAATTGGAAATGACATTCCTATGCTACAGTCTGTCAAGGGGTTCTTGTCACACAGGTTCTCCATGAAAGACCTGGGTGATGCCTCATACATCCTGGGGATCCGGATCCATCGTGATAGATCCAAGAGGATATTAGGACTTTCACAGTCCAGGTACATCGACACCATACTGAAGAGATTCAGTATGGAAGATTCCAAGCGCGGTAACCTGCCGACTTGTCACGGGATCACCCTCTCTAAAGAGATGTCTCCCAAGACTGATTTGGAAAGGGATCGCATGTCTATTATACCCTACGCTTCTGCGGTAGGCTCTATAATGTATGCGATGTTGTGTACCAGACCGGATGTAGCTTATGCAATGAGTGTGGTAAGCCGGTATCAGTCAAACCCTGGGGAGAAACACTGGATAGCGGTAAAGAACATTCTCAAGTACCTGAGAAGGACTAAGGAGATGTTCTTGGTGTATGGCGGAAAAGACCTCCAGATCGAGGCCTTTGCTGACTCCAGCTTCCAGAGTGACAAGGATGATTCCAAGTCCATGTCGGGTTTTGTCTTTACCCTTAATGGAGGGGCGGTGTGTTGGAAGAGTTCCAAACAGAAAACCGTTGCAGACTCGACAATGGAAGCGGAATACATCGCTGCATCTGATGCCGCAAAGGAAGCTGTCTGGAAGAGGAAGTTCTTGAAAGAACTTCAGGTGGTTCCGTCCATTGTTGATCCAATACCTCTGTATTGCGACAACAACGGGGCTATAGCTTTAGCGAAGGAACCCAGGTCCCATCAGAGATCCAGACACATCTTGAGGCGGTATCACCTGATCAGGGAGATCGTGGATCGCCAGGAGATCGAGGTTCGGAGGGTTGCTTCAGAAGATAACACTGCAGATCCATTCACCAAGGCCTTGCCCCAGACTCAGTTCGAGCGGCTGATCGAGATAATTGGTCTTCGATACGCCAGTACATGGCCTTAGTGCAAGTGGGAGATTGTTAGTATACATGCCCTAGAGGCCATTACTGTATCATACTAGTTTGTATATTACTTAATGGAAGCTTGGGATATTCACCTTGTATATACAATCTTGCTCAAAATAGTAGTATGCTACTTGGTTTGTTTCTACTTCAATGTGTACATGTGTTTATTTTAGTATATCACCTATGCACATTAGTGGAGCCCTTAGGATCTTTGCTTGATTACCAGCGTTGTGATGGCAGTCACACTAGTAGGGCTGGGTAATCTATAAGCACATCCTTATGCAGGTCCCTAGTCGCAGGACTATCGAGACAGGGCATCGATACTCCGGAGTAGACTAGCGCATGCGCTTCTCATCCCAGTGTGGGAGACGGTCTGTCCCACAGCCGTCAGTACGTCGTACTGGAGATAGTATGCGGGTGCTCGTTGGGTTACGAGTACACTGGACAGGACTCGTAGGGAACTGACCGGTTGGTATTATACCTATCGTCAGTTATCAGTTCCCAGGTGACATGAGTACAGCTTAGTCCGCTGACTTGACACTGTCACTTCGCCTCGAGTGTGTTCCCACTGTACTTTGATTACTACCCTAACACGGCTCAAAGGAGTCGTGCAAACAGGTAGTAGTTGGGTGCAGTCCCAAAGCACTTGGAGGCAGTGACGGTTAGACATGATTCGTCTCTCCCGGTATTGGGGGTTGACATCGCGCTGTGTCTAGGAGAGCCATTACACGAGTAGTCCCTGGCCAGGGCAAGCGGGATATACTGGTAGGCTTCCAGTGTTATCTCAGGGTGTATTGGGCTTCACTCCGACACGACTTGTACCGCTATTAGGGGATTGACGTTTACCGGCCCCTAGGCCCGCCATGCGATGTATCAGACGAACAGACCGGACTGTACGGAGATTGTCACATTCAGGCTCAGTAGGAGTTCAGATGGGTTTCACCTCGTCAGTCTTCTTGTCGGCATCTACCTGGGGACCATTACGCACAGCTAGTGCCGCTTGCGGTCTGTGGTTAAACCCACTGCCAGCATAGTGTCGAGTCTTTAGAGTCCCACACAGAAAGCTATTCGCCTTTAGGCAAAAGAGTAGAGGTCGCATGGTTTTGCGACAGGGTTTAGTCACATCCGTGCACTTGTGCACGTTTAGTGTCCGGACAGTTTACACTAGCGGGCTTTGGTTTAAGCCAGATCCTAGTGTACGTATTGGGATTGGTTTTATCCAGTTTGCATTCGTGTTCCTCGGAACGCGGATGCGGGTGTGTATGCACAGTTGACGGAGAGACAGAGGCAGAGGATTCTCATTAGGGTTGTTGACCATTGACCGTTGACTGTTGACTTTTTGCTCAACCCTAATGAGAATATGATATGTAATTAACAATTATATTAATTAAGTATTATGGTGACATGGTTGTTGAGGGATTGACTTTGTTGACTTGTTGACTTGTTGACTTTGTTGACCGGTTGACTAGGCTTGACTAGTTGACCATCATGATAACAATAGCTATCATTTCATGGAAAAGACTTTTGCTTGCTTGCTCTCTTGTGCAAAATGAGTGCATGAAATGATATGGCTATTGTTGCTTAAACCATCACATAATACTTGATTGCTATGATGTGTTATGATGGTTTTGGATTATGAGAGCCAAATGAGAAAAGTCTTCTCTCATTCTTTCATGCTCATTCTCTCTCTTGTTCTTGAGCTCTCATCTTCCTCCTCTTGCTCTCCCTCTCTTGAGTCTATGGTTCACTTGTCTCATGAGTTGAGAACCAAGAACCATAGATAAAATCCCAAACAAACTCTTCTCTACTCACTCTAGTTCACAAGGTTTAGCAAACCGAGTGAACTAGTTTCTTCAAAGTTCGAAGAAGGAGCCAAAGGTAGAAGCTTTCAGGTGGATCTATCTTCGGCGCAAGGAGACGACGGGGAGAAGCCGATTCGGACAACCATCGAGGCTTGAAGACGAAGGAGTTCGAGAGAAGAAAGGTATAAACCCCCTAACCGAGTAGTTAACAACTCCTAGTTAGGTTGTTAGTTAGATGTTTAACAAAGATCCGATTTATGAGTCCATGTTACCACCTCTAGAAAATTGTTTTTCACCAAATTCCGCATGCCCGAAAGTACCGGGAGAGGTAGCATGGACTTACAAGATACTACGGTTTTCTCTTAGACGGGGATCGAGAGGATTGCATCTTAAAAGAAGATGACCCTACCAGTTTCAGGCAGGCCATTATCAGTAGGGACTCTGATAAGTAGCTGGAAGCAATGAAATCCGAAATGGAGTCCATGTACGCCAATAAAGTGTGGACCTTGGATATTGCTCCTCTTGGGGTAAAACCCGTTGGATGCAAATGGATCTACAAAAGGAAACTTGGTGTAAATGGGCAGGTGGAAACCTATAAGGCTAGACTCGTTGCAAAAGGTTTTCGTCAAAGACCTGGTGTGGACTATGACGAAACTTTTTCTCCGGTGGCTTTGCTCAAATCCATTCGGATCCTACTTGCCATTGCTGCCTTCCATGACTATGAAATCTGGCAGATGGACGTTAAAACGGCTTTTCTAAATGGCTGTTTGGAAGAGTGCGTTTACATGGATCAGCCAGAAGGTTTCGTAGACAGTGGGAGCAGCGGGAAGGTGTGCAAGTTGCTTAAATCCATTTATGGATTAAAGCAGGCATCGCGGAGCTGGAACATCTATTTTGATGAGGCAATCAAGGAATTTGATTTCATCAAGAACGAAGAAGAACCTTGTGTCTATAAAAAGATTGTAGGACGAACTGTCGTATTCCTAGTCTTGTACGTGGACGACATTCTTTTGATAGGAAATGACATTCCTATACTACCATCGGTCAAGCTTTTTTTGTCACAACGGTTCTCTATGAAGGACCTGGGTGATGCCTCATACATTCTGGGGATCAAGATCTACAGAGATAGATCCAAGAGACTACTGGGACTTTCACAGTCCGGGTACATAGAGACCGTACTAAGGTGATTTAGTATGGAGGATTCAAAGCACGGTAACATACCCGCAATGCACGGAATTACCCTCTCCAAGAAGATGTCTCCTAAGACTGACGAGGAGAGGGTTCGCATGAGCACTATACCCTACGCTTCGGCGGTAGGATCTATAATGTATGCAATGCTATGTACAAGACCAGATGTAGCTTACGCGTTGAGTGTGGTGAGCCGGTATCAGTCAAACCCAGGTGAGGACCACTGGACGGCAGTGAAGAATATTTTCAAGTACCTAAGAAGGACTAAGGAGATGTTCCTGGTTTACGGTAATGGAGACCTCAGGGTCGAGTCCTTTACCGATTCAAGCTTCCAGAGTGACAAAGATGACAGTAAATCTGTCTCGGGTTTTGTGCTTACCCTCAACGGAGGGGCGGTGTGTTGGAGGAGTTCCAAAAAGGATACCGCCGCAGACTCGACGATGGAGGCTGAATACATTGCTGTAAGCGATGCCGCAAAAGAGGCGGTCTGGATGAAGAAGTTCATTAGTGAACTTCAGGTGGTTCCGTCCATTGTTGACCCAATACCTTTGTATTGCGATAACAATGGGGCTATAGCTTTAGCAAAGGAACCAAGGTCCCATCAGAAATCCAGACACATCTTAAGGCGGTATCACCTGATCAGGGAGATCATTGATCGCCAGGAGATCGAGGTACAGAGAGTGGACATAAAAGACAACACGGCAGATCCATTCAAAAAGGCCCTCCCTCAAACACAGTTCGAGCGACTTTTTGAGTTAGGTATGCGGTACGCCAGCAGCTGGCCCTAGTGCAGACGTTGGGTATGCGGTACACCAATTACTGGCCTTTAGTGCAAGTGGGAGATTGTTAGATATGTATGCCCTAGAGGCCATTATTGTATAGTACTAGTTTGTATAATACATTTTGGAAGCTTGGGATATATAAACGGTTTTACGATAGTCTTGCTCGATATAGTAGTATGCTACTTGGTTTGTTTCTATCTTAATATGTGTATATGTTTCTTTTAACATATCGATGAAACATATTGATGGAGCCCATAGGATCTTTGCTTAACTACCGGCATTGTGATGGCAATCACACTAGTGGGGGCTGGGTAGTCTATAAGCACATCCTTATTCTTGGTCCCTAGTCATAGGATTATCGAGACAGGTCATCGATACTCCAGAGTAGACTGGTGCATACGCTTCTCTTCCCAGTATGGGAGATGGTCTGTCCCACAGCCATCAGTACGTCGTACTGGAGATAGTATGCGGGTGCTCGTTAGGGTATGAGTACACTGGACATGACTCGTCGGGAACTGTTGGTTGGTATTATACCTATCGTCAGTTAACAATTCCTAGGTGACATGAGTACAGCTTAGTCCGTTGACTTGACACTGTCATTTCGCCTCGAGTGTGTTCCTACTGTTCTTTGATTACTACCCTACCACGGCTCTACTGAGTCGTGCAAACAGGTAGTAGTTGGGTGCAGCCCCGAAGTATTTGGAGGCAGTGACGGTTAGAAAGGATTCGTCTCTCCCGGTATTAGGGGTTGATATCGCGCCGTGTCTAGGAGAGCCATTACACATAGTCGTTCCTGGCCAGGGCAAGCGAGATATACTGGTAGGTTTCCAGTGTTATCTCAGGGTGTTCTGGGCTACACTCCGACATGACTTGTACCGCTATTAGGGGACTGACATTTACCACCCCTCTAGGCCCGCCATGCGATATTCTCAGACGAACAGACCGGACTGTACGGAGATTGTCACATACAGGCTCAGTAGGAGTTCGGATGGGTTCACATCATCAGTCTTCTTATCGGCACCTACCTGGCGACCGTTACGTACAGCTAGTGCCGCTTGCGGTCTGTGGTTAAACCCACTGCCAGTGTAGTGTCGAGTCTTTAGAGTCCCACACAGAGGGTTATTCGCCTTTGGGCAAAACAGAGTAGAGGTCGTACGGTTTTGCAACGGGGTTCGTTCACATCCGCACACTTGTGCACGTTTGGTGTCCGGACAGTTATTGCTAGCGGGCTTTGGTTTAAGCCAGATCCTAGCATAATGTTTTGGGATTGGTTTTATCTCATTGTATTCATGTTCCTCGGAATATGGATGCGGGTGTGTATGCACAGTTGACTGAGGAAGAGGCAGAAGATCCTCATTAGGGTTGATGACGGTTGTCATTTTCCAAACCCTAATGAACATGTGAATTATGATTAATAATGTTAATTAAAAGGAAATTGAGTTATGTTTAGGGTTGTTGACATTTTGACCAAGGTTGACTTGTTGACCAAGGTTGAAACTTTGACCATCATCATTTCAAGCAAAGATGCTCTTTGATCTTTGCAAAATACATTTAATGTGAAATGATAATGGTCATATCAAACCAACCATCACCTTTTTCATTTTGATTAATATTGTTAATTATTAATTCCCATATATGTGATATGGTTGTTATTTTTCATATCATTCTCTCATTCTCATTCTCTCTCCTCTTTTGCTCTCCCTCTTCCTCTAGCTCAAGGCAAAAACCCTCATGTGTTGAGAACCATTTTGCCTTGAAAATAAAACACCAAAACTCATCTCTACTCATCCTAAGGTTGAAGGTCTAGCAAGCCGGATACTTTAGTTACCTCAAGTTCGAGGAAGGAGCTCAAGGTAGAGGCCCTCAGGTGGATCCATCTTCGGCAAGAGAAGGCGACGAGGAGAACCATCCAACCCACTCCAAGGAGAAGAAGAGAAGGAGTTCAAGTTAAGGTATAACCTCTAACAGAGTAGGTAAAGCTCATAGTAGTTGCTAGTGTGTAGTTTAGCAAAGATCCGGGTTTTCAAGTCCATGTTACCTAAACCCAAAAAATTGTTTTTCACCGTTTCCGCAACCCCGAAAGGACCGGGACGGGTAACGTGGACCTAACAGCTTTATTTTCTGAATATTTTTAATACGAAAAAAACAACATTTTTGAAAAATTTCCAGAAACTAGGGTATATCGGGTATTCGGAGTTCGATCGGACTTTAAACTTCGCCTAGACTTCGCCAAAAGTTCTAGCTTGGCTCTGATACTACTGTAGGGTTGCTAAGAACATGCACAAGGGTCTACGAGGCATCAACCTTGCCCGTTTTTAAAATTTAGCCGTGCCGAACAACCCTAAACGAGATCTTTAACCTTGAGCTTAGGCGAAAACAAACATGTTAAACACTTTAACACTAAGTGAGAGGGATTACAACCTTTGTAGATCCGGTCTTTCACTTCTTAAGCTCCGTGTTAAGGTCCCTTCGCTGCGATCATCGTGCATCCGGACTCTCGAGAGGTTCCACGAAGAGAAAAGTGCAAGCTTGCTTCCGATCTTCGATAACAAAGATGGTCTACCTTGAAGTTTCATTAACACAAGCTCTCACTCACTAAATGAAGTGAACACTCTCATCTAAAGGGAAAGGGTAGATGAGGATGATGAAATTGGATTTTTGCTCTCATTTGTTTTCTTATTCTCACTCATTTTTCAACACAAAATCAAAGCAAGAAAGATTTTCAAAAAGAACTCAAGCAAGAAGAAGATGAATGATGAATTAAATCCTTTTGTGATGAATAATGAAAAGATAATAATGATGAATAATGCAACCATGGTTAACTAAACCTTTGTAGAGATTTAACTAGGGCTAGGGTTTGGGTTGGGTTAAGAATGAGTCACACATAAATATCAATATAATATCTTAACTCAAGACAAAAGAAAAACCTTCTAAAATCTTCTTGAAAGAACAAACCCAATTCAAACCCTAACATTGTTTAATCTCCACTAAACATGTTGCATTAGTAATCATATCATGTTACAATATTATATATCACACATATAATATTTATTGTAACAAAATAAAATAATACAATTAACATATATCGCATATATATCAATGTATTACCCGAGTGAGAAAAAGAATCTTTTAGTGAGCTAATATTAGTTAATGTAATTTAATATATCATATATATAATTATACATTAAATCATCGAATCAACACTTGATCCGACAATCCGGCTATATCGCATATAACAGACTAATATATCATTTACCGATTCAACGAATCAACACTTGAGACGATGACCCGGCCGATATCAAATATCGTGAGAATAGAATACGGTATCTCATATCGCATTATCCTCGGTCCCGCACATATCACATATGTGCTCCTACTCCGTTTTGCCTGAGCCAAGAAAGCTCTGTGTAGGACTCTAAAGAATCGTCAATATGCCGGCAGTAGGTGTTGATCATATCAAACGCCCACAAGCTGCAAGCGGTCAGCTAAACGTAACAGCCACCCAGGTATTGAGCGCTAAGAAGATCAACAAGCAAGCCTGTACATTCTCCTGTGAATCCAATCAGTAACACTCCCGTACAGTCCGGTCTCATCGTCTGATATGTCGCATATCTCGCCTAGAGGTGGTAAACGTCAGACCCCAGTAGCTTGATAAGTCGTGTCGATATGAGGTCTATAACAGTTCGAGAGACTACTGATAACACTTAACAGTAAATCTCAGCAACCCTGGCCAAGGATTTCCAGTTATAGCCAATCGAACACAGCGCAAGATCAACTCCCTATACCGGGAGAGACGAATCCCCTCCTATCGCTCATTGCCTCCATGTGATTCGGGACTGTACCCAAAAGCCACCTTTTTGCATGCCCTCTTGGACGTGGTATGATGGAAATCAAAGCACTGTGGGAATCACACAAGACTCTATGACGATCTCGGGTCAACAGACTACTCTGTACCAGTGTCACCGGAGAACTGCCATCTAACGTGAGGTATAATACCATCTGGGAGTTCTCGGCGAGTCCGTCCAGTGTACCCAGTCTCTACTGAGCACCCGTACACCATCCTTGATGTCAAACACCGATGGATATGGAATCATCCATCGCCCATCATATGGGTCAAGATGCGTATACGCTAGTCTACTCTGGTGTATTGATGCCCTGTCTCGATACACCCTCGACTAGGAACAGTTATAGGATGTATTCGTCGACTACCGTGGACCCACTAGTATGATCTCATCATAGTTCCAGTAGTCGAGTACATATCCTAAGAGCTTTATCAACATGTAACATAGAGACAATCAGACTACATGTTAAGATAAAGTACAACCAGATAGCGAACTATCATGTCGAGCAAGAAAGTCCTCCCTATATATGTCCAAGCATCCATTACAATATACATCGTATGTACAGTAATGGCCTTTAGGGCATACATATAACTAACAAGTTATGTATTCCTAGAATTTTAGTTTAGTTTAGGAGTTATTTTAGTATGGTATTGTGATGTTTGGAGATTCAAGAGAAGGGATAGGTTACCTGGTTGACCAGAACCGGTAGTGGGTGTTTACTTAGACTTAAGAGGTGTTTTTACTGGACTGAAACCAGGTATAGAACCCCAAACTCCAAACTTAGAAACCCGACGTACAAAAATTTTGGAATCTGCTAACACTCAGTGACCGGGAAAATTATTTAGCAAACACAGTGACACATGCAGGCAACCAGGAAGCTACCACAGAGACCCGAGACCCCAACTCCACCTTTTGGCCGCAATTTTATTCATTCTGGCCACAAATTGCGGCCAGGCTAGGGACTTGTGGGCTCGTGTTTGTTTCATGGCTCTAGTATCTGTAATTTAGACCCTCCACATATGCAAAATTGGCTGATTTGACCTAGGGTAAAATCTGGGAGCACATTGGGGTATTTTGGCTATGTTTTTCGTTTTTTGGGATGCTTTGTTTTGATTTTGGGATTTGTGTTTAGTTGTTGGATGTTTGTACATCAATGACTAGGGGTAATTTGTTGATTTTGCATGCGTAGGCTATTGGTTCTAACCTATAGGCGATCCGTATGTCGTTTCGGTTTTCAGAACTTGATTTTAATAGCGTTGCGATATGTGTTATTATTGTAGGTACCTTCATGTGGATTCCGAGGTGACGGAGCGTAGCGTCATCGACTTCGGCAAGCAAAAAGCAAGGTGAGTCGATCTATATCTACGGGAGAGTCGGTTGGATGGCGTATAGCACCCCCGCAAAGTTTTGGTGGAAACCAATTTGTAGCATGTGGTTAAGAAAACCTAGATTAGGAGACTAGGGTTAGAGTTAAAATATTGTTAGTGAAACCATATTAAAAACTAAGGATAGTTAGAAGTGATATAATACGACTAGTATGTGATGGCGGGATTTGAGGATGATATTTGATGATATTGCCGTTTAGGGTACTATAGGACTAGATAGTCGACGTAGATGTGTCATCTGAACCATACCTATTTCCAAACTGAAGAATCGTATGCATTTTTTTAAACAGATACCTTGAGGGTTGTAACGGATTTTCAAATGATATCTTTTCCTTAAAAACACCGTAGCCCCTACTTTCAAAACTACGATTCATATCTTTCAAAAACTGTTTGTATGGTTCGGGTGTGTATGTTAGATTAAAGACTTATGCTTATCGTAAAGGAAGAATGTATTTGTAAAATTGACTTCATGAGGGATATAAATGCGATGAAAAGAATATATGACGCGATATGATGGTTTGATGATATGTTGGTATACGGATATGATTCGATTGAGATGGTTTATACACTGCGGGTCCTCTGATATGAGATTATTGCGGATGTGACCTGGAACATAGGCATATAGAGATATTTATATATGTTGAGAATCGTAAGTGATAGACGTACGTGACGTTAGGTCCGTACCCCTTCGTCTTATAGGATGATTGGATCCCTGATAGCTTAGTGCCGCCGTACGATGATTTTCCGTACGTGATGAGTTGATTTGAGATTTGATCCATACCTTTGACTAGAGGATGCCGTACGATGGGGTATACTGTACGGGATATTGTGTGGCTAGATGTCGATTAATAGATTCACCGACTCGGTCTTATAGACATGTATACCTTATAGCATTTGCATATGATTTACCTTATGCTGCATTCATATTATTCTCATTGCATTGCTTATACCTGTGCTAGTACACCTGCACCATTATCGATGATGCGTATGTTACACGTACACAGATTTGCAAGCTCACAGACTTCATCATCGATAATTTCCATGTCACTACACAGTAGGGTTGCTGCATCATGATATATATATTGTACACCATACTTGCGTATATACATGTTGTACACCATACTTGCGGACATACACATTTGTAAGTCCATACTTGCGTTTATACACATATGCACCTTTATACGATATTGCATTCGATTTTGTAGATTTGGGAACCGCATGATATATTTTAGAAAAACTGGATTCATTTAAAAGAGCAGTTTTCCCTCGGTATGTGCATATTACTATTCCATGTTGCATGATATACAGATATGCTTACATTTCTGTTATATATCGCATACATCATGCTTTATGATTACACGCATTGAGATATGTTGTTTTCATGAGATTTCTGGATTTGAGAACCGTGGCTATTTCAAAAGAAAGCTTGTACTGTTTTTAAAAACCCGGTTTCTCTTGATATGATATTTCAGTGCGTCCATGATGCGTTTTCTCGGTTCTGAGACGTGTGACGGTGATACCCGGTCGAGGAGCTGGACGATGCCGATTGCGGTTACATGGTGGACCCGGTATGGTACCCCGGGGCAAGAAAGGGATGCTGTGTATACAAACGGTGAGCCTGGCAGAGGGACTACTACCTACCGGTGATAGTATTTAGGCTCGGCGGATATCCGGAGGATACCGACCGGAGTCGAGAGATGATATGGGCCGATCCGGACTGATGGAGCCCGTAGGCCGATCCGGACTGATGGATCCCGAGATATGAGGATTTACGTATTGATGCTGGACATGGGTTTCATGATGTTTTCGGGTGTCGATGTTGGACACCCAGGTTCCATGATTTGATGTGTCGTGAGGGACACCGTTGATTTATATCCTCATACTTTCATGCACACTCTTTTATGATATTTACGTGCATATATACATTGATTATATGGTTGGACGAGACCCACATGCATACATATCTTGATTATATTGTTGGATTATATCCGCATACATATAGGTATTGATTTCATTGTTGTCACATATGATAACCCGGTCACCCTAGATATCATAGTATTACTGATCACCACTGAAAATTGCATTTTAATACTGCTCATTCGTTATCTCTTTTGTTATATATCGGTGCTATTAATCAGGGCCTGCTCTGTAATTACAGTTTACAGGTATTCGTGATAAAACACCGGAAACACATTCAAAATCACGGATATATCGTCTGTGAGCCGACACTGCAAGCAGAGCAGAAAACCGACCGATATCCCAAGAGCTTTTGTAAAATAAATGTGTGCACACACTTTTTGGTCCAACACAATGCATGTTGCACACAACTCTTGGGCAAAGACCATGTGGGGGCAGCCATGGCATGATAGGTTATGCAGGTAAGCATGTGTTGGTGTTATGTGCATTAATGGGCATTGAATGCATAAAGATATGATGTGATTTGAAGCATCTCATTTCCCTCCAATTCTCTGCATACAAACCAGGTGAAATAAGACCAAGCAAACAGCATCAGAGGCTTATTGGAGTGCACACAAATCCACACACCCAATACGAGCCCCAGTCCTCGGATTTGACCCGGCGACAAACCCTAAAGATCCGGCGAGGCCGGCCCCACCTCTTCCTGTGGGCCCCATCTTTCTTCTGTGCCTCCCTTGCTGCCACGTAGGATTATTTTTATTGTTTATTTATTTCTCTTTTGAGCCTATAAATACAGATCAGTGGGCAAGGGAGAGAGGCTACAATGTATATACCATTTCATAATTTTGTTTTGCTTTGTTTTTGTTTAGCTTGAGGGTAAGTGTGCTTCATCTTGGTTTCTTCTTCTTCTTCGCTCTTGAAGCTCTCTTTGGAGAGCTTCATTAAGGAGGTTGAACAAATTACTAAACATTGTATCTTGTTCTCAAGTGTTTATAATATATTGTTGCTTTCTTTTATTTACTTGCTCTCTTTTCTTGGTTTCTTTTTATTACCATGCTTAACTAATCTTCATTTTGGTTGTGGTGTGCATGAGGAAGTGAGATGAAAGGCTTTGCCTCCTCCACCTCTTGATTATGTTTAATGTGCTTAAATTCCATTTGGTGTTAAGGTTGTTAAGCTAGGATATGGTATGTTGTGATAAAAAGCTTGACAAACTCTTTGTTTCATATACTATATACCTTCACAAACCCTTAGCAAACTCAACATCAATATCTTTTGCTCTCACTAACCTCTTTGTGTTTTCATTGTTGCGGCATACTTGCAAAGCCTCGTGTTTAGTGTTGATACCCCAAGCGCGGACATACAAACGGTAAGTGATCAAAACCGACTCGTTTCGTGCTTTGCGGCGAATATCGGACTTTGACGGTTTGTGCTCCGCAACCGTGTTGACAAGTCGTACTCCATGCTGGGATAAAGGTAAGGCCGGACAACTCATAACCAAGGGAGCGTAAAGGTAAACGTCACGATTCAAGCTTCCAAACCAAGCCACAACCATTCTTTCCTTACACTTGTTTTCTTGCTTTTATTGTTTTCTTTCTTTTTTTAATTGTTTGTGACAACCAACCAATTCGTTAATTTATTAACCTTAAACAATGATACCTAATACTCAATTCCCTGTGGATCGACCCGTGCTTGTCGGCTCGCTACAACGCGCCGTGCACTTGCGGTTATAAATAGTAAAATGAGAACGATCTCGTGCACGCACTCCGTTTTCCACCAAAACGCATCCATTTCAAAAAAAAACACGCGTTTGCGTGCGCGGGAGGATTCCCAACAAGATTTTGGCGCCGTTGTCGGGGAGTTGTAGTTATTAGATGTTGTTATTTCTGGTTCTACTAACTAAACTAACTTCTAATTCAAAAACTAACAAAATACGATTTTTTGTGACTACTTTCAAATTGTTCTCTGTTCTGGATACCTGCTATCACTCTGTGCTTAAATTAAAAAATCCAGTAAGACCATTAGAACACTATGTTGGATATAGTGCCCTCAGAGTCAATTATTGGATCACAGACACGTGATTGCAATGATTGAGGGAGGACCTATACAGGTAGGACAGTCATACTCAAGATGATAGTATGCTATCTGGTTTGTCTTTATCATCATGTACTGCTTTAGGTGACCTTACAGGTCGCTATTGCACGCTGATAGAGCCCTTAGGATTCTTGCTTGACGACCAGCAGTATGATGGCGATCATATACGTGGGAGCTGGGGTCTATAAGCACATCCTTAAATGGTCCCTAGTCGTGGGAGTTTCGAGACAGGACATCGATACTCCAGAGAAGACTAGTGTATACAGTCGAGACCCCGACGGGGGGCGGTGGCCGGTCTCACAAGCCACTGGTGTCAGTTGGTTCACCTAAGATATATACAGGTGCTCATTGGGTTATAAGTACAACGGACAGGACTCGCCGGGAACATGCTAGTTGGGATTATACTAGACGTCAGATAGCAGTTCCCTGGTGACATGTGTACAGGTTAGTTCATCGACCTGAGATCGTCATTTGTCTCGTGTGAGTTCCCACTATACTTTGATTACTACCCTACCACGGCTCAAAGGAGTCGTGCAAACAGGTTTTAGTTGGGTACAGTCCCGAGCCACATGGAGGCAGTGAGCAGATCGGCAGGGGTTTCGTCTTTCCCGGTATTGGGGGTGAGATCGCGCTATGTCTAGGAGAGCCATTACACAAAACCCTCGACCGAGGCAGGAGATTTACTGGTACATATTCCAGTAGTATCTCAGGGTGTTCTGGGCTACACTCCGACACGACTTGTACCGCTTTTAAGGGTCTGACTTTTACCAACCCCCTAGGCCCGCTATGCGTTGCTCATAGACGAACGGACCGGACTGTGCGGATATTGTCACTGACAGGCTCAGTAGGGTGTCAGGATGAGTTCGCTCATTGACCTCCCTTTTAGTCAATACCTGGTAGCTCATTACGTACGGTTAATACCTCTGACGTGCAAGTGGTTAAATCCACAGCCAAAGTAGTGATGAGTCTTTAGAGTCCCCCACAGACAGTTTCTCAAGTTTCGGGCGAAACGTTGTAGAGGCCGTATGATATATTACAGGGTTCGATCTTATACGTGCTGTAACACTTTAGAATGTGTTTAGAGGCTAATTATATGTTAATAAATGATTTTTTTAATAAAAAGTTTACCAAATTAGTTTCCAAATATTTTGTCAAGAATTATAAATATTTTTTAAGAATTTTCCTAGACTTGCACACACTTGTGCATGTAAACTAGGGTTAAATTTGGGTTAAACCATGTTTAGCAACCATGGTAGATTAACCCTTTCTTATTAAGTTAAATTGATTTTAATTAAGGGTATTTTTTTTAATGGAAAATGAATTATTGCTTTGGGTTGTCTTGGTGAGAGAGAGAGAGTGCATGATGGGCATCATGGCATGAGCCCATGCTTGCATTGAATGGGAGAGAGAGGGTGTTGACCTTTGTTCTCTCATTTCTTGTGTTGTGCTAACTCTTTCTCACTTCTCTCTCTCACTCTCACACTCCCTCACACACACCAGCAGTAGCAACTGCAGAAGCAGCAGCTCCTGCAGCAGCCACAGCAGCTCCAAGCAGCAGCAGCAACAACTAGCAGCAGCAACAGCACAAGCAGCAGCAGCACAACACAGCAGCAGCAGCAGCAGCACAGCACAGCAGCAGCGCGGCACAGCAGCAGCAGCGCGGCACAGCAGCAGCACAGCACAGCAGCGCGGCACAGCAGCAGCAGCAGCGCGGCACAGCAGCAGCAGCGCGGCACAGCAGCTCATTCCCTCTACTCCTTCTCCTTCCTCCTGCTCCCTAGGGTCGAGAGTGGGGTATACTTCTTAACCCTACATTCTAGTTTGCTTAGTTGGTGTGTTATAGCTTCGATTAGTGATTAATTGTGCGTTTTAGTGCTAAATGTAGTGAGTAGTGTGAACTTTGGTTATGTGAGGTTAAAATTGGTTAGACTAAGTTAATTAAGTGTTGTTAAGACCATGTTAAACTAGCCTAGCCCAATTTCACTAAAGTACCACCAGATTTCTGTTTGATGCAAAATTTATTTAATTCTTGCTGTATAAAAATCTGGAGCTAAATACCAGTTTCTCGTATTTTAAATCTTTGCGACACACGTGATACGTGTGTGGGTTTGGGGTTTCTGCGTATCACGACGCGTCGGGGTAGCTTCAGGCACGTAATCACACGTTTTAGCGTATCGCACACACGCGCGCTTGGTTTGCGACGCAGGTTTCTAGTTTGACCTTGATATCGTGTTTTTGTAGATTTGAGCTTATGTGTGATATATTGTGTAAATTCTAGGTTCGCAGGCGAGTGGGACGGACGCTGCGAAGAAAGGGAAGCAAGTCGTCGGCTACACTTAGCGCGAGAATTCGGTGAGTAGATTTAACATCTACGGGGATATCGCCCGCATGGCGTTATGCGTCAGGGCTGATAGGACCTTATAGCTACATATTGCATTTACCTACATTGACTGTTCATGGATACTGTTGTTGCATACTGCATCCCCTGCTATATGTATGTAAACTTAGAATTGATAGAACACCGCACTATTACTAACGGTTCATGTTGCACGAGCACTAATCTGCATGTTACACACACACCGTTAGTAGTTGCCATGACACACTCACTGTAGAATTGCCATGATCATTATACTGTAGTTCCTTTCACATATGATTCGATATGATTTTCACAGACATTGGGAGCCACATGAGGTCTTTGAAAAACTGAAACTATTTTAAAAAAGCGGTTCCTCCCTTTTTCCTATATTATGGCTTGATGTACATAGCACATCGCATTTGATCTACTCATTGATGTCGGATTTCATGTGATTTCTGGTTTTGAGGACCGTGGGGTTATTTAAGAAATGATGCACTAATTGAAAACCCGGTTCCTCGTGATATGATATTTTGGTGCGTCCACCACGCGTTTTCTCGGTGCTGAGACGGGTGCTTGAAACCCGATTCGAGGAGTTGGATGATCCGTTTGCGGGTTCGTGGTGGACCCGGTATGGTTCCCCTCGGTAAGATGATCGATGGACTTTGCCGATTGAGCCTGGAGGTGGGCGAGTACCTACCTGTGATTGGTTGGACCTGGCGGTTATCCGGAAGATACTGACCAGAGTCGAGAGATGGACGCGGGATGATCCGTACTGCCGGGGCCGAGGGCCGATACCGCAGACGGAGCCCGTGGGCTGATCCGGAATGACGGAGCCCGATAAATGAGGATTTGCGTGTCGATGCTGGACACGAGTATTTTATGATATTTTTAGTGCCGATGATGGGCACTCGTGATTCTCAGGGATTTACAGGATTTGAGGGCCGATGGGAGTGCCGGCGCCTGAATTGTTGGGATTTGGGTGCATTGGTGGGCACCGATTATTTCCACGTTGACATTCCTTGTAGATGTTATTTCATCCCATGCTCAACATTTATTATTTGTATCTCATCCCGTAGTTATTTTACCTGACAGAACACTTGCTTGATTTTGCACATACTGCTTATCGCATATAGATTTATCTGCTGGCATTTGATAGAGTAGCGCAGTACGTGCATGCTCGCGATTACCTTTATATGTTATCTCTATTCACGAGTTGGCAACTCACCCCCGTTATGCCACAGTGCTTGCAGGTTGCCCTTGGGAGTAGTCGCGGTTGGCTGTTTACCACATCTTTTGACACAGATACCACTGCTTTGGCATGCTAGCCATTTTGCTATCAGGTGGGTTTTGTGCGGTATCTGTTTACTTTTCAGTTGTACATTGTTGTATCTAGTATTCTCCATCTACCTTCATGTATTGACTTAGAGACAGTTGTGAGGACGATGTATATTATTTTGTACTCTGGTGTCGAGCTCGTTGTGAGCCGACTTTATTTATGCAACTTTATCTTTCATGATATTTGTTTTCACTTTTACTGCTCATTTCTTCGCTACGGCGTCGTATATTATATTTGTGGTGATTGTTCCGCCGTTGGGCGTGATTGCTCCTGTTTTGGGATGCTTTGTTCTTATTATATGTCATTTTCACTTATACTTTGTCTCATACCCGATTCGGGGCTAGTTTTTACAAAGGAGATGCTGCCGAAATTTTTTAATAAAACAACTTAAACTTTAAAGATTTTTACTAAATTACTCCAGGTTTCCTAAATGTTTTAACAAATGTTTTCATCAAATTTTTTAACACTCACTACTTTTAATGGTTTTGATTTCTGGGTTTCGGTTTACTTAGCCGCGTTGCGCCTGTAGACGTTACGTGGTTAAGTGCCGGTCACGGTCCGAACTTTGGGTCGTGACACGTGCGGTATTGCACGGATCATGATCGGACGGATCATACTAGTGGGCTTTGGTTTAAGCCGGATCCCAGTATTAGATTTGTTGGATTACTTTAGTCTCATCGCATTCGCATTTAGTCGGAATGCGGATGCAGGTATGTATATACAGGTGAGGGGTATCCTTGTGATCCGTCACGAGTTTACTTTAGATGTTGCCGGTTTTTCTTGTTGGACCAAACATTTGGATTAATGTTTGGATGGTGGAAATAATAAGCTAGAATTCATCATGGAATGCATTAAATGTGACATAGACATGTATCATGACTCATGGTCTCTATTTTTGCAAATATGTCATATTTGATGTTTGATTAGTGTTGATATGATGAGAGGAGAGAGAGAGGGGCTGCCTTGAGTGAGCTTCGTCTCATATTTTTCCAATACACACTCTCACTCTCATTCTATGACAACATCACAAAAGAAAAAGAAAAGAAAAGCTCTCTTCTTCTTCTTCTTCTTCCTCCTCTAGCTTATATTCTCCATTAATGGCATCATCTTTAACTTCCATCCAAGTCATGGATGCAAGAGACAAAGTGATCACAAACATTCTCTACAACACCTTGGACACGTCGGCTAGCACACATCGTGCCCGAGTTGCTTCGGATGAAGCGGGAGCCCGTAAAAAGACTTCTCGATGTGGTGCCCTTTCCGACGAGGAGATGAAGACCGGAGATGCCGCGGGGAGCTTGGGATGGTGGCCAAAGACCGAAGGACACGGATCGATCGGTATAGCATTCTATCCCTTCTCTAGATAGTTAGTTGTAGGTTAATGGTTCGATCCGGGTTTTAAGCATACAATAGCGTCGGTTTCTAGTTTGAGAAAATTTTCGTTTCCGCATTTTGGCCTCGGAAAGACGGTCGGGTCGCTACCGTAGTCTTACATGGTATCAGAGCCACGCCATTAACCTTTACTGGCTTTGCTCTAGCGTGTTTAGAACTTCGATCGGTCGAAATTTTCAAAAACCGCATTTCCAATTCATCAGTTTCTGTCGAAATTTTTCTGTGGTCAAAAAATTATTTGGTGTATTACAGAAAATCAGGCAGGGTTTTTAATGAACACTGTTGAAATTTGGTGCCATGATCTCATCATTACGCCGCGGAACCGCGGCACTAACCCTGTTCTGGCCGCGGTTCCGCCGCACTACTGTAGACTTAGGGCACCATTTTTCATGCAGTGGTTTCTGACTTGGAAATGGGGTTTCTGTTATTTTTGTTTTGGGCCTAGATTTGTTTGAGTACCGGGTTTTGTGCTTGGGGCCCACTTCGGGAAAATTTATCGATCGAAATTTTTAAACATGTTAGTTCACAGTATTTACATTATATCTGCGACTGTGAATGTCATTTGATCGGTAAATCATGTCTAATTGTTATAGCCCTTTTAGACGGATTTGCGAACGTGACATTCACGTTGATGTTCTGTGTTGTGCTGTGATGTTGCGGATTTGTCGTGGTTTATAGCCTGGATGCAATGTTAGTATAGTTTGGTTGTATTTGTACATTTGATTTTGCGGGGCGAGCGTCCGACATGTGGACTGTCGTCACTGCCTGTTTGTATATTATTCCTTTGGGGCACGACCGGGCTGAGGTCGATGTACCCGTTGTATATTTTACTTTCTGTACTAGGATTACCCCGCGGAGGGGTGCACGGGTAGCCGGGTTCTAGAGGGCAACAGGCCCGCATCTCATGGCTTTTAGACGGAGGGGGCTTTACTCTAAAATTGGCAGGCTATTTGCCGCACTCGTAGGGGGTACAGGTTGACCCAAGGAGGGGTGCTCAAGTTACCGGATTTCGTGCAGTGCTCGGTGGTCCATTAACGTTGTTGAAAGGGGCTTCCTCGCTTCAGGTTTTGGCGGGTAACTTGCCGCACCCATAGGGGTCTAGGATTAATTAATGGGACTGTGATGCTTATTACATTTCTGTATGTTCTGTGATGCTTATTACATTTCTGTGATGTTGCATTTTATCACGCCTTGAGCGAATATTATATATTGATATATATACTAGTAGATGTTGTATATGTTTTGCACCCGCGCTAGTTCAGTCCCCGCTCTGTCGTTAGTTAAGTAACCTAACGGGTGATGACGAGACCAAGTGGCGAATGCGGATGGCATATACATACATCATATTTTCGTTCTTTGGTGGTGTGATTAATTAATGGGACTGCGTTGATCCGGATCAATGCAAGCTAAACAAACCTATTCTGATGTTGTTGGAACAATTTTTCAAAAAAGGCTGTTATTGCAAGGATGTTTTCTTTTGTTTTGCACAGTGGTATTCGGTTATGAATATCCAGCACCTCAGTCGACGAGGCAAGGGCCGAGATCCCTTCACCGGGAGTGACCCCTTGGACAGAAGTTTGCGTCAGGGTAATAACTTCACTATAGCCGATTGCTTTTTGCTTTGCATCATGGTATTCAGTTGGAATATCCTGCACCTCATTCTATAGGGAAAGAGCCGAGATCCCTTCTCCGGTAGTGACCTCTTTAGCAAAGGTTTTCGCCACTATACTTTTATAAAAAGTTATCCGGTTCCTTCAACGATATCAAGTTCATTACGTTAAAGGTTTTTTGCCAAAAACCAGCCGTAACCCTCCGTCATTTCAGATTAGTATTGCTTAGTATTCGTTCTATGTATGTCGTGCATTGCCGAGGCGTAGTGTTCGGTAGCTCTGTAATGCTTTTCTGTCGCATGGATATATGGATTGGTTAGGACAGTCGTACGGTTATGTTGGCATTGTCAAGGACTCGTACGGGTGGGTTTAACGCAATCAAGATAATGACGGGTTGAACTTGACTAGGACTCTTTGATATGTTGGCATTGTCAAGGTCACTTGAATTCTAGGGGTAAAAATCACATCAGGAGTTTCTAAAGAAACTGAAACTTGCCAGGCATGCACATACCTTCTAGAGTGTGATAACGTGAGTGGATTCCATCACGTTATCATGCGATGATAGTTGGATCCCGATTCCCACTGATGAGTTGATTTACTCCTCGGGTGATCCCGACTAATTCTTCTTTCAGGTTTGGAGGAGAATTTGAGGTTACAGTGGGAGGTTTCCTGATTAGATAAAGTGATAACCATTCCGATCTAGGTTAGAGTGCACGCTGAGTTTTTCTTTTCTCTCTCTTTTTGGCAGCGACCATGACCCGACCATTGACTATGACTCAGTGACCAAGTTGACCGAACCTTCTTATAACACTGGCTTTTGGATTGTCAAAGTTGCATACCTCATTGCCACTCCTACTTTTACCCTTTTCTCCAGAACACCCCGTATTACTACGAACATCCACTTCTATTGGATAAAACCATCGTATGGTTATATACGAACTTGAAGGAATTTATTCGAGGATGGTTTCCGGTTCTGGAGAAAACGGATAGGACTATTCAGTTGTCTTTTCCTTTTACCTTCTTTCAGGTTGCGAGTGCTCCTTAGATTAGGGGATAGTACACCTGTTACGCTTATTGGATAGTCTTCTTCCAAACCATAGGCAGGTGCCGAATGGTAGGGAATGAAGAAAACCAATTAGCCTAACGATGGCGTACAGAAGGTATTATGTAAAGAAAAATAAAGGGATTAGTAAGAGGGCAAAGTAAACTGCGACTGCTATTCACGACCAAACCAAGTATTTTATTACCACTCCCACTTCACCTTTGTATTTCTCCAGAACACTCCATATCACTACGAAAATCCACAGTTATTTGGATACTCCATTGTATGGTTATATACGAACTCGAAAGGAACTTGTTCCAGTTCGGGGATGGATTCTGGTTCAGGAGAAATAGGAATAAGGTTTATTCAGGTGTCTTTTATCTTTACCTTCTCTCATGTTGCGAGTGCTCCTAGGATTAGGACAATACACCCATTATGCTTATTGGATAGTCTTCTTCCAAACGATAGGCTGGTGCCGAACGGTAGGGAAGGAAGAAAACCATTTAGCCTAAGAGGGTGTACAGAAGGTAATGACTAAAGACATATAAAGGGATTTCGAGATGGCAAAGAAATATACGGTTACAGTTGTGAATCTGATAATGGAAGAGACATTACTAGGAATACCCGGATACTTCTTCGAAATATTTACATGTTTCAGTTTCACTGTGTACTGTTAAAAGAAAACTGATTTCCCAATTAGTCCTTACTCCAGGGTATGTATTTACCAGGTTTGATTCTCACATCTGTATGGTTTTACAGATGATGAGTGGGAGTAAGTTATTGGGAATTGGGTGATTATCCTCATTATATCGGGATTCGTTGTAATTGGTGATATTTGAAGAAATCGCCTGGGTTGTTTGCCGGACGGCAAATATTTGGTTTTGAATATCCGTTGTAATGCACCAATTTCAAATTGATATATCTGTATGTTTATTTTCATAAAGTGAGATATAACTTTTTGAAATTATGTCGGTGACATTTACCTATATCAGTGGATGGTTAGGTAAGGAGCATTAAACAGCGGTGTAATTCTTCTTAACCATAAGTACAGTTTTCAACCTACGACACACAGGGAATGAGTTATTAGACTCAAGGGACTTATACAAGGTATTGTATATTGTCCAGTGTCCATCAGGACAGAGGGGATGGCACTCGTACTATATTCTGTTTACATGTGACTTCTCTAGTTCTTAGACATGTGTTTCATAGAAACACAAGGTCTGAGTTTTGAGAAGTTATAGGTATAAGAATAAAGTAGAGAACCAGGTGTTGCAAGTATCAGGATTCTTCAAGGTGATCGAAGATGTAGATACTTGTGTATGTTATTCAGTTGATAATAGTGGTTTTAAGAGAACCTGCTTCTCTTTCAGGTTACTCATAATTGGAAGCATTCCTAAGTTGAGTAATGCTGATCGGCCTCTCTCCATTTAGTTGACATGCACTGGAGACAGCTGCATGATTTGAATCTGGTTCAATTAAATCAGCGCCTCTATTTCTATATTGGATATAGAATAGTTCATATCTTAACTATGTTAAGGTACGGGGAGTTGTCCGGCTGATGCTTAAAACCAGACTCTGGATAACTCAAGGCACGTTTCTGTAATGGCTGTTTGTGGGTTGACCCGGGCTATGATGAGGGTTTACTTTCTACCATCTGGAAGATCAATAGTGATATTGTTCTAGACTCGCCACATTTTTAATAAAAATGGATTTTTTCATAAAACAGTAGTGGGAGTATGGAAGAACTGGAAGTGATTCCAGAACCGCAAACGATTACTGAAAATTTGATAAGAACCTAAAGATTCAATCTGATTTGACATTCCATTAGCCACTCCGCAGATATGGTGGGTAACCTCAGGCACTCGAGAGGTACTTCGGTATGCTCAAAGACGGTGACAGGGAGGTTCTTGTATACCCAGACTTGACACTACTGTTGTTCCAGGTTATGAGACCCGGCAGGAGGATGAGTATCGCGTCGTTCTGAACTGGCTTTAGAAGTGCACGTGCATATTATTCTGCCAGAGGGTTGTCTTAGTCAGTGGGAGCAGCGGAAGCATAGTGGACAAGTCTCTTATGTCTATTTATAGACTAAAGCAGATATAGAGGAGATAGATCATCTATTTCTGATATGACAGTTATAGGTTTGACTTCATCAGAATAGGGGATGGATCTGTTAAGAAGATAGTAGGGTGTGATGTCCTGGTATTTGGATGACATACACAGAGTAGAAAGTGAAGTTCCTATACTACGATCGGTTATACTTTGGTTGTCACACAGTGCTTTCTCCACATAGGACATGGATAATATATCAGATATTCTGGTTACTAGATCTATGGTTTTAGATCTAGATTTGGGTAGTTTCCCAATCTGGGTACTTAGACAACATTCTAAAGGTATTTAGAATGGACGACTCCCGGAACGGTAGTGTACCTGCAGGTGATGGAGTCACCCTCTCTAAAGGTGTCTTACAGACTAAAAGGGAGAGGGATATGCATGATCGGCAGATCACTTGCTTAGGCAATTGAGTTGATCATGAAATGTCAAGTACCATACCAGATGCTGTTTTTGCAGTAGATGCAATAAATTGATATTGATCCAATCCTGGAGAAACATTCGGAAGCAGTTTTAGAAAATAAGTGGATGTTCTAGGGATATGATAACAACAACCTCTTTTAGGAGACAGTTATCATTCCAGGCTTCTAAGGTGACCTAGATAACAGAGTGACTGTCAGAGTTATAGTTTTCCCTCTGACGAGGGGCAGTGTTTTGGACAGGTGGTCCAAAGGGATACAAAGGGAGGCATGGCGCAGGATACTGATTGGTTTCAGTTGACGATACAGTCTAAGATGTTTGGATTTGGAGTTCATTTATGAACTAGGTCCCATCAGATATCCAGACATATTCTAAGACAGGAATTGCTCATTTCGGGAGATGGCTTTCTCCGCGAACTTGAGATAAAGAGAGATATAGAAAGAAACATCAGGGCGGATCCACTCACTGAGGCTATTTCTCGAACACAATAGTTTCTCAAATGGGCTTTGTGAGACTGATTAGTAAAGGAGTTGGGTGTTCGGTATCACACGGGCTGTGAGTATGCGACATCGCAATAATTAGCCTTGAGTGCAAGTGGGAGATTGTTGGATATAGTGCCCTCAGAGTCAATTATTGAATCGCAGGCATGTGATTGCAATGATTCAGGGAGGACCTATACCGGTAGGACGGTCTTACTCAAAATGATAGTATGCTATCTGGTTTGTCTTTATCATCATGTACTGCTTTAAGAGACCTTACAGGTCACTATTGCACGCTGATAGAGCCCTTAGAATTCTTGCTTGACGTCCAGCAGTATGATGGTGATCATATACGTGGGAGCTGGGGTCTATAAGCGCATCCTTAAATGGTCCTTAGTCGTGGGAGTTTCGAGACAGGGCATCGATACTCCAGAGTAGACTAGTGTATACAGTCGAGACCCCGACGAGGGGCGGTGGCCGGTCTCATAAGCCACTGGTGTCAGTTGGTTCACCTAAGATGTATACATGTGCTTATTGGGTTATGAGTATACCGGACAGGACTCGCCGGGAACATGCTAGTTGGGATTATACCAGACGTCAGATAGCAGTTCCCTGGTGACATGTGTACAGGTTAGTTCATCAACCTGAGATCGTCATTTGTCTCGTGTGAGTTCCCACTATACTTTGATTACTACCCTACCACGGCTCAAAGGAGTCGTGCAAAAAGGTTTTAGTTGGGTACAGTCCCAAGCCACATGGAGGCAGTGAGCGGATCGGCAGAGGTTTTGTCTCTCCCGGTATTGGGGGTGAGATCGTGCTGTGTCTAGGAGAGCCATTACACAAAGCCCTCAGCCGAGGCAGGAGATTTACTGGTAGGTATTCCAGTAGTATCTCAGGGTGTTCTGGGCTATACTCCAACACGACTTGTACCGCTTTTAGGGGTCTGACTTTTACCAACCCCCTAGGCCCTCCATGCGATGCTCATAAACGAATGGACCAGACTGTACGGATATTGTCACTGACAGGCTCAGTAGGGTGTCAGGATGAGTTCGCTCATCGACCTCCTTTTTGGTCAATACCTGATAGCTCGTTACGTACGGCTAATACCTCTGACGTGCAAGTGGTTAAATCCACAGCCAAAGTATTGACGAGTCTTTAGAGTCCCCCACAGACAGTTTCTCAAGTTTCGGGCAAAACGTTGTAGAGGCCGTATGATATATGGCAGGGTTCGATCTTATACGTGCGGTATTGCACGGATCATGATCGGACGGATCATACTAGTGGGTTTAGGTTTAAGCCGGATCATAGTATTAGATTTGTTGGATTACTTTAGTCTCATCGCATTCGCATTCAGTCGGAATGCGGATGCAGGTATGTATATACTGGTGAGGGGTATCCTTATGATCCGTCACGAGTTTACTTTAGATATTGCCGGTTTTTCTTGTTGGACTAAACATTTGGATTAATGTTTGGATGGTGGAAATAATAAGCTAGAATTCATCATGGAATGCATTAAATGTGACATAGACATGTATCATGACTCATGGTCTCTTTTTTAGCAAATATGTCACATTTGATGTTTGATTAGTGTTGATATGATGAGAGGATAGAGAGAGGGGCTGCCTTAAGTGAGCTTGGGTCTCATATTTTTCCAATACACTCTCTCACTCTCATTCTATGACAACATCACAAAAGAAAAAGAAAAGAAAAGCTCTCTTCTTCTTCTTCTTCTTCCTCTAGCTTATATTCTCCATTAATGGCATCATCTTTAACTTCCATCCAAGCCATGGATGCAAGAGACAAAGTGATCACAAACATTCTCTGCAACACCTTGGACACGTCGGCTAGCACACTTCGTGCCCGAGTTGTTTCGGATGAAGCGAGAGCCCGTAAAAAGACTTCTCGATGTGGTGCCCTTTCCGACGAGGAGATGAAGACCGGAGATGCCGCGGGGAGCTTGGGATGGTGGCCAAAGACCGAAGGACACGGATCGATCGGTATAGCATTCTATCCCTTCTCTAGATAGCTAGTTGTAGGTTAATGGTTCGATCCGGGTTTTAAGCATACGATAGCGCCGGTTTCTAGTTTGAGAAAAATTTTTGTTTCCGCATTTTGGCCTCGGAAAGACGGCCGGGGCGCTACCGTAGTCTTACACACTAATATAACCTAGAGATCCCACTACAAAGTTTACCCCCTCTCATCGGATTCCATCCGGCGATAGTGAGCAGAATTCCGTCATCGCCGGCCGTCTCGTGAGGTTTTGTGGTTTTTTTCTTTTGGGTGATCTCTAGTTCTGTGTTTTGGTTCTTTTGGTCTTGTTTTATTTTTTTAATTTTGAGTGTGCAGGAATTGGGGCATTCGTATCGCTTTTTACACTAAATATCGTATTTTCCGACATTTTAGGTTTTTCGCGGGATTACGACAAGCGATCGTGCCGAGCGAGGTTCAAATGCAAATACAAGACATTGGGAAAGATTAGTGCCAAAGATCCGAGTAGTTTGACCCGCGCAAGCGAACATTCAACGACTCAGATCACTTTCAAAGGGTTTTCTTAAACCAAATCCATTTGGTACGTATTTCCTAACACCTCCTCTCGAATCCGACGCAATCCAATTCTCTATCTTTTGCAAGATTCTTTGCACAATCTTCCCGCCAATTGCAAAAAGAACTAACACGTATTTATTGCAGTGCTTAAAACTTAACCGAAAAAGAAATATTTGAATTTCATGATTTCTTGAATTCATTGATTTGATTGCGCATAGGATCTTAAATACGGAAAATAAGGGCACAAATAACCAAACAAGATACGGTAAAGGATTTCATCACCTTTTCTCCTATTGGATATAGTGCCATCTAAGTCAATTATTGGATCGCAGGTACGTGATTGCAATGATTGAGGGAGGACCTATACCAATATGACTGTCTTACTCGAGATGATAGTATGCTATCTTGTTTATCTTTATCATCGTATACATGCTTTAGTTCACTATTGCATGTTGATAGAGCCCATAGGATTCTTGCTTGACTACCAGCAGTATGATGGCAATCATATATGTGGGAGCTAGGGTCTGTAAGCACATCCTTAAAGTGTCCCTAGTCGCAGGAGTTTCGAGACAGGGCATCGATACTCCAGAGTAGACTAGTGTATATAGTCGAAACCCCGACGCGGGGCGATGGCCGGTCTCACAAGCCATTGGTGTCAGTTGGTTCACCTAAGATGTATACAGGTGCTCATTGAGTACACCGGACAGGACTCGCCGGGAACATGCTAGTTGGTATTATATATATTGTAAGATAGCAGTTCCCTGGTGACATGTGTACAGGTTAGTTTGTCGACCTGAGATCGTCATTTGTCTCGTGTGAGTTCCTACTGTGCTTTGATTACTACCCTACCACGCTCAAAGGAGCGTGCAAACAGGTTTTAGTTGGGTACAGTCTCGAGCCACATGGAGGCAGTGAGCGGATCGTCGGGGATTCGTCTCTCCCGGTATTGGGGGTTAATGTCGCATAGTGCACGGGTGGCCAACACTAGAAATGCTCGGCCGAGGTAGTGGAGAATTACTGATTTGGATCGGTAGTTTCTCAGAAGGTGATGGGCTTCATACCGTCGCGAATTATCGCATTATTAGGGGTCTGACTTTATCAACCCCCTAGACTCGATATGCGATACTCTTAGACGAACGGACCGGACTGTACGGATATTGTCACTGTCAGGCTCAGTAGGGTTTCTAGATGAGTTCGGTCGTCAGCTTCCCTTCCAATCAATACATAGGAAAACGTTACATACAGCTTGTACCTCTGACGTGCTAGTGGTTATACCCAGTGCCAGTGTGTTGACGAGTCATTAGAGTCCCCCACAGACAGTTTCCCAAGTTCGGGCGAAACGTTGTAGAGGCCGTATGGTTTTATTGCAGGGTTCGGAAAATGCACGTGCGTTTACGCACGTGTCATATTTCGGGAAGATAATACTGGTGGGCTTTGGTTTAAGCCGGATCCGAGTATTATACTGTGTAGATATAATATCTTTGTCTCAGTTGCATTTGTATTCGGTCGTAATACAAATGCGGGTATGTTTATACTGTTACGGGATTATCCTGAAATTCGTTTCGGGATCACTTTTGGAAGTTGCCAGTTTCCAGTTTTCTATCTTCCGTATTTAACATTCGGTTAAATGCGGATTTATCTTTTCGTCTTGAGGGTGAGTCGTGGTTCTAGAAGGTTCTAGATTTGGTGACAAGGCTTGTGACTCATTCATAGCATTAATTGAATGGTAACTAGGTTAATGACTAGGTTAGTGATTCATAGTTTGCATTTAATGGTTTGGTGATGTGTTAATATGACTCACTCATTCATTTATTCTTATGGTCACCATTTATCCTCCTACACTCACCTCCCCCCTCTTTTAATGTGGCCGGCCCCCTCTTGCAAAATGATATGGTTGTTAATTTGGGAAAATATGATAGTTATTTGGTTCATGGAAATTAAGTATACTCATTCTTTCATTTTCATCCAATCCAAAAGGCAACTTCATTAACCGTTCGTCCATGGCTTTGGACGTAACGAGACAAAGTGTTCTACTCATTCTCTACATCAATCTTGGTCATCTCTTTTAGCAAACTTGATGATCGAGCTGCCTCGGTTCAGAGGCAGGAGCCCGTTTAAAAATCCGTCGACGTGGTGCCACCTGGATGAGAAGACTGGAGTTTCAGAAGATCGGAGCAGCCGCAACAAAGTGTGGGATGATGGTTGAAGACGGAAGGACTCGGATCGTTCGGTATAACATTTCTACCCACTTTGTAGTTTGTTAGTTTAGCTTTAATGGCAGATCTGGGTGATCGTATATGATAGCGCCAGCTAAAAAGTTTTTGTTCCGCATTTGGCGTCTGTTAGACGGCCGGGGCGCTACCGTAGACTTACAGTGGTATCAGAGCCTCACCATTAAGCTTTACTAACTTGTGCTAACGCATTTAAAATATCGATCGAACGGATTTCAAAAACTATAATTTTTCTGTTCAATGTTTCTGTCGATTTTTAATCTGGTCTAAAAATTATTTTGCATATCACAGAAAATTTTGCAGGCAATTATAAGCAAACTGGTGAAATTTGGTCACGTGATCCCACAATACGGCCGCGGATCCGCGGCCCAAACCAAGGTTTGGCCGCGGATCCGCCGCGCTTTTGTGAGAACAGTGAGCCAAATTTCTACAGTGTGTTCTACATGGTAAATTATGGTTTTTGGAATATTTCTTTTGGGCCCATATTTTATTACTGTACACCAGATGTACGTGGGGCCCACTTCGGGAAGTTTTGTCGATCGAAATTTTAAACTTGTTAGTATGAAGTACTTATATTATATCTCCGACCGTGAATGTCATTCGAGCGGTAAATTGCGTCTAATTGCTATAGTCCTTTTAGACGGATTTGCGAACGTGACATTCGCGTTGATGTTCTTTGTTGTGCTGTGATGTTGCAGATTTGTCGTGGTGGATAGCAGTGTGCAATAGTAGTGCAGTTTGGATTTATTTGTACATTTGATATTGCGGGGCGAGCGTCCAACATGTGGACTGCCGTCACTGCCTGTTTGTATAATATTCTTTTGGGACACGACCGGGCTGAGGTCGATGTACCCGTTGTATATATTTTTATTTCTGTACTATGTTTTATCCCGCGACGGAGTGCACGGATAGCCGGGTTCTGGAGGGCAACGGGTCCGTATCTCATGGCTTTGAGAGGCAGAGGGGCCTCACTCTAGAATTGGCAGAATATTCGCCGCACTCGTAGGGGGTACAGGTTGACCCAAGGAGGGGTGCTCAAGTTACCGGATTCCGTGAAGTGCCGGGTGGTCCATTCACTTTGCTGTAGGGGGCTGCCTCGCTTCAGGTTTTGGCGGGTAACCTGCCGCACCCGTAGGGGTCTAGGTTTTCATTGCACAGGCTATCCACACGATCAGGGGAACGTCGGGTTTCAGTAGCGGCTCTGTGAAACCCGGGGATCCCAGATTATCAGTATTGTTCTGTAATGCTTATTACTTTTCTGTAATGCTGCATATTATCACGACTGGAGCGATTACTGTATATTGGTATATATACTATTAGATGTTGTATATGTTTTACACCCGTGCTTGTCCAGTCCCTGCTCTGTCGTTAGTTAAGTAACCTAACGGATGATGACAGTGTAAGTCTACGGTAGCGCCCCGGCCGTCTACAGACGCCAAATGCGGAACAAAAACTTTTTAACCGGCGCTATCGTATACTTTAACCCGGATCTGCCATTATTGCTAAACTAACAAACTGTAAAGAGTGTAGAAAGGTTATACCGAACGATCCGAGTCCTTCGTTCTTTAACCATCATCCCACGCTCCGTTGCGGCTGCTCCGATCTCGTCAATCTCCGATCTGCTCGTCCAGGTGGCACCACGTCAACGATTCTTTAAATGGGCTCCCGCCTCTGACTTGAGGCAACTCGGTCGTCAAGTTTGCTAAAAGAGACGACCAAGAATGATGTAGAGAATGAGTAGATGATTTTGTCTCACTTCGTCCAAATCCGTGGACGATCGGTTAATGAAGTTGCCGAGGGAATCGGGTGATGGAATGAAATGAGCTATGAATTCCATAAACCCAAAACTATACTCTTTTAATCAAAATGAAATCAACCAAGTGAATGAGAGAGAGTGGAGGGGCCGACCATATAAAGAGAAGGAGGAGGGTGAGTGTAGGAGCAAAGAAGGAAGGTGATAATAAACCTTAAGCTTATCATAACCATTCATGAAAGCATGAGTCACAAAGAGCAATTAATGCAAACCAATGAACATAATACAACTCTCCCTTGCAATAAATGAATCATTAATGGCACTAATGAGTCACTTAACAACTCACCACTTCTAGAACCTTCTAGAAGAATCCACACTCATCTCAAGAAAAGATAAACCCGTCTTTAACCGAATGTTAAAAGACGGCTGATAGAAAACTGGAAACTGGCAACTTCCAAAAGTGATCCCGAAACGAATTTCAGGATAACTCCGTAACTGTATAAATATACCCGCATTTGTATTACGACCGAATACAAATGCAACTGAGACAAAGATATTATATCTACTCAATATAATACTCGGATCCGGCTTAAACCAAAGCCGACCAGTATCATCTGCCCGAAATCTGACACGTGCGTAAACGCACGTGCATTTTCCGAACCCTGCCATAAAACCATACGGCCTCTACAACGTTTCGCCCGAACTTGGGAAACTGTCTGTGGGGGACTCTAATGACTCGTCAGTACCCTGGCAGTGGGTTTAACCACAAACCGTCAGCGGCACTAGCAATGCGTAACGGCTGCCCATGGACTGACCTTAAGGGAGGCCGATGAGCGAACTCATCCGGAAACCCTACTGAGCCTAACAGTGACAATGTATACACAGTCCGGTCCGTTCGTCTATGAGTATCGCATATCTGCCTAGGGGGCTAGTAACGTCAGACCCCCAATAGCAGTATAAGTCGTGTCGGAGTGTAGCCCAATAACACCCTGAGATACTACTGGAGTACCTACCAGTAAATCTCCTGCCACGGCCGTGGGCTATGTGTAATGGCTCTCCTATACACAGCACGATCTCGCCCCCAATACCGGGAGAGACGAATCCCCTGCCGATCCGCTCACGTGCCTCCATATGGCTCGGGACTGTACCCAAAAACTACCTGTTTGCACGACTCCTTTGAGCCGTGGTAGGGTAGAAATCAAAGCACAATGGGAACTCATACGAGACAAATGACGACCTCAGGTCGATGAACTAACCTGTACACATGTCACCAGGGAACTGCTATCTGACGATATGTATAATACCAACTAGCAGGTTCCCGGCGAGTCCTGTCCGGTGTACTCATAACCCAATGAGCACCTGTATACATCTTAGGTGATCCAACTGACACCAGTGGCTTGTGAGACCGGCCACCGCCCCTCGTCGGGGTCTCGACTGTATACACTAGTCTACTCCGGAGTATCGATGCCCTGTCTGGAAACTCCCACGACTAGGAACCACAATTAAGGATATGCATATAAACGACCCAACTCTCACGTATATGATCGCCATCATACTGTTGGTAGTAAAGCAAGATCCTAAGGGCTCTATCAAAGTGTAACATGTAATCAGTCACCTAAACATGTACACGACTGATAAAGGAAAACCAGATAGCATACTATCATCTCGAGTAAGACTGTCCTACCGGTATAGGTCCTCCGCAATCATTGCAATCACATAACTGCGATCCAATAATTGACTCTGAGGGCACTATCTCCAACAATCTCCCACTTGCACTCAAAGCTAATTATTGCGATGTCGACTACTCACAGCCCGTGTGAAACCGAACATCCAACTCCTCTACTAATCAGTTTCATAAAGCCCGTTTGTAAAACTATTGTGTTCGAGAAATAGCCTCAGTGAGTGGATCCGCCTAGAAGTTTCTTTCTTTATCTCTCTAAATCTCAAGTTCGCGGAGAAAGCCATCTCCCGAATCGAGTAATACCTGTCTTAGAATATGTCTGGATATTTGATGGGACCTAGTTCATAAATGAACTCCAAATCCAAACTTCTTAGACTGTATCGATCACTGAACCTAATCAGTATCTGGCACGATGCCACCCACAGTATCCTCTTGGACCATCTGTCCATAATACTGTCCCTCTGTCATCCACGTCACCTTTGAAGCCTGGAATGATAACCGTCTCCCAAAGGAGGCTGCCGTCATCAAATCCGCAGAACATGTACTTATGTTCAAAAACTGCTTCCTTATGTCTCTCCAGGATTGGATTAATACAAACTTATCGCATCTAGTGCAAAAACAACATCTGGTGTGGTACTTGACACCTCACGATTGACTCAATTGCCTAAGCAAGTGATCTGCCAATCATGCACAGCCCTCTCCCCTTTAGTCTATACGACACCTTTAGAGAGGGTGACTCCATCACCTGCTGGTACATCACTATGCTAGGAGTCAACTATTCTAAAAACCATTAGAATATCTGTCAAAGTACCCACATTGGGAAACTACCCAAATCTAGATCTAAAACCATAGATCCAGAAACCAGAATGTCAAATATTATATCCATATCCTGTCTGGAGAAACAACTGTGTGACGACCACAGTACAACCGATCGTAGTATAGGAATTTTACTTCCTACTCTGTGTATGTCATCCAGATACCATGACATCACACCCTACTACCTTCTTAACAGATCCATCCCCTATTCTGATGAAGTCAAAAACCCATGACTGTCACATCAAAATTAGATGATCTATTTCCGCTATAACTGCTCTAGTCTATAAATAGACATAAGCTACTTGCCCACTATGCTTCCGCTGCTCCCACTGACTACGACAACCCTCTGGCAGAATAATATACACGTACACTTCTAAAGCTAGTTTAGAATGACGCTGTACTTATCCTCCTGCCTAGTCTCATAGTCTGGAACAACAGTAGTGTCAAGTCTAGGTAGATAAGAACCTCCCTGTCACCGTCCTTGAGGCTACCGGAGTACCTCTCGGGTGTCTGAGGTTACCCACCATATCTGCGGAGTGGCTATTGGAATGTCAAACTTGATTGAATATATAGGTCCTATTAAATTTTCCGTAATCGTTCGCGGTTCTGGAATCACTTCCAGTTCTACCATACTCCCACTACTGTTTTCTGAAAAAATCCATTTTACTAAAACTGTGGCGAGTCAAGAACAATATCACTATTGATCTTCCAAATGGTAGAATATCAACCCTCGTCATAGCCAGGGTCAACCCACAAACAGCCATTATAGAAACGTGCCCTGAGTTATCCAGAGTCTGGTTTTAAGCATAAGCTGGACAACTCCCCGTACCTTAACATCTTTTAAGGTACGAACTATTCTATATCCAATATAGAAACGTTGGCACTTTATTTAATTGGAACCAGATTCAATCATGCAGCTGTCTCCAATGCATATCAACTTAATGGAAAGAGGCTAATCAGCATTACTCAACCTAGGAATCCATCCAATTATGAGTAACCTGAAAGAGAAACTCGTTTCTCAAAATCATCACAATCATCTGAATACCAATCACAAGAATCTACATCTTCGATCTCTTTGAAGAATCCCGATACTAGTGATACCTGGTTCTCTACATTATTCTTATACCCACAACTTCTCAAAACTTAGACCTTGTATTTCTACGAAACACTTGTTTAAATAAAGAAGTCATAAGTAAATAGAACATAGTACGAGGACCTACCCCTTTGTCCTGATGGACACTGGACAACATACAATACTCTGTATAAGTCCGCTGAGTTTAAGCAACTCAAAACCTGTGCGTCGTAGGTTGAAAACTGTACCCTGGCGATTTCCTCAAATATCACCAATTATAACGAATTCCGATATAATGAGGATAATTACCTAATTCCTAATAACTTACTCCCTCTCATCATCTGTAAAACCATACAGATATGAGAATGAAACCTGGTAAATACATACCCTTGGAGTAAGTATCTAATAGGGAAAACAGTTTTCTTTTAACAATGCACTGAAACATGAAAATGTTTCGTAGGGGTAACCTTGTATTCATAGCAATGCCTCTTCCATAATCCAATTCATGACTATAACCGTATATTTCTTTGCCTTCTCTCCAAATCCCTTTATTTGTCTTTAGTCGTTACCTTCTGTACACCATTGTTAGGCTAAATGGTTTTCTTCCTTCCCTACCGTTCGGCACCAGCCTATGGTTTGGAAGAAGACTATCCAGTAAGCATAATAGGTGTACCCTCCTAAACCAAGGAGTACTCATATCTTGAGAGAAGGTGATGATAAAAGTTAACTGAATAATACCTTATTCTTTTAAAGGTGAAATAGGAGTGGCGATGAAGTACGCGGTTTAGTCGTGAATGATAACAGTCGCAATTTACTTTGCCCTCTTTCTAATCCCTTTATTTTGTCTTTACATATTACCTTCTGCACACCCTACTTAGGCTAATTGGTTTTCTTCATTCCCTACCTTTCGGCACCTGCCTATGGTTTGGAATAAGACTATCCAATAAGCGTAATAGGTGTACTCTCCTAAACCAAGGAGCCCTCGCAACCTGAGAGAAGGTGATAATAAAAGACAACTGAATAAACCAATTCTATTTCTCCTGAACCTGGATCCATCCTCGAAGAAGTCCCTTCGAGTTCGTATATAACCATACGATGGATCTATCCAATGGAAGTGGATGTCCGTAGTAATACGGGTGTTCTGAGAAATGCAAAGGGTAAAAGAAGGAGTGGCAATGAGTTATGCAACTCGGACAATCCAAAAGCCAGTATTTTAAGAAGGTTCGGTCAACTTGGTCACTGAGTCATAGTCTAGGGTCGGTCAAAGGTCGCTGCCAAAGAGATGTTAGTTGTATGTATGCCCTAGAGGCCAGTATTGTACAGATGATGTATATTATATTGGATGCTTGGACATATATAGAGATGACTTTCTTGCTCGATATGATAGTATGCTATCTGGTTACTCTTTATCTTAACATGTACACTAGTCTCTTTATACTGTCTTACAGTTACATGTTGGTAAAGCCCTTAGGATATGTACTTGACTACCTGGACTGTGATGCAGATCATACTAGTGGGGACATGGTAGTCCATAAGTACATCCTTCAAGGTCCCTAGTCGTGGGTGTATCGAGACGGGGCATCGATATACCAGAGTAGACTAGCGTATACGCTTCTCGACCCATGAGATGGGCGATGGATGATCCCACATCCATTGGTGTTTGACATCAGAGATGGTATACGGGTGCTCAGTGGAGACTGGGTACACTGGACGGACTCGCCGAGAACTCCCAGATGGTATTATACCTCACGTCAGATGGCAGTTCTCAGGTGACACTTGTACAGGTTAGTCTGTAGACCCGAGATCGTCATAGAGTCTTGTGTGATTCCCACTGTGCTTTGATCTCCACCTTACCACGTCCATGAGGGCGTGCAAAACGGTGGTCTTTGGGTACAGTCCCGAGTCACATGGAGGCAATGAGCGATAGGAGGGGTTTCGTCTCTCCCGGTATTGGGGGTTGATGTTGCGCTGTGCTCGATTGGCCGTAACAGGGAAGTCCCTGGCCAGGGCTGATCAGAGATTTGCTGGTAAGTGTTACCAGTAGTTTCTCGACCCGTTATGAGCCTCACATCGGCACGACTTATCGGTTATTGGGGTCTGACGTATACCACCCCTAGACTTGATATGCGACATATCAGACGAATAGACCGGACTGTACGGTAAGTGTTACTGGTTGGATTCACAGGAGTGTGAGCGGACTAGCTCGTCGATCTTCTGATCGCTCAATACCCGGATGGCCGTTACGTTTAGCAGACCGCTTGCGGCTTGTGGGTGCTTGATATGATCATCATCTGCTACCGGCGTATTGACGAGTCTTTAGAGTCCTACACAGAGGTTTCCTGGTTCAAGCGAAACGAAATAGGAGCGCATATGAGATATGTGCAGGACCGAGAATAATGCGTGTATGTGATACCGCATTTCATTCTCGCGATATATGTTTCGATTGGTTATATTCGATATGACCTAGTTATCGAATCATAGATTCGATAAATCGATACATTGGATTCTAGTCGGTTATGTGCGACATGACCGGATCATTGAATCAAATGTTGATTTAATGATTTGATGCATAATTATATATTTGATATATTGCATTGCATTAACTAGTATTGGTTCACTTTAAACGGATTTTTCTCACTTGATGCACATTGTATATGTGATATGCTTTTGTGCACATTTTTGTATCATGTTTGATGATACTTGATCATGTGGTTAAGTGTAAAGGATTAAACCATGGTTAAGAGATGATTAGGGTTTTGCTTTTTCATTTATTTATTTGTTTATTTATTTGGAAATGATTTAGATAAGAATGGTGGCCTCTTTTGTTTCTAGTCAAAGCTTCATGAAGCTTTGACTTATGCAACCATTCTTATCATCATACTTAACCCTAACCCTCTCAAGTGACCATGGTTTATTCTCTACACTTAACCCTAGTTAGATTATGATAAGTATGGATTTTTCTTTTCATTTTCATAATACTTATCATAAACTAGCTTCATCTTCTTCCTTCTTCTTCAAGATTGAAACCTTGATGCCATCAATGGCAACTTGAGTTTTAGTGAGAGAAATCCAAATCTAAAGTGAACCCACCTCCTATTTCTTCATCCTCTACCTCTTGCCAAGTGGTTTTGGGTGTTTTCTTCACAAGTTTCACAACTTGGTGAAGTCGGAGCTTGAACTTGTGCAACCTCGACGTAGATCGTCTTTGACACGAAGCCGACGACCAATTCCGCTCGTATCTCCGATGAAGCCGTCGCGAGAGTCCAAGATTCACGATGGACAGCGAGAGGACGCCCACGTGGAGCTTAGGAAGAGGATATCCGGATCTACAAAGGTTGTAGCATCCTAACTTTTAGTTAAGTTGTTAACTAGTTTAGTTTTTCGCCTAGAAATCTAGTCAACGATCCGTGTTAGGGTTTCTCGGCACCCATAAAATTTTAAATTGGCATGTTCGATGCCTTGTGAGACCTTACTAGAGTGCCTAGGAACCTTACGGTGGTATCAGAGACTAGCTAGAGCCTTAGGCGAAGTCTAGACGGAGTTTGAAGTCCGAACGAACCCGAAACCATAATTCCAAGGTGCTCTCTGGAAAATTTCTGAAATTTTGGATTTTTGTCAATTAAAAATATGCAGAAAATCATGCAGGGTCTTATATGAAATTCTGTGAAATTCGAGGGTCTGAATCAACTTTTCCACCGCGGAACCGCGGCACGTGCTATGCATGGTGCGGCGGTTCCGCGGCCTTACTGTTCCCTTGTTTAATATTTTCTGCACAGTAACTCATATAATATAATGCTGTATTTTCTGGGGTATTTTTATTGTGACTCTACAGAAGAGTATTCTGGGGTTGTATAGGGATTCGGTATTTCGATCGGATTATCAAATTTCGTCTTTTGTGTATTTCCGGATAATTTCCAGAATATGTTAAAAAGTTCGACCGGATATAAATACCCAATTTTTCCCCTGTCGGGAAATTTCCAAGTGTTGGATTTTTTCGAGGTTTAACGACGTTCTAAGTAGTGCAAGTAACGCGATGGACCCTCTAGAAGACAACAAACCTTAACTCGATTATGTGACCGTCTTGAACTGCCCTTTGAACCTTCGGGTTTGGGGCAGTACGGCATGCCACATGTGAGGCGTTGGCTTGACCCTTCTACGACTGGACCGTCGGTACTGAGGCACGAACTGAATGTTGTTAGACTTATTTCATGTGTTGAGCTGTATCGGGAAAACTTGGGTATTCGACTGTTCGATCGGAAAGTTTAACATTTTCTGTTTATCTGGAATGTGATACAATAATTGGAATTCACAAGTAGTTATGAGATAACTGAATGAATGTTATAAATCTAGCAATTTAGTCCCATATGATATTGAAAAGAGTTTTCGATAATGAGACTAAAATGCGGGATTTATATCTGTTAGGCATGCGATGTCTAAAGATGTTGCGGATTCCAACTGTTGTAGTTTTACACTTTCTTTTCTGTGACCGTAAGTGTAATATGTTCATATCGCCGGTTTCGTTGCTATAGGTCAACGACAATTGGGGTATGCATACTTACTTACGTTGATGACATGTGATGTTATGTGTTGCTGGATATGTTATATTGGATCGTCGTGTTCGAATAGCCGGGGGTTTTTATGTGAGATGAGTGTTTTTCATTTTCATTCATGTAAAAACTTGTGTGTAATATTCTTTTATTTGGGGCACTTCCAAGTAGCGGAAGTTGTCACCTTTTGTATATTATTTACTTTTCCGCATTAGGATAGACCCAAGGAGGGGAGCACAAGTAACCGTGTTCTGGGGTCCAGTGGGAGACCAACTCGAGGAGTCGAGGCCGGGTCTCCTAACCCTAGAATTGGTAGGGTTGCTTGCCGCTCTCGTAGGGGTCTAGGGGTGTGGTATTGGCTATTCATCACGACCGTGGAATCCGTGTTTTATACTGGCTCGTATTGAAAACACGGACGTCCTAGTATATCCAATATTTCATATGATATTTTCTGCTGCGTTATCTGTGATGTGATCATGTGATGTTCTGTGACAGATATTATATATAGTATATATGATATATTATACAGACGTTACTTATGTTTTACACCCGCGCTAGCCCTGCCCTGCTCTGTCGTTAGTTACCTAACCTAACGGTGCACGAGGGGACATCGAGGCGAATGCGGATGGCATAAGTGTACGTCATATCTATCTGTGATGTTTAGGTATTTAAATGATGGGACTTCATTAATGTGATTAATGAAAGAAAAGAAACCTAAGATGTTGTGGAATCAGATTTTAAATAAAACAGGTAGCTACAGTTCTTGCTTTGCATAGCGGTATATATGATATACCCTGCACCTTATTCGATGAGGAAAGGACCGAGATCCCTTCACCGGGAGTGACTCCTTTAGCAATAACTGGCAGATGCTACACACTCGGTTTGGCTTTGATTGTTTTTAAGAGTTTTTGCTTTTCACAGTGATATATATGATATATCCCGCACCTCATTCGACGAGGAAAGGGCCGACGATCCCTTCACCGGGAGTGACCCCTTTAGCAAAACTAGAAAAGCCTCAAAATCATTCCATTTTAAAACTTCATTTGATTCTACAACGATATCAAGTTCATTACGCAATAGGTTTTCAGAAAACCTGTCGTAGCCCTCCGTCATTTCAGATAAATTACATATAGTATTCGTGCTACATTTGTTGGCTTTCGTCAAGGTGTAGTGTGCGGTAGCTATGTGCTGTTTATCTGCTGCATATGATGCGACTGGATTAGGGTAGTCGTACGGCTTTGTTGGCTTTCGTCAAGGGTCGTGCGGGTGGGTTTAATTCAGTCAAGAAATGTACGGGTTGAACTTGACTAGCGGGCTGTGGTTTGTTGGCTTTCGTCAAGGTCATAGCACGCTAGGGGCAAAAGCATTATCGGGAATTTCAAGTGTTGAAATTTGCAATGAGATTGCATACCTTCTATGAGATAGTTGGATCCCGATACTCACTGCGAGTAAGAGTTACTCCTGGGAGAGTTTTACACATTACAATTAGCCGATCAAGTAGGTGTCTAGAAAGGTGTTAACGAGGTTACGCCTCTGGGAAAACGAGGTTTACATTAATTAGGTTCGTGCGAAAGCACGGGGGACCTCCCTCAAAGTACCGACACTGGCCTGGCTGAAAGATTGGCGAACTTGTAGTGTGTAATTAATCCCGGCTAGTCTTTCCTTTTAGGGTTTGAAGGAATATTTGATAAAAAGCAGTGGGAGCCATCCTGATTAGATAAGATAATAACCAATCTGATCTTGCACGAGCATACGCTAAAGTGTTTTCTTCTCTCTCTCTCCAGGTAGCGACCATTTCATGCCTTAATAAAGATAATAATATGGATGTATTGACCGAACCCGCATGTTATACTGTGCTGGGGAACGTTGGTTCCGTTCTTTCCTATAAGAGTTATAGGACTGAACAGGATATAGGGGAATACCAGGATTCCCATGCCACCCGAATGAAGAAAGTACATGATGATGCATTTTCTTCGGGTGTGTTCGTTACAGAGAACTGTTTCTCCATTTGCCCTACGTCCTGGGTATTAGATACCGGGTCAGGATCCCATATATGTAATCAGTTACATGGGCTTAGGAAAGGTAGAGAACTTGGAGAAGGTGATAAAGACATTAGAGTTGGAAATGGTGCAATTGTTGCAGCTAAGACTGTCGGGGAATATCACCTTGTATTACCAACAGGTAATACATTGATTCTAAACGAATGCTATTACATGCCGAACCTGATATGCAACATTATATCGGTTTCTTTGTTGAGTAAAGAGGGATATAATTTTGTATTACAGGACAATGTTATGAACATTTTCCGTAACCAAAAGTTGGTTGGATCAGGCACGTTGTGCAATGGCATTTATGTTCTAAACCAATCAACAGTTCTAAGCTTAACAAACACACACAAGAGGAAGAGTTCTGAACTGAACGAATCCTTCTTGTGGCATTGTAGACTGGGTCACATCAATGCGACACGACTGGCTAAGTTGCATAAGGATGGGTATTTGAAACCATTCGAATTTTCATCTTATGACACTTGCCAGTCATGTCTCAAAGGCAAGATGACCAAAACTCCGTTTACGGGACACGGAGAAAGAGTTACTGAACTCTTAGGACTAGTACATAGTGATGTATGCGGTCCAATGTCTACACATGCCAGGGATGGTTCTTCGTACTTCATTACATTCACTGACGATCTCTCAAGATACGGACATGTGTACTTGATAAGACACAAGTCTAAAGCTTTTGAGAAATTTAGAGAATATAAACAAGAAGTCGAAAACCAAACCGGAAAAAGTATTAAAATCCTTCGATCTGATCGAGGAGGTGAATACTTGAGCAATGAATTCCTGGACTTCCTAAAAGAGAATGGGATTCTCTCTCAGCTGACTCCTCCATATACACCACAGCACAACGGTGTATCAGAACGGAGGAACCGCACCCTATTAGATATGGTGCGCTCTATGATGAGCACAGCTGAGTTACCTATTTCCTTCTGGGGGTATGCGCTTGAGACAGCCATACATCTATTGAATATGGTCCCCACCAAATCTGTGTCTACCACTCCATATGAGATATGGAAAGGGAAGAGACCATGTCTTAACTATGTTAAGATATGGGGTTGTCCAGCCTATGTCAAACGACAAAATCCGGACAAACTCGAGGCACGGTCTGTTCTATGCAAATTTGTAGGATATCCCAAGAATTCTCAAGGGTATATCTTCTACCACCCTGAGGAACAAAGAGTATTTGTTTCTCGGCATGCCACCTTTTTAGAAAAGGAATTTCTTGAAAAAGAGATTAGTGGTCATGAGGTAGAACTGGAAGAGGTTCCAGCTGCAGAAGCTACAACAGAAGATTTGGTGGAACCAGAGGATTCCGTAGTTCCCGATGAACCCCAGCCACTCCGCCGATCTAGTAGGGTTCCTCGCCAACCTGAGAGATACTACGGTTTTCTCATGGACGGTGGGAGCGAGGATTGCATCATGGAGGATGATGACCCAACTAGCTTCGAGCAGGCCATCACGAGTAGGGACTCAGTGAAATGGCTGGATGCTATGCGGTCCGAGATGGAATCCATGTACACCAACAAAGTATGGACTTTGGAAGTTGCTCCTGAAGGGGTAAAACCCATTGGGAGCAAGTGGATCTTCAAGAAGAAATTTGGTGTAGATGGGAAAGTGGAGACTTTCAAAGCTAGACTTGTAGCAAAGGGTTTTCGTCAAAGACCAGGTGTGGACTATGACGAAACCTTTTCTCCAGTGGCTATGCTTAAATCCATCGGAATCATGCTTGCCATTGCTGCCTTTCATGACTACGAAATCTGGCAAATGGATGTTAAGACCGCCTTTCTAAATGGTGATTTAGAAGAGTGCGTGTACATGACTCAGCCAGAGGGCTTCGTAGACAGTGGGAGCAGCGGGAAGGTGTGCAAGCTGCTTAAATCCATTTATGAATTAAAGCAAGCATCGCGGAGTTGGAACATCTGCTTTGACGTCGTTATCAAAGAGTTTGATTTCGTCAAAAATCCAGATGAACCTTGTATCTACAAGAAGGTGGCAGAGAGTAAGGTTGTCTTCCTCGTATTGTACGTGGACGACATACTCTTGATAGGAAATGATGTTCCTATGCTGCAATCGGTCAAGCTCTTCTTATCACAAAGATTCTCAATGAAAGATCTTGGTGATGCCTCCTGCATATTGGGAATTAGGATCTATAGAGATAGATCCAAACGGATTTTGGGATTGTCCCAATCCAGGTACATTGACACCATACTAAAGAGGTTTAGTATGGAAGAATCCAAGCGTGGGAACTTACCCACGATCTCTGGACTCACTCTCTCCAAAGAGATGTCTCCCAAGACTGATTTGGAGAGAGCTCGCATGCAAGGGATACCCTATGCTTCGGCAGTAGGCTCTATCATGTATGCGATGCTATGTACCAAACCCGATGTTGCATACTCACTAAGTGTAGTGAGTCGGTATCAAGCAGATCCTGGAGAGAGTCACTGGACAGCTGTGAAGAACATTCTCAAGTACTTGCGAAGGACTAGAGATATGTTCTTGGTGTATGGTAACGGAGAACTCCAAGTGGAGTCCTTTACCGATTCAAGCTTTCAGAGTGATAAGGACGACTCTAAGTCGCAGTCGGGCTTTGTCTTTACCCTTTACGGAGGGGCGGTTAGCTGGAAGAGTTCCAAGCAGGAAACCGTGGCAGACTCGACGATGGAGGCTGAATACATCACTGCCAACGATGCTGCCAAAGAGGCTGTCTGGATCAAGAAGTTCATTACTGAACTTGGTGTGGTTCCATCCATTGAGCATCCAATACCTTTGTATTGCGATAACAATGGAGCAGTGGCTTTGGCCAAGGAACCCAGGTCCCATCAGCGATCCAGGCATATTCTGAGGCGGTATCACCTGATCCGGGAGATAGTTGATCGCCGGGAGATCGAGGTCAGGAGGGTTGACACGAAGAACAACACCGCGGATCCACTCACGAAGGCCATTCCCCAGATACAGTTTGAGAGACTCTTCGGGATGCTTGGTATGCGATACTACAGCAGCTGGCCCTAGTGCAAGTGGGAGATTGTTAGTTGTATGTATGCCCTAGAGGCCAGTATTGTACAGATGATGTATATTATATTGGATGCTTGGACATATATAGAGATGACTTTCTTGCTCGATATAATAGTATGCTATCTGGTTACTCTTTATCTTAACATGTACACTAGTCTCTTTATACTGTCTTATAGTTACATGCTGGTAAAGCCCTTAGGATATGTACTTGACTACCTGGACTGTGATGCAGATCATACTAGTGGGGACATGGTAGTCCATAAGTACATCCTTCAAGGTCCCTAGTCGTGGGTGTATCGAGATGGGGCATCGATATACCAGAGTAGACTAGCGTATACGCTTCTCGACCCATGTGATGGGCGATGGATAATCCCACATCCATTGGTGTTTGACATCAGAGATGGTATACGGGTGCTCAGTGGAGACTGGGTACACTGGACGGACTCGCCGAGAACTCCCAGATGGTATAATACCTCACGTCAGATGGCAGTTCTCAGGTGACACTTGTACAGGTTAGTCTGTAGAACCGAGATCGTCATAGAGTCTTGTGTGATTCCCACTGTGCTTTGATCTCCACCTTACCACGTCCATGAGGGCATGCAAAATGGTGGTCTTTGGGTACAGTCCCGAGTCACATGGAGGCAATGAGCGATAGGAGGGGTTTCGTCTCTCCCGGTATTGGGGGTTGATGTTGCGCTGTGCTCGATTGGCCATAACAGGGAAGTCCCTAGCCAGGGCTGATCAGAGATTTGCTGGTAAGTGTTACCAGTAGTTTCTCGACCTGTTATGAGCCTCACATCGGCACGACTTATCGGTTATTGGGGTCTGACGTATACCACCCCTAGACTTGATATGCGACATATCAGACGAATAGACCGGACTGTACGGTAAGTGTTACTGGTTGGATTCACAGGAGTGTGAGCGGACTAGCTCGTCGATCTTCTGATCGCTCAATACCCAGATGGCCGTTACGTTTAGCAGACCGCTTGCGGCTTGTGGGTGCTTGATATGATCATCATCTGCTACCGGCGTATTGACGAGTCTTTAGAGTCCTACACAGAGGTTTCCTGGTTCAAGCGAAACGAAATAGGAGCGCATATGAGATATGTGCAGGACCGAGAATAATGCGTGTATGTGATACCGCATTTCATTCTCGCGATATATGTTTCGATTGGTTATATTCGATATGACCTAGTTATCGAATCATAGATTCGATAAATCGATACATTGGATTCTAGTCGGTTATGTGCGACATGACCGGATCATTGAATCAAATGTTGATTTAATGATTTAATGCATAATTATATATTTGATATATTGCATTGCATTAACTAGTATTGGTTCACTTTAAACGGATTTTTCTCACTTGATGCACATTGTATATGTGATATGCTTTTGTGCACATTTTTGTATCATGTTTGATGATACTTGATCATGTGGTTAAGTGTAAAGGATTAAACCATGGTTAAGAGATGATTAGGGTTTTGCTTTTTCATTTATTTATTTGTTTATTTATTTGGAAATGATTTAGATAAGAATGGTGGCCTCTTTTGTTTCTAGTTGAAGCTTCATGAAGCTTTGACTTATGCAACCATTCTTATCATCATACTTAACCATAACCCTCTCAAGTGACCATGGTTTATTCTCTACACTTAACCCTAGTTAGATTATGATAAGTATGGATTTTTCTTTTCATTTTCATAATACTTATCATAAACTAGCTTCATCTTCTTCCTTCTTCTTCAAGATTGAAACCTTGATGCCATCAATGGCAACTTGAGTTTTAGTGAGAGAAATCCAAATCTAAAGTGAACCCACCTCCTATTTCTTCATCCTCTACCTCTTGCCAAGTGGTTTTGGGTGTTTTCTTCACAAGTTTCACAACTTGGTGAAGTCGGAGCTTGAACTTGTGCAACCTCGACGTAGATCGTCTTTGACACGAAGCCGACGACCAATTCCGCTCGTTTCTTCGATGAAGCCATCGCGAGAGTCCAAGATTCACGATGGACAGCGAGAGGACGCCCACGTGGAGCTTAGGAAGTGGATATCCGGATCTACAAAGGTTGTAGCATCCTAACTTTTAGTTAAGTTGTTAACTAGTTTAGTTTTTCGCCTAGAAATCTAGTCAACGATCCGTGTTAGGGTTTCTCGGCACCCATAAAATTTTAAATTGGCATGTTCGATACCTTGTGAGACCTTACTAGAGTGCCTAGGAACCTTACAAGAGAGAGAGAAAAGAAACACTCTGCGTGCATTCTAACCTAGATCAGAATGGTTATCACTTTATCTAATCCGGAAACCTCCCACTGTCCTGTCAAATTCTCCTCCAAACCTGAAAGAAGAATCAATCGGGATCACCCGAAGAGTAAACCAACTCATCAGTGGGAATCGGGATCCAACTCTCATCGCATGATAACGTGATGGAATGCATCCACGTTACTCATACTCCAGAAGGTATGCGCATACTTGGCAAGTTTCAGTTTCTTTAGAAACTCCCGATAAGATTTTTGCCCCATGCTCTTATAACCTTGGCGTTAGGTAAAAATGTCATAAGTCACATGCCAAGTTCTACCCGTCACTATCTTGTTAATTTGAACCCACCAGCACATGCCCTTGGCGTTAGGTCAAAATGGCAGAACGGCTGTCCCAAACCAACTCATCTATCTATGCAACAATTGAATACCCAGCAGCTACCAAACACTATGCCTTGGCGTTAGGTAAAAATACATAGCTTGAATACTACTGAATACCCAAAAGAAGTGACGGAGGGCTACGGCTGGTTTTTAGCGAAAAACCTTTAACGTAGTGAACTTGATATCGCTGAAGGAACCTGATAGCTTTTTAAAATATAGTGGCGAAAACCTTTTGCTAAAGAGGTCATTCCCGGTGAAGGGATCTCGGCTCTTTCCTCGTGGAATGAGGTGCAGGATATTCCACTGAATACCACGATGCAAAGCAACTTGTAATCGACTGTAGTAAAGTTATTACCCTGACGCAATCTTCTGCCCAAGGGGTCAGTCCCGGTGAAGGGATATCGGCCCTTGCCCCGTCGAATGAGGTGCAGGATATTCCACTGAATACCGCTATGCATAACAAAAGGAAACGACTTTGCAATAACATCTTTTAAATTTGTTCCAACAACTGTAAACAGGTTTGTTTTACTTTGCATTGATCAGAATCAACGCAGTCCCATCAATAAATCACACCAGAAAAGAACGAAAATAAAATGTACGTATATGCCATCCGCATTCGTCACTGGGTCCCGTCATCACCCGTTAGGTTACTTAACTAACGACAGAGCGGGGACTGGACTAGCGCGTGTGTAAAACATATACAACATCTAATAGCATATAAACCAATATACAATAATCGCTCCAGGCGTGATAATATGCAACATTACAGAAAAGTAATAAGCATCACAGAACAATACATATAATCTGGGATCCCCGAGTTTCACAGAGCCGCTGCTGAAACCCGACGTTCCCCTGTCGTGTGGATAGCCTGTGTAATGAAACTTAGACCCCTACGGGTTCGGCAAGTTACCCGCCAAAACCTAAAGCCAGGCAGCCCCCTACAGCAAAGTGAATGGACCACCCTGCACTTCACGGAATCCGGTAATCTTGGGCACCCCTCCTTGGGTCAACCTGTACCCCCTACGAGTGCGGCGAATAGTCTGCCAATTCTAGAGTGGGGCCCCTCTGCCTCTCAAAGCCATGAGATGCGGACCCGTTGCCCCTCAGAACCCGGCTATCCGTGCACTCCGTCGCGGGGCAAAACCTAGTACAGTAATAAAAAATTGTACAACAGGTACATCGACCGCAACCTGGTCGTGCCCCAAAAGAATATTATATAACAGGCAGTGACGGCAGTCCACAAGTTGGACGCTCGTCCCGCAATATCAAATGTACAAATAAACTCAAACTGTACTACCATTGCACACTGCTATCCACCATGACAAATCCGCAACATCACAGCACAACACAGAACATCAACGCGAATGTCACGTTCGCAAACCCGTCTAAAAGAACTATAGCAATCAGACGCGGTTTACCGATCAAATGACATTCCCGATCGGAGATATAATGTAAGCACTGTAAACTAACGTGTTTAAATTTCGATCGACTAAATATCACGAAGTGGGCCCCACGAACAACTGGTGAACAGTAACAAAATCTGGGCCCAAAAGATATATACCAAAAACCCCAAATTCCAACAGAGAAGACACTGTGCAAATTTGGTGCACTGATTCAATAGAACGGCCGCGGATGCGCGGCCAAACCATGGGTTTGGCCGCGATTCCGCGGCAGTTTGGTGGAATCACGTGCTCAAATTTGGTCGGTGTGCTTCTAAAACCCTGCACAACTTTCTATGATATGTAGAATAATTTTAGGACATCATTTAAAATCGACAGAAACTGTGAAGTTGAATTTTGCAGTTTTTGATTTCCGGTTCGATCGATGTTTTAAACGCGTTAGCACACGTTAGTAAAGCAAATTGGTGAGGCTCTGATACCACTGTAAGTCTACGGTAGCGCCCCGGCCGTCTACAGACGCCAAATGCGGAACAAAAACTTTTTAACTGGCGCTATCGTATACTTTAACCCGGATCCCCCATTATTGCTAAACTAACAAACTGTAAAGAGTGTAGAAAGGTTATACCGAACGATCCGAGTCCTTCGTTCTTTAACCATCATCCCATGCTCCGTTGCGGCTGCTCCGATCTCGTCAATCTCCGATCTGCTCGTCCAGGTGGTACCACGTCAACGATTCTTTAAACGGGCTCCCGCCTCTGACTTGAGGCAACTCGGTTGTCAAGTTTGCTAAAAGAGACGACCAAGAATGATGTAGAGAATGAGTAGATGATTTTGACTCACTTCGTCCAAATCCGTGGACGATCGGTTAATGAAGTTGCCGAGGGAATCGGGTGATGGAATGAAATGAGCTATGAATTCCATACACCCAAAACTATACTCTTTTAATCAAAATGAAATCAACCAAGTGAATGAGAGAGAGGGGAGGGGCCGGCCATATAAAGAGAAGGAGGAGGGTGAGTGTAGGAGCAAAGAAGGAAGGTGATAATAAACCTTAAGCTTATCATAACCATTCATGAAAGCATGAGTCACAAAGAGCAATTAATGCAAACCAATGAACATAATACAACTCTCCCTTGCAATAAATGAATCATTAATGGAACTAATGAGTCACTTAACACCTCACCACTTCTAGAACCTTCTAGAAGAATCCACACTCATCTCAAAAAAAGATAAACCCGTCTTTAACCGAATGTTAAAAGACGGCTGATAGAAAACTGGAAACTGGCAACTTCCAAAAGTGATCCCGAAACGAATTTCAGGATAACCCCGTAACTGTATAAATATACCCGCATTTGTATTACGACCGAATACAAATGCAACTGAGACAAAGATATTATATCTACTCAATATAATACTCGGATCCGGCTTAAACCAAAGCCGACCAGTATCATCTGCCCGAAATCTGACACGTGCGTAAACGCACGTGCATTTTCCGAACCCTGCCATAAAACCATACGGCCTCTACAACGTTTCGCCCGAACTTGGGAAACTGTCTGTGGGGGACTCTAATGACTCGTCAGTACCCTGGCAGTGGGTTTAACCACAAACCGTCAGCGGCACTAGCAATGCGTAACGGCTGCCCATGGACTGACCTCAAGGGAGGCCGATGAGCGAACTCATCCGGAAACCCTACTGAGCCTAACAGTGACAATGTATACACAGTCCGGTCCGTTCGTCTATGAGTATCGCATATCTGCCTAGGGGGCTAGTAACGTCAGACCCCCAATAGCAGTATAAGTCGTGTCGGAGTGTAGCCCAATAACACCCTGAGATACTACTGGAGTACCTACCAGTAAATCTCCTGCCACGGCCGTGGGCTATGTGTAATGGCTCTCCTATACACAGCACGATCTCGCCCCCAATACCGGGAGAGACGAATCCCCTGCCGATCCGCTCACGTGCCTCCATATGGCTCGGGACTGTACCCAAAAACTACCTGTCTGCACGACTCCTTTGAGCTGTGGTAGGGTAGAAATCAAAGCACAGTGGGAACTCATACGAGACAAATGACGACCTCAGGTCGATGAACTAACCTGTACACATGTCACCAGGGAACTGCTATCTGACGATATGTATAATACCAACTAGCAGGTTCCCGGCGAGTCCTGTCCGGTGTACTCATAACCCAATGAGCACCTGTATACATCTTAGGTGATCCAACTGACACCAGTGGCTTGTGAGACTGGCCACCGCCCCTCGTCGGGGTATCGACTGTATACACTAGTCTACTCCGGAGTATCGATGCCCTGTCTCGAAACTCCCACGACTAGGGACCACAATTAAGGATATGCATATAAACTACCCAACTCTCATGTATATGATCGCCATCATACTGTTGGTAGTAAAGCAAGATCCTAAGGGCTCTATCAAAGTGTAACATGTAATCAGTCACCTGAACATGTACACGACTGATAAAGGCAAACTACATAGCATACTATCATCTCGAGTAAGACTGTCCTACCGATATAGGTCCTCCGCAATCATTACAATCACCTACCTGCGATCCAATAATTGACTCTGAGGGCACTATCTCCAACAGACGGGACCCAGTGACGAATGCGGATGGCATATACGTATATTTTATTTTCGTTCTTTTCTGGTGTGATTGATTGATGGGACTGCATTGATTTTTGTCAATGCAAGAATAAAACAACCTATATTTGATGTTGTTGGAACAGTTTTAAAAAGTGTTATTACAAAGACGTTTCCTTTTGTTTTGCACAGTGATATTCAGTTTGAATATCCTGCAACTCATTCGACGAAGCAAGGGCCGAGATTCCTGTAAGTGCACGGCGGCGCCCCGGCCGTCAATCCGACGCCGGAATGCGGAAACGAAACTTTTCTAAAAACTAGAAACCGGCACCACCGCGCACTAAAATCCCGGATCGGAACAAATGAAAAATGGTCGAAACGGAATGCAAACTGGCAAATTCAGAAAACTGATCCCGTAATAAATTACAGGAAAACCCCGCGACTGTATATACATACCCGCATTTGTATTCCCACTGAATACAAATGCAATGAGACAAAATCTACACTGTACAATACTAGGATCCGGCTTATACCAAAGCCCACTAGTATTATCCGTCCGATCATGATCCGTACAATACAGCACGTATCTGATCGAATCCTGCCATATCTCCATACGGCCTCTACAGCGTTTCGTTCGAAACTTGAGAAAACGATCTGTGGGGACTCTAAAGACTCGTCAATACTTTGGTTGTAGATTTAACCACTAGCACGTCAGAGGTATTAGCCATACGTAACGGGCTACCAGGTATTGACCAAAAGGGACGTCAATGAGCGAACTCATCCTGACACCCTACTGAGCCTGTCAGTGACAATATCCGTGCAGTCCGGTCCGTTCGTCTATGAGCATCGCATGGCGGGCCTAGGGGGTTGGTAAAAGTCAGACCCCCAAAAGCGGTACAAGTCGTGTTGGAGTGTAGCCCAGAACATCCTGAGATACTACTGGAATACCTACTAGTAAATCTCCTGCCTTGGCCAAGGATTTCGTGTAATGGCTCCCCTAGACACAGCGCGACCTCACCCCCAATATCGGGAGAGACGAACCCCTGAAGATCCGCTCACTGCCTCCATGTGCCTCGGGACTATACCCAACTAAAACCTATTTGCACGTCTCCTTTGAGCGTGGTAGGGTAGTAATCAAAGTATAGTGGGAACTCACACAAGAAAAATGACGATCTCAGGTCGATGAACTAACCTGTACACATGTCACCAGGGAACTGCTATCTGACTTCTGGTATAAGACCAACTAGCATGTTCCCGGCGAGTCCTGTCCGTTGTACTCATAACCCAATGAGCACCTGTATACATCTTAGGTGAACCAACTGACACCAGTGGCATGTGAGACCGGCCACCGCCCCTCGTCGGCGTCTCGACTGTATACACTAGTCTACTCTGGGGTATCGATTCCCTGTCTCGAAACTCCCATGACTAGGGACCTTTTAAGGATGTGCTTATAGACCCCAGCTTCCACGTATATGATCGCTCTCATACTGCTGGCAGTCAAGCAAGAATCCTAGGGGCTCTATCAACGCGCAATACCGACCCGTAAGGTCACCTAAAACAGTACACGATGATAAAGGTAAACCAGATAGCATATTATCATCTTAAGTAAGACTGTCCTACTAGGACAGGTCCTCCCTCAATCATTGCAATCACATGACTGTGATCCAATAATTGACTCTGAGGGCACTATCTCCAACAATCTCTCACTTGCACTCAAGGCTAATTATTGCGATGTCGCATACTCACAGCCCGTGTGATACCGAACACCCAACTCCTCTACTAATCAGTCCCACAAAACCCGTTTGCGAAACTATTGCGTTCGAGGAATAGCCTCAGTGAGTGGATCCGCCTTGATGTTTCTTTCTATGTCTCTCTTTATCTCAAGTTCGCGGAGAAAGCCATCTTCTGAAATGGGCAATACCTGTCTTAGAATATGTCTGGATATCTGATGGGACCTAGCTAATAAATGAACTCCAAATCCAAACTTCTTAGACTGTATCGTCAACTGAACTTAATCAGTATCCTGCGCTATGCCTCCCTCAGTATCCTCCTGGACCACCTGTCCAATATACTGCCCCTCGTCAGAGGGAAAACTATAACTCTGACAACCACTCTGTCATCCAGGTCACCTTGGAAGCCTGGAATGATAACTGTCTCCAGAATGAGACTGTCGTTATCATATCCCTAGAACATCCACTTATGTTCTAAAACTGCTTCCGATTGTTTCTCCAGGATAGGATCAATATCAACTTATTTCATCTACTGCAAAAACAACATCTGGTGTGGTACTTGACATCTCATGATTAACTCAATTGCCTAAGCAAGTGATCTGCCAATCATGCACATCTCTCTCCCCTTTAGTCTGTAAGACACCTTTAGAGAGGGTGACTCCATCACCTGCAGGTATACTACCGTGCCAGGAGTCGTCCATTCTAAAACACCTTCAGAATGCTCTCTAAGTACCCTGATTGGGAAACCACCCAAATCTAGATATATAGATCTAGTAACCAGAATGTCTTGATATTATATCCATGTCCCATGCGGAGAAACCACTGTGTGACAACCAAAGTATAACCGATCGTAGTATAGGAATATCACTTCCTACTCTGTGTATGTCATCTAAATACCAGTACATCACACCTTACTACCTTCTTAACAGATCCGTCCCCTATTCTGATGAAGTCAAACCTATGACTGTCACATCAGAAATAGATGATCTATCTCCGCTATATCTGCTTTAGTCTATAAATAGACATAAGCCATTTGTCCACTATGCTTCCGCTGCTCCCACTGACTAGGACAACCCTCTAGCAGAGTCATATAGACGTACACTTCTAAAGCTAGTTCATAACGACGCTATACTCATCCTCCTGCTGGGTCTCACAGCCTGGAACAACAACAATGGCAAGTCTGGGTAAACAAGAACCTCCCTGTCACTGTCCTTGAGGCTACCAGAGTACCTCTCGGGTGCCTGAGGTTACCCACCATATCTGCGGAGTGGCCAATGGAATGTCAAACCGGATTAAATCTTTAGGTTCTTATCAAATTTTCAGTAATCGTTTGCGGTTCTGGAATCACTTCCAGTTCTACCATACTCGCACTACTGTTTTCTGAAAAAATCCATTTTTATTAAAACTGTGGCGAGTCAAGAACAATATCACTATTGATCTCTCAGATGGTAGAGAGTCAACCCTCGTCATAGCCTGGGTCAACCCACAAACAGCCATTACAGAAACGTGCCTTGAGTTATCCAGAGTCTGGTTTTAAGCATAAGACGGTCAACTCCCCGTACCTTAACATCGTTAAGATACGAACTGTTCTATATCTAATACAGAAACAGAGGCACTGATTTAGTTGAACCAGATTCAAATCATGCAGCTGTCTCCAGTGCATGTTAACTAAATGAAGAGAGGCCAATCAGCATTACTCAACTTAGGAGTACTTCCAATTATGAGTAACCTGAAAAAGAAGGAAGCTCTCTTAATCATTACTATCATCTGAATACCATACACAAGTATCTACATCTTCGATCACCTTGAAGAATCCCGATACTTGTAACACCTGGTTCTCTACTTTATTCATATACCTATAACTTCTCAAAACTTGGACCCTGTGTTTTTGCAAAACACTTGTCTAAAATCTAGAGAAGTTATAAGTAAACCGAATATAGTACGAGGACCAACCCCTCTGTCCTAATGGACACTGGACAATATACAATACTTTGTATAAGTCCCCTGAGTCTAGTTTCTCATTCCCTGTGTGCCGTAGGTTGAAAACTGTATTATGGTTATGAAGAATTACACCGCTGTTTAATGCTCCTTACCTAACCATCCACTGATATAGGTAAACGTCATAGACATAATTTCAAAAAGGTATATCTCACTCTATAAAAATAGATGTACAAATATATCAATTTGAAATTGGTGCATAACAATGGATATTCAAAACCAAATATTTGCCGTCCGGCAAACAGCCCTGGTGATTTCCTCAAATATCACCAATTACAACGAATTCCGATATAATGAGGACAATCACCTAATTCCCAATAACTTACTCATACTCATCATCTGTAAAACCATACAGATGTGAGAATCAAACCTGGTAAATACATACCCTGGAGCAAGTGTCTAATTGGGAAATCAGTTTTCTTTTAACAGTACACAGTGAAACTGAAACATTGAAATGTTTCGAAGGGGTATCCCGGTATTCCTAGTAATGCCTCTTCCATTATCCAGATTCACAACTGTAACCGTATAATTCTTTGCCATCTCTCCAAATCCGTTTATATGTCTTTAGTCGTTACCTTCTGTACACCCCTTTAGGCTGAATGGTTTTCTTCCTTCCCTACCGTTCGGCACCAGCCTATGGTTTGGAAGAAGACTATCCAATAAGCATAATGGGTGTGCTGCCCTAATCCTAGAAGCACTCGCAATACGAGAGAAGGTGAAGATAAAAAACAACTGAATAAAACCTTATTCCTATTTCTCCTGTACCAGAATCCATCCCTGAACTGGAACAAGTTCCTTTCGAGTTCGTATATAACCATACGATGGAATATCCAATAAACTGTGGATCTTCGTAGTGATACGAAGTGTTCTGGAGAAATACAAAGGTGATGTAGGATTGGCGAAGAAATACTTGGCTTGGTCGCGAATAGCAGTCGCAGTTTACTTTGCCCTCCTTCTAATCCTTTTATTTTTCTTAACTTAATACTTTCTGTACACCGTTTAGGCTAATTGGTTTTCTTCATTCCCTACCGGTCGGCACCTGCCTATGGTTTGGAAGAAGACTATCCAATTTGCGTAATAGGTGTACTGTCCTAATCCAAGGAGCACTCGCAACCTGAGAGAAAGTAAAAGGAAAAGACAACTGAATAGTCCTATTCGTTTTCTCCAGAACCGGAAACCATCCTCGAATAAATTCCTTCGAGTTCGTATATGACCATACGATGGTTTTATCCAATGGAAGTGGATGTTCGTAGTAATACGGGGTATCCTGGAGAAAAGGGTAAAAGTAGGAGTGGCAATGAGGTATGAAACTCTGACAATCCAAAAGCCAGTGTTTAAAAAGGTTCGGTCAACTTGGTCACTGAGTCATAGTCAAGGGTCGGGTCATGGTCGCTGCCAAAGAGAGAGAGAAAAGAAACACTCAGCGTGCACTCTAACCTAGATCAGAATGGTTATCACTTTATCTAATCAGGAAACCTCCCACTGTAACGTCAAATTCTTCCCCAAACCTGAAAGAAGAATTAGTCGGGATCACTCGAGGAGTAAACCAACTCATCAGTGGGAATCGGGATCCAACTATCATCGCATGATAACGTGATGGAATCCGCTCACGTTATCACACTCCAGAAGGTATGCGCATATCTGGCAAGTTTCAGTTTCTTTAGAAACTCCCGATGTGATTTTTGCCCCATGCTCTTATGATCTTGACTAAGGCCAACAAATCATAAGTCACATGTCAAGTTCTACCCGTCATTGTCCAGGTTAATTTGAACCCACCCGTACAAGCCCTTGACTAGGGCTAATAAGGCTATACGACTGTCCCAAACCAATGCATCTATCTATGCAGCAGAAAGGTAACAAGCAGCTACCATACACTATGCCTTGACTAAGGCTAACAAACATAGCATGAATACTACGTGCTACCCGTCTGAAATGACGGAGGGCTACGAATGGTTTTTGGCAAAAAACCTTTAACGTAATGAACTTGATATCGTTGAAGGAACTAGATAGCTTTATAAAAATATAGTGGCGAAAACCTTTGCTAAAGAGGTCACTCCCGGTGAAGGGATCTCTGCTCTTTCCCAATAGAATGAGGTGCAGGATATTCCAACTGAATACCACAATGCAAAGCAAAAGTAAACGACTATAGTGAAGTTAATGCCCTGACGCAAACTTCTGTCCAAGGGGTCACTCCCGGTGAAGGGATCTCGGCCCTTGCCTCATCGACTGAGGTGCTGGATATTCATAACTGAATACCACTGTGCAAAACAAAAGAGAACGCCCCTTGCAATACCAGCTTTTTTGAAAAATGTTCCAACAACATCAAAATAAGTTTGTTTAGCCTGCATTGATCCGAATCAACGCAGTCCCATCAAATGATCACACCACAAAAGAACGAAAATAATGATGTACGTATATGCTATCCACATTCGCCACTGGGTCCCGTCATCACCCGTTATGTTACTTAATTAACGACAGAGCGAGGACTGGACTAGCGCGGATGCAAAACATATACAACATCTACTAGTATATATATCAATATATAATAATCGCTTAAGGCGTGATAAAATGCAACATCACAGAAATGTAATAAGCATCACAGAACAATACAGATATCTGGGATCCCCGGGTTTCTTAGAGCCGCTACTGAAACCCGTCGTTCCCCTGGTCGTGTGGATAGCCTGTGCAATGAAATCCTAGACCCCTATAGGCATGGCAAGTTACCCGCCAAAACCTGAAGCGAGGCAGCCCCCTTCAACAAAGTGAATGGACCACCCAGCACTTCACGGAATCCGGTAACTTAGGCACCCCTCCTTGGGTCAACCTGTACCCTCTACGAGTGCGGTGAATAGCCCGCCAATTCTAGAGTGAAGCCCCCTCCGTCTCAACGCCATGAGATGCGGGCCCGTTGCCCTGTAGAACCCGGCTATCCGTGCACCCCTCCGTGGGGTAATCCTAGTACAGAAAGTAAAAAATATATACAACGGGTATATCGACCTCAGCCCGGTCATGCCCCAAAAGAATAATATACAAACAGGCAGTGACGGCAGTTCACATGTCGGACGCTCGTCCCGCAATATCAAATGTAAATAAATAAAATCAAACTGTACTACCATTGCATCCAGGCTATCCACCACGACAAATCCGCAACATCACAGCCTAACACAGAACATCAACGTGAATGTCACGTTCGCAAATCTATCTAAAAGGGATATAGCAGTTAGACAGGATTTACCGATCAAATGACATTCACGGTCGCAGATATAATGTAAATACTATGAACTAACATGTTTAAAATTTTCGATCGATCAAATTTACCGAAGTGGGCCCCGAGCACTACTGTAGCACTCAAAGAAAATCTGGGCCCAAACAGAACATTCTAAAAACCCCATTTTCAACTCAGAAGCTCTCTTTAAAATTTTGGTGCATTGAACAGTAAAGGTGGCGGCGGAACCGCGGCCCAAGCATGGGTTTGGCCGCGGTTCCGCGGTGGAAAGGTGACTTCATGCGACCAAATTTTCACAGAATGCTTAGAATTCCCTGCACGTATTTCTGCAATGCACTGAAAAAAATTTCAAGCCAAAAACAAATCGACAGAAAACTAATGCACTTGAAATCGGGTTTTCGGAAAATCCGTTCGATCGAACTTTTAAACACGTTAGAGCAAGACTAGGTTAAAGGCGTGTCTCTGATACCAATATAAGTACACGACGGAGCCCCGGCCGTCAATCCGACGCCGGAATGCGGAAATGAAACTTTTCTAAAAACTAGAAACCGGCACCACCGCGCACTAAAATCTCAGATCGGGCCATTAACCTACTCCTAGCTAACTAGAGAAGGGGTAGAATGCTATACCGAGCGATCTGTGTCCTTCGGTCTTCGGCCTCCACTCCGATCTCCTTGCGGAATCTCCGGTCTTCATCTCCTCGTCGGAACGGGCACCACGTCACCGGGTTCTTTTACGGGCTCCCACCTCTGGACCGAGGCAACTCGGGCATGAAGTTGGCAAGCTGACGTGCCCAAGAAATGTTGTAGGCTAAGTGTAGTAGCTTTGTCTCATTGGGGTTGAAGTTGCCTTGTGATGGAGGTGAAGAAAAACTTTAGTGAGAAAGGTAAGGAATTTTGTAGCAAGAAGAATATGAGATGAAGAAATTTTTTTTCCTCACAAAATGAACCTCTCTCCTCCCTCTAACAATGTGGCCGGCCTCTCTCCATGGTGGGGGAAAAATGAATTAAATTATCAAGAGAAGAAAAGTCATGATAAATGAGAAGAAAATGGTCACACCATTTTCCAAATCAATCCTTTCAAAATTCCATCACAATTAATGCAAAGGAAGAGATGGAAAAAGAATCTCATGATGCTAGAACCATCAAGAAGCCATATATACAAATAACCCCCTCCACATAGCTAATTTGCAAACTTGCAAATTAGCCCCTCCATCAGAAAAATCCAGCCGTGAAGGAACAAAGGAAAACTGGCCGAAACGGAAGGCAAACTGGCAACTTCAGAAAACTGATCTCGTAATAAATTACACGAAAACCCCGCGACTGTATATACATACCCGCATTTGTATTCCCACTGAATACAAATGCAATAAGACAAAATCTACACTGTACAATACTAGGATCCGGCTTAAACCAAATCCCGCTAGTATTATCCGTCCGATCATGATCCGTGCAATACCGCACGTATCTGATCGAACCCTGCCATATCTCCATACGGCCTCTACAGCGTTTCGCCCGAAACTTGAGAAAACGGTCTGTGGGGGACTTTAAAGACTCGTCAATACTTTGGTTGTGGATTTAACCACTAGCACGTCAGAGGTATTAGCCATACGTAACGGGCTACCAGGTATTGACCAAAAGAGACGTCGATGAGCGAACTCATCCTGACACCCTACTGAGCCTTTCAGTGACAATATCCGTACAGTCCGGTCCGTTCGTCTATGAGCATCGCATAGCTGTCCTAGGGGGTTGGTAAAAGTCAGACCCCCAAAAGCGGTACAAGTCGTGTCGGAGTGTAGCCCAGAACACTCTGAGATACTACTGGAATACCTACCAGTAAGTCTCCTGCCTTGGCCAAGGACTTCGTGTAATAGCTCTCCTAGACACAGCGCAACCTCACCCCCAATAGCGGGAGAGACGAACCCCTGAAGATCCGCTCACTGCCTCTCTGTGGCTCGGGACTGTATCCAACTTAAACCTGTTTGCACGTCTCCTTTGAGCGTAGTAGGGTAGTAATCAAAGTATAGTGGGAACTCACACGAGACAAATGACGATCTTAGGTCGATGAACTAACCTGTACACATATCACCAGGGAACTACTATCTGACTTCTGATATAAGACCAACTAGCATGTTCCCGGCGAGTCCTGTCCGGTGTACTTGTAACAACCCTAATTTTCATATACACTTTTCTGTACAATTTTTTTTATAATTTTTTAAAATCCATAAAGGAGTATTTTAATCTGAGCATAAGATATATATAATTAATTATTTTGTTTTTAAATAATTTCATTTTTAGTGTATATAAAATTGTTTTAAAATTAAAGTGTACTTGGAGTATTTAATGTTGCTGTTACCACTTTAAGTAGTTATTTTCCTACAATAATTACAAGAAGGAGCTTGTAGCTCATTAGTAATACCTTGCATTGCTGAACTAAGCCACCAGAGTTCAAATCCTATGCCCCACATTATTTTTATATTATTTTGTTTTAAACTTTTTTGGAAAATCAATAGTCAAACCGCCATAACTCACAAAATTTATACTAAACCCAAAAGGTTAAATATACCAAAATTCCATCCATGAGATTCCCCACCCGACGGTACCCCGACTCGGCCGAGTCGGCCGGCGGACCGGTCGACTCACCCAGCGCCGCTGGCCGGACTTGGCCGGACGGCCGAGTCGTCAACACGGAATTTCTCCGTGTTGACCTGGTCTTTCCCCCTGCATACTTTAAAATTTTTGATCGGTTACCAGATTCTCAATAAATCACTTTTATTCCAAAATTTAATTATTTTCTTTAATGTTTTTATATATTTTTATATTTTTTTTATTAAAACCCTAACCCTAGCCTAACCATATATAAACCCCCATACCCTCTACCCTCTTACCCTACATTCCTAAGTCCACTTTCTAAAAATTTCAACAGAACTCGGTACGTTAGAGAAAGAGCGAAAGGCGAAGCGCTGCCAAAATCGACGGTGAATTCCGGCGATCGTACTAGGACTCTTCACGACATATTCGACGCACCGACCAACCCACTACATCCCTAGCACTCTCTAGCGTTGTCCAAACCCGTAAGTCCCTCTTTTCTACCTTTCTATTATTTCATAAAATACGACTTTTTAAGACCCGACGGAAATCGGAACAAACCGATTTCCGATTCGGATTTTCAATCAAAACTCACTTGTCGCTAATTTCATAATGCTTAAACATATTCATGTTGACTACTAACCACTTAAAAATCAATTTGGATAAAGTTTCTCACATGAAATGATAACTTTTGCAATACCGTATTTTCGCACTTAAATACCCCCAAGTTTAGTTTATCTCATTTAACCCTTTAACATTGCTATACCTTAAAATAGATCACGAGATAATGACCGACCTCCACACACATGCAAATACAACCCTAATTGATATCATCAAAACTTAGAATATGATAATACTGTAGTGTTCCTAGGCACTCAAGTGCAGTCTCACAAGGCATCAAACATGGCTAATTCAAATTTTACGGGTGCCTACAAACCCTAATACGGATCGTTAACTAGATAATGAGGCGATGCAAGCATGTAAACGATTTAAATGCTAAAGGAAAGTGGCTACAACCTTTGTAGATCCGGTCCACCACCTCCATGGCTCCGTGATGAAGTCTCCTCGCTGTACAAATCGGATCTTGGGCTCTAGCGTCGGCTTCATCGGAGAAAAAGCGGGCTAGGTCATCGACGACGATGCCGAAGATGATCTACGTCGAAGCATCGCTAGATCAAGCTCCAACTTCACCAAGTCAAGAAAACTTGTGAAGGAAACACCCTATACTACTTGGCAAGAGGTAGAGGATGAAGAAATAGGAAGTGGATAGACTTTAGATTTAGATTTCTCACACTTTTTCATCAATCACCATTGATGTAGCAAGCTTTCTTCATGGAAGAAGAAGATGAAGAAGAAGAAGATGATATATATCATAAGTGTTTTAAAATAAAAACAATATGATACTTATCATAATCTCAACCATGGTTTAGTGTAGAGATTTAACTAAGGTTAGATGAGTGGTTAGGGTTAGAGAAGAGACAAGAATGGTGGACTTGTTCAAAACTTCAAGAAGCTTCAACAAAAAAAAACAAACTAAGCCACCATTTCTTTTTCTCTTTATCATTTTCTTTTTCCAAAATAAACAAAAAGAATAAATAAATGAATAAGTAAATAAAATGAAACCCTAACCATTCATATAACCATGGTCAATTCTTTACACAAACCCAAGCTTGCATGTATCATCAAACATGATACAATCTTGTGCACAAAAGTATATCACATATACAACTTGCACAATCCAAGTGAGAAAATCCATTTAAAGTGAACCAATACCAGTTAATGCAAAGTAATATATCAAATATATAATTATACATTAAATCATTAAATCAACACTTGATTCAATGATCCGGTCATGTCGCATATAACCGGCTAGTATCCAATGTATCGACTTATCGAATCAATCCTTGATTCGACAACTAGGTTATATCGCATATAACCAATCGATACATTCATCGCGAGAATGGAATACGGTATCACATACACGAATTATTCTCGGTCCCGCACATATCTCATATGCGCTCCTATTTCGTTTCGCTTGAGCCAGGAAACCTCTGTGTAGGACTCTAAAGACTCGTCAATACGCCGGCAGCAGGTGATGATCATATCAAACACCCACAAGCTGCAAGCGGTCTGCCAAACGTAACGGCCACCCGGGTATTGAGCGATCAGAAGATCGACGAGCAAGCCCGCTCACACTCCTGTGAATCCAACCAGTAACACTTACCGTACAGTCCGGTCTGTTCGTATGATATGTCGCATATCTCGCCTATGGGTGGTAAACGTCAGACCCCAGTAGCTCGATAAGTCATGCCGACGTGAAGTCCATGACATGTGTGAAACTACTGATAACACTTACCAGTAGGTCACTGCAACCCTGGCCAGGGATTTCCTGTTATGGCCAGTCGAGCATAGCGCAACATCAACCCCCAATACCGGGAGAGACGAATCCCCTCATATCGCTCATTGCCTCCATGTGAATCGGGACTGTACCCTAAAACCACCTGTTTGCACGACTCAATAGAGCCGTGGTAGGGTGGAAATCAAAGCACAGTGGGAGACACACAAGACTCTATGACGATCTCGGGTCAACAGACTAAGCTGTACCAGTGTCACCAGAGAACTGCCATCTGACGTGAGGTATAATACCATCTGGGAGTTCTCGGCGAGTCCGTTCAGTGTACCCAGTCTTCACTGAGCACCCGCATACCATCTCTGATGTCAAATACCAATGGATATGGGATCATCCTTCGCCCATCGCATGGGTCGAGAAGATATACGCTAGTCTACTCTGGAATATCGATGCCCCGTCTCGATATTCCCACGACTAGGAACAATGAAGGATGTACTCATTGACTACCCAGGCCCCACTAGTATGATCTGCATCATAGTCCTGGAAGTCGAGTACTCATCCTAAGGGCTTTATCAACATGTAATCAAAGAGACAGAAAGTATACATGTTAAGACAAAGAGCAACCAAATAGCGTACTATCATGTCGAGCAAGAAAGTCCTACCTATATATGTCCCAGCATCCACTACAATATACATCCAATGTACAGTAATGGCCTCTAGGGCATATATATAACTAACAATCTCCCACTTGCACTAGGGCCATCTGTAGCAGTGGTTGCAGTATCACATACTCAACCATCCCCTAAAAGTCTCTCTTTGGGAAAAGGCCTTCGTGAGTGGATCCGCCGTGTTGTCCTCTGAGTCTACTCTCCTAACCTCGATCACCCTGGAGATCAACTATCTCCATGATCAGGTGATGCTGCCTCAGAATATGTCTGGGTCACTGATGGGACCAGGGTTCCTTGGCCAAAGCCATAGTTCCATTGTCACACAATGGTAGGAACCTAGTTCATCCTATGAACCAATATACACCCAAACTGCCTCTTTGGTAGTATCTTTAATAGCGATGTTACCAGCCTTTATCGTCTAGTTTGTCACGGTATCTATCTTGGAAATCTTCCAACATACCGTCCCTTTACTGAGGGTAAAGACAATGCCTGTGACTGACATTCAGTCGTCTTTATCACTCTGGAATCCTTCCAGTGATTCTCCCCAGGATCGATTGATACCATCTCACTACAACTAGTGAGTATCCTAACATGCAATTAGATCTATCTCATAGATCCAAAGCTTAGGATTTAGTATGTATCACTTCGATCCTATATGGAAAATTATTGTGATAAGCGGAGATTGATCGAGCGTAGCATAGGAAACTCCTTCCCTAACAAGAGTATGTCATCCACGTACTCTACGAGGATCGTCACCATACTCCCTACTACCTTTTTGTTTATACAAAGTTCATCTACCATTTTGATGATGTCAACTTCTTTGACTAATCCATCAAAACAGATGTTCCAACTCCGCTATGCCTGCTTTATCCTATAAAGCATCTTGCACACGTTTCCGCTGCTCCCACTGTCTATGAGGCCCTCTGGCTATGTACTTATAGATGCACTCTTCTAAAACATCATTTAGAAAAGCAGTCATGACACTCAACCACCAGATATCGTAGTCATGGTATGTAGCCGTGGCAAGTAGGATCTGGATGGACTCAAGCATAGTCCCTAGAAAAGGTTTCATCATTATCCACACGTGGTTGATGACTAAAACCTCTAACAAGTCTAGCTTTGAAAGTCTCAACTTTTCCATCTATACCAAGTAATCTTCTCAAGATATACTTGCTCCTGATGGGGATTTAACCCTTCAGATATAGCAACCAAAGTCCATACTTTGTTGGTGTATATGGATTCCATCTCAGACCGCTAAGCATCCAGCCATTCTTACAGAGTCCTTACTCTTGATGGCCTGCTCGAATCTAGTTGGGTCATCATCTCATGATGCATTCCATGCTCCTACTGTCATCGAGAAACCAAGGTATCTCTCAGGTGGGTGAGGAACCCTACTAGATCGGCGGAGAGGCTGAGGTTCGTTGGAATCTACTGAATCCTTTGGTTCTACCGAATTATCTGCTGTAGTTTGTATAGCTGGAACCTTTCCAGTTCTACATTACAGACCTTGCCTCGAGCCTGTCCGGATTTTGCTTTTAGACATAGGCCGGACAATCCCAAATCTTAACTAACTTAAGATATGGGCTCTTCCCTTTCCATATCACATATGAAGTGGTAGGCAGTGATTTGATTCGAACCTAATTCAATAGGTATGCAGCTTCTCAAGCGCATAACCTCTAAAAAGGAAACAGGTAACTCAGTAGTACTCATCATGGAGCACACCATATCATATAGGGTGTGATTGCTCCGCCCCGATACACCGTTGTGCTGTGGTGTATTCAGAGGAGTAGTATGGAGAGAGAATCTCATTTTCCTTTAGAATAGTCCAGGAATTCCGTGCTCAAGTATTCTCCTCCCTGATCACATCAAAGGACATAATACTTATACCCGTTTTGGTTCTCTACTTCTAACTTATATTCTGTGAATATCTCAAAAGGTTCAGACTTGTGTTTCAACAGGAACATAGGTCTGAATCTTGAGAGATCATCAGAGAATGTAATGAAGTTCAAGGAACCGGTCTTGGCATGTGTAGACAGGGGACCTACATACATCAACATGTATCATCCCAAGAGTTCATTAACTCTTTCTCTGTTTTCAGTAAACGGAGCTATGGTCATCTTATCTTTGTGACATGACTGGCGAGTTTCACAAGATGTAAATTCAAACTGATTTAAATATGCATCTAAATGTAACTTCAGCTAGTCGGGTCGCATTGATATGACCTACTCTACAATACCTCAAGAAGAATTTGTTCATTTCTGAACTCTTCCTCTTGTGTGTGTTCAGTATACAAGGAACTGTAGTTTGATTTAGAACGTCAATGCTTTTAGATAACGTGCCTGGACCGATCAACTTTTGATATAGGAAATGTTCAAAACATTATCCAACAATACAAAATTATATCATTTCTTTACTAATAAAGAGACTGATATGATTTTGTATATCAGGTTCGGTATCTAATAGCATTTGTTCAGAATCAATGTATTGGTAATACAGGGTGACAGTGACCAACAGACTTGGCTGCAACACTTGCCCCGTTTTCTGTCTTATGAAACTTATCACCCGTTCTCAGTTTTTCTACCTTTTTGTAGCCCTATGTAACAGATTACATATCTGGGATCCTGATCTGGTATCAAATACCCAGGATGCAGAGAATACTGAGAAAACAGTTCTTTGTAACGAACACACCCGAAGATGATGCATCAGCATGCACTCTCTTCGTTTGGGCGGCATAGGAATTCTGGTATTCCCCAATTTCCTGCTCTGTCTTATAACCATTATAAGTTGGAGCGGGACCAACGTTCCCCAGCTCAGTATAACAAGCGGGTTCGGTCAATACATCCATTTTATTATCTTGATTAAGGCGTGATATGGTCGCTACCAGGAGAGAGAGAGAAGAAAACACTCTGCGTGCGCTCTTGCAAGATCAGATTGGTTATATATTTTATCTAATCAGGATGGCTCCCACTGTTTTTATCAAATCTTCCTTCAAACCTTAAAAGGAAAGACTAGCCGGGATTAATTACACTCTACAAGTTCGCCAATCTTTCAGCCAGGCCAGTGTCGGTAATTTGAGGGAGGTTCCCCGTGCTTTCGCACGGACCTAATTACAGTAAACCTCGTTTTCCCAGAGGCGTAACCCTGTTGACACCTTTCTAGACACCTACTTGATCGGCTAATTGTAAAGTGCAAAACTCTCCCAGGAGTAACAATTATTCGCAGTGGGTATCGGGATCCAACTATCACATAGAAGGTATGCAATCTCATTGCAAATTTCAACATTTGAAACTCCCGATAAAGGTTTTTACCCCTAGCACCTATGACCTTGGCTAAGGTCAACAAATCATATGTACTAGTCAAGTTCTACCCGTCATTTCGTGATTAATTAGACCCACCCACATGACCCTTGGCTAAGGTCAACAAAACCACATGACTGTCCTAACTAATCGCATCATATGCTGTGTAGGAAGACATCACTTAGCTACCGCTCACTACGCCTCGGCTATGGTCGACAAACGTAGCACGAATACTAAGTACTCTACTTCCTAAAATGACGGAGAGTTGCGAATGGTTTTTAAGAAAACCTTTAACGCTTTGAACTTGATCTCGTTGCGGAATCAAATGGTTTTTAAATGGAATGTTTTTGAGGCTTTTCTAGTTTTGCTAAAGGGGTCACTCTCGGTGAAGGGATCGTCGGCCCTTTCCTCGTCGAATGAGGTGCGGGATATATCATATATATCACTGTGCAAAGCGGAAACTATAGAAGCGATCAAAGATAAACCGAGGGTTGTAGCATCTGCCAGTTATTGCTAAAGGAGTCACTCCCGGTGAAGGGATCTCGGTCCTTTCCTCATCGAATAAGGTGCAGGATGTTCTATAATGAACACCGCGATGCAAAGCAAGAACTGTAGCTACCTGTTTTATTTTGAAATTCAATTCCACAACATCAATTAGGTTTATTTTCTTTCATTAATCTCATTAATGAATGTCCCATCATTAAATCCACCTAATCATCACAGATAAATACAACGTACGCTTATGCCATCTGCATTCGCCTCGATGTCCCGTCTGCACCGTTAGGTTACGTAACTAACGGCAGAGCGGGGCAGGGCTAGCGCGGGTGTAAAACATAAGCAACGTTTATATAATATATCATATATACTATATATAATATCTGTCACAGAACATCACATGATCACATCACAGATTAATCACAGCAGAAGAAACATATGAAATATTGGATATACTAGGACGTCCGTGTTTTCAATACGAGCCAGTATAAAACACGGATTCCACAGTCGTGATGAATAGCCAATCCCACACCCCTAGACCCCTACGAGAGCGGCAAGCAACCCTACCAATTCTAGGGTTAGGAGACCCGGACTCGACTCCTCGAGATGGTCTCCCACTGGACCCAAGAACCCGGCTACTTGTGCTCCCCTCCTTGGGTCTATCCTAATGCGGAAAATAAATAATATACAAAAAGTGACATCTCCCGCAACCTGGAAGTGCCTTAATAAAAGAATATTACATACAAGTTTTTATATGAATGAAAATGAAAAACACTCATCTCATATAAAAACCCCCGGCTATTCAAACACGATGATCCAATATAACATATCCAGCAACATATAACATCATATGTCATCAACGTAAGTGAATATGCGCATCCCAATTGTCGTTGACATATAGCAACGAAACCGGCGACATCACATATTACACTTACGGTCACAGAAAAGAAAGTGTAAAACTACAACAGTTGGAATCCGCAACCTCTTTAGGCATCGCATGCCTAATCAAATGAAATACTTAGACATCCCATGCCTAACAATTATAAACCCCGCATTTTAGTCTCATTATCGAAAACTCTTTTCAATATCAAGTCGGGCAATTCAACAAGATTCCCGACATCCTGATCGAATGCTCGTCGCAAACTTCAGTAGACGGCCGCACCCCCGATGCCATCGACGAAGTGCACCAAGGCGGAACACCGCTACCGCGAGCACCCGAACGGATGCTTTCGGCGACGGGGTTCTCCTACAGTCACTTGGTTGGGGCTATGGAGTGAGGCTGTCTATTAAGTTTACCCGGCGAGTATCCGCGTACGCTACGTGATTGCGACGGACTTTTGATCTCATCAAAATTCCGTGGCAACCGATCAAGTGAGACTAAACTGCTATGTTTATAATATTCATTCCGTTATCTCATAACTACTTGTGAATTCCAATTATTGTATCACATTCCGGATAAACAGAAAATGTTAAACTTTCCGATCGAACATTCGAACACCCAAGTTTTCCCGAAACAGCTCAACACATGAAATAAGTCTAACAACATTCAGTTCGCGCCTCAGTACCAACGGTCCAGCCGTAGAAGGGTCAAGCCAACGCCTCACATGTGGCACGCCGTACTGCCCCAAACCCGAAGGTTCAAAGGGCAGTTCAAGACGGTCACATAATCGACTTAAGGTTTGTTGTCTTCTAGAGGGTCCATCGCGTTACTTGCACTACTTAGAACGTCGTTAAACTACGGAAAGATCCAACATTTGGAAATTTCCCGACAGGGGAAAAAGTGGGTATTTATATCCGGTCGAACTTTTTAACATATTCTAAAATTATCTGGAAAAGCACACAGACAGAATTAGACAATCCGATCGATACACCGAGTCCCCAATACAACCCAGAAAATAAAACTCTGGAATAAATATTAAAATATTCCCAGGAAAACCAGCACTAAAAACTAGGAGTTACTGTGAAAATTTAAACAGATTATGGGATAACTTGGCCGCGGAACCGCCGCACAAGCCATGCTTGTGCCGCGGTTCCGTCGCACACTAGAGGAATCATGCTCTTGAATTTCACAGTAATTCTTAGAAATACCTGCTGATTTTTCTGCATATTTTTAATTCCAAAAATCCACGAATTTCAAAAATGTCCAGAGAGCATGTTAAAATCGGGGTTTCGGGTCGATCGGACTTCTAACTCCGTCTACGCATCGCCTAAGGCTCTAGCTAGTCTCTGATACCACTGTAGTTCATGCAGCAACCCTATCCAATGGGGTCGCCGTGGCACCAACGGGTCCCTCAGCAGCTACTTTTTACGCATGCCCCCTCGCGAGGACTACAACCCGCCGGAACACCTTCCGGTCTCGGGACACCCTGAGGGTAAGAGCCTATGCTTCGCCACACTGTCACACAGTGAGAACCCCCCATAGGTCGACATCTAATGCCTAGTAGCTCTGATACCACTGTAGTGTTCCTAGGCACTCAAGTGGAGTCTCACAAGGCATCAAACATAGCTAATTCAAATTTTACGGGTGCCTACAAACCCTAATACGGATCGTTAACTAGATAATGAGGCGATGCAAGCATGTAAACGATTTAAATGCTAAAGGAAAGTGGCTACAACCTTTGTAGATCCGGTCCACCACCTCCATGGCTCCGCGATGAAGTCTCCTCGCTGTACAAATCGGATCTTGGGCTCTAGCGTCGGCTTCATCGGAGAAAAAGCGGGCTAGGTCATCGACGACGATGCCGAAGATGATCTACGTCGAGGCATCGCTAGATCAAGCTCCAACTTCACCAAGTCAAGAAAACTTGTGAAGGAAACACCCTATACTACTTGGCAAGAGGTAGAGGATGAAGAAATAGGAAGTGGGTAGACTTTAGATTTGGATTTCTCACACTTTTTCATCAATCACCATTGATGTAGCAAGCTTTCTTCATGGAAGAAGAAGATGAAGAAGAAGAAGATGATATATATCATAAGTGTTTTAAAATAAAAACAATATGATACTTATTATAATCTCAACCAGGGTTTAGTGTAGAGATTTAACTAAGTTTAGATGAGTGGTTAGGGTTAGAGAAGATACAAGAATGGTGGACTTGTTCAAAACTTCAAGAAGCTTCAACAAAAAAAAAAAAACTAAGCCACCATTTCTTTTTCTCTTTATCATTTTCTTTTTCCAAAATAAACAAAAAGAATAAATAAATGAATAAGTAAATAAAATGAAACCCTAACCATTCATATAACCATGGTCAATTCTTTACACAAACCCAAGCTTGCATGTATCATCAAACATGATACAATCTTGTGCACAAAAGTATATCACATATACAACTTGCACAATCCAAGTGAGAAAATCCATTTAAAGTGAACCAATACCAGTTAATGCAAAGTAATATATCAAATATATAATTATAAATTAAATCATTAAATCAACACTTGATTCAATGATCCGGTCATGTCGCATATAACCGGCTAGTATCCAATGTATCGACTTATCGAATCAATCCTTGATTCGACAACTAGGTTATATCGCATATAACCAATCGATACATTCATCGCGAGAATGGAATACGGTATCACATACACGAATTATTCTCGATCCCGCACATATCTCATATGCGCTCCTATTTCGTTTCGCTTGATCCAGGAAACCTCTGTGTAGGACTCTAAAGACTCGTCAATACGCCGGCAGCAGGTGATGATCATATCAAACACCCACAAGCCGTAAGCGGTCTGCCAAACGTAACGGCCACCCGGGTATTGAGCGATCAGAAGATCGACGAGCAAGCCCGCTCACACTCCTGTGAATCCAACCAGTAACACTTACCGTACAGTCCGTTCTGTTCGTCTGATATGTCACATATCTCGCCTAGGGGTGGTAAACGTCAGACCCCAGTAGCTCGATAAGTCATGCCGACGTGAAGTCCATGACATGTGTGAAACTACTGATAACACTTACCAGTAGGTCACTGCAACCCTGGCCAGGGATTTCCTGTTATGGCCAGTCGAGCATAGCGCAACATCAACCCCCAATACCGGGAGAGACGAATCCCCTCCTATCGCTCATTGCCTCCATGTGAATCGGGACTGTACCCAAAAACCACCTGTTTGCACGACTCAGTAGAGCCGTGGTAGGGTGGAAATCAAAGCACAGTGGGAGACACACAAGACTCTATGACGATCTCGGGTCAACAGACTAAGCTGTACCAGTGTCACCAGAGAACTGCCATCTGACGTGAGGTATAATACCATCTGGGAGTTCTCGGCGAGTCCGTTCAATGTACCCAGTCTTCACTGAGCACCCGCATACCATCTCTGATGTCAAACACCAATGGATATGGCATCATCCATCGCCCATGGCATGGGTCGAGAAGATATACGCTAGTCTACTCTGGAATATCGATGCCCCGTCTGGATATTCCCACGACTAGGAACAATGAAGGATGTACTCATTGACTACCCAGGCCCCACTAGTATGATCTGCATCATAGTCCTGGAAGTCGAGTACTCATCCTAAGGGCTTTATCAACATGTAATCAGAGAGACAGAAAGTATACATGTTAAGACAAAGAGCAACCAGATAGCGTACTATCATGTCGAGCAAGAAAGTCCTACCTATATATGTCCCAGCATCCACTACAATATAAATCCAATGTACAGTAATGGCCTCTAGGGCATACATATAACTAACAAATACAAGACTTTACATTAAAATACCATTTTCTTTATAAACCTTTTCTGAAAGTTCTAAGTTATATACAATTTTAAAACAAAATCTTTTAATAGGAAAATACGATATGTCATGGACATCGATCGTTTTTCTAAACCTGACTTTGTGGTGTCTAGGCTAGGCAAGTGAGCTTAGGTAACTTTAAAAGGCCCGTCTCACGATTCGTGAGCGGATCCCTCCTTCCTCACTTGAACATACCTGGCCACAATTGGCTGTGAAGAGGTGATTTGAAGCTTCTAATGACGTGTCATTTAGACCATTTAGAAATAGGCTAGTTGGCTTAGGAAACCCTAGAATCTAAAATACGGAAATTTACACCCTTTTACAAATAAATACCTTATTTTTATTAAACCGTTTTCTAAATGATTAGTATTTATAAAATCTTTGTAAAGCGCCACTACAACCCATATTTAGGGAACTCGTTAGGGATTGTACGGTTTATCGTGCACCCTCGGGCTTAGTAGTGCGAGATTCAGACCTCCGCAAGGAGCATTCGGTCTCGAAAGGTTTAAAATACGACATTTAAGAAAAATGAGATTTTTGGAAAATAAAATATTTATTAAAAATTATTCTTGTATAAATATATGTATATTTATCATTTAAACACCTATTTTATTATAAGATAAAATTTCCACCTTTTTCTAAAAAAATTACAAGATTAAAAGATACGTTAAAATACCTTGAATTTCAAATAAATCAATATTACAAATTAATACCTTTATTTATGTAATTAGGATATTTTCACTAGAAATAAGACAAAATAAAATCACACTCATTATAACCATAAAGACGAATAATAAATACTTGAGGTGTATCTTGAAAACTATACAAAAGTATTTTTACAGAAAACCCCCTCAAGTTTTATAATTTACAATAAAGACCCTAACAAATATAGAATTTAGACTTACATTACTTTTAGTCTGACTCGGGTTTGAGTCCGATTATTTCTGACTTGAATATGATTCAAGTCAATCTATATTCCTTAATATTCCAACTCAATATGAACACATGAATCCCAGAATCCAGTTAACAATCTATACAACTTGACTGAATCAAACCATGGATATACATCCATTATTCCGTTATTCCATTTACCTGATTATGCAGTTACAACATGTTTACTGATATCATGGTTTTGGTCAGTCATCCAACTTACACAATACAATACAACCGTAATATCAAAACACTACGGGGTTTAAGGGGTAGATTGGTACGGAAGGTGTTAAAGGTGGCACGAGGTGGTCAGATTAAGACACCTAACATGAATCCAATTGCCGTTGTTCCGGGTTGTATAACGGAGCCTTGTACTCTATATTCCGTTTGCCATGGTCTCTAGCATATAGAGACCCCTCTCGTAATGGCATTCTTCTGTACCAAACTACAAATAACAGCGTTAACACAATATTACAACAATACAATACAACATTAACATCTACTCTCTCTTTCTCCTACTCTTTGTCTATTTCTCCCTTATTTTTGGGACTTACCGAGCGACCTGTTCGGTGACGACATTCTATTTCTTTCTTCTTTGAATGTCGTCAGGTGCTTTGGACCCGTCAGAGACCGAGCCCACCGGTGAAGATTTGAAGCAGTTTCAGGATGACCCCGAGCTCTAGATATTGTACCTTGTTCTAGTCAGTATTTTCATTTCCTGTTATGCCATTATTTTGGCATCGCTTTTCATTCCAGTTGTATTTACTTTTCATGCATTGTACAAAAGAATGTTATTAATAAAGTTGTTGTTATTTCTATATCTTTTGTCTCTTGTGATTTACTTTTATATTGCTTAGATACGCTTAGCGTATGTACTTCTGAGTATATACGTAGCGGGCCTCGTCGCGTCCCCTTCACCGTACACTGGGATGCGGGGCGTGACAGTACTCATAACCCAATGAGCACCTGTATACATCTTAGGTGAACCAATTGACACCAGTGGCTTGTGAGACCGGCCACCGCCCCTCGTCGGGGTCTCGACTGTATACACTAGTCTACTCTGGAGTATCGATGCCCTGTCTCGAAACTCTCACGACTAGGGACCTTTTAAGGATGTGCTTATAGACCCCAGCTTCCACGTATATGATCGCCCTCATACTGCTGGCAGTCAAGCAAGAATCCTAGGGGCTCTATAAACGCGCAGTAGCGACCTTTAAAGTCACCTAAAACAGTACACGATGATAAAGGTAAACCAGATAGCATACTATCATCTTGAGTAAGACTGTCCTACTGGGACAGGTCATCCCTCAATCATTGCAATCACATGACTGTGATCCAATAATTGACTCTGAGGGCACTATCTCCAATAATCCCTTCACCGGGAGTGACCCCTTGGGCAGAAGTTTACGTCAGGGTAATAACTTCACTAAAGTCGATTACAAGTTGCTTTGCATAGCGGTATTCAGTTAGAATATCCTGCACCTCGAGGAAAGAGCCGAGATCCCTTCACCGGGAGTGACCTCTTTAGCAAAAGTTTTTCGCCACTATATTTTTATAAAAAGCTATCAGGTTCCTTCAACGAGATCAAGTTCATTACGTTAAAGGTTTTTCGCCAAAAACCATCCGTAGCTCTCCGTCATATCTTATGGATGGTCAGTAGTATTCAAGCTATGTTTGTTGGCTTTCGTCAAGGCATAGTGTTTGGTAGCTGCTGGGGTATTCATTTGTAGCATAGATAGATGTGTCGGTTTGGGACAGTCGTATTACCTTGTTGGCTTTCGTCAAGGGTATGTACGGGTGGGTTTAAATTAACCTGGATAATGACGGGTAGAACTTGACATGTAACTTATGATTTTTTGGCTTTCGTCAAGCTCATAAGAGCATGGGGCAAAAATCACATCGGGAGTTTCAAACATACAGGAAACTTGCCAAGCATGCGCATACCTTCTGGAGTGTGATAACTTGAGTGGCTTCCATCAAGTTATCATGCGATGATAGTTGGATCCCGATTCTCACTGATGAGTTGGTTTACTCTTCGGTTGATCCCGACTAATTCTTCTTTCAGATTTGGAGGAGAATTTGAGATTACAGTGGGAGGTTTCCTGATTAGATAAAGTGATAACCATTCTGATCTAGGTTAGAGTGCACGCAGAGTGTTTCTTTTCTCTCTCTCTCTCTCTCTTTGGCAGCGACCTTTGACCGACCCAAGACTATGACTCAGTGACCAAGTTGACCGAACCTTCTTAAAATACTGGCTTTTGGATTGTCTGAGTTGCATAAGTCATTGTCGCTCCTTCTTTTACCCTTTGCATTTCTCAGAACACCCCGTATTACTACGGATATCCACTTCCATTGGATAGATCCATCGTATGGTTATATACGAACTTGAAGGGACTTCTTCGAGGATGGATCCAGGTTTAGGAGAAATAGAATTAGTTTATTCGGTTGTCTTTTATTATCACCTTCTCTCAGGTTGCGAGGGCTCCTTAGTTTAGGAGAGTACACCTATTAGGCTTATTGGATAGTCTTATTCCAAACCATATGCAAGTTCCGAAAGGTAGGAAATAAAGAAAACCAATTAGCCTAAGTAGGGTGTACAGAAGGTAATAACTAAAGACAAAATAAAGGGATTAGAAAGAGGGCAAAGTAAATTGCGACTGTTATCATTCACGACCAAACCGCGTACTTCATCGCCACTCCTATTTCACCTTTGGATTTTTCCCCAGTTCGGGAGAAATAGAATAAGGTATTATTCAGTTGTCTTTTATCATCACCTTCTCTCAAGTTAAGAGTACTCCTTGGTTTAGGAGGGTACACCTATTATGCTTACTGGATAGTCTTCTTCCAAACCATAGGCCGGTGCCAAACGGTAGGGAAGGAAGAAAACCATTTAGCCTAATGATGGTGTACAGAAGGTAATGAATAAAGACAAATAAAGAGATTTGGGGAGAAGGCAAAGAAATATACGGTTAAAGTCATGAATTAGATTATAGAAGAGGCATTACTAGAAATACCAGGATACCCCTATGAAACATTTTTCATGTTTCAGTACATTGTTAAAGGAAAACTGATTTCCCGATTAGATACTTACTCCAGGGTATGTATTTACCAAGTAGGATTCTCACATCTGTATAGTTTTACAGATGATGAGTGGGAGTAGGTTATTGGGAATAAGGTGATCATCCTCATTATATCGAAAATCGTTGTAATTGGTGATATTTGAGGAAGTCGCCTGAGTTTTTGCCGGACAGCATGTATTTGGTTTTGAGTATCCGTTGTTGTGCACCAATTTCAAAATGATATATCTGTACGTTTATTTTTATAAAGTGAGATATAACTTTTTGAAATTATGTTTGTGACATTTACCTATATCAGTTGACGATTGGGTATGGAGCACTGAACAACGGAATAGTTCTTAACCATAAGTACAATTTTCAACCTACGATGCACAGGTTTTGAGTTATTCAACTCAGCGGACTTATACAGAGTATTGTATGTTGTCCAGTGTCCGTCAGGACAAAAGGGTTGGTCCTCGTACTATATTCTGTTTACTTATGACTTCTCTAGTTTTTAGGCAAGTGTTTCGTAGAAATACAAGGTCTAAGTTTTAAGAAGTTATGGGTATAAGAATAAAGTAGAGAACCAGATGTCGCAAGTATCGACATTCTTCACAGAGATTGAAGATGCAGATTCTTGTGATTGGTATTCAGATAATGGTTTTGAGAAACTTGTTTCTCTTTCAGGTTACTCATAATTGGATGTATTCTTAAGTTGAGTAATGCTGATTAGCCTTTCTCCATTGAGTTGATATGCACTGGAGACAGTTGCATGATTAGAATCTGGTTCCAATTAAATAAGTTCCAAGGTTTCTATATTGAATATAGAATGGTTCATATCTTAACGATGTTAAGGTATGATGAGTTGTCCAGCTTATGCTTAAAACCAGACACTGGATGACTCAAGGCACGTTTCTGTAATGGCAGTTTGTGGTTGACCCTGGCTTTGACGAGGGTTGATTTTCTACCATCTGGAAGATCAATAGTGATATTGTTCTTGACTCGCCACAGTTTTAGTAAAATGGATTTTTTCAGAAAACAGTAGTGGGAGTATGGTAGAACTTGAAGTGATTCCAGAACCGCAAACGATTACGGAAAATTTAATAGGACCTATATATTCAATCAGGTTTGACATTCCAATAGCCACTCCGCAGATATGGAGGGTAACCTCAAACACCCGAGAGGTACTCCGGTAGCCTCAAGGACGGTGACAGGGAGGTTTTTGTTTACCCAGACATGACACTACTGTTGTTCCAGACTATGAGACCCGGCAGGAGGATAAGTATAGCGTCGTTCTAAACCAGTTTTAGAAGTACACATATATAATCATTCTGCCAGAGGGTTGTTGTGGTCAGTGGGAGCAGCAGAAGAATAGTGGGCAAGTAGCTTATGTCTATTTATAGACTAGAGCAGATATAGTAGAGATAGATCATCTAATTTTTTATATGACAGTCGTGGCTTTGACTTCATCAGAATAGGGGATGGATCTGTTAAGAAGGTAGTAGGGTGTGATGTCCTGATATTTGGATGACATACACAAAGTAGGAAGTAAAATTCCTATACTACGATCGGTTGTACTTTGGTCGTCACACAGTTGTTTCTCCATAAAGGATATGGATATAATATCAGACATTCTGGTTACTAGATCTATGGTTTTAGATCTAGAATTGGGTAGTTTCCCAATCTGGGTACTTTGACAGTATTCTAATGATATTTTAGACTAGATGACTCCTGGCATGGTGGTGTACCTGCAGATGATGGAGTCACCCTCTCTAAAAGTGTCTTATAGACTAAAGGAGAGAGGGATATGCATGATTGGCAGATCACTTGCTTAGGCAATTGAGTCAATCGTGAGATATCAAGTACCACACCAGATGTTGTTTTTGCACTAGATGCGATAAGTTTATATTAATCAAATCCTGGAGAAACATTAGGAAGCAGTTTTAGAACATGAATGGATGTTCTATGGATTTGATAATGGCAGCCTCCTTGAGGAGACGGTTATCATTCCAGGCTTCCAAGGTGACCTGGATGACAGATTGATTGTCAGAGTTGTAGGTCCAAGAGGATACTGTAGGAGGCATGGTGCGCGACACTGATTTGGTTCAGTTATCAATACAGTCTAAGAAGTTTTGATTTGAATTTCATTTATGAACTAGGTCCCATCAGATATCCAGACATATTCTAAGACAGGTATTACTCGATTCGGGAGATGGCTTTCTCTGCGAACTTGAGATTAAGAGAGACATAGAAAGAAACATCAGGGCGGATCCACTCACTGAAGCTATGAGTATGCGATATCGCAATAATAGCCTTATGTGCAAGTAGGAGATTGTTGGATATAGTGCCCTCTATGTCAATTATTGGATCGCAGGTACGTGATTGCAATGATTGAGGGAGGACCTATACCAATATGACTGTCTTACTCGAGATGATAGTATGCTATCTGGTTTGTCTTTATCATCGTATACATGCTTTAGTTCACTATTGCATATTGATAGAGCCCATACGATTCTTGCTTGACTACCAGCAGTATGATGGCGATCATATACATGGGAGCTGGGGTCTGTAAGCACATCCTTAAAGTGTCCCTAGTCGCAGGAGTTTCGAGACAGGGCATCGATACTCCAGAGTAGACTAATGTAACATTTCAAAAAGATAAAATATTAATTTTAGGAATTTTTATAATTTAATATTATTTTATTGAATATTTTAATATTTCGGTATTATTAAATATAAATAAATGGAAAAAATTTTGGAAAAATTTTGGAAAATTATAAAATAGGGTATTTTATAGAATTATGCCATTTTTAAGTCTTTATGATTAGTTATATGCTAAATTATTGTTAATCGCGATTAAAAATCGCTAATCGGTTTTTTAGGATTTTTGTGCAAGACATGCACATATCACTTTTTCACACTTATGCATTTTCTTGCCATGGTTCACTTTAGGTTTACTATTCTTGGGAGAAGGATTTTGAGAGAATAAGAAAAAGAAAAGGGAAAGAAAATGGGAAAAGAATAAAGAATGAGGGTTGGTGAGAGAGAGAGAGAGGTATGGGCTTCTTTGACCAAACACTTAGCCATTTCCCTCCCCTCATTTCCCTCCCTCTCCCTCCATTGCTGCTGCTGCTCCTACACCTCACCTCCCTCCCCTCTTCAAGCCCTCTAAACACCTCTAAAACAACTCCAAAACCCCACTCTCATTTCATTAAAAGTGTGCACAAGCACAAGATCTACAAATTGGACCAAGAAAGCAAGAATTTTGGCCACAAGGGGCAACTCAAGAATTTTCTTGAGTTACCAAGTGAGGTATTTTCTGGATCTTTAACTTAGTTTTAGCATTTCCTTTACCCCCATGTTATGATTGGACCGATATTGTGTGATTTTGGTGACTTGAGGAAAAACCTAGTTAGGGTTGTGAAGAATTTTGTGTTGTATTGTGAAACTAAGCTCAGTAGAGGTTATACTATCATCCTAGTGTATGAACTGAGACCCTAACCTGAGAGTTGAAACCCGAAATACGGATTTAGAAACCGATATCGGAGAAATTGTGGAATCTGTGAGGGGTATATTGAATCTGCTATCACCCGAGACATCTTAAATTAAAATTGATTGGACAGTGACATGTGCAGGCACCCAGGAAGCTACCACCAGAACCCTAGCCCCTACCTCCTATACCCGGCCGCAGATTTATCCATTCTGGCCACAATTTGCGGCCAGACCATGGTGGATTTGCCTCGTTTTGGTTTTGGTGTTCCCTTATCTGTAGATTAGACCCCTAGTATATATAGGTTTGTCTAATTTGACCTAGGATGAAATCTGGAACATATTTCCTTAGTTGCTGTTTTGGATTTATGTTTCCGTATTCCGTATTCTTAATTCTGAATTTGTGTCTTGTGTTTTACCTCGACTATTTGGCGTTTATACGACGATATAGAGGATTATTGATGGTTTTGAAGGCGTGCCATAGGTTCTAACCTATATGCCCCTTATCGTATCGTTTTGGGATTCGTATGCCGTTTTAGTCTTGAATTGGTTTTAATGCGCATATACGACACTTTGATGTGTAGGTACCCCATGAAGACTTCGGGACGACAAGCAAACGCGTGGCGACGTCCACAAATGAAGATGCAAGGTGAGTAGATTATATCTACAGGGGGAAGTCGGGTGGATGGCGTATAGCACCCCCGCACTCCGTAGTTGTTATATTATATATATGATAGTTAGGTGTATTATGGATAGTGTAGGGTTAGAAGTGACTAGTGTAGTTCATAGACGCGAACCCTAGAATAGAATTACACCTGCACGCATACCCTTGCATATTCCTTTTTCTTACACTGTGTTGATGATGATATTGGATGACATTGGAGATGAGTCGATGGTTTGGGTATTGTGTCGTGAGATCGGCGATTTGATATGATTCGTATTTGGGATACGACATGTGATTCTTGCGGGCTTTGGATGTGTGTTTACTCCCGCATTCATACTTTATAAATGGTATCGATTTGTACTAGACTTAGATAAGTACCCCAGATTATGTGTTATGATGATAAGGATACCTGATATCTGATGAAAGGAATGTGATATTGACCCGTACCCAGCTATTGGGATGCCGTACGACGATTTACCGTACGGGCCTATATTGATGATAGATCCGCACTCATGGCTCGAGGATGTCTTACGATATATTGTATCGTACGCGATATTATTGAGGCGGGATCACCGACTATTATATATATATATATATATATCGACTCATATTTAGGTGGTTTCCATATCTCCCCCGATTGACTTGATACTTATATCTGTAGTTTGCATAATAGATTCTTCACTGTGGTGTTGATTATTTGATTTCCGCATATTCATGCTATTCGCATTGCTTGCATATGTTATTGCTAAATTATTATCACGCTGTTAGGACACCAGCACCATTATCGATGATGCGTATGTTCCACGTACACTATTTACCGGCTCACACACTTCATCATCGATAATTGCCATGCCACTACACTGTAGTACTGTTGCATTCATGATATGATTCTTGCATGGCATATTGTACAATTATACCTGTACACAAACATAGCTGATTCTGACTTAATTAGGGATTTAGGAACCGCAAGATATTCTTCAAAACTGATTCGTTTTAAAGGAGCGGTTTCCCTCGACATGTGCACATTATTATTCCATGTTGCATGACTTCTGATATGCTTACCTTTCTTTACATGTCGCATACATCATGTTTTGATTATACGCATTGAGATATGTTCTTTCCATGATATTTCTGGATTTAGGAACCGTGGGTATTTCAAAAGAGAATATATAATTGTTTTAAAAACCCGGTTACCCTTAATATGATATTTCAGTGCGTCCACCATATGTTTTCTCGGTGCTGAGAGCGACATGTGAAACCCGATTCGAGGAGGCGGATGAGGCCGATTGCGGGTACATGGTGGACCCACTATGGTACCCCGGGGCGAGAACGGTTTCGCTGTGTAGTAGACGGTGAGCCTGGCAGAGGGACTACTACCTACCGGTGATTGGTTGGACCTGGCGGTTATCTAGAGGATACTAACCAGAGTCGATAGAGGGATATGGGCGTTCTTCCGGGGACGAGGGCCGATTCCGCAGACATAGCCCGTGGCCTGATCCGGACTGACGGAGCCCGATAGATGAGGATTTACGTGTCGATGCTAGGTACGCGTTTCATGGCGATTTCCATGATTTTGATTACATCCTCATATTTGCATGCATGATGCTTATTGTCATTGGGTGACGGGTGGACGGGTTCCATGTTTATTGTCATTGGGTGACGGATGGACGGGGTCCACATTTATACAGACTTGATCATATACAGACTGGATTTACATTGATCATACTTTATGCAGACATACCTTATACTGATGACATGTTATTATCTGAGGCACTGGCACGAGTACTTGGCACTACCTACATGATTAGATGTTACATTGCCACTTTATCATGCTTCAAACTTACTCTTGAGGGTTTTATTAAATTACTGATTGTTTGACCTAGGATTATGTCTTGCATTTGGTTTTTGCTTGTAGATATTTCTATTCACGAGTTGGCAACTCACCCCCGTTGTGCCACAGCTCTTGCAGGTTATGCCGTACAGGTTCCATTGCGGCATTTTTGGCACGCTGCTTCCTTGCGGGTGAATTGCATTTGGTAGGTGGATTCGTTTGCATCAAGAACCACCATTGTACCTGTATTATTCATTGTATCTAGAATTCCCTCAACCAAAACTTGTATATTGTTTCAAACTCAGACACTAGTGATGTATTATTTCGACCTTAGAGTCGTGCTTAGTAGTGTTACAGTTTTCATGCTTATCTGGGTTTCTTTTGAATTTTGATCCTCGCCTTTCGGTGTTGTATAGTATATTGCTTGTTGTTTATTTATCCTTAAAATGGTTTTAGATTTCTGGGCTTTTGGCTTACTTGGATCAGATGGAGTCCTATAGACTTCATATGGTTCAAGGGCCAGTCACGTGCTCTTTCGGGTCATGACAAATTTGGTATCAGAGTGCTAGGTTGACCTTGGTTCGAGTCTATGTTTGACTATGTGGAGCCTAGGGCATTTATATATATACGGAACTTAGGCTTGACCTTACGGAACTTAGACTTAGTCGATGGGGTATTAGACCCGAACTTTTGTTCCGTAGGATGACCCTTGGTTGATGGAATAGGTGACTAAAGTAGAGTGACGTACCGTGGGTATGTTCCGCGGCATACTTACGACATGCCACGCCGCTTAAGGAACCTTAGGATGTACATATTTTCGAGATCAGTGACTCTCTTCAGATCTATGATTATACATCCATTGAGATCCCCGATTCTATTAGTTTCATGATCATACCTTCATTGATGCTGTTCCTTCTTATGATCATGTATCCACTCTGGATCTGTTGTTCTCTTTCTTGCCATTGATCTGCTCTCTTCGATACTCGATTGAGGTTCCTGTCGCCTTGTTTGAGCGCAGTTTGGGCTGCTGCTAGGGTTACGGTCAGGGAGAGCTCTCTGGTATGAGGCCGACCATTGTGTTTTCTGGTGACATGGGAACGTCTCGAGTTAGTATTGGTGACTGTGACCTCTAGTGGAGGCGAGTGCTTGGTCTTGCACCGGATGATCGGGCCATTGTTAGAGCTGCCAGTTGAGAGAGGACTGTTGATGTACAACATACCTCAGAGATTATGATGTCGCCTACCGTGCAGACAGATAGACCAGCTGTTGCTGAGATTGATAGGATGTCGCTTCCGGAGCTTACAAGCTGAGATTGGCGGAGCTTCCAGGCAGATATGAGACAGATGATAGCTAGTCTACCCGATTTGAGAGACGAAGGTGATTCATCCGATTTATGCGCCGGAGCGGGCCCAGTTGAGTTGAAGATTTCCAGTGTGGAGAGTCTTACTCAGATCTAGAACAGACCGATTCAAAGATGACCGCCAATGTATCGCCTTTCTTAGAGGATTGAGGCGTTGTTCGGCGTACAGGAAAATGAGCCAGTTGTTGCTGCAAATGACGAGATATCGCCCAGATGGTTAGAGCTACTACAGTATGAGCATATACTTAGAGATATGATGGACGGTCGCTAGACACCTGAGGATGAATGACTAGGACATGTGGTTTGTTCGTTACCGATGCGAGGTCATCAGATAGATTGTTTCCAGCTAGAGACGGCTTCACGCAGGTTCGTTGAGAGTCGATAGAGACGATCGAATGTCAGGAGCCCATTTTCCAAGTTTAAAGTATACGGAAGGACATGCAGGTGATTCTATGGACCCTCTAGAAGAATGAAACCCTAACTCGACTTAATGACCGTGTGAAAGCCTTTGAACCTTAGGGTTTGCGGCAGTTCCGCGGCGCCATTAGTGAGGTTTGGGTTGCCCTTCTACGGCTGGACCACCGACGCTGTGGCATGTACTCGATACTATTAATCTGTACTCAAGATGTTGATCTCTTTGGGGATTATAAGGTTCTGACGAGTCGATCGAATGTTTCGACATCTTTCAGATATCATGTGATGGGATGCTTTGCTTGGGAGACTCCAGATACGAGTATAGCCATTGGAGCACAGTCCATGCAGCCACGATGAGATGAGTCTGAATCAGTCGACATTGAAGCAGAGTGAAGAAAAGAGTTCGCAAGAGATTTCGACGAGATGACGTCCTACTCCGCTGACATCAGAGATGTGATACGCACCCAGAGGCGTTGTATATGGATATGTCTTCCAGAAAGAGGCGCGATAAGTATGCAGCCATTCCGGAATAAGAATTAGCTTCAGCAATGGATGATGACTTCCGGGCAATCCGGCAGGAATGAGATTTGAGAGAGAGACCTCGACAGGACCTTTCTGGGATACTATACGAGAAGACCAGGACCCAAGAGGGGTCATATTGTGCACACCCAGCAGGCCAGAGTTCGGCATCGTCGACGAGGTAGTTGACCGGGTTCGGATATAGGAACTTACCCAGATGCGTTGCGAATTGATCAAGGACGGATGAGTTTTGAGTATTCCTCCGATAGTTGGGACGCGTTCCCGAGGACCTGTTCGGCCAGACACCTTCTACAGAATGATGAAGCTACAGAGTACGCGATTTCTAGTCCGTGCGAGAGACTTCGTATTGACCGTGGCCGAGAACAGTGCAGTGCGTAGATAGCATGGCGTGACATCGAAGTGGACGGAAATACAGACAAGCGGACAAGAGGTTCGTGCGAGACACTGACGAGCTGTCATTACTTCCCGTCGAGACCAGAGGTCAGATATGCATACAGAGGCGTTAGGATGCAACCAGATTCCGAGAAATGTTGTGCTGAGGACACAGATGTCCATTGAGCGAGAAGAGATTATGCAAGAGTATCAGCCTCCGTGCAGATCGGCATAGGCATGATCGGAAGAGACCTTGAGCAGGATTCCTTCCAGAACATTGCTGCAATGATGTTTGCACCCAGGATCAGATGTGTGATGTGCATTCAGAGAGCCAGAGGCCGACGCCAGTGACATGCTGCTTTACGAGTGGTCGTGAGGATTGACCGAGAGATGACCAGAGAAGTGCCAGAACGGAATTGTCCCCTTTAGCACACCTGACAGGGCCGATGAGCCGAGTGATTGTGAGATAGGTAATCCGCAGAGATGATAAGGACCCAGAGACAGAAGACGCCAGACCGTGAGCAAGAGGCAAGTAAATGTCTTGCGCTGCTAGCTTTGGATGCACCTTCAGTGTTTTGATATATGATTTTGGTGCACACCAGATGCACTAAATCGGGATTCTTCGTGCATGTTACATGCACCTGATTTTGCTGTCAGGCACACACGTTGCCTATGACAGATGTTTCGTGCACACCCGTTGCACCTGGATGTTGTTTTATACACCTGTATGACACATACATGGATTTTGATTCCGTGCGCACCAGACGCACCGGATATTCTTATATACATTTTTGGTAATTGATTTCTTATAGAGCAGTACATTTTTATGATATTCGCTACGTATTGATGTTTTCGGAACCCCGACAAATTGGATTTTACTGAAATGTTTTGGTATTTGGGGGTTTAAATTTAAATTCGGGGACCGAATTTATTTAAGGGGGGTAGATTGTAACATTTCAAAAAGATAAAATATTAATTTTAGGAATTTTTATAATTTAATATTATTTTATTGAATATTTTAATATTTCGGTATTATTAATTACAAATAAATGGGAAAATTTTTAGAAAAATTATGGAAAATTATAAAATAGGGTATTTTATAGAATTATACCATTTTTAAGTCTTTATGATTAGTTATATGCTAAATTACTGTTAATCGCGATTAAAAATCGCTAATCGGTTTTTTAGGATTTTTGTGCAAAACATGCACATATCACTTTTTCACACTTGTGCATTTTCTTGCCATGGTTCACTTTGGGTTTACTATTCTTGGGAGAAGAATTTTGAGAGAATAAGAAAAAGAAAAGGGAAAGAAAATGGGAAAAGAATAAAGAATGAGGGTGGTGAGAGAGATAGAGAGGTATGGGCTTCTTTGACCAAACACTTAGCCATTTTCCTCCCCTCATTTCCCTCCCTCTCTCTCCATTGCTGTTGTTGCTCCTGCACCTCACCTCCCTCCCCTCTTCAAGCCCTCTAAACACCTCTAAAACAACTCCAAAACCCCACTCTCATTTCATTAAAAGTGTGCACAAGCTCAAGATCTATATATTGGACCAAGAAAGCAAGAATTTTGGCCACTAGGGGCAACTCAAGAATTTTCTTGAGTTGCCAAGTGAGGTATTTTCTGGATCTTCAACTTAATTTTAGCATTTCCTTTACCCCCATGTTATGATTGAACCGATATTGTGTGATTTTGGTGACTTGAGGAAAAACCTAGTTAGGGTTGTGAAGAATTTTATGTTGTATTATGAAACTAAGCTTAGTAGAGGTTATACTATCATCCTAGTGCATGAACTGAGACCCTAACCTGAAAGTTAAAACCCGAATGCGGATTTAGAAACCGATATCGGAGAAATTGTGGAATCTGTGAGGGGTATATTGAATCTGCTATCACCCGAGACATCTTAAATTAAAATTGATTGGACAGTGACATGTGCAGGCACCCAGGAAGCTACCACCAGAACTCTAGCCCCTACCTCCTATACCCGGCCACAGATTTATCCATTCTGGCCGCAATTTGCGGCCAGACCATGGTGGATTTGCCTCGTTTTGGTTTTGGTGTTCCCTTATCTGTAGATTAGACCCCTAGTATATATAGATTTGTCTAATTTGACCTAGGGTGAAATCTGGAACATATTTCCTTAGTTGCTGTTTTGGATTTGTGTTTCCGTATTCCGTATTCTTAATTCTGAATTTGTGTCTTGTGTTTTACCTCGACTATTTGGCTTTTATACGACAATATAGAGGATTATTGATGGTTTTGAAGGCGTGCCATAGGTTCTAACCTATATGCCCCTTATCGTATCGTTTTGGGATTCGTATGCCGTTTTAGTCTTGAATTGGTTTTAATGCGCATATACGACACTTTGATGTGTAGGTACCCCATGAAGACTTCGGGACGACAAGCAAGCGCGTGGCGACGTCCACAAATGAAGATGCAAGGTGAGTAGATTATATCTACAGGGGGAAGTCGGGTGGATGGCGTATAGCACCCCCGCAGTCCGTAGTTGTTATATTATATATATGATAGTTAGGTGTATTATGGATAGTGTAGGGTTAGAAGTGACTAGTGTAGTTCATAGTCGCGAACCCTAGAATAGAATTACACCTGCACGCACACCCTTGCATATTCCTTTCACTTACACTGTGTTGATGATGATATTGGATGACATTGGAGTAGAGTCGATGGTTTGGGCATTGTGCCGTGAGATCGGTGATTTGATATGATTCGTATTTGGGATACGACATGTGATTCTTGCGGGCTTTGGATGTGTGTTTACTCCCGCATTCATACTTTATAAATGGTATCGATTTGTACTAGACTTAGATAAGTACCCCAGATTATGTGTTATGATGATAAGGATACCTGATATCTGATGAAAGGAATGTGATATTGACCCGTACCCAGCTATTGGGATGCCGTACGACGATTTACCGAACGAGCCTGTATTGATGATAGATCCGCACTCATGGCTCGAGGATGTCTTACGATATATTGTATCGTACGCGATATTATTGAGGCGGGATCACCGACTATTATATCTATATATATATATCGACTCAGATTTAGGTGGTTTCCATACCTCCCCCGATTGACTTGATACTTAGATCTGTAGTTTGCATAGTAGATTCTTCACTGTGGTGTTGATTATTTAATTTCCGCATATTCATGCTATTCGTATTGCTTGCATATGTTATTGCTATATTATTATCACGCTGTTAGGACACCAGCACCATTATCGATGATGCGTATGTTCCACGTACACTATTTGCCGGGTCACACATTTCATCATCGATAATTGCCATGCCACTACACTGTAGTACTGTTGCATTCATGATATGATTCTTGCATGGCATATTGTACAGTTATACCTGTACACAAACATAGCTGATTCTGACTTGATTAGGGATTTGGGAGCCGCAAGATATTCTTCAAAACTGATTCGTTTTAAAGGAGCGGTTTCCCTCGACATGTGCATATTATTATTCTATGTTGCATGACTTCTGATATGCTTACCTTTCTTTACATGTCGCATACATCATGTTTTGATTATACGCATTGAGATATGTTGTTTCCATGATATTTCTGGATTTGGCAACCGTGGGTATTTCAAAAGAGAATATATAATTGTTTTAAAAACCCGGTTACCCTTGATATGATATTTCAGTGCGTCCACCATGTGTTTTCTCGGTGCTGAGAGCGACATGTGAAACCCGATTCGAGGAGGCGGATGAGGCCGATTGTGGGTACATGGTGGACTCGGTATGGTACCCCGGGGCGAGAACGGTTTCGCTGTGTAGTAGACGGTGAGCCAGGCAGAGGGACTACTACCTACCGGTGATTGGTTGGACCTGGCGGTTATCCAGAGGATACTGACCAGAGTCGATAGATGGATATGGGCGTACTGCCGGGGCCGAGAGCCGATTCCGCAGACATAGCCCATAGCCTGATCCGGACTGACGGAGCCCGATAGATGAGGATTTACGTGTCGATGCTAGGCACGGGTTTCATGACGATTTCCATGATTTTGATTATATCCTCATATTTGCATGCATGATGCTTATTGTCATTGGGTGACGGGTGGACGGGTTCCACGTTTATTTTCATTGGGTGACGGGTGGACGGGGTCCACGTTTATACAGACTTGATCATATACAGACTGGATTTACATTGACCATACTTCATGTAGACATACCTTATACTGATAACATGTTATTATCCGAGGCACTGGCACGAGTACTTGGTACTTCCTATATGATTAGATGTTACATTGCCACTTTATCATGCTTCAGACTTACTCTTGAGGGTTTTATTATATTACTGATTGTTTGACCTAGGATTATGTCTTGCATTTGGTTTCTTCTTGTAGATATTTCTATTCACGAGTTGGCAACTCACCCCCGTTGTGCCACAGTTCTTGCAGGTTATGCCGTACAGGTTCCATTGCGGCATTTTTGGCACGCTGCTTCCTTGTGGGTGAATTGCATTTGGTAGGTGGATTCTTTTGCATCAAGAACCACCATTATACTTGTATTATTCATTGTATCTAGAATTCCATCAACCAAAACTTGTATATTGTTTCAGACTCAGACACTAGTGATGTATTATTTCGACCTTAGAGTCGCGCTTAGTAGTGTTACAGTTTTCATGCTTATCTGGGTTTCTTTTGAATTTTTATCCTCGCCTTTCGGCGTTGTATAGTATATTGCTTGTTGTTTATTTATCCTTAAAATGGTTTTAGATTTCTGGGCTTTTGGCTTACTTGGATAAGATGGAGTCCTATAGACTTCATATGGTTCAAGGGCCAGTCACGTGCTCTTTCGGGTCATGACAACTAGTGTATACATTCGAGACCCCGACGAGGGGTGATGGCCGGTCTCACAAGCTATTGGTGTCAGTTGGTTCACCTAAGATGTATACAGGTGCTCATTGAGTACAACGGACAAGACTCGCCGGGAACATGCTAGTTGGTATTATATATATCGTCAGATAGCAGTTTCCTGGTGACATGTGTACAGGTTAGTTTGTCGACCTGAGATCGTCATTTGTCTCGTGTGAATTCCCACTGTGCTTTGATTACTACCCTACCACGCTCAAAGGAGACATGTAAACAGGTTTTAGTTGGGTACAGTCCCGAGCCACATGGAGGCAGTGAGCGGATCGTCGGGGATTCGTCTCTCTCGGTATTGGGGGTTGTTATCGCACAATGCACGGGTGGCCATCACTAGAAATCCTCGGCCGAGATAGTGGAGAATTACTTATTTGGATCAGTTGTTTCTCAGAAGGTGATGGGCTTCATACCGACACGAATTATCGCGTTATTAGGGGTCTGAGTTTATCCACCCCGTAGACTCGATATGCGATACTCTTAGACGAATGGACCGGACTGTACGGATATTGTCACTGTCAGACTCAGTAAGGTTTCTGGATGAGTTCGCTCGTCAGCTTCCCTTCCAATCAATACATAGGCAAACATTACGTACAGCTTCTACCTCTGACGTGCTAGTGGTTATACCCAGTGCCAGTGTGTTGATGAGTCATTAGAGTCCCCCACAGACAGTTTCCAAGTTCGGGCGAAACGTTGTAGAGGCTGTATGGTTTTATGGCAGGGTTCGGAAAATGCACGTGCGTTTACGCACGTGTCATATTTCGGGCAGATAATACTGGTAGGCTTTGGTTTAAGCCGGATCCGAGTATTATACTGTGTAGATATAATATCTTTGTCTCAGTTGCATTTGTATTCGATCGTAATACAAATGCGGGTATGCTTGTACTGTTACGGGGTTATCCTGAAATTCGTTTCGGGATCACTTTTGGAAGTTGCCAGTTTCCAGTTTTCTATCTTCCGTATTTAACATTCTGTTAAATGCAGATTTATCTTTTCGTCTTGAGGGTGAGTCGTGGTTCTAGAAGGTTCTAGATTTGGTGGCAAGGCTTGTGACTCATTCATAGCATTAATTGAATGGTGACTAGGTTAATGACTAGGTTAGTGATTCATAGTTTGCATTTAATGGTTTGGTGATGTGTTAATATGACTCACTCATTCATTTTTTCTTATGGTCACCATTTATCCTCCTACACTCACCTCCCCCCCTTTTAAAGTGGTCGGCCCCCTCTTGCAAAAGGATATGGTTGTTAATTTGGGAAAATATGATAGTTATTTGGTTCATGCAAATTAAGTATACTCATTCTTTCATTTTCATCTGATCCAAAAGGCAACTTCATTAACCGTTCGTCTATGGCTTTGAACGTAACGAGACAAAGTGTTCTACTCATTCTCTACATCAATCTTGGTCATCTCTTTTAGCAAACTTGATGATCGAGTTGCCTCGGTTCAGAGGCGGGAGCCCGTTTAAAGATCCGTCGACGTGGTGCCACTTGGACGAGAAGACTGGAGTTTCAGAAGATCGGAGCAGCCGCAATAAAGCATGGGATGATGGCTGAAGACCGAAGGACTCGGATCGTTCGGTATAACATTTCTACCCACTTTGTAGTTTGTTAGTTTAGCTTTAATGGCAAATCCGGGTGATAGTATACAATAGCGCCAGCTAAAAAGTTTTTGTTCCGCATTTGGCGTCTGTTAGACGGCCGGAGCGCTACCGTAGACTTATATCTCCATGGCCCACAAAACACAAAACTGCATTCTTGAATACCCCAGTAATTTAAAATCAATTAGACTACGACTTTAAGGACTTCGCGCTCATTAGGAGAAGTTAACTGTGTTTAGAACTTTGCTTAACGGTATATTGTTCATGGGGTTTCTAGGCAAGCGTTCAAGAGAAAGGGTTATTTAATTAAGGAACTTCGCGAAAACGTTGTAAAACCTCCCCTTCTCTCTTGCACTTACCTGGCTTCATGATCTGTATATCTTGAGCCTATTTCTCGACACAGTTTTACTTCGTCAATCAGGTTCTTGAGCAGGTCAAGTTGACTTAGAATACCGTAGACTGCTAAGGGTGTGATATTCTTTGTTTTTGTGATTTTTGTGAATTCTTGTTAAAATGGGTGACACACAATTCAATTCAATTTTTCACGATTCGTATTCTTTTGTTTATACTCAATCCCAAATTATTTGTTCAAATTGCCAAAATTCTTCCCACATTCATGATGATTGTCCTTTCTTAGGGGGTGACCAACCGTTCCAAATTCTTAACGGTCACCCACCTAACACTCCTGAACCTAGTCCCACTTCAAACATTGACCAATTGATTGCAAATTTAGAGAAAGAGGTCGATAGAATGACTACTATAGCATCACCACCATCACAACCCCTCCAACCCAAAAACGTTGAACCATCTGTAGGGTATGATAGTGAGATGGATGCTAGGTTGACCACTCTGGAAAAGGGTATTGAAGTGATGACTGCGGTCGAGAATCAAACAGCTTCTACGTTAGCCTTGTTCATACAGCAATCTGAGCAATTATTTCTTGCACAGGCACAATCTTTGGCTAACATAGAGAAACAAGTGAAACATTTAGCTGAGAGGTTTCTAGGGAGTGAGCACAGTCAATCAGAACCCGATAATGTCTGTCATCTAGAAAGTCACCCAAGTGAGGTAAATGATCAATCAAATTTTTATGATTTCTTAGATGATGATACGATTGAATTAACTGATTGCTACTAGGACACACAAGAAAACCCTCTATGTTAGTCCTCCACTAGCCTTCAAGTATCCACTGAAGCTCTTGTCACTTTAGAGATTGATTTAACTGAAATAATACTTGATGAGGAAATTCTTGAACCGACTGATTTCTGCTTTCCAATTTTAGAGGAGGAACCTTATGAATTTGTCAGGTATGGTTGGGATAGATTAGAAAAGATCAATGATCGGGAACATACAATTTTTGTATCACCTGTTGATATTGTTTCGGAAGAAACATTAGTGTGGGAACCTACTTTTTTAGATGATATGAACCTACCCAGTGATGAATGTGATAAAGGAAAAATTGTTTTGGGAGAGAGTGTGAATAATGTGAGTAAGATTGTGGAAAATAATAGGGAGGAAGACAACATTGGAAATTATTCTTTTATGTCGAGTTTTGAGGAAACTTTTGCTGATGAAATTGAAATTTTAGGTGGGTTGGAGTTAGCATCATTTTGGGATCATCCTTTGAACCTTTCCTTTTCTGAACTTTTTGCGGATGAACTCCAGTTTTTACACGAACTTGACCGCAGAACCCCACATACGCTTATTGAATATACAATTCATTCAGAAAATAATTCTTTGACTTTCTCAAAATTTTATCTTCGCCTTCAGTGTCTTCTGACCCCTATTTTTTTACGCCCATGCCCTTCACTAACATCTAACTTATACATATTTTTTTTCGTTTTCTTCTTTTTATACAGATTCTTTTACCGGCCATTGCACTATATAGACAAAATCTTTATGTGGTTGGTATTAATTTCTGCACTAACCCAGTCTTTTAACTTGTACATGTTGTAATTAGTCTTATTTTTTTTTCTTTTTCTTTTAATAAAATTCTCACTCTGGTGTCTAAGTCTAGCTACCGGACGCGGGGGCAACGATGAGGACATCGTAAAACTCAGGTTTGGGGGTGAGCACTGCGTTTATTTGCATCATGTATATATTGTATATTCTGCATTGCATACATATTAAAAACCCATAAAAATTGAAAAATTTTACAAAAATATAAAAAAGTTCAAATTAGCTAATAAAGTAACTTAGATTTTATTCCGAAAGTTTAGTCGATACGTTAGAAATAACTAAATCCTAGGCTTAGGAATTGAAAACCCTAAAAATAACCCTCATTCTGTTTAAACTTGGTAATTATACGTTCTTACAGTTTTTTTTTTGAAAAATAGATAACCTTGAGTTCAGTTCTTTAGTTAAGTCAAGATGAAGGGAGAGTATTGAAGCTTTACTGAAAGATAAGTCTGAAAAATAGTTTATGTTCTTGAGTCCAAATTTAAAAAGTATATACCCTATAAATTGCACATACACACACCTTGAAACTTGGGATAGTAGAGGATACCTTGAAATACTCTTGCCTGAAAGCCTAGTATGAAAGAAAAATCGGTATTTAATGCTAAACACCAAAAAGAGCATCATTGAAAATTATATCCGGTTTTGAAAAGAAAAAGAAAAATAAAAGAAGAAAATAATAAAGTCAAGACCTGGAGACTGCTATTTTCGCTTTAAGCTCATACATTCAGTAATCGGCTGTTAGTGCCTCAAGAAGCATTAATGGTCGCATGCAAGGTGTATGAGCAACACTGTCCATCTATTAATGAAAAGAAGTAGTATTAGGTATTAAGGCAAGGGTACTATAGCTTGAATTGAATTCTTAAGCATAGGGGTGCAAATTTATACACACGTAGGGGTATACAATCGATATTTGGAGGAAAGATAAAAACGAAGAATAAGACTTATGATTTTATAAAGTTGATAAAAATTCCGGACATGAGACCGCACTTTTAGAAGGAAAACTTAGGATTTACCGACATCTTTCTAAGCTGTAAATACGTATAGGATCTAGGGATAAATAGATGGGAGGCGTGAAACATAAGGGTTGAATATTTCTTACTTAGGATGATAGAATTTCTTACTTAAATACTAAACTGTAGAAGTAGAATCGACGTTAACTTGTGAAGCTAACTTGACTGGATTTTGTGGGTCTAATCCGCTGAAAACCATCAGAAGACAACACTCCTCCTACTAGGAACACCTAGAGGTTTAACGGCTTGTTTCACGTGCTCAGTGCAATCGCGTTCCCTGTGAAAGTGAGGCTAGGAATTTTGTATTGCTCGGGACGAGCAATAGATAAGTTTGGGGGTATTTGATCACCACCGAAAACTGCATTTTAATACCGCTCATTCGTTATCTCTTTTGTTATATATTAGTGCTATTAATCAGTGTCTGCTCTGTAATTACAGTTTACAGGTATTCGTGATAAAACACCGGAAACACATTCAAAATCACGGATATATCGTCTGTGAGCCGACACTGCAAGCAGGGCAGAAAACCGACCGATATCCCAAGAGCTTTTGAAAAATAAATTTGTGCACACACTTTTTGGTCCAACACAATGTATGTTGCACACAACTCTTGGGTAAAGACCATGTGGGGGCAGCCATGGCATGATAGGTTATGCAAGTGGGCATCTGTTGGTGTGATGTGCATTAATGGGCATTGAATGCATAAAGATATGATGTGATTTGAAGCAGCTCATTTCCCTCCAATTCTCTGCATACAAACCAGGTGAAATAAGACCAAGCAAACAGCATCAGAGGCTTATTGGAGTGCACACAAACCCACACACCCAATACGAGCCCCACTCCTCGGATTTGACCCGGCGACGAACCCTAAAAATCCGGCGAGGCCGGCCCCACCTCCTCCTGTGGGCCCCATCTTTCTTCTGTGCCTCCCTTGCTGCCACGTAGGATTATTTTTATTGTTTATTTATTTCTCTTTTGAGCCTATAAATACAGATCAGTGGGCAAGGGAGAGAGGCTACAATGTATATACCATTTCATAATTTTGTTTTGCTTTGTTTTTGTTTAGCTTGAAGGTAAGTGTGCTTCATCTTGGTTTCTTTTTCTTCTCCCCTCTTGAAGCTCTCTTTGGAGAGCTTCATTAAGGAGGTTGAACAAGTTACCAAACATTGTATCTTGTTCTCAAGTGTTTATAATATATTGTTGCTTTCTTTTATTTACTTGCTCTCTTTTCTTGCTTTCTTTTTATTACCATGCTTAACTAATCTTCATTTTGGTTGTGGTGTGCATGAGGAAGTGAGATGAAAGGCTTTGCCTCCTCCACCTCTTGATTATGTTTAATGTGCTTAAATTCCATTTGGTGTTAAGGTTGTTAAGCTAGGATATGGTATGTTGTGATAAAAAGCTTGACAAACTCTTTATTTCATATACTATATACCTTCACAAACCCATAGCAAACTCAACACCAATATCTTTTGCTTTCACTAACCTCTTTGTGTTTTCATTGTTGCGGTATGCTTGCAAAACCTTGTGTTTAATGTTGGTACCCCAAGCGCGGACATACAAACGGTAAGTGATCAAAACGGACTCGTTTCGTGCTTTGCGGCGAATATCGGACTTTGACGGTTTGTGCTCCGCAACCGCGTTGACAAGTCGTACTCCATGCCGGGATCAAGGTAAGGCCGGACAACTCATAACCAAGGGAGCATAGAGGTAAACTTCATGATTCAAGCTTCCAAACCAAGCCACAGCCATTCTTTCCTTACACTTGCTTTCTTGCTTTTCTTGTTTCTTTCTTTTTTTAATTATTTGTGACAACCAACCAATTCGTTAATTTGTTAACCTTAAACAACGATACCTAATACTCAATTCCCTGTGGATCGACCCATGCTTGCCGGCTCGCTACAATGCGCCGTGCACTTGCGGTTATAAATAGTAAAACGAGAACGATCTCGTATGCGCACTCCGTTTTCCACCAAAACGCAACCATTTCCAAAATAACACGCGTTTGCGCCCGCGGGAAGATTCCCAACAATTACCTTTATGATATAGTTGACCTAGGAGTCGTTTATTCGATTTCTACTTGTAGATGTTTTTCTACTCACGAGTTGGCAACTCACCCCCGTTGTGCTACAGTTCTTGCAGGTTGACCGCATGGATCACTAGTGGCATCGCTGGCATATAACTTCATTTGGGTGTTTTTCATTGGTAGGTAGGGCATTTGTATCATACCCACTCTTGTATTTATATTTCATATTGTATCTAGTCAACTCCATCAATCAAAATAAGTACATTGTATAAGTAATGAGACTTAGTGGGATTGTGTTTGTAAGACTTAGAGCGAGGGGTTTTCCGCTACTTGTGGTTTTTATGTCTTGCTTTTCTTTATCTTTTTGGTGATCTATGCTGTTGGGCGTCGTATACTTATATTTATTGTCTTGCGTGGTCGTGATCCACCGTTTGGCGAATAGCTAGTTCCCGCTTGGGGATGCCTTTATCATTATCTTGTATATGTGGTTTTGGATCAAAATATACAAAGGAGTGTTAGTTATATGTATGCCCTAGAGGCCATTACTATACATAGGATGTATATTGTAGTGGATGCTTGGACATATATAGGGATGACTTTCTTGCTCGACATGATAGTATGCTATCTGGTTGCACTTTACCTTAATGTGTACACAGATTGTCTCTCTATTACATGTTGGTAAAGTCCTTAGGATGTGTACTTGACTACCTGGACAATGATGCGGATCATACTAGTGGGGACATGGTAGTCCAAAAGTACATCCTTTAAAGTCCCTAGTCGTGGGTGTATCGAGACGGGGCATCGATATACCAGAGTAGACTAGCGTATACCTTCTCGACCCATACAGATGGGCGATGGATGATCCCATATCCATTGGTGTTTGACATCAGAGATGATATACGGGTGCTCAGTAGAGACTGGGTACACTGGACGGACTCGCCGAGAACTCCCAGATGGTATTATACCTTACGTCAGATGGCAGTTCTCTGGTGACACTGGTACAGAGTAGTCTGTAGACCCGAGATCGTCATAGAGTCTTGTGTGGTTCCCACTGTGCTTTGATTTCCATCTTACCACGTCCAAGAGGGCGTGCAAAACGGTGGTTTTTTGGTACAGTCCCGAATCATATGGAGGCAATGAGCGATAGGAGGGGATTCGTCTCTCCCGGTATAGGGAGTTGATGTTGCGCTGTGTTCGATTGGCTATAACCTGAAATCCCTGGCCAGGGTTGCTGAGATTTACTGGTAAGTGTTACCAGTAGTTTCTCGAATTGTTGTAGACCTCATATCGACACGACTTATCGAGCTATTGGGGTCTGACGTTTACCACCCCTAGGCGAGATATGCGACATATCAGACGATCAGACCGGACTGTACGGTAGTGTTACTGGTTGGATTCACTGGAGTGTGAGCGGGCTTGCTCGTCGATCTTCAGATCGCTCAATACCCGGGTGGCCGTTACGTTTAGCAGACCGCTTGCGGCTTGTGAGTGTTTGATATGATCATCGCCTGCTGCCGGCGTATTGACGAGTCTTTAGAGTCCTACACAGAGGTTTCCTGGCTCAAGCGAAACGAAATAGGAGCGCATATGAGATATGTGCGGGACCGAGAATAATGCGTGTATGTGATACCGTGTTATATTCTCGCGATGAATGTGTCGAATGATTGTATGCGATATAACCTAGTTATCGAATCATGGATTGATTCGATAAGCCGATACATTGGATATTATTCGGTTATATGTGATATGACCGGATCGTTAAATCAAGTGTTGATTTAATGATTTAATGTATAATTATATATTTGATATATTACTTTGCATTAACTAATATTGGTTCACTTTAAATGGATTTTCTCGCTCGGATGTACGCATTATATATGTGATATGATTTTGTGCACATGCTTGTATCATGTTTGATGGTGCATGTAAAATTGGTTAAGTATAAAGAATTAAACCTTGGTTAATGAAATGGTTAGGGTTTATTATTTTCTTATTCATTTTATTCATTTATTTATTCTTTTGGAAAAAGAAAAGGAAATGATAAAATGGTGGCATTCTTTGTTCTTTCATGAAGCTTCATGAATACTTTGACTTTGTGACCACTTTGTCTCATCCTTAACCCTAACCATTCCACTTAACCCTAATTAATTCTCTACACCTAACCATGGTTCTATTATGATAAGAATTCATTTTCTTTTCTTTTTTAGATTAACTTATCATAATATTTCTATCTTCTTCTTCTTCATCTTCAAGATGAAGAACCTTGCTTCATCAATGGTGGATTGATGAAATGAGTGAGAAATCCAATTCTAAAGTGAACCCACTTCCTATTTCTTCATCCTCTACCTCTTGCCAAGTAGTAGAGTGTGTTTTCTTCACAAGTTTCATGACTTGGTGAAGTGGGAGCTTGATCTTGCGATGCCTCGACGTAGATCATCTTCGGCACGAAGCCGACGACCTTGCCCGCCCATTTCTCCGATGAAGCCGACGCTAGAACCCGGATTTTGATTTGGACAGTGGAGAGGACTTCATCACGGAGCCGTGGAAGTGGAGGACCGGATCTACAAAGGTTGTATTTCCGTATTCTCTTAGTAAAGTAGTTTACTAGTTGCTTTTTCGCCTAAATATCTAGCCAACGATCTGTATTAGGGTTTCTCGGCACCGTTAAAATTTGAAATTGGCTTGGTTGATGCCTTGTGAGACCTCCTTAGTGTGCCTAGGAACCCTACAGTGGTATCAGAGCCTAGCTAGAGCCTTAGGCGAAGTCTAGACGATGTTTGAAACCCGATCGAACCGAAAACCAAACCCGAAAAATGCTCTCTGTACTTTTTCTAAAATCGTGGTTTTTTCCAAATTAAAAATATGCTAAAAAACCAGCAGGGATATCTAAGAGTTACGGTGAATTTTGATGACCTAATTCCATCATTACGCCGCGGATCCGCGGCACGAGCAAGGCTCGTGCGGCTGATCCGCGGCCGTTTTGTCGTATTGTTCATCGAAATTTGCACCATAATCAATAATAGTCAGTGCTGGTTTTCCTGGGAATATTTTAATATTTATTCCAGAGTTTTATTTTCTGGGTTGGTTTTGGGGATTCGGTGTTTCGATCGGAGTATCAGATTTTGTCTATGTGGCTTTCCGGATAAATTTTAGAATATATTAAAAAGTTCGACCGGATATAAATACCCAATTTTTCCCCAGTCGGGAAATTTCCAAGTGTTGGATTTTTCCGTGGTTTAAAGACGTTCTAAGTAGTGCAAGTAACTCGATGGACCCTCTAGAAGACAACAAACCTTAACTCGATTATGTGACCGTCTTGAACTGCCCTTTGAACCTTCGGGTTTGGGGCAGTACGGCGTGCCACATCTGAGGCGTTGGCTTGACCCTTCTACGGCTGGACCGTTGGTACTGAGGCACGAACTGAATGTTTTTAGACTTATTTCATGTGTTGATCTGTATCGGGAAAACTTGAGTGTTTGACTGTTCGATCGGAAAGTTTAACATTTTCTATTTATCCGGAATGTGATACAATAATTGGAATTCACAAGTAGTTATGAGATAACTAAATGAATGTTATAAACATAGCAGTTTAGTCTCACTTGATCGGTTGCCACGGAATTTTGATGTGATCAAAAGTCCATCGCAATCACGTAGCGTACGCGGATACTCGCCGGGTAAACTTAATAGACAGCCTCACCCCATAGCCCCGACCAAGTGACTGTAGGAGAACCCCGTTGCCGAAAGCATCCGTTCGGGTGCTCACGGTAGCGGTGTTCTGCCTTGGTGCACTTCGTCGACGGTATCGGGGGTGCGGCCGTCTACTGAAGTTTGCGACGAGCATTCGATCAGTATTTCGGGAATCTTGTTGAATTGCTCGACTTGATATTGAAAAGAGTTTTCGATAATGAGACTAAAATGCGGGGTTTATAATTGTTAGGCATGCGATGTCTAAGTAATTCATTTGATTAGGCATGTGATGTCTAAAGAGATTGCGGATTCCAACTGTAGGGTTCCTAGGCACACTTGTGAAGGTTCAAAAGGCATCAAACATGCCCAGATTAAATTTTAGACGTGCCGAACAACCCAAAGCCGGGATCTTTGCTTGATTATTACGGTTTAACATGCAAGATGATAACTTTTATCTAAGTGTGAGGGATTACAACCTTTGTAGTCCGCTCCTTCGCTTCACAAGCTCCGAGTAGAAGTCCCTTTGCCGCGATCCACGATCTCCCGGACTCATGAGAGGCTCCACGACTCGAACGATCCATTCTAGCTTGTCGTATTCCAAATCTCCGATGATCTACCTTGAAGTTGCTACGACTCAAGCTTTCTCACTCTTAAAGAAGTGAACACACTAATCCCATGGGCTAGATGAGATGAGGATGAGAGAGTAGTGATTTTGCTTTCTTTTTAAATCATTTTCTCAATTTTTATCATCACTTTAGGATTTTCAAGAGAGCTTATCAAGAGAGAAGAAGAAGCTAATGGAAAATATAATCCTTAGATAAATCCTTTTGTGATGAATAGAATATAATCCATATGATTGAATTATTAACCATGGTCAGGGATGAGTGGCTAAAAATGAGTAGAGAATAAACTAGAGTTAGGGTTTGGTTAGGTTTAGAAATGTGTCATCACAAAATATCTTAACCATGACAAAATAAAATGCTTCTAGAAGGAACTTGAAGCATCCAACCCTAATCAAACCTTAACCTCAATTAATCATCCTTAAACATGTTTAACAATTAATCATATCATGTCACAATAATATATATCACATATATATTATATATTTGCAACAAAAGAAAATAATACAATTAACATATATCGCATATATATCAATGTATCATCCACTGAGAAAATGAAATAATAAAGCGAGCCAATATTAGATAATGTAATACAATATATCATATATATTATTATACATTAAATCATCGAATCAACATTTGAATCGATGATCCGGCTATATCGAATATTACCGACTAATATATCATGTACCGATTTATCGAATCAACACTTGATCCGATGTCCCGGTTCATATCTAAATACCTGAGAATATAATACGGTATCCCATATCGCATTATTCTCGTTCCTGCGCATATCACATATGTGCCACTACTCCGTTTCGCCTGAGCCAAGAAACCTCTGTGTAGGACTCTAAAGAATCGTCAATACGCCGGTAGCAGGTGATGATCATATCAAACACCTACAAGCTGCAAGCGGTCAGCTCAACGTAACAGCCACCCAGGTATTGAACGATCAGAAGATCAACAAGCTAGCCTGTGCGTTCTCCTGTGAATCCAACCAGTAACACTCCCGTACAGTCCGGTCTGTTCGTCTGATATGTCGCATATCAAGTCTAGGGGTGGTATACGTCAGACCCCAGTAACCGATAAGTCGTGTCGATGTATGGCTCATAACGGGTCGAGAAACTACCGGTAACACTTACCAGTAAATCTCTATATCAGCCCTGGCCAGGGACTTCCAGTTATAGCCAATCGAACACAGCACAACATCAACTCCCTATACCGGGAGAGACGAATCCCCTCCTATCGCTCATTGCCTCCATGTGATTCGGGACTGTACCCAAAAGCCACCGTTTTGCACGCCCTCTTGGACGTGGTAAGGTGGAAATCAAAGCACAGTGGGAATCACACAAGACTCTATGACGATCTCGGGTCTACAGACTACCCTGTACCAGTGTCACCGGAGAACTGCCATCTGACGTGTGGTATATCACCATCTGGGAGTTCTCGGCGAGTCCGTCCAGTGTACCCAGTCTCCACTGAGCACCCGTACACCATCTCTGATGTCTAACACCGATGGATATGGGATCATCCATCGCCCATCATATGGGTCAAGATGCGTATACGCTAGTCTACTCTGGTGTATCGATGCCCTGTCTCGATATACCCTCGACTAGGAACAGTTATAGGATGTACTCATCGACTACCGCGGCCCAACTAGTATGATCTCATCATAGTCCCAGTAGTCGAGTACAGATCCTAAGGGCTTTATCAACATGTGAGAGTAAAACAGTAAACCAATACAAGTCAACATGTTAAGATAAAGTGAAACCAAATAGCATACTATCATGACGAGCAAGAAAGTCATCTCTATATATATCCAAGCATCCATTATAATATACATCATATGTACAACAATGGCCTCTAGGGCATATACATAACTAACAATCTCCCACTTGCACTAAGGCCAGCTGCTGTAGTATCTCATACCTAGCATCCCGAATAATCTCTCAAACTGTATCTGGGGAATAGCCTTCGTGAATGGATCCGCAGTGTTGTCCTTCGTATCTACTCTCCTGACCTCGATCTTCCGGCGATCAACTATCTCCCTGATCAGGTGATACCGCCTCAGAATGTCTGGACTTCTGATGGGACCTGGGTTCCTTGGCTAACGCCACAGCTCCATTGTTATCGCAATACAGAGGTATTGGATGCTCAATGGATGGAACCACACCAAGTTCACTAATGAACTTCTTGATCCAGACAGCTTCTTTGGAAGCATCGTTGGCAGCGATGTATTCAGCCTCCATCGTCGAGTCTGCAACGGTATCCTGTTTGGAACTCTTCCAACATACCGCCCCTCCATTGAGGGTAAAGACAAAACCCGAATGCGACTTAGAGTCGTCCTTATCACTTTGGAAGCCGGAATCGGTAAAGGACTCCACCTGGAGTTCTCCGTTACCATACACCAAGAACATCTCCTTAGTCCTTCGTAAGTACTTGAGAATGTTCTTCACAGCTGTCCAGTGACTCTCTCCAGGATCTGCTTGATACCGACTCACTACACTTAGTGAGTATGCTACATCGGGTCTGGTACATAGCATCGCATACATGATAGAGCCTACTGCCGAAGCATAGGGTATCCCTTGCATGCGAGCTCTCTCCAAATCAGTCTTGGGAGACATCTCTTTGGAGAGAGTGAGTCCAGAGATCGTGGGTTGGTTCCCACGCTTGGATTCTTCCATACTAAACCTCTTTAGTATGGTGTCAATGTACCTGGATTGGGACAATCCCAGTATCCGTTTAGATCTATCTCTATAGATCATGATTCCCAATATGCAGGAGGCATCACCTAGATCTTTCATTGAGAATCTCTGTGATAAGAAGAGCTTGACTGATTGCAGCATAGGGATATCATTTCCTATCAAGAGTATGTCATCCACGTACAATACGAGGAAGACAACCTTACCCTCTGCTACCTTCTTATAGATACAAGGTTCATCTATATTTTTGATGAAGTCAAACTCTTTGACTACAACATCAAAACAGATGTTCCAACTCCGCGATGCTTGCTTTAACCCATAAATGGATTTAAGCAGCTTGCACACCTTTTCGCTGCTCCCACTATCTACGAAGCCCTCTGGCTGAGTCATGTACACGCTCTCTTCTAAATCACCGTTTAGAAAGACGGTCTTAACATCCATTTGCCAGATCTCGTAGTCATGGTATGCAGCAATGGCAAGTAAGATTCGGATGGACTTAAGCATAGCCACTGGAGAAAAGGTTTCGTCATAATCCACACCTGGTCGTTGACGAAAACCCTTTGCTACAAGTCTAGCTTTGAAAGTCTCAACTTTTCCATCTACACCAAATTTCTTTTTAAAGATCCACTTGCTCCCAATGGGTTTTACCCCTTCAGGAGCATTTTCCAAAGTCCATACTTTGTTGGTGTACATGGATTCCATCTCAGATCGCATTGCATCCAGCCATTTCACAGAGTCACCACTCGTGATGGCCTGCTCGAAACTAGTCGGTTCATCATCATCCATGATGCAATCCTCGCTTCCACCATCAATGAGAAAACCGTAGTATCTCTTAGGTGGACGAGAAACCCTACTAGATCGGCGAAGAGGCTGGGGTTCGTCGGGTACTACTGAATCTTCTGGTTCCAACAAATCATCAGTTGCAGTTTGTTCTGCTGGAACTTCTTCCAGTTCTACCTCAGAGCCACTAATTTCTTTGTCAAGAAATTCCTTTTCTAAAAAAGTGGCATGTTGAGCAACAAACACCTTTTGTTGTTCACTATGGTAAAATAGATATCCATACGAATTGCTTGGATATCCTACAAACTTACAAAGAACTGATCGTGCCTCGAGTTTGTCCGGATTTTGCTTTTTAACATAGGCCGGACAACCCCATATCTTAACTCTTTTAAAAGACGGTCTCTTCCCATTCCATATCTCATATGGAGTGGTAGGCACTGATTTAGTTGGAACTCTATTCAATAGATATATGGCTGTATCCAGCGCATACCCCCAAAAGGAAATAGGTAACTCAGCTGTGCTCATCATAGAGCGCACCATATCTAATAGGGTGCGATTCCTCCGCTCAGATACACCGTTGTGCTGTGGTGTATAAGGAGGAGTAAGCTGAGAGAGAATCCCATTCTCTTTTAGATAATCTAAAAACTCACCGCTTAAGTATTCACCTCCTCGATCAGATCGAAGAATCTTAATACTTTTTCCCGTTTGGTTTTCTACTTCGTGCTTATATTCTCTGAATTTCTCAAAAGCTTCAGACTTGTGTTTCATCAGGAACACATATCCGAATCTTGAGAGATCGTCAGTGAATGTAATGAAGTAGGAAGAACCGTTCCTGGCATGCGTAGACATGGGACCGCATACATCACTATGTACTAGTCCTAAGAGTTCGGTAACTCTTTCTCCGTGTCCACTAAACGGAGCTTTGGTCATTTTTCCTTCGAGACATGAATGGCAAGTATCATAAGATGATAATTCGAACGGATTCAAATAACCATCCTTATGTAACTTAGCCAGTCGTGTCGCATTGATATGACTAAGTCTACAATGCCACAAGTAGGATTCGTTCATATCTGAACTTTTCCTCTTGTGTGTGTTTTGTATATTGAGGACTGTATTCTGATTTAGAATGAATATGCCATTATGTAACGAGCCTGATGCAATCAACTTTTGATCTAGGAATATGTTCATAACATTATCCTGTACTACAAAATTATATCCCTCTTTACTCAATAAAGAAACTGATATAATGTTGCATATCATGTTCGGTATATAATAGCACTCATTTAGAATCAGTGTATTACGACTTGGCAATACAAGGTGATATTCGCCAACTGCTTTGGCTACAATACTTGCACCGTTCCCTACTTGAACGGAATGATCACCTTTTCCCAGTTCTCTACCTTTACGCAGCCCATGTAACTGTTTACATATGTGGGATCCTGATCCGGTATCTAATACCCAGGACGTAGGGTGAACTGAGAAACAGTTCTCAATAACTAACACACCCGAAGAAGATACATCAACATGTATGTTCTTTTAGGCGGCGTGAGAATCTAGATATTCTCCTGTTTCCTGTTCAGTCTTATAACTCTTATAAGAAAGAACGGGTCCAACAATCCCAAGCTCTGTACAATAATTGGGTTCAGTCAATACATCCATATTATTATCTTGATTATGGCCTGACATGGTCGCTACCTGGAGAGAGAGAGAAGAAAACACTTTAGCGTATGCTCTTGCAAGATTAGATTGGTTATTATCTTATCTAATCAGGATGTCTCCCACTGTTTTTATCAAATCTACCTTAAAACCCTAAAAGGTAAGATTAGCCGGGATTAATTACACCTTACAATTTCGTCAATCTTTCAGCCAGATCAGTGTCGGTACTTTGAGGGAGGTTCCCCGTGCTCACGCACGGACCTAATTAATGTAAAACCTCGTTTTCCCAGAGGCGTAACCTCGTTAACACTTTTCTAGACACCTACTTGAATGACTAATTGTCCTGTGTAAAACTCTCCCAGGAGTAACACTTACTCGCAGTGGGTATCGGGATCCAACTATCTCATAGGAGGTATGCAATCTCATTGCAAATTTCAACACATGAAATTCCCGATAATGCTTTTACCCCTAGCAACTTATGATCTTGGCTAAGGTCAACAAATCATAAGTGCTAGTCAAGTTTAACCCGTCATTTCTTGATTGAATTAAACCCACCCGTACGACCCTTGGCTAAGGTCAACAAAGTCGCACGACTACCCTAACTCAATCACATCTCATGTTTTAGCAGATAAATACTAATTAGCGACCGTACACCACGCCTTGGCTAAGGTCAACAAACGCAGCACGAATACTAACTAGTCTCTATCTGAAATGACGGAGGGCTACGCAGGTTTTTCAGAAAACCCTGAGCGTAATGAACTTGATATCGTCGTAGAATCGAGTGAAGTTTTGAAAAGGAGTGTTTTTGAGGCTTTTCTTAGTTTCGCTAAAGGGGTCACTCCTGGTGAAGGGATCGTCGGCCCTTTCCTCATCGAATAAGGTGCAGGATATAACATATATACCGCTGTGCAAAGCAAAACACTAAAAGCAATCAAAAGACAAACCGCGTTTTGTAGCATCTGCCAGTTTTGCTAAAGGAGTCACTCCCGGTGAAGGGATCTCGGTCCTTTCCTCATCGAATAAGGTGCAGGATATATCGCATATATCACTGTGCAAAGTAAAACTGCAGCTACCCTTTTTATTAAGTTTTGATTCTACAACATCTTTAGGTTTCTTTCCTTTTATTAATCTCATTAATAAAAATCCCATCAGCTTATGCTTCCTAAGCATCACAGAAGAAACGAAAGCAGTAATATTTATATATCAGCATATATATATAATAGGCATTCGTCTCAGGCAGTAATATGATCTCATCACAGAACATTGCAGCAGAAGAACATATATGAAATATTGGATATACTAGGACGTCCGTGTTTTCAATACGAGCCTGTATAAAACACGGATTCCACGGTCGCGACGAATAGCCAAACCCACATCCCAAGACCCCCTACGAGAGCGGCAAGTAACACTGCCAATTCTAGGGTTAGGAGACCCGGTCTCGACTCCTCGAGATGGCCTCCCACTGGACCCTAGAACCCGGTTACTTGTGCTCCCCTCCTTGGGTCTACCTAATGCGGAAAAGTAAATAATATACACTGGTGACATCAACCGCAACCTGGAAGTGCCCCAAATAAAAGAATATTACATTACAAATGAATTTTACATGAATGAAAATAAAAACCCTCATCTCACATAAAACCCCCGGCTATTTAGAACGCGACGATCCAATATAACATATCACAACAACACATAATATCACATATCATCAACGTAAGTAAATATGCGCATCCCAATTGTCGTTGAATCATATAGCAACGAAACCGGCTATATCACATATTACACTTACGGTCACAGAAAAGAAAGTGTAAAACTACAATATTTGGAATCCACAATCACTTTAGACATCGTAAATCCGAAATATCACATACTTCGTATTTCATGCCTAACTCTATGAATTCCACATATTGTATCACATTCCAGATAAATAAACAGTATTAAACTTTTCGAACGGATAATCAAACAACCAAAATTTCCTAAACTGCTCAACTCTTGAGCGGGGTTCAAATAATCACAGAATATGTCACAGTACCGGTGATCCAGCCGTAGAAGGGTCAAGCCAACGCCTCACATGTGGCACGCCGTACTGCCCCAAACCCGAAGGTTCAAAAGGCAGTTCAAGACGGTCACATAATCGAGTTAAGGTTTGTTGTCTTCTAGAGGGTCCACCGCTTAACTTGTACAATTTTCCGAAAGATTTAAACCCGAATAAATTTCAACACTTGAAAATTTGCTGTACCGGGAAACAGTAAGTTAATGATATCCGTTCAAATAGTTTAACAGTTTCTAAATATCCGGAAAAAATACGAATTTAAAATTTCCGATCGAGTCTACTATTACAAAACAAGCCCCAGAATTTTAAACACCTGAAACAGATTAAAAATACCCAGAATAGTCAGCAAGTACCTACGGTCAATACCATGAAGCCACGTGTCCCAATCCTACAGTTAGGCCGCGGAACCGCCGCGAGAACCATGTTCCTGCCGCGGTTCCGCGCTCCGTTGGTGGAATTGTGGGCACGTGTTTCATGGTAATTCTTAGAATTCCCTGCTGATTTTTTTACATATTTTTAATTCAGAAAAATCCCAAAATTTAAAAAATTTCCAGAGAGGGGTCAAATTTCGTCGTTTCGGGTTCGATCGGAGTTTTACCTTCGTAAACACATCGCCTAATGCTCTAGCTAGGCTCTGATACCACTGTAGGGTTCCTAGGCACACTTGTGAAGGTTCAAAAGGCATTAAACATGCCCGGATTAAATTTTAGACGTGCCGAACAACCCAAAGCCGGGATCTTTGCTAGATTATTAGGGTTTAACATGCAAGATGATAACTTTTATCTAAGTGTGAGGGATTACAACCTTTGTAGTCCGCTCCTTCGCTTCACAAGCTCCGAGTAGAAGTCCCTTTGCCGCGATCCACGATCTCCCGGACTCATGAGAGGCTCCACGACTCGAATGATCCATTCTAGCTTGTCGTATTCCAAATCTCCGATGATCTACCTTGAAGTTGCTACGACTCAAGCTTTCTCACTCTTAAAGAAGTGAACACACTAATCCCATGGGCTAGATGAGATGAGGATGAGAGAGTAGTGATTTTGCTTTCTTTTTAAATCATTTTCTCAATTTTTATCATCACTTTAGGATTTTCAAGAGAGCTTATCAAGAGAGAAGAAGAAGCTAATGGAAAATATAATCCTTAGATAAATCCTTTTGTGATGAATAGAATATAATCCATATGATTGAATTATTAACCATGGTCAAGGATGAGTGGCTAAAAATGAGTAGAGAATAAACTAGAGTTAGGGTTTGGTTAGGTTTAGAAATGTGTCATCACAAAATATCTTAACCATGACAAAATAAAATGCTTCTAGAAGGAACTTGAAGCATCCAACCCTAATCAAACCTTAACCTCAATTAATCATCCTTAAACATGTTTAACAATTAATCATATCATGTCAAAATAATATATATCACATATATATTATATATTTGCAACAAAAGAAAATAATACAATTAACATATATCGCATATATATCAATGTATCATCCACTGAGAAAATGAAATAATAAAGCGAGCCAATATTAGATAATATAATACAATATATCATAAATATTATTATACATTAAATCATCGAATCAACATTTGAATCGATGATCCGGCTATATCGAATATTACCGACTAATATATCATGTACCGATTTATCGAATCAACACTTGATCCGATGTCCCGGTTCATATCTAAATATCCTGAGAATATAATACGGTATCCCATATCGCATTATTCTCGTTCCTGCGCATATCACATATGTGCCACTACTCCGTTTCGCCTGAGCCAAGAAACCTCTGTGTAGGACTCTAAAGAATCGTCAATACGCCGGTAGCAGGTGATGATCATATCAAACACCTACAAGCTGCAAGCGGTCAGCTCAACGTAACAGCCACCCAGGTATTGAACGATCAGAAGATCAACAAGCTAGCCTGTGCGTTCTCCTATGAATCCAACCAGTAACACTCCCGTACAGTCCGGTCTGTTCGTCTGATATGTCGCATATCAAGTCTAGGGGTGGTATACGTCAGACCCCAGTAACCGATAAGTCGTGTCGATGTATGGCTCATAACGGGTCGAGAAACTACCGGTAACACTTACCAGTAAATCTCTATATCAGCCCTGGCCAGGGACTTCCAGTTATAGCCAATCGAACACAGCACAACATCAACTCCCTATACCGGGAGAGACGAATCCCCTCCTATCGCTCATTGCCTCCATGTGATTCGGGACTGTACCCAAAAGCCACCGTTTTGCACGCCCTCTTGGACGTGGTAAGGTGGAAATCAAAGCACAGTGGGAATCACACAAGACTCTATGACGATCTCGGGTCTACAGACTACCCTGTACCAGTGTCACCGGAGAACTGACATCTGACGTGTGGTATATCACCATCTGGGAGTTCTCAGCGAGTCCGTCCAGTGTACCCAGTCTCCACTGAGCACCCGTACACCATCTCTGATGTCTAACACCGATGGATATGGGATCATCCATCACCCATCATATGGGTCAAGATGCGTATACGCTAGTCTACTCTGGTGTATCGATGCCCTGTCTCGATATACCCTCGACTAGGAACAGTTATAGGATGTACTCATCGACTACCGCGGCCCCACTAGTATGATCTCATCATAGTCCCAGTAGTCGAGTACAGATCCTAAGGGCTTTATCAACATGTGAGAGTAAAACAGTAAACCAATACAAGTCAACATGTTAAGATAATGTGAAACCAAATAGCATACTATCATGACGAGCAAGAAAGTCATCTCTATATATATCCAAGCATCCATTATAATATACATCATATGTACAACAATGGCCTCTAGGGCATATACATAACTAACACCAACTGTTGTAGTTTTACACTTTCTTTTCTGTGACCGTAAGTGTAATATGTGATATCGCCGGTTTCGTTGCTATATGTCAACGACAATTGGGATGCGCATATTTACTTACGTTGATGACATGTGATGTTATGTGTTGCTGGATATGTTATATTGGATCGTCATGTTTGAATGGCCGGGGTTTTTTTTATGTGAGATGAGTGTTTTTCATTTTCATTCATGTAAAAACTTGTATGTAATATTCTTTTATTGGGGCACTTCCAGGTTGCGGAAGTTGTCACCTTTTGTATATTATTTACTTTTCCGCACTAGGATAGACCCAAGGAGGGGAGCACAAGTAACTGGGCTCTGGGGTCCAGTGGGAGACCAACTCGAGGAGTCGAGTCCGGATCTCCTAACTCTAGAATTGGTAGGGTTGCTTGCCGCTCTCGTAGGGGTCTAGGGGTGTGGGTTTGGCTATTCATCACGACCGTGGAATCCGTGTTTTATACTGGCTCGTATTGAAAACACGGACGTCCTAGTATATCCAATATTTCATATATGTTTCTTCTGCTGCTATATCTCTGATGTGATCATGTGATGTTCTGTGATAGATACAGTATATAGTATATATGATATATTATATAGGCGTTACTTATGTTTTACACCCGCGCTAGCCCTGCCCCGCTCTGCCGTTAGTTACCTAACCTAACGGTGCACGAGGGGACATCGAGGCGAATGCGGATGGCATAAGTGTACGTCGTATTTATCTGTGATGTTTAGGTACTTAAATGATGGGACTTCATTAATGTGATTAATGAAATAAAAAGAAACCTAAGATGTTGTAGAATCGAATTTCAAAAATAAAAAAGGTAGCTACAGTTCTTGCTTTGCACAGCGGTATATATGATATATCCTGCACCTTATTCAATGAGGAAAGGACCGAGATCCCTTCACCGGGAGTGACTCCTTTAGCAATAACTGGCAGATGCTACACACTCGATTTTTCTTTTGATTGCTTTTAAAAGTTCTGCTTTGCACAGTGATATATATGATATATCCCGCACCTCATTCGACGAGGAAAGGACCGACGATCCCTTCACCGGGAGTGACTCCTTTAGCAAAACTAGAAAAGCCTCAAAAGCACTCCATTTCAAAATTCATTCGATCCTACAACGATATCAAGTTCATTACGCAATAGGTTTTCATAAAAACCTGTCGTAGCCCTCCGTCATTTCAGATAAGTAGTAGTTAGTATTCGTGCTGCGTTTATTGGCCTTTGTCAAGGCGCAGTGTGCGGTAGCTAACTGGTGCTTATCTGCTTATGCATATGATGCAGATTGAGTTAGGGTAGTCGTGCGACCTTGTTGGCCTTTGTCAAGGGCCGTGCGGGTGGGTTTAATTCAATCAGGAAATGACGGGTTGAACTTAACTAGCATCCTATGGTTTGTTGGCCTTTGTCAAGGTCATAGGATGTTAGGGGCAAAATATTATCGGGAATTTCAAGTGTTGAAATTTGCAATGAGATTGCATACCTTCTATGAGATAGTTGGATCCCGATACCTGCTGCGAGTAAGAGTTACTCCTGGGAGAGTTTTATACATTACAATTAGCCGATCAAGTAGGTGTCTAGAAAGGTGTCAACGAGGTTACGCCTCTGGGAAAACGAGGTTTACATTAATTAGGTCCGTGCGAAAGCACGGGGCACCTCCCTCAAAGTACCGACACTGGCCTGGCTGAAAGATTGGCGAACTTGTAGTGTGTAATTAATCCCGGCTAGTCTTTCCTTTTAGGGTTTGAAGGAAGATTTGATAAAAAGCAGTGGGAGCCATCCTGATTAGATAAAATAATAACCAATCTATTCTTGAAAGAGCGCACGCTGAGTGTTTTCTTCTCTCTCTCTCCAGGTAGCGACCATATCACGCCTTAATCAAGATAATAATACGGATTATTGACCGAACCCGCTTGTTTTACTGAGCTGGAGAACGTTGGTCCCGCTCCAACTTATAAATGTTATAAGACAGAGCAGGAAATTGGGGAATACCAGAATTCCCGTGCCGCCCAAACGAAGAGAGTGCATGCTGATGCATCATCTTCGGGTGTGTTCATTACAGAAAACTGTTTCTCAGTCTCCTTTACGTCCTGGGTATATGATACCGGATCAGGATCCCGCATATGTAATATGTTACATGGGCTACAGATAGGTAAAGAACTAAGAACGGGTGATAAGTTTCATGAGGCAGAAAACGGGGCAAGTGTTGCAGCCAAGTCTGTTGGTCACTGTCACCCTGTATTACCAATACATTGATTCTGAACGAATGTTATTAGATACCGAACCTGATATACAAAATCATATCACTCTCTTTATTGGTAAAGAAATGATAAAATTTTGTATTGTTGGATAATGTTTTGAACATTTCCTATATCAAAAGTTGATCGGTTCAGGCACGTTATCTAAAAGCATTGATGTTCTAAATCAAACTATAGATCTTTAGTATACTGAACACACAAAAGAGGAAGAGTTCAGAAATGAACGGATCCTTCTTGAGGCATTATAGACTAGGTCATATCAATGCGACCCAACTGGCTGAAATTACATTCAGATGCATATTTAAATGAGTTTGAATTTACATCTTGTGAAACTTGCCAGTCATGTCACAGAGATAAGATGACCACAGCTCTGTTTATTGGAAACAGAGAAAGAGTTAATGAACTCTTGGGACTGATACATGATGATATATGTAAGGTCTTCTGTCTACACATGCCAGGACTGGTTCTTTATACTTCATTACATTCTCTGATGATCTTTCGAGATTCAGACCTATGTTCCTGTTGAAACATAAGTCCGAACCTTTTGAGATATTCACATAATATAAGCGAGAAGTAGAGAACAAGAATACGGGTATAAGTATTATGTCCTATGATGAGATCAAGGAGGAGAATACTTGAGCATGAAATTCCTGGATTATTCTAAAGGAGAATGAGATTCTCTCTCAGCATTACTCCTCCGTATACACCATAGCACGATGGTATATCGGGGCGGAGCAATCACACCCTATATGATATGGTGTGCTCTATGATGAGTACTACTGAGTTACCTATTTCCTTTTTGGGGGTTATGCACTTATGAAGTTGCATACCTATTTAATAGGGTTCGAATCAAATCAGTTGCCTACCACTTCATATGTGATATGGAAAGGGAAGCGCCCATATCTTAAGTTAGTTAAGATTTAGGGTTGTCCGGCCTATGTCTAAAAGCAAAATCCGGACAAGCTCGAGGCAAGATCTGTTATATAGAACTGGAAAGGTTCCAGCTATACAAAACTGCAGCTGATGATTTGACAGAACCAAAGGATTCAATAGATTCCAACGAACCTCAGCCTCTCCGCCGATCTAGTAGGGTTCCTCATCCGCCTGAGAGATACTTCGGTTTCTCGATGACAGTGGGAGCGAGGATTGCATGATGAGATGATGACCCAACTAGTTTCGAGCTGGCCATCAGGAGTAAGACTCTATAAGAATGGCTGGATGCTTAGTGATCTGAGATGGAATCCTTATACACCAACAAAATATGGACTTTGGTTGCTATATCTGAAGGGTTAAATCCCCATCAGGAGCAAGTATATCTTGAGAAGATTACTTGGTGTAGATGGAAAAGTTGAGACTTTCAAAGCTAGACTTGTTAAAGCTTTTCATCATCGGCCAGGCGTGGATTATGATGAAACCTTTTCAAGTGACTATGCTTAAGTCCATCCAGATCCTACTTGCCACGGCTACATACCATGACTACAATATATGGCGGTTGGGTGTCATCACTGCTTTTCTAAATGATGTTTTAGAAGAGAAAGTCTATAAGTACATAGCCAAAAGCTTCGTAGACAGTGGGAGCAGCGGAAACGTGTACAAGATGCTTTATAGGATAAAGCAGGCATCGCGGAGTTGGAACGTCTGTTTTGATGAATTAGTCAAAGAGTTTGACATCATCAAAATGGTAGATGAACCTTGTATATACAAAAAGGTAGTAGGGAGTATGGTGATGATCCTCGTAGAGTACGTGGATGACATACTCTTGATAGGGAAGGAGTTTCCTATGCTACGCTCGATCAATCTCCGGTTATCACAATGATTCTCCATATAGGATGAAAGTGATACCTCCTAAATCCTGGGTTTTGGATCTATGAGATAGATCTAATTGGATATTAGGATTCTCACTAGTTGTAGCGAGATGGTATCAATCGATCCTGGGGAGAATCTCTGGGAGGGTTCCAGGGTGATAATGACGACTGAATGTCAGTCGCAGGCATTGTCTTTACCCTTAGTAAAGGGACGGTATGTTGGAAGAGTTCCAAGCTAGATACCGTGACATACTAGACGATAAAGGCAAGATACATCGCTACTTAAGATGCTACCAAAGAGGCTGTTTGGGTGTATATTGGTTCAGGAGATGAACTACGTTCCTACCATTGTGAGACAATGGAGTTGTGGCTTATGCCAAGGAACGCCGGTCCCATCAGTGATCCAGACATATTCTAAGGCAGTGTCACCTGATCATGGAGATGGTTGATCTCCAGGGTGATCGAGGTTTGGAGAGTAGACTCAGAGGACAACACAGCGGATCCACGCACAAAGGCCTGTTCCCAGAGAGAGATTTTTATGGGATGGTTGAGTATGAGATACTACAACAACTGCTATCAGATGGCCCTAGTGCAAGTGGGAGATTGTTAGTTATATGTATGCCCTAGATGTTAGTTATATGTATGCCCTAGAGGCCATTACTATACATAGGATGTATATTGTAGTGGATGCTGGGACATATATATGGAGGGCTTTCTTGCTCGACATGATAGTATGCTATCTGGTTGAACTTTACCTTAACGTGTATACTGATTGTCTCTCTGTTACATGTTGGTAAAGCCCTTAGGATGTGTGCTTGACTACCGGGACTATGATGCGGATCATACTAGTGGGGACATGGTAGTCCATAAGTACATCCTTCAAAGTCCCTAGTCGAGGGTGTATCGAGACGGGGCATCGATATACCAGAGTAGACTAGCGTATACCTTCTCAACCCATACAGATGGGCGATGGATGATCCCATATCCATTGGTGGTTGACATCAGAGATGATATACGGGTGCTCAGTAGAGACTGGGTACACTGGACGGACTCTCCGAGAACTCCCAGATGGTATTATACCTCACGTCAGATGGCAGTTCTCTGGTGACACTGGTACAGAGTAGTCTGTTGACCCGAGATCGTCATAGTGTCTTGTGTGGTTCCCACTGTGCTTTGATTTCCATCTTACCACGTCCAAGAGGGCGTGCAAAATGGTGGTTTTTGGGTACAGTCCCGAGTCACATGGAGGCAATGAGCGATAGGAGGGGATTCGTCTCTCCCGGTATAGGGAGTTGATGTTGCGCTGTGTTCGATTGGCTATAACAGGAAATCCCTGGCCAGGGTTGCTGAGATTTACTGGTAAGTGTTACCAGTAGTTTCTCGAAGTGTTATAGACCTCATATCGACACGACTTATCGAGCTATTGGGGTCTGACGTTTTACCACCCCTAGGCGAGATATGCGACATATCAGACGATCAGACCGGACTATACGGTAGTGTTACTGGTCGGATTCACTGGAGTGTGAGCGGGCTTGCTCGTCGATCCTCAGATCGCTCAATACCTGGGTGGCCGTTACGTTTAGCAGACCGCTTGCGGCTTGTGGGTGTTTGATATGATCATCATCTGCTGCCGGCGTATTGACGAGTCTTTAGAGTCCTACACAGAGGTTTCCTGGCTCAAGCGAAACGAAATAGGAGCGCATATGAGATATGTGCGGGACCGAGAATAATGCGTGTATGTGATACCGTATTCTATTCTCGCGATGAATGTGTCGAATGGTTGTATGCGATATAGCCTAGTTATCGAATCAAGGATTGATTCGATAAATCGATACATTGGATATTAGTCGGTTATATGTGATATGACCGGATCGTTAAATCAAGTGTTGATTTAATGATTTAATGTATAATTATATATTTGATATATTACTTTGCATTAACTAATATTGGTTCACTTTAAATGGATTTTCTCGCTCGGATGTGCACATTGTATATTCGATATATTTTCGTGCACTTGATTGTATCATATTTGATGATACATGTTTACTTGGTTAAGTGTAAAGAATTAAACCATGGTTATACATATAATTAGGGTTTTATTTTCCATTACTTATTTATTCATTTATTTATTTGTTTATACATTTTGGAAAATGAATGGAAAAGAGAAAAGAATGGTGGCTTTATTTGTTTGTTTGTTGAAGATTCATGAACCTTTGACTTAGTCACCATTCTTGTCTTCATTCTTAACCCTAACCATTTGTGCAAACCATGGTTTATTCTCTACACTTAACTAGGGTTTGATTATGATAAGGATTCCTTTGATTTTCTATTTGGAGATTATCATAATATTCATTATCTTCTTCTTCTTCTTCATCTTCAAAGAAGAAACCTTTCTTCATCAATGGTGGATTGATGAAATGAGTGAGAAATCCAATTCTAAAGTTAACCCACTTCCTATTTCTTCATCATCTACCTCTTGCCAAGTAGTAGAGTGTGTTTCCTTCACAAGTTATCATGGTTTGGTGAAGGTGGAGCTTGATCTAGCGATGCCTCGACGTAGATCATCTTCGGCACGAAGCCGACGACCTTGCCCGTTCGTTCTCCGATGAAGCCAACGCGAGAGTCCAAGATCGGATTTGTACAGCGGAGATGACTTCTTCATGGAGCTATGGAGGTGGACAAACGGATCTACAAAGGTTGTATTTCCGTATCTCTTAGTTAAGTGTTAACTAGTTTACATTTTCGCCTAGACATCTAGCCAACGATCCGTAGTCGGGTTTCTCGGCACCTAGATTTTTTGAAATTGGCATGGTTGATGACTTGTGAGACCTCATTAGGGTGCCTAGGAACCCTACAGTGGTATCAGAGCCTAGCTAGAGCCTTAGGCGAAGTCTAGACGGAATTTGAAGTCCGAACGACCCGAAAACCCAAACCGGAATATGCTCTCTGGATTTTTTCCGAAAATGCGGATTTTTGTGTATTAAAAATGCCTAAAAAATTCAATAAATAATTATAAGAATTACTGTGCAAACTCAGGCGAAAGATTCATCGAACAGAGCGCGGAACCGCGGCAGAAGCCCAGCTTCTGCGGCGGTTCCGCGGCTAGGTTGTGACGTCATCACATATTTTCTGCACAGTAATTCCTATTTAATTATTCTGGATTTTATGGGAATATTTAAAATTTATTCCAGAGTTGAATGTTCTGGGTTGTTTTGGGGATTCGGTGTATCGATCGGAGTATCAAATTTTGTCTGTGTGGCTGGCCAGATAATTTTAGAATATGTTAAAAAGTTCGACCGGATATAAATACCCAATTTTTCCCCTGTCGGGAAATTTCCAAGTGTTGGATTTTTCCGTAGTTTAACGACATTCTAAATAGTGCAAGTAACTCGATGGACCCTCTAGAAGACAACAAACCTTAACTCGATTATGTGACCGTCTTAAACTGCCCTTTGAACTTTCGGGTTTGGGGCAGTACGGCGTGCCACATGTGAGGCGTTGGCTTGACCCTTCTACGGCTGGACCGTCGGTACTGAGGCACGAACTGAATGTTGTTAGACTTATTTTATGTGTTGATCTGTATCGGGAAAACTTGGGTGTTCGATTGTTCGATCGGAAAGTTTGACATTTTCTATTTATCTGGAATGGGATACAATAATTGGAATTCACAAAAGTTATGAGATAACTGAATGAATGTTGTAAATCTAGCAATTTAGTCTCACTTGATCGGTTGCCACGGAATTTTGATGTGATCAAAAGTCCGTCGCAATCACGTAGCGTACGCGGATACTCGCCGGGTAAACTTACTAGACAGCCTCACTCCATAGCCCCGACCAAGTGACTGTAGGAGAACCCCGTCGCCGAAAGCATCCGTTCGGGTGCTCGCGGTAGCGGTGTTTCGCCTTGGTGCACTTCGTCGACGGCGTCGGGGGTGCGGCCGTCTACTGAAGTTTGCGACGAGCATTCGATCAGGATGTCGGGAATCTTGTTGAATTGCCCGACTTGATATTGAAAAGTGTTTTCGATTTTGAGACAAAAATGCGGGGTTTATAATTGTTAGGCATGCGATGTCTAAAGAAATTCATTTGGTCAGGCATGTGATGTCTGAGGTGGTTGCGGATTCCAACTGTTGTAGTTTTACACTTTCTTTTCTGTGAACGTAAGTGTAATATGTGATATCGCCGGTTTCGTTGCTATATGTCAACGACAATTGGGTTGGACATATTTACTTACGTTGATGACATGTGATGTTATGTGTTGCTGGATATGTTATATTGGATCGTCGTGTTTGAATAGCCGGGGGTTTTTATGTGAGATGAGTGCTTTTCATTTTCATTCATGTAAAAACTTGTATGTAATATTCTTTTATTGGGGCGCTTCCAGGTTGCGGAAGTTGTCACCGTGTGTATATTATTTACTTTTCCGCACTAGGATAGACCCAAGGAGGGGAGCACAAGTAACCGGGTTCTGGAGTCCAGTGGGAGACCAACTCGAGGAGTCGAGGCCGGGTCTCCTAACTCCAGAATTGGTAGGGTTGCTTGCCGCTCTCGTAGGGGTCTAGGGGTGTGGGTTTGGCTATTCATCACGACCGTGGAATCCGTGTTTTATACTGGCTCGTATTGAAAACACGGACGTCCTAGTATATCCAATATTTCATATGATTCTTCTGCTGCGATATCTGTGATGTGATCATGTGATGTTCTGTGATAGATACAGTATACAGTATATATGATATATTATATAGGCGTTACTTATGTTTTACACCCGCGCTAGCCCTGCCCCGCTCTGCCGTTAGTTACCTAACCTAACGGTGCACGAGGGGACATTGAGGCGAATGCGGATGGCATAAGTGTACGTCGTATTTATCTGTGATGTTTAGGTATTTAAATGATGGGACTTCATTAATGTGATTAATGAAATAAAAGAAACCTAAGATGTTGTAGAATTGAATTTCAAAATAAAAAGGGGTAGCTACAGTTCTTGCTTTGCACACAGGTATATGTGATATATCCTGCACCTTATTCGATGAGGAAAGGACCGAGATCCCTTCACCGGGAGTGACTCCTTAAGCAATAACCGGCAGATGCTACACACTCGGTTTGATTTTTGAGTGCTTTTAAGTGTTTTTGCTTTGCACAGTGATATATATGATATATCCCGCACCTCATTCGACGAGGAAAGGAACGACGATCCCTTCACCGGGAGTGACTCCTTTGGCAAAACTAGAAAAGCCTAAAAAACACTCCATTTCAAAATTCATTCGATCCTACAACGATATCAAGTTCATTACGCAATAGGTTTTAAGAAAAACTTGTCGTAGCCCTCCGTCATTTCAGATAAGTAGTAGTTAGTATTCGTGCTACGTTTGTTGGCCTGCGTCAAGGCGTAGTGTGCGGTAGCTAACTGGTGCTTATCTGCATAAGCATATGATGTGATTGGATTAGGGTAGTCGTGCGACTTTGTTGGCCTGCGTCAAGGGTCGTGCGGGTGGGTTTAATTCAATCAGGAAATGACGGGTTGAACTTGACTAGCGGACTATGGTTTGTTGGCCTGCGTCAAGGTCATAGGACGCTAGGGGCAAAATATTATCGGGAATTTCAAGTGTTGAAATTTGCAATGAGATTGCATACCTTCTATGAGATAGTTGGATCCCGATACCTGCTGCGAGTAAGAGTTACACCTGGGAGAGTTTTATACATTACAATTAGCCGATCAAGTAGGTGTCTAGAAAGGTGTCAACGGGGTTACGCCTCTGGAAAAACGAGGTTTACATTAATTAGGTTCGTGCGAAAGCACGGGGGACCTCCCTCAAAGTACCGACACTGGCCTGGCTGAAAGATTGGCGAACTTGTAGTGTGTAATTAATCCCGGCTAGTGTTTCCTTTTAGGGTTTGAAGGAAGATTTGATAAAAAGCAGTGGGAGCCATCCTGATTAGATAAAATAATAACCAATCTATTCTTGCAAGAGCGCACGCTGAGTGTTTTCTTCTCTCTCTCTCCAGGTAGCGACCATATCACGCCTTAATCAAGATAATAATATGGATGTATTGACCGAACCCGCTTGTTATACTGAGCTGGGGAACGTTGGTCCCACTCCAACTTATAATTGTTATAAGACAGAGCAGGAATTTAGGGAATACCAGATTTCCCGTGCCGCCCAAACGAAGAGAGTGCATGATGATGCATCATCTTCGGGTGTGTTCCTTATACAGAACAGTTTCTCAGTATCCTTTACGTCCTGGGTATGTGATACCAGATCAGGATCCCAGATATGTAATCTGTTACATAGGGCTACAGAAAGGTAGAGAACTGAGAACGGGTGATAAGTTTCATGAGGCAGAAAACGGGGCAAGAGTTGCAGCTAAGTCTGTCGGTCACTGTCACCCTGTATTACCGTTATATTGATTCTGAACGAATGTTATTAGATACCGAACCTGATATAAAAAATCATATCTGTCTATTTATTAGTAAAGAAACGATAAAATTTTGTATTGATGGATAATGTTTTGAACATTTCCTATATCAAAAGTTGATCGGATCAGGCACGTTATCTAAAAGCATTGATGTTCTAAATCAAACTACAGTTCTTAGTATATGGAACACACACAAGAGGAAGACTTCAGAAATGAACGAATTCTTCTTGAGGCATTGTAGACTAGGTCATATCAATGCGACCCGACTAGCTAGAGTTACTTATAGATGTATATTTAAATCAGTTTGAATTTACATCTTGTGAAACTCGCCAGTCATGTCACAAAGATAAGATGACCATAGCTCCGTTTATTGGAAGCAGAGAAAGAGTTGGTGAACTCTTGGGATGATACATGTTGATGTATGTAGGTCCCCTGTCTACACATGCCAGGATTGGTTCTTTATACTTCATTACGTTCTCTGATCATCTCTTTAGATTCAGACATATGTTCCTGTTGAAACACAAGTCCGAACCTTTTGAGATATTCACAGAATATAAGTTAGAAGTAGAGAACCAAAATACGGGTATAAGTATTATGTCCTTTGATGCGATCAAGGAGGAGAATACTTGAGCACGGAATTCCTGGACTATTCTAAAGGAGAATGAGATTCTCTCTCAGCATTACTCCTCCGTATACATCATAGCACGATGGTATATCGGGGTGGAGCAATTACACCCTATGTGATAAGGTGTGCTCTATGATGAGTAATACTGAGTTACCTTTTTCCTTTTGGGAGTTATGCACTTGAGAAGCTGCATACCTGTTGAATAGGGTTCAAATCAAATCAGTTGCCTACCACTCCATATTTGATATGATAAGGGAAGATCCCATCTCTCAAGTTAGTTGAGATTTGGGGTTGTCCAGCCTATGTCTGAAAAGAAAAATCCGGACAAGCTCGAGGCAAGAGCTGTTATGTACTACTGGAAAGGTTCCAGCCATACAAACTGCAGCTGATGATTTGATAAAGCCAAAGGATTCAGTAGATTCCAATGAACCTCAGCCTCTCCGCCGATCTAGTAGGGTTCCTCACCCACCTGAGAGATACTTCGGTTTCTCTATGACAGTGGGAGCGAGGACTGCATCATGAGATGATGACCCAACTACTTTCGAGCTGGCCATCAGGAGTGTGACTCTACATGAATGGCTGGATGCTTAGCGATCTGAGATGGAATCCTTATACACCAACAAAGTATGGATTTTGGTTGCTATAGCTGAAGGGTTAAATCCCCATCAGGAGCAAGTATATCTTGAGAAGATTACTTGGTGTACATCGAAAAGTTGAGACTTTCAAAGCTAGACTTGTTAAAAGTGTGCATCATTGACCAGGTGTAGATAATGATGAAACCTTTTTCAAGTAGCTATGCTTAAGTCCATCCAGATCCTACTTGCCACGGCTACATACCATGACTATGATATCTGGCGGTTGGGTGCCATGACTGCTTTTCTAAATATTGATTTAGAAGAGAACGTCTGTAAGTACACAGCCAGAGGGCTTCGTAAACAGTGGGAGCAGCGGAAACGTGTGCAAGATGCTTTATAGGATAAAGCAGGCATCGCGGAGTTGGAACATCTGTTTTGATGGATTAGTCAAAGAGTTTGACATCATCAAAATGGTAGATGAACCTTGTATAAACAAAAAGGTAGTAGGGAGTATGGTGGTGATCCTCGTAGAGTACGTGGATGACATACTCTTGATAAGAAAGGAGTTTCTTATGCTACGCTCGATCAATCTCCGTCTGTCACAATGATTCTCCATATAGGATCAAAATGATACCTCCTAAATCCTGAGTTTTGGATCTATGAGATAGATTTAATTGGATGTTAGGATTCTCACTAGTTGTAGTGAGATGGTATCAATCGATCCTGGGGAGAATCACTGGAAGTGTTCCAGGGTGATAAACACGACTGAATGTCAGTCGCAGGCATTGTCTTTACCCTCAGTAAAGGGACGGTATGTTGGTAGAGTTCCAAGCAAAATACCGTGACATACTAGACGATAAAGGCAGGATACATCGCTACTAAAGATGCTACCAAAGTGGCTGTTTGGATGTATAATGGTTCATAAGATGAACTATGTTTCTCCCATTGTGTGACAATGGAGTTGTGGCTTAAGCCAAGGAACGCCAGTCCCATCAGTGATCCAGACATATTCTAAGGCAGTATCACCTGATCATGGAGATGGTTGATCTCCAGGGGATCGAGGTTAGGAGAATAGACTCAGAGGACAACACAGCGGATCCACTCACAAAGGCCTGTTCCCAGAGAGAGATTTTTATAGGATGGTTGAGTATGAGATACTACAACTACTGCTATCAGATGGCCCTAGTGCAAGTGGGAGATTGTTAGTTATATGTATGCCCTAGAGGCCATTACTATACATAGGATGTATATTGTAGTGGATGCTGGGACATATATAGGGAGGACTTTCTTGCTCGACATGATAGTATGCTATCTGGTTGAACTTTACCTTAACGTGTATGCTGATTGTCTCTCTGTTACATGTTGGTAACGCCCTTAGGATGTGTGCTTGACTACCTGGACTATGATGCGGATCATACTAGTGGGGACATGGTAGTCCATAAGTACATCCTTCAAAGTCCCTAGTCGAGTGTGTATCGAGACGGGGCATCGATATACCAGAGTAGACTAGCGTATACCTTCTCGACCCATACAGATGGGCGATGGATGATCCCATATCCATTGGTGTTTGACATCAGAGATGATATACGGGTGCTCAGTAGAGACTGGGTACACTGGACGGACTCGCCGAGAACTCCCAGATGGTATTATACCTCACGTCAGATGGCAGTTCTCTGGTGACACTGGTACAGAGTAGTCTGTTGACTCGAGATCGTCATAGAGTCTTGTGTGGTTCCCACTGTGCTTTGATTTCTATCTTACCACGTCCAAGAGGGCGTGCAAAACGGTGGTTTTTGGGTACAGTCCCGAGTCACATGGAGGCAATGAGCAATAGGAGGGGATTCGTCTCTCCCGGTATAGGGAGTTGATGTTGCGCTGTGTTCGATTGGCTATAACAGGAAATCCCTGGCCAGGGTTGCTGAGATTTACTGGTAAGTGTTACCAGTAGTTTCTCGAAGTGTTATAGACCTCATATCGACATGACTTATCGAGCTATTGGGGTCTGACGTTTTACCACCCCTAGGCGAGATATGCGACATATCAGACGATCAGACCGGACTGTACGGTAGTGTTACTGGTCGGATTCACTGGAGTGTGAGCGGGCTTGCTCGTCGATCTTCAGATCGCTCAATACCCGGGTGGCCGTTACGTTTAGCAGACCGCTTACGGCTTGTGGGTGTTTGATATGATCATCATCTGCTGCCGGCGTATTGACGAGTCTTTAGAGTCCTACACAGAGGTTTCCTAGCTCAAGCGAAACGAAATAGGAGCGCATATGAGATATGTGCGGGACCGAGAATAATGCGTGTATGTGATACCGTATTCTATTCTCGCGATGAATGTGTCGAATGGTTGTATGCGATATAACCTAGTTATCGAATCAAGGATTGATTCGATAAATCGATACATTGGATATTAGTCGGTTATATGTGATATGACCGGATCGTTAAATCAAGTGTTGATTTAATGATTTAATGTATAATTATATATTTGATATATTACTTTGCATTAACTAATATTGGTTCACTTTAAATGGATTTTCTCGCTCGGATGTGCACATTGTATATTCGATATATTTTCGTGCACTTGATTGTATCATGTTTGATGATACATGTTTACTTGGTTAAGTGTAAAGAATTAAACCATGGTTATACATATAATTAGGGTTTTATTTTCCATTACTTATTTATTCATTTATTTATTTGCTTATACATTTTGGAAAATGAATGGAAAAGAGAAAAGAATGGTGGCTTTATTTGTTTGTTTGTTGAAGATTCAAGAACCTTTGACTTAGTCACCATTCTTGTCTTCATTCTTAACCCTAACCATTTGTGCAAACCATGGTTTATTCTCTACACTTAACTAGGGTTTGATTATGATAAGGATTCCTTTGATTTTCTATTTGGAGATTATCATAATATTCATTATCTTCTTCTTCTTCTTCATCTTCAAAGAAGAAACCTTTCTTCATCAATGGTGGATTGATGAAATGAGTGAGAAATCCAATTCTAAAGTTAACCCACTTCCTATTTCTTCATCCTCTACCTCTTGCCAAGTAGTAGAGTGTGTTTCCTACACAAGTTATCATGGTTTGGTGAAGGTGGAGCTTGATCTAGCGATGCCTCGACGTAGATCATCTTCGGCACGAAGCCGACGACCTTGCCCGCTCGTTCTCCGATGAAGCCAACGCGAGAGTCCAAGATCGGATTTGTACAGCGGAGATGACTTCTTCATGGAGCTATGGAGGTGGACAAACGGATCTACAAAGGTTGTATTTCCGTATCTCTTAGTTAAGTGTTAACTAGTTTACATTTTCGCCTAGACATCTAGCCAACGATCCGTAGTCGGGTTTCTCGGCACCTAGATTTTTTGAAATTGGCATGGTTGATGCCTTGTGAGACCTCATTAGGGTGCCTAGGAACCCTACACTAGAGGCCATTACTATACATAGGATGTATATTGTAGTGGATGCTTGGACATATATAGGGATGACTTTCTTGCTCGACATGATAGTATGCTATCTGGTTGCACTTTACCTTAACGTGTACACAGATTGTCTCTCTATTACATGTTGGTAAAGCCCTTAGGATGTGTACTTGACTACCTGGACTATGATGCGGATCATACTAGTGGGGACATGGTAGTCCAAAAGTACATCCTTCAAAGTCCCTAGTCGTGGGTGTATCGAGACGGGGTATCGATATACCAGAGTAGACTAGCGTATACCTTCTCGACCCATACAGATGGGCGATGGATGATCCCATATCCATTGGTGTTTGACATCAGAGATGATATACGGGTGCTCAGTAGAGACTGGGTACACTGGACGGACTCGCCGAGAACTCCCAGATGGTATTATACCTCACGTCAGATGGCAGTTCTCTGGTGACACTGGTACAGAGTAGTCTGTTGACCCGAGATCGTCATAGAGACTTGTGTGGTTCCCACTGTGCTTTGATTTCCATCTTACCACGTCCAAGAGGGCGTGCAAAACGGTGGTTTTTGGGTACAGTCCCGAGTCACATGGAGGCAATGAGCGATAGGAGGGGATTCGTCTCTCCCGGTATAGGGAGTTGATGTTGCGCTGTGTTCGATTGGCTATAACCGGAAATCCCTGGCCAGGGTTGCTGAGATTTACTGGTAAGTGTTACCAGTAGTTTCTCGAATTGTTGTAGACCTCATATCGACACGACTTATCGAGCTATTGGGGTCTGACGTTTACCACCCCTAGGCGAGATATGCGACATATCAGACGATCAGACCGGACTGTACGGTAGTGTTACTGGTTGGATTCACTGGAGTGTGAGCGGGCTTGCTCGTCGATCTTCAGATCGCTCAATACCCGGGTGGCCGTTACGTTTAGCAGACCGCTTGCGGCTTGTGGGTGTTTGATATGATCATCGCCTGCTGCCGGCGTATTGACGAGTCTTTAGAGTCCTACACAGAGGTTTCCTGGCTCAAGCGAAACGAAATAGGAGCGCATATGAGATATCTGCGGGACCGAGAATAATGCGTGTATGTGATACCGTGTTATATTCTCGCGATGAATGTGTCGAATGGTTGTATGCGATATAACCTAGTTATCGAATCATGGATTGATTCGATAAGCCGATACATTGGATATTAGTCGGTTATATGTGATATGACCGGATCGTTAAATCAAGTGTTGATTTAATGATTTAATGTATAATTATATATTTGATATATTACTTTGCATTAACTAATATTGGTTCACTTTAAATGGATTTTCTCGCTCGGATGTGCGCATTATATATGTGATATGATTTTGTGCACATGCTTGTATCATGTTTGATGGTGCATGTAAAATTGGTTAAGTATAAAGAATTAAACCTTGGTTAATGAAATGGTTAGGGTTTATTATTTGCTTATTCATTTTATTCATTTATTTATTCTTTTGGAAAAAGAAAAGGAAATGATAAAATGGTGGCATTCTTTGTTCTTTCATGAAGCTTCATGAATACTTTGACTTTGTGACCACTTTGTCTCATCCTTAACCCTAACCATTCCACTTAACTCTAATTAATTCTCTACACCTAACCATGGTTCTATTATGATAAGAATTCATTTTCTTTTCTTTTTTAGATTAACTTATCATAATATTTCTATCTTCTTCTTCTTCATTTTCAAGATGAAGAACCTTGCTTCATCAATGGTGGATTGATGAAATGAGTGAGAAATCCAATTCTAAAGTGAACCCACTTCCTATTTCTTCATCCTCTACCTCTTTCCAAGTTGTAGAGTGTGTTTTCTTCACAAGTTTCATGACTTGGTAAAGTGGGAGCTTGATCTTGCGATGCCTCGACGTAGATCATCTTCGGCACGAAGCCGACGACCTTGCCCGTCCATTTCTCCGATGAAGCCGACGCTAGAGCCCGGATTTTGATTTGGACAGCGGAGAGGACTTCATCACGGAGCCGTGGAGGTGGAGGACCGGATCTACAAAGGTTGTATTTCCGTATTCTATTAGTAAAGTAGTTTACTAGTTGCTTTTTCGCCTAAATATCTAGCCAACGATCCGTATTAGGGTTTCTCGGCACCGTTAAAATTTGAAATTGGCATGGTTGATACCTTGTGAGACCTCCTTAGTGTGCCTAGGAACCCTACAAGGAGGTGCTGTCCAAATTTTTAAAAAGACGAAACATATTTTCAAACTAGTAAATTCCACTTGCATTTTCGTGTTCTTTTTCTATGCATTTTAAGAAAACTTGATTTCATTATACCTTATTTCAAAACTTCACCTCCTTTATTTTTCTTAAAAAGGTTTAGATTTCTGGGTTTCAGCTTACTTGAATTACGTTACTCCTTTATACATTGCGTGATTTAAGTGCTGGTCCCGAAGTAATATTTCGGGTCGTGACAATCCCGATACTTGCAACATATGGTTCTCTACTTTATTCTTGTACCTATAATTTCTCAAAACTTAGACATTGTATTTCTACGAAATACTTGTCTAAAAACTAGAGAAGTCACAAGTAAATAGAATATAGTACGAGTACCAACTCTTTTGTCCTAATGGACACTGGACAATATACAATACTTTGTATAAGTCCCTTGAGTTCAATAACTCAAACCCTGTGCGTCGTAGGTTGAAAACAGTACTATGGTTAAGAAGAATTAAACCGTTGTTGAATGCTCCTTACCTAACCATCAACTGGTATAGGTAAATGTCATAGACATAATTTCAAAAGGTTATATCTCACTTTATAAAATAAACGTACAGATATATCAGTTTGAAAATGGTGCATAACTACGGATATTCAAAACCAAATAATTGTTGTCCGGCAAAACCCAGGTGATTTCCTCAAATATCACCAATTACAACAAATTCCAATATAATGAGGATATAATCACCTAATTCCCAATATCTTACTCCCACTCATCTTCTGTAACACCATATAGATGTGAGAATCAAACCTGGTAAATACATACCCTGGAGTAAGAATCTAATTGGGAAATCAGATTTCAATTAACAACTCACAGTGAAACTGAAACATGAAAATATTTCGAAGAGGTATCCGGGTATTCCTAGTAATGCCTCTTCCACTATCCAGATTCATGACTGTAACCGTATATTTCATTGTCATCTCTCCAATCTCTTTATTTGTCTTTACTTATTACGTTCTGTACACCGTACTTAGACTAAATGGTTTTCTTCCTTCCCTGCCTTTTAGCACCAGCCTAAGGTTTGGAAGAAGATTATCCAATAAGCGTAATAGGTGCACCCTCATAATCCTAGGAGCCCTCGCAATCTGAGAGAAGGTAAAGATAAAAGGAAACTGAATAATCCTTATTCTATTTCTCCTGAACCAGAATCCATTCTCGAACTGGAACAAGTTCCTTCGAGTTCGTATGTAACTATACGATGGATTATCCAATAAATGTGGATCTTCGTAGTGATACGGGGTGTTCTGGAGAAATGAAAAGGTGAAGTAGGAGTGGTGATGATATACGCGGTTTGGTCGTGAATGATAGCAGATGCAATTTACTTTTCCTTCTTTCTAATCCCTTTATTTGTCTTTACTTATTATCTTCTGTACACCTCACTTAGGCTAATTGGTTTTCTTCCTTCCCCACCTTTCGGCACCTGCTTATGGTTTGGAAGAAGACTATCCAATAAGCGCAATAGGTGTACCCTCTCCTAATCCTACGAACCCTCACAACCTGAGAGAAGGTAAAATGAAAAGACAATTGAATAGTCCTATTCAATTTCTCAGAACCGGAAACCATCCTCGAATTTGAAACAAGTTTCTTCGAGTTCATATGTAACTATATGATGGTCATATCCAACAACTGTGGATCTTTGTAGTGATATGGAATGTTCCGGAGAAAAGCAAAGGGTAAAAGTAGGAGTGGCAATCAAGTATGCAACTCTGACAATCTAAAAGCCAGTGTGTTTTAAGAAGGTTCGGTTAACTTGGTTCATGAGTTCTAGTCTAGGGTTGGGCCATGGTCGCTACCAAAGTGAGAGAGAAAAGAAACACTCAGTGTGCACTCTAACCTAGATCAGAATGGTTAATCACTTTATCTAATCCGGATGGCTCCTACTGTTTCCTCGAATCCTCCCCCAAACCCAAAGGTGAATTAGTCAGGAACATCTAAAATCACCCGAGGAGTAAACTAACTCATTAGTGGGAATCGGAATCCAACTATTATCGCATGATAATTTGATGGAATCCACTCAAGTTATCACATTCTAGAAGGTATGCGCATGCCTGGTAAGTTTCAGTTTATTTAGAAACTCCCGATGTGATTTTTACCCCATGCTCTTATGACCTTGACTAAGGCCAACAAATCATAAGTCACATGTCAAGTTCTACCCGTCATTGTCCAGGTTAATTTGAACCCACCTGTACTCGCCCTTGACTAAGGCCAACAAGGCTGTACGATTGTCCCAAACCAACGCATCTATCTATGCAACAGAAAAGTAACAAATAGCAACCATACACTATGCCTTGACTAAGGCCAACAAACATAGCATGAATATTAAGTGCTACCCGTCTGAAATAACGGAGGGCTACGAATGGTTTTTGGCGAAAAACTTTTAACGTAATGAACTTGATATCGTTGAAGGAACCAGATAGCTTCACAAATATATAGTGGCGAAAAACTTTGCTAAAGAGGTCAATTCCTGTGAAGGGATCTTGGCTCTTTCCTCGTCGAATGAGGTGCGGGATATTCCCAACTGAATACCTCGATGCAAAGCAAAAAAGTAATCGACTATATTGAAGTTATTACCCTGACGCAAACTTCTGTCTAAGAGGTCACTCCCGGTGAAGGGATCTCGGCTCTTGCCTCGTCGAATGAGGTGCTGGATATTCATAACCGAATATCGCTATGCAAAACAAAAGAAAACGTCCTTGTAAAAACGGCTTTTGAAAATTTGTTCCAACAACATCAAATAGGTTTGTTTTCCTTGCATTGATCAGAATCAACGCAGTCGCATCAGTTAGCATATCATACCACAGAAAAAAGGAACGAAAAATAAAATGTTTCTATATGTCATCCGCATTCGCCACTGGGTCCCGTCATCACCCGTCAGGTTACTTAACTAACGACAGAGGGGGGACTTGACTAGTGCGGGTGCAAAACATATACAACATCTACTAGTATATATATAAATATATATAACAATCATCCCAGGCATGATATAAAGCAACATCTTAGAATCACAGCCAAGCATCATAGAGTGGTGGATAATCCTGTAGCCCCGGGTTTCACTTGAGCCGCAAGTCAAACCCGACGTTCCCCTGGTCATGTGGATAGCCTGTGCAATGAAAACCTAGACCCCTACAAGCACGAAAAGTTACCCGCCAAAACCAAAAGTGAGGCAACCCCCTTCATCTGTAGGGTTCTTCTCGATGGCAGCAAGGTTTCGGGAGGCATCGTCCATGACATTTTTAAATTTTTGCCATTAAAAGGAACTCTAAACTAGAATCGTTAACGAGAAACATAATACGGAATCAAATGTAAACCATTTACAACTAAGTGAAAATGAAAGACAACCTTTGTAGATCGATCCTTCACTTCAATAGCTCCTTGTTGTAGTCCCTTCGCTGCGATCGTGGTTCTCCCGGACTGATGCATGGCTTCACGAGGCGAAAGGAGTGACCTTGCGTGAAGTCTTCAAGGCCGAAGATGATCTACGTCGAGGGGATGCCAACTCAAGCTACTACTTCACTAACTAAAGAATTAGTGAAGCGAACACCCTATACTAAAGTGCTAATCTAGTAGAGCATGGAGAAATAGGAAGTGGCCTCTCTTTAGTTTTATTTTTCTCACAATATTTCTCTCTCTTTATCAAACCCTAGCAAGCTTCTTGAAGGAGGAAGAAGATGAGCTCAAGAAAAATGAGAATGAAAACTAATCAAGAGAGAGAGTGAACCATGGGTGAGCTTTGTATCAAATACTAACTCATGTAGAGACATAACCATGGCTAATCCCAAATGGTTAGGTTAATAAAAATCTAAAGTAAAACAAAGTTAGTGGACTTTGTCAAAGCATCCACAATCTTCTACAAGTTTCATGCTTGTGACAAAACATCCACTAATTTTGTAATTACTTAAATAATTATAACCTACCAATTAAAAATAGAATGGTGTATGTCTTATACACCCATGTATAACGTATCAACAACTATGATACAAAAAGAAAACACAATTTAATATATATCATATATATATTAAAGTTGTGCACATGTGAGAAAAACAAATGCTTAAGTGAACCAATTTTAGTTAATGTAAATTAGTATATCAAATATACAATGATACACTAAATTATTAAATCAACACTTGATTTAATAATCCGGCTATATCACATATAACCGACTAACACAATATGTACCAACTTATCAAATCAACACTTGATTCGGTAACACGGCTATATCACATATAACCGACCAATACAAAAGTCGCGAGAATAGATTACGGTATCACATACACACATTATTCTCGGTCCCGCACATATCACATATGCGCTCCTATTTCGTTTTGCCTGAGCCAGTAAAACCTCTATGTAGGAGACTAAAGACTCATTAATACGCCGGCAGTAGGTGATGATCATATCAAACACCCACAAGCCGTCAGCGGTACTAGCTGGATGTAACGGCTACCCGTGTATTGAGCGATCAGAAGATCAGCAAGCAAGCCCGCTACAACTCCTGCAAAAGCCTGACAGTGACACTACCGTACAGTCCGGTCTCCTCGTATGATATGTCGCATATCAAGTCTACGGGTGGTAAACGTCAGACCCCAATAACCGATAAGTCATGCCGATATGAGCCTCATAACGGGTCGAGAAACTACTTGTAACTCTTACCAATAAATCTCTAAATCAGCCCTGGCCAGGGACTTCCCTGTTATAGCCAATCGAGCACAGCGCAACATCAACTCCCAATACCGGGAGAGACGAAATCCCTCCTATCGCTCATTGCCTCTATGCGACTCAGGGCTGTACCCAAAAACCACCGTTTAGCACGCCCTCTTGGACATGGTAAAGTGGAAATCAAAGAACAGTAGGAATCGCACAAGACTCAATGACGATCTCGGGTCTACAGACTAACCTGTACAAGTATGACCCGAGAACTGCCATCTGACGTGAGGTATAATACCATCTGGGAGTTCTCGGTGAGTCCGTCCAGTGAACCCAGTCTCCACTGAGCACCCGTATACCATCTCTGATGTCACACACCAATGGATATGGGATCATTCATCGCCCATCTCATGGGTCGAGAAGCGTATACGCCAGTCTACTCTGGTATATCGATGCCCCGTCTCGATATACCCACAACTAGGGACATTAAAGGATGTACTTATGGACTACCATGGCCCCACTAGTATGATCTGCATCATAGTCCTGGTAGTCAAGTACACATCCAAATGGCTTTACCAACATGTAACCATAAGACAGTATCAAGAGGCTAGTATACATGTTAAGATAAAGAGCAACCAGATAGCATACTATAATATCGAGCAAGAAAGTTCTCTCTACATATGTCCAAGCATCCAATAATATACATCATATGTACAATACTGGCCTCTAGGGCATACATACAACTAACAATCTCCCACTTGCACTAGGGCCAACTGTTGTAGTATCGCATACCGAGCATCCCGAAGAGTCTCTCAAACTGTATCTGGGGAATGGCCTTCGTGAGTGGATCCGATGTGTTGTTCTTTGTGTCAACCCTCCGACCTCGATCTCCCGGCGATCAACTATCTCCCGGATCAGGTGATACCGCCTCAGAATATGCCTGGATCGCTGATGGGACCTGGGTTCCTTGGCCAAAGCCACCGCTCCATTGTTATCACAATACAAAAGTATTGGATACTTAATGGATGGAACCACTCCAAGTTCAGTTATGAACTTCTTGATCCAGACAGCCTCTTTGGCAGCATTGTTGGCAGCGATGTATTCATCCTCCATCATCGAGTCTGCCACGGTTTCCTGCTTGGAACTCTTCGAGCATACCGCCCCTCCATTGAGGGTAAAGACAAATCCCGAGTGCGACTTAGAGTCGTCCCTATCACTCTGGAAGCTCGAATCGTTAAAGGACTCCACTTGGAGTTCTCCATTACCATACACCAAGAGCATCTCTTTAGTCCTTCGCAAGTACTTGAGAATGCTCTTCACAGCTGTCCAGTGACTCTCTCCAGGATCAGCTTGATACCTGCTCACTACACTTAGTGAGTGTGCTACATCGGGTCTGGTACATAGCATCGCGTACATGATAGAGCCTACTGCCGAAGCATAAGGTATCCCTTGCATGCGAGCTCTCTCAAAATCAGTCTTGGGAGACATCTCTTTGGAGAGAGTGAGCTCAAAGATCGTGGGTAAAAACCCACGCTTGGATTCTTCCATACTAAACCGCTTTAGTATGGTGTCAATGTACCTAGATTGGGACAATCCCATTATCCGTTTAGATCTATCTATATAGATCTTAATCCCCAAGATGTAGGAGGCATCCCCTAGATCTTTCATTGAGAATCTTTGTGATAAGAAGAGCTTGACGGATTGCAGCATAGGAATGTCATTTCCTATCAAGAGTATGTCGTCCACATACAATACGAGGAAGACAACCTTACTCTCTGCCACCTTCTTGTAGATACAAGGTTCATCTACGTTTTTGACGAAATCAAACTCTTTGATAACGACATCAAAGCAGATGTTCCAACTCCGCGATGCTTACTTTAATCTATAGATGTATTTAAGCAGCTTGCACACATTCCCGCTGCTCCCACTAGCTACGAAGCCCTCCGGCTGAGTCATGTACATGCTCTCTTCTAAATCACCATTTAGAAAGGCGGTCTTAACATCCATTTGCCAGATTCCGTAGTCATGATATGCAGCGATACTAAGCATGATCTGGATGTATTTAAGCATAGCCACTGGAGAAAAGGTTTCGTCATAATCCACACCTGATCGTTGACGAAAACCCTTTGCAACAAGTCTAGCTTTGAAAGTCTCCACTTTCCCATCTACACCAAGTTTTTTCTTGAAGATCCACTTGCTCCCAATGGGTTTTACCCCTTCAGGAGCATCTTCCAAAGTCCATACTTTGTTGGTGTACATGGATTCCATCTCAGACCGCATTGCATCCAGCCATTTCACTGAGTCACCAGTCGTGATGGCCTGCTCGAAGCTAGTTGGGTCATCATCCTCCATGATGCAATCCTCACTCCCACCATCCATGAGAAAACCGTAGTATCTCTCAGGTGGGTGAGGAACCCTACTAGATCGGCGGAGTGGCTGGGGTTCATCGGGAACTACCGAATCCTCCGGCTCCACCAAATCTTCTGTCGTAGTCTGTATTGCTGGAACCTCTTCCAGTTCTACCTCCTTGCCACTAATCTCTTTTTCAAGAAATTCGTTTTCAAAAAAGGCGGCATGTCGAGAAACAAACACCCTTTGTTCCTCAGTGTGGTAGAAGATATACCCGCGCGAATGTTTGGGATATCCAATAAACTTACACAGAATGGACCTTACCGCGAGTTTGTCCGGATTTTGCGTTTTTACATATGCCGGACAACCCTATATCTTAACATAATTAAGATATGGTCTCTTGCATTTTCATATCTCATATGGAGTGGTTGGCACAGATTTGGTAGGAACCATATTCAATACGTCTGCAGCTGTTTCCAGTGCATACCCCCAGAAGGAAATAGGTAACTCAGCTGTGCTCATCATAGAGCGCACCATATCTAATAGGGTGCGGTTCCTCCATTCCGATACACCGTTGTGCTGTGGTGTATATGGAAGAGTTAGCTGAAAGAGAATCCCATTCTCTTTTAGGAAGTCCAGGAATTCATTGCTTAAGTATTCACCTCCTCGATCAGATCAAAGGATTTTAATACTTTTCCCGGTTTGGTTCTTGACTTCTTGTTTATATTCTCTAAATTTCTCAATAGCTTCTGATTTGTGTTTAATCAGGAACACGTATCCGAATCTAGAGAGATCGTCAATGAATGTAATGAAGTACGCAGAACCATTCCTGGCATGTGTAGATATGGGACCGCATACATCACTATGTACCAGCCCCAAGAGTTCCGTAACTCTTTCTCTGTGTCCCGTAAATGGAGTTTTGGTCATCTTGCCTTTGAGACATGACTGGAAAGTGTCATAAGATGAAAATTCAAACGTATTCAAATATCCATCCTTGTGCAACTTAGCTGGTCGTGTCGCTTTGATATGGCCAAGTCTACAATGCCACAAGAAGGATTCGTTCATTTCTGAACTCTTCCTCTTGTGTGTGTTTGTTATGCTCAAAACTGTTGATTGATTTAGAACATAAATGCCATTACACAACGTGCCTGATCCAACCAACTTTTGGTTCAAGAAAATGTTCATAACATTATCCTGTAATACAAATTATATTCATCTTTACTCAACAAAGAAACCGATATAATGTTGCATATCAGGCTCGACATGTAATAGCATTCGTTCAGAATCAATGTATTACCAGTTGGTAATACAAGGTGATATTCCTCGACGGTTTTAGCTGCAACAATTGCACCATTTCCAACCCTTATGTCTTTATCACCTTCTCCAAGTTCTTTACCTTTTCTCAGCCCATGTAACTGATTACATATATGGGATCCTGACCCGGTATCTAATACCCAGGACGTAGAGCAATTGGAAAAACAGTTCTCTGTAACGAACGCACCCGAAGAAAATGCATCAACATGTAATTTCTTCATTCAGGTGGCATGGGAATCCCGGTATTCCCTATATCCTGTTCAGTCTTGTAACTTTTATAAGAAAGAATGGAACCAACGTTTCCCAGCACAGTATAAATGTAGGTTCGGTCAATACATCCATATTATTATCTTGATTAAGGCATTATATGATCGCTACCTGGAGAGAGAGAGAAGAAAACACTTTAGCGTATGCTCTTGCAAGATTAGATTGGTTATTATTTTATCTAATCAGGATGGCTCCCACTGTTTTTATCAAATCTTCCTTCAAACCCTAAAAGGAAAGACTAGCCGGGATTAATTACACCCTACAATTTCGCCAATCTTTCAGTCAGGCCAGTGTCGGTACTTTGAGGGAGGTTCCCCGTGCTTTCACACAGACCTAATTAAAATAAACCTCATTTTCCCAAAAGCATAACCCCGTTGTCACCTTTCTAGACACCTACTTGATCGGCTAATTGTCCTGTATAAAACTCTCCCAAGAGTAACAATTACTCGCAGTAAGTATCGGGATCTAACTATCTCATAGAAGGTATGCAATCTCATTGCAAATTTCAACACTTGAAATTCCTGATAATATTTTGCCCCTAGCGTCCTATGACCTTGACGCAGTCCAACAAACCATAGTGCGCTAGTCAAGTTCAACCCATCGTTTCTTGATTGAATTAAACCCACCCGCACGACCCTGGACGCTGGCCAACAAAGTCGCACGACTACCCTAATCCAATCTGCATCATATGCATAAGAAGATAAATACTAGTTAGCTACCGCACACTCTGTCTTGACGCAGGCGAACAAACGTCGTACGAATACTAAGTAGGACTTATCTGAAATGACGGAGGGCTACGACATGTTTCTCCGAAAACCTATTGCGTAATGAACATGATATCGTTGTAGAAACAAGTGAATTTAGAAAAGTAGTGTTTTTTATGCTTTCATTAGTTTTGCTAAAGAGGTCATTCCCGGTGAAGGAATCTCGGCTCTTTCCTCATCGAATAAGGTGCGGGATATATCATATATATCACTATGCAAAGCAAAACTCCAAAAGCAATCAAAAGACAATCTGAGTGTTGTAGAATCTGCCAGTTTGCTAAAGAGGTCATTCCCGGTGAAGGGATCTCGGCTCTTTCCTCATTGAATAAGGTGCGGGATATATCATATATATCACTATGAAAAGAAAAAAACTGTAGCTACCCTTTTTTTGAAAAATTTGATTCTACAACATCTTTTAAATTTCTTTTCTTTCATTAATCACATTAATGAGGTCCCATCAATTAAGTCACCTAAACATCACAGATAAATACGACGTACACTTATGCCATCCGCATTCGCCCGATGTCCCGTCATGCACCGTTAGGTTAGGTAACTAACGGCAGAGCGGGGCAGGGCTAGCACGGGTGTAAAACATAAGTAACGTCTATATAATATATCATATATATTATATACAGTATCTGTCACAACATATCAAATGATCACATCACAGATATCGCAGCAGAAGAAACATATAAAATATTGGATATACTAGGAGGTCCGTGTTTTATTTTGAGCCTCTATAAAATACGGATTCCACGGTCGCGATGAATAGCCAAACCCACATCCCTAGACCCCTACGAGAGCGGCAAGAAACCCTACCAATTCTAGGGTTAGAAGATCCGGACTCGACTCCTCGAGTTGGTCTTCCACTGGACTCTAGAACACGGTTACTTGTGCTCTCCGCCTTGGGTCTATCCTAGTGCCGAAAAGTAAATAATATACATCAATGGTGACATCAACCTCAACCCAGAAGTGCAACAATAAAATAATATTACATACATTTAATTTTACATGAATGAAAATAAAAACTCCCATCTTACATAAAACTCCCCGGCTATTCAAAACGCAACGATCCAATATAACATATCCAACAGCAACACATAACATCACATGTTATCAACTTAAGTAAATATGCGCATCCCAATTGTCGTTGACATATAGCAACGAAACCGGCGAAATCACATATTACACTTACGGTTGCAGAAAAACTATACGATGTTAAATTTTCCGATTGAATCAACAAACACCCACAATTACCCAGAAAACTCAACACAAGAGCATAGTTTTAAAGTTATTCATCACACGCCACAGTACCAATGAACCATCCGTAGAAGGGCCAAACCAACGCCTCACATGTGGCACCGCTGAACCACCATAAACCCCCAAGGGTTCAGTGGCGGTTTTGACGGTCACACAATCGAGTTAAGGTTTTGTTCTTCTAGAGGGTCCATCGCATAACTTGCATGATCTTTGAAAGCTTTTTAACAACGGGAAAAATCCAACAGTTGGAAATTTTCCGGCAAGGGAAAAAATGGGTATTTGACATCCGATTGAACCTTTTAATATCGTCTAAAGTAACCCCAAAAACAGTTAAAATACAACTACGAAACACTCCAAGTTGTTATTATAGTAAATTAACATCACATGACAATTTAGCAAAAATAAACAACACCTGAAGCACCAAAACCCATATAACAGAACACTGGAAAAATTTGGAGGGGGTGCTCGGATTGGACCGGTATAGGAGGTGTGACCGGCCCAAACAGCTCAGATTAGCTCCAGATTTCTTCAGTGTTCATGTTATCACATGTATATGACTCTGTACTTGTTTAAAAAAATTTTAGGGCTCGGATTAAATTCGACAGAAGCATGAATTTTTGGGTTTCAAGTTCGGAGTTTGTTTCGTGTTCGTAATCTAACAATATCCGTATAATTTCCTAGCTAAGCTCTGATACCACTGTAGGGTTCCTCTCGATGGAAGCAAGGTTTAGGGAGGTATCATCCATGCCATTTTTAAATTTTTGCCGTTAAAAGAAACTCTAAAAATCGTTAACTAAAAACATAATACGGAAACAAATGTAAACCATTTACAACTAAGTGAAAATGAAAGACAACCTTTGTAGATCGGTCCTTCACTTCAATAGCTCCTTGTTGTAGTTCCTTCGCTGCGATCGTTGTTCTCCCGGACTCATGCATGGCTTCACGAGGGGAAAAGAGTGACCTTGCTTGAAGTCTTCAAGGCCGAAGATGATCTACGTCGAGGGGATGCCAACTCAAGCTACTACGTCACTAACTAAAGAATTAGTTAAGCGAACACCCTATACTAAAGTACTAATCTAGTAGAGGATGGAGAAATAGGAAGTGGCCTCTCTTTAGTTTTATTTTTCTCATAATATTTCTCTCTCTTTATCAAACCCTAGCAAGCTTCTTGAAGGAGGAAGAAGATGAGCTCAAGAAAAATGAGAATGAAAACTAATCAAGAGAGAGTGTGAACCATGGGTGAGCTTTGTATCAAATACTAACTCATGTAGAGACATAACCATGACTAATCCCAAATGGTTAGGTTAATAAAAATATAAAGTAAAACAAAGTTAGTGGACTTTGTCAAAGCATCCACAAGCTTCTACAAGATTCATGCTTGTGACAAAACATCCACTAATTTTGTAATTACTTAAATAATTGTAACCCACCAATTAAAAATAGAATGGTGTATGTCTTATACACCCATGTATAATGTATCAACAACCATGATACAAAAAGAAAACACAATTTAATATATATCACATATATATTAAAGTTGTGCACATGTGAGAAAAACAAATGCTTAAGTGAACCAATGTTAGTTAATGTAAATTAGTATATCAAATATATAATTATACACTAAATTATTAAATCAACACTTGATTTAATAATCCGGCTATATCACATATAACCGACTAACACAATATGTACCAACTTATCGAATCAACACTTGATTCGATAACCCGGCTATATCACATATAACCGACCGAAACAAAAGTCGCGAGAATAGATTACGGTATCACATACATGCATTATTCTTGGTGCCGCACATATCACATATGCACTCAATTTCGTTTTGCCTGAGCCAGTAAAACCTCTATGTAAGACTCTAAAGACTCATCAATACGCCGGCAGTAGGTGATGGTCATATCAAACACCTACAAGCCGTCAGCGGTACTAGCTGGAAGTAACGGCTACACGGGTATTGAGCAATCAGAAGATCAGCAAGCAATCCCACTCCAACTCCTGCAAAAGCCTGACAGTGACACTACCGTACCGTCCGGTCACCTCGTCTGATATGTCGCATATCAAGTCTAGGGATAGTAAACGTCAGACCCCAATAACCGATAAGTCATGCCGATATGAGGCTCATAATGAGTCGAGAAACTACTTGTAACACTTACCAGTAAATCTCTAAATCAGCCCTGGCCAGGGACTTCCCTGTTATAGCCAATCGAGCACAGCGCAACATCAACTCCCAATACCGGGAGAGACGAAACCCCTCCTATCGCTCATTACCTCCATGTGACTCGGGGATGTACCCAAAAACCACCGTTTAGCACGCCCTCTTGGACATGGTAAGGTGGAAATCAAAGCACAGTGGGAATCACACAAGACTCAATGACGATCTCGGGTCTACAGACTAACCTGTACAAGTATCACCAGAGAACTGCCATCTGACGTGAGGTATAATACCATCTGGGAGTTCTCGGCGAGTCCGTCCAATGTACCCGGTCTCCACTGAGCACCCGTATACCATCTATGATGTCAAACACCAATGGATATGGAATCATCCATCGCCCATCTCATGGGTCGAGAAGCGTATACGAAAGTCTACTCTGGTATATCGATGCCCCGTCTCGATATACCCACAACTAAGGACATTAAAGGATGTACTTATGGACTACCATGGCCCCACTAGTATGATCTGCATCATAGTCCTGGTAGTCAAGTACACATCCTAAGGGCTTTACCAACATGCAACCATAAGACAGTATCAAAAGACTAGTATACATGTTAAGATAGAGAGCAACCAGATAGCATACTATCATATCGAGCAAGAAAGTTCTCTCTATATATGTCCAAGCATCCAATAATATACATCATATGTACAATACTGGCCTTTAAGGCATACATACAACTAACAATCTCCCACTTGCACTAGGGCCAGCTGCTGTAGTATCGCATACCGAGCATCCCGAAGAGTCTCTCAAACTGTATCTGGGGAATGGCCTTCGTGAGTGGATCCGCTGTGTTGTTCTTCGTGTCAACCCTCCTGACCTCGATCTCCTGGCGATCAACTATCTCCCGGATCAGGTGATACCGCCTCAGAATATGCCTGGATCGCTGATGGGACCTGGGTTCCTTGGCCAAAGCCACCGCTCCATTGTTATCACAATACAAAGGTATTGGATACTTAATGGACGGAACCACTCCAAGTTCAGTTATGAACTTCTTGATCCAGACAGCCTCTTTGGCAGCATTGTTGGCAGCGATGTATTCAGCCTCCATCATCGAGTCTGCCACGGTTTCCTGCTTGGAACTCTTCGAGCATACCGCTCCTCCATTGAGGGTAAAGAAAAATCCCGAGTGCGACTTAGAGTCGTCCTTATCACTCTGGAAGCTCGAATCGTTAAAGGACTCCACTTGGAGTTCTCCATTACCATACACCAAGAGCATCTCTTTAGTCCTTCGCAAGTACTTGAGAATGCTCTTCACAGCTGTCCAGTGACTCTCTCCAGGATCAGCTTGATACCTGCTCACTACACTTAGTGAGTGTGCTACATCGGGTCTGGTACATAGCATCGCGTACATGATAGTGCCTACTGCCGAAGCATAAGGTATCCCTTGCATGCGAGCTCTCTCAAAATCAGTCTTGGGAGACATCTCTTTGGAGAGAGTGAGCCCAGAGATCGTGGGTAAAAACCCACGCTTGGATTCTTCAATACTAAACCGCTTTAGTATGGTGTCAATGTACCAGGATTAGGACAATCCCATTATCCGTTTAGATCTATCTCTATAGATCTTAATCCCCAAGATGTAGGAGGCATCCCCTAGATCTTTCATTGTGAATCTCTGTGATAAGAAGAGCTTGACGGATTGCAGCATAGGAATGTCATTTCCTATCAAGAGTATGTCGTCCACATACAATATGAGGAAGACAACCTTACTCTCTGCCATCTTCTTGTAGATACAAGGTTCATCTACGTTTTTGACGAAATCAAACTCTTTGATAACGACATCAAAGCAGATGTTCCAACTCCACGATGCTTGCTTTAATCTATAGATGTATTTAAGCAGCTTGCACACCTTCCCGCTGCTCCCACTAGCTTCGAAGCCCTCCGGCTGAGTCATGTACATGCTCTCTTTTAAATCACCGTTTAGAAAAGCGGTCTTAACATCCATTTGCCAGATTTCATAGTCATGATATGCAGCGATGGCAAGCATGATCTGGATGGATTTAAGCATAGCCACTGGAGAAAAGGTTTCGTCATAATCCACACCTGGTCGTTGACGAAAACCCTTTGCAACAAGTCTAGCTTTGAAAGTCTCCACTTTCCCATCTACACCAAGTTTTTTCTTGAAGATCCACTTGCTCCCAATGGGTTTTACCCCTTCAGGAGCATCTTCCAAAGTCCATACTTTGTTGGTGTACATGGATTCCATCTCGGACAACATTGCATCCAGCCATTTCACTGAGTCACCAGTCATGATGGCCTGCTCGAAGCTAGTTGGGTCATCATCCTCCATGATGCAATCCTCACTCCTACCATCCATGAGAAAACCGTAGTATCTCTCAGGTGGGTGAGGAACCCTACTAGATCGGCGGAGTGGTTGGGGTTCGTCGGGAACTACCGAATCCTCCGGCTCCACCAAATCTTCTGTCGTAGTCTGTATTGCTGGAACCTCTTCCAGTTCTACCTCCTTGCCACTAATCTCTTTTTCAAGAAATTACTTTTCTATAAAGGTGGCATGCCGAGAAACAAACACCTTTTGTTCCTCAGTGTAGTAGAAGATATAACCGCGCGAATGTTTGGGATATCCAATAAACTTACACAGAATGGACCTTACCGCGAGTTTGTCCGGATTTTGCGTTTTTACATATGCCAGACAACCCCATATCTTAACATAATTAAGATATGGTCTCTTGCCTTTCCATATCTCATATGGAGTGGTTGACACAGATTTGGTAGGAACCATATTCAATACGTCTGCAGCTGTTTCCAGTGCATACCCCCAGAAGGAAATAGGTAACTCAGCTGTGCTCATCATAGAGCGCACCATATCTAATAGGGTGCGGTTCCTCCGTTCTGATACACCGTTGTGCTGTGGTGTATATGGAAGAGTTAGCTGAAAGAGAATCCCATTCTCTTTTAGGAAGTCCAGGAATTCATTGCTTAAGTATTCACCTCTTCGATCAGATCAAAGGATTTTAATACTTTTCCCGGTTTGGTTCTTGACTTCTTGTTTATATTCCCTAAATTTCTCAAAAGCTTCTGATTTGTGTTTCATCAGGAACACGTATCCGAATCTAGAGAGATCGTCAATGAATGTAATGAAGTACGCAGAACCATTCCTGGCAGGTGTAGACATGGGCCGCATACATCACTATGTACCAGCCTCAAGAGTTCCGTAACTCTTTCTCTGTGTATCGTAAATGGAGTTTTGGTCATCTTGCCTTTGAGACATGACTGGAAAGTGTCATAAGATGAAAATTCAAACTGATTCAAATATCCATCCTTATGCAACTTAGCTAGTCGTGTCGCATTGATATGGCCAAGTCTACAATGCCACAAGAAGGATTCGTTCATTTCTGAACTCTTCCTCTTGTGTGTGTTTGTTATGCTCAGAACTGTTGATTGATTTAGAACATAAATGCCATTACACAACGTGCCTGATCCAACCAACTTTTGGTTCAGGAAAATGTTCATAACATTATCCTGTAATACAAATTATATCCATCTTTAATAAAAGAAACTGATATAATGTTGCATATCAGGTTCGGCATGTAATAGCATTCGTTCAGAATCAATATATTACCAGTTGGTAATACAAGGTGATATTCCCCGACGGTTTTAGCTGCAACAATTGCACCATTTCCAACCTTTATGCTTTATCACCTTCTCCAAGTTCTTTACCTTTTCTCAGCCCATGTAACTGATTACTTATATGGGATCCTGACCCGGTATCTAATACCCAGGACGTAAAGCAATTGGAGAAACAATTCTCTGTAACGAACGCACCCGAAGAAAATGCATCAACATGTACTTTCTTCATTCGGGTGGCATGGGAATCCTGGAATTCCTCTATATCCTGTTCAGTCTTATAACTTTTATAAGAAAGAATGGAACCAACGTTCCCCAGCACAGTATAAATGCGTTTTCGGTCAATACATCCATATTATTATCTTGATTAAGGCATGATATGGTCGCTACCTGGAGAGAGAGAGAAGAAAACACTTTAGCGTATGCTCTTGCAAGATTAGATTGGTTATTATTTTATCTAATTAGGATGGCTCCCACTGTTTTTACCAAATCTTCCTTCAAACCCTAAAATGAAAGACTAGTCGGGATTAATTACACCCTACAATTTCGCCAATCTTTCAGCCAGGCCAATGTCGGTACTTTGAGGGAGGTTCCCCGTGCTTTCGCACGGACCTAATTAAAATAAACCTCGTTTTCCCAGAAGCATAACCCCGTAGACACCTTTCTAGACACCTACTTGATCGGCTAATTGTCCTGTGTAAAACTCTCCCAAGAGTAACAATTACTCGCAGTAACTATCGGGATCTAACTATCTCATAGAAGGTATGCAATCTCATTGCAAATTTCAACACTTGAAATTCCCGATTATATTTTGCCCCTAGCGTCCTATGACCTTGACGCAGGCCAACAAACCATAGTGCGCTAGTCAAGTTCAACCCGTCATTTCTTGATTGAATTAAACCCACCCGCACGACCCTTGACGCAGGCCAACAAAGTTGCACGACTACCCTAATCCAATCTGCATCATATGCATAAGCAGATAAATACTAGTTAGCTAGCGCACACTATGTCTTGACACAGGCCAACAAACGTAGTACAAATACTAAGTAGGACTTATCTGAAATGACGGAGGGCTACGACAGGTTTTTCCGAAAACCTATTACGTAATGAACATGATATCGTTGTAGAAACAAGTGAATTTAGAAAAGGAGTGTTTTTTAGGCTTTCATTAGTTTTGCTAAAGAGGTCATTCCCGGTAAAGTGATCTCGGCTCTTTCCTCATCAAATAAGGTGCGGGATATATCATATATATCACTATGCAAAGCAAAACTCCAAAAGAAATCAAAAGACAACCCGAGTGTTGTAGCATCTGTCAGTTTTCTAAAGAGGTCATTCCCGGTGAAGGGATCTCGGCTCTTTCCTTATTGAATAAGGTGCGGGATATATCATATATATCACTATGCAAAGCAAAAACTGTAGCTACCCTTTTTTTGAAAAATTTGATTCTACAACATCTTTTAGGTTTCTTTTCTTTCATTAATCACATTAATGAGGTCCCATCAATTAAGTCACCTAAACATCACAGATAAATATGACGTACACTTATGCCATCCGCATTCGCCTCGATGTCCCGTCATGCACCGTTAGGTTAGGTAACTAACGGCAGAGCGGGGCAGGGCTAGCGCGGGTGTAAAACATAAGTAACGTCTATATAATATATCATATATATTATATACAGTATCTGTCATAACATATCAAATGATCACATCACAGATATCGCAGCAGAAGAAACATATAAAATATTGGATATACTAGGAGGTCCGTGTTTTATTTTGAGCCTCTATAAAACACGGATTCCACGGTTGCGATGAATAGCCAAACCTACATCCCTAGACCCCTATGAGAGCGGCAAGCAACCCAACCAATTCTAGGGTTAGAAGACCCGGACTCGACTCCTCGAGTTGGTCTTCCAATGGACTCTAGAACCCGGTTACTTGTGCTCTCCCCCTTGGGTCTATCCTAGTGCCGAAAAGTAAATAATATACATCAATGGTGACATCAACCTCAACCCAGAAGTGCCCCAATAAAAGAATATTACATACATTTAATTTTACATGAATGAAAATAAAAACTCTCATCTCACATAAAACCCCCCGGCTATTCAAAACGCAACGATCCAATATAACATATCCAACAGCAACACATAACATCACATGTTATCAACATAAGTAAATATGCGCATCCCAATTGTCGTTGACATATAGCAACGAAACCGGCGAAATCACATATTACACTTACGGTCGCAAAAAAACTATACGATGTTATATTTTCCGATTGAATCAACAAACACCCACAATTACCCAGAAAACTCAACACATGAGCGTAGTTTTAAAGTTATTCAGCACACGCCACAGTACCTATGAACCATCCGTAGAAGGGCCAAACCAACGCCTCACATGTGGCACCGCTGAACCACCACAAACCCGAGGGTTCAGTAGCGGTTTTGATGGTCACACAATCGATTTAAGGTTTTGTTCTTCTGGAGGGTCCATCGCATAACTTGCTTGATCTTTGAAAGCTTTTTAACTACGGGAAAAATCCAACAGTTGGAAATTTTCCGGCAAGGGAAAAAATGGGTATTTGACATCCGATTGAACCTTTTAATATCGTCTAAAGTAACCACAAAAGCAGTTAAAATACGACTATGAAACACTCCGAGTTTTTATTATAGTAAATTAACATCACATGATAATTTAGCAAAAATAAACAACACCTGAAGCACCAAAACCCATGTAACAGAACACTGGAAAAATTTGGAGGGGGTGCTCGGATTGGACCGGTATAGGGGGTTGTGACCGGCCCAAACAGCTCAGATTAGCTCCAGATTTCTTCGGTGTTCATGTTATCACATGTATATGATTCTGTACTTGTTTAAAAAATTTTAGGGCTCGGATTAAATTCGACAGAGACATGAATTTTTGGGTTTCAAGTTCAGAGTTTGTTTCGTGTTCGAAATCTAACAATATCCGTATAATTTCCTAGCTAGGCTATGATACCACTGTAGGGTTGCGCTCGATGGCAGCAAGGTTTCGGGAGGTATCGTCCATGCCATTTTTAAATTTTTGCCGTTAAAAGGAACTCTAAACTAGAATCGTTAACTAGAAACATAATACGGAAACAAATGTAAACCATTTACAACTAAGTGAAAAGGAAAGACAACCTTTGTAGATCGGTCCTTCACTTCAATAGCTCCTTGTTGTAGTTTATTCGCCGCGATCGTGGTTCTCCCGGACTCATGCATGGCTTCACAAGGCGAAAGGAGCGACCTTACTTGAAGTCTTCAAAGCCGAAGATGATCTACGTCGAGAGGATGCCAGCTCAATCTACTACTTCACTAACTAAAGAATTAGTGAAGGGAACACCCTATACTAAAGTGCTAATCTAGTAGAGGATGGAGAAATAGGAAGTGGGCTCTCTTTAGTTTTATTTTTCTCACAATATTTCTCTCTCTTTATCAAACCCTAGCAAGCTTCTTGAAGGAGGAAGAAGATGAGCTCAAGAAAAATGAGAATGAAAACTAATCAAGAGAGAGAGTGAACCATGGGTGAGCTTTGTATCAAATACTAACTCATGTAGAGACATTACCATGGCTAATCCCAAATGGTTAGGTTAATAAAAATCTAAAGTAAAACAAAGTTAGTGGACTTTGTCAAAGCATCCACAAGCTTCTACAAGCTTCATGCTTGTGACAAAACATCCACTAATTTTGTAATTACTTAAATAATTATAACCCACCAATTAAAAATAGAATGGTGTATGTCTTATACACCCATGTATAATGTATCAACAACCATGATACAAAAAGAAAACATAATTTAATATATATCACATATATATTAAAGTTGTGCACATGTGAGAAAAACAAATGCTTAAGTGAACCAATGTTAGTTAATGTAAATTAGTATATCAAATATACAATTATACACTAAATTATTAAATCAACACTTGATTTAATAATCCGGCTATATCACATATAACCGACTAACACAATATGTACCAACTTATCGAATCATCACTTGATTCGATAACCCGGCTATATCACATATAACCGACCGATACAAAAGTCGCGAGAATAGATTACGGTATCACAGACACACATTATTCTCGGTCCCGCACATATCACATATGCGCTCCTATTTCGTTTTGCCTGAGCCTTTAAAACCTCTATGTAGGACTCTAAAGACTCGTCATTACGCCGGCAGTAGGTGATGATCATATCAAACATCCACAAGCCATCAGTGGTACTAGCTGGACGTAACGGATACCCGTGTATTGAGCGATCAGAAGATCAGCAAGCAAGCCCGCTCCAACTCCTGCAAAAGCCTGACAGTGACACTACCGTACAGTCCGGTCTCCTCGTATGATATGTCGCATATCAAGTCTATGGGTGGTAAACGTCAGACCCCAATAACCGATAAATCATGCCGATATGAGGCTCATAACGGGTCGAGAAACTACTTATAACACTTACCAATAAATCTCTAAATCAGCCCTGGCCAGGGACTTCCCTGTTATGGCCAATCGAGCACAGCGCAACATCAACTCCCAATACCGGGAGAGACGAAATCCCTCCTATCGCTCATTGCCTCCATGTGACTCGGGACTGTACCCAAAAACCACCATTTTGCACGCCCTCTTTGACATGGTAAGGTGGAAATCAAAGCACAGTGGGAATCACACAAGACTCTATGATGATCTCGGGTCTACAGACTAATCTATACAAGTGTCACCAGAGAACTGCCATCTGACGTTCGGTATAATACCATCTGGGAGTTCTCGGCGAGTCCGTTCAGTGAACCCAGTCTCTACTGAGCACCCGTATACCATCTTTGATGTTAAACACCAATGGATATGGGATCATCCATCGCCCATCTCATGGGTCGAGAAGCGTATACGCTAGTCTACTCTGGTATATCGATGCCCCGTCTTGATATACCTATGACTAGGGACATTAAAGGATGTACTTATGGACTACCATAGCCCCATTAGTATGATCTGCATCATAGTCCTGGTAGTCAAGTACACATCCTAAGGGTTTTACCAACATGTAACCATAAGACAGTATCAAGAGACTAGTATACATGTTAAGATAAAGAGCAACCAGATAGCATACTATCATATCGAGCAAGAAAGTCCTCTCTATATATGTCCAAGCATCCAATAATATACATCATATGTACAATACTGGCCTCTAGGGCATACATACAACTAACATCATCAAAGTGAATGGGTCACCCAGCACTTCACGGGATCCGGTAACTTGAGCACTCCTTCGTGGGGCAACCTATACCCCCTACGAGTGCGGTGAATAGCCCGCCAATTTTAGAGTGAGGCCCCTTCCATCTCAATACCATAAGATGCAGTCCCGTTGCCCTCTAGAACCCGGTTAACCGTGCATTCCACCGTGGGGTAATCCTAGTACAGAAAAGAAAATAAGTACAAGGGTGACATCAATCTCATCCCGGTCGTGCCCCAAACAAATAATATACAAACGGGCAGTGACGGCAGTCCACATGTCGGACGCTCACCCCGCAATATCAAATGTACGAATAAAACTAAACTGTACTAACATTGCACCCAAGCTATCCACCACGACGATTCTGCCACAACACAGCACAACACAGAACATCAACGTGAATGTCACGTTCGCAAACCCATCTAAAAGAGCATATAGCAGTTAGATGAGTTGTTCCGCTCTAATGACATTCACGGTCGCAGATAGTAATGTATGTACTGAAAACTACGACATTAGAATTCCACACGCAATTAGCAAACTAAACCAATTTCCAAAACCATGAAAAAACAGTAAGCTAAAGTTTTGTTGGTTATAGTGCCCTCAAGTCAATTATTGGATCGCAGGCACGTGATTGCAATGATTGAGGGATGACATATACCGGTAGAACAGTCTTACTCGAGATGATAGTATGCTATCTGGTTTGTCTTTATCATCGTGTACATGCTTCAGGTGACATTACAGATCACTATTGCATGTTGATAGAGCCCATAGGATTCTTGCTTGACAACTAGCAGTATGATAGCGATCATATACGTGAGAGTTGGATAGTCTATAAGCACATCCTTAAAGTGTCTCTAGTCATGGGAGTTTCGGGACTGGGCATCGATACTCCGAGAGTAGACTAGTGTATATGGATCGAGACCCAGACGAGGGGCGGTGGCCGGTCTCACAAGCCATTGGTGTCAGGTTGTTCACCTAAGATAGTATACAGGTTCTCATTGGGTTATGAGTACACCGGACGGACTCACCGGGAACATGCTAGTTAGTATTATACCTATTGTCAGATGGCAGTTCCCTGGTGACATGTGTACAGGTTAGTCTATTGACCTGAGATCGTCATTTGTCTCGTGAGAGTTCCCACTGTGCTTTGATTACCACCCTACCACGGCTCAAAGGAGTCGTGCAAACAGATTTTAGTTGGGTACAGTCCCGAACCACATGAAGGCAGCGAGCGGATCGTCAGAGGATTCGTCTCTCCCGGTATTGGGGGTAGAGGTCACGGTGTGCACGGGTGGCCATCACCAGAAATCCTTGGCCAAGTTAGTCGAGAATTACTGATTCGGATCAGTTGTTTCTCAGGTGGTGATGGGCTTCATACCGACATCAAATATCGCATTATTAGGGGTCTAACTTTATCCACCCCCTAGACCCTATATGCGATACTCATAGACGAACGGACCGGACTGTACAGATATTGTCACTGTCAGGCTCAGCAGGGTTTCTGGATGAGTTCGCTCATCAGCCTCCCTTTCGCTCAATACCTGGGCAGCCGTTACGTACAGCTAGTGCCACTGACGTGCTTGTGGTTAAACCCATTGCCAGCGTATTGACGAGTCTTTAGACTCCGACACAGAGAGTTTCCTAAGTTCGGGCGAAACGTTGTAGAGGCCGTATGGTTCTATAGCAGGGTTCGATCATATACGTGCACTTATGCACGAATCATGATCGGACGGATAATACTAGTGGGTTTTGGTTTAAGCGGATCCTAGTATTATATTGTTGGATTATTTTGATCTCATTGTATTCGTATTCAGTCGGAATGCGGATGCATGTATGTATATACAGATGAGGGGTATTCTTATAATTCGTTACGAGTTTACTTTAGAAGAAGCCATTCTTTTTTGTTTAAACATTTGGTTTAATGTTTTATTGTGATGGAAATTGTGAGCATAAGTTTTGGCCTTGGGCATTTATTGTGGCATGTGCTCACTTTGTGACTCATGGTCTTGGGTTTGGTGTGTGATATTTTATGCTAGGATTTTTCTTTATCTCATGAAAAGATCACACAACACACACACATAATAAAAAGAGGGCAGCCATCACATTTTCTTCTCTTGGCTTGCTCACTTGCTTTTTTCTAGAGCTCACATTTTCCATCCATGGCTTCTTCTTCAACCTCCACTCATTCCATCTCATGGGTTAAGAATCATTGAATGTATTGAAACAAAGTAATCACACACTATCTTTACTTCACCTTGGACATCTCGGCTAGCAAATATGATGTCCGAGTTGCTTCGATTTAGAAGCGGGAGCCCGTATAATGAATCCTCGACGTGGAGCCTCTTCGACAGGGGAGACCGGAGAGCAAACTTCATCAGGGCATCCTGGAGGAGCTTGGGCAGAGATTGAAGACCGAAGTACACGGATCGATCGGTATAATCTCTAAACTCCTCTTCGCATGTTTGCTAGTATTGGGTTTTTGGTTCGATCTTGTGTGGGTTTTGTTTGCGCCAAAGTTTTGAAAGTTTTTGTTCCGCATTTGACAACGGAAAGATAGCCGGGGCGCAGGAAAAACCTAACATGTTATCAGAGCCATCCCAACACCTTAAACTAGCTAGTTGCGACATTAGAATTCACGTTTTTCGGGCATCGAAAACTGTCGAAAAAACAGTCCCGAATTTTTAAGTTTTGAGATGTTTGCACACCCCGCGGGCTCTCGGTTTGAACTGAGAAGCCGTGGGGTACTCCGTGGGCACCCCGGAGAGACCCTGGGAAGGACTTAACGGCTGGGCCCACTCCCCAAGACCACCACAAGGTGGTCTTGGTGGTAGGGACCCAAAACTGCCCCCGCATGGGCAGTTTCGGGTCTGCCTCACCCTCTGGCCATCTCGTGGTGTCCTCGGGGGTGGGGTACTCCCTCTAAACCCCTCGACTTGAAGTTAATTTCATGCTCTTACTCCCTGCAAAGGTTCGGGCACGTTTCGTTTTGATTCGGACCTCCGAATTGGCTCAAAACTCGACTTTTTGGGATGTTTAGTGCACTTGGTTTTTGATCCATAGTATATTTGGGATGTGCGCTAATTGTGTTTTGGAATTCTAATGTCGCGACTTCGTTTGCATTCGTGGATGTGTTGGTAACGTTGTCTAATTGCTATATGTTAAATTAGACGGGGTTACACACTTGATTCGGTTACTTGTTTCTATGGATAAATCTGGTTATGGTTTGTGCGGATTGTCGTCATGGATAGCCTTGGGTGCAATGGTAGTGCAGTTTAGTTTCATTTGTACATTTGATATTATGGGGTGAGTGTCTGACATGTGGACTTCCTTCACTGCCTGTTTGTATATTATTTATTTAGGGCACGACCGGGTTGAGGTCGATGTCACCGTTGTACATATTTTCTTTTCTATACTAGGATTACCCCACGGTGGAGTGCACGGATAGCCGGGTTCTAGAGGGCAACGGGACCACATCTCATGGCGTTGAGACGGACGGGACCTCACTCTAGAATTGGAGGGCTATTCGTCGCACTCGTAGGGGGTACAGGTCCACCTAAGGAGGAGTGCTCAAGTTACCGGATTCCGTGAAGTGCCGGGTGGCCCATTCACTTTGATAAAGGGGGCAACCAAGCTTCTGGTTTTGGTGGGTAACTTGCCGCACACATGGGGGTCTAGGTTTTCATTGCACAGGCTATCCACACGACTCGAGGAACGTCGGGTTTCACTTGCGGCTCAAAGGAAACTCGGGGCTCCCAGATTATATGTATTGTTCTGTGATGCTTATCACTTATTCTGTGATGTTGCATTTATCACGCCTGGAGCGATTATTGTTAGTTGTATGTATGCCCTAGAAGCCAGTATTGTACAGATGATGTATATTATATTGGATGCTTGGACATATATAGAGATGACTTTCTTGCTCGATATGATAGTATGCTCTCTAGTTGCTCTTTATCTTAACATGTATACTAGTCTCTTTAAACCGTCTTATAGTTACATGTTGGTAAAGCCCTTAGGATGTGTACTTGACTACCTGGACTATGATGCAGATCATACTAGTGGGGACATGGTAGTCCATAAGTATATCCTTCAAGGTCCCTAGTCGTAGGTGTATCGAGACGGGGCATCGATATACCAGTGTAGACTAGAGTATACGCTTCTCGACCCATGAGATGGGCGATGGATGATCCCATATCCATTGGTGTTTGCCATCAAAGATGGTATACAGGTGCGCAGTGGAGACTGGGTACACTGGACGGACTCACCGAGAACTCCCAGATGGTATTATACCTCACGTCAGATGGCAGTTCTCAGGTGACACTTGTGAAGGTTAGTCTGTAGACCCGAGATCGTCATAGAGTCTTGTGTGATTCCCACTGTGCTTTGATCTCCACCTTACCATGTCCATGAGGGCATGCAAAACGGTGGTTTTTGGGTACAGTCCCGAGTCACATGGAGGCAATGAGCGATAGGAGGGGTTTCGTCTCTCCCGGTTTTGGGGGTTGATGTTGCGCTGTGCTCGATTGGCCGTAACAGGGAAGTCCCTGGCCAGGGCTGATTCAGAGATTTGCTGGTAAGTGTTACCAGTAGTTTCTTGACCAGTTATGAGCCTCACATCGGCACGACTTATCAGTTATTGGGGTCTAACGTTTACCACCCCTAGACTTGATATGCGACATATCAGACGACGAGACCGGACTGCACGGTAGTGTCGCCGATTGGCTCGACGGGAGTTGTAGCAGGTTCGCTTGTTCTCTTCTGATCGCTCAATACCCGGGTGGCCGTTACGTTTAGCTGACCGCTTGCGGCTTGGGGGTGCTTGATATGATCATCACCCACTGCCGGCGTATTGACGAGTCTCAGAGTCCCACAATGGAGTTTCCTAGTCTAGGCGAAACGTTGTGGTGCGCGTATGCGATATGCGCATGGACCCGATTAAAATGCGCGTATAGGATACCGTGTATTGATCGGACGGCTTGCTTTTGATGGGGTCATATGTGATATGACCGGATTGATAAATCAAGTGTTGATTTATTAATTAACCATTAGTTTCTCACTTGAAATCCTTTCTTGAGTTAGTTGGATGTATGCATGCTTGTATGCCTTCTTTTTGATTCATGCACATATGGATGTACATATACACATACATACATGCATCATCCTTCATGGTTGCTTATACATGGAATATGATGGCAATATAAGACTCACACTATGGTTTTAATATGGATTATTATTGTATTTATACTAAAACATAAAAGGAAATAAAAAGGGTTCATTATTGATTTGTTTCTACACTCTTCTTTTGACCTAACCATTCTCACCCACCTTTTAACCTTAGGTAAAGTTTCCTTTTGTGTTTTAACTCAAGTTCAATAATGAATTCATTGTTTTAACCATGGTTTGAGATAAGAACAAGAAAATATATAAAGATATATTTTCATTTTTCTTTACAAGAGTTATCCTTTTCACTCTTGAAAAAGATATTGCCATCATCTTCTTCTTCCTCTCTCATGTTGCTCTCTAGTTCTTTGTAGTGAGCAATATACTCATCAAGATTGGATTTTGAAGTGAGAAAGAGGACCACAACACCATTCTACACAAGTCTAGCCCACTTGTTTGGAGTGTTAGCTTGATTTCGTTCACTTGATCGGATAAAGTTGCAAGCTTGGACAAAGCGGACTCTGGGTGGATCATCGGTGACCTCGAGGAGTTCAAGCGAAGCATTTTCAAACCCCAAGTAGCCAAGGAGTCTAGTGTAGGGAGCTACAAAGGTTGTACTCTCTAAACCCCATCTATTCTTTCATATGTTGATGTGAAATTTTTAGAAACCCTAATTTTCTAGGCACGATCCGATGTTTGTTAATTTAGCACCCTAAAGACTCCACCTTTGGTTCATGTGATGCTTCGAAACCTTTCATGAGGTGCTAGGCTAACCTTTCAATGGTATCAGAGCCAACCTAGAACATTAGGCGACTATTTTATGAAGTTAAAACTCCGATCGAACCGAAATACGGCCTTTTAGAATGCTCTCTGGACATTTTTTAAAATCTGGTTATTTTCAGAATTAAAAATGCTTAAAAAATACAGCAGGAAAATATAAGAAATACTGTGAAATACGAACCCATGATCTGAACAAACCGCCGCGGAACCGTGGAAAATCTTGGCTTAGGCCGCGGCTCCACGGCCATATAGTGGCTTCATGGCTTCGTTTTTGCACAGTAACTCCTTAAACTGCTTGTACATTGTTTTGAGTATATTTAATCTGAATATACTGTTGAAAATTCTGGAGATGGTTTTGGACTCGACGATTCGATCGGAATTTTCATTCCGTTTCTTTTCCGAATAAATTAGAATGTATTGAAGTATTTGAACGAGTATCATTTGCTCACTTTTCACGGGGTTTAAAATCTTTCGGAAATACGTGCAAGTTTGTTTGTGGTGGACCCTCTAGAAGACAACAAACCTTAACTCGATTATGTGACCGTCTTGAACTGCCTTTTGAACCTTATGGTTTGGGGCAGTACGGCGTGCCACATGTGAGGTGTTGGCTTGACCCTTCTACGGCTGGACCGCTACCACTGTGTCACACTCCGGGTTTTGAACTCCGCTCAAGTGTTGAGCTTTAGTGAATCTTGGGTATTTGATCGTTCGTTCGAAAACTTTAATACTGTCTAATTATCTGGAATGTGATGCAATGTGTGGAATTCATATTATAAGACATGAAATACGAGGTATGTGATGCTTCGCATTTACGATGTCTAAAGAGAATGTAGATTCCAGATATTGCAGTTTTACACTTTCTTTTCTATGACCGTAAGTGTAGTATGTATTTACCGATTGTCGTTGCTATACGTCGACGACAATCGAGTATGCATACTTACTTATGTTGATGATATGAGATATTATGTGTTGCTGAGATATGATGTGCAGGATTGTCGCAATTGAATAGCCGGGTTTTTTTTATGTGAGATGAGAGTTTTATATTTTCATTCATGTAAATTCAAATATAATGTAATATTCTTTTATTTGGGGCACTTCCGGGTTGAGGTCGATGCCACCTGTGTTATATATTATTTACTTTTCCGCATTATGATGGACCCAAGGAGGGGAGCACGGGTGACCGGGTTCTGGGGTTCAGTGGGAGGCCATCTCGAGGAGTCGAGACCGGGTCTCCTAAACTCCAGAATTGGTAGGGTCGCTTGCCGCTCTCGTAGGGGTCCAGGGTGTGGGCTTGGCTATTCATCGCGACTGTGGAATCCGTATTTTCTATTTTGGCTAAATACTAAATACGGACGTCCTAGTATATCCCACATCATATCTATGTTTCTGCTGCGATATCTGTGATGTGATCATTTGATATGTTGTGATGGATACAGTATATAGTATATATGATATATTATATAGGCGTTACTTATGTTTTACACCCGCACTAGCCCTGCCCTGCTCTGTCGTTAGTTACCTAACCTAACGGTGCACGAGGGGACATCGAGGCGAATGCGGATGGCATAAGTGTACGTCGTATTTATCTATGATGTTTAGGTGACTTAAATGATGGGACTTCATTAATGTGATTAATGAAAGGAAAGAAACCAAAAAAGATGTTGTAGAATCAAATTTTAAATAAAAAGGGTAGCTACAGTTTTGCATTGCATAGCGGTATATATGATATACCCTGCACCTTATTCGATGAGGAAAGAGCCGAGATCCCTTCACCGGGAGTGACCTCTTTAGCGAAACTGGCAGATGCTACAACACTCGGTTTGACTTTTGACGGATTTTGGAGTTTTGCTTTGCACAGTGATATATATGATATATCCTGCACCTCATTCGACGAGGAAAGGGCCGATGATCCCTTCACCAGGAGTGACCCCTTTAGCAAAACTATAAAGGCCTCAAAATCACTCCATTTCAAAATTCACTAGATTCTGCAACGATATCAAGTTCATTACGCTCATGGTTTTTCTGAAAAACCTGTGTAGCCCTCCGTCATTTCAGATAGATATTGTTTAGTATTCGTACTATGTTTGTTAACTTAGTCAAGGCATAGTGTATGGTAGCTAAATAATGTTTATCTGTTACAACATGAGATGTGATTGGATTAGGGCATTCGCACGGCTTTGTTGACTCAGTCAAGGGTCGTACGGGTGGGTTTAATTCAATCGAGAAATGTACGGGTTGAACTTGACTTGCGATTTATGGTTTGTTGACTTAGTCAAGGTCATAGATCGCTAGGGGCAAAAGCATTATCGGGAATTTCAAGTGTTGAAATTTGCAATGAGATCGCATACCTTCTATGACATAGTTGGATCCCGATACCCACTGCGAGTAATTGTTACTCCTGGGAGAGTTTTACACAGGACAATTAGCCGATCAAGTAGGTGTCTATAAAGGTGTCAATGGGGTTACGCCTCTGGGAAAACGAGGTTTACTTTAATTATGTCCGTGCGAAAGCACGGGGAACCTCCCTCAAAGTACCGACACTGGCCTGGCTGAAAGATCGACGTAGTTGTAAGGTGTAATTAATCCTGGCTAGTCTTTCCTTTTAGGGTTTGAAGGAAGATTTGATAAAAACCAGTGGGAGCCATCCTGATTAGATAAGATAATAACAAATCTGATCTTGCAAGAGCATACGCTAAAGTGTTTTCTTCTCTCTCTCTCCAGGTAGCGACCATGTCATGCCCTAATCAAGATAATAATATGGATGTATTGACCGAACCCGCATGTTATACTGTGCAGGGAAACGTTGGACTCGTTCTATCTTATAAGTGTTATAAGACTGAACAGGAAACAGGAGAATATCTGGATTCTCACGCCGCCCAAACGGAGAACATGCATGATGATGCACCTTCTTCGGGTGTGTTTTTTATTGAGAACTGTTTTTCAATTCACCCTACGTCCTGGGTATTAGATACCGGATCAGGATCCCACATATGTAAGCAGTTACATGGGCTACGGAAAGATAGAGAACTGGGAAAAGGTGATCATTCCGTTCAAGTAGGGAATGGGGCAAATGTTGCAGCCAAAGCACTTGGCATATATCACCTGGTATTACCAAATGGTGATACACTAGTCCTCAATGTGTGCTATTATATACCGAACATGATGTGCAACAATATATCAGTTTCTTTATTAAGTAAAGAAGGATATAATTTTGTATTAAAGGATAATGTTATGAACATATTCCTAGATCAAAAGTTGATTGCATCAGGCTCGTTACATAATGGCATATTCATTCTCAATCAAAATACAGTCCTCAATATACAAAACACACACAAGAGGAAAAGCTCAGAAATGAACGAATCCTTCTTGTGGCACTGTAGACTTGGCCATATCAATGAGACACAACTAGCTAAGTTACATAAGAATGGATATTTGAATTCATTCGAATTATCATCTTATGACACTTGCCATTCATGTCTCAAAGGAAAAATGACCAAAACTCCGTTTAGTGGACACGGAGAAAGAGTTTCTGAACTCTTAGAACTGGTGCATAGTGATGTATGCGGTCCTATGTCTACACACGCCAGAAACGGTTCTTCCTACTTCATTACATTCACTGACAATCTCTCTAGATACGGGCATGTGTTCCTGTTGAAACACAAGTCTGAAGCTTTTGAGAAATTCAAAGAATATAAGCACGAGGTAGAGAACCAAACGGGTAAAAGTATTAAGATTCTTCGATCTGATCGAGGAGGTGAATACTTAAGCATTGAATTCCTGGATTATCTAAAATAGAATGGGATTCTCTCTCAGCTTACTCCTCCTTATACACCACAGCACAACGGTGTATCGGAACGAAGGAATCGAACCCTATTAGATATGGTGCGTTCAATGATGAGCAATGCTGAGTTACCTATTTCGTTTTGGGGGTATGCGCTTGAGACAGCCATATACCTATTGAATCTGGTTCCGTCTAAATCTGTGCCTACCACACCATATGAGATATGGAGTGGGAAGAGACCATATTTTAAACGAATTAAGATATGGGGTTGTCCGGCCTATGTCAAAAAGAAAAATCCGGACAAACTCGAGGCACGATCAGTTCTTTGCAAGTTTGTGGGATATCCAAAGAATTCTCAAGGATATTTTTTCTACCAAGCTGAGGAACAAAGAGTGTTTGTTGCTCAACATGCCACCTTTTTGGAAAGGGAATTTCTTGCAAAAGAAATTAGTGGGAAAGAGGTAGAGCTGGAAGAGGTTCCAGCACCATAAACTACAACTAATGATTTAGTAGAACCAGAGGATTCAGTAGTGCCCGACGAACCCCAGCCTCTCCGCCGATCTAGTAGGGTTTCTCGTCCACCTGAGAGATACTACGGTTTTCTCATTGACGGTGGAAGCAAAGATTGCATCATGGAGGATGATGACCCAACTAGTTTCGAGCAGGCCATCACGAGTAGAGACTCAGTGAAATGGCTGGATGCAATGCGGTCCGAGATGGAATCCATGTACACCAACAAAGTATGGACTTTGGAAGTTGCTCCTGAAGGGGTAAAACCCATTGGGAGTAGGTGGATCTTCAAGAAAAAACTTGGTGTAGATGGGAAAGTGGAGACTTTCAAAGCTAGACTTGTTGCAAAAGGTTTTGGTCAAAGACCAGGTGTGGATTATGACGAAACCTTTTCTCTAGTAGCTATGCTTAAATCCATCCGGATCATGCTTGCCATCGCTGCATATCATGACTACGAAATCTGGCAAATGGATGTTAAGACCGACTTTCTAAACGGTGATTTAGAAGAGTGCGTGTACATGACTCAGCCAGAGGGCTTCGTAGACAGTGGGAGCAGCGGGAAGGTGTGCAAGCTGCTTAAATCCATTTATGGATTAAAGCAAGCATCGCGGAGTTGGAACATCTGCTTTGACGTCGTTATCAAAGAGTTTGATTTCGTCAAAAACCTAGATGAACCTTGTATCTACAAGAAGGTGGCAGAGAGTAAGGTTGTCTTCCTCGTATTGTACGTGGACGACATACTCTTGATAGGAAATGATATTCCTATGCTGCAATCGGTCAAGCTCTTCTTATCACAAAGATTCTCAATAAAAGATCTTGGTGATGCCTTCTGCATATTGGGAATTAGGATCTATAGAGATAGATCCAAACGGATATTGGGATTGTCCCAATCCAGGTACATTGAAACCATACTAAAGAGGTTTAGTATGGAAGAATCCAAGCGTGGGAACTTGCCCACGATCTCTGGAGTCACTCTCTCTAAAGAGATGTCTCCCAAGACTGATTTGGAGAGAGCTCGCATGCAAGGGATACCCTATGCTTCGGCTGTAGGCTCTATCATGTACGCGATGCTATGTACCAGACCCGATGTAGCATACTCACTAAGTGTAGTGAGTAGGTATCAAGCTGATCCTGGAGAGAGTCACTGGACAGCTGTGAAGAGCATTCTCAAGTACTTGCGAAGGACTAAAGAGATGCTCTTGGTGTATGGTAACGGAGCACTCCAAGTGGAGTCCTTTACCGATTCGAGCTTCCAGAGTGATAAGGACGGCTCTAAGTCGCAGTCGGGATTTGTCTTTACCCTTTACGGAGGGACGGTTAGCTGGAAGAGTTCCAAGCAGGAGACCGTGGCAGACTCGACGATGGAGGCTGAATACATCGCTGCCAACGATGCTGCCAAAGAGGCTGTCTGGATCAAGAAGTTCATTACTGAACTTGGAGTGGTTCCTTCCATTGAGCATCCAATACCTTTGTATTGCGATAACAATGGAGCGGTGGCTGTGGCCAAGGAACCCAGGTCCCATCAGCGATCCAGGAATATTCTGAGGCGGTATCACCTGATCCGGGAGATAGTTGATCGCCGGGAGATCGAGGTCAGGAGGGTTGACACGAAGAACAACACGGCGGATCCACTCACGAAGGCCATTCCTCAGATACAGTTTGAGAGACTCTTCGGGATGCTCGGTATGCGATACTACAGCAGCTGGCCCTAGTGCAAGTGGGAGATTGTTAGTTGTATGTATGCCCTAGAGGCCAGTATTGTACAGATGATGTATATTATATTGGATGCTTGGACATATATAGAGATGACTTTCTTGCTCGATATGATAGTATGCTATCTGGTTGCTCTTTATCTTAACATGTATACTAGTCTCTTTAAACCGTCTTATAGTTACATGTTGGTAAAGCCCTTAGGATGTGTACTTGACTACCTGGACTATGATGCAGATCATACTAGTGGGGAAATGGTAGTCCATAAGTACATCCTTCAAGGTCCCTAGTCGTAGGTGTATCGAGACGGGGCATCGATATACCAGTGTAGACTAGCGTATACGCTTCTCGACCCATGAGATGGGCGATGGATGAGCCCATATCCATTGGTGTTTAACATCAGAGATGGTATACGGGTGCTTAGTGGAGACTGGGTACACTGGACGGACTCACCCAGAACTCCCAGATGGTATTATACCTCACGTCAGATGGCAGTTCTCAAGTGACACTTGTGCAGGTTAGTCTATAGACCCGAGATCGTCATAGAGTCTTGTGTGATTGCCACTGTGCTTTGATCTCCATCTTACCACGTCCATGAGGGCGTGCAAAACGGTGGTTTTTGGGTACAGTCTCGAGTCACATGGAGGCAATGAGCGATAGGCGGGGTTTCGTCTCTCCCGGTATTGGGGGTTGATGTTGCGCTGTGCTCGATTGGCCGTAACAGGGAAGTCCCTGGCCAAGGCTGATTCAGAGATTTGCTGGTAAGTGTTACCAGTAGTTTCTCGACCCGTTATGAGCCTCACAACGGCACGACTTATCAGTTATTGGAGTCTGACGTTTACCACCCCTAGACTTGATATGCGACATATCAGACGAGGAGACCGGACTGCACGGTAGTGTCACCGATTGGCTCCACGGGAGTTGTAGCAGGTTCGCTTGTTCTCTTCTGATCGCTCAATACCCAGGTGGCCGTTACGTTTAGCTGACCGCTTACGGCTTGGGGGTGCTTGATATGATCATCACCCACTGCCGGCGTATTGACGAGTCTCAGAGTCCCACAATGGAGTTTCCTAGTCCAGGCGAAACGTTGTGGTGCGCGTATGCGATATGCGCATGGACCCGATTAAAATGCGCGTATAGGATATCGTGTATTGATCGGGCGGCTTGCTTTTGGTGGGGTCATATGTGATGTGACCGGATTGATAAATCAAGTGTTGATTTATTAATTAACCATTAGTTTCTCACTTGAAATCCTTTCTTGAGTTAGTTGGATGTATGCATGCATGTATGCCTTCTTTTTGATTCATGCACATATAGATGTACATTTACACATACATACATGCATCATCTTTCATGGTTGCTTATACATGGAATATGATGGCAATATAAGACTCACACCATGGTTTTAATATGGATTATTATTGTATTTATACTAAAACATAAAAGGAAATAAAAAGGGTTCATTATTGATTTGTTTCTACACTCTTGTTTTGACCTAACCATTCTCACCCACCTTTTAACCTTAGGTAAAGTTTCCTTTTGTGTTTTAACTCAAGTTCAATAATGAATTCGTTGTTTTAACCATGGTTTGAGACGAGAACAAGAAAATATATAAAGATATATTTTCATTTTTCTTTACAAGAGTTATCCTTTTCACTCTTGAAAAAGATATTGCCATCATCTTCTTCTTCCTCTCTCATGTTGCTCTCTAGTTCTTTGTAGTGAGCAATATACTCATCAAGATTGGATTTTGAAGTGAGAAAGAGAACCACAACACCATTCTACACAAGTCTAGCTCACTTGTTTGGAGTGTTAGCTTGATTTCGTTCACTTGATCGGATAAAGTTGCAAGCTTGGACAAAGCGGACTCCGGGTGGATCATCGGTGACCTCCAGGAGTTCAAGAGAAGCTTTTTCAAACCCCAAGTAGCCGAGGAGTCTAGCGTAGGGAGCTACAAAGGTTGTACTCTCTAAACCCCATCTATTCTTTCATATTTTGATGTGAAATTTTTAGAAACCCTAATTTTCTAGGAACGATCCGATGTTTGTTAACTTAGCTCCCTAAAGACTCCACCTTTGGTTCATGTGATGCATCCAAACCCTTCATGAGGTGCTAGGCTAGCCTTTCAATTATTATATATTGCTATATATATACTAGTAGATGTTGTATATGTTTTACACCCGCGCTAGTTCATCCCCCGCTCTGTCGTTAGTTAAGTAACCTAACGGGTGATGACGGGGCTCAGTTGAGAATGCGGATGGCATATACATACATCATATTTTCGTTCTTTTATGGTGTGATTAATTGATAGGACTACGTTGATTCAGATCAATGCAAGTAAAACAGACCTATTCGATATTGTTGGAACAAATTTTCAAAAGCTGTTATTATAAGGACGTTTTCTTTTCTTTTGCACAGCGGTATTCGGTTATGAATATCCAGCACCCCATTCGACGAGGCAAAGGCCGAGATCCCTTCATCGGGAGTGACCCCTTTGGCAGAAGTTTGCGTCAGGGTAATAACTTCACTATAGTCGATTACATTTTTCTTTGCATCGCCGTACTCAGTGGGAATATCCTGCACCTCATTCTACGAGGAAAGAGATGAGATCCCTTCATCGGGAGTAACCTCTTTATCAGAGGTTTTCGCCACTATATATTTGTAAAAAGCTATCCGATTCCTTCAACGATATCAAGTTCATTACGTTAAAAGTTTTTCACCAAAAATCATTCGTAGCCCTCCGCCATTTCAGACGGGTAGCACTTAGTATTCATGCTATGTTTTTTAGCCTTCGTCAAGGCATAGTGTATGGTAGCTGCTTGTTACCTTTCTATTGCATAGATAGATGCGTTGGTTTGGGACAGTCCTACAGCCTTGTTGGCCTTCGTCAAGGGCGAGTACGGGTGGGTTCAAATTAACCTGGACATTGACGGGTAGAACTTGACATGTGACTTATGATTTGTTGGCATTCGTCAAGGTCATAAGAGCATGGGGTAAAAATCACATCGGGGGTTTCAAACATACAGGAAACTTTCCAGGCATGAGCATACCTTCTAGAGTGTGATAACGTGAGTAGATTCCATCAGATTATCATGCGATGATAGTTGGATCCCGATACCCACTGATGAGTTGGTTTACTCTTTGGGTGGTTTTAGATGATCCCGACTAATTCTTCTTTCAGGTTTGAAGGAGAATTTGACGATACAGTGGGAGACATCCTTATTAGATAAAGTGATTAACCATTCTGATTTAGGTTAGAGTGAACACAGAGTGTTTTTTTCTCTTTCTCTTTGGCAGCGACCATGTCCAGACCCTACACTACAACTCAGGAACCAAGTTGACCGAACTTTCTTAAAACACTGGCCTTTGGATTGTCAAAGTTGCATACATCATTGCCACTCCTATTTTTACCCTTTGCATTTCTCCGGAATATTCCGTATCACTACGAAGATCCACAGTTATTGGATATGACCATCGTATAGTTACATACAAACTCGAAGAAACTTGTTTCAAATTCGAGGATGGTTTCCGGTTCTGGAGAAATTGAATAGGACTATTCAGTTGTCTTTTCCTTTTACCTTCTCTCAGGTTGTGAGGGCTCCTAGGATTAGGAGAGGGTACACCTATTGCGCTTATTGGATAGTTTTCTTCCAAACCATAGGCAGGTGCCCAAAGGTGTGGAAGGAAGAAAACTAATTAGCCTAAGGTAATAAGTGAAGAAAAATAATGGGATTGAAAGAGGGAAAAGTATATTGCGACTGCTATCATTCACGACCAAACCATGTATTTCATTGCAACTCCTACTTCACCTTTGAATTTCTCCAGAACACCCCGTATCATTACGAAGATCCACAGTTATTGGATAATCCATCATACTCGAAGGAACTTGTTCCAGTTCGAGGATGGATACTGGTTCAGGAGAAATAGAATAAGAATTATTTGGTTGTCTTTAATCTTTACCTACTCTAAGGTTACGAGGGCTCCTAGGATTAGGAGAGTACACCTATTACGCTTATTGGATAGTCTTCTTCCAAACCATAGGCTGGTGCCGAACGGTAGGGAAGGAAGAAAACCATTTCGCCTAAGGGTGGTGTACAGAAGGTAATGAGTAAAGAAAAATAAAGGGATTTATAAAGTTGGCAAAGAGATATACGGTTACAGTCATGAATCTGGATAGTGGAAGAGGCATTACTAGGAATACACGGATTCCCCTTCGAAACATTTTCATGTTTCAGTTTCACTATGCGTTGTTAAAAGAAAACTGATTTCCCAATTAGATCCTTACTCCAGGGTATGTATTTACCAGGTTTTGATTCTCACATATGTATGGTTTTACAGATGATGAGTAGGAGTAAGTTATTAGGAATTAAGTGATCATCCTCATTATATCGGAATTCGTTGTAATTGGTGATATTTGAGGAAATCACCTGGGTTTTGCCTGATGGAAAATATTTGGTTTTGAATATCCGTTGTTATGCACCAATTTCAAACTGATATATCTGTACGTTTATTTTATAAAGTGACATATAACTTTTTGAAATTATGTCCATGACATTTACCTATATCAGTTGATGATTAGGTAAGGAGCATTAAACAGCGGTGTAATTTTTCTTAACCACGGTGCGTTTTCAACCTACGATGCACAGGGTTTGAGTTATTCAACTCAGAGGACTTATACAAAGTATTATATGTTTTCCAGTGTCCATTAGGACAGAGGGGTTGGTCCCTGTACTATATTCTGATTACTTGTAACTTCTCCAGTTTTAGATAAGTATTTCGTTGAAATACAAGGTCCAAGTTTTGAGAAGTTATAGGTACAAGATTAAAGTAGAGAACCATGTGTTGCAAGTAACAGAATTCTTCAAGATAATCGAAGAGGTAGATACTTGTATTTGGTATTCAGTTGATAGTAATAGTTTTGGGAACTTGCTTCTCTTTCAGGTTACTCATATCTGGATGCACTCCTAAGTTGAGTAATACTGATCGGCCTCTCTCCATTCAATTGACATACACTGGAGACAGCTGCATGATTTGAATCTGGTTCCAATTAAATCAGTGTTTCTGTTTCTATATTGTATATAGAATCTTTCATATCTTATCGATGTTAAGTATATGGAGTTGTACGGCTTATGCTTAAAACTAGACCCTGGATGACTCAAGGCACGTTTCTGTAATGGCGGTTTGTGGGTTAACCCGGGCTATGACGAGGGTTAACTTTCTAGCATCTGGAAGATCAATAGTGATATTGTTCTTGACTCGCCACATTTTTAGCAAAATGGATTTTTTCAGAAAACAGTAGTGGAAGTATGGTAGAACTGGAAGTGATTCCAGAACCACAAACGATTACTGAAAGTTTAATAAGAACCTAAAGATTCAATCGGGTTTGACATTCCATTAGCCAGTCCGTAGATATAGTGGGTAACCTCAGGCGCCCGAGAGGTACTTCGGTATCCTCAAAAACGGTGACAGGGAGGTTCTTGTTTACCCAGACTTGCCATTACTGCTGTTCTAGACAATGAGACCCGGAAGGAGGATGAGTATAGCGTCGTTCTAAACTAGCTTTAGAAGTGCACGTGTATATTACTCTGCCAGAGGGTTATTGTAGTCAGTGGGAGCAGCGGAAGCATAGTTGACAAGTAGCTTATGTCTATTCATAGACTAAAGCAGATATAGCGAAGATAGACCATCTATTTTTGATGTGAAATTCATGGGCTTTGACTTCATCAAGATAGGGGATGGATCTGTTAAGAAAGTAGTAGGGTATTATTTCCTGGTATTTGTATGACATACACATAGTAGGAAGTGAATTTCCTATACTACGATCGGTTATACTATGGTTGTCATACAGTGGTTTCTCTGCATAGGATATGGATATAATATTAGGCATTCTGGATACTAGATCTATGGTTTTAGATCTAGATTTTGGTAGTTTCCTAATCTGGGTACTTTGACACTATTCTAAAGGTATTTAGAATGGAAGACTCCTGGCATGGTGGTGTACCTGCAGGTGATGGAGTCACCTTCTCTAAAGGTGTCTTACAGACTAAAGGGTAGAGGGATGAGCATGATTGGTATATCACTTGCCTAGGCAATTGAGTCAATCATGAGATGTCAAGTACCACACAAGATGTTTTTTCACTAGATGCAATAAGTTGATATATTAATCCAGTCCTCGAGAAACGTTCGAAAGCAGTTTATGAACATAAGTGGATGTTCTAGGATTATGATAACGACAGCCTCCTTCGGGAGACAGTTATCATTCCAGGCTTCCAAGGTGACCTGGATGACAGAGTGACTGTCAGAGTTATAGTTTTCCCTTTATCGAGGGGCAGTAGTTTAGACAGGTGGTCCAAGAGGATACTGAGGGAGGCATGGCGCAGGATACTGATTAAATTCAGTTGACGATACAGTCTAAGAAGATTACTGGATTTGGAGTTCATTTGTGAACCGGGTCCCATCAGATATCCAGACATATTCTAAGACAGGTATTGCTCATTTCGGGAGGTGGCTTTCTCCGTAAACTTGAGATAAAGAGAGACATAGAAAAAAACAACAGAGCGGATCCACTCACTGAGGCCATTTCTCGAACGCAATAGTTTTACAAACGAGCTTTGTGAAACTGATTAGTAGAGAAGTTGGGTGGTCGGTATCACACGGGCTGTGAGTATGCGACATCGCAATAATTTGCCTTAAGTTCAAGTGGGAGATTGTTGGCTATAGTGCCCTCAAGTCAATTATTGGATCGCATGCACGTGATTGCAATGATTGAGGAAGGACCTATACAGGCAGAACAGTCTTACTCGAGATGATAGTATGCTATCTGGTTTGTCTTTATCATCATGTACATACTTCAGGTGAGATTACATATCACTATTACATGTGGATAGAGCCCATAGGATTCTTGCTTGACTACCAGCAGTATGATGGAGATCATATACGTGAGAGTTGGGAAGTCTATAAGCACTTCCTTAAAGTGTCCCCAGTCTTGAGAGTTTCGAGACTGTGCATCGATACTCCGATAGTAGACTAGTGTATACGGATCGAGACCCCGACGAGGGACAGTGGCCGGTCTCACAAGCCACTGGTGTCAGGTTGTTCACCTAAGATAGTATAAAGGTGCTCATTGGGTTATGAGTACACTGGATGGACTCGTCGGGAACATGCTAGTTGGTATTATACATATTGTCAGATAGCAGTTCCCTAGTGACATGTGTACAGGTTAGTCTATCGACCTGAGATCGCCATTTTTCTTGTGTGAGTTCCCACTGTGCTTTGATTACTACCCTACCATGGCTCAAAGAAGTCGTGCAAACAGGTTTTAGTTGGGTACAGTCCCGAGCCACATGGAGGTAGTGAGCGGATCGTCAAGGGATTCGTCTCTCTCGGTATTGAGGGTAGAGGTCGCGGTGTGCACGGGTGGCCATCACCAGAAATCCTTGGCCAAGGTAGTCAAGAATTACTGATTCAGATCAGTAGTTTCTCAGGTGGTGATGGGCTTCATACCGACACCAAAAATCGCGTTATTAGGGGTCTGACTTTATCCACCCCCTAAACCCGATATGCAATACTCATAGACGAACGAACCGGACTATACAGATATTGTCACTATCAGGCTCAGTAGGGTTTCTGGATGAGTTCGCTCGTCAGCCTCCCTTTCGCTCAATACCTGGGCAGCCATTACGTACAGCTAGTGCCACTGACGTACTTGTGGTTAAACCCACTGCCAGCGTATTGACGAGTCTTTAGAGTCCGACATAGAGAGTTTCCTAAGTTTGGGAAAAACGTTGTAGAGACCGTATGGTTTTATGGAAGGGTTCGATCATATACGTGCACTTATGCACAGATCATGATCGGACGAATAATACTAGTGGGCTTTGGTTTAAACCGGATCCTAGTATTATATTGTTGGATTATTTTCGTCTCGTTGTATTCGTATTCAGTTGGAATGCGGATGCATGTATGTATATACAGATGAGGGGTATTCTTGTAATTCGTTACGAGTTTACTTTAGAAGATGCCATTCTTTTTTGTTTAAACATTTGGTTTAATGTTTTATTGTGATGGAAATTGTGAGTATAAGTTTTGGCCTTGGGCATTTATTGTGGCATGTGCTCACTTGGTGACTTATGGTCTTGGGTTTGGTGTGTGATATTTTATGCTAGGATTTTTCTTTATCTCATGAAAAGATCACACAACACACACACACACACTAAAAAGAGGGCAGCCATCACATTTTCTTCTCTTGGCTTGCTCACTTGCTTTTTTCTAGAGCTCACATTTTCCATCCATGGCTTCTTCTTCAACCTCCACTCATTCCATCTCATGTGTTAAGAATCATTGAATGTATTGAAACAAAGTAATCACACACTATCTTTACTTCACCTTGGACATCTCGGCTAGCAAATATGATGTCCGAGTTGCTTCGGTTTAGAAGTGGGAGCCCGTATAAAGAATCCTTGACATGGAGCCTCTTCGACAAGAGAGACCGGAGAGCGAACTTCGTTGGGGCAGCCGCGAGGAGCTTGGGCAGAGATTGAAGACCGAAGGACACGGATCGATCGGTATAATCTCTAAACTCCTCTTTGCATGTTTGCTAGTATTGGGTTTTTGGTTCAATCTTGTGCAGTTTTTGTTTGCGCCAAAGTTTTGAAGGTTTTTTTCCGCATTTGGCCACGGAAAGATGGCCGGGGCGCCGGCAAAACCCAGCAAGTTCCAAAAACCAACCATTTAAATCCAATTCGGAAGTCCGAATCAAAACGAAACGTGTTCGAACCTTCGCGGGGAGTTAGATCATGAAATTAACTTCGAGTCAGGGGGTTTAAAAGGGGTACGCCACCCCCGATGCGACCATGAGGTGTCCAGGGGGTGAGGCAGACCCGAAACTGCCCATGGTGGGGCAGTTTCGGGTCCCCACTGGCAAGACCACCTTGTGGTGGTCTTGGGGAGTGGGCCCAGCCTTTCGGTCCCCCCACCCAGGATTCCCCAGGATGCCTATGTACCACCCCACGGCTTCTCAGTTCAAACCGTGAGCCCGCGGGGTGTGTTAACATCTCAAACTTTCAGTTTTTGGAACTGTTTTTGTCGGCAGTTTTTGCAAGAAAAAAACGGCGGATTTCTAATTTCATAAAGATTTAACTAAGGCTTATGCAGTGGCTCTGATACCATGTTGGGTTATGCAAGCGCCCCGGCCATCAAACCGTGGCCAAATGTGGAACAAAAATTTATAAAACTTGGCGCTACCACAACCAATTACCCGGATCAACCCATAAGCCCTAGATAACAAAACATGGAAAGGAGTTAGAATGTTTATACCGAATAGATCTGTGTCCTTCGGTCTTCAACCATCATCCCAAGTTCGTAGGGGCTTTCTTGATCAAGCTTGATCTCCGGTCTCCTTCCTTCGAAGATGATCCAACCAAGAGTCTATGCAACGAGCTCCAACCTCATATCCGAGGCAACTAGGGCACCTAGATCTCTACTCTAGATACCGTAGATGAAGTAGAGAGTTATGAAGGATTAATTTGTCTCAAGACACCCAAGGATTCTCAACACATGAGAGGGTCTGGGTGGAGCTAGAGGAAGAAGAAGATGCCATGAGAATGAGGTGTTGAGAGCAACTAAAGAAAAAGAAAAAGAAATGAATAATGGCTTGTGTTAATTTTTATGTGTTGTGAGAATAAATAAATAATGGAGCCATCCAAAATATCTTCAGTCAACAAAAATATCTCAAGTCAATATAATCTCACAACAAACAAAAACCCTAAGCATGCTTGAATAGTAAGCATGGGTCACTAATTAGCCATGCCACAAAAATGCAATAAACACCTGATCCTACACCTCAATAACCTTTTAATCCAAAAAGGTCTAAACCATGATGAGGTGTAATCTTCTGAAAGTAATATTGTAATAAATCACAAGAATACCCCTCAGTCGTACATACATACCCGCATCCATATTCCGAAGAATACGAATACAAAGAGACGAAAATAATCCAACAAATATAATACTAGCATCCGGATTAAACCAAAGCCCACTAGTATTATCCGTCCGAACATCATGCGTGCACAAGTACACGTATGTGATCGAACCGTGCCGTAAAACCATACGGCTTCTACATCGTTTCTCCCGAAGCAGGGAAACCCCCTGTGTGGGACTCTAAAGACTCGTCAATACGCTAGCAGTGGGTTCAACCACAAGCACGTCAGCGGCACTAGCTGTACGTAACGTCTACCCAAGTATCGAGTGTAAGGGAGGCTGATGAGCAAACTCATCCTGAAACCCCTACCGAGCCTGATAGTGACAATATCCGTACAGTCCGGTCCATTCGTCTATGAGTATCGCATATCGAGTCTAGGGGGTGGATAAAGTCAGACCTCTACTAACACGACATTTAGTGTCAGTATGAAGCCCATCACCACCTGAAAAACTACCGATCCTAGATCAGTAATTCTCGACTACCTTGGCCAAGGATTTCTGATGATGGCCACCCGTGCACAACCGCGACATCAACCCCCAATACCGGGAGAGACGAATCCCCCGAAGATCCGTTTAGTGCCTCCATGTGGCTCGGGACTGTACCCAACAAAAACCTGTTTGCACGACTTCTTTGAGCCATGGTAGGGTAGTAATCAAAGTACAGTGGGAACTCACACAAGAGAAATGACGATCTCAGGTCGATAGACTAACCTGTACACATGTCACCAGGGAACTGCTATCTGACAACATGTATAATAGCAACTAGCATGTTCCCGGCGAGTCCGTCCGGTGTACTCATAACCCAATGAGCATCTGTATACATCTTAGGTGAACAAACTAACACCAATGGATTGTGAGACCGGCCACCGCTCCTCGTCGGGGTCTCGATCAATATACACTAGTCTACTCTGGAGTATCGATGCCCGGTCTCGAAACTCCCATGACTAGGGACATTTAAGGATGTTCCTATAGACTACCCAGCTCCCACGTATATAATCGCCATCATACTGCTAGAAGTCAAGCAAGAATCCTATGGGCTCTATCAACATGTAATAGTGATCTGTAATGTCACCTAATATTGTATATGATGATAAAGACAAACCGGATAGAATATTATCATCTCGAGTAAGATTGTTCTACCGGTATAGCTCCTCCCTCAATCATCATAATCACATGCATGCGACTATGATAATTGCCTTGATGGCACTATAGCCAACAAGGTATGAATCTCATACACCCAAGTCCAGTGTATCATCTAGCATGACACAAAAAGAATACATTAATATATATCACATATATATTTAAATGTATTAAAAGAAAAGAAATTCTTAAGTGAGCTAATATTAGTTAATATATATTAATATATCAAATATATTAAATTATTAAATCAACACTTGATTTAATAACCCGGCTATATCGCATACAACCGACTAATATCATTTACATGTATGTCAAATATACATATAACAAATTATTGAATCAACACTTGATTCAATAATCCGATTATATCACATATCATGATATTAGAATACGGTATTACATACACGTATTAATCTCGGTCCCGTACATATCACATATGTGCCTTACTTCGTTTCGCTTGAGCCAGGAAACCTTTGCGTAGAACTCTAAAGACTCGTCAATACGCCAACAGTAGGTGATGATCATATCAGTCACCTACAAGCCATCAGCGGAACTAGCTGGACGTAACGGCTACCCAAGTATTGAGCGATCAGAAAATCAACAAGCAAGCTTATCCATACTCCCATGAATCCAATAAGTAACATTACCATACAGTCCGGTCACTTCGTCTAATATATCGCATATCGAGTCTGGGGGTGGTAAACGTCAGGTCCCAATAACTTGATAAGTCATGCCGATGTGAGGCTCATAACGGGTCAAGAAACTACTGATAACACTTATCAGTAAATCTCAGTATCAACCCTGGCCAAGGACTTCCTGTTATGGCCAATCGAGTACAACGCAACATCAACCCCAAATACCGGGAGAGGCGAAACCCTTTCTATCGCTCATTGCCTCCATGTGACTCGGGATTGTACCCAAAAACCACCAGTTTGCACGCTCTCTTGAACGTGGTAGGATGGAAATCAAAGCACAATGGGAATCACACAAGACTCTATGACGATCTCGGGTCTACAGACTAACCTTTACCAGTGTCACCAGAGAACTGCTATCTGACGTTAGGTATAATACCATCTAGGAGTTCTCGGCGAGTCTTGTTCAGTGTACCCAGTCTCCACTGGGCACCCGTATACAATCTTTGATGTCAAATACCAATGGATGTGGGATCATCCATCGCCCATCAAATGGGTCAAGAAACGTATACGCTAGTCTACTCTAGAATATCGATGCCCCGTCTCGATACACCCACGACTAGGAACAATTAAAGGATGAACTTGTGGACTACCCTAGCCCCACTAGTATGATCTGCATCATAATCCTGGTAGTCAAGTACACATCCTAAGGGATTTACCAACATGTGAGAGCAAGACAGTATCACAATACTAGTCTACATGTTAAGATAAAGAGTAACCAGATAGCATACTATCATGTCGACCAAGAAAGTCCTCCCTATATATGTCTAAGCATCCATTATAATATACAATCATGTACAATAATGGCCTCTAGGGCATACATCCAACTAACATATCTAATCAGGATGGCTCTCACTCTTTCCTCGAATTCTCCTCTAAACCTTAAAAGAAGAATTAGTCGGGATCGTTCGCACCTTACAAGTTCACTAACCGTTCAGCAAGGTGAATATTGGTACTCCGAGGGAGGTTTCCCGTGATCTCGCACGGACCTAATTAAAATAAACCTCATTTCCGCAGAGACGTAGCCCCGTTAACACTTTTCTAGACACCTAATAGGTTAGCTAATTGTGAAGTGAAAAATATTTCCCAAGAGTAATCATACTCATCAGTGGGATTGGGATCCAACTATCATCACGTGATAACCTAGATGGAAGCCACTCTAGTCACCTCACTCCAGAAAGTATGCAACACTAGCAAGTTTCATGTATATTTGAAACTCCCGATATGGTTTTTGCCCCTTACGGTTTATGACCTTGACAAAGGCCAACAAACCATAAACCACTAGTCAAGTTCAACCTATCATTATCCTGGATTAATTTAGACCCACCCATATAAGCCCTTGCCAAAGGCCAACAAGGCTATACGTCTGTCTTAGATAATCGCATCTCTATGCAACAAAGAAGCAATGTCTAGCTACCGTACACTACGTCTTGAGAAAGGCTAACAAACACAGTACGAATACTAGGTACTACTCATTCGAAATGACAGAGGGCTACGGCTCAGTTTTTGGCAAAAAACCCTTTAACGTAATGAACTTGATATCGATGAAAGAACCGAGTAGTTTTGAAAAGGAGTGGTTTAGGCTCTGCTTTTGAAAACTAGTGGTTTTGAAGAAAACCAAGTAACCTATAGTAACATAAACTTTTGCTAAAGAGGCCACTCCCTGTGAAGGAATCTAGGCTCTTGCCTCCTCGAATGAGGTGCTGGATATTCCTAACCGAATACCACTATGCAAAGCGAAAGAATATGCCTATAGTTTTTCGAAATTTGTTCCAACAACATTTTTTAGGTTTCTTTTTCCTTACATTAATTAAAATTAATGTGGTCCCATCAATTAAATCCTATCACACCAGAAAAGAACGAAAATAAAATGTATGTATCTGCTTTCTGCATTCGCCACTGAGCCCCGTCATGCACTGTTAGGTTACTTAACTACCGGCAAAACGAGGACTGGACTAGCGCGGATGCAAAATATATACAACATCTACTAGTATATATAAATATATTAATATATATATCCATTAGTCCCAGACATGATATAAGCAACATCATAAAACAGCGATAAGCAACATTGAATAACGGATAATCTAGGAGCCTCGAGTTTCATTTGAGCCACAAATGAAACCCGACGTTCCTCGGTCGCGTGGATAGCCTGTGCAATGAAGAACCAAAACCCCTACGAGTGCAGCAAGTTACCTGCCAATCCCGGAAGTGAGGCCACCCCAATCAACGAAGTGAATGGGCCACCCAGCACTTCACGGAATTCGGTAACTTGAGCACCCCTCCGTGGGAAATCTTATACCCCCTATGAGTGCAGTGAAAAGCCTGCCAATTCTAGAGTAAGTCACCCCGGTCTCAATGCCATGAGATGTGGGCCCGTTGCACTCTAAAACCCGGCTATTCGAGCATTCCTCCATGGGTTAATCCTAATACAGAAAAGAAAATATATATACAATGGTGATATCGACCTCAACTCGGCCATACCCTGATAAAAGAATATACAAACTGGCGGAAACAACAGTTCACATGTCGGACGCTCACCCCGTAATAATGAATATATAAATGAATCTAAACTGTACAACAACCATTGCACTATGGGCTATCCAACACGACAATCCGAATAAACCATCATGGATATAAACATCACAGCAGCAAAAACAAGTATGTGCAACCCCGTCTAAATGACATATAGCAAATAGATGACGTTTGAAAACACATACACAATGTTCAGTCGAAAATATCGCACTTTTGATATGACATTTTCCTTACTTTTCTTAAATATCTAATGGTGTTTATTATAAATATAGAACATATTTGGGTTTATCTATAAAAATACTATTTACCATATGTTTATATATTATGATTAACATCATGAAGGAAAATGTATGCATACAATATTTATATAATATTTTTATTATGCATATCATATCAGATATCCTTAACCAATATTGTCAAAATATAATATCATATCAAATGGTTAGGATAGCATCTCAAAAATACAAATATTACTAACATTATTCATTGAGATATTGTGCATGAGTTGGCTCAAGTCAGGAGAGCGGGATATCGAGATGTCGGGAATCAAAAATCTACCGATGAAGTTAAATAAAATCAAAGAATCAATACTGGCAGAGACTCGGGCAATATTTTCAAGTTCCAGACATCAAATAAATCTCCATGTGTCACATCGAAGCATACCCAGAATTTTGAAGCCAAGATCCCACCAAACAACCGCGGTTCCGCGGCCAAACCATGCAATATGCGGCGGATCCGCGGTCGATTCACCGAGTTAGGAGTTGGGATTTTGTGGTTTGGATCATCACAACAAACCCTAATTCTGGGGATCTTTGGTTTCTTGTTTTGGGGCTATATAAAGGACCGAGGGCTGATTGGTAAATTTCCACCGTGTCGTATTTAGAAAGAATTTGAAATTACCGTAATAAAAACTGCGCCGCGTGTAGCGAGCCGTGATGAGTACGGGTCGTCCACGGGGAGATAGTAAGTTTTCAAGCTTGTTTTAACGAGTTAATACCGTGTTTTGAGTTGTTGTTAACGCTAAGTGTCGTGACTAGGATATGTTCAATAAAAAGACTAGTTAAGGGTAGTTTTAGGTTAGTTTATGTGAGGATGATGTTTGCCGGATCCTTATAGACCCAATTTTGATATTGACACTAAGGCAATAGGCAACAACGTGGATTAGGGAACTTGAAATACGGTATTTGCAATTTTGAGCTAAATCCGTATTCCTTGTCCCTTGTCCTTCCGTTGATGTCTATTGACCTTATCCTTCGACAAACCACTTGCAACCCGGTCACGATTAGGATTCACAGCTATCGTGGTAGGATAGGATGCCTAACGGAGTGGAATTGCGAGTTGTTTGCTCGGAGTTTCAATTGCAAAGTTAAGGTTTTTAAGGTTTTAGCAAAAAAACATTTTCCAACACAAACTAACCATATTCTACCCTTAACAAGTGAATCGATTACTCTCACATATTTACGATACAAAAAATAGAAAAAAAAAGAGTAAGGCAACAAAATGAAAAATGCAAGGAAAGAAAGACAAAGAGAGAACCGATAAATCAACGTGCAAATTCCTTCAACTGTTCTTTAATCTGTATCAATGTGAAATCCAAATACCAAACTTTAAGGTTGCAAACTCACTTAAGAGGTTGCAAGATCAAAGTAAAGCAAGGATTTCAAAAGTTCAAGTATGTAAAAAGCAAGACATATGAAATGAAATGAGAACTTTTATTGAATTTCAACAAGATACAACTAATCTTGAATTCAAGAACCTAAATTTTAAGCTTGCAAGTTCAATGAAGAAGTTGCAAGGTCAAGACAAAGGGGTAAGAGCTTAAGAGTTCAAAGGGAAAGCAAATTACAAGTGTTCTAAAGCAAAACTAAAGAAAAAGTCTCCCTTCCCCTTGCCCCTTGGTCTGGTATTTATAGGTTTCAATCCAGAATAAACAAACAATAAAAATAACATGATGTGACCCAGATAAACCACCAGAAGAAAAATGGGGCAAATTGGAGCAAGAAAAACCGGCGGCGCCGGTTTTTGGAGAGGTCTCGCCGGATTTTTGTAGGCCAATGGGTCTCGTCTTGGTTCTGTGATGTTGTGTGTACTCTACAAGCTTACTGGCATTGCTTGATTTCTTGATAACAACATGTGCTGCTTAGTAGCTTTTGGAGGGAAACCTTGATTCTTCAAATCACATCAACTCTTCTAGCATTTAATGCACATGTTCCCTACTTGCATAATTTCATCATGTTATGTAGCCAAGGCAGCCCAACCATGGTCCATGTGCACACTTTACTGTGTTGGACCAAAATTGTGTGCACACATTTATTTGCAAAAAGAACTCTTTGGACAATGATCGGTTTTGTGTTCTGTTTGCAGTGTCGGCTTCCAAACGTTATGTTCGTGATTTTGAGTGTGTTTCCAGTATTTTATCACGAACACCTGTAATCTGTATTACTGAGCAGACACTGGTTAATAGTACCGATATATAGAAAAATAGATAATGAATGAGCGGTATTAAAATGCAGTTTTTAGTGATAAACAGATAGCCCCAAACTTATTATTTGCTTGTCCCGAGCAAAACAAAAAATTCTAACCTCACTTTCACAGGGAATGCGATTCTACCGAGATGGTGCAACAAGCCGTTAAACCTCTAGGTGTCCCTAGTATGAGGAATGTTGTCTCCTGAGGGTTTTCAGCGGATTTCATCCATAAAATCCCGTCAAGCTAGTTTTGCGAAATAGCTATGATTCTAACCCTAAGGTTTTGTTTCAAAGCTAGCAATTCTATTATCCTAAGTTAGAAATATCGAACCTTTATTTTTCACACCTCGCTTCTTATTTAACTTAAGATCCTATATGTCTTTAAGTGCGGTGAAAATAGTGTCGTTAAGTTTCAAAAGGATCGATTAAAGTCGTCATGTCACAAAATAAAGCCCAGATAAAAACATTAAAAGGATCACACAAGTTTTATAAAGAGTTAAGTACATCTCAAGTTTCGTTTTCCAGTTAGGTTTCCAATTCAGAATTTCTATCTTCCTTAATAGGAAACTAGGTCTTATTTTTCACTCCTCCTTTAACTTGTTTTCGTTTCTTACACACCTTCGTAAACGTGCAATAGTCTTCATCATAGGTGTCACGACCCGAAGGTACGGAACGTGACTGCACTTAATCTACGAAACGTCTCAAGACGCAACGTAATCTAAGTAAGCCAAAGCCCAGAAAAATAAACCGTTTAACAAATAGAGTGAAGGAAAACATGTTTTAAATCAGGTGGTTTTAATAAATAAGTGGAATTACACCTTTAAAAGTAACATCACATTTTTTCGAAAATTTCAACAGAGTCCCCTTTGTAAATAGTGGCCCCCAAATGGGTACAACATATGAAAATACATATAAATGATGAAATAAGGCATCCCCAAGTGGGAGCTAGCACTTCGCCAATGGCGGAATCTCAACCACATGCAATATGTATATCCAAAACAACAAGCATCTGAAAGCAAGAAATAAGGAAATACCACATCGGCTCAAGTGAGCATCGACACTAAACCACAAATACAATTCCCACGAGTCTCACCGTCTAGTCAAATATACAAGGGTAGATAGAGTATACAAGATACAATAATATACATGATGGGATAAAATATCCTCGCAACCAACCTACGAGCAATGCCGCAAGTCCAAGAAAAAGGAACAAAATGAGGAAGTGCGCCGGCTGCTACTGTGCTGACGGGTCGGACCTGCAAGATACTGTGGCACAACGGGGGTGAGTTGCCAACTCGTGAGTAGTAAGTAATATCTAATAAGGCTATCGTAAGCATGCACGCAATTCCGTCACAGCCTACATATACTAATGTGATGTGATGCACTGGTATGTATGCAACATGAATGCATAAACAACACGAGATCTGAATATGTTTAATACAAGAAAATCTGTATTCTTATCTTAGTAAAACTTTTGTAATTTAACTATAGTATCATCAATGAAATAAAAAGAAATCCGTCTAAAGCATCGACACCAAATATGAATATCTCAATGTCTCGACATCTCAGGTCTCAATACCTCGATGTCATAATGTATCAATATCTCAATATCTCGAGCTCCGGCAATACGAACTGGCCCATATCATCAATCTCAAGACTATGTCGATATCCTCCGGATATCCACCACGTCACAAATAACCGGTCGGTAGTGCTCCCCTGCCGGACTCAACGCCATCATCTGCGACCATCTTGCCCCGGAGTACCGCACCGGGTCCACCATGCACCCACAGACGGTTCCTCCTCCTCCTCCTCGAATCGGGTGTATGATACCGCTCAAGAACCGAGAAATCTCATGGTGGACGATACATACATAATATCATGAGAAAACCGCAACTTACATTATTAAAATGATAACGGTTTATCAAATTCTTGCGGTTTTCCTAAAAATCCAGAAATCTCATAATACTGAAATCCTTAAGAAAAATCATTATATGTACACATTTCGGTGATGATGAATGCCTATGGTATCAACAATATGAAATACGATGCGTGACTAGAAAACTATGCATGAACGATGATGCAATGAGGTATATGCATATGACTAACAATCCTACGTATCCATCCTGATGAATTGAATATACAAATACAGGTTTACGAATCATATATTTTGCAATGGTTTTATATTCTGATTTAAACAAGCTATATAGTGTTCGTGGCATAGCAATTACCAAGGTGTGTGTGTCCACATGAATAGTGCACGTACCGCATAAACCAATGGTAATGGTGCAAGTGTCCTGTGAGATGATATCACCTATATATATATATATAAAAGATGATGCGATGCAACGAGATGAATAATTAGGAACTACGCATATAATGCAAGTACTAAAAGAAATTCTAACTATCGGGTGCCTTAAGCCATCCAGACGATTCCCCCGTAGATGTGCACATCTACTCACCGGGACGCCTCAGCTAATCTGATCCGATCTCCGTCCTGTCTTTCCGCGCCGCGTCCAACGCCTCTGCACCCGATCCTAGAATCGCACACAAGCAATAAAGAATAAATATATAAATGATCATGGACATAACGAAACAAGATAACCAACGCGTACTAATTAGGCGCGCACGCACTTGTGCACAAAACGCGCTCGCAACAACACCAAAACCACCACTAGGGTCGCTAATACATAACCACTACCAAGTCTAGAACCCAATTGCGCATTCACAATACATTAAACATCATAGGGAATAGGTTATAGCTCAATTCAACCTCAAACTTACTTAGAACCTATTTATACCAAAAACCTAGTAAGCAATAATTCCCATTTTAGTTCAAAACTTGATATTTTAACAAAACTAGTGGCCACAATATTCATTTAATAACTTAATTAGACCACACAAACCTTTACTAAAATTTTATCTCACCTATTTACATTAATTATAAAAATCCAGTTTGCAAGATAGTTTATTTAAGGCAAATTAAATGTAGCAATTAGCAATTTAGCAACTAGATTAGGCTTTGCATGCCCACCAGATGTTAACTACATATTTAAACCATGATCAAATGATATAAAACCCTAATTTGATCCAAACCCTATTCTTGAAATTCCTAACTTGCAATTAAAACCTAATTAAATTTGATTTAAAGTAATAAAACAACAAGTTAGCTATAGGGTTAAGATTATACCTCCACAAACATGATATCAACATGCAAACTTGCCTCCAAAATGGTCTCTTGCTCCAAGGATTCAAGCTAGTTTGGCTAAAGATTATAGGGTAAAGAATTAATTAAGAATTATTGAGGTTTTATATTGATTTTTGATGAATTTATAAAGAGTTTTGAGTAGGAATTGAAGTGGGAAAATCAGAATGGCTGCCATCGGGGGGGGGGGGCTCGGTCATGAGAGAATGAGAGGGAGAGAGAAAAAGTAAGGTGTGTGTGAAAAAATCAAGTAAAGAAAATAAGCTCATACCTCAATTATTACATCCCATGCCTTCTTTCTTTATTTTCTTTTATTTTCTTTCTTTTTTGATGCAATGAATGGATGTTGTAGAGAGAGGAGGGGGGCTGTTCCAGAAAAAGGGCTCGGCCAAAATGAGGTAAGGGAAAAGGAGAGAGAGAGTAGTGTGTAGAAACATCCCCAATTATCATATATTAATCCCTTTTCTTAATTAATTCATTCTATTTTATTTTCTAGCAAATCCTAGATTTTTTTCTAGAACCACTTAGACAATTAAAGAGCAACAAAATATATTACAAACTAGCTATTAGTAGTCATGGTTCACTAATGTAAACATAACCCATTCTAATTTGTACTTTAAACTAATTAAATTTATAATTAAAAGCTTATAATAATATTTAAAATAATTAATTAAGGAAAATATTTAAGTAAACTAGAAATTTTCAAGTGACCGATTAAATACCAAATACTAGCAATTATATAGCTAGAATAGGTATATTTAAGTTTATATTGAAAAATAATTATATCTTGGTTTTTACGGAAAACACCAGTTATTTTACCGATTATCGGAAATTTCACCTAAACGATATTTCAGAACGTTACAATAGGATAAAACCTTCATATCTCCGTTTAAAAATATTTTTATAAAAACTTTTCTTTTGTCAAGATTATTCTAACACAAAGAACTGTTAGGAATTTTAACTCGGAGAGAACACTTGGTTGACTTTATTTTAATTTGGACTTTCTAGGTTTCCTAGCGAGCTTTAGGCCAATGCTTCCAAACCAGTTGGTTTTAAGGCATTAGGTGTAGAGACACCCCGGCGGACTTAATTGCTCAAGTCACCTAGGCCCCAAAACAAAAGACCAATTTTAGCGTCAAAATCATAATGATTTAATGCGAACGGAGATATAACCAGATGTTCAATTTTTTTTAGGATAATAGACGTGTTTAGTGGATCAGGTGTGTAATCACTTCAATCAAGTTCCAGATGGGTTATTCTTCAAAATTAGTTCTTATTAAGGTATTTATAATATCCCTTCATATCCACTTCACTTTCAAAACTATTCTTTGTATTACTTATTTCAGAACAAACCTATTTAATCCTCAAAAATTAGTTTATCAATTTAAAAGTTTTCAGACAAAATAGACTTGTCATCTAATTATCAAATCTCACGACATGTGTAGTGTGATGTAAAGACATATAATAGCTACAGGCTTTCAAAATCGAAAAATAGGATCTAGTTGTTCCTTTCTTATCAAACAAAAACCGTCGCAATAATGAATCTAAGTTTTCCCACTAGCTAACTTGACGAAAAAGTTTTTATATTTTCGTAAAAAAAATTCGATTTTTTATGGGTTTTAAATATGTATGCAAATGCAGAATATACAAATGAATGCGAAGGGAGAAAGCTTACCGAGCATACCCCCAAACTTAAACAGGATAGTGCCCTCACTGTCAATGTACATCAAGAGGGCAAAATAGATGGAGGGTCAAAAGTGGCGGTTCTCCTTCTTTTTTTCTTTTTTTTATTGTATGCACAAAGACTGAGCATCACCAGACAAGATTGCTCGTCAAAAAGAAAAATGAATATGCACAGGAAAAGAATATCCACATATATATACCAAAAATAGTATATACATACCCCCAAACTTATTTGAAATAGTGTCTCCACTGTTTTTGGCTGGATAACCGAAATTTGGTGGTAAACATAGGAAGATTATGCAAGGTAAACCTGTAGGATTTCCCTAGCACCTTATCTAGGGTTTGGAAGCATCACGCATGCAACAGTAAATTTTATGAGGTGCTAAGCAAACTTAACTAGGAATCGAACTAGAAATTTAGGGTAACATCTAATAGTATCATATGCTAAAAATAATCTATCACTAAGTGTAGAGACCACAACCTTTGTAGACCTCCTTGAGTGACTTCTTGGATCTCCTAGAGTTCGGAATGGCTCACTTGAATGCTTCCAAGTCCACGACGATCCACCCGAAGTCCTTTTGCTCAAGCTTCTTTCTTCACTTGATCAATGGAGAAGTGAAGCAAACACCCTACACTAATTGGTTAGACTAGTATAGAATAAAGATGTGGTTTGTATTCTCACTTCAAAACCCTTTCTTTTTCTTTTTCTCACACTCAATGAAAACTCAAGAGAGCTTGAAGAAAGAGGAAGATGAAGATGGCAAAGATTTTTCTCAAGAGATTGATAATTGTGTTTTTAAAATAAAAACAAAAGGATATATATGTGAGACACTCTCACAACCAACCATGGTTAAAACAGATATCTAGATATTTTGTGATGAGTTAAAAGAACAAAGGAAATTAAACCTAGGGTTAAGTCAAAGGTCAATAAAGAATTGTGTAGAAACAATGAGTCATGATAATTTCCTTTATCCTTTTATCTTAAAACAAAAATCCACATATTAAATCCAACCATGTGAGTCTTGCATTTCCATCTTCAATGTATCAACAACCATGATACACATATATATATGTATGTGTGCATTCATATCATCATGTGCATGTATAAACATATATGCATACATCCAAAAAGAAAAGGTTTAATAAAAGTGAGCTTATGGTCAATACTAAATCAACACTTGATTTAATAAACCGGTCATATCACATACGACCCGACCATCAGTAAACGCCCGATTAATATACGGTATCACATACACGGATTTAATCGAGCTCCCACGCATATCTCATATGCACACCACATGTTTCGCCTGAGCAAGGAAACTTCTGTGTGGGACTCTAAGATTCGTCAATACGCCGGCAGTAGATGATGATCACATCAAACACCCACAAATCGCAAGCGGTCAGCTAAACGTAACGGCCACCCGGGTATTGAGCGATCAGAAGAAAAACAAGCGAACCTGTCAAAACTCCATCGAGCCAACTGGCAACACTTACCGTACAGTCCGATCTCTTCGTCAGATATGCTGCATATATAGTCTGGGAATGGTATCCTCGACCCCAATAACTCAATAAGTCATGCCGGTGTATGGCTCATAACAGATCGAGAAACTACTGATAACACTTATCATTAAATCTCAGCAGCCCTGGCCAGGGACTTCCTATTATAGCCAATCATGCATAGCGCAACATCGACCCCCAATACCGGGAGAGACGAAACCCCTCTTACCGCTCATTGCATCCATGTGCCTCGGGACTGTACCCAAAATCCACCTATTTGCACAACTCAGTAGAGCCGTGGTAGGGTGGAAATCAAAGTACAGTAGGAGGACACACAAGACTCTATGACGATCTCGGGTCTACAGATTAATCTGTACCAGTGTCACCTGAGAACTTCTATCCGACGTGAGATATAATACCACATAGGAGTTCTTGGCGAGTCCGTTCAGTGTACCCAGTCTCTACTGAGCACTCGTATACAATCTTTGGTGTCAGCACACCAGATGGATATAGGATCATCCATCGCCCATCACATGGGACAAGAATCGTATATGCTAGTCTACTCTGGAATATCGATGCTCCGTCTCGATACACCCACGACTAGGAACATTTCAAGGATATGCTTATAAACTATGGATGTCCCAATAGTATGATCCACATCATAATCTCAGCAGTCAAGCAAATATCCTAAGGGCTTTATCAACATATACCAAATGAATAAAAGCATGATCAAGTGAACATGTCAAGATAAAGAGTTAACCAGATAGCGTACTATCATGTTGAGCAAGACTGTCCTTTGAAAATACACACACACACACACACACACACACACACACACACACATTCGGTATATACATTATCATATAATGGCCTCTAGGTCATACATATATCCAACAATCTCCTACTTGCACTAAGGCCAATTATTGGCGTATCTCATACACAACATCTTAAAAAGTCGCTCATCCTGCGGCTGAGGGAGGGCCTTGGTGAATGGATCCACAGAGTTATCCTTTGTATCTACTCTCCTAATCTCGATCTCGTGGCGATCAATTATCTCCCGGATCAAATGATATCACCTCAGGATGTATCTGGACTTCTGATGGGACCTGGGCTCTTTGGCCAATGCCACAACCCCATTATTGTCATAATACAATGGTATTGGATCAATATGGTTGGAACTACTCCTAGCTCCGAGATGAACTTCCTCATCCAGACGGCTTCCTTGGCAGCATCATTTGCAGCAATGTACTCAGCTTCCATCGTAGACTCTGCAACGGAATCATGTTTGGAACTCTTCCAACTTACCGTCCCTCCACTGAGGGTAAATGCAAATCCTGAGATAGACTTGCTGTCATCTATCACTCTGGAAGCTCGAATCGGTAAAGGCCTCCATTTGGAGATCCCCGTTACCATACACCAAGAACAATTCTTTTGTCCTTCGCAAGTACTTAAGAATGTTCTTCACAGCAGTCCAGCGATTCTCCCCTAGGTTTGACTGATACCTACTTACTACACTCAGTGCATAAGCTACATCAGGGCGTGTACACAACATCGCATACATTATTGATCCTACAGCTGAAGCGTAGGGAATAATGCTCATGTGAGCTCTCTCTTCATCAGACTTTGGACAATCGTCCTTAGAGAGAGTTACTCCATGGCAAGCGGGTAACGCACCCCGCTTGGAGTCTTCCATACTAAACCTCTTTAGGATGGTGTTGATGTACTTGGTTTCGGACAATCCCAATAATCGTTTGGATCTATCCCTATAGATCCGTATGCCCAATATGTACGTGGCATCACCAGGTCCTTCATGGAGAACCTTAGTGATAAGAATGATTTGACCGAATGTAGCATAGGAATGTCATTTCCTATCAGAAGAATGTCATCCACCTACAATACGAGGAATGCGACAGTTCTCCCTACAGTCTTCTTATAAACACAAGGTTCATCTGGATTTTTGATGAAATCAAACTCTTTGATAACATCATCAAAACAGATGTTCCCACTCCATGATGCCTGCTTTAATTCATAAATAAATTTAAGCAACCTACATGCTTTCCCGCTGCTCGCACTGTCAATGAAACTCTCTAGCTGATCCATATAAACGCATTCATCTAAATCACCATTTAGAAATGCATTTTTAACGTCCATCTGCCAGATTTCATAGTCGTAGTGAGCAGAAATAGCAAGTAGGATCCGAATAGATTTAAGCATGGCTACCGGAGAGAAAGTCTCGTCATAGTCCGGTCCAGGTCTTTGACGAAAGCCTTTCGCTACCAACCTTGCCTTATAGGTCTCCAGCTGTCCATCTACACCGATCTTTCTTTTAAAGATTCATTTGCACCCTATGGGTTTTACCCCAGAGGATACATTCTCCAAAGTCCATACTTTGTTGGTGTACATAGACTCCATTTTGGATCTCATGGCATCCAGCCACTTCACAGAGTCACCACTCGTGATAGCTTGCTGAAAACTGGCAGGGTCATCATCGTCCATGATGCAATCTTCTCTATCACCATCAATGAGAAAACCTTAGTATCTCTCTGGTGGGCGAGAAGTCCTACCAGATCTATGGAGTGGCTGAGGTTCATAAGATTCTGCTGCAACATCAGGTTCAACCAAGTCGTCATTTGTAACATGTGTTTCTAGAACCTCTTCTAGATCTACTACATTGCCATCAGTATCATTCGGAAAAATCTCATTTTCTAAAAATATGGCATACTAAGAAACAAACACCTTTTGTTCCTCCTTGTGGTAGAAAAGATACCCAAACGAATGTTTCAGATATTCCTCAAATATACACTTGACCGATCGTGTCTCGAGTTTGTTTGGATTCTGCTTTTTGACAAAAGCCGGACAACCCCAAATCTTAACTCGTTTAAGAGATGGTCTCTTCCCATACCATATCTCATATGGAGTGGTAGATACGGTCTTATTTGGAACTTTGTTCAACAGAAAAGCTGCAGTCTCCAATGCATGCCCCCAAAAGGAGAAAGGTAACTCAGAATCACTCATCATTGTTCGTACCATATCTAATAGGGTATTATTTCTCCGCTCTGACGCAACGTTGTGCTATGGTGTGTAAAGGGGAGTGAGCTGAGAGAGAATCCCATTCTCTTTTAAGAAGTTCAGCAACTCGGTACTAAGGTACTCTCCACCTCGATCTGATCGAATTATCTTGATGCTCATTTCTGTTTGTTTTTCTCCTTCAAGTTTGTACTCCTTGAATTTCTTGAAAGCTTCAGATTTATGCTTTATTAAAAACACATGACCGAATCTTGAGAAATCATCAGTAAAAGTTATGAAGTAGGAAAAACCGCCTCTTGCATGTGTAGACATTGGTCCATATACATCACTATGTATAAGGCCCAAGAGCTCAGTAGCTCTTTCTCCGTGTCCACTAAACGGAGTTTTGGTCATTTTATCTTTTGATACAGGACTGACAAGTCGTATAAGATTTATACTCAAAAAGATTTAAATATCCATCTTTATGAAGCTTGTTTAGTCTTGTTTCATTAATATGACCAAATCTACAATACCAAAGAAAAGCTTCATTTATATCTGAAAATTTTCTTTTATTTGTATGTTCTATGTTGAAAACTGTGTGCTGATTAAGGACGTATATCCCGTTATTTAGCGTACCATAACCAATCAACTCTTGATTTAGTTTAATGTTCATAACATTGTGTTGCACAACAAAATGATATCCTTCATTGTCTAACAAGGAAACAGATATAATATTACAAAGCATGCTTGGTACAAAATAACATTGGTTCAAAACCAATATACAACCTGACAGCAATCCTAGGTGATACTCTCCCAATGAAACGGCATGTACATTGGAACCATTTCCAACTTGGAGAGTATGATCACCGGTCTTCAAAACTCTGCTATTTCTCAATGCCTAGACAGAATTGCAAATATAAGAACCCGAACCGGTATCTAATACCCAGGAAGCAGAGTTAATAGAAAAACAGTTTTCAATCACGAACACACCTAAAGCTGAAGCATCATCATGCTTCTTTTTCTTGAGTTCAAGGTACTCAGTACAGTTCCTCTTCCAGTGCCCCGTCTTCTTGCAGTGAAAATATTCTCCCTTTCCCGACTCCGCCGCTTTGGATTTGTCTTTCCCCTTCGCCTTCTTTATTCCTCCTCTCGGTTTGGTGAATTTCTTCTTATTCTTAACCTTGGCCTTGGCTTTTGGGACGGAAGAGGAAGATTGTCCAACAAGCATAGAGGGGGACTTCGCCTTCAGCGTGCTCTCCGCACTTCTCAACATACTGAGAAGTTCGGGTAGTGACTTCTCCATGTTATGCATGTTGAAGTTCACTATGAATGGAGCAATGGCGGAGGGAAGAGACTGTAGAACAATATCAGTATACTGTTTGTTATCCATTGTCCATCTGAGGTCCTCAAGCTCTTCTATAAAAGCTATCATCTTCAAAATGTGATCGCCTACTGATGTGTCAGGAACCATCCGCATCTGAAACAACTTTCGAGATGCTTCATATCTCAGGGTTCGAGATTGCTCTCCATACATATCTTTTGTATGGAGAAAAATGGATTGTATATCCATCTTCTCGTATTGCTTTTGATGTGTATTGTCCATCGATGCAAGCGCGAGGCATTTGGCAGTAGCACGGTCAATATCCCACATTTTGCGGATTTCTCTATCCGCAGTAGAAGATTTAGGTCCTGGGGTGGGCGGGGCTTTGGCAGTGAGGACATATGATACTTTATCATATGTGAGAGCAATGTTAATATTTCTCAGCCAGTCTTTGTAGTCCGGTCAGCTTGTTTTATCTAGTAGAAGCTTAAGGCATGTCATTTGTATCTGCCACTAAGAGAGAGAAAAGAATACACTCAGCAAAAAGCTCTTGCAAAGATCAGATTGGTTATTATCTTGTCTAATCGATGTCTCCCACTGATTTTATCAAATTTTTCTTTAAAACCATTAAAAAGAAAACTAGCCAGGATTAATTACATTCTACAACTTCGCTAATCGTTCAGCCAGGCCAGTGTCGGTACTTTGAGGGAGGTTCCCCGTGCTGTCGCACGGACCTAATTAGAATAAACCTCGTTTTCCCAGAGGCGTAGCCCCGTTGACACCTTTCTAGACACCTAATGGGTTAGCTAATTGTAAAGTGTAAAACTCTTCTGGGAGCAACTCTTGCTCACAGTGGGATCAGGATTCTACTATCACATAGAAGGTATGCAATCTCATTGCAAATTTCAACTCTTGAAATTCCCGATATGAGTTTTACCCTAAGTACTTATGACCTTAACTAAAGTCAACATATCATAAGTACTAGTCAAGTTCTTCCCGTCATTTCGTTATTAACTAGACCCACCCATATGACCCTTAACTATAGTCAACATAATCATATGAATGTCCTAACTAATCGTATCATATGCGGTGTAGGAAGACATCACTTAGCTACCGTACACTGTGCCTTAACTATAGTCAAAATACGCAGCACGAATACTAAGTACTCTACTTTCTAAAATGACGGAGGGCTGCGGATAGATTTTAAGAAAACCTTTAACACTTTGAACTTGATATCGTTTTAGAATCCAATGGTTTTAAAAGGAGTGGCTTAAGCTCCGCACTTCGAAAACTTGCTTTTTCATAAAAAAACCGAGTGGGTTTCAAATCCGATTCTACAATATCTTTTAGGTTCATTTTTCTTCTTTACATTAATCTCATTAATGTAGTCCCATCATTTAAGTCCTTAAGCCATCACAGAAAAGAAACGAAAATATAACGTACGCTTATGCCACCCGCATGCGCCACAATGTTCCGTTATGCACCGTCAGGTTACTTAACTAACGGCATTGCGGGACGGGACTAGCGCGGGTGCAAAACATAAGCAACGTCTATTACATATCATATATATAATATTCCATTTGTCTCAGATACATCAAGTGATCACATCACAGAATATAAGCAGCAGAAGCACATATATGAAAATACAGGATATACTAGGATGTCCGTATTTTGTACTTAGCCAACAATAGAAAATACGGATTCCACAGTCGTGATGAATAGCCAAGCCCACACCCCTAGACCCCTACGTGAGCGACAAGTGACCCTACCAATTCTAGAGTTTAGGAGACCCGGTCTCGACTCCTCGAGATGGCCTCCCACTGAACCCTAGAACCCGGTCACTTGTGCTCCCCTCCTTGGGTCTATCCTAATACGGAAAAGTAATTAATATACAACAATGGTGACATCATCCTCAACCCGGAATGCCCCAAATAAAAGAATATTACATACAAATGAATTTTACATGAATGAAAAGAAAACTCTCATCTCACATAAAACCCCCGGCTATTCAATCACAACAATCCTGCACATCATATCACAGCAACACATAATATCACATATCATCAACGTAAGTAAGTATGCGTACCCCGATTTTCGTTGATGTATAGCAACGAAACCGGCGATACACCACATACTACACTTACGGTCGCATAAAAGAAAATAAAAAACTACAACAATTGGAATCATCATTGCCCTTAGTCAATATAAACCCGGGATATCACATATCCAAGATTTCATGCCTAATAATGTAAAGCTTGCATTTAGGTCTCACCCATGAAAACACCTTTTCAAAATAAGTCGAATAATTCAACAAGATTTCCGATTACACCCGAGACCGAAATGTTAGATTTACACGCAAAAAATAAATTTGTAGATTCCAATTATTGTATCGCATTCTCATAAACTAGGCACAGCTAAAACGTTCGATCGAACGATCAATCACCCAAAGAATTTCAGAAAGCTCAACACTTGAGCATTTTTAAAATATACCCGAGACTGCTACAAGCACATACGGGCCAGCACAAGAAGGCACGGTCCAAGCCTCACCAAAGGCACTGCGGAACCGCCGCAAAATGACCATTTTGGCCGTGGTTACGCGGTCGTTTAGTCGAGTTAGGGCTTCGTTCTTCTTGTGGGACCATACAATACCCTGCACGATTTTTTGAGTAATTTTAATGTGAAAAAATCCAACTTTTTGAAAACTTTCCAGTGAGCACCCTTCAGGCGTTGTATTTCGTTCGTTCGAGGTTTTTAACGTCGTCTAGGTTACACTAAAGCTCTAATTTGGCTCTGATAACACTGTAGGGTTTCCCTAGCACCTTATCTAGGGTTTGGAAGCATCACACATGCCACAATAAAATTTTATGAGGTGCTAAGCAAACTTAACTAGGAATCGAACTAGAAATTTAGGGTAACATCTAATAGTATCATATACTAAAAATAATCTATCCCTAAGTGGAGAGACCACAACCTTTGTAGACCTCCTTGAGTGACTTCTTGGATCTCCTAGAGTTTGGAATGGCTCACTTGAATGCTTCCAAGTCCACGACGATCCACCGGAAGTCCCTTTGCTCAAGCTTCTTTCTTCACTTGATCAACGGAGAAGTGAAGCAAACACCCTACACTAATTGGCTGGACTAGTATAGAATGAAGATGTTGTTTGTATTCTCATTTAAAAACCCTTTCTTTTTCTTTTTCTCACACTCAATGAAAACTCAAGGGAGCTTGAAGAAGGAGGAAGATGAAGATGGAAAAGCTTTTTCTCAAGAGAATGATAATTGTGTTTTTAAAATAAAAACAAAAGGATATATATGTTAGACACTTTCACAACCAACCATGGTTAAAACAAATATCTAGATATTTTGTGATAAGTTAAAATAACAAAGGAAATTAAATCTAGGGTTAAGTCAAAGGTCAACAAAGAATTGTGTAGAAACAATGAGTCGTGATAATTTCCTTTATCCTTTTATCTTAAAACAAAAATCCACATATTAAATCCAACCATGTGAGTCTTGCATTTCCATCTTCAATGTATCAACAACCATGATACACATGTATGTATGTATGTGTGCATTCACATCATCATGTGCATGCATAAACATATATGCATACATCCAAAAAGAAAAGGTTTAATAAAAGTGAGCTTATGGTCAATACTAAATCAACACTTGATTTAATAAACCGGTCATATCATATACGACCCGACCATCAGTAAACGCCCGATTAATATACGGTATCACATACATAGATTTAATCGAGCTCCCGCGCTTATCTCATATGCACACCACATGTTTCGCCTGAGCTAGGAAACTTCTGTGTGGGACTCTGAGACTCGTCATTACGCCGGCAGTAGGTGATGATCACATCAAACACCCACAAGCCGCAAGCGGTCAACTAAACGTAATGGCCACCCGGGTATTGAGCGATCAGAAGAAAAACAAGCGAACCTGTCAAAACTCCATCGAGCCAACTGGCAATACTTACCGTAGAGTCCGATCTCTTCATCAGATATGCCGCATATTGAGTCTGGGAATAGTATCGTCGACCCTAATAACTCAATAAGTCATGCCGGTATATGGCTCATAAAAGATCGAGAAACTAATGATAACACTTATTAGTAAATCTCAGCAACCCTTGCCAGGGACTTCCTGTTATGGCCAATCGTGCATAGCGCAACCTCAATCCCCAATACCGGGAGAGACGAAACCCCTTCTATCACTCATTGCCTCTGTGTGCCTCTGGACTATACCAAAAATCCACCTGTTTGCACGACTCAGTAGAGCCGTGGTAGAGTGGAGATCAAAGTACAGTGGGAGGACACACAAGACTCTATGATGATCTCGGGTCTACAGACTAACCTGTACCAGTGTCATCTGAGAACTGCTATCCGACGTGAGATATAATATCACATAGGAGTTCTCGGCGAGTCCGTTCAGTGTACCCAGTCTCTAATGAGCACCTGTATACAATTTTTAGTGTCAGCACACCAGATGGATATGGGATTATCCATCGCGCATCATATGGGACAAGAATCATATACGCTAGTCTACTCTGGAATATCGATGCCCCGTCTCGATACACCCACGACTAGGAGCATTTCAAGGATTTGCTTATAAACTACGGATGTCCCACTAGTATGATCCATATCATAATCTCAGCAGTCAAGCAAATATCCTAAGGGCTTTATCAACATGTACCAAATGAATAAAAGCATGATCAAGTGAACATGTCAAGATAAAGAATTAACCAGATAGCATACTATCATGTCAAGCAAGACTGTCCTTTGAATATATATATATATATATATATATAGAGAGAGAGAGAGAGACACACACACACACACATTACGGTACAAACACTATCATATAATGGCCTCTAGGGCATACATATATCCAACAAAACCGGCTCCTGCAAGATCGGGAGCACCTTTGATGGTTCTGCGCTATGGAACGGTTTCAGTCTGTGTCCGTTTACTTTGAAAAATGAACCGTCCTTCGGATTCTCCAAATCCACAGCGCCATGCGGGTACACACACTGCATAAGAAAAGGTCCCTTCCAGCGAGATCGAAATTTACCGGGATGGAAATGGAGTCGGGTGTCATAAAGAAGTACATGTTGTCCTGGCGTAAAGGTTTTGCGCGTAAGGTGTTTATCATGAAAAACCTTCATTCGCTTCTTTATAACAACCGTATTGTCGTAAGCCTCATCCCAAAGCTCGTTCAGTTCATTCAGTTGCATCTTCCGATAGCTGCCCGCATCTTCAAGATTGAGATTCAGCTCTTTGATCGCCCAAATAGCACGATGTTCGATTTTCACAGGGAGGTGGAAAGCCTTTCCGTACACAAGACGATAGAGAGACATGCGAAGATCAGTCTTATATGCAGTTCGAAATGCCCAAAGGGCATCGGTTAATTTTAAAGACCAATCTTTACGGTTCTTGGAAACCGTCTTCTCCAGAATCTGCTTGATTTGCCGATTTGAAACTTCGGCTTGCCCACTTGTTTAAGGGTGGTAGGGCGTGGATAGCTTATGATTGATTGAGTATTTCCGCATTAAGGCCTCGAAAGACCTATTGCAGAAATGCATCCCATTATCGCTAATGATAGCGCGAGGGTGCCCGAACCGGGAAAAGATGATTTCTTTAAGGAATTTAATGACAACCTTGTTGTCATTAGTCCGGCTCGGTACTGTCTCGACCCATTTAGAGACATAATCAACAACTAAGAGAATATATAGGTTCCCAAAAGAGTTGTGAAACGGGCCCATGAAGTCAATTCCCCAAACATCGAACATCTCAACAACCAAGATTGGTTGGAGCGGCATCTTATTTTTCCTGGAAATCCGGCCCAAATCTTGGCATCGGGAGCAAGTCATGCAGTATTCATGTGCATCTTTGAAAAGTTTGGGCCAGTAAAAGCTACATTGCATGACTTTATCAGCTGTCTTTCTTGGGCCAAAGTGCTCGCCACATGCTTGGTCATGGCAAAAAGACAACACACTCTTGAATTCGTTTTCCGGAATACACCGGCGGATGATTTTGTCTGGACAGTACTTGAACAGGTAGGGCTCGTCCCAGTAAAAGTGTTTTACTTGGGATAAAAATCTAAGTCTGTCCTGACTTGACCAATCGTCGGGTATGAGTCCAGTCGCTTGGTAGTTCACAATATCTGTGAAGCAGGGTTCGCAATATATCATTAAGAGTTGTTCATCAGGGAAAGTGTCGTCGATTGGGAGAAGAAGTGTCGGTGAAGAAGGAAGTCGTGAAAGATGATCGGCTACTACATTTTCACATCCTCTTTTATCCTTAATGACAAGGTCAAATTCTTGAAGTAAGAGGATCCAACGTATTAACCAAGATTTTGCATCCTTTTTCATAAAAAGATGTCCCAGAGCTGAATGATCGGTGTAGACCACAACTGGGGAGCCAATGAGATAGGGCCTGAATTTCTTTAAAGCAAACACAATATCCAAGAACTCTTTCTCGATTGTTGTGTAATTCATTTGGGCGTCATTCAGGGTTCGGCTCCCATAGAAGATTACGTGCAGCATCTTGTTGATGTGTTGTCCTAGGATCGCACCAATAGCAAAGTCGTATGCATCGCACATAATCTCAAAAGGATGTGTCCAGTCAGGTGAAGAAAGAACGGGAGCAGTGGTGAGTGAGCTTCGCAGTGATTCGAAAGCAGTCAAACAGCTCGGGTCGAAGTTGAACGTGGTATCCTTGGCCAGAAGAAGAGTCAAGGGTCTAGCAATCTTGCTAAAGTTCTTGATAAACCATCTGTAGAAACCGGCATGGCCAAGGAAAGATCGGATATCTCTGACGCATTTAGGAGCAGGGAGGTTGGAATTGACATCAATCTTTGCTTTGTCAACCTCGGTACCATTTCGCGAAATGATATGTCCTAAGACAATACCTTCACGTACCATGAAGTGGCATTTTCCCCAATTTAGAGTGAGATTTTTATCCTTACATCGGGTAAGGACAGTGTCAAGATGTTGTAGACACTCATCGAAAGAATCGCCAAAGATGAGGAAATCAACCATAAATATATCCAAAAATTTCTCAACCATGTCAGAGAAAATTCCCATCATACACCGCTGGAAGGTAGCGGGAGCATTGCATAGCCCAAAGGGCATGCGGCGATAAGCGAATGTGCCGAAAGGACAAGTGAAAGTGGTCTTGTCTTGGTCATTCTCGGCTATGGGAATTTTGTTGTAGCCTGAGTAACCATCCAGAAAACAGTAATACTCATGTCCAGCTAATCTTTCGAGCATTTGGTCAATGAATGGTAGCGGAAAGTGATTCTTCCGTGTTGCAGCATTGAGTTTTCGATAATCAATGCATACTCGCCACCCGGTCTGGGTGCGAGTAGGGATCAACTCATTTGCCTCGTTTGTGATGACCGTAATGCCCGACTTCTTAGGGACAACGTGTATAGAACTTGTTAGTTGTATGTATGCCCTAGAGGCCAGTATTGTACAGATGATGTATATTATATTGGATGCTTGGACATATATAGAGATGACTTTCTTGCTCGATATGATAGTATGCTATCTGGTTACTCTTTATCTTAACATGTACACTTGTCTCTTTAAATTGTCTTATAGTTACATGTTGGTAAAGCCCTTAGGATGTGTACTTGACTACCTGGACTATGATGCAGATCATACTAGTGGGGACAAGGTAGTCCATAAGTACATCCTTCAAGGTCCCTAGTCGTGGGTGTATCGAGACGGGGCATCGATATACCAGAGTAGACTAGCGTATACGCTTCTCGACCCATGAGATGGGCGATGGATGATCCCATATCCATTGGTGTTTGACATCAGAGATGGTGTACGGGTGCTTAGTGGTGACTGGGTACACTGGACGGACTCGCCGAGAACTCCCAGATGGTATTATACCTCACGTCAGATAGCAGTTCTCAAGTGACACTAGTGCAGGTTAGTCTGTAGACCCGAGATCGTCATAGAGCCTTGTGTGATTCCCACTGTGCTTTGATCTCCACCTTACCACGTCCATGAAGGCACGCAAAATGTTGGTCTTTGGGTACAGTCCCGAGTCACATGGAGGCAATGAGCGATAGGAGGGGTTTCGTCTCTCCCGGTATTGGGGGTTGATGTTGCGCTGTGCTCGATTGGCCGTAACAGGGAAGTCCCTGGCCAGGGCTGATCAGAGATTTGCTGGTAAGTGTTACCAGTAGTTTCTCGACCCGTTATGAGCCTCACATCGGCACGACTTATCGGTTATTGGGGTCTGACGTTTACCACCCCTAGACTTGATATGCGACATATCATACGAACATGACCGGACTGTACGGTAAGTGTTACTGGTTGGATTCACAGGAGTGTGAGCGGGCTAGCTCGTCGATCTTCTGATCGCTCAATACCCGGATGGCCGTTACGTTTAGCAAACCGCTTGCGGCTTGTGGGTGCTTGATATGATCATCATCTGCTACCGGCGTATTGACGAGTCTTTAGAGTCCTACACAGAGGTTTCCTGGCTCAAGCGAAACGAAATAGGAGCGCATATGAGATATGTGCGGGAGCGAGAATAATGCGTGTATGTGATACCGCATTTCATTCTCGCGATAAATGTTTCGATTGGTTATATTCGATATGACCTAGTTATCAAATCATTGATTCGATAAATCGATACATTGAATACCAGTCGGTTATGTGCGACATGACCGGATCATTGAATCAAATGTTGATTTAATGATTTAATGTATAATTATATATTTGATATATTACTTTGCATTAACTAGTATTGGATCACTTTATATGGATTTTCTCACTTGATGTGCAAGTTGTATATGTGATATACTTTTGTGCACATATTTGTATCATGTTTGATGATACTTGATCATTTGGTGAAGTTTGAAGAATTAAACCATGGTTAAATGATAATTAGGGTTTTTCCTTATCATTTATTTATTCATTTCTTTATTTATTTCATTCGATAAATGAAAATAAAATGGTTTGTTTTTGTCATGAAGCTTGTTGAAGCTTCATGAAGCTTTGACCAAGGAGACCATTTTGTCTTCATGCTTAACCCTAACCCATCCACTTACCATGGTTTATTCTCTACACTTAACCCTAGTTAGATTATGATAAGTATGAATTTTCTTTTCATTTTAAACACTTATCATAAAACTAAAGCTTCATCTTCTCCTTCTTCTTCAAGAGAGAAACCTTGATGCCATCAATGGCAACTTGAGTTCTAGTGAGAGAAATCCAATTCTAAAGTGAACCCACCTCCTATTTCTTCACCCTCTACCTCTCGCCAAGTTGTTTTAGGTGTTTTCTTCACAAGTTTCACAACTTTGTGAAGTCGGAGCTTGAACTTGTGATGCCTCGACGTAGATCGTCTTTGACACGAAGCCGACGACCTAGCTCGCACGTTTCTCCGATGAAGCCGACGATTGAGTTCGGGATTCATGATGGACAGCGAGAGGACACCCACGTGGAGCTAAGGAAGTGGAGAACCGGATCTACAAAGGTTGTAGCATCTAACTTTTAGTTAAGTAGTTAACTAGATTATCTTTTCGCCTAAACTTCTAGCCAACGATCCGTATTAGGGTTTCTCGGCACCCATAATTTTTGAAATTGGCATGGTTGATGCCTTGTGAGACTTCATTAGAGTGCCTAGGAACCCTACAGTGGTATCAGAGCCTAGCTAGAGCCTTAGGCGAAGTCTAGACGGAGTTTGAAGTCCGAACGAACCGAAACCCTAACTCACAAAATGCTCTCTGTACATTTTCTAAAATTTGGGATTTTTCCAAATTAAAAATATGCAGAAAAATCAGCAGGTGATTCTAAGAGTTACTGTGAAATTCGACAGCCCAACTCCACCAAGTCGCCGCGGTTCCGCGGCATGAGCATGCCTCAAGCAGCGATTCCGCGGTCGTACGGCCTCATTAAACAAAGAATTCTGCACAGTAATTCTTAGTTTCCAGTGCTGGTTTTCCTAGGAATTTTTAAAATTTATTCAAGAGTTGCATTTTCTGGGGTTGTTTTGGAGCTTCGATAGTTCGATCGGATTATCAAATTTCGTCTATGTGTATTTCCGGATAATTTTTAGAATATGTTAAAAAGTTCGACCGGATATAAATACCCAATTTTTCCCCTGTCGGGAAATTTCCAAGTGTTGGATTTTTCAGTAGTTTAACGACGTTCTAAGTAGTGCAAGTAACGCGATGGACCCTCTAGAAGACAACAAACCTTAACTCGATTATGTGACCGTCTTGAACTGCCCTTTGAACCTTCGGGTTTGGGGCAGTACGGCGTGCCACATGTGAGGCGTTGGCTTGACCCTTCTACGGCTGGACCGTTGGTACTGAGGCACGAACTGAATGTTGTTAGACTTATTTCATGTGTTGAGCTGTATCGGGAAAACTTGGGTATTTGACTGTTCGATCGGAAAGTTTAACATTTTCTGTTTATCTGGAATGTGATACAATAATTGAAATTCACAAACAGTTATGAGATAACTGAATGAATGTTGTAAATCTAGCGGTTTAGTTTCACTTGATATTGAAAAGAGTTTTCGATAATGAGACTAAAATGCGGGGTTTATAACTGTTAGGCATGTGATGTCTAAGTATTTCATTTGATTAGGCATGTGATGTCTAAAGAGGTTGCGGATTCCAACTGTTGTAGTTTTACACTTTCTTTTCTGTGACCGTAAGTGTAGTATGTTCATATCGCCGGTTTCGTTGCTATACGTCAACGACAATTGGGGTATGTATACTTACTTACGTTGATGACATGTGATGTTATGTGTTGCTGGATATGTTATATTGGATCGTCGTGTTTGAATAGCCGGGGGTTTTTATGTGAGATGAGTGTTTTTCATTTTCATTCATGTAAAAACTTGTATGTAATATTCTTTTATTTGGGGCACTTCCAGGTAGCGGAAGTCGTCACCTCTTGTATATTATTTACTTTTCCGCATTAGGATAGACCCAAGGAGGGGAGCACAAGTAACCGGGTTCTGGGGTCCAGTGGGAGACCAACTCGAGGAGTCGAGTCCGGGTCTCCTAACCCTAGAATTGGTAGGGTTGCTTGCCGCTCTCGTAGGGGTCTAGGGGTGTGGGATTGGCTATTCATCATGACCGTGGAATCCGTGTTTTATCCTGGCTTGTACTGAAAACACGGACGTCCTAGTATATCCAATGTTTCATATGTTTCTTCTGCTACTTTATCTGTGATGTGATCATGTGATGTTCTGTGATAGATACAGTATATAGTATATATGATATATTATATAGACGTTACTTATGTTTTGCATCCGTACTAACCTTGCCCTGCTCTGTCGTTAGTTACCTAACCTAACGGTGCACGAGGGGACATCGAGACGAATGCGGATGGCATAAGTGTACGTCGTATTTATCTGTGATGTTTAGGTATTTAAATGATGGGACTTCATTAATGTGATTAATGAAAGAAAAGAAACCTAAGATGTTGTGGAATCAAAATTTAAATAAAAGGGGTAGCTACAGTTCTTGCTTTGCACAGCGATATATATGATATATCCCGCACCTTATTCGATGAGGAAAGGACCGAGATCCCTTCACCGGGAGTGACTCCTTTAGCAATAACTGGCAGATGCTACACACTCGGTTTGATTGTTGATTGCTTTTAAGAGTTTTTGATTTGCACAGTGATATATATGATATATCCCGCACCTCATTCGACGAGGAAAGGGCCGACGATCCCTTCACCGGGAGTGACCCCATTAGCAAGACTAGAAAAGCCTCAAAATCACTCCATTTCAAAACTTCATTTGATTCTACAACGATATCAAGTTCTTTACGCTCATGGTTTTTATGAAAAACCTGCGTAGCCCTCCGTCATTTCAGATAAGTACTAGTTAGTATTCGTGCTGCGGTAGTTTGGCCTCCGTCAAGGCGCAGTGTACGGTAGCTAACTAGTGCTTATCTGCTTGCATATGATGCGATTGGATTAGGGTATTCGTACGGCGTTGTTTGGCCTCCGTCAAGGGTCGTGCGGGTGGGTTTAATTCAATCAGGAAATGACGGGTTGAACTTAACTAGCGGACTATGGGTTGTTTGGCCTCCGTCAAGGTCATAGGACGCTAGGGGCAAAATATTATCGGGAATTTCAAGTGTTGAAATTTGCAATGAGATTGCATACCTTCTATGAGATAGTTGGATCCCGATACCCGCTGCGAGTAAGAGTTACTCCTGGGAGAGTTTTACACATTGCAATTAGCTGATCAAGTAGGTGTCTAGAAAGGTGTCAACGGGGTTACACCTCTGGAAAAACGAGGTTTACATTAATTAGGTTCGTGCGAAAGCACGGAGGACCTCCCTCAAAGTACCGACACTGGCCTGGCTGAAAGATTGGCGAACTTGTAGTGTGTAATTAATCCCGGCTAATCTTTCCTTTTAGGGTTTGAAGGAAGATTTGATAAAAAGCAGTGGGAGCCATCCTGATTAGATAAGATAATAACCAATCTGATCTTGCACGAGCATACGCTAAAGTGTTTTCTTCTCTCTCTCTCCAGGTAGCGACCATTTCATGCCCTAATGAAGATAATAATATGGATGTATTGACCGAACCCGCATGTTATACTGTGCAGGGGAACGTTGAACCCGTTCTATCTTATAAGTGTTATAAGAATGAACAGGAAACAGGAGAATATCTGGATTCTCAAGCCGCCCAAAAGAACATGCATGTTGATGCATATTCTACAGGTGTGTTAGTTATTGAGAACTGTTTCTCAGTTCACCCTACGTCCTGGGTATTAGATACCGGATCAAGATCCCACATATGTAAGCAGTTACATGGGCTACGAAAAGGTAGAGAACTGGGAAAAGGTGATCATTCCGTTCAAATTGGGAATGGGGCAAATGTTGCAGCCAAAGCAGTTGGCGAATATCACCTTGTATTACCAAGTGGTGATACACTGATTCTAAATGAATGCTATTATATACCGAACATGATGTGCAACATTATATCAGTTTCTTTATTAAGTAAAGAAGGATATAATTTTGTATTACAGGGTAATGTTATGAACATATTCCTAGATCAAAAGTTGGTTGCATCAGGCTCGTTGTATAATGGCATATTCATTCTCAATCAAAATACAGTCCTCAATTTACCAAACACACACAAGAGGAAGAGTTCTGAACTAAACGAATCTTTCTTATGGCATTGTAGACTGGGTCACATCAATGTGACACGACTTGCGAAGTTGCATAAGGATGGATATTTAAATTCATTTGAATTTTCATCTTATGACACTTGCCAGTCATGTCTCAAAGGCAAGATGACCAAAACTCCGTTTACGGGACACGGAGAAAGAGTTACTGAACTCTTGGGGCTGATACATAGTGATGTATGCGGTCCCATGTCTACACATGCCAGGGATGGTTCTTCATACTTCATTACATTCACTGACGATCTCTCTAGGTTCGGGTATGTGTTCCTGATGAAACACAAATCAGAAGCTTTTGAGAAATTTAGGGAATATAAACAAGAAGTAGAGAACCAAACAGGCAAAAGTATTAAGATCCTTCGATCTGATCGAGGAGGAGAATACTTAAGTAACGAATTCAGAGATTATCTAAAAGAGAATGGGATTCTCTCTCAGCTTACTCCTCCTTATACACCACAGCACAACGGTGTATCGGAGCAGAGAAATCGCACCCTATTAGATATGGTGCGCTCTATGATGAGTGCAGCTGAGTTACCTATTTCCTTCTGGGGATATGCACTGGAGACTGCTACATACCTACTGAATAGAGTTCCGACCAAATCAGTGCCTACCACTCCATATGAGATATGGAATGGCAAGAGACCATGTCTTAATTTTATTCAGATATGGGGTTGTCCGGCCTATGTTAAAACACAAAATCCGGACAAGCTCGAGGCAAGGTCTGTTCTATGTAAGTTTGTTGGATATCCCAAACATTCGCGAGGGTATATCTTCTACCACTCCGAGGAAAAAAAAGTGTTTGTTTCTCGACATGCCACTTTCTTAGAAAAAAGTTTTCTTATGAAACAGATAAGTGGCATTGAGGTAGAACTGGAAGAGGTTCCAACGACACAAACTATAACAGAAGACTTGGTAGAGCCAAAGAATTCAGTAGAACTCGACGAACCCCAGCCTCTCCGCCGATCTAGTAGGGTTTCTCGTCCACCAGAGAGATACTATGGTTTTCTCATTGACGGTGGAAGCGAGGATTGCATCATGGAGGATGATGACCCAACTAGCTTCGAGCAGGCCATCACGAGTAGGGACTCAGTGAAATGGCTGGATGCTATGCGGTCCGAGATGGAATCCATGTACACCAACAAAGTATAGACTTTGGACGTTGCTCCTGAAGGGGTAAAACCCATTGGGAGCAAGTGGATCTTCAAGAAGAAACTTGGTGTAGATGGGAAAGTGGAGACTTTCAAAGCTAGACTTGTAGCAAAGGGTTTTCGTTAAAGACCAGGTGTGGACTATGACGAGACCTTTTCTCCAGTGGCTATGCTTAAATCCATCCGGATCATGCTTGCCATCGCTGCATATCATGATTACGAAATCTGGCAAATGGACGTTAAGACCGCTTTTCTAAATGGTGATTTAGAAGAGTGCGTGTACATGACTCAGCCAGAGGGCTTCATAGACAGTGGGAGCAGCGGGAAGGTGTGCAAGCTCCTTAAATCCATTTATGGATTAAAGCAAGCATCGCGGAGTTGGAACATCTGCTTTGACGTCGTTATCAAAGAGTTTGATTTCGTCAAAAATCCAGATGAACCTTGTATCTACAAGAAGGTGGCAGAGAGTAAGGTTGTCTTCCTCGTATTGTACGTGGACGACATACTCTTGATAGGAAATGATATTCCTATGCTGCAATCGGTCAAGCTCTTCTTATCACAAAGATTCTCAATGAAAGATCTTGGTGATGCTTCCTGCATATTGGGAATTAGGATCTATAGAGATAGATCCAAACGGATTTTGGGATTGTCCCAATCCAGGTACATTGACACCATACTAAAGAGGTTTAGTATGGAAGAATCCAAGCGTGGGAATTTGCCCACGATCTCTGGAGTCACTCTCTCCAAAGAGATGTCTCCCAAGACTGATTTGGAGAGAGCTCGCATGCAAGGGATACCCTATGCTTCGGCAGTAGGCTCTATCATGTATGCGATGCTATGTACCAGACCCGATGTAGCATACTCACTAAGTATAGTGAGCAGGTATCAAGTTGATCCTGGAGAGAGTCACTGGACAGCTGTGAAGAGCATTCTCAAGTACTTACGAAGGACTAGAGATATGTTCTTGGTGTATGGTAACGGAGAGCTCCAAGTGGAGTCCTTTACCGATTCGAGCTTCCAGAGTGATAAGGACGACTCTAAGTCGCAGTCGGGATTTGTCTTTACCCTTTACGGAGGGGCGGTTAGCTGGAAGAGTTCCAAGCAGGAAACCGTGGCAGACTCGACGATGGAGGCTGAATACATCGCTGCCAACGATGCTGCCAAAGAAGCTGTCTAGATCAAGAAGTTCATTACTGAACTTGGAGTGGTTCCATCCATTGAGCATCCAATACCTTTGTATTGCGATAACAATGGAGCGGTGGCTTTGGCCAAGGAACCCAGGTCCCATCAGCGGTCCAGGCATATTCTGAGGCGGTATCACCTGATCCGGGAGATAGTTGATCGCCGGGAGATCGAGGTCAGGAGGGTTGACACGAAGAACAACACGGCGGATCCACTCACGAAGGCCATTCCCCAGATACAGTTTGAGAGACTCTTCGGGATGCTCGGTATGCGATACTACAGCAGCTGGCCCTAGTGCAAGTGGGAGATTGTTAGTTGTATGTATGCCCTAGAGGCCAGTATTGTACAGATGATGTATATTATATTGGATGCTTGGACATATATAGAGATGACTTTCTTGCTCGATATGATAGTATGCTATCTGGTTACTCTTTATCTTAACATGTACACTTGTCTCTTTAAACTGTCTTATAGTTACATGTTGGTAAAGCCCTTAGGATGTGTACTTGACTACCTGGACTATGATGCAGATCATACTAGTGGGGATAAGGTAGTCCATAAGTACATCCTTCAAGGTCCCTAGTCGTGGGTGTATCGAGACGGGGCATCGATATACCAGAGTAGACTAGCGTATACGCTTCTCGACCCATGAGATGGGCGATGGATGATCCCATATCCATTGGTGTTTGACATCAGAGATGGTGTACGGGTGCTCAGTGGTGACTGGGTACACTGGACGGACTCGCTGAGAACTCCCAGATGGTATTATACCTCACGTCAGATGGCAGTTCTCAAGTGACACTAGTGCAGGTTAGTCTGTAGACCCGAGATCGTCATAGAGCCTTGTGTGATTCCCACTGTGCTTTGATCTCTACCTTACCACGTCCATGAAGCCGTGCAAAACGGTGGTCTTTGGGTACAGTCCCGAGTCACATGGAGGCAATGAGCGATAGGAGGGGTTTCGTCTCTCCCGGTATTGGGGGTTGATGTTGCGCTGTGCTCGATTGGCCGTAACAGGGAAGTCCCTGGCCAGGGCTGATCAGAGATTTGCTGGTAAGTGTTACCAGTAGTTTCTCGACCCGTTATGAGCCTCACATCGGCACGACTTATCGGTTATTGGGGTCTGACGTTTACCACCCCTAGACTTGATATGCGACATATCAGACGAACATGACCGGACTGTACGGTAAGTGTTACTGGTTGGATTCACAGGAGTGTGAGCGGGCTAGCTCGTCGATCTTCTGATCGCTCAATACCCGGATGGCCGTTACGTTTAGCAGACCGCTTGCGGCTTGTGGGTGCTTGATATGATCATCATCTGCTACCGGCGTATTGACGAGTCTTTAGAGTCCTACACAGAGGTTTCCTGGCTCAAGCGAAACGAAATAGGAGCGCATATGAGATATGTGCGGGAGCGAGAATAATGCGTGTATGTGATACCGCATTTCATTCTCGCGATAAATGTTTCGATTGGTTATATTCGATATGACCTAGTTATCGAATCATTGATTCGATAAATCGATACATTGAATACTAGTCGGTTATGTGCGACATGACCGGATCATTGAATCAAATGTTGATTTAATGATTTAATGTATAATTATATATTTGATATATTACTTTGCATTAACTAGTATTGGATCACTTTATATGGATTTTCTCACTTGATGTGCAAGTTGTATATGTGATATACTTTTGTGCACATATTTGTATCATGTTTGATGATACTTGATCATTTGGTTAAGTGTGAAGAATTAAACCATGGTTAAATGATAATTAGGGTTTTGCCTTATCATTTATTTATTCATTTCGTTATTTATTTCATTGGATAAATGAAAATAAAATGGTTTGTTTTTGTCATGAAGCTTGTTGAAGCTTCATGAAGCTTTGACCAAGGAGACCATTTTGTCTTCATGCTTAACCCTAACCCATCCACTTACCAAGGTTTATTCTCTACACTTAACCCTAGTTAGATTATGATAAGTATGAATTTTCGTTTCATTTTAAACACTTATCATAAAACTAAAGCTTCATCTTCTCCTTCTTCTTCAAGAGAGAAACCTAGATGCCATCAATGGCAACTTGAGTTCTAGTGAGAGAAATCCAATTCTAAAGTGAACCTACCTCCTATTTCTTCACCCACTACCTCTCGCCAAGTTGTTTTGGGTGTTTTCTTCACAAGTTTCACAACTTTGTGAAGTCGGAGCTTGAACTTGTGATGCCTCGACGTAGATCGTCTTTGACACGAAGCCGACGACCTAGCTCGTACGTTTCTCCGATGAAGCCGATGATTGAGTTCGGGATTCATGATGGACAGCGAGAGGACACCCACGTGGAGCTAAGGAAGTGGAGAACCGGATCTACAAAGGTTGCAGCATCTAACTTTTAGTTAAGTAGTTAACTAGATTATCTTTTCGCCTAAACTTCTAGCCAACGATCCGTATTAGGGTTTCTCGGCACCCATAATTTTTGAAATTGGCATGGTTGATGCCTTGTGAGACTTCATTAGAGTGCCTAGGAACCCTACAGAACTGACCCATTGGATGTCTGAAATAGGGTAAATGATACCACTATCCATGCATTTGACGATTTCCTTTTTCACAGCCTCCTTCATGACTGGATTTAATCGTCTCTGTGGATCCCTAGCTGGTTTAGCATCATCCATCAGGTGAATGTGATATTCAACGATCAGGGGACAAATCCCCTTGATGTCCGCCATCATCCAGCCGAAAACTTTTCGATTGGATTGCAAGACCGTGAAAAGGGATTTTTCTTACTATAGAGCTAGAGAAGCCGAGATGATGACAGGGAGGGTCTCGTTCTCACCTAAGTAAGCAGACTTGAGGTGAGACGGAAGAGGCTTGAGTTCGAGCGTCGGAGGTGAAAAGATTGATGGCAGGATCAGAGAAAATGTCTCGAACTCGAAAGATTCTAACAGGGGTTCAAAGTGAGCGTATGCGACCGAGTTGGATGGTTCAACTAACGCATCCGAAAATTCAAAAGATTCAAACTCGGGAGGCGACAAGCCAAGATCGTTCGAAAACGTGAAGCACTCATAATCATTGTCGGGAGCGAAAGCAGTAGGTTCAAAGAGGGACACACTAGTGGCGTCAAGATCACTATGATCAAACAAGAATTCATCAAATTCGCAGTCCTTGGGGGTGATCTCCTGGATGGAACAAACATCTAGTATATGAGTACTTGGTTCGGATGGCTGATTCCCTAACCTAAAAATGTTGAGTTCAATTATTATGTTGCCAAAAGATAGGTTCATCGAACCATTTCGACAATTGATCACAGCATTTGAGGTTGCAAGGAATGGGCGACCGAGTATCACCGGAATTTGATTCTGGGGGTTAGCTACAGGTTGTGTATCTAAAACAATGAAGTCAACGGGGAATATGAAGTCCCCAACCTTTATTAACACATCCTATAGCTTATCCCTAGGATGGGTGATAGATCGGTCGGCCATTTAAAGAGTACAATGTGTAGATTTCAGCTTTCCTACACCTAGTTGCTCATATATAGAATACGGAAACAGGTTAACACTGGCACCAAGATCCAAAAGAGCGCGGTTGATGTTCGTATCCCCAATGGTTATTGAAATCGTAGGACAGCCAGGGCCCTTCCATTTTTTACGTAAAGCTTGGGTAAGAACATCACTCACGGTACTATCTAAGAAAACCTTCTTTGGTACCTGAGTTTCCTCTTCTTAGTGCACAAGTACTTTAAAATTTTGGCGTAAGATGGGACCTGCTGGATTGCATCTAAGAGCGGAATGTTGATGTTAACCTGTTTGAACAACTCCAGAATCTTCTCCATTTGTAGATTTTGTTTATTGGACCTCACCGGTTTGGAAATGGAACGTTTTTTAAATTGGTTGGGTCCAATACTTGTGGAGGAGATTGTGGAGTTGGAACGGATCCCAAAACTGGAGTTTGAGTGGAGTGAGAAGTGGATCTGTTCGAAGCAGCAAAAGAAGAAGAAGAACCTTTTGAAGAATAGAGAATAGGCTCAGAAGAAGGAGTAGAAGAAACGGCCGCGGTGTCATCATCTATCCGTGTACCAATGTTGTTGTGCGGCATCCTTCCAGATTTTAATGTAGTCACGGTACTCACATTATGGTTCTGTTGTTCAAGAGCAACATGTACATTATGTGGGTGACCAGGATTTAGGAGTGGTTGAGATAGAAGCTTCCCTTTCTCTCGCTCGCTTAAAGCCGCGTTCAGCTGTGTAATCTGGGCTTAGATGGTCTTGATGCTTTGCCCGTGTGCAGCGGTGTGTTGTACCAGAGACTGAATAGAAGACTGGATATTGGCGGTGGATTGCTTTACAAATGCCTCTAGACTCCATTCTAGCGAGGAAACCTTATCGTTGTTTGACGGAACAAAGTTGTTTTGAGGAAAAGAATTTTGCAGGGTGCAAAGTTGTTCGTCGGATTTTGAAAAGGTTGGGGTTGGAAGGTCTGCTGAAATTGTTGTTGAGTTTGCTGCTAAGCTTGTTGTTGAGGAGGAGGAGGCCTCTGGAAGTTGTTGTGGCCTTGGAATTGATGCTGGTTCTGATTCCAAACGAAATTGGGGTGGTTCCTCCAACCGGGATTGTATGTAGAAGAGTATGGATCGTTTCTTGGTCTTTGCTGAAATACAGCATTGACCTGATCCTGTCCTTGAGATGGTGGATTGTAAGGACACACTTCGGTCAAATGAGATAGATCCGAACAACAAGCGCAAATGGTACGAGGGAGAAGAGCTGGGGCCAGAGAAGGAGATGAGAATTTTCTCTTAATTGCTTCCATTTTCCGCGTGATTGCAGCCATCTCGGCCTTCATTGCAATTAAGATGTCGAGTTGATGAACTCCTGCCCTAGAGGGACCTGAAGAAGAAGTAGAAGTTGAGGTGTTCGGTCGGGTGCTCTCCCACTGCAGCGTTTGTTCCGCAAGATCGTCGAAGAATTGCCAAGCCTCCTCGTCAGATTTGGATAGGAAGTGACCTTGACAAATGGTTTCCAGCAACTGCTTAGTTGCTGGATTCAGACCCTCATATAAAGTTTGGCAAAGTTGTCATCTCTTAATACCGTGATGAGCGCACTGAACAGGAAGGTCTTTGTATCGGTCAAAGCACTTTTAAAAAGGTTCAGTAGGAAACTGGGAGAATTGGTTAATTTCGTTTTGAATCAGTGCAGTCTTATTATTTGGGTAGAATTTCTTTAGAAACACTTTCACAAACTCGTCCCAACTGGTTATCGAATGAGATGCGGTGCTATACAGCCACTTTTCAGCAAGATCGCATAAAGTGAAAGGAATAACACGTAGCCGTATAGCATCATCAGACAGTTGGGTTGTTTTCATCATCGCACAAACGTTCTGGAATTTATTGATGAAGATGTAGGCATCTTCGGATTCAAGCCCATGAAATTTAGGCAACATGTTGATGAAGTGGGGCTTAATTTCAAAATTATCCCCATTGGCCGGTGGAAGTGAAAGACAGGTAGGGAGTGCGGTGTGGGTAGGATAGAATCGATCTTGGAGCGTAATTCGCTGTGGCGCTTCAACAAGAGGAGGTCGCAGATTATTCGCACCTAATGGAGGTTGAATAATTCCCGGGGGAGGTAAAAGGATGTTAGGAAGAAATCCCAACAACTCGAAAGAAGAGTCTGGTGAAAGTGAAGGTGAAGAAATATGGACAGAATCACGGTTAACGTCGGAGTTGGCCGGCAAGGGTAAAGGTGAAAGAGGCATTGAAGGAGTTTCGACTGCGGTGTCGATCACATAGTCCGTAGCGACTAACGAAACGCGGACTAAACGGGAACTAAACGGGAACTAGGGTCCCTAGTCCAAACGGACATACACTAAACGAGTTTAGTGTAGTCAAAGCATAGAATGTGCAGGTAAGAAAACGAAAGTGGAGAAAAAATTGAGTGAAGGTGGTAAAAATGGTGAATTTGTGTTTGTTTCGTAAGAATGGAAAAATGAAATGACAGTTCAACAAACACAATCACAAATGCATAGTCACAAATGCACAATCAATACATAGACTAGGGTTTTCTAAGTCCACTAGACCTTCTCCTAACTGTTCCAAAGTGATAAATTGTGAGATAGCCCTCAAATCGCCTCTTCACAGCCAGTTGTGTCCAGGTAAGCACAAATGAGGTAAGGAGGGTTCCGCTTACGAATCACCGTGATACGGGCCTTTTAAAGTTACCTCCTTACTTGTCTAGCCTAGGCACCACAAATAAACGACCGAATGCCCACAATCTTTCTTTGTCCTATTGAGCACGACAAGTCCTTAGTTGGCTGAGTCTAGATATTTTTTATTAAGCTTAAGGTGACACTTATGCAATTAGTGATTTCCGGGGTCTTAGTAAGGGTGATGAAATCCCCACCCAATCTGGATTGGTGTTATAGCCCCTTAAGTCCGTATTAAATGATGCAATACGCAAATCAACAAGGTTTTGTTTTCAAACAATCAATCAATTTGTTTTTACTTTAAATGTGGCGCTGCAACAAATACGGTTAGTTTTTCCTTGGCATTTTGCAGCGATGTTGCTAAAAGTCCTGTAAAGACAAGAATATTGGAGCGTCGGGTTTTGAGAAGAGGAAGTTTAGAAAAATACGTCCCAAAAAGTGTTGAGTTTATGAAACTCGTATCGATATTGTCTATGAGTGCTTGAATGGTTCGCTTGCGCAGGTCCAACTACCCGGGTCTTTGTGTAAGTGCACGGCGGCGCCCCGGCCGTCAATCCGATGCCGGAAACGCGGAAACAAAAAACTTTGCGAAACTTGCAAACCGGCACCACCGCGCACTATCAACCCGGATCGGGCCATTAACCTAGCTACTAGCAAACTAAAAGATGGGTAGAGAGATATACCAAGCGCTCCGTGTCCTTCGGTCTTCGTCTCCACTCCGATCTCCTGCGGAATCTCCCTTCGTCACCTCCTCGTCGGAAAGGGCACCACGTAGCCGATTTCTTTTACGGGCTCCCACCTCTGGACCGAGGCAACTCGGGCGCGAAGTTGGCAAGCTGATGCGTCCAAGGGTACTGTAGGTGTAGTGTAGAAAGGTTGTCTGTTTGGGGTAGTGAAGTTGCCTTTGGATTGATGAGATGAAATGGGCAAATGAAATGGTGCTAGCCTTTTTTGCATGAATCAAAAATGTGAGATACAAAATTTCACCCACTCAAAAAGAATCCTCTCTCTCCTCACTGGAACTGGCCGACCCCCTATGGTGGTGGAAGGACAAAGCAATGCCAAATACAAGAGAAGAAAATGGTATCATAAAATGGTCACACCATTTCGAATCCTATCCTTTCACAATTTAATGCAAAAGAAAAGACCCAAAAAGAATCTCATGATGAAAGAAGTATCATGAAGCCACAAAAAGAAAGAAACCCCCTCCATAATAAGTTATTTGCAAACTTGCAAATAACCCCCCTCCATCAGAAAGTCCGGCCGTGACGGAACAAAGGAAAACTGGCCGGAACGGAATGCAAACTGGCAACTTCAGAAAACTGATCCCGTAATAAATTACAGGAAAACCCTGCGACTGCATATACATGCCCGCATTTGTATTCCCACTAAAGACAAATGCAAAGAGACAAAACTACACTGTCTAATACTAGGATCCGGCTTAAACCAAAGCCGGCTAGTAAAATCTTTCCGATCACGATTCGTGCAATACCGCACGTATCTGATCGAACCCTGCCATATCTCCATACGGCCTCTACAGTGTTTCGCCCGAAACTTGAGTAACTGTCTGTGGGGGACTCTAAAGACTCGTCAATACTATGGCTGTGGATTTAACCACTAGCACGTCAGAGGTATTAGCCATACGTGACGGGCCACCAGCTATTGACTAAAGGGACGTCGATGAGCGAACTCATCCTGACACCCTACTGAGCCTGTCAGTGACAATATCCGTACAGTCCGGGCCGTTCGTCTATGAGCATCGCATGGCGGGCCTAGGGGGTTGGTAAAACTCAGACCCCCAATAGCGGTACAAGTCGTGTTAGAGTGTAGCCCAGAACACCCTGAGATACTACTGGAATACCTACCAGTAAATCTCCTGCCTTGGTCGAGGGCTTTGTGTAATGGCTCTCCTAGACACAGCGCGACCTCACCCCCAATACCGGGAGAGACAAACCCCTGCAGATCCGCTCACTGCCTCCATGTGGCTCGGGACTGTACCCAACTAAAACCTGTTTGCACGTCTCCTTTGAGCGTGGTAGGGTAGTAATCTAAGTACAGTGGGAACTCACACGAGACAAATGACGATCTCAGGTCGATGAACTAACCTGTACACATGTCACTTGGGAACTGCTATCTGACGTCTGGTATAATCCCAAGTAGCAGGTTCCCGGCGAGTCCTGTCCGGTGTACTCATAACCCAATGTGCACCTGTATACATCTTAGGTGAACCAACTGACACCAGTGGCTTGTGAGACCGGCCACCGCCCCTCGTCGGGGTCTTGACTGTATACACTAGTCTACTCTGGAGTATCGATGCCCTGTCTCGAAACCCCCACGACTAGGGACCTTTTAAGGATGTGCTTATAGACCCTAGCTCCCACGTATATGATCGCCCTCATACTGCTGGTAGTCAAGCAAGAATCCTAGGGGTTCTATCAACGTGCAATAGTGACCTGTAAGGTCACCTAAAGCAGTACACGATGATAAAGATAAACCAGATAGTATACTATCATCTCGAGTAAGACTGTCCTACCGGTATAGGTCCTCCCTCAACCATTGCAATCACGTGCCTGTGATCCAATAATTGACTCTGAGGGCACTATATCCAACACTTTGGTACTAAGTGTTCACTCCCCTTGTACTTGAAAAACAACCCCTGTTCCACACGATCGTTGCTCGTAAATCCGTCGAATCTGCAAATGTCGGAAAAATATGGATATTTGAGCTAGAAAGCGATATAGATAGCCAAAGTTCTGAACACAATTAATTAAGAAAATCAAACAATAAAAGTGGGAGACTAACAGAACACTGGAGGCAACACAAAAAAACTTTCAAACCTCACCAGAAAACCGGCGAGATCGAGAATTACCAAGATGTCGCCGACCAAATTTGCAAATTTGGTGCTAAAATTTTGTGTGTTTCCCCTATGCAATAATAGTATTCCACTTTTATGCCTTGATTTTCATTTTAAAACTCAGTGTGTTAGCAGAACACAAATCCAGAGAACATTCTTGTTTTTAGTTTTCGCGTTGGTTTTAAAAAGAATGGTTTTATCCGTTGAATGTGTTAGAAAGTTAGTTTTATACAAAATATTCACAAATTAACCCGAGACTACAAGTGTAAAAGCATTACCGTCTCCCTGGCAACGACGCCATTTGATTGGTAAATTTCCACCGTGTCGTATTTAGAAAGAATTTGAAATTACCGTAATAAAAAACGGTGTTGCGTGTAGCGAGCCGTGATGAGTACGGGTCGTCCGCAGGGAGATAGTATGTTTTCAAGATTGTTTTAACGAGTTAATACCATGTTTTGAGTTGTTTTTTACGCTAAGTGTCGTAACTAGGATATGTTCAATAAAAAGACTTGTTAAGGGTAGTTTTAGGTTAGCTTGCGTGAGGATGATGTTTGCCGGTTCCTTATAGACCTAATTTTGATATTGACACTAAGGAAATAGGTAACAACGTGGATTAGGGAACTTGAAATACGGTATTTGCGATTTTGAGCTAAATCCGTATTCCTTGTCCCTTGTCCTTCCGTTAATGTTTCTTGACCTTAGCCTTCGGCAAATCACTTGCAACCCGGCCATGATTAGGATTCACCACCATCGTGGTAGGATAAGATGCCTAACGAAGCAGAATTGGGAGTGGTTTGCTCGGAGTTTCAATTGCAAAGTTAAGGTTCTTAAGGTTTTAGCAAAAAAAAAACATCTTCTGACACAAACTAACCATATTCTACCCTTAACAAGTGAATCAATTACTCACACATATTTACGATACCAAAATAGAAAAAGAAAAGAGTAAGGCAACAAAATGAAAAATGCAAAAAAATAAAGACAAAGAGAGAACCGATAAATTAACGTGCAAATTCCTTCAACTGTTCTTTAATCCGTATTAATGTGAAATCCAAATACCAAACTTTAAGGTTGTAAGCTCACTTAATGTAGGGTTAGTTAGCATAACAGCAAGGTTGCGGGGGGGGGGGGCATCGTCCATGCCATTTTCAAATTTTTGCCATGCTACTTAACCCTAACCCTAGAATCTTAACTAAAGATTTAGACAATACGATATGTAAACAACTTTATAACTAAGTGAATTAGGAATACAACCTTTGTAGACCAGTCCTTCACTTCAAATGCTCCATGTAGAAGTCCCTTCGCTGTGAGTAAGGATCTCCCGAACGCTTGAGAGGCTCCATAAGGTGAAAGATGCAAACTTGCTTGAAGTCTTCAAAGCCGAAAATGATCTACGTCGAGGAGACACCAAATCAAGCTACATCTTCACTAATTATGGATTAGTGAAGCTAACACCCTAAACTAAATAGCTAATCTAGTAGATGATGATGAAGTAGGAATTTTGCTCACTTTAGAATTCTTTTTCTCACTATTTTTCCTCACTTTCTCAAAAGCTAGAGAGCTCTCTCTTGGGCTTAAGAAGATGAAGCAAATAAAAATGAGAGAGTGAATGGCAACCATGGGTGAAAAATATCTCATATAACCCTTGTAGAGACATTACCATGGTTAAAGATTAAGGTTGGGTCTATAAATATCTAGTGCAAGACAAATATAGTGGACTAAGTCAAGGGTTTCCACAAGTTTCCAAAGCTTGCAACCATGCTTAATTCCCACCAATTTATATTTGCACTAAATAAATAAAAACTCTAATAATCTAATGGCATGATATAAGTCTCATACACCCATGTAGTGTGTATCATCAAGCATGACACAAAAAGAAAACACAAATAATATATATCAAATATATATTAAGTGTGCACATGTGAGAATAGAAAAGTATAAGTGAGAAAATATTAATTAATATAAATTAAAATATCAAATATACAATTATACATTAAATTATTAAATCAGCATTTGATTTAATAATCCGGCTATATCACATATAACCGACTAATATAATATGTATCATCTTATCGAATCAACACTTGATTCGATAACCCGGCTATATCACATATAACCGACCGATATCACATATCTTTAGAATAGAATACGACATCACATACTCGTATAATCTCGGTCCTGCACATATCACATTTGTTCTCCTATTTCGTTTTTCCTGAGCCAGTAAATCTCTGTGTAGGACTCTAAAAACTCGTCAATATGCCGGCAGTAGGTAATGGTCACATCAAGCACCCACAAGCCGTCAGCGGTACTAGCTGGACGTAACGGCTACCCGGGTATTGAGCGATCAGAAGATCAACAAGCAAGCCTGCTCATACTCCTGTAAAGCCTGTCAGTAACACTAACGTACAATCCGGTCCCTTCGTCTGATATGTGGCATATATAGTCTAGGGGTGGTAATCGTCAGACCCCAGTAACCGATAAGTCATGCCTATGTGAGGCTCATAACGGGTCGAGAAACTACTGATAATACTTACCAGTTGATCTTCATATCAGCCCTGGCCAGGGACTTCCTGTTATAGCCAATAGAGCACAGCGCAATATCAACCCCCCGGGAGAGACGAAACCCCTCCTATCGCTCATTTCTTCCATGTGATTCGGGACTATACCCAAAAGCCACCGTTTTGCACGTTCTCTTGAACGTGCTAAGGTGGAAATCAAAGCACAGTGGGAATCACACAAGACTCCATGACGATCTCGGGTCTACAGACTAACCTGTACCAGTGTCACCAGAGAACTGCTATATGACAATAGGTATAATACCAACTCGGAGTTCTCGGCGAGTCCGTTCAATGTACCCAGTCTCCACTGAGCACCTGTATACCATCTTTGATGTCAAATACCAATGGATGTGGGATCATCCATCGCCCATCATATAGGTCAAGAAGCGTATACGCTAGTCTACTCTAGAATATCGATGCCATGTCTCGATACACCCTCGAGTAGGAACAATTACAGGATGTACTTGTAGACTACCCTGGCCCTGCTAGTATGATCTCTATCATAGTCCTGGTAATCAAGTATACATCTTAAGGGCTTTATCAACATGTGAGAGCAAGACAGTATCACAACACAAGTCTACATGTTAAGACATAGAGCAACCAGATAGCATACTATCATGTCGAGCAAGAAAGTACTCTCTATATATATCCAAGCATCCACTATAATATACATCATGTACAATAATGGCCTCTAGGGCATAGACATAACTAACACTTAAGAGGTTGCAAGATCAGAGTAAAGCAAGGATTTCACAAGTTCAAGTATGTAAAAAGCAAGACATATGAAATGAAATGAGAACTTTTATTGAATTTCAACAAGATACAACTAATCTTGAATTCAAGAACCTAAATATTAAGCTTGCAAGTTTAATGAAGTAGTTGCAAGGTCAAGATAAAGGGGCAAGAGCTCAAGAGTTCAAAAGGAAAGCAAATTACACATGTTCTAAAGCAAAACTAAAGAAAAAGTCTCCCCTCCCCTTTCCCCTTGGTCTGGTATTTATAGGCTTCAATCCAAAATAAACAAACAATAAAAATAACATGATGTGACCCAGATAAACCACCAGAAGAAAAATGGGGCAAATTGGAGCAAGAAAAACCAGCGGCGCCGGTTTTTGGGGAGGTCTCGTCGGATTTTTGTAGGCCAATGGGTCTCGTCTTGGTTCTGTGATGTTGTGTGTACTCAACAAGTTTACTGGCATTGCTTGATTTTTTTATAACAACATGTGCTGCTTAGTAGCTTTTGGAGGGAAATCTTGATGCTTCAAATCACATCAACTCTTTTAGCATTTAATACACATGTTCCCTACTTGCACAATTTCATCATATTATGTAGCCAAGGCAGCCCCACCATGGTCCATGTGCACACTTGTATTGTGCTGGACCAAAATTGTGTGCACGCATTTATTTGCAAAAAGAACTCTTTGGACAATGATCGGTTTTCTATTCTGTTTGTAGTGTCGGCTTCCAAACGTTATGTTCATGATTTTGAGTGTGTTTCCAATATTTTATCACGAATGCCTGTAATCTGTATTATTGAGCAGACACTGGTTAATAGTACCGATATATAGCAAAATAGATAATGAATGAGCGTTATTAAAATGCAGTTTTTAGTGATGAACAAAAGCTAAACTTAGAAATCATCACCTTTTACACGAAACCAATCATCGTCAAAGAATAAGTGATCCACGACAGGTCTGCGATTCGACGTGATAAAGCGACGTGAGATTCGACGGATCATCTACTTCCTACGAGGCTGAGATCGAGAGCAATTTCTTCTTCCTATTGTAATCTAAACTCGAAGAATTGTACTTGTGAAGTTGATTAATAAAGGTAGAACATTAGATTAATTTTAATTTCTGCATTTACATTATGAATTCCTTCTCTATCTGTTCTTCTTCTATCTCCATCATGCGTGAGTAATTCTCCGCTTGATAGGGTTCGGAGGATTAGGGTAGAACAATGGATAAGAAAATATTTTAACTTCTTTTAAGTCTTATGAAGTTTATAAACTTTAGCAAAAGAACCGTTAACATCCTTATCGGCCGCGCTATCAATTTATTACTTGTCTCGACCGCGATTTGAGATCAGATTAACAATTGTTTTGTTGAGGGCTAGACATGAATAGAGATCAATGAAAGGACAAGGGTCAATAGTGGGAAAACCCTAGTTTCTTCCAAGAACCTAATCCTCATTCATCAATATCAATCTAGTTTTAAATCTATCAATGTATAAAATGAGTAATCTTTATTAGTCATCCATGACTACTAAATCCTAAAGAACCCTACAAGCCTTCTTCTTATAAAATCCACATCCGTATTTAAACTAGATCTGTATTCTACATAAGTGTTTAACATAGATCTAGAATCTACTCTTTACTATTCTTTATTTTTCTATTCTTCCTCTTTCTAATCAACACGTCTAAATCAAGATTAGGAGTTCCACGTATCCCTGCGGGCGACCCATACTCATCTCGGCTAGCTACACGCGACACCGTTATGATTGCGGTTATAACTACAAACACTTCTTTAAAACAGAACCAATCAAATGGCGCCGTTGCCGGGGATACGTGCGTAATTTTTTATTCTTATTATTCGTGTTGAATTCTTATTCGATCTATATCATAAAACAAAACAAAACCGCATCTTGCATATTTAACGATTAGTGTGCAATTTTTGCGAATGAATCTGGAAGTCACTATAGCGAGGAGATAAAGATTCAGAGACATTCATCAAGACCCAGAGGAGCAAGGGAGGCCACCGCAGCAAAATATTTTAAGCGAGCTCTCAACTCCGCGGCGGAAGCGCGGCAAGAAGACCATTTTGGCGGTGGAACCATGGCAAAGTTGGGGAGTTATGGTTCCTAACTTCTCTGGTAACTTTCCTCTGTACTTTCTCTTTCTTGTATAAAATCCAATAATATATTTTTCTGCAGGATTCTTTGCAAAATATCGCCGCCAAAAATCTTTTTTCGTGTTTTGTAATTGGTTTGTGCATATTTTCAATACGGACATTAAGGGGAAAAGACCAAATTCAGATTAGGTGGGGATTTCATCACCCTTCTTAAGCCCCACAAATCACAAAACTTTAAGTCCGCGGCGGCGCCCCGGCCGTCGATCCGACGCCGGAAACGCGGAAACAAAAACTTTACAAACTAGCAAACCGGCACCACCGCGCACTTTTATCCCGGATCGGGCCATTGACCTAGCAACTAGCAAAACAAAATAAGAGTAGAGAAGTATACCAAGCGATCCTTGTCCTTCGGTCTTCGTCTCCACTCCGATCTCCTGCGGAATCTCCGTCCGTCACGTCCTCGTCGGAAAGGGCACCACATAGCCGATCTCTTTTACGGGCTCCCAACTCTTGACCGAGGCAACTCGGGCGCGAAGTTGGCTAGCCGACGCGTCCAAGATTTGCAGTAGACTAGAGTAGAGTCTATGTCTCTTTGGGGTTTAGTGGTTGCCATTGATGGAGGAATGAAGAACTTTGGAGAGGCTTGGAAAAGGGAGCTATGAACTTTGATGCATGAATGAGATGAACATTTTTCTTCACCACAAAATGAATCCTCCCCTTCCTCCCAAAGTGGCCTGCCCTCTCTCCTCAAGAAGAAGATTGGAGAGAGAAAAAGACATCTCCAAGTATATCTCAAAAAACATGATAATGTGAAAAAAAAATCATATATGAAAAAGGCTCACATCAATCTCAAGCTCATATCCTTTCATCAACCATCATGGAAAAAGCAATGGAAAAGACAAGAAAAGAATCTCATCATGAGAGAACAATCATGATGCCTCACATAAGCAAGAAAGCCCCTCCACAAATGTCATTTGCAAATGTGCAAATAACCCCTCCATCGAAAGTCCGGTCGTGAAGGAATAAAAGAAAACCGGCCGGAACGGAATGCAAACTGGCAACTTCAGAAAACTGATCCCGTAATAAATTACAGGAAAACCCCACTACTGCATATACATGCCCGCATTTGTATTCCCACTGAATACAAATGCAAAAAGACAAAATCTACACAATCTAATACCAGGATCCGGCTTAAGCCAAAGCCGGCTAGTAAAAACTGTCCGATCACGATCCGTGCAATACCGCACGTATCTGATCGAACCCTGCCATATCTCCATATGGCCTCTACAGCGTTTCGCCCGAAACTTGAGTAACTGTGTGTGTGGTAGACTCTAAAGACTCGTCAATACTATGGCTGTGGATTTAACCACTAGCACGTCAGAGGTATCAGCCAATACGTAACGGGCTACCAGGTACTGACCAAAAGGGACGTCGATGAGCGAACTCATCCTGACACCCTACTGAGCCTGTCAGTGATAATATCCGTACAGTCTGGTCCGTTCGTCTATGAGCATCGCATGGCGGGCCTAGGGGGTTGGTAAAGTCAGACCCCCAAAAGCGGTACAAGTCGTGTCGGAGTGAAGCCTAGAACACCCTGAGATACTACTGGAATACCTACTAGCAAATCTCCTGCCTTGGCCAAGGACATTTCATGTTCTGGCTCTCCTAGATACAGCGCGACCTCACCCCCAATACCGGGAGAGACGAACCCCTGCAGATCCGCTCACTGCCTCCATGTGGCTCGGGACTGTACCCAACTAAAATCTATTTGCACGACTCCTTTGAGCTGTGGTAGGGTAGTAATCAAAGCACAGTAGGAACTCACACGAGACAAATGACGATCTCAGGTCGATGAACTAACCTGTACACATGTCACCAGGGAACTGCTATCTGACGTCAGGTATAATACCAACTAGCAGGTTCCCGGCGAGTCCTGTCCGGTGTACTCATAACCCAATGAGCACCTGTATACATCTTAGGTGAACCAACTGACACCAGTGGCTTGTGAGACCGGCCACCGCCCCTCGTCGGGGTCTCGACTGTATACACTAGTCTATTCCGGAGTATCGATGCCCTGTCTCGAAACTCCCATGACTAGGGACCTTTTAAGGATGTGCTTATAGACTCCAGCTCTCACTTATATGATCGCCCTCATACTGCTGGTAGTCAAGCAAGAATCCTAGGGCTCTATCAACGTGTAATAGAGACTCGTAAGGTCACATAAAGCAGTACACGATGATAAAGGTAAACCAGATAGCATACTATCATCTTGAGTAAGACTGTCCTACTGGGATAGGTCCTCCCTCAATCATTGCAATCACGTGCCTGTGATCCAATAATTGACTCTGAGGGCACTATCTCCAACAATCTCCCACTTGCACTCAAGGCTAATTATTGCGATGTCGTATACTCACAGCCCGTGTGATACAGAACATCCAACTCCTCTACTAGTCAGTCTCACAAAGCTCGTTTGCGAAACTATTGCGTTCGAGAAATAGCCTCAGTGAGTGGATCCGCTCTTGTGTTTCTTTCTATGTCTCTCTATATCTCAAGTTCGCGGAGAAAGCCATCTCCCGAAATGAGCAATACCTGTCTTAGAATGTGTCTGGATGTCTGATGGGACCTAGCTCATAAGTGAACTCTAAATCCAAACTTCTTAGACTGTATCGTCAACTAAACTTAATCAGTATCCTGCGCCATGCCTTCCCTCAGCATCCACCTGGACTACCTGTCCAAAATACTGCCCCTCGTCAGAGAGAAAAACTATAACTCTGACAGCCACTCTGCCATCCAGGTCACCTTGGAAGCCTGGAATGATAACTGTCTCCCGAAGGAGAATGCCGTTATCATATCCCTAATACATACACTTATGTTCTAAAACTGCTTCCGATTGTTTCTCCAGGATTGGATGAATATCAACTTATTGCACCTACTGCAAGAACAACATCTGGTGTGGTACTTGACATCTCATGATCAACTCAATTGCCTAAGCAAGTGATCTGCCAATCATACACATCCCTCTCTACTTTAGTATGTAAGACACCTTTAGGGAGGGTGACTCCATCACCTGCAGGTACACTACCGTGCCAGGAGTCGTCCATTCTAAATACTCTTAGAATGCAGTCAAAGTACCCAGATTGGGAAACCACCCAAATCTAGATCTAAAACCATAGATCTAGTAACCAGAATGTACGATATAATATCCAAGTCCTATGTGGAGAAACCACTGTGTGACGACCAAAGTATAACCGATCGTATTATAGGAATATCACTTCCTACTCTGTGTATGTCATCCAAATACCAGGACATCACACCCTACTACCTTCTTAACAGATCCATCCCCTATTCTGATGAAGTCAAACCTATGACTGTCACATCAGAAATAGATGATCTATCTCCGCTATATCTGCTTTAGTCTATAAATAGACATAAGCCTGATGTCCACCAATGCTTCCGCTGCTCCCACTGACTACGACAACCCTCTGGCAGAGTCATATACACGTGCACTTCTAAAGCTAGTTTAGAACGACGCTATACTCATCCTCCTGCCGGGTCTCACAGTCTGGAACAACAGCAATGGCAAGTCTGGGTAAACAAGAACCTCCCTGCCACCGTCCCTGAGCATACCGAAGTACCTCTCGGGTGCCTGAGGTTACCCACCATATCTGCGGAGTGGCTAATGGAATGTCAAACCAGATTGAATGTTTAGGTTCTTAACAAATCTTCGGTAATCGTTTGCGGTTCTGGAATCACTTCCAGTTCTACCATACTCCCACTACTGTTTTCTGAAAAAAAATCCATTTTTAATTAAAACTGTGGCGAGTTAAGAACAATATCTCTATTGATCTTCCAGATGGTAGAAAGTCAACCCTCGTCATAGCCCGGGTCAACCCACAAACAGCCATTACAGAAACGTGCCTTGAGTTATCCGGAGTCTGGTTTTAAGCATAAGCCGGACAACTCCCCGTATCTTAACAATGTCAAGATATGAACTGTTCTATATCTAATACAGAAACAGAGGCACTGATTTAATTGAACCAGATTCAAATCATGCAGCTGTCTCCAGTGCATGTCAACTGAATGGAAGAGAGGCCGATCAGCGTTACTCAACATAGGAATGCTTCCAATTATGAGTAACCTGAAAAAGAAGCAAGTTCTCTTAATCATTACTAACAACTGAATACCATACACAAGTATCTACATCTTCGATCACCTTGAAGAATCTCGATACTTGCAATACCTGGTTCTCTACTTTATTCTTATACCTATAACTCCTCAAAACTTAGACCCTGTGTTTCTACGAAACACATGTCTAAGAACAAGAGAAGTTAAAAGTAAACAGAATATAGTACGAGGACCAACCCCTCTGTCCTAATGGACACTGGACAACATACAATACTCTGTATAAGTCCCCTGAGTCTAATAACTCATTCACTGTGTGTCGTAGGTTGAAAACTGTACTTATGGTTAAGAAGAATTACACCGCTGTTCAATGCTCCTTACCTAACCATCTACTGATTTCGGTAAATGTCACGGACATAATTTCAAAAGGAATATCTCACTCTATGAAAATAGACGTACAGATATATCAATTTGAAATTGGTGCATAACAACGGATATTCAGAACCAAATATTTGCCGACCGGCAAACAACCCAGGTGACTTCCTCAAATATCACCAATTACAACGAATTCCGATATAATGAGGATGATCACCTAATTCCCAATAACTTACCCCCACTCATCATCTGTAAAACCATACAGATGTAAGAATCATACCTGGTAAATACATACCCTGGAGCAAGTGTCTAATTGGAAATCAGTTTTCTTTTAACAGTACACGGTGAAACTGAAACATTGAAATGTTTCGATGGGGTATCCTGGTATTCCTAGTAATGCCTCTTCCATTATCCAGATTCACAACTGTAACCGTATAATTCTTTGCCATTTCACCAAATCCCTTTATATGTCTTTAGACATTACCTTCTGTACACCCCTTTAGGCCAAATGGTTTTCTTCCTTCCCTACCGTTCGGCACCAGCCTATGGTTTGGAAGAAGACTATCCAATAAGCATAATGGGTGTACTGTCCTAATCCTAGGAGCACTCGCAATGCGAGAGAAGGTGAAGATAAAAGACAACCGAATGAACCATATTCCTATTTCTCCTGAACCAGGATCCGTCCCCGAACTGGAACAAGTTCCTTTCGAGTTCGTATATAACCATACGATGGATTATCCGATAAACTTGGGATCTTCGTAGTGATACGGAGTGTCCTGGAGAAATACAAAGGTGATTTTGGATTGGCGAAGAAATATTTGGTTTGGTCGTGAATATCAGTCGCAATTTACTTTGCCCTCTTACTAATCCCTTGCTTTGTCTTAACTTAATACCTTCTGTATACAGTTTAGGCTAACTGGTTTTCTTCATTCCCTACCGGTCGACACCAGCCTAAGGCTTGGAAGAAGACTATCCAATTTGCGTAATAGGTGTACTATCTCCTAAACCAAGGAGTACTCGCAATGAGAGAAGGTGAAAGGAAAAGACAACTGAATAGTCATATTCGTTTTCTCCAGAACCAGAAACCATCCTCGAATTCCTTCAAGTTCGTATATAACCATACGATGGTTTTGTCCAATGGAAGTGGACGTTCGTAGTAATACGGGGTGTCCTGGAGAAAAGGGTAATAGTAGGAGTGGCAATGAGGTTTGCAACTCTGACAATCCAAAAGCCAGTGTTAAGAAGGTTCGGTCAACTTGGTCACTGAGTCATAGTCAGGGGTCGGGTCAATGGTCGCTGCCAAAGAGAGAGAGAAAAGAAACACTCGGCGTGCACTCTAACCTAGATCAGAATGGTTACCAATTTATCTAATCTGGAAACCTCCCACTGTAAGGTCAAATTCTTCCCCAAACCTGAAAGAAGAATTAGCCGGGATCACCCGAGGAGTAAACCAACTCATCAGTGGGAATCGGGATCCAACTCTCATCGCATGATAACGTGACGGAATCCGCTCATGTTATCACACTTCAGAAGGTATGCGCATATCTGGCAAGTTTCAGTTCTTTTGAAACTCCCGATGAGGATTTTTGCCCCATGCTCTTATGACCTTGACTTTGGCCAACATATCATAAGTCACATGTCAAGTTCTTCCCGTCATTATCCAGGTTAATTTGAACCCACCCGTACCTACCATTGACTTTGGCCAAAATGGTAGTACGACTGTCCCAAACCAACGCATCTATCTATGCTGCATATGAATACCCAATAGCTACCAAACACTGTGCCTTGACTTTGGCCAACATACACAGCTTGAATACTATTAACCATCCATATGAAACGACGGAGGGCTACGAATGGTTTCTGGCGAAAACCTTTAACGTAATGAAATTGATATCGTTGAAGGAACTGATAGCTTTTTAGAAAAATATAGTGACGAAAACCTTCGCTAAAGAGGTCACTCCCGGTGAAGGGATCTCGGCTCTTTCCCCGTAGAATGAGGTGCAGGATATTCCAACTGAATACCACGATGCAAAGCAAAAATAAATGGCTATAGTGAAGTTATTTCCCTGACGCAAACTTTTGTCCAAGGGGTCACTCCCGGTGAAGGGATCTCGGCCCTTGCCTCATCGACTGAGGAGCAGGATATTCCAACTGAATACCACTATGCAAAACAAAAGAGAACGCCCTTGCAATAACAGCTTTTTGAAAAGTGTTCCAACAACATCAGAATAGGTTTGTTTATCTTTCATTGATCCGAATCAACGCAGTCCCATCAATTGATCACACCACAAAGAACGAAAATATACTGACGTACGTATATGCCATCCGCATTCGCCACTGGGTCCCATCATCACCCGTTAGGTTAGCTTACTAACGACAGAGCGGGGACTGGACTAGCGCGGATGCAAAACATATACAACATCTACTAGTATATATATAATATATAATTTTCGCTCTAGGCGTGATAAAATGCAACAGCACAGAAATGTACAGCATCACAGAATAATACAGATATCTGGGATCCCCGGGTTTCACAGAGCCGCTACTGAAACCCGACGTTCCCCTGGTCGTGTGGATAGCCTGTGCAATGTAATCCTAGACCCCTACGAGCGCGGCAAGTTACCCGCCAAAACCTGAAGCGAGGCAGCCCCCTTCAGCAACGTGAATGGGCCACCCAGCACTTCACGGAATCCGGTAACTTGGGCACCACTCCTGGGTCAACCTGTACCCCCTACGAGTGCGGCGAATAGCTCGCCAATTCTAGAGTAAAGCCCCCTCCGTCTCAATGCCATGAGATGCGGGCTCGTTGCCCTCTAGAACCCGGCTATCCGTGCACCCCTCCGCGGGGCAATCCTAGTACAGAAAGTAAAATATACATACAATGGGTACATCGACCGCAACCTGGTTGTGCCCCAAAAGAATAATACAAACAGGCAGTGACGGCAGTCCACATGTCGGACGCTCGCCCCGCAATATCAAATGTACATATAAAACCAAAACTGTACTAACATTGCAACCAGGCTATCCCCACGACCGATCCGCAACATCACAGCACAACACAGAACATCAACGTGAATGTCACGTTCGCAAATCCGTCTAACCGGGCTATAGCAGTTAGACAGGATTTACCGATCGAGTGACATTCACGGTCGCAGATATAATGTAAATACTGTGAACTAATGTGTTTAAACTTTTCGATCGATCAAATTTATCGAAGTGGGCCCCAAGCATTACTGTAGCACTTAACGAGAGTCTAGGCCCAAAAAGAATATTCCAAAACCCCTATTTCCTACTCAGGAGCAATCTGCAAAATTTTGATCAAGTGATCAATCAAAAGCACGGAGGAACCGTGGCCCAAGCATGGGTTTGGCCGCGGTTTCGCGGCGGTTTGGAGAGATCGCGCCACCAAATTTTCATAGATTGCTTCTATATCCATGCACAGTATTCTGAGACAACCTGAAAAATTTTTGGAGCTGAAAAAATTTCGACAGAAACTGAGCATGTGAAAATACAGTTTTTGGGATTTTGATCGATCGAGGCTTTAAACATACTAGAGCAAGCTAGGAAGGTTAATGGCGTGTCTCTGATACCATTGTAAGTCCGCGGCGGCGCCCCGGCCGTCGATCCGACGCCGGAAACGCGGAAACAAAAACTTTGCAAACTAGCAAACCGGCACCACCGCGCACTTTTATCCCGGATCGGGCCATTAACCTAGCAACTAGCAAAACAAAATAAGAGTAGAGAAGTATACCAAGCGATCCTTGTCCTTCGGTCTTCGTCTCCACTCCGATCTCCTGCGGAATCTCCGTCCGTCACGTCCTCGTCGGAAAGGGCACCACGTAGCCGATCTCTTTTACGGGCTCCCACCTCTTGACCGAGGCAACTCGGGCGCGAAGTTGGCTAGCCGACGCGTCCAAGATTTGCTGTAGACTAGAGTAGAGTCTATGTCTCTTTGGGGTTTAGTGGTTGCCATTGATGGAGGAATGAAGAACTTTGGGGAGGAATGAAGAGGCTTGGAAAAGGGAGCTATGAACTTTGATGCATGAATGAGATGAACATTTTTCTTCACCACAAAATGAAACCTCCCCTTCCTCCCAAAGTGGCCGGCCCTCTCTCCTCAAGAAGAAGATTAGAGAGAGAAAAAGACATCTCCAAGTATATCTCAAAAAACATGATAATGTGAAAAAGAAATCATATATGAAAAAGGCTCACCTCAATCTCAAGCTCATATCCTTTCATCAACCATCATGGAAAAAGCAATGGAAAAGACAAGAAAAGAATCTCATCATGAGAGAACAATCATGATGCCTCACATAAGCAAGAAAGCCCCTCCACAAATGTCATTTGAAAATGTGCAAATAACCCCTCCATCGAAAGTCCGGTCGTGAAGGAATAAAAGAAAACCGGCCGGAACGGAATGCAAACTGGCAACTTCAGAAAACTGATCCCGTAATAAATTACAGGAAAACCCCACTACTACATATACATGCCCGCATTTGTATTCCTACTGAATACAAATGCAAAGAGACAAAATCTACACAATCTAATACCAGGATCCGGCTTAAGCCAAAGCCGGCTAGTAAAAACTGTCCGATCACGATCCGTGCAATACCGCACGTATCTGATCGAACCCTGCCATATCTCCATACGGCCTCTACAGCGTTTCGCCCGAAACTTGAGTAACTGTGTGTGTGGTGGACTCTAAAGACTCGTCAATACTATGGCTGTGGATTTAACCACTAGCACGTCAGAGGTATCAGCCAATACGTAACGGGCTACCAGGTACTGACCAAAAGGGACGTCGATGAGCGAACTCATCCTGACACCCTACTGAGCCTGTCAGTGACAATATCCGTACAGTCCGGTCCGTTCTGTTAGTGTATATGCCCTAGAGGCCATTACTGTATCATACTAGTTTGTATATTACTTAATGGATGCTTGGGATATTCACCTTGTATATACAATCTTGCTCAAAATAGTAGTATGCTACTTGGTTTGTTTCTACTTCAATGTGTACTTGTGTTTATTTCAGTATATCACTTATACGCATTAGTGGAGCCCTTAGGATCTTTGCTTGATTACCAGCGTTGTGATGGCAGTCACACTAGTGGGGGCTGGGTAATCTATAAGCACATCCTTATTCAGGTCCCTGGTCGCAGGACTATCGAGACAGGGCATCGATACTCCGGAGTAGACCAGCGCATGCGCTTCTCATCCCAGTGTGGGAGACGGTCTGTCCTACAGCCGTCAGTACGTCGTACTTGAGATAGTATGCGGGTGCTCGTTAGGTTACGGGTACACTGGACAGGACTCGTCGGGAACTGACTAGTTGGTATTATACCTATCGTCAGTTATCAGTTCCCAGGTGACATGAGTACAGCTTAGTCCGCTGACTTGACACTGTCACTCCGCCTCGAGTGTGTTCCCACTGTACTTTGATCACTACCCTACCACGGCTCAAAGGAGTCGTGCAAACAGGTGGTGGTTGGGTGCAGTCCCGAAGCACTTGGAGGCAGTGACGGTTAGACAGGATTCGTCTCTCCCGGTATTGGGGGTTGACATCGCGCTGTGTCTAGGAGAGCCATTACACGAGTAGTCCCTGGCCAGGGCAAACGAGATATACTGGTAGGTTTCCAGTGTTATCTCAGGGTGTATTGGGCTTCACTCCGGCACGACTTGTACCGCTATTGGGGGACTGACGTTTACCGCCCCCTAGGCCCGCCATGCGATGTATCAGACGAACAGACCGGACTGTACGGAGAATGTCACACTCAGGATCAGTAGGAGTTCAGATGGGTTTCGCCTCGTCCGTCTTCTTGTCGGCATTACCTGGGGACCATTACGCACAGCTAGTGCCGCTTGCGGTCTGTGGTTAAACCCACTGCCAGCGTAGTGTCGGGTCTTTAGAGTCCCACACAGAAAGCTTTTCGCCTTTAGGCAAAAGAGTAGAGGTCGCATGGTATTGCGACAGGTCGCATGGTTTTGCGACAGGGTTCGGTCACATCCGTGCACTTGTGCACGTACAGTGTCCGGACAGTTTACACTAGCGGGCTTTGGTTTAAGCCAGATCCTAGTGTACCTTATGGGATTGGATTTATCCAGTTTGCATTCGTGTTCCTCGGAACGCGGATGCGGATGTGTATGCACAGTTGACAGGGAGGCAGAGGCAGCGGATTCTCATTAGGGTTGTTGATAGTTGACCGTTGACTATTTGACTTTATGCTCAACCCTAATGAGAATATGATATGTGATTAACTATTATATTAATTAAGTATTATGGTGATATGGTTGTTGACTTGTTGACTTTTGTTGACTTGTTGACTTTGTTGACTTGTTGACTTTTGTTGACTTGTTGACCGGTTGACTAGGCTTGACTAGTTGACCATCATGATAACCATAGCCATCATTTCATGGCAAAGACTTTTGTTTACTTTCTCATTTGTGTAAAATGAGTGCATGAAATGATATGGTTGTGGTTGCTTCTAACCATCACATAAGACTTTTGTTAATATGATGAGTTATCATTGCTTTGGATTATGAGAGGGTGAGAGACAAAATACTTGCTCATTCTTTCTTGCTCATTCTCTCTCTTGTTCTTGAGCTCTCCTCTTGCTCTCACCCTCAACCTCTTGCTCCCTCTCTTGATCTATGGTTCTCTTGTCTCATGAGTTGAGAATCAAGAACCATAGATAAAATCCCATTCTATTTCTTCTCTACTCATTCTAGTTCACTAGGTTTAGCAAACCAAGTGAACTAGTTTCTTCAAAGAACGAAGAAGGAGCTAAAGGTTGGAGCTTTCAGGTGGATCTATCTTCGGCGTACGGAGACGACGAGAAGAAGCCATCGGACCACCATCGGAGCTTTGAAGACGAAGGAGTTCAAGACAAGCAAGGTATAACCCCCTAACCGAGTAGCTAAAACTCATAGTTAGGTTGTTAGATAGATGTTTAACCAAGATCCGGGTTTTAGGTCCATGTTACCATCTTTAAGAAAATCGTTTTCTACCAAATTCCGCATTCCCGAAAGTACCGGGAGAGGTAGCATGGACTTACAGTGGTATCAGAGCCTAGTTAAACTCTATCTAACATGTTAGCAAGTAACTAGAAGATCGATCAACGAAAAAGTCCCGAAACGAACCCCGGAATTTTAAACTTTCTGTCGATTTTAAAAGTGCTGGAAAACTTTTTTAATATACACCAAAAATCGACTCAGGCTTTTTTAAAGAAACTGCAAAAATTTGGGCCCATGACTCGATCAAAGCGCCGCGGTTCCGCGGCGGGAGCACGCTCCCGCCGCGGAACCGCGGCCGAGTTGACTCGGTCATGGGTTTTATTTTTTGCAGTTTGCTAATTGGGGTATTTTGGGATTTTTAGTATATGTATTTTCAACCCAGATTTTCCAGAACGAAAATTTTATTTTGGGGTCCCGAAAATCCGTATTTTTGATCGAACTTCTAAAAGACTTGAGCTAACGGGTTTTTCTGTAATGTGATATTTGTATTGAACGTCTACTAATCGCTATATGTCGATTAGTGGGGGTTATACAAATCTGTGATCTGTAATGTGCTGGAATGTGTATATAAATATGTTGGATTGTCGCGGGTGAATAGCCGGGGGTTGTGAGACGAGAGTTTTCTTTTCTTGCAATTCATGTAAATTTGTAAATTGATGTAATAATTATTTGTATGGCCGCACAACCGGGAAGGGGTTGTAGCCGTCATTGTATAATTTCTTTTTACTGTTTTTGCTCCTAGGATAGACCCATGGAGGGGGTACACAAACTACCGGGTATGCCGAAGTGTCGAGTGGCCTACTCATGGAGATGAGGGAGGTTGCTACGCTTCGGGTACTTGGCGGGTAGTTTGCCGCACCCGTAGGGGTCTTGGGTGGGGTTTTGGCTATTCACCGCGACCGTGTTATCTGTTTTTGTTACAGGCTCGTACAAATTACAGATTGCTAGTATATCCAATGTATTTATCTGTGATCTGAAATGTTTATCATTGCAGTATATCTATATATGATATTATTTAGGCGTTGCTTATGTTTTACAGACGCGCTAGCCCAGCCCCCGCTCTGTCGTTAGTTAAGTAACCTAACGGGTAATGACGGGGCCCCGTGGCGAATGCGAATGGCATAAGCGTACGTCATATTTTGGTTGTTTTCTGCAATGGTAGGATTAAATGATGGGACGCATTAAAAGAACTAATGCAAGAATATCACGCATTAAAAGAACTAATGCAAGATAATAAACCAAGTTAAAGTCGTTGGAACACTTTCGAAAAACCACTCGGTTCTTTTCAAAAACAACTTTTAAATGCGGAGCTTGAGCCACTCCTTTTAAAAGCTATCTCGTTCCATCGACCAAATCAAGTTCACTACGTTCACGGTTTTGCCAAAACCATCCGTAGCCCTCCGTCGTTTCGCATGAATAGTCAATAGTATTCAAGCTGTGTATGTTGGCCAAAGTCAAGGCACAGTGATTGGTAGCTATTGGGTGTTCATGTGTAGCATAGATAGATGCGTTGGTTTGGGACAGTCGTACTGCCATTTTGGCCAAAGTCAAGGGTAGGTACGGATGGATCCAAATTAACCTGGATAATGACGGGTAGAACTTGACATGTGACTTATGATATTTTGGCCAAAGTCAAGGTCATAAGAGCATGGGGCAAAAATCCACATCGGGAGTTTCATAAGTACTGAAACTTGCTAGATTTGCATACCATTTGGAGTGTGATGATTCTGGGAGGATTCCTTCAGTTTCGTCACGCAATGATATTTTGATCCCGATCCTACTGTGAGTATATGCTACTCCTCGGGAAATTTCTCACTTAACGATCAATGCTATAAACCTAGTAGGTGTCTAGAAAGGTGTTAGCGGGGCTACGCCCCCAGGGAAAAGAGGTTCTTTAATTAAGGAACTTCGCGAAAGCGTTGGAAAACCTCCCTCGAAGTACCGACACCGGCCTGGCTGAACGATTAAGCAAGTATTGTACGGTGGGATTGATCCTGACTAATTCTTCCTTTATGGTTTGAGGAGGGATTCGAGAAACAGTGGGAGCCATCCTGTTTAGACAAACTAAAAACCACTCTAAACTTGCAAGAGCATCATGCTGAGTGTTTCTTCTTCTCTCTCCTAATTGCAGCGACCAATCAACATGACTGGACTTAAGTTACTCCTAGATAAAAACAAACTGACAGGGCCAAACTACAAAGATTGGCTCAGGAATGTCAAGATAGCAATCACTTATGACAAGCTGGGGTATCTTCTTACCACCAAAGCTCCCCCTGTCCCTGGTCCAACTTCCAGCGTCGCGGATAAGGAAATCCGTAAGACTTGGGAGATTGATAGCGCGAAGGCCAAATGCCTCCTGCTTGCCTCGATGGACAACGAACATCAGAGGAGGCATGAGAATATGGACATGGAGTCCATATTGCTCCATACAAAAGAACTGTATGGAGAGCTATCACGTATCGCAAGATACGAAGCGTCGAAAAAGTTATTTTCGACAAGAATGGCCGTCGGATCATCAGTAGCCGAGCACGTGCTAAAGATGATCGGCTACATTGAGGAGCTCGCTGACCTAGGGATCACATTGGAGAGTGAGCTATATACGGATATAGTTCTCCAGTCCCTTCCTTCCACTTACGCCCAGTTTATACTGAACTTCAACCTACAAGAAAAAGAGGTTGAACTATCAGAGCTCCTCAACATGCTGAGGAGCGCAGAGGGCACCCTACAGAAAGGTAGGGAAACATCCACTTTGTTTGTAGGAGGATCATCTTCTTCTAGGTCCAAGGCGAAAGCCAAGGGAAAGAAGAAGAAGGCCCCCGCCAAACCAAGGGGCGGTGTTAGTAAAGTGGATACGAAGGGAAAAGGTAAAGCAACAAAGATAGCGGGGAAGCTTGTGGATAAGGAAGAATGCTTCTATTGTCATAAGAGAGGACACTGGAAGAATGATTGCAGGGCCTGGAAGGCCAGAACACAGGAATTGAAGCAGGTTGCAGCTTCAGCTTCAGGTGTGTATGTTATTGAAAACTGTCTTTCAATAAACTCTACTTCCTGGGTATTGGATACCGGATCAGGATCTCATATCTGTAATTCTTTGCAGGCGTTGAGAAACCGTAGGGTTTTGAAGGCAGGTGATATGACCCTCAGAGTTGCGAACGGAGCTAGCATGGATGCTAAAGCCGTGGGGGACTATCACCTGGGAATGTCAGATGGACATGTTTTGGTTTTGCGTAATTGCTTTTTTGTACCCAACGCAACTTGTAATATCATTTCTGTATCTTTAGTTTCTAAAGAAGGTTATGAATTTGCGTTTGTAAGCAATGTTGTAAACATTCACCTTAATCAAGTTTTGATTGGGTCAGGTACTTTGAGTAATGGTATATACGTGTTAAACCAACCACAGATTTTTAATGTCCAGAATACACACAAAAGAAAGTCTCCAGAAATAAATCAGACTTTCTTATGGCATTGTAGATTGGGTCACATCAATGAGAGAAGGTTGACGAAGTTACATACAGAAGGGTATTTGAATGCGTTCGAATATCAGTCGTATGCCACTTGTCAATCCTGTCTCAAAGGAAAGATGACAAAGACTCCGTTTACTGGACATGGAGTAAGAGCGAGCGAGCTCTTAGGACTCGTATACAGTGACGTGTGCGGTCCAATGTCTACACATGCCCGAAGCGGACATTCTTACTTCATTACTTTTACGGATGACTTCTCAAGGTACGGTTATGTCTTCTTAATGAAATATAAGTCCGAGGCCTTTGGAAAATTCCAGGAGTATAAGAATGAAGTGGAGAAACAGACCGGCAAAAGTATTAAGATTCTAAGATCGGATCGAGGTGGAGAATACTTAAGTGCCGAGTTCCTGGACTATTTAAAAGAGAATGGAATTCTCTCTCAGCTTACTCCTCCATACACCCCGCAACATAACGGTGTATCGGAGAGACGGAACCGCACCCTATTGGATATGGTGCGGTCCATGATGAGTAACGCTGAGTTGCCGCGATCATTCTGGGGATATGCGCTAGAATCAGCCGCATACCTTTTGAACCGTGTTCCCACTAAGACTGTGCCTACTACGCCATTTGAGATGTGGTGTGGGAAGAGACCCCATCTTAATCACATTAAGATATGGGGAAGTCCAGCTTTTGTCAAAAAGCAGCATGCGGACAAGCTCGAGGCACGCTCAGTACTGTGCAAGTTTGTGGGATATCCAAAGAATTCCAAGGGATATTTCTTCTACTGTGAAGAGGAATAAAAAGTTCTTGTTTCTCGTCATGCCCACTTTCTAGAACACCAGTTCATAGAAAAAGAAATAAGTGGGAGCGCAGTAGAACTGGAAGAAATTCCAGAACCACGGACTATTACTGAAAGTTTAGTGGAACCAGAGGGTTCGGAAGAACAGGACATTCCTACGCCGCTCCGCAGGAGTAGTAGGCAGACTCATCCGCCCGAGAGATACTACGGTTTTCTCGTAGACGGGGATAGAGAGGATTGCATCATAGATTATGATGAGCCTACTAGCTTCCAGCAGGCCGTTCAGAGCGTTGACTCAGTGAAATGGCTGGATGCAATGCAGACCGAAATGGAGTCCATGTACACCAACAAGGTATGGACGTTGGACATTGCTCCAGACGGGGTAAAACCCGTAGGATGCAAGTGGATCTTCAAAAGGAAGATTGGTGTAGATGGACAGGTTGAGACCTATAAAGCTAGGCTGGTAGCAAAGGGTTTTCATCAAAGACCTGGCTTGGACTACGACGAAACCTTTTCTCCAGTAGCCATGCTGAAATCCATTCGGATCCTTCTTGCCATTGCCGCCTTCCACGATTATGAGATCTGGCAAATGGACGTAAAGACAGCTTTTCTAAATGGAAATTTAGAGGAGTGTGTCTATATGGACCAGCCAGAGGGTTTCATTCAGAGTGGGAGCAGCGGAAAGGTGTGCAAGTTGCTTAAGTCCATCTATGGACTAAAGCAGGCATCGCGGAGTTGGAACATCTGCTTTGATGAGACGGTCAAAAAATTTGGCTTTATCAAAAATCCAGATGAACCATGCATCTATAGTAGATTTGTAGCGAGAACTGTAGTATTCCTCGTTTTATACGTGGATGACATTCTCTTAATAGGAAATGACATTCCTATGCTACAATCTGTCAAGGGGTTCTTGTCACACAGGTTCTCCATGAAAGACCTGGGTGATGCCTCGTACATTCTGGGTATCCGGATCTACCGTGACAGATCCAAGAGGATATTAGGACTTTCGCAGTCCAGGTACATCGACACCATACTGAAGAGGTTCAGTATGGAAGATTCCAAGCGCGGTAACCTACCGGCTTGTCACGGGATCACCCTCTCCAAAGAGATGTCTCCCAAGACTGATTTAGAGAGGGATCGCATGTCTATTATACCCTACGCTTCTGCGGTAGGCTCTATAATGTATGCGATGTTGTGTACCAGACCGGATGTAGCATATGCACTGAGTGTGGTAAGCCGGTATCAGTCAAACCCTGGGGAGAAACACTGGATAGCGGTAAAGAACATTCTCAAGTACCTGAGAAGGACTAAGGAGATGTTCTTGGTGTATGGCGGAAAAGACCTCCAGATCGAGGCCTTTGCTGACTCCAGCTTCCAGAGTGACAAGGATGATTCCAAGTCCATGTCGGGTTTTGTCTTTACCCTTAATGGAGGGGCGGTGTGTTGGAAGAGTTCCAAACAAGAAACCGTTGCAGACTCGACGATGGAAGCGGAATACATCGCTGCATCTGATGCCGCAAAAGAAGCTGTCTGGATGAGGAAGTTCTTGAAAGAACTTCAGGTGGTTCCGTCCATTGTTGATCCAATACCTCTGTATTGCGACAACAATGGGGCTATAGCTTTAGCGAAGGAACCCAGGTCCCATCAGAGATCCAGGCACATCTTGAGGCGGTATCACCTGATCAGGGAGATCGTAGATCGCCAGTAGATCGAGGTTCGGAGAGTCGCTTCAGAAGATAACACTGCTGATCCATTCACCAAGGCCCTGCCCCAGACTCAGTTCGAGCGGCTGATCGAGATGATAGGTCTTCGATACGCCAGTACATGGCCTTAGTGCAAGTGGGAGATTGTTAGTGTATATGCCCTAGAGGCCATTACTGTATCATACTAGTTTGTATATTACTTAATGGATGCTTGGGATATTCACCTTGTATATACAATCTTGCTCAAAATAGTAGTATGCTACTTGGTTTGTTTCTACTTCAATGTGTACTTGTGTTTATTTCAGTATATCACTTATACGCATTAGTGGAGCCCTTAGGATCTTTGCTTGATTACCAGCGTTGTGATGGCAGTCACACTAGTGGGGGCTGGGTAATCTATAAGCACATCCTTATTCAGGTCCCTGGTCGCAGGACTATCGAGACAGGGCATCGATACTCCGGAGTAGACCAGCGCATGCGCTTCTCATCCCAGTGTGGGAGACGGTCTGTCCCACAGCCGTCAGTACGTCGTACTTGAGATAGTATGCGGGTGCTCGTTAGGTTACGGGTACACTGGACAGGACTCGTCGGGAACTGACTAGTTGGTATTATACCTATCGTCAGTTATCAGTTCCCAGGTGACATGAGTACAGCTTAGTCCGCTGACTTGACACTGTCACTCCGCCTCGAGTGTGTTCCCACTGTACTTTGATCACTACCCTACCACGGCTCAAAGGAGTCGTGCAAACAGGCGGTGGTTGGGTGCAGTCCCGAAGCACTTGGAGGCAGTGACGGTTAGACAGGATTCGTCTCTCCCGGTATTGGGGGTTGACATCGCGCTGTGTCTAGGAGAGCCATTACACGAGTAGTCCCTGGCCAGGGCAAACGAGATATACTGGTAGGTTTCCAGTGTTATCTCAGGGTGTATTGGGCTTCACTCCGGCACAACTTGTACCGCTATTGGGGGACTGACGTTTACCGCCCCCTAGGCCCGCCATGCGATGTATCAGACGAACAGACCGGACTGTACGGAGAATGTCATACTCAGGCTCAGTAGGAGTTCAGATGGGTTTCGCCTCGTCCGTCTTCTTGTCGGCATTACCTGGGGACCGTTACGCACAGCTAGTGCCGCTTGCGGTCTGTGGTTAAACCAACTGCCAGCGTAGTGTCGAGTCTTTAGAGTCCCACACAGAAAGCTTTTCGCCTTTAGGCAAAAGAGTAGAGGTCGCATGGTATTGCGACAGGTCGCATGGTTTTGCGACAGGGTTCGGTCACATCCGTGCACTTGTGCACGTACAGTGTCCGGACAGTTTACACTAGCGGGCTTTGGTTTAAGCCAGATCCTAGTGTACCTTATGGGATTGGATTTATCCAGTTTGCATTTGTGTTCCTCGGAACGCGGATGCGGGTGTGTATGCACAGTTGACAGGGAGGCAGAGGCAGCGGATTCTCATTAGGGTTGTTGACAGTTGACCGTTGACTATTTGACTTTATGCTCAACCCTAATGAGAATATGATATGTGATTAACTATTATATTAATTAAGTATTATGGTGATATGGTTGTTAACTTGTTGACTTTTGTTGACTTGTTGACTTTGTTGACTTGTTGACTTTTGTTGACTTGTTGACCGGTTGACTAGGCTTGACTAGTTGACCATCATGATAACCATAGCCATCATTTCATGGCAAAGACTTTTGTTTACTTGCTCATTTGTGTAAAATGAGTGCATGAAATGATATGGTTGTGGTTGTTTCTAACCATCACATAAGACTTTTGTTAATATGATGAGTTATCATTGCTTTGGATTATGAGAGGGTGAGAGACAAAATACTTGCTCATTCTTTCTTGCTCATTCTCTCTCTTGTTCTTGAGCTCTCCTCTTGCTCTCACCCTCAACCTCTTGCTCCCTCTCTTGATCTATGGTTCTCTTGTCTCATGAGTTGAGAATCAAGAACCATAGATAAAATCCCATTCTATTTCTTCTCTACTCATTCTAGTTCACTAGGTTTAGCAAACCAAGTGAACTAGTTTCTTCAAAGAACGAAGAAGGAGCTAAAGGTTGGAGCTTTCAGGTGGATCTATCTTCGGTGTACGGAGACGACGAGAAGAAGCCATCGGACCACCATCGGAGCTTTGAAGACGAAGGAGTTCAAGACAAGCAAGGTATAACCCCCTAACCGAGTAGCTAAAACTCATAGTTAGGTTGTTAGATAGATGTTTAACCAAGATCCGGGTTTTAGGTCCATGTTACCATCTTTAAGAAAATCGTTTTCTACCAAATTCCGCATTCCCGAATGTACCGGGAGAGGTAGCATGGACTTACACGTTCATCTATGAGTATCGCATGGCGGGCCTAGGGGGTTGGTAAAGTCAGACCCCCAAAAGCGGTACAAGTCGTGTCGGAGTGAAGCCCAGAACACCCTGAGATACTACTGGAATACCAACCAGCAAATCTCCTGCCTTGGCAAAGGACTTTTCATATTCTGGCTCTCCTAGACACAGTGCGACCTTACCTCCAATACCGGGAGAGACGAACCCCTGCCGATCCGCTCACTGCCTCCATGTGGCTCGGGACTGTACCCAACTAAAACCTGTTTGCACGAATCCTTTGAGCCGTGGTAGGGTAGTAATCAAAGCACAGAGGGAACTCACACGAGATAAATGACGATCTCAGGTCGATGAACTAACCTGTACACATGTCACCAGGGAACTGCTATCTGACGTCAGGTATAATACCAACTACCAGGTTCCCGGCGAGTCCTGTCCGGTGTACTCATAACCCAATGAGCACCTGTATACATCTTAGGTGAACCAACTGACACCAGTGGCTTGTGAGACCGGCCACCGCCCCTCGTCGGGGTCTCGACTGTATACACTAGTCTACTCCGGAGTATCGATGCCCTGTCTTGAAACTCCCACGACTAGGGACCTTTTAAGGATGTGCTTATAGACTCCAGCTCTCACTTATATGATCGCCCTCATACTGCTGGTAGTCAAGCAAGAATCCTAGGGCTCTATCAACGTGTAATAGCGACTCGTAAGGTCACATAAAGCAGTACATGATGATAAAGGTAAACCAGATAGCATACTATCATCTTGAGTAAGACTGTCCTACTGGGATAGGTCCTCCTTCAATCATTGCAATCACGTGCCTGTGATCCAATAATTGACTCTGAGGGCACTATCTCCAACAAAAACGAGCATCCGCATAACCCTAAATTAATTAAAAAATATCTAGACCAAGACTCTAAGGACTGTTGCGCTCAAATAGGACAGTGGAAGGTCGTGGGTAATTTATCACTTATCCGCATTTCTTTTGTCGTGTCTAGGTGAGCGTGACCAAGGCAAGTGGTTACTTGATTAGGCCCGCTATTTTTGGTAATTCGTATAGAGGATACCACCCACTTACCTGGCACTTACCTGGCCACGAAAGTTATAAAGATGTGGTGGAGGATTGATTCTGCGGCTTGTCCTTTGGAAGTCTAGGAGCGGTCTAGAGACTTGACCAAGGTAACCTTACTTTTAGGGTTGTTTGTGCATTTTTTATGATTTGTCTCACGTCCGACACTTTTCAAAACAAACCAATTTTTAAAGTTCTCACACACGCTGCCACTTGCGCTAAACCCGCTTTGTGCATGCTCGACTGGACACGGGATTCTAGTGCCCGTCTTGTCCGTTTCTGCTATCGACTCCGAAGTCGGTACTTCTTCATTTTCTTTTTCCCCTCCACCCACCACATCGACCGAGATGGACGGTTCTCCATCAGATTTTACCACCACCATCCTGCCACCACCCGTAGGTTTGTAGAATCCACCGCGCATCTCTCTCTAAGAAAGATTCTATCCGGTGCTTGGACCCCTTCCTACTTGTCTATCTATTCCACTAGCCAATGGGGATAATTTTGAAATTAAACCCCACTTCATGAAACTGTTTCCCAAATTTCATGGGCTTGAATCCGAAGACGCATACGTTTTTATAAATAAATTCGAAAACATATGCACAATGATAGGTACGTCACAACTTTCTGTGGATGCTATGAGATTACGTCTTCTCCCTTTTTCTTTGTGTGATCTAGTAGAAAAATGGCTTTATAACACTGTGGCACATTCTATTTCCAAATGGGATGAATTCATTGTAGCATTCCTTAAGAAATTTTATCCTAATCATAAGACCGCCCGCGTTCAAAGCGAGATTAACCAGTTTACCCAACTTCCCAATGAACCATTTTGGAAATGCTTTGAATGGTTTAAGGATCTTCTTCTACAATGCCCTCATTATAGAATCAATAGATGGGATCTTTGTCGCATTATATATGAGGGTGTTGATCCTGCAACAAAACAGATGATTGAAACCATGTGTCAATGTCATTTCCTGTCTAAAGATAATGGTGAAGCTTGGCAATTTCTGGAAAATCTCGCTGAGCAAACTTTATAGTGGGAAAGCGTTAGACCTACATCGTCTAGGGGAGGTATCCATCAGTTCGATATTTCCATCGTAGTGAAAGCTGAAATGGCCATGATACAAAGGAAACTCGATGTTATAGAAAACAAAGTCTCTTCAGCCTCCCTAAACAAATTTACGCTCCCCAAAACCGTGTGTGGTTGATGTTCCAACCCATCACACTTAACGAAAGAATGTCCTTTGAATCCACCGTTTCAAGGTCAAGAACAAATTAATGCTACTTTTCAGCAGTGACCTAGAAACGATCTTTATTCTTCCACTTATAATCAGGGATAGAGGAATCATCCTAATTTTTCTTAGAACCAAAACCAAACCCAAAATCAAAACTAGTTCCAAAGCAATTATCAAAGACTTCCTACACGGTAACAGCAACCACCACAACCGAGTCAACACCCCTTTCAACCGCAACCTTTGCAAAACCCGGCCAACAACTTTGATCCTTCTTTTGCCGGTACCGATAAACCCTCTACACTCGACACATTCATTAAACATTCCATATGAACGATTGATATTTTAACATCTTCTATCCAAACGTTACTGCAGAACACTGCTTCCCATGATGAAAGAATAAAATCGATAGAAGCACAACTTGCACAGTTAAATACCGCGATGAGTACGAGAGAGAAAGGGAAACATCCATCTCAACCTATACCTAATCCTGGCTACTCACCAAGTTATAATGTGAGTGCCGTTACCACTTTGAGATCAGGAAGAGTGCTGGATAACCAAGTGGGTGAACACGTTGATGACGTTGATGATATTAATGATACCCCGACTTCTACTTCTTCTCCTATTTCGTCTAGTCCACCATATTCCGAGCCTATTCTCCGTTTTCCCCAAGTCTCGAACACTCAGCCCGCTTCCTCGAGTCTACCTAAAATAATCCTCACTCCAATTCTGGGATCGATTCCATCTCCACAAACTTCTCCAATGTTGGACCCGACCCTTATTGATAAAGCACCTTATCCAAACAGGTTAAGGGGTAACAGACCAAGTCCACAAATGGGGAAGATTGTAGAAATTTTTAAGCAAGTTAACATAAACATTCCTCTCCTAAATGCTATTCAACAAGTTCCTTCTTATGCAAAAATTCTAAAGGACTTGTGCACTAAGAAGAAAAAAACTCAAGTGCAAAAAGTATTCTTAACGAGTAACGTGAGCACTGCTTTTACACAACAACTACCCAAGAAATGAAAGGACCCCGAAAGTCCTACAATATCTATTTCTATTGGGGGTAAAAATATCAATCGTGCTCTGCTCGATTTAGGTGCCAGTGTTAACTTGCTTCCGTATTCTGTCTATGAGCAATTAGGGATCAGAGAGTTAAAACCGGCACACTGCACTCTCCTGTGGTAGATCGATCTATCACCCAACCTAAGGATGAGCTAGAGGATGTGTTAATCAAAGTCGGGGAATTTATATTCCCTGTGGACTTTATCGTTATAGATACATAGCCTAGAGCAAACCCCTGAAACCAAATTCCGGTGATTTTAGGTCGACCTTTTCTCGCGACTTCCAACGCAATAATCAATTGTCGAAACGGATCTATGACTGATTGATCTGATCTATGTGTAGTAATTAACCGCAATCAATAACGGTGTCGCGTGTAGCTAGACCGAGATGAGTACGGGTCGTCCTCAGGGACACGTTGAATCTTTTAATCTTATTTTAGGCGTGTTGAGAAAGAAAGGAGAAAGAATAAACAATGGTGAAGAATGGTTATAGGTTCTACATGTACGTCAAACACGGATGCAAAATATAGATCTAGACTAACTACGGATGTAGATTTTATAGTAGAAGGAGGCTTGTAGGGTTCATTAAGATTTAGTAGTCATGGATGATTAATTAAAGATTACTCTTTTTATCCTCTAATAGATTTAAAACTAGATCGACAATGATGCATGTAGATTAGGGTTTCTGGAGGGAAAAGGGTTACCACTCTTAACCCCTATCTTGACATAGATCTCTGTTCATGTCTAGTCTTTACCAAAACAATCATTAATCTAGTCTCTAATCGTGGTCGAGACTAGCAATAAATTGGTAGTGCGCCCGGTTAGAATGTTAATAATTCTTTTGATAAAGTTTATAAACTTTATAGGATTTAAAAAGTGTTTAAAGATCTTCATCATCCATTAACCTACCATAATCCTATGAACCCTAACAAGCAAAGAATTACTCGTGCATGTTGGGATAAGAAAAGATAGAAAGGGAAAACATAATGAAAAACTACAAAGAAATAAAATAAGAAAACAACTAGCTTTATTAATCAACAAGATCAATTACACTTTGTTCCCTTAGAAAATGATTACAAAATACTAGTTTGCTTCCCGATCTCTTCTAAGGAGGTAGATGAGCTGTTGATGATCAACCAGGATTCTTGAGTCGTCGTGGACTTCGTGATCGTGTCGATTTGATGATTTTTCCAAGAGGCTCTCGGTCCTTATTATAGTCCCAGAGCCAGAACCCTAGTTTCCTAATTTGGAAACCAGTGGTTAAGATCCTAACAGAACAAATCTCAACTCCCAACTCGTCCAACACGCGGAGGAACCGCGGCCAATAGGTGGGTTTGGCCGCGGTTCCGCGGCCAAACAGGGAGATCGTCTGTTAGTTTTTCTGGGGCTTTAACTTGATGTCATGTGGTAATCTTTTCACATCTCTGGAAACTGAAAATCTTCTCTTCGTCACTGCCAGACTTGATTTCTTTAGTTCACTTTCTTAATTAGGCAGGTTTGTTTCGCCAACTTTGATTTCCTTGATTTCAGTCTTGAAAATTCTGCACAATAACTCAACAAATAATATTAGTTTGTTTTATGGAGATATTAACTTAACCATTAAGAATTGGTCAAAGGCTTTTAATAACGTAAGCATATTTAGATGGGCTAAATGTCACATGGATATTTATGCTTACTTTTTCCTACATAATGTTAATTATAATATATAAACACATGAAAATAGTATTTTTACAGATAAACCTTCATATGTGTCATATATTATAATAAACACGTTTTATTATATAGAAATAGTAGGAAAAATGTCATATTAAATGTGTAGTTTATCAACTGAACAAATACCCCTAAACTTATCTTTGATCGTCCCGAGCAAACTAGTTATTCAAGAGAAAGAGAAAGAAGAAAAAAGAAAAATCCTAAGTAGCACACTTTCGTAGGCAACACGATTGCACTGAGCACGTACAACAAGCCGTTAAACCTCTAGGTGTCCCTAGTAGGAGGAGTGTTGTCTCCTGAGGGTTTTCAGCGGATTACACCCACAAAATCCTATAATAAAAGAAAGATAGTGAAAGTTACATACAAAGATAAGAATTATGAATGAAAGAACTTGAAAATAAGAGTTTTCAACTACACCAGTTTTTCGGTTGCTATGAGTCCAATCTTAATGATCATGAAAAATGTTAGAAATCACATCATCCCTCAATAAAACATAGCCTTTAGTCTTCCTCCCTATCTTTCTTCCAAACATTGATCATATACCCCTACGTGTGTGTAAAAGACACCCATACATTTAGAGAATTCAATTCAAGATATCATACTCTTGTCCATCTTCCAAAGTACATTTTAGTCGGTGAATATTTTCTTTTTTTTATGAAATTGCTCACACATCCTTCATGCGACCGTTAATACTTCTTGAGGTACTAACCGACCGATTACAAAATATGCTTGCGTATTAAGGTGTAATTCCTCTTCTTGCACACCTAAGGCTTAGCAGTGGCTCCCAAACCAGTTGGTCTAGGCACTAGGTGATAAAGCACTCTCGCTATATTTTTTATGCTGCCTTGGTAATTACAAACCAGTGTTCATTTTTTTTCCTTCACCACATATATTTTATTTTATTTTCCTTCATACTAAGGTTTTTTAGACAAGGGCATTTCATGGTATCCTCTACTATCTCAAGTTTCAAGATGTGTGTAAGTGCGTATAGTAGGGTATCAACATTCAGATGTTTGGCTTCTAGAATAGGGACTATTTTTCAGACTTATTTTTATCCTCAGATTAGCAATTTCCTTCATCTTACTAACCTTTGGGACAACAGCTCATAACTACTTATTACTAGTTTTGTTTAAGAGAAGCTCTAACTTTCTTGTTTTTCTCAAACTATTCATATCTTTCATATATAATTTTTCACTTTCAAACTTTCATTATCAAAAAAATTATGTGCTTATATATAGCATAATGCAAAGTAACGCTTAAATAAACACAAACCTCCCCCAAACCTGTTTGCAGCAGTGTCCTCACTGTTGTCATCTTTTAAATCTCAAAATTTGTAGACTTGGGAGGAAAAGTTATCAAAGGGGACAAGAAATAGTGAAAGTAAAATTCTACCCCAAACTTTTTTTTTGCTCACAATTTTGTAAAAATTATTTTCTTTCAAGATCCAAAATATCCCCCCCAAACATGAGTAGTATTAAGCATTTTGAAATTATAAGGAGGGGGTAAAGTTATTGGTCAATATAAAGCCTTACAAAGACCAAAAGTCAACACCAACCATTCAAAAAAATTATCGATGAAGCACCAAGGTTGGTGGAAGAACATGTCGCCTATTGACGTGAAAAAGTGGGGAGGAGATAAGAGGTGTAATGGAAAATGTTTACGTCTAGGTTTGTAGAGACGAAACAATGACGATGGTTACTCGCATTCTTATTCTTGATAAGAAGAAGATGTGGCGGTTCAACTTCTTTGGGTTGGGGTTGATTCATCACAACGCCCATGTCTTCTAAGAATGCGAGTTCATCAGCGAAGATTTCCTCGAAGCTTTCATCGATATCCCGAATAATAATATCATCGGAAAGAACGGGATGATACTCTGACTCCATAAAAGGTTCACATTTAGCGTTAGATGTTGACCCGGACAACAACGTAGTAGCGGAGTCGAGATCAGTATCGTGAAGCTCTTCAATTCTGCTGCTGTCGGAATCTATTGTTTCGACAGAACACACATGAGCATAGGGTTCGAAGGGTTCACTTCCCAACTTGTAAATGTTAAGCTCTATTGACATCTTCCCGAAGGATAGGGTCATAGAGCCGTTTCGACAATTGATTATTGCGTTAGAAGTCGCAAGAAAAGGTTGACCTAATATCACTGGAATTTGGTTTCGTGGGTTCACTACAGGTTGTGTATCTATAACGATAAAGTCCACAGGGAATATAAATTCCCCAACTTTGATTAACACATCCTCTAGCTCACCCCTAGGGTGGGTGATAGGCCATCTGAAGAGTGCAATGCGCCGGTTTTAACTCTCCAATCCCTAATTTCTCATAAACAGAATATGGAAGCAAGTTAACACTAGCATCTAAATCGAGTAGAGCACGATTCATAGTTTTACCCCCAATAGAAATAGAAATTGTAGGACTTCCGGGGTCATTTCGTTTCCTGTGTAGTTGTTGTGTAAAAGAAGTGCTCACATTACTTGCAAGGACAACTTTTTTAGGTACTTGAACTTTTCTTTTCCTGGTGCACAAGTCTTTTAGGATTTTCGCATAAGACGGAACTTGTTGAATAGCATCTAGGAGAGTAATGTTTATGTTAACTTGCTTAAAAATTTCCACAATCTTCTCCAATTGTGGACTTGGTCTGTTGCCCCTTAACCTGTTTGGATAAGGTGGTTTATCAATAAGGGTTGGGTCCAACATTGAAGAGGATTGTGGGGATGGAATGGATCCCAGAATTGGAGTTGGGATCGTTTTAGATAGATTCGAGGAAGTGGGCTGAGGGTTCGAACCTTGTGGAATACGGAGAATAAACTCGGAAGAAGGTGGGAGACAAGACGAATTAGGGGAAGAAGTAGAAGCCGGGGTATCATTGGTATCACTAACGTCATCAACTTGTTCACCCACTCGGTTATCCAGCGCTCTTCCCGAGCTCAATGTAGTAACGGCACTCATATTATGATTTTGTGAGTGGACAGGATTTGGTAGGGGTTGAGATGTGAGCTTCCCTTTTTCTCTCGCACTCATCGCGACATTCAACTGTGCAATTTGGGTTTCTATTGATTTAATACTCTCACCGTGGGAGGCGGAGTCTTTCTTTATGGTATCAATAGAAGATCTCATATCAGCCAACATTTGGATGGAATGTTTCATAAACAAATAAAAAGTTTGTGCTAGTGAAGAAGAGTTATCGATACCGGTCATTTAGAAAGAATTATTAGAAGGTACAGAATTGTTGACAGGATTTTGAAAAAAAATTTCTTGAAAGGGGTGCTGACTCTGTGGTGGTTGCTGTTGCTGTGGAGGAACCCTTTGATAGTTATTTTGGTTTGGAACCGTATTTTGAGTTTGGTGTTGGTTCCAAGAAAAATTAGGGTGATTCCTCCAACCCTGATTATATGTGGAAGAATAAGGATCGTTTCTAGGTTGCTGCTAAAAAGCAGCATTAGTGTGTTCTTAACCTTGAAACGCAGAATTCAAAGGACATTCTTTCGTCAAATGTGATGAATCGGAACATCCACACACAGTTTTAGGGAGAATAAATTGGTTTAGGGAGGCTGAAGAGACCTTGTTTTCTATAGAATCTAGTTTCCTTTATATCGCGGCCATTTCAGCTTTCACTGCGATGGAAACCTCGAGCTGATGGATACCTCCCCTAGACGATTGTGGACTAACGCTTTCCCATTGCAAAGTGTGTTCAGCGAGATCTTCCAGGTATTTCCAAGCTTCACCATCGTCTTTCGACAGGAATTGACATTGACACATGGTTTCAAGCATCTGTTTTGTTGTTAGATCAACACCCTCATATATAATTCGACAAAGGTCCCATCTATTGATTCCATGATGAGGGCATTGTAGAAGAAGATCCTTAAACCGTTCAAACCATTTCCAAAAAGGTTCATTGGGAAGTTGGGTAAACTGGTTAATCATGCTTCGAACGCAGGCGGTCTTATGATTGGGATAAAATTTCTTAAGGAATGCTACAACGAATTCATCCCATTTGGAAATAGAATGTGAGGCAGTGTTATAAAGCCATTTTTCTACTAGATCGCACAAAGTAAAAAGGAGAAGATGTAAGCGCATAGCATCCACAGACAGTTGTGACGTACCCATCATTGCGCATACGTTTTCGAATTTGTTTATAAAAACGTATGCGTCTTCGGACTCAAGCCCGTGAAATTTGGACAACAGTTTGATAAATTGGGGTTTGATTTTAAAATTATCCCCATTGGCTGGTGGAATAGAAAGACAAGTAGGAAGGGGACCACGTGAAGGGTAGCATCTCTCTTGGAGAGATATACGCGGTATATTCTATGCACCTGCAGGTGGCAGCAGTGTGGTATCATGAAAATTTGATGTAACCGTCCATCTCGGTCGTGGTGGGTGATGGGGAAAAGGAAAATGAAGACGTACCGACTTCGGAGTCGATAGAAGAAACACGGACAAGACGGGCACTAGAATCCTGTATCCAGCCAAGCATGCACTAAGCGGGTTTAGCGCAAGTGGCAGCGTGTGTGTGATTGGTTTGTTTTGAAAAGTGTGTCGGACTTGAGACAAATCACACAAAAATGCACAATCCACCCTAGAACTAAGATTACCTAGGTCAAGTCTCTAGACCGCTCCTAGACATCCAAATAACAAGCCGCATGATCAGTCCTCTATCACCTCTTTACTACCCTTGCGGCCAGGTAAGTGCCAGGTAAGTGGGAGGTATCCGCTATACGAATCACCGAAAATAGTGGGCCTAATTAAGTAACCACTTGCCTTAGACACACTTGCCTAGACACCACAACAGTAATGCGGATAAGCGATAGATTACCCACGACTTTCCTCTGTCCTTATTGAGCGCGACAGTCCTTAGAGTCTTGTATAGATATTTTTTTTAAAATTAAGGTAGGGTTGATGCGGATGCTCTTTTTGTGATTTGCGGGGCCTAGGAAGGGTGATAAAATCCCCATCTAATCTAAATTTGTTCTTTGCCCCTTAAAGCCCATATTAAAATATGCAAAACAAACCAATTACTAAACTTTGCAAAAAGATTTTTGAGCGGCGATATTTTGCAAAGAATAATGCAGAAAAAATATTTTATTGTATTTCAGCGGAGAGAGAAAGATATATAGAAGATACCAGAGAAGTTTTCAACCCTAAATCCCCTAGAAAGCCGCGGTTCCGCCGCCAATGTGCTTTTGTGCCGCGGTTCCGCCGCCGACTAGGAAGATCTGACGAAGATTTTTGCTACGTGGCCTCGTTTGCTCCTCTGGATCTTGATGAATATCTCTGGCTCTCTGTTTCCTCAATTCTGTGACTCCAGATCCCCTCGCAAAATTTACACAATAATCGTTAAATATACAATTTGCAGTTTTGTTTATTTTTATGATATAGATCGAATAGAATTCAACACGAATAGTAAGAAAAATAAATTACGCACGTATCCCCGGCAACAGCGCCATTTGATTGATCTGATCTATGTGTAGTAATTAACCGCAATCAATAACGGTGTCGCGTGTAGCTAGACCGAGATGAGTACGGGTCGTCCTCAGGGAAACGTTGAATCTTTTAGTCTTATTTTAGACGTGTTGAGAAAGAAAAGTGGAAGAATAAAGAATGGTGAAGAATGGTTGTAGGTTCTAGATCTACGTCAAACACGGATGTAGAATATAGATCTAAATTAACTACGGATGTAGATTTTATAGTAGAAGGAGGCTTGTAGGGTTCATTAAGATTTAGTAATCATGGATGATTAATTAAAGGTTACTCCTTTTATCCTTTAATAGATTTAAAACTAGATCGACAATGATGCATATAGATTAGGGTTTCTGGAGGGAAAAGGGTTCCCACTCTTAACCCCTATCTTGACATGGATCTCCGTTCATGTCTAGCCTTTACCAAAACAATCATTAATCTAGTCTCTAATCTTGGTCGAGACTAGCAATAAATTGGTAGCGCGCCCGATTTGGATGTTAATAATTCTTTTGATAAAATTAATAAACTTTATAGGATTTAAAAAGAGTTTAAGGATCTTCATCATCAATTAACCTACCATAATCCTATGAACCCTAACAAGCAAAGAATTACTCGTGCATGTTGGGATAAGAAAAGATAGAGAGGGAAAACATAATGAAAAACTACAAAGAAATAAAATAAGAAAACAACTACCTTTATTAATCAACAAGATCAATTACACTTTGTTCCCTTAGAAAATGATTACAAAATGCTACTTTGCTTCTCGATCTCTTCTAAGAAGGTAGATGAGCTGTTGATGATAAACTAGGATTCTTGGGCCGTCGTGGACTTCGTGATCGCGTCGGTTTGATGATTTTTCCAAGAGCCTCTCGGTCCTTATTTATAGTCCCAGAGCCAGAACCCTAGTTTCCTAATTTGGAAACCAGTGGTTAAAATCCTAACAGAAAAAATCTCAACTCCCAACTCCTCCAACACGCGGTGGAACCGCGGCCAATAGGTGGGTTTGGCCGCGGTTCCGCGACCAAACAGGGAGATCGTCTGTTAGTTTTTCTGGGGCTTCAACTTGATGACACGTGGTGATCTTTTCACATCTCTGCAAACTGAAAATCTTCTCTTCGTCACAGCCAGACTTGATTTCTTTAGTTTACTTTCTTAATTAGGCAGGTTTGTTTCGCCAACTTTGATTTCCTTGATTTCAGTCCTGAAAATTCTGCACAATAACTCAACAAATAATATTAGTTTGTTTTGTAGAGATATTATCTTAACCATTAAGAATTGGTCAAAGGCTTTTAATAAGGTAAGCATATTTAGATGGGCTAAATGTCACATGGATATTTATGCTTACTTTTTCCTACATAATGTTAATAATAATATATAAACACAAGAAAATAGTATTTTTACAGATAAACCTTCATATGTGTCATGTATTATAATAAAAACCTTTTATTATATAGAAATAGTAGGAAAAATGTCATATTAAATGTGTAGTTTTATCAACTGAACAATGAACCTATCCTTTGGGAAGATGTCAATTGAGCTTAACATTTATAAGTTGGGAAGTGAACCCTCCGAACCCTATGATCAAGTATTTTCTGTCGAAGCGATAGATTCCGAAAGCAGCGATTTTGGAAAGCTTCACGATACTTATCTCGACTCCGCTAGTACGTTGTTGTTTGACCCTGCTATTTATTATACACATACGGACCCTTCTATTGAGCTGTCGGGGTCAACATCTAACGCTAAATATGAACCTTTTATGGAGTCTGAGTATCATCCCGTTCTTTCCGATGAGATTATTATTCGGGATATCGATGAAAGTTTTGAAGAAATATTCGCTGAAGAACTCGCATTCTTAGAAAACATGAGAGTTATGATGAATCAACCCCAACACAAAGAAGTTGAACCACCGCCCCTTCTTCTTATCAATAACGAGAATGCGAGTAATCCACCATCGTTGTTTCGTCTCTATAAACCGAGACGTAAACCCATTCTATTCCACCTCTTATCCCCTCCCCACTTCTTCACGTCGATAGGTGACATGATCTTCTACCAACCAGTACGTTATATCGATAAAATATTTTAATGGTTGGTGTTGACTTTTGGTCTTTGTAAAGCTTTATATTGACAAATAACTTTAACTCCCCCTCATAATTTTAAATGCTTAATACTATTTTACTCAAGTTTAGGGGGGAGAAAAATATATATTGGCTCTTGAAAGAAAATAATTTTTTACATAATTATGAGCCAAAAATAAGTTTGGGGGAGGATTTCACTGTCATTATTTCTTGTCCCCGTTACTAAATTTTCCTCCCAAGTCTACAGTTTTTTTAAGCTTAACAGATGACATCAGTGAGAACACTGCTGCAAACAGGTTCGAGGGAGATTTATGCTTATTTACGCATTATTTTGCATTGTACTATATATAAGCACACAAAAAATTTGATAACGAGTTTGAAAGTGAAAATTTACATATGAAAAATAGGAATAGTTTGAGAAAAGCATAAAAGTTAGATGTTTTCTTAAATGAAGCTAGTTATAAGTAGTTATGAGCCGTTGTCCCAAGGGTTAGTAACATGAAGGGAATTACTAATCTGAGGATAAAAATAAGTCTGAAAAATAGTCCATATTCTTGAAGCCAAACTTTTGAACGTTGATACCCTACTATATGTACTGTCACACATCTTGAAACTTGGGATAGTAGAGAATACCTTGAAATGCTCTTGTTTAAAAGCCTTAGTATGAAGGAATATATATATATATATATATATATATATATATAAGTGGTGAAGAAAAAAATGAACACTTGTTTTGTAATTGCTTAAGGCAGTATAAAAAAATATAGCGAGAGTGCTTTATCACCTAGTGCCTTAGACGAACTGGTTTGGGAGCTACTGCTAAGCCTTAGGTGTTGCAAGACGAAAAATTACGCCTAAATGAGCGAGCACATTTGGTAATCGGTCGGTTAGTACCTCAAAAAATATTAACGATCGCATGAAGAATGTGTGAGCAATTCCATCTGATAATATTCACCAACTATAAAATACTTTGGAAGATGGACAAAAGTATGATAGCTTGAATTGAATTCTCTAAGTGTAGGGATGTATTTTACACACACGTAGGGGTATATGATCGAAGTTTGGATGAATGGTAGGGAGGAAGGCTAAAGGCGATGTTTTATTGAGGATGATGTGATTTCTAACATTTTTTCATGACCATTAAGATAGGGCTCATGGCAACCGAAAAACTAGTGTAGTTGGAAACTATTATTTTCAAGTTCTTTCTTTTGTATTTCTTATCTTTGTACGTAACTTTCATTTTCTTTCTTTTATTATGGGATTTTGTGGGTGTAATCCGCTGAAAACCCTCAGGAGACAACACTCCTCCTACTAGGGACACCTAGAGGTTTAACGGCTTGTTGCACGTGCTCAGTGCAATCATGTTGCCTACGAAAGTTTTCTATTTAGGTTTTTATTTTTCTTTTTCTCCCTCTCTTGAATAAATAAGTTTGCTCGGGACGATCAAAGTTAAGTTTGGGGGTATTTGTTCAGTCGAAAATATCACACTTTTGATATGACATTTTCCTTACTTTTCTTAAATATCTAAAGGTGCTTATTATAAATATAGAACATATGGGTTTATCTGTAAAAATAATATTTACCATATGTTTATATATTATAATTAACATTATGAAGGAAAATGTATGCATGCAATATTTATATAATATTTTTATTATGCTTGTCATATCAAATATGCTTAACCAATATTCTCGAAATATGATATCATATCAAATGGTTAGGATAATATCTCAAAAATACCAAATATTACTAACATTATTCATTGAGATATTGTGCATGAGTTGGCTCAGGTCAGGAGATTGGGATATCGAGATGTCGGGAATCAAAAATCCGCCGATGAAATTAAATAAAATCGAAGAATCAATACTGGCAGAGACTCGGGAAATATTTTCAAGTTCCAGACATCAAATAAATCTCCATGTGTCACATCGAAGCATACCCAGAATTTTGAAGCCAAGATCCGACCAAACGGTCGCGGTTCTGCTGCCAAACCATGCAATATGCAGCGGATCCGCAGCTGATTCACCGAGTTAGGATTTGGGATTTTGTGGTTTGGATCTTCACAACAAACCCTAATTCTGGGGATCTTTGGTTTCTGGTTTTGGGGCTATATAAAGGACCGAGGGCTAAACTTAGAAATCAACACCTTTTACACGAAGCCAATCAGCGTCAGAGAACAAGTGATCCACGACAGGTCCGCGATTCGACGTGATAAAGCAACGTGAGATTCGAGGGAACATCAACTTCCTACGAGGCAGAGATCGAGAGAAACTTCTTCTTCCTCTTGTAGTCTAAACTCGAAGAATTATACTTGTGAAGTTGATTATAAAGGTAGATCATTAGATTAATTTTAATTTCTGCATTTACATTATGAATTCCTTCTCTATCCGTTCCATCATGCGCGAGTAATTCTCCGCTCGATAGGGTTCGTAGGATTATGGTAGAACAATGGATGTTAACTTCTTTTAAGTCTTATGAAGTTTATAAACTTTAGCAAAAGAATCGTTAATATTCTTATCGGGCACGCTACCAATTTATTGCTAGTCTCGACCGCGATTTGAGATCAGATTAACAATTGTTTTGTTAAGGGCTAGACATAAATAGAGATCAATGAAAGGACAAGGGTCAATAGTGGGGAAACCCTAGTTTCTTCCATGAACCCTAATTCTCATTCATCAATATCAATCTAGTTTGAAATCTATCAATAGATAAAAGGAGTAATCTTTATTAGTCATCCATGACTACTAAATCCTAACGAACCCTACAAGCCCTCTTCTTATAAAATCTACATTCGTATTTAAACTAGATCTGTATTATACATCCATGTTTAACATAGATCTAAAATCTATTCTTCACTATTCATTATTCTTCTATTCTTCCTCTTTCTAATCAACACGTCTAAAGAAAGATTAGGAATTCCACGTATCCTTGCGGACGAACCGTACTCATCTCGGCTAGCTACACGTGACACCGTTATTGATTGCGGTTATAACTACAAACACTTCTTTAAAACAGAACTAATCACACAACATCATAGATATCAACGATGTAAAATTTCAAGTCTTGAAACTTTCCAAGTTGCCCCAAAGCAAAGATAACTCTAAGTGAAATCCGGGGCAAATCAAATAAGACCAAAAATACCAATTTCCAAAACCCAAGGCACTGAATGAAAATGGGGATGAGATGTGAACAATAAACTGCCCAAAGTGGGGTTTTGGGGAATTTGGGCGGTTTTGTTTTGGCCAGATATCCTCGTTTTCATCATGTATCACTAACATGTCATGAGAAGGCCTCTGCACTTGTTTAAAATAATTTCAGAGACCAAAAATATTTTGGACAGAGAACGGGTTTTGAAAATCAGAATTTTTCGGTTTTGAAACTAAAGCATCATCTACTACTAGTTTCTAATGTTTGGATAGCTCTGATACCATGTTGGGATTCCTAGCACCCTGGCCGCCAAGCACGGCCGTTACGGAAAGAAAAACTTTGACTTTTAAAAAACTTGGCGCTAGATACCACACCCTAGAATCTAACCAATAATAAAACTAGCAAGCTAAAGGAATTCTAGCTAATGTGATAGAGAGTTATACCGAAAGATCCATGTTTTTCGGTCTTCTACCCTCTACCTTAGCTCCTTGGGGACACCATGATTGAACTTGATCTCCGGTCCTCCTCCGTCGAAGATGATCCACCCGAAGGATGTGGTTCATGGGTCTAACTCCACTCAAAAACCTAGTAGAGCAAGTAAAGGCTCTAGGTTGCTAATTTAGAGTGTCTAGTGATGTCCTGTATGGTTCTAGTATTTTTTCTATCTCTCTTCACCCTTGATTCTCAACTCGTTAGAGGGTTGGGTGAAGAAGATGAAGGAGCTCTAGAAAAAGGAGAGTTAAAGAGAATGGTGTAATGAAAAATCTCATCTTGAAAATAAAATGCAAGCATGGTTTTGTCAAAATGAATTTGCAAATATAAAATGCAATCATACTTGAATAGAGTAGACAAATGAATTATAAATTCATTTGTCTACCCTATTCAACCATGCTTCACACCATTCTCCTTTCCATCTCACCCCTTCACCTCATTTCAATTTTCTAGAAAAGAAAAAACATGGAAATGAGGTGTCCTCCTTCTAAAATGTTTTCCATATAAATACGGAATACTCTACCTTATATACATACCCGTATTCGTATCAAAATATGAATACCCAAAGAGATAGAATAATACACAGAACATAGTACTAGAATATACATATCGAAATGTGTATATGTAAATTATTAAATTAATACCTGATTTAATAATCCGGCTTAATCCTAAGCGGGCTAGTATAATAAACCATCCGATCGAAAGCCAAAATAACACTAGAATATACATATTGAAATATGTATATGTAAATTATTAAATCAATACCTGATTTAATAATTCGGCTTAATCCTAAGCCGGCTAGTATTATCATTCGATCGGAACCCTGCACATATCGAAATACGGCTATTACTTCATTTTGCCTGAACCAGGAAAACTCTCTGTATGGGACTCTAAACACTCAACGATACGCTGGCAGTGGGTTTAACCATAAGCACGTCAACGGCACTAGCTGTACGTAACGGCTACCCAGGTACCTGTCAAAAATGAAGGCCGACGAGCAAGCTCATCCAAACCCCTACTGAGCCTATCCGTGACAATCTCCGTATAGTTCGGTCTCTTCGTCTAAGAGTATCGTATACCGGTTCTAGAGGATGGTAAACGTTAGACCCCTACTGACCCGATAAGTCTTGTTGATGTGGCTCAGGACTAATCCAAGAAACTACTAATCCAACCATCTGTAAATCTCAACTGCCTTAGCCAAGGTCTTATGATTCTAGCCAACCGAACACAATGCAATATCGACTCACAATACCGAGAGTGACAAATCCTTGACAATCACTCACTACCTCTATGTGGCTCGGGACTGTACCCAACCAAAACCTGTTTGCACGACTCAGTAGAGCCATGGTAGGGTAGTGATCTAAGAACAGTGGGTATTCACAAGAGGCAAATGATGATCTCGGTTCTAAAAACTAACCTGTACTCATGTCGCCTGAGAACCGCTTTCTAACGATAGGTATAATACCATCTAGAAGTTCTTGGCGAGTCCGTCCAATGTACTCACCCTCAGTGAGCACCTATATACAATCTTAAGTGATCACACCAATGGCTATGGGACCAACCACTGCCCCTCATCGAGGTCTAGAAATGTATATATAAGTCTACTCTGGAATATCGATGCCCGGTCTCGATACTCCTGCGACTTGGGACCTTTAAGGATGTGCTAATGCACTACTAAGCTCCCGGAAGTATGGTCGCCATCATAACGCTAGTAGTCAAGCAAAATCCTACGGGCTTTATCAACACGTAACCTCCATATGTGATATCGAGTATAACATATGCACATGTTAAGATAAATACAAACCAAAATAGTATACTACTGTAATGAGTCTTTATCAACATGTATAAGCAATACAAAGCAGTAAGAAAAATAAATACACATGTTCAGATAAAGAAAACTTAAATAGTTTACTATACAACTGAGCAAGATTGTCCTGTACGTACATATCACTAGCATCCTATACAATACAGGTCTCTAAGGCATACATATCAAACAATAGGAAGTGGTGACTTCCGATTAATGGCTGGATGCCGCGTTATCCTAGTTGGATTCCATACCCTGCAACAAAGTATGGATTTTGTTGGGTTCTCCTGGTGGAGTAAAACCCATTAAGAGCAGTAGATCTTATGAGATCAGTGCAAATGGAAAGGTACAAACCTGATAAGGATATACTTATAGTGAAAGGATTTCATCAAATACTCGATATGGATTGTGATGAAACTATTATTTCAGTGTCTGTGCTGAAATGCATACGGATATAATTTGCCACTTCTGTTTTCATGAATGTGATATCTGGCAGATGGATGATTATAACGTCTTTCTAAATTGGATTTAGAAGTATACGTGTATATGACTCTTCCAGAAGGTTATCTTAGTTAGTGGGAGCAGCGGTAAGCATGCAAGTTTCTTAAGTCTATTTTTAGACTAAAGCAAGCATAGCGGAGAAGAATCGTCTGTTTTGATGATTCGGTCAAAGCGTTTGACTTCATCAAAATAAGAGATGAACCTGGTATTTGAAAGAAGGTAGTAGGGAGCGTTGTCAGTTTTCTCATATGGTATGTGGATAGAATACTCATGATAAGATGTGATGTTCCTATACTGCAATCGGTAAATTAATGGTGATCGTAATTGTTTCTCTATATATGATATGGATATTAGTCCAATCCTGGAGAAATATAGGATAGCAGTGAAGAGAATTTGATGTTTTTGGTATATGGTAATGGCAGCCTCCTAAAGGAGGTAGTTACTAATTCTAGCTTCTCAGGTAACATGGGAGACATAGCGTCTGTCGCGAGTTATAAGTTTACCCTCTTTTGAAGAGCAATATATTGGAAAGAGTTCTAAATGGGATACTGAGGTAGTCGTGGCGCTAGATGATGACTGTGAATCAGCAAAGGATACCACCTGAGAATTCGCTGAATATAATTGTTCTTTTATGAACATGATCCTGTCTTCTATCCAGGAAAATACTAAGGCAGGTATCGCTCAGTTCGGAAGATATTTGATCTCCGCGAAGTTGAGATTCAAGGAGAAACAGAAAGGTCTTATCACGACCCGAATGTGCGGAACGTGAATGGCATATAAATCACGCAACGTCTATAGGCGTAGCGTAATCTAAATAAGCCAAAGCCCAGAAATCTAAACCATTTAAATAAATAGAGTGAAGGAATACTTGTTTTAAAAAGGTGGTTTTAACAAAATAAAGTCACATTAAAAATTTTAAATGCATCATGTTTTCCCGAAAATTTCGGCAGAGTCTCCTTTGTAAAAACTGGCCCTAAACGGGTATAAAACATAAATAAGTATAAACAATAATGAAAAGGCATCCCCAAGTGGGAGCTAGCTCTTCGCCGAATGGCGGAAAAAACCACATACAAGATACATAATAATAGTGTGAAATAATCATATAAAAGCAAGAAATAAGAAAGCACCACATCTACTCGCATGAGCTCGACACCAAAGAAATATACAAATCTCAATGTCCAGTCTTTAGGTCACATATATATATGGTCGATGAAGTGTACTAGATACAAAATAATATATATAATGGGAACAAAAGATTATCCTCCCAAAAACCCACCTATGCGCAATGTCCTCGAATCGAAGCAAAAGGAAGTAGAAGAAGAAGAAGTATGCCCGCCGCTACAATGCTGACGGATCGGTCCTGCAAGATACTGTGGCACAACGGGGGTGAGTTGCCAACTCGTGAGTAGTAAGTAACATCTAATAAGGCTATCACAAGCATGCACGCAAATGCATCGCAACCTATGTATACCACAATGATGTTATGCACTAATATGAATGCAACGTGAATGAATGATCAAGCACGAAATCTGGTTATATATCTGGTATGAGAAAAAATTTGTGCTCTTATCTTAGTAAATCATTTGTATCATAAAACTAGGGTATAATTAAATGAAATCGACAAAAAACCGTGCCGATATCGACACCATATATATATATATATATATATATATATATATATATATATATATATATATCGGTAACCGTCTCTCAGATCGGCCCTCAAATCTGTCAAATGACACGACTCTGGTTGGTATCCTCCGGATGACCGCCGAGTCAATAATCACCGGTAGGTAATGTTCCCCTGTCGGGCGCAACACCTTCTCAATACGTCCATCTTGCCCCGGGGTACCTCACCGGGTCCACCATGTACCCGCAGACGGTGCATCCCCCTTTTCGAATCGTGTATATGTACATACGTGGCTCAAGAACCGAGAAAAACTCATGGTGGATACCACACACATCATATCACGAGAAAACTGCACTTTATAGTTGAAATCTTTATAAGTTTATGAAATTCCTTTGTGGTTTTCCCCAAATCCAGAAATCTCATGAATACGGAAATATCCAAGAAAATCACAATATATAAATATGTGGATAACTATGAATGTCCATGAAATCAACATGATGCAATGCGATGTCTGTTTGGAAGACTGCATATGAATGATGATACAATAAGGTATATAACTAGGAAACTAAATATCCATCCTGATGCAATGAAAAATACGACAGGAAGACTACATTTCATACATGATGAAAATGCACAGATACCGATTATTAAGCAAATTCTAAGGTGTATCGTGACATAGCAATTACCAATGCCGTGTGTGTCTGCATAAGATAGTGTACGTATGGCATGAACCATTGGTAATAGTGCAAGTATCCTAGGTAATAACATCAATGTATATGGAGATGCAATGCTACATAAATATGACATACGCATGTGAACACAAAAATAATAACTAAATCCTAACTATTGGACGCTTTACACCATCCAAGTGATTTCCCCGTAGATGTGTACATCTACTCACCGGAACGCCTGGCAAGTCGAATCCGATCACTTCCTTGCCTTTCCTTGCTGCGTCCGACGTCTCCGCGACCGATCCTATAATTTCACAAATAATATATATGAGGCTAGACATTTAATTAGACGCGGACACAAAATGATAAGAAGCAACCAGCGCGCACTAGCTAGACGCACGTGCACTTAGTGCACAACACGCGCGCGACATCGCCACAAACCACAATTAGGGGTTGCTATGCGTAGCAAACACCAAACTTAGAATCTAAACGTTTGTATCGCACAAGACATCACATAAACTAATGTAGGAAAAGGTTGTAAGTCAAATCACAACCCAAAACTTAACTAAAACCTATTCTTTTAAAAACCAAGTAAGCAACATTAAGCTATTTTAGTGCAAAACTAGGTGGATTAGTAAGTCTAGTAACCACTAATCACACTTAAACATCCTAATTAAGCCATACAAACATAAAATAAACTAAACTCTCACTTAAACACACTAATTATGCAATTAAGTTGCATAAACACGTAATTAAGATAATTAAAAGCAATATTAGCAAGGTAATAACTAGATTAGATTTACAAAGCCATTAGATATTAAACTACACTTAGCTACCCTAATTAAGTGATAAAAACCTTAATTTAAACCAAACCCTTCTCATTAAAATTCTAATTTTGCATTAAAACTACATTAACACCTAATAAAAATTGATTAAAACAAGGATTTGCAAAAAAAAAATTGGGATTAGGTTTTTATACCTCAAAAGATTTTGAAAAGATCTCACTTGCTAGTTTTTGCCACCCAAAATGCAAACTTTCCTCAGGGACCAAGCTTAGTTTAGAAAAGGAAATTTTTGTGATGATTTAGCTAGAAATTAGTGTTGATTGTGGAGTTTTAGAGTGAGGTAGTGAGGGTTTTGCAATGAAAAAAGAGGTTGAAGAGGGAGGCCTGCTGGCCGAGCATGGAGTGGGGGGGAGAGAGTAAGGGTGTGGGTATGAATGACCATGGCACACCATACCTCAATAAAGAAAACCATACCTCTTTTCATTTCCCTTTTATTTTCTTTTCCTTTTATTAACTCTTTATTTTTTCTATGTAAATATAAAACCATTTGGTCAAACATTTTATTAAAACAACATGTTATATTTTATGTGTAGTTGTGTCTTGATGCACAAACATATATTAACCCATACTAATTTGTAATTATCACTAATTTAGTGTGTAAGTGCATGATTAAAATAATATTTAAAAAATAAATAAATAAGGAAAATAATTAAGTAAACTAGCAATTAAATAAGTAACTAGTTAAACACTCATACATATGCAATTACATAATTAAAATAGGTATAATTATGTTTATGTGGAAAAAAATAATTATAACTTGGTTTTATGGAAAACACGTGTAGTATTACTAATTATCAAACAATTAACCTAAACGATTTTTTAAAGCGTTACAATCTTCCCCCCTTAAAGAAATTTGGTTCCTGAATTTAAAAATCTATCTAAGCGTACCTTCGAAAAGATGGGGAAACTTCTTCCACATCTTGTCTTCTGTTTCCCAGTTGACCTCTTCGCTATTCGGGCCACTCCAAAGAACCTTTACGGACGGTATGACCTCAGACCTCAGTTTCTTCACCTGCCGATCTAGAATGACTACCAGCTGCTCAGTGAAGGAAAGATCGCGCTCCAGCTGGATCGTCTGATGATGAATCACACGAGAGGGGTCATGAAGGTACTTGCGAAGTATTGATACATGAAGCATGGGGTGAACATCTGGGAAGCCTGGTGGAAGAGCCAAACGATAAGCAACTGCACCGACTCGCACGAGAATCTCGAAGGAACCAACGTATCTGGGACTAAGCTTCCCTTTCATCCCAAACCTCATCACGCCCTTCATCGGCGAAACCCGCAAGAAAACATGATCACCTACAGCAAATTCTAGTCTGCGACAACGTCTATCCGCATAAGATTTCTTCCTGCTACGGGCCACTCTCATCCTATCCCGAATCAACTGGATCTTCTCAGTCGTCTCCTGCACAAGCTGCGGACCCAAAATACTGCTCTCACTGAGCTCTGTCCAACAAACTGGAGATCGACATCTCCTCCCATTTAAAGCCTCGAAGAGTGCCATCTGAATCGTCTCCTAGATGCTATTATTGTAGGAGAACTCTATCATGGACAAGTGACGATCCCAACTACCACTGAAATCTAGAACGCGGGCTCGGAGCATGTCCTCAAAAGTCTGTATGGTCCGCTCTAACTAATCGTCGGTCTACGGATGAAAAGCTGTACTGAAACTCAATTCGGTGCCCAAAGCCTCCTGAAGTTTCTGCCAATGGCGGCTGGTGAACTGAGTGCCTCTGTCGGACACAATGTAAGTCGGAACGCCATGTAGTCGCACAATCTCATCGATATATATCTGAGCATACTGAGTGAATCCGAAAGTGGTCTTTACTGGCAAAAAGTGAGCCACTTTCGTTAATCGTCTACGATCACCCAAATAGAGTCATATCCTCGACTGGTCCTAGGTAGACCCACGATAAAATCCATAGAGATCTGGTCCCACTTCCACTCCGGAATGGGCATAGGTTGTAGTTCTCCTGCTGGCCTCTGATGCTCGTCCTTGACTTGTTGGCAAGTCAGGCATCTCGAAATGAAATCCGTGACATCTCTCTTCATCCCTTCCCACCAGTAGACATCTCTTAAGTCATGATACATCTTGATGGAACCTGGATGAACACTATATGCTGACTGATGTGCCTCCTCTAAGATCTCGCATTTCAGTCCCTCAGAATCTGGCACACATATTCGAGTTCCGAATCGTAGCACTCCCTGGTCATCGATCATGAACTCTGAATCTCTGCCGTGTCGAACCTGCTCCATGATCTCTGACAAACGAGCATCGCCGGACTGTGCCTCATGAATACGATCAAGTAACCGTGGACGAGCGCAGACATGAGCAAGCTTTCCTCCGATCGAAGTAAACTCGAACTGTACTCGGCTATCACATAGTATCTGCCAATCTGCGGAAGACTGTCTCTGGACTGCACTCACACAAGATAAACAGCCGCCGGGCCTCCGACTCAAAGCATCTGCCACAACATTCGCCATGCCTTGATGATAAAGAATCTCGCAATCATAGTCCTTCATAATCTCCATCCAACAGCGCTGTCTCAAATTCAGATCCCGCTGCTGGAAGATGTACTCTAAGCTCTTGCTGTCCGTAAATATCTGGCAAGACTCGCCGTATAAGTAATGCCTCCAAATCTTAAGTGCAAAGACCACCACGGCCATCTCTAAGTCATGAGTGGGATAGTTCTGCTCATGCTCATTCAACTGCCGAGAAGCATAGAGAATGACCCTGCCGTGCTGCATCAACACACAGCCTAAACCCACTCGAGAAGTATCACAATAGACAACAAAGACGCCTGAACCTGATGGCAAGGATAAAACTGGTGCAGTCGTCAAACGATTCTTCAACTGCTGAAAACTCTGCTCGCATGCCTCGGTCCAAAGAAAAGGAACTCCCTTCTTGGTCAATCCGGTCAGCGGTGCAGCGAAACGAGAAAAATCCTGAACAAAGAGTCGGTAGTATCTGGCTAAACCCAAAAAGCTGTGAACCTCCATCACTGATACAGGTCTGGGCCAGTACTGAACGGCCTCGATCTTCTTCGGGTCCATACGTATGCCATCTCTCGTAACGACGTGACCCAAGAAATCAACGTTGTCCAGCCAAAAGGTCCACTTGGATAATTTAGCGAATAGCTGGTGCTCCCTCAAATTCTGCAATGTGATCTTCAGATGCTGCTCATGCTCCTCTCAGCTCCGGGAGTATACTAGAATATCATCAATGAACACAATAATAAACTGATCAAGAAATGGCCTGAATATGCGGTTCATCAAATCTATAAATGCAGCTGGGACATTGGTGAGCCCGAACGACATCACCAAAAACTCATAATGCACGTAGCGCGTGCGAAAAGAAGTCTTCGGAATGTCATCCTTCCGAACCTGCAACTAATGATAACCCAACCGCAAGTCAATCTTCGAGAAATATCCCGCACCCTAGAGCTGATCAAACAAATCGTCAATGCGAGGTAGGGGATATCTATTCTGAACAGTTACTCGATTCAACTGACGATAATCGATGCATAATCGCATACTGCTGTCCTTCTTCTTGACGAACGGGATAGAAGCTCCCCAAGGTGACACACTCGGACGAATAAGCCCTTTATCCAGCAAATCTTGCAACTGATCTTTCAGCTTTTTAAACTCTACCAGGGTCATCCGATAAGGCGGTAAGGAAATAGGCCCCATTCCGGGGATCAAGTCAATGCAGAACTCGATAACGCGCTCTGGCGGCAATCCAGGAAACTCGTCAGGAAAGACATTGGGAAACTCCCTCACTATCGGAACCTGGTCCAGCAGGACCTCTGCGGCTCCAGCATCACAAACATACACTAAGAATCCCTGAAACCCTTTTCTCAAAAGCCGATCAGCACGAAGTAAAGAAATCAAGCTGGGAAAGGTGGCACTACGATCTTCCTGAATAGCAAGAACTGGCTCACCCGGAAAACTAAATCTGACCGCCTTCTCACGGCAGTCCACGGATGCATAACAAGTGGCTAGCTAGTCCATGCCCAGAAGAACGTCGAAGTCTAACATATCAAGGAGAATCAAATCAACAGAAGAATCGCTCTCCCCGATACGAACAGAACACGATCGAAACACATATCGAGCGACGAAAGACTCGCCTACGAGAGTAATAACAACAAGTGGTTGATCTACCAAAGACGACTCTCGGCCCAATCTCGGTGCAAAGTGAGTAGATACGTAAGAATGCGTGGAACCTGGGTCAAATAATACCCGCGCATCGAAAGAACATACTGGGAGAGTACCTGTCACAACGACATTAGATACCTGTGCATCCTGAGGAGTCAAAGCGAACACTCGGGCCTGTCCTCCACCAGTAGCCGACTGTCCTATGCCTCTGCCACCTCGTCCTCTCAGGACCGGACCGCCATGCCCACGGCCTCTAGGAGCATTTGCACGGTGTGGAGCAACAACAGGTGTAGGAGGTAAAGCTCTCGGAGGAGGTGGTAAAGGTGGTAAGGTCATACATGGAACTGTCGCCTTGCCCTGGCGCCTCGCTGTACAATTTCTGACAAGGTGATATGGACTCCCACATCGAAAACATCCAGGCAACTGTTGCTGACCCGGTACATAAGAGCTGAATAACTGGCCTCGCAAATGCCTCGACCACAACCACGGCCTAAAAAGAATCTGCCACGGCCTCTGCCCGTCATATCTCTGCCCAACCGCACTGGAGATGATATACCGGTACGAATCCTCTTCGGCACTGTAACCTCAGAAATACGCTCCTCTTCTAAAATGGCGGCGTCCATCGCTGCTGCGTAAGTGTCAAAGTGTCGTGCGCCAATAGCAAGAAAGAACTGCGTGTCAAGTCCCCGGACGAACCTCTTTATGCATTTCTATTCAGTGTCCACCATGTAAGGAGCATATCGGGACAACTGAGTAAACTGGATGCCGTATTCGAACAGTGTCATTCCAGGAGTCTTGCGCAAAGACTCGAAACTACGGGCTCGAGCATCTCGGATGCTCTCCGGAAGGAAATGAGCAAGAAACATCGCTGAGAACTCATCCCAGGTCATAGGAGGTAAACCTGAAGCTCGGCCTCTCTCAACTGACTCGCACCACGTCTGAGAAAGACCCTCCAGATGAAAGCTCGCAAGCTCGACCGATCTCCCATCCGAACATCTCAATGAAAGGCAAATCCTAGCCATCCTGTCGAGGAATGTCCGCGGATCCTCTGTTGCATTTGTGCCGGTAAAAACTGGAGGCTTCAGCCTCATAAACTCCTGTAAGGATATGGGGATAGTCTCGGTAGTAGCGGAAACAGCTATCTGGACAGCAGGTACAATCACGGACCCCGTAGGAGGAAGAATATCATCGGACCTCGGAGCTCGGCTGGCCACAACTAAAGATACAACCATCTCGCATAAATCCTGAATACTCGACTCCAGCCTAGCTATCTGGCCTGGAGAAGGCAGATCAATCTGTCCTTAAGGGGTAGGCATACCGCCCTGATCGGTCCTCGTCTCAGATGGGCCCGCTTTAATCTCATCTCTGGCAGCAACCCTCTAGGCCCTCGTAGTCTTCGGCGGCATAGTGGCTGGAACAAGAAACAGGATTTAATAAGAACATTGCAATCGAATCAAAGGATATATGGAATCAAGAAAATAAGTACAAGCAATTATATATCCTAAGGTCACTTAGGCGGAGTACCGTATCGTGAGTATGCCGCGGAACATACACACGCCGCGTCACTCTCCTTCAGTCACCTACTCCATCTACCAAGGGTCATCCTACACTCAGAAAGGTAAAAGCTAACGCTCTGATACCAACTTTGTCACAACATGAATGTTCGGAACGTGACAAGCACTTAAATCACGCAATGTCTAGAGGCGTAGCATAATCTAAGTAAGCCAATGCCAAGAAATCTAAACCGTTTAAATAAATAGAGTGATGGAATACTTGTTTTCAAAAGGTTATTTTAACAAAATAATTTCACGTTAAACATTTTAAAAGCATCAAGTTTTCCCGAAAATTTTGGTAGAGTCTCCTTTATAAAAACTGGCCCCAAACGGGTACAAAACATAAATAAGTATAAAAAATAATGAAAAGGCATCCCCAAGCGGAAGCTAGCACTTCGCCGAATGGCGGAACACAACCACATACAAGATACGTCATAATAGTGTGAAATAAGCATATAAAAGCAAGAAATAAGAAAGCACCGCGTCTTCATGCATGAGCTCGACACCAGAGAACAAAATATACAAATCTCAATGTCCAGTCTCTAAGTCACATATACATATGGTCGATGGAGTGTACTAGATACAAAATAATATACATAGTGGGAACAAAAGAATATCCTCCTAAAAACCCACCTATGCGCAAAGTCCTCGAATCGAAGCAAAAGGAAGTAGAAGAAGAAGAAGTATGCCCGCCACTACAATGGTGACGGGTCGGTCCTGCAAGATACTATGGCACAACGTGGGTAAGTTGCCAGCTCGTGAGTAGCAAGTAACATCTAATAAGGCTATCACAAGCATGCATGCAAATGCGTCGCAACCTGTGTATACCACAATGATGCTATGCACTAATATGAATGCAACATGAATGAATGATCAAGCACGAAATCTGGTTATATATCTGGTATGAGAAAAATTCTGTGCTCTTATCTTAGTTAAACTTTTGTATCATAAAACTGGGGTATCATCAAATGAAATCGACAGAAAACCATGCCAATATCGACACCATATATATATATATATATATATATATTTCAAATCTCGCTAGCCGTCTCTCAAATCGGCCCTCAAATCTGTCAAATGACACGACTCCGGTCGGTATCCTCCGGATGACCGCCGGATAAATAATCACCGGTAGGTAATGTTCCCCTGCCGGGCGCAACGCCTTCTCAATAGGTCCATCTTGCCCCGGGCTACCTCACCGGGTCCACCATGTACCCGCAGACGATGCATCCCCCTCTTCGAATTGGGTATATGTACATATGTGGCTCAAGAACCGAGAAAAACTCCTGGTGGACGCCACACACATCATATCAAGAGAAAACCGCACTTTATAATTAAAATCTTTATAAGTTTATGAAATTCCTTTGCGATTTTCCCCAAATCCAGAAATCTCATGAATACGGAAATATCCAAGAAAATCACAATATATAAATATGCGGATAACTTTGAATGTCCATGATATCAACATGATGCAATGCGATGTCTATTTGGAAGACTCCATATGAATGATGATGCAATGAGGTATATAACTAAGAAGCTACATATCCATCCTGATGCAATGAAATATACTACTAGAAGACTACATTTTATACATGATGCAAATGCACAGATACCGATTATTAAGCAAATTCTAAGGTGTATCGTGACATAGCAATTACCAATGGCGTGCGTGTCTGCATAAGATAGTGCACGTGTGGCAAGAATCATTGGTAATAGTGCAAGGGTTCTAAGTAATAACATCAATGTATATGGTGATGCAATGCTACATAAATATGACTTACGCATGTGAATACAAGAATAATAAATAAATCCTAACTACTGGGCACTTTGCGCCATCCAAGTGATTTCCCCGTAAATGTGTACATCTACTCACCGGAACGCCTCGGCTAGTCGAATCCGATCACTTCCTTACCTTTCCTTGCCGCGTCCGACGTCTCCGCGACCAATCCTATAATCGCACAAATAATATATATGAGGCTAGACATATAATTAGACGCGGACACAAAATAATAAGAAGCAACCAACGTGCACTAGCTAGACGCGCGTGCACTTGGTGCACAACACACGCGCGACATCGCCACAAACCATAACTAGGGGTTGCTATGCGTAGCAAACACCAAACCTAGAATCTAAACGTTTGTATTGTTGGAGATAGTGCCCTCAGAGTCAATTATTAGGTCACAGGTATGTGATTGCAATGATTGATGGAGGACCTATCCCGGTAGGACAGTCTTACTCGAGATGATAGTATGCTATCTGGTTTACCTTTATCATCGTGTACTGTTTTAAGTGACCTGACACGTCGCTATTACACGTTGATAGAGCCCCTAGGATTCTTGCTTGACCACCAGCAGTATGAGGGCGATCATATAAGTGGGAGCTGGGGGTCTATAAGCATATCCTTAAAAGGTCCCTAGTCGTGTGAGTTTCGAGACAGGGCATCGATACTCCAGAGTAGACTAGTGTATACAGTCGAGACCCCCACGAGGGGCGGTGGCCGGTCTCACAAGCCACTGGTGTCAGTTGGATCACCTAAGATGTATACAGGTGCTCATTGGGTTATGAGTACACCGGACAGGACTCGCCGGGAACATGCTAGTTAGTCATATACCAGACGTCAGATGGCAGTTCCCTGGTGACATGTGTACAGGTTAGTTCTTCGACCTGGGGATCGTCATTTGTCTCATGTGAGTTCCCACTATACTTTGATTACTACCCTACCACGGCTCAAAGGAGTCGTGCAAACAGGTTTTAGTTGGGTACAGTCCCGAGCCACATGGAGGCAGTGAGCGTATCTTCAGGGGTTCGTCTCTCCCGGTATTGGGGGTGAGGTCGTGCTGTGTCTAGGAGAGCCATTACACGAAGCCCTCGGCCGAGGCAAGGAGATTTACTGGTAGGTATTCCAGTAGTATCTCAGGGTGTTCTGGGCTACACTCCGACACGACTTGTACCGCTTTTGGGGGTCTGACTTTTACCAACCTCCTAGGCCCGCCATGCGATGCTCATAGACGAACGGACCGGACTGTACGGATATTGTCACTGACAGGCTCAGTAGGGTTGTCGGGCTGAGTTCGCTCACTGACGTCCCTTTTAGTCAATACCTGGTAGCCCGTTACGTATTGGCTTATACCTCTGACGTGCTAGTGGTTAAATCCACAACCAAGGTGTTGACGAGTCTTTAGAGTCCCCCACATTCAGTTACTCAGCTTTCGGGCGAAAGGTTGTAGAGGCCGTATGGAGATATGACAAGGTCCGATCAGATACGTGCGGTATTGCACGGATCAGGATCGGACAGTTTGTACTATAGGCCGTATGGATATATGGCAGGGTTCGATCAGATACGTGCGGTATTGCACGGATCAGGATCGAACAGATATTACTAGCCGGCTTTGGTTTAAGCCGGATCCTAGTATAGTACAGTGTAGACTTTGTCTCATTGCATTTGTATTTCGGTCGAAATACAGATGCGGGTGTGTATGCACAGTATCGGGGTTTTCCTGTAATTTATTACGGGACCGGTTTTCTGGAGTTGCCAGTTTACTTTCCGTTTCGGCCAATTTCCTTTGTATCGTTCATTGGCCGAAGATTGGTGGAGGAGGGCTTATTTGCATTGTTGCAAATAAGCTTTTGTGGAGGGGGTCTTTGCATATTATCATGTCATGATACTTGTCCCATCATTTGACTTCATAAACTCATGATTGCTTGACTTTCTTTATCATCATGGTTTTAGTCATGGTTGTTGGTAGAGTGTTGGGATTGTTGTTGATGATGGATGATCATTGGTGTTGGAGTGTTGGACTTTCCTTGCTATCATTTCTTTTCATATGATAACCATTCCTCTCTCTCTCTCTTGAAGGGGTTTTTGACTCTCTCTCTTTTTGAGAACACTCTCATTCACTCCCTCCCTCATCTCTTGTGGCCGGCCAAGCTCATTTTGGGCTGTCCAAAAATTGAGGTGGGGAAATGTTGTTCATTTCATGCACCAAAATTCTCCAAGCTCCTCCATATACTTCTTGTATCATCCCTCTACCAAAGTGGCACCTCCAAGAACCCCAAATGAGACACAAGTCTATACACTACATTCTACAGCAAACCTTGGGCACGTCGAGTAGCCAGCTTCGTGCCCGAGTTGCCTCGGCATTGAGGTGGGAGCCCGTAAAACATGGAGACGATGTGGTGCCCTTCCGGCAAGGTGGCGATGACCGGAGATTCCGCAGGAGATCGGGACGATGATGAGAAGACCGGAGGACTTGGATCGTCGGTATATCTCTATTCCCCTTCTTGTAGTTGCTAGATCTAGTTTAATGGCCCGATCCCGGGTATTAGTGCGCGGTGGTTTGCCAGTTCAAGAAAATTTAAAGTTTATCACCGCTTCCGCATTTGGCCGTCGGATTGACGGCCGGGGCGCCGCCGTGCACTTACAGTGGTATCAGAGCCTCGCCATTAACTTAGTCTAGCTTGGTTTAATGTTTTCCATTTCCGATCGATCAAAAAGTTCCAAAACCATGTTTTTCAAAGTGACAGTTTTCTGTTGAAATTTTTTAGTCTCCAAAAATTTTTCAGGTTGCATAAAATTACTGTGCTGAAAGATCTAAGACTACTGGAAAAATTCGAGACACTAATCTCTTCAGTGGAGCGCGGAACCGCGGCAAAACCCTACTTGTTGCCGCAGTTCCGCCGCAGTATGAAGGATTCAGTGGGTCAGGTTTTTACAGTGGGCTTCTGGGGTGAAAATTGGGGTTTTGGAATATTAACTTTGGGCCCAGAATTTCTTTAACTGCTACAGTATTGCTTGGGGGCCCACTTGTTAAAATTTGATTGATCGGATATTTTAAACACATTATTTCACAGTATTTACATTATATCTGCGACCGTGAATGTCACTCGATCGGTAAATCCGGTCTAACTGCTATAGCCCGGTTAGACGGATTTGCGAACGTGACTTTCACGTTGATGTTCTGTTTATGCTGTGATGTTGCGGATCGGTCGTGGTGGATAGCCTGGATGCAATGCTAGTACAGTTGTGGTTGTATTATGTACATTTGATATTGCGGGGCGAGCGTCCGACATGTGGACTGCCGTCACTGCCTGTTTGTATTATTATTTTGGGGCACGGCCAGGTTGCGGTCGATGTACCCGTTGTATGTATATTTTACTTTCTGTACTAGGGTTACCCCGCGGAGGGGTGCACGGATAGCCGGGTTCTAGAGGGCAACAAGCCCGCATCTCATGGCATTGAGACGGAGGGGGCTTCACTCTAGGATTGGCGGGCTATTCGCCGTACTCGTAGGGGGTACAGGTTGACCCAGGAGGGGTGCCCAAGTTACCGGATTCCGTGAAGTGCTGGGTGGTCCATTCACGGTGCTGAAGGGGCTGCCTCGCTTCAGGTTTTGGCGGGTAACTTGCCGCGCCCGTAGGGGTCTAGGATTTCATTGCGCAGGCTATCCACACGACCAGGGGAACGTCGGGTTTCAGCGGCTCTATGAACCCGGGGATCCCAGATATCTGTATTGTTTCTGTGATGCTGTTCATTCTCTGTGATATTGCATTTCTTTCACGCCTTGAGCGAAATATAATATATTGGTATATATATTAATAGATGTTGTATATGTTTTACATCCGCGCTAGTCCAGTCCCCGCTCTGTCGTTAGTTAGCTAACCTAACGGGTAATGACGGGACCCAGTGGCGAATGCGGATGGCATATACGTGCATCAGTATATTTTCGTTCTTTTTGGTGTGATCAATTGATGGGACTGCGTTGATTCGGATCAACGCAAGTTAAAAACAAACCTAATCTGATGTTGTTGGAACATTTTTCAAAAAACTGTTATTGCAAGGACATTCACTTTTGTTTTGCATCGTGGTATTCATTTGGAATATCCTGCTCCTCAGTCGACGAGGCAAGGGCCGAGATCCCTTCACCGGGAGTGACCCCTTGGACAAAAAGTTTGCGTCAGGGCATTAACTTCACTATAGCCGATTGCTTTTGCTTTGCATCGTGGTATTCAGTTGGAATATCCTGCACCCCATTCTACGGGGAAGGAGCCGAGATCCCTTCACCGGGAGTGACCTCTTTAGCAATGGTTTTCGTCACTATATTTTCAAAAAGCTATCCGTTCCTTCGACGATATCAAGTTCATTACGTTAAAGGTTTTCACCAGAAATCATTCGTAGCCCTCCATCATTTCAGTTAAATATTCGGTAGTATTCAAGCTATGTATTTTGACCTCACGCCAAGGTCATAAGAGCATGGGGTAAAAATCACATCGGGAGTTTCAAAAGAACTGAAACTTGCCAGATATGCGCATACCATCTGGAGTGTGATGATGTGAGCGGATTCCGTCACGTTGTCATGCGATGAGAGTTGGATCCCGATTCCCACTGATGAGTTAGTTTACTCCTCGGGTAGTCCCTGACTAATTCTTCTTTCAGGTTTGGAGGAGAATTTGAGGTACAGTGGGAGGATTCCAGATTAGATAAATTGGTAACCATTCTGATCTAGGTTAGAGTGCAGCTGAGTGTTCCTTTTCACTCTCTCTTTGGCAGCGACCATTGACCCGACCCTAAGACTATGACTCAGTGACCAAGTTGACCGAACCTTCTTAACACTGGCTTTTGGATTGTCAGAGTTGCAAACCTCATTGCCACTCCTACTTTTACCCTTTTCTCCAGGACACCCCGTATTACTACGAATGTCCACTTCCATTGGACAAAACCATCGTATGGTTATATACGAACTCGAAGGGATTTATTCGAGGATGGTTTCCGGTTCTGGAGAAAACGATAGGACTATTCAGTTGTCTTTTCCTTTTACCTTCTCTCAAGTTATGAGTACTCCTTGGTTTAGGAGATAGTACACCTATTACGCAAATTGGATAGTCTTCTTCCAAACCTTAGGCTGGTGCCGAACGGTAGGGAATGAAGAAAACCAATTAGCCTAACGATGGTGTACAGAAGGTATTAAGTTCAGACAAAGCAAGGGATTAGTAAGAGGGCAAAGTAAATTGCAACAGATATTCACAACCAAACCAGGTATTTCGTTACCACTCCCACATCACCTTTGTATTCTCCAGGACACTCCGTATCACTACGAAGATCCACAGTTTATTGGATACTCCATCGTATGGTTATATACGAACTCGAAAGGAACTTGTTCCAGTTCGGGGATGGATTCTGGTTCAGGAGAAATAGGAATAAGATTTATTCAGGTGTCTTTTATCTTCATCTTCTCTCGCATTGCGAGTGTTCCTAGGATTAGGACAGTACACCCCATTATGTTCATTGGATAGTCTTCTTCCAAACCATAGGCTGGTGCCGAACGGTAGGGAAGGAAAAAAAACCATTTGGCCTAAAGGGGTGTGCAGAAGGTAATGACTAAAAACATATGAAGGGATTTGGAGAGGTGGCAAAGAATTATACGGTTACAGTCGTGAATCTGGAAGAGGCATTACTAGGAATGCCGGGATACCCCATCGAGACATTTCAATGTTTCAATTTCACTGTGTAATGTTAAAGGAAAACTGATTTCCCAGTTAGACACTTGCTCCAGGGTATGTATTTACCAGGTATGATTCTCACATCTGTATGGTTTTGCAGATGATGAGTGGGAGTAGGTTATTGGGAATTGGGTGATCATCCTCATTATATCGGGATTCGTTGTAATCGGTGATATTTGAGGAAGCCACCTGGGTTGTTTGCCGGTCGGCAAATATTGGTTTTGAATATCCGCTGTTATGCACCAATTTCAAATTGATATATCTGTACGTCTATTTTCATAGAGTGAGATATACCTTTTTGAAATTATGTCTACGACATTTACCTATATCAGTGGATGGTTAGGTAAGGAGCATTGAACAGCGGTGTAACTCTTCTTAACCATAAGTACAGTTTTCAACCTACGACACACAGTGAATGAGTTATCAGACTCAAGGGACTTATACAGAGTATTGTATGTTGTCCAGGGTCCATCTAGGACAGAGGGATTGGTCCTCGTACTATATTCGGTTTACTTATGACTTCTCTAGTTTTTAGACAGGTGTTTCGTGGAAACACAGGGTCCGAATTTGGAGAAGTTATAGGTATTTGAATAGAGTAGAGAACCAGGTATAGCAAGTATCGGGATTCTTCAAAGAGATCGAAGATATAGATACTTGACTATGGTATTCAGTTGATAGTAATGATAAAGAGAACTTGCTTCTCTTTCAGGTTACTCATAATTGGAAACATTCCTAAGTTGAGTAACGCTGATCAGGCCTCCTTCCATTTAGTTAACATGCATTGGAGACAGTTGCATGTTTTGGATCTGGTTCAATTAAATCAGTGCCTCTGTTTCTATATTGGATATAGAACAGTTCATATCTTAACGATGTTAAGGTACGGGGAGATGTCCGGTTTATGCTTAAAACCAGACTCTGGATAACCCAAGGCACGTTTCTGTAATGGCTGTTTGTGGGTTGACCCAGGCTATGACGCGGGCTGACTTTCTACCATCTGATGAACAATAGCGATATGTTCTAGACTCGCCACAGTTTTATTAAAAATGGATTTTTTTTCTTCAGAAAACAGTAGTGGGAGTATGGTAGAACTGGAAGTGATTCCAGAACCGCAAACGATTACTGAAGATTTGATAAGGAACCTAAAGATTCAATCTGGTTTGACATTCCATTGGCCACTCCGCAGATTAGGTGGGTAACTTCAGGCACCCGAGAGGTACTATGGTAGCCTCAAGGACGGTGACAGGGAAGTTCTTGTTACCCACAATTGCCATTGCTGTTGTTCCAGGTTGCGAGACCCGGCAGGAGGATGAGTATAGCGTCGTTCTAAACTAGCTTTAGAAGTGTACGTGTATATGACTCTGCCAGAGGGTTGTCGTAGTCAGTGGGAGCAGCGGAAGCATTGGTGGACAGGTAGCTTATGTCTATTTATAGACTGAAGCACCAGTAGCGAAGATAGATCATCTGTTTCTGATGTGACAGTCATAGGTTTGACTTCATCAGAATAGGGGATGGATCTTTTAAGAAGGTAGTAGGGTGTGATGTCCTGGTATTTTGGATGACATGCACAGAGTAGGAAGTGATATTCCTATACTACAATCGGTTATACTTTGGTCGTCACACAGTGGTCTCTCCACAAAGGAAATGGATTTTATATCAGACATACTGGTTACTAGATCTATGGTTTTAGATCTAGATTTGGGTAGTCTCCCAATCTGGGTACTTAGACAGCATTCTAAGGGTATTTAGAATGGACGACTCCTGGCACGGTAGTGTACCTGCAGGTAATGGAGTCACCCTCTCTAAAGGTGTCTTATCGACTAAAGTGGAGAGGAATGTGCATGATTGGCAGATCACTTGCTCAGGCAATTGAGTTAATCATGAGATGTCAAGTACCACGCCAGATGTTGTTCTTGCACTAGATGCAATAAGTTGACATTAATCCAATCCTGGAGAAACAGTCGGAAGCAGTTTTAGAACATAAGTGGATGTTCTAGGGATATGATAACGACAGCCTCATTCGGGAGAGAGTTATCATTCCAGGCTTCCAAGGTGACATGGACGACAAGGAGGTTGTCAGAGTTATAGTTTTCCTTCTGATGAGGGGCAGTATGTTGGACAGGTGGTCCAAGGCAATACTGAGGGAGGCATGGCGCAGGATACTGATTAAGTTCAGTTGACGATACTGTCTAAGAAGTTTGGATTTGGAGTTCATTTTGGAGTCCCATCAGACATCCAGACACATTCTAAGACAGGTATTGCTCATTTCGGGAGATGGGTTTCTCCGCGAACTTGAGATTTAGAGAGACATAGAAAGAAACAACAAAGCGGATCCACTCACTGAGGCTATTTCTCGAACGGAATAGTTTCGCAAACGAGCTTTGTGAGACTGACTAGTAGAGGAGTTGGGTGTTCGGTATCACACGGGCTGTGAGTATGCGACATCGCAATAATTAGCCTTGAGTGCAAGTGGGAGATTGTTGGAGATAGTGCCCTCAGAGTCAATTATTAGGTCACAGGTACGTGATTGCAATGATTGATGGAGGACCTATCCCGGTAGGACAGTCTTACTCGAGATGATAGTATGCTATCTGGTTTACCTTTATCATCGTGTACTGTTTTAAGTGACCTGACACGTCGCTATTACACGTTGATAGAGCCTCTAGGATTCTTGCTTGACCACCAGCAGTATGAGGGCGATCATATAAGTGGGAGCTGGGGGTCTATAAGCATATCCTTAAAAGGTCCCTAGTCGTGTGAGTTTCGAGACAGGGCATCGATACTCCAGAGTAGACTAGTGTATACAGTCGAGACCCCGACGAGGGGCGGTGGCCGGTCTCACAAGCTACTGGTGTCAGTTGGATCACCTAAGATGTATACAGGTGCTCATTGGGTTATGAGTACACCGGACAGGACTCGCCGGGAACATGCTAGTTGGTCATATACCAGACGTCAGATGGCAGTTCCCTGGTGACATGTGTACAGGTTAGTTCTTCGACCTGGGGATCGTCATTTGTCTCGTGTGAGTTCCCACTATACTTTGATTACTATCCTACCACGGCTCAAAGGAGTCGTGCAAACAGGTTTTAGTTGGGTACAGTCCCGAGCCACATGGAGGCAGTGAGCGTATCTTCAGGGGTTCGTCTCTCCCGGTATTGGGGGTGAGGTCGTGCTGTGTCTAGGAGAGCCATTACACGAAGCCCTCGGCCGAGGCAAGGAGATTTACTGGTAGGTATTCCAGTAGTATCTCAGGGTGTTCTGGGCTACACTCCGACACGACTTGTACCGCTTTTGGGGGTCTGACTTTTACCAACCTCCTAGGCCCGCCATGCGATGCTCATAGACGAACGGACCGGACTGTACGGATATTGTCACTGACAGGCTCAGTAGGGTTGTCGGGCTGAGTTCGCTCACAGACGTCCCTTTTAGTCAATACCTGGTAGCCCGTTACGTATTGGCTTATACCTCTGACGTGCTAGTGGTTAAATCCACAACCAAGGTGTTGACGAGTCTTTAGAGTCCCCCACATTCAGTTACTCAGCTTTCGGGCGAAAGGTTGTAGAGGCCGTATGGAGATATGGCAAGGTCCGATCAGATACGTGCGGTATTGCACGGATCAGGATCGGACAGTTTGTACTATAGGCCGTATGGATATATGGCAGGGTTCGATCAGATACGTGCGGTATTGCACGGATCAGGATCGAACAGATATTACTAGCCGGCTTTGGTTTAAGCCGGATCCTAGTATAGTACAGTGTAGACTTTGTCTGATTGCATTTGTATTTTGGTCGAAATACAGATGCGGGTGTGTATGCACAGTATCGGGGTTTTCCTGTAATTTATTACGGGACCGGTTTTCTGGAGTTGCCAGTTTACTTTCCGTTTCGGCCAATTTCCTTTGTATCGTTCATTGGCCGAAGATTGGTGGAGGAGGGCTTATTTGCATTGTTGCAAATAAGCTTTTGTGGAGGGGGTCTTTGCATATTATCATGTCATGATACTTGTCCCATCATTTGACTTCATAAACTCATGATTGCTTGACTTTCTTTATCATCATGGTTTTAGTCATGGTTGTTGGTAGAGTGTTGGGATTGTTGTTGATGATGGATGATCATTGGTGTTGGAGTGTTGGACTTTCCTTGCTATCATTTATTTTCATATGATAACCATTCCTCTCTCTCTCTCTTGAAGGGGTTTTTGACTCTCTCTCTTTTTGAGAACACTCTCATTCACTCCCTCCCTCATCTCTTGTGGCCGGCCAAGCTCATTTTGGGCTGTCCAAAAATTGAGGTGGGGAAATGTTGTTCATTTCATGCACCAAAATTCTCCAAGCTCCTCCATATACTTCTTGTATCATCCCTCTACCAAAGTGGCACCTCCAAGAACCCCAAATGAGACACAAGTCTATACACTACATTCTACAGCAAACCTTGGGCACGTCGAGTAGCCAGCTTCGTGCCCGAGTTGCCTCGGCATTGAGGTGGGAGCCCGTAAAACATGGAGACGATGTGGTGCCCTTCCGGCAAGGTGGCGACGACCGGAGATTCCGCAGGAGATCGGGACGATGATGAGAAGACCGGAGGACTTGGATCGTCGGTATATCTCTATTCCCCTTCTTGTAGTTGCTAGATCTAGTTTAATGGCCCGATCCCGGGTATTAGTGCGCGGCGGTTTGCCAGTTCAAGAAAATTTAAAGTTTATCACCGCTTCCGTATTTGGCCGTCGGATTGACGGCCGGGGCGCCGCCGTGCACTTACATGTATCGCACAAGACATCACACCAACTAATGTAGGAAAAAGGTTGTAGATCACATCACAACCTAAAACTTAACTAAAACATATTCTTTTAAAAACCTAGTATGCAACATTAAGCTCTTTTAGTGCAAAACTAGGTGGATTAGTAAGTCTAGTAGCCACTAATCACACTTAAACATCCTAATTAAGCCATACAAACATAAACTAAACTAAACACTCACTTAAACACACTAAACATGTAATTAAATTGCATAAACACGTAATTTAGATAATTAAAAGCAATATTAGCAAGGTAATAACTAGATTAGATTTACAAAGCCATTAGATGTTAAACTACACTTGGCTACCCTAATTAAGTGATAAAAACCTTAATTTAACCCAAACCCTTCTCAATAAAATTCTAATCTTGCATTAAAACTACATTAACATCTAATAAAAATTAGATTAAAACAAGGATTTGTAAAACAAAATTAGGATTGGGTTTTTATACCTCAAAAGATTTTGAAAAAGATCTCATTTGCTACCTTTTGCCACCCAAAATGCAAACTTGCCTCAAGAACAAAGCTTAGTTTAGAAAAGGAAATTTTTGTGATAATTTAGCTAGAAATTAGTGTTGATTGCGGAGTTTTAGAGTGAGGTAGTGAGGGTTTTGCAATGAAAAAAGTGGTTGAAGAGGGGGGTGCTGTTGGCCGAGCATGGAGAGGGTAAGAGAGAGTGAGGGTGTGGGTATGAGTGACCATGGCACACTATACCTCAATAAAGAAAACCATACCTATTTTCATTTCCTTTATATTTTCTTTTCCTTTTATTAACTCTTTATCTTTTCTATGTAAATATAAAACTATTTGGTCAAACATTTTATTAAAACAACATGTTACATTTTGTGTGTAGTTGTGTCATGGTGCACAAACATATATTAACCCATACTAATTTGTAATTATCACTAATTTAGTGTGTAAGTGTATGACTAAAATAATATTTAAAAAATAAATAAATAGGGAAAATAATTAAGTAAACTAGCAATTAAATATGTAACTAGTTAAACACTCATACATATGCAATCACATAATTAAAATATGTATGATTATGTTTATGTGGAAAAAAAATTAATTATAACTAGGTTTTACGGAAAACACGCGTAGTATTACTAATTATCAAATAATTAACCTAAATTTTTAAAGCATTACAGGTGTGCTGTGCCGGGTCTACTCATTGAGGCTAGTTCTCGAACATAGTTTGCGAAACTGTTAGTACAGAAGTTGGGTATGCGATTCCTCAATAATTGGCCTTAAGTGAAAGTAGGAGATTGTTAGATATAGGTGCCATCAAGGCAATTATTTTAATTGAAGGAGGACCTATATAAGAGAACAATCTTACTCGAGATAATAGTATGCTATCTGGTTTGTCTTTATCTTTCATGTGATACGTTTATTCATTAGCACGTATCGTCTAGTGATGTAGTGAGTTGTTCTTAGTGTATATTTATCTCTCTTCCACCCTTAATTCTCAACTCATGAGATTTTAGGATGGAAGATCAAGAAGAAGGAGGAGGAGCTCAAGAAAGGCTAGTGAGGAGAGATGAGGCAAATGGTGAGAATGTTTTCGTCCAAAAACCAAGTGTTCATCCAAGTAAGAGCAAAAAATGAAGCATTGTTTTGTAAAACCAATTTTTCCAATAAAGATATAACAACCATACTTGAATAGTTTGCATAAATGAATTTACATTTGTCAACACTATTCAAGCATGGTTCTCACCATTCTTACCTCACTACCTTTACACCTCATTTCCATTTAAATGGATAAATCTAAAATGAGGTGTCCACCTTCTAGAATGTTTTCCGTATAAATACGGAATAAACTCAACCATTTATACATATCCGTATTCGTATCAAAATACGAATACCCAAAAAGATAGAATAGCACAAAAAACATAATACTAGAATATACATATCAGAATATATATATATATATGTAAATTATTAAATCAATACCTGATTTAATAATCCGGCTCAATCCTAAGCCGGTTAGTATTATAAACTATCCGATCGAAAGTCCGGATAACTAGTACAATCATTCGATCGAAACTCTGCACGTATCAAAATACGGATACTACATCATTTCGCCTGAACCAGGGAAACCCTCTGTGTGGGACTCTAAAGACTCGACAGTATGCCGACAGTGAGTTGCTGGATAAATCCATAACCACAAGCACGTCAGCGCCACTAGCCGTACGTAACGGCTACCTGGGTACCTGTCAAAAAGGAAGGCCGACGAGCAAACTTATCTGGATCCCTACTGAGCCTATCTGTGACAATCTCCATACAGTCCGGTCTGTTCGTCTAAAAGTATCGCATATCGGGTCTAGGGGGTGGATAAAGTCAGACCCCTAATAACACGATATATCGTGTCAGTGTGAAGCTCATCACCCAATGAAAAACTACTGATCCAAATCTGTAATTCTCGTCCACCTTGGCCAAGGATTTATGGTGATGGCCACCCGTGCACAGCGCGACATCAACCCCCAATAACGGGAGAGACGAATCCCCGACGATCCGCCCACTGCCTCCATGTGGCTCGGGACGGTACCCAACTAAAACCTGTTTGCACGACTCCTTTGAGCCGTGGTAGGGTAGTATTCAAAGTACAATGGGAACTGACACGAGACAAATGACGATCTCAGGTCGACGGACTAACCTGTACTTATGTCACGTGAGAACTGCTTTCTGACAATAGGTATAATACCATCTAGCATGCTCCCGGCGAGTCCGTCCAGTATAACTCATAACCCAATGAGCACCTGTATACTATCTTAGGTGACTAAGTGACACCAATGGCTTATGATACTGGACACCGCCCCTCGTCGGGGTCTCGTAAAGTATACACAAGTCTACTCCGGAGTATCGATGCCCAGTCTCGATACTCCCATGACTAAGGACATTTAAGGATGTGCTTATGGACTACCTAGCCCCCACATGTATGATCGCCATCATAACGCTGGTACTCAAGCTATAATCCTACAGGCTTTATCAACATGTAATAGTGATCTATAAAACCATATAGTGCATGTACATGATGATAAAGTCAAACCAGATAGTATACTATCATCTCGAGTAAGACTGTTCTACCCGTATAGGTCCTCCCTCAATCATCGCAATCTCTAGTCTGCAACTACAATAATTGACTTGAGGGAACTATATCCAACAACTTACAGGCTCTGATTGTGTTCGGATGTGTTTGCTTGCCGGCCTTTCTTTTGATTAATACATGGGCAGCCGTTACGTGCGGTTAGTACCGCTGACGTGCTTGTGGCTTGACGGATATAATTCTTGAAAGTGTTTACTAGCACCACGATAGGGTTTAAACGGGCATCACACATGCAATTTTAAAATTTTCTAGGCGCTAATCAACACTAAATAAGGATCAAACTAGACTATTAGAGTTTTCCATGATGATATCACAAGATTTAGACTAAGGGAAGGAGGTAACAGCCTTTGTAGACCGTGTCCTTCTCTTCAAATGTTCCGGGTTGTAGTCCCTACGACTCCTCATAGCTCCACTCAAATTTTGAACGAGTCTCCTTCGTGATCTTCGTGCCGAAGATGATCCACCCGAAACTTCTTAAATCCAAGCTACCTCTTCACTAAAATCTCATCAGTGAAGGAAACACAATAGTTTAAATTGCTAATCTAAACTAGGATGATGAAGTAGGGTTTCTAAGCTCAATAAGATTTATACAAAACCCTATTATTCACATCACATGTGAGGGTTAAGGTTTTTGTGTAAGAGGTAGAAGAAGATGGAAAGAGCTCAAGAGAAAATAAAAATGATCAAGTGAAGAATGGCTAAGTCTCTCCCTCACTTATTGAACCATCCAATAATTTGTCAAATAAAAATAGCACCATGCTTCAATAGTGAGTTAAGACCAATATAAAAATGAACAAAGCCATGCTTCACCAATGCTCCTCATTTTCCACCTCATTTTCTATTTTCCATTTTCTATTTTCAAAAAATAGAAAATCCTATCATGCTTCATAATATATATATATACTAATATATATATATATATATATATATTATGAAGAAAATAATTAGTGAGCTAATAATATTAGTTAATATATAATTATATCAAATATAAATATATATCATATAATTAAATCAACACTTGATTTAATAATCCAGTTATATCACATATAAACAACTAATATGTTTTATATGTATATCACATTATCAAATCAACACTTGATACGACAATCTGGTTATATCACATATAAGCTAACTAATAACAAATAACCGCCAGATTAAACTGCAGTATCTTATACTCGTATTTAATCAGGCTCCCGCACATATCAACATATGTACCCTACTTCGTTTCGCTTGAACTAGAGGCTTCTATGTGGGACACTAAAGACTCGTCAATATGCCAGCGGTAGGAAATGATCACATCAGTTACCCATAAGCCGTCAGCGTTACTAGCTGGACGTAACTGCAGGGTTCCCTACGGCGGCCGCTGGGTTTCGGGAGGCATCGACCATGCCGTTTTCAAAAAATTGGCGCACTAAAGAACCCTAACCTAGAATCTTAAACTAGAGAATTAGACGAACAAGCATGTAAACATCTTTACATCTAAATGAACAAGGAATAGAACCTTTGTAGACCGGTCCTTCACTTCAATGACTCCGTGTAGTAGTCTCTTCGCTCCAAGTAGTGATCTCCCGAACTCCAGTGAGTCTCCACAAGGTGAAACGAACAATCTTGCTTGAAGTCTTCGAGGCCAAGATGATCTATTTCGAGGAGACACTAACTCAAGCCACCTCTTCACTAAGTGATGAACTAGTAAAGAAACAACCCAATCTAAATGGCTAGTAGAGAAGACGTTGATGAAGTAGGAATTTTTCTCACTTTAGAAATAATTTTCTCACTAATTTTCTTCACCTCCTAAAAAGCTAGAGTGCTTGAGGAAGGAGATGAAGAAAGCAACCATGGAGTGAAGCAAGTGAAGAATGAATCAATTGGTGAGAATAGCAACCATGGGTGAGATAATATCTCATACTAACTCATGTGGAGACTTAACCATGGCTTAGGATAATGGTTGGGTTAATAAATATCTAATGTAAAACAAAACTAGTGGACTAAGTCAATGGTTCTACAAGCTTCCACTAAGCTTAACCATGTGACTAATTTCTAACTAATTTGATTTACATTAAATAAATAAAACACATCATTAATATAAGCATTGTGTGAGTCTCATACACCCATGTAGCATGTGGCATCTATCATGACACAATAAAATGTACATTAATATATATCATATATATACTAAGTGTACACAAGTGAGAAAAAGAAATCTTAAATGAGCTAATATTAGTTAATGTATGATAATATATCAAATATATAATTATACATTAAATTATTAAATCAACACTTAATTTTATAATCCGGCTATATGTAACGTTTTAGAAATCGTTTTGCGAATTTTTCGTTTTTAGGGCAAAATAGTCGGTGTTTTCCGTTTTAACCCGATCGTGATCAAACTTCTGTATAGACTTGTCGGCACCTAGTTTAGCTAGAATAAAGCTGGTGCGTAGACTTTGGGGGTCAATGGGAAGTTTTGGTTCACATAGAATTTTTCCCTAATTAAATATTATTTTAATGCTTTGTTTGTGCACTATATTAGTGGTAATTACTTTTTGGCTTGGGTTAATTACTACTAATATGGTTTTATACAAATCTAATCACTAAAATTAGTTTAGAATCTTCTCTTCTAATATCTAGATATTTGTGGCAAAAGAATTTATGTTTTTAAAGAAAAGAAAAGAAAGAAAAGATGACATTTTTGCATTAATTAGCATTTATTATGTTTTTCGTCTAGAAATTGCTACACAATTCCAAACCTCCTCATTTTTCTCTTGGTTTGCCCCCTCCCCCCCTCCCCCCCGGATGTCCTCTCATTTCTTCACCCCAATTTCATCTCTTATAGCTTCGCAAAATCATCAAAAATCCTAAATAAATCCCACAAATTCCTAATTAAATCAATACCCATTTTTCTTCAACCTTAATCTTGCTCGGATATTCAAGAAAGACATCATTTTGGAGGATTAAATTTTGGAGTTTGTTGCTAATTTGAGGTATAAAATTCTAACTCTAATCTTTAATTGTGGTGTTAATAATTTAAGTTAGCATATAAGATGTTTAATTAAAGCTGGTAATTACATATTTAGAATTTCTAGCAAGAGTTTTTGTTGATTAAGTTAGGATTTTGTTTAGTGAATGGTTAAGTATGAAGTTTTGACAAATGAAAACTTAACCTTGTTGCTAGATTTGTTATATGATATTTTCCTAATTACCTAATTTAGCTAATTAACGAACTAAACTTTTGCTGATCCTAATTAGTGAAATCTAAAATTTTAGTAAAAGTTTAAATTGTTTAATTTTGCAATTTTGAGATGTTTGTAAATTCTAGTTTTTGGTAAAACTTGTGGTTTTGTGCTAAAATGATAAATACTGCTTACTAGATTTACGGATATTTTGGGCGTGGGTTTTTTTTGACGTTTCGACGTTAATTATATTGATTCCACGCTATATCTTGTGTTTTGAATGTGCGATCGGTACGATCAGAGTCTAGACTTGGTAGTTGTGTCGCTTTGCGTTCCTAGCTAGGGTCGTGCCGATGTCGTTCGTGTCTTTGTATAGCTTTTGCTCTTGAGTTCGTTTCGTAATGTCGCTACGTGCGTTAGCCACTAAAACGAACACTTTGGAGTATGTTTGGAGTTGGTGTGTCGGTTAAACGTAGTTGTACGTATTTTGGTCGATTGCTTATATACACTTGCTTCATTGTTATATGTGTTCAGGATCGCAGGCGGGGACTTCGGACGCTGCGAAGAGGGGAAAGCAGGTGGTTGGTTTTACTTAGCCAGGAGCGTTGGTGAGTAGATTTAACATCTACAGGGGAATCGCCCGCATGGCGTTATGCGTCTGGGCTAGAGATGTTATGAATTGTCGCATATTCTATTTCATATATAGAGTTGCGCATACACCTTTTTGCTTTGTTACTTGTTGTGCTTGGACTAGTACCTTTAGGACACTGCACTATTATTGATGGCTCATGTTGCACGAGCACTGATTGTATACCGCACACACCGTCAATAATTGCCTTGACACGGACAACACAAATACCTAAATGATATTGTTTGGTTAGGGACATTGAGACATTGATTCATATTTCTTTATGCATATGACATATAGCATACCTACATACCTACATGCTTACACATATGCCTTGACATGCTTACATGCTAGTTACCGTATACCTATAGGGTATTGTACCATTAGCGATAGGTACATACTCACATAATGATATAGCTACATGTATAACTTGCATACATACTTCACTTATACCGGAGGGTATATTATATCATTAGTGATAGGTAGATAAATATACCTTGCTATACGTTTATGTTTACACATATATCTTGCTATAGCTACATGTTTACCTTATTTGATGTTATATAGAATTGGAGAAATTAGGAACCGCGTGATATGTTATATTAACTTATTGCAGTTAAATAGCGGCTTTTCCTTTATATACTTACATTACAGTTTTATGTTGCATATATTATATTCATGGATTTTCGCATTGAGATATGGATTTTTCATGATGTTTTCTAGATTTGAGGACCGTGGTAGTTTCATGAAATTATGCATTATTTGAAAAACCCGGTTTCTCTTGATATGATATTTAAGTATCCACCATGAGATTTATCGGTTCTGATATATATATATATATATATATATATATACACCCCACGTGAGGAAAGGAGGGAGCCGTGTGCGGGTACATGGTTGGGCCCGGAGGTAATCCGGGGCAACAGTCGTGGAGTAGACGATGAGTTAGTGGGGGAACCATACCATCTGGTGACAGTACCAATGACTCGGCGGTTATCGTGAGGAGACCGACGGGAGTCATGTAAGTTTGGATACGTCGAGAGGCGATGGTCAGAGCTAGGCACTCGAGCTTTTGCTATAGCGTATGATACGTACCTATCAGGGGCCAGTCGTAGTGACAGCACCTGATAGATCAGTATTTATGTGTCGATACTTGACACTGGGTTTCATGATATTTTTACTTCTAAGTATATATAATAGTGGAATGGGACGCTGTTATATATATATATATATATATATATATATATATATATATATATATATTAGTGGAATGGGACGCTAATATATATGTATACATTTCAATTCATATACATCATCATAATTATTCATGTAAATATACTGATTCGGGATATATGAGATTCACTTGATATTAAATACAGGATATATGAGATTCACTTGATATTGGATACAGGATATATGAGATTTACTTGATTTTGTACATTCGGGATAAAAGAGATATACTTGATGTTGTACATTCGGGGTTTGTGAGACTTACATGATATGAGAGCCAAGTTGGGGGCTGATTTGAGGAATTGGGATTTTGATTGTCTTGATAGACTTTGGTCCTACCACGATGTCAGGATTCCGTGGAAATGACATGTTTCATTCCATACTCCACATTTATTGTTTATGCACTGCTTCATGTATTAGTAGTACCTGATAGAGTACCTTTCATGACTGTTGCATTTACATACTTTATTTATATGCATTGCTTCATGTATTAGCTGTACCTGCTATAGTACCTTCCATGACTGTTGCATATATAGATTGTCATATCATTTCTTCATGTATTAGTAGTACCTGATAGAGTACCTTACATGATTTTTGGATACAGATTGTCATATTAGTATTGCTTCATGTATTAGTTGTGCCTGCTAGTGTACCTTTCATGACTATTGCATACATATGACCATTTATTGCTATTAGCTTGCATATGTTAGATTCGAGTTGTACGTGCATACTTGCGATTACCTGCATATGTTATTTACTATTCACGAGTTGGCAACTCACCCCCGTTGTGCCATAGGGTTTTGCAGGTTGTTTCCCCAGAGTAGTCAAGGCAGGCTATTCATCTATCACATCATCTTTTGCAGCGGATACCGCTTCGGCTCACAGTGTGCAGTTTTGCTTAGGTGGGTTTTGCGGTTATCCAAAGTTGTTTATTGTATATTCGTTGTATCCATGTACTCTCCATCTACCATTATCTTGTATGACTTAGAGACTTGATGTGAGGACGATATTATATTATTTTGATGACTTGGATGTCTTTTATACAGTTTACTTCTATCGTTTTTTATTTCTTCGCTACGGCATCGTATATCTGTTTTGGTGGTTGTTTTCTGCCGTTGGGCATGGATTTGCTCCTGTTGGGGATTCTTTACTTATATTTATGTTGTACCCATTTTTGGGGTTAGTTTTTACAAAGGAGGTGCTGCCAAAATTTTAAAGAAAATAAAGTTGGACTTTTAAAGAATTTGGGTTGAGATTTCAAAGGCTTTAAAAATTGTTCTTATTTCTTACTACTTTTGATGGTTTAGATTGTTGGGTTTTCAGCTTACTTAAATTGCGTTACGCCTGTAAACGTTGCGTAGTTTAAGAGCCGTCACATGCCAATTTCGGGTCATGACAAAGTTGGTATCAGAGCGCTAGGTTTTACCTTTCGGAGTGTAGGATGACCATGGTATGATGGAGTAGGTAGCTTAAGTAGAGTAACGTAGTGTGTGTATGTCCGCGGTATACTCACGACGCGGTACTCTGCCTAAAGTGACCTAAGTACAAATTGCTTGAAATTCCTTTCTTGATGATTCATATCCTTATGATTCGATTTCCGTGTTCTTATCGAATCTTATTTCCATTTATAGTCTTTGCTGTCGATGACTATAAGGACTCAGAGTGATGCAGCGAGGGCTGAGGTCAGAGTTGACTCAGGTGGGATGGGAATTGACCAGGATGGCACGCTCGTTGCACAGGAGCAGATGGATCCGCCTTTGACAGATCATCTCGCTAGGCTTGTGGCAAATATGTAGGACATGCGCCAGACGATGAGTTCATTGGCTGAGGCCATTCAAGCGCAGCGACAGGAGATTGTCACCCCTGTTACCCAGTTGTTCCTTATGGTCAGTACACAGCATTCTGTCACCTACATAGCACCAGTGGATGCAGCCCCAGTTGACGAGGCACGTCTTCCAGAGACTTTGGGAGTTCCAGAACAGTGGAGGACTCGTACCGGTGTACCAGCCTAGAGACAGAGGCATAGACGCCGAGACAGATTTCGTGATCGTCGCGGGAGTAGCAGAGGCTTGGGACGAGGATGGTCATTCAGCACTCATCCCCATGAGGGTCAGCAGTCATCGCGTGCATGTTTCTGGTGCGAGAGCCTTCATCACCTCATCCGGAATTGTTCCTTAGCACCGCGTCAGACTCGTCCTAGGAGAGGTTGTGGTCATGAAGGTTTTGCTCAGAGGGGACAGGTTAGATTTCAGCCAGTTGCGGGTAGAGGGCAGACACGAGAGTTTGCTTCTACTCATCGGGACGCGCGGGCGTCCAATGCAGAGTTTTTAGGTATTCTAAATTCGTATGTTCTTTTGATGTACTTGTTTGTTTTACACACTTTGTGCCATGATTGGGACGAGAGTCGTGTTAGCTAGATTAGTCGTTGTTGTGTTAACTTCTATCAGCGATTCTTTTTTTGCGCGACACGTATTTCAGTCGTGTGCCAACCGGATAGGAGATAGAGATTCGTCCGTCATTTTGATCCTTCTTGATGTTGGATTTGACGTTCTCATGGGCACGGATTGCTTAGCTACGTGCTAGGCGTCTGTGGACTACCATAAGGAAACAGTCAGGTTTTGTTTTCCCCGGCGAGTCAGTTCTTGTTATGCAGGGGAACAGTGGTGCCGCCTATCACAGCTTGAATTCAACCTTTTTTGCTAGTCGGCTTTAGAGGAAAGGATGTCATGGATTCTTGGCTTTCATTCGGGATGCCGGAGCCACCGTGGGTTTGTTGGAACGGGTTCCTATCGTGCGAGAGTTTTCTGACGTTGTTCTAAATAAGCCGGCGGAGCTTAGGGAGCTTACGGATCAGCTACAGAGTTATTTGTTGGGGGGCTTGTTGCATCGGAGTGTTTCGCTTTGGGGAGCTCCTATTTCTGTTCGTCAAGGAGAAGGACGACAGTTTGAGGTTGTGTATTGATGGATCGTCAATTGAACCGGCTTACGATATGGATATGTATCCTTTACCTCGCATTGACGATTTCTTCGATCAGCTCCAGAGTGCGAGACATTTTCTAAGGTTGTTTGGGATCTGGTCATCATTTATGGCGGGTTCGAAGTGATGTCATTCCGAAGACTGCTCTTGTACGTGCTATGGGCTTTATGAGTTTTGGTGGTGTCGTTGGACTCACCAATGCCCTAGCAGTATTCGTGGATGTGATGAACTAGATTTCTTCAGGTCGTTCCTCGACCAGTTTATTGTTGTGTGATTGATGACATTCTGGTCTATTCCAATGTTTCGTGAGGAACATAAGCAGCACTTGAGGATTTTTTCTGCAGATACTAGGAGAGCACCAGCTGTTTGCTAAATTCTCAGAGTGTTCCTTCAGGCTTGATTCTGTTGACTCCTAGGTATTGTAGTTACTGGAGACGGTTTTCGTATGGTCCCGAGGAAAGTCGAGGCCGTACAGCTTTGGCCCAGACTTTTCTACGGGACGGAGGTCCGCAGATTTTTGGGCTTAGCAGGTTTTTACCGCCGTTTCGTGCAGGATTGCTAGTGTAGCACTGCACCGTTGACTAAACTGACCGGAAAGGAGGTTCCTTTTCTTGGACTGAGGCATGTGTGCGGAATTTTCAGCAATTGAAGACTCGGTTGACGACTGCACCAGTTCTATCTTTGCTTCTGGATCGGGGGACTTTGTTTTTTAACTGTGATGTTTCGTGTGTGGGGCTCGGTTGTGTACTAATGTGGAACTATAGAGTTATCGCTTTTGCTTCCAGACAGTTGGAGGAAGTACAAGCAGGATATCCCACTCATGATCTGGAGATGGCCGCGGTGGTCGTGCGTCGGAGATTGGAGACACTACTTGTTCGGAGAGTCGTGTCAGATTTTCACGGACCACCAGAGCTTAATGTAAATCTTCCTGCAGCGGGTTTTGATTGTTGAAATAGCGCCGTTGGATGAAGCTTGTGTAGGATTGTGTTTGTGAGATCCTCGTTACCCGTGGCAAGGAAATTGTGGTAGCTGATGCTGGAGTCGTAGGCCCGGGGTTAGCTTGTTCCAGCTGTGCGCTGTGTTGAGACAGTTTTCTGCAGATTTACAGTTCTTGTGCGATCGTTGAGTACAGCTTATGTTCGCCTCCACTGAGGGGACAGCTTGCTCATGTCTGCGCCCGACCACTTTTCCTTAATCGCTTTCGCGAAGCATAGCCCGCCGATGCTCGTTCGTCAGAGATTCTTGAGCATACTCGGCTGGGTAAAGATTCGAAGTCCTTGATTTGTGACCAGATGTGTCACGACCCGAAAAGTACAGAACATGACCGGCACTTAAATTACGAAACGTCTCGAGGCGTAGTAATCTAAGTAAGCCAAAACCCAGAAAATCAAACCAAAGAAGAGTAGAGTGAAGGAAAAACCAAAGTAAAGCAAGTAGTTTTAATCAACATAGGCCGAAGTATGTATTTTTAAAATCTCATGTATTTTCTGAAAATGTCGGCAGAGTCTCCTTTGTAAATACTGGCCTCCAAACGGGATACAACATGAATAGTATACGAAATAAGTAAAAAGGCATCCCCAAGCGGGAGTTAGCTTTTCGTCAATCGACGGTCACAACTACGCAAGCAAAAATATACAACGCCAAGGGCGAGGATCAAAACTCAAAAGAACTCAAAACAACATGAAAGACGTAATAATACAATGCGCAACTCTAAGGTCGAAAGAATAACAGGTCTGGTTTTCTATCTCTCTCAAATATACAATCTGGTTGATGGAGTTTCTAGATACAACTGAAATAATAATAAACAATGGTGGTCCTGATACAAAGAACCCACCTGCCAAAGCAATCACCCGGAAAGAACAGTGTGCCAGGAAAGCCGCAAAGAACCTGTACGGCGAAACCTGCAAGGAACTGTGGCACAACAGGGGTGAGTTGCCAACTCGTGAGTAGAAAACATCTACGAGTAGAAATCGCATGCATAACGCTATCCTAGTTCATATCAGGTAATATCTTCAATAAAATCCTGGTCCAGCTATGTATAATGTAATACTACATGCTTATGTCAGTGCCTCAGATAGCAACATATCAGATATATGATGTATGAATGCATTACAAATTTAAACAGAACATATCATGAGTGAGACAACTGTTTTCTTTAATCAATGAGATTTCTATATGTATGTCAATCACGTATCATCAATGAACGCAATAGAGAAATTAGGATCAAGCATCGACACAAAACATAAGTCTCAATATCTCAATATCAAATCATCAATATCTCAAATCTCAATCTCAATATCTCAGGCATCCGTATCATCTGCGAGATCGGCCCTCGGGCTCCGGCAGAACGGATCAGCCCATAACATCAATCTCACGGCCACGAACGGTATCCTCCGGACATCCGCCGCGCCAGGTAAAATCACCGGTAGATAGTCTGCCCCTGCCAGGCTCATCGTCTACTCCTCGAACTTCTTGCCCCGGGGTACCATACCGGGTCCACCATGTACCCGCAGACGGTTCATCCAACTCCTCGAATCAGGTCTCGAAAACCATCTCAGAACCGAGAAAACATCATGGTGGACACTCATACATCACGAGAAAACCGCAATTTGCATTTTTAAAATGATGATACCAAGTTTTTATTAAATTCTTGCGGTTTTCCCCCAAATCCAGAAATCTCATGTAAATCCGAAATCATCAAAATCATGATACCAATAAACAGTGAATACCGGCATAAATCTCCATAATACTGCATAACAAATGACTATATGGATGCATCTGATATCATGCAACGAATGCAATAATTAAACTAGCATATGGAAACTATAACATAATACAACTATCAGCTAACAAGCTATGTCACTGAAATAGTATTTTCTAAAGTGTACGTGACATGGCAATTACCGATGAAGATGTACGTGAGCCGGCAAGCGAGTGTACGTGGAGCATACGCCTCATCGGTAATGGTGCTGGTGTCCTAACAGCATGGTTTCATAATTACTACGTACACAATAACATGCAATGAGGCGATAACAACATAATAAGGAAAATGAATAGTAAATACAACAATAATATGCGGAACATGAATAATAACGTAACAACAAGGAATCTATCTTACTATACATGTGTTATACTATTTTGCCGTTTGAAATAGTACGAATCGTGTTGTTTTGAAAATAAAGACTACGGTGTTTTTAAGAAAAGACACGTCGTTTAAAATATCTGTATTATCCCTTGGTATGTCTTTAAAATTCTCATGATTCGTCTGTTTTGGAAATAGGTATGTGTTAAGTTGATAAAACTGCACATTTAATATGACATTTTTCCTACTATTTCTATATAAAGAAAGGTGTTTATTATAATATACGATACATGTGAGGGTTTATCTGTAAAAATACTATTTTCATGTGTTTATATATTATAATTAACATTTGGTAGGAAAAAGTAAGCATATAATATCCATGTAAAATTTGGCCCATTTAAAATATGCTTACTTTATTAAATGCCTTTGACCAAGTCTTAATGGTTAAGTTAATATCTCAATAAAACAAACTCTACTAATATTATTTGTTGAGTTTGTTGTGCAGAATTTTCAGGGCTGAAATCAAGAAAATCAAAGCTGTTAGAACAAACCTGCCTAATTAAGAAAGTAAACTAATGAAATCAAGTCTGGCAGTGACGTAGAAAAGATTTTCAGTCTCCAGAGATTAAAAAGATCACAACGTGTCATAAAGATAGAGTTCCTGAAGAGCAAATCCTGTGATCCACCTATAAGGCCGCGAATCCGCGGCCAAACCCACCTATTGGCCGCGGATCCACTGCGTATTGAAAGATTTGGGAGTTGGGATTTTGCTGTTTGGGTCATAACTACAGGTTTCCAAATTAGGAGACTAGGGTTCTGGCTCTGGGACTATAAATAAGGACCGAGAGCCTCTTAGAAAAATCATCAAGCTGAAGAGATCACGAAGTACAAGACGGCTCACGCATCCAGACCGATCATCAACGGTTCATCTACCTCCTTAGAAGAGATCGAGAAGCAAACTAGTATTTGTAATCATTTTCTAAGGGAACAAAGTGTAAATGAGTTTTGTTGATTAATAAAGGTAGTTCTTTTTCTTATTCTATTTCTTGTAGTTTCATTATGATTTCCCTCTCCATCTCTTCTTCTCCCAACATGCGCGAGTAATTCACTGCTTGTTAGGGTTCATGGGATTAGGGTAGGTTAATGGATGATGAAGATCCTTAAACTCTTTTTACGTCCTATAAAGTTTATAAACTTTATCAAAAGAATAGTTAACATCCTAATCGGGCGTGCTACCAATTCATTGCTAGTCTCGACCGTGATTAGAGATTAGATTAACTATTGTTTTGGTAAAGGCTAGATATGAACGGTGTTCCATGTCGAGATAGGGGTTAAGAGTGGGAACCCTTTTCCCTCCATAAACCCTAATCTACATGCATCACTGTCGTTCTAGTTTTAAATCTATTAAAGGATAAAAAAGTAATCTTTCATTAATCATCCATAACTACTAAATCCTAATGAACCCTACAAGCCCCCTTTTAATATAAAACCTACATCCATAGCTAATCTAGATCTATATTTTGCATCCGTGTTTAACGTAGATCTAGATCCTACAACCATTCTTCACCATTCTTTATTCTTCCTCCTTTCTTTCTCAACACGCCTAAAGTAAGAATAAAAGGTTCCACGTTTCCCAGAGGACGACCCGTACTCATCTCGGTCTAGCTACACGCGACACTGTTATTGATTGCGGTTATTCTACAAACACTTTTTCAAATCACATAAATCAAATGGTGCCGTTGCCGGGGATACGTGCGTAATTTTTTATTCTTACTATTTGTGTTGAATTCTTATTCGATCTATATCATAATTAAAACAAAACTGCAAATTGCAAATTTAACAAATTGTGTGAATTTTGCAAGGAGATCTGGAGTCACAGACTTGAGGAAACATAGAGCCAGAGACATTCATCGAGATCCAGAGGAGTATAAGAGGCCACGTAGCAAATTTCATCAATTGATCCATCCTTCTTGCGGCAGAACCGCGGCAAAGGAGCTACATTTGCGACGGAAGCGCGGCGGGTTAGAGGATCTAGGGTTCCAAACTTCTCTGGTAAGATTCTCAACTCTTTCTCTCTCCTCTCAAATCCAATAAAATATCTTTTCTGCAGGATTCTTTGCAAAATATCGCCGCTCAAAAATCTTTTTGCAAAGTTTTGTGATTGGTTTGTTTTGCATATTTTAATACGGACTTTAAGGGGCAAAGACCAAATCCAGATTAGGTGGGGATTTCATCACCCTTCCTAAGCCCCACAAATCACAAACCGAGCATCTGCATCAACCCTAAATTAATTTAAAAAATATCTAAACCAGACTCTAAGGACTGTCGCGCTCAATAAGGACAGAGGAAGGTCGTGGGTAATCTATCGCTTATCCACATTACTTTTGTGGTGTTTAGGCAAGTGTGTCTAAGGCAAGTGGTTACTTAATTAGGCCCACTACTTACGTAGTGGAGAACCTCCCACTTACCTGGCACTTACCTGGCCACAAGAGTAGTAAAGTGGTGGTAGAGGATTGATCATGCGGCTTGTCCTTTGGAAGTCTAGAAGCGGTCTAGAGACTGAACTTAGGTAACCTTAGTTCTAGGGTTGTTTGTGCTTTTTTGTGTGATTTGTCTTAAGTCCCACTTTTTTCAAAACAGACCAATTTTAAATCACACACACACTGCCACTTGCGCTAAACCCGCTTAGTGCATGATTGGCTGGATACGGGATTTTAGTGCCCGTCTTGTCCGCGTTCCTGCTATCGACTCCAAAGTCGATGCTTCTTCATCTTCTTTTCCCCACCACACACCACATCGACCGAGATGGACGGTACTCCATCAGATTATAACACCATGCTGCCACCGCCCGTAGGTGAGCAGAATCCACCGCGCATCTCTCTCCAAGAAAGATGTTATCCTATCCGGGGTCCACTTCCTACTTGCTTATCTATTCCACCAGCCAACGGGGATAATTTTGAAATTAAACCCCACTATATCAATCTGTTTCCCAAATTTCACGGGCTTGAATCTGAAGACGCGTACGTTTTCATCACTAAATTCGAAAACGTATGCGCAATGATGGGTACTTCACAACTGACTGTGGATGCTATGCGCTTGCGTCTTCTCCCATTCACTCTGTGCGATTTGGTAGAAAAATGGTTTTATAATACTACCGCACACTCTATCACTAATTGGGATGAATTCGTAATTGCATTTCTTAAGAAGTTTTACCCAAACCATAAGACCGCCCGTGTTAGGAGCGAGATCAACCAGTTCACCCGGCTTCCCAATGAACCATTTTGGAAGTGCTTTGAACGTTTCAAGGATCTGCTTGTCCAATGTCCTCATCATGGAATACAAAGATGGGATTTGTGCCGAATTATATATGAGGGCATTAATCCAGCGACAAAGCAGATGCTTGAAACAATGTGTCAATGCAATTTCATGTCTAAAGATGATGGTGAAGCTTGGAAATATCTGGAAGACCTCGCTGAAAACACTTTGCAGTGGGAAAGCGTAAGACCACCTTCATCTAGGGGAGGTATTCATCAGCTCGATGTTTCCATCGCAGTAAAATCCGAAATGGCAGCGATGCAGAAGAAACTCGATGCTATTGAGAACAAATTCTCATCAGTCTCCCTAAATCAGGTAATGCTTCCCAAGACCGTGTGTAGTTGCTGTTCAGATCCTTCACACTTGACGGAAGAATGTTCTATGAATGCATCGTTTCAAGGTCACGAGCAAACTAATGCTGCTTTTCAGCAGCGACCTAGAAACGATCCTTATTCTTCCACATATAATCAAGGATGGAGGAATCATCCTAACTTTGCTTGGAACTAAAACCAACCCCAAAATCAAAACCAGTTCCAAAGCAATTATCAAAGACCTCCTCCATAGCAACAGCAACCATAACCACAAAGTCAGCACCCCTTTAAGTCACAAAATTTTCAAAATCCGGCCAACACTTCTGCACCGCAACTGGCCGGTACTGATAACTCTTCACTCGCACAAACTTTGGATTTGTTTATGAAACATTCCATTCAAATGTCGGTTGATATGAAGTCTTCTATTGATACCATAAAGAAAGACTCCGCCTCCCACGGTGAGAGTATTAAATCAATAGAAAACCAAATTGCACAGTTGAACGCCGCAATGAGTGCGAGAGAGAAAGGGAAACTCCCATCTCAACCCCTACCGAATCCTGGTCACTCACAAAATCATAATGTGAATGCCGTTACTACGTTGAGATCCAGAAAAGTGCTGAATAACCGAGTGGGTGAGCAATTTGATGATGTTAGTGATACCAATGATACCCCGACTTCTACTTCTTCCCTTAATTTGTCTAGTCTCCCACCTACTTCGGAGCCTATTCTATGCTTCCCACAAGGCTCGAACTGTTGGAGATAGTGCCCTCAGAGTCAATTATTGGATCACAGGCACGTGATTGCAATGATTGAGGGAGGACCTATACCGGTAGGACAGTCTTACTCAAGATGATAGTATGCTATCTGGTTTACCTTTATCATCGTGTACTGCTTCAGGTGACCTTACAGGTCACTATTACACGTTGATAGAGCCCCTAGGATTCTTGCTTGACTGCCAGCATTATGAGGGCAACCATATACGTGGGAGCTGGGGTCTATAAGTGTAGGGTTCCTAGGCACTCTAGTGAGGTCTCACAAGGCATCAACCATGCCAATTTTAAAAAATACGGTGCCGAGAAACCCTAAACTACGGATCGTTGGCTAGAAATCTAGGCGAAAATATAATCTAGTTAACAACTTAACTACAAAGAAACGGATATACAACCTTTGTAGATCCGGTGCTCCACCTCCATAGCTCCGCAACGAAGTCCCTTTGCTGTCCAAATGAATTCCCGGGCTCTAGCGTCGTCTTCGTCGGAGAAATGGCGAGCTAGGTCGTCGATGTCCATGCCGAAGATGATCTACGTCGAGGCATCGCTAAATCAAGCTCCACCTTCACCAAGTCATGAAAACTTGTGAAGGAAACACACTCTACTACTTGGCAAGAGGTAGAGCATGAAGAAATAGGAAGTGGGTAGACTTTAGAATTGGATTTCTCACTCATTTCCATCAATCACCATTGATGGAGCTTGCTTTCTTCAAGTGAAGAAAGGAAGAAGAAGAAGAATTATGTTATGATAAGTTAATTTAAAAAAAGAAAAGAATAATCAATCCTTATCATAACATGACCAAAGTTAAGTGTAGAGAACTAATCATGGTTTAATGCAATGGTTAGGGTTAAGCTAAAAACAAAATAGTCATCAAGTCAAAGCATTCATGAAGCTTCATGAATGAACAAAAGAAATGCCACCATTTTATCATTTCATTTCCTTTTTCCAATAAGAAAAAGATTAATAAATAAATGAATAAAATGAATAAGCAAATAGTAAACCCTAACCATTCCATTAACCAAGGTTTAATTCTATACACTTAATTAAAAAGGCATGTATCATCAAACATGATACAGGCATGTGCACAAAATCATATCACATATGCAATGCGCACACCCGAGCGAGAAAATCCATTTAAAGTGAACCGATACTAGTTAATGCAAAGTAATATATCAAATATATAATTATGCATTAAATCATTAAATCAACACTTGATTTAACGATCCGGTCATATCGCATATAACCGACTAGTATCATTAGTAACAACTTATCGAATCAACACTTGATCCGATAACCCGGCTATATCGCATATAACCGATCAATGTCACATCGCGAGAATCGAATACAGTATCACATACTGGTATTATTCTCGGTCCCGCACATATCTCATATGCGCTCCTATTTCGTTTTTCTTGAGCCAGGAAACCTCTGTGTAGGACTCTAAAGACTCGTCAATACGCCGGCAGCAGATGATAATCATATCAAGCATCCACAAGCCGCAAGCGGTCTGCTAAACGTAACGGCCACCCGGGTATTGAGCGATCAGAAGATCGACGAGCAAGCCCGCTCACACTCCTGTGAATCCAACCAGTAACACTACCGTACAGTCCGGTCTGTTCGTCTGATATGTCGCATATCTCGCCTAGGGGTGGTAAACGTCAGACCCCAATAGCTCGATAAGTCGTGTCGATATGAGGTCTATAACAATTCGAGAAACTACTGGTAACACTTACCAGTAAATCTCAGCAACCCTGGCCAGGGATTTCCCGTTATAGCCAATCGAACACAGCGCAACATCAACTCCCTATACCGGGAGAGACGAATCCCCTCCTATCGCTCATTGCCTCCATGTGACTCGGGACTGTACCCAAAAACCACCGTTTTGCACGCCCTCTTGGACGTGGTAAGATGGAAATCAAAGCACAGTGGGAACCACACAAGACTCTATGACGATCTCGGGTCAACAGACTACTCTGTACCAGTGTCACCAGAGAACTGCCATCTGACGTGAGGTATAATACCATCTGGGAGTTCTCGGCGAGTCCGTCCAGTGTACCCAGTCTCTACTGAGCACCCGTATATCATCTCTGATGTCAAACACCGATGGATATGGGATCATCCATCGCCCATCTGTATGGGTCGAGAAGGTACACGCTAGTCTACTCTGGTATATCGATGCCCCGTCTCGATACACCCACGACTAGGGACTTTGAAGGATGTACTTATGGACTACCATGTCCCTACTAGTATGATCCGCATCATAGTCCAGGTAGTCAAGTACACATCCTAAGGGCTTTACCAACATGTAACAGAGAGACAATCAGTATACACGTTAAGGTAAAGTGTAACCAGATAGCATACTATCATGTCGAGCAAGAAAGTCCTTCCTATATACGTCCCAGCATCCACTACAATATACATCCTATGTACAGTAATGGCCTCTAGGGCATACATATAACTAACAATCTCCCACTTGCACTAGGGCCATCTGTAGCAGTGGTTGTAGTATCTCATACTCAACCATCCCATAAAAGTCTCTCTCTGGGAATAGGCCTTCGTGAGTGGATCCGCCGTGTTGTCCTCTTAGTCTGCTCTCCTAACCTGGATCACTGATGGGACAGGGGTTCCCTGGCCAAAGTCACACTTCCATTGTCACACAATGGTAGGAACCTAGTTCATCTCATGAACCTATATACACCCAAACAGCCTCTTTGGTAGCATCTTAAGTAGCGATGTATCCTGCCTTTATCGTCTAGTATGTCACGGTATCTAGCTTGGAACTCTTCCAACATACCGTCCCTTTACTGAGGGTAAAGACAATGCCTGCGACTGACATTCAGTCGTCTTTATCACCCTGGAACCCTTCCAGTGATTCTCCCCAGGATCGATTGATACCTTCTCACTACAACTAGTTAGTATTCTAACATCCAATTAGATCTATCTCATAGATCCAAAACTCAGGATTTAGGAGGTATCATTTTGATCCTATATGGAGAATCATAGTGATAAGCGGAGATTGATCGAGCGTAGCATAGGAAACTCCTTCCCTATCAAGAGTATGTCATCCACGTACTCTACGAGAATCGTCACCATACTCCCTACTACCTTTTTGTTTATACAAGGTTCATCTACCATTTTGATGATGTCAACTTCTTTGACTAACACATCAAAATAGACGTTCCAACTCCGCGATGCCTGCTTTATCCTGTAAAGCATCTTGCACACGTTTCCGCTGCTCCCACTGTCTACGAAGCCCTCTGGCTGTGTACTTATAGACGCTCTTTTCCAAAATATCATTTAGAAAAGCAGTCATGACACCCAACCACCAGATATCGTAGTCATGGTATGTAGCCGTGGTAAGTAGGATCCGGATGGACTTAAGCATAGCCACTGGAAAAAGTTTTCATCATTATCCACGCCTGGTCGATGACGAAAACCTTTAACAAGTCTAGCTTTGAAAGTCTTAACTTTTCCATGTACACCAAGTAATCTTCTTAAGATTTACTTGCTCCTGATGGGGATTTAACCCTTCAGATATAGCAACTAAAGTCCATACTTTGTCGGTTTATAAGGATTCCATCTCAGATCACTAAGCATCCAGCCATTCTTATAGCGTCTTACTCCTGATGGCCAGCTTGAAACTAGTTGGGTCATCATCTCATGATGCAATCCTCGCTCTCACTGTCATAGAGAAACCGAAGTATCTCTCAGGTGGGTGAGGAACCCTACTAGATCGGCGGAGAGGCTAAGGTTCGTTGGTAATTATTGAATCCTTTGGTTCTTTTAAATCTTCAGTTGCAGTTTTGTATAGCTGGAACATTTCCAGTTCTACATAACTGACCTTGCCTCGAGCTTGTCCGGATTTTGCTTTTCAGACATAGGCCGGACAACCCCAAATCTTAAGTAACTTAAGAAATAGGCTCTTCCCTTTCTATATCACATATGATGTGGTAGGCAACTGATTTGATTTGAACCCTATTCAATAGGTATGCAGCTTCTCAAGCGCATAACTCCCAAAAGGAAATAGGTAACTCAGTATTACTCATCATAGAGCACACCTTATCACATAGGGTGTAATTGCTCCACCCCGATATACCATCGTGCTATGGTGTATACAGAGGAGTAATGCTGAGAGAGAATCTCATTCTCCTTTAGAATAGTCCAGGAATTCCATGCACAAGTATTCTCCTCCCTGATCTCATCATAGGACATAATACTTATACCCGTATTTTGGTTCTCTACTTCTCGCTTATATTCTGTGAATATCTCAAAAGGCTCGGACTCATGTTTCAACAGGAACATATGTCTGAATCTTGAGAGATTATCAGAGAATGTAATGAAGTACAAAGAACCAGTCCTGGCATGTGTAGACAGGGGACCTTACATACATCAGCATGCATCAATCCCAAGAGTTTACTAACTCTTTCTCTGTTTCCAATAAACAGGGCTATGGTCATCTTATCTTTGTGACATGACTGGCGAGTTTCACAAGATGTAAATTCAAACTGATTTAAATATACATCTAAATGTAACTTCAGCTAGTCGGGTCACATTGATCTGACCTAGTCTACAATACCTCAAGAAGAATCCGTTCATTTCTGAACTCTTCCACTTGTGTGTGTTCCATATACTAAGAACTATAGTTTGATTTTGAACATCAATGCTTTTAGATAATGTGCCTGAACCGATCAACTTTTGATATAGGAAATGTTCAAAACATTATCCATCAATACAAAATTATATCCTTTCTTTTCTAACAAAGAGAGTGATATGATTTGGTATATCAGGTTCGGTATCTAATAACATTCGTTCAGAATCAATGTATTGGTAATACAGGGTGACAGTGACCGACGGACTTGGCTGCAACTCTTGCCCCGTTTTCTGCCTCATGAAACTTATCACCCGTTCTCAGTTTTTCTACGCTTTTGTAGACCTATGTAACAGATTACATATCTGGGATCCGGATCCGGTATCATATACAAAGGATTTGGAGGATACTGAGAAACAGTTATGTATAATGAACACACCCGAAGATGATGCATCAGCATGCACTCTCTTCGTTTGGGCGGCACGGGAATTCTGGTAATCCCCAATTTCCTGCTCTGTCTTATAACATTTATAAGTTGGAGCGGGACCAACGTTCCCCAGCTCAGTATAACAAGCGGGTTCGGTCAATAATCCGTATTATTATCTTGATTAAGGCGTGATATGGTCGCTACCAGGAGAGAGAGAGAAGAAAACACTCAGCGTGCGCTCTTGCAAGAATAGATTGGTGATTATTTTATCTAATCAGGATGGCTCCCACTGCTTTTTATCAAATCTTCCTTCAAACCCTAAAAGGAAAGACTAGCCGGGATTAATTACACACTACAAGTTCGCCAATCTTTCAGCCAGGCCAGTGTCGGTACTTTGAGGGAGGTCCCCCGTGCTTTCGCACGAACCTAATTAATGTAAACCTCATTTTCCCAGAGGCGTAACCCCGTTAACACCTTTCTAGACACCTACTTGATCGGCTAATTGTAATGTATAAAACTCTCCCAGGAGTAATTCTTACTCGCAGCGGGTATCGGGATCCAACTATCTCATAGAAGGTATGCAATCTCATTGCAAATTTCAACACTTGAAATTCCCGATAATTTTGCCCCTAGCATCCTATGACCTTGACGGAGGTCAACAAACCAAAGGTTACTAGTCAAGTTCAACCCGTCATTTCTTGATCGAATTAAACCCACCCGCACGACCCTTGACGGAGGTCAACAAGGTCGCACGACTACCCTAACTCAATCTGCATCATATGCATAAACAGATAAATACTAGTTAGCTACTGCACACTACGCCTTGACGGAGGTCAACAAACGTAGCACGAATACTAAATAGGACTTATCTGAAATGACGGAGGGCTACGACAGGTTTTTCTGAAAACCTATTGCGTAATGAACTTGATATCGTTGTAGAATCAAATGATTTTGAAATGGAGTGTTTTTGAGGCTTTTCTAGTTTTGCTAAAGGAGTCACTCCCGGTGAAGGGATCGTCCGTCCTTTCCTCGTCGAATGAGGTGCGGGATATATCGTATATATCACTGTGCAAAGCAAAAACACTTAAAATCAATCAAAAGACAAACCGAGTGTGTAGCATCTGCCAGTTATTGCTAAATAAGTCACTCCCGGTGAAGGGATCTCGGTCCTTTCCTCATCGAATAAGGTGCAGGATATATCACATATACCGCTGTGCAAAGCAAGAACTGTAGCTACCTGTTTTATTTTTGAAATTCGATTCTACAACATCTTAGGTTTCTTTTATTTCATTAATCAAATTAATGAGATCCCATCATTTAAGTACCTAAACATCACAGATAAATACGACGTACACTTATGCCATCCGCATTCGCCTCGATGTCCCCTCGTGCACCGTTAGGTTAGGTAACTAACGGCAGAGCGGGGCAGGGCTAGTACGGGTGTAAAACATAAGTAACGGCTATATAATATATCATATATATTATATACTGTATCTATCACAGAACATCACATGATCACATCACAGATATCGCAGCAGAAGAATCATATGAAATATTGGATATACTAGGACGTCCGTGTTTTCAATACGAGCCAGTATAAAACACGGATTCCACGGTCGCGATGAATAGCCAAACCCACACCCCTAGACCCCTACGAGAGCGGAAAGCAACCCTACCAATTCTAGAGTTAGGAGACCCGGACTCGACTCCTCGAGATGGTCTCCCACTGGCCCCTAGAACCCGGTTACTTGTGCTCCCCTCCTTGGGTCTATCCTAGTGCAGAAAAGTAAATAATATACATCAACGATGACAGCTTCCACAACCTGGAAGTGCCCCAATAAAAGAATATTACATACAAGTTTTTACATGAATGAAAATGAAAAACACTCATCTCATATAAAAAAAAAAACCCCGGCTATTCAAACACGACGATCCAATATAACATATCCAGCAACACATAACATCACATGTCATCAACGTAAGTAAATATGTCCATCCTAATTGTCGTTGGCATATAGCAACGAAACCGGCGATATCACATATTACACTTACGGTCATAGAAAAGAAAGTGTAAAACTACAACAGTTGGAATCCGCAACCACCTCAGACATCACATGCCTGACCAAATGAATTCCTTAGACATCACATGCTTAACAATTATAAACCCCGCATTTTAGTCTCTATATCGAAAACTCTTTTCAATATCAAGTCGGGCAATTCAACAAGATTCCCGAAATACTGATCGAATGCTCGTCGCAAACTTTAGTAGGCGGCCGCACCCCCGATACCGTCGACGAAGTGCACCAAGGCGGAACACCGTTACCACGAGCACCCGAACGGATGCTTTCGGCGACGGGTTTCTCCTACAGTCACTTGGTCGGGGCTATGGAGCTGTTAGTTATATGTATGCCCTAGAGGGCATTACTGTACATTGGATGTATATTGTAGTGGATGCTGGGACATATATAGGGAGGACTTTCTTGCTCGACATGATATTATGCTATCTGGTTGAACTTTACCTTAACGTGTATACTGTTTGTCTCTCTGTTACATGTTGGTAAAGCCCTTAGGATCTGTACTTGATTACCTGGACTATGATGCGGATCATACTAGTGGGGACATGGTAGTCCATAAGTACATCCTTCAAAGTCCCTAGTCGTGGGTGTATCGAGACGGGGCATCGATATACCAGTGTAGACTAGCGCATACCTTCTCGACCCATACAGATGGGCGATGGATGATCCCATATCCATTGGTGTTTGACATCAGAGATGATATACGGGTGCTCAGTATTGACTGGGTACACTGGACGGACTCGCCGAGAACTCCCAGATGGTATTATACCTCACGTCAGATGGCAGTTCTCTGGTGACACTGGTACAGAGTAGTCTGTTGACCCGAGATCTTCATGGAGTCTTGTGTGGTTCCCACTGTGCTTTGATTTCCATCTTACCACGTCCAAGAGGGCGTGCAAAACGGTGGTTTTTGGGTACAGTCCCGAGTCACATGGAGGCAATGAGCGATAGGAGGGGATTCGTCTCTGCCGGTATAGGGGGTTGATGTTGCGCTGTGTTCGATTGGCTATAACAGGAAATCCCTGGCCAGGGTTGCTGAGATTTACTGGTAAGTGTTACCAGTAGTTTCTCGAATAGTTATAGACCTCATATCGACACGACTTATCGAGCTATTGGGGTCTGACGTTTACCACCCCTAGGCGAGATATGCGACATATCAGACGATCAGACCGGACTGTACGGTAGTGTTACTGGTTGGATTCACTGGAGTGTGAGCAGGCTTGCTCGTCGATCTTCAGATCGCTCAATACCCGGGTGGCCGTTACGTTTAGCAGACCGCTTGCGGCTTGTGGATGTTTGATATGATCATCATCTGCTGCCGGCGTATTGACGAGTCTTTAGAGTCCTACACAGAGGTTTCCTGGCTCAAGCGAAACGAAATAGGAGTGCATATGAGATATGTGCGGGACCGAGAATGATACCAGTATGTGATACTGTATTCGATTCTCGCGATGTAACATTGATCGGTTATATGCGATATAGCCGGGTTATCGGATCAAGTGTTGATTCGATAAGTTGTTACTGAAGATACCAGTCGGTTATGTGCGACATGACCGGATCATTGAATCAAGTGTTGATTTAATGATTTAATGCATAATTATATATTTGATATATTACTTTGCATTAGCTAGTATAGGTTCACTTTATATGGATTTTCTCACTCGATGTGCAAGTTGTATATGTGATATACTTTTGTGCATATACATTGTATCATGTTTGATGATACATGTTGACTTGTGCTTGTGTAAAGATTAAACCATGGTTATATGAATGGTTAGGGTTTTATATACTTATTCATTTATTTATATTCATTATTCATTTAAGGAAAAGAAAAGAAAAATGGTGGCATTCTTTTGTTCATTCATGAAGCTTCATGAATACTTTGACTTAGTCACCATTTTTGTCTTCATTCCTAACCTAACCATTCACTTAACTTGGGTTTAGTCTCTACACATAACCATGGTCATGTTATGATAAAGATTGGATTATTCTTTTCTTTTGAATTAATCTTATCACAATATTCTTCTTCTTCTTCATCTTCTTTCATGAAGAAAAAGCTTTCTTCATCAATGGTGATTGATGATAAAGAGTGAGAAATCCAATTCTAAATTGAACCCACTTCCTATTTCTTCATCCTCTACCTCTTGCCAAGTAGTAGAGTGTGTTTACTTCACAAGTTTCATGACTTGGTGAAGTTGTGAGCTTGATCTAGCGATGCCTCGACGTAGATCATCTTCGGCATGGACATCGACGACCTAGCTCGCTTATTCTCCGATGAAGTCGACGCTAGAGCCCGGATTCTTTTTGGACAGCGGAGAGGACTTCGTTGCGGAGCTATGGAGGTGGAGTACCGGATCTACAAAGGTTGTATTTCCGTATTCCCTTAGTTAAGTGTTAACTAGTTAACTTTTCGCCTAGATTTCTAGCCAACGGTCCGCATTAGGGTTTCTCGGCATCTAGTTTTTTTGAAATTGGCATGGTTGATGCCTTGTGAGACCTCATTAGGGTGCCTAGGAACCCTACAGTGGTATCAGAGCCTAGCTAGAGCCTTAGGCGAAGTCTAGACGGAATTTGAAACCCGATCGAACCCGAAACCCCAAATCAAAATTGCTCTCTGTACTTTTTCTGAAAACGTGGATTTTTCCAAATTAAAAATTACTAAAAAATTCAGCAGGGAAAAATAAGAATTACGGTGCAAAAAGTTTCTGGTGAACAGTAAATTTCGCGGCGGATCCGCGGCAGAATCATGGCTTCTGCGGCGGATCAGCGGCCCCTTGATGACGTCAGCCATGTTCCTTTGCACAGTAATTCCTAGTTCAAAGAGCTGAGTTTTCTGGGAATTTTTAATATTTATTCAAGAGTTGAATTTTTCTGCTGTGTTTTTGGGGATTCGGTGTTTCGATCGGAGTATCAAATTTTGTCTGTGTGGCTTTCCGGATAAATTTTTAGAATATGTTAAAAAGTTCGACCGGATATAAATACCCAATTTTTCCCCTGTCGGGAAATTTCCAAGTGTTGGATTTTTCCGTAGTTTAACGACGTTCTAAGTAGTGCAAGTAACGCGATGGTCCCTCTAGAAGACAACAAACCTTAACTCGATTATGTGACCGTCTTGAACTGCCCTTTGAACCTTCGGGTTTGTGGCAGTACGGCGTGCCACATGTGAGGCGTTGGCTTGACCCTTCTACGGCTGGACCGTCGGTACTGAGGCACGAACTGAATGTTGTTAGACTTATTTCATGTGTTGATCTGTATCGGGAAAACTTGGGTGTTCGAATGTTCAATCGGAAAGTTTAACATTTTCTAATTATCTGGAATGGGATACAATAATTGGAATTCACAAGAAGTTATGAGATAACTGAATGAATGTTATAAACATAGCAATTTAGTCTCACTTGATCGGTTGCCAAGGAATTTTGATGTGATCAAAAGTTCGTCGCAATCACGTAGCGTACGCGGATACTCGCCGGGTAAACTTAATAGACAGCCTCACTCCATAGCCCCGACCAAGTGACTGTTGGAGAACCCCGTCGCCGAAAGCATCCGTTCGGGTGCTCGCGGTAGCGGTGTTCGCCTTGGTGCACTTCGTCGACGGTATCGGGGGTGCGGCCGCCTACTAAAGTTTGCGACGAGTATTCGATCAGGATGTCGGGAATCTTGTTGAATTACCTGACTTGATATTGAAAAGAGTTTTCGATAATGAGACTAAAATGCGGGGTTTATAATTGTTAGGCATGCGATGTCTAAGGAATTCATTTGGTCAGGCATGCGATGTCTGAGGTGGTTGCGGATTCCAACTGTTGTAGTTTTACATTTTCCTTTCTGTGACCGTAAGTGTAATATGTGATATCGCCGGTTTCGTTGCTATATGTCAACGACAATTGGGATGCGCATATTTACTTACGTTGATGACATGTGATGTTATGTGTTGCTGGATATGTTATATTGGATCGTCGTGTTTGAATAGCCGGGGGTTTTTATGTGAGATGAGTGTTTTTCATTTTCATTCATGTAAAAACTTGTATGTAATATTCTTTTATTGGGGCGCTTCCAGGTTGCAGAAGTTGTCACCCTTTGTATATTATTTACTTTTCCGCACTAGGATAGACCCAAGGAGGAGGGCACAAGTAACCGGGTTCTGGAGTCCAGTGGGAGACCAACTCGAGGAGTCGAGTCCGGGTCTCCTAACTCTAGAATTGGTAGGGTTGCTTGCCGCTCTCGTAGGGGTCTAGGGGTGTGGGTTTGGCTATTCATCGCGACCGTGGAATCCGTGTTTTATACTGGCTCGTATTGAAAACACGGACGTCCTAGTATATCCAATATTTCATATGATTATTCTGCTGCGATATCTGTGATGTGATCATGTGATGTTCTGTGATAGATACAGTATATAGTATATATGATATATTATATAGGCGTTACTTATGTTTTACACCCGCGCTAGCCCTGCCCCGCTCTGCCGTTAGTTACCTAACCTAACGGTGCACGAGGGGACATCGAGGCGAATGCGGATGGCATAAGTGTACGTCGTATTTATCTGTGATGTTTAGGTAATTTAAATGATGGGACTTCATTAATGTGATTAATGAAATAAAAGAAACCTAAGATGTTGTAGAATCGAATTTCAAAATAAAAGAGGTAGCTATAGTTCTTGCTTTGCACAGCGGTATATGTGATATATCCTGCACCTTATTCGATGAGGAAAGGACCGAGATCCCTTCACTGGGAGTGACTCCTTTAGCAATAACTGGCAGATGCTACACACTCGGTTTGTCTTTTGATTGCTTTTAAGTGTTTTTGCTTTGCACAGTGATATATGTGATATATCCCGCACCTCATTCGACGAGGAAAGGACCGACGATCCCTTCACCGGGAGTGACTCCTTTAGCAAAACTAGAAAAGCCTCAAAAGCACTCCATTTCAAAATTCATTCGATCCTACAACGATATCAAGTTCATTACGCAATAGGTTTTCAGAAAAACCTGTCGTAGCCCTCCGTCATTTCAGATAAGTTGTATATAGTATTCGTGCTGCATTTGTTGGCTTTCGTCAAGGTGCAGTGTGCGGTAGCTATATGCTGCTTATCTGCCAGCATACGATGCGATTGGATTAGTGTAGTCGTGGGGCTTTGTTGGCTTTCGTCAAGGGTCGTGCGGGTGGGTTTAATTCGATCAAGAAATGTACGGGTTGAACTTGACTAGCGGGCTATGGTTTGTTGGCTTTCGTCAAGGTCATAGCACGTTAGGGGCAAAATATTTATCGGGAATTTCAAGTGTTGAAATTTGCAATGAGATTGCATACCTTCTATGAGATAGTTGGATCCCGATACCCGCTGCGAGTAAGAGTTACTCCTGGAAGAGTTTTATACATTACAATTAGCCGATCAAGTAGGTGTCTAGAAAGGTGTCAACGGGGTTACGTCTCTGGGAAAACGAGGTTTACAGTAATTAGGTTCGTGCGAAAGCACGGGGGACCTCCCTCAAAGTACCGACACTGGCCTGGCTGAAAGATTGGCGAACTTGTAGTGTGTAATTAATCCCGGCTAGTCTTTCCTTTTAGGGTTTGAAGGAAGATTTGATAAAAAGCAGTGGGAGCCATCCGGATTAGATAAAATAATAACCAATCTATTCTTGCAAGAGCGCACGCTGAGTGTTTTCTTCTCTCTCTCTCCAGGTAGCGACCATATCACGCCTTAATCAAGATAATAATACGGATTATTGACCGAACCCGCTTGTTATACTTAGCTGGGGAACGTTGGTCCCGCTCCAACATATAATTGTTATAAGATAGAGCAGGAAATAGGGGATTACCAGAATTCCCGTGCCGCCCAAACGAAGAGAGTGCATGCTGATACATCATCTTCGGGTGTGTTCATTATACAGAACTGTTTCTCAGTATCCTTTACGTCCTGGGTATATTGTTAGTTTTATGTATGCCCTAGAGGCCATTACTGTACATAGGATGTATATTGTAGTGGATGCTGGGACATATATAGGGAGGTCTTTCTTGCTCGACATGATAGTATGCTATCTGGTTACTCTTTACCTTAACGTGTATGCTGATTGTCTCTCTGTTACATGTTGGTAAAGCCCTTAGGATCTGTACTTGACTACCTGGACTATGATGCGGATCATACTAGTGGGGACATGGTAGTCCATAAGTACATCCATCAAAGTCCCTAGTCGTGGGTGTATCGAGACGGGGCATCGATATACCAGAGTAGACTAGCATATACCTTCTCGACCCATACAGATGGGCGATGGATGATCCCATATCCATTGGTGTTTGACATCAGAGATGATATACGGGTGCTCAGTAGAGACTGGGTACACTGGACGGACTCGCCGAGAACTGCCAGATGGTATTATACCTCACGTCAGATGGCAGTTCTCTGGTGACACTGGTACAGAGTAGTCTGTTGACCCGAGATCGTCATAGAGTCTTGTGTGGTTCCCACTGTGCTTTGATTTCCATCTTACCACGTCCAAGAGGGCGTGCAAAACGGTGGTTTTTGGGTACAGTCCCGAGTCACATGAAGGCAATGAGCGATAGGAGGGGATTCGTCTCTCCCGGTATAGGGAGTTGATGTTGCGCTGTGTTCGATTGGCTATAACAGGAAATCCCTGGCCAGGGTTGCTGAGATTTACTGGTAAGTGTTACCAGTAGTTTCTCGAACAGTTATAGACCTCATATTGACACGACTTATCGAGCTATTGGGGTCTGACGTTTACCACCCCTAGGCGAGATATGCGACATATCAGACGATCAGACCGGACTGTACGGTAGTGTTACTGGTCGGATTCACTGGAGTGTGAGCGGGCTTGCTCGTCGATCTTCAGATAGCTCAATACCCGGGTGGCCGTTACGTTTAGCAGACCGCTTGCGGCTTGTGGGTGTTTGATATGATCATCATCTGCTGCCGGCGTATTGACGAGTCTTTAGAGTCCTACACAGAGGTTTCCTGGCTCAAGCGAAACGAAATAGGAGCGCATATGAGATATGTGCGGGACCGAGAATAATGCGTGTATGTGATACCGTATTCTATTCTCGCGATGAATGTATCGAATGGTTGTATGCGATATAACCTAGTTATCGAATCAAGTATTGATTCGATAAGCCGATACATTGAATACTAGTCGGTTGTGTGCGACATGACCGGATCATTGAATCAAGTGTTGATTTAATGATTTAATGCATAATTATATATTTGATATATTACTTTGCACTAACTAGTATTGGTTCACTTTAAACGGATTTTCTCACTTGGTTTGTGCATATTGTATATGTGATATACTTTTGTACACTTGTATGTATCATGTTTGATGATGCATGCTAACTTGTGTTTTGTGTAAAGTTTAAACCATGGTTATGTAATGGTTAGGGTTTTCATTTTCATATCTATTTATTTATTTGTTTATTCATTTTGGAAAATGATAAGCATAATGCAAAATGGTGGCTTTGTTTGGAAGCTTGTTGAAGCTTCTTGAAGACTTTGACCATTTTGTATTTTAGCTTAACCCTAACCATTGCATTGAACCATGATTAGTTCTCTACACTTAACTATGGTCATGTTATGATAAGGGTTGATTATTCTTTTCTTTTTTCAATTAACTTATCATATGATTTTTCTTCTTCTTCTTCCTTGAACTCAAGAAGAAAACCTTTCTTCATCAATGGTGGATTGATGTAACAAGTGAGAAATCCAATTCTAAAGTCTACCCACTTCCTATTTCTTCATCCTCTACCTCTTGCCAAGTAGTAGAGTGTGTTTTCTTCACAAGTTTCTTGACTTGGTGAAGTCGGAGCTTGATTTAGCGATGCCTCGACGTAGATCATTTTCGGCATGGACATCGATGACCTAGCCCGTCCATTCTCCGATGAAGCTGACGCTAGAGCCCGGGACTTGTTATGGACAGCGAGGAGACTTCATTGCGGAGCTATGGAGGTGGAGAACCGGATCTACAAAGGTTGTATTTCCGTATCTCTTAGTTAAGTGTTAACTAGTTTGCATTTTCGCCTAGATTTCTAGCCAACGATCCGTACACTAGGGTTTCTCGGCACCATAATTTTTGAAATTGGCATGGTTGATGCCTTGTGAGACCTCATTGGGATGCCTAGGAACCCTACAGTGGTATCAGAGCCTAGCTAGAGCCTTAGGCGAAGTCTAGACGGAATTTGAAGTCCGATCGACCCGAAACCTAACCCGGAAAATGGCTCTCTGGACTTTTTTGTAAATTGTGGATTTTTCGAAATTAAAAATATGCAGAAAAATCAGCAGGCGATTGTATGGGTTACTGTAAAATTCGAGACCATAACTCCATCATTCAGCCGCGGATCCGCGGCATGAGCATGCCTCATGCGGCGGAACCGCGGCTGTTTTGTCGTATTGGTCATCGAATTTTGCACCATAATTAATAAGATTCTGTCCTGGTTTTCCTGGGAATATTTTAATATTTATTCCAGAGTTTTATTTTCTGGGTTGTATGAGGAACTCCGTGTATCGATCGAAATATCTAATTTTGTCTATGTGGCTTTCCGGATAATTTTTAGAATATGTTAAAAAGTTCGACCGGATATAAATACACAATTTTTCCCCTGTCGGGAAATTTCCAAGTGTTGGATTTTCCATAGTTTAACGACGTTCTAAGTAGTGCAAGTAACGCGATGGACCCTCTAGAAGACAACAAACCTTAACTCGATTATGTGACCGTCTTGAACTGCCCTTTGAACCTTCGGGTTTGGGGCAGTACGGCGTGCCACATGTAAGGCGTTGGCTTGACCCTTCTACGGCTGGACCGTTGGTACTGAGGCACGAACTGAATGTTGTTAGACTTATTTCATGTGTTGATGTTTCGGGAAAACTTGGGTGTTCGATTGTTCGATCGGAAAGTTTGACATTTTTTATTTATCCGGAATGGGATACAATACTTGGAATTCACAATAAGTTATGAGATAACTGAATGAATGTTATAAACATAGCACTTTAGTCTCACTTGATCGGTTGCCACGGAATTTTGATGTGATCAAAAGTCCGTCGCAATCACATAGCGTACGCGGATATTCGCCGGGTAAACTTAATAGACAGCCTCACTCCATAGCCCCGACCAAGTGACTGTAGGAGAACCCCATCGCCGAAAGCATCCGTTCGGGTGCTCGCGGCAGCGGTGTTCCGCCTTGGTGCACTTCGTCGACGATATCAGGGGTGCGGCCGCCTACTGAAGTTTGCGACGAGTATTCGATCAGAATGTCGGGAATCTTGTTGAATTGCCCGACTCGATATTGAAAAGAGTTTTCGATTTTGAGACTAAAATGCGGGGTTTATAATTGTTAGGCATGTGATGTCTAAGTAATTCATTTGGTCAGGCATGCGATGTCTGAGATGGTTGCGGATTCCAACTGTTGTAGTTTTACACTTTCTTTTCTGTGACCGTAAGTGTAATATGTGATATCGCCGGTTTCGTTGCTATATGTCAACGACAATTGGGATGTGCATATTTACTTACGTTGATGACATGTGATGTTATGTGTTTCTGGATATGTTATATTGGATCGTCGTGTTTGAATAGCCGGGGGTTTTTATGTGAGATGAGTGTTTTTTATTTTCATTCATGTAAAAACTTGTATGTAATATTCTTTTATTGGGACGCTTCCAGGTAGCGGAAGTTGTCACCGTATGTATATTATTTACTTTTCCGCACTAGGATAGACCCAAGGAGGAGGGCACAAGTAACCGGGTTCTGGAGTCCAGTGGTAGACCAACTCGAGGAGTCGAGTACGGGTCTCCTAACTCTAGAATTGGTAGGGTTGCTTGCCGCTCTCGTATGGGTCTAGGGGTGTGGGTTTGGCTATTTATCACGACCGTGGAATCCGTGTTTTATACTGGCTCGTATTGAAAACACGGACGTCCTAGTATATCCAATATTTCATATGTTTCTTCTGCTGCGATATCTGTGATGTGATCATGTGATGTTCTGTGATAGATAATGTATATAGTATATATGATATATTATATAGATGTTACTTATGTTTTACACCCGCGCTAGCCCTGCCCTGCTCTGCCGTTAGTTACCTAACGTAACGGTGCACGAGGGGACATCGAGGCGAATGCGGATGGCATAAGTTTACGTCGTATTTATCTGTGATGTTTAGGTACTTAAATGATGGGACTTCATTAATGTGATTAATGAAATAAAAGAAACCTAAGATGTTGTAGAATCGAATTTCAAAATAAAACAGGTAGCTACAGTTCTTGCTTTGCACAGAGGTATATGTGATATATCCTGCACCTTATTCGATAAGGAAAGGACTGAGATCCCTTCACCGGGAGTGACTCCTTTAGCAATAACTGGCAGATGCTACACACTCGATTTGTCTTTTGATTGCTTTTAAGTGTTTTTGCTTTGCACAGTGATATATATGATATATCCCGCACCTCATTCGACGAGGAAAGGACCGACGATCCCTTCACCGGGAGTGACTCCTTTAGCAAAACTGGAAAAGCCTCAAAAGCACTCCATTTCGAAATTCATTCGATCCTACAACGATATCAAGTTCATTACGCAATAGGTTTTCAGAAAAACCTGTCGTAGCCCTCCGTCATTACAGATAAGTACTAGTTAGTATTCGTGCTGCGGTAGTTTGGCATTCGTCAAGGCGTAGTGTGCGGTAGCTAACTAGTATTTATCTGCTTATGCATATGATGCAGATTGGATTAGGGTATTCGTACGGCGTTGTTTGGCATTCGTCAAGGGTCGTGCGGGTAGGTTTAATTCGATCAAGTAATGTACGGGTTGAACTTGACTAGTGGACTATGGGTTGTTTGGCATTCGTCAAGGTCATAGAACACTAGGGGTAAAATATTATCGGGAATTTCAAGTGTTGAAATTTGCGATAATATTGCATACCTTCTATGAGATAGTTGGATCCCGATACCCGCTGCGAGTAAGAGTTACTCCTGGGAGAGTTTTATACATTACAATTAGCCGATCAAGTAGGTGTCTAGAAAGGTGTCAACGAGGTTACGCCTCTGGGAAAATGAGGTTTACATTAATTAGGTTCGTGCGAAAGCACGGGGGACCTCCCTCAAAGTACCGACACTGGCCTGGCTGAAAGATTGGCGAACTTGTAGTGTGTAATTAATCCCGGCTAGTCTTTCCTTTTAGGGTTTGAAGGAAGATTTGATAAAAAGCAGTGGGAGCCATCCTGATTAGATAAAATAATAACCAATCTATTCTTGCAAGAGCGCACGCTGAGTGTTTTCTTCTCTCTCTCTCCAGGTAGCGACCATATCACGCCTTAATCAAGATAATAATACGGATTATTGACCGAACCCGCTTGTTATACTGAGCTGGGGAACGTTGGTCCCGCTCCAACTTATAATTGTTATAAGATAGAGCAGGAAATTGGGGATTACCAGAATTCCCGTGCCGCCCAAACGAAGAGAGTGCATGCTGATGCATCATCTTCTGGTGTGTTCGATACAAAGAACTGTTTCTCTGTATCCTCTACGTCCTGGGTATGTGATACCAGATCAGGATCCTAGATATGTAATCTGTTACATAGGGCTACAGCTAGGTAGAGAACTGAGAACGGGTGATAAGTTTCATGAGGCAGAAAACGGGGCAAGTGTTGCAGCCAAGTCTGTTGGTCACTGTCACCCTGTATTACCAATACATTGATTCTGAACGAATGTTGTTAGATACCGAACCTGATATACAAAATCATATCTATCTCTTTATTAGTAAAGAAATGATAAAATTTTGTATTGTTGGATAATGTTTTGAACATTTCCTATATCAAAAGTTGATCGGTTCAGGCACGTTATCTAAAAGCATTGACGTTCTAAATCAAACTACAGTTCTTAGTATATGGAACACACACAAGAGGAACAGTTCAGAAATGAACGGATCCTTCTTGAGGTATTGTAGACTAGGTCATATCAATGCGACCCGACTGCCTGAGTTACATGTAGATGCATATTTAAATCAGTTTGAATTTACATCTTCTGAAACTCGCCAGTCATGTCACAAAGATAAGATGACCATAGCTCTGTTTATTGGAAACAGAGAAAGAGTTAGTGAACTCTTAGGATGATACATGTTGATGTATGTAGGTCCCCTGTCTACACATGCCAAGATTGGTTCTTTATACTTCATTGCATTCTCTGATGATCTTTCGAGATTCAGACCTATGTTCCTGTTGAAACACAAGTCCGAACCTTTTGAGATATTCACAGAATATAAGCTAGAAGTAAAGAACCAAAATACGGGTAAAAGTATTATGTCCTTTGATGTGATCAAGGAGGAGAATACTTGAGCACGGAATTCCTGGATTATTCTAAAGGAGAATGAGATTCTCTCTCAGCATTACTCCTCTGTATACACCATAGCACGATGGTATATCAGGACGGAGCAATCACACCCTATATGATAAGGTGTGCTCTATGATGAGTACTACTGAGTTACCTGTTTCCTTTTGGGTGTTATGCACTTGAGAAGTTGCATACCTATTGAATAGGGTTCGAATCAAATCAATGCCTACCACTTCATATGTGATATGGAAAGGGAAGAGCCCATGTCTTAAGTTAGTTAAGATTTGGGGTTGTCCGGCCTATGTCTAAAAGCAAAATCCGGACAAGCTCGAGGCAAGATCTGTTATGTAGAACTAGAAATGTTCCAGCTATACAAACAGCAGCTGATGATTTGGTAGAACCGAAGGATTCAGTAGTAACCAACGAACCTCAGCCTCTCCGCCGATCTAGTAGGGTTCCTCACCCACCTGAGAGATACTTCGGTTTCTCTATGACAGTGGGAGCTAGGATTGCATCATGAGATGATGACCCAACTAGTTTCGAGCTGGCCATCAGGAGTATGACTCTGTAAGAATGGCTGGATGTTTAGCAATCTGAGATGGAATCCTGATACACCAACAAAGTATGGACTTTAGTTGCTATATCTGAAGGGTTAAATCCCCATTAGGAGCAAGTATATCTTGAGAAGATTACATGGTGTACATGGAAAAGTTGAGACTTTCAAAGCTAGACTTGTTAAAGGTTTTCGTCATCGACCAGGCGTGGATAATGATGAAACCTTTTCCAATATCTATGCTTAAGTCCATCCAGATATTACTTGCCATGGCTACATACCATGACTACGACATCTGGCGGTTTGGTGTCATGACTGCTTTTCTAAATGATATTTTAGAAGAGTGCGTCTATAAGTACACAGCCAGAGGGCCTCGTAGACAGTGGGAGCAGCGGAAACGTGTGCAAGATGCTTTATAGGATAAAGCAGGCATCACGGAGTTGGAACATCTGTTTTGATGGATTAGTCAAAGAAGTTGACATCATCAAAATGGTAGATGAACCTTGTATAAACAAGAAGGAAGTAGGGAGTATGGTGACGATCCTCGTAGAGTACGTGGATGACATACTCTTGAAAGGGAAGGAGTTTCCTATGCTACGCTCGATCAATCTCCGCTTATCACAATGATTCTCCATATAGGATCAAAATGATACCTCCTAAAATCCTGGGTTTTTCGATCTATGAGATAGATCTAATTGGATGTTAGGACTCTCACTAGTTGTAGTGAGACGGTATCAACCGATCCTGGGGAGAATCACTGGAAGGGTTCCAGGGTGATAAAGACGACTGAATGTCAGTCACAGGCATTGTCTTTACCCTCAGTGGAGGGAAGGTATGTTGGAAGAGTTCCAAGCTAAATACCGTGACATACTAGACGATAAAGGCAGGATACATCGCTACTTAAGATGCTACCAAAGAGGCTGTTTGGGTGTATATTGGTTCATGAGATGAACTATGTTCCTCCCATTGTGTGACAATGGAGTTGTGGTTTATGCCAAGGAACGCCGGTCCCATCAGTGATCCAGACATATTCTAAGGCAGTATCACTTGATTATGGAGATGGTTGATCTCCAGGGTGATCAGGGTTAGGAGAGTAGACTCAGAGGACAACACGGCGGATCCACTCACAAAGGCCTTTTCCCAGAGAGAGACTTTTATGGGATGGTTGAGTATGAGATACTGCAACCACTGCTACAGATGGCCCTAGTGCAAGTGGGAGATTGTTAGTTATATGTATGCCCTAGAGGCCATTACTGTACATAGGATGTATATTGTAGTGGATGCTGGGACATATATAGGGAGGACTTTCTTGCTCGACATGATAGTATGCTATCTGGTTACTCTTTACCTTAACGTGTATGCTGATTGTCTCTCTGTTACATGTTGGTAAAGCCCTTAGGATCTGTACTTGACTACCTGGACTATGATGCGGATCATACTAGTGGGGACATGGTAGTCCATAAGTACATCCTTCAAAGTCCCTAGTCGTGGGTGTATCGAGACGGGGCATCGATATACCAGAGTAGACTAGCGTATACCTTCTCGACCCATACAGATGGGCGATGGATGATCCCATATCCATTGGTGTTTGACATCAGAGATGATATACGGGTGCTCAGTAGAGACTGGGTACACTGGACGGACTCGCCGAGAACTCCCAGATGGTATTATACCTCACGTCAGATGGCAGTTCTCTGGTGACACTGGTACAGAGTAGTCTGTTGACCCGAGATCGTCATAGAGTCTTGTGTGGTTCCCACTGTGCTTTGATTTCCATCTTACCACGTCCAAGAGAGCGTGCAAAACGGTGGTTTTTAGGTACAGTCCTGAGTCACATGAAGGCAATGAGCGATAGGAGGGGATTCGTCTCTCCCGGTATAGGGAGTTGATGTTGCGCTGTGTTCGATTGGCTATAACAGGAAATCCCTGGCCAGGGTTGCTGAGATTTACTGGTAAGTGTTACCAGTAGTTTCTCGAACAGTTATAGACCTCATATCGACACGACTTATCGAGCTATTGGGGTCTGACGTTTACCACCCCTAGGCGAGATATGCGACATATCAGACGATCAGACCGGACTGTACGGTAGTGTTACTGGTCGGATTCACTGGAGTGTGAGCGGGCTTGCTCGTCGATCTTCAGATCGCTCAATACCCGGGTGGCCGTTACGTTTAGCAGACCGCTTGCGGCTTGTGGGTGTTTGATATGATCATCATCTGCTGCCGGCGTATTGACGAGTCTTTAGAGTCCTACACAGAGGTTTCCTGGCTCAAGCGAAACGAAATAGAAGCGCATATGAGATATGTGCGGGACCGAGAATAATGCGTGTATGTGATACCGTATTCTATTCTCGCGATGAATGTATCGAATGGTTGTATGCGATATAACCTAGTTATCGAATCAAGTATTGATTCGATAAGCCGATACATTGAATACTAGTCGGTTGTGTGCGACATGACCGGATCATTGAATCAAGTGTTGATTTAATGATTTAATGCATAATTATATATTTGATATATTACTTTGCACTAACTAGTATTGGTTCACTTTAAACGGATTTTCTCACTTGGTTTATGCACATTGTATATGTGATATACTTTTGTACACTTGTATGTATCATGTTTGATGATGCATGCTAACTTGTGTTTTGTGTAAAGTTTAAACCATGGTTATGTAATGGTTAGGGTTTTCATTTTCATATCTATTTATTTATTTGTTTATTCATTTTGGAAAATGATAAGCATAATGCAAAATGGTGGCTTTGTTTGGAAGCTTGTTGAAGCTTCTTGAAGACTTTGACCATTTTGTATTTTAGCTTAACCCTAACCATTGCATTGAACCATGATTAGTTCTCTACACTTAACTATGGTCATGTTATGATAAGGGTTGATTATTCTTTTCTTTTTTCAATTAACTTATCATATGATTTTTCTTCTTCTTCTTCCTTGAACTCAAGAAGAAAACCTTTCTTCATCAATGGTGGATTGATGAAACAAGTGAGAAATCCAATTCTAAAGTCTACCCACTTCCTATTTCTTCATCCTCTACCTCTTGCCAAGTAGTAGAGTGTGTTTTCTTCACAAGTTTCTTGACTTGGTGAAGTCGGAGCTTGATTTAGGGATGCCTCGACGTAGATCATCTTCGGCATGGACATCGATGACCTAGCCCGTCCATTCTCCGATGAAGCCGACGCTAGAGCCCGGGACTTGTTATGGACAGCGAGGAGACTTCATTGCGGAGCTATGGAGGTGGAGAACCGGATCTACAAAGGTTGTATTTCCGTATCTCTTAGTTAAGTGTTAACTAGTTTGCATTTTCGCCTAGATTTCTAGCCAACGATCCGTACACTAGGGTTTCTCGGCACCATAATTTTTGAAATTGGCATGGTTGATGCCTTGTGAGACCTCATTGGGATGCCTAGGAACCCTACATATATGATACCGGATCAGGATCCCAGATATGTAATATGTTACATAGGGCTACAGAAAGGTAGAGAACTGAGAACGGGTGATAAGTTTCATGAGGCAGAAAACGGGGCAAGTGTTGCAGCCAAGTCTGTTGGTCACTGTCACCCTGTATTATGAATACATTGATTCTGAACGAATGTTATTAGATACCAAACCTGATATACAAAATCATATCAGTCTCTTTATTAGTAAAGAAATGATAAAATTTTGTATAGTTGGATAATGTTTTGAACATTTCCTATATCAAAAGTTGATCGGTTCAGGCACGTTATCTAAAAGCGTTGATGTTCTAAATCAAACTACAGTTCTTTAATATACGGAACACACACAAGAGGAAGAGTTCAGAAATGAACGAATCCTTCTTGAGGCATTGTAGACTAGGTCATATCAATGCGACCCGACTAGCTGAAGTTATATATAGATGCATATTTAAATCAGTTTGAATTTACATCTTGTGAAACTCGCCAGTCATGTCACAAAGATAAGATGACCAAAGCTCTGTTTATTGGAAACAGAGAAAGAGTTAGTGAACTCTTGGGATGATACATGTTGATGTATATAAGTCCCCAGTCTACACTTGCCAAGACTGGTTCTTTATACTTCATTACAATCTCTGATGATCTTTCGAGATTCAGACCTATGTTCCTGTTGAAACACAAGTCCGAACCTTTTGAGATATTCACAGAATATAAGTTAGAAGTAGAGAACCAACACGGGTATAAGTATTATGTCCTTTGATGAGATCGAGGAGGAGAATACTTGAGCACGGAAATCCTGGATTATTCTAAAGGAGAATGAGATTCTCTCTCAGCATTACTCCTCCGTATACACCATAGCACGATGGTATATCGGGACGGAGCAATAACACCCTATATGATAAGGTGTGCTCTATGATGAGTACTACTGAGTTACCTATTTCCTTTTGGGACTTATGCACTTGAGAAGCTGCATACCAATTGAATAGGGTTCAAATCAAATCAGTTGCTTACCACTTCATATGTGATATGGAATGGGAAGAGCCCATGTCTTAAGCTAGTTAAGATTTGGGGTTGTCCGGCCTATGTGTAAAAGCAAAATCCGGACAAGCTCGAGGCAAGGTCTGTAATGTAGAACTGGAAAGGTTCCAGCTATACAAACAACAGCAGATGATTTGAAAGAACCAAAGGATTCAATAGTTACCAACGAACCTCAGCCTCTCTGCCGATCTACTAGGGTTCCTCACCCACCTGAGAGATACTTCGGTTTCTCTACGACAGTGGGAGCGAGGATTACATCATAAGATGATGACCCAACTAGTTTCGAGCTGGCCATCATGAGTAAGACTCTATAAGAATGGCTGGATGTTTATCGATCTGAGATGGAATCCTTATACACCAACAAAGTATGGACTTTGGTTGCTATATATGAAGGGTTAAATCCCCATCAGGAGCAAGTATATCTTGAGAAGATTACTAGGTGTAAATGGAAAAGTTGAGACTTTCAAAGCTAGACTTGTTAAAGGTTTTCATCATTGACCAGGCGTGGATAATGATGAAACCTTTTCAGTACCTATGCTCAAGTCCATCCAGGTCCTACTTGCCACGGCTACATACCATGACTACGATATCTGGTGGTTGGGTGTGATGACTGCATTTCTAAATGCTGTTTTAGAAGAGTGCGTCTATAAGTACACAGCCAGAGGGCTTCGTAAACAGTGGGAGCAGCGGAAACGTGTGCAAGCTGCTTTATAGGATAAAGCAGGCATCGCGGAGTTGGAACATCTGTTTTGATGAATTAGTCAAAGAAGTTGACATCATCAAAATGGTAGATGAACCTTGTATAAACAAAAAGGTAGTAGGGAGTATGGTGACGATCCTCGTAGAGTACGTGGATGACATACTCTTGATAAGAAAAGAGTTTCTTATGCTACGCTCGGTCAATCTCCGCTTATCACTAGGATTCTCCATATAGGATCAAAATGATACCTCCTAAATCCTGAGTTTTAGATCTATGAGATAGATTTAATTGGATGTTAGGATTCTCACTAGTTGTAGTGAGATGATATCAAACGATTCTGGGGAGAATCACTGGAAGTGTTCCAGGGTGATAAAGACGACTGAGTGTCAGTCGCAGGCATTGTCTTTACCCTCAGTAAAGGAACGGTATGTTGGAAAATTTCCAAGCTAGATACCGTGGCATACTAGACGATAAAGGCTGGATAAATCGCTACTTAGGATGCTACCAAAGAGGCTGTTTGGGTGTATATTGGTTCATGAGATGAACTATGTTCCTCCCATTGTGTGACAGTGGAGTTGTGGCTTATGCCAAGGAACGCCGGTCCCATCAGTGATCCAGACATATTCTAAGGCAGTATCACTTGATCATGGAGATGGATGATCTCCAGGAAGATCGAGGTTAGGAGAGTAGATTCAGAGGACAACACAGCGGATCCACTCAAAAAGGCCTGTTCCCAGAGAGAGATTTTATGGGATGGTTGAGTATGAGATACTACAACCACTGCTACAGATGGCCCTAGTGCAAGTGGGAGATTGTTAGTTATATGTATGCCCTAGTGGCCATTACTGTACATTGGATGTATATTGTAGTGGATGCTGGGACATATATAGGGAGGACTTTCTTGCACGACATGATAGTATGCTATATGGTTGAACTTTACCTTAACGTGTATACTGTTTGTCTCTCTGTTACATGTTGGTAAAGCCCTTAGGATCTGTACTTGATTACCTGGACTATGATGCGGATCATACTAGTGGGGACATGGTAGTCCATAAGTACATCCTTCAAAGTCCCTAGTCGTGGGTGTATCGAGACGGGGCATCGATATACCAGTGTAGACAAGCGCATACCTTCTCGACCCATACAGATGGGCGATGGATGATCCCATATCCATTGGTGTTTGACATCAGAGATGATATACGGGTGCTCAGTATTGACTGGGTACACTGGACGGACTCGCCGAGAACTCCCAGATGGTATTATACCTCACGTCAGATGGCAGTTCTCTGGTGACACTGGTACAGAGTAATCTGTTGACCCGAGATCGTCATGGAGTCTTGTGTGGTTCCCACTGTGCTTTGATTTCCATCTTACCACGTCCAAGAGGGCGTGCAAAACGGTGGTTTTTGGGTACAGTCCCGAGTCACATGGAGGCAATGAGCGATAGGAGGGGATTCGTCTCTCCCGGTATAGGGGGTTGATGTTGCGCTGTGTTCGATTGGCTATAACAGGAAATCCCTGGCCAGGGTTGCTGAGATTTACTGGTAAGTGTTACCAGTAGTTTCTCGAATAGTTATAGACCTCATATCGACACGACTTATCGAGCTATTGGGGTCTGACGTTTACCACCCCTAGGCGAGATATGCGACATATCAGACGATCAGACCGGACTGTACGGTAGTGTTACTGGTTGGATTCACTGGAGTGTTAGCGGGCTTGCTCGTCGATCTTCAGATCGCTCAATACCCGGGTGGCCGTTACGTTTAGCAGACCGCTTGCGGCTTGTGGATGTTTGATATGATCATCATCTGCTGCCGGCGTATTGACGAGTCTTTAGAGTCCTACACAGAGGTTTCCTGGCTCAAGCGAAACGAAATAGGAGTGCATATGAGATATGTGCGGGACCGAGAATGATACCAGTATGTGATACTGTATTCGATTCTCGCGATGTAACATTGATCGGTTATATGCGATATAGCCGGGTTATCGGATCAAGTGTTGATTCGATAAGTTGTTACTGAAGATACCAGTCGGTTATGTGCGACATGACCGGATCATTGAATCAAGTGTTGATTTAATAATTTAATGCATAATTATATATTTGATATATTACTTTGCATTAGCTAGTATAGGTTCACTTTATATGGATTTTCTCACTCGATGTGCAAGTTGTATATGTGATATACTTTTGTGCATATACATTGTATCATGTTTGATGATACATGTTGACTTGTGCTTGTGTAAAGATTAAACCATGGTTATATGAATGGTTCGGGTTTTATATACTTATTCATTTATTTATATTCATTATTCATTTAAGGAAAAGAAAAGAAAAATGGTGGCATTCTTTTGTTCATTCATGAAGCTTCATGAATACTTTGACTTAGTCACCATTTTTGTCTTCATTCCTAACCTAACCATTCACTTAACTTGGGTTTAGTCTCTACACATAACCATGGTCATGTTATGATAAAGATTGGATTATTCTTTTCTTTTGAATTAATCTTATCACAATATTCTTCTTCTTCTTCATCTTCTTTCATGAAGAAAAAGCTTTCTTCATCAATGGTGATTGATGATAAAGAGTGAGAAATCCAATTCTAAATTGAACCCACTTCCTATTTCTTCATCCTCTACCTCTTGTCAAGTAGTAGAGTGTGTTTACTTCACAAGTTTCATGACTTGGTGAAGTTGTGAGTTTGATCTAGCGATGCCTCAACGTAGATCATCTTCGGCATGGACATCGACGACCTAGCTCGCTTATTCTCCGATGAAGTCGACGCTAGAGCCCGGATTCTTTTTGGACAGCGGAGAGGACTTCGTTGCGGAGCTATGGAGGTGGAGCACCGGATCTACAAAGGTTGTATTTCCATATTCCCTTAGTTAAGTGTTAACTAGTTAACTTTTCGCCTAGATTTCTAGCCAACGGTCCGCATTAGGGTTTCTCGGCACCTAGTTTTCTTGAAATTGGCATGGTTGATGCCTTGTGAGACCTCATTAGGGTGCCTAGGAACCCTACAGGAGTGAGGCTGTCTATTAAGTTTACCCGGCGAGTATCCGCGTACGCTACGTGATTGCGACGGAGTTTTGATCGCATCAAAATTCCGTGGCAACCGATCAAGTGAGACTAAAGTGCTGTGTTTATAACATTCATTCAGTTATCACATAACTTTTGTGAATTCCAATTATTGTATCCCATTCCAGATAAACAAAAAATGTTAAACTTTTCGATCGAACAGTCAAACACCCAAGTTTTCCCGATACAGCTCAATACATGAAATAAGTCTAACAACATTCAGTTCGTGCCTCAGTACCAACGGTCCATCCGTAAAAGGGTCAAGCCAACGCCTCACATGTGGCACGCCGTACTGCCCCAAACCCGAAGGTTCAAAGGGCAGTTCAAGACGGTCACATAATCGAGTTAAGGTTTGTTGTCTTCTAGAGGGTCCATCGAGTTACTTGCACTACTTAGAACGTCGTTATACTACGGAAAAATCCAACACTTGGAAATTTCCCGACAGGGAAAAAATTGGGTATTTATATCCGGTCGAACTTTTTAACATATACTAAAATTTATCCGGAAAGCCACACAGACAAAATTTGATACTCCGATCGAAACACCGAATCCCCAAATCAAACCCAGAATGCTCAACTGTGGAGTAAATGTTAAAATATCCCAGAAAATACAGCACTAAGAATTAGGAATTACTGTGCAGATTACACAAGATGACATGGCCACTTAGCCGCGGAACCGCCGCATGAGCACTGCTCATGCCGCGTTTCCGCCGCACTTTAAACGACTTAGCCGATCGAATTGCACAGTAATTCTTTAAAACACCTGCTGATTTTTCTGCATATTTTTAATATTGAAAAAACCCATTTTTTAAAAAATGTACAGAGAGCATCTTTGGAATGGGTTTTCGGGTTCGTTCGGACTTCAAACTCCGTCTAGACTTTGCCTAAGGCTCTAGCTAGGCTCTGATACCACTGTAGGGTTCCTAGGCACTCTAGTGAGGTCTCACAAGGCATCAACCATGCCAATTTCAAAAAATACGGTGCCGAGAAACCCTAAACTACGGATCGTTGGCTAGAAATCTAGATGAAAATATAATCTAGTTAACAACTTAACTACAAAGAAACGGATATACAACCTTTGTAGATCTGGTGCTCCACCTCCATAGCTCCGCAACGAAGTCCCTTTGCTGTCCAAATGAATTCCCGGGCTCTAGCGTCGGCTTCGTCGGAGAAATGGCGAGCTAGGTCGTCGATGTCCATGCCGAAGATGATCTACGTCGAGGCATCGCTAAATCAAGCTCCACCTTCACCAAGTCATGAAAACTTGTGAAGGAAACACACTCTACTACTTGGCAAGAGGTAGAGCATGAAGAAATAGGAAGTGGGTAGACTTTAGAATTGGATTTCTCACTCATTTCCATCAATCACCATTGATGGAGCTTGCTTTCTTCAAGTGAAGAAAGGAAGAAGAAGAAGAATTATGTTATGATAAGTTAATTTAAAAAAAAGAAAAGAATAATCAATCCTTATCATAACATGACCATAGTTAAGTGTAGAGAATTAATCATGGTTTAATGCAATGGTTAGGGTTAAGCTAAAAACAAAATAGTCATCAAGTCAAAGCATTCATGAAGCTTCATGAATGAACAAAAGAAATGCCACCATTTTATCATTTCATTTCCTTTTTCCAATAAGAAAAAGATTAATAAATAAATGAATAAAATGAATAAGCAAATAGTAAACCCTAACCATTCCATTAACCAAGGTTTAATTCTATACACTTAATTAAAAAGGCATGTATCATCAAACATGATACAGGCATGTGCACAAAATCATATCACATATGCAATGCGCACACCCGAGCGAGAAAATCCATTTAAAGTGAACCGATACTAGTTAATGCAAAGTAATATATCAAATATATAATTATGCATTAAATCATTAAATCAACACTTGATTTAACGATCCGGTCATATCGCATATAACCGACTAGTATCATTAGTAACAACTTATCGAATTAACACTTGATCCGATAACCCGGCTATATCGCATATAACCGATCAATGTCACACCGCGAGAATCGAATACAGTATCACATACTGGTATTATTCTCGGTCCCGCACATATCTCATATGCGCTCCTATTTCGTTTTTCTTGAGCCAGGAAACCTCTGTGTAGGACTCTAAAGACTCGTTAATACGCCGGCAGCAGATGATAATCATATCAAGCATCCACAAGCCGCAAGCGGTCTGCTAAACGTAACGGCCACCCGGGTATTGAGCGATCAGAAGATCGACGAGCAAGCCCGCTCACACTCCTGTGAATCCAACCAGTAACACTACCGTACAGTCCGGTCTGTTCGTCTGATATGTCGCATATCTCGCCTAGGGGTGGTAAACGTCAGACCCCAATAGCTCGATAAGTCGTGTCGATATGAGGTCTATAACAATTCGAGAAACTACTGGTAACACTTACCAGTAAATCTCAGCAACCCTGGCCAGGGATTTCCCGTTATAGCCAATCGAACACAGCGCAACATCAACTCCCTATACCGGGAGAGACGAATCCCCTCCTATCGCTCATTGCCTCCATGTGACTCGGGACTGTACCCAAAAACCACCGTTTTGCACGCCCTCTTGGACGTGGTAAGATGGAAATCAAAGCACAGTGGGAACCACACAAGACTCTATGACGATCTCGGGTTAACAGACTACTCTGTACCAGTGTCACCAGAGAACTGCCATCTGACGTGAGGTATAATACCATCTGGGAGTTCTCGGCGAGTCCGTCCAGTGTACCCAGTCTCTACTGAGCACCCGTATATCATCTCTGATGTCAAACACCGATGGATATGGGATCATCCATCACCCATCTGTATGGGTCGAGAAGGTACACGCTAGTCTACTCTGGTATATCGATGCCCCGTCTCGATACACCCACGACTAGGGACTTTGAAGGATGTACTTATAGACTACCATGTCCCTACTAGTATGATCCGCATCATAGTCCAGGTAGTCAAGTACACATCCTAAGGGCTTTACCAACATGTAACAGAGAGACAATCAGTATACACGTTAAGGTAAAGTGTAACCAGATAGCATACTATCATGTCGAGCAAGAAAGTCCTTCCTATATACGTCCCAGCATCCACTATAATATACATCCTATGTACAGTAATGGCCTTTAGGGCATACATATAACTAACAATAAGCATATCCTTAAAAGGTCCCTAGTCGTGGGAGTTTCGAGATAGGGCATCGATACTCCAGAGTAGACTAGTGTATACAGTCGAGACCCCGACGAGGGGCGGTAGCCGGCCTCACAAGCCACTGGTGTCAGTTGGTTCACCTAAGATGTATACAGGTGCTCATTGGGTTATGAGTACACCGGACAGGACTCGCAGGGAACCTGCTAGTTGGTATTATACCTGATGTCAGATAGCAGTTCCCTGGTGACATGTGTACAGGTTAGTTCATCGACCTGAGATCGTCATTTGGCTCGTGTGAGTTCCCACTGTGTTTTGATTACTACCCTACCACACTCAAAGGAGACGTGCAAACAGGTTTTAGTTGGGTACAGTCCCGAGCCACATGGAGGCAGTGAGCGGATCTGCAGGGGTTCTTGTCTCCCGGTATTGAGGGTGAGGTCGCGCTGTGTCTAGGAGAGCTAGTACATGAAAGTCCTTGGCCAAGGCAGGAGATTTACTGGTAGGTATTCCAGTAGTATCTCAGGGTGTTCTGGGTTACACTCCGACACGACTTGTACCGCTTTTGGGGGTCTGACTTTTACCAACCCCTTAGGCCCGCCATGCGATGTGTAGGGTTCCTAGGCACTCTAATGGAGTCTCACAAAGCATCAAACATGGCCAATTAAAATTTTACAAGTGCCTACAAACCCTAATACGGATCGTTAACAAGATAATGAGGCGATGCAAGCATGTAAACGGAAATATAGCTAAAGGGAAGGGGCTACAACCTTTGTAGATCCGGTCCTCCACCTCCATTGCTCCGCGATGAAGTCCTCTCCGCTGTCCAAATCGAACCATGACTCTCACGGTGGTTTCATCGGAGAAATAGGCGGGCTAGGTCGTCGACAACGTGCCGAAGATGATCTACGTCGAGGCATCACTAGATCAAGCTCCACCTTCACCAAGCCATGAAAACTTGTGAAGGAAACACCCTATACTACTTGGCAAGAGGTAGAGGATGAAGAAATAGGAAGTGGGTTCAATTTAGAATTGGATTTCTCACACTTTTTCATCACTTGCCATTGATGTAGCAAGCTTTCTTCATGAAAGAAGAAGATGAAGAAGAAGAAGAAGATATGATAATTCTTAAAGAAAAATGAAAAAGAAATAATTCTTATCATCTTCTAACCTTAGTTAAGTGTAGAGAATGAATTAGGGTTAGTTTAAATGGTTAGGGTTAAGTATAAGACAAGAATGGAGACTAAGTCAAAACTTCATGAATGTTCAACTAAAAACAAAACAAGTAACCATTCATTTATCCTTTTCATTTTCCAAAATGAATAAATAAATAAGATAAATGAATAAGTAATTAAGTAAACAAAACCCTAATCATTAACTTAACCATAGTTTAATTCTTTACACTTAACCAAATAAGCATGTATCATCAAACATGATATAATCATGTGCACAAAAGTATATCACATATACAACTAGCACAATTCAAGTGAGAAAATCCTTTTTAAAGTGAAACAATACTAGTTAATGCAAAGTAATATATCAAATATATATAATTATGCATTAAATCATTAAATCAACACTTGATTCAATGATCCGATCATGTCGCATATAACCCACTAGTATTCAATGTACCGGCTTCTCGAATCAATCCTTGATTCGATAACCAGGTTATATCGCATATAACCAATCGATACATTCGTCGCGAGAATGGAATACGGTATCACATACATGAATTATTCTCGGTCCCGCACATATCTCAACTGCGCTCCTATTTCGTTTCGCTTAAACCAGGAAACCTCTGTGTCGGACTCTAAAGACTCGTCAATACGCCAGCAGCAGATGATGATCATATCAAGCACCCACAAGCCGCAAGCGGTCTGCTAAACGTAACGGCCACCCAGGTATTGAGCGATCAGAAGATCGACGAGCAAGCCCGCTCACACTCCTGTGAATCCAACCAGTAACACTTACCGTACAGTCCGGTCTGTTCGTCTGATATGTCGCATATCTCGCCTAGGGGTGGTAAACGTCAGACCCCAGTAGCTCGATAAGTCATGCCGACTTGAGGTCCATAACATTCGTGAAACTACTGATAACTCTTACCAGTATATCACTGCAACCCTGGCCAGGGATTTCCTGTTATGGCCAGTCGAGCATAGCGCAACATCAACCCCCAATACCGGGAGAGACGAATCCCCTCCTATCGCTCATTGCCTCCATGTGAATCGGGACTGTGCCCAAAAACCACCTGTTTGCACGACTCAGTAGAGCCGTGGTAGGGTGGAAATCAAAGCACAATGGGAGACACACAAGACTCTATGACGATCTCGGGTCAACAGACTAAGCTGTACCAGTGTCACCAGAGAACTGCCATCTGACGTGAGGTATAATACCATCTGGGAGTTCTCGGCGAGTCCGTTCAGTGTACCCAGTCTCCACGGAGCACCCGTATACCATCTCTGATGTCAAACACCAATGGATATGGGATCATCCATCGCCCATCACATGGGTCGAGAAGATACACGCTAGTCTACTCTGGAATATCGATGCCCCATCTCGATATTCCCACGACTAGGAACAATGAAGGATGTACTCATTGACTACCCAGGCCCCATTAGTATGATCTGCATCATAGTCCTGGAAGTCGAGTACTAATCCTAAGGGCTTTATCAACATGTAATCAGAGAGACAGAAAATATACATGTTAAGACAAAGAGCAACCAGATAGCGTACTATCATGTCGAGCAAGAAAGTCCTACCTATATATGTCCCAGCATCCACTACAATATACATCCAATGTACAGTAATGGCCTCTAGGCCATACATATAACTAACAATCTCCCACTTGCACTAGGGCCATCTGTAGCAGTGGTTGCAGTATCACATGCTCAACCATCCCCTAAAAAGTCTCTCTTTGGGAAAAGGCCTTCGTGAGTGGATCCGCCGTGTTGTCCTCCGAGTCTACTCTCCTAACCTAGATCATCCTGGAGATCAACTATCTCCATGATCAGGTGATGCTGCCTCAGAATATGTCTGGGTCACTGATGGGACCAGGGTTTCTTTGGCCAAAGCCATAGTTCCATTGTCACACAATGGTAGGAACCTAGTTCATCTTATGAACCAATATACACCCAAACTGCCTCTTTGGTAGTATCTTTAATAGCGATGTTACCAGCCTTAATTGTCTAGTTTGCCACGGTATCTAGCTTGGAACTCTTCCAACATACCGTCCCTTTACTGAAGGTAAAGATAATGCCTGTGACTGACATTCAGTCGTCTTTATCACCCTGGAACCCTTCCAGCGATTCTCCCCAGGATCGATTGATACCATCTCACTACAACTAGTGAGTATCCTAACATCCAATTAGATCTATCTCATAGATCCAAAGCTTAGGATTTAGTAGGTATCACTTTGATCCTATATGGAAAATCATTGTTATAAGCGGAGATTGATCGAGCGTAGCATAGGAAACTCCTTCCCTAACAAGAGTATGTCATCCACGTACTCTACGAGGATCGTCACCATACTCCCTACTACCCTTTTTGTTTATACAAGGTTCATCTACCATTTTGATGATGTCAACTCCTTTGACTAATCCATCAAAACAGATGTTCCAACTCCGCGATGCCTGCTTTATCCTATAAAGCATCTTGCACACGTTTCCGCTACTCTCACTGTCTACGAGGCCCTCTGGCTGTGTACTTATAGACGCACTCTTCTAAAACATTATTTAGAAAAGTAGTCATGGAACGCAACCACCAGATATCGTAGTTATGGTATGTAGCCGTGGCAAGTAGGATCTGGATGGACTTAAGCATATTCCCTGGAAAAAGGTTTCATCATTTTCCGTGCCTGGTCGATGACGAAAACCTTTAACAAGTCTAGCTTTGAAAGTCTCAACTTTTCCATCTACACCAGGTAATCTTCTCAAGATATACTTGCTCCTGATGGGGATTTAACCCTTCAGATATAGCAACCAAAGTCCATACTTTGTTGCTGTATAAGGATTCCATCTCAGATCGCTAAGCATCCAGCCATTCTTACAGAGTCCCTACTCTCGATGGCCTGCTCGAAACTAGTTGGGTCATCATCTCATGATGCATTCCTCGCTCCCACTGTCATCGAGAAACCGAGGTATCTCTCAGGCAGATGAGGAACCCTACCAGATCGGCGGAGAGGCTGAGGTTCGTCGGAAACTATTGAATCCTTTGGTTCTGTCAAATCATTAGCAGTTTTGTACAGCTGGAACCTTTCCAGTTCTACAGAACTGATCTTGCCTCAATCTTGTCCGGATTTTGCTTTTGACATAGGCCGGACAATCCCAAATCTTAACTTACTTAAGAGATAGGCTCTTCCCATACCATATCTCATATGGAGTGGTAGGCACTGATTTGATTCGAACCTAATTCAATAGGTATGCAGCTTCTCAAGCGCATAACATCCAAAAGGAAATAGGTAACTCAGTAATACTCATCATAGAGCACACGATATCTAATATTGTGTGATTGCTCCGCCCCGATACACCGTTGTGCTGTGGTGTATTCAGAGGAGTAATACTGAGAGAGAATCTCATTTTCTTTTAGAATGGTCCAGGAATGCCATGCACAAGTATTCTCCTCCCTGATCTTATCATAGGACATAATACTTATACCCGTATTTTGGTTCTCTACTTCCTACTTATATTCTATGAATACCTCAAAAGGTTCAGACTTATATTTTAACAGGAATATATGACTGAATCTTGAGAGATTATCAGAGAATATAATGAAGTATAAAGAACCAGTCATGGCATGTGTAGACAGGAGACCTTACATACATCATTATGTATCAGTCCCAAGAGTTCATTAACTCTTTCTCTGCTTCCAGTAAACAGAGCTGGTGTCATTATATCTTTGTGACATGACTGGCAAGTTTCACAAGATATAAATTCAAACTGATTCAAATATGCATCTAAATGTAACTTCAGCTAGTCGGGTTGCATTGATATGACCTAGTCTGCAATACCTCAAGAAGAATTTGTTCATTTCTGAACTCTTCTTCTTGTGTGTGTTTAGTATACAAGGAACTGTAGTTTGATTTAGAACGTCAATGCTTTTAGATAACGTGCCTGAACCGATCAACTTTTGATATAGGAAATGTTCAAAACATTATCCAACAATACAAAATTATATCATTTCTTTACTAATAAAGAGACTGATATGATTTTGTATATCAGGTTCGGTATCTAATAGCATTTGTTCAGAATCAATGTATTGGTAATACAGGGTGACAGTGACCAACAGACTTGGCTGCAACACTTGCCCCGTTTTCTGTCTCATGAAACTTGTCACCCGTTCTCAGTTTTTCTACCCTTTTGTAGCCCTATGTAACAGATTACATATCTGGGATCTTGATCCGGTATCATATACCCAGGATGCATTGGATACTGAGAAACAGTTCTTTGTAATGAACACACCCGAAGGAGATGCATCATATGCACTTTCTTCGTTTGGGCGGCATGGGAATCCTGGTATTCCCCTAATTCCTGCTCTGTCTTATAACAATTATAAGTTGGAGCGGGACCAACGTTCCCCAGCTCAGTATAACAAGCGGGTTCGGTCAATACATCCATATTATTATCTTGATTAAGGCATGATATGGTCGCTACCTGGAGAGAGAGAGAAGAAAACACTCAGCGTGCGCTCTTGCAAGAATAGATTGGTTATTATTTTATCTAATCAGGATGGCTCCCACTGTTTTTATCAAATCTTCCTTCAAACCCTAAAAGGAAAGATTAGCCGGGATTAATTACACTCTACAAGTCCGCCAATCTTTCAGCCAGGCCAGTGTCGGTACTTTGAGGGAGGTTCCCCGTGCTTTCGCACGGACCTAATTACAGTAAACCTCGTTTTCCCAGAGGCGTAACCCCGTTGACACCTTTCTAGACACCTACTTGATCGGCTAATTGTAAAGTGCAAAACTCTCCCAGGAGTAACAATTACTCGCAGTGGGTATCGGGATCCAACTATCACATAGAAGGTTTGCAATCTCATTGCAAATTTCAACACTTGAAACTCCCGATAATGGTTTTTACCCCTAGCACCTATGACCTTGGCTAAGGTCAACAAATCATAGGTACTAGTCAAGTTCTACCCGTCATTTCGTGATTAATTAGACCCACCCACATGACCCTTGGCTAAGGTCAACAAAGCCACATGACTGTCCTAACTAATCGCATTATATGCGGTGTAGGAAGACATCACTTAGCTACCGCACACTACGCCTCGGCTATGGTCGACAAACGTAGCACGAATACTAAGTACTCTACTTCCTAAAATGACGGAGGGTTGCGAATGGTTTTTATGAAAACCTTTAACGCTTTGAACTTGATCTCGTTGCGGAATCAAATGGTTTTTAAATGGAATGTTTTCGAGGCTTTTCTAGTTTTGCTAAAGGGGTCACTCCCGGTGAAGGGATCGTCGGCCCTTTCCTCGTCGAATGAGATGCGGGATATATCATATATATCACTGTGCAAAGAGGAAACTATAGAAGCGATCAAAGACAAACCGAGGGTTGTATCATCTGCCAGTTATTGCTAAAGGAGTCACTCCCGATGAAGGGATCTCGGTCCTTTCCTTATCGAATAAGGTGCAGGATGTTCTATAACGAACACCGCGATGCAAAGCAAGAACTGTAGCTACCTTTTTTTATTTTGAAATTCGATTCCACAACATCAATTAGGTTTATTTTCTTTCATTAATCTCATTAATGAATATCCCATCATTTAAGTCCACCTAAACAACACAGATAAATATAACGTACGCTTATGCCATCCGCATTCGCCTCGATGTCCCGTCTGCACCGTTAGGTTAGGTAACTAAAGGCAGAGCGGGGCAGGGCTAGCGCGGGTGTAAAACATAAGCAACGTCTATATAATATATCATATATACTATATATAATATCTGTCACAGAACATCACATGATCACATCACAGATAACGCAGCAGAAAATATCATATGAAATATTGGATATACTAGGACGTCCGTGTTTTCAATACGAGCCAGTATAAAACATGGATTCCACGGTCGTGATGAATAGCCAATACCACACCCCTCGACCCCTACGAGAGCGGCAAGCAACCCTACCAATTCTAGGGTTAGGAGACCCGGACTCGACTCCTCGAGTTGGTCTCCCACTGGACCCCAGAACCCGGTTACTTGTGCTCCCCTCCTTGGGTCTATCCTAATGCGGAAAACTAAATAATATACATCAACGGTGACAACTTCCGCAACCTGGAAGTGCCCCAATAAAAGAATATTACATACAGGTTTTTACATGAATGAAAATGAAAAACACTCATCTCACATAAAAAACCCCGGCTATTCAAACACGACGATCCAATATAACATATCCAGCAACACATAACATCACATGTCATCAACGTAAGTAAATATGCGCATCCCAATTGTCGTTGACATATAGCAACGAAAACGGCGATATCACATATTACACTTACGGTCACAGAAAAGAAAGTGTAAAACTACAACAGTTGGAATCCGCAATCTCATTAGACATCGCATGCCTAACCAAATGAATTCTTTAGACATCGCATGCCTAACAATTATAAACCCCGCATTTTAGTCTCAAAATCGAAAACACTTTTCAGTATCAAGTCGGGCAATTCAACAGGATTCCCGAAATTCTGATCGAATGCTCGTCGCAAACTTTAGTAGGTGGCCGCACCCCCGACGCCCTCGACAAAGTGCACCAAGGCGGAACACTGCTGCCGCGAGCACCCGAACGGATGCTTTCGACGACGGGGTTCTCCTACAGTCACTTGGTCGGGGCTATGGAGTGAGGCTGTCTATTAAGTTTACCCGGCGAGTATCCGCGTACGCTACTTGATTGCGATGGACTTTTGATCACATCAAAACTCCGTGGCAACCGATCAAGTGAGACTAATCTGCTATGTTTATAATATTCATTCCGTTATCTCATAACTACTTGTGAATTCCAATTATTGTATCACATTCCGGATAAATAGAAAACGCTAAACTTTTCGATCGAACAATCGAACACCCAAGGTTTCCCGATACAGCTCAACACATGAAATAAGTCTAACAGCATTCAGTTCGTGCCTCAGTACCAACGGTCCAGCCGTAGAAGGGTCAAGCCAACGCCTCACATGTGGCACGCCGTACTGCCCCAAACCTGAAGGTTCAAAGGGCAGTTCAAGACGGTCACATAATCGAGTTAAGGTTTGTTGTCTTCTATAGGGTCCATCGCGTTACTTGCACTACTTAGAACGTCGTTAAACTACGGAAAAATCCAACAATTGGAAATTTCCCGGCAGGGGAAAAAGTGGGTATTTATATCCGGTCGAACTTTTTAACATATTCTAAAATACCCGGAAAAACACACTGACAAAATTAGACAATCCGATCGATACACTGAGTTCCCAATACAACCCAGAAAATAAAACTCTGGAATAAATATTAAAATATTCCTAGGAAAACCAGCACTGCTTACTAAGAATTACAGTGCAAACTTCGATGCACAACAAGACAAAACTGCCGCGGAACCGCCGCATGAGCATGCTCATGCCGCGGATCCGCGGCGCCTTTAAGGAATCAGGCCATCGAATTTTGCAGTAACCCTTACAATCACCTGCTGATTTTTCTGCATATTTTTAATCTACAAAAATCCACATTTTACAGAATTGTCCAGAGAGCATTTTAAAGTCGGGGTTTTGGGTCGATCGGACTTCTAACTCCGTCAACGCATCGCCTAAGGCTCTAGCTAGGCTCTGATACCACTGTAGGGTTCCTAAGCACTCTAATAGAGTCTCACAAGGCATCAAACATGGCCAATTAAAATTTTACAAGTGCCTACAAACCCTAATACGGATCGTTAACTAGATAATGAGGCGATGCAAGCATGTAAACGGAAATATAGCTAAAGGGAAGGGGCTACAACCTTTGTAGATCCGGTCCTCCACCTCCATGGCTCCGTGATGAAGTCCTCTCCGCTGTCCAAATCGAACCATGACTCTCACGGTGGTTTCATCGGAGAAATAGGCGGGCTAGGTCGTCGACAACGTGCCGAAGACGATCTACGTCGAGGCATCACTAGATCAAGCTCCACCTTCACCAAGCCATGAAAACTTGTGAAGGAAACACCCTATACTACTTGGCAAGAGGTAGAGGATGAAGAAATAGGAAGTGGGTTCACTTTAGAATTGGATTTCTCACACTTTTTCATCACTTGCCATTGATGTAGCAAGCTTTCTTCATGGAAGAAGAAGATGAAGAAGAAGAAGATATGATAAGTCTTAAAGAAAAATGAAAAAGAATTAATTCTTATCATCTTCTAACCTTAGTTAAGTGTAGAGAATGAATTAGGGTTAGTTTAAATGGTTAGGGTTAAGTATAAGACAAGAATGGAGACTAAGTCAAAACTTCATGAATGTTCAACTAAAAACAAAACAAGTAACCATTCATTTATCCTTTTCATTTTCCAAAATGAATAAATAAATAAGATAAATGAATAAGTAATTAAGTAAACAAAACCCTAATCATTAACTTAACCATAGTTTAATTCTTTACACTTAACCAAATAAGCATGTATCATCAAACATGATATAATCATGTGCACAAAAGTATATCACATATACAACTTGCACAATTCAAGTGAGAAAATCCTTTTTAAAGTGAACCAATACTAGTTAATGCAAAGTAATATATCAAATATATATAATTATGCATTAAATCATTAAATCAACACTTGATTCAATGATCCGGTCATGTCGCATATAACCGACTAGTATTCAATGTATCGGCTTCTCGAATCAATCCTTGATTCGATAACCAGGTTATATCGCATATAACCAATCGATACATTCGTCGCGAGAATGGAATACGGTATCACATACATGAATTATTCTCGGTCCTACACATATCTCATATGCGCTCCTATTTCGTTTCGCTTAAACCAGGAAACCTCTGTGTAGGACTCTAAAGACTCGTCAATACGCCGGCAGCAGATGATGATCATATCAAGCACCCACAAGCCACAAACGGTCTGCTAAACGTAACGGCCACCCGGGTATTGAGCGATCAGAAGATCGACGAGCAAGCCCGCTCACACTCCTGTGAATCCAACCAGTAACACTTACCGTACAGTCCGGTCTGTTCGTCTAATATGTCGTATATCTCGCCTAGGGATGGTGAACGTCAAACCCCAGTAGCTCGATAAGTCATGCCGACTTGAGGTCCATAACATTCGTGAAACTACTGATAACTATTACCAGTATATCACTGCAACCCTGGCCAGGGATTTCCTGTTATGGCCAGTCGAGCATAGCGCAACATCAACCCCCAATACCGGGAGAGACGAATCCCCTCCTATCGCTCATTGCCTCCATGTGAATCGGGACTGTGCCCAAAAACCACCTGTTTGCACGACTCAGTAGAGCCGTGGTAGGGTTGAAATCAAAGCACAGTGGGAGACACACAAGACTCTATGACGATCTCGGGTCAACAGACTAAGCTGTACCAGTGTCACCAGAGAACTGCCATCTGACGTGAGGTATAATACCATCTGGGAGTTCTCGGCGAGTCCGTTCAGTGTACCCAGTCTCCACTGAGCACCCGTATACCATCTCTGATGTCAAACACCAATGGATATGTGATCATCCATCGCCCATCACATGGGTCGAGAAGATACACGCTAGTCTACTCTGGAATATCGATGCCCCGTCTCGATATTCCCACGACTAGGAACAATGAAGGATGTACTCATTGACTACCCAGGCCCCATTAGTATGATCTGCATCATAGTCCTGGAAGTCGAGTACTAATCCTAAGGGCTTTATCAACATGTAATCAGAGAAACAGAAAGTATACATGTTAAGACAAAGAGTAACCAGATAGCGTACTATCATGTCGAGCAAGAAAGTCCTACCTATATATGTCCCAGCAACCACTGCAATATACATCCAATGTACAGTAATGGCCTCTAGGGCATACATATAACTAACATGATGCTCATAGACGAACGGATCGGACTGTACGGATATTGTCACTGACAGGCTCAGTAGGGTGTCAGGATGAGTTCTCTCATCGACGTCCCTTTTGGTCAATACCTGGTATCCCGTTACGTATTGGCTAATACCTCTGACGTGCTAGTGGTTAAATCCACAACCAAAGTATTGACGAGTCTTTAAAGTCCTCCACAAACCAGTTTCTTAAGTTTCGGGCGAAACGCTGTAGAGGCCGTATGGAAATATGGCAGGGTTCGATCAGATACGCGCGATATTGCACGGATCATGATCGGACGTATTTTACTAGCGGGCTTTGGTTTAAGCCGGATCCTAGTATTGTACAGTGTAGATTTTGTCTCTTTGCATTTGTATTCAGTGGGAATACAAATAAGGGCATGTATATGCAGTCGCGGGGTTTTCCTATAATTTATTACGGGATCAGTTTTCTGAAGTTGCCAGTTCATTTTCCGGTTTCGGCCGTTTTCCTTTATTCCTTCTCGGCCGGACTTTTCCGATGGAAGGGGTTATTTGCAAGTGTACAAATAACATTTGTGGAGGGGTTATTTGTTTATGTGGCTTCATAATCATGAGATTCTTTTTCTATCTCATCCATTGCATTTATTATGATGGGCTTTGATTTGGAAATGGGTGTAACACATATTCCTTTTTAATCACACCATTTCTTCACATGCTTTTCTTCTTGCATTTTTGCTCCACCATTCTTCATAAGGGGCCGGCCACACAAATGAGAAAAGGAGATTCATTTTGTGGTGGTGGAAAATATTATCTCATTCTTTGCTTGTTGCAAAAATTCCAAACCCCTCTCCAAAGCTCATCTCTTCTCCATTTTCATCAAAGGCAACATCATAACCCTAAATGAGACAATGGATTTCTACACTAGTCTACAACATTCCTTGGACGCGTCGGCTAGCCAACTTCGCGCCCGAGTTGCCTCGGTCCAGAGGTGGGAGCCCGTAAAAGAACCCGGCGATGTGGTGCCCGTTTCGACGAAGAGGCGACGACCGGAGATTCCGTGAGGAGATCGGAGTGGAGACGAAGACCGAAGGACACGGATCGCTTGGTATAGCTACTCTACTCTTTTTTCTTGTTTGCTGGAGTTAGGTTAATGGCCCGATCCGGGATTTTAGTGCGCGGTGGTACCGGTTTCTAAGTTCTAGAAAAGTTTTGTTTCCGCATTCCGACGTCGGATTGACGGCCGGAGCGCCGCCGTGCACTTTCACTGGTATCAGAGCCACGCCATTAACCTAGTGTAGCTTGCTCTAACGTGTTTACAAGTTCGATCGAACGGATTTTCCAAAAACCACATTTCCATGTCGCACTTTCTGTCGAATTTTTCTTTGCTCTAAAAATTATTTGGTATATTGGAAAATTACGTGCAGGATTTTTTATGAATTCTGTGAAAATTTGTGTAACGTTTTGAAAATCGTTTCGGTGAAATTTCGAAAAATCGGTAAAATAAGGTGGGTTTTCTGTAAAAAGTCAAAATACAAATATCTTATTATAAAAATTAAATATACATATTTTAGCTATGTAATTGCTATTATTTGGTGTTTATTGAGCCGGTGGTGAAATTTCAAATTTTCTGAAAAAAATTATTTTATTATTATTTTAAGCCGTCACTAATACATTTAATTAGGGAAAATTACAAATTGGAATGAGTTCAAACAAATTTTATGCATCATAAAACATTAAATAAAATATTATCATGTGGTTTTTGGAATAAAATCGTTTGCTAAAACGGTTTAGAAAATATCGAAGAAAAAGGCTTTTTTCGGTGAAATTAGTGATAATGGGAATTGGGGTTTAGCATTTATCTTTTTCCTAACCCACACACCCACACCTCACCCTCTCTCCCCCCTCCCCATATGGCCTGCCCCACCATGACAGCCCTCCCCCTCTCCCTCTCTCCAATCACTTCTTTGGTCAAAAGAAAAGAAAAGAAAAGAGTAGAAAATGATATAATTTGAGTTGACTTTGACTTGAACTAACTTTCTCCACCTCACTCTCGCTCCTCCCTCACCCAACCCCCCACATTTCTGGCTGAAACCAGCAGCCCCCTAACAGCCCCCTTTTCCTCTCTCCTCTCTTTGTTCCATCAAAGAAAATCCAAAGAAAAATCCACTAAAAATCAAGCAAAAATCCAAATCAAAATCCAACTCCTACCCATTTCTCATTAGCCATTCTAGCACGGATCTAGGGATCAAAATGGCATTTTAGGAGGCTAGATCTTGAGCTTGATCTCATGGGAGGTATAATCTCATGCTTTTGCTAAATTTGTTATCTAGTTGCTTAATCTAAGTTAATTAAGTGTTTAATTAGGTGTTTAAGAAAGAAAAAGGGTTTTGAATTGAAGTTTGAAATTTCAAGTGTATGGTTTTGAATGAAGATTAGGGCTTGAGCATTTGATTAGGATTGTGATGGGTAGATTAACATATAATTGCTTGCTAAAATCAAATCTAGTTGCTAGTTGCATTTTTGTTAATTTAAAATTGTGATAAGTATATATATTGCAAACTAGTTTTTGTAAATATTGTGTTAAATTGAGAATTAAAATATGGTAAGGCTTTCATCATGTCTTTGGCATGTTAATGAGTATTTTAACACCTTAGGTTGTGCGAAACCTAGTCTAGTTGTTGAATTATGTATTGTTGCTTTAAAAGTGTTAAAATTGGGTAAAATTGTAAACTAGAATTTTGGGTTTAATGGAATTTAATGAGATTAAATTATGGAAATTGTTTTTATGACTTATTTAAGATATTTAATAAATATATTGGCCGCTACATTCATTTAAATATCCTGCTTTGTACAAAAACGGCGAATTGTGCTTGCTATATTTTCGGAAAAATGACTTTTTAAGTGAAATTGGGGGTTTTGTGAGTTTTAACCTAGTTTATATTAAAATTAGTGTTCGTGAATGTGCAAATGAGTGTGATTGGATTTTTCTCGATGGTTTGACGTTTGTACATCGACATCGAGGGTTGGTTTGACTATTCTTGCATGCGTAGGCGATAGGTTTGGACCTATGCGTGATACGCGTGCCAATTTGATTTTCGTATGCCGTTTCGACGTCGAATTTAGTTTTAATGTGATACGGTGCGTTATGATATGTAGTTACCCCATGTGGACTTCGAGACGACAAGCAAGCGCGTGGCGACGTCGGCACCGGCTAGCGAGGACCAGGTGAGTAGATTTTTATCTACGGGGAGAAGTCGGGTGGATGGCGTATAGCACTCCCGCAGTTCGTGGTGATGTACACGGACACGTATACACACATATATATATTGGTTATATTATTGTTTGAGTTATTGATGATAAATATGGATATTTGGTGTTCTTGGATGATTGAGTGTCGCGAAACCCTAGAGTAGCGGTCGCACCACACTTGCACACACCCACCCATACTTGCATACTTTCTTCTTTCTTTTGTGCTTATTCGGGAATATATAGTTATGTGTTCACATAGGTATGGGACTGTGTGTTCACATACTGATTTGAGGATAGAACTTGGGATTTATGATGAGTCGATGAGATTTGATTTGAGGCCGTGAGATCAGTGATATAGCGGGGTTCGTATTTGAGATACGACATGACGTTGTAGCGGGTCCTTGACGTAGTTTTTACACACGTGCATGCATACTTAGGCGATATCAGTATTGTACTAGACGTAGATCAGTACCAGATCATAATATTGATAAAGAGGATACCAGGTGAATAGTATGATGAATGTGATTTTGACACGTACCCAGAATTGGAGGATGCCGTACGACGGATTTACGTACGAGCTATATCTTGATGATTGATCCGCACTCTTGACTTGGGATGTCTGATTATAGATATGGTATCGGATATGATATTATTGAGACGGGATCACCGACTAATATATATACAGGTATGTATATGTATCGACTCAGACGTTAGGCGGCTTCCTTACCTGTAGTCCAGCTTGTTAGCTTAGCCCTTTAGTTTAGTTTAGTTGTTAGATTAGATTCGATTCTTACCTATTTCAAAGCTTACGAATCATGCGTATTTTAAAAGACAGGTCAAGGGATTCTACGGATATTTCAAAAACGTATCTTTTCTTAAAAACACCGTAGCCCCTATTTTCAAAACCCCATGATTCGTGTTATTTCTAAAGGCACCATTTGTAGGACTTATATTAGATTAGTGCAGATTAGTTATAGTTGCGTCTAGTATTCAGCTCCCGCTCATTTTTACTGTTCGCTCCGCATCGCATACTTATATTATAATTTCTTATTGCATTATTAATATCATGCTGCTAGGACACCAGCACCATTACCGATGACGCGTATGTACCACGTACACTTACTTGCCGGCTCACACACATCTTCATCGGTAATTGACATGTCACGAACACTTTAGAAAATACTATTTCATTTGACATAGGTTGTTAGCTAATAGTTTAGACATGATATTAGTGTACTTGCCTTATATGCCAGTTAGACATTGTAGTTATTGCCTACTACTTCATGCATGTTATTATTCACTGTTGTGTCGCATTCATGGATTCTCATGCCTATATTCACTGTTTACATGCTATTGATGACTTGGATTCGGATTTCATGAGATTTCTTGGATTTGGAGGAAAACCGCAAAAACATAAATAAACCTTTTCTCCCTTTTAAAATAAAAAGTGCGGTTTTCCCATGATGTATGAGTCGTCCACCATGAGTTTGCTGATGGATTTCGAGACCCGATTCGAGGAGTGGAGGAACCGTTTCGGGTACATGGTGGGCCCGGTGCGGTACCCCGGAGCAAGAGGAATGTGGTGTTGACGTTGAGCCCGGCAGGAGAGCACTACCGACCGGTGATATTACCCGACGCGTCGGATATCCGGAGGATACCGTCGTGGTCTTGAGATGGATGGTAGGGGCCGGTCTGGACTGACGGCGCCCTAGATATTGAGATTAATACATTGATATTTCGAGACAGTGAGATTTATGTTTTGTGTCGATGCTAGACACTGTTGATACTGATTTCATTTATGATACCTCAGTTTAAAAATACGAAGGAAAACTCACTAATTTATGAAAACAGTTTCTTCATTTACATGTATTCTGTTTTCATGCATTCATACCTCATTCATATGATATATTGCTATCTGAGGCACTGACACGGGCACATGAGTTTACACTCGGGTTAGATATTTACCCTAGCCATTGTTATAGACTGCATGTTTTATACATTTTTGAGGATATATTATGATCATTGACCTAGGATTACGTTATTTATGCGATTTCTGTGCGTAGATGTTTTTCTACTCACGAGTTGGCAACTCACCCCCGTTGTGCCACAGTTCTTGCAGGTTTCGCCGTACAGGTTTCATTACGGCTTTGCTGGCACTATTTCCATTTCCGGGTGGCTTGCTAGTAGGTGGGTTATTTGTATCTTACCCATCATTATATCTTGTATATTATTATTCTGTTGTATCTATAAGTTCCATCAACCAAACATGTATTTATTTTTGAGATAGAGACCAGTGATGTTATTCCTTCGACCTTAGAGTCGCGCGTTATATTTCTGTGGATTTCTGGTGGTTTTGAATTTCCTTTTGAGTTTTGATCCTCGCCGTTGGCGTTGTATATTATATTGCTTGTGTGGTTGTGACCGTCGATTGACGAAGAGCTAGCTCCCGCTTGGGGATGCCTTTTTCTTGATTTCGTACACTATTAATGTTGTATCCCGTTTGGGAGCCAGTATTTACAAAGGAGACTCTGCCGAAATTTTCAGTAAATTTTTGATGTTTTAAAAACCGCATAATTCGGCTTATGCTATTGAAATTACTTGCTTTAAGTTGGTTTTTCTTGCACTTTACTACTTTTCTTGGTTTGGATTTCTGGGTTTTCGGTTTACTTAGATTACGTACGCCTCGAGACGTTCGTAGTTTAAGTGCCGTTCATGTTCCGTACATTCGGGTCGTGACAAAGTTGGTATCAGAGCGTTAGGTTTTAACCTTCGGAGCGTAGGATGACCCTTGGTTGATGGAATAGATGACTAAAGTAGAGTGACGTACCGTTGATATATTCCACGGCATATTTACGACACGCCACTCCACTTATGAAGCCTTAGGATGTACATTTCCTTGTTCAGTATTATATTCCTTCCTGATCTAGCCTCATCGGTACCAGTTTGGTTTTGCTGCTACGGTTACGGCAGGGAGAGCTACGGCTAGAGTTGCGGTCAGCACAAGCTCGTCACGAACGAGGACTGACCAGGGCGAAATTCCGGCGACATACGATTGCAGAGATGTATCTTTTTACTGTGTTTCCGCGCCACGAGCGTTTGGCGGATCGCCTTTATGAGGTTACTCGGATGTGCTGATCGACACTAGAGGATTGAGCCAATGATAGAGGCCAGCCAGATCTTGATGACCGTTGGTGTGTTGCTTATTCATGACGATCGAGGCACTGTTCAGCATGCAGACGAGCGAGCCAGTTATTGCTGCGAACGACGAGATATTGCCCCAGATGCTGGAATTCGTGCAGGACGAGTTGTACTAAGAGATGATAGGAGGTCGCTAGTCATCGAGGATGAATGACTAGGACATGTGGATCGTTTGCTTACCCCGATGCGAGGTCATCAGATAAATTGATTTCAGCTAGAGACGACTTCACGCAGAGACATGAGGGTCGACAGAGATGATCGAATGTCGGAAACCTATTATTCCAAGTTTAAAGTAGTCGGAAAGACATACAGGAAATTCTATGGTCCCTCTAGAAGAATGAAACCCTAACTCGACTTAATGACCGTGTGAAAGCCTTTGAACCTTCGGGTTTGCGGCAGCTCTACGGCGCCATTAGTGAGGCTTGGGTTTGCCCTTCTCCGGCTGGACCACCGATGCTGTAGTATATATATTCGATACTATTAAACTGTGCCCAAGATGTTGAGCTCTTGGGGGATTATGAGGTTTTGACGAATCGATCGAATGGTTCGACTTCAATCGGATGCTTGGTGGTCTGATGCATTCTTGGGAGACTCCAGATACGAGGATAGTCGTTAGAGCTCAGTCCATGCAGCCGCGATGAGACGAGTCCAAAGAAGACGACATTAGAGAAAAGTGGAGTAAGAGGTTCGCACCAGATTTAGATGAGATGACGTTCCACTCCGCCGACATCAGAGAGGCGATGCGCATGCCGAGGCATGGTACTTGGACTTACCTTCTAGAAGGAGTCGCGATGAGTATGCAGTCGTTCCAGATCAAGATGCAGATATAGGAAAGGAAAATGACTTCCGGACAGTTGGCAGAGACGAGACATGGAAGAGACCGTGAGCAGGATTCCTTCCAGGACACTGCTGCAATGATACTTACACCCAGGATCAGAGGTGTCACGTACATTCAGAGAGCCAGAGGCCGACGCCAGTGATATGCTGTCTTACGAGTGGTCGTGATGATTGACCGGGAGATGACAAGAGACGTGCCAGAACTGGATCATCCCCGTTAGCACACCCAACAGGGCCGATGAGCCGATGGACCGAAAGATTGGTAATTCACAGTGAAGACCTTGACCCAGGAGTGGTCATGGTTACGCACACCAGCAGGCCAGAGTTCATGATCATCGACGAGACGTCCCATTAGTGACCGTGACAGTTGGCCCGAGATTCTTAGAGGATGCACTTGAGCGATACTATTCCGCCATTATTGATTTCGATGTTTGGGTGATTTATTCGCATGATTTGATTTTGATGATTGAGGATTTACGATCTTTGCACAGTGTTGCACTTGATATCGTTTTCGTGCTTGGGTTTCACATATTTGTGATTTTACGGTTTTAGACATTTGAGTTGATTTTGTGCGTATGCACACACACGATTTGGTTCCTGCACTCTGTATAGTTTATATATGCTTGCAGTACAGTGATACGCCTTTTGTGCACTTAGATGCACTGGACTTTGATTTCGATGGTGATGTTCGATATTTGTTTTGTGCACCTCGTGCACCTGATTTGATTTTGCGCATGTTCGGCGCCTGATATTGGATTTCATGATTTCATGCATGATGGATGCCCCTGGTTTTGGGTTTTCGCACATGTTGAGCGCATGTCTTGAGATGCGATTTTGGTGCACACCAGATGCACTAAACCGAGATTTTTCGTGCATGTCAGATGCACCTGATTTTGCTGTCAGGCACACATGTTGCCTACGATAGATGTTTCATGCACACCCGATGCACTTAGATGTTATTTCTGTGCGCATGTATGGCACATTCATGGATTTTGATTTCCATGCGCACCAGACGCACGTAGCATTCATGTGCATATTTTGGGGATTGATTTCGTATAGAGCAGTACGTTTTTATGATATTGCTATGTGCTTTCGTACTGAGCAGGACTAGTCAAAGGACAGTACCTGAAAATATTTTGCATGCATTGATAGTTATTGAAGGGATTTCCAAAAAAAAAAAAGCGAGCTACAGCCTCAGTATTTACCTACGTGTCTGATACGACACGAAATGTTTAAAACAAGGAGACCCTTCTAAATTGTTCCAAAACGGCGGAACGTACATTTCAAACGAAGGTATATATGTATATAGTTATTTTCTTATGATAGACGTCCGCCACTGTGCAGTGTTATACGCGTTGCACAGCGACTTAAAGAGATTTGGCATGCATTTCCTTCAGATACTTACATATATATATTCGATATTTACATGTATAGTTTCGAGTTATATCATACTGATTTTCATTTTGGATTTAGACATTGTGTCTTCACCATGACTCCGATGATTGCGGGATGCTGGATGGAGTTTTGATTTGAGTTATATGCTTATTTTTTACGCGCATGCGCTGCGCTACGATTTGTTTTATGTATTTATGATTTCGGAGCCCCGATAACTTGATGGTTTTGCTTAGATGTTTTAGTATTTGGGGGGAGTTTTAATTTAAATTCGGGGACCGAATTTCTTTAAGGGGGGAAGATTGTAACGTTTTGAAAATCGTTTCGGTGAAATTTCGAAAAATCGGTAAAATAAAGGGGTTTCCTGTAAAAAGTCAAAATACAAATATCTTATTATAAAAATTAAATATACATATTCTAGCTATGTAAATGCTATTATTTGGTGTTTATTGAGCAGCTGGTGAAATTTCAAATTTTCTGAAAAAAATTATTTTATTATTATTTTAAGCCGTCACTAATACATTTAATTAGGGAAAATTACAAATTGGAATGATTTCAAACAAATTTTATGCATCATAAAACATTAAATAAAATTTTATCATGTGATTTTTGGAATGAAATCGTTTGCTAAAACGGTTTAGAAAATATCGAAGAAAAAGGCTTTTTTCGGTGAAATTAGTGATAATGGGAATTGGGGTTTAGCATTTATCTTTTTCCTAACCCACACACCCACACCTCACCCTCTCTCCCCCCTCCCCATATGGCCGGCCCCACCATGACAGACCTCCCCCTCTCCCTCTCTCCAATCACTTCTTTGGTCAAAAGAAAAGAAAAGAAAAAAGTAGAAAATGATATAATTTGAGTTGACTTTGACTTGAACTAACTTTCTCCACCTCACTCTCTCTCCTCCCTCACCCAACCCCCCACATTTCTGGCCGAAACCAGCAGCCCCCCAACAGCCCCCTTTTCCTCTTCTCCTCTCTTTGTTCCATCAAAGAAAATCCAAAGAAAATCCACTAAAAATCAAGCAAAAATCCAAATCAAAATCCAACTCCTACCCATTTCTCATTAGCAATTCTAGCACGGATCTAGGGATCAAAATGGCATTTTAGGAGGCTAGATTTTGAGCTTGATCTCATGGGAGGTATAATCTCATGCTTTTGCTAAATTTGTTATCTAGTTGCTTAATCTAAGTTAATTAAGTGTTTAATTAGGTGTTTAAGAAAGAAAAAGGGTTTTGAATTGAAGTTTGAAATTTCAAGTGTATGGTTTTGAATGAAGATTAGGGCTTGAGCATTTGATTAGGATTGTGATGGGTAGATTAACATATAATTGCTTGCTAAAATCAAATCTAGTTGCTAGTTGGATTTTTGTTAATTTAAAATTGTGATAAGTATACATATTGCAAACTAGTTTTTGTAAATATTGTGTTAAATTGAGAATTAAAATATGGTAAGGCTTTCATCATGTCTTTGGCATGTTAATGAGTATTTTAACACCTTAGGTTGTGCGAAACCTAGTCTAGTTGTTGAATTATGTATTGTTGCTTTAAAAGTGTTAAAATTGGGTAAAATTGTAAACTAGAATTTTGGAGTTAATGGAATTTAATGAGATTAAATTATGGAAATTGTTTTTATGACTTATTTAAGATATTTAATAAATATATTGGCCGCTACATTCATTTAAACATCCTGCTTTGTACAAAAACGGCGAATTGTGCTTGCTAGATTTTCGGAAAAATGACTTTTTAAGTGAAATTGGGGTTTTTGTGAGTTTTAACCTAGTTTATATTAAAATTAGTGTTCGTGAATGTGCAAATGAGTGTGATTGGATTTTTCTCGATGGTTTGACGTTTGTACATCGACATCGAGGGTTGGTTTGACTATTCTTACATGCGTAGGCGATAGGTTTGGACCTATGCGTGATACGCGTGCCAATTTGATTTTCGTATGCCGTTTCGACGTCGAATTTAGTTTTAATGCGATACGGTACGTTATGATATGTAGGTACCCCATGTGGACTTCGAGACGACAAGCAAGCGCGTGGCGACGTCGGCACCGGCTAGCGAGGACCAGGTGAGTAGATTTATATCTACGGGGAGAAGTCGGGTGGATGGCGTATAGCACCCCCGCAGTTTGTGGTGATGTATACGGACACGTATACACACATATATATATTGGTTATATTATTGTTTGAGTTATTAATGATAAATATGGATATTTGGTGTTCTTGGATGATTGAGTGTCGCGAAACCCTAGAGTAGCGGTCGCACCACACTTGCACACACCCACCCATACTTGCATACTTTCTTCTTTCTTTTATGCTTATTCGGGAATATATAGCTATGTGTTCACATAGGTATGGGACTGTGTGTTCACATACGGATTTGAGGATAGTACTTGGGATTTATGATGAGTCGATGAGATTTGATTTGAGGCCGTGAGATCGGTGATATAGCGGGGTTCGTATTTGAGATACGACATGACGTTGTAGCGGGTCCTTGACGTAGTTTTTACACACGTGCATACATACTTAGGCGATATCAGTATTGTACTAGACGTAGATCAGTACCAGATCATAATATTGATAAAGAGGATACCAGGTGAATAGTATGATCAATGTGATTTTGACACGTATCCAGAATTGGAGGATGCCGTACGACGGATTTACGTACGAGCTATATCTTGATGATTGATCCGCACTCTTGACTTGGGATGTCTGATTATAGATATGGTATCGGATATGATATTATTGAGGCGGGATCACCGACTAATATATATACAGGTATGTATATGTATCGACTCAGACGTTAGGCGGCTTCCTTACCTGTAGTCCAGCTTGTTAGCTTAGCCCTTTAGTTTAGTTTAGTTATTAGATTAGATTCGATTCTTACCTATTTCAAAGCTTACGAATCATGCGTAATTTAAAAGACTGGTCAAGAGATTCTACGGATATTTCAAAAACGTATCTTTTCTTAAAAACACCGTAGCCCCTATTTTCAAAACCCCATGATTCGTGTTATTTCTAAAGGCACCATTTGTAGGACTTATATTAGATTAGTGCAGATTAGTTATAGTTGCGTCTAGTATTCAGCTCCCGCTCATTTTTACTGTTCGCTCCGCATCGCATACTTATATTATAATTTCTTATTGCATTATTAATATCATGCTGTTAGGACATCAGCACCATTACCGATGACGCGTATGTACCACGTACACTTACTTGCCGGCTCACACACATCTTCATCGGTAATTGACATGTTACGAACACTTTAGAAAATACTATTTCATTTGACATAGGTTGTTAGCTAATAGTTTAGACATGATATTAGTGTACTTGCCTTATATGCCAGTTAGACAATGTAGTTATTGCCTACTACTTCATGCATGTTATTATTCACTGTTGTGTCGCATTCATGGATTCTCATGCCTATATTCACTGTTTACATGCTATTGATGACTTGGATTCGGATTTCATGAGATTTCTTGGATTTGGAGGAAAACCGCAAAAACATAAATAAACCTTTTCTCCCTTTTAAAATAAATAAAAAGTGCAGTTTTCCCATGATGTATGAGTCGTCCACCATGAGTTTGCTGATGGATTTCGAGACCCGATTCGAGGAGTGGAGAAACCGTTTCGGGTACATGGTGGGCCCGGTGCGGTACCCCGGGGCAAGAGGAATGTGGTGTTGACGTTGAGCCCAGCAGGGGAGCACTACCGACCGGTGATATTGAAAGGTTCCTAGGCACCCTATAGAGATCTCACAAGGCATCGAACATGCCAATTTCAAAAATTATGGGTGCCGCGAAACCCTAACGCGGATCTTAGACTAGAATTCTAGGCGAAACACAAAACTATTTAACTACTTAACTAGAAGTGAGAAGCTACAACCTTTGTAGATCCGGATTTCCACTTCCTTAGCTCCACATGGGTGTCCTCTCGCTGTCCATCATGAATCCCAAACCCAATCGTCGGCTTCATCGGAGAAACGGGCGAGCTAGGTCGTCGGCTTCGTGTCAAAGACGATCTACGTCGAGGTTGCACTAGTTCAAGCTCCGACTTCACAAAGTTGTGAAACTTGTGAAGAAAACACCCAAAACAACTTGGCAAGAGGTAGAGGGTGAAGAAATAGGAGGTGGGTTCACTTTAGAATTGGATTTCTCTCACTAGAACTCAAGTTGCCATTAAAGTAGCAAGCTTTTTCTTTTTAGAAGAAGAAGAAGATGAAGCTAGTTATGATAAGTTCTCTTTTAAAAATGAAAAGAAAATACAAATTTATCATAACTTTAACTAGGGTTAAGTGTAGAGAATAAACCATGGTCATTTGAGTGGGTTAGGGTTAAGCATGAAGACAAGAATGGTTAGCAAAGTCAAAGCTTCATGAAGCTTCAATATGAAACAAAAATTGCCACCATTTTCATCTTAAAGTTTATCCAAATAAATGAATAAACAAATAAATGAATAAATGCATAATCAAAACCCTAATCTCAAGTTAACTATGGTTTAATTCTATACACTTAACCATATGATCAAGTATCATCAAACATGATACAAATATGTGCACAAAAGTATATCACATATACAATGTGTAAATCAAGTGAGAAAAATCCGTTTAAAAATGAACCAATACTAGTTAATGCAAAGTAATATATCAAATATATAATTATACATTAAATCATTAAATCAACACTTGATTCAATGATCCGGTCATGTCGCACATAACCGACTAGTATTCAATGCATCGATTTATCGAATCAATGATTCGATAACTAGGTCATATCTCATACAACCAATCGAAACATTAATCGCGAGAATCAAATACGGTATCACATACACGCATTATTCTCGGTCCCGCACATATCTCATATGCACTCCTATTTCGTTTCGCTTGAGCTAGGAAACCTCTGTGTAGGACACTAAAGACTCGTCAATACGCCGGTAGCAGATAATGATCATATCAAGCACCCACAAGCCGCAAGCGGTCTGCTAAACGTAACGGCCACCCGGGTATTGAGCGATCAGAAGATCGACGAGCTAGCCCGCTCACACTCCTGCGAATCCGACCAGTAACACTTACCATACAGTCCGGTCTCTTCGTCTGATATGTCGCATATCAAGTCTAGGGGTGGTAAACGTCAGACCCCAATAACCCGATAAGTCGTGCCGATGTGAGGCTCATAACGGGTCGAGAAACTACTGGTAACACTTACCAGCAAATCTCTGATCATCCCTGGCCAGGGACTTCCCTGCTACGGCCAATCGAGCACTGCGCAACATCAACCCCCAATACCGGGAGAGACGAAACCCCTCCTATCGCTCATTGCCTCCATGTGACTCGGGACTGTGCCCAAAGACCACCGTTTTGCACGCCCTCATGGACGTGGTAAGGTGGAGATCAAAGCACAGTGGGAATCACACAAGACTCTATGACGATCTCGGGTCTACAGACTAACCTGTACAAGTGTCACCTGAGAACTGCCATCTGACGTGAGGTATAATACCATCTGGGAGTTCTCAGCGAGTCCGTCCAGTGTACTCAGTCTCCACTGAGCACCCGTATACCATCTCTGATGTCAAACACCAATAGATATGGGATCATCCATCGCCCATCATATGGGTCGAGAAGCGTATACGCTAGTCTACACTGGTATATCGATGCCCCGTCTCGATACACCCACGACTAGGGACCTTGAAGGATGTACTTATGGACTACCATGTCCCCACTAGTATGATCTGCATCATAGTCCAGGTAGTCAAGTACATATCCTAAGGGCTTTACCAACATGTAACTATAAGACAGTATAAAGAGACTAGTGTACATGTTAAGATAAAGAGTAACCAGATAGCATACTATCATATCGAGCAAGAAAGTCATCTCTATATTTGTCCAAGCATCCAATATAATATACATCATCTGTACAATACTGGCCTCTAGGGCATACATACAACTAACAATCTCCCACTTGCACTAGGGCCAGCTGCTGTAGTATCGCATACCGAGCATACCGAAGAGTCTCTCAAACTGTATCTGGGGAATGGCCTTCGTGAGTGGATCCGCGGTGTTGTTCTTCGTGTCAACCCTCCTGACCTCGATCTCCCGGCGATCAACTATCTCCCGGATCAGGTGATACCGCCTCAAAATATGCCTGGATCGCTGATGGGACCTGGGTTCCTTGGCCAAAGCCACCGCTCCATTGTTATCGCAATACAAAGGTATTGGATGCTCAATGGATGGAACCACTCCAAGTTCAGTAATGAACTTCTTGATCCAGACAGCCTCTTTAGCAGCATCGTTGGCAGCGATGTATTCAGCCTCCATCGTCGAGTCTGCCACGGTTTCCTGCTTGGAACTCTTCCAGCTAACCGCCCCTCCGTAAAGGGTAAAGATAAAGCCCGACTGCGACTTAGAGTCGTCCTTATCACTCTGGAAGCTCGAATCGGTAAAGGACTCCACTTGGAGCTCTCTGTTACCATACACCAAGAACATATCTCTAGTCCTTCGCAAGTACTTAAGAATGCTCTTCACAGCTGTCCAGTGACTCTCTCCAGGATCAGCTTGATACCTGCTCACTACACTTAGTGAGTATGCTACATCGGGTCTGGTACATAGCATCGCATACATGATAGATCCTACTGCCGAAGCATAGGGTATCCCTTGCATGCGAGCTCTCTCCAAATCAGTCTTGGGAGACATCTCTTTGGAGAGAGTGACTCCAGAGATCGTGGGCAAGTTCCCACGCTTGGACTCTTCCATACTAAACCTCTTTAGTATGGTGTCAATGTACCTGGATTGGGACAATCCCAAAATCCTTTTGGATCTATCTCTATAGATCCTAATTCCCAATATGCAGGAGGCATCACCAAGATCTTTCATTGAGAATCTTTGTGATAAGAAGAGCTTGACCGCTTGCAGCATAGGAATATCATTTCCTATCAAGAGTATGTCGTCCACGTACAATACGAGGAAGACAACCTTACTCTTTGCCACCTTCTTGTAGATACAAGGTTCATCTGGATTTTTGACGAAATCAAACTCTTTGATAACGACATCAAAGCAGATGTTCTAACTCCGCGATGCTTGCTTTAATCCATAAATGGATTTAAGCAGCTTGCACACCTTCCCGCTGCTCCCACTGTCTACGAAGCCCTCTGGCTGAGTCATGTACACGCACTCTTCTAAATCACCATTTAGAAAGGCGGTCTTAACATCCATTTGCCAGATTTCGTAGTCATGAAAGGCAGCAATGGCAAGCATGATCCGGATGGATTTAAGCATAGCCACTGGAGAAAAGGTTTCGTCATAGTCCACACCTGGTCTTTGACGAAAACCCTTTGCTACAAGTCTAGCTTTGAAAGTCTCCACTTTCCCATCTACACCAAGTTTCTTCTTGAAGATCCACTTGCTCCCAATAGGTTTTACCCCTTCAGGAGCAACTTCTAAAGTCCATACTTTGTTGGTGTACATGGATTCCATCTCGGACCGCATAGCATCCAGCCATTTCACTGAGTCCCTACTCGTGATGGCCTGCTCGAAGCTAGTTGGGTCATCATCCTCCATGATGCAATCCTCGCTCCCTCCATCCATGAGAAAACCGTAGTATCTCTCAGGTTGGCGAGGAACCCTACTAGATCGGCGGAGTAGCTGGGGTTCATCGGGAACTACGGAATCCTCTGGTTCAACCAAATCTTCTGTTGTAGTCTGTGTCGCTGGAACCTCTTCCAGTTCTACCTCAATGCCACTTATCTGTTTCATAAGAAAACTTTTTTCTAAGAAAGTGGCATGTCGAGAAACAAACACCTTTTGTTCCTCGGGGTGGTAGAAGATATACCCTTGTGAATTTTTGGGATATCCTACAAACTTACATAAGACAGATCTTGCCTCGAGTTTGTCCGGATTTTGTCTTTTGACATAGGCTGGACAACCCCATATCTTAATATAATTAAGATGTGGTCTCTTCCCTTTCCATATCTCATATGGAGTGGTAGGCACTGATTTGGTAGGAACTCTATTCAATAGGTCCATGGCTGTCTCAAGCGCATATCCCCAGAAGGAAATAGGTAACTCAGCTGTACTCATCATTGAGCGCACCATATCTAATAGGGTGCGGTTTCTCCGTTCAGATACACCGTTGTGCTGTGGTGTATAAGGAGGAGTAAGCTGAGAGAGAATCCCATTCTCTTTTAGGAATTCCAGGAATTCATTGCTTAAGTATTCTCCTCCTCGATCAGATCGTAGGATTTTAATACTTTTTCCGGTTTGGTTCTCGACTTCTTGTTTATATTCTCTAAATTTCTCAAAAGTTCTGATTTGTGTTTCATCAGGAACACATATCCGAATCTAGAGAGATCGTCAGTGAATGTAATGAAGTACGAAGAACCATCCCTGGCATGTGTAGACATGGGACCGCATACATCACTATGTATCAGTCCCAAGAGTTCGGTAACTCTTTCTCCGTGTCCCGTAAACGGAGCTTTGGTCATCTTGCCTTTGAGACATGACTGGCAAGTGTCATAGGATGAAAATTCAAACGGATTTAAATATCCATCCTTATGCAACTTAGCCAGTCGTGTCGCATTGATGTGACCCAGTCTACAATGCCACAAGAAGGATTCGTTCAGTTCAGAACTCTTCCTCTTGTGTGTGTTTGTTATGCTCAGAACTGTTGATTGGTTTAGAACATAAATGCCATTGCACAACGTGCCTGATCCAACCAACTTTTGGTTACGGAAAATGTTCATAACATTATCCTGTAATACAAAATTATATCCCTCTTTACTCAGTAAAGAAACCGATATAATGTTGCATATCAGGTTCGGCATGTAATAGCATTCGTTCAGGACCAATGTATTACCAGTTGGTAATGTAAGGTGATATTCCCCGACAGTCTTAGCTGCAACAATTGCACCATTTCCGACTCTAATGTCATTATCACCTTCTCCAAGTTCTCTACCTTTCCTAAGCCCATGTAACTGATTACATATATGGGATCCTGACCCGGTATCTAATACCCAGGACGTGGAGCAAATGGAGAAACAGTTCTCTGTAATGAACACACCCGAAGAAAATGCATCAACATGTACTTTCTTCATTCGGGTGGCATGGGAATCCTGGTATTCCCCTATTTCCTGTTCATTCCTATAACTCTTATAAGAAGGAACGGAACCAACCTTCCCCAGCACAGTATAACATGCGGGTTCGGTCAAAACATCCATATTATTATCTTGTTTAAGGCATGAAATGGTCGCTACCTGGAGAGAGAGAGAAGAAAACACTTTAGCGTAAGCTCGTGCAAGATCAGATTGGTTATTATCTTATCTAATCAGGATGGCTCCCACTGCTTTTTATCAAATCTTCCTTCAAACCCTAAAAGGAAAGACTAGCCGGGATTAATTATACACTACAAGTTCGCCAATCTTTCAGCCAGGCCAGTGTCGGTACTTTGAGGGAGGTCCCCCGTGCTTTCGCACGAACCTAATTAATGTAAACCTCGTTTTTCCAGAGGCGTAACCTCGTTAACACCTTTCTAGACACCTACTTGATCGGCTAATTGTAATGTGTAAAACTCTCCCAGGAGTAACTCTTACTCCCAGTGGGTATCGGGATCCAACTATCTCATAGAAGGTATGCAATCTCATTGCAAATTTCAACACTTGAAATTCCCGATAATCTTTTGCCCCTAGCGTGCTATGACCTTGACGCATGCCAAACAACCCATAGTCCGCTAGTCAAGTTCAACCCGTCATTTCCTGATTGAATTAAACCCACCCGCACGACCCTTGACGCATGCCAAACAACGCCGTGCGAATACCCTAATCCAATCTGCATCATATGCATAAGCAGATAAATACTAGTTAGCTACCGTACACTACGTCTTGACGCATGCCAAACAACCGCAGCACGAATACTAAATAGTACTTATTTGAAATGACGGAGGGCTACGACAGGTTTTTCTGAAAACCTATTGCGTAATGAACTTGATATCGTTGTAGAATCAAATGGAATTTTGAAATGGAGTGATTTTGAGGTTTTTCTAGTTTTGCTAAAGGGGTCACTCCCGGTGAAGGGATCGTCGGCCCTTTCCTCGTCGAATGAGGTGCGGGATATATCATATATATCACTGTGCAAAGCAAAAACTCAAAAGCAATCAAGAGCAAACCGAGTGTGTAGCATCTGCCAGTTATTGCTAAAGGAGTCACTCCCGGTGAAGGGATCTCGGTCCTTTCCTCATCGAATAAGGTGCAGGGCATATCATATATACCGCTTTGCAAAGCAAAAACTGTAGCTACCTGTTTTATTTTAAAATTTGATTCTACAACATCTTAGGTTTCTTTTCTTTCATTAATCACATTAATGAAGTCCCATCATTTAAGTCACCTAAACATCACAGATAAATACGACGTACACTTATGCCATCCGCATTCGCCTAGATGTCCCCTCGTGCACCGTTAGGTTAGGTAACTAACGACAGAGCAGGACATGGCTAGTGCGGGTGCAAAACATAAGTAATGCCTATATAATATATCATATATACTATATACTGTATCTATCACAGAACATCACATGATCACATCACAGATAACGCAGCAGAAGAAACGTATGAAACATTGGATATACTAGGACGTCCGTGTTTTCAATACGAGCCAGGATAAAACACGGATTCCACGGTCGTGATGAATAGCCAATCCCACACCCCTAGACCCCTACGAGAGCGGCAAGCAACCCTGCCAATTCTAGGGTTAGGAGACCCGGACTCGACTCCTCGAGTTGGTCTCCCACTGGACCCCAGAACCCGGTTACTTGTGCTCCCCTCCTTGGGTCTATCCTAATGTGGAAAAGTAAATAATACACAAAAGGTGACATCTTCCGCTACCTGGAAGTGCCCCAAATAAAAGAATATTACATACAAGTTTTTACATGAATGAAAATGAAAAACACTCATCTCACATAAAAACCCCCGGCTATTCGAACACGACGATCCAATATAACATATCCAGCAACACATAACATCACATGTCATCAACGTAAGTAAGTATGCATACCCCAATTGTCGTTGACGTATAGCAACGAAACCGGCGATATGAACATACTACACTTACGGTCACAGAAAAGAAAGTGTCAAACTACAACAGTTGGAATCCGCAACTTCTTTAGACATCACATGCCTAATCAAATGAAATACTTAGACATCACATGCCTAACAATTATAAACCCCGCATTTTAGTCTCATTATCGAAAACTCTTTTCAATATCAAGTGAGACTAAACGGCTAGATTTATAACATTCATTCAGTTATCTCATAACTACTTGTGAATTCCAATTATTGTATCACATTCCAGATAAACAGAAAGTGTTAAACTTTCCGATCGAACATTCGAACACCCAAGTTTTCCCGATACAGTCCAACACATGAAATAAGTCTGGCAACATTTAGTTCGTGCCTCGGTACCAACGGTCCAGCCGTAGAAGGGTCAAGCCAACGCCTCACATGTGGCACGCCGTACTGCCCCAAACCCGAAGGTTCAAAGGGCAGTTCAAGACGGTCACATAATCGAGTTAAGGTTTGTTGTCTTCTGGAGGGTCTATCGCGTTACTTGCACTACTTAGAACGTCGTTAAACTACGGAAAAATCCAACTCTTGGAAATTTCCCGACAGGGGAAACATTGGGTATTTATATCCGATCGAACTTTTTAACATATTCAAAAGATTATCCGGAAAAACACAAAGACGAAATTTGATAATCCGATCGAAACTTTGATTCCCAATAGTACCCCAGAATACTCTTCTGTAGAGTCACAACAAAAATATCCCAGAAAATATAGCATTAAATAATATGAGTTACTGTGCAGAAATCATCATACAAGGGAACAGTAAGGCCGCGGAACCGCCGCATCATGCAAAGCACGTGCCGCGGTTCCGCGGTGGAAAAGTCGACTTAGGCCCTCGTATTTCACAGTAATTCAAATAACACCCTGCTTGATTTTCTGCATATTTTTAATTGACAAAAATCCCACTTTTTAGAAAATGTCCAGAGAGCTATTTTGGGGTAAGGTTTTCGGTTCGTCCGGCTTTCAAACTCCGTCTAGACATCGCCTAAGGCTCTAGCTAGGCTCTGATACCAGTGATAGGTTCCTAGGCACCCTATAGAGGTCTCACAAGGCATCGAACATGCCAATTTCAAAAATTATGGGTGCCGCGGAACCCTAACGCGGATCTTAGACTAGAATTCTAGGCGAAACACAAAACTAGTTAACTACTTAACTAGAAGTGAGAAGCTACAACCTTTGTAGATCCGGATTTCCACTTCCTTAGCTCCACATGGGTGTCCTCTCGCTGTCCATCATGAATCCCGAACCCAATCGTCGGCTTCATCGGAGAAACGGGCGAGCTAGGTCGTCGGCTTCGTGTCAAAGACGATCTACGTCGAGGTTGCACTAGTTCAAGCTCCGACTTCACAAAGTTGTGAAACTTGTGAAGAAAACACCCAAAACAACTTGGCAAGAGGTAGAGGGTGAAGAAATAGGAGGTGGGTTCACTTTAGAATTGGATTTCTCTCACTAGAACTCAAGTTGCCATTAAAGTAGCAAGCTTTTTCTTTTTAGAAGAAGAAGAAAATGAAGCTAGTTATGATAAGTTCTCTTTTAAAAATGAAAAGAAAATACAAACTTATCATAACTTTAACTAGGGTTAAGTGTAGAGAATAAACCATGGTCATTTGAGTGGGTTAGGGTTAAGCATGAAGACAAGAATGGTTAGCAAAGTCAAAGCTTCATGAAGCTTCAAGATGAAACAAAAATTGCCACCATTTTCATCTTAAAGTTTATCCAAATAAATGAATAAACAAATAAATGAATAAATGCATAATCAAAACCCTAATCTCAAGTTAACTATGGTTTAATTCTATACACTTAACCATATGATCAAGTATCATCAAACATGATACAAATATGTGCACAAAAGTATATCACATATACAATGTGTAAATCAAGTGAGAAAAATCCGTTTAAAAATGAACCAATACTAGTTAATGCAAAGTAATATATCAAATATATAATTATACATTAAATCATTAAATCAACACTTGATTCAATGATCCGGTCATGTCGCACATAACCAACTAGTATTCAATGCATTGATTTATCGAATCAATGATTCGATAACTAGGTCATATCTCATACAACCAATCGAAACATTAATCGCGAGAATCAAATACGGTATCACATACACGCATTATTCTCGGTCCCGCACATATCTCATATGCACTCCTATTTCGTTTCGCTTGAGCTAGGAAACCTCTGTGTAGGACTCTAAAGACTCGTCAATACGCCGGTAGCAGATGATGATCATATCAAGCACCCACAAGCCGCAAGCGGTCTGCTAAACGTAACGGCCACCCGGGTATTGAGCGATCAGAAGATCGACGAGCTAGCCCGCTCACACTCCTGCGAATCCGACCAGTAACACTTACCATACAGTCCGGTCTCTTCGTCTGATATGTCGCATATCAAGTCTAGGGGTGGTAAACGTCAGACCCCAATAACCCGATAAGTCATGCCGATGTGAGGCTCATAACGGGTCGAGAAACTACTGGTAACACTTACCAGCAAATCTCTGCTCAGCCCTGGCCAGGGACTTCCCTGCTACGGCCAATCGAGCACTGCGCAACATCAACCCCCAATACCGGGAGAGACGAAACCCCTCCTATCGCTCATTGCCTCCATGTGACTCGGGACTGTGCCCAAAGACCACCGTTTTGCACGCCCTCATGGACGTGGTAAGGTGGAGATCAAAGCACAGTGGGAATCACACAAGACTCTATGACGATCTCGGGTCTACAGACTAACCTGTACAAGTGTCACCTGAGAACTGCCATCTGACGTGAGGTATAATACCATCTGGGAGTTCTCGGCGAGTCCGTCCAGTGTACTCAGTCTCCACTGAGCACCCGTATACCATCTCTGATGTCAAACACCAATGGATATGGGATCATCCATCGCCCATCACATGGGTCGAGAAGCGTATACGCTAGTCTACACTGGTATATCGATGCCCCGTCTCGATACACCCACGACTAGGGACCTTGAAGGATGTACTTATGGACTACCATGTCCCCACTAGTATGATCTGTATCATAGTCTAGGTAGTCAAGTACATATCCTAAGGGCTTTACCAACATGTAACTATAAGACAATATAAAGGGACTAGTGTACATGTTAAGATAAAGAGTAACCAGATAGCATACTATCATATCGAGCAAGAAAGTCATCTCTATATATGTCCAAGCATCCAATATAATATACATCATCTGTACAATACTGGCCTCTAGGGCATACATACAACTAACAGATATTACCCGACGCGTCGGATATCCGGAGGATACCGTCGTGGTCTTGAGATGGATGGTAGGGGCCGGTTTGGACTGACGGCGCCCTAGATATTGAGATTGAGACATTGATATTTCGAGACAGTGAGATTTATGTTTTGTGTCGATGCTAGACACTGTTGATACTGATTTCATTTATGATACCTCAATTTAAAAATACGAAGGAAATCTCACTAATTTATGAAAACAGTTTCTTCATTTACATGTATTCTGTTTTCATGCATTCATACCTCATTTATATGATATATTGCTACCTGAGGCACTGACACGGGCACATGAGTTTACACTCGGGTTAGATATTTACCCTAGCCATTGTTATAGGCTGCATGTTTTATACATTTTTGAGGATATATTATGATCATTGACCTAGGATTACGTTATTTATGCGATTTCTGTGCGTAGATGTTTTTCTACTCACGAGTTGGCAACTCACCCCTGTTGTGCCACAGTTCTTGCAGGTTTCGCCGTACAGGTTTCATTATGGCTTTGCTGGCATTATTTCCATTTCCGGGTGGTTTGCTAGTAGGTGGGTTATTTGTATCTTACCCATCATTATATCTTGTATATTATTATTCTGTTGTATCTAGAAGTTCCATCAACCAAACATGTATTTATTTTTGAGATAGAGACCAGTGATGTTATTCCTTCGACCTTAGAGTCGCACGTTATATTTCTGTGGATTTCTGGTGGTTTTGAGTTTCCTTTTGAGTTTTGATCCTCGCCGTTGGCGTTGTATATTATATTGCTTGTATGGTTGTGACCATCGATTGACGAAGAGCTAGCTCCCGCTTGGGGATGCCTTTTTCTTGATTTCGTATACTATTCATGTTGTATCCCGTTTGGGAGCCAGTATTTACAAAGGAGACTCTGCCGAAATTTTCAGTAAATTTTTGATGTTTTAAAAACCGCATAATTCGGCTTATGCTATTGAAATTACTTGCTTTAAGTTGGTTTTTCCAGCACTCTACTACTTTTCTTGGTTTGGATTTCTGGGTTTTCAGTTTACTTAGATTACGTACGCCTCGAGACGTTCATAGTTTAAGTGCCGGTCATGTTCCGTACTTTCGGGTCGTGACAATTTGGTACGCTGATGTTACTATAGCACGGCGGTTTAGCGGCCAAAACCACATTTTAGCCGCGGAACCGCCGCCGTTTTGTGGCCAAACCGTACCAAATTTTTCTACAGTGGTTTATTGATATGGAAATAGGGTTTCTGGTATATGATCTTTGGGCCCAGATGTTTTTGAGTGCTACTGTAGTGCTTGGGGCCCACTTCGGTAAATTTGATCGATCGAAAATTTTAAACATGTTAGTTCACAGTATTTACATTATATCTGCGACCGCGAATGTCATTTGATCGGTAAATCCTGTCTAACTACTATAGCCCTTTTAGACGGATTTGCGAATGTGACATTCACGTTGATGTTCTGTGTTGTGTTGTGATGTTGCGGATTGGTCGTGGGGGATAGCCTGGATGCAATGTTAGTACAGTTTTGGTATTTTTATGTACATTTGATATTGCGGGGCGAGCGTCCGACATGTGGACTGCCGTCACTGCCTGTTTGTATTATTCTTTTGGGGCACGACCGGGTCGAGGTCGATGTACCTGTTGTATGTATATTTTGCTTTCTGTACAAGGATTACACCGCGGAGGGGTGCACGGATAGCCGGGTTTCTAGAGGGCAACGAGCTCGCATCTCATGGCATTGAGACGGAGGGGGCTTTACTCTAGAATTTGCGGGCTATTCGCCGCACTCATAGGGGGTACAGGTTGACCCAGGAGGGGTGCCCAAGTTACCAGATTCCGTGAAGTGCTGGGTGGTCCATTCACGCTGTTGAAGGGGGCTGCCTCGCTTCAGGTTTTGGCGGGTAACTTGCCGCGCCCATAGGGGTCTAGGATTTCATTGCACAGGCTATCCACACGATCAGGGGAACGTCGAGTTTCAGTAGCGGCTCTATAAAACCCGGGGATCCCAGATATCTGTATTGTTCTGTGATGCTGGTTACATTTCTGTGATGTTGCATTTTTTTCACGCCATGAGCGATATTATATATTGATATATATACTAGTTGATGTTGTATATGTTTTGCATCCGTGCTAGTCCAGTCCCCGCTCTGTCGTTAGTTAAGTAACCTAACGGGTGATGACGGGACCTAGTGGCGAATGCGGGTGGCATATACGTACATCATTATTTTCGTTCTTTATTGGTGTGATCAATTGATGGGACTGCGTTGATTCGGATCAATGCAAGCTAAACAAACCTATTTTGATGTTGTTGGAACATTTTTCAAAAAGCTGTTATTGTAAGGACGTTCTCTTTTTTTTTTACACAGTGGTATTCAGTTGGAATATCCTGCTCCTCAGTCGACGAGGCAAGGGCCGAGATCCCTTCACCGGGAGTGACCCCTTGGACAGAAGTTTGCGTCAGGGCAATAACTTCACTATAGCTGATTACTTTTGCTTTGCATCGTGGTATTCAGTTGGAATATCCTGCACCTCATTCTACGAGGAAAGAGCCGAGATCCCTTCACGGGAGTGACCTCTTTAGCAAAGATTTTCGTCACTATATTTTTATAAAGCTATCCAGTTCCTTCAACGATATCAGGTTCATTACGTTAAAGGTTTCCGCCAGAAACCATTCGTAGCCCTCCGTCGTTTCATATGAATAGTCAATAAGTATTCAAGCTGTGTATGTTGGCCAAAGTCAAGGCACAGTGATTGGTAGCTATTGGGTATTCATATGCAGCATAGATAGATGCGTTGGTTTGGGACAATCATACTGCTATTTTGGCCAAAGTCAAGGGTATGTACGGGTGGGTTCAAATTAACCTGGAGAATGACGGGTAGAACTTGACATGTGACTTATGATATGTTGACCAAAGTCAAGGTCATAAGAGCATGGGGCAAAAATCACATCGGGAGTTTCTAAAGAAACTGAAACTTGCCAGATATGCGCATACCTTCTGGAGTGTGATAACGTGAGCAGATTCCGTCACGTTATCATGCGATGATAGTTGGATCCCGATTCCCACTGATGAGTTGGTTTACTCCTCGGGTGATCCCGGCTAATTCTTCTTTCAGGTTTGGGGAAGAATTTGACGTTACAGTGGGAGGTTTCCAGATTAGATAAAGTGATAACCATTCTGATCTAGGTTAGAGTGCACGCTGAGTGTTTCTTTTCTCTCTCTCTTTGGCAGCGACCATGACCCGACCCTTGACTATGACTCAGTGACCAAATTGTTAGTTATATGTATGCCCTAGAGGCCTTTACTGTACATTGGATGTATATTATAGTGAATGCTGGGACATATATAGGAAGGACTTTCTTGCTCGACATGATAGTACGCTATCTGGTTGCTCTTTATCTTAACATGTATACTTTTTGTCTCTCTGTTACATGTTGATAAAGCCCTTAGGATGTGTACTCGACTTGCAGGACTATGATGCAGATCATACTAATGGGGCCTGGGTAGTCCATGAGCACATCCTTCAATGTTCCTAGTCGTGGGAATATCGAGACGGGGCATCGATATTCCAGAGTAGACTAGCGTATATCTTCTCGACCCATGTGATGGGCGATGGATGATCCCATATCCATTGGTGTTTGACATCAGAGATGGTATACGGGGGCTCAGTGGAGACTGGGTAAACTGAACGGACTCGCCGAGAACTCCCAGATGGTATTATACCTCACGTCAGATGGCAGTTCTCTGGTGACACTGGTACAGCTTAGTCTGTTGACCCGAGATCGTCATAGAGTCTTGTGTGTCTCCCACTGTGCTTTGATTTCCACCCTACCACGGCTCTACTGAGGCGTGCAAACAGGTGGTTTTTGGGTACAATCCCGATTCACATGGAGGCAATGAGCGATAGGAGGGGATTCGTCTCTCCCGGTATTGGGGGTTGATGTTGCGCTATGCACGACTGGCCATAACAGGAAATCCCTGGCCAGGGTTGCAGCGATATACTGGTAAGAGTTATCAGTAATTTCACGATTGTCATGGACCTCACGTCTGCATGACTTATCAAGCTATTGGGGTCTGACGTTTACCACCCGTAGGCGAGATATGTGACATATCAGACGAACAGACCGGACTGTACGGTAAGTGTTACTGGTTGGATTCACAGGAGTGTGAGCGGGCTTGCTCGTCGATCTTCTGATCGCTCAATACCCGGGTGGCCGTTACGTTTAGCAGACCGCTTGGGGCTTATAGGTGTTTGATATGATCATCATCTGCTGCCGGCGTATTGACGAGTCTTTGGAGTCCTATACAGAGGTTTCCTAGCTCAAGCGAAATGAAATAGGAGCGCATATGAGATATGTGCGGGACCGAGAATAATTCGTGTATGTGATACCGTATTCCATTCTCGCGACGAATGTATCGATTGGTTATATGCGATATAACCTGGTTATCGAATCAAGGATTGATTCGAGAAGCCGATACATTGAATACTAGTCGGTTATATGCGACATGACCGGATCATTGAATCAAGTGTTGATTTAATGATTTAATGCATAATTATATATATTTGATATATTACTTTGCATTAACTAGTATTGGTTCACTTTAAAAGGATTTTCTCACTTGAATTATACAAGTTGTATATGTGATATACTTTTGTGCACATGATTGTATCATGTTTGATGATACATGCTTATTTGGTTAAGTGTAAAGAATTAAACTATGGTTAAGTTAATGATTAGGGTTTTTTTTACTTAATTACTTATTCATTTATCTTATTTATTTATTCATTTTGGAAAATGAAAAGGATAAATGAATGGTTACTTGTTTTGTTTTTAGTTGAACATTCATGAAGTTTTGACTTAGTCTCCATTCTTGTCTTATACTTAACCCTAACCATTTAAACTAACCCTAATTCATTCTCTACACTTAACTAAGGTTAGAAGATGATAAGAATTAATTCTTTTTCATTTTTCTTTAAGACTTATCATATCTTCTTCTTCTTCTTCATCTTCTTCTTCCATGAAGAAAGCTTGCTACATCAATGGTGATTGATGAAAAAGTGTGAGAAATCCAATTCTAAAGTCTACCCACTTCCTATTTCTTCATCCTCTACCTCTTGCCAAGTAGTAGATTGTGTTTTCTTCACAAGTTTCATGACTTGGTGAAGTTGGAGCTTGATCTTGTGATGCCTCGACGTAGATCATCTTCGGCACGAAGCCGACGACCTTGCCCGCCCATTTCTCCGATGAAGCCGACGCTAGAGCCCAAGATCCGATTAGTACAGCGAGGAGACTTCATCACGGAGCCATGGAGGTGGAGAAACGGATCTACAAAGGTTGTATTTCCGTTCTTTTAGTTTAGTTATAAACTAGTTGCTTTGGTCGCCTATATATCTAGCCAACGATCCGTATTAGGGTTTCTCGGCACCCGTAAAGTTTGAAATTGGCATGGTTGATGTCTTGTGAGACTCCATTAGAGTGCCTAGGAACCCTACAGTGGTATCAGAGCCTAGCTAGAGCCTTAGGCAATGCGTAGACGGAGTTAGAAGTCTGATCGACCCGAAACCCCGATTTTAACATGCTCTCTGGACATTTTTGAAATTCGTGGTTTTTTGTGAATTAAAAATATGCAGAAAATTCAGCAGGTATTCCTAAGAATTACTGTGAAATTCGAGAGCATGATTCCTCTAGTGTGCGGCGGAACCGCGGCACAAGCATGGCTTGTGCGGCGGTTCCGTGGCCAAGTTGTCCCATCATCTGTTTAAATTTTCACAGTAACTCCTAGTTTTTAGTGCTGGTTTTCCTGGGAATATTTTAATATTTATTCCAGAGTTTTATTTTCTGGGTTGTATTGGGGATTCGGTGTATCGATCGGATTGTCTAATTTTGTCTGTATGCTTTTCCGGATAATCTTAGAATATGTTAAAAGGTTCGACCGGATATAAATACCCACTTTTTCCCCTGCCGGGAAATTTCCAATTGTTGGACTTTTGCGTAGTTTAACGACGTTCTATGTAGTGCAAGTAACGCGATGGTCCCTCTAGAAGACAACAAACCTTAACTCGATTATGTGACCGTCTTGAACTGCCCTTTGAACCTTCGGGTTTGGGGCAGTACGGCGTGCCACATGTGAGGCGTTGGCTTGACCCTTCTACGGCTGGACCGTTGGTACTGAGGCACGAACTGAATGTTGTTAGACTTATTTCATGTGTTGAGCTGTTTCGGGAAAACTTGGGTGTTCGATTGTTCGATCGGAAAGTTTAACATTTTCTATTTATCCGGAATGTGATACAATAATTGGAATTCACAAGTAGTTATGAGATAACGGAATGAATGTTATAAACATAGCAGTTTAGTCTCACTTGATCGGTTGCCACGGAGTTTTGATGTGATCAAAAGTCCGTCGCAATCACGTAGCGTACGCGGATACTCGCCGGGTAAACTTAATAGACAGCCTCACCCCATAACCCCGACCAAGTGACTGTAGGAGAACCCCGTCGCCGAAAGCATCCGTTTGGGTGCTCGCGGTAGCGGTGTTCCGCCTTGGTGTACTTCGTCGACGGTATCAGGGGTGCGGCCGCCTACTAAAGTTTGCGACGAGCATTCGATCAGGATGTCGGGAATCTTGTTGAATTTCCCGACTTGATATTGAAAAGAGTTTTCGATAATGAGACTAAAATGCGGGGGTTATAATTGTTAGGCATGCGATGTCTAAAGAATTCATTTGGTCAGGCATGCGATGTCTGAGGTGATTGAGGATTGCAACTGTTGTAGTTTTACACTTTTTTTTCTGTGACCGTAAGTGTAATATGTGATATCGCCGGTTTCGTTGCTATATGTCAACGACAATTGGGATGCGCATATTTACTTACGTTGATAACATTGATGTTATGTGTTGCTGGATATGTTATATTGGATCGTCGTGTTTGAATAGCCGGGGGGTTTTTATGTGAGATGAGTGTTTTTCATTTTCATTCATGTAAAAAACTTGTATGTAATATTCTTTTATTGGGGCACTTCCAGGTTGCGGATGTTGTCACCATTTGTATATTATTTACTTTTCTGCACTAGGATAGACCCAAGGAGGGGAGCACAAGTAACCGGGTTCTGGGGTCCAGTGGGAGACCAACTCGAGGAGTCGAGTCCGGGTCTCCTAACTCTAGAATTGGTAGGGTTGCTTGCCGCTCTCGTAGGGGTCAAGGGGTGTGGGATTGGCTATTCATCACGACCGTGGAATCCGTGTTTTATACTGGCTCGTATTGAAAACACGGACGTCCTAGTATATCCAATATTTCATATGTTTCTTCTGCTGTGATTTATCTGTGATGTGATCATGTGATGTTCTGTGACAGATATTATGTTAGTTGTATGTATGCCCTAAAGGCCAGTATTGTACAGATGATGTATATTATATTGGATGCTTGGACATATATAGAGATGACTTTCTTGCTCGATATGATAGTATGCTATCTGGTTACTCTTTATCTTAACATGTACACTTGTCTCTTTAAACTGTCTTATAGTTACATGTTGGTAAAGCCCTTAGGATGTGTACTTGACTACCTGGACTATGATGCAGATCATACTAGTGGGGACATGGTAGTCTATAGGTACATCCTTCAAGGTCCCTAGTCGTAGGTGTATCGAGACAGGGCATCGATATACCAGTGTAGACTAGCGTATACGCTTCTCGACCCATGAGATGGGCGATGGATGATCCCATATCCATTGGTGTTTGACATCAGAGATGGTATACGGGTGCTTAGTGGAGACTGGGTACATTGGACGGACTCGCCGAGAACTCCCAGATGGTATTATACCTCACGTCAGATGGCAGTTCTCAGGTGACACTTGTGCAGGTTAGTCTGTAGACCCGAGATCGTCATAAAGTCTTGTGTGATTCCCACTGTGCTTTGATCTCCACCATACCACGTCCATGAGGGCGTGCAAAACGGTGGTCTTTGGGCACAGTCCCGAGTCACATGGAGGCAATGAGCGATAGGAGGGGTTTCGTCTCTCCCGGTATTGGGGGTTGATGTTGCGCTGTGCTCGATTGGCCGTAACAGGGAAGTCCCTGGCCAGGGCTGATCAGAGATTTGCTGGTAAGTGTTACCAGTAGTTTCTCGACCCGTTATGAGCCTCACATCGGCACGACTTATCGGTTATTGGGGTCTGACGTTTACCACCCCTAGACTTGATATGCGACATATCAGACGAACAGACCGGACTGTACGGTAAGTGTTACTGGTTGGATTCACAGGAGTGTGAGCGGGCTAGCTCGTCGATCTTCTGATCGCTCAATACCCGGATGGCCGTTACGTTTAGCAGACCGCTTGCGGATTGTGGGTGCTTGATATGATCATCATCTGCTACCGGCGTATTGACGAGTCTTTAGAGTCCTACACAGAGGTTTCCTGGCTCAAGCGAAACGAAATAGGAGCGCATATGAGATATGTGCGGGACCGAGAATAATGCGTGTATATGATACCGTATTTTATTCTCGCGATGAATGTTTCGATTGGTTGTATGCGATATAACCTAGTTATCGAATCATTGATTCGATAAATCGATACATTGTATACTAGTCGGTTATGTGCGACATGACCGGATCATTGAATCAAGTGTTGATTTAATGATTTAATGTATAATTGTATATTTGATATATTAATTTGCATTAACTAGTATTGGTACATTTTAAAAGGATTTTCTCACTTGAAGTGCACATTGTATATATGATATGCTTTTGTGTGCACTTGATTGTATCATGTTTGATGATACATACTTACTTGGGTTTGTGCGAAGAATTAAACCATGGTTATGATAATGATTAGGGTTTTGTGTTATTCATCTATTTATTTATCCATTCTTTATTTATTTAAATAGATAAAAGAAAAGAAAATGGTTTCTTTTTATCATGAAGCTTGTTGAAGCTTCATGAAGCTTTGACTAAAGAGACCATTTGTCTTCATGCTTAACCCTAACCATTCCCACTTACCATGGTCTATTCTCTACACTTAACCTTAGTTAGCTTATGATAAGTATTGATTTATTTTCATTTTAATTCAACACTTATCATATTCTTTCTTCTTCTTCATCATCTTCTTCTTCAAGAAAAGCTTAAGTCCATCAATGGCAACTTGAGCTAAAGTGAGAGAAATCCAATTCTAAAGTGAACCCACCTCCTATTTCTTCACCCTCTACCTCTTGCCAAGTTGTTTTGGGTTTTTTCTTCACAAGTTTCACAACTTTGTGAAGTCGGAGCTTGAACTTGTGATGCCTCGACGTAGATCATCTTCGGCACGAAGCCGACGACCTAGTCCGCCCATTTCTCCGATCAAGCCGACGATTGAGTCCGGGATTCGAGATGGACAGCGAGAGGACGCCTACGTGGAGCCAAGGAAGTGGATATCCGGATCTACAAAGGTTGTAGCTTCTTATCTTTAGTTAAGTTGTTAAATAGATTCATATATCGCCTAAACTTCTAGTCAACGATCCGTATTAGGGTTTCTCGGCACCCATAAAATTTGAAATTGGCATGGTTGATGCCATGTGAGACCTCTATTGTGTGCCTAGGAACCCTACAGTGGTATCAGAGCCTAGCTAGAGCCTTAGGCAAAGTCCAGACGGAGTTTGAAGTCCGATCGAACCGAAACCCTAATATCAAAGTTGCTCTCTGTACATTTTTTAAAAACTGGGTTTTTTCCAAATTAAAAATATGCAGAAAATTCAGCAGGACTTTCTAAGAATTACTGTGAAACACGATCACTCAATTCCTCCATAGTGCGGCGGAACCGCGGCAAAAGCCTGGCTTCTGCGGCGGTTCCACGGCCGTATGATGTCTTCAACCACCCAATTTTGCACAGTAACTTCTTTTATTCAGTGCTGAGTTCTCTGGGAATTTTTAATATTTATTCAAGAGTTGAGTATTCTGGGTTGTATTGGGGACTCGGTATTTCGATCGGATTATCGAACTTTGTCTAAGTGCTTTCCGGATATTTTTTTGAATATGTTAAAAAGTCCGACCGGATATAAATACCCAACTTTTCCCCTGCCGAAAAATATCCAAGTGTTGGATTTTTGTGTGGTTTAAGGACGTTCTGAGTAGTGGAAGTAACGCGATGGTCCCTCTAGAAGACAACAAACCTTAACTCGATTATGTGACCGTCTTGAACTGCCCTTTGAACCTTCGGGTTTGGGGCAGTACGGCGTGCCACATGTGAGGCGTTGGCTTGACCCTTCTACGGCTGGACCGTTGGTACTGAGGCATGAAGTGAATGTCTTTGAACCTATTTCATGTGTTGGACGGTTTCGGGAAAACTTGGGTGTTCGAATGTTCGATCGGAAAGTTTAATATTTTCTATTTATCCGGAATGGGATACAATAATTGGAATTCACAAACAGTTATGAGATAACTGAATGAATGATATAAATCTAGCGGTTTAGTTTCATTTGATATTGAAAAGAGTTTTCGATAATGAGACTAAAATGCGGGGTTTATAACTGTTAGGCATGTGATGTCTAAGTATTTCATTTTGATTAGGCATGCGATGTCTAAAGAGGTTGCGGATTCCAATTGTTGTAGTTTTACACTTTCTTTTCTGTGACCGTAAGTGTAATATGTGATATCGCCGGTTTCGTTGCTATATGTCAACGACAATTGGGATGCGCATATTTACTTACGTTGATGACATGTAATGTTATGTGTTGCTGGATATGTTATATTGGATTGTCGTATTTGAATAGCCGGGGGTTTTTTATGTGAGATGAGTGTTTTTCATTTTCATTCATGTAAAAACTTGTAAGTAATATTCTTTTATTGGGGCACTTCTAGGTTGCGGAAGTCGTCACCTTTTGTATATTATTTACTTTTCTGCACTAGGAAAGACCCAAGGAGGGGAGCACAAGTAACCGGGTTCTAGGGTCCAGTGGGAGACCATCTCGAGGAGTCGAGTCCGGGTCTTCTAACCCTAGAATTGGTAGGGTTACTTGCCGCTCTCGTAGGGGTCTAGGGGTGTGGGATTGGCTATTCATCACGACCGAGGAATCCGTGTTTTATACTGGCTCGTATTGAAAACACGGACGTCCTAGTATATCCAATGTTTCATATGTTTCTTCTGCTGTGATATCTGTGATGTGATCATGTGATGTTCTGTGATAGATACAGTATATAGTATATATGATATATTATATAGACATTACTTATGTTTTGCACCCGCACTAGCCCTGCCCTGATCTGTCGTTAGTTACCTAACCTAACGGTGCACGAGGGGACATCGAGGCGAATGCGGATGGCATAAGTGTACGTCATATCTATCTGTGATGTTTAGGTATTTAAATGATGGGACTTCATTAATGTGATTAATGAAAGAAAAGAAACCTAAGATGTTGTAGAATCAAATTTTAAATAAAAAAAAAGGTTGCTACAGTTCTTGCTTTGCACAGCGGTATATGTGATATATCCTGCACCTTATTCGATGAGGAAAGGACCGAGATCCCTTCACCGGGAGTGACTCCTTTAGCAATAACTGGCAGATGCTACACACTCGGTTTGACTTTTGATTGCTTCTATAGTTTCTGCTTTGCACAGTGATATATATGATATATCCCGCACCTCATTCGACGAAGAAAGGGCCGACGATCCCTTCACCGGGAGTGACCCCTTTAGCAAAACTAGAAAAGCCACAAAATCACTCCATTTTCAAAACTTCATTTGATTCTACTACGATATCAAGTTCATTACGCTCATGGTTTTCAGAAAAACCTGCATAGCCCTCCGTCATTTCAGATAAGTAGTAGTTAGTATTCGTGCTACGTTTGTTGGCCTGCGTCAAGGCGTAGTGTGCGGTAGCTAACTAGTATTTACGTGCTTATGCATATGATGCAGATTGGATTAGGGTAGTCGTGCGACTTTGTTGGCCTGCGTCAAGGGTCGTACGGGTGGGTTTAATTCAATCAGGAAATGACGGGTTGAACTTGACTAGCGCACTATGGTTTGTTGGCCTGCGTCAAGGTCATAGGACGCTAGGGGCAAAATATTATCGGGAATTTCAAGTGTTGAAATTTGCAATGAGATTGCATACCTTCTATGAGATAGTTGGATCCTGATACCCGCTGCGAGTAAGAGTTACTCCTGGGAGAGTTTTACACATTACAATTAGTCGATCAAGTTGGTGTCTAGAAAGGTGTTAACAAGGTTACGCCTCTGGGAAAACGAGGTTTACAGTAATTAGATTCGTGCGAAAGCACGGGGGACCTCCCTCAAAGTACCGACACTGGCCTGGCTGAAAGATTGGTGAACTTGTAGTGTGTAATTAATCCCAGCTAATCTTTCCTTTTAGGGTTTGAAGGAAGATTTGATAAAAAGCAGTGGGAGCCATCCTGATTAGATAAGATAATAACCAATCTGATCTTGCACGAGCATACGCTAAAGTGTTTTCTTCTCTCTCTCTCCAGGTAGCGACCATTTCATGCCCTAATGAAGATAATAATATGGATGTACTTACCGAACCCGCATGTTATACTGTGCTGGGGAACGTTGGTTCCGTTCTTTCTTATAAGAGTTATAGGAATGAACAGGACATAGGGGAATACCAGGATTCCCATGCCGCCCGAATGAAGAAAGTACATGTTGATGTATTTTCTTCGGGTGTGTTCGTTATAGAGAACTATTTCTCCATTTGCTCTACGTCCTGGGTATTAGATACCTGGTCAGGATCCCATATATGTAATCAGTTACATGGGCTTAGGAAAGGTAGAGAACTTGGAGAAGGTGATAAAGACATTAGAGTTGGAAATGGTGCAATTGTTGCAGCTAAGACTGTCAGGGAATATCACCTTGTATTACCAACTGGTAATACATTGGTTCTGAACGAATGCTATTACATGCCGAACCTGATATGCAACATTATATCGGTTTCTTTATTGAGTAAAGAGGGATATAATTTTGTATTACAGGACAATGTTATGAACATTTTCCGTAACCAAAAGTTGGTTGGATCAGGCACGTTGTGCAATGGCATTTATGTTCTAAATCAATCAACAGTTCTAAGTATAACAAACACACACAAGAGGAAGAGTTCTGAATTGAACGAATCCTTCTTGTGGCATTGTAGACTGGGTCACATAAATGCGACACGACTAGCAAAGTTGCATAAGGATGGATATTTAAATCCGTTTGAATTTTCATCTTATGACACTTGCCAGTCATGTCTCAAAGGCAAGATGACCAAAACTCCGTTTACGGGACACGGAGAAAGAGTTACCGAACTCTTGGGACTAATACATAGTGATGTATGCGGTCCCATGTCTACACATGCCAGGGATGGTTCTTCGTACTCCATTACATTCACTGACGATCTCTCTAGATTCGGATATGTATTCCTGATGAAACACAAATCAGAAGCTTTTGAGAAATTTAGAGAATATAAACAAGAAGTCGAGAACCAAACCGGAAAAAGTATTAAAATCCTTCGATCTGATCGAGGAGGAGAATACTTAAGAAATGAATTCCTGGACTTTCTAAAAGAGAATGGGATTCTCTCTCAGCTGACTCCTCCATATACACCACAGCACAACGGTGTATCAGAACGGAGGAACCGCACCCTATTGGATATGGTGCGCTCTATGATGAGCACAGCTGAGTTACCTATTTCCTTCTGGGGATATGCACTGGAAACAGCTGCAGATCTATTGAATATGGTTCCCACCAAAACCGTGCCAACCACTCCATATGAGATATGGAAAGGAAAGAGACCATGTCTTAATTATGTTAAGATATGGGGTTGTCCGGCATATGTAAAAACGCAAAATCCGGACAAACTCGCGGCAAGGTCCATTCTGTGTAAGTTTATTGGATATCCCAAACATTCGCGCGGGTATATCTTCTACCACACCGAGGAACAAAAGGTGTTTGTTTCTCGACATGCCACCTTTTTAGAAAAGGAATTTCTTGAAAAAGAGATTAGTGGCACGGAGGTAGAACTGGAAGAGGTTCCAGCAATACAGACTACAACAGAAGATTTGGTTGAACCAGAGGATTCAGTAGTTCCCAATGAACCTCAGCCTCTCCGCCGATCTAGTAGGGTTCCTCGCCAACCTGAGAGATACTACGGTTTTCTCATGGATGGTGGGAGCGAGGATTGCATCATGGAGGATGATGACCCAACTAGCTTCGAGCAGGCAATCACGAGTGGGGACTCAGTGAAATGGCTGGATGCTATGCGGTCCGAGATGGAATCCATGTACACCAACAAAGTATGGACTTTGGAAGTTGCTCCTGAAGGGGTAAAACCCATCGGGAGCAAGTGGATCTTCAAGAAGAAACTTGGTGTAGATGGGAAAGTGGAGACTTTCAAAGCTAGACTTGTTGCAAAGGGTTTTCGTCAAAGACCAGGTGTGGACTATGACGAAACCTTTTCTCCAGTGGCTATGCTTAAATCCAGCCGGATCATGCTTGCCATCGCTGCATATCATGACTACGAAATCTGGCAAATGGATGTTAAGACCGCCTTTCTAAATGGTGATTTAGAAGAGTGCGTGTACATGACTCAGCCAGAGGGCTTCATAGACAGTGGGAGCAGCGGGAAGGTGTGCAAGCTGCTTAAATCCATTTATGGATTAAAGCAAGCATCGCGGAGTTGGAACATCTGCTTTGACGTCGTTATCAAAGAGTTTGATTTCGTCAAAAACCCAGATGAACCTTGTATTTACAAGAAGGTGGCAGAGAGTAAGGTTGTCTTCCTCGTATTGTACGTGGACGACATACTCTTGATAGGAAATGATATTCCTATGCTGCAATCGGTCAAGCTCTTCTTATCACAAAGATTCTCAATGAAAGATCTTGGTGATGCCTCCTGCATATTGGGGATCAGGATCTATAGAGATAGATCCAAAAGGATATTGGGATTGTCCTAATCCAGGTACATTGACACCATACTAAAGAGGTTTAGTATGGAAGAATCCAAGCGTGGGAACTTGCCTACGATCTCTGGAGTCACTCTCTCCAAAGAGATGTCTCCCAAGACTGATTTGGAGAGAGCTCGCATGCAAGGGATACCCTATGCTTCAGCTATAGGATCTATCATGTATGCAATGCTATGTACCAGACCCGATGTTGCATACTCACTAAGTATAGTGAGCAGGTATCAAGCTGATCCTGGAGAGAGTTACTGGACAGTTGTGAAGAGCATTCTCAAGTACTTGCGAAGGACTAAAGAGATGCTCTTGGTGTATGGTAACGGAGAACTCCAAGTGGAGTCCTTTACCGATTCGAGCTTCCAGAGTGATAAGGACGACTCTAAGTCGCAGTCCGGCTTTGTCTTTACCCTTTACGGAGGGGCGGTTAGCTGGAAGAGTTCCAAGCAGGAAACCGTGGCAGACTCGACGATGGAGGCTGAATACATCGCTGCCAACGATGCTGCTAAAGAGGCTGTCTGGATCAAGAAGTTCATTACTGAACTTGGAGTGGTTCCATCCATTGAGTGTCCAATATCTTTGTATTGCGATAACAATGGAGCGGTGGCTTTGGCCAAGGAACCCAGGTCCCATCAGCGATCCAGGCATATTCTGAGGCGGTATCACCTGATCCGGGAGATAGTTGATCGCCGGGAGATCGAGGTCAGGAGAGTTGACACGAAGAACAACACGGCGGATCTACTCACGAAGGCCATTCCCCAGATACAGTTTGAGAGACTCTTCGGGATGCTCGGTATGCGATACTACAGCAGCTGGCCCTAGTGCAAGTGGGAGATTGTTAGTTGTATGTATGCCCTAGAGGCCAGTATTGTACAGATGATGTATATTATATTGGATGCTTGGACATATATAGAGATGACTTTCTTGCTCGATATGATAGTATGCTATCTGGTTACTCTTTATCTTAACATGTGCACTTGTCTCTTTAAACTGTCTTATAGTTACATGTTGGTAAAGCCCTTAGGATGTGTACTTGACTACCTGGACTATGATGCAGATCATACTAATGGGGACATGGTAGTCTATAGGTACATGCTTCAAGGTCCCTAGTCGTAGGTGTATCGAGACAGGGCATCGATATACCAGTGTAGACTAGCGTATACGCTTCTCGACCCATGAGATGGGCGATGGATGATCCCATATCCATTGGTGTTTGACATCAGAGATGGTACACGGGTGCTCAGTAGAGACTGGGTACACTGGACGGACTCGCCGAGAACTCCCAGATGGTATTATACCTCACGTCAGATGGCAGTTCTCAGGTGACACTTGTGCAGGTTAGTCTGTAGACCCGAGATCGTCATAGAGTCTTGTGTGATTCCCACTGTGCTTTGATCTCCACCTTACCATGTCCATGAGGGCGTGCAAAACGGTGGTCTTTGGGCACAGTCCCGAGTCACATGGAGGCAATGAGCGATAGGAGGGGTTTCGTCTCTCCCGGTATTTGGGGTTGATGTTGCGCTGTGCTCGATTGGCCTTAACAGGGAAGTCCCTGGCCAGGGCTGATCAGAGATTTTCTGGTAAGTGTTACCAGTAGTTTCTCGACCCGTTATGAGCCTCACATCGGCACGACTTATCGGTTATTGGGGTCTGACGTTTACCACCCCTAGACTTGATATGCGACATATCAGACGAACAGACCGGACTGTACGGTAAGTGTTACTGGTTGGATTCACAGGAGTGTGAGCGGGCTAGCTCGTCGATCTTCTGATCGCTCAATACCCGGATGGCCGTTACGTTTAGCAGACCGCTTGCGGCTTGTGGGTGCTTGATATGATCATCATCTGCTACCGGCGTATTGACGAGTCTTTAGAGTCCTACACAGAGGTTTCCTGGCTCAAGCGAAACGAAATAGGAGCGCATATGAGATATGTACGGGACCGAGAATAATGCGTGTATGTGATACCGTATTTCATTCTCGCGATGAATGTTTCGATTGGTTGTATGCGATATAACCTAGTTATCGAATCATTGATTCGATAAATCGATACATTGTATACTAGTCGGTTATGTGCGACATGACCGGATCATTGAATCAAGTGTTGATTTAATGATTTAATGTATAATTGTATATTTGATATATTAATTTACATTAACTAGTATTGGTTCATTTTAAAAGGATTTTCTCACTTGAAGTGCACATTGTATATATGATATGCTTTTGTGTGCACTTGATTGTATCATGTTTGATGATACATACTTACTTGGGTTTGTGCAATGAATTAAACCATGGTTATGATAATGATTAGGGTTTTGTGTTATTCATCTATTTATTTATCCATTCTTTATTTATTTAAATAGATAAAAGAAAAGAAAATGGTTTCTTTTTATCATGAAGCTTGTTGAAGCTTCATGAAGCTTTGACTAAAGAGACCATTTGTCTTCATGCTTAACCCTAACCATTCCCACTTACCATGGTCTATTCTCTACACTTAACCTTAGTTAGCTTATGATAAGTATTGATTTATTTTCATTTTAATTCAACACTTATCATATTCTTTCTTCTTATTCATCATCTTCTTCTTCAAGAAAAGCTTAAGTCCATCAATGGCAACTTGAGCTAAAGTGAGAGAAATCCAATTCTAAAGTGAACCCACCTCCTATTTCTTCACCCTCTACCTCTTGCCAAGTTGTTTTGGGTGTTTTCTTCATAAGTTTCACAACTTTGTGAAGTCGGAGCTTGAACTTGTGATGCCTCGACGTAGATCATCTTCGGCACGAAGCCGACGACCTATTCCGCCCATTTCTCCGATCAAGCCGACGATTGAGTCCGGGATTCGAGATGGACAGCGAGAGGACGCCTACGTGGAGCCAAGGAAGTGGATATCTGGATCTACAAAGGTTGTAGCTTCTTATCTTTAGTTAAGTTGTTAACTAGATTCATATATCGCCTAAACTTCTAGTCAACGATCCGTATTAGGGTTTCTCGGCACCCATAAAATTTGAAATTGGCATGGTTGATGCCATGTGAGACCTCTATTGTGTGCCTAGGAACCCTACATATTATATATAGTATATATGATATATTATATAGACGTTGCTTATGTTTTACACCCGCGCTAGCCCTGCCCCGCTCTGCCGTTAGTTACCTAACCTAACGGTGCAGACGGGACATCGAGGCGAATGCGGATGGCATAAGCATACGTTATATTTATCTGTGAAGTTTAGGTGACTTAAATGATGGGATATTCATTAATGTGATTAATGAAAGAAAATAAACCTAATTGATGTTGTGGAATCGAATTTCAAAATAAAAACAGGTAGCTACAGTTCTTGCTTTGCATCGCGGTGTTCATTTTAGAACATCCTGCACCTTATTCGATAAGGAAAGGACCGAGATCCCTTCACCGGGAGTGACTCCTTTAGCAATAACTGGCAGATGCTACAACCCTCGGTTTGTCTTTTGATCGCTTCTATAGTTTCTGCTTTGTACAGTGATATATATGATATATCCCACACCTCATTCAACGAGGAAAGGGCAGACGATCCCTTCACCGGGAGTGACCCCTTTAGCAAAACTAGAAAAGCCTCAAAAACATTCCATTTAAAAACCATTTGATTCCGCAACGAGATCAAGTTCAAAGAATTAAAGGTTTTCATAAAAACCATTCGCAACCCTCCGTCATTTTAGGAAGTAGAGTACTTAGTATTCGTGCTGTGTTTGTTGACCATAGTCAAGGCACAGTGTACGGTAGCTAAGTGATGTCTTCCTACACCGCATATGATGCGATTAGTTAGGACAGTCGCGTGACTTTGTTGACCTTAGTTAAGGGTCATGTGGGTGGGTCTAATTAATCACGAAATGACGGGTAGAACTTGACTAGTGCTTATGATTTGTTGACCATAGTTAAGGTCATAAGTGCTAGGGGTAAAAATCTTTATCGGGAGTTTCAAGTGTTGAAATTTGCAATGAGATTGCATACCTTCTATGTGATAGTTGGATCCCGATACCCACTGCGAGTAATTGTTACTCCTGGGAGAGTTTTGTACTTTGCAATTAGCCAATCAAGTAGGTGTCTAGAAAGGTGTCAACGGGGTTACGCCTCTGGAAAAACGAGGTTTACTGTAATTAGGTCCGTGCGAAAGCACGGGAAACCTCCCTCAAAGTACCGACACTGGCCTGGCTGAAAGATTGGCGAACTTGTAGAGTGTAATTAATCCCGGCTAGTCTTTCCTTTTAGGGTTTGAAGGAAGATTTGATAAAAACAGTGGGAGCCATCCTGATTAGATAAAATACATAACCAATCTAATCTTGCAAGAGCGCACGCTGAGTGTTTTCTTCTCTCTCTTTCCTGGTAGCGACCATATCACGCCTTAATCAAGATAATAAAACGGATGTATTGACCGAACCCGCTTGTTATACTGAGCTGGGGAACGTTGGTCCCGCTCCAACTTATAATTATTATAAGACAGAGCAGGAAATAGGGGAAAACCAGAATTCCTATGCCGCCCAAACGAAGAAAGTGCATATGATGCATCTCCTTCGGGTGTGTTCATTATACAGAACTGTTTCTCAGTATCCTCTGCATCCTGGGTATTTGATACCGGATCAGGATCCCAGATATGTAATCTGTTACATAGGGCTACAAAAGGGTAGAAAAACTGAGAACAGGTGATAAGTTTCATGAGACAGAAAACGGGGCAAGTGTTGCAGGCAAGTCTGTTGGTCACTGTCACCCTGTATTACCAATACATTGATTCTGAACAAATGCTATTAGATACCGAACCTAATATACAAAATCATATCAGTCTCTTTATAAGTAAAGAAATGATAAAATTTTGTATTGTTGGATAATGTTTTGAACATTTCCTATATCAAAAGTTGATCGGTTCAGGCACGTTATCTAAAAGCATTGACGTTCTAAATCAAACTACAGTTCCTAGTATACAGAACACACACAAGAGGAACAGTTCAGAAATGAACAAATCCTTCTTGAGGCATTGTAGACTAGGTCATAGCAATGCGACCCGACTGGCTGAAGTTACATTTTAGATGCATATTTAAATCAGTTTGGATTTACATCTTATGAAACTTGCCAGTCATGTCACAAAGATAAGATGACCATAGCTCTGTTTATTGGAAACAGAGAAAGAGTTGGTAAACTCTTGGGATTGATACATGATGATGTATGTAAGGTCTCCTGTCTACACATGCCAGGACTGGTTCTTTATACTTCATTATATTCTCTGATAATCTCTCAAGATTCAGTCATATATTCCTGTTGAAATATAAGTCCGAACCCTTTGAGGTATTCACAGAATATAAGTAGGAAGTAGAGAACCAAAATACGGGTATAAGTATTATGTCCTATGATAAGATCAGGGAGGAGAATACTTGTGCATGGCATTCCTGGACCATTCTAAAGGAAAATGAGATTCTCTCTCAGTATTACTCCTCTGAATACACCACAGCACAACGGTGTATCGGGGCGGAGCAATCACACAATATTAGATATCGTGTGCTCTATGATGAGTATTACTGAGTTACCTATTTCCTTTTGGATGTTATGCGCTTGAGAAGCTGCATACCTATTGAATTAGGTTCGAATCAAATCACTGCCTACCACTTCATATGTGATATGGAAAGGAAAGAGGCCATATCTTAAGTCAGTTAAGATTTGGGATTGTCCGGCCTATGTCTAAAAGCAAAATCCGGACAGGCTCGAGGCAAGGTCTGTAATGTAGAACTGGAAAGGTTCCAGCTATACAAACTACAGCAGATAATTTGGTAGAACCAAAGGATTCAGTAGATTCCAACGAACCTCAGCCTCTCCGTCGATCTAGTAGGGTTCCTCACCCACCTGAGGGATACCTTGGTTTCTCGATGACAGTGGGAGCATGGAATGCATCATGAGATGATGACCCAACTAGATTCGAGCAGGCCATCAAGAGTAGGGACTCTGTAAGAATGGCTGGATGCTTAGCGGTCTGAGATAGAATCCATATACACCAACAAAGTATGGACTTTGGTTGCTGTATCTGAAGGGTTAAATCCCCATCAGGAGCAAGTATATCTTGAGAAGATTACTTAGTGTAGATGGAAAAGTTGAGACTTTCAAAGCTAGACTTGTTAAAGGTTTTAGTCATCAACCAGGTGTGGATAATGATGAAACCTTTTCTAGGGACTGTGCTTGAGTCCATCCAGATCCTACTTGCCACGGCTACATACCATGACTACGATATCTGGTGGTTGGGTGCCATGACTACTTTTCTAAATAATGTTTTAGAAGAGTGCGTCTATAAGTACACAGCCAGAGGGCCTCGTAGACAGTGGGAGCAGCGGAAACGTGTGCAAGATGCTTTATAGGATAAAGCAGGCATCGCGGAGTTGGAACATCTGTTTTGATGGATTAGTCAAAGAAGTTGACATCATCAAAATGGTAGATGAACCTTGTATAAACAAAAAGGTAGTAGGGAGTATGGTGACGATCCTCGTAGAGTACGTGGATGACATACTCTTGTTAGGGAAGGAGTTTTCTATGCTACGCTCGATCAATCTCCGCTTATCACAATAATTTTCCATAGAGGATCAAAGTGATACCTACTAAATCCTAAGCTTTGGATCTATGAGATAGATCTAATTGGATGTTAGGATTCTCACTAGATGTAGTGAGATGGTATCAATCGATCCTGGGGAGAATCACTGGAAAAGTTCCAGGGTGATAAAGACGACTGAATGTCAGTCACAGGCATTGTCTTTACCCTCAGTAAAGGGACGGTATGTTGGAAGAGTTCCAAGCTAGATACCGTGGCAAACTAGACGATAAAGGCTGGTAACATTGCTATTTAAAATACTACCAAAGAGGCAGTTTGGGTGTATATTGGTTCATAGGATGAACTAGGTTCCTACCATTGTGTGACAATGGAACAGTGGCTTCGGCCCTGGAACCCTGGTCCCATCAGTGACCCAGACAAATTCTGAGGCAGCATCACCTGATCATGGAGATAGTTGATCTCCAGGTTGATCAAGGTTAGGAGAGTAGACTCAGAGGACAACACGGCTGATCCACTCACGAAGGCCTTTTCTCAAGAGAGACTTTTAGGGGATGGTTGAGTATGTGATACTGCAACCACTGCTACAGATGGCCCTAGTGCAAGTGGGAGATTGTTAGTTATATGTATGCCCTAGAGGCCATTACTGTACATTGGATGTATATTGTAGTGGATGCTGGGACATATATAGGAAGGACTTTCTTGCTCGACATGATAGTACGCTATCTGGTTGCTCTTTATCTTAACATGTATACTTTTTGTCTCTCTGTTACATGTTGATAAAGCCCTTAGGATGTGTACTCGACTTGCAGGACTATAATGCAGATCATACTAGTGGGGCCTGGGTAGTCCATGAGTACATCCTTCAATGTTCCTAGTCGTGGGAATATCGAGACAGGGCATCGATATTCCAGAGTAGACTAGTGTATATCTTCTCGACCCATGTGATGGGCGATGGATGATCCCATATCCATTGGTGTTTGACATCAGAGATGGTATACGGGTGCTCAGTGGAGACTGGGTACACTGAACGGACTCGCCGAGAACTCCCAGATGGTATTATAGCTCACGTCAGATGGCAATTCTCTGGTGACACTGGTACAGCTTAGTCTGTTGACCCGAGATCGTCATAGAGTCTTGTGTGTCTCCTACTGTGCTTTGATTTCCACCCTACCACGGCTCTACTGAGTTGTGCAAACAGGTGATTTTTGTGTACAGTCCCGATTCACATGGAGGCAATGAGCGATAGGAGGGGATTCGTCTCTCCCGGTATTGGGGGTTGATGTTGCGCTATGCACGATTGGCCTGTAAGTGCACGGCGGCACCCCGGCCGTCAATCCGACGCCGGAATGCGGAAACGGTGAAAAACTTTAATTTTGCGGACTTAGCAAACCGGTACCACCGCGCACTAAACATCCGGATCGTAACCATTAACAAGTCTAAGCTACTAACAAGATGGGAAGAGAAGTATACCGACGATCCAAGTCCTCCGGTCTTCTCGTCATCGTCCCGATCACCTGCGGAATGTCCCGTCTCCTCCTCATCGCCGGAAGTGCACCACATCGCCTACTTCTTTTACGGGCTCCCACCTCAATGCCGAGGCAACTCGGGCACGAAGCCGGCTACTCGACGTGCCCAAGATTCGCTGTAGAAAATAGTAGAACTAGTGTCTCATTTGGGGTTTATGGAGGTGCCATTTTGGTGGAGGAAATGAGGTATGAACTTTTGTGGAGGAACTTGAGGATTTTTCTAGCATCAAGAGAGCAAAAATCCCCACTACAAAAATGGGCAACCCACCCTCATGGTGGCCGGCCATCACTAGAGGAGAGGGAGGGTGAGAATGAGGGAGAGTCTCAAAAATAATGGGAGCCATTCTCAAAAAAAATACAAAGGAGAGAGAGAGAAGGTTATCATGCAAAAAGGGAATGATCACAACAAATCCAACACTCCAAGGCAACCATCATCTCATGCATGATGGCTTCAAAAAGTCAAGCCATCATGAGAAGAAGAAGTCAAGTGATGGTGCTCATCATGAAAACCATCATGATAAAACAAAAAAGCAAAGACCCCCTCCACAACCACTTATTTGCAACAATGCAAATAAGCCCTCCTCCACCAATCTTCGGCCAATGAACGATACAAAGGAAATCGGCCGAAACGAAAAGCAAACTGGCAACTCCAGAAAACTGGTCCCGTAATAAATTACGGGAAAACCCCGATACTGTGCATACACACCCGCATTTGTATTCCGACCGAAATACAAATGCAATGAGACAAAATCTACACTGTACTATACTAGGATCCGGCTTAAACCAAAGCCGGCCAGTAATATCCGTTCGATCCTGATCCATGCAATACCGCACGTATCTGATCGAACCCTGCCATATAACCATACGGCCTATAGTACAGACTGTCCGATCCTGATCCGTGCAATACCGCACGTATCTGATCGGACCTTGCCATATCTCCATACGGCCTCTACAACCTTTCGCCCGAAAGCTGAGTAACTGAATGTGGGGGGACTCTAAAGACTCGTCAACACCTTGGTTGTGGATTTAACCACTAGCACGTCAGAGGTATAAGCCAATACGTAACGGGCTACCAGGTACTGACTAAAAGGGATGTCTGTGAGCGAACTCAGCCTGACAACCCTACTGAGCCTGTCAGTGACAATATCCGTACAGTCCGGTCCGTTCGTCTATGAGCATCGCATGGCGGGCCTAGGGGGTTGGTAAAAGTCAGACCCCCAAAAGCGGTACAAGTCGTGTCGGAGTGTAGCCCAGAACACCCTGAGATACTACTGGAATACCTACCAGTAAATCTCCTTGCCTCGGCCGAGGGCTTCGTGTAATGGCTCTCCTAGACACAGCACGACCTCACCCCCAATACCGGGAGAGACGAACCCCTGAAGATACGCTCACTGCCTCCATGTGGCTCGGGACTGTACCCAACTAAAACCTGTTTGCACGACTCCTTTGAGCCGTGGTAGGGTAGTAATCAAAGTACAGTGGGAACTCACACGAGACAAATGACGATCCCCAGGTCGATGAACTAACCTGCACACATGTCACCAGGGAACTGCCATCTGACGTCTGGTATATGACCAACTAGCATGTTCCCGGCGAGTCCTGTCCGGTGTACTCATAACCCAATGAGCACCTGTATACATCTTAGGTGATCCAACTGACACCAGTGGCTTGTGAGACCGGCCACCGCCCCTCGTCGGGGTCTCGACTGTATACACTAGTCTACTATGGAGAATCGATGCCCTGTCTCGAAACTCTCACGACTAGGGACCATTTAAGGATATGCTTATAGACCCCCAGCTCCCACTTATATGATCGCCCTCATACTGCTGGTGGTCAAGCAAGAATCCTAGGGGCTCTATCAACGTGTAATAGCGACGTGTCAGGTCACTTAAAACAGTATACGATGATAAAGGTAAACCAGATAGCATACTATCATCTCGAGTAAGACTGTCCTACCGGGATAGGTCCTCCATCAATCATTACAATCACGTACCTGTGACCTAATAATTGACTCTGAGGGCACTATCTCCAACAATCTCCCACTTGCACTCAAGGCTAATTATTGCGATGTCGCATACTCACAGCCCGTGTGATACCGAACACCCAACTCCTCTACTAGTTAGTCTCACAAAGCTCGTTTGCGAAACCATTGCGTTCGAGGAATAGCCTCAGTGAGTGGATCCGCTTTGTTGTCTCTTTCCATGTCTCTCTATATCTCAAGTTCGCGGAGAAAGCCATCTCCCGAAAAGAGCAATACCTGTCTCAGAATATGTCTGGATGTCTGATGGGACCTAGCTCATAAATGAACTCCAAATCCAAACTTCTTAGACTGTATCGTCAACTGAACTTAATCAGTATCCTGCGTGCCATGCCTCCCTCAGTATTGCCTTGGACCACCTGTCCAAAATACTGCCCCTCATCAGAAGGAAAACTATAACTCTGACAACCTCCTTGTCGTCCATGTCACCTTGGAAGCCTGGAATGATAACTGTCTCCTGAATGAGGCTGTCGTTATCATCTCCCTAGAACATCCACTTATGTTCTAAAACTGCTTCCGACTGTTTCTCCAGGATTGGATTAATGTCAACTTATTGCATCTAGTGCAAGAACAACATCTGGTGTGGTACTTGACATCTCACGATTGACTCAATTGCCTGAGCAAGTGATCTTCCAATCATGCCCGTCCCTCTCCCCTTTAGTCTGTAAGACACCTTTGGAGAGGGTGACTCCATTACCTGCAGGTACACTACCGTGCCAGGAGTCGTCCATCCCAAATACTCTTAGAATGCTGTCAAGTACCCTGATTGGGAAACCACCCAAATCTAGATCTAAAACCATAGATCTAGTAACCAGTATGTCTGATGTAAAATCCAAGTCCCATGTGGAGAAACCACTGTGTGACGACCAAAGTATAACCGATTGTAGTATAGGAGTTTCTTTTCCTATTCTGTGTATGTCATCCATATACCAGGATATCACACCCTACTACCTTCTCAACAGATCCATCCCCTATTCTGATGAAGTCAAACCTATGACTGTCACGTCAGAAATAGATGATCTATCTCCGCTACATCTGCTTTAGTCTATAAATAGACATAAGCTACCTGTCCACCAATGCTTCCGCTGCTCCCACTGACTACGACAACCCTCTGGCAGAGTCATATACACGTACACTTCTAAAACTAGTTTAGAACGACGCTATACTCATCCTCCCGCCGGGTCTCGCACCCTGGAACAACAGCAATGGTAATTGTGGGTAAACAAGAACTTCCCTGTCACCGTCCTTGAGGCTACCGTAGTACCTCTCGGGTGCCTGAAGTTACCCACCTTATCTGCGGAGTGGCCAATGGAATGTCAATCCAGATTGAATCTTTAGGTTCCTTATCAAATTTTCAGTAATCGTTTGTGGTTCTGGAATCACTTCCAGTTCTACCATACTCCCACTACTGTTTTCCGAAAAAAAAAATCCATTTTTAATAAAACTGTGGCGAGTCTAGAACAATATCGCTATTGTTCATTCAGATGGTAGAAAGTCAACCCTCGTCATAGCCTGGGTCAACCCACAAACAGCCATTACAGAAACGTGCCTTGAGTTGTCCAGTGTCTGGTTTTAATCATAAACCGGACAAATCCCCGTACCTTAAACATCGTTAAGATATGAACTGTTCTATATCCAATATAGAACCAGAGGCACTGATTTAATTGAACCAGATTCAAATCATGCAGCTGTCTCCAGTGCATGTCAACTAAATGGAAGGAGGCCGATCAGCGTTACTCAACTTAGGAATGCTTCCAATTATGAGTAACCTGAAAGAGAAGCAATTTCTCTTAATCACTACTATCAACTGAATACCACATACAAGTATCTACATCTTCGATCACTTTGAAGAATCCCGATACTTGCTACACCTGGTTCTCTACTCTATTCAAATACCTATAACTTCTCCAAATTCGGACCCTGTGTTTCCACGAAACACTTGTCTAAAAACTAGAGAAGTCATAAGTAAACCGAATATAGTACGAGAACCAACCCCTCTGTCCTGATGGACCCTGGACAACATACAATACTCTGTATAAGTCCCTTGAGTCTGATAACTTATTCACTGTGTGTCGTAGGTTGAAAACTGTACTTATGGTTAAGAAGAATTACACCGCTGTTTAATGCTCCTTACCTAACCATCCACTGATATAGGTAAATGTCGTAGACATAATTTCAGAAAGGTATATCTCACTCTATGAAAATAGACGTACAGATATATCAATTTGAAATTGGTGCATAACAGCGGATATTCAAAACCAAATATTTGCCGACCGGCAAACAGCCCAGGTGATTTCCTCAAATATCACCGATTACAACGAATCCCGATATAATGAGGATAATCACCCAATTCCCAATAACTTACTCCCACTCATCATCTGTAAAACCATACAGATGTGAGAATCGTACCTGGTAAATACATACCCTGGAGCAAGTGTCTAATCGGGAAAACAGTTTTCTTTTAACAGTACACAGTGAGACTGAAACATTGAAATGTTTCAATGGGGTATCCTGGTATTCCTAGTAATGCCCTTTCCATTATTCAGATTCACAACTGTAACCGTATAGTTCTTTGCCACCTCTCCAAATCCCTTCATATGTCTTTAGTCTTTACCTTCTGCACACCCCTTTAGGCCAAATGGTTTTCTTCCTTCCCTACCGTTCGGCACCAGCCTATGGTTTGGAAGAAGACTATCCAATAAGCATAATGGGTGTACTGTCCCAATCCTAGGAACACTCGCAATGCGAGAGAAGGTGAAGATAAAAGACAACCGAATAAACCTTATTCCTATTTCTCCTGAACCAGAATCCATCCCCGAACTGGAACCAGTTCCATTCGAGTTCGTATATAACCATACGATGGAGTATCCAAATAAACTGTGGATCTTCGTAGTGATACGGAGTGTCCTGGAGAAATACGAAGGTGATGTGGGAGTGGTAACGAAATATTTGGTTTGGTCGTGAATATCTGTTGCAATTTACTTTGCCCTCTTACTAATCCCTTGCTTTGTCTGAACTTAATACCTTCTGCACACCATCGTTATGCTAATTGGTTTTCTTCATTCCCTACCGGTCGGCACCAGCCTAAGGTTTGGAAGAAGACAATCCAATTTGCGTAATAGGTGTACTACCCCTAAACCAAGGAGTACTCGTAACCTGAGAGAGGGTAAAAGGAAAAGACAACTGAATAATCCTATCCGTTTTCTCCAGAACCGGAAACCATCCTCGAATAAATTCTTTCGAGTTCGTATCTAACCATACGATGGTTTTGTCCAATGGAAGTGGACGTTCGTAGTAAAACGGGGTGTCCTGGAGAAAAGGGTAAAAGTAGGAGTGGCAATGAGGTTTGCAACTCTGACAATCCAAAAGCCGGTGTTTAAGAAGGTTCGGTCAACTTGGTCACCGAGTCATAGTCTTAGGGTCGGGTCAATGGTCGCTGCCAAAGAGAGAGAGAAAAGAAACACTCAGCGTGCACTCTAACCTAGATCAGAATGGTTACCAATTTATCTAATCTGGAATCCTCCCACTGTACCTCAAATTCTCCTCCAAACCTGAAAGAAGAATTAGTCGGGGTCACCCGAGGAGTAAACTAACTCATCAATGGGAATCGGGATCCAACTCTCATCGCATGACAACGTGATGGAATCCACTCACGGTATCACACTCCAGAAGGTATGCGCATATCTGGCAAGTTTCAGTTCTTTTGAAACTCCCGATGTGATTTCTGCCCCATGCTCTTATGACCTTGACGAAGGCCAACAAATCATAAGTCACATGTCAAGTTCTACCCGTCATTCTCCAGGTTGATTTGAACCCACCCGCACAAGCCCTTGACGAAGGCCAACAAGGCTATACGACTGTCCCAAACCAACGCATCTATCTATGCTGCAGAAAGGCAACAAGCAGCTACCATACACTATGCCTTGACGAAGGCCAACAAACATAGCATGAATACTACGTGCTACCCGTCTGAAACGACGGAGGGCTACGAATGGTTTCTGGCGAAAACCTTTAACGTAAAGAACTTGATATCGTTGAAGGAACTGATAGCTTTTTGAAAATATAGTGACGAAAACCGTTGCTAAAGAGGTCACTCCCGGTGAAGGGATCTCGGCTCTTTCCCCGTAGAATGGGGTGCAGGATATTCCAAATGAATACCACGGTGCAAAGCAAAAGTAATCGGCTATAGTGAAGTTAATGCGCTGACGCAAACTTTTTGTCCAAGGGGTCACTCCCGGTGAAGGGATCTCGGCCCTTGCCTCGTCGACTGAGGAGCAGGATATTCTAAATGAATACCGCGATGCAAAACAAAAGTGAACGTCCTTGCAATAACAGCTTTTTGAAAAGTGTTCCAACAACATCAGATTAGGTTTGTTTTTAAACTTGCATTGATCCGAATCAATGCAGTCCCATCAATTGATCACACCAAAAAGAACGAAAATATACTGATGTACGTATATGCCATCCGCATTCGCCACTGGGTCCCGTCATTACCCGTTAGGTTAGCTAACTAACGACAGAGCGGGGACTGGACTAGCGCGGATGCAAAACATATACAACATCTACTAATATATATACCAATATATTATATTCGCTCAAGGCGTGAAAGAAATGCAACATCACAGAAATGTACAGCATCACAGAAACAATACAGATATCTGGGATCCCCGGGTTTCACAGAGCCGCTGAAAACCGACGTTCCCCTGGTCGTGTGGATAGCCTGTGCAATGAAATCCTAGACCCCTACGGGCGCGGCAAGTTACCCGCCAAAACCTGAAGCGAGGCAGCCCCCTTCAGCAACGTGAATGGACCACCCAGCACTTCACGGAATCCGGTAACTTGGGCACCCCTCCTGGGTCAACCTGTACCCCCTACGAGTGAGGCGAATAGCCCGCCAATCCTAGAGTGAAGCCCCCTCCGTCTCAATGCCATGAGATGCGGGCTTGTTGCCCTCCAGAACCCGGCTATCCGTGCACCCCTCCGCGGGGCAATCCTAGTACAGAAAGTAAAATATACATACAACGGGTACATCGACCGCAACCAGGTCGTGCCCCAAAATAATAATACAAACAGGCAGTGACGGCAGTCCACATGTCGGACGCTCGCCCCGCAATATCAAATGTACATAATACAATCACAACTGTACTAGCATTGCATCTAGGCTATCCCCTACGACCGATCCGCAACATCACAGCAAAAACAGAACATCAACGTGAAAGTCACGTTCGCAAATCCGTCTAACCGGGCTATAGCAACTAGACCGGATTTACCGATCGAGTGACATTCACGGTCGCAGATATAATGTAAATACTGTGAAATAATGTGTTTAAAATATCCGATCGATCAAATTTTAACAAGTGGGCCCCCAAACAATACTGTAGCAGATCAAGAAATTCTGGGCCCAATATTAATGTTCCAAAACCCCAATTTTAAGCCCACAAAGACACTGTAGAAATTTGGTGTGGTGATCTCCACAGTGCGCGGCGGAACAGCGGCGAAAAGGGGGTTTGTGCGGCGGTTCCGCGCTCCCACAGTGGAATCACTTCATCGAATTTTTACAGAGCTCTTAGATTTTCCAGTACATCAATATTTTACAACCTGAAAAATTTTTCGAGACCAAAAATTTTCAACAGAAAACTGTCGATTGGAAAAACACGGTTTTGGAACTTTTTGATCGATCGGAAATGCAAACACATTAAACCAAGCTAGACTAAGTTAATGGCGAGGCTCTGATACCACTGTAAGTGCACGGCGGCACCCCGGCCGTCAATCCGACGCCGGAATGCGGAAACGGTGAAAAACTTTAATTTTAGGGACTTAGCAAACCGGTACCACCGCGCACTAAACATCCGGATCGTAACCATTAACAAGTCTAAGCTACTAACAAGATGGGAAGAGAAGTATACCGACGATCCAAGTCCTCCGGTCTTCTCGTCATCGTCCCGATCACCTGCGGAATGTCCCGTCTCCTCCTCGTCGCCGGAAGTGCACCACATCGCCTACTTCTTTTACGGGCTCCCACCTCAATGCCGAGGCAACTCGGGCACGAAGCCGGCTACTCGACGTGCCCAAGATTCGCTGTAGAAAATAGTAGAACTAGTGTCTCATTTGGGGTTTATGGAGGTGCCATTTTGGTGGAGGAAATGAGGTATGAACTTTTGTGGAGGAACTTGGGGATTTTTCTAGCATCAAGAGAGCAAAAATCCCCACTACAAAAATGGGCAACCCACCCTCATGGTGGCCGGCCATCACTAGAGGAGAGGGAGGGTGAGAATGAGGGAGAGTCTCAAAAATAATGGGAGCCATTCTCAAAAAAAATACAAAGGAGAGAGAGAGAAGGTTATCATGCAAAAAGGGAATGATCACAACAAATCCAACACTCCAAGGCAACCATCATCTCATGCATGATGGCTTCAAAAAGTCAAGCCATCATGAGAAGAAGAAGTCAAGTGATGGTGCTCATCATGAAAACCATCATGATAAAACAAAAAAGCAAAGACCCCCTCCACAACCACTTATTTGCAACAATGCAAATAAGCCCTCCTCCACCAATCTTCGGCCAATGAACGATACAAAGGAAATCGGCCGAAACGAAAAGCAAACTGGCAACTCCAGAAAACTGGTCCCGTAATAAATTACGGGAAAACCCCGATACTGTGCATACACACCCGCATTTGTATTCCGACCGAAATACAAATGCAATGAGACAAAATCTACACTGTACTATACTAGGATCCGGCTTAAACTAAAGCCGGCCAGTAATATCCGTTCGATCCTGATCCATGCAATACCGCACGTATCTGATCGAACCCTGCCATATAACCATACGGCCTATAGTACAGACTGTCCGATCCTGATCCGTGCAATACCGCACGTATCTGATCGGACCTTGCCATATCTCCATACGGCCTCTACAACCTTTCGCCCGAAAGCTGAGTAACTGAATGTGGGGGACTCTAAAGACTCGTCAACACCTTGGTTGTGGATTTAACCACTAGCACGTCAGAGGTATAAGCCAATACGTAACGGGCTACCAGGTACTGACTAAAAGGGATGTCTGTGAGCGAACTCAGCCTGACAACCCTACTGAGCCTGTCAGTGACAATATCCGTACAGTCCGGTCCGTTCGTCTATGAGCATCGCATGGCGGGCCTAGGGGGTTGGTAAAAGTCAGACCCCCAAAAGCGGTACAAGTCGTGTCGGAGTGTAGCCCAGAACACCCTGAGATACTACTGGAATACCTACCAGTAAATCTCCTTGCCTCGGCCGAGGGCTTCGTGTAATGGCTCTCCTAGACACAGCACGACCTCACCCCTAATACCGGGAGAGACGAACCCCTGAAGATACGCTCACTGCCTCTATGTGGCTCGGGACTGTACCCAACTAAAACCTGTTTGCACGACTCCTTTGAGCCGTGGTAGGGTAGTAATCAAAGTACAGTGGGAACTCACACGAGACAAATGACGATCCCCAGGTCGATGAACTAACCTGCACACATGTCACCAGGGAACTGCCATCTGACGTCTGGTATATGACCAACTAGCATGTTCCCGGCGAGTCCTGTCCGGTGTACTCATAACCCAATGAGCACCTGTATACATCTTAGGTGATCCAACTGACACCAGTGGCTTGTGAGACCGGCCACCGCCCCTCGTCGGGGTCTCGACTGTATACACTAGTCTACTATGAAGAATCGATGCCCTGTCTCGAAACTCTCACGACTAGGGACCATTTAAGGATATGCTTATAGACCCCCAGCTCCCACTTATATGATCGCCCTCATACTGCTGGTGGTCAAGCAAGAATCCTAGGGGCTCTATCAACGTGTCAGGTCACTTAAAACAGTACACGATAATAAAGGTAAACCAGATAGCATACTATCATCTCGAGTAAGACTGTCCTACCGGGATAGGTCCTCCATCAATCATTACAATCACGTACCTGTGACCTAATAATTGACTCTGAGGGCACTATCTCCAACATGGCCATAACAGGAAATCCCTGGCCAGGGTTGCAGTGATATACTGGTAAGAGTTATCAGTAGTTTCACGATTGTCATGGACCTCACGTCGGCATGACTTATCAAGCTATTGGGGTCTAACGTTTACCACCCCTAGGCGAGATATGCGACATATCAGACGAACAGACCGGACTGTACGGTAAGTGTTACTGGTTGGATTCACAGGAGTGTGAGCGGGCTTGCTCGTCGATCTTCTGATCGCTCAATACCCAGGTGGCCGTTACGTTTAGCAGACCGCTTGCGGCTTGTGGGTGTTTGATATGATCATCATTTGCTGCCGGCGTATTGACGAGTCTTTAGAGTCCTACACAGAGGTTTCCTAGCTCAAGCGAAATAAAATAGGAGCGCATATGAGATATGTGCGGGACCGAGAATAATTCGTGTATGTGATACCGTATTCCATTCTCGCGACGAATGTATCGATTGGTTATATGCGATATAACCTGGTTATCGAATCAAGGATTGATTCGAGAAGCCGATACATTGAATACTAGTCGGTTATATGCGACATGACTGGATCATTGAATCAAGTGTTGATTTAATGATTTAATGCATAATTATATATATTTGATATATTACTTTGCATTAACTAGTATTGGTTCACTTTAAAAGGATTTTCTCACTTGAATTGTGCAAGTTGTATATGTGATATACTTTTGTGCACATGATTGTATCATGTTTGATGATACATGCTTATTTGGTTAAGTGTAAAGAATTAAACTATGGTTAAGTTAATGATTAGGGTTTTTTTTACTTAATTACTTATTCATTTATCTTATTTATTTATTCATTTTGGAAAATGAAAAGGATAAATGAATGGTTACTTGTTTTGTTTTTAGTTGAACATTCATGAAGTTTTGATTTAGTCTCCATTCTTGTCTTATACTTAACCCTAACCATTTAAACTAACCCTAATTCATTCTCTACACTTAACTAAGGTTAGAAGATGATAAGAATTAATTCTTTTTCATTTTTCTTTAAGACTTATCATATCTTCTTCTTCTTCTTCTTCTTCATCTTCTTCTTCCATGAAGAAAGCTTGCTACATCAATGGTGATTGATGAAAAAGTGTGAGAAATCCAATTCTAAAGTCTACCCACTTCCTATTTCTTCATCCTCTACCTCTTGCCAAGTAGTAGAGTGTGTTTTCTTCATAAGTTTCATGACTTGGTGAAGTTGGAGCTTGATCTTGTGATGCCTCGACGTAGATCATCTTCGGCACGAAGCCGACGACCTTGCCCGCCCATTTCTCCGATGAAGCCGACGCTAGAGCCCAAGATCCGATTAGTACAGCGAGGAGACTTCATCGCGGAGCCATGATGGTGGAGAAACGGATCTACAAAGGTTGTATTTCCGTTCTTTTAGTTTAGTTATAAACTAGTTGCTTTGGTCGCCTATATATCTAGCCAACGATCCGTATTAGGGTTTCTCGGCACCCGTAAAGTTTGAAATTGGTATGGTTGATGCCTTGTGAGACTCCATTAGAGTGCCTAGGAACCCTACACAAATTAACCGAACCTTCTTAAACACTGGCTTTTGGATTGTCAAAGTTGCAAACCTCATTGCCACTCCTACTTTTACCCTTTTCTCCAGGACACCCCGTATTACTACGAACGTCCACTTCCATTGGATAAAACTATCGTATGGTTATATACAAACTAGAAGGAATTTATTCGAGGATGGTTTCCGGTTCTGGAGAAAACGAATAGGACTATTCAGTTGTCTTTTCCTTTTACCTTCTCTCAGATTGCGAGTGCTCCTTGGATTAGGACAGTACACCTATTACGCAAATTGGATAGTCTTCTTCCAAACCATAGGCAGGTGCCGACCGGTAGGGGATGAAGAAAACCAATTAGCCTAAACGGTGTACAGAAGATATTAAGTTAAGACAAAGAAAGGGATTAGAAGGAGGGCAAAGTAAATTGCGATTGCTATTCACGACCAAACCAAGTATTTCTTCGCCAATCCAAAATCACCTTTGTATTTCTCCAGGACACTCCGTATCACTACGAAGATCCACAGTTTATTGGATACTCCATCGTATGGTTATATACGAACTCGAAGGAACTTGATCCAGTTCGGGGATGGATTCTGGTTCAGGAGAAATAGGAATAAGGTTTATTCGGTTGTCTTTTATCTTCACCTTCTCTCGCATTGCGAGTGCTCTTAGGATTAGGAAAATACACCCATTATGCTTATTGGATAGTCTTCTTCCAAACCATAGGCTGGTGCCGAACGGTAGGGAAGGAAGAAAACCATTTGGCCTAAAGGGGTGTACAGAAGGTAATGACTAAAGACATATAAAGGGATTTGGAAAGATTGCAAAGAATTATACGGTTACAGTTGTGAATCTGGATAATGGAAGAGGCATTACTAGGAATACTAGGATACCCCATCGAAGCATTTTAATGTTTCAGTTTCACTATGTACTGTTAAAAGAAAACTGATTTCCCAATTAGACACTTGCTCCAGGGTATGTATTTACCAGGTATGATTCTCACATCTGTATGGTTTTACAGATGATGAGTGGGAGTAAGTTGTTGGGAATTAGGTAATTATCCTCATTATATCGGAATTCGTTGTAATTGGTGATATTTGAGGAAATCGCCTGGGCTGTTTGCCGGACGGCAAATGTTTGGTTTTGAATATCCGTTGTTATGCACCATTTTCAAATTGATATATCTGTACGCCTATTTTTATAGAGTGAGATATACCTTTTTGAAATTATGTCTATGACATTTACCTATATCAGTGGATGGTTAGGAAAGGAGCATTAAACAGCGGTGTAATTCTTCATAACCATAGTACAGTTTTCAAACTACGACACACAGGGAATGAGTCATTAGACTCATAGGACTTATACATGTTAGTGTATATGCCCTAGAGGCCATTACTGTATCATACTGGTTTGTATATTACTTAATGGATGCTTGGGATATTCACCTTGTATATACAATCTTGCTCAAAATAGTAGTATGCTACTTGGTTTGTTTCTACTTCAATGTGTACATGTGTTTATTTTTGTATATCGCCTATACACATTAGTAGAGCCTTTAGGATCTTTGCTTGATTACCAGCGATGTGATGGCCGTCACACTAGTGGGGCTGGGTAATCTATAAGCACATCCTTATGCAGGTCCCTGGTCGCAGGACTATCGAGACAGGGCATCGATACTCCGGAGTAGACCAGCGCATGCGCTTCTCATCCCAGTGTGGGAGACGGTCTATCCCACAGCCATCAGTACGTCGTACTTGAGATAGTTTGCGGGTGCTCGTTAGGTTACGGGTACACTGGACAGGACTCGTCGGGAACTGACTAGTTGGTATTATACCTATCGTCAGTTATCAGTTCCCAGGTGACATGAGTACAGCTTAGTCCGCTGACTTGACACTGTCACTTCGCCTCGAGTGTGTTCCCACTGTACTTTGATCACTACCCTACCACGGCTCAAAGGAGTCGTGCAAACAGGTAGTGGTTGGGTGCAGTCCCGAAGCACTTGGAGGCAGTGACGGTTAGACAGGATTCGTCTCTCCCGGTATTGGGGGTTGACATCGCGCTGTGTCTAGGAGAGCCATTACACGAGTAGTCCCTGGCCAGGGCAAACGAGATATACTGGTAGGTTTCCAGTGTTATCTCAGGGTGTTTTGGGCTTCGCTCCGGCACGACTTGTACCGCTATTGGGGGACTGACGTTTACCGCCCCCTAGGCCCGCCATGCGATGTATCAGACGAACAGACCGGACTGTACGGAGAATGTCACACTCAGGCTCAGTAGGAGTTCAGATGGGTTTCGCCTCGTCGGTCTTCTTGTCGGCACTACCTGGGGACCGTTACGCACAGCTAGTGCCGCTTGCGGTCTGTGGTTAAACCCACTGCCAGCGTAGTGTCGAGTCTTTAGAGTCCTACACAGAAAGCTTTTCGCCTTTAGGCAAAAGAGTAGAGGTCGCATGGTATTGCGACAGGTCGCATGGTTTTGCGACAGGGTTCGGTCACATCCGTGCACTTGTGCGCGTACAGTGTCCGGACAGTTTACACTAGCGGGCTTTGGTTTAAGCCAGATCCTAGTGTACCTTATGGGATTGGATTTATCCAGTTTGCATTCGTGTTCCTCGGAACGCGGATGCGGGTGTGTATGCACAGTTGACAGGGAGACAGAGGCAGTGGATTCTCATTAGGGTTGTTGACAGTTGACCGTTGACTATTGACCTTTTGATCAACCCTAATGAGAATATGATATGTGATTAACTATTATATTAATTAAGTATTATGGTGACATGGTTGTTGACTTTTGTTGACTTTGTTGACTTGTTGACTTGTTGACTTTTGTTGACTTTGTTGACCGGTTGACTAGGCTTGACTAGTTGACCATCATGATAACCATAGCCATCATTTCATGGCAAAGACTTTTTCTTGCTTGCTCATTTGTGTAAAATGAGTGCATGAAATGATATGGTTATGGTTGCTTCAAACCATCACATAAGACTTTTTTAGTATGATGAGTTATGATGACTTTGGATTATGAGAGGGTGAAAGACAAAAGAGAGCCTCATTCTTTCTTGCTCATTCTCTCTCTTGTTCTTGAGCTCTCCTTTTGCTCTCACCCTCTTGCTCTTTTTCCCTCTCTTTAATCTATGGTTCTCTTGTCTCATGAGTTGAGAATCAAGAACCATAGATAAAATCCCACACAAAGTATTCTCTACTCATTCTAGTTCACTAGGTTTAGCAAACCAAGTGAACTAGTTTCTTCAAAGAACGAAGAAGGAGCTAAAGGTTGGAGCTTTCAGGTGGATCTATCTTCGGCGTACGGAGACGACGAGAAGAAGCCAATCGGACCACCATCGGAGCTTGAAGACGAAGGAGTTCAAGACAAGCAAGGTATAACCCCCTAACCGAGTAGCTACAAACTCATAGTTAGGTTGTTAGATAGATGTTTAACCAAGATCCGGGTTTTAGGTCCATGTTACCACCTCCGTAAAAATCGTTTTTTTTACCAAATTCCGCATTCCCGAAACAACCGGGAGAGGTAGCATGGACTTACAGTGGTATCAGAGCCTAGTTAAACTCTATCTAACAAGTTAGCAAGTAACTAGAAGATCGATCAAAGAAAAAGTCCCAAAAACGAACCCATGAATTTTCAACTTTCTGTCGATTTCAAAAGTACTGGAAAAACTTTTTGGAACACACCTAAAATCGACTCAGGCTTTTTTAAAGAAACTGCAAAAATTTGGGCCCCTGACTCGATCAAAGCGCCGCGTTTCCGAGGCGGGAGCACACTCCCGCCGCGGAAACGCGGCCGAGTTGACTCGGTCAAGGGTTTTCTTTTTTGCAGTTTACTCATTGGGGTATTTTGGGATTTTTAGTATATATATTTTCAACCCGGATTTTCCAGAACGAAAATTTTATTTTGGGGTCCCGAAAATCCGTATTTTTGATCGAACTTCTAAAAGACTTTAGCTAACGGGTTTTTCTGTTATGTGATATTTGTATTGAACGTCTACTAATCGCTATATGTCGATTAGTGGGGGTTATACAAATCTGTGATCTGTAATGTTGCTGGAATGTGTATATGAATATGTTGGATTGTCGCGGGTGAATAGCCGGGGGTTGTGAGACGAGAGTTTTCTTTTCTTTCAATTCATGTAAATTTGTAAATTGATGTAATAATTATTTGTATGGCCGCACAACCGGGTCGGGGTTGTAGCCGTCATTGTATAATTTCTTTTTACTGTTTTTGCTCCTAGGATAGACCCGTGGAGGGGGTGCATAAACTACCGGGTATGCCGAAGTGTCGAGTGGCCTACTCATGGAGATGAGGGAGGTTACTACGCTTCGGGTACTTGGCGGGTAGTTTGCCGCACCCGTAGGGGTCTTGGGTGGGGTATTTGGCTATTCACCGCGACCGTGTAATTTGTCTTTCGTTACAGGCTCGTAAGAATTACAGATTCCTAGTATATCCAATGTATTCATCTGTGATCTGAAATGTTTATCATTGCAGTATATCTATATATGATATTATTTAGGCGTTGCTTATGTTTTACAGACGCGCTAGCCCAGCCCCCGCTCTGTCGTTAGTTAAGTAACCTAACGGGTAATGACGGGGCCCCGTGGCGAATGCGAATGGCATAAGCGTACGTCATATTTTGGTTGTTTTCTGCAATGGTAGGATTAAATGATGGGACGCATTAAAAGAACTAATGCAAGAATATCACGCATTAAAAGAACTAATGCAAGATAATAAACCAAGTTAAAGTCGTTGGAACACTTTCGAAAAACCACTCGGTTCTTTTCAAAAACAACTTTTAAATACGGAGCTTGAGCCACTCCTTTTTAAAAGCTATCTCGTTCCATCGACTATATCAAGTTCACTACGTTCACGGTTTTGCCAAAACCATCCGTAGCCCTCCGTCGTTTCACATGAATAGTCAATAGTATTCAAGCTGTGTATGTTGGCCAAAGTCAAGGCACAGTGATTGGTAGCTATTGGGTGTTCATGTGTAGCATAGATAGATGCGTTGGTTTGGGACAGTCGTACTGCCATTTTGGCCAAAGTCAAGGGTAGGTACGGATGGATCCAAATTAACCTGGATAATGACGGGTAGAACTTGACATGTGACTTATGATATTTTGGCCAAAGTCAAGGTCATAAGAGCATGGGGCAAAAATCCACATCGGGAGTTTCATAAGTACTGAAACTTGCTAGATTTGCATACCATTTGGAGTGTGATGATTCTGGTAGGATTCCTTCAGTTTCGTCACGCAATGATATTTGGATCCCGATCCTACTGTGAGTATATGCTACTCCTCGGGAAATTTCTCACTTAACGATCAATGCTATAAACCTAGTAGGTGCCTAGAAAGGTGTTAGCGGGGCTACGCCCCCAGGGAAAAGAGGTTCTCTAATTAAGGAACTTCGCGAAAGCGTTGGAAAACCTCCCTCGAAGTACCGACACCGGCCTGGCTGAACGGTTAAGCAAGTATTGTGCGGTGGGATTGATCCCGGCTAATTCTTCCTTTATGGTTTGAGGAGGGATTCGAGAAACAGTGGGAGCCATCCTGTTTAGACAAACTAAAAACCACTCTAAACTTGCAAGAGCATCATGCTGAGTGTTTCTTCTTCTCTCTCCTAATTGCAGCGACCAATCAACATGACTGGACTTAAGTTACTCCTAGATAAAAACAAACTGACAGGGCCAAACTACAATGATTGGCTCAGGAATGTCAAGATAGCAATCACTTACGACAAGCTGGGGTATCTTCTTACCACCAAAGCTCCCCATGTCCCTGGTCCAACTTCCAGCGTCGCGGATAAGGAAATCCGCAAGACTTGGGAGATTGATAGCGCGAAGGCCAAATGCCTCCTGCTTGCCTCGATGGACAACGAACATCAGAGGAGGCACGAGAATATGGACATGGAATCCATATTGCTTCATACAAAAGAACTGTATGGAGAGCAATCTCGTATCGCAAGATACGAAGCGTCGAAAAAGTTATTTTCGACAAGAATGGCCGTCGGATCATCAGTAGCCGAGCACGTGCTAAAGATGATCGGCTACATTGAGGAGCTCGCGGACCTATGGATCACATTGGAGAGTGAGCTATATACGGATATAGTTCTCCAGTCTCTTCCTTCCACTTACGCCCAGTTTATACTGAACTTCAACTTACAAGAAAAAGAGGTTGAACTTTCAGAGCTCCTCAACATGCTGAGGAGCGCAGAGGGCACCCTACAGAAAGGTAGGGATACATCCACTTTGTTTGTAGGAGGATCATCTTCTTCTAGGTCCAAGGCGAAAGCCAAGGGAAAGAAGAAGAAGGCCCCCGCCAAACCAAGGGGCGGTGTTAGTAAAGTGGATACGAAGGGAAAAGGTAAAGCAACAAAGATAGCGGGGAAGCTTGTGGATAAGGAAGAATGCTTCTATTGTCATAAGAAAGGACACTGGAAGAATGATTGCAGGGCCTGGAAGGCCAGAACACAGGAATTGAAGCAGGTTGCAGCTTCAGCTTCATGTGTGTATGTTATTGAAAACTGTCTTTCAATAAACTCTACTTCCTGGGTATTGGATACCGGATCAGGATCTCATATCTGTAATTCTTTGCAGGCGTTGAGAAACCGTAGGGTTTTGAAGGCAGGTGACATGACCCTCAGAGTTGCGAACAGAGCTAGCATGGATGCTAAAGCCGTGGGGGACTATCACCTGGGAATGTCAGATGGACATGTTTTGGTTTTGCATAATTGCTTTTTTGTACCCAACGCAACTTGTAATATCATTTCTGTATCTTTAGTTTCTAAAGAAGGTTATGAATTTGCGTTTGTAAGTAATGTTGTAAACATTCACCTTAATCAAGTTTTGATTGGGTCAGGTACATTGAGTAATGGTATATACGTGTTAAACCAACCACAGATTTTTAATGTCCAGAATACACACAAAAGAAAGTCTCCAGAAATAAATCAGACTTTCTTATGGCATTGTAGATTGGGTCACATCAATGAGAGAAGGTTGACGAAGTTACATACAGAAGGGTATTTGAATGCGTTCGAATATCAGTCGTATGCAACTTGTCAATCCTGTCTCAAAGGAAAGATGACAAAGACTCCGTTTACTGGACATGGAGTAAGAGCGAGCGAGCTCTTGGGACTCGTACACAGTGACGTGTGCGGTCCAATGTCTACACATGCCCGAAGCGGACATTCTTACTTCATTACTTTTACGGATGACTTCTCAAGGTACGGTTATGTCTTCTTGATGAAACATAAGTCCGAGGCCTTTGGAAAATTCCAGGAGTATAAGAATGAAGTAGAGAAACAGACCGGCAAAAGTATTAAGATTCTAAGATCGAATCGAGGTGGAGAATACTTAAGTGCCGAGTTCCTGGACTATTTAAAAGAGAACGGAATTCTCTCTCAGCTTACTCCTCCATACACCCCGCAACATAACGGTGTATCGGAGAGACGGAACCGCACCCTATTGGATATGGTACGGTCCATGATGAGTAACGCTGAGTTGCCGCGATCATTCTGGGGATATGCGCTAGAATCAGCCGCATACCTTTTGAACCGAGTTCCCACTAAGACTGTGCCTACTACGCCATTTGAGATGTGGTGTGGGAAGAGACCCCATCTTAATCACATTAAGACATGGGTAAGTCCAGCTTTTGTCAAAAAGCAGCAAGCGGACAAGCTCGAGGCACGCTCAGTACTGTGCAAGTTTGTGGGATATCCAAAGAATTCCAAGGGATATTTCTTCTACTGTGAAGAGGAACAAAAAGTTCTTGTTTCTCGTCATGCCCACTTTCTAGAACACCAGTTCATAGAAAAGGAAATAAGTGGGAGCGCAGTAGAACTGGAAGAAATTCCAGAACCACGGACTATTACTGAAAGTTTAGTGGAACCAGAGGGTTCGGAAGAACAGGACATTCCTACGCCGCTCCGCAGGAGTAGTAGGCAGTCTCATCCGCCCGAGAGATACTGCGGTTTTCTCATAGACGGGGATAGAGAGGATTGCATCATAGATTATGATGAGCCTACTAGCTTCCAGCAGGCCGTTCAGAGCGTTGACTCAGTGAAATGGCTGGATGCAATGCGGACCGAAATGGAGTCTATGTACACCAACAAGGTATGGACGTTGGACATTGCTCCAGACGGGGTAAAACCCGTGTGGGGTTCCTAGGCACCCTAATGAGGTCACACAAGGCATCGAACATGCCATATTAAAATTTTAACGGTGCCGAGAGACCCGACTACGGATCGTTTGCTAGATGTTTAGGCGAAAAAGCTAACTAGTTAACAGTTAACTAAGGGATACGGATATACAACTTTTGTAGATCCGTTTGTCCACCTCCATAGCTCCATGAAGAAGTCATCTCCGCTGTACAAATCCAAAATCCGGGCTCTTGCGTCGGCTTCATCGGAGAAGAAGCGGGCTAGGTCATCGACGACGTGCCGAAGATGATCTACGTCGAGGCATCGCTAAATCAAGCTCCGACTTCACCAAGTCATGAAACTTGTGAAGTAAACACACTCTACTACTTGGCAAGAGGTAGAGGATGAAGAAATAGGAGTTGGGTTCACTTTAGAATTGGATTTCTCACTCATCTTCATCAATCACCATTGATGAAGTGGAGGTTTCTTCATGGAAGAAAATGAAGAAGAAGAAGAAAGAATTATGATAAGTTATTTAAAAAGAAAAGAATTTCCAAACTTATCATAATCCTAACTATGGTTATGTGTAGAGAATTAACCAAGGGTTAAAGGAATGGTTAGGGTTAAGGATGAGATAAGAATGGTGGACAAAGTCAAAGCTTCATGAAGTTTCAACTAAACAACAAATAAAGCCACCATTCTTTTCTCTTCTCATTTATTTTCCAAAATGAAATGGATAAATAAATAAGTGAATAAAACAAAACCCTAACCATAATCATGTAACCATGGTTTGATCATTACACAAAAACCCTAGCATAACATGTATCATCAATCATGATACAATCAAGTGCATAAAAGTATATCGCATATACAATGCGCACATCCGAGTGAGAAAATCCATCTTAAGTGAACCGATACTAGTTAACGCAAAGTAATATATCAAATATATAATTATGCATTAAATCATTAAATCAACTCTTGATTTAACGATCCGGTCATATCGCATATAACCGGCTAGTATCCAATGTATCGGCTTATCGAATCAATCCTTGATTCGATAATTAGGTTATATCGCATACAACCATTCGACACATTGATCGCGAGAATGAAATACGGTATCACATACACGCATTACTCTCGGTCCCGCACATATCTCATATGCGCTCCTATTTCGTTTCGCTTGAGCCAGGAAACCTCTGTGTAGGACTCTAAAGACTCGTCAATACGCCGGCAGCGGATGATGATCATATCAAACATCCACAAGCCGCAAGCGGTCTGCTAAACGTAACGGCCACCCGGGTATTGAGCGATCTGAAGATCGACGAGCAAGCCCGTTCACACTCCAGTGAATCCGACCAGTAACACTACCGTACAGTCCGGTCTGATCGTCTGATATGTCGTATATCTCGCCTAGGGGTGGTAAACGTCAGACCCCAATAGCTCGATAAGTCGTGTCGATATGAGGTCTATAACTATTCGAGAAACTACAGGTAACACTTACCAGTAAATCTCAGCAACCCTGGCCAGGGATTTCTTGTTATAGCCAATCGAACACAGCACAACATCAACCCCCTATACCGGGAGAGACGAATCCCCTCCTATCGCTCATTGCCTCCATGTGACTCGGGACTGTACCCAAAAACCACCGTTTTGCACGCCCTCTTGGACGTGGTAAGATGGAAATCAAAGCACAGTGGGAACCACACAAGACTCTATGACGATCTCGGGTCAACAGACTACTCTGTACCAGTGTCACCATAGAACTGCCATCTGACGTGAGGTATAATACCATCTAGGAGTTCTCGACGAGTCCGTCCAGTGTACCCAGTCTCTACTGAGCACCCATATATCATCTCTGATGTCAAACACCAATGGATATGGGATCATCCATCGCCCATCTGTATGGGTCGAGAAGGTATGCGCTAGTCTAATCTGGTATATCGATGCCCCGTCTCGATACACCCACGACTAGGGACTTTGAAGGATGTACTTATGGACTACCATGTCCCCACTAGTATGATCCGCATCATAGTCCAGGTAGTCAAGTACAGATCCTAAGGGCTTTACCAACATGTAACAGAGAGACAATCAGCATACACGTTAAGGTAAAGGGTAACCAGATAGCATACTATCATGTCGAGCAAGAAAGTCCTCCCTATATATGTCCCAGCATCCACTACAATATACATCCTATGTACAGTAATGGCCTCTAGGGCATACATATAACTAACAATCTCCCACTTGCACTAGGGCCATCTGATAGCAGTGGTTGCAGTATCTCATACTCAACCATCCCATAAAAGTCTCTCTCTGGGAAAAGGCCTTTCGTGAGTGGATCCGCTGTGTTGTCCTCTGAGTCTACTCTCCTAACCTCGATCTCCCTGGAGATCAACCATCTCCATTATCAAGTGACACTGCCTTAGAATATGTCTGGATCACTGATGGGACCGGCGTTCCTTGGCATAAGCCACAACTCCATTGTCACACAATGGGAGGAACGTAGTTCATCTCATGAACCAATATACACCCAGACTGCCTCTTTGGTAGCATCTTAAGTAGCGATGTATCCTGCCTTTATCGTCTAGTATGTCACGGTATCTAGCTTGGAACTCCTCCAATATACCGTCCCTCCACTGAGGGTAAAGACAATGCCTGTGACTGACATTCAGTCGTCTTTATCACCCTGGAACCCTTCCAGTGATTCTCCCCAGGATCGGTTGATACCGTCTCACTACAACTAGTGAGAATCCTAACATCCAATTAGATCTATCTCATAGATCCAAAACCCAGGATTTAGGAGGTATCACTTTGATCCTATGTGGAGAATCATTGTGATAAGCGGAGATTGATCGAGCGTAGCATAGGAAACTCCTTCCCTATCAAGAGTATGTCATCCACGTACTCTACGAGGATCGTCACCATACTCCCTACTACCTTTTTGTATATACAAGGTTCATCTACCATTTTGATGATGTCAACTTCTTTGACTAATCCATCAAAACAGATGTTCCAACTCCGCGATGCCTGCTTTATCCTATAAAGCATCTTGCACACGTTTCCGCTGCTCCCACTGTCTACGAAGCCCTCTGGCTGTGTTCTTATAGACACTCTCTTCTAAATCATCATTTAGAAAAGCAGTCAAGACACCCAACCACCAGATATCGTAGTCATGGTATGTAGCCGTGGCAAGTAGTATCTGGATGGACTTAAGCATAGATATTGGAAAAGGTTTCATCATTATCCATGCCTGGTCGATGACGAAAACCTTTAACAAGTCTAGCTTTGAAAGTCTCAACTTTTCCATGTACACCAAGTAATCTTCTCAAGATTTACTTTCTCTTGATGGGGATTTAACCCTTCAGATATAGCCACCAAAGTCCATACTTTGTTGGTGTATAAGGATTCCGTCTCAGATCACTAAGCATCCAGCCATTCTTACAGAGTCTTACCCCCGATGGCCAGCTCGAAACTAGTTGGGTCATCATCTCATGATACAATCCTCGCTCCCACTGTCATAGAGAAACCGAAGTAACTCTCAGGTGGGTGAGGAATCCTACTAGATCGGCGGAGAGGCTGAGGTTCGTTGGTAACTACTGAATCCTCTGGTTGTACCAAATCATCTGCTGTAGTTTGTATAGCTGGAACACTTCCAGTTTTACATAACAGACCTTGCCTCGAGCTTGTCCGGATTTTGCTTTTAGACATAGGCCGGACAACCCCAAATCTTAACTAACTTAAGACATGGGCTCTTCCCTTTCCATATCACATATGAAGTGGTAGGCATTGATTTGATTCGAACCCTATTCAATAGGTATGCAACTTCTCAAGTGCATAACACCCAAAAGGAAAAAGGTAACTCAGTATTACTCATCATAGAGCACACCATATCAAATGGGGTGTATCTGCTCCGCCCCGATATACCATCGTGCTATGGTGTATACAGAGGAGTAATGCTGAGAGAGAATCTCATTCTCCTTTAGAATAGTCCAGGAATTCCATGCACAAGTATTCTCCTCCCTGATCTCATCATAGGACATAATACTTATACCCGTATTTTAGTTCTCTACTTCTAACTTATATTCTGTGAATATCTCAAAAGGTTCGGACTTATGCTTCAACAGGAACATATGACTGAATCTTGAGAGATTATCAGAGAATATAACGAAGTAAAAGGAACCTGTCCTGGCATGTGTAGACAGGAGACCTTACATACATCATCATGTATCAGTTCCAAGAGTTCATTAACTCTTTCTCTGTTTACAGTAAACGGAGCTATGGTCATCTTATCTTTGCGACATGACTGGCGAGTTTCACAAGATGTAAATTCAAACTGATTTAAATATGCATCTATATGTAACTCTAGCTAGTCAGGTCACATTGATCTGACCTAGTCTACAATGCCTCAAGTAGGATTCGTTCATTTCTGAACTCTTCCTCTTATGTGTGTTCCATACACTAAGAACTGTAGTTTGATTTAGAACATTAATGCTTTTAGATAACGTGCCTGATCCGATCAACTTTTGATATAGGAAATGTTCAAAACATTATCCAACAATAAAAATTTTTATCATTTCTTTACTGATAAAGAGACTGATATGATTTTGTATATCAGGTTCGGTATCTAATAGCATTCGTTCAGAATCAATGTATTGGTAATACAGGGTGACAGTGACCAACAGACTTGGCTGCAACATTTGCCCCGTTTTCTGCCTCATGAAACTTATCACCCGTTCTCAGTTCTCTACCTGTCTGTAGCCCTATGTAACAGATTACATATCTGGGATCCCGATCTGGTATCACATACCCAGGACGTAAAGGATACTGAGAAACAGTTCTGTATAATGAACACACCCGAAGATGATGCATCATCATGCACTCTCTTCGTTTGGGCGGCACGGGAATTCTGGTAATCCCCTATTTCCTGCTCTGTCTTATAACATTTATAAGTTGGAGCGGGACCAGCGTTCCCCAGCTCAGTATAACAAGCGGGTTCGGTCAAATATCCGTATTATTATCTTGATTAAGGCGTGATATGGTCGCTACCTGGAGAGAGAGAGAAGAAAACACTCAGCGTGCGCTCTGTCAAGAATAGATTGGTTATAATTTTATCTAATCAGGATGGCTCCCACTGCTTTTTATCAAATCTTCCTTCAAACCCTAAAAGGAAAGACTAGCCGGGATTAATTACACACTACAAGTTCGCCAATCTTTCAGCCAGGCCAGTGTCGGTACTTTGAGGGAGGTCCCCCGTGCTTTCGCACGAACCTAATTAATGTAAACCTCGTTTTCCCAGAGGCGTAACCTCGTTAACACCTTTCTAGACACCTACTTGATCGGCTAATTGTAATGTATAAAACTCTCCCAGGAGTAACACTTACTCGCAGCGGGTATCGGGATCCAACTATCTCATAGAAGGTATGCAATCTCATTGCAAATTTCAACACTTGAAATTCCCGATAATATTTTGCCCCTAGCGTCCTATGACCTTGACGGAGGTCAACAAACCATAGGCTACTAGTCAAGTTCAACCCGTCATTTCTTGATCGAATTAAACCCACCCGCACGACCCTTGACGGAGGTCAACAAGGCCGCACGACTACCCTAACTCAATCTGCATCATATGCATAAGCAGATAAATACTGGTTAGCTACCGCACACTGCGCCTTGACGGAGGCCAACAAACGCAGCACGAATACTAAACAGCACTTATCTGAAATGACGGAGGGCTACGACAGGTTTTTATGAAAACCTATTGCGTAATGAACTTGATATCGTTGTAGGATCGAATGTATTTTGAAATGGAGTGCTTTTGAGGCTTTTCTAGTTTTGCTAAAGGAGTCACTCCCGGTGAAGGGATCGTCGGTCCTTTCCTCGTCGAATGAGGTGCGGGATATATCATATATATCACTGTGCAAAGCAAAAACTCTTAAAAGCAATCAAAAGACAAACCGAGTGTGTAGCATCTTCCAGTTATTGCTAAAGGAGTCACTCCCGGTGAAGGGATCTCGGTCCTTTCCTTATCGAATAAGGTGCAGGATATATCATATATACCGCTGTGCATTAGCAAGAACTGTAGCTACCTGTTTTATTTTGAAATTCGATTCTACAACATCTTAGGTTTCTTTTATTTCATTAATCACATTAATGAAGTCCCATCATTTAAGTACCTAAACATCACAGATAAATACGACGTACACTTATGCCATCCGCATTCGCCTCGATGTCCCCTCATGCACCGTTAGGTTAGGTAACTAACGGCAGAGCGGGGCAGGGCTAACGCGGGTGTAAAACATAAGTAACGTCTATATAATATATCATATATACTATATATAATACCTGTCACAGAACATCATATGATCTCATCACAGATATCGCAGCAGAAGAAACATATGAAATATTGGATATACTAGGACGTCCGTGTTTTCAATACGAGCCAGTATAAAACACGGATTCCACGGTCGTGATGAATAGCCAAACCCACACCCCTAGACCCCTACGAGAGCGGCAAGCAATCCTACCAATTCTAGAGTTAGGAGACCCGGACTCGACTCCTCGAGTTGGTCTCCCACTGGACTCCAGAACCCGGTTACTTGTGCCCTCCTCCTTGGGTCTATCCTAGTGCGGAAAAGTAAATAATATACAAACGGTGACAACTTCCGCTACCTGGAAGCGCCCCAATAAAAGAATATTACATACAAGTTTTTACATGAATGAAAATGAAAAACACTCATCTCACATAAAAAAAACCCCGGCTATTCAAACACGACGATCCAATATAACATATCCAGCAACACATAACATCACATGTCATCAACGTAAGTAAATATGCGCATCCCAATTGTCGTTGGCATATAGCAACGAAACCGGCGATATCACATATTACACTTACGGTCAAAGAAAAGAAAGTGTAAAACTACAACAGTTGGAATCCGCAACCACCTCAGACATCACATGCCTGACCAAATGAATTACTTAGACATCACATGCCTAACAATTATAAACACCGCATTTTAGTCTCCAAATCGAAAACTCTTTTCAATACCAAGTCGGGCAATTCAACAAGATTCCCGACATCCTGATCGAATGCTCGTCGCAAACTTCAGTAGACGGCCGCACCCCTGATACCGTCGACGAAGTGCACCAAGGCGGAACACCGCTGCCGCGAGCACCCGGACGGATGCTTTCGGCGACGGGGTTCTCCTACAGTCACTTGGTCGGGGCTATGGAGTGAGGCTGTCTATTAAGTTTACCCGGCGAATATCCGCGTACTCTACGTGATTGCGACGGACTTTTGATCACATCAAAATTCCGTGGCAACCGATCAAGTGAGACTAAACTGCTATATTTATAGCATTCATTCCGTTATCTCATAACAATTTGTGAATTCCAATTATTGTATCCCATCCCAGATAAATAGAAAATGTTAAACTTTCCGATCGAACAATCGAACACCCAAGTTTTCCCAATACAGATCAACACATGAAATAAGTCTAACAACATTCAGTTCGTACCTCAGTACCAACGGTCCATCCGTAGAAGGGTCAAGCCAACGCCTCACATGTGGCACGCCGTACTGCCCCAAACCCGAAGGTTCAAAGGGCAGTTCAAGACGGTCACATAATCTAGTTAAGGTTTGTTGTCTTCTAGAGGGACCATCGAGTTACTTGCACTACTTAGAACGTCGTTAAACTACGGAAAAATCCAACACTTGGAAATTTCCCGACAGGGGAAAAATTGGGTATTTATATCCGGTCGAACTTTTTAACATATTCTAAAATTTATCCGGAAAGCCAAATAGGCAAAATTTGATACCCCGATCGAAACACCGAATCCCCAAAACAATTCCAGGAAATTCAACTCTTGAATAAATATTAAAAATTCCCAAAAAACTCAGCAGAATTTATCAGGAGTTACTGTGCAAACAAAGTGGGATGACGTCACCAAGGGGCCGCTGATCAGCCGCAGAAGCTATGCTTCTGCCGCTGATCCGCCGCGAAAAATACTGTTCACCAGAAAATTTTTGCACCGTAATTCGTATTTTTCCCTGCTGAATTTTTTAGCAATTTTTAATTTGGAAAAATCCACTGTTTTCAAAAAAATACAGAGTGCATATTTTGGGTTTCGGTTTTGGGTCGTTCGGACTTCAAATTCCGTCTACGCTTCGCCTAAGGCTCTAGCTAGTCTCTGATACCACTGTAGGGTTCCTAGGCACCCTAATGAGGTCACACAAGGCATCGAACATGCCATATTAAATTTTAACGGTGCCGAGAGACCCGACTACGGATCGTTTGCTAGATGTTTAGGCGAAAAAGCTAACTAGTTAACAGTTAACTAAGGGATACGGATATACAACCTTTGTAGATCCGTTTGTCCACCTCCATAGCTCCATGAAGAAGTCATCTCCGCTGTACAAATCCAAAATCCGGGCTCTTGCGTCGGCTTCATCGGAGAAGAAGCGGGCTAGGTCATCGACGACGTGCCGAAGATGATCTACGTCGAGGCTTCGCTAAATCAAGCTCCGACTTCACCAAGTCATGAAACTTGTGAAGTAAACACACTCTACTACTTGGAAAGAGGTAGAGGATGAAGAAATAGGAGTTGGGTTCACTTTAGAATTGGATTTCTCACTCATCTTCATCAATCACCATTGATGAAGTGGAGGTTTCTTCATGGAAGAAAATGAAGAAGAAGAAGAAAGAATTATGATAAGTTATTTAAAAAGAAAAGAATTTCCAAACTTATCATAATCCTAACTATGGTTATGTGTAGAGAATTAACCAAGGGTTAAAGGAATGGTTAGGGTTAAGGATGAGATAAGAATGGTGGACAAAGTCAAAGCTTCATGAAGTTTCAACTAAACAACAAATAAAGCCACCATTCTTTTCTCTTCTCATTTATTTTCCAAAATGAAATGGATAAATAAATAAGTGAATAAAACAAAACCCTAACCATAATCATGTAACCATGGTTTGATCTTTACACAAAAACCCTAGCATAACATGTATCATCAATCATGATACAATCAAGTGCATAAAAGTATATCGCATATACAATGCGCACATCCGAGTGAGAAAATCCATCTTAAGTGAACCGATACTAGTTAACGCAAAGTAATATATCAAATATATAATTATGCATTAAATCATTAAATCAACTCTTGATTTAACGATCCGGTCATATCGCATATAACCGGCTAGTATCCAATGTATCGGCTTATCGAATCAATCCTTGATTCGATAATTAGGTTATATCGCATACAACCATTCGACACATTGATCGCGAGAATGAAATACGGTATCACATACACGCATTACTCTCGGTCCCGCACATATCTCATATGCGCTCCTATTTCGTTTCGCTTGAGCCAGGAAACCTCTGTGTAGGACTCTAAAGACTCGTCAATACGCCGGCAGCGGATGATGATCATATCAAACATCCACAAGCCGCAAGCGGTCTGCTAAACGTAACGGCCACCCGGGTATTGAGCGATCTGAAGATCGACGAGCAAGCCCGTTCACACTCCAGTGAATCCGACCAGTAACACTACCGTACAGTCCGGTCTGATCGTCTGATATGTCGTATATCTCGCCTAGGGGTGGTAAACGTCAGACCCCAATAGCTCGATAAGTCGTATCGATATGAGGTCTATAACTATTCGAGAAACTACAGGTAACACTTACCAGTAAATCTCAGCAACCCTGGCCAGGGATTTCCTGTTATAGCCAATCGAACACAGCACAACATCAACCCCCTATACCGGGAGAGACGAATCCCCTCCTATCGCTCATTGCCTCCATGTGACTCGGGACTGTACCCAAAAACCACCATTTTGCACGCCCTCTTGGACGTGGTAAGATGGAAATCAAAGCACAGTGGGAACCACACAAGACTCTATGACGATCTCGGGTCAACAGACTACTCTGTACCAGTGTCACCATAGAACTGCCATCTGACGTGAGGTATAATACCATCTGGGAGTTCTCGGCGAGTCCGTCCAGTGTACCCAGTCTCTACTGAGCACCCGTATATCATCTCTGATGTCAAACACCAATGGATATGGGATCATCCATCGCCCATCTGTATGGGTCGAGAAGGTATGCGCTAGTCTAATCTGGTATATCGATGCCCCGTCTCGATACACCCACGACTAGGGACTTTGAAGGATGTACTTATGGACTACCATGTCCCCACTAGTATGATCCGCATCATAGTCCAGGTAGTCAAGTACAGATCCTAAGGGCTTTACCAACATGTAACAGAGAGACAATCAGCATACACGTTAAGGTAAAGGGTAACCAGATAGCATACTATCATGTCGAGCAAGAAAGTCCTCCCTATATATGTCCCAGCATCCACTACAATATACATCCTATGTACAGTAATGGCCTCTAGGGCATACATATAACTAACAACCCGTAGGATGCAAGTGGATCTTCAAAAGGAAGATTGGTGTAGATGGACAGGTTGAGACCTATAAAGCTAGGCTGGTAGCAAAGGGTTTTCGTCAAAGACCTGGCTTGGACTATGACGAAACCTTTTCTCCAGTAGCCATGCTGAAATCCATTCGGATCCTTCTTGCCATTGCTGCCTTCCACGATTATGTGATCTGGCAAATGGACGTAAAGACAGCTTTTCTAAATGGAAATTTAGAGGAGTGTGTCTATATGGACCAGCCAGAGGGTTTCATTCAGAGTGGGAGCAGCGGAAAGGTGTGCAAGTTGCTTAAGTCCATCTATGGACTAAAGCAGGCGTCGCGGAGTTGGAACATCTGCTTTGATGAGACGGTCAAGGAATTTGGCTTTATCAAAAATCCAGATGAACCATGCATCTATAGTAGATTTGTAGCGAGAACTGTAGTATTCCTCGTTTTATACGTGGATGACATTCTCTTAATAGGAAATGACATTCCTATGCTACAATCTGTCAAGGGGTTCTTGTCACACAGGTTCTCCATGAAAGACCTGGGTGATGCCTCATACATTCTGGGTATCCGGATCTACCGTGACAGATCTAAGAGGATATTAGGACTTTCTCAGTCCAGGTACATCGACACCGTGCTGAAAAGATTCAGTATGGAAGATTCCAAGCGCGGTAACCTGCCGGCTTGTCACGGGATCACCCTCTCTAAAGAGATGTCTCCCAAGACTGATTTGGAGAGGGATCGCATGTCTATTATACCCTACGCTTCTGCGGTAGGCTCTATAATGTATGCGATGTTGTGTACCAGACCGGATGTAGCTTATGCACTGAGTGTGGTAAGCCGGTATCAGTCAAACCCTGGGGAGAAACACTGGATAGCGGTAAAGAACATTCTCAAGTACCTGAGAAGGACTAAGGAGATGTTCTTGGTGTATGGCGGAAAAGACCTCCAGATCGAGGCCTTTGCTGACTCCATCTTCCCGAGTGACAAGGATGATTCCAAGTCCATGTCGGGTTTTTTCTTTACCCTCAATGGAGGGGAGGTGTGTTGGAAGAGTTCCAAACAGGAAACCGTTGCAGACTCGACGATGGAAGCGGAATACATCACTGCATCTGATGCCGCAAAAGAAGCTGTCTGGATGAGGAAGTTCTTGAAAGAACTTCAGGTGGTTCCGTCCATTGTTGATCCAATACCTCTGTATTGCGACAACAACGGGGCTATAGCTTTAGCGAAGGAACCCAGGTCCCATCAGAGATCCAGGCACATCTTGAGGCGGTATCACCTGATCAGGGAGATCGTGGATCGCCAGGAGATCGAGGTTCGGAGAGTTGCTTCAGAAGATAACACTGCAGATCCATTCACCAAGGCCCTGCCCCAGACTCAGTTCGAGCGGCTGATCGAGATGATAGGTCTTCGATACGCCAGTACATGGCCTTAGTGCAAGTGGGAGATTGTTAGTGTATATGCCCTAGAGGCCATTACTGTATCATACTGGTTTGTATATTACTTAATGGATGCTTGGGATATTCACCTTGTATATACAATCTTGCTCAAAATAGTAGTATGCTACTTGGTTTGTTTCTACTTCAATGTGTACATGTGTTTATTTTTGTATATCGCCTATACACATTAGTAGAGCCCTTAGGATCTTTGCTTGATTACCAGCGATGTGATGGCCGTCACACTAGTGGGGCTGGGTAATCTATAAGCACATCCTTATGCAGGTCCCTGGTCGCAGGACTATCGAGACAGGGCATCGATACTCCGGAGTAGACCAGCGCATGCGCTTCTCATCCCAGTGTGGGAGACGGTCTGTCCCACAGCCGTCAGTACGTCGTACTTGAGATAGTATGCGGGTGCTCGTTAGGTTACGGGTACACTGGACAGGACTCGTCGGGAACTGACTAGTTGGTATTATACCTATCGTCAGTTATCAGTTCCCAGGTGACATGAGTACAGCTTAGTCCGCTGACTTGACACTGTCACTTCGCCTCGAGTGTGTTCCCACTGTACTTTGATCACTACCCTACCACGGCTCAAAGGAGTCGTGCAAACAGGTAGTGGTTGGGTGCAGTCCCGAAGCACTTGGAGGCAATGACGGTTAGACAGGATTCGTCTCTCCCGGTATTGGGGGTTGACATCGCGCTGTGTCTAGGAGAGCCATTACACGAGTAGTCCCTGGCCAGGGCAAACGAGATATACTGGTAGGTTTCCAGTGTTATCTCAGGGTGTTTTGGGCTTCGCTCCTGCATGACTTGTACCGCTATTGGGGGACTGACGTTTACCGCCCCCTAGGCCCGCCATGCGATGTATCAGACGAACAGACCGGACTGTACGGAGAATGTCACACTCAGGCTCAGTAGGAGTTCAGATGGGTTTCGCCTCGTCGGTCTTCTTGTCGGCACTACCTGGGGACCGTTACGCACAGCTAGTGCCGCTTGCGGTCTGTGGTTAAACCCACTGCCAGCGTAGTGTCGAGTCTTTAGAGTCCCACACAGAAAGCTTTTCGCCTTTAGGCAAAAGAGTAGAGGTCGCATGGTATTGCGACAGGTCGCATGGTTTTGCGACAGGGTTCGGTCACATCCGTGCACTTGTGCGCGTACAGTGTCCGGACAGTTTACACTAGCGGGCTTTGGTTTAAGCCAGATCCTAGTGTACCTTATGGGATTGGATTTATCCAGTTTGCATTCGTGTTCCTCGGAACGCGGATGCGGGTGTTTATGCACAGTTGACAGGGAGACAGAGGCAGTGGATTCTCATTAGGGTTGTTGACAGTTGACCGTTGACTATTGACCTTTTGATCAACCCTAATGAGAATATGATATGTGATTAACTATTATATTAATTAAGTATTATGGTGACATGGTTGTTGACTTTTGTTGACTTTGTTGACTTGTTGACTTTTGTTGACTTGTTGACTTTGTTGACCGGTTGACTAGGCTTGACTAGTTGACCATCATGATAACCATAGCCATCATTTCATGGCAAAGACTTTTTCTTGCTTGCTCATTTGTGTAAAATGAGTGCATGAAATGATATGGTTATGGTTGCTTCAAACCATCACATAAGACTTTTTTAGTATGATGAGTTATGATGACTTTGGATTATGAGAGGGTGAAAGACAAAAGAGAGCCTCATTCTTTCTTGCTCATTCTCTCTCTTGTTCTTGAGCTCTCCTTTTGCTCTCACCCTCTTGCTCTTTTTCCCTCTCTTTAATCTATGGTTCTCTTGTCTCATGAGTTGAGAATCAAGAACCATAGATAAAATCCCACACAAAGTATTCTCTACTCATTCTAGTTCACTAGGTTTAGCAAACCAAGTGAACTAGTTTCTTCAAAGAACGAAGAAGGAGCTAAAGGTTGGAGCTTTCAGGTGGATCTATCTTCGGCGTACGGAGACGACGAGAAGAAGCCAATCGGACCACCATCGGAGCTTGAAGACGAAGGAGTTCAAGACAAGCAAGGTATAACCCCCTAACCGAGTAGCTACAAACTCATAGTTAGGTTGTTAGATAGATGTTTAACTAAGATCCGGGTTTTAGGTCCATGTTACCACCTCCGTAAAAATCGTTTTTTTACCAAATTCCGCATTCCCGAAACAACCGGGAGAGGTAGCATGGACTTACAATACAAAGTATTGTATGTTGTCCAGTGTCCATTAGGACAGAGAGGTTGGTACTCGTACTAGATTCTGTTTACTTGTGACTTCTCTGGGTCTTAGACGTGTGTTTCGTAGAAACACAAGGTCCAAGTTTTGAGAAGTTATAGCTATATGAATAAAGTTGAGAACCAGGTGTTGCAAGTATCAGGATTCTTCAAGGAGATCGAAGATGTAGATACTTGTGCATGGTATTCAGTTGATAGTAATGATTAAGAGAACTTGCTTCTCTTTCAGGTTACTCATAATTGGAAGCATTCCTAAGTTAAGTAACGCTGATCGGCCTACTTCCATTTAGTTGACATGCACTGGAGACAGCTGCATGATTTGAATCTGGTTCAATTAAATCAGTGCCTCTGTTTCTGTATTGGATATAGAACAGTTCATATCTTGACATTGTTAAGATAAGGGGAGTTGTTCGGCTTATGCTTAAAACCAGACTTTGGATAACTCAAGGCACATTTCCGTAATGGTTGTTTGTGGGTTGACCCGGGCTATGATGAGGGTTGACATTCTACCATCTGGAAGATCAATAGTGATATTGTTCTTGACTCGCCACAGTTTTAATAAAAATGGATTTTTTCACAAAACAGTAGTGGGAGTATGGTAGAACTGGAAGTGATTCCAGAACCGCAAACGATTACTGAAGATTTGATAAAGAACCTAAAGATTCAATCTGGTTTGACATTCCAATGGCCACTCCGCAGATGTGGTGGATAACCTCAGGCACCCGAGAGGTACTCTGGTAGCCTCAAGGACGGTGACAGGGAGGTTCTTGTTTACCCAGACTTGCCATTGCTGTTGTTCCAGACTGTGAGACCCGGCAGGAGGATGAGTATAGCGTCGTTCTAAACTAGCTTTAAAAGTGTACGTCTATATGACTCTGCCGGAGGGTTGTCGTAGTCAGTGGGAGCAGCGGAAGCATTGGTGGACAGGTGGCTTATGTCTATGGACTAAAGCAGATATAGAGGAGATAGATCATCTATTTCTGATGCGACAGTCATAGGTTTGACTTCATCAGAATAGGGGATGGATCTGTTAAGAAGGCAGTAGGGTGTGATGTCCTGGTATTTGGATGACATACACAGAGTAGGAAGTGATATTCCTAGACTACGGTCGGTTATACTTTGGTTGTCACACAGTGGTTTCTCCACATAGGACTTGGATATTATATCAGACATTCTGGTTAATGGATCTATGGTATTAGATCTAGATTTGGGAAGTGTCCCAATCTGGGTACTTAGACGGCATTCTAAAGGTGTTTTTAGAATGGACGACTCCTGGCACGGTAGTATACCTGCAGGTGATGGAGTCACCCTCCCTAAAGGTGTCTTATAGACTAAAGTACAGAGGGATGTGCATGATTGGCAGATCACTTGCTTAGGCAATTGAGTCGATCATGAGATGTCAAGTACCACACCAGATGTTTTTTTTGCGCGAGATGAAGTAAGTTGATATTAATCCAATCCTGGAGAAACAATCGGAAGCAGTTTTAGAACATAAGTTGATGTTCTAGGGATATGATAACGACAGCCTCGTTCGGGAGACTGTTATCATTCCAGGCTTCCAAGGTGACCTGGATGACAGAATAACTGTCAGAGTTATAGTTTTCCCTCTGACAAGGGGCAGTATATTGGACAGGTGGTCCAGGAGGATACTGAGGGAAGGATGGCGCAGGATACTGATTAAGTTCAGTTGACGATACAGTCTAAGAAGTTTGGATTTGGAGTTCATTTATGAACTAGGTCCCATCAGACATCCAGACACATTCTAAGACAGGTATTGCTCATTTTGGGAGATGGCTTTCTCCGCGAACTTGAGATATAGAGAGACATAGAAAGAAACATCAGAGCGGATCCACTCACTGAGGCTATTCCTCGAACGCAATAGTTTCACAAACGAGCTTTGTGAGGCTAACTAGTAGAGGAGTTGGGTGTTCGGTATCACACGGGCTGTGAGTATGCGACATCGCAATAATTAGCCTTGAGTGCAAGTGGGAGATTGTTGGAGATAGTGCCCTCAGAGTCAATTATTGGATCACAGGCACGTGATTGCAATGATTGAGGGAGGACCTATACCGGTAGGACAGTCTTACTCAAGATGATAGTATGCTATCTGGTTTACCTTTATCATCGTGTACTGCTTTAGGTGACCTTACAGGTCACTATTACACGTTGATAGAGCACCTAAGATTCTTTCTTGACTGCCAGCAGTATGAGGGCGATCATATACGTGGGAGATGGGGTCTATAAGCATATCCTTAAAAGGTCCCTAGTCATGGGAGTTTCGAGACAGGGCATCGATACTCCAGAGTAGACTAGTGTATACAGTCGAGACCTCGACGAGGGGCGGTGGCCGGTCTCACAAGCCACTGGTGTCAGTTGGTTCACCTAAGATGTATACAAGTGCTCATTGGGTTATGAGTACACCGGTCAGGACTCGCAGGGAACCTGCTAGTTGGTATTATACCTGATATCAGATAGCAGTTCCCTGGTGACATGTGTACAGTTTAGTTCATCGACCTGAGATCGTCATTTGTCTCGTGTGAGTTCCCACTGTGCTTTGATTACTACCCTACCACGCTCAAAGGAGACGTGCAAATAGGTTTTAGTTGGGTACAGTCCCGAGCCACATGGAGGCAGTAAGCGGATCTGCAGGGGTTCGTCTCTCCTGTTATTGGGGGTGAGGTCACGCTGTGTCTAGGAGAGCCAGTACATGAAAGTCCTTGGCCAAGGCAGGAGATTTACTGGTAGGTATTCCAGTAGTATCTCAGGGTGTTCTGGGCTACACTCCGACACGACTTGTACCGCTTTTGTGGGTCTGACTTTTACCAACCCCTTAGGCCCGCCATGCGATGCTCATAGACGAACGGACCAGACTGTACGGATATTGTCACTGACAGGCTCAGTAGGGTGTCAGGATGAGTTCGCTCATCGACGTCCCTTTTGGTCAATACCTGGTAGCCCGTTACGTATTGGCTAATACCTCTGACGTGCTAGTGGTTAAATCCACAACCAAAGTATTGACGAGTCTTTAGAGTCCCCCATAGACCAGTTTCTCAAGTTTCGGGCGAAACGCTGTAGAGGCCGTATGGAGATATGGCAGGGTTCGATCAGATACACGCGGTATTGCACGGATCATGATCAGACGTATTTTACTAGCGGGCTTTGGTTTAAGCTGGATCCTAGTATTGTATAATGTAGATTTTGTCTCTTTGCATTTGTATTCAGTAGGAATACAAATGCGGGCATGTATATGCAGTCGCGGGGTTTTCCTGTAATTTATTACGGGATCAGTTTTCTGAAGTTGCCAGTTCGTTTTCCGGTTTCGGCCGTTTTCCTTTGTTCCTTCTCGGCCGGACTTTTCCGATGGAAGGGGTTATTTGCAAGTGTGCAAATAACATTTGTGGAGGGGTTATTTGTTTATGTGGCTTCATAATCATGAGATTCTTTTTCTATCTCATCCATTGCATTTATTATGATGGGCTTTGATTTGGAAATGGGTGTGACACATATTCCTTTTTAATCACACCATTTCTTCACATGCTTTTCTTCTTGCATTTTTGCTCCACCATTCTTCATGAGGGGTCGGCCACACAATGAGAAAAGGAGATTCATTTTTTGGTGGTGGAAAATATTATCTCATTCATTGCTTGTTGCAAAAATTCCAAACCCCTCTCCAAAGCTCATCTCTTCTCCATTTTCATCAAAGGCAACTTCATAACCCCAAATGAGACAATGGATTTCTACACTAGTCTACAGCATTCCTTGGACGCGTCGGCTAGCCAACTTCGCGCCTGAGTTGCCTCGGTCCAGAGGTAGGAGCCCGTAAAAGAACCCAGCGATGTGGTGCCCGTTTTGACGAGGAGGCGACGACCGGAGATTCCGCGAGGAGATCGGAGTGGAGACGAAGACCGAAGGACACGGATCGCTTGGTATAGCTTCTCTACTCTTTTTTCTTGTTTGCTAGAGTTAGGTTAATGGCCCGATCCGGGATTTTAGTGCGCGGTGGTACCGGTTTCTAAGTTCTAGAAAAGTTTCGTTTCCGCACTCCGGCGTCGGATTGACGGCCGGGGCGCCGCCGTGCAGTTACACGAACCCTCAGCCCACTTCCACAAATCTTTCTAAAACGATCCCCACTCCAATTCTGGGATCCATTCCATCCCCACAATCCTCTCCAATGTTGGACCCAACCCTTATTGATAAAGCACTTTATCCAAACAGGTTAAGGGGCAACAGACCAAGTCCACAAATAGAGAAGATTGTGGAAGTTTTTAAGCAAGTTAACATAAACATTCCTCTCCAAGATGCTATTTAACAAGTTCTGTCTTATGCGAAAATCCTAAAGGACTTGTGCACTAGGAAGAGAAAAGTTCAAGTACCTAAAAAAGTTTTCCTTGCGAGTAATGTAAGCACTGCTTTTACACAACAACTACCCAAGAAACAAAAGGACCCCGGAAGTCATACAATTTCTATTTCTATTGGGGGTAAAAATATCAATCGTGCTCTACTCGATTTAAGTGCTAATGTTTACTTCCGTATTCTGTTTATGAGCAATTAGGGATCGGAGATTTAAAACCTGCGCATTGCACTCTTCAGATGGCCGATCGATCTATCCCCCAACCTAGGGGTGAGCTAGAGGATGTGTTAATCAAAGTCGGGGAATTTATATTTCCTGTGGAGTTTATCGTTATAGATACACAATCTGTAGCGAACCCACGAAACCAAATTCCGGTGATTTTAGGTCGACCTTTTCTTGCTACTTCCAACGCAATAATCAATTGTAGAAACGGCTCTATGAAACTATCCTTCGGTAAGATTTCAATTGAGCTTAACATTTACAAGTTGGGAAGTGAACCCTCCGAACCCTATGCTCATGTGTGTTCTGTCGAAACAATAGATTCCGACAGCAGCGAAATTGAAGAGCTTCACGATACTGATCTCGACTCCGCTATTACGTTGTTGTCCGGGTCAACATATAACGCTAAATGTGAACCTTTTAAGGAGTCCGAGTATCATCCCATTCTTTCCGATGAGATTATTATTCGGGATATCGATGAAAGCTTCGAGGAAATCTTCGCTGATGAACTCACATTCTTAGAAGATATGGGAGTTGTGATGAATCAACCCCAACCCAAAGAAATTGAACCGCAACATCTTCTTCTTATCAAGAATGAGAATGTGAGTAATCCATCACCATTGTTTTGTCTCTACAAATCGAGACGTAAACCTTTTCCATTACACCTCTTATCTCCTCCCCACTTCTTCACATCAATTGGCGACATGTTCTTCCACCAACCTTGGTGCTTCATCGATAAAATTTTTGAATGGTTGGTTTTGACTTTTGGTCTTTGCAAGGCTTTACTTTGACCAATAATTTTAACCCTCCCAAATAATTTTAAATGCTTAATACTATTTTACTTAAGTTTGGGGGGGATATTTTGGCTCTTGAAAATAAAATTTGTCCTCAAAATTGTGAGCCAAAAATAAGTTTGGGGGAGAATTTTCACTTTCAATTTTTGTTGCCCCCGTTAATAACATTTCCTCCCAAGTCTACAGGTTTTTGAGAATTAAAAGAAACAACAGTGAGGACACTGCTGTACACAGGTTTGGGGGAGGTTTGTGCTTATTCACGCATTACTTTGCATTAGATTATATAAGCACAAAAAAAATTTAAATTTTTTTTTATAATGAAAGTTTGAAAGTGAAAAATTACATCTAAAAGATTAGAAAAATTTAAGAAAACCAAGAAAATTAGAAGTTTTCTTCAGCGAACTAGTAATAAGTAGTTATGAGCCGTTGTCCTAAGGGTTAGTAAGATGAAAGAAGTCACTAATCTGAGAATAAAAATAAGTCTGAAAAATAGTTCCTATTCTGGAACCCAAACATTTGATTGTTGATATCCTACTATACGCACTTACACACGTCTTGAAACTCGGGATAGTAGAGGATACCTTGAAATGCTCGTCTAAAAACCAAAGTATATTATAAATGAATAAAAGATAAAATGGTGGAGAAAAATGAACACTGGTTTTGTTATCACCAAGGCAGCAATAAAAAAATATAGCGAGGGTGCTTCATCACCTAGTGCCTTAGACCAACTGGTCTGGGAGTCACTGCTAAGCCTTAGGTGGTGCAAGACGAGGAAAATACTAATACACCTAATCAGCAATCACATGAGTAATCGGTCGGTTAGTATCTCAAGAAGTATTAACGGTCGCATAAAAATGTGTGAGCATATTCCATATAAATATCAATTGAAAAGTACTGAGGTGGATGGACAAGAGTATGATAGCTTGAATTGAATTCTCCGAGTGTAGGGATGTTCTATTCACACACGTAGGGGTATATGATCGATATTTGGATGAAAGGTAGGAATGAAGAATAAAAGATGATGTTTTATTGAGGGATGATGTGATTTCTAACATTTTTTCATGACTATTAAGATAGGGCTCATGACAACTGAAAAGCTAGTGTAGTTGGAAACTCTTAGTTTTCAAAGTATTTCTTTTATGGTTCTTATCTTTATATGTAAATTTCACCATCTCTCTTTTATTATAGGATTTTGTGAGTGTAATCCGCTGAAAACTCTCAGGAGACAACACTCCTCCTACTAGGGACACCAAGAGGTTTAACGGCTTATTGCATGTGCTCAGTGCAATCGTGTTGCCTACGAAAGTGTGCTTAGTTTTCTCCTTTCTTTTTCTTCTTCTCTTGAATAAACTAGTTTGCTCGGGACGATCAAAGATAAATTTGGGGGTATTTGTTAAGTTGATAAAACTGCATATTTAATATGACATTTTTCTTACTATTTCTATATAAAGAAAGGAGTTTATTATAATATATGATACATGTGAGGGTTTATCTGTAAAAATACTATTTTCATGTGTTTATATATTATAATTAGCATTTGGTAGGAAAAAGTAAGCATATAATATCCATGTAACATTTGGCTCATTTAAAATATGCTTACATTATTAAATGCCTTTGACCAAGTCTTAATGGTTAAGTTAATATCTCAATAAAACAAACTCTACTAATATTATTTGTTGAGTTTGTTGTGCAGAATTTTTAGGGCTGAAATCAAGGAAATCAAAGCTGTTAGAACAAACCTGCCTAATTAAGAAAGTAAACAAAAGAAATCAAGTCTGGCAGTGACGTAGAAAAGATTTTCAGTTTCCAGAGATTAAAAAGATCACCATGTGTCATAAAGATAGAGTTCCAGAAAAGAAAATCCTGTGATCCACCTATAAGGCCGCGGATCCGCGGCCAAACCCACCAATTAGCCATGGATCCACCGCGTATTGAAAGATTTGGGAGTTAGGATTTTGCTGTTTGGATCATAACTACCGGATTCCAAATTAGGAGACTAGGGTTCTGGCTCTGGGACTATAAATAAGGACCGAGAGCCTCTTAGAAAAATAATCAAGCTGAAGAGATCACAAAGTCCAAGACGGCTCACGCATCCAGGCCGATCATCAACTGTTCATCTACCTCCTTAGAAGAGATCGAGAAGCAAACTAGTATTTGTAATCATTTTCTACGGGAACAAAGTGTAAATGAGTTTTGTTTATTAATAAAGATAGTTCTTTTTCTTATTCTATTTCTTGTAGTTTCATTATGATTTCCCTCTCCATCCCTTCTTCTCCCAACATGCGCGAGTAATTCACCGCTTGTTAGGGTTCATGGGATTAGGGTAGGTTAATGAATGATGAAGATCCTTAAACTCTTTTTACGTCCTATAAAGTTTATAAACTTTATCAAAAGAATAGTTAACAACCTATTCGGGCGCGCTACCAATTCATTGCTAGTCTCGACCGCGATTAAAGATTAGATTAACTATTGTTTTAGTAAAGGCTAGATATGAACGAAGTTCCATGTCGAGATAGGGGTTAAGAGTGGGAACCATTTTCCTTCCAGAAACCCTAATCTACATGCATCACTGTCGTTCTAGTTTTAAATCTATTAAAGGATAAAAAGAGTAATCTTTCATTAATCATCCATAACTACTAAATCCTAATGAACCCTACAAGCCCCCTTTTAATATAAAACCTACACCCGTAGCTAATCTAGATCTATATTTCGCATCCGTGTTTAACGTAGATCTAGATCTTACAACCATTCTTCACCATTCTTTTTTCTTCCTCCTTTCTTTCTCAACACGCCTAAAGTAAGAATAAAAGGTTACACGTTTCCCAAAGGACGACCCGTACTCATCTCGGTCTAGCTACACGCGACACCGTTATTGATTGCGGTTAACTACTACACTAAATTATAGATCAATCAGTATGACTCGGGTCCAGTCTAACATCTACTAGGTAAACTACAGGTCTAACTAACAACCAATCGAAAGGGGTATAGAAACCACATAAATCTGAGTCGATATATATATATATATATATATATATATACGTGCATAATAGTCGGTGATCCCGCCTCAATAATATCATGTACGATACAACATATCATATGACATCATTGAATCAAGAGTGCGGATCTATCGTCAATATATAGCTAGTACGGTAAATCCGTCATATGGCCTCCCAAATCTGGGTACGGGTCAAATGTCACATCTATCACATTAATTATCTGGTATCCTCTTTATCAAATATCATGATCGGGGTACTGATCTACGTCTATTACAAGACTGATACCATCTATGAAATGCATGCGTGTGTGTGAAAACACCATACCTAAAGAACCCGCTAAAATATCATGTCGTATCTCAAATACGGACCATATCACATCACCGATCTCCTGGCCTCAAGCCCAATCTCATCGACTCATCTCCAAATATCATACAATATTCTCAACATTCATGCATGTGTATATGAATGTATATATGTATAGTCCCATACCCATGCATATATACATATATACACATTCCCATATACGCACAAGAAGATGTTATATGCAAGTGTATATGTGTGTGTGTATGCAAATCCTTACTCTAGGGTTTCGTGACTAAGAAATCCGCTAAAGTCCTTTCTTTAATTCTCGCTAACCCTAAACCCATAAGCTCCTAAGGCTTCTCTTACTCGGTGTACCTATCTCCTATTAACATATAAAAGTATATCATTACCGCATCACCTCATTCCTCATAATTTTGCGGGGGTGCTATACGCCATCCACCCGACTTCTCCCTGTAGATATAAATCTACTCACCTGGTCTTCGCTTGCCGGTGCCGACGTCACCACGCGCTTGCTTGTCGTCATGAAGTCCACATGGGGCACCTACATGTCACAACGTATCGCATAAAAACCCAAATTCGAAATCGAAGCGGCATACGAAAACCAATTCGACACGAGTATCACGTATAGGTCAAAACCTATCGCCTACGCATGCAAGAATAGCCAAACCAACCCTCGATGTCGATATACAAACATGAACCCATCAAGAAAAACCCAAACACACCCATTTGCACATTCACAAACACTAATTATAATATGAAATAGGTTAGAATTCACAAAAACCCTAAACTCACTTTAAAAGTTATTTTTCCGAAAACCTAGCAAGTAAAATTTACCGTTTTAGTACAACACTTGATGTTTTAACAAATCTAGCGGCCGCAATGTTCACTAATTAGCTTGATTAAGCCACACAAACATTCACTGCTAATTTATCTCACCAAACTATATACGTTTTAAAAAACCTAGTTTGCAATTTTACCCAAATTTTAACCATTTTAGCAAAAATGCACAAACAACAATTTAGCTTCGATTTGCATGATCTAAAATATTAAACTACAATTTAAAATGTTAATAATATCATGAATACCCTAATTAGATTTTTAATCACACATGCAATTAAATTCCAAAACCTAGTTTGCAAAAATACTTAATTTGGACATTTTAAATGTTACAATTTGGAAAATAGCAACTAGATTAATTTTGTATAGCATTAACATGTTAAATATATCACACAATCATAATCTCACAACAAAAAACCCCAATTTGAATTCAAAACCCTCTCTAGAATTTCCAAGTTTTCAAGCAAAACCCTAATTAAGCATCTAATTAGCTAATTTCAAGCAATTAACAACAAATTCACCAAAGGGTCTAAATTATACCTCCCAAATTTGTAGATCTCCCTTGAATTCTAGCCATCCAAAATGCTCTCTTTTCACCACAATCCATGTATATTAGGCTAAACTAAAATGGGTAAGAGCTTGATTTGGATTTTGGGATTTTTCTGATGGATATTTGATGAATTTTGAAGCAAAAGAGATGGGAAAATGGGGGAAAAAGAGGGGGCTGCTGCAGCAAGGGTTTCAGCCTGGGTAAGGATGGGGGACAGTGAGGGAGAATGGTGATAAAAATTCCAAGTCAAAGCCCCTCCCAATTACCATAATACCCCCACCCAAAATAAATATAATAAACCCTTTATTTTAACCTTTCTTTTCACATGAAAGAAGAGAAAAAGGAGGGGGAAGTGTAACGCTTCGAAAATCGTTTAGGCAGTTTTTCGGTAATCGGCAAAATTAGCAGCCTTTTTCCGTAAAAAGTCAAAATAGGTATTTTTCATAATAGACCTAATTATACAAAATTTAGATAAGATAGTACTATAAATTGTTCGCTAAAATTTCACTTAAAATTTTCTAGTTAATTAAAAAAAAATTCCTAATTAATTATTTTTAATATTATTTTAAGCTTTTAAAAATACATTTAATTAGTGATAAATACAAATTTAATTAGGTAAATTACACACTTAGGAAAAATTATAAACTAAAATTTAGTATTAATAAAATTTTATCAAGACTTTTCAAAAATTTTATTCTATGGTTTAAAATTTTAATCAAAAATGGTTTAAAATGGAGGTTTTTTTTGTAAAAGTTGATGTGATAGTCATTAATTGAGCTTGGGAAAGGCTTTTTGTGTAGAATTTTCTACACCATTCACACACACACACCCTCCCCAACACCAGGTTGAGCTCAACCTGCTGCAAACCCCATTTCCCTCTCTCTTTCTTGCTTCAAAGAATATGAAAAAATCAACAAAATCCACCGAAATCAACACATTTCTTCACAAATTCAAACCATAATCCTATTCCACCTCTTTCCAACCCTAATTTGCTTTAAAACAAGGTGAAAGGAGGCATATTTCAAGGTCAAGTGCAAGTTAGGATTCAACTTGTAAGGTATAATTCTTATCTAATGTTCAAATTGTGGTTTAAATTTGCTAGATTTAGTAGTTTTAGTGTGTAATTTGGTTATGAATTCTTGTTTAGGAAATTCTAATAAAGTTTTGGTGCTGTAATTAGGGTTTGTATTATGGTTGATGGGTTTAAGTTAGGGTTTTGTCTATCTAGTTGGTTAGAATGGTTGTTTGTGCGATGTAGCGATCGCTACACCGTTAAATTGTGATAATTGCATCGATATTTCGATGCCAATGCTTACTAGATTTTTATGAAAATTAGGAGGTGATATTATTACGATATATGGACTATATTTATAGCATCTCATATGACTTTTAGGGTGTGCGAATGCGGATTTTGATTTAGTCGGGTTTTAGTTTTGACAATTGCCCCGAAACGGCGATTTTAGTTAAGATTTTAGCGATTTTCGTGTATTTTCCGCGTACTGAGTGCACGTTGTGATTAATTCAAGAGCGTCGATCTTTTCATATTGTGAGTTGCGTTATTTCAGGAATGTGTAATCTTATATTGTGTGTTATGCGATTCTAGGAACGGTTGCGGAAACATCAGACGCGGCGCGGAAAGGCAAGGCGGTAGTCGGATCGGATTAGCGAGGCATTCAGGTGAGTAGATGTATTCATCTATGGGGGAATCGTCTGGATGGCACGAGGCACCCTCTAGTTTGGGTTACTTTATTTCTTGCATGATTTTCATTGATAGTTAGCTAAACCCCCTCATTCACATTGCATACCTTTATAGCCAATCGTCCGCTAGATTGCATGGATATTCATATACACATGTACGATATCACTTCCTAGGACACGAACACCATTACCATTGGCTCCTGTTGCACACGCACTATTCATGTGACACATACGCCTTTGGTAATTGCCATGCCACGAGCACCATAGAACCTGTTTAGCTTAGTGTCACCAATTGCATCATACATGATATATGAAATCGCATAGCATGTATATACCTCGCATCATCATCATACTTACATAGATTTCTAGCCACAAATCACATCGCAAACCTTGATATCATACACATTTATCATATACAACATGTTGGGCATTATGATTTTCTTAAGGATTTCAGTATTGCTGTGATTTCTAGATTTTGGGGAAAACTGCAAGAATTTAACAAAATCTTATATTTATCATTTTTAAAAACAAAGTTGCGGTTTTCTCATGATGTATGGGTCATCCACCATGAGTTTTCATGTTTTCTGTTGGATTTCGAGACCCGATTCGAGGAGTGGATGAACCGTCTCGGGTACATGGTGGGCCCGGTATGGTACCCCGGGGCAAGAAGATCGAGTTGTAGACGATAAGCCTGGTAGGGGAAGACTACCTACCGGTGATGTCTGGTATGGCGGATATCCGGAGGATACCGACCGTTGTCGTGAGATTAATGATATGGGCCGATCCGGACTGACGGAGCCCGATGTATTGAGACATTGATACAGTGAGATATTGAGACAGATGTGTTTTCGTATTTGGTGTCGATGCTTGACACGGGTTTCAGATGATTTCTTGATGGTATTTAGCTATTATACAGATATTCTTTTTCTAAAGTTAAGAATGCAGAACTCATAGCATTTAAACACTTAAAGATTTAGTATTGACATTGCATACATGTGCATGCATACTAGAGGTATTACATCGCATCTGGACATACATGCTGTGACGCATTTGCGTGCATTCTTACAATAGCCTTACTAGATGTTATATTCTACTCACGAGCTGGCAACTCACCCCCGTTGTGCCACAGTGTCTTGCAAGTCGGATTCATCAGCCTAGTAGTGGCGGCTTATCTTATTAGCGACTTCTTTTGCTCAGAGGTGGGTTGCGAGAGCGCTTTTATCTCTTTTTGTACTATTTTTGTATCTAGTATTCTCCATCTACCACTTCTTATTTGTATATTCGACCTAGTGATGAGACTGAGAGATTTGTGTATATGTGGGTTCTTTTGGGTCGAGCTCACTTGAGCCGACGTTGTGTTTTCTTACATTTCCCATTTCTTTATGCTCTTTTTCTTGTGATTACATATATATATTGCGTGTGGTTGTGATCCGCCTTGGGCGAAGAGCTAGCTCCCGCTTGGGGATGCCATTTTGTGATTACAGGTTATATATCTTGTTGTAACCATTTTGGGGGATAGTATTTACAGAGGAGACTCTGCCGAAATTTTCGGAAATTTTTGATGTTTTTAAAAAGGGGTTCAATGCAACTTAATTGATTTCAAAATCATTTTCATGTAAGGTTTCCTTCACTCTTTTGATTTTGGTTTAGATTTTTCTGGGCTTTGGCTAACTTAGGTTAGGTTACGCCTTTAGACGTCTCGTAATCTAAGTGCCAGTCACGTTTCGTACTTTCGGGTCGTGACAAAGTTGGTATCAGAGCCTAGGTTTTACCTTTCTGAGTGTAGGACGACCTTGGTAGATGGAGTAGGTGACTTAAGCAGAGTGGCGTAGCAGGGTATGATCCGCAGCATACTTACGATACGGTACTCCACCTAAGTGACCTTAAGACATAATTGCATGTATTTCCTTTCTTGATTCCTTGCATTCCTTGATTCAATTGCAATGTTTTTATCGGTCATATTTCTTATTCCAGCTTCGATGCCGCCAAAGACTACGAGAGCTCAGCGGGCTGCCGCTAGGGATGAGATTCGAGCGGGCTCGTCTGAGGCGAAGATCGAGCGGGATGATACGCCTACCCCTCAGGGTCATATTGATCCGCCTTATCCAGACCGTATTACCAGATTAGAGGCCGGCATGCAGGAGTTGCGACAGATGATGGGATCTTTAGTTGAGTCCAGTTGGGCACAAAGATCTGAGGACGTTCCTTCCACCGTATAGACCACGATTGTACCTGTTGCATCGATGGTCACTCCTGCTGCTCCTGCGACTATCCCTGTTTCACTACAGGAGTTCATGAGATTGAGACCTCCAGCTTTTACCGGTACGGATGCGACAGAGGACCCACAGGCATTTCTTGATAGGATGGCTCGGATTTGCCGTTCGTTGAGGTGTTCTGATGATAGGTTGGTGGAGTTCGCGAGTTTTCGTCTGGAGGGTCTTTGCCCAGACATGGTACGATTCAGTAGAGAGAGGCCGAGCTGCGGGTCTACCTTCTATGACCTGGGACGAGTTTACAGCTGCATTTCTTGCCTGTTTTCTTCCAAATAGTGTCCGAGATGCTCGAGCCCGTAGTTTTGAGTCTCTGCGCAAGACTCCTGGGATGACGGTGTGAGAGTATGATATACAGTTTACCCAGTTGTCTCGATATACTCTATCCCTAGTAGACACAGAAGAGAAGAGAATAAAGAGGTTTGTGCGAGGGCTTGATACACAGCTATTCCTTGCCATCGGCACCCATCACTTTGATACATACACAGCCGCAATGGACGCAGCCTTACTTTTGGAGGAGCGCATTTCTGAGACTCCGGTCGTTTCTGGGCCGAAGAGGATCCGAACTGATACGCTAGCTCAGCGGCAGTTGGGTAGACACCGCGATAAATTATTTCCGGGAGATGGTGGCGGCAGAGGATTGAGACGAGGTCAGTTATTTGGTTCATATCCACAGACCCAGCAGTCGTCGCCAGGATGTTTTCGGTGCGGGAGTCAGTACCACCGTGTCAGAGACTGTACCATGGAACGCCAGGGCACGGCGATAGTCCCGCATGTGACCTTACCACCTTCACCACCTCCTCAGAGAGCTCTACTTCCTACCCCTGATGATGTTCCACGCCAGCCAGATGCTTCTAGAGGTCGTGGGCGGGGCGATCCGGTTCAGAGAGGACGAGGCGACAGAGGCAGAGGCCGAGGTAGAGGTAGAGGACAGCCAGCTATTAGTGGTGGACAGGCTCGAGTGTTCGCGTTGACTCCTCAGGATGCATAGGCATCCAATGCCGTCGTGACAGGTACTCTGCCAGTATGTTCTTTTGATGCACGGGCATTATTTGATCCAGGCTCCACACATTCCTATGTATCCACGTACTTTGCACCGAGGTTGGGCCGAGAGTCTTTTCCGTTAGATCATCCGCTTGTCGTTATTACACCGGTAGGTGAGTCGTTTGTTGCTCGTTTTGTGTACCGATCATGTTCCGTTCGTATCGGGGAGAGAGATTCTTCAGTTGATTTGATTCTCCTCGATATGCTAGACTTTGACGTCCTTCTTGGTATGGACTGGCTAGCCACCTGTTATGCATCCGTGGACTTCCGTGAGAAAGCAGTCAGATTCAGTTTTCCTGGTGAGCCGGTTCTGGTTATTCAGGGAGATCGTAGTGCTACCCTTCCCAGCTTGATTTCTTCTCTTCGCGCCGGTCAGCTCTTAAGGAAAGGGTGTCAGGGATTCTTAGCCTATGTTTGTGATACTAGTTCCACAGAGGTTCCGTTGGACCAGGTTCCTGTTGTGAGAGAGTTCCCTGATATATTTCCCGACGAGCTGCCTGGTCTGCCACCAGAGCGCGAGATTGAGTTCTACATCGACCTGATCCCCGGCACGGGGCCTATCTCTATACCGCCTTATCGGATGGCCCCGGCGGAGCTGAGAGAGCTGAAGGATCAGTTACAGGACTTGCTGGACAAAGGCCTTATCCGACCGAGTGTGTCACCTTGGGGTGCTCCCGTCCTGTTTGTTAAGAAGAAAGACGGAAGTATGCGCTTATGCATTGATTATCGTCAGCTGAACCGGGTTACTGTACGGAACAGATATCCTCTACCCCGCATTGATGACTTATTCGATCAGCTCCAGGGTGCAGGGTTTTTCTCGAAGGTTGATTTACGGTCAGGTTATCACCAGTTGCGGGTTCGGAAGGAGGATATTCCGAAGACCGCTTTCCGTACTCGATATGGTCATTATGAGTTCTTGGTGATATCATTCGGGCTCACCAATGCCCCGGCAGCATTTATGGACTTGATGAACCGTGTATTCAGGCCGTATCTCGATCAGTTCATCATTGTGTTCATTGACGACATCTTGGTTTATTCTCGGAGCCGGGAGGAGCATGAGCAGCACTTGCGTATCACATTGCAGACTTTGAGGGAGCATCAGCTGTTCGCCAAATTTTCCAAGTGCGCATTCTGGTTAGACAATGTCGACTTCTTGGGTCATGTGGTGACGAGAGATGGTATATGTGTGGACCCGAAGAAGATCGAGGCAGTTCAGCGTTGTCCTAGACCAGTATCAGTTACAGAAGTTCGCAGCTTTCTGGGTCTGGCCGGCTATTATCGACGTTTTGTCCAGGTTTTCTCCCGTATTACTGCACCGCTGACCGGGTTAACCCGGAAGGAGGCTCATTTTGATTGGACCTAGGCATGTGAAGATAGTTTCCAGCAGTTGAAGACTCGTCTGACTACTGCACCGGTGTTAGCTTTGCCTTCAGGATCAGGCGGGTTCGTGGTATATTGTGATGCTTCTCGAGTGGGGCTGGGCTGTGTATTGATGCAGCACGAAAGAGTTATCGCATATGCTTCTCGGCAGCTGAGGAAACACGAACAGAACTACCCCACTCATGATTTAGAGAGGCTGCAGTGGTATTTGCACTTTAGATCTGAATCTGAGACAGCGCCGTTGGATGGAGTTGGTGAAAGATTATGACTGCGAGATTTTATACCATCCGGGCAAGGAGAATGTGGTGGCAGATGCTTTGAGTAGGAGGCCCGGAAGTAGCTTATCTTGTTTGAGCGCAGTACAGATGCAGTCGACGGTGGATTGGCAGGTTTTATGTGACAGCTGGGTGCTGTTCGAGTTTACTCCTACAGAGGGACAGCTGGCCCATTTCAGAGCACGCCCACAATTACTTGATTGTATCCGCGAGGCACAGTCCGGTGATGCCCGTATTTTAGAGATTATTGAGCAGATTCGGCAGGGCAGAGTTTCTGAGTTCATGATTGATGATCAGGGGATACTTCGATTTAGGACTCGACTGTGCGTACCAAATTCTTAGGGACTGAGGCGCGATATCCTTAAGGAGGCACATAGATCAGTATACAGTGTTCATCCAGGTTCCACCAAGATGTACCATGATTTGAAAGAGGTTTACTGGTGGGACGGGATGAAGAAGGATGTTACAGACTGTGTCGAGATGCCTGACTTGTCAGCAAGTCAAGGCCGAGCACCAGAGGCCAGCTGGCGAGTTACAGCCTTTGCCCATCCCCGAGTGGAAGTGGGAACAGGTCTACATGGACTTCATTGTGGGTCTACCCAGGACCAGTCGAGGGTATGAATCTATTTGGGTGATTGTGGATCGACTGACGAAAGAGGCTCACTTCCTGCCAGTGAAGACCACTTTTGGATTTGCTCAGTACGCCCAGGTTTATATTGATGAGATCGTGCGACTGCATGGTGTTCCGACGTGCATTGTGTCCGACCGGGGCACCCAGTTTACCAGCCGATTGTGGCAAAAACTTCAGGAAGCTTTGGGCACCCGATTGAGTTTTAGTACAGCCTTTCATCCGCAGACTGACAGTCAGTCGGAGCGTACTATTCAGACTCTTAAGGACATACTCAGAGTTTGTGTTTTAGATTTCGGTGGTAGCTGGGATCGTCATTTTCCTTTGATCGAGTTCTCCTACAATAATAGCTTCCAGGAGACGATTCAGATAGCACCTTTCGAGGCTTTATACGGAAGGAGATGTCGATCGCCTGTGTGTTGGACAGAGCTCAGGGAGAGCAGCATTTTAGGCCCGCAGATCGTACAGGAGGCAACCGAGAAGATGCAGCTGATTAGGGAGAGGATGAGAGCGGCACAGAGTAGGCAGAAATCATATGCTGACAGGCGCCGTCGCCGACTCGAGTTCGCTGTTGGCGATCATGTTTTCCTGAAGGTCTCTCCTATGAAGGGTGATGAGATTTGGACGGAAAGGGAAGCTTAGTCCTAGATATATTGGTCCCTTCGAGATCCTAGAGCGTGTTGGTCCAGTCGCTTATCGGTTAGCTCTTCCGCCCAGTTTCCCCGATGTTCACCCCGTGTTCCATGTTTCGATGCTACATAAGTACCTTCATGATCCTTCCCATGCGATTCAGCACCAAACGATCCAGCTAGAGCGTGATCTTTCATTCACCGAGCAGCCAGTGGTCATTTTGGATCGGCATGTGAAGAAATTGCGGTCGAAGGTTATACCCTCCGTCAAGGTTCTTTGGCGTGGCCCGAACAGCGAGGAGGTCACCTGGGAGACCGAGGTCGAGATGAGGAAGAGATATCCCCATCTTTTTGAAGGTACGCGTAGTTAGATTCTAAATTCGGAGACCGAATTTCTTTAAGGGGGGAAGATTGTAACGCTTCGAAAATCGTTTAGGCAGTTTTTCGGCAATCGGCAAAATTAGCAGCCTTTTTTCCGTAAAAAGTCAAAATAGGTATTTTTCATTATAGACCTAATTATACAAAATTTAGATAAGATATTACTATAAATTGCTCACTAAAATGTCACTTAAAATTTTCTAGTTAATTAAAAAAAATTCCTAATTAATTATTTTTAATATTATTTTAAGCTTTTAAAAATACATTTAATTAGTGATAAATACAAATTTAATTAGGTAAATTACACACTTAGGAAAAATTATAAACTAAAATTCAGTGTTAATAAAATTTTATCAAGACTTTTCAAAAATTTTATTCTATGGTTTAAAATTTTAATCAAAAATGGTTTTAAATGGGGTTTTTTGTGTAAAAGTTGATGTGATAGTCATTAATTGAGCTTGGGAAAGGCTTTTTGTGTAGAATTTTCTACACCATTCACACACACACCCTCCCCAACACCAGGTCAAGCTCAACCTGCTGCAAACCCCATTTCCCTCTCTCTTTCTTGCTTCAAAGATCATGAAAAAATCAACAAAATCCACCGAAATCAACACATTTCTTCACAAATTCAAACCATAATCCTATTCCACCTCTTTCCAACCCTAATTTCCTTTAAAACAAGGTGAAAGGAGGCATCTTTCAATGTCAAGTGCAAGTTAGGATTCAACTTGTAAGGTATAATTCTTATCTAATGTTCAAATTGTAGTTTAAATTTGCTAGATTTAGTAGTTTTAGTGTGTAATTTGGTTATGAATTCTTGTTTAGGAAATTCTAGTAAAGGTTTGGTGTTGTAATTAGGGTTTGTAGCATGGTTGATGGGTTTAAGTTAAGGTTTTGGCTATCTATTTGGTTAGAATGGTTGTTTGTGCGATGTAGCGATCGCTACACCGTTAAATTGCGATAATTGCATCGATATTTCGATGCCAATGCTTACTAGATTTTTATGAAAATTAGGAGGTGATATTATTACGATATATGGACTATATTTATAGCATCTCATACGAATTTTAGGGTGTGCGAATGCGGATTTTGATTTAGTCGGGTTTTAGTTTTGACAATTGCCCCGAAACGGCGATTTTAGTTAAGATTTTAGCGATTTTTGTGTATTTTCCGCGTACCGAGTGCACGTTGTGATTAATTCAAGAGCGTCGATCTCTTCATATTGTGAGTTGCGTAATTTTAGGAATCTGTAATCTTATATTGTGTGTAATGCAATTCTATAAACGGTTGCGGAAACATCAGACGCGGCGCGCAAAGGCAAGGCGGTGGTCGGATCGGATTAGCGAGGCATTCAGGTGAGTAGATGTATTCATCTATGGGGGAATCGTCTGGATGGCGCGAGGCGCCCTCTAGTTAGGGTTACTTTATTTCTTGCAAGATTTGCATTGTTAGTTAGCTAAACCCCTCATTCACATTGCATGCCTTTATAGCCAATCGTCCGCTAGATTGCATGGATATTCATATACATATGTGCGATATCACTTCGTAGGACACGAACACCATTACCATTGGCTCCTGTTGCACGCGCACTATTCATATGACACACACGCCTTTAGTAATTGCCATGCCACGAGCACCATAGAACCTGTTTAGCTTAGTGTCACCAATTGCATCATACATGATATATGAAATCGCATAGCATGTATATACCTCGCATCATCATCATATTTACATAGATTTCTAGCCACAAATCACATCGCATACCTTGATATCATAGACATTTATCATATACAACATGTTGGGCATTTTGATTTTCTTGAGGATTTCAGTATTGCTGCGATTTCTAGATTTTGGGGAAAACCGCAAGAATTTAACAAAAGCTTATATTTATCATTTTTAAAAACAAAGTTGCGGTTTTCTCGTGATGTATGTGTTGTCCACCATGAGTTTTCATATTTTCTGTTGGATTTCGAGACCCGATTCGAGGAGTGGATGAACCATCTCGGGTACATGGTAGGCCCGGTATGGTACCCCGGGGCAAGAAGATCGAGTTGTAGACGATGAGCCTGGCAGGGGAAGACTACCTACCGGTGATGACTGGCGTTGCAGATATCCGGAGGATATTGACCGTTGTTGTGAGATTGATGATATGGGCCGATCCGGACTGACAGAGCCCGATGTATTGAGACATTGATATAGTGAGACATTGAGACAGATGTGTTTTCATATTTGGTGTCGATACTTGACACGGCTTTCAGATGATTTCTTGATGGTATTTAGCTATTATACAGATATTCTTTTTCTAAAGTTAAGAATGCAGAACCCATAGCATTTAAACACTTAAAAATTTAGTATTGACATTGCATACATCTGCATGCATACTAGAGGTATTACATCACATCTGGACATACATGCTGTGACGCATTTGCGTGCATTCTTACGATAGCCTTACTTGATGTTATATTCTACTCACGAGCTGGAAACTCACCCCCGTTGTGCCACAGTGTCTTGCAGGTCGGACTCATCAGCCTAGTAGCGGCGGCTTATCTTATTACTGACTTCTTTTGCTCAGACTCGCGACATTGCTCATAGGTGGGTTGCGAGAGCGCTTTTATCTCTTTTTGTACTATTTTTGTATCTAGTATTCTCCATCTACCACTTCTTATTTGTATATTCGACCTAGTTATGAGACTGAGAGATTTGTGTATATGTGGGTTCTTTTGGGTCGAGCTCACTTGAGCCGACGTTGTGTTTTCTTACATTTCGCATTTCTTTATGCTCTTTTTCTTGAGATTACATATATATATTGCGTGTTGTTGTGATCCGCCTTGGGCGAAGAGCTAGCTCCCGCTTGGGGATGCTATTTTGTGATTACAGGTTATATATCTTGTTGTACCCATTTTTGGGGATAGAATTTACAGAGAAGACTCTGCCGAAATTTTCGGAAATTTTTGATGTTTTTAAAAAGGGGTTCAATGCAATTTAATTGATTTCAAAATCGTTTTCATGTAAGGTTTCCTTCACTCTTTTGATTTTGGTTTAGATATTTCTGGGCTTTGGCTGACTTAGGTTAGGTTACGCCTTTAGACGTCTCGTAATCTAAGTGCCAGTCACGTTCCGTACTTTCGGGTCGTGACAAGAAGTGAGTGGGCTGCTGTTGGTGGTGGTGGGGCCGGCCACATGTGGTGGTGAGTGTGTGTGAGAGAGTGTACAAAAAGATTCCATGTAAAAAGAACCCCTCAAGTTACCAAATTGCAAGTTTTAGTTAAATTATTTAAATTTTAGTTTTCCCCTTAATTATAACCAATTAGAACTTGAAATAAATTGCTAAAAATTTATATTACTAACTAGATTTTAGTTGTCATGGTTCTATAGTGTGTAATTAGCCTATTCAAATTTGTATTTATCGCTAATTTAATTTATTTTTAACAGCTTAAAATAATATTAAAATAATTAATTTCGGAAAAATTTTCAGAAAATTAGAAATTTTAACAGTGTCTAAATAAACATCAAATACTAGCAATTACATAGCTAGAATATGTATATATATTTTTATATTAAAAGATATTTATATTTTGACTTTTTACGGAAAACCCCTTATTTTACCGATTTTCCGAAATTTCACCGAAACGATTTTCAAAACGTTACAAGATGTGCTACGTTTAGGGACGCGTTTGTGTGTACCTATTGCTGATGGGAAGAGATGTGAAATCCTAGAGCAGACACATCAGTCAGTTTTCGGTGTTCATTCAAGTTCCACCAATTTGTAGCGTGACTTGTGAGATAATTACGGGTGGGCAGGGATGAAGAGTGAAGTTTCGGATTTCGTTTCAAGGTGTCTGTCTTGTTGTGTGTTTGTTGAGTATCTGAGACCAGCTGGAGAGTTGCAACCTTTAACCGTTCCAGAGTGGGAATGGGAGCAGATATCCATGAATGTCGTTTTGGCGTCTACCCAGGTTTAGACAGGGTGTGACTCCATTTGGGTGTTTGTTGTCCGGTTATGCTCAGTTGTTCTTTTTTAAGTTTGTGCATTTGCACGGAGTTCCTTCATGCGTTGTATCCAATAGAGGCACCCTGTTCGCTTGCCATCTTGGGCAGAAGCTTCAGGAAACCTTGGGTACTGGTTGAGCTTTAGCTCCGCTTTCCATCCGTTGGCTGGTGGTTAGACAGAACGGACTATACAGACTCTGGAGGATATGCTTGTTGTGTGCGTACTTGTTGTCGGCGGTTGGGATCGTCACTTGCCATTGTTAGGATTCTCCTTCGATAGAAGTTATTAGGAGACATTCCAATTGGCAACTTTTAGGTTTTTGTTTGGTAGGTCGTGTCGATCGCCAGTCTATTTTTCTGACTTTGCAAGAGTAGGATTTTTAGACCTCAGCTAGTCTAGGGACTTCGGAGATGATCTAGTTGGTTCAGGTCAAGATGAGAGCGGCCCAGTGCAGACAGAGGTCTTATGCCGACTGTGGTGGTCGCAAACTTGAGTTCGCAGTGGGAGATCATGTATTCCTACGGATTTTCCAATAAATTACGTGTTGAGTTTTAGGAAGCTTATCCCAGGATTGTAGGTCCTTTTGAGGTCCTCAAGCGAGTTAGTTCCGTTGCCTATAAATTGTCACTTCCGCCTAGATCATTGAGTATTCACCCCGTATTTCCTTGTGTCGATACTTTGCAAATACCTTCATGACCTTTCTCACATGATTCAGCACCAGACCATTTAATTGGGACGCGATCTTTTCGTTCACTGCTAGCCAAGTGTGTTAATGGCTCGGCAGGTGGAGAAACTTCGGTCAAGGATCTTGCCATCTATGGAAGGTTTTCTTGGACGTAGCCGTATAGTGAGGTGATCACTTGAGAGGCTGCGAGCGAGATTTGGGAGTTTTTGTACTCATCTCTTTGAAGGTACGCTTAGTGAGAATTTTAAATTTGGGGACCTAATTTTTTTAAAGGGGGAAGATTGTAACGTTTTAGAAATCGTTTTGCGAATTTTCCGTTTTTAGGGTAAAATAGTCGGTGTTTTCCGTTTTAACCCGATTGTGATCAAAATTCTGTATAGACTTGTCGGCACCTAGTTTAGCTAGAATAAAGCTAGTGCGTGGACTTTGGGGGTCAATGGGAAGTTTTGGTTCAAATAGAATTTTTCCCTAATTAAATATTATTTTAATATTTTATTTGTGCACTTTATTAGTAGTAATTACTTTTTGGTTTGGGTTAGTTACTACTAATGTGGTTTTATGCTAATCTAATCATTAGAATTAGTTTAGAATCTTCTCTTCTAATATCTAGATATTTGTGGCAAAAGAATTTATTTTTTTAAAGAAAAGAAAAGAAAAAAAAGGTGTCATTTTTGCATTAATTAGCATTTATTATGTTTTTCTTCTAGAAATTGCTACACAATTCCAAACCTCCTGTTTTTTCTCTTGGTTTGGTCGACCCCCCGCCCCCCTCCTTGGCTGTCATCTCATTTCCTCATCCCAATTTCATTTCTTATAGCATCACAAAATCATCAAAAATCCTAAATAAATCCCACAAATTCATAATAAAATCAATACCCATTTTTGTTCAACCTTAATCTTGCTCGGATATTCAAGAATGACATCATTTTGGAGGATTAAATTTTGGAGTATGTTGCTAATTTAAGGTATAAAATTCTAACCCAAATCTTTAATTGTGGTGTTAATACTTTAAGCTAGCATATAAGATATTTAATTAAAGCTTGTAATTGCATATTTAGAATTTCTAGCAAGAGTTTTTCTTGATTAAGTTAGGATTTTGTTTAGTGAATGGTTAAGTATGAAGTTTTGACAAATGAAAACTTAACCTAGTTGCTAGATTTGTTATATGATATTTTCCTAATTACCTAATTAAGCTAATTAACAAACTAAACTTTTGCTAATCCTAATTAGTGAAATCTAAAATTTTAGTAAAGGTTTGAATGGTTTAACCTTACTATTTTGAGATGTTTGTAAATTCTAGTTTTTGGTAAAACTTGTGTTTTGTGCTAAAATGATAAATACTGCTTACTAGATTTACGGATATTTTGGGCGTGGATTTCTTTTGACGTTTCGACGTTAATTATATTGATTTCACGTTATATCTTGTATTGTGAATGTACGATCGGTACGATCAGGGTCTAAACTTGGTGGTTGTGTCGCTTTGCGTTCCTAGCTAGGGTCATACCGATGTCGTCCGTGTCTTTGTGTAGATTTTGCTCTTGAGTTCGTTTCGTAATGTCGCTACGCGCATTAGCCACTAAAACGAACACTTAGGAGTATGTTTGGAGTTAGTGTGTCGGTTAAACATAGTTGTACGTATTTTGGTCGATTGCTTATATACACTTGCTTTATTGTTATATGTGTTCAGGATCGCAGGCGGGGACTTCGGACGCTGCGAAGAGGGGAAAGTGGGTGGTTGGCTTTACTTAGCCAGGAGCGTTGGTGAGTAGATTTAACATCTACAGGGGAATCGCCCGCATGGCGTTATGCGTCTGGGCTAGAGATGTTATGAATTATCGCATATTCTATTTCATATATAGAGTTGCGCATACACCTTATTGCTAGTTACTTATTGTGCTTGGACTAGTACTTTTAGGACACTGCACTATTATTGACGGCTCATATTATACAAGCACTGATTGTATGCCACACACACCGTCAATAATTGCCATGACACGCACAACACACATACCTATATGATATTGTTTGGTTAGGAATATTGAGACATTGATTCATATTTCTTTATGCATATAACATATAGCATACCCGCATACCTACATGCTTACACATATGCCTTGTAATGCTTACATGCTAGTTACCGTATACCTATAGGGTATTGTACCATTAGTGATAGGTACATACACACATAATGACATAGCTACATGTATACCTTGCATACATACTTCACTTATACCGGAGGGTATATTACATCATTACTGATAGGTAGATATATATACCTTGCTATACCTTTATGTTTACACATATATCTGGCTATAGCTACATGTTTACCTTATTTGATGTTATATAGAATTGGAGAAATTAGGAACCGCATGATATATTATATTAACTTATTGCAGTTAAATAGCGGCTTTTCCTTTATATGCTTACATTACAGTTTTATGTTGCATATATTATATTCATAGATTTTCGCATTGAGATATGGATTTTTCATGATATTTTCTGGATTTGAGGACCGTGATAGTTTCATGAAATTATGCATTATTTGAAAAACCTGGTTTCTCTTGATATGATATTTCAGTATCCACCATGAGATTTATCGGTTCTGATATATATATATACGCTACGCGAGGAAAGGAAGGAGCCGTGTGCAGGTACATGGTGGGGCCCAGAGGTACCCCTGGGCAAGAGTCGTGGAGTAGACGATGAGTTAGTGGGGGAACCATGCCATCCGGTGATAGTACCAATGACTCGGCGGTTATCGTGGGGAGGCCGACAGGAGTCATGTACGTATGGATACGTCGAGAGACGAGGGTCGGAGCTAGGCACTCAAGCTTTCGGTATAGCGTATGATACGTACCTATCAGGGGGCCAGTCGTGGTGACAGCACCTGATAGATCAGTATTTATGTGTCGGTGCTTGACACTGGGTTTCATGATATTTTTACTTCTAAATATATATAACAGTGGAACGGGACGTTGTTATATATGCATATATATATATATATATATATATATATATATATATTAGTGGAATGGGACGCTAATATATATGTATACATTTCAATTCATATACATCATCATAATTATTCATGCTAATATAATGATTCAGGATATATGAGATTCACTTGATATTGGATACAGGATATATGAGATTTACTTGATTTTGTACATTCAAGATAAATGAGATTTACTTGATGTTTTACATTCGGGGTTTGTGAGACTTACATGATATGAGAGCGAATTTGGGGGCTGATTTGAGAAATTGGGATTTGGATTGTCTTGATGGACTTTGGTCCTACCACGATATCAGGATTCCGTGGAAATGACATATTTCATTCCATACTCCACATTTATTGTTTATGCACTGCTTCATGTATTAGTAATACCTGATAGAGTACCTTCCATGACTGTTGCATTTACATACTTTATTTATATGCATTGCTTCATGTATTAGCTGTACCTGCTAGAGTACTTTTCATGACTGTTGCATATATACATTGTCATATCATTTATTCATGTATTAGTAGTACCTGATAGAGTACCTTACATGATTGTTGGATACAGATTGTCATATTAGTATTGCTTCATGTATTAGTTGTGCCTGCTAGTGTACCTTTCATGACTATTGCATACATATGACCATTTATTGCTATTAGCTTGCATATGTTAGATTCGCGCTGTACATGCATACTTATGATTACCTGCATATGTTATTTACTATTCACGAGTTGGCAACTCACCCCCGTTGTGCCACAGGGTTTTGCAGGTTGTTTCCCTAGAGTAGTCGAGGCAGGTTATTCATCTATCACATCATCTTTTGCAGCGGATACCGCTTCGGCTCACAGTGTGCAGTTTTGCTTAGGTGGGTTTTGCGGTTATCCAAAGTTGTTTATTGTATATTCGTTGTATCCATGTACTCTCCATCTACCATTATCTTGTATAACTTAGAGACTTAATGTGAGGACGATATTATATTATTTTTGTGACTTGGATGACTTTTATGCAGTTTACTTATATCGTCTTTTATTTCTTCGCTACGGCATCGTATATCAGTTGTGGTGGTTGTTTTCCGCCGTTGGGCGTAGATTTGCTCCCGTTAGGGATGCTTTACTTATATTTATGTTGTACCCATTTTTGGGGTTAGTTTTTACAAAGGAGGTGCTGCCAAAATTTTAAAGGAAATAAAATTGGACTTTTAAAGAATTTGGGTTGAGATTTCAAAGGTTTTAAAAATTGTTCTTATTTCTTACTACTTTTGATGGTTTAGATTGCTGGGTTTTCGGTTTACTTAAATTGCATTACGCCTGTAGACGTTGCGTAGTTTAAGGGCCGTCACGTGCCAATTTCGGGTCGTGACACTATATCTCATACAACAGACTAATATCAAATATATCAACTTATCGAATCAACACTTAATTCGACAGCCTGGCTATATCACATATAACCGACCGATATCACATATCGCGAGAATAGAATACGGTATAACATACACGTATTAATCTCGGTCCCGCACATATCGCATATGTGCTCCACTTCATTTCGCTTGAGCCAGGAAATCTCTGTGTAGGACTCTAAAGACTCGTCAATATGCCGGCAGTAAGTGGTGATCATATCAGTCACCCACAAGAAGCAAGCGGTCTGCTAAACGTAATGGCCACCCGGGTATTGAGCAATCAGAAGATCAACAAGCAAGGCTGCTCATACTCCTGCAAATTCATCAAGTAACACTACCGTACAGTCCGGTCTCTTCGTCAGATATGTCGCATATCACAGCCTGGGGGTGGTATAACGTCAGACCCCAATAGCCTCATAAGTCATGTCGATGCAAGGTCCATAATGGTTCGAGAAACTACTGATAACACTTACCAGTAAATCTCAACAACCCTGGCCAGGGATTTCCTGTTATGGCCAATCGAGCATATCGCAACATCAACCCCCAATACCGGGAGAGACGAATCCCCTCCTATCGCTCATTGCCTCCATGTGACTCGGGACTGTACCCAAAAACCACCATTTTGCACAATCTCTTGAACGTGGTAAGGTGGAAATCAAAGTACGTTGGGAATCACACAAGACTCTATGACGATCTCGTGTCGACAGACTAACTTGTACCAGTGTCACCAGAGAACTGCTATCTGACGATAGGTATAATACCATCTAGAAGTTCTCGATGAGTACGTTCAGTGTACCCAGTCTCCACTGAGCACCCGTATTCCTTCTCTGATGTCAAACACCAATAGATGTGGGATTAGCCATCGCCCATCATATGGGTCAAGAAGCGTATACGCTAGTCTACTCTGGAATATCGATGCCCTGTCTCGATACTCCCACGACTAGGAACATTTGAAGGATGTACTTACCGACTACCTCTGCCCCACTAGTATGATCTGTATCATAATCCCGGTAGTCAAGTACTCATCCTAAAGGCTTTATCAACATGTAATAGATAGACAATAAGTGTACATGTTAAGATAAAGAGCAACCAGATAGCATACTATCATGTCGAGCAAGAAAGTCCTCCCTATATATGTCCAAGCATCTACTATAATATACATCACATGTATAATAATGGCCTCTAGGGCATACATATAACTTACAATCTCCCACTTGCACTATGGCCATTTATTATAGTATCTCATACTCAACGCCCCATAAAAGTCTCTCTGGGGAAAGACCTCTGTGAGTAGATCCGCCGTGTTATCCTTCGCGTCAACCCTCCTTACCTCGATCCCTTGGAGATCAACCATCTCCTTGCTCAGGTGATACTTGCCTCAGAATATGTCTGGAACGCTGATGGGACCTACGTTCCTAGGCCAAAGCCACAACTCCATTGTTGTCACAATAACAGTTATTGGACGCTCAATGGTAGGAACAATGTTCATCTCATGAACAAGAAATGCCCAGATAGCCACTTTGGCAGCATCGTTGGTATCGATATATTCAGCCTTTATCGTATAGTCTGCCACGGTATCTAGCTTGGAACTCTTCCAACATACCGTCCCTCCACTGAGGGTAAAGATAAAGCCTGTGACTGACTTTCAGTCAACCTTATCACTCTAGGAGATCGAATTGGTAAAGGACTCCTCCTGGAGTTCACTGTTACCAAACACCAAGAATATTTCTTTAGTGCTTCTCAAGTTCTTAAGAATGTCCTATACAGCTGTCCGGTGATTCTCCTAAGATCCGATTGATTCCAGATCACTACTCCTAATGAGTCTGCTGCATCTGGTCTGGTACATAACATCGCATACATGATAGAGCCTACTGCCGAAGCATAGGTTATTCCTTGCACGCGAGCTCTCTCCAAATCAGTCTTGGGAGACATCTTTTTGGAGAGAGTGATTCATGAGTAAGTCGGCAAACCACTACGCTTAGAATCTTCCATACTAAACTCTTTTAGTACGGTGTTAATGTACCCGGATTTGGGACACTCCCAACATCCACTTAGATCTATCACCATAGATCATAATCCACAAGATGTAGTAGGTATCATCCAGATCTTCCATGGAGAATCCTCGTGATAAGAGGAGCTTGACCGAGTATAGCATAGGAAACCATTTCCTATCAAGAGTATGTCATCTATGTACAATGCGTGGAAGACAACCTTACTCTCTACAACCTTCTTGTATATACAAGGTTCATCTACTTTTTTGATGAAGTCAAACTCTTTGACTGTCATATCAAAAAAGATGTTCCAACTCCGCGATGCCTAGCTTAATCCTGATGGACTTAAGCATAGCTTTGAAAGTCTTAACTTTTCCATTTACACTAAGAATCTTCTCAAGATCCATTTGCTCCTGATGGGTTTTACCCCTTCAGGTGCAACAATCAAAGTCATACGTTGTTGGTTTACATAGATTCCATCTTTGATCGCATAATATCCAGCCATTTCACAGATTCCCCAATCGTGATGGCCTGCCTGAACCTGGTTATGTCATCATCTACCTTGATACTATCCTCACTCCTACCGTCACCGAGGAAACCGTAGTATCTCTCAGGTGGATGAGAAACCCTACCAGATTCGTGGAGAGGCTAAGGTTAGTTGGAGACCATTGAATCCTTTGGCTTCACTAAATCATCAGCTGTTAGTTTGTCCAGCTGGAACTCTTTCCAGTTCTTCCCCATGACCACTAATTTCTTCACAAGAAATCCCTTTTCTAAAAAGGTGGCATGCTGAGAAACAAAACACATTTTGCTCCTCAGTATGGTAGAAGATATACCCTCGCGAATGTTCTGGATATTCAACAAACTTACAGAAATGACCTTGCCTCGAGCTTGTCCGGATTTTGCTTTTCAACATAGGCCGGACATCCCTATATCTTAACTTGTTTAAGACATGGTCTCTTCCCATTCCATATCTTATATGTAGTGGTAGGCACTGATTTGGATGGAGCCCCATTCAATAGGTATGCAGCTTCTCATGTGCATAACTCCAAAAGGAAACAGGCAACTCAGCAGTACTCATCATAGAGCGCACCATATCTCATAGGGTGCGATACCTCCAACCCGATACACCGTTGTGTTGTGGTGTACTCGAAGGAGTAAGCTGAGTGAGAATCCCAATCTCCTTTTAGAAGCTCCAGGAACTCCATGCGCAAGTATTCTCCTCCTCGATCACATCGAAGGACTTAATACTTCTACCCGTCTAGTTCTCAACTTCAATCTTATATTTCTTGAATTCCTTATAATTTTCAGACTTGTGTTTCAACAGGAACATACGTCCGAATCTTAAGAGATGGTCAGTGAATGTAATGAAGTATAAAGAACGAACCCTGGCATGTGTAGACATAGGACCGTATACATCATCATGTATCTGTCCTAAGAGTTCAACTCTTTCTCCGTTTCCAGTAATCGGAGTTTTGGTCATTTTACCTTTGAGACAAGACTGGCAAGTATCATAAGATGAAAATTCGAACGGATTCAAATATTCATCCTTATGTAACTTAGCTAGTTGTGTCGCATTGATATGACCTAGTCTACAATGCCACAAGGAGGATTCGTTCATTTCTGAACTACTCCACTTGTGTCTGTTCTACATACTTTGAACTGTGGTTTGGTTTTGAACATATATGCCATTTCATAACGTGCCTGATCCAATCAACTCTTGATTAAGGAAAATGTTCACAACATTATCTTTCAATACAAAATTATATCCTTCTTTAACTGAATAAAGAAACTGATGTAATGTTGTATCTCAGGTTCGATATGTAATAACATTTGTTCAAAATCAATGTATTCACTATTTGGTAATACAAGGTGATATTTGCCAACTGATTTGGCTACAATAATTGCATCATTCTCTAACACTTAGAGACATATCACCCAATCCCAGTTCTCTACCTTTCAATAGCCCATGTAACTCTTACATATGTGGGATTCTGTTCCCGTGTCTCATACTTAGGACATATAGGATACTGAGAAACAGTTCTTGGTAACGAACACACCCGAAGAATATGCATCAACAAGCTTTTTCCTCGATTGGGTTGCGTAGGAATCCGGATATTCCCCTATTTCCTGCTAGGACTTATAACAATTATAAGATATAGCGGAACCAACGTTCCCCGGCTCAGCATAATAAGCAGGTTCGGTCAATACACCCATATTATTATCTTGATTAAGGCATTACATGGTCGCTACCAGGAGAGAGAGAGTAGAAAACACTCAGCGTATGCTCTTGCAAGATCAGATTAGTTATTATTTTATCTAATCAGGATGACTCCCACTGTTTTTATCAAATCTTCTTTCAAACCCTAAAAGGTAAGACTAGCCGGGATTAATTACACCCTACTAGTTCGCCAATGTTTCGGTCAGGCTAGTGCCGGTACTTTGAAGGAGGTTTCCCGTGCTTTCGCACGGACCTAATTAAAATAAACCTTGTTTTCCCATGGGCGTAACCCCGTTAACACCTTTCTAGACACCTACTTGATCGGCTAGTTGTAATGTGCAAAACTCTCCCAGGAGTAACTCTTACTCACAGTGGGTCTCGGGATCCAACTATTTAATAGAAGGTATGCAATCTCATTGCAAATTTCAACACTTGAAATTCCCGATAGTATTTTACCCCTAGCGTCCTATGACCTTGACGGAGGCCGACAAACCATAAGCTGCTAGTCAAGTTCAACCCGTATATTTCATGATTGAATTAAACCCAACCACACGACCTTTTACGGAGGCCATTAAAGTCTCACGACTACCCTAATCCAATCTCATATTATGTTGCAGATAAGCACTAGTTAGCTACCGCACACTACGCCTTGACAGAGGCCAACAAACGTAGCACGAATACTAAGTAGTACTTATCTGAAATGACGGAGGGCTACGATAGGTTTTTAAGAAATCCCTTTGCGTAATGAACTTGATATCATTGTAGAATCGAGTGATTTTGAAAAAGAGTATTTTTTGAGGTTTTTGCTAGTTTTGCTAAAGAGGTCACTCCCGGTGAAGGGATCTCAGCTCTTTGCTCATCGAATGAGGTGCTGGATATTTCACAAATACCACTATGCAAAGCATGAACTGAAAAAGCAATAAAAAACAAAACCAAGTGGGTTGTAATATCTGCCAGTTTCGCTAAAGAGGCCACTCCTGGTGAAGAGATCTCGGCTCTTTCCTCATCGAATGAGGTGCTGGATATTCTATAAGGAATATCGCTATGCAAAGCAAGAACTAGAGCTACCAGTTTTTAAAATAGGATTCTGCAATATCTTTAGGTTTCTTTTATTTCATTAATCTCATTAATGAAGTCCTATCAATTATACTTCCTAAGCATCACAGAAGAAACGAAAGCAGCAATATTTATTATATCTCATATATATAATATAAGCATTCGTCTCATCATATAAAGTGATCACATCACAGAATATCAGCAGCAGAAAATAACATATGAAATATTGGATATACTAGGAATTACGAGTTTTAATTAAGCCAATAAAAACGCGGATTCCACGGTCGCAATGAATGGCCAAACCCACATCCCTAGACCCCTACGAGACCGGCAAGCAACCCTACCATTCTACAGTTAGGAGACCCGGTCTCGACTCCTCGAGATGGTCACCCACTGGACTCTAGAACCCGGTTACTTATGCTCCCCTCCTCAGGTCTATCCTAATGCGGAAAAGTAAATAATATACATCAATGGTGAAATCATCCTCAACCTGGAAATGCCCCAATAAAAGAATATTACATACAAGTTTTTACATGAATGAAAATGAAAAACTCTCATCTCACATAAAAAAACCCGGCTATTCAAACACGACGATTCAATATAACATATCACAACAACACATAACATCACATGTCGTCAACGTAAGTAAATATGTGTATCCCAATTGTCATTGATATATAGCAACGAAACCGGTGATACACCATATATTACACTTACGGTCGCCAAAAAGAAAGTGAAAAACTATAACAATTGGAATCCGTAACCACCTTAGACATCAAAAACCCCAATATATCATATACTTTGGATTTCATGCCTAACCAAATGAATTCCATAGACATCACATGCCTAACAATTATAAACACCGCATTTTAGTCTCGATATTGAAAACACTTTTCAATAACCAGTCGGGTAATTCAACAAGATTCCCGACATCCTGATCAAATGCTCATCGGAAACTTTAGTAAATGGCCGCACCCCTGATGCCGTCGATGAAGTGCACTTAGGCGGAACACCGAGGCCGCGAGCACCCGAACGGATGCTTTTGGCAACGGGGTTCTCTTACAGTCAGTTGGTCGGGGCTATGGGGCGTGGCTAACTGGTAAAGTTACTCGGCGGGTATCCACGTAACCTACGTAATTGCGACGGACTTTTGATCCACATCAAAATCCCGTGGCAACCGATCAAATGAGACTAAATTGCTAGATTTATAAAATTCAAATTAGTTTTCACAAAACTAATATTGTGGATTCCAAGTATTATATCACAATCACAGATAGCTAGACGATGTTAAACTTTTCAATCGAATCAACAAACACCCAAAATTTCCGAAAAAGCTCAACACTTGAGTAGAGTTTAAAAAGTACCCAGAATATGCCACAGCACCTATGGACCAACCGTAGAAGGGTCAACCCTTGCCTCACCTATGGCGCCGTGGAACTACCACAAACCCTAGCATTTGATGATGGTTCTGACGGTCATAGAATCGAGTTAGGGTTTCGTTCTTCTAGAGGGTCCATAGAAAACACCTTCATGAGTTTTTGAAAATTTTAAATTTGGAAAAATCCAAGTCTTGGGAAATTTCCAGCGAGGGAGAAAATGGGTTATTGATATCCGTTTGAACTTTTTAACGTCATCTAAATAACCCGAAATGATGTTAGAATTACGACTACGAAACATCTCGAATTGCCTTTACAAAAATATAACATCACATGCAATATCAGTAAAAACAAGCAACACCTAATACACCAAAACCCAGAGACTGGAACACCGACAAAAATTGAAGCCCATAACACTTCAAAGAGCCGGTTAGGCTGGATTTTCCATTCATGTCGCTGGCCAAAATCCGGCAAAGGGGGCTTAAATTTCTGTGGTGTTCAAGTTACATCTTATATAACATTCTGCAATTGCTTAAAAAAATTTTAGACACCTTAAAAATTTCGACAGAAACTTGGTTTTTGTTTCGAGTGTTTCGGAATTTTTTCGGTTTCGTAATTCTACAAATATCGTCTAATTCTTTAGCATGGCTCTAATACCACTGCAGGGTTCCTTGGGGCGGCCGCTGGGTTTCGGGAGGCATCGACCATGCCGTTTTCAAAAAATTGGCACGCTAAAGAACCCTAACCTAGAATCTTAAACTAGAGAATTAGATGAACAAGCATGTAAACATCTTTACATCTAAGTGAAAAAGGAATACATCCTTTGTAGACCGGTCCTTCACTTCAATAGCTCCGTGTAGTAGTCTCTTCGCTCCAAGTAGTGATCTCCCGGACTCTAGTGAAGCTCCACAAGGTGAAATGAACAATCTTTCTTGAAGTCTTCGAGACCGAAGATGATCTATTTCGAGGAGACACTAACTCAAGCCACCTCTTCACTAAGTGATGAACTAGTAAAGAAACAACTCAATCTAAATGGCTAGTAGAGAAGAGATTGATGAAGTAGGAATTTTTCTCACTTTAGAAATAATTTTCTCACTAATTTTCTTCACCTCCTAAAAAACTAGAGAGCTTGAGGAAGGAGATGAAGAAAGCAACCATGGAGTGAAGCAAGTGAAGAATGAATCAATTGGTGAGAATAGCAACCATGTGTGAGATAATATCTCATACTAACTCATGTAGAGACTTAACCATGACTTAGGATAATGGTTGGGTTAATAAATATCTAATGTAAAATAAAACCAGTGGACTAAGTCAATGGTTCTACAAGCTTCCACTAAGCTTAACCATGTGACTAATTTCCAACTAATTTGATTTACTTTAAATAAATAAAACCCATCATTAATATAACTATGATGTGAGTCTCATACACCCATGTAGCATGTGGCATCTAGCATGACACAATAAAATGTACATTAATATATATCACATATATACTAAGTGTACACAAGTGAGAAAAAGAAATCTTAAGTGAGCAAATATTAGTTAATGTAAGATAATATATCAAATATATAATTATACATTAAATTATTAAATCAACACTTGATTTAATAATCCGGCTATATCTCATACAATCTACCAATATCAAATATATCAACTTATCGAATCAACACTTAATTCGATAGCCCAGCTATATCACATATAACCGACCGATATCACATATCGCGATAATAGAATACGGTATCACATACACGTATTAATCTCGGTCCCGCACATATCACATATGTACTCCTACTTCGTTTCTCTTGAGCCTGGAAACCTCTGTTAGGACTCTAAAGACTCGTCAATATGCCGGCAATAGGTGGTGATCATATCAGTCACCCACAAGCCGCAAGCGGTCTGCTAAACGTAATGGCCATCCGGGTATTGAGCGATCAAAAGATCTGTAGGGATGCTAGGCACACGCACAAGGGTCTATAAGGCATCAACCATGCCCGATTTAAAATTTAGCCGTGCCGAACAACCCTAAACCAAGATCTTAGACTAGAGATTAGGCGAAACAAACATGTTAAACACTTTAACACTAAGTGAGAGGGATTACAACCTTTGTAGATCCTGTCCTTCACTTCTAGAGCTCCTTGTTGAGGTCCCTTCGCTGCGATCATCATGCATCCAGACTTTAGAGAGGCTCCACGAAAAGAAAGATGCAAGCTTGCTTCCGATCTTCGATAACAAAGATGATCTACCTTGAAGTTTCATCAACACAAGCTCTCACTCACAAAACGAAGTGAACACCCTCATCTAAATGGCAAGGGTAGATGAGGATGATGAAATAGGATTTTTACTCTCATTTGTTTTCAATTACTCACTCATAATCATCACTTAGCAAAAAGCTAGAAAGCTTTTTCCAAGGAAGAAGAAGAAGAAGAATATCCAATTCCATTTATGATGAATAATGAAAATGTAATAATCATTACTTATGCAACCATGGTCAATATAACCTTTGTAGAGATTTAACTAAGGCTAGGGGTCACGACCCGAAATTGGCACGTGACGGCCCTAATACTACGCAACGCCTACAGACGTAACGCAGTAAAAGAAAGCCAAAACCCAGAAATCTAAACCATGAAAAATACGGAAACGATAATAAAAGATTTTGAAATATTTGAAATCACAACCCAAATTCTTTAAAAGAGTCCACTTTCTTTCTTTAAAATTTTGGCAGCACCCCCTTTGTAAAAACTAACCCCAAAATGGGTACAATAAATAAAGATAAAATAAAGCATTCCCAAACGGGAGCAAGTACACGCCCAAAGGCGGAATAAACAAACACCACCACAAATATACGACGTCGTAGCGAAGAAATAAGAGACAAAAGAAAGGAAACTGTATAAAAAGCAACAAATCCACAATAATATACAATATCGTCCTCACCAAGTCTCTAAGTCACAATATACTAGTAGATGGAGAGTACAAGATACAACGAATATACAATACAAAATACAGATAACCACCAAAACCCACCTAAGCAAACGGCACACTATGAGTCGATGCGGTATCTGAAGCAAAAGATGATACGAAGGATGGAAATAGCCTGCCTCTGACTACTCCGGAAAACACCTGCAACCACTGTGGCACAACGGGGGTGAGTTGCCAACTCGTGAATAGTAAATAACATATGCAGGTAATCGCAAGTATGCACGTACTGCGCGAATCTAAGATATGCAATTACCAGTAATAACATGTCATATGAATGCAGAATAATGGAAAGTACACTAGCAGGTACAACCAATATATATAAAGCAATAATGATATGACAACAGTATGCAATAATCATGCGATAGGGATATGAGAATGTAAATGTGCAATAATCATGAAAGGTACACTAACAGGAACTACTAATACATGAAGCAGTGCACTAACAGATAAAAGGGAGGTATGGAGTGAAATATGTCATTTCCACGGAATCCTGACATCGTGGTAGGATCACAATCCATCAAGACAAATCAAATCCCAATTGCTCAAATCAACCCCCAAATTGGCTCTCATATCATCTAAATATCACATCTCTTCAATTTCACAATATCAAGTATATTTCGTAAATCCCGAATGTACAACATCAAGTAGATCTCACATATCTCGTATGTACAATATCAAGTATATCTCACATATCTCGAATGTACAATATCAAGTATATCTCACATATCTCGAATGTACAGCAGCAAGTAGATCTCACATAAATCGAATGTACAACATCAAGTGGATCTCACATATTTCGTATGTACAATATCAAGTATATCTCACATATCTCGAATGTACAGCAGCAAGTAGATCTCACATAAATCGAATGTACAACATCAAGTGGATCTCACATATCTCGTATGTACAATATCAAATATATCTCACATATATCGAATGTACAACATCAAGTGGATCTCACATATCTATCCAGTATCCAATCCCAAATGAATCTCTTATATCCCGAATCAATTCTCCAGAAAAATTCTAACATCCTAAATATAATGACATAATTAATTATGATGAGGTCAATACACATATATTAGCGTCCCATTCCCCTAATATTGGTGTAAGGGTATATATAACAGCGGCTCAATCCCCTGTTATATATACAAAGGAGTAATTAGAAATATCATGAAACCAATGTGCCAAGCATCGACACAGAAATGCTGATCCATCAGGTGCTGTCTCCATGACTGGCCCCCTGATAGGTACGTATCATACGCTATCCCGAAAGCTCGAGTGCCTAGCTCTGACCCTCGCCTCTCGACGTATCCATACGTGCATGACTCCCGTCGGTATCCACATGATAGCCGCTGAGTCATTGGTCATGTCACCGGAAAGTATGGTTCCCCCACTAACTCATCTCCTCACTGAGATTCTTGCCCCGGGGTACCTCCGGGCCCCACCATGTACCCGCACACGGATCCCTCCTTTCCTTGCAAAGGGTATATATATAACTGAACCGATAAATCTCATGGTGGCTGCTGAAATATCATATCAAGGGAAACCGGGTTTTTCAAATAATGCATAATTTCATGAAACTCCACGGTCCCCAAATCCAGAAAACATCATGAAAAATCCATATCTCAATGCGAAAATCCATGAATAAAGTATACGCAACATAAAACTGTAATGCAAGCGTATAAAGGAAAAAGCCGCTAATTAACCGAATCAAGTTAATACAAATATCATGCGGTTTCTATTTATCCACTTCTAAATAACATCAAGTGAAGGTAAACATGTAGCTAAAACCAGATGTATGTGAAATCAATAAGGTATAACAAGATAATGTGTCTACCTATAAGCAATGATATAGTATACCCCTGGGTATAAGAATAGTATGTGCAAGGTATACCTGTAGCTATGTCAAGGAGCGTGTATGTACCTATCACTAATGGTACAATACTCTATAGGAATACATGTATGCTAAATGCCATATATGATAAACAGTATGAATCAATGTCACAATGTCCCTAACCAGACAATATCATTTCTATATGTGGGTTGTGCGTGACATGGCAATTATTGAAGGGGTGTGCGGCATACAATCAGTGCTCATGCAATATGAATCGTCAATAATATGTGCAGTGTTCTACTACTACTAGTCCAGGTACAACTACATCTAAGTAATAGGGTAAAGGCGCAATTCTAACAATAACGTAGAATATGCGACAAGTAATAAAATCTCTAGCCCTGACGCATAACGCCATGCGGGCGATTCCCCTGTAGATGTTAAATCTACACACCGATGGTCTCGAGCTATGAAAATCCGACCACCTGCTTCCCCTTGTCCGCAGCACCCGAAGTCCCTGCTTGCGAACCTAAAATTTCATAAATACAACACATAAGCTAAATATCCTATGACGACAAAAAGACAACGAAACGCGATGAAAAAGCCCGGAAAATTACACTGCGCGCTTAGCGCATCTATCGCGCACGATACCGGCCAAAAACCCTAATTGGGATCGCTAAACTACAAAACACCAAGTCTGGACCCCAATCGTCCCGATCGCGCAACACAACATAAGAATTACGAGGAATACAATAGATATAACCTCGAAACGACCAATCGAACCCAGGTCGGAAAAACCCCGAAATCTAGTAAGCAACCTATCGCAATATTTCGCACTAGTTTTAAGCTAATGCATATCTAGCGATTACAAACACCTTAAAATAACTTAACTAAGATATCTAAACCATTCCAATTTTTTAACACTCGCTAATTATGTTTTAGCAAAAACCTAGTAAGTTAATTGCATAATTAAACAAAGTGTTCATTAGCAAAAATTAACATTTCCTACAAGGTTAATCATCTCCAAAACAAAAATTAACACCTCAAATGAACACTAAACACTTAACAAAATTTAACCCTAACATGAATTTCCTAAACCAAATATAAATGAATTAATCATAATTTAAAAACTAAACTAAACACATAATTAGCTAACTAAATTAGCTAGATTTAAGATTAAAGCAAGTATAAAAGGATTAAGGTAAGAATTAAGCCTCCCCAAGAACACCAAAATGAAGCTTAATCCATCATCTTAGCATCAAAACCCATGCTTGTTGAAGAACCAAGAAGGATTAGTGAAGGAAAAGATGGTTTTATTTTATTTAGGATTTTTGTGGATTTATTTTGGAATTTTTCTTGAAGAATTTTGAAGAAATCATGAAGAAATGAGCTTGGGAAATATTTTGGACAGAAATTGGAGATAAGGGTCGGCCATGGGGAGGTTGGGGGTATTTTTGTGAATTTTGGGTGAAGAAAAGCTAGGAAAATGAGTAATAAATGCTAATAAATGCACTTTGCCAACTTTACACATTTTCTTTTCTTTTTAAAATAAAACCTTTTGCACTCCAAAAAAATATCTAGATATTTATAAAGAAGTTTCCAAAATATTCTAGTGACAAAAAATAAATTTATTCACAAGAGAAAATTTTTCCGATTTACGTGCATAAAATACCGCTTAAAATAATATTTTATTTGGGAAAAATTCTATCTGAACCAAAACCTCCCAAATATTCCCAAAGTTCGCGCACAAGCTTTATTTTAGCTAAACTAGGTGCCAGCAAGCTTATACGGACGTTTGATCGAAATCAGGTTAAAACGGGAAAAACTGAAAATTTTGCCTTAAAACGGGAAAATTCGCAAAACGATTTCTGAAACGTTACAATCTCCCCCCTTATAAAAATTCGTCCCCGAATTTAAAATTTTCACTAAGCGTACCTTCAAATAGAAGAGTACAAAACTCCCAATTCTCGCTCGCAGCCTCCCAAGTGATCATCTCACTATACGACTACGTCCAAGAAAACTCTCCACAGATAGCAAGAATCTTGACCGAAGTTTCTCCACCTGCCGGGCCATTAACACCAATGGCTGCCGGTGAGCAAAAAGATTGCGTCAAAGCAAATGGTCTAATGCTGAATCATGTGAAAAAATCATGAAGGTAATTGCAAAGTATCAACACAAAGAATGCGGGGTGAAAACTCAATAATCTGGGCGGATGTGCAAAATTAAAGGCAACGAACTAACTCGCTTAAAGGATCTCAAAAGGACCTAAAATCCTGGGATAAGATTCCCAAAACTCCACACGTCATTTATCGAAAAATCCATAGGAATACATGGTCTCCCACTGCGAACTCAAGCCTACGACCAACACGGTCGACATAAGACCTCTATCTGCACTGGGCTACTCATCCTGACCTGAACCAACTGGATTATCTCCGAAGTCTCTAAACTAGCTGAGGTCTAAAATCCTACTGCGCTGAGTCAGAAAACAGACTGGTGATCGACACGACCTGTCTAAACCTAGAGGTTGCCAATTGGAGTGTCTCCTGATAACAACTATCGAAGGAGAACCCTAACAATGGTGAGTGACGATCCCAACTGCCGACAACAATTAACACAAACGCACAACAAGACAAACACCTTGAAATGAAACCTGAAATTTCTCTTTACATTCCTGTCCACCCGTAACTATCTCACAAGTCACGTCAATGTTGGCGGCACTTGAATGAACATAGAGAGTTGACTGATATGCTTGCTCTAGGATTTCACGTCTCTACCCGATAATATCAGGTATACAAACGCATTCCTAACTTAGCACACCCTTGTCACAATCAAAGACTCCGAATCATTACCCAGCCGAGTATGCTCAAGTATCTCTAACGAACGAGCGTCGGCGGCAGTGTCACATCCGCACACAATCGAGCCACTTTCGTGAAACATTACAGTTAAACCACAAAGTCGCCCGAACCAAAAGCAAAGAACAGATGCAGTTGCTAACCGAATCTCCAACTGCCGAAAACTCCGCACACATGCCTCAGTCTAAAGAAAAGAAACCTCCATTCCGGTCATTCCAGTCCACGGTGCAGCAATACACTAGTAATCCTGCATGAAACGGCGGTAAAAACCTGCTAAGCCCAAAATCAACGGACCTCTGTCCGTACACAAGTCTGGGCCAAAGCTGTACGGTCTTGATCTCCCTCGGAACCATACGAAACCGTCTCCCGTAACTACAAGACCTAGGAGTCATAATAAACAAGCCTAAAGGAACACTCCGAGAATCTAGCAAACAGCTGGGGCTCTCCCAATGTCTGCAAAACAAATCCTCAAGTGCTACTCCTGTTTCTCAAGACACATTAGAATAGACCAAAATGTCGTCAATATCACAACAAAAACTGGTCGAGGAACGGCCTGAAGAAATCTTGTGTATCATGTCTACGAATGCTGCTAGGGCATTGGCGAGTCCAAAGACACCACCAAAACACACAAAGCCGTAGCATGCACAAGGCAGCCTTCGGAATGCCATCACTCCGAACCCGCAACAATGATGACCTGATCCCAACAACTTAGAAAAAGTCTCGCACTTAGGAGCCGATCGAAGAAATCATCAATGCGAGGTAAATGATACCTATCCGCACCATAAGCCGGTTCAATTGACGATCTATCAATACACAACCTCAACTGCCGTCCTTCTCCTTGACGAACAGAAATAGGAGCTCCTCAAGGCGAAACACTCTGACGCACAAACCTCCCAACAACAACTCTGCAGCTGATCCTTAAGCTCCCTAAGCTTCGCCGGCTCATCTAGAGCAACGTCGGAAAACTCTCGCACGATAAGTACCCGGTCTAACAAACCAACTGTGGCTCCGGTATCTCGAATGAACGCCAAGAATCCTCGACATCTCATCCAAAAGCTGAATAGCGAAAAAGGCTGAATTCAAGCTGTGAGAGGCGGTAAAACTATCCACCTGCACAACAAGAACTGACTCGTCAGGAAAACAATTCCTGACTGTTTCCTCACGGTAGTCCACAGATGCCTAACATGTAGCTAACCAATCGATGCCCAGGAGAACGTCAAATCCAACATCTCTAGAAGGATCCAATGACGGAAGAATTTCCTCACCGATTGGCATACGACTGAAATACGTGTCGCGCAACAAAAGAATCGCTGACAGAAGTTAACACAACAAACGGCTGATCTAGATAACACGATTCTCGTCCCAACCACGGCACAAAGTGTGAAAAAACCAACAAGTACAACAAAAGAACATGTGAATTAAGGATACCTGAAAACTCTGCATTGAACGCCCGTGCGTCCCGATGAGTAGAAGCAAACTCCTGTGTCTGCCCCCTACTCGCAGCTGACTGTACTTCTCCTCTGCTAGACTGACCCCTCTGAGCGAACCTTCCACGTCCATGGCCTCTCTGAATACGACCCTGACGCGGCGCTAAGGAACAACCCCTGATGAGGTGATGAAGGCTCCCACATCGATAGCATCCAATGTAACACTGCTGACCCTCCTGGGGATGAGAGTTGAATGACTGTCCACATCCTAAGCCTCTGCTACTCCCATGGCGGCCACGAAATTTGTCTCGACGACTAAGCCTCTGTCTCTTGGCTGGTACACTGGTACGAGTCCTCCACTGTCCTGGAACTCTCAGAGTCTCTGGAATATGTGCCTCGTCAACTGGGGCTGCATCCACTGGTGCTAAGTGGGTGACGGACTGCTGCATGCTGATCCCAAGGAACAACTGAGTAATAGGGGTGACAACCTCCTGTTTCTGCGCTCGAACGGCATTAACTAATGATCTCATCGTCTAGCGCAAGTCTTGCATCTCTGCCACAAGCCTAGCAAGCTGCTATGTCGAAGGATGATCCGTCTGCACCTGTGCAACTAGCCTGCCATCCTGGTCAGTGCTCGTCTCACCCGAGCCAACTCTAACCTCGGCCCTCGCTGCATCATTTTGAGTCACCGTAGTCATCGGCGGCAAGGCTATAAATAGAGATGAGATTTGATAAGGACACGGAAATCGAATCACAAGGATATGAATCATCAAGGAAGGAATTTCAAGCAATTTGTACTTAGGTCACTTTAGGCGAAGTACCGCATCGTGAGCATGCTGCAGACATACACACACTACGTTACTCTGCTTAAGCTACCTACTCCATCATACCAAGGTCATCCTACTCTCCGAAAGGTAAAACCTAGCGCTCTGATACCAACTTTGTCACGACCCGAAATTGGCACGTGACGGCCCTAATACTACGCAACGCCTACAGACGTAACGCAGTAAAAGAAAGCCAAAACCCAGAAATCTAAACCATGAAAAATACGGAAACGATAAGAAAAGTTTTTGAAACATTTGAAATCACAACCCAAATTCTTTAAAAGAGTCCACTTTCTTTCTTTAAAATTTTGGCAGCACCCCCTTTGTAAAAACTAACCCCAAGATGGGTACAACAAATAAAGATAAAATAAAGCATTCCCAAACGGGAGCAAGTACACGCCCAAAGGCGGAATAAACAAACACCACCACAAATATACGACGCCTTAGCGAAGAAATAAGAGACAAAAGAAAGGAAACTGTATAAAAAGTAACAAATCCACAATAATATACAATATCGTCCTCACCAAGTCTCTAAGTCATAACATACTAGTAGATGGAGAGTACAAGATACAACGAATATACAATACAAAATACAGATAACCACCAAAACCCACCTAAGCAAACGGCACACTATGAGTCGATGCGGTATCTGAAGCAAAAGATGATACGAAGGATGGAAATAGCCTGCCTCTGACTACTCCGGAAAACACCTGCAACCACTGTGGCACAACGGGGGTGAGTTGCCAACTCGTGAATAGTAAATAACATATGCAGGTAATCGCAAGTATGCACGTACTGCGCGAATCTAAGATATGCAATTACCAGTAATAACATGTCATATGAATGCAGAATAATGGAAAGTACACTAGCAGGTACAACCAATATATATAAAGCAATAATGATATGACAACAGTATGCAATAATCATGCGATAGGGATATGAGAATGTAAATGTGCAATAATCATGAAAGGTACACTAACAGGAACTACTAATACATGAAGCAGTGCACTAACAGATAAAAGGGAGGTATGGAGTGAAATATGTCATTTCCACGGAATCCTGACATCATGGTAGGATCACAATCCATCAAGACAAATCAAATCCCAATTCCTCAAATCAGCCCCCAAATTGGCTCTCATATCATCTAAATACCACATCTCCTCAATTTCACAATATCAAGTATATTTCGTATATCCCGAATGTACAACATCAAGTAGATCTCAAATATCTCATATGTACAATATCAAGTATATCTCACATATCTCGAATGTACAATATCAAGTATATCTCACATATCTCGAATGTACAGCAGCAGTAGATCTCATATAAATCGAATGTACAACATCAAGTGGATCTCACATATCTCGTATGTACAATATCAAGTATATCTCACATATCTCGAATGTACATCAGCAAGTAGATCTCACATAAATCGAATGTACAACATCAAGTGGATCTCACATATCTCGTATGTACAATATCAAGTATATCGAATGTACAACATCAAGTGGATCTCACATATCTATCAAGTATCCAATCCCAAATGAATCTCTTATATCCCGAATCAATTCTCCAGCAAAATTCTAACTTCCTAAATATAATGACATAATTAATTATGATGAGGTCAATACACATATATTAGCGTCCCATTCCCCTAATATTGGTATAAGGGTATATATAACAGCGGCTCAATCCCCTGTTATATATACAAAGGAGTAATTAGAAATATCATGAAACCAATATGCCAAGCATCGACACAGAAATGCTGATCCATCAGGTGCTGTCTCCATGACTGCCCCTCTGATAGGTACGTATCATACGCTATCCCGAAATCTCGAGTGCCTAGCTCTGACCCTCGCCTCTCGACGTATCCATACGTACATGACTCCCGTCGGTATCCACATGATAGCCGCTGAGTCATTGGTCCTATTACCGGAAAGTATGGTTCCCCCACTAACTCATCTCCTCACTGAGATTCTTGCCCCGGAGTACCTCCGGGCCCCACCATGTACCCGCACACGGATCCCTCCTTTCCTTGCAAAGGGTATATATATAACTGAACCGATAAATCTCATGGTGGCTGCTGAAATATCATATCAAGGGAAAACGGGTTTTTTAAATAATGCATAATTTCATGAAACTCCACGGTCCCCAAATCCAGAAAACATCATGAAAAATCCATATCTCAATGCGAAAATCCATGAATAAAGTATACGCAACATAAAACTGTAATGCAAGCGTATAATAGAAAAAGCTGCTATTTAACTGCATCAAGTTAATACAAATATCATACGGTTTCTATTTATCCACTTCTAAATAACATCAAGTGAAGGTAAACATGTAGCTAAAACCAGATGTATGTGAAATCAATAAGGTATAGCAAGATAATGTGTCTACCTATAAGCAATGATATAGTATACCCCTGGGTATAAGAAAAGTATGTGCAAGGTATACCTGTAGCTATGTCAGGGAGTGTGTATGTACCTAACACTAATGGTACAATACTCTATAGGAATACATGTATGCTATATGCCATATATGATAAGCAGTATGAATCAATGTCACAATGTCCCTAACCAGACAATATCATTTCTATATGTGGGTTGTGCGTGACATGACAATTATTGACGGTGTGTGTGGCATACAATCAGTGCTCATGCAATATGAATCGTCAATAATATGTGCAGTGTTCTACTACTAATAGTCCAGGCACAACTACATCTAAGTAATAGGGTAAAGGCGCAATTCTAACAATAACGTAGAATATGCGACAAGTAATAAAATCTCTAGCCCTGACGCATAACGCCATGCGGGCGATTCCCCTGTAGATGTTAAATCTACACACCGATGGTCTCGAGCTATGAAAATCCGACCACCTGCTTCCCCTTGTCCGCAGCACCCGAAGTCCCTGCTTGCGAACCTAAAATTTCTTAAATACAACACATAAGCTAAATATCCTATGACGACAAAAAGACAACGAAACGCGATGAAAACGCCCGGAAAATTACACTGCGCGCTTAGCGCATCTATCGCGCACGATACCGGCCAAAAACCCTAATTGGGATCGCTAAACTGCAAAACACCAAGTCTGGACCCCGATCGTCCCGATCGCACAACACAACACAAGAATTACGAGGAATACAATAGATATAACCTCGCAACGACCAATCGAACCCAGGTCGGAAAAACCCCGAAATCTAGTAAGCAACCTATCGCAATATTTCGCACTAGTTTTAAGCTAATGTATATCTAGCGATTACAAACACCTTAAAATAACTTAACTAAGATATCTAAACCATTCCTATTTTTTAACACTCACTAATTATGTTTTAGCAAAACCTAGTAAGCTAATTGCATAATTAAACAAAGTGTTCATTAGCAAAAATTAACATTTCCTACAAGGTTAATCATCTCCAAAACACAAATTAACACCTCAAATGAACACTAAACACTTAACAAAATTTAACCCTAACATGAATTTCTTAAACCAAATATAAATGAATTAATCATAATTTAAAAACTAAACTAAACATATTAGCTAACTAAATTAGCTAGATTTAAGATTAAAGCAAGTATAAAAGGATTAAGGTAAGAATTATACCTCCCCAAGAACACCAAAATGAAGCTTAATCCATCATCTTAGCATCAAAACCCATGCTTGTTGAAGAACCAAGAAGGATTAGTGAAGGAAAAGATGGTTTTATTTTTATTTAGGATTTTTGTGGATTTATTTTGGAATTTTTCTTGAAGAATTTTGAAGAAATCATGAAGAAATGAGCTTGGGAAATATTTTGGACAGAAATTGGAGATAAGGGTCGGCCATGGGGAGGTTGGGAGTATTTTTGTGAATTTTGGGTGAAGAAAAGCTAGGAAAATGAGTAATAAATGCTAATAAATGCAGTTTGCCACCTTTACAGATTTTCTTTTCTTTTTGAAATAAAACCTTTGGCACTCCAAAAAAATATCTAAATATTTAAAAATAAGTTTCCAAAATATTCTAGTGACAAAAAATAAATTTATTCACAAGAGAAATTTTTCCGATTTACGTGCACAAAATACCGCTTAAAATAATATTTTATTTGGGAAAAATTCTATCTGAACCAAAACCTCCCAAATTATCCCAAAGTTTGCGCACAACCTTTATTTTAGCAAAACTAGGTGCCAACAAGTTTATACGGACGTTTGATCGAAATCGGGTTAAAACGGGAAAAACTGAAAATTTTGCCTTAAAACGGGAAAATTCGCAAAACGATTTCTGAAACGTTACACTAGGGTTTGGGTTGGGTTAAAGATGAGTCACACAAAAATATCAAGCATAATATCTTAGCTCAATCCAAAAGAAAACCTTCTAGAAGGTTCATGAAGGAACTAACCCAAAACAAAGCCTAATCTTATTTAATCTCCACTAAACTTATTGCATTAGTAATCATATCATGTTACAATATTATATATCATATATATAATATTTATTGCAACAAAATAAAATAATACAAGTAACATATATCGCATATATATCAATGTATTACCCGAGTGAGAAAAAGAATCTTTTAGTGAGCTTATATCAGTTAATGTAATTTAATATATCAAATATATAATTATACATTAAATTATCGAATCAACACTTGATCCGATAATCCGGCTATTTCACAAATAGCCGAGTAATATAATCTGTATCAGTTCATCGAATCAACACTTGATCCGATGACCCGGCTATATCACATATACCCGGCCGATATCTCATATCGCAAGAATCTAACACGGTATCGCATACACGCATCATTCTCGGTCCCGCACATATCATATATGTGCTCCTACTCCGTTTTGCCTGAGCCAACAAACCTCTGTGTAGGACTCTAAAGAATCGTCAATACGCCGGCAGTAGGTGATGATCATATCAAACACCCACAAGCTGCAAGCGGTCAGCTAAACGTAACAGCCACCCAGTTATTGAGCATTCAGAAGATCAACATGCAAGCCTGTACATTCTCCTGTGAATCCAGTCAGTAACACTCCCATACAGTCCGGTCTCTTCGTCTGATATGTTGCATATCTCTCCTAGGGGTGGTAAACGTCAGACCCCAGTAGCTTGATAAGTCGTGTCGATATGAGGTCTATAACATTTCGAGAAACTACTGATAACACTTACCAGTAAATCTCAGCAACCCTGGCCAGGGATTTCCGGTTATAGCCAATCGAACACAGCACAACATCAACTCCCTATACCGGGAGAGACGAATCCCCTTCTATCGCTCATTGCTTCCATGTGATTCGGGACTGTACCCAAAAGCCACCTTTTTGCACGCCCTCTTGGACGTGGTATGATGGAAATCAAAGCACAGTGGGAATCACACAAGACTCTATGACGATCTCAGGTCTACAGACTACTCTGTACCAGTGTCACCAGAGAACTGCCATCCGACGTGAGGTATAATACCATCTGGGAGTTCTCGGCGAGTCCGTCCAGTGTACCCAGTCTCTACTGAGCATCCGTACACCATCCTTGATGTCAAACACCGATGGATATAGGATCATCCATCGCCCACCATATGGGTCAAGATGCGTATACGCTAGTCTACTCTGGTGTATCGATGCCCTGTCTCGATACACCCTCGACTAGGAACAGTTATAGGATGTACTCGTCGACTACCGTGGCCCCACTAGTATTATCTCATCATAGTCCCAGTAGTCGAGTACATATCCTAAGGGCTTTATCAACACGTAACATAGAGACAATCAGAATACATGTTAAGATAAAGTACAACCAGATAGCATACTATCATGTCGAGCAAGAAATTCCTCCCTATATATGTCCAAGCATCCACTACAATATACATTGTATGTACAGTATGTTGGAGATAGTGCCCTCAGAGTCAATTATTGGAGCACAGGCACGTGATTGCAAAGATTGAGGGAGGACCTGTCCCAGTAGGACAGTCTTACTCGAGATGATAGTATGCTATCTGGTTTATCTTTATCATAGTGTACTGCTTTAGGTGACCTGACATGTCTCTATTACACGTTGATAGAGCCCCTAGGATTCTTTCTTGACTGCCAGCAGTATGAGGGCGATCATATACGTGGGAGCTGGTAGTCTATAAGAACATCCTTAAAAGGTCCCTAGTCGTGGGAGTTTCGAGACAGGGCATCGATACTCCAGAGTAGACTAGTGTATACAGTCGAGACCCCGACGAGGGAAGGTGGCCGGTCTCACAAGCCACTGGTGTCAGTTGGTTCACCTAAGATGTATACAGGTGCTCATTGGGTTATGAGTACACCGGACAGGACTCGCCGGGAACCTGCTAGTTGGGATTATACCAGACGTCAGATAGCAGTTCCCAGGTGACATGTGTACAGGTTAGTTCATCGACCTGAGGATTGTCATTTGTCTCGTGTGAGTTCCCACTGTACTTTGATTACTACCCTACCACGCTCAAAGGAGACATGCAAACAGGTTTTAGTTGGGTACAGTCCCGAGCCACATGGAGGCAGTGAGCGGATCTTCAGGGGTTCGTCTCTCCCGGTATTGGGGGTGAGGTCGCGCTGTGTCTAGGAGAGCCATTACACAAAGCCCTCGGCCGAGGCAGGAGATTTACTGGTAGGTATTCCAGTAGTATCTCAGGGTGTTCTGGGCTACACTCCGACACGACTTGTACCGCTTTTGGGGGTCTGACTTTTACCAACCCCCTAGGCCCGCCATGCGATGCTCATAGACGAACGGACCGGACTGTACGGATATTGTCACTGACAGGCTCAGTAGGGTGTCAGGATGAGTTCGCTCATCGACGTCCCTTTTGGTCAATACCTGGTGGCCTGTTACGTATTGGCTTATACCTCTGACGTGCTAGTGGTTAAATCCACAACCAAGGTGTTGACGAGTCTTTAGAGTCCCCCACATTCAGTTGCTCAAGTTTTCGGGCGAAACGCTATAGAGGCCGTATGGAGATATGGCAGGGTTCGATCAGATACGTGCGGTATTGCACGGATCAGGATCGAACGGTTATTACTAGCCGGCTTTGGTTTAAGCCGGATCCTAGTATAGTACAGTGTGGATTTTGACTCATTGCATTTGTATTTCGGTCGGAATACAGATGCGGGTGTGTATGCACAGTAGCGGGGTTTTTCCTGTAATTTATTACGGGACCAGTTTTCTGGAGTTGCCAGTTTGCTTTCCGTTTCGGCCATATTTCTTTGTATCCTTCATTGGCCGAAGATTGGTGGAGGAGGGCCTATTTGCAAGCATGCAAATAAGCGTTTGTGGAGGGTGGTCTTTGCATATTCTTGTGTCATGATGGTTGCACCATTCTTTGACCTTGACTTCTTCTTCTATCATGATGGCTTGACCTTTGAAGCAATCATGGTTGTTGATTGGTTGGTGGAGTGAGGGTTTGCTTTGTGATCATTGTAGGTTATCATCACCCTTTCTCTCTCTTGCTTGATTGTTTTGGCTCTCTCTCTCACAACTTCACTCCCTCTCTCATTCTCTCCATTCTACATGCATGGCCGGCCAAGTTAGAGGGAGGGCTGTCCAATTTTTGGGTGTGGTTCTTTGTTGATATCATATCAATTTTCCTCACCAAAAATTCCCAAGAAAAACTCCATAGTTCATTCCTCCACCAAATGGCAAACTCCATAACCCCAAATGAGACATAGTTCTACACCATTCTGCAGCAAACCTTGGGCACGTCGACTCGCCAGCTTCGTGCCCGAGTTGCCTCGGTATAGAGATGGGAGCCCGTAAAAGAAGCCGGCGACGTGGTCCCCTTCCGGCGACGAGGTGGAGACCGGAGCTTCCGCGGGTGATCGGGACGACGACGAGAAGACCGGAGGACACGGATCAGTCGGTATATCTCTCTTCCCCATCTTGTAGTTAGCTAGGACTAGTTAATGGTTCGATCCGAGTTTTAGTGCGCGGTGGTGCCGGTTTAAGAAAAATTAAAGTTAACCATCGCTTCCGCATTTGGTCTCGGGATGGAGGCCGGGGCGCCGCCGTTCACTTACAGTGGTATCAGAGACTCGCCATTAACATAGTATAGCTTTATCTAATGTGTTTTACATTTCCGATCGAACAAATGTTCCAAAACCGTGTTTTTCAAAACAACAGTTTTCTGTCGAAATTTTTTTGTCTCTAAAAATTTTTCAGGTAGTCTCAGAATACTGTGCAGGGAAGTATAAGCCTACTGTAGAAATTTGGTCGCGAGATCTCATTATTCGACCGCGGAACCGCGGCCAAACCCATGCTTGGGCCGCGGTTCCGCCGCTGTTTTGACACATCGTTGCACCAATTTTTTACACAGGCCTTCTGGGTTGAAAATAGGGTTTTTGGAATATTAATTTTGGGCCCAGAATTTCTTGATGTGCTACAGTAGTACTTGGGGCCCACTTGTTATAATTTTGATCGATCGGATATTTTAAACACATTATTTCACAGTATTTACATTATATCTGCAACCGTGAATGTCACTTGATCGGTAAATCCTGTCTATCTGCTATAGCCCGGTTAGACGGATTTGCGAACGTGACATTCACGTTGATGTTCTGTGATTTTGCTGTGATATTGCGGATCGGTCGTGGGGGATAGCCTGGTTGCAGTGGTAGTACAGTTTTGTTGTATTATGTACATTTGATATTACGGGGCGAGCGTCCGACATGTGGACTGCCGTCACTGCCTGTTTGTATTATTATTTTGGGGCACGACCAGGTTGCGGTCGATGTACCCGTTGTATGTATATTTTACTTTCTGTACTAGGATTGCCCCGCGGAGGGGTGCACGGGTAGCCGGGTTCTAGAGGGAAACAAGCCCGCATCTCATGGCATTGAGACGGAGGGGGCTTCACTCTAGAATTGGCGGGCTATTCGCCGCACTCGTAGGGGTACAGGTTGACCCAGGAGGGGCGCCCAAGTTACCGGATTCCGTGAAGTGCTGGGTGGTCCATTCACGTTGCTGAAGGGGGCTGCCTCGCTTCAGGTTTTGGCGGGTAACTTGCTGCACCCGTAGGGGTCTAGGATTTTCGTTGCACAGGCTATCCACACGACCAGGGGAACGTCGGGTTTCAGTAGTGGCTCTGTGAAACCCGGGGATCCCAGATATCTGTATTGTTCTGTGATGCTGTACATTTCTGTGATGTTGCATTTTATCACGCCTTGAGCGAAAATTATATATTGATATATATATACTAGTAGATGTTGTATATGTTTTGCATCCGCGCTAGTCCAGTCCCCGCTCTGTCGTTACTTAGCTAACCTAACGGGTAATGACGGGACCCAGTGGCAAATGCGGATGGCATATACGTACGTCATATTATTTTCGTTCTTTGTGGTGTGATCAATTGATGGGACTGCGTTGATTCGGATCAATGCAAGTTAAAAACAAACCTAATCTGATGTTGTTGGAACACTTTTTCAAAAAGCTGTTATTGTAAGGACGTTCACTTTTGTTTCGCATCGTGGTGTTCAGTTGGAATATCCTGCTCCTCAGTCGACGAGGCAAGGGCCGAGATCCCTTCACCGGGAGTAACCCCTTTGACAGAAAGTTTGCGTCAGGGCAATAACTTCACTATAGACGATTACTTTTGCTTTGCACCGTGGTATTCAGTTGGAATATCCTGCACCTCATTCTACGGGGAAAGAGTCGAGATCCCTTCACCGGGAGTGACCTCTTTAGCAAAGGTTTTCGCCACTATATTTTCTAAAAAGCTATCAGTTCCTTCAACGATATCAAGTTCTTTACGTTAAAGGTTTTCACAAGAAACCATTCGTAGCCCTCCATCATTTCAGTTAAATATTCGGTAGTATTCAAGCTATGTATTTTGACCTCACGCCAAGGCATAGTGTTTGGTAGCTGCCGGGTATTTAACTGTTGCATAGATAGATGCGTTGGTTTGGGACAGTCGTACTACTATTTTGGCCTACGTCAAGGGTATGTACGGGTGGGTTCAAATTAACCTGGACAATGATGGGTAGAACTTGACATGTGACTTATGATATTTTGACCTCACGCCAAGGTCATAAGAGCATGGGGCAAAAATCACATCGGGAGTTTCAAAAGAACTGAAACTTACCAGATATGCGCATACCTTCTGGAGTGTGATGACGTGAGTGGATTCCGTCACGTTATCATGCGATGATAGTTGGATCCCGATTCCCACTGATGAGTTAGTTTACTCCTCGGGTGACCCCGACTAATTCTTCTTTCAGGTTTGGAGGAGAATTTGAGGTGACAGTGGGAGGTTTCCAGATTAGATAAATTGGTAACCATTCTGATCTAGGTTAGAGTGCACGCTGAGTGTTTCTTTTCTCTCTCTCTCTCTGGCAGCGACCATTGACCCGACCCTAAGACTATGACTCAGTGACCAAGTTGACCGAACCTTCTTAAACACTGGCTTTTGGATTGTCAGAGTTGCAAACCTCATTGCCACTCCTATTTTTACCCTTTTCTCCAGGACACCTCGTATTACTACGAACGTCCACTTCCATTGGACAAAATCATCGTATGGTTAGATACGAACTTGAAAGAATTTATTCGAGGATGGTTTCAGGTTCTGGAGAAAACGGATAGGACTATTCAGTTGTCTTTTCTTTTTACCTTCTCTCAGGTTGCGAGTACTCCTTGGTTTAGGAGATAGTACACCTATTACGCAAATTGTATAGTCTTCTTCCAAACCTTAGGCTGGTGCCGAATGGTGGGGAATGAAGAAAACCAATTAGCATAACAATGGTGTACAGAAGGTATTATGTAAAGACAAAGAAAGGGATTAGTAAGAGGGCAAAGAAAATTGCGACTGATATTCACGACCAAACCAAGTATTTCATTACCACTCCCACTTCACCTTTGTATTTCTCCAGGACACTCCGTATCACTACGAAGATCCACAGATATTTGGATACTCCATCGTATGGTTATATACAAACTCGAAAGGAACTTGTTCCAGTTCGGGGATGGATTCTGGTTCAGGAGAAATAGGAATAAGGTTTATTCGGTTGTCTTTTATCCTCACCTTCTCTCGCATTGCGAGTGTTCCTAGGATTGGGACAGTACACCCATTATGCTTATTGGATAGTCTTCTTCCAAACCATAGGCTGGTGCCGAACGGTAGGGAAGGAAGAAAACCATTTGGCCTAAAGGGGTGTGCGGAAGGTAATGACTAAAGACATATAAAGGGATTTGGAGAGGTGGCAAAGAATTATATGGTTACAGTTGTGAATCTGGATAATGGAAGAGGCATTACTAGGAATACCGGGATACCCCATCGAAACATTTCAATGTTTCAGTTTCACTGTGCACTGTTAAAGGAAAACTAATTTCCCGATTAGATACTTACTCCAGGGTATGTATTTACCAGGTATGATTCTCACATCTGTATGGTTTTACAGATGATGAGTGGGACTAAGTTATTGAGAATTGGGTGATCATCCTCATTATATCGGGATTCGTTGTAATCGGTGATATTTGAGGAAGTCACCTGGGTTGTTTGCCAGACGACAAATATTTGGTTTTGAATATTCGCTGTTGTGCACCAATTTCAAATTGATATATCTGTACGTCTATTTTCATAGAGTGAGATATACCTTTTTGAAATTATGTCTATGACATTTACCTATATCAGTGGATGGTTAGGTAAGGAGCATTAAACAGCGGTGTAATTCTTCTTAACCATAAGTACAGTTTTCAACCTACGACACACAGTGAATGAGTTATCAGACTCAAGGGACTTATACAGAGTATTGTATGTTGTCCAGGGTCCATTAGGACAGAGGGGTTGGTCCTCGTACTATATTCGGTTTACTTATGACTTCTCTAGTTTTTAGACAGGTGTTTCGTGGAAACACAGGGTCCGAATTTTGAGAAGTTATAGGTATATGGATAAAGTAGAGAACCAGATGTTGCAAGTATCGGGATTCTTCAAGTTGATCGAAGATGTAGATACTTGAGTATGGTATTCAGTTGATAGTAGTGATTAAGAGAACTTGCTTCTCTTTTCAGGTTACTCATAATTGGAAGCATTCCTAAGTTGAGTAACGTTGATCGGCCTCTTTCCATTTAGTTGACATGCACTGGAGATAGCTGCATGATTTGAATCTGGTTCAATTAAATCAGTGCCTCTGGTTCTATATTGGATATAGAACAGTTCATATCTTAACGATGTTAAGGTACGGGGAGTTGTCCGGTTTATGATTAAAACCAGACACTGGATGACTCAAGGCACGTTTCTGTAATGGCTGTTTGTGGGTTGACCCAGGCTATGACGAGGGTTGACTTTCTACCATCTGAAAGATCAATAGCGATATTCTTCTAGACTCGCCACAGTTTTAATAAAAATGGATTTTTTTCAGAAAACAGCAGTGGGAGTATGGTAGAACTGGAAGTGATTCCAGAACCACAAACGATTACTGAAGATTTCATAGGAACCTAAAGATTCAATCTGGCTTGACATTCCATTGGCCACTCCGCAGATTTGGTGGTTAACTTCAGGCACCCGAGAGGTACTCCGGTAGCCTCAAGGACGGTGACAGGGAAGTTCTTGTTTACCCACATTTGCCATTGCTGTTGTTCCAGACTGTGAGACCCGGCAGGAGGATGAGTATAGCGTCGTTCTAAACTTGCTTTAGAAGTGTACGTCTATATGACTCTGCCAGAGGGTTGTCATAGTCAGTGGGAGCAGCGGAAGCATTGGTGGACAGGTAGCTTATGTCTATTTATAGACTAAAGCAGATGTAGCGGAGATAGATCGTCAATTTCTGATGTGACAGTCATAGGTTTGACTTCATCAGAATAGGGGATGGATCTGTTGAGAAGGTAGTAGGGTGTGATGTCCTGGTATTTGGATGACATACACATAATAGGAAGTGATATTCCTATACTACGATCGGCTATACTTTGGTCGTCACACAGTGGTTTCTCCACATGGGACTTGGACATTATATCAGACATACTGGTTACTAGATCTATGGTTTTAGATCTAGATTTGGGTGGTTTCCCAATCAGGGTACTTAGACAGCATTCTAAGAGTATTTAGAATGGACGACTCCTGGCACGGTAGTGTACCTGCAGGTAATGGAGTCACCCTCTCTAAAGGTGTCTTACAGACTAAAGGGGAGAGGATGTGCATGATTGGCAGATCACTTGCTCAGGCAATTGAGTCAATCATGAGATGTCAAGTACCACACCAGATGTTGTTCTTGCACTAGATGCAATAAGTTGACATTGATCCAATCCTGGAAAAACAGTCGGAAGCAGTTTTAGAACATAAGTGGATGTTCTAGGGATATGATAACAACAGCCTCATTCGGGAGACAGTTATCATTCCAGGCTTCCAAGGTGACCAGGACGACAAGGAGGTTGTCAGAGTTATAGTTTTCCTTCTGACGAGGGGCAGTATTTTGGACAGGTGGTCCAAGGAAATACCGAGGGAGGCATGGCGCAGGATACTGATTAAGTTCAGTTGACGATACAGTCTAAGAAGTTTGGATTTGGAGTTCATTTATGAGCTAGGTCCCATCAGACATCCAGAACATTCTAAGACAGGTATTGCTCATTTCGGAAGATGGCATTCTCCGCGAACTTGAGATATAGAGAGACATAGAAAGAAACATCAAAGCGGATCCACTCACGAGGCTATTCCTCGAACGCAATAGTTTCGCAAACGAGCTTTGTGAGACTGACTAGTAGAGGAGTTGGGTGTTCGGTATCACACGGGGTGTGAGTATGCGACATCACAATAATTAGCCTTGAGTGCAAGTGGGAGATTGTTGGAGATAGTGCCCTCAGAGTCAATTATTGGATCACAGGCACGTGATTGCAAAGATTGAGGGAGGACCTGTCCCAGTAGGACAGTCTTACCCGAGATGATAGTATGCTATCTAGTTTATCTTTATCATCGTGTACTGCTTTAGGTGACCTAACATGTCGCTATTACACGTTGATAGAGCCCCTAGGATTCTTTCTTGACTGCCAGCAGTATGAGGGCGATCATATACGTGGGAGCTGGTAGTCTATAAGCACATCCTTAAAAGGTCCCTAGTCGTGGGAGTTTCGAGACAGGGCATCGATACTCCAGAGTAGACTAGTGTATACAGTCGAGACCCCGACGAGGGGCGGTGGCCGGTCTCACAAGCCACTGGTGTCAGTTGGTTCACCTAAGATGTATACAGGTGCTCATTGGGTTATGAGTACACCGGACAGGACTCGCCGGGAACCTGCTAGTTTGGATTATACCAAACGTCAGATAGCAGTTCCCAGGTGACATGTGTACAGGTTAGTTCATCGACCTGAGGATTGTCATTTGTCTCGTGTGAGTTCCCACTGTACTTTGATTACTACCCTACCACGCTCAAAGGAGACATGCAAACAGGTTTTAGTTTTGTACAGTCCCGAGCCACATGGAGGCAGTGAGCGGATCTTCAGGGGTTCGTCTCTCCCGGTATTGGGGGTGAGGTCGCGCTGTGTCTAGGAGAGCCATTACACAAAGCCCTCGGCCGAGGCAGGAGATTTACTGGTAGGTATTCCAGTAGTATCTCAGGGTGTTCTGGGCTACACTCCAACACGACTTGTACCGCTTTTGGGGGTCTGACTTTTACCAACCCCCTAGGCCCGCCATGCGATGCTCATAGACGAACGGACCGGACAGTATGGATATTGTCACTGACAGGCTCAGTAGGGTGACAGGATGAGTTCGCTCATCGACGTCCCTTTTGGTCAATACCTGGTGGCCTGTTACGTATTGGCTTATACCTCTGACGTGCTAGTGGTTAAATCCACAACCAAGGTGTTGACGAGTCTTTAGAGTCCCCCACATTCAGTTGCTCAAGTTTTCGGGCGAATCGCTGTAGAGGCCGTATGGAGATATGGCAGGGTTTGATCAGATACGTGCGGTATTGCATGGATCAGGATCGAACGGTTATTACTAGCCGGCTTTGGTTTAAGCCGGATCCTAGTATAGTACAGTGTGGATTTTGTCTCATTGCATTTGTATTTCGGTCGGAATACAGATGCGGGTGTGTATGCACAGTAGCGGGGTTTTTCCTGTAATTTATTACGGGACCAGTTTTCTGGAGTTGCCAGTTTGCTTTCCGTTTCGGCTATATTTCTTTGTATTCTTCATTGGCCGAAGATTGGTGGAGGAGGGCCTATTTGCAAGCATGCAAATAAGCGTTTGTGGAGGGTGGTCTTTGCATATTCTTGTGTCATGATGGTTGCACCATTCTTTGACCTTGACTTCTTCTTCTATCATGATGGCTTGACCTTTGAAGCAATCATGGTTGTTGATTGGTTGGTGGAGTGAGGGTTTGCTTTTTGATCATTGTAGGTTATCATCACCCTTTCTCTCTCTTGCTTGATTGTTTTGGCTCTCTCTCTAACAACTTCACTCCCTCTCTCATTCTCTCCATTCTACATGCATGGCCGGCCAAGTTAGAGGGAGGGCTGTCCAATTTTTGGGTGTGGTTCTTTGTTGATATCATATCAATTTTCCTCACCAAAAATTCCCAAGAAAAACTCCATAGTTCATTCCTCCACCAAATGGCAAACTCCATAACCCCAAATGAGACATGGTTCTACACCATTCTGCAGCAAACCTTGGGCACGTCGACTCGCCAGCTTCGTGCCCGAGTTGCCTCGGTATAGAGGTGGGTGCCCGTAAAAGAAGCCGGCGACGTGGTGCCCTTCCGGTGACGAGGTGGAGACCGGAGCTTCCGCGGGTGATCGGGACGACGACGAGAAGACCGGAGGACACGGATCAGTCGGTATATCTCTCTTCCCCATCTTGTAGTTAGCTAAGACTAGTTAATGGTTCGATCCGGGTTTTAGTGCGCGGTGGTGCCGGTTCAAGAAAAATTAAAGTTAACCATCGCTTCTGCATTTGGTCTCGGGATGGAGGCCGGGGCGCTGCCGTGCACTTACACAGTAATGGCCTCTAGGGCATACATATAACTAACAATCTCCCACTTGCACTAGGGCCATCTGTTGTGGTATCACATACCCAACAATTAGCTGTGGTTGAGGTATCTCATACTCAACCATCCCATAAAAGTCTCTACTGGGAAAAAGGCCTTTGTGAGTGGATCCGCGCTGTTGTCCTCTGTGTCTACTCTCCTAACCTCGATCTCCCTGGAGATCAACCATCTTCATGATCAGGTGATACTGCCTAAGAATTATATCTGGATTTCTAATGGGACGGGGGTTCCTTGGCTTAAGCCATAACTCCATTGTCACATAATGGTAGGAACGAAGTTCATCTCATGAACTTATATATGTCCAGACTGCCTCTTTGGTAGCATCCTTAGTAACGATATATCTTGCCTTTAATCGTCTAGTAAGTCACGGTATCTAGCTTGGAACTCTTCCAACATACCGTCCCTCCACTGAGGGTAAAGACAATGCCTGCGACTGACATTCAGTCGTTCTTATCATCCTGGAACCTTTCCAGTGATTCTCCCCGAGATCGATTGATACAATCTCATTACAACTAGTGAGTATCCTAATATCCAATTAGATCTATCTCATAGATCCAAAACCCAGGATTTAGGAGGTATCATTTTGATCCTATATGGAGAATCCTTATGATAAGAGGAGATTGACCGAGCGTAGCGTAGGAAACTCCTTCCCTATCAAGAGTATGTCATCCATGTACTCTACGAGGATCACTTCCATACTCCCTACTACCTTTTTGTATATAGAAGGTTCATCTACCATTTTGATGAAGTCAAACTCTTTGACTACCACATCAATACAGACGTTCCAACTCCGCGATGCCTGCTTTATTCTATAAAGCAACTTGCTCATGTTTCCTTTGCTCCCACTGTCTACGAAGCCCTCTAGCTGTGTACTTATAGACGCTCTCTTCCAAAACATCATTTAGAAAAGCAATCATGACACCCAACCGCCAGATAACGTAGTCATGGTATGTTGCCGTGGCAAGTAGGATCTGGATGGACTTTAAGCATAGCTTTGAAAGTCTCAACTTTTCTATGTACACCAAGTAATCTTCTCAAGATATACTTGCTCCTGATGGGGATTTAACCCTTCAGTTAAAGCAACCAAAGTCCATACTTTGTTGGTGTATAAGGATTCCATCTCAGATCACTAAGCATCCAGCCATTCTTACAGAGTCCCACTCCTGATGGCCTGCTCGAAACTAGTTGGGTCATCATCTCATGATGCAATCCTCGCTCCCACTGTTATAGAGAAATTGAAGTATCTCTCAGGTGGGTGAGGAAACCTACTAGATCGGCGGAGAGGCTGAGGTTCATTGGAAACTATTGAATTCTTTGGTTCTACCAAATCATCGGTTGCAGTTTGTATAGCTAGAATTCCTTCCAGCTCTACCTCATAACCACTAATTTCTTCACAAGAAATTCCCTTTCACAAAGGTGGCATGCTGAGAAACTAAACATCTTTTGTTCCTCGGGTTGGTAGATGAAATTCCCTTGCGAATGCTTGGGATATCCAACAAACTTCTACAGAACTGACTTTGCCTCGAGCTTGTCCGGATTATGCTTTTAGACATGGGCTGGACAACCCCAAATCTTAACTACCTTAAGAGATGGGCTCTTCCCATATCATATCATATATGAATTGGTAGGCAACTGATTTGATTGGAACCCTATTCAATTAGGTATGCAGCTTCTCAAGTGCATAACCCCAAAAGAAAATAGGCAACTCAGTAGTACACATCATAGAGCACACCATATCTCATAGGGTGTGATTGCTCCGCCCGATACACCGACGTGCTGTGGTGTATACGGAGGAGCAATGCTGAGAGAGAATCTCATTCCCTTTTAGAAAAGTCCAGGAATTATGTGCTCAAGTATTCTCCTCCCTGATCTCATCAAAGGACATAATACTTATACCCGGTTTTTGGTTCTCTACTTCTAACTCATATTCTGTGAATATCTCAAAAGGTTCAGACTTGTGTTTCAACAGGAACATATGTCTGAATCTTGAGAGATTATCAGAGAATGTAATGAAGTACAAAGAATCGGTCCTGGCATGTGTAGACAGGGGAGCTTCATACATCAGCATGTATCAATCCCAAGAGTTCACTAACTCTTTCTCTGTTTCCAATAAACAGAGCTTTGATCATCTTATCTCTGTGACATGACCAGCAAGTTTCACAAGATGTAAATTCAAACTAATTTAAATATGCATCTATATGTAACTTCAGCTAGTCGGTCACATGGATATGACCTAGTCTACAATGCCTCAAGAAGGATTCGTTCATTTCTGAACTCTTTCTCTTGTGTGTGTTCTGTACATTAAGAACTGTGGTTTGATTTAGAACGTCTATGCTTTTAGATAACGTGCCTGAACCGATCAACTCTTGATATAGGAAATGTTCAAAACATTATCCAACAATACAAATTATATCCTTCTTTACTAATAAAGAGACTGATATGATGTTATATATCAGGTTCGGTATCTAATAACATTTATTCAGAATCAATGTATTCTGATAATACAGGGTGATAACTACCAACAGACTTGGCTGCAACACTTGCACCGTTTCTATCTCTTGAAATTTATCACCCATTCTCAGTTCTCTACCTATCTGTAGCCCATGTAACAAATTACATATGTGGGATCCTGATCCGGTATCAAATACCCAGGACATAAAGGATATTGAGAAACAGTTCTGTGTAATGAACATACCCGAAGAAGATGCATCAACATGTAATTTCTTCGTTTGGGCGGCACGGGAATTCTGGTAATCCCCAATTTCCTGCTCTGTCTTATAACAATTATAAGTTGGAGCGGAACCAACGTTCCCTAGCACAGTATAACAAGCGGGTTCGGTCAATACATCCGTATTATTATCTTGATTAAGGCGTGATATAGTCGTAACCAGGAGAGAGAGAGAAGAAACACTCAGGGTGCGCTATTTACAAGATTAGATTGGTTATCAATTTATCTAATCAGGATGGCTCCCACTGTTTTAGTCAAATCTTCCTTCAAACCCTAAAAGGAAAGACTAGCCGGGAATAATTACACCCTACAAGTTCTCCAATCTTTCAGCCAGGACAGTGCCGGTACTTTTAGGGAGTTTCCCCGCGCTTTTGCACGGACCTAATTAAGGTAAACCTCGTTTTTCCAGGTGTGTAACCCCGTTAACACCTTTCTTGACACCTACTTGATCGGCTAATTGTAATGTGTAAAACTCTCCCAAGAGTAACTCTTACTCGCAGCGGGTATCGGGATCCAACTATCTCATAGAAGGTATGCAATCCCATTGTAAATTTTAACACTTGAAATTCCCAATAATATTTTTCCCCTAGCGTCCTATGAACTTGACGAAGGCCAAACTACCCATAGTCCGCTAGTCAAGTTCAACCCGTTTATTTCTTGATTGAATTAAACTCACCCGCACGACCCTTGACGAAGGCCAAACTATGCCGTACGAATACCCTAATCCAATCGCATCGTATGCTAGCAGATAAGCATTAGTTAGCTACCGTACACTACGCCTTAACGAAGGCCAAACTACCGCAGCACGAATACTAACTAGTAGTTATCTGAAATGACGGAGGGCTACGACAGGTTTTTAAGAAAACCTTTTGCGTAATGAACTTGATATCGTTGTAGAATCGAGTGATTTTTAAATGGAATGTTTCTGAGGCCTTTTCTAGTTTTGCTAAAGAGGTCACTCCCGGTGAAGGGATCGTCAGCTCTTTCCTCATCAAATAAGGTGCAGGATATTTCACAAATACCACTATGCAAAGCAAGAACTATAGAAGCAATCAAAAGACAAACCTAGTTTGTAGCATCTTCTAGTTTCACTAAAGAGGTCACTCCCGGTGAAGGGATTTCGGCTCTTTCCTTATCGAATAAGGTGCTGGATGTTCTACAAGGAACACCGCTATGCAAAGCAAGAACTAGAGCTACCAGTTTTTTAAACAAGTTTCTACAACAACTTTTGGTTTCTTTTAGTTTCATTAATCTCATTAATGAAGTCCCATTTTTATTTTTCATGCTTCACAAGCATCACATTTGAAACGAAATCTGCAATATAACATATATCTCATATATATAATATAAACATTCGTCTCAGGCAGTAATATGATCTCATCACAGAACATTGCAGCAGAAGAAACATATATGAAATATTGGATATACTAGGACATCCGTGTTTTAATACGAGCCTGTATAAAACACGGATTCCACGGTCGCGATGAATAGCCAAACCCACATCCCTAGACCCCTACGAGAGCGGAAAGCGACACTGCCAATTCTAGGATTAGGAGACCCGGTCTCGACTCCTCGAGATGGTCTCCTACTGGACCCTAGAACCCGGTTACTTGTGCTCCCCGCCTTGGGTCTACCTAATGCGGAAAAGTAAATAATATACAATGGTGACATCATCCTCAGCCCGGAAGTGCCCCAATTAAAGAATATTATATACAAATGAATTTTACATGAATGAAAAAGAAAAACTCTCATCTCACATAAAACCCCCGGCTATTCAGAACACGACGATCCAAAATAACATATCACAGCAACACATAATATCTCATATCATCAACGTAAGCAAGTATGCATATCCCGATTGTCGTTGATGTATAGCAACGAAGCCGGCGAAACACCACATACTACGCTTACGATCACAGAAAAGAAAGTGTAAAGCTACAACAGTTGGAATCCGCAACTTCCTTAGACATCGCATGCCTACCCAAATGAATTCCTTAGACATCGCATGCCTAACAATTATAAACCCCGCATTTTAGTCTCATTATCGAAAACTCTTTTCAATATCTAGTCGGGCAATTCAACAAGATTCCCGACATCCTGATCGAATGCTCGTTGCAAACTTTAGTAGACGGCCGCACCCCCGGATGCCGTCGACGAAGTGCACTAAGGCGGAACACCGCTGCCGCGAGCATCCGAACGGATGCTTTTGGTGACGGGGTTCTCCTACAGTCACTTGGTCGGGGCTATGGGGCTTGGCTGTCTATTAAGTTTACCCGGCGAGTATCCGCGTACGCTATGTGATTGCTGTTAGTGTATATGCCCTAGGGGCCATTATTGTATCATACTAGCATGTATATTACTTAATGGAGACTTGGGATATTCACAGTTGTATATAACAGTCTTGCTAAACATAGTAGTATGCTACTTGGTTTGAGTCTACTTTAATATGTGCATATGTTTCTTGTAACGTATCACTTATACATATTAGTAGAGCCTATAGGATCTTTGCTTGATTACCAGCGTCGTGATGGCAATCACACTAGTGGGGGCTCGGTAGTCTGTAAGCAACATCCTATACAGGTCCCTGGTCGTTGGATTATCGAGATAGGGCATCGATATTCCGGATTAGACTAAGTGTATACGCTTTTCATCCCAGTTAGGGAAATGGTATGTCCCACAGCCATCAGTACGTCGTACTGGAGATAATATACAGATGCTCGTTAGGTTACGGGTACACCGGACAGGACTCGCCGAGGAACTGATTGGTTGGTATTATACCCATCGTCAGTTATCAGTTCCGGGTGACATGAGTACAGCATAGTCCGCAGACTTGACATTGCTGCTTCACCTCGAGTGTGTCCCACTGTTCTTAGATTGCTACCCTACCACGGCTCAAAGGAGTCGTGCAAACAGGTAGCAGTTGGGTGCAGTCCCGAGCACTTGGAGGCAGTGGCGGTTAGATAGGATTCGTCTCTCCCGGTATTGGGAGTTGATATCGCACTGTGTCAGAGAGCCATTACGCAAAGTCCCTGGCCAGGGCAAGCGAGATATACTGGTAGGTTCCAGTAGCTTCTCAGGGCGTAATGGGCTTCGCTCCGACACGACTTATACAGCTATTAGGGGACTGACGCTTGCCGCCCCCTAGGCTTGATATGCGATAGTCTTAGACGAACAGACCGGACTGTACGGAGATTGTCACATCAGGCTCAGTGGGAGTTCGGATGATTTACCTCATCGGCCTTCTTATCGACATCTACCTGGGGACCGTTACGTACAGCTAGTGCCGCTTACGGTCTGTGGTTAAACCCACTGCCAGCGTAGTGTCGAGTCTTTAGAGTCTCACACAGAGAGTTTCCCTGCTCCAGGCAAAACGATATAGAGGTCGTATGGTTTTACGACAAAGGGTTCGTACGCGTACGTGTGTTTACGCACGTACGAGTTTTTCGGACAGTTTTTACTAGCCGGCTTTGGTTTAAGCCAGATTCTAGTATCGGGTTATTGGATTTATACAGTCTAAACTTTTTCCGTGTTTTCATGGATTGGAGGGGCATTCTCGTAATTTGTCGGGAACCTTCTAGAAGATGGTGACTAAGGGGGTTAAGGTGGCATATACATTGAATAAGATTAGTGAGTCGTATGGATGATTCATCCATGTCATTAAAGCATCATAAATGCTTAATGACTCATGGAGATGAATCACCATTAGATATTTATCAAGTATGGTTGTAAATCATTTTCTTTTCTTTTCTTGAAAAACAATAATGCTTGATATATATTATGATAGCTCATTTTCTCATTTCATTATTATGTTCACCTTCTCTCTCCTCAAGCTCTCTCTCTTCAAAACCCTAATCCTCCCCTCTCATGTGTTGAGTACAAGGGTTAGTTAGACTAATACATCCATAACCTAACTCTATATCCTCTAGGTAGCTTAGATTAGCACTTTAAGCAACCTAGTTATCTCAAATTTGAGATTAAGCTTGGCGTAGGAGCTTTCGGGTGGATCATCTTTGATTCGAGGAGGTCGTTGAGGTGCTGATGTTCCAAGGAGCCTACGAGGAGTGGAGGACAGCGATAAAGACCCGAAGGACATGGTTCTTGAGGTATAATCACTTCACATAGTAGTTTAGAACTTCTATGATTGTTGTTAGTTATTGTTTAGCTTCGATTCATGCGGTTAGTCGATGTTTAAGCAAAGAACAAGATTGTTTTTCATATTTCCGCCTCCCCGCAAGTCGTGGGGTGTTGCACATCGACTTACAGTGGTATCAGAGCCTCGCTAAACAATAAATAACTCACTTGCAAAATTGTATGAATTTCGAACGAAAAAAAACAAACCGGAAAACCCCGATATCATGAGTTTCTGTCGATTTTTAAATGAGGTCCAAAAGTTTTTCAGGGACCTTCAGAAAGCCCTAAATGATAGTATAAGAACACCCAAGAAAACTGGGCTCATGAATCGGCTAAAGCGCCGCGGAACCGCGGCGGATCCCACCGATCCGCCGCAATTCCGCCGCCGAGTTGCCGATTCATCCGCCCAATTTTCCTGTGTGGGTTCTCTGTGATATGTGGTATTTTCTGGAATTTTTTAATGTTTGCTCAGGTTTCAGATTTATAGAGAAGTATTGGAGCAAAATTAAATGTGTTTAATAGATCGAAATTATACGGTATTTGCTTGTTGGATTATATCTGTGTTTGTATAATGTGTTCGTAAGCCTCCCCTAACTGCTAGTATATCGGTTGGCAGGGGGTTGCATATTTCTGTAATGGATTTTATCTGTTTGTGTATATGAACTGTGTTGGACTGTTGTGATGTATAGCCGGGGTTATGTGATGGGTTATTATTTAATTCATTTGATGTAAATGTAATTTGTTGTAATATTATTTTGCGGGGCACATCCAGGTTGCGGTTGTAGCCACCGTTGTATTATTTCATTTTACTGTTTTTGCTCCTAGGACAGACCCAAGGTGGGGTGCACAAACTGCCGGGCGGGTAGTTTGCCGTACCCATAGGGGTCTTGGGTGGGGTAATGGCTATTCATCACAACTGTGTAATCTGTCTTTTGTTGCAGGCTCAAAACAAACACGGATTGCTTGCAAATCCAATAAAGTTCATCTGTGATCTGGAATGAATATTATTGCATCTGACGAATGTACAATATCTATATATGATAGCTATTTAGACGTCACTTATGTTTTACACCCGCGCTAGCCCAGCCCCCGCTCTGTCGTTAGTTAAGTAACCTAACGGGTGATGACGGGACCCCGAGGCGAATGCGGATGGCATAAGAGGACGTTGTATTTTCGTTGTTTTCTGCAATGATAGGTTAATGATGGGACGCATTATTATAATGCAAAGAAAATAAACCAAAGTTTAATCGTTGGAACAAATTTAAAAGAAACCACTCGGTTATTTTAAAAGGATCAGATTTTTAATTGCGGAGCTTTAACCACTCCTTTTAAAAAGTATCAGGTTCCTTCGATTATATCAAGTTCACTACGTTCACGGTTTTACCAAAACCATTCGTAGCCCTCCGTCATTTCATTTGGGTATTCAGTAGTATTCAAGCTATGTATATTTGGCCCTTAGTCAAAACATAGTACTTGGTAGCTGCTGGGGTATTCATTTGTTGCATAGATAGATGCGTTGTTTTGGAACAGTCGTATTACTTTTCTTGGCCCTTAGTCAAGAGTATGTACGGGTGGGTTCAAATTAACCTGGATAATGATGGGTAGAACTTGACATGTGACTTATGACATATTTGGCCCTTAGTCAAAGTCATAAGAGCATGGGGCAAAAATCCACATCGGGAATTTCTAAAGAAACTGAAATTTGCAGAGAGAAGCATACCATTTTGGAGTTTGATGAATGTTAGTAGGATACCTTCAACATTATCATACGATGATATTTTGGATCTCGATCCTACTGTGAGTATATACTACTTATCAGGAGATTCGTCACTTAACGATCAATGCTATAAACCAAGTAGGTGCCTAGAAAGGTGTCAGCGGGGTTACGCCCCCAGAGAAAAGAGGTTATTTAATTAAGGAACTTCGTGAAAGCATTGGAAAACCTCCCTCGAAGTATCGACACTGGCCTGGCTGAACGGTTAAGCAAGTATTGTACGGTGAGAATTGTCCTGGCTAATTCTTCTTTTATGGTTTGAGGAGGGAATCGAGAAACAGTGGGAGCCATCCTGTTTAGATAAACTTAAAACCAATCTAAACTTGCAACAGCATCATACTAAAATGTTTTCTTCTCTCTCTCTCTTAATTGCAGCGACCTTGTGACCACACATAGGTTACATCTAGATAATAATTTGACTGAATCTGACTTATATGACTGGCAGAAGTCTGTCCAGATGTCCATTGCCTATGACAAGCCGGACCACCCTATTACTACTCATGATCCCTCCGTCCCAGGTCCAGTTTCCACTGTCGCGGATGTGAATATCCGTCAGACAAGGGAAAAAGATAAAGCAAAAGCCAAATGCCTCGTGTTAGCTTCAGTTGATGGTGTATACCAGAAGCAGCACGAGAAGATGGACTTAGTTTACATCTTTCTCCATAACAAAAATTTATATGGAGAGCAATCTCATATCGCAAGATATGAGACCTCGAACGAGTTAATTCAAGCGAGGTTGGCTGACGGGTCATTTATAGGGGACAACGTCCTTGCAATGACTAGCTATATTGATGAGCTCAAGGACCTGCAGACCACGTTGGGAAACGGGTCAGATACTGACTTGATTCTACAGTCTCTACCTTCTATCCTCAAGAAAACCAGGGAAGTAGAAGGAAAAAGAAGGGCAAAAGTTTCGGGACTGGATATAGTAAAAGAGGGACGTTCCTATTGTTGTGGGATTGGACATTGGCAGAAAGATTGCAGGGCTTTTGAAGCCAGTAGCCAGGATACGAAGCATGTTGTGGCTTCAGCCTCAAGTGTATTTGTAATTGAAGACTGTATGTCAATAAACTCTACTTCCTGGGTACTAGATACTGGAGCAGGATCTCATATCTGTAATTCAATACATGCTTTGAGAAACAGTAGAGTTATAAAGGTAGGTGATTGGTCTCTCAAAGTTGCAAACGGAATGACAGTGAACGCTGAATCCGTGGGAGAATATCGCCCAGGTTTGACAAGTGGGCATATATTGATTTTACATAACTGTTTATATGTACCTAGTATGACTTGTAATATCATATCAGTGTCCTCACTTTCGAGAGAGGGATATGATTTTACATTCGTAAGTGATGTAGTTAACATCCACCTAAATCAAGTTCTGATTGGGTCCGGTACATTAGATAACGGTATATACGTATTAAGTCAAGCTCAGGTTTTCAATGTCCAAAAGACTCTTAAAAGAAAGTCTCCAGAAATAAATCAGGCTTTCTTATGGCATTGTAGACTAGGTCACATCAATGAGAGAAGGTTGACTAAGTTACATAAAGAAGGATATTTGAATCCGTTCGAATATCAATCTTATGCTACTTGTGAATCTTGTCTCAAAGGAAAGATGACAAAGACTCCGTTCACTGGACACGGAGTAAGAGCAAGCGAGCTCTTAGAACTCGTACACAGTGACGTGTGCGGTCCAATGTCTACACATGCGCGAGGTGGTTATTCCTACTTCATTACTTTTACGGATGATTTCTCTAGGTATGGATATGTCTTCTTAATGAAGCATAAATCTGAGGCCATTGAGAAATTCCAAGAATACAAGAATGAAGTGGAAAAACAAACAGGCAAAAGTATAAAGACACTGAGATCTGATCGAGGTGGTGAACACTTAAGTGCCGAGTTCCTGGGTTACTTAAAAGAGAATGGAATTCTCTCTCAGCTTACTGCTCCATACACACCACAACATAACGGTGTATCAGAAAGGAGGAATCGAACCCTATTGGATATGGTTCGTTCCATGATGAGTAACGCTGAGTTACCGCTATCATTCTGGGGATATGCACTAGAATCAGCTGCATATCTTTTGAACCAGGTTCCCACCAAGACTGTGCCTACCACACCATATCAGATGTGGAGTGGGAAGAAACCCTATCTTTAGTATCTAAAGATTTGGGGATGTCCGGCTTATGTTAAAAAGCAGCATGCGGACAAACTCGAGGCACGATCAGTACTATGTAAGTTTGTGGGATATCCAAAGAACTCCAGGGGATATCTTTTCTATTACGCAGAGGAACAAAATGTTTTTATTTCTCGTAATACCCATTTTCTAGAATATCAGTTTTTAGAAAAGGAAACTAGTGGGAGCGAAATAGAACTGGAAGAAATTCCAGAAATACAAACTACTACTGAAAGTTTGGTAGAACCAGAAGTTCAAGAAGAACAGGACATCCCAACGCCACTCCGCAGGAGTAGTAGGCAATCTCATCCGCTCGAGAGATACTACGGTTTTCTCATAGACGGGGATAGAGAGGATTGCACTATTGACTATGATGAGCCTACTAGCTTCCAGCAAGCCATTCAAAGCGGTGACTCAGTAAAATGGCTGGATGCAATGCGGACCGAAATGGAGTCCATGTACACTAACAAAGTATGGACTTTGGACGTTACTCCAGATGGGGTAAAACCCGTAGGATGCAAATGGATCTTCAAAAAGAAGATTGGTGTAGATAGACAGGTTGAAACCTATAAGGCTAGACTTGTTGCAAAGGGTTTCCGTCAAAGGCCTGGCTTGGACTATGACGAAACCTTTTCTCTAGTGGCTATGCTTAAATCTATTCGGGTCCTTCTTGCTATTGCTGCCTTCCACGATTATGAAATCTGGCAGATGGATGTAAAGACGGCCCTTCTAAATGGTAATTTGGAAGAAAGCGTCTATATGGATCAGCCAGAAGGATTCATTCAGAGTGGGAGCAGCAGTAAAGTATGCAAGCTGCTTAAGTCCATTTATGGAATAAAGCAGGCATCGCGGAGTTGGAACATCTGTTTTGATGATGCTGTCAAAGAATTTGACTTTATCAAAAATCCAGATGAACCTTGCATATACAGTAAGATTGTAGGGAGAGCTGTAGTATTCCTCGTCTTGTACATGGATGACATTCTCCTAATAAGAAATGATATTCCTATATTACAGTCAGTCAAAAGATTCTTGTCACATAAATTCTCAATGAAAGACCTGGGTGGTGCCACCTACATTCTGGGGATCTGGATCTATCGTGATAGATCAAAGAGGATGTTGGGACTTTCGCAGTCCAGGTACATAGACACCATAGTGAAAAGATTCAGTATGGATGATTCTAAGCGCGGTAACCTACCGGCTTGTCACGGAATCACCCTCTCCAATGAGATGTCTCCCAAGACTGATTTGGAAAGGGATCGCATGTCGATTATACCCTACGCTTCTGCGGTAGGCTCTATAATGTATGCGATGTTATGTACCAGACCGGATGTAGCATACGCATTGAGCGTAGTAAGCCGGTATCAAGCAAACCCAGGGGAGAAGCACTGGATAGCAGTAAAGAACATTCTCAAGTACCTAAGGAGGACTAAAGAGATGTTCTTAATGTATGGCGGAAAAGACCTACAGATGGAGGCCTTTGCCGACTCTGGCTTCCAGAGTGACAAAGATGACTCCAAATCCATGTCAGGTTATGTCTTTACCCTCAATGGAGGGACGGTCTGTTAGAAAAGTTCTAAACAGGAGACCGTTGCTGACTCAACGATGGAAGCAGAGTACATAGCTGCTTGAGATGCCGCAAAAGAAGCAGTCTGGATGAAGAAGTTCCTCACAGAACTTCAGGTGGTTCCTACCAGTGTTGGTCCAATACCTCTGTATTGTGACAACAACGGCGCTATAGCTTTAGCGAAGGAACCCAGGTCACATCAGAAGTCCAGACACATCTTAAGGCGGTATCACCTGATCAGGGAGATCATAGATCGCCGGGAGATCGAGGTGAAGAGAGTAAAGATGGAGGATAACATTGTTGATCCATTCACAAAGACCATTCCTCAGACGCAGTTCGAGAGGCTATTCGAGATGATAGGTCTACAATATGCCAGCTCATGGCCCTAGTGCAAGTGGGAGATTGTTAGTGTATATGACCTAGGGGCCATTATTGTATCATACTAGCATGTATATTACTTAATGGAGGCTTGGGATATTCACAGTTGTATATAACAGTCTTGCTAAACATAGTAGTATGCTACTTGGTTTGAGTCTACTTTAATATGTGCATATGTTTCTTGTAACGTATCACTTATACATATTAGTAGAGCCCATAGGATCTTTACTTGATTACCAGCATCGTGATGGCAATCACACTAGTGGAGGCTGGGTAGTCTGTAAGCAACATCCTATACAGGTCCTTGGTCGTTGGATTATCGAGATAGGGCATCGATATTCCGGATTAGACTAAGTGTATACGCTTCTTATCCCAGTTGGGGAAATGGTCTGTCCCAAAACCATCAGTACGTCGTACTGGAGATAGTATACAGGTGCTCGTTAGGTTACGGGTACACCGGACAGGACTCGCCGAGGAACTGATTGGTTGGTATTATACCCATCGTCAGTTATCAGTTCCCAGGTGACATGAGTACAGCATAGTCAGCAGACTTGACACTGCTACTTCCCCTCGAGTGTGTCCCACTATTCTTAGATTGCTACCCTACCACGGCTCAAAGGAGTCGTGCAAACAGGTAGCAGTTGGGTGCAGTCCCGAGCACTTGGAGGCAGTGGCGGTTAGATAGGATTCGTCTCTCCCGGTATTGGGAGTTGATATCGCACTGTGTCAGAGAGCCATTACGCAAAGTCCCTGGCCAGGGCAAGCGAGATATACTGGTAGGTTCCAGTAGCTTCTCAGGGCGTAATGGGATTCGCTCCGACACGACTTATACAGCTATTAGGGGACTGACGCTTGCCGCCCCCTAGGCTTGATATGCGATAGTCTTAGACGAACAGACCGGACTGTACGGAGATTGTCACATCAGGCTCAGTGGGAGTTCGGATGATTTACCTCATCGGCCTTCTTATCGACATCTACCTGGGGACCGTTACGTACAGCTAGTGCCGCTTACGGTCTGTGGTTAAACCCACTGCCAGCGTAGTGTCGAGTCTTTAGAGTCCCACACAGAGAGTTTCCCTGCTCCAGGCGAAACGATATAGAGGTCGTATGGTTTTACGACAAAGGGTTCGAACGTGTACGTGTGTTTACGCACGTACGAGTTTTTCGGACAGTTTTTACTAGCCGACTTTGGTTTAAGCCAGATTCTAGTATCGGGTTATTGGATTTATACAGTCTAAAGTTTTTCCGTGTTTTCACGGATTGGAGGGGCATTCTCGTAATTTGTCGGGAACCTTCTAGAAGATGGTGACTAAGGGGGTTAAGGTGGCATATACATTGAATAAGATTAGTGAGTCATATGGATGATTCATCCATGTCATTAAAGCATCATAAATGCTTAATGACTCATGGAGATGAATCACCATTAGATATTTATCAAGCATGGTTGTAAATCATTTTCTTTTCGTTTCTTGAAAAACAATAATGCTTGATATATATTATGATAGCTCATTTTCTCATTTCATTATTATGTTCATCTTCTCTCTCCTCAAGCTCTCTCTCTTCAAAACCCTAATCCTCCCCTCTCATGTGTTGAGTACAAGGGTTAGTTACAATAATACATCCATAACCTCACTCTATATCCTCTAGGTAGCTTAGATTAGCACTTTAAGCAACCTAGTTATCTCAAGTTTGAGATTAAGCTTGGCGTAGGAGCTTTCGGGTGGATCGTCTTTGATTCGAGAAGGTCGTTGAGGTGCCGATGTTCCAAGGAGCCTACGAGGAGTGGAGGACAGCGATGAAGACCCGAAGGACATGGTTCTTGAGGTATAATCACTTCACATAGTAGTTTAGAACTTCTATGATTGTTGTTAGTTATCGTTTAGCTTCGATTCATGCGGTTAGTCGATGTTTAAGCAAAGAACAAGATCGTTTTTCATATTTCCGCCTCCCCGCAAGTCGTGGGGTGTTGCATATCGACTTACAATTGCGACGGACTTTTGATCACATCAAAATTCCGTGGCAACCGATCAATTGAGACTGAACTGCTAGATTTATAACATTCAAATTAGTTTTCTCATAACTACTCGTGGATTCCAAATATTGTATCACATTCCAGATAAATAGACAATGTTAAACTTTCCGATCGAATAAACAAACACCCAAGATTTCTTTAATAACTCGACACTTGAGCGGAGTTCAAAAAATATCCATTACATGCAACAGTACCAATTGTCCAGCCGTAGAAGGGTCAAGCCAACGCCTCACATGTGGCAATGCCGTACTGCCCCAAACCCTAAGGTTCAGAGGCGGTTCAGACGGTCACATAATCGAGTTAAGGTTTGTGTTCTTCTAGAGGGTCCACCGCGTTACTTGCATGATTTTCCAGAAGTTTCAAACTCGAGAAAAAATCCAACTTTTGAAAAAAATTCCGACAGGGGAAAAAGTGAGTTATTGATATCCGTTCGAACTTTTTAACAGTTTCTAAAAATTATCCGGAAAAACTTAAACGAAGTTAAATTATCTGATCGAATCAATGAGTCCCCAATACAACCCAGAAAACTCAACACTTGAGTGGAATTAAAAATTCCCAGAATTGTGCAAAAGAAACCAGGAATAATACTGTGAAGTAGCGGGCCCCAATATCACTATTCAGCCGCGGAACCGCGGCCACGTGCGTGGTTTAGCCACGGTTCCGTGGTCACGTGATCGATTCAATGGTCTGTACTTCACAGTAATTCCTATATTTCCCTGCATGATTTGCTGATTATTTTTAATACGAAAAAATCAACATTTTTGAAAAAATTCCAGAGAAGGGTATAAATCGGGGTTTCCGGGTTCGATCGGACTTTAAACTTCGTCTAGACTTCACCTAAAGCTCTAGCTTGGCTCTGATACCACTGTAGGGATGCTAGGCACACGCACAAGGGTCTATAAGGCATCAACCATGCCCGATTTAAAATTTAGCCGTGCCGAACAACCCTAAACTAAGATCTTAGACTAGAGATTAGGCGAAACAAACATGTTACTTTAAGACTAAGTGAGAAGGATTACAACCTTTGTAGATCCTGTCCTTCACTTCTAAAGCTCCGTGTTGAGGTCTCTTCGCTGCGATCATCGTGCATCCAGACTCTAGAGAGGCTCCACGAAGAGAAAGATGCAAGCTTGCTTCCGATCTTCGATAACAAAGATGATCTACCTTGAAGTTTCATTAACACAAGCTCTCACTCACAAAACGAAGTGAACACCCTCATCTAAATGGCAAGGGTAGATGAGGATGATGAAGTTGTTAGTGTATATGCCCTAGAGGCCATTACTGTATCATACTAGCTTGTATATTACTTAATGAAAGCTTGGGATATTCACAGTTGTATAGACAATCTTGCTCAAAATGGTAGTATGCTACTTGGTTTGTCTCTACTTCAATATGTACATGTGTTTCTTTTAGCATATCGCTTATACATATTAGTGGAGCCCTTAGGATCTTTGCTTGATTACCAGCGTTGTGATGGCAGTCACACTTGTGGGGGCTGGGTAATCTATAAGCACATCCTTATACAGGTCCCTAATCGTTGGACTATCGAGACAGGGCATCGATACTCCGGAGTAGACTAGCGTATGCGCTTCTCATCCCAGCAGGGGAGGTGGTCTGTCCCACAGCCATCAGTACGTCGTACTGGAGATAGTATGCGGGTGCTCGTTAGGTTACGAGTACACTGGACAGGACTCGTCGGGAACTGTTGGTGGGTATTATACCTATCGTCAGTTATCAGTTCCCAGGTGACATGAGTACAATTTAGTCCGCCGACTTGACACTGTCACTCCGCCTCGAGTGTGTTCCCACTGTACTTAGATTACTACCCTACCACGGCTCAAAGGAGTCGTGCAAACAGGTAGTAGTTGGGTGCAGTCCCGAAGCACTTGGAGGCAGTGACGGTTAGACAGGATTCGTCTCTCCCGGTATTAGGGGTTGACATCGCGCTGTGTCTAGGAGAGCCATTACACGAGTAGTCCCTGGCCAGGGCAAGCGAGATATACTGGTAGGTTTCCAGTGTTATCTCAGGGTGTTCTGGGCCACACTCCGACACGACTTGTACCGCTATTAGGGGACTGACGTTCACCACCCCTAGGCCCGCCATGCGATGTATCAGACGAACAGACCGGACTGTACGGAGATTGTCACATACAGGTTCAGTAGGAGTTCGGATGGGTTTACCTCATCGGCCTTCTTATCGACATCTACCTGGGGACCGTTACGTACAGCTAGTGCCGCTTGCGGTCTGTGGTTAAACCCACTGCCACCGTAGTGTCGAGTCTTTAGATTCCCACATAGAGAGTTTCCCTGCACTGAGCGAAACGTGTAGAGGCCGTATGGTTTTACGGCAGGGCTGCGATCACTTACATGCACTTGTGTGCGTATGTTGTTCGGGCAGGCAATACTAGTGGGCTTTGGTTTAAGCCGGATCCTAGTATTGCACAGATGGATTTGTTTTGTCTTCTGTGCATTCGTATTCTACGGAATGCGGATGCGGGTGTGTATGCACAGTTTTGAGGAGCGATGAAGGAGGAGGTGCCTCATTAGGGTTTTGGCAGGCTAAAACCGTTATGTGGCAGGCTCATTAGGTTTTTGGCAATTCGTTCAGTCAAAACCATTATAAGCCGGAGACATTGTGTACTAATCCTTTTAGTGATAATTTTGTGATAGCTAATTGCATTAACCATTTGACCACCATGACCTCTCTTGACTTTGTTGACCCGTTGACCGGAGTTGACCATTGACCTTCATGAGAGGTCTACAATCTTCTTTGGATTTTCTTTTTCTTTTTTGATTATGAAAATGGTCAATTCAATGTAGCATCAACTTTATCATGATAGGATTTGTAATGATGATAGTTTTGCATTATTGCAACCATGGTTCATTTCTTTAGCTCATAATTCATTTCTCATTCTCTCTCTTGTTCTTGTGAGAAGAAAAGAAAAGCTCTCATGGTTGCTAGCTCCTCCTTCTTCCTTCTCTTGATTTCTTCTTTTGATCTCATGTGTTGAGAGAAAAAGATCCCACAAAGACAAACACTTTTATATATCTCTACTACACAACCTAGGGCATCTAGACTAGCGATCTCGTTGCCTTAGTTGCCTCGGCTCGAGCTGGAGCTCGGTGTACATCTCTCGGGTGGATCGTCTTCGACTCAAGAAGGCCGCGGAGGTGACCAAGATCCGGATCGTTCCTTTGAGCTTGGATAGACGAGCGGGACAGCGGAATGAAGACCCGAATGACCGGTTTCGTGAGGTATAATTTCTACGGCATAGTAGTTAAAGCCTCTTGTAGTTTGCTAGTTTCTAGTTTAGCAAAGATCCGTGCTTTAAGTCCATGTTGCCTTGCGCCAAAATAATTGTTTTTCGCCATTTCCGTCTTCCCGTAAGAACCGGGGTGAGCAACGTGGACTTACAGTGGTATCAGAGCCTAGCTAAACATAAACTAGCAAGTTAGCAAAGTATTTAGAATATCGATCGGAAAAAATTCGCAAAACAAGTCCGGAAAATTTAACTTTCTGCCGATTTTTTATTCTGCTCAAAAAATAATTTGACATACATGAAAAATCGGCTCAGGGTTTTCTAAAGACACACACCAAAAATGGTCCACTGAACCAGTCAAAGCGCTGCGGTTCCGCAGCGAGAACATGCTTCTTGCCACGAATCCGCGGCCGAGTTGACTCGACCGTGGACCGAGTTTGGTGCAGTGTGCTTAGTTAGAGGTTTTAGGATTTTAAAATAGTTTTTTTCCACCCAGATTTTCCAGAGAACAAATTGACTTTTTGGGTGGTTACAAATCCGTATTTTGATCGATATTCCGTACACTTTGGCTAATGGATATTTTCTGTGATGTGATATATGTATTGAACGTCCGCTAATCGCTATACGTCGATTAGTGGGGGTTATACATATCTGTGATCTGTAATGTTGATGGTTTGTGGATATGAACTCGGTGGATTGTCGTGGATGAATAGCCGGGGTGGATGTGAGATAAGAGTTTTTTTTTCTTTCATTCATGTAAAATTTGTAAATTGATGTAATATTATTTGTATGTGCGCACAACCGGGTCGGGGTTGTAGCCGTCATTGTATAATTTCTTTTTACTATTTTTGCTCCTAGGATAGACCCAAGGTGGGGTGCATAAACTACCGGGTATCTCGAAGTGCCGAGTGGCCTACTCACGGGTTGAGGGAGGTTGCTTCGCTTCGGGTACTTGGCGGGTAGTTTGCCGCACCCGTAGGGGTCTAGGGTGGGGTTTGGCTATTCATCGCGACCATGTAATCCGCTTTTCTTTGCAGGCTCGAACGAATTGCAGATTCCTAGTATATCCAAAGTGTTCATCTGTGATCTGGATTGGCTATCATTGCTATATATCTATATATGATATCTATTTAGGTGTTGCTTATGTTTTGCATCCGCGCTAGTCCAGCCCCCGCTCTGTCATTAGTTAAGTAACCTAACGGGTGATGACGGGACCCCGTGGCGAATGCTGATGGCATAAGCATACGCCATATTTTGGTTGTTTTCTCCAATGGTAGGATTAAATGATGGGACGCATTGGAATTAATGCAAGAAAAAATAAACCAAGTAACAGTCGTTGGAACACTTTCAAAACCACTCGGTTCTTTTCAAAAACCAACTTTTAAACGCGGAGCTTGAACCACTCCTTTTAAAAGCTATCTCGTTCCATCGATTATATCAAGTTCACTACGTTCACGGTTTCGCCAAAACCATTCGTAGCCCTCCGTCATTTCATATGGATAGTCAATAGTATTCAAGCTGTGTTTGTTGGCCAAAGTCAAGGCACGGTGTTTGTTAGCTATTGGGTATTCATATGTAGCATAGATAGATGCGTTGGTTTGGGACAGTCGTACTGCCTTATTGGCCAAAGTCAAGGGTATGTGCGGGTGGGTTCAAATTAACCTGGACAATGACGGGTAGAACTTGACATGTAACTTATGATTTGTTGGCCAAAGTCAAGGTCATAAGAGCATGGGGCAAAAATCCACATCGGGGGTTTCAAAAGAACTGAAACTTGCTAGCGATGCGTACCATTTGGAGTGTGATGATTCTGGTAGCATTCCTTCAATTTTGTCACGCGATAATATTTGGATCCCGATCTTACTGTGAGTATATGCTACTCCTCGGGAACTTTCTCACTTAACGATCAATGCTATAAACCAAGTAGGTGTCTAGAAAGGTGTTAGCGGGGCTACGCCCACAGGGAAAAGAGGTTACTTAATTAAGGAACTTCGCGAAAGCGTTGGAAAACCTCCCTCGAAGTACCGACACTGGCCTGGCTGAACGGTTAAGCAAGTATTGTACAGTGAGAATGATCCCGACTAATTCTTCCTTTATAGTTTGAGAAGGGATTCGAGAGACAGTAGGAACCATCCTGTTTAGATAAATTAAAAACCAATCTAAACTTGCAAGAGCATCATGCTAAGGTGTTTTCTTCTCTCTCTCTTAATTGCAGCGACCCTGTGACCGCACCTAGGTTACATCTAGATAATAAAATGACTGAATCTGACTGTTATGACTGGCAAAGGTCTGTCCAGATGTCCATTGCCCATGACAAGCTGGGACACCCCTTAACTAATCCAACCCCTGCCGTCTCAGGTCCAGCTTCCCCTGTCACGGATGTTCATATCCGTAGGACATCGGAAAAAGACTGTGCGAAAGCTAAGTACCTCGTGTTAGCCTCAGTTGATGGTGCATACCAGAGGCAGCATGAGAAGATGGACTTAGTTTCTATCTTCCTCCATAACAAAGATTTATATGGAGAGCAATCTCGTATCGCAAGATATGATACCTCGAACGAATTGCTTCCAGCGAGGTTGGCTATCGGGTCATCTGTAGAGGGCAACGTCCTTACAGAGACCAGCTCTTTTGAGCTCACGGACCTGAAGACCACGTTGAAGAACGGGTCAGATGCTGACTTAGTTCAACAGTCTCTACCTACTATCCTGAAGGAAACCAGGGAAGTAGAAAGAAAGGGAAGGGCAGAAGTTTCGGGACTGGATGTAGTAAAAGCGAGATGTTCCTATTGTTACAGGAATGAACATTGGCAGAAGGATTGCAGGGCTAGCATAGCCAGAAGCCAGAATTCGAAGCATGTTGTGGCTTCGGCTTCGAGTGTGTTTGTAATAGAGAACTGTATGTCAGTTAACCCTACTTCCTGGGTATTAGATACCAGATCAGGATCTCATATCTGTAATTCGTTACAGGCTCTGAAAAACCGTAGGGTTATCAAGAAAGGTGATATGACTCTCAGGGTTGCTAACGGAATGAGCATGTATGCTGAATCCGTAGGGGAATATCATCTTGGACTGACAACTGGGCAGATATTGATCCTGCGTGACTGTTTTTATGTACCAGGTGCGACTTGTAATATCATATCTGTATCCTTACTTTCTAAGGAAGGATATGATTTTACTTTTGTAAGCAATGTAGTAAACATCCACCTAAATCAAGTTCTGATTGGGTCAGGTATATTGAAAAATGGTATATACGTTTTGAATCAAGCTCAGGTCTTCAGTGTCCAGAACACACTTAAAAGAAAGTCTCCGGAAACAAATCAGGCTTTCTTATGGCATTGTAGACTGGGTCACATTAATGAGACACGATTGACTAAGTTACATAAAGAAGGATACTTGAATCTGTTCGAATACCAGTCTTATGCCACTTGTGAATCTTGTCTCATGGGAAAGATGACAAAGACTCCGTTCACTGGACACGGAGAAAGAGCAAGCGAGCTCTTGGGACTCATACACAGTGATGTGTGTGGTCCAATGTCTACACATGCGCGAAGTGGTTATTCATACTTCATTACTTTCACAGATGATTTCTCTAGGTATGGGCATGTCTTCTTGATGAAGCACAAATCCGAGGCCTTTGAGAAATTTCGGGAATACAAGAATGAAGTTGAAAAACAAACAAGAAAAAGTATCAAGACACTGAGATCTGATAAAGGTGGTGAATACTTGAGTGCCGAGTTTCTGGGCTTCTTAAAAGAGAATGGAATTCTCTCTCAGCTTACTCCTCCATACACACCACAACACAACGGTGTATCGGAAAGGCGAAATCGAACCCTATTGGATATGGTTCGATCCATGATGAGTAAGGCTGAGTTACCACGATCCTTCTGGGGTTATGCACTAGAATCAGCTGCATACCTTTTGAACCGAGTTCCAACTAAGACTGTGCCTACTACACCATATCAGATGTGGTGGGGGAAGAAACCCTATCTTAATCACATTAAGACATGGGGATGTCCAGCTTTTGTCAAAAAGCAGCATGCGGACAAGCTCAAGGCACCTTCAGTACAGTGTAAGTTTGTGGGATACCCAAAGAACTCCAAGGGGTATCTTTACTATTACGCAGAGGAACAAAAGGTTTTTGTTTCTCGTCATGCCCGCTTCTTGGAAACTGAGTTTTTAGAAAACTAGATAAGTGGGAGCGCAATATGTTAGTTATATGTATGCCCTAGAGGCCATTACTGTACATAGGATGTATATTGTAGTGGATGCTGGGACATATATAGGGAGGACTTTCTTGCTCGACATAATAGTATGCTATCTGGTTGCTCTTTATCTTAACGTGTACACTAATTGTCTCTCTGTTACATGTTGGTAAAGCCTTTAGGATGTGTACTTGACTACCTGGACTATGATGCAGATCATACTAGTGGGGACATGGTAGTCCATAAGTACATCCTTCAAGGTCCCTAGTCGTGGGTGTATCGAGACGGGGCATCGATATACCAGAGTAGACTAGCGTATACCTTCTCGACCCATACAGATGGGCGATGGATGATCCCATATCCATTGGTGTTTGACATCAGAGATGATATACGGGTGCTCAGTGGAGACTGGGTACACTGGACGGACTCGCCGAGAACTCCCAGATGGTATTATACCTCACGTCAGATGGCAGTTCTCTGGTGACACTGGTACAGAGTAGTCTGTTGACCCGAGATCGTCATAGAGTCTTGTGTGATTCCCACTGTGCTTTGATTTCCACCTTACCAAGTCCAAGAGGGCGTGCAAAACGGTGGTTTTTGGGTACAGTCCCGAATCACATGGAGGCAATGAGGGATAGGAGGGGATTCGTCTCTCCCGGTATAGGGAGTTGATGTTGCGCTGTATTCGATTGGCTATAACCGGAAATCCCTGGCCAGGGTTGCTGAGATTTACTGGTAAGTGTTACCAGTAGTTTCTCGAACTGTTATAGATCTCATATTGACATGACTTATCGAGCTATTGGAGTCTGACGTTTACCACCCCTAGGCAAGATATGCGACATATCAGACGACGAGACCAGACTGTACGGTAAGTGTTACTGGTTGGATTCACAGGAGTGTGAGCGGGCTTGCTCGTTCATCTTCTGATCGCTCAATACCCGGATGGCCGTTACGTTTAGCAGACCGCTTGCGGCTTGTGGGTGTTTGATATGATCATCACCTACTGCCGGCGTATTGACGAGTCTTTAGAGTCCTACACAGAGGTTTCCAGGCTCAAGAGAAACGAGATAGGTGCGCATATGAGATATGTGCGGGACCGAGAATAATACCAGTATGTGATACTGTATTCTATTCTCGCGATTTGTATCATTGGACGGTTATATGAGATATAGCCGGGTTACCGAATCAAGTGTTGATTCGATACATTGATACACTTAATATTAGTCGGTTATATGCAGTATGACCGGATCATTAAATCAAGTGTTGATTTAATGATTTAATGTATAATTATATATTTGATATATTACTTTACATTAACTAGTATTTGTTCACTTAAGATGGATTTTCTCACTTGATTTGCACAAGTTGTATATGTGATATATTTTTTGTGCACTAGTTTGTATCATGTTTGATGATACATGCAAACTTGGGTGAGTGTATGCTATACACCATGTTTAGTTAATGGTTAGGGTTTCCATTACCTTATTTATTTATTTATTTATTCATTTTGGCAAAAATAAAATGGAGGCTTGTTTTGTTTTTCTCTTGAAGCTTCATGAAGCTTTGAAAGTTTACCATTTTGTTTTTATCCTAAACCTAACCATTACCTAAACCCTAGTTTATTCTCTACATGAGTTTAATAACCCATGGTTGCTATATGATAAGCATCACTTGAATTTTTTAATTTTTTATTTTTTTGAAGATAATTGATTCTTTTCTTTTCTTCTTCATCTTCTTCATGAGTTGAAGAATGCTTACTAGAAAATTCTAAGTGATGATTCCAAGTGAGAAATCCAAATCCAAAGTGAACCCACTTCCTATTTCTTCATCCTCTACCACTTGCCATGTAGTAGAGTGTGTTATCTTCACAAGTTCCATGACCTAGTGAAGGTGGGGCTTGAGTTTGAGTCGCCTCGACGTAGATCATCTTCGGCATCGAAGTCAACGACCTAGCCCGCCCATTTCTCCGATGAAACCGACGCTAGAGTCCGGGATTCCGATGATCGCAGCGGAGGGACGTCAACACGGAGCTAGAGAAGTGGAAGACCGGATCTACAAAGGTTGTAGTCCCTTTCACTTAGCAATAAAGTTGTTTACTTGCATGTTTCGCCTAATCTCTAGTTAACGATCTATATTAGGGTTTCTCGGCAACGGAAAATTTGAATTTGGCATGGTTGATGCCTTGTGGAACCTCTTGAGAGTGCCGAGGAACCTTACAGTGGTATCAGAGCCTAACTAGAGCTTTAGGCTAAGTGTAGACGATGTTAGAAGTCCGATCGAGCCCGAAACCCTAATCCGAAACCCTTCTCTGTACATTTTCTGTAATTGTGGATTTTTCCAGATTAAAAATATCCAAAAAATTCAGCAGGGTTTTGTATGAGTTACAGTGAAGCACGTGCCCTTGATTCGACAGAAGCGCCACGGAACCGCGGCCCCACCCCGGCTTGTGCGGCGGTTCCGCGGCCAAAGTGATGAATCAGTGCACGTGGTTTACACAGTAATTTGTTTCTGTTAGTGCTGTATTTTCTGGGAATTTTTAATATTTACTCAAGAGTTGAGTTTTCAGGGTTGTATTGGGGACTCGGTGTTTCGATCGGGAAGTTTAACTTCGTCTGTCTTTTTCCAGATAATTTTAGAAAATCTTGAAAAGTTCGACCGGATATAAATACCCAATTTTTCCCCTGTCGGGAAATTTCCAAGTGTTGGATCTTTCCGTAGTTTAAGAACGTTCGAAGTAGTGCAAGTAACACGATGGACCCCTAGAAGAAAACAAACCTTAACTCGATTATGTGACCGCCTTGAACTGCCCTTTGAACCTTAGGGTTTGGGGCAGTACGGTGTGCCACATGTGAGGCGTTGGCTTGACCCTTTTACGGCTGGACCGTTGGTACTGAGGCATGAAGTGAATGTTTTTAAACTTATTTCATGTATTGAGCAATTTCGGGAAAACTTGGGTGTTTGATTGTTCGATCGGAAAGTTTAACATTTTCTATTTATCTGGAATGTGATACAATATTTGGAATCCACAAGTAGTTATGAGATAACTAATATGAATGTTATAAACATAGCACTTTAGTCTCACTTGATCGGTTGCCACGGAATTTTGATGTGATCAAAAATCCGTCGCAATCACGTAGCGTACGCGGATACTCGCTGGATAAACTTAATAGACAGCTACACCCCTTAGCCCCGACCAAGTGACTGTAGGAGAACCCCGTCGCTGAAAGCATCCGTTCGGGTGCTCGCGGTAGCGGTGTTCCGCCTTGGTGCACTTCGTCGACGGTACCGGGGGTGCGGCCGCCTACTAAAGTTTGCGACGAGTATTTAATCAGGATGTCGGGAATCTTATTGAATTGCCCGATTTGATATTGAAAAGAGTTTTCGATAATGAGACTAAAATGCGGGGTTTATAATTGTTAGGCATGCGATGTCTAAGGAATTCATTTGTTAGGCATGCGATGTCTAAGAAGGTTGCGGATTCCAACTGTTGTAGTTTTACACTTTCTTTTCTGTGACCGTAAGTGTAATATGTGATATCGCCGGTTTCGTTGCTATATATCAACGACAATTGGGATACACATGTTTACTTACATTGATGACATGTGATGTTATGTGTTACTGGGTACGTTATATTGGATCGTCGTGTTTGAATAGCCGGGGGTTTTTTATGTGAGATGAATGTTTTTCATTTTCATTCATGTAAAAACTTGTATGTAATATTCTTTTATTGGGGCACTTCCAGGCTGCGGAAGATGTCACCTTTTGTATATTATTTACTTTTTCGCACTAGGATAGACCCAAGGAGGAGAGCACAAGTAACCGGGTTCTAGAGTCCAGTGGGAGACCAACTCGAGGAGTCGAGTCCGGGTCTCCTAATTCTAGAATTGGTGGGGTTGCTTGCCGCTCTCGTAGGGGTCTAGGGGTGTGGGTTTGGCTATTCATCGCAACCGTGGAATCCGTGTTTTATTCAGGCTCAAAATAAAACACGGACGTCCTAGTATATCCAATATTTCATATGTTATTTTCTGCTGCGTTATCTGTGATGTGATCATTTGATATGCTGTGATGGATACTGTATATAGTATATATGATATATTATATAGACGTTACTTATGTTTTACACCCGTGCTAGCCTTACCCCGCTCTGTCGTTAGTTACCTAACCTAACGGTGCACGAGGGGACATCGAGGCGAATGCGGATGGCATAAGTGTACGTCGTATTTATCTGTGATGTTTAGGTGATTTAAATGATGGGACTTCATTAATATGGTTAATGAAAGAAAAGAAACATAAGATGTTGTGGAATCGAATTTTCAAAAACAGGTAGCTACAGTTCTTGCTTTGCATCGCGGTGTTCCTTGCAGAACATCCTACACCTTATTCGATGAGGAAAGGGCCGAGATTCCTTCACCGGGGTTGACCCCTTTAGCAATAACTGGCAGATGCTACAACACTCGGTTTGTCTTTTGATTGCTTTTATAGTTTCTGCTTTGCACAGTGATATATATTATATATCCCGCACCTCATTCGACGAGGAAAGGATCGACGATCCCTTCACCAGGAGTGACCCCTTTAGCAAATCTAGAAAAGCCTCAAAAACACTCCATTTTAAAATCATTTGATTCTACAACGATATCAAGTTCATTACGCTCATGGTTTTCTTAAAAACCTGCGTAGCCCTCCGTCATTTCAGATAAGTACTACTTAGTATTCGTGCTGTGGTAGTTTGGCATGCTTCAAGGCGTAGTGTACGGTAGCTAACTAGTGCTTATCTGCTAGCATACGATGCGATTGGATTAGGGTATTCGTACAGCGTTGTTTGGCATGCGTCAAGGGTCGTGCGGGTGGGTTTAATTCAATCAAGAAATGTGCGGGTTGAACTTGACTAGCGGACTATGGGTTGTTTGGCATGCGTCAAGGTCATATCACGCTAGGGGCAAAATATTATCGGGAATTTCAAGCGTTGAAATTTGCAATGAGATTGCATACATTCTATGAGATAGTTGGATCCCGATACCCGCTGCGAGTAAGAGTTACTCCTGGGAGAGTTTTACACATTACAATTAGCCGATCGAGTAGGTGTCTAGAAAAGTGTTAACGAGGTTACGCCTCTGGGAAAACGAGGTTTACATTAATTAGGTTCGTGCGAAAGCACGGGGGACCTCCCTCAAAGTACCGACACTGGCCTGGCTGAAAGATTGGCGAACTTGTAGCGTGTAATTAATCCCGGCTATTTTAGGGTTTGAAGGAAGATTTGATAAAAACAGTGGGAGCCATCCTGATTAGATAAAATAATAACCAATCTGATCTTGCAAGAGCGCACACAGAGTGTTTTCTTCTCTCTCTCTCCAGGTAGCGACCATATCACGCCTTAATCAAGATAATAATACGGATGTATTGACCGAACCCGCTTGTTATATTGAGCTGGGGAACGTTGGTCCCGCTCCAACTTATAATTGTTATAAGACAGAGCAGGAAATAGGGGAATACCAGAATTCCTATGCCGCCCAAACGAAGAAAATGCATATGATGCATCTCCTTCGGGTGTGTTAGTTGTAAAGAACTGTTTCTCAGTGTCCTCTACATCCTAGGTATTAGATACCGGATCAGGATCCCGCTAATGTAATCCGTTACATGGGCTACAGAAAGGTAGAGAACTGAGAACGGGTGATAAGTTTCATGAGACAGAAAACGGTGCAAGTGTTGCAGCCAAGTCTGTTGGTCACTGTCACCCTGTATTTCCAAATACATTGATTCTGAACAAATACTATTAGATACCGAACCTGATATACAAAATCATATCAATCTCTTTGTTTAATAAAGAAAGGATATAATTTTGTATTGTTGGATTATGTTTTGAACATTTCCTATATCAAAAGTTGATCGGTTCAGGCACGTTATCTAAAAGCATTGATGTTCTAAATCAAACTACAGTTCTTAATATACAGAACACACACAAGAGGAAGAGTTCAGAAATGAACGGATCCTTCTTGAGGTATTGTAGACTAGGTCATATCAATGCGACCCGACTAGCTGAAGTTACATATAGATGCATATTTAAATCAGTTTGAATTTACATCTTGTGAAACTTGCCGGTCATGTCATAAAGATAAGATGACCACAGCTCTGTTTATTGGAAACAGAGAAAGAGTTAGTAAACTCTTGGGATTGATACATGTTGATGTATGTAAGGTCCCCCGTCTACACATGCCAGGACCGGTTCTTTGTACTTCATTACATTCTCTGATGATCTCTCAAGATTCAGTCATATGTTCCTGTTGAAACACAAGTCCGAACCTTTTGAGATATTCACAGGATATAAGTTAGAAGTAGAGAACCAATACGGGTATAAGTATTATGTCCTTTGATGAGATCAAGGAGGAGAATACTTGTGCATAGAATTCCTGGACTATTCTAAAGGAGAATGAGATTCTCTCTTAGCATTACTCCTCCGTATACACCATAGCACAATGGTATATCGGGGCGGAGCAATTGCACCCTATTCGATATGGTGCGCTCTATGATGAGTACTACTGAGTTACCTGTTTCCTTTTGGGGGTTATGCACTTGAGAAGCTGCATACCTATTGAATTAGGTTCGAATCAGATCACAGCCTACCACTCCATATGAGATATGGTATGGGAAAAGCCCATGTCTTAAGCTAGTTAAGATTTGGGGTTGACCGGCCTATGTCTAAAAGCAAAAATCCGGACAAGATCGAGGCAAGGTCTGTTATGTAGAACTGGAAAGGTTCCTGCTATACAAACTACAGCAGATGATTTGTTAGAACCAAAGGATTCAGTAGATTCCAACGAACCTCAGCCTCTCCGCCGATCTAGTAGGGTTCCTCATCCGCCTGAGAGATACTTCGGTTTCTCGATGACAGTGGGAGCGAGGATTGCATCATGAGATGATGACCCAACTAGTTTTGAGCAGGCCATCGAGAGTAGGGACTCTGTAAGAATGGCTGGATGCTTAGTGATCTGAGATGGAATCCATGTACACCAACAAAGTATGGACTTTGGTTGCTATATCTGAAGGGTTAAATCCCTATCAGGAGCAAGTATATCTTGAGAAGATTACTTGGTGTAGATGGAAAAGTTGAGACTTTCAAAGCTAGACTTGTTAAAGGTTTTCGTCATCGACCAGGCGTGGATAATGATGAAACCTTTTCCAGTGGCTATGCTTAAGTCCATCCAGATCCTACTTGCCACGGCTACATACCATGACTACGATATCTGGTGGTTGGGTGTCATGACAGCTTTTCTAAATAATGTTTTAAAAGAGGGCGTCTATAAGTACACAGCCAAAGGGCTTCGTAGACAGTGGGAGCAGCGGAAACGTGCACAAGTTTCTTTATAGGATAAAGCAGGCATCGCGGAGTTAGAACGTCTTTTTTGATGTGGTAGTCAAAGAGTTTGACTTCATCAAAATGGTAGATGAACCTTGTATATACAAAAAGGTAGTAGGGAGTATGGTGGTGATCCTCGTAGAGTACGTGGATGACATACTCTTGATAGGGAAGGAGTTTCCTATACTACGCTCAGTCAATCTCCGCTTATCACAAGGATTATCCATATAGGATCAATGTGATACCTACTAAATCCTATGTTTTGGATCTATGAGATAAATCTAATTGGATGTTAGGATACTCACTAGATGTAGTGAAATGGTATCAATTGATCCTGGGGAGAATCACAGGAAGGGTTCCAGGGTGATAAGGACGACTGAATGTCAGTCGCAGGCATTGTCTTTACCCTTAGTAAAGGGACGGTATGTTAGAAGAGTTCCAAGCTAGATACCGTGGCTAACTAGACGATAAAGGCTGGATACATCGCTACTTAAGATGCTACCAAAGAGATTGTCTGGGTGTATATTAGTTCATGAGATGAACTTAGTTCCTCCCATTGTGTGACAATAGAGTTGTGGCTTATGCCAAGGAACGTCCGTCCCATCAGTGATCCAGACATATTCTAAGGCAGTATCACCGGATCATGGAGATGGTTGATCTCCAGGGGATCGAGGTTAGGAGGGTAGACTCAAAAGACAACACGGCGGATCCACTCACAAAGGCCTTTTCCCAGAGAGAGACTTTTATGGGATGGTTGAGTATGAGATACTATAACCACTGCTGCAGATAGCCCTAGTGCAAGTGGGAGATTGTTAGTTATACGTATGCCCAAGAGGCCATTACTATACATAGGATGTATATTGTAGTGGATGCTGGGACATATATAGGGAGGACTTTCTTGCTCGACATGATAGTATGCTATCTGTTTGCTCTTTACCTTAATGTGTACACTGATTGTCTCTCTGTTACATGTTGGTAACGCCCTTAGGATGTGTACTTGACTACCTGGACTATGATGCAGATCATACTAGTGGGGACATGGTAGTCCATAAGTACATCCTTCAAGGTCCCTAGTCGTGGGTGTATCCAGACGGGGCATCGATATACCAGAGTAGACTAGCGTATACCTTCTCAACCCATACAGATGGGCAATGGATGATCCCATATCCATTGGTGTTTGACATCAGAGATGATATACGGGTGCTCAGTGGAGACTGGGTACACTGGACGGACTCGCCGAGAACTCCCAGATGGTATTATACCTCACGTCAGATGGCAGTTCTCTGGTGACACTGGTACAGAGTAGTCTGTTGACCCGAGATCGTCATAAAGTCTTGTGTGATTCCCACTGTGCTTTGATTTCCACCTTACCACGTCCAAGAGGGCGTGCAAAACGGTGGTTTTTGGGTACAGTCCCGAATCACATGGAGGCAATGAGCGATAGGAGGGGATTCATCTCTCCCGGTATAGGGAGTTGATGTTGCGCTGTGTTCGATTGGCTATAACCGGAAATCCCTGGCCAGGGTTGCTGAGATTTACTGGTAAGTGTTACCAGTAGTTTCTCGAACTGTTATAGATCTCATATCGACATGACTTATCGAGCTATTGGGGTCTGACGTTTACCACCCCTAGGCAAGATATGCGACATATCAGACGACGAGACCGGACTGTACGGTAAGTGTTACTGGTTGGATTCACAGGAGTGTGAGCGGGCTTGCTCGTTCATCTTCTGATCGCTCAATACCCGGGTGGCCGTTACATTTAGCAGACCGCTTGCGGCTTGTGGGTGTTTGATATGATCATCACCTACTGCCGGCGTATTGACGAGTCTTTAGAGTCCTACACAGAGGTTTCCAGGCTTAAGAGAAACGAGATAGGTTCGCATATGAGATATGTGCGGGACCGAGAATAATACCAGTATGTGATACTGTATTCTATTCTCATGATTTGTATCATTGGACGGTTATATGAGATATAGCCGGGTTACCGAATCAAGTGTTGATTCGATACATTGATACACTTAATATTAGTCGGTTATATGCAGTATGACCGGATCATTAAATCAAGTGTTGATTTAATGATTTAATGTATAATTATATATTTGATATATTACTTTACATTAACTAGTATTTGTTCACTTAAGATGGATTTTCTCACTTGATTTGCACAAGTTGTATATGTGATATATTTTTTGTGCACTAGTTTGTATCATGTTTGATGATACATGAAAACTTGGGTGAGTGTATGCTATACACCATGTTTAGTTAATGGTTAGGGTTTCCATTACCTTATTTATTTATTTATTTATTCATTTTGGCAAAAATAAAATGGAGGCTTGTTTTGTTTTTCTCTTGAAGCTTCATGAAGCTTTGAAAGTCTACCATTTTGTTTTTATCCTAAACCTAACCATTACATAAACCCTAGTTTATTCTCTACATGAGTTTACTAACCCATGGTTGCTATATGATAAGCATCACTTGATTTTTTTTTTTTGAAGATAATTGATTCTTTTCTTTTCTTCTTCATCTTCTTCATGAGTTGAAGAATGCTTACTAGAAAATTCTAAGTGATGATTCCAAGTGAGAAATCCAAATCCAAAGTGAACCCACTTCCTATTTCTTCATCCTCTACCACTTGCCATATAGTAGAGTGTGTTATCTTCACAAGTTCCATGACCTAATGAAGGTGGAGCTTGAGTTTGAGTCGCCTTGACGTAGATCATCTTCGGCATCGAAGTCAACGACCTAGCCTGCCCATTTCTCCGATGAAACCGACGCTAGAGTCCGGGATTCCGATGATCGCAGCGGAGTGACGTCAACAGCGAGCTAAAGAAGTGGAGGACCGGATCTACAAAGGTTGTAGTCCCTTCACTTAGCAATAAAGTTGTTTACTTGCATGTTTCGCCTAATCTCTAGTTAACGATCTATATTAGGGTTTCTCGATACCGGAAAATTTAAATTTGGCATGGTTGATGCCTTGTGGAACCTCTTGAGAGTGCCTAGGAACCCTACACAATAGAACTGGAAGAAATTCCAGAACCACGAGCTATTACTGAAAGCTTAGTAGAACCAGAGGGTTCAAAAGAACAGGACATCCCAGCACCACTCTGCAGGAGTAGTAGGCAGTCTCACCCGCCCGAGAGATACTACGGTTTTCTCATAGATGGGGATAGAGAGGATTGCACTATGGATTATGGTGAGCCTACTAGCTTCCAGCAAGCCATTCAGAGCGGTGACTCGGTAACATGGCTGGATGCAATGCGGACCGAGATGGAGTCCATGTACACCAACAAAGTTTGGACTTTGGACTTTGCTCCAGAAGGGGTAAAACCCGTAGGATGCAAATGGATCTTCAGAAAGAAGATTGGTGTAGATGGGCAGGTTGAAACCTATAAAGCTAGAGTTGTTGCAAAGGGTTTTCGTCAAAGACCAGGTTTGGACTATGACGAGACTTTTCTCCAGTGGCTATGCTGAAATCCATTCGGATCCTTCTTGCCATTGCTGCTTTCCACGATTATGAAATCTGGCAGATGGACGTAAAGACGGCTTTCCTGAATGGAAATTTCGAAGAGTGCGTCTATATGGATCAGCCGGAGGGATTCATTCAGAGTGGGAGCAGCGGTAGAGTGTGCAAGTTGCTAAAGTCCATTTATGGACTGAAGCAGGCATCGTGGAGTTGGAACATCTGCTTCGATGATACTGTCAAAGAATTCAACTTTATCAAAAACCCAGATGAACCATGCATTTACAGTAAGATTGTAGAGAGAACTGTGGTATTCCTCGTCTTGTACGTGGATGACATTCTTCTAATAGGAAATGATATTCCTATGCTACAGTCAGTCAAAGGATTCTTGTCACAGAGCCTCTCCATGAAGGACCTGGGCGATGCCAACTACATTCTGGGGATCCAGATCTATCGTGATAGATCTAAGAGGATGTTGGGACTTTCACAGTCCAGGTACATTGACACCATACTGAAAAGATTCAGTATGGAAGATTCAAAGCGCGGTAATTTACCGGCTTGTCACGGAATCACCCTCTCCAAAGAGATGTCTCCCAAGACTAATTTGGAAAGGGATCGCATGTCAATTATACCCTACGCTTCTGCGGTAGGCTCTATAATGTATGCGATGTTATGTACCAGACCAGATGTAGCATACGCATTGAGCGTTGTAGGCCGGTATCAGTCGGACCCAGGGGAGAAACACTGGATAGCGGTAAAGAACATTCTCAAGTACCTGAGAAGGACTAAGGAGATGTTCTTGGTGTATGGCGGAAAAGACCTCCAGATCGAGGCCTTTGGTGACTCCAGCTTCCAGAGTGACAAGGATGACTCCAAGTCCATGCCGGGTTATGTCTTTACCCTCAATGGAGGGGCGGTTTGCTGGAAGAGTTCCAAGCAGGAGACCGTTACTGACTCAACTATGGAAGCGGAGTACATAGCTACTTGCGATGCCGCAAAGGAAGCTATCTGGATGAAGAAGTTCCTCACGGAGCTTCAGGTGGTTCCTACCATTGTTGATCCAATACCTCTGTATTGCGACAACAACGGAGCTATAGCTTTAGCGAAGGAACCCAGGTCCCATCAGAAGTCCAGGCACATTTTGAGACGGTACCACCTGATCAGGGAGATCGTAGATCGCCGGGAGATCGAGGTGAAGAGAGTAAATTCGGAGAATAACACTGCAGATCCACTCACGAAGGCCCTACCCCAGACTCAGTTAGAGCGGCTGATCGAGATGATAGGTCTTCGATACGCCAGTACATGGCCTTAGTGCAAGTGGGAGATTGTTAGTGTATATGCCCTAGAGGACATTACTGTATCATACTAGCTTGTATATTACTTAATGGAAGCTTGGGATATTCACAGTTGTATAGACAATCTTGCTCAAAATGGTAGTATGCTACTTGGTTTGTCTCTACTTCAATATGTGCATGTGTTTCTTTTAGCATATCGCTTATACATATTAGTGGAGCCCTTAAGATCTTTGCTTGATTACCAGCGTTATGATGGTAGTCATACTTGTGGGGGCTGGGTAATCTATAAGCACATCCTTATACAGGTCCCTAGTCGTTGGACTATCGAGACAGGGCATCAATACTCCGGAGTAGACTAGCGTATACGCTTCTCATCCCAGCAGGGGAGGTGGTCTGTCCCACAGCCATCAGTACGTCGTACTGGAGATAGTATGCGGGTGCTCGTTAGGTTACGAGTACACTGGACAGGACTCGTCGGGAACTGTTGGTTGGTATTATACCTATCGTCAGTTATCAGTTCCCAGGTGACATGAGTACAGCTTAGTCTGCCGACTTGACACTGTCACTCCGCCTCGAGTGTGTTGCCACTGTACTTAGATTACTACCCTACCACGGCTCAAAGGAGTCGTGCAAACAGGTAGTAGTTGGGTGCAGTCCCGAAGCACTTGGAGGCAGTGACGGTTAGACAGGATTCGTCTCTCCCGGTATTGGAGGTTGACATCGCGCTGTGTTTAGGAGAGCCATTACACGAGTAGCCCCTGGCCAGGGCAAGCAAGATATACTGGTAGGTTTCCAGTGTTATCTCAGGGTGTTCTGGGCCACACTCCGACACGACTTGTACCGCTATTAGAGGACTGACGTTCACCGCCCCCTAGGCCCGCCATACGATGTATCAGACGAACAGACCGGACTGTACGGAGATTGTCACATACAGGCTCAGTAGGAGTTCGGATGGGTTTACCTCATCGGCCTTCTTATCGACATCTACCTGGGGACCGTTACGTACAGCTAGTGCCTCTTGCGGTCTGTGGTTAAACCCACTGCCACCGTAGTGTCGAGTCTTTAGATTCTCACACAGAGAGTTTCCCTGCACTGAGCGAAACGTGTAGAGGCCGTATGGTTTTACGGCAGGGCTGCGATCACTTACCTGCACTTGTGTGCGTATGCTATTCGGGCAGGCAATACTAGTGGGCTTTGGTTTAAGCCGGATCCTAGTATTGCACAGATGGATTTGTTTTGTCTTCTGTGCATTCGCATTCTACGGAATGCGGATGCGGGTGTGTATGCACAGTTTTGAGGAGCGATGAAGGAGGAGGTGCCTCATTAGGGTTTTGGCAGTTGGTTCGGCCAAAACCGTTATGTGGCAGGCTCATTAGGGTTTTGGCAATTCGTTCGGTCAAAACCATTATGAGCCGGAGACATTGTTTACTAATCCTTTTAGTGATAATTTTTTAATAGCTAATTGCATTAACCAGTTGACCACCATGACCTCTCTTGACTTTGTTGACCCGTTGACCGGAGTTGACCATTAACCTTCATGAGAGGTCTACACTCTTCTTTGGATTTTCTTTTTCTTTTTTGATTACGAAAATGGTCAATTCAATGTAGCATCAACTTTATCATGATAAGATTTGTAATGATGATAGTTTTGCATTATTGCAACCATGGTTCATTTCTTTAGCTCATAATTCATTTCTCATTCTCTCTCTTGTTCTTGTGAGAAGAAAAGAAAAGCTCTCATGGTTGCTAGCTCCTCCTTCTTCCTTCTCTTGATTTCTTCTTTTGATCTCATGTGTTGAGAGAAAAAGATCCCACAAAGACAAACACTTTCATATATCTCTACTACACAACCTAGGGCATCTAGAATAGCGATCTCGTTGCCTTAGTTGCCTCGGCTCGAGCTGGAGCTCGGTGTACATCTCTCGGATAGATCGTCTTCGACTCAAGAAGGCCGCGGAGGTGACCAAGATCCGGATCGTTCCTTGGAGCTTGGATGGACGAGCGAGACAGCGGAATGAAGACCCGAAGGACCGGTTTCATGAGGTATAATTTCTACGGCATAGTAGTTAAAGCCTCTTGTAGTTTGCTAGTTTCTAGTTTAGCAAAGATCCGTGCTTTAAGTCCATGTTGCCTTGCGCCAAAATAATTGTTTTTCGCCGTTTCCGCCTCCCCGTAAGAACCGGGGTGAGCAACGTGGACTTATAGAAGTAGGATTTTTACTCTCATTTGTTTTCAATTACTCACTCATAATCATCACTTATCAAATTGCTAGAAAGCTTTTTCCAAGGAAGAAGAAGAAGAAGAATATCCAATTCCATTTGTGATGAATAAAGAAAATGTAATAATCATTACTTATGCAACCATGGTCAATATAACCTTTGTAGAGATTTAACTAGGGCTAGGATTTGGGTTGGGTTAAAGATGAGTCACACAAAATATCAAGCATAATATCTTAGCTCAATCCAAAAGAAAACCTTCTAGAAGGTTCATGAAGGAACTAACCCAAATCAAACCCTAACCTTGTTTAATCTCCACTAAACTTGTTGTATTAGTAATCATATCATGTTACAATATTACATATCACATATATAATATTTATTGCAACAAAATAAAATAATACAATTAACATATATCTCATATATATCAATGTATTACCCGAGTGAGAAAAAGAATCTTTTAGTGAGCTTATATCAGTTAATATAATTTAATATATCAAATATATAATTATACATTAAATTATCGAATCAACACTTGATCCGATAATCCGGCTATTTCATAAATAGCCGACTAATATAATCTGTATCAGTTCATCGAATCAACACTAGATCCGATGACCCGGCTATATCACATATACCCGGCCGATATCTCATATCGCGAGAATCTAATATGGTATCGCATACACGCATCATTCTCGGTCCCGCACATATCATATATGTACTCCTACTCCGTTCTGCCTGAGCCAAGAAACCTCTGTGTAGGACTCTAAAGAATCATCAATACGCCGGCAGTAGGTGATGATCATATCAAACACCCACAAGCTGCAAGCGGTCAGCTAAACGTAACAGCCACCCAGGTATTAAGCTCTCAGAAGATCAACAAGCAAGCCTGTACATTCTCCTATGAATCCAGTCAGTAACACTCCCGTACAGTCCGGTCTCTTCGTCTGATATGTTGCATATCTCGTCTACGGGTGGTAAACGTCAGACCCTAGTAGCTTAATAAGTCATGTCGATATGAGGTCTATAACATTTTGAGAAACTACTGATAACACTTACCAGTAAATCTCAGCAATCCTGGCCAGGGATTTCCGGTTATAGCCAATCGAACACAGCACAACATCAACTCCCTATACCGGGAGAGACGAATCCCCTCCTATCGCTCATTGCCTCCATGTAATTCGGGACTGTAACCAAAAGCCACCTTTTTGCACGCCCTCTTGGACGTGGTATGATGGAAATCAAAGCACGGTGGGAATCACACAAGACTCTATGACGATCTCGGGTCTACAGACTACTCTGTACCAGTGTCACCAGAGAACTGCCATCTGATGTGAGGTATAATACCATTTGGGAGTTCTCGGCGAGTCCGTCCAGTGTACCCAGTATCTACTGAGCACCCGTACACCATCCTTGATGTCAAACACCGATGGATATGGGATCATCCATCGCCCATCATATGGGTCAAGATGCGTATACGCTAGTCTACTCTGGCGTATCGATGCCCTGTCTCGATACACCCTCGACTAGGAACAGTTATAGGATGTACTCATCGACTACCGTGACCCCACTAGTATGATCTCATCATAGTCCCAGTAGTCGAGTAAATATCCTAATGGCTTTATCAACATGTAACAAAGAGACAATTAGAATACATGTTAAGATAAAGTACAACCAGATAGCATACTATCATGTCGAGCAAGAAAGTCATCCCTATATATGTCCAAGCATCCACTACAATATACATCATATGTACAGTAATGGCCTCTAGTGCATACATATAACTAACAAGATCAACAAGCAAGCCTGCTCATACTCTTACGAATCCATCTAGTAACACTACCGTGCAGTCCGGTCTCTTCGTCAAATATGTCGCATATCACAGCCTGGGGGTGGTATAACATCAGACCCCAATAGCCTGATAAGTCATGCCAATGCAAGGTCCATAACGGTTCGAGAAACAACTGATAATACTTACCAGTAAATCTCAGCAACTATGGCTATGGATTTCCTGTTATGGCTAATCGAGCATGGCACAACATCAACCTCCAATACCGGGAGAAACGAATCCCCTCCTATCGCTCATCGCCTCCATGTGACTCGGGGTTGTATCAAAAAACCACCGTTTTGCATGATCTCTTGAACGTGGTAAGGTGGAAATCAAAGTATGGTGGGAATCACACAAGGCTCTATGACAATCTCGTATCAACAGACTAACCTGTACCGGTGTCACCAGAGAACTGCTATCTGACGATAGGTATAATACCATCTAGGAGTTCTCGGCGAGTCCGTTCAGTGTACCCAGTCTCCACTGAGTACCCGTATACCTTCTCTGATGTCAAACACCAATGGATTTGGGATCATCCATCGCCCATCATATGGGTCAAGAAGCGTATACGCTAGTCTACTCTGGAATATCGATGCCCCGTCTCGATACTCCCACGACTAGGAACATTTGAAGGATGTACATAGCAACTACCTCTTCCCCACTAGTATGATCTGCATCATAATCTTGGTAGTCAAGTACTCAACCTAAGGGCATTATTAACATGTAATAGAGAGACAATAAGTGTACATGTTAAGATAAAGAGCAACCAGATAGCATACTATCATGTCGAGCAAGAAAGTCCTCCCTATATATGTCCAAGCATCCACTATAATATACATCACATGTATAATAATGGCCTATAGGGCATACATATAACTAACAGTAACGGCTACCCAGGTATTGAACGAATAGAAGATCAACAAGCAAGCTTGTCCAAACTCCTGAGAAGCTTATAAGTGACACTTACCGTACAGTCCGGTCTCTTCGTCTGATATGTCGCATATCGAGTCTGGGGTGGAATCTGTTAGTTATATGTATGCCCTAGAGGCCATTATTATACATGTGATGTATATTGTAGTGGATGCTTGGACATATATAGGGAGGACTTTCTTGCTCGACATGATAGTATGCTATCTGATTGCTCATTATCTTAACATGTACACTTATTGTCTCTCTATTAGATGTTGATAAAACCCTTAGGATGAGTACTTGATTACCCGGATTATGATGCAGATCATACTAGTGGGACAGAGGGAGTCGGTAAGTACATCGTTCAAATGTTCCTAGTCGTGGGAGTATCGAGACGGGGCATCGATATTCCAGAGTAGACTAGCGTATACGCTTCTCGACCCATGTGATGGGCGATGGATGATCCCATATCCATTGGGGTTTGACATCAGAGATGGTGTACGGATGCTCAGTGGAGACTGGGTACACTGAACGGACTCGCCGAGAACTCCTAGATGGTATTATACCTATCGTAAAATAGCAGTTCTCTTGTGACACTGGTACAGGTTAGTCTGTCGGCCCGAGATCGTCATAGAGTCTTGTGTAATTCCCACTGTGCTTTGATTTCCACCTTACCACGTTCAAGAGATCGTGCAAAACGGTGGTTTTTGGGTATAGCCCCGAGTCACATAGAGGCAATGAGCGATAGGAGGGGATTTCGTCTCTCCCGGTATTTGGGGTTGATGGTGCGCTATGCTCGATTGGCCATAACAGGAAATTCCTGGCCAGGGTTGTTGAGATTTACTGGTAAGTGTTATCAGTAGTTTCTCAAACTATTATGGGTCTCATATCGGCATGACTTATCAGGCTGTTGGGGTCTGATGTTTACCACCCCCATGCTGTGATATGAGACATATCAGACGAAGAGACCGGACTGTACAGTAGTTTTACTGATTGGATTCGCAAGAGTATAAGAAGGCTTGCTTATTGATCTTATGATCGCTCAATACCCGGGTGGCCGTTACATTTAGCAGATCGCTTGCAGCTTGTGGGTGACTGATATGATCACCACCTACTGCCGGCGTATTGACGAGTCTTTAGAGTCCTATACAGAGGTTTCCTGGCTCAGGCGAATGAAATAGGAGCACATATGTGATATGAGCAGGACCGAGATTAATACGGGTATGTGATACCGTATTCTATTCTCGCGATATGTGATATCGGTCGATCCTATGAAATATAGCCGGGTTATCGAATCAAGTGTTGATTCGATAAGATGATACAAATGATATTAGTCAGTTATATATGATATAGCCGGATTATTAAATCAAGTGTTGATTTAATAATTTAATGTATAATTATATATTTGATATATTGAATTACATTAACTAATATTAGCTTACTTAAACATTTCTTTTTCTCACTTTTGTGTACGCTTTAATATATATGCGATATATGTTATTGTGTCATGGTTGTTGATATATGCAACATGGGTGTATGAGACTCACACCATGATCTTGATAATTAAAGGTTTTTATTTATTTTAGTAATTCACAAATTGGTGGAATTAGTCATGGTTGAAGCTTGTAGAAGCTTGTAGTGTCCATTGACTTAGTCCACTAATTTGTTTTACTTAAGATATTTATTAACCTAACCATTATCCTTAGCCATAGTTTAGTCTCTACATGAGTTAGTATATGATACAAACTCACCCATGGTTGCTATTCTCACCTCATGAGTTTCATTCTCTTCTCCACTTCATCTTCTTCTTCCTCAAGAGAAAGCTTTCTAGCTTTTCTCAAGGTAAAGAAATATTGTGAGAAAAATAAATCTAAAGTGAGCAAAATTCCTACTTCATCATCCTCTACTAGATTAGCCATTTAGTTTAGGGTGTTTGCTTCACTAATTCCATATAAGTGAAGAGGTAGCTTGAGTTAGTGTCTCCTCGACGTAGATCATCTTTGGCCTCGAAGACTTCAAACAAGCTTGTTCCTTTCATCTTGTGAAGCCTTTCTAGAGTCCGAGGGTTCACTACTTGAAGCGAAGGGACTACTACACGGAACTATTGAAGTGAAGGACCTGTCTACAAAGGTTGTATTCCTTGTTCACTTAGATGTATAGATGTTTACATGATGTTTCGTCTAATTCTCTAGTTAAGATTCTAGGGTTAGGGATGTTTAGCATGGCAAATTTTTGAAAACGGCATGGATGATGCCTCTAAAAACCTTGCCGTCGTGCTAGGCATCCCTACAATGGTATCAGAGCCATGCTAGAGAATTAGATGATATTTGTAGGATTACGAAACCGAAACAACTCCAAAACACACGAAATAAAAACCTAGTTTCTATCGAAATTTTCAGAGTGTCTAAAAATTTTTTAAGCAGTTGCAGAATGTTATATGAAATGTAACATGAACACAGTAGAAATTTGAACCCTCCTTGCTGGAATTTGGCCGGTGACATGTATGAAAAATCCGAGCTCGCCGGATTTTTAGTGTGCTTTTGGCTTCAAATTTCTGTGGTGTTCCAGTCTCTTGGTTTTGGTGTTTCAGGTGTTGCTTGTTTTTACTGATATTACATGTGATATTATATTTCTGTAAAGGCAATTCAGAGTGTTTCGTAGTTGTAATTCTAACACTGTTTTGGGTTATTTAGACGACGTTAAAAAGTTCGAACGGATATCAATAATCCATTTTCTCCCTCGCTGGAAATCTTCCAAGAGTTGGATTTTTCCAAGTTTAAAATCTTTAGAAAATCATGCAGGTGTTTTCTATAGACCCTCTAGAAGAACGAAACCCTAACTCGATTCTGTGACCGTCGAAACCACCACCAAACCATAGGGTTTGTGGTAGTTCCGCGGCGCCATAGGTGAGCCAAGGGTTGACCCTTCTAAGGTTGGTCTATAGGTGTTGTGGTATATTCTGGGTACTTTTTAAACTCTGCTCATGTGTTGAGCTCTTTGGGAAATTTTGGATGTTTGTTGATTCGATCGAAAAGTTTAACATCATCTAGTTATCTGTGATTATGATACAATACTTGGAATCCACAATATTTAGTTTTGTGAAAACTAATTTGAATTTTATAAATCTAGCAATTCAGTCTCATTTGATCGGTTGCTACGAGATTTTGATGTGGATTAAAATTCCGTCGCAATCACGTAGCGTACGCGGATACGCGCCGGGTAACCTTACTAGATAGCCACGTCCCATAGCCCCGACCAAGTGACTATAGGAGAACCCCGTCGCCAAAAGCATCCGTTCGGGTGCTCATGGTCGTGGTGTTCCGCCTAAGTGCACTTCGTCGACGGCATCGGGGGTGCGGCCTGTTGGAGATAGTGCCTTCAGAGTCAATTATTGGATCACAAGCACGTGATTGCAATGATTGAGGGAGGACCTATCCCGGTAGGACAGTCTTACTCGAGATGATAGTATGCTATCTGGTTTACCTTTATCATCGTGTACTGCTTTAGGTGACCTGACAGGTCTCTATTACACATTGATAGAGCCCCTAGGATTCTTGCTTGACTGTCAGCGGTATGAGGGCGATCATATACGTAAGAGCTGGTAGTCTATAAGCACATCATTAAAAGGTCCCTAGTCGTGGGAGTTTCGAGACAGGGCATCGATACTCCAGAGTAAACTAGTGTATACATTCGAGACCCCGATGAGGGGCGATGGCCGGTCTCACAAGCCACTGGTGTCAGTTGGTTCACCTAAGATGTATACAGGTGCTCATTAGGTTATGAGTACACCGGACAGGACTCGCCGGGAACATGCTAGTTCGTCTTATGCCTGACGTCAGATAGCAGTTCCCTGGTGACATGTGTACAGGTTAGTTCATCGACCTGGGGATCGTCATTTGTCTCGTGTGAGTTCCCACTGTACTTTGATTACTACCCTACCACGCTCAAAGGAGACGTGCAAACAGGTTTTAGTTGGGTACCGTCCCGAGCCACATGGAGGCAGTGAGCGGATCTTCGGGGGTTCATCTCTCCCGGTATTGGGGGTGAGGTCACGCTGTGTCTAGGAGAGCCAGAACATGAAAAGTCCTTGGCCAAGGCAGGAGATTTACTGGTAGGTATTCCAGTAGTATATCACGGTGTTCTGGGCTGATCTCTGACACGACTTGTACCGCTTTTGGGGGTCTGACTTTTACCAACCCTCTAGACCCGCCATGCGATGCTCATAGACGAACGGACCGGACTGTACGGATATTGTCACTGACAGGCTCAGTAGGGTGTCAGGATGAGTTCGCTCATCGACGTCCCTTTTGGTCAATACCTGGTAGCCTGTCACGTATTGTCTTATACCTCTGACGTGCTAGTGGTTAAATCCACAACCAAGGTGTTGACGAGTCTTTAGAGTCCTCCACATTCAGTTGCTCAAGTTTTCGGGCGAAACGCTGTAGAGGCCGTATGGAGATATGGCAGGGTTCGATCAGATACGTGCGGTATTGCACGGATCATGATCGGACGGGTTTATTACTAGCCGGCTTTGGTTTAAGCCGGATCCTAGTATAGTACAGTGTAGATTTTGTCTCATTGCATTTGTATTCGGTCGGAATACTGATGCGGATGTGTATGCACAGTAGCGGGGTTTTTCTTGTAATTTATTACGTGACCAGTTTTCTGGAGTTGCCAGTTTGCTTTCCGTTTCGGCCATTTTCATTTGTATCTTTCAATGGCCGAAGATTGGCGGAGGAGGGCTTATTTGCATTAGTGCAAATAAGCATTTATGGAGGGTGGTCTTTGCCTATTCTTGTGTCATGATAGTTCCACCATCACATTGACTTCATTTGACTTCTTCTTCTTTTCATCATGATGAGCTTTTCTCTTTCTTGCATGATCACATACCATTCCTCTCACTTGCCTTATGATGTGGCACCTCTCATATTTTTGATACACACTCCATTTTCACTCTCCCCAAGTGCCATGGCCGGCCATTCCTAGAGAGAGGGTTGTCCCATATTTTGGTGGGGAAATTTTGTTCATTAGGCTTCATAAAATCCCCACATCTCCATCTCCAAAAAGTCTTGGCTCCTTCGTCTACTAAAGTTTCCGACGAGCATTCGATCCGGTTGTTGGGAATCTTGTTGAATTACTCGACTGGTTATTGAAAAGTGTTTTCAATATCGAGACTAAAATGCGGGGTTTATAATTGTTAGGCATGTGATATCTAAGGAATTAATTTGGTAAGGCATGAAATCCAATGTATGTGATACATTGGGTTTATGATGTCTAAGGTAGTTGCGGATTCCAATTGTTGTAGTTTTTCACTTTATTTTCTGTGACCGTAAGTGTAATATGTGGTATATCGCCAATTTCGTTGCTATATGTCAACGACAATTGGGATACCCATATTTACTTACGTTGATGGCATGTGATGTTATGTGTTGTTGTGATATGTTATATTGGATCGTCGTGTTTTGAATAGCCGGGGTTTTTATGTGAGATGAGAGTTTTTCATTTTCATTCATGTAAAAACTTGTATGTAATATTCTTTTATTGGGGCACTTCCGGATTGAGGATGATGTCACCATTGATGTATATTATTTACTTTTCCGCATTAGGATAGACCCAAGGTGGAGAGCACAAGTAACCGGGTTCTAGAGTCCAGTAGGAGACCATCTCGAGGAGTCGAGACCGGATCTCCTAACTCTAGAATTGGTAAGATTGCTTGCCGCTCTCGTAGGGGTCTAGGTATGTGGGTTTGGCCATTCATCGCAACCGTGGAATTTATGTTTTATACTGCCTTAATTAAAACACGGAATTCCTAGTATATCCAATATTTCATATGTGTTCTTCTACTGCTGATATTCTGTGATGTGATCACTTGATATGTTGAGACGAATGCTTATATTATATATATGATATATAATAAATATTGCTGCTTTCGTTTCTTCTATGATGCTTAGGAAGTATAATTGATGGGACTTCATTAATGAGATTAATGAAATAAAAGAAACCTAAAGATGTTGTAGAATCTTGTTTTAAAAACTGGTAGCTCTAGTTCTTGCTTTCCATAGCGGTATTCCTTGCAGAATATCCAGCGGCTTATTCGATAAGGAAAAAGCCGAGATCCCTTCATCGGGAGTGGCCACTTTAGCGAAACTGGCAGATGCTACAACCCACTCAGTTTTGTTTTTGATTATTTTTTTAGTTCTTGTTTTGCATGGTGATATTCATGAATATTCAGCACCTCATTCGATGGAGAAGGAGCTGAGATCCCTTCACCGAGAGTGACCTCTTTAGCAAAACTAGCATAAGCCTCAAAAACACTCCTTTTTAAAATCATTCGATTCTACAACGATATCAAGTTCATTACGCAAAGGGTTTTCTTAAAAACCTGTTGTAGCCCTCCGTCATTTCAGATAAGTGCTACTCAGTATTCATGCTATGTTTGTTGACTATGTTAAGGCGTAGTGTGCGGTAGCTAATTAGTGCTTATCTGCTAAAGCATGAGATGCGATTGGATTAGGGTAGTCGTACGACTTTGTTGACTATGTTAAGAGTCGTACGGGTGGGTTTAATTCAATCAGGAAATGACGGGTTGAATTTGGCTAGCGCTTATGATTTGTTGACTATGTTAAGGTCATAAGTTGCTAGGGGAAAAATATTATTGGGAATTTCAAGTGTTGAAATTTGCATTGAGATTGCATACCTTCTATGAGATAGTTGGATCTCGATACCCACTGCGAGTAAGAGTTACTCCAGGGAGAGTTTTGCACATTACAATTAGCCGATCAAGTAGGTGTCTAGAAAGGTGTTAATGGGGTTAAGCCCCTGGGAAAATGAGATTTATTTTAATTAGGTCTGTGCGAAAGCACGGGGAACCTCTCTCAAAGTACTGACACTGGCCTGGCCGAAAGATTGGCGAACTTGTAGGGTGTAATTAATCCCGGCTAGTTTTACCTTTTAGGATTTGAAGAAAGATTTGATAAAAACAGTGGGAGCCATTCTGATTAGATAAAATAATAACCAATCTAATCTTTCAAGAGAATACGCTGAGTGTTTTCTTCTCTCTCTCTCCTGGTAGCGACCATGTCATGCTTTAATCAAGATAATAATATGGATGTTTTGACCAAACCTGCTTATTATACTGAGCTGGGGAATGTTGGTTCCGCTCTATCTTATAACTGTTATAAGTCTGAGCAGGAAATAGGGTAATATCCGGATTCCTATGCCACCCATTCGAGGAAAAAGTATGTTGATGCATATTCTTCGGGTGTGTTCGTTACCGAGAACTGTTTCTCAGTATCCTCTACGTCCTAGGTATGAGATACCGGATCAAGATCCCACATATGTAATTTGTTACATAGGCTATAGAAAGGTAGAAAACTGGGATTGGGTGATATGTCTCTAAGTGTTAGAGAATGGTGCAATTGTTGCAGCCAAGTTAGTCGGCAAATATCACCTTGTATTACTAAGTGGTAAATATATTAATTCTGAACGAATGTTATTACATACCGAACCTGATATACAACATTACATCTGATTCTTTATTAAGTTAAAGATGGATATAATTCTGTATTGCGGGATAATGTTGTGAACATTTTCCTGAATCAAGAGTTGATTGGATCAAGCACGTTATGAAATGGCATATACGTTCTAAATCAAACCACGGTTCAAAGTATGTAGAACACACACAAGAGAAGTAGTTCAGAAATGAACGAATCCTTCTTGTGGCATTATAGACTGGGTCATATTATTGTGACACAACTAGCTAAGTTACATAAGAATGAATATAGGAATCTATTCGAATTTTCGTCTTATGATACTTTCCAGTCTAGTCTCAATCGTAAATTGACCAATACTCCGTTTACTGGAAACAGAGAAAGGGTTATTCAACTCTTGGGACGGATACATGATGATGTATACGGTCCTATGTCTACAAACGCCAGGGTTGGTTCTTTGTACTTCATTACATTCATCGACGATCTCTTAAGATTCGGACATGTGTTCTTGTTGAAACGCGAGTCTGAAACTTTTGAGAAATTCAAGGAATATAAGATTGAAGTAAAGAAACCAGATAGGTAGAAGTATTAAGTCCTTCGATATGATCGAGGAGGAGAATACTTACGCATGGTGTTCCTGGAGTTTCTAAACAGAGAATGGGATTCTCTCTCTGCTTACTCCTTCGAGTACACCACAGCACATGGTGTATCGGGACGGAGGTATCACACACTATGAGATATGGTGCACTCTATGATGAGTACTGTTGAGTTGCATGTTTCCTTTTGAAGTTATGCACTTGAGAAGCTGCATACCTATTGAATGGGGTTCCATCCAAATCAGTGCCTACCACTCCATATGAGATATGGAATGGGAAGAGACCATGTCTTAAACGAGTTAACATATGGATTGTCCGGCCCATGTTGAAAGGCAAAATCCGAACAAACTCGAGGAAAGGTCAGTTCTGTATAAGTTTGTTGGATATCCCGAACATTTGCGAGGGTATATCTTCTACCACATTGAGGAGCAAAAGGAGTTTTGTTTCTCAGCTTGCCACCTTTTTAGAAAAGGAATTTCTTATAAAGAAATTAGTGGTCATGAGATAGAACTGGAAGCAGTTCCAGCTAGACAAACTAGCAGCTGATGATTTGGTAAAACAGAAGGATTCAATAGTCTCCGACAAACCTCAACCTCTCCACGAATCTGGTAGGGTTCCTCATCAACCTAAGAGATACTACGGTTTCCTCGGTGACGGTGGAAGCGAGGATTGTATCATAGTATATGATGACCCAACTAGGTTCATGCAGGACATCACGAGTGGGGACTTTGTGAAATGGTTGGATGCTATGCGATCAATGATGGAATTCATATACAACAACAAGGTATGACTTTGGATGTTGCATGTGAAGGGGTAAAACACATTGGGATCAAATGGATCTTGAGAAGATTCTTGGTGTGGATGGAAAGTTGAGACTTTCAAAGCTAGACTTGTAGTAAAAGGTTCTCGTCATGCAACCAAGTGTAGATTATGATGAAACCTTTTCTCCAGTAGCTATGCTTAAGTCCATCAGGATTAAAGCACGCATCGCGGAGTTGGAACATCTGTTTTAATGTGGTAGTCAAAGAGTTTTACTTCATCAAAAAGGTAGATGAACCTTGTATATACAAGAAGGTTGTAAAGAGTAAGGTTGCCTTCTACGTATTGTACAAAGATGACAAACTCTTGATAGGAAATGGTTTCCTATGCTACACTCGGTCAAGCTCTTCTTATCATGAGGATTCACCATGGAAGATCTGGATGATACCTACTACATCTTGTGGATGGTGATCTATGGTGATAGATCTAAGTGGATATTGGGAGTGTCCCAAATCAGGTACATTAACACCATACTAAAGGGGTTTAGTATGGAGGATTCTAAGCGTGGTGGTTCGCCCACTTACTTAGGAATCACTCTCTCCAAAAAGATGTCTTCGAAGACTGATTTGGAGAGAGCTCGCGTGCAAGGGATACCCTATGCTTCAGCAGTAGGCTCTATCATGTATACAATGTTATGTACCAGACCGGATGTAGCTAACTCACTAGGTGTAGTGATAAGGAATCAATCGGATCTTGGGAGAATCACTGGACAGTTGCGTAGGACATTCTTAAGTATTTGAGAAGCACTAAAGAAATGTTCTTGCGGTTTGGTAACGGTATACTCCAGTAGGAGTCCTTTACCAATTCCAGCTCCCAGAGTGATAAGGTCGACTGAAAGTCGGCCACGGGCTTTCTTTTTACCCTCAGTGGAGAGACGGTGTATTGGAAGAGTTCCAAGCTATATACAGTGGCAAACTAGACGATAAAGGCTGAATACATCGCTACCAACGATACTACCAAAGTAGATGTCTGGAAATTTCTTGTTCATGAGATGAACATGGTTCCTACTATTGAGCGTCTAAAAACTGTTATTGTGACAACAATGGAGTTGTGGTTTTGGCCTAGGAACACCGGACCCATCAGCGATCTAGACATATTCTGAGGACAGTATCACTTGATCAGGGAGATGTTTGATCTCCAAGGGATCGAGGTAAGGAGAGTTGACGCAAAGGATAACACGGCGGATCCACTCACAGAGGCCTTTCCCTAGAGATACTTTTATGGGGCATTGAGTATGAGATACTGCAACAAATAACCTTAGTGCAAGTAGGAGATTGTTAGTTATATGTATGCCCTAGAGACCATTATTATACATGTGATATATATTATAGTGGATGCTTGGACATATATAGGGAGGACTTTCTTGCTCGACATGATAGTATGCTATCTGGTTGCTCTTTATCTTAACATGTACACTTATTGTCTCTCTATTACATGTTGATAAAGCCCTTAGGATGTGTACTTGATTACCAGGATTATGATGCAGATCATACTAGTGGGGCAGAGGTAGTCGGTAAGTACATCCTTCAAATGTTCCTAGTCGTGGGAGTATCGAGACGGCGCATCGATATTTCAGAGTAGACTAGCGTATACGCTTCTCGACCAATGTGGTGGGCGATGGATGATCCCATATCCATTGGTGTTTGATATCAGAGATGGTATATGGGTGCTCAGTGGAGACTGGGTACACTGAACGGACTCGCCGAGAACTCCAAGATGGTATTATATCTATCGTCGGATAGCAGTTCTCTAGTGACACCGGTACAGGTTCGTCTGTCGACCCGAGATCGTCATAGAGTCTTATGTGATTCCTACTGTGCTTTGATTTCCACCTTACCACGTTCAAGAGATCGTTCAAAACGGTGGTTTTTGGGTACAGTCCCGAGTCACATGGATGCAATGAGCGATAGGAGGGGATTTCGTCTCTCCCAGTATTGGGGTTGATGTTGCGCTATGCTCGATTGGCCGTAACAAGAAATCCCTGGCCAGGGTTGCTGAGATCTACTGGTAAGTGTTATCAGAAATTTCTCGAACCGTTATGGGCCTCACATCGGCATGACTTATCAGGCTGTTAGTGTCTGACGTTTACCACTCCCAAGCTATGATATGCGATATATCAGAAGAAGAGACCGGACTGTACGGTAGTGTTACTGATTGGACTCGCAGGAGTATGAGCAGGCTTGCTTGTTGATCTTATGATCGCTCAATACCCAAGTGGTCGTTACGTTAGCAGACTGCTTGCGGCTTGTGGGTGACTAATATGATCACCACCGACTGCCTACGTATTGACGAGTCTTTAGAGTCCTACACAGAGGTTTCCTGGCTCAGGAGAAACGAAGTAGGAGCACAAATGTGATATGTGCGGGACCGAAATTAATACGAGTATGTGATACCGTATTCTATTCTCGCGATATGTGATATCGGTCGGTTATATGAGATATAGCCGGGTTATCGAATCAAGTGTTGATTCGATAAGATGATACAAATGATATTAGTCAGTTATATGTGATATAGCCGGATTATTAAATCAAGTGTTGATTTAATAATTTAATGTATAATTATATATTTGTTACATTGAATTACATTAACTAATATTAGCTCACTTAAACATTTCTTTTTCTCACTTTAATATACATATGTGATATATGTTATTGTGTCATGGTTGTTGATATATACAACATGGGTGTATGAGACTCACACCATGCTCTTGATAATTGAAGGTTTTTATTTATTTTAGTAATTCACAAATTGGTGGAATTAGTCATGGTTGAAGCTTGTAGAAGCTTGTAGTGTCCTTTGACTTAGTCCACTAATTTGTTTTATTTAAGATATTTATTAACCTGACCATTATCATTAGCCATAGTTTAGTCTCTACATGAGTTAGTATATGATACAAACTCACTCATGGTTGCTATTCTCACCTCATGAGTTTCATTCTCTTCTCCACTTCATCTTCTTCTTCCTCAAGAGAAAGTTTTCTAGCTTTTCTCAAGTTGAAGAAATATTGTGAGAAAAATAAATCTAAAGTGAGCAAAATTCCTACTTCATCATCCTCTACTAGATTAGCCATTTATTTTAGGGTGTTTGCTTCACTAATTCCATATTAGTGAAGAGGTAGCTTGGGTTAGTGTCTCCTCGACGTAGATCATCTTCGGCCTCAAAGACTTCAAGCAAGCTTGTTCCTTTCATCTTGTGGAGCCTTTCTAGAGTCCGGGAGTTCACTACTTAGAGCGAACGGACAACTATATGGAGCTATTGATGTGAAGGACCGGTCTACAAAGGTTGTATTCCTTATTCACTTAGATGTATTGATGTTTACATGATGTTTCATCTAATTCTCTAGTTAAGATTCCAAGGTTAGGGATGTTTAGCATGGCAAATTTTTGAAAACGGCATGGACGATGCCTCCCGAAACCTTGCTGTAGTGCTAGGCATCCCTACAGAATCTTCAAACCCCAATAACTTGATAAGTCTTGCCGATGTATGGCCTATAACGGTACGAGAAACTACTGATAACACTTACCGGTAAATCTCATCAACAGCCCTGGCCAGGGACTTCCTGTTATAGCCAATCGAGCATAGAGCAAAGAGGCTGTCTGGATGAAGAAGTTCATAGATGAATTCTTTGGATATCCTACAAATTTACAAAGAACTGACCTTGCCTCGAGCTTTTCTGGATTTTGCTTTTTGACATAGGCTGGACAACCCCATATCTTAACTCGTTTAAGATACGGTCTCTTTCCACTACATATCTCATATGGTGTTTTAGGCATAGATTTTGATGGAACTTGATTCAATAGGTATGCGTCTGTCTCAAACGCATAACACCAAAATGAAATAGGTAACTCAGCAGTACTTATCATAGAGCGCACCATATCTAATAGGGTGCGATTCCTCCGCTTCGATACACCATTGTTCTGTAGTGTATACGGAGGAGTAAGCTGAGAGAGAATCCTATTCTCTTTTAAATAGTCACGGAATTCCGTGCTCAAGTATTCTCCTCCCCGATCAGATCGAAAGATTTTAATACTTTTACCCGTCTGGTTCTCAACCTCGTACTTATATTCCTTGAATTTCTTAAAAGCTTCAGATTTGTTATTCAACAGGAAGACATGCCCGAATCTTGAGAGATCATCGGTGAATGTAATAAAGTACGAGGAACCATTCCTGACATGTGTAGACATAGGACTGCATACATCACTATATATCGGTCCTAAGAATTCAGTAACTCTTTCTCCATATCCAGTAAACAGAGTTTTGGTCATCTTGCCTTTGAGACATGACTGGCAAGTTTCATAAGATGTAAATTCGAACTGATTCAAAAATCCATCTTTATGTAACTTAGCTAGTCGTGTCGCATTGATATGATCTAGTCTACAATACCACAAGAAGGCTTCGTTCGTTTCTGAACTTTTTTCTTATGTGTGTTCTGTATATTTAGAACTGTAGTTTGATTCAAAACGTATATACCGTTACACAACGTACCAAATCCAATCAACACTTGATTTAGAAAAATATTCATAACATTATCCTCTAGTGTGAAATTATATCCTTCTTCAGTTAGCAAAGAAACCGATATAATATTGCACATCATCTTTGGTACGTAGTAACAAGCGTTCAGAATCAATGTATTACCAGTTGGTAACACTAGGTGATATTCGCCAACTGCTTTGCCTGCAACAATTGCACCATTCCCTACTACTAGAGACTTATCACCATTTCCTAGTTCTCTACCTTTTTTTAGCCCATGTAACAAATTACATATGTGGGATCCTGATCCGGTATCCAATACCCAGAACGTAGAGCAAACTGAGAAACAGTTCTCGGTTATAAACACACCCGAAGACGATGCATCAACATGCTTATTCTTCATTTGGGTGGCGTGTGAATCCTGATATTCCCCTATTCCTTACTCAGACTATGACAATCATAAGAATAAGCGGAACCAATGTTCCCTAGCTTAGTATAATAAGCGGGTTCGGTCAATACATCCATATTATTATCTTGATTAAAGCATGTCATTGGTCACTACCTGGAGAGAGAGAAGGAAGGAAACACTTTAGCGTGTGCTCTCGTAAGATTAAATTGGTTATTATCTTATCTAATCAGGATGGCTCCCACTGTTTTTATCAAATCTTCCTTCAAACCTTAAAAGGAAAGATTAGTCGGGATTAATTACACCCTGCAAGTTCTCCAATCGTTCGGCCAGGCAGGTATTGGTACTCCGAGGGAGTCTCCCAATGCATTCGTGTCACGCCCCGCTTCCAAGTATACGGCGAAGGGGACGCGACTGGTCCACTACGTATATACTCAGAAGTATATACGCTAAGCGTATCTAAGCAATATAAAAGTAAATACACAAAAGACAAGATATAATAAAAACAGCAACTTTTATTTATTAACATTCTTTTGTACAATGCATGAAAAGGAAATACAACTGAAATAAAACGATTCCTAAACAATGGCATAACAGGAAATGAAAAGTACTGAATGGAAAAGTGTACAATGAAGCTAAAGTGCTGCATCTACGGCAAACTGCTCCAAGTCTTCTGCAGATGGCTCGATCTCTACCGGGTCCAAACCACCTGACGACATTCAAAGAAGAAAGAAATAAAATGTCATCAGCGAACAGGTCGCTCGGTAAGTCCCAAAGGTAAGAGAAAAGTAGAATAGACAGAATAAGAAAATATCTTTTAAAGTTATATAATATTGCTGTAATGTTGTGTTAACGCAGTTGTTTGTAGCTTGGTACAGAAAGATACCGGTGTATATGAGAGGGGTCTCTATATGCTAGAGACCAGAGCAAACGGAATGTACAAGGAACCGTTAAGCCACGGTACAACAGCAACGAAATATAGATTAGGTGTATTAATCTTACCGCCTCATGCCACTTTTAACACCTTCTGTACCAATCTACCCCTTAAACCCCGTAGTATTTTAATTGTATTGTTTTGTACTGTAAATTGAATTGAAAGTATAATTGAAAGACTGACCGAAACCATGATATCAGTAAATGGATGTATCCGTAGAATCATGTAAATGGAATAACTGGAGAACCATGTAAATGGAATATATATATATCCATGGTTAGGTTCAGCCGAGTTGTATAGATTGATAATTGGATTCATGAATTCATGTGTTCATATTGAATTGGAATACTGTAGATTGTAGATTGTACTTGAATCATATTCAAGTCAGATATAATCAGACTCAAACCCGAGTCAGACAATTAGAAATGTAAATCAAGTCTTGATTATTTCTTAAACCTATAATTGCTAGGGTCCTTAGGGTAATTTATAAAACTTGAGGTGGTTTTATGTAAAAATATTTTTATATACTTCTCAAAATACAGCTCAAGTATTCATTATTCGTCTTTAGAGTTATAATGAATGTGGATTTTATATTGTGATATTTCTAGTGAAAATATCCTAGATTCATAATTAAAGGTATTTATTTATAATATTGATTTATTTGGAATTCATGGTATTTTAGTGTAAAATTCGTTCTTGTGATTTTTAGAAAACGTTGGAATATTTATATCATAACAAAATAGATATTCTAATGATAAATATTCATATATTTATACAAAAATAATTTTAAAAAATATTTTATATTCTAGAAAATCTCATTTTCTTAAGATGTCGTATTTTAAATCCTTCGAGACCGAACGCTCCTTGCGGAGGTCTGAATCTCGCACTACTAAGCCCGAGGATGTGCGATAAACTGCACCATCCCGAACGTGTTCCATAAAATGGGTTGTAGCGGTGCTTTGCAAAGATTGTAAAATACTAAATCCTTTAGAAAACGGTTTTATAAAGTAAATGGTATTTATTTGTAAAAATATCAATTTTCCATATTCTATGTTGTAGGGTCTCCTAAGTCAACTAGACTATTTCTAAATGGTCTAAACGAAAAGTTGTGAGATACCTCAAATCGCCTCTTCACCGCCAATTGGGGCCAGGTAAGTACAAGTGAGGAAAGGAGGGATCCGCTCACGAATCACCGTGAGACGGGCCTTTTAAAGTTACCTTTCTCACTTGCCTAGCCTAAACACCACAAAGTCAGGTTTAGATAAACGACCGATGTCCACAACTTATCGTATTTTCCTAATAAGTGGTACTTCTTTAAAAAGTGTATCAAAACTAAATCTTTTAGAAATGGTTTTAATAAGTATATGGTATTTAAATGAAAATGCTTGTTTTCTCGTATTCTAAGGTTTCAATGGTATCGTGTTAGGTTGTATGTAAGTGTGTGAGGAGGTAGGTCGTTAGCTCGTGATCTACTTTAAATGTATAGCAAGTTTGATGGGTTAAATGAAGGATTGAAACAATGTGGTATTTAAGTGAAAAATACGATAATTTGAGAAAGCTATCATTTCATGTGATGAAACTTGTTCAAATTGTTTAATTAGTGTTTAGTAGTCAACATGAGGAAGTTTAAGTATGATTGTATTAGTGAGGAGTGGAATTTTATAGAAAAACGAATCGGAAATCGGATTTGTTCCGATTCCGTCTGGTTTTGTAAATCCGTATTTTGAGAATGGAAAAGAGAGATAGAAAAGGGACTTATGGGTTTTAGATTAAACAAGGGAGTGAGAGGGAACTAAAGAGATCGCCGATGTATTGCGTCGTCGCCGATAGTTCCTAAGATGATCGCCGGATGTTCCGCCGGAATTTCGTCGGAGCTTCGCCTCGAGCTCGTTTTCAAGGTACACAAGATCTCTTGAGAATTTATGAGAGAGTGGGCTCAGGATTTTAGGGTCAGAGGGTAGAGAGTAGGGGGTGTATTTATAGGGTAGGCTAAGGTTAGGGTAGATGAAAGGTTAAAATGAAAAATATGATAAAATGTATTAAAAATGTATTAAAAGTGGAGTAATTGGGGTTTTAAAAGAGCTCTGGAAATGGTCTGAGGCTGAAATTTTGCAGGTGCATAGAGAATATGAAAAGACACAACTTTCATGTTGGGGCCGTCGCCGGAATCGCCCGACTCGGCCGTGACTCGGTCTGAGGACGGAGTCAGACCGAGTCAAGGCCGATTTGGCCGATTCTCGGCCGAGTCAGGCAGCTGGGATCCTCCCCGACAGTTTATCTAACCTCTGGAAATGTTACACTTTTGGGTGTAGTGGGTTTTTTGTGAGATATGCACGTGTAAACCCTTAGTATTCTAAAGGTTTTAAAAAAAATAAATATTAAAAATAATGTGGTGTATGGGATTTGAACTCTGGTGGCTTGGTTCAGCAGTGCAAGGTATTACCAATGAGCCACAAGCTCCTTCTTGTAATTTTGGAGCTAATTAATTACTTAAAGTAATAACAGTAAATGTAAATACCCCAAGTATACATTAAATTTTAAAGTAAATTTTTGTACACTAAAAATAGAGTTGTTACAGTCTACCCTCCTTACAAAATTTGTCCTCGAAATTTACAACTTTTATTTGAGGACTAGTTTACAAAGAGGTGAGGATATCTTGCACGCATTTCATCTTCCCTTTCCCATGTAGACTCTCCTGGAGTGTCTTTCCTCCACATCACTCGGACCAAGTTAACTTCTTTGTTCCGAAGTGTCTTCACTTTCCTGTCCAGGATCTCCACAGGCTGTTGCTTACAAGACAAGTCGGGCTGTATAGTGAGCTCAGAATGATCAAGAACATGGCTGGGGTCACTCACATATTTTCTGAGTTGGGATATGTGGAACACATTATGCACTCCTTCTAATGAGGGTGGAAGCGCTAAGCGGTATGCCACTTCACCGACTCGTTCGAGTATGTCGAACGGTCTAATGTATCTCGGACTTAATTTACCCCGTCTTCCAAATTGGATCACTCCACGGTTCGAAGATATCTTCAGGAATACGAGAGGGGTCTCTATATGCTAGAGATCAAGGCAAACGGAATGTACAAGGAACCGTTAAGCCACGGTACAACAGCAACGGAATATAAGTTAGGTGTCTTAATCGTACCGCCTCGTGCCACTTTTAACACCTTCCATATCAATCTACCCCTTAAACCCCGTAGTGTTTTAATTGTATTGTTTTATACTGTAAATTGAATTGAGAGTATAATTGAAAGACTGACCGAAACCATGATATCAGTAAACGGATGTATCCGTAGAATCATGTAAATGGAATAACTAGAGAACCATGTAAATGGAATATATATATATATATATCCATGGTTCGGTTCAGCCGAGTTGTATAGATTGATAATTGGATTCATGAATTCATGTGTTCATATTGAATTGGAATACTGTAGATTGTAGATTGTATTTGAATCATATTCAAGTCAGATATAATCAGACTCAAACCCGAGTCAGACAATTAGAAATGTAAATCAAGTCTTGATTATTTCTTAAACCTATAATTGCTAGGGTCTTTAGGATAATTTATAAAATTTGAGGGGGTTTTATGTAAAAATACTTTTATATACTTCTCAAAATACACCTCAAGTATTCATTATTCGTCTTTAGAGTTATAATGAATGTGGATTTTATATTATGATATTTCTAGTGAAAATATCCTAGATTCATAATTAAATGTATTTATTTATAATATTGATTTATTTGGAATTCACAGTATTTTAGTGTAAAATTCGTTCTTGTGATTTTTAGAAAAAGGTGGAATATTTATATCATAACAAAATAGATATTTTAATGATAAATATACATATATTTATACAAAAATAATTTTAATAAATATTTTATATTCTAGAAAATCTCATTTTCTTAAGATGTCGTATTTTAAATCTTTCGAGACCGAATGCTCCTTGCGGAGGTCTGAATCTCGCACTACTAAGCCCGAGGATGTGCGATAAACCGCACCATCCCGAACGGGTTCCCCAAAATGGGTTGTAGCGGCGCTTTGGAAAGATTGTAAAATACTAAATCCTTTAGAAAACGGTTTTATAAAGTAAATGGTATTTATTTGTAAAAATGTCAATATTCCGTATTCTATGTTCTAGGGTCTCCTAAGTCAACTAGACTATTTCTAAATGGTCTAAACGACAAGTTGTGAGATGTCTCAAATCACCCCTTCACCGCCAATTATGGCCAGGTAAGTACAAGTGAGAAAAGGAGGGATCCGCTCACGAATCACCATGAGACGGGCCTTTTAAAGTTACTTTTCACACTTGCCTAGCCTAGAAACCACAAAGTCAGGTTTAGATAAACGACCGATGTCCACAACTTATCGTATTTTCCTAATAAGTGGTACTTCTTTAAAAAGTGTATCAAAACTAAATCTTTTAGAAATGGTTTTATTAAGTATATGGTATTTAAATGAAAATGCTTGTTTTCTCGTATTCTAAGTTTTCAATGGTATCGTGTTATGTTGTATGTAAGTGTGTGAGGAGGTTGGTTGTTATCTCGTGATCTACTTTAAATGTATAGCAAGTTTGATAGGTTAAGTGAAGGATTGAAACAATGTGGTATTTAAGTGAAAAATACGATAATTTGAGAAAGCTATCATTTCATGTGATGAAACTTATTCAAATTGTTTAATTAGTGTTTACTAGTCAACATGAGGAAGTTTAAGTATGATTGTATTAGTGAGGAGTGGAATTTTATAGAAAACCGAATCGGAAATCGGATTTGTTCCGATTCCGTATGGTTTTGTAAATCCGTATTTTGAGAATGGAAAAGAGAGATAGAAAAGGGACTTACGGGTTTTAGATTAAACAAGGGAGTGAGAGGGAACTAGAGGGATCGCCGATGTATTGCGTCGTCGCCGATAGTTCTTAAGATGATCGCCGGAAGTTCCGCCGGAATTTCGTCGGAGCTTCACCTCGAGCTCGTTTTCAAGGTACACAAGATCTCTTGAGAATTTTTGAAAGAGTGGGCTCAGGATTTTGGGGTGAGAGGGTAGAGGGTAGGGGGTGTATTTATAGGGTAGGCTAGGGTTAGGGTAGATGAAAGGTTAAAATGAAAAATGTGATAAAATGTATTAAAAATGTATTAAAAGTGGAGTAATTGGGGTTTTAAAAGAGCTCTGGAAATGGTCTGAGACTGAAATTTTGCAGGTGCATAGGGAATATGAAAAGACACAACTTTCATGTTGGGGCCGTCGCCGGAATCGCCCGACTCGGCCGTGACTCAGTCTGAGGACGGAGTCAGACCGAGTCAAGGCCGATTTGGCCGATTCCCGGCCGAGTCAGGTGGCCGGGATCCCTCCCGACGGTTCATCTAACCTCTGGAAATGTTACATTTTTGGGTGTAGTGGGGTTTTGTGAGATATGCACGTGTAAACCCTTCGTATTCTAAAGGTTTCAAAAAAAATATTAAAAATAATGTAGGGTATGGGATTTGAACTCTGGTGGCTTGGTTCGGCAGTGCAAGGTATTACCAATGAGCCACAAGCTCCTTCTTGTAATTATGGAGCTAATTAATTATTTAAACTAATAACAGTAAATGTAAATACCCTAAGTATACATTAAATTTTAAAGTAAATTTTTGTACACTAAAAATGGAGTTGTTACAATTCGCATGGAACTATTTAAATAACCTTGTTTCTATATGGGCATAACCCCATTAACACCTTTCTTAGACACCTGCTTGATCAGCTAATTGTAAAGTGGAAAACTCTCCCAAGAGTAACACCAGTGAGTATCGGGATCCAAATATCATATAGAAGGTATGCAATCTCATTGCAAATTTCAACACTTGAAATTCCCAATATCTATTTTTACCCCTAGCCACTTATAACCTTAACAAGGTCAACAAACCATAAGCGCTAGCCAAGTTCAACCCGTCATTTCTTGATTGAATTAAACCCATCCGTACGACCCTTAACAAGGTCAACAAAGCCATACAACTACCCTAATCCAATCGCATCACATGCGGCAGATAAGCACTAATCAGCTACCGCACACTTTGTCTTGACAAGATCAACAAATGCAACACGAATACTAAATAGCACTTATCTGGAATGACGGAGGGCTATGATTGATTTTTTAGAAAACCTTTAACGTAATGAGCTTGATATCGTTGTAGAATCTAGTGATTTGAAAAAGAAGTGTTTTTTGTAGCTTTTGCTAGTTTCGCTAAAGAGGTCACTCCCGATGAAGAGATCTTGGCTCTTTCCTCATCGAATGAGATCCTGGATATTCATCAAGGAATACTACTATACAAAGCAATAACTAGAGAAGCTATAAAAACAAAACCGAGTGGGTTGTAGTATTTGCTAGTTTTGCTAAAAAGGTCACTCCTGGTGAAGGGATCTCGGCTCTTTCCTCATAGAATAAGGTACTGGATATTCATCAAGGAATATCACTATGCAAAGCAAAAACTAGAGCTACCTTTTTAAAATTTCGATTCTACAACATCTTTAGTTTTTTTTTCTTTTAATTAATCTCATTAATGAAGTCCCATCATTAAATGTTTCCCTAAACATAACAGAAAAAGAAACGAAAATAGAACGTATGCTTATACCATCCGCATTCGCCACGGGGCCCCGTCATGCACCGTTAGGTTACTTAACTAACGGTAGAGCGGGGCTGGACTAGAGCGGGTGCAAAACATAAGCAACGTTTATTATATATATCATATATATAAATAGCATTCGTCTCACGCAGTTATATGATCACATCACAGAACCAAGTAGCAGAAGTCAACATATGAAATATTGGATATACTAGGAAGTTCGTGTTTTAAATTAAGCCAATAATGAAAAACACGGATTCCACGATCGTGATGAATAGCCAAACCTACATCCCTAGACCCCTACGAGAGCGGCAAGCAACCCTGCCAATTCTAGAGTTAGGAGACTTGGTCTCAATTCCTCAAGATGGTCTCCCACTGGACTCCATAAGCCGGTTACTTGTGCTCCCCGCCTTGGGTCTATCCTAATGCGGAAAAGTAAATAATATACATCAATGGTGACATCATCCTCAACCCGGAAGTGTCCCAATAAAAGAATATTACATACAAAAATTGAAAAACTCTCATCTCAAATAAAACCCCCGGCTATTCAACACGACGATCCAATATAACATATCACAGCAACACATAACATCACATGTTATCAACGTAAGTAAATATGTTTATCCCAAATTCCGTTGACATATAGCAACGAGATATGGGATACCCCACATATTACACTTACGATCGCAGAAAAGTAATGAAAAACTACAATAATTAGAATCCGTATTTCCTTAGACATCATAAACCCGGAACATCTCATATTCCGAATTTCATGTCTAACCTATAAACCTTGCATTTTAGTCTCAAATCGAAAACACTTTTCAATAACTTAGTCGGGCAATTCAACAAGATTCCCGACTACCCGATCGAATGCTCGTTGGAAACTTTAGTAGATGGCCGCACCCCCGATGCCGACGAAGTGCACTTAAGCGGAACACCGTGGCCGCAAGCACCCGAGTGGATGCTTTTGGCAACGGGTTCTCCTACAGTCACTTGGTCGGGGCTATGGGACGTGGCTCCCTAGTAAAGTTATTCGACAAGTATTCATGTACGATACGCGATTGTGACGGAGTTTCGATCCGAATCGAAACTTCATGGCAATCAATCAAAAGAGACTACAATACTAGATTTACAAAATACTAACTAGTTTTCACAAAACCAATTATTTTGGATTCTAAAAATTGTATCACATATCATCAAAATCTATATGACGTTAAATATTTTGATCGATTTATCGAACACCCACAAAAACCAGAGACCACAACAACTTGAGCATCATTAAAAATATCCAGAAAGTGCCTAATTTAAGAATAGAGCAGCACAAGAAAATTGGTGCCATAAATCCACAAAGTTGCGACGGAACCACGGCTAAACATGGGTTTAGGCCGCGGTTCCGCGGCCCTTTGTTGAACTTGGCGCCTCGAATTTCTTGGGGTTCCATTAAATACCCTGCATAATTTTCTGCATATTTTTAATTACGAAAATTTCAACTTTTGAAAAAATCGACAGAAACATCACATGTTTCGGTTTTGAAAAATCGATCAAACACTTTAACATCGTAAAGACTATCCCTAATGTTCTAGCTTGGCTCTGATACCATGAAAGTGTTTACTAACACCACGATAGGGTTTAAACAGGCATCACACATGCAATTTTAAAATTTTCTAGGTACTAATCAACACTAAACAAGGATCAAACTAGACTATTGGGGTTTCTATGATGATATCACAAGATTTAGACTAAGGGAAGGAGGCAACAACCTTTGAAGACCATGTCCTTCTCTTCAAATGCTCCGGGTTGTAGTCCCTACGACTCCTCGTAGCTCCACTCGAAGTTTGAACGAGCCTCCTTCGTGATCTTCGTGCCGAAAATGATTCACCCGAAGCTTCTTAAATCCAAGCTACCTCTTCACTAAAATCTCATTAGTGAAGAAAACACACTAGTTTAAATTGCTAATCTAAACTAGGATGATGAAGTAGGGTTTCTAAGCTCACTAGGAGTATACAAAACCCTATGATTCGCATCACATGTGAGGGTTAGGGTTTTTGTGTAGGTGGTAGAAAAAGATGGAGAGAACTCAAGAGAACATAAAAAATGATTAAGTGAAGAATGGCTAAGTCTCTCCCTCACTTATTGAACCATCCAATAATTTATCAAATAAAAATAGCACCATGCTTCAATAGTGAGTCAAGACCAATATAAAAATGAGCAAAGCCATGCTTCACCCATGCTCCTCATTTTCCACCTCATTTTCTATTTTCCATTTTCTATTTTCAAAAAATAGAAAATCCTATCATGCTTCATAATATATATATATATATATTATGAAGAAAATAATTAGTGAGCTAATAATATTAGTTAATATATAATTATATCAAATATAAATATATATCATATTATTAAATCAATACTTGATTTAATAATCCGGTTATATCACATATAACCGACTAATATTATTTATCTGTATATCACATTATCAAATCAACACTTGATTCGACAATCCGTTTATATCACATATAAGTTACTGTTAACAAATAACCGCCAGATTAGACTACAGTATCTCATACTCGTATTTAATCAGGCCCCCGCACATATCAACATATGTGCCCTACTTCATTTCGCTTGAACTAGGAAACTTCTGTGTGGGACTCTAAAGACTCGTCAATACGCCAGCAGTAGGTAATGATCACATCAGTTACCCACAAGCCGTCAGCGGTACTAGCTGGACGTAACGGCAAGCCAGGTATTGAGCAAACAGAAGATCAACAAGAAAGCTCGTCCAAACTCCCGTGAAGCCTGTAAGTCTATGATCCCCACCCTGGTACTTATGGGGAGGCGGAAAGAGTAAAAATCAAATTTTTATCACAAAGTAACATAGACTATGCATTAGGATCTTTGCTAAACATTAACTAACAAACTAACTTAGGGTTTTAACTACTAGGTTAGATGGTTATACCTAAGTCTTAAACTCCTTCTTCTCCTTGTTGTGAGCTCCTTAGAATGGTGTGGATGGCTCCTCCTCACCGGCTTCTCTATATCGTAGAAGATCTGCCTGAAGGCCTTTACCTTGAGCTCCTACCTCAACAATAAAGTAACTAGAGTGCTTGGCTTGCTAGACTAAGAACCCTAGAATGAGTAGAGAAGTATTTTTGTGGCTTAGTCTCAAAAACTTTTGATTTTCAACTCATGAAAGATTAAAGCTTTAAGAGAGGAAGAGGGGAGAGAAAACCATGAAAGAGAAAGATAATATGAGAATGAGAGGATAAAACTCTCATATGAGGAAATATGATAATAAAATATTAATTAAGATAATTATGATGGTGTATTGATTTGACCTTTATCATGTCACAATTAATGTTGAGCATGCTCAAAGAAAATATCTCATGCTTAACAAAAATATCTAAGTCAACATGGGTCAACAAGTCAAATGGTCAAACCAACATTAGCCATGATACAATTATCTTTAATTAAAACTATTAATCAATTTCCTCCTTCTCATTATGGTTTTGATCAAGTCAATGGTCAAAACCCTAATGAGGTGTCTCCTCCTCTGCCTCTGTCAACTGTATGTAAATACCCGTGTCCGTGTTCCGATAAACACGAATACAATGAGACTAAACCAATCCAAAATCCAATACTAGGATCCGGCTTAAACTAAAGCCCACTAGTATCTACTGCCCGAACACCAACACGCACAAGTGCGCGTATGTGAACGAACCCTGTCGTAAAACCATATGACATCTACTCATATCACCCAAAGGTGAACAACCCTCTGTAGGACTCTAAAGATTCGACACTACGCTGGCAATGTGTTTAACCACAAACCGCAAGTGGTACTACCTGTACGTAACGGTCCCCAGGTAGATGTCGATAAGAAGGCCGATGAGGAAAACCCATCTGATCTCCTATTGAGCCTGAATGTGACAATCTTCGTACAGTCCGGTCTGTTCGTCTAAGAGTATCGCATATCGGGCCTAGGGGGCGGTAAATGTCAGTCCCCTAATAGTGGTATAAGTCGTGTCGGAGTACGGTCCAAAACACCCTGAGAAACTACTGGAGTACCTACCAGTAAGTCTCACTTGCCCTGGTCAGGGACTTTGTGTAATGGCATTCCGAACACAGCGTGATATCCACCCCCAATACTGGGAGAGACGAATCCTATCTAACCGCCACTGCCTCTAAGTGCTTCGGGACTACACCCAACTACTACCTGTTTGCACGACTCAATAGAGTCATGGTAGGGTAGTAATCTAAGAATAGTTGGAACACACTTAAGGTGAAGCAGCAGTGTCAAGTTGACGGACTAAGATGTACTCATGTCACTTGGGAACTGTTAACTGATGATAGGTATAGTACCAACCAACAGTTCCCAGCGAGTCCTGTCCAGTGTACTCGTAACCTAACGAACACCTTCATACTATCTCCAGTACGACGTACTGATGGCTGTGGGACAGATCATCTCCCCTCCTGGGATGAGAAGCATACACACCAGTCTACTCTAGAGTATCGATGCCCCATCTCGATAATCCTACGACCAGGGACCTGTATAAGGATGTGCTTGTAGACTACCCAACCCCCACTAGTGTGACTGCCATCACAACGCTGGTAGTTAAGCAAAGATCTTAAGGGCTCTATCAATATGTTTCAACGATATGTTAAAAGAAACACATACACATATTAAGATAGATACAAACCAAGTAGCATACTACCATATTGAGCAAGAATGTCAATCCGTGTATATATCCCAAGCTTCCAAAATGTAATATACAAACTAGTACTATACGATAATGTCCTCTAGGGCATATCACACTAACAATCTCCCACTTGCACTAAGGCTATGTGCTGGCATATCACAGACCTATCATCTCGAATAGCCTCTCAAACTGCGTCTGAGGGATGGCTTTTGTGATTGGATCTGCAGTGTTATCCTCTGTAACAACCCTCTGAACCTCGATCTCCCGGCAATCCACGATCTCCCCGATCAGGTGATACCGCCTCAAGATGTGTCTGGACTTCTGATGGGACCCGGGTTCCTTTGCTAAAGATATAGCCCCATTGTTGTCACAATACATAGGTATTGGATCAACAATGGACGGAACCACCTGAAGTTTTGTTAAGAACTTCCTCATCCAGACTGCTTCTTTTGCGGCATCAAAAGTTACGATATACTCCACTTCCATCGTCGAGTCAGCAACGGTTTCCTGTTTGGAACTCTTCCAATAGACTGTCCCTCCATTGAGGGTAAAGACATGGCCCGACATGGATTTGGAGTCATCATTGTCACTCTGGAAGCTGGAGTCAGCAAAGGCCTCTATCTAGAGGTCTTTTCTACCGTAAACCAAGAACATATCCTTAGTCTTTCTCAGGTACTTGAGAATGTTCTTTACCGCTATCCAGTGCTTCTCCCCAGGGTTTGACTAATACCGGCTTACCACACTCAGTGCATAAGCTACATCTGGTCTGGTACACAACATCGCATACATTATAGAGCCTACCGTAGAAGCTTAGGGTATAATGGACATGCGATCCCTTTCCAAATCAATCTTGGGAGACATCTCTTTGGAGAGGGTAATTCCGTGACAAGCCGGTAAATTACCGCGCTTTGAATCTTCCATACTGAATCTTTGCAGTATGGTGTCGATGTACCTAGACTGCGAAAGTCCCAACATCCTCTTAGATCTATCACGATAGATCTGGATCCCCAGAATGTAAGAGGCATCATCCAGGTCTTTCATGGAGAACCTGTGTGACAAGAACCTTTTGACAGATTGTAGCATAGGAATGTCATTTCATATCAAGAAAATGTCATCCACGTACAAGACGAGGAATACAACGGTTCGTGCTACAATCTTACTATAAATACACGGTTCATCTGGATTTTTGATAAAGTCAAATTCTTTGACCGTCTCATCAAAACAGATGTTCCAGCTTCACGATGCCTTCTTTAGTCCATAAATGGACCTAAGCAACTTGCACACTTTCCCGTTGCTCCCACTCTGAATGAAACCCTCTGGCTGGTCCATATAGACACACTCTTCTAAATTTCCATTTAGAAAAGTGGTCTTTACGTCCATCTGCCAAATCTCATAATCGTAGAAGGCAGCAATGGCAAGAAGGATCCGAATGGATTTGAGCATAGCCACTGGAGAAAAGGTTTCGTCATAGTCCAAATCAGGTCGTTGACGAAATCCTTTTGCAACAAGTCTAGCCTTATAGGTTTCAACCTTCTATCTACACCAATCTTCTTTCTGAAGATCTATTTGCAGCCTACGGGTTTTACCCCTTCTAGAGCAATATCCAAAGTCCATACTTTGTTGGTGTACATGGACTCCATCTCGGTCCGCATTGCATCCAGCCATTTTACTGAGTCAGCGTTCTGAATGGCTTGCTGGAAGTTAGTCGGCTCATCATTATCAATGATGCAATCCTTTCTATCCCCGTCTACGAGAAAACCGTAGTATCTCTCAGGAGGATGAGACAGCCTACTACTCCTGCGGAGAGGTGTGGGATTGTCCTGTTCTTTTGAAACTTCTGGTTCCACCAAGCTTTCAGTAATAGCTTGTGGTTCTGAAATTTCTTCCAGTTCTATTGCGCTCCCACTTGTTTCTTTTTCTAAGAAATGGTGTTCCAGAAAGTGGGCATGAAGAGAAACAAAAACCTTTTGTTCCTCTGCGTGATAGAAAAGATACCCCCTGGAGTTCTTTGGGTATCCCACAAACTTACACAGTACTGAGCGTGCCTCGAGTTTGTCTGCATGCTGCTTTTTAACAAAAGCCGGATATCCCCATATCTTCAGATACTGAAGATAGGGTTTCTTCCCACTCCACATCTGATATGGAATGGTAGGCACAGTCTTGGTAGGAAATTTGTTTAAAAGATATGCAGCTGATTGTAGTGCATAGCCCCAGAATGATCGCGGTAACCCAGCATTACTCATCATGGAACATACCATATCCAATAGGGTTCGGTTCCGTCTCTCCAATACACCATTGTGCTGTGGTGTGTGTGGAGGAGTAAGCTGAGAGAGAATTCCATTCTCTTTTAAGTAATCCAGGAACTCGGCACTTAAGTATTCACCACCTCGATCAGATCTCAGTGTCTTGATACTTTTGCCGGTCTGTTTTTCCACTTCATTCTTATACTCCTGGAATTTTTCAAAGGCCTCAGATTTATGCTTCATCAAGAAGACATGTCCATACCTGGAGAAATCGTCCGTAAAAGTAATGAAATAGGAGAAACCACTTCTAGCATGTGTAGACATTCGACCACACACGTCACTGTGTATGAGTCCCAAGAGCTCGCTCACTCTTACTCCGTATCCAGTAAATGGAGTCTTTGTCATCTTTCCTTTGAAACATGATTGACAAGTTGCATAAGATTGATATTCGAATGGATCCAAATATCCTTCTTTATGTAACTTAGTTAACCTTGTCTCTTTGATGTGACCCAGTCTACAATGCCATAAGAAAGCATGATTTAATTTTGGAGACTTTCTTTTGTGTGTATTCTGGATATTGAAAATCTGCGGTTGGTTTAATACGTATATACCGTTACTTAATGTACCCGACCCAATCAAGCCATGATTAAGGTGGATGTTTAAGACATCGCTTACAAATGCAAAATCATAACCTTCTTTAGACATTAAAGATACAGATATGATATTATAAGTCGATCTAGGTACAAAATAACAGTTGCGTAAAACCAAAACATGTCCAGTAGTCAATCCTAAGTGATAATCCCCTACGGACACAGCATCCATGCTTACTCCGTTCGCAACTCTGAGGGTCATCACCCGCCTTCAAAACTCTACGGCTTCTCAAGCCCTGCAAAAAATTACAAATATGAGATCCTGATCCGGTATCCAATACCCAGAAAGTAGAGTTGATTGACAGACAGTTTTCAATTACATACACACCTGAAGCCGAAACCACAACCTGCTTCGGGTCCTGGTTCTTGGCCTTCCAAGCCCTGCAATCTTTCTTCCAGTGTCCTTTCTTATGACAATAGAAGCATTCTTCTTTCCCCGCTGTTGGTCCCGCCACTTTTGCCTTCCCCTTGGCTTCTACCTTACTAACATCGCCATTCGGTTTGGTAAGGGCCTTCTTCTTCTTTTCTTTGGCTTTCGCCTTAGATTTAGAAGAAGAAGCACCGCCAACAAATAGAGTGGGTGTTTCTCTGACTTTCTGCAGGGTGCCCTCTGCACTTCTCAACATGTTGAGGAGTTCCGGAAGTTCAACTTCTTTACCTAAAATATTAAAATTCAAGATAAACTGGGCGTAGGTGGAAGGAAGGGACTGGAGAATCAAGTCTGTGTACAGCTCATTCTCTAACGTGGTCCTAAGGTCCGCGAGCTCCTCAATGTAGCTAATCATCTTAAGGACGTATTGCCCTACAGACGTCGGCCAACCTCGCTGAAAACAGTTTCTTCAAGGTCTCGTATCTTGCGATACGGGATTTCTCTCTATATAGTTCTATAGTATGGAGAAATATGGATTCAACGTCCATATTCTCGTGCCTCCTATGATGTTCATTATTCATAGAGGCAAGCACGAGGCACTTGGCCTTCGCGCAGTCAATCTTCCAGGTCTTACGGATTTCCCTATCCGCAACACGGATTCTGGACCTGGGACGGCGGGGGCCTTAGTGGTAAGGAGATACCCCAACTTGTCATAAGTGATTGCCATTTTGACATTGCTGAAACAATCTTTATAGTTTAGCCCCATCAGTGTAGGGTTACTAGGCACTATCATAAAGGTCTACAAGGCATCAACCATGCCCGATTTAAAATTTAGACGTGCCGAACAACCCTAACCAAGATCTTAGACTAGAGATTAGGCGAAAACAAAGCAAGTAAACAACTTTACTTCTAAGAGTTAGGGATTACAACCTTTGTAGTCCGTTCCTTCACTTCTAAAGCTCCGTGTTGAGGTCCCTTCGCTGCGATCATCGAGTATCCGGACTCTAGAGAGGTTCCACAAAGAGAAAGATGCAAGCTTGCTTCCGATCTTCGATAACAAAGATGATCTATCTTGAAGAAACTCAAGCCCAAACTTTTGCTTCACTAATCAAGTATTAGCAAAGCAAACACCCTAATCTAAGTGGCTAGAATAGATTAGGATGATGAAGTAAGAATTTAGCTCTCATTTGTTTTCTTAATCTCACTCATTTTCATCACTTCATAAAAAGCTAGAAAGCTTTTCATGCAAAGAAGAAGAAGGAAGAAGATGATCTATTTCTTTTGTGATGAATAATCAATCCATGTGAGGTTAGAAATGCAACCATGGGTTAAGTATGATAACTTAACCCATGTAGAGACTTAACCATGGTGAAGGGTTGGGTTGGGTTAACAAATATCTATAGAAAATATCTTTGCAAAAAACAAAATAAAACCTTCTAGATGCTTTTAGAAAAGTTTAACCCAAATCAAACCCTAACCATGTTTAATCTCCACTAATTATGTTGCATTTATAACCATAACATGTTACAATATTATATATCACATATACAATATTTATTGTAACAAAATAAAATAATACAATTAACATATATCGCATATATATCAATATATTACCCGAGTGAGAAAAAGAATCTTTTAGTGAGCTTATATTAGTTAATGTAATTTAATATATCAAATATATAATTATACATTTAAATTATCGAATCAACACTTGATCCGATAATCCGGCTATTTCACAAATAACCGACTAATATAATCTGTATCAGTTCATCGAATCAACACTTGATCCGATGACCCGGCTATATCACATATACCCGGCCGATATCTCATATCACGAGAATCTAATACGGTATCACATACACGTATTGTTCCCGGTCCCGCACATACCATATATGTGCTCCTACTCCGTTTTGCCTGAGCCAGGAAACCTCTGTGTAGGACTCTAAAAAATTGTCAATACGCCGGCAGTAGGTGATGATCATATCAAACACCCACAAGCTGCAAGCGGTCAGCTAAACGTAACAGCCACCCAGGTATTGAGCAATCAGAAGATCAATAAGCAAGCCTGTGCATTCTCGCGTGAATCCAACCAGTAACACTCCCGTATAGTCCGGTCTCTTCGTCTAATATGTCGTATATCTGGCCTAGGAGTGGTAAACGTCAGACCCCAGTAGCTTGATAAGTCGTGTCGATATGAGGTCTATAACAGTTCGAGAAACTACTGATAACACTTACCAGTAAATCTCAGCAACCCTGGCCAGGGATTTCCAGTTATAGCCAATCGAACACAGCGCAACATCAACTCCCTATACCGGGAGAGACGAATCCGTTCCTATCGCTCATTGCCTCCATGTGATTCGGGACTGTACCCAAAAGCCACCTTTTTGCACGCCCTCTTGGACATGGTATGATGGAAATCAAAGCACAGTGGGAATCACAAAGACTCTATAACGATCTTGGGTCTACAGACTAACCTGTACCAGTGTCACCAGAGAACTGCTACCTGACGTGAGGTATAATACCATCTGAGAGTTCTCGGCGAGTCCGTCCAGTATACCCAGTCTCCACTGAGTACCCGTATACCTTCTTTGATGTCAAATATCAATGGATATGGGATCATCCATCGCCCATCATATGGGTCAAGAAGCGCATACGCTAGTCTACTCTGGAGTATCGATGCCCTATCTCGGTACTCCCACGACTAGGAACATTTGAAGGATATATTTGGCGACTACACTATCCCCACTAGTATGATCCGCATCATAGTCCTGGTAGTCAAGTACTCATCCTAAGGGCTTTATCAACATGTAACAAAGAGACAATCAGAGTACATGTTAAGATAAAGAGTAACCAAATAGCGTACTATCATGTCGAGCAAGAAAATCCTCCCTATATAGGTCCAAACATCCACTACAATATACATCGTATGTACAGTAATGGCCTCTAGGGCATACATATAACTAACAATCTCCCACTTGCAGTAGGGCCATCTGTTGCGGTATCGTATACCCAACAATCAGCTGTGGTTGAAGTATCTCATACTCAACCATCCCATAAAAGTCTCTACTGGGAAATAGGCCTTTGTGAGTGGATCCGCGCTGTTGTCCTCTGTGTCTACTCTCCTAACCTTGATCTCCCAGGAGATCAATCATCTCCATGATCAGGCAATACTGCCTAAGAATATGTCTGGATCTCTGATGGGACGGGGGTTCCTTGGCATAAGCCACAACTCCATTTTCACACATTGGCAGGAACAAAGTTCATCTCATGAACACATATATATCCAGACTGCCTCTTTGGTAGCATCCTTGGTAACGATGTATCTTGCCTTTAATCGTCTAGTAAGTCACGGTATCTAGCTTGGAACTTTTCCAACATACCGTCCCTCCACTGAGGGTAAAGATAATGCCTGCGACTGACATTCAGTCGTCCTTATCACCTTGGAACCTTTCCAGTGATTCTCCCCAGGATCTATTGATACCATCTCACTACAACTAGTGAGAATCCTAATATCCAATTAGATCTATCTCATAGGTCCATAACCCAGGATTTATGAGGTATCACCTTGATCCTATAGAGAATCTTTGTGATAAGAGGAGATCGACCGAGCGTAGCATAGGAAACTCCTTCCCTATCAAGAGTATGTCATCCACGTACTCTACGAGGATCACCACCATACTCCCTACTACCTTTTTGTATATACTTGGTTCATCTACCATTTTGATGAAGTCAAACTCTTTGACTACCACATCAAAACAGACGTTCCAACTCAGCAATGCCTGATTTATCACATAAAACATCTTGCACACGTTTCCGCTGCTCCCACTGTCTACGAAGCTCTCTAGCTGTGTACTTATAGACGCTCTTTTCCAAAACATCATTTAGAAAAGCAGTCATGACCCCAACCACCAGATATCGTAGCCATGGTATGTAGCAGTGGCAAATAGGATCTGGATGGACTTAAGCATAACTTTGAAAGTCTCAACTTTTCCATGTACACCAAGTAATCTTCTCAAGATATACTTGCTCATGATGGGGATTTAAACCTTCAGATAAAGCAACCAAAGTCCATACTTTGTTGGTGTATAAGGATTCCATCTCAGATCACTAAGCATCCAGCCATTCTTACAGAGTCCCCACTCCTGATGGCCTGCTCGAAACTAGTTGGGTCATCATTTCATGATGCAATCCTCGCTCCCACTGTCATAGAGAAACCGAAGTATCTCTCAGGTGGATGAGGAACCCTACCAGATCGGCGGAGAGCTGAGGTTCGTTAGAAACTATTGAATCCTCCGGTTCTACCAAATCATCAGCTGCAGTTTGTATAGCTGGAACTCTTTCCAGTTCTACCTCATGACCACTAATTTCTACACAAGAAATTCCCTTTCACTGGCATGCTGAAAAACAAAAACACCTTTTGTTCCCCAGTTTGGTAGATGATATTCTCTTGCGAATGCTTGGGATATCCAACAAACTTCCACAGAACTGACCATTGCCTCGAGCTTGTCCGTATCTTACTTTGAAACATAAGCCGGACAACCCCAATTCTTAACATCTTTAAGAGATGGGCTCTTCCCATACCATATCACATATGGAGTGGTAGGCTTCTGATTTGGTTGGAACCCTATTCAATAGGTATGCAACTTCTCAAGTGTATAACCCTAAAAGAAAATAGGCAACTCAGCAGTACTCATCATAGAGCACACCTTATCATATAGGGTGCGACTGCTCAGCCCCGATACACCGACGTGCAGTGGTGTATTCGGAGGAGTAATGCTGAGAGAGAATCTCATTCTCCTTTAGAATAGTCCAGGAATTCCGTGCTCAAGTATTCTCCTCCTTGATCTCATCAAATCACATAATACTTATACCCATTTTTGGTTCTCTACTTCTAACTTATATTCATTGAATTTCTCAAAAGTTCCAGACTTGTGTTTCAACAGGAACATATGTCCGGATCTTGAGAGATAATCGGTGAATCTAATGAAGTACAAAGAACCGGTCTTGGCATGTGTAGACAGGGGACCTTCATACATCAGTATGTATCAATCCCAAGAGTTCACTAACTCTTTCTCTATTTCCAATAAACGGAGCTGTGGTCATCTTATCTTTGTAACATGACTGGCAAGTTTTACAAGATGTAAATCCAAACTAATTTAAATATGCATCTTTATGTAACTTCATCTAGTCAGGTCGCATTGATATAACCTAGTCTACAATGCCTCAAGAAGGATTCGTTCATTTCTGAACTCTTCCTCTTGTGTGTGTTCTGTATGTTAAGAACTGTGGTTTGATTTAGAACGTCTATGCTTTTAGATAATGTGCCTGAACCGATCAACTCTTTGTAACCCTTCGAAAATCGTTTAGGCAATTTTTCGGTAATCGGCTAATTTTTCGGCTTTTTCCGTAAAAAGTCAAAATATGTATTTTTCATTGTAGACCTAATTATACAAAATTTAGATAAGATATTATTATAATTTTGTCACTAAAATGTCACTTATAATTTTCTAGTTAAATAAAAAAAAATTCGTAATTAATTATTTTTTTTATTATTTTAAGCTTTTAAAAATACATTTAATTAGTGATAAATACAAATTTAATTGGGTAAATTATATTATTAGGAACCATAATAACTAAAATTTAGTGTAATAAAAAAAAATTTAGCAAACATTTCATGTTTGGTTGCTTTTGGAAAAAGGGGTTGAAAAATTGAAGGAAAAAGGGGTTTTTTTTGTAAAGTTTGATGTGAAAGCTTTAATTGCACCAAATGAGACATTCCTCATAGAATTTTCTACACTTTTCCCCTTCTCCCTTGCCCTCTCCAGCTCTGGCCAAGAGCTCCTCCAACAGCACCAATTTTTTTTCCCATTCTCCTTCCTCAAAAATTCATGCAAAATCCACAAAAATCCATAAAAATTCACAATTTCCTTCTCACTTTAAAACCAAAACCCTAATCCTCCCAAACCCTAATTTGTTTGAGAAGAGGAGAAATAAGACATCTTTGGAGGCTAAGTGCAAGAGATTTCCAACTTGGGAGGTATAAGTTTTAAACTAGTTGTTAAAATTGTAGTTTAAATAAGCTAAATTAGATATTTAAAGTATGAAATTTGGTTATTTTTGCTTGCTAATGAATTTCAAGAATGGGTTTTGATGTTGAGTTAGGGTTTGAAACATGGTTGTAAAAATTAAGTTAGGGTTTTGGTTATCTAATTGATTAGAATGGTTAATTGTGTAATGATATGCTTGCTAAATCGACAAATTGCGATGTTTGTATCGAATCGGCTAGAAAATTGCTTGCTAGATTTTTACGAAAATTAGAATGCGATCAAATTGCGTTATGTTAGCGATATAATTAGCTTCGTATAGGACTATTAGAGTGCACGAACGCGGGGTTTCGTCTAGTCGGGTTGTAGTTTTGTCGATTTCCCCGAAATGACGATTCTAGTTAAAGGATTGCGATTTTCGTGCGTTTTTCCGCGCACCGAGTGCATGCTATAATCAATTCGAGAGCGTTGATAATTGTATATTGTGACTTGCATCGTTTTAGGTTTTGTAATCTTATACTTGGTGTTGTGCAAATATAGGATCGGTCGGAGAAACTTCGGACACGGCGCGAAAAGGCAAGGCGGTGGCCGGAACGGATTAGCGGGGATTTCTGGTGAGTAGATATATTCATCTATGGGGGAATCGTCTGGATGGCACGAGGCGCCCCCCTAGTTAGGATTACCCTACTTTTTACAAGATTATATTGTTAGTTAGCTTATCCATTCATGTACACTGCATACCCTTATAACGAACAGTATGTTAAATTGCATGGACATTCATCTCTACCTATGCGATATCATTTCGTAGGACACGAACACCTTACCATTGGCATATGTTGCACGCGCACTATTCATGTGACACACACGCCTTGGTAATTGGCATGCCACGTGCACGATAGAACCTTTTTATCTTAATATCATCACCTGCATTCATACTTGATATATGAAACTGCATCGCATGCACATATCTCGCATCATCATCATATTTACATAGAACTCTAGCCAAAATTTACATCATACACATTGATATCATAGACATTTGTCATATATATAATATGTGGACATTATGATTTTCTTGATGATTTCAGTTTTTCTGCGATTTCTGGATTTTTGGGGAAAACCGCAAGAATTTAACAAAACCTTATATTTATCATTTTCAAAACAAAGTTGCGGTTTTCTCGTGATGTATGTGTCGTCCACCATGAGTTTTTCATGTTTTCTGTTGGATTTCGAGACCCGATTCGAGGAGTGGATGAACCGTCTCGGGTACATGGTGGGCCCGGTATGGTACCCCGGGGCAAGAAGATCGAGTTGTAGACAATGAGCCTGGCAGGGGAAGACTACCTACCGGTGATGTCTGGCGCGGCGGATATCCGGAGGATACCGACCGTTGTCGTGAGATTTATGATATGGGCCGATCCGGACTGACGGAGCCCGATATTGAGACAGATATGATTCCTATTTGGTGTCGATGCTTGACATGGGTTTTCAGATGATTTCTTGATGGTATTTAGCTATTATACAGATATTCATGTTCTAAAGTTAAGAATTCAATACCCTTAGCATTTAAAACACTTAAAGACTTAAAATGACATTGCATACCTGTGCATGCATACTAGAGATATTATATCACATATGGACATGCATGTTGTGGTGCATTGCGTGCATTCTTACGATTGCCTTATTAGATGTCATATTTACTCACGAGCTGGCAACTCACCCCCGTTGTGCCACAGTGTCTTGCAGGTCGGACCCGTCAGTCTCTTAGCGGCGGGCTATCTTATCATCAGTTCCTTTTGCTCAGACTCGCGACATCGCCCGTAGGTGGGTTGCGAGTATACTTTAGTTCTTTTTGCTTTATCATTGTATCTAGTATTCTCCATCTACCACTTGTATTGTATATGCGACCTAGTGATGAGACTGAGAGATTTGTATATTTGTGGTTTCTTTTGGGTCGAGCTCACTTGAGCCGACGTGTGTTTTCTGGTATTTGCATTTCTTTTATGCTCTTTTTCTTGATATTACTATTATATTGCATGTTGTTGTGATCCGCCTGGGGCGAAGAGCTAGCTCCCGCTTGGGGATGCCATTTTATGTTTACAGGTTTATTATCTTGTTGTACCCATTTTAGGGGATAGAAAATACAGGGGAGACTCTGCCGAAATTTTCTGAAATTTATGATGTTTTTAAAAAGGGATTCTTTGCAACTTAATTGATTTGAAAAAAGAAAAATCATTTTCATTAAGGTTTTCCTTCACTCTCTTTTGATTTTGGTTTAGATTTTTCTGGGCTTTGGCTGACTTAGGTTACGGTACGCCTTTAGACGTCTCGTAATCTAAGTGCCAGTCACGTTCCGTACCTTCGGGTCGTGACAAAGTTGGTATCAGAGCGTAGGTTTTACCTTTCTGAGTGTAGGACGACCTTGGTAGATGGAGTAGGTGACTTAAGCAGAGTGGCGTAGCGTGGGTATGATCCGCGGCATACTTACGATACGGTACTCCGCCTAAGTGACCTTAGGACATAATTGCTTGTATTTCCTTTCGTGATTCCTTGCATCCCTTGATCCAATTGCAATGTCCTTATCAGTTCTATTTCTTATTCCAGCTTCGATGCCGCCAAAGACTACGAGAGCTCAGCGGGCTGCCGCTAGGGATGAGATTCGGGCGGGCCCGTCTGAGGCGAGGATCGAGCGGGAGGATACTCCTACCCCTCAGGGTCCTACTGATCCGCCTTATCCAGACCGTATTGCCAGATTAAAGGCCGGCATGCAAGAGTTGCGGCAGATGATAGGATCTTTAGTTGAGTCCAGCCGGGCACAGAGATCCGAGGACGTTCCTTCCACCGCACAGACCACGATCGTACCTGCTGCACAGATGGTCACTCCTGCTGCTACTACGGAGACTATCCCTGTTTCACTACAGGAGTTCATGAGATTGAGACCTCCAGCTTTTACCGGTACAGATGCGACAGAGGACCCACAGGCATTTCTCGATAGGATGGCACGGATTGGCCATTCGTTGAGGTGTTCTGAGGATAGATTGGTGGAGTTTGCGAGTTTTCATCTGGAGGGTCTTGCCCAGACATGGTACGACTCAGTAGAGAGAGGCCGTGCTGCAGGTCTACCTTCTATGACCTGGAATGAGTTTACATCTGCATTTCTTGCCCGTTTTCTTCCGGAGAGTGTCTGAGATGCTCGAGCCCGTAGTTTTGAGTCTTTGCGCAAGACTCCTGGGATGACAGTGTCGGAGTATGATATACAGTTTACCCAGTTGTCTCGATATGCTCCGTACCTAGTAAACACAGAAGAGAAGAGGATAAAGAGGTTCGTGCGAGGGCTTGATACACAGCTATTCCTTGCCATCGGCACCCAGCACTTTGATACATACGCAGCCGCGATGGATGCAGCCTTACTTCTGGAGGAGCGTATTTCTGAGACTCCGGTCGTTTCTGGGCCGAAGAGGATCCGTACTGATACGCCAGCTCAGCGGCAGATGGGTAGACACCGCGATAGATTATTTCCAGGAGATGGTGGAAGCAGAGGATTGAGACGAGGTCAGTTATTTGGCTCATATCCACAGACCCAGCAGTCATCTCCAGGATGTTTTCGGTGTGGGAGTCAGTACCACCGTATCAGAGACTGTACCATGGGACGTCAGGGCGCGGCGACAGTCCCGCATGTGACTTTACCACCTGATTGTAATATTTTCTGACGTGTATATGTAAAAAGTAACGACAATCAAAAAATTATATTGACCGCAATCAAACTACGGTGTCGGATGTAGTTAATGAATGAGTGCGGATCGTCCACAGGGATTGCACAATTCAATTGTATTTTGATACGTTTGAAATGAAATGTTAAGCAACAATAAACGAAAACATGATTCAAGATATGATTTGTATTCGAGTGTCACTATTCTTTACTCAAGAATCAAGAAACTATAAACAATCAAGAATCGGTAGTTTTGATAATATTTCCAATCAATAATCAAGAATATAAGTGAGGCTCGTAGGAATCGATAGGATCTTTAGACGTGATGTAATCTAAAGGGTATCGTGTTCTTGTCCTTCGAAGAATTGATACTAGATCAATGGTGATCGACGAGAGTTAGGGTTTTCTTGATGAAATTAGGGTTTCATCTCTTAACCCTTGTTCTTTCGAGGATACCATTTATATTCTAGCCTCTAGCAATTTCAAGAAACGATCGGAACTCCCCAATCTCGAGCGATGTCGATCAAGAAAGCATCGCAACGAATTGGGTCGTCGATTCTTGAACTTGCTAGGGTTTACAAACTCGTGGGATTCAAGAATCGATTACAAATTTGTTACATCATCATACTAAAGATCGTCTCGACTTCTCGACGAGCGGAGTTTTATTCACACATCACCACAAAGACAATATTCAAGAATAGTAATGATAACATGATGCGGAATTTAAAGAAAACAAGATAAAAGAATATCACCTTTTATTTAATCAACAATTTCAATACATTCTTTCAAGAATCTACAAGAAGAAGAAATCGATCGTTGACTCGGCTTCGCTCGTCTCCGTGGATCGTGGATCTACTTTGATCTCTTGCCCGATTGAAGATCGGCTCGGCTCATAAAAGGGTTGAAGGCATCTTGCTTGGCTTGCACTCAAGAACTTGAATTGTGGTTGGAATTAGGGTTAGGGTTTCCTACAAGCTCTCTCACTAAACTTGAGGAAGAGGGGATGAAGAAAGAGATTGATTTTTCTAAGCTCTCCAAAGTTGAATAGTTTTTCTAACATGTGAGCCTAGGGTCTTATTTATAGAACTCCCAAACCCTAGGTTTAGGTTTGAATTAGAACTTTCCCTCCCAAAGTTTGTTGAAGAGTTTCTAGAAGGAGTTTGTTAGGAGTTAGCTTAGGGTTTAAGCTAGGGTTTAGGGAAAGTTCTAGAATGATTAGGCTAGTTTAGGTGTTTGCTGATCTGGTGGAAGTATCTGGAATATTCTGGAAGTTTGTGTGCATTATTGAGCTGTAGCCACTGAAACAGGAGTTTTGGTGAAATTTGAGGAGCTGATGTCCTGGGCCCGCCGTGCAACCGCCGCACAATGTGCCTCTAGGCCGCGCTTCCGCCGCGCATTATTGGCCTTGGGATCTGTGCCTTCTTCTGCTGCTTGGTACTGCTGTTTGGACCTTTCTTTGATGTTTAGAATTTCAGTTTCCCTTCTGTGTTGATACCAGATTTGAGTTCAGTGAGTTTACGAGCGATTGTAATGGTCGAGCACGCTTCTCTTTTCCTGCATAGACTTCGAAACACGGGTTGCAAGATATAGAAAATATGCCATGTAATGCAATGCAGTCAATTTCCCTAGAAATGCCGGTTTTAAGGTCGAATACATGTAATCTAATATTTTGCGACCGATTTGCTAATATGTGAATTATGAATACCGTATACTTCTATATGGATGCAAATGATGAGGAAATTGCCGGTTAAAATATGCAATATTTTCGACTGATCAAATACCCCCAAACTTAATTTCGATCGTCTCGAGAGAATGTTTTATTAAAAAGAGAAGGAGAAAATAAAGAAAGAGAAAAACTAACTAGCACACTTTCGTAGGCAACACGATTGCACTGAGCATGTGCAACAAGCCTTTAAACCTCTAGGTGTCCCTAGTAGGAGGAGTGTTGTCTCCTGAGGGTTTTCAGCGGATTGCACCCACAAAATCCAATAATAAAAGCAAGATCATGAATATTACATTTAAAGAAGAGAATCGTAAAAGAAAAGCTTTGAAAATTAGGGTTTCCAACTAAGCTAGCTTTTCGGTTGTCATGAGCCCTATCTTAATGGTCATGAAAAGATGTTAGAAATCACGTCCTCCCTCAATAAAACATCGTCTTATTCTTCATTCCTATCTTTATTCCAAACATCGATCATATCACCCTGCGTGTGTGTAAAGACATCCCTACACCCGGAGAATTCAATTCAAGCTATCATACCCTTGCCCATCAGCCTCAGTACTTCTTGGCAAACGAGATTGCTTACACACTTTCATGCGACCGTTAATACTTCTTGAGGTACTAACCGACCGATTACTAATGTGCTTGCATGCTTGGTGTATTTTCCTCGTCTTGCACCACCTCAGGCATAGCAGTGACTCCCAGACCAGTTGACCTTGGGGCACTAGGTGAAGAAGCACCCTTTTGCTATATATTTTTATTGCCCTCGGTGATAACAAAACCAGTATCCATTTTTCTCACCACTTTAAAACACATATATTTTTTTTTCATACTTTTGGCTTTAAGACAAGAGCATTTCAAGGTATCCTCTACTATCCCAGGCTTCAAGACGTGTGTAAGTGCGAATAGCAGGGTAGCCACGTTCAAAATGTTTGGCTTCCAGAATAAAAACTATTTTTCAGACTTATTTTTATCCTCAGATTAGTGACGTCCTTCATCTTACTAACCCTTGGGACAACGGCTCATAACTACTTATTACTAGTTCGTATAAGAAAACTTCTAATTTTCTTGGTTTTCTAAAATTTTTCCAATCTCATGGATGTAATTTTTCACTATCTAAACTTTCATTATCTTATTTATATACAAAAAGGTGTAAATATTAAAATTATTTTTATATTTGAAAATTTTTAAATTTTTATGGGTTTTGAAAATTTTTCAATTTTTATAGATTTTTAAAAGAAATGTTTTGTTTATAGATTTTTAAAAGAAATGTTTTGTGCTTATGAAGATGATATGCAAATGATGCGAAAATAAGCACAAACCTCCCCCAAACTTGTTTTCAACAGTGTCCTCACTGTTGCCGACAGCTATACCTACAAAAATCTGTAAATCTGGGGGGAATTATTAGTGGGGGCAAAATATATAAGTGAAGAACTTCCCCCAAACTTATCTTTCACTCACCTTCATTCAAAAGATGATGCAATGATATACAGGATATGAAGGTGAGACGGAGGAATTTTAATCCAAATAAACTGGCTCTTGTAAGAACAAGAGCTCCTCCGTGGGGTCAGTGGAAAAATACGGCTTTAATCTATGTCCATTAACTTTGAAAACAGTGCCGTTTTTAACATTTTCAACTTCTACTGCCCCGTGCGGGTATACAGACCGCACAACAAAAGGTCCCTTCCATCGAGATCGGAGCTTACCCGCGTGAAGGTGTAATCGTGAATCATAAAGAAGGACTTGTTGACCAGGTAAAAATGTTTTCCTTAAAATGCTTTTATCGTGAAAAACCTTAGTCCTATTCTTTGTGATTACAGCATTATCATAAGCTTCATCGCGGAGTTCGCTTAGCTCGTTAAGTTGCAGCTTCCGAAAGTTGCAAGCAAGGTTTAGATCAAAATTTATTTCCTTTATAGCCCACAATGCTTTATGCTCTATCTCGATAGGTAAATGACATGCTTTTCCAAACACTATCCTATATGGAGACATTCTTAGGTCGGTCTTATATGCAGTTCTGAATGCCCAAAGAGCATCCGTCAATTTGGTCGACCAGTCTTTTCTATTCTTAGCAACAGTTTTCTCCAGGATAAGTTTGATTTGTTTGTTTGAGATCTCAGCCTGCCCGCTTGTTTGGGGGTGATAGGGTGTAGAAAGGCGGTGGTTGATTGAGTATTTTCGCATCAGAGTCTCGAAAGATCTGTTGCAGAAATGTGTCCCATTATCGCTAATGATAGCGCGTGGGTGTCCAAATCGCGAAAAGATATTCTCTTTTAAGAACTTAATGACAACTTTCTTGTCATTAGTGCGACATGGAATGGCTTCTACCCACTTTGAGACATAATCAACCGCCAACAATATGTACAGATTCCCAAAGGAGTTGGGAAAAGGACCCATAAAATCAATGCCCCAAACATCAAACATTTCAACAACCAAGATGGGTTGCTGAGGCATTTCATTCCTCTGGGATATTCTACCCGTATACTGACATTGTGTACAGGTTTTGCAATACTCAAATGCGTCCTTGAATAAGGTCGGCCAGTAAAATCCACATTGCAAAACCTTTTCCGCTGTCTTTCTAGGACCAAAGTGACCCCCACAAGCCTGATCATGACAGAATGAAAGAACACTCTTGAACTCTTCATTCGGGACGCACCGGCGAATGATCTGATCAGGACAATATTTAAACAAATAGGGCTCGTCCCAGTAAAAGTGTTTTACTTGGGAAAGAAAACGATATTTGTCCTGTTTTGACCAATCGCTAGGTATCAGTCCTGTGGCATGATAGTTCACAATATCCCTGAACCATGGTTCAGCGGATATGCTCAAGAGTTGTTCATCAGGGAATGAATCATTGATCGGCAGGGTCACAGGGGAAGAAACGATGCGTGAAAGGTGGTCAGCTACTACGTTTTCACATCCTTTCTTATCTTTGATAACAAGATCGAATTCTTGTAAAAGAAGGATCCAACGTATTAGTCGACCTTTTGCATCTTTCTTCGCCAGAAGATGTTTCAAAGCGGAATGGTCAGTATATACAACTATAGGTGAGCCGATTAAGTAAGGCCTGAATTTTTCTAACGCAAATACAACCGCTAAAAGCTCTTTCTCGGTGGTTGTATAATTGATTTGCGCATCATTCAGGGTCTTACTAGCATAGTAAATCACGTGTGGCATCTTATCGATGTGCTGTCCTAAGACTGCACCTACTGCAAAATCAGATGCGTCACACATCAGCTCGAAGGGGTAGTCCCAATTTGGTGATGATAAAACGGGGGCTGAAGTGAGTGAGTGTTTAAGTGAGTCGAAAGCTGTCTCGCAATCCGAGTCAAAATGGAAGGTCGTATCCTTGGCCAGGAGTAGTGTTAAAGGTCTAGCAATTTTGCTAAAGTCCTTTATGAATCTCCTATAAAAGCCCGCATGGCCAAGGAAAGAGCGAATATCTTTGACGCTTTTGGGATGAGGCAGGTTTTGAATGACATCTACTTTAGCTCTGTCAACCTCAATGCCTTTCTGTGAAATGACATGTCCAAGGACTATTCCTTCTTGGACCATAAAGTGGCATTTTTCCCAGTTTAAAGTCAAGTTCTTCTCTTTGCAACGAGTAAGAACAGCGTCCAGATTCGCTAGGCAATCAGAAAAAGAGTCTCCAAAAATCGAGAAGTCGTCCATAAAGATCTCCAAAAAATTCTCTACCATATCAGAGAATATCCCCATCATACACCGCTGAAAGGTAGCGGGAGCATTGCATAACCCAAAGGGCATGCGACTGTAAGCAAAGGTACCAAAAGGATAAGTAAAAGTGGTTTTATCTTGATCCTTTTTGGCGATGAGGACCTGATTGTAGCCTGAGTATCCGTCCATAAAACAATAGAACTCTCGTCCCGCTAAGCGTTCCAGCATTTGATCAATAAATGGTAGAGGAAAATGATCTTTCCTCGTAGCAGCGTTGAGTTTTCTATAATCGATGCATACACGCCACCCAGTTTGGGCGCGTGTCTGAATCAACTCATTCGCTTCATTTGTGATAACTGTGATGCCGGATTTCTTAGGAACGACATGTATAGGACTCACCCACTGGCTATCGGAGATGGGGTAGATAATACCATTATCTAAGCACTTGACGATTTCTTTCATGACAGCTTCCTTCATGACGGGATTCAACCGTCTCTGTGGTTCTCGGGTCGGTCTGGCATCATCCATCACATGTATATGATGTTCAACTATCAAGGGACTAATCCCTTTGATGTCCGCCATACTCCAACCAAACGCCTCTTTGTTAGATCTCAATACCGATAAAAGGGCATTCTCTTGCTCTGATGCAAGAGAAGCGGAAATGATAACCGGTAATGACTCGTTCTCACCAAGATATGCATATTTCAGGTGAGAAGATAAAATTTTGAGATCTAAGTCGGGCGGAGAAATGATAGAAGGAAGGGTCATAGATTGATTTTTGGATCTACAAAGAAGCTCAGAGCCTGTGAAAGATACAGACTCGGGTGGAGAAAAGTCAGAAGTGCAGGACTCATGTGTAGCTAAAGTGTCCTCACTAAGATCTTGTGCTAAGTCAAACAGAGATGTGCTAATGTCATCGAGATCAGTAAAGCAAAGATCCTCAGCTCCACAACTATCGGGAGCGATCTCATGGACAGAGCACACATCTAAAATATGAGCAGAGGGTTCTGACGGCTGACTTCCAACTTTATAGATATTTAGTTCAATGGTCATATTTCCAAATGATAAATTCATTGAACCATTTCTACAGTTTATAACAGCGTTGGAAGTGGCAAGGAAAGGACGACCTAGAATCACCGGAATTTGGCCCCGGGGGTTTGCTACAGGATGTGTGTCTAGCACAATGAAGTCTACAGGGAAAACAAATTCCCCGACCTTTATTAACACATCCTCTAATTCACCCCTTGGTTTGGTGATAGATCGGTCTGCCATCTGGAGAGTGCAATGAGCAGGTTTCAGCTCTCCAATCCCTAATTGCTCATAGACAGAATAAGGTAACAGGTTAACACTCGCGCCAAGGTCTAACAGAGCACGATTTATGTTTTTACCCCCAATCGAAATCGAAATTGTAGGACAACCTGGGTCCTTTCTTTTCTTTGGAAGCTGGGGTATAAAAGCAGTGCTGATGTTATTAGACATAAAGACCTTCTTCGGCACTTGGGTCTTCCTCTTCCTAGTGCACAAGTCCTTAAGAATTTTCGCATAAGCGGGGACTTGCTGAATCGCATCTAGGAGAGGGATATTGATGTTAACCTGTTTGAACATCTCTAAAATTTTCTCCATATGAGGACTCGTTCTATTAGCCCTTAGCCGATTCGGGTAAGGTGCTTTCGCAATAAGCGCGGGGTCCATCACAGGAGAAGGAAAGGGAGGTAGACGAGGTCCCAAAGGAGGTGTGGGGACCGTCTGTGGAGAACTATAAGGGTTGGGTGAAGGTGTTGAGCCTAAAGGGAAATGGAGAATAGGCTCGTGCGAAGGTGGTTTGGTAGAAGAAGAAGGATCAGAAGGTGAAGTGTGTGTATGTGGGAAAGACTCAGCCGGGGTGTTGATATGATTTTCAGTATCATCAATACCTTCCCCGACATGATTGTTCAGCACTCTTCCCGATCTCAACGTGGTAATGGCATTTACATTGTAATGCCCAGGATTCTGTAGGGGTTGAGAGGGAAGTTTCCCTTTTTCTCTCGCACTCATTTCGGCTTTTAAGCGTGCGATTTCAGCTTCCATCGTGCGAATACTCTCAGCTTGGGACGCTGAGTTTTTCTTTATTTCACTGACGGAAGATCTAACCTCAGTCGAAACATCCATGAAATTTGATAAAAGTGATTTCATGGTTTGAGTGAATTGAGAGAACTCGTCAGAACAGGGCTGCATAGGATTAGACTGTGCAGGAGTGTTGCCCTGATTTTGGAAATTTTGTGACTGGTAGGGGTACTGAGTGAGTTGTAGGGGTTGCTGTTGTGGTGGAGGAAGAGCCCGTTGAAATTGATTCGTGTTTGGAACCGTGTTTTGAGATTGGTTTTGGTTCCAAGCAAAATTCGGGTGGTTCCTCCAACCCTGATTGTAACTGGAAGAATATGGATCGTTTCGAGGTCTTTGAAATGCGGCATTAGAATGCTCGTGACCTTGAAACGCAGAGTTTAATGGACATTCTTCCGTTAAATGTGACGGATCAGAACAGCACCCACAAACAGTTTTGGGGAGCGACATTGGGTTTAGGGAGGCTGCTGCAAATTTGTGTTCCATAGCGTCGAGCTTCTTTTGCATTGCTGCCATTTCAGCTCGAACACCTATGGACACATCTATTTGGTGTACGCCACCCCTATTCAATGGTTGTGTTCCACTCTCCCAAATTAGTGATTTTTCAGCGAACTCTTCTAAGTATCGCCAGGCTTCCCCGTCATCTTTAGTCATAAATGTACCTTGACACATGTTTTCAAGGCTCTGTTTAGTGTTAGGGTTACTGCCCTCATATATGATTCGGCAAAGCTCCCATCTCGGGATGCCGTGATGAGGACATTGAACCAATAGATCCTTGAAACGTTCAAAGTATTTAGAAAATAGTTCGGCAGGGAGCTGGGCAAATTGGTTCAGTTCGCTACGGATTCGAGCCGTCTTTTGGACTGGGTAAAATTTCTTAAGGAATGCAGCGACGAATTCTTCCCAATTCGTAATAGAGTGTGCGGTGGTGTTATATAGCCACTTCTCGGCTATATCGCACAAGGTAAATGGAAGAAGTCGTAGACGCATCGCATCCACTGAAAGTTGAGACGTACCCATCATTGCGCATACGTTTTCAAATTTGGTAATGAAAACGTAAGCGTCCTCGGTCTCGAGTCCGTGGTATTTAGGTAAAAGATTGATATACTGGGGCTTTATTTCAAAGTTGTCCCCATTGGCTGGTGGTGTGGATAAGCAGGTCGAAAGAGGACCTCTATGTGGATAGCATCTTTCCTGGAGAGAAATGTGGGGTGGAGTAGGATTCTGCGCACCAACGGACGGTGGCAGATTAGGGTTAAAGAAATTCGAAGGATTCGGATCCATCGGTGTGGGTGTGGTAGTGGGTAAAGAAAAGGTAAATGGAGAATTATCGACTTCGGAGTCGATAAAAGGTACGCGGACTAAACGGGCACTAGAATCCCGTGTCCAGCCTATCTTGCACTAAAAAGGGTTAGTACAAGTGGCAGCGTTGACTTATAATTAGGGATGAATGAATGCGGTGTTTGCTTTTGAAAAAGGGACGGATTTTGAAAAAATGATGCGACAAAACAAATGCAGCACACAAACCCTAGAATCTAATGGTCACCTAGGTCCGATCTCTAGACCGCTCCTAACTGCCAAAAGACAAGCCGCAGGATAGAATCCTCCACTGCCTCTTTGTCCCCCTGTGGCCGGATAAGTGCCAGGTAAGTGGGAAGGAACCACCACTACAGTGGACCTAATTAATAACCACTAGCCTTAGACACACTCGCCTTAGGCACCACAAGAAAACGCGGATAAGCAATGAATTACCCACGACCTTCTCTTGTCCTATTGAGCGCGACAGTCCTTAGAGTCTTCTCTAGATTTCTTTTAGTTAATGGAGGTAATGCGGATGCAAGTTTGACGATTTTCGGGGCCTAGGAAGGGTAATGAAATCCCCACCTAATTTGGATTTGGCCGTGCCCCTTAAATTTCCGTATTAGAATGCAAACAACCAAGAAATCAAAATCACACACAATTTTAATTTTGCTTTTGCGCGCTGCGATTTATTTGCAAAGAATCCTGCAGCAAAGGGTTAATTGGAGCTAAAAAGACAGAGGGGAGAGAGCAAGAAGTCACCTGCAGAAAAATCCCACAGAGATCCTCCAAGATTGCGGCGGTTCCGCCGCAATAGGCACGTATATGCCGCCCTTCCGCGGTCAGATATTGGGAACAGTGTACAATTTTTCAACAGCTTCTTCCTGTTGCAATCTACAGCTCTCTGGTATATTCAAACAAATTTTTCCACAGAACAGAATGCTCCAGATCACCTTGCAATCAATTCACAACACACGTATAAGAGTTTGTACGAATTTTGATTTCAAGAAGTAAAACGTAATAATTCTTTCACTTCAAACTATAAATGCAAAATGAATTAGCGCGATCCCCGGCAACGGCGCCATTTTGATTGTAATATTTTCTGACGTGTATATGTAAAAAGTAACGACAATCAAAAAATTATATTGACCGCAATCAAACTACGGTGTCGGATGTAGTTAATGAATGAGTGCGGATCGTCCACAGGGATTGCACAATTCAATTGTATTTTGATACGTTTGAAATGAAATGTTAAGCAACAATAAACGAAAACATGATTCAAGATGTGATTTGTATTCGAGTGTCACTATTCTTTACTCAAGAATCAAGAAACTATAAACAATCAAGAATCGGTAGTTTTGATAATATTTCCAATCAACAATCAAGAATATAAGTGAGGCTCGTAGGAATCGATAGGATCTTTAGACGTGATGTAATCTAAAGGGTATCGTGTTCTTGTCCTTCGAAGAATTAATACTAGATCAATGGTGATCGACGAGAGTTAGGGTTTTCTTGATGAAATTAGGGTTTCATCTCTTAACCCTTGTTCTTTCGAGGATACCATTTATATTCTAGCCTCTAGCAATTTCAAGAAACGATCGGAACTCCCCAATCTCGAGCGATGTCGATCAAGAAAGCATCGCAACGAATTGGGTCGTCGATTCTTGAACTTGCTAGGGTTTACAAACTCGTGGGATTCAAGAATCGATTATAAATTTGTTACATCATCATACTAAAGATCGTCTCGACTCCTCGACGAGCGGATTTTTATTCACACATCACCACAAAGACAATATTCAAGAATAGTAATGATAACATGATGCGGAATTTAAAGAAAACAAGATAAAAGAATATCACCTTTTATTTAATCAACAATTTCAATACATTCTTTCAAGAATCTACAAGAAGAAGAAATCGATCGTTGACTCGGCTTCGCTCGTCTCCGTGGATCGTGGATCTACTTTGATCTCTTGCCCGATTGAAGATCGGCTCGGCTCATAAAAGGGTTGAAGGCATCTTGCTTGGCTTGCACTCAAGATCTTGAATTGTGGTTGGAATTAGGGTTAGGGTTTCCTACAAGCTCTCTCACTAAACTTGAGGAAGAGGGGATGAAGAAAGAGATTGATTTTTCTAAGCTCTCCAAAGTTGAATAGTTTTTCTAACATGTGAGCCTAGGGTCTTATTTATAGAACTCCCAAACCCTAGGTTTAGGTTTGAATTAGAACTTTCCCTCCCAAAGTTTGTTGAAGAGTTTCTAGAAGGAGTTTGTTAGGAGTTAGCTTAGGGTTTAAGCTAGGGTTTAGGGAAAGTTCTAGAATGATTAGGCTAGTTTAGGTGTTTGCTGATCTGGTGGAAGTATCTGGAATATTCTGGAAGTTTGTGTGCATTATTGAGCTGTAGCCACTGAAACAGGAGTTTTGGTGAAATTTGAGGAGCTGATGTCCTGGGCCCGCCGTGCAACCGCCGCACAATGTGCCTCTAGGCCGCGCTTCCGCCGCGCATTATTGGCCTTGGGATCTGTGCCTTCTTCTGCTGCTTGGTACTGCTGTTTGGACCTTTCTTTGATGTTTAGAATTTCAGTTTCCCTTCTGTGTTGATACCAGATTTGAGTTCAGTGAGTTTACGAGCGATTGTAATGGTCGAGCACGCTTCTCTTTTCCTGCATAGACTTCGAAACACGGGTTGCAAGATATAGAAAATATGCCATGTAATGCAATGCAGTCAATTTCCCTAGAAATGCCGGTTTTAAGGTCGAATACATGTAATCTAATATTTTGCGACCGATTTGCTAATATGTGAATTATGAATACCGTATACTTCTATATGGATGCAAATGATGAGGAAATTGCCGGTTAAAATATGCAATATTTTCGACTGATCACCACCCTCACCACCTTCTCAGAGAGCTTTACTTCCTACTCCTGATGATGCTCCACGCCAGCCTGATGCTTCTAGAGGCCGTGGGCGTGGCGGTCCGGTTCAGAGAGGACGAGGCGACAGAGGCAGAGGCAGAGGTCGAGGTAGAGGTAGAGCACAGCCAGCTATTAGTGGTGGACAGGCTCGAGTGTTCGCATTGACTCCTCAGGATGCACAGGCATCCAATGCCGTCGTGACAGGTACTCTGCCAGTATGTTCTTTTGATGCACGGGTATTATTTGATCCAGGCTCCACACATTCCTATGTATCCACGTACTTTGCACCGAGGTTGGGCCGAGAGTCTTCTCCGTTAGATCAGCCGCTTGTCGTTATTACCCCGGTAGGCGAGTCTTTTGTTGCCCGTTTTGTGTACCGATCGTGTTCCGTTCGTATCGGGGAGAGAGATTCTTTAGTTGATTTGATTCTCCTCGATATGCTAGACTTTGACGTTCTTCTTGGTATGGACTGGCTAGCCACCTGTTATGCATCCGTGGACTGTCGTGAAAAGGCAGTCAGATTCAGTTTTCCTGGTGAGCCGGTTCTTATTATTCAGGGAGATCGTAGCGCTACCCTTCCCAGCTTGATTTCTTCTCTTCGCGCTGGTCAGCTCTTGAGAAAAGGGTGTCAGGGATTCTTAGCTTATGTTTGTGATACTAGCTCCACAGAGGTTCCGTTGGACCAGGTCCCTGTTGTGAGAGAGTTTCCTGATGTATTCCCTGACGAGCTGCCTGGTCTGCCACCAGAGCGCGAGATTGAGTTCTGTATTGACTTGATCCCCGGCACGGGCCCTATCTCTATACCGCCTTATCGGATGGCCCCGGCGGAGCTGAGAGAGCTAAAGGATCAGTTACAGGACTTGCTGGACAAAGGGCTTATCCGACCGAGTGTGTCACCTTGGGGTGCTCCAGTCCTGTTTGTTAAGAAGAAGGATGGAAGTATGCGTTTATGCATTGATTATCGTCAGCTGAACCGGGTTACTGTGCGGAACAGGTATCCCCTACCCCGCATTGATGATTTATTTGATCAGCTCCAGGGTGCAGGGTTTTTCTCGAAGGTTGATTTACGGTCAGGTTATCACCAGTTGCGAGTTCGGAAGGAGGATATTCCGAAGACCGCCTTCCGTACTCGATATGGTCATTACGAGTTCTTGGTGATGTCGTTCGGGCTCACCAATGCCCCGGCAGCTTTTATGGATTTGATGAACCGTGTATTCCGGCCGTATCTCGATCAGTTCATCATTGTGTTCATTGACGACATCTTGGTTTATTCTCGGAGCCGGGAGGAGCATGAGCAGCACTTACGTATCACATTGCAGACTTTGAGGGAGCATCAGCTGTTCGCCAAATTCTCCAAGTGCGCATTCTGGTTAGACAGTGTCGACTTCTTGGGTCATGTGGTGACGAGAGATGGTATTTGCGTAGACCCGAAGAAGATCGAGGCAGTTCAGCGTTGGCCTAGACCAGTATCAGTTACTGAGGTTCACAGCTTTCTAGGTCTGGCCGGCTATTATCGACGTTTCGTCCAGGATTTCTCCCGCATTGCTGCACCATTGACCGGGTTGACCCGGAAGGGGATTCCTTTTGATTGGACCCAGGCATGTGAGGATAGCTTCCAGCAGTTGAAGACTCATCTGACTACTGCACCAGTGTTAGCATTGCCTTCAGGATCAGGCGGGTTCGTGGTATATTGTGATGCTTCTCGAGTGGGGCTGGGCTGTGTATTGATGCAGCACGACAGAGTTATCGCGTATGCTTCTCGGCAGCTGAGGAAACACGAGCAGAACTACCCCACCCATGATTTAGAGATGGCTGCAGTGGTATTTGCACTTAAGATCTGGAGACATTACCTATACGGTGAGTCGTGCCAGATATTCACTGACCACAAGAGTTTGAAATATATCTTCCAGCAGCGAGATTTGAACCTGAGACAGCGCCGTTGGATGGAGCTGGTGAAGGATTATGACTGCGAGATTTTATACCATCCGGGTAAGGCGAATGTGGTGGCAGATGCTTTGAGTAGGAGGCCCGGAGGTAGCTTATCTTGTTTGAGCGCAGTGCAGATGCAGTCGACGGCGGATTGGCAGGTGTTATGTGACAGCAGTGTGCAGTTCGAGTTTACTCCTACAGGGGGACAGCTGGCCCATTTCAGAGCACGCCCACAGTTACTTGACCGTATCCACGAGGCACAGTCCGGCGATGCCCGTACATTAGAGATTATTGAGCAGATTCGGCAGGGCAGAGTTTCTGAGTTCGTGATTGATGATCAGGGGATACTTCGATTTGGGACTCGACTGTGCGTGCCAGATTCAGAGGGACTGAGGCGTGATATTCTCGAGGAGGCACATAGATCAGTATACAGCGTTCACCCAGGTTCCACCAAGATGTATCGTGATTTGAGAGAGGTTTACTGGTGGGACGGGATGAAGAAGGATATTACAGACTTTGTGTCGAGATGCCTGACTTGTCAGCAAGTCAAGGCTGAGCACCAGAGGCCAGCCGGCGAGTTACAGCCTTTGCCCATCCCTGAGTGGAAGTGGGAGCAGGTCTCCATGGACTTCGTTGTGGGTCTACCCAGGACCAGTCGAGGGTATGACTCTATTTGGGTGATTGTGGATCGACTGACGAAAGCGGCTCACTTTCTGCCAGTGAAGACCACTTTTGGATTTTCTCAGTATGCCCAGGTTTATATTGATGAGATTGTGCGACTGCATGGTGTTCCGACTTGCATCGTGTCCGACCGTGGCACCCAGTTTACCAGCCGATTATGGCAGAAACTACAGGAAGCTTTGGGCACCCGATTGAGTTTTAGCACAGCCTTTCATCCTTAGACTGACGGTCAGTCGGAGCGTACGATTCAGACTCTTGAGGACATGCTCAGAGCTTGTGTTTTGGATTTCGGTGGTAGCTGGGATCGTCATTTGCCTTTGATCGAGTTTTCGTACAATAATAGCTTCCAGGAGACGATTCAGATGGCACCTTTTGAGGCTTTATATGGAAGGAGATGTCGATCGCCTGTATGTTGGACAAAGCTTAGGGAGAGCAGTATTTTGGGGCCTCAGATCGTACAGGAGACGACCGAGAAGATACAGCTGATTCGGGACAGGATGAGAGCGGCACAGAGCAGGCAGAAATCATATGCTGACAGGCGCCGTCGCCGACTCGAGTTCGCTGTTGGCGATCATGTTTTCCTGAAAGTCTCTCCGATGAAAGGTGTGATGAGATTTGGGCAGAAAGGGAAACTGAGTCCTAGATATGTTGGTCCTTTCGAGATCCTAGAGCGTGTTGGTCCAGTCGCTTATCGGTTAGCTCTTCCGCCCAGCTTCCCCGATATTCACCCCGTATTCCATGTCTCGATGCTCCGCAAGTACCTTCATGATCCTTCCCAGGCGATTCAGCACCAGACGATCCAGTTAGAGAGTGACCTTTCTTTCACCGAGCAGCCGGTTGTCATCTTGGATCGGCAGATGAAGAAATTGAGGTCGAAGGTCATACCGTCTGTCAAGGTTCTTTAGCGTGGCCCGAACAGCGAGGAGGTCACCTGGGAGACCGAGGTCGAGATGAGGAAAAGATATCCCCATCTTTTTGAAGGTACGCGTAGTTAAATTCTAAATTCGGGGACCGAATTTCTTTAAGGGGGTAAGATTGTAACCCTTCGAAAATCGTTTAGGCAATTTTTCGGTAATCGGCTAATTTTTCGGCTTTTTCCGTAAAAAAGTCAAAATATGTATTTTTCATTGTAGACCTAATTATACAAAATTTAGATAAGATATTATTATAATTTTGTCACTAAAATGTCACTTATAATTTTCTAGTTAAAGAAAAAAAAAATTCGTAATTAATTATTTTTTTTATTATTTTAAGCTTTTAAAAATACATTTAATTAGTGATAAATACAAATTTAATTGGGTAAATTATATTATTAGGAACCATAATAACTAAAATTTAGTGTAATAAAAAAAAATTTAGCAAACATTTCATGTTTGGTTGCTTTTGGAAAAAGGGGTTGAAAAATTGAAGGAAAAAGGGGTTTTTTTTGTAAAGTTTGATGTGAAAGCTTTAATTGCACCAAATGAGACATTCCTCATAGAATTTTCTACACTTTTCCCCTTCTCCCTTGCCCTCTCCAGCTCTGGCCGAGAGCTCCTCCAACAGCACCAATTTTTTTTCCCATTCTCCTTCCTCAAAAATTCATACAAAATCCACAAAAATCCATAAAAATTCACAATTTCCTTCTCACTTTAAAACCAAAACCCTAATCCTCCCAAACCCTAATTTGTTTGAGAAGAGGAGAAAGAAGACATCTTTGGAGGCTAAGTGCAAGAGATTTCCAACTTGGGAGGTATAAGTTTTAAACTAGTTGTTAAAATTGTAGTTTAAATAAGCTAAATTAGATATTTAAAGTATGAAATTTGGTTATTTTTGCTTGCTAATGAATTTCAAGAATGGGTTTTGATGTTGAGTTAGGGTTTGAAACATGGTTGTAAAAATTAAGTTAGGGTTTTGGTTATCTAATTGATTAGAATGGTTAATTGTGTAATGATATGCTTGCTAAATCGACAAATTGCGATGTTTGTATCGAATCGGCTAGAAAATTGCTTGCTAGATTTTTACGAAAATTAGAATGCGATCAAATTGCGTTATGTTAGCGATATAATTAGCTTCGTATAGGACTATTAGAGTGCACGAACGCGGGGTTTCGTCTAGTCGGGTTGTAGTTTTGTCGATTTCCCCGAAATGACGATTCTAGTTAAAGGATTGCGATTTTCGTGCGTTTTTCCGCGCACCGAGTGCATGCTATAATCAATTCGAGAGCGTTGATAATTGTATATTGTGACTTGCATCGTTTTAGGTTTTGTAATCTTATACTTGGTGTTGTGCAAATATAGGATCGGTCGGAGAAACTTCGGACACGGCGCGAAAAGGCAAGGCGGTGGCCGGAACGGATTAGCGGGGATTTCTGGTGAGTAGATATATTCATCTATGGGGGAATCGTCTGGATGGCGCGAGGCGCCCCCCTAGTTAGGATTACCCTACTTTTTACAAGATTATATTGTTAGTTAGCTTATCCATTCATGTACACTGCATACTCTTATAGCGAACAGTATGTTAAATTGCATGGACATTCATCTCTACCTATGCGATATCATTTCGTAGGACACGAACACCTTACCATTGGCATATGTTGCACGCGCACTATTCATGTGACACACACGCCTTGGTAATTGGCATGCCACGTGGACGATCGAACCTGTTTATCTTAATATCATCACCTGCATTCATACTTGATATATGAAACTGCATCGCATGCACATATCTCGCATCATCATCATATTTACATAGAACTCTAGCCAAAATTTACATCATACACATTGATATCATAGACATTTGTCATATATATAACATGTGGACATTATGATTTTCTTGATGATTTCAGTTTTTCTGCGATTTCTGGATTTTTGGGGAAAACCGCAAGAATTTAACAAAACCTTATATTTATCATTTTCAAAACAAAGTTGCGGTTTTCTCGTGATGTATGTGTCGTCCACCATGAGTTTTTCATGTTTTCTGTTGGATTTCGAGACCCGATTCGAGGAGTGGATGAACCGTCTCGGGTACATGGTGGGCCCGGTATGGTACCCCGGGGCAAGAAGATCGAGTTGTAGACGATGAGCCTGGCAGGGGAAGACTACCTACCTGTGATGTCTGGCGCGGCGGATATCCGGAGGATACCGACCGTTGTCGTGAGATTTATGATATGGGCCGATCCGGACTGACGGAGCCCGATATTGAGACAGATATGATTCCTATTTGGTGTCGATGCTTGACATGGGTTTTCAGATGATTTCTTGATGGTATTTAGCTATTATACAGATATTCATGTTCTAAAGTTAAGAATTCAATACCCTTAGCATTTAAAACACTTAAAGACTTAAAATGACATTGCATACCTGTGCATGCATACTAGAGATATTATATCACATATGGACATGCATGTTGTGGTGCATTGCGTGCATTCTTACGATTGCCTTATTAGATGTCATATTTACTCACGAGCTGGCAACTCACCCCCGTTGTGCCACAGTGTCTTGCAGGTCGGACCCGTCAGTCTCTTAGCGGCGGGCTATCTTATCATCAGTTCCTTTTGCTCAGACTCGCGACATCGCCCGTAGGTGGGTTGCGAGTATACTTTAGTTCTTTTTGCTTTATCATTGTATCTAGTATTCTCCATCTACCACTTGTATTGTATATGCGACCTAGTGATGAGACTGAGAGATTTGTATATTTGTGGTTTCTTTTGGGTCGAGCTCACTTGAGCCGACGTGTGTTTTCTGGTATTTGCATTTCTTTTATGCTCTTTTTCTTGATATTACTATTATATTGCATGTGGTTGTGATCCGCCTGGGGCGAAGAGCTAGCTCCCGCTTGGGGATGCCATTTTATGTTTACAGGTTTATTATCTTGTTGTACCCATTTTGGGGGATAGAAAATACAGGGGAGACTCTGCCGAAATTTTCTGAAATTTATGATGTTTTTAAAAAGGGGTTCTTTGCAACTTAATTGATTTGAAAAAAGAAAAATCATTTTCATTAAGGTTTTCCTTCACTCTCTTTTGATTTTGGTTTAGATTTTTCTGGGCTTTGGCTGACTTAGGTTACGGTACGCCTTTAGACGTCTCGTAATCTAAGTTCCAGTCACGTTCCGTACCTTCGGGTCGTGACACTCTTGATATAGGAAATGTTCAAAATATTATCCAACAATACAAAATTATATCCTTCTTTACTAATAAAGAGACTGATACGATGTTGAATATCAGGTTCGGTATCTAATAACATTTGTTCAGAATCAATGTATTCTGATAATACAGGGTGATAACTGCCAACAGACTTGGCTGCAACACTTGCATCATTTCCAACTCTTGAAACTTATCACCCGTTCTCAGTTCTCTACCTATCTGTAGCCCATGTAACAAATTACATTTGCGAGATCCTGATACGGTATCTCATACCCAGGACGTAATGAATACTGAGAAACAGTTCTCGGTAATGAACATACCCGAAGATGATACATCAACATGCAGTTTCTTCGTTTGGGCGGCACGGGAATTCTGGTAATCTCCTATTTCCTGCTCTGTCTTATAACAATTATAAGTTGGAGCGGGACCAACGTTCCCTAGAGCAGTATAACAAGCGGGTTCGGTCAATACATCCGTATTATTATCTTGATTAAGGCGTGACATAGTCGCAACCAGGAGAGAGATAGAAGAAAACACTCAGCGTATGCTCTTGCAAGATTAGATTGGTTATTAATATATCTAATCAGGATGTCTCCCACTGTTTTAGTCAAATCTTCCTTCAAACCCTAAAATGAAAGACTAGCCGGGATTAATTACACTCTACAAGTTCGCCAATCTTTCAGCCAAGCCAGTGCCGGTACTTTGAGGGAGGTTCCCCGTGCTTTTGCACGGACCTAATTAAAATAAATCTCGTTTTCCCATGGGCGTAACCCCGTTAACACCTTTCTAGACACCTACTTGATCGGCTAATTGTAATGTGTAAAACTCTCTCAGGAGTAACTCTTACTCGCAGTGAGTATCGGGATCCAACTATCTCATAGAAGGTATGCAATCTCATTGCAAATTTCAACTCTTGAAATTCCCAATAATATTTTGCCCCTAACCTCCTATGACCTTGACAAAGGCCAACAAACCATAGGATGCTAGTCAAGTTCAACCCGTCATTTCCTGATTAAATTAAACCCACCTGCACGACCCTTGACAAAGGCCAACAAGGTCGCACGACTACCCCAACTCAATCACATCATATGTTTATACAGATAAGCAGTAATCAGCTACCGCACATTACGCCTTGACAAAGGCCAACAAACGCAGCACGAATACTAAATACTACTTATCTGAAATGACGGAGGGCTACGACAGGTTTTTAAGAAAACCCTTTGTGTAATGAACTTGATATCGTTGTAGAATCGAGTGATTTTAAATGGAATGTTTTTGAGGCCTTTTCTAGTTTTGCTAAAGAGCTCACTCCCGGTGAAGGGATCTCGGCTCTTTCCTTATCGAATAAGGTGCAGGATATTTCACAAATATCACTATGCAAAGCAAAAACTATAGAAACAATTAAAAGACAAACCGAGTTTGTAGTATCTGCTAGTTTCACTAAAGAGGTCACTCCCGGTGAAGGGATCTCGGCTCTTTCCATATCAAATAAGGTGCTGGATATTCTACAAGGAATACCGCTATGCAAAACAAGAACTAGAGTTACCAGTTTTTAAACAAGTTTCTACAACATCTTTAGGTTTCTTTTAGTTTCATGAATCTCATTAATGAAGTCCCATTTTATTATGCTTCACAAGTATCACATTTGAAACGAAATCAGCAATATAACATATATCTCATATATATAATATAAATATTCGTCTCAGGCAGTAAATATGATCTCATCACAGAACATTGCAGCAGAAGATAACATATGAAATATTGGATATACTAGGATTTCCATGTTTTATGCGAGCCTGTATAAAACGCGGATTCCACGGTCGCAATGAATAGCCAAACCCACATCCCTAGACCCCTACGAGAGCGACAAGCAACACTGTCAATTCTAGGGTTAGGAGACCCGGTCTCGACTCCTCGAGATGGTCTCCCTCTTGACCCTAGAACCCGGTTACTTATGCTCCCCGCCTTGGGTCTACCTAATGCGGAAAAGTAAATAATATACAATGGTGACATCATCCTCAGCCTGGAAGTGCCCCAATAAAAGAATATTACATACAAATGAATTTTACTTGAATGAAAATAAAAACCCTCATCTCACATAAAACCCCCGGCTATTCAAAACGCGACGATCCAATATAACATATCACAGCAACACATAATATCCCATATCATCAACATAAGCAGGCATGCGTATCCCGATTATCGTTGATGTATAGCAACGAAGCCGGCGATACACCACATACTACGCTTACGGTCACAGAAAAGAAAGTGTAAAACTACAACAGTTGGAATCCGCAACCACCTTAGACATCGCATGCCTAACCAAATGAATTCCTTAGAGATCGCATGCCTAACAATTATAAACCCCGCATTTTAGTCTCGATCTCGAAAACACTTTTCAATATCAAGTCGGGAAATTCAACAAGATTCCCGATATACTGATCGAATGCTCGTCGCAAACTTTTGTAGACGGTCGCACCCCCGGATGCCTTCGACGAAGTGCACTAAGGAGGAACACCGCTGCCGTGAGCACCCGAACGGATGCTTTTGGCGACAGGGTTCTCCTACAGTCACTTGGTCGGGGCTATGGAGCGTGGCTGTCTATTAAGTTTACCCGGCAAGTATCCGCGTACGCTACGTGATTGCAACGGACTTTTGATCGTATCAAAATCCCGTGGCAACCGATCATCTGAGACTAAACTACTAGATTTATAACATTCAAATTAGTTATCTCATAACTACTTGTGGATTCCAAATATTGTATCACTCATTCCAGATAAATAGACAATGTTAAACTTTCCGATCGAATAAACAAACACCCAAGATTTTCCAAATAGCTCAACACTTGAGCGGAGTTTAAAAGCATCCATCACATGCCACAGTACCAATGGTCTAGCCGTAGAAGGGTCAAACCAACGCCTCATATGTGGCAACGCCGTACTGCCCTAAACCCTAAGGTTTAAAGTCGGTTCAGACGGTCACAAAATCGAGTTAAGGTTTGTGTTCTTCTAGAGGGTCCACCACGTTACTTGCATGACTATGAATGTTCTTTAACTACGGAAAAATCCAACACTTGGAAATTTTCCGGCAGGGGAAAAAATGAGTTATTGATATCCGTTCGAACTTTTTAACACGTTCTAAAATTATCCGGAAAAAACATAAACGAAGTTAAACTTTCCGATCGAATTAACGAGTTCCCAATACATCCCAGAAAACTCAACACTTGAGTAGAATTAAAAATTTCCAGAACTATGAAAAAGGACCCAAGAATAAATACCTGAAGCAGTAGCCCCCAACTCGAAATTTTGGCCGTGGAACCGCCGCCAAACGTGTGGTTTGGCCGCGGTTCCATGGTCTAATGAAGGAGTTGAGTGTCCGTACTTCACAGAAACTCTTAGAATTCCCTGCTTATTTTTCTGAGTATTTTTAATACGAAAAAATTAACATTTTATAAAAATTTCCAGAAACTAGGTTTTATCGGGTATTCGGAGTTCGATCGGACTTTAAACTTCGCCTAAAGCTCTAGCTTGGCTCTGATACCACTGTAGGGTTACTAGACACTGTCACAAGGGTCTACAAGGCATCAACCATGCCCAATTTAAAAGTTAGACATGCCGAACAACCCTAACCAATATCTTAGACTAGAGATTAGGCGAAAACAAAGCAAGTAAACAACTTTACTTCTAAGAGTTAGGGATTACAACCTTTGTAGTCCGTTCCTTCACTTCTAAAGCTCCGTGTTGAGGTCTCTTCGCTGCGATCATCGAGTATCCGTACTCTAGAGAGGCTCCACGAAGAGAAAGATGCAAGTTTGCTTCCGATCTTCGATAACAAAGATGATCTACCTTGAAGAAACTCAAGCCCAAACTTTTGCTTCACTAATCAAGTATTAGCAAAGCAAACACCCTAATCTAAGTGGCTAGAATAGATTAGGATGATGAAGTAGGAATTTAGCTCTCATTTGTTTTCTTAATCTCACTCATTTTTATCACTTCATAAAAAGCTAGAAAGCTTTTCATGCAAAGAAGAAGAAGGAAGAAGATGATCTATTTCTTTTGTGATGAATACTCAATCCATGTGAGGTTAGAAATGCAACCATGGGTTAAATATGATAACTTAACCTGTGTAGAGACTTAACCATGGTGAAGGATTGGGTTGGGTTAACAAATATCTATAGAAAATATCTTTGCAAGAAACAAAATAAAAGCTTCTAGAAGCTTCTAGAAAAGTTTAACCCAAATCAAACCCTAACCATGTTTAATCTCCACTAATCATGTTGCATTTATAACCATAACATGTTACAGTATTATATATCACATATACAATATTTATTGTAACAAAATAAAATAATACAATTAATATATATCACATATATATCAATTTATTACCCGAGTGAGAAAAAAGAATCTTTTAGTGAGCTTATATTAGTGAATTTAATTTAATATATCAAATATATAATTATATATTTAAATTATCGAATCAACACTTGATCCGATAATCCTGCTATTTCACAAATAACCGACTAATATAATCTGTATCAGTTCATTGAATCAACACTTGATCTGATGACCCGGCTATATCACATATACCCGGCCGATATCTCATATCACGAGAATCTAATACGGTATCACATACACGTATTGTTCTCGGTCCCGCACATATCATATATGTGCTCCAACTCCGTTTTGCCTGAGCCAGGAAACCTCTGTGTAGGACTCTAAAGAATCGTCAATACGCCGGCAGTAGGTGATGATCATATCAAACACCCACAAGCTGCAAGCGGTCAGCTAAACGTAACAGCCACCCAGGTATTGAGCAATCAGAAGATCAATAAGCAAGCATGTACATTCTCCCGTGAATCCGACTAGTAACACTTCCGTACAGTCCGGTCTCTTCGTCTGATATGTCGCATATCTCGCCTAGGGTTGGTAAACGTCAGACCCCAGTAGCTTGATAAGTCGTGTCGATATGAGGTCCATAACAGTTCGAGAAACTACTGATAACACTTACCACTAAATCTCAGCAACCCTGGCCAGGGATTTCCAGTTATAGCCAATCAAACACAGCGCAACATCAACTCCCTATACCGGGAGAGACGAATCCCCTCATATCGCTCATTGCCTCCATGTGATTCGGGACTGTACCCAAAAGCCACCTTTTTGCACGCCCTCTTGGACGTGGTATGATGGAAATCAAAGCACAGTGGGAATCACATAAGACTCTATGACGATCTTGGGTCTACAGACTAACCTGTACCAGTGTCACCAGAGAACTGCCACCTGACGTGAGGTATAATACCATCTGGGAGTTCTCGGCGAGTCCGTCCAGTGTACCCAGTCTCCACTGAGCACCCGTATACCTTCTCTGATGTCAAACATCAATGGATATGGGATCATCCATCGCCCATCATATGGGTCAAGAAGCGCATACACTAGTCTACTTTGGAGTATCGATGCCCTATCTCGGTACTCCCACAACTAGGAACATTTGAAGGATGTACTTGGTGACTACACTGTCCCCACTAGTATGATCCGCATCATAGTCCTGGTAGTCAAGTACTCATCCTAAGGGCTTTATCAACATGTAACAAAGAGACAATCAGAGTACGTGTTAAGATAAAGAGTAACCAGATAGCGTACTATCATGTCGAGCAAGATAGTCCTCCCTATATATGTCCAAGCATCTACTACAATACACATCGTATGTACAGTAATGGCCTCTAAGGCATACATATAACTAACAGTCAGTATGTTTTTATCTAGTAATAACTTAAGGCCCGTCATGTTGTTTGATCGCTGTAATTAGGAGAGAGAGAAGAAACACTTTAGCATGATGCTCTTGCAAGTTTAGAGTGGTTTTTAGTTTGTCTAAACAGGATGGCTCCAACTGTTCCTCGAATTCTTCCTCAAACCATAAAAGAAGAATTAGTCAGGATTAATCCCACCATACAATACTTGCTTAACCGTTCAGCCAGACTGGTGTCGGTACTTCGAGGGAGGTTTTATGATACTTTCGCGAAATTCCTTTATTAAATAAGCTCTTTTGTTAGTTATATGTATGCCCTAGAGGCCATTACTATACATAGGATGTATATTGTAGTGGATGCTTGGACATATATAGGGAGGACTTTCTTGCTCGACATGATAGTATGCTATCTGGTTGCTCTTTACCTTAACGTGTATACCGATTGTCTCTCTGTTACATCTTGGTAAAGCCCTTAGGATGTGTACTTGACTACCTGGACTATGATGTGGATCATACTAGTGGGGACATGGTAGTCTATACGTACATCCTTCAAGATTCCTAGTCGTGGGTGTATCGAGACGGGGCATCGATATACCAGAGTAGACTAGCGTATACCTTCTCGAGCCATACAGATGGGCGATGGATGATCCCATATCCATTAGTGTTTGACATCAGAGATGATATACGGGTGCTCAGTGGAGACTGGGTACACTGGACGGACTCGCCGAGAACTCCCAAATGGTATTATACCTTACGTCAGATGGCAGTTCTCTGGTGACACTGGTACAGAGTAGTCTGTTGACCCGAGATCGTTATAGAGTCTTGTGTGGTTCCCACTGTGCTTTGATTTCCACCTTACCACGTCCAAGAGGGCGTGCAAAACGGTGGTTTTTGGATACAGTCCCGAATCACATGGAGGCAATGAGCGATAGGAGGGGATTCGTCTCTCCCGGTATAGGGAGTTGATGTTGCACTGTGTTCGATTGGCTATAACCGGAAATCCCTGGCCAGGGTTGCTGAGATTTACTGGTAAGTGTTACCAGTAGTTTCTCGAACTGTTATAGACCTCATATCGACACGACTTATCGAGCTATTGGGGTCTGACGTTTACCACCCCTAGGCGAGATATGCGACATATCAGACGATCAGACCGGACTGTGCGGTAAGTGTTACTGGTTGGATTCACAGGAGTGTGATCGGGCTAGCTCGTCGATCTTCTGATCACTCAATACCCGGGTGGCCGTTACTTTTAGCAGACCGCTTGCGGCTTGTGGGTGTTTGATATGATCATCACCTGCTGCCGGCGTATTGACGAGTCTTTAGAGTCCTACACAGAGGTTTCCTGGCTCAAGCGAAATGAAATAGGAGCGCATATGAGATATGTGCGGGACCGAGAATAATGCGTGTATGTGATACCGTATTCTATTCTCGTGATGAATGTATCGAATGGTTGTATGCGATATAACCTAGTTATCGAATCGAGGATTGATTCGATAAGTCGATACATTGGATATTAGTCGGTCATATACGATATGACCGGATCGTTAAATCAAGTGTTGATTTAATGATTTAATGTATAATTATATATTTGATATATTACTTTACATTAACTAGTATTGGTTCACTTAAGATAGATTTTCTCACTTGATGTGCACATTGTATATATGATATACTTTTGTGCACTAGTTTGTATCATGTTTGATGATACATGTAAACTTGAGTGTGTATGATTAAACCATGGTTATCTTAATGGTCAGGGTTTGGATTTACTTATATATTTATTTTTATTAATTCATTTTAAGGCAAGAATAAAATGGTGGCTAGTTTTTGTTTCTTTCATGAAACTTCATGAAGCTTTGAAGCTTTGACCATTTTGTCTCTTAGCCTTAACCTAACCATTAAACCTAACCTTAGTTTATTCTCTACACCTAACTATGGTTGCTATATAATAAGATAATTCTTTTTATTCTTATCATAATTCTTTTCTTCTTCTTCTTCTTCTTCAACAATGAAGAAAAGTTTGCTACCATTAATGGCAACTTGAGAAAAAGAGTAAGAAATCCAATTCTAAAGTGAAACCACTTCCTATTTCTTCATCCTCTACCACTTGCCAAGTAGTATTGGGTGTTTTCTTCACAAGTTTCTTGACTTGGTGAAGTTGGAGCTTGATCTTGAGTTGCCTCGACGTAGATCATCTTCGGCATCGAAGTCAACGACCTAGCCCGATCATTTCTTCGACGAAACCATCGCTAGAGTCCGGGATCCGATGATCGCAGCGGAAGGACATCATCACGGAGCTAAGAAAGTGTAGGACCGAATCTACAAAGGTTGTAGTCTCTTTCACTTAGCAGTAAAGTTGTTTACTAGCTTGTAGTTTCGCCTATTCTCTAGTTAACGATCTAGTTTAGGGTTTCTCGGCACTGGAAAATTTTGAATTTGGCATGGTTGATACCTTGTGAGACCTCATTAGTGTGCCTAGGAACCCTACAGTGGTATCAGAGCCTAGCTAGAGCTTTAGGCGAAGTATAGACAAAGTTAGAAGTCCGATCGAACCCGTAAACCCCGACAAAACCCTTCTCTGTACATTTTTCAAAACAGTGGATTTTTGTGAATTAAAAATTCTCAGAAAAACAAGCAGGAAAAACTAAGAATTACAGTGAAATATGGTCCACTAAGTCAATAATTTGACCGTGGAACCGCGGCGAAACCATGGGTTTGGCGGCGGTTCCGCGGCCAAAATTTGGACTTAGTCCCTGAAATTTCATATATTTATTCTTAGGTCCTTTCGTGGCAATTTTTTTATGGGAATTTTTTAATTCCACTCAAGTGTTGAGTTTTCTAGGGTTTTATTGGGGACTCATTAATTTGATCGGATAATTTAACTTCGTTTAAGTTTTTCCGGATATTTTAGAATATGTTAAAAAGTTCGACTGGATATAAATACCCACTTTTTACCCTGCCGGGAAAATTCCAATTGTTGGATTTTTCCGTAGTTTAATGACGTTTCAAGTAGTGCAAGTAACGCGATGGTCCCTCTACAGACAACAAACCTTAACTCGATTATGTGACCGTCTTGAACTGCCCTTTGAAGCTTAGGGTTTGGGGCAGTACGGCGTGCCACATGTGAGGCGTTGGCTTGACCCTTCTACGGCTGGACCGTTGGTACTCAGGCACGAAATGAATGTTTTTAAACTTATTTCATGTGTTGAGCTGTTTCGGGAAAACTTGGGTGTTCGATTGTTCGATCGGAAAGTTTGACATTTTCTATTTATCCGGAATGTGATACAATAATTGGAATTCACAAGTAGTTATGAGATAACTAATATGAATGTTATAAACATAGCAGTTTAGTCTCACTTGATCGGTTGCTACGGAATTTTGATGTGATTAAAAGTCCGTCGCAATCACGTAGCGTACGCGGATACTCGCCGGATAAACTTAATAGACAGCTACACCCCATAGCCCCGACCAAGTGATTGTAGGAAAACCCCGTCGCCAAAAAGCATCCGTTCGGGTGCTCGCGGCAGCGGTGTTCCGCCTTACTGCACTTCGTCGACGGTATGGGGGGTGCGTCCGTCTACTAAAGTTTGCGACGAGCATTTGATCAGAATGTCGGGAATCCTGTTGAATTGCCCGACTTGATATTGAAAAGTGTTTTCGATATAGAGACTAAAATGTGGGGTTTATAATTGTTAGGCATGCGATGTCTATGGAATTCATTTGGTTAGGCATGTGATGTCTAAAGGGGTTGCGGATTCCAACTGTTGTAGTTTTACACTTTCTTTTCTGTGACCGTAAGTGTAATATGTGATATCGCCGGTTTCGTTGCTATATGTCAACGACAATTGGGATGGGCATATTTACTTACGTTGATGACATGTGATGTTATATGTTGCTGGATATGTTATATTGGATCGTCGTGTTTGAATAGCCGGGTTTTTTTTTTATGTGAGATGAGTGTTTTTCATTTTCATTCATGTAAAAACTTGTATGTAATATTCTTTTATTGGGGCACTTCCAGGTTGCGGAAGATGTCACCCTTTGTATATTATTTACTTTTCCGCACTAGGATAGACCCAAGGAGGGGAGCACAAGTGACCGGGTTCTAGGGTCCAGTGGGAGACCAACTCGAGGAGTCGAGTCCGGGTCTCCTAACCCTAGAAATTGTAGGGTTGCTTGCCGCTCTCGTAGGGGTCTAGGGGTGTGGGTTTGGCTATTCATCACGACCGTGGCTCGTATTGAAAACACGGACGTCCTAGTATATCCAATATTTCATATGATATTTTCTGCTGCGTTATCTGTGATGTGATCATTTGATATGTTCTGTGATGGATACTGTATATAGTATATATGATATATTATATAGACGTTACTTATGTTTTACACCCGCGCTAGCTCTGCCCCGCTCTGCCGTTAGTCACCTAACCTAACGGTGCACGAGGGGACATCGAGGCGAATGCGGATGGCATAAGTGTACGTCGTATTTATCTGTGATGTTTAGGTAACTTAAATGATGGGACTTCATTAATGAGATTAATGAAATAAAAGAAACTTAAGATGTTGTGGAATCGAATTTCAAAAATAAAACAGGTAGCTACAGTTCTTGCTTTGCACAGCGGTATATGTGATATATCCTACACCTTATTCGATGAGGAAAGGGCCGACGATCCCTTCACCGGGAGTGACCTCTTTAGCAATAACTGGCAGATGCTACACACTCGGTTTGTCTTTTGATAGCTTCTATAGTTTCTGCTTTGCACGGTGATATATATGATATATCCCGTACCTTAATCGATGAGGAAAGGGCCGACGATTCCTTCACCGGGAGTGACTCCTTTAGCAAAACTAGAAAAGCCTCGAAAACACTCCATTTCAAAATCATTTGATTCTACAACGATATCAAGTTCATTACGCAATAGGTTTTCAGAAAAACCTGTCGTAGCCCTCCGTCATTTCAGATAAGTACTAGTTAGTATTCGTGCTACGTTTGTTGACTAAGTTAAGGCGTAGTGTGCGGTAGCTAATTAGTGCTTATCTGCATAAGCATATGATGCGATTGGATTAGGGTAGTCGTACGACTTTGTTGACTATGTTAAGGGTCGTGCGGGTGGATTTAATTCAATCGGGAAATAACGGGTTGAACTTGACTAGCACTTATGATTTGTTGACTATGTTAAGGTCATATAGCTGCTAGGGGCAAAATATTATCGGGAATTTCAAGTGTTGAAATTTGCAATGAGATTGCAAACCTTCTATGAGATAGTTGGATCCCGATACCCGCTGTGAGTAAGAGTTACTTCTGGGAGAGTTTTACACATTACAATTAGCCAATCAAGTAGGTGTCTAGAAAGGTGTCAACGGGGTTACGCCTCTGGGAAAACGAGGTTTAGATTAATTAGGTTCGTGCGAAAGCACGGGGGACCTCCCTTAAAGTACCGACACTGGCCTGGGTGAAAGATTGGCGAACTTGTAGTGTGTAATTAATCCCGGCTAGTCTTTCCTTTTAGGGTTTGAAGGAAGATTTGATTAAAACAGTGGGAGCCATCCTGATTAGATAAAATAATAACCAATCTGATCTTGCAAGGGCATACGCTGAGTGTTTTCTTCTCTCTCTCTCCAGGTAGCGACCATATCACGCCTTAATCAAGATAATAATACGGATAATTGACCGAACCCGCTTGTTATACTGAGCTGGGGAACGTTGGTCCCGCTCCAACTTATAACTGTTATAAGACAGAGCAGGAAATTGGGGATTACCAGAATTCCCGTGCTGCCCAAACGAAGAGAATGCATGCTGATGCATCATCTTCGGGTGTGTTCTTTACAAAGAACTGTTTCTCTGTATCCTCTACGTCCTGGGTATTTGATACCGGATCAGGATCCCAGATATGTAATCTGTTACATAGGGCTTCAGAAAGGTAGAGAACTGAGAACGGGTGATAAGTTTTATGAGACAGAAAACGGTGCAAGTGTTGCAGCCAAGTCTGTTGGTCACTGTCACTCTGTATCCCAAATATATTGATTCTGAACGAATGTTATTAGATACCGAACCTGATATACAAAATCATATCAGTCTCTTTATTAGTAAAGAAATGATAAAATTTTGTTTTGTTAGATAACGTTTTGAACATTTTCTATATCAAAAGTTGATCGGTTCAGGCACGTTATCTAAAAGCATTGATGTTCTAAATCAAACTACAGTTCTTAGTATACGGAACACACAAAAGAGAAAGAGTTCAGAAATGGACGGATCCTTCTTGAGGTATTATAGACTAGGTCATATCAATGCGACCTGACTAGCTAAGTTGCACATAGATGCATATTTAAATCTGTTTGAATTTACATCTTGTGAAAACTTGCCGGTCATGTCACAAAGATAAGATGACCACAGCTCTGTTTATTGGAAACAGAGAAAGAGTTAGTGAACTCTTGGGATGATACATGTTGATGTATGAAGGTCCCCTGTCTATATATGCCAAGACCGGTTCTTTATACTTCATTACATTCTCTGATGATCTCTTTAGATTCAGACATATGTTCCTGTTGAAACACAAGTCCGAACCTTTTGAGATATTCACAGAATGTAAGTTAGAAGTAGAGAACCAAAACAGGTATAAGTATTATGTCCTTTGATGTGATCAAGGAGGAGAATACTTGAGCACGGAATTCTTGGACTTTTCTAAAAGAGAATGAGATTCTCTCTCAGCATTACTCCTCCGTATACACCACAGTACGTCGGCGTATCGGGGCGGAGCAATCACACCCTATATGATAAGGTGTGCTTTATGATGAGTACTACTGAGTTACCTATTTCCTTTTTGGGAGTTATGCACTTGAGAAGCTGCATACCTATTGAATAGGGTTCAAATCAAATCAGTTGCCTACCACTTCATATGTGATATGGAAAGGGAAGAGCCCATATCTTAAGTTGGTTAAGATTTGGGGTTGTCCAGCCTATGTCTAAAAGCAATATCCGGACAAGCTCGAGGCCAGGTCTGTTATGTAGAACTGGAAAGGTTTCAGCTATACAAACTACAGCAGATGATTTGATAGAACCAAAGGATTCAATAGTAACCAACGAACCTCAGCCTCTCCACCGATCTAGCAGGGTTCCTCACCCACCTGAGAGATACTTCGGTTTCTCTATGACAGTGGGAGCGAGAATTGCATCATGAGATGATGACCCAACTAGTTTCGAGATGGCCATCAAGAGTGGGACTCTGTGAGAATGGATGGATGCTTAGCGATCTGAGATGGAATCCTTATACACCAACAAAGTATGGACTTTGGTTGCTATATCTGAAGGGTTAAATCCCCATCAGGAGCAAGTATATCTTGAGAAGATTACTTGGTGTAGATGGAAAAGTTGAGACTTTCAAAGCTAGACTTGTTAAAGGTTTTCGTCATCAACCAGGCGTGGATAATGATGAAACCTTTTCTGGGGCCTATGCTTAAGTCCATCCAGATCCTACTTGCCACGGCTACATACCATGACTACGATATCTGGTGGTTGGGTGTCATGACAGCTTTTCTAAATGATGTTTTAGAAAAGGGTGTCTATAAGTACACAGCCAAAGGGCTTCGTAAACAGTGGGAGCAGCGGAAACGTGTACAAGATGCTTTATAGGATAAAGCAGGCATCGCGGAGTTGGAACATCTGTTTTGATGTAGTAGTCAAATAGTTTGACTTCATCAAAATGGTAGATGAACCTTGTATATACAAAAAGGTAGTAGGGAGTATGGTGGCGATCCTCGTAGAGTACGTGGATGACATACTCTTGATAAGAAAGAAGTTTCCTATGCTGCGCTCGGTCAATCTCCGCTTATCACAATGATTCTCCATATAGGATCAAAGTGATACCTACTAAATCCTGGGTTTTGGATCTATGAGATAGATCTAAATGGATGTTAGGATTCTCACTAGTTGAAGTGAGATGGTATCAATTGATCCAGAGGAGAATCACTGGAAAAGTTCCAGAGTGATAAGGACGACTGAATGTCAGTCACAGGCATTGTCTTTACCCTCAGTAAAGGGACGGTATGTTGGAAGAGTTCCAAGCTAGATACCGTGGCATACTAGACGATAAAGGCTGGATACATCGCTACTTAAGATGCTACCAAAGAGGCTGTCTGGGTGTATATTAGTTCATGAGATGAACTTAGTTCCTCCCATTGTGCGACAATGGAGTTGTGGCTTATGCCAAGGAACGTCCATCCCATCAGTGATCCAGACATATTCTTGTTAGTTATATGTATGCCCTAGAGGCCATTACTGTACATTGGATGTATATTGTAGTGGATGCTGGGACATATATAGGTAGGACTTTCTTGCTCGACATGATAGTACGCTATCTGGTTGCTCTTTATCTTAACATGTATACTTTCTGTCTCTCTGATTACATGTTGATAAAGCCCTTAGGATGTGTACCCGACTTCCAGGACTATGATGCAGATCATACTAGTGGGGCCTGGGTAGTCAATGAGTACATCCTTCATTGTTCCTAGTCGTGGGAATATCGAGACGGGGCATCGATATTCCAGAGTAGACTAGCGTATATCTTCTCGACCCATGTGATGGGCGATGGATGATCCCATATCCATTGGTGTTTGACATCAGAGATGGTATACGGGTGCTCAGTGGAGACTGGGTACACTGAACGGACTTGCCGAGAACTCCCAGATGGTATTATACCTCACGTCAGATGGCGGTTCTCTGGTGACACTCGTACAGCTTAGTCTGTTGACCCGAGATCGTTATAGAGTCTTGTGTGTCTCCCACTGTGCTTTGATTTCCACCCTACCACGGCTCTACTGAGTCGTGCAAACAGGTGGTTTTTGGGTACAGTCCCGATTCACATGGAGGCAATGAGCGATAGGAGGGGATTCGTCTCTCCCGGTATTGGGGGTTAATGTTGCGCTATGCTCGACTGGCCATAACAGGAAATCCCTGGCCAGGGTTGCAGTGACCTACTGGTAAGTGTTATCAGTAGTTTCACACATGTCATGGACTTCATGTCGGTATGACTTATCAAGCTATTGGGGTCTGACGTTTACCACCCCTAGGCGAGATATGCGACATATCAGACGAACAGACCGGACTGTACGGTAAGTGTTACTGGTTGGATTCACAGGAGTGTGAGCGGGCTTGCTCGTCGATCTTCTGATCGCTTAATACCCGGGTGGCCGTTACGTTTAGCAGACCGCTTGCAGCTTGTGGGTGTTTGATATGATCATCATCTGCTGCCGGCGTATTGACGAGTCTTTAGAGTCCTACACAGAGGTTTCCTAGCTCAAGCGAAATGAAATAGGAGCGCATATGAGATATGTGCGGGACCGAGAATAATTCGTGTATGTGATACCGTATTCTATTCTCGCGATGAATGTATCGATTGGTTATATGCGATATAACCTAATTATCGAATCAAGGATTGATTCGATAAGCCGATACATAGGATACTAGTCGGTTATATGCGATATGACCGGATCGTTAAATCAAGTGTTGATTTAATGATTTAATGTATAATTTTATATTTGATATATCACTTTGCATTAACTAGTATTGGTTCACTTTAAATGGATTTTCTCACTTGAAATGCACAAGTTGTATAAGTGATATACTTTTGTGCACAAGATTGTATCATGTTTGATGATACATGCAAGCTAGGGTTTGTGTAAAGAATTGACCATGGTTATATGAATGGTTAGGGTTTCATTTTTATTTGCTTATTTCTTTATTCATTTATTCTTTATTGAAAGAAATAAAATGGTGGCTAAGTTTGGTTTATCTTTGAAGCTTCATGAAGCTTTGAATGGTTGACTATTTTGTTTCTTTCCTTAACCCTAACCATTCACTTTAACCTTAGTTTATTCTCTACATCTAACCATAGTTGACATTATGATAAGTATGATTTATTTTCTATTTTCTAATGAACTTATCATATCTTCTTCTTCTTCTTCATCTTCTTCTTCCATGAAAAGAAGCTTGCTACATCAATGGTGATTGATGAAAAAGTGTGAGAAATCCAAATCTAAAGTCTACCCACTTCCTATTTCTTCATCCTCTACCTCTTGCCAAGTAGTATAGGGTGTTTCCTTCACAAGTTTTCTTAACTTGGTGAAGTTGGAGCTTGATCTAGCGATGCCTCGACGTAGATCATCTTCGGCATCGTCGTCGATGACCTAGCCCGCTTTTTCTCCGATGAAGCCGACGCTAGAGCCCAAGATCCGATTTGTACAGCGAGGAGACTTCATCGCGGAGCTATGGAGGTGGAGGACCGGATCTACAAAGGTTGTAGCCACTTTCCTTTAGCATTTAATTCGTTTACATGCTTGCATCGCCTCATTATCTAGTTAACGATCCGTATTAGGGTTTGTAGGCACTTGTAAAATTTTAATTGGCCATGTTTGATGCCTTGTGAGACTCCATTAGAGTGCCAATGAACCCTACAATTCTAAGGCAGTATCACCTGATCATGGAGATGGTTGATCTCCAAGAAGATTGAGGTTAGGAGAGTGTTGGGGTAAAAATTTACACCCCGGTTGACCGAGTCAAAGTCAAGGTCAACCCCCAAGCCAGGTGGGCCCAAGCCCAGGTCAAGCGGGCCCATGCCCAAGTCGAGCCCGCAGCCAGCCTTCCCATGCCAACAACAAAATCATGTAATAAATAATTTTTATGTAATTGTTTATGCATGAATGTGAACAAAATGGGCATAAAGCCAATATTTTGTAAGCCCATGGCTTATGTGCAAAAATGAAATGGCACATGAGCCATGGGATGGCTAAAATGCCATTTTTTGTAAAGCCCAAGGGGCTATATGTAAATATGTAAGCCTATATAAGGCAAAATGATGATGAATAGAAAAACAACTTTTCATTCCCCCAAAAATTAGGGTTCTTTGTGCCTCCTGCTCCTTCTCCAAGGTTCTAAACCTTCTAATTTCTTTTGAATTAAATCAAGAGTTTTACTCTTTCTTTTCAAAAACTAAGAAGTCTTTCACCACAAAACCCACAAAGGGGAACTTGGATCTACCATTAGATCTCAGAAAGGAGAGATTTTTAGATCTCACATCTCTTGATCATCAAGATCCAGCCAACAGAGGAGGAAGAAGAAGAACATCTTTCACTAAATCCCCAAGAAAGAAGAAAAAAACACTCAGGAGTCCAACTCCTCTTTGATCTCTCTTCAGAGAAATCTTTTTAGGCTAAAAGCCTCTTGTCCTCTCCGGCGCGCAGCGCAAGTGCGCAAAGCGCCCGCGTGCCAACACGTGGTGCGCGCTTGCGCACCTGCGCGCTTGCGCAAGTGCGCAAAGCGCCCGCGTGACGACACGTGGCGCGCTTGCGCAATTGCGCAAAGCGTCCGCGTGCCGACACGTGGCGCGCGCGCGCTTGCGCACCTGCGCGCAGCGCTCTTGCGCAAAGCGCCCGCGTGCCGACACGTGGCGCGCGCGCGCCTGCGCGCTTGCGCAAGTGCGCAAAGCGCCCGCGTGACGACACGTGGCGCGCTTGCGCAAGTGCGCAAAGCGCCCGCGTGCCGACACGTGGCGCGCGCTCGCTTGCGCACCTGCGCGCAGCGCTCTTGCGCAAAACGCCCACATGCCGACACGTGGCGCGCGCGCGCCTGAGCGCACAGCACCTTAGCGCACAGCGCTCTAGATGCTGGCCCCACATATCCTTTGGATGTCTTTTTCTCCTTTACTTATATTTACATGTATATATATACATATGTATATAAATGTACACATACACATACTCCGCGACACTGTCCCTGTTAGAAAAAAATTTCTAACGGGGCGCTGCCCCGCACCCCGCAAGGGGGCTGCTAGCCCCCTTGACCCCCAGCCCGCTATCCGGGTAGCGGGACCCCCGTAAAAACTCTGCGTGGCTCCCGATATATCCAAAACCCCCCTTTCAAAACACAACACACGTACACTGCACATTGAGTTCGCATGACCAGTTTAACCCGTTAATCGGAGGTTCCCTCGCCCCAAAGGCGAGGGGTAATTAACGGCAGCTTAGTCCGCGGCTGCCGGAGATTCGGATCCCCACAATCAATAAACCCCGGCCTACCCTAGGCCGGGGGAATCTGTAGTGCGCCTGACAAGCGCGCGCGTATTCCCATCTCAATGGGGTGACGAAAAAACACCCTACAGATTCTGGCACGCCCGGTGGGACCAATCTCTCCTCCCATATTTCGGGTTAAACGTCCATGCGAACTCAATCAATTTACATGTCTATATTTATACTAAAATAATGCTCTTTCATGCAGATTTTCAAGCAATCATCTTCCGACGATGTCTTCGATGATGAACTCAGCTCCTGTCTCCTACACGATGAAGATAGACTCCAGGACGGTCCTTCCGGCCAGTCTCGGGCGACAATGGGAGGAGCCGCTGCTACCATTCGGCTCTATTATGTTCATGCCACTTGGCGCCATCCCAGCTCCTCAGGCCCCGGTGGCAGACAAACCGGTCTCAAAAGGCAGGAGACCAAATGTGGTGGTCGTGAGGGCACCTCAGCCCAAGCGCAAGTCCATTCCCGAACGACTCTCCATGGCCCCAGCTGGGGGCAAGGCCATCGACACCAACAAAGCTGTAAGGCGTTTCGAGCAAGCTCCAACGGTACCCTTAACAACTGCTCGATCGAGTGCTTTCTCTAAGCTCCCCGCCAATGAGAAAGAGATGACTGGATATGAGGTCCACACTGTCTACATGGTGGGCACGCGCAGCAAGAGCAAGAACGGAGCCACTACATCTCAAATCCAATCTGGCTTGAATGTGGTGGCCGCTTCCCAAGAACAGCCGCCTCTGCTGGGTGATGAAAACCCTCTCAATGAGGATGTTAGGCAGAAAGACCTTTCGGTCCATGAGGAGTCGGGCTCAGAAAGAGAAGAAGAGCCGACTTTCCGCCCCAGGACCGCGGAGCAAGAGCTGCTTCAAGAGCTCCGAAAGCAGCTCAGAAGCAAAGACAAGGAGATGGCCAAGCTCTACTCAAAAATTGACGACTTGACAAATGTCGTCCAACAACTCACGGCCCAACTTGCCTCTCGGCCGCCCAATCAAGCACATGGCTCTACTCATGAACCAGGAAATGGTGTCCCGAGACAGCCGACGCCTATTCCTTCAAATCCAAAAGTGGGCGGACCGTATGAAAATCAGTCGCATCCTATCTCGGGGAATGTCTTGGCCACCGATGACAGTAACCCGCTAACTCAAGATCAAATCATGGATTTGGTTACCAGCAAAGTCAAAACATTGGTGGCCGAAGCCGAAGCGCAAAAAGATATCAGCAGTAGTGGGAGACCATATCCTGCTCAGTATGATCTGGTGGAATTTCCTAGCGGCTATGTCATCCCCAAATTCGGAAGATTCGATGGGACGGGAAATGCGAATCAGCACATCGCCCACTTCAAGGCCTCATGCGGGAACACTGGGGGCAACGATGCGCTTCTCCTCCGCCAGTTCGTTAATAGCTTGACCGATGTTGCTTTCGACTGGTACGCGAGCATACCGGATGGCTCCGTCATAACTTTTGTCCAAATGGAGTCTCTGTTTCGGCTGAGGTTCATGAGCGTCAGCGATAAGATTACCATTGCCGAGCTCGTAAGGACTAAGCCCAAGAGCGATGAAAGCAGCACGGATTTTATAACCCGATGGCGTAATCTCTCCGTCAAATGCGAACCGCCAATAGAGCAGGACCAATCTGTCAGTCTCCTTGTCGGAAATCTCAACAACTGGATGGCCCCGTTCCTATGTACCGCGGGTCTCAAAACATTCCAAGAGCTGACCAAAAAGGTCCAAACGTTGGAACGCTCAAAGCCCGAGTCCGTTCAGGATCTTCAGTTCACAAGCAGACCGAAACCTTGGAGGGACGACAACCGAAAAGGCGGAAGTTCTAGTATCACCGATTCTCCAAATAAGCAGAGAACGGGCGGAGCAAAAACTGACCAGCCTCGAGAGCCAACTTTGGAGGAAAGAAGAAATAAGGCCTACTCATTCCGAAGGGACAAGGTCCACAAAATTTTTAAAGATGCTCTGAAGAATGGCCTGCGGCTACCAGAACCGAAAAGGCTAAGTGAAGCAAACAAGACTGATCATCCCAACTTTTGCCCATAACCACCGAGTGTTGGGGCACACTATTGAAGACTGTTGCATCTTCAAGGATTGGGTCGAGAAACAATACAAGGCAGGAGAAATATCATTGTCCCCTGGCGTGTTAACAAACAATCAAGCTGCGACCGTCAATTTCATACAGACGGGGACCGAAGTCCTTCAGGGACCTGATTCTCTCAAACACCCGCCTTTCTCTGGAAACAACAGACCACCAAGTCTTTAAACTGGGAATAATCGACCACCATGTCATTAAACTGGGAAACAATCGACCTCTAAGTCGTTAAACTGGGAATGTAAAAAAAAAAATGTAAAAAAAAAAAAACGTGTAAATAAAAGAAAAATAAAGAAAAGCCGAAATGATGGGGCAACTCGCAATAAAAATCAGCGAGTAAAAATGAAAATGAAAATAAAGCCGAAATGATGGGGCAACCGCGAATAAATAGCCGAAATGATAGGGCAATTGCGACCTTCGCGATGATAAAAGCTGAAATGATAGAGCAATCGCGGTAAAACAAAAAAAAAAAAACACAAAAAAAACAACGGCGAATGATGAGTCGCTCCTGGTACCATATTCCAGTGCAGCGATGCAGACGCCAACAAAAATTCAAATTTCCAAAATTCTCCCGGCCCTACGGTTAGTCCCCAAATTGACTACCGTATACAATCCACGGGCTCAAATAATTCTCAGCATACCCATGCCCCACCGCAATCACCAGTTACGCGGCTGGTCTCCGCTTTTGGAATTATGCTCCATTGAGAAGACCCACTCATGTGTCCTCACGATGCATGAGGAGAACAAACCTTTGTGGGATCCTTACGACTCATAAAGGAAAAACACACTTAGGAGTCCTCACGACTCCTAAGGAGAACATACACCTGCGAGATCCTTACGACTCGTAGGGAGAAAATGCTTTTATGGGACCCTCAAGGCCCATAAAATTGAAAAGTCTTAGGTGACAGGGATCTAAACCTGTCTCCTAAGCCATCGCTCCCCAATCCCCAAGTGGCGAATGATGAGTCGCTCCTGGTACCATATTCCAGTGCAGCGATGCAGACGCCAACCAAATTCCAACTCCCAATCCCCAAGTGGCGAATGATGAGTCGCTCCTGGTACCATATTCCAGTGCAGCGATGCAGACGCCAACCAAATTCCAACTCCCAATCCCCAAGTGGCGAATGATGAGTCGCTCCTGGTACCATATTCCAGTGCAGCGATGCAGACGCCAACCAAATTCCAACTCCCATACCCCAACGGCGAATGATGAGTCGCTCCTGGTACCACATTCCAATGTAGCGATGCAGACGCCAACAAAGTCCTGAAATTTTTTCCGGCCCTACGGTCTGGATCATACATCCTGCAAAACCGTATACAATCCACGGGCGTAAAACAATCCCGATCTCTCCAAAAAAAAGGAAAAAAAAAGAACGGTATGTCCACAAGCAAAATGGGCACGGATGAAAACCCGAAAGGGCTCCGTGAGTAAAAACAGCAGGACTGCCGGCGAGTTTGTGAAAACCCGAAAGGGCGCAAACTCGTAAAAAAAAGAGGAAAAAGAAGAAATAAATGAAATGCACTCGCAAAGTCCTCTCGACTTTGTGAGGAGAAAATTCCCGCGTGAGATCCCTACGACTCACAAGGGAGCAACACACTTAGGAGTCCTCACGACTCCTAAGGAGAAAATACACCTACGGGATCCTTACGACCCGTAGGGAGAAAATGCTTTGTGAGACCCGTACGGCTCACAAAATGGAAAAGCCTTAGGTGACAGGGATCTAAACCTGTCTCCTAAGCCACCAATTCCTAAATTCTCTCGGGGCACATGATGAGTTGCTCCTGGCATTATTCCAGTGCAGCATTGCAGATGCCAAACAAAAAAAAAACAAAACAAAAACAAATCCAAATCCTCCCGGGGCACATGATGAGTTGCTCCTGGCATTATTCCAGTGCAGCAATGCAGATGCCAAACAAAAAAAAACAATTCCCAAATCCTCTCAAAGACAGATGATGATTCGCTCCTGGTACCATATTCCAGTATAGCGATGTTGATGTCAACTCAAATCAAACAAATCAAACCAACCAATTCCAACATCGACCTCTGCGTCAAATCAACAGGCACTCCGTCTCGGGGAAACGTCCTACCACAGGCACACCGTCTCGGGGATACGTCCTACCACAGGCACTCCGTCTCGGGGATACGTCCTACCACAGGCACTCCGTCTCGGGAAAACGTCCTACCACAGGCACTCCGTCTCGGGGATACGTCCTACCACAGGCACTCCGTCTCGGGGATACGTCCTACAACAGGCACTCCGTGTCGGGGATACGTCCTACCACAGGCACTCCGTCTCGGGGATACGTCCTACAACAGGCACTCCGTCTCGGGGAAACGTCCTACCACAGGCACTCCGTCTCGGGGATACGTCCTACCACAGGCACTCCGTCTCGGGGAAACGTCCTACCACAGGCACTCCGTCTCGGGGATACGTCCTACCACAAGCACTCCGTCTCGGGGATACGTCCTACCACAGGCACTCCGTCTCGGGGATACGTCCTACAACAGGCACTCCGTCTCGGGGATACGTCCTACAACAGGCACTCCGTCTCGGGGAAACGTCCTACAGCAGGCACTCCGTCTCGGGAAAACGTCCTACAGCAGGCACTCCGTCTCGGGAAAACGTCCTACACCAGGCACTCCGTCTCGGGGATACGTCCTACCACAGGCACTCCGTCTCGGGGATACGTCCTACAACAGGCATTCCGTCTCGGGGATACGTCCTACAACAGGCACTCCGTCTCGGGGATACGTCCTACAACAGGCACTCCGTCTCGGGGAAACGTCCTACCACAGGCACTCCGTCTCGGGGATACGTCCTACAACAGGCACTCCGTCTCGGGGAAACGTCCTACCACAGGCACTCCGTCTCGGGGATACGTCCTACCACAGGCACTCCGTCTCGGGGAAACGTCCTACCACAGGCACTCCGTCTCGGGGATACGTCCTACCACAGGCACTCCGTCTCGGGGATACGTCCTACAACAGGCACTCCGTCTCGGGGATACGTCCTACCACAGGAACTCCGTCTCGGGGATACGTCCTACCACAGGCACTCCGTCTCGGGGATACGTCCTACCACAGGCACTCCATCTCGGGGAAACGTTCTACAGCAGGCACTCCGTCTCGGGAAAACGTCCCACAGCAGGCACTCCGTCTCGGGAAAACGTCCTACACCAGGCACTCCGTCTCGGGGATACGTCCTACCACAGGCACTCCGTCTCGGGGATACGTCCTACAACAGGCACTCCGTCTCGGGGATACGTCCTACCACAGGCACTCCGTCTCGGGGATACGTCCTACAACAGGCACACCGTCTCGGGGATACGTCCTACAACAGGCACTCCGTCTCGGGGAAATGTCCTACCACAGGCACTCCGTCTCGGGGATACGTCCTACCACAGGCACTCCGTCTCGGGGAAACGTCGACCAGCGACACTCCGTGCCGGGGACACGTCTACCAAATCGCTCCGGATTCGACCGTCCATGTCGCAAAAAGGGCAGTGCAGGCTCCCGCAAATTGGGAACCCAAATCGCTTCATAACAGAGCGTCGACCGTCTATGTCGCAAAAAGGGCAGCATCGACCGTCCATGTCGCAAAAAGGGCAGTGCAGGCTCCCGCAAATTGGGAACCCAAATCGCTTCGTAACAGAGCGTCGACCGTCTATGTCGCAAAAAGGGCAGTGCAGGCTCCCGCAAATTGGGAACCCAAATCGCTTCGTAACAGAGCATCGACCGTCCATGTCGCAAAAAGGGCAGTGCAGGCTTCCTACAAAGAAGGAACCGGATCGCTCCGGGCAAGGGAAACGTCTACCACGGACACTCTGTCTCGGAGAAGCGTCAAGCGTCGACTGTCCACGTCGTACAAAGGGCAGTGCATCCCAAAAAATTGGGAACCAAAGCAAGTCGCCTCCACGTGAAAGAAGATCCATTAATTTCATGCACACGACCCACATGTGCGGTGTGCATTTATTGATGGGGGGCAATTTGTTGGGGTAAAAATTTACACCCCGGTTGACCGAGTCAAAGTCAAGATCAACCCCCAAGCCAGGTGGGCCCAAGCCCAGGTCAAGCGGGCCCATGCCCAAGTCGATCCCGCAGCCAGCCTTCCCATGCCAACAACAAAATCATGTAATAAATAATTTTTATGTAATTGTTTATGCATGAATGTGAACAAAATGGGCATAAAGCCAATATTTTGTAAGCCCATAGCTTATGTGCAAAAATGAAATGGCACATGAGCCATGGGATGGCTAAAATGCCATTTTTTGTAAAGCCCAAGGGGCTATATGTAAATATGTAAGCCTATATAAGGCAAAATGATGATGAATAGAAAAACAACTTTTCATTCCCCCAAAAATTAGGGTTCTTTGTGCCTCCTGCTCCTTCTCCAAGGTTCTAAACCTTCTAATTTCTTTTGAATTAAATCAAGAGTTTTACTCTTTCTTTTCAAAAACTAAGAAGTCTTTCACCACAAAACCCACAAAGGGGAACTTGGATCTACCATTAGATCTCAGAAAGGAGAGATTTTTAGATCTCACATCTCTTGATCATCAAGATCCAGCCAACAGAGGAGGAAGAAGAAGAACATCTTTCACTAAACCCCCAAGAAAGAAGAAAAAAACACTCAGGAGTCCAACTCCTCTTTGATCTCTCTTCAGAGAAATCTTTTTAGGCTAAAAGCCTCTTGTCCTCTCCGGCGCGCAGCGCAAGTGCGCAAAGCGCCCGCGTGCCGATACGTGGCGCGCGCTTGCGCACCTGCGCGCTTGCGCAAGTGCGCAAAGCGCCCGCGTGACGACACGTGGCGCGCTTGCGCAATTGCGCAAAGCGTCCGCGTGCCGACACGTGGCGCGCGCGCGCTTGCGCACCTGCGCGCAGCGCTCTTGCGCAAAGCGTCCGCGTGCCGACACGTGGCGCGCGCGCGCTTGCGCACCTGCGCGCTTGCGCAAGTGCGCAAAGCGCCCGCGTGACGACACGTGGCGCGCTTGCGCAAGTGCGCAAAGCGCCCGCGTGCCGACACGTGGCGCGCGCTCGCTTGCGCACCTGCGCGCAGCGCTCTTGCGCAAAACGCCCACATGCCGACACGTGGCGCGCGCGCGCCTGAACGCACAGCACCTTAGCGCACAGCGCTCTAGATGCTGGCCCCACGCATCCTTTGGATGTCTTTTTCCCCTTTACTTATATTTACATGTATATATATACATATGTATATAAATGTACACATACACATACTCCGCGACACTGTCCCTGTTAGAAAAAAATTTCTAACGGGGCGCTGCCCCGCACCCCGCAAGGGGGCTGCTAGCCCCCTTGACCCCCAGCCCGCTATCCGGATAGCGGGACCCCCGTAAAAACTCTGCGTGGCTCCCGATATATCCAAAACCCCCCTTTCAAAACACAACACACGTACACTGCACATTGAGTTCGCATGACCAGTTTAACCCGTTAATCGGAGGTTCCCTCGCCCCAAAGGCGAGGGGTAATTAACGGCAGCTTAGTCCGCGGCTGCCGGAGATTCGGATCCCCACAATCAATAAACCCCGGCCTATCCTAGGCCGGGGGAATCTGTAGTGCGCCTGACAAGCGCGCGCGTATTCCCATCTCAATGGGGTGACGAAAAAACACCCTACAGAGAGTAGACTCGGAGGACAACACGGCGGATCCACTCACAAAGGCCTTTTCCCAGAGAGAGACTTTTATGGGATGGTTAAGTATGAGATACTACAACCACTGCTATCAGATGGCCCTAGTGCAAGTGGGAGATTGTTAGTTATATGTATGCCCTAGAGGCCATTACTATACATAGGATGTATATTGTAGTGGATGCTTGGACATATATAGGGAGGACTTTCTTGCTCGACATGATGGTATGCTATCTGGTTGCTCTTTACCTTAACGTGTATACTGATTGTCTCTCTGTTACATCTTGGTAAAGCCTTTAGGATGTGTACTTGACTACCTGGACTATGATGCGGATCATACTAGTGGGGACATGGTAGTCTATAAGTACATCCTTCAAGGTCCCTAGTCGTGGGTGTATCAAGACGGGGCATCGATATACCAGAGTAGACTAGCGTATACCTTCTCGACCCATACAGATGGGCGATGGATGATCCCATATCCATTGGTGTTTGACATCAGAGATGATATACGGGTGCTCAATGGACACTGGGTACACTGGACGGACTCGCCGAGAACTCCCAGATGGTATTATACCTTACGTCAGATGGCAGTTCTCTGGTGACACTGGTACAGAGTAGTCTGTTGACCCGAGATCGTCATAGAGTCTTGTGTGGTTCCCACTGTGCTTTGATTTCCACCTTACCACGTCCAAGAGGGCGTGCAAAACGGTGGTTTTTGGGTACAGTCTCGAATCACATGGAGGCAATGAGCGATAGGAGGGGATTCGTCTCTCCCGGTATAGGGAGTTGATGTTGCACTGTGTTCGATTGGCTATAACCGGAAATCCCTGGCAAGGGTTGCTGAGATTTACTGGTAAGTGTTACCAGTAGTTTCTCGAACTGTTATAGACCTCATATCGACACGACTTATCGAGCTATTGGGGTCTGACGTTTACCACCCCTAGGCGAGATATGCGACATATCAGACGATCAGACCGGACTGTGCGGTAAGTGTTACTGGTTGGATTCACAGGAGTGTGATCGGGCTAGCTCGTCGATCTTCTGATCGCTCAATACCCGGGTAGCCGTTACGTTTAGCAGACCGCTTGCGGCTTGTGGGTGTTTGATATGATCATCACCTGCTGCCGGCATATTGACGAGTCTTCAGAGTCCTACACAGAGGTTTCCTGGCTCAAGCGAAACGAAATAGGAGCGCATATGAGATATGTGCGGGACCGAGAATAATGCGTGTATGTGATACCGTATTCTATTCTCGTGATGAATGTATCGAATGGTTGTATGCGATATAACCTAGTTATCGAATCGAGGATTGATTCGATAAGTCGATACATTGGATATTAGTCGGTCATATACGATATGACCGGATCATTAAATCAAGTGTTGATTTAATGATTTAATGTATATTATATATTTGATATATTACTTTACATTAACTAGTATTGGTTCACTTAAGATAGATTTTCTCACTTGATGTGCACATTGTATATATGATATAGTTTTGTGCACTGGTTTGTATCATGTTTGATGATACATGTAAACTTGAGTGTGTATGATTAAACCATGGTTATCTTAATGGTGAGGGTTTGGATTTACTTATATATTTAATTTTACTAATTCATTTTAAGGCAAGAATAAAATGGTGGCTAGTTTTTGTTTCTTTCATGAAACTTCATGAAGCTTTGAAGTTTTGACCATTTTGTCTCTTATCCTTAACCTAAACATTAAACCTAACCTTAGTTTATTCTCTACACCTAACTATGGTTGCTATATGATAAGATAATTCTTTTTATTCTTATCATAATTCTTTTCTTCTTCTTCTTCTTCTTCAACAATGAAGAAAAGCTTGCTACCATTAATGGCAACTTGAGAAAAAGAGTGAGAAATCCAATTCTAAAGTGAACCCACTACCTATTTCTTCATCCTCTACCACTTGCCAAGTAGTATAGGGTGTTTTCTTCATAAGTTTCTTGACTTGGTGAAGTTGGAGCTTGATCTTGAGTTGCCTCGACGTAGATCATCTTCGGCATCGAAGTCGACGACCTAGCCCGATCATTTCTTTGACGAAACCATCGCTAGAGTCCGGGATCCGATGATCGCAGCGTAGGGACATCATCACGGAGCTAAGAAAGTGGAGGACCGGATCTACAAAGGTTGTAGTCTTTTTCACTTAACAGTAAAGTTGTTTACTAGCTTGTAGTTTCGCCTATTCCCTAGTTAACGATCTAGTTTAGGGTTTCTCGGTACCGTAAAATTTTGAATTTGGCATGGTTGATGCCTTGTGAGACCTCATTAGTGTGCTTAGGAACCCTACATCTTTTCCCTGTGGGCGTAGCCCCGCTAACACCTTTCTAGTCACCTACTTGGTTTATAGCATTGATCGTTAAGTGAAAAAATCTCCCGAGGAGTAGCATATACTCACAGTAGGATCGGGATCCAAATATCATCATATGATAAAGTTGAAGGAATCCTACCAAAATTATCACACTCCAAATGGTATGCAACACTAGCAAGTTTCAGTTTCTTTAGAAACACCCGATGTGGATTTTTGCCCCATGCTCTTATGACCTTGACGAAGGTCAACATATCATAAGTCACATGTCAAGTTCTACCCGTCATTACCCTGGTTAATTTGAACCCACCCGTACATACCCTTGACGAAGGCCAAAATAGTAGTACGACTGTCCCAAACCAACGCATCTATCTATGCTACAGATAAATGTTCAGCAGCTACCAATCATTGTGCTTTGGCGAAGGTCAAAATACACAGCTTGAATACTACTGAACATTTAACTGAAATGACGGAGGGCTACGAATGGTTCTTGGCGAAACCGTGAACGTAGTGAACTTGATATAATCGAAGGAATATGATAGCTTTTAAAAGGAGTGGTTTAAGCTCCGCATTTTTAAAAGTTTTACTGTTTTGAAAAAACCGAGTGGTTTTGAAATTGTTTCAACTATTCAACTTTGGTTTGTTTTCATTGCATTTATTTAATGCTGTCCCATCAATTAATCCTACCATTGCAGAAAACAACGAAAATATAACGTACGTTTATGCTATCTGCATTCGCCACTGAGCCCCGTCATCACCCGTTAGGTTACTTAACTAACGACAGAGCGGGGGCTGGACTAGCGCGGATGTAAAACATAAATAACGTCTACTATATATCATATATAGATATATACATTCGTCAGACGCAATGATAGTCATTCCAGATCATAGATGAACACATTGGATATGCTAGGAATCCGCATTTCGTTCAAGCCTGCAATGAAAGACAAATTACACGGTCGTGATGAATAGCCAAAACCCCACCCTAGACCCCTACGGGTGCGGCAAACTACCCGCCAAATAGCCGAAGTGAAGAAACCTTCCTCAACAAAGTGAGTAGGCCACTCGGCACTTCAAAGTACCCGGTAGTTTGTGCACCCCACCTTGGGTCTATCCTAGGAGCAGAAAACAGTAAAAGAAATAATATACATTGGCGGCTATATCCTCAACCCGGATTTGCGACCAAAAATTAATATTACATGAATTTACAATTTACATCGAATGAAAAATGAAAAACACTCATCTCATATCCCCGGCTATTCATCCACGATAATCCAACAAGTTCATATACACAAACCAATAACACAGATCACAGATATGTAAAAACCCTACTAATTGACGTATAGCGATTAGTAGACGTTCAATACATATATCACATCACAGATATAATACGATTAGCTAAAGTTTACAGAATTTTGATCGATATTCAAATTTGAAACTACCCCAAATACAACACTGTACTCAAAGGAATCTGGGAAGAAACAAAGTATCTGAAAAATCATAAAACATCATGCTGGACAATCTGCAGGAAAAACGAGTTTACTCTGAGTCGACTCGGCCGCGGATCCGCGGCGAAATGCATGGTTTCGCCGCGCTTCCACGGCAGTCTGACCGAGTCACGAGCTCGTTTTTCTTGGGTGTCCTTAAAAAAGCCTGCACGTATTTTTCAGGTCTCTGGAAATATTTTTAGACCTGTTTTGAAAATCGGCAGAAAACATAAATTTTTGATGTATTTTGCGATTTTTCCGGGATCGAAGTTCTAAAGACTTTGCTAACATGTTAGTTGTTGTTTAGCTAGGCTCTGATACAACTGTAAGTCTATAATACCCACCCCGGTACTTACGGGGAGGCGGAAAGAGTAAAAATTGAATTTTTATCATAAGGTAACATAGACTATGCTTTAGGATCTTTGCTAAATATTAACTAACAAACTAACTTAGGATTTTAACTACTAGGTTAGATGGTTATACCTAAGTCTTGAACTCCTTTTTCTCCTTGTTGTGAGCTCCTTGGAATGGTGTGGATGGCTCCTCCTCACCGGCTTCTCTATATCATAGAAGATCCACCCGAAGGTCTCTACCTTGAGCTCCTACCTCAACAATGAAGTAACTAGAGTGCTTGGCTTGCTAGACTAAGAACCCTAGAATGAGTAGAGAAGTATTTTGGTGGTTTAGTCTCAAAAGCTTTTGATTTTCAACTCATGAAAGATTAAAGTTTTGAGAGAGGAAGAGGAGAGAGCAAACCATGAGATAGAAAGATAATATGAGAATGAGAGGATAAAACTCTCATATGAGGAAATATGTTAATAATAATATTAATTAAGATAATTGTGATGGTGTATTGATTTGACCTTTATCATGTCACAATTAATGCTAAGCATGCTCAAAGAAAATATCTCATGCTTAACAAAAATATCTAGGTCAACATAGGTCAACAAGTCAAATGGTCAAACCAACATTAGCCATGATACAATTATCTCTTATTAAAACTATTAATCAATTTCCTCCTTCTCATTATGGTTTTGATCAAGTCAATGGTCAAAACCCTAATGAGGTGTCTCCTCCTCTGCCTCTGTCAACTGTATGTAAATACCCGTGTCCGTGTTCCGACAAACACGAATACAATGAGACTAAACCAATCCAAAATCCAATACTAGGATCCGGTTTAAACCAAAGCCTACTAGTATCTACTGCCCGAACACCGAACACGCACAAGTGCGCATATGTGAACGAACCCTGTCGTAAAACGATACGACATCTACTCGTATCGCCCAAACGTGAAAACCCTCTGTGTGGGACTCTAAAGACTCGACACTACACTGGCAGTGGGTTTAACCACAGATCGCAAGCGGTACTAGCTGTACGTAACGGTCCCCAGGTAGATGTCGATAAGAAGACTGATCAGGAAAACCCATCAGAACTCCTACCGAGCCTGAATGTGACAATCTCCGTACAGTCCGGTCTGTTCATCTAAGAGTATCGCATATCAGGCCTAGGGGGAGGTAAATGTCAGTCTCTTAATAGCGGTATAAGTCATGTCGGAGTACGGTCCAAAACACCCTACGAAACTACTGGAGTACCCAGCAGTAAGTCTCACTTGCCTTTGCCAGGGACTTTGTGTAATGGCGTTCCGAACACAGCGCGATATCAACCCCCAATACCGGGGAGACGAATCCTATCTAACCGCCACTGCCTCCAAGTGCTTCGGAACTGCACCTAACTACTACCTGTTTGCACGACTCAATAGAGCCGTGGTAGGGTAGTAATCTAAGAACTGTGGGAACACACTTGAGGCGAAGCAGCAGTGTCAAGTCGACGGACTAAGTTGTACTCATGTCATCTGAGAACTGTTAACCGACGATAGGTATAGAACCAACCAACAGTTCCCAGCGAGTCCTGTCCAGTGTACTCGTAACCTAACGAGCACCTTCATACTATCTCCAGTACGACGTACTGATGGCTGTGGGACAGACCATCTCCCCTCTTGGGATGAGAAGCGTACACACCAGTCTACTCTGGAGTATCGATGCCCTGTCTCGATAATCCTACGACCAGGGACCTGTATAAGGATGTGCTTGTAGACTACCCAGCCCCTACTAGTGTGACTGCCATCACAATACTAGTAGTCAAGCAAAGATCCTAAGGGCTCTATCAATATGTTTCAGCGATATGTTAAAAGAAACACATACACATATTAAGATAGATACAAACCAAGTAGCATACTACCATACTGAGCAAGAATGTAAATCCGTGTATATATCCCAAACTTCCAAAATATAATATACAAACTAGTACTATACAATAATGGCCTCTAGGGCATATCACACTAACAAAGCCTATAAGTAACACTTACCGTACAGTCCGGTCTTTTCGTTTGATATCGCATATCGAGTTTTGGGGTGGAATCGTCAGACCCCAATAACTTGATAAGTCATGCCGATGTGTGGCCTATAACAGTACGAGAAACTACTGATAACACTTACCAGTAAATCTCATCAACAGCCCTGGCCAGGGACTTCCTGTTATAGCAAATCGAGCATAGCGCAACATCAACTCCCTATACTGGGAGAGACAAAACCCTTCCTATTGCTCATTTCCTCCATGTGACTCGGGACTGTACCCAAAATCCACCTGTTTGCACGACTCTTTTGAGCCGTGGTAGGGAGGAAATTAAAGCATAGTGGGAACCATACAAGATTCTATGACGATCTCGGATCCACAAACTAACTTATACCAGTGTCACCAGAGAACTGCTATCTGACGATAGGTATATTACCATTTAGGAGTTCTCGGCGAGTCCTGTTCGGTGTACCCATTCTCTAATAAGCACCTGTGTACAATCTTTGATGTCAAACACCAATGGATATGGGATCCACCATCGCCCCCATACAGGGTCAAGAAACGTACACACTAGTCTACTCTGGAATATCGATGACTTGTCTCGATGTTCCCTCGATTAGGAACAATTGAAGGATGTGCTTGTGGACTACCCAGGTCCCAGTAGTATGATCCACATCATAGTCCTAGCAGTCAAGCCAACATCCTAAGGATTTTATCAACATGTATATGAGAGAGAGTATAATAATACTAAGTGTACATGTTAAGATAAAGAGTAACCAGATAGCATGCTATCATGTCAAGCAAGAAAGTCCTCTATATATATGTCCAAGCATCCACTATAATATACATCAATGTATAATAATGGCCTTTAGGGTATATATATCCCTAACAATTCTTACCCACTGCCAGTGTATTGATTGAATCTTTAGAGTCCCACGCAGAGATTTTTCCCGTTCAGGAAAACCGATATAGTGTGCGTATGGGGATATGTGAAGGAGTTCGATTATATGCAATAATCGAGCGTTTAATAATACTAGCCGGTTTAAACCTGATTATTAAATTATATATATATATATATATATATATATATATATATATATATATATATATATATATATATATATTATTCTAGTATTATGTTCGCATTATATTCCTCTCTCATTTGGTATTTGTATTTGATATAAATACGGGTATATGTATTTTAGATGTTTTACTTTCTATATAATAAATAACCAAACATCTAGAACCAAACATCTCATCATTTCAAAATTAAAGAAAAAGAAAATGATTATGTGTCTTGAATGAATAGTAAGTTGTTTGGTTGCTAGATTTTTAATGTAGATGTTTTCATTAAAATGATGAAGTGATAGCCCTTCTCTTGACCGCTATTCATTCAAGAGAAAATATTCTTTCTTCTTCTTCCTTCTTGAAAATGGGAAAAGGGAATTTTGATGAGAGGAAAAATTTGTGAGCTGTTACATCACTTAATCAAGTGGATTAGCAACCCACTTGATTGAGTTTCTTCACTAGTTAATTTACTAGGTGAAGTTGAAGCTTGAAGTGGGGTTTACTCGAAGTGGATCATCTTCGGTATTAAGACCGGCTTGCAAACGCGTCTTGGATGGCGTAGGAACGTAAATGAGGTTCTCCGGAATTAGCCGGCACGCTACAAAGTTTGTGGCTCTCATTTGCTCTCTTGTTTTTCTTGTAAAGCAATTTTGTACATGAAACGATTAATTGGATGTTTGTTGAGACTTAGCATGTTCAAAATTATGATTTTATTATTCCGTCGCAGTCATGAATGTTCCGATCCTAGCTTTGGCAAACCTACATATTTTTGGCTTAATTAATATCCACAAAAAATCTATTTCATAACTTCTATTCTATGCGATCATTTTTCAATTCCGAAAAGTTTACATAGTCGTACACGTGACGGTTTCAGAGAGGCCCTTAAACTGTACTGTTACCGGCTATTGCCCGTTGACTAAAGCGCCTGTTAAACGACCAATATTTATATGAAAACCATTGATAAATAAAGTCTTTGTGCTGCTGTCGGTACTCTCACCCTCTCAGAGCTTGGATTTTTATTGGGTCAGTTCTTTTCTTATTTTGTGTTCTTGCTGATTTCAGAGCTTCAATTTTAGTTATTACCGTATTATTTTAACTTATAATTGTTGCTGCATCAGAGTTTTTCAAGTAACAATAAGGGAATTAAATGGGATTTTTGGACTTTTATTTTTGGGGGTCCTTTTTTCATGCATTTTTTTGGGGTATATTTTTGATAATATTATTGATGGGCTTCTTTCAATTTGGCGTTCTTTGAAATTTGGTTCCTATTGTTGATATAATGACTTGGGGTTTGGTTGCTTCCTGTTCTTCACTGATTTTGGAACTCAAATCTAGTGTTTTAATGCTTGTTTCTTAAGGTAGGATGGATCCATGTTAACTATTAGTGGTGAAATTTTGGTATTAATTTTGAGTTATTGATGATTTAGAACTTTTCGAGTAATAGGTAAGGGTTTTAGAGGTTTATTTGTGAGAAAATTTTGGGGGTTTTCTTTCAACTTGATATCCTTTGAATGCCATTGCAATTTGATTCCTATCTTTTGTAAATCACAGAAAAGAAATTATATTTTGTGAGGATCTAATTGACTGGTATATGTGCAGGGGTTGGAAGGAATTACTTGTTAAAGATTCGAATTAATGGCAGAAACAATTGGAGTTCTTAAAGTGATAATTGTGCATGGGAAGAGGCTCGTGATACGAGATTTTACTAGCAGTGATCCTTATGTTGTTGTGAAGGTTGGAGACCAGGTAAATATTTGCACATTTTTTTATTTTCCATAATTTGAGGGATGCACTTATTTTATCTTTATGATCGGAACAAAATGGAGAGGCTTCCCATTTGATTAATCGAGAGAACTTGGTTTGCTTTATATCCGACGTAACCTGCAAATGCAGTTCTTGTCATTTGGCTTTAAGTTCGGTTGTCCTTGCGAGATTTGGATAATCCCAATTTGTTTGCTTTCATATGTATGGAATTTCCTTGTTTTGAGATTTGTTCTGATTCAAAATAGTTGAACTTCAAATTCGACATGGGGAATTTGAATTTACTCGATTGCAAGAGACCGAACAATACGTTTTGGGACAAATTTTGGTATTGGAATTTCCTATGCTCCCAATGATGCAACCAAACCTATTAATCAAACAACCATTTTATATTTCTTCTTCATGGCCTTGGGAGATTGCTCAAAGAGGCTAAGTGCAATCTTCATCTCCTTTTCTTTGAATGAATTATCCATTCAGTTCAAAAAGAAAAGAAAAAAGACGAAAGAAAGAATTATTCATTTAGAAATTCATGACCATCTGTCTTTCATGCTTGAAAGTTATATAGGTTCTATTGGCAATAAATAACCATTTGTTCATTGGTATCTATATAGAGCTAAATGGAAGATCTTCTGTGCTGGGATATTTGCTACTAAGAGTTTTCTACTATCCTATGAATCCGTCAGAATATATCTTATGTGTGATTTCTTTCTTGCCTGCTTTAATCAAGCATCAAAACCCGACCTTCAACATGTTGTTGGGATCAATTGAACGGATATTGATTCAAATGGCATTCCTTAATTAGAGATTTCTTGGTAATAAAGAACATGGGATGTTATTAATATGGCACATGTGGAATTTAAAGTAAATAAGATATAAATCATTTCATGTTTAAACAACCATGCCCTGTTTCTCAAGTGTTAAAGTCTCAATGTGAAAATTTGACAAAATTTAAATTTTGGTGATTTGCATTTATTGAAAAAAAATTAGACGAACTTAAATTGCTATTTGGTTTATAGTCTGTCTCTTAAATATTTGACTTTGGAAGAAGACAGTTCCAATTTGTTTTCCTTTTGTCTCTGTTAGAATAAATGAATGGTTGTGATTAGTTGTGATTAAGGGTAGAATTGGAATAAGTATTTTTCCTATATAAAAGAGATGATGAGATAGGGTAAATCTTATCCATCACATTTACCCCCAAGTCATTTCTAATATGGTATCAGAGCCATAGCCCCCTCACCACCACCACCACCGCATCCCTCTCTCATCACCGACCCGACCACCACCATCGCATCATCCTTTGCCATTGCTTCATCGCCACCTCGCATCATCGCCACAACACATCGCCACCTCACATCGACGCCTCGCCTTGCATCGACGCCTCACATCGATCTCTTGCAATCGAATCCCTCGCATCGATCCCTCGCAATCGCATCCCTTGCAATCATCGCATCTCATGCATCAATCGCCATCAGACCTCACCATTGATCTCCTTCGGAGCCCAAAGATCGATTCCTTATCAAGATCGGCATCAAGATCATCGCTGGATCTGATCTAGTGAAGCTCCCTTGCTTCTTTGTTCTTGAGATCTATCAAATTTTCGATCTTGAAGATCGACTAAGGTGAATCTAACCATTTTGTGATTCATGAGATCTAGGATGATGTTATATTTTTGCTTGGATATAGCGATGTCGTGGTTGTAAGCGAATGAGTTGAAGCTAGTGATCATGCTAGATCTCAAAATCGTTAGTTGCTCTTTGAGGTGCTAGTTGTTGATTTTTTATTGTGTGTTGCTATTACCTTTCGAGGTGTTTGTGATTGTTGATTCACGGAGTTTATGAATTTGTGGGGTTGCTAGCAGTTGTTTTCTGTTTCGATGGCCGAGTCCGCCGCTACCTCCTCGAAGTAGGAAGCCTACAATCCTCACATGGTTCCTATTCATATCACCCGTATTCGATTAAATAGAACAAATTATTCTCGATGGAAGCAGGTTGTTGAAATGTTTATAAGAGAGCGAATGTTGATGAAGTACGTAACTGAGGAGCCTCTTTTATCTCCCACTGATGAGTGGATTTCGAAGGATGCAATGTTGCATCGATTGATGACTGAGACGATGGAAGATGAGATCGCCGATGTGTTGTATAAATATGAACGCCTATTCTATTTGGGCATATTTGAAAGGATCCTACGATGGGAAGGAGAGTGCTAATCGAGCATTCGAGATCGTTGAGTCTCTTCACGAGTTGGAGCATAAAGGCTGGTCTATATATACTTTGTATGGTGAGCTCAAGTGACTAGAGACTGAGTTGCTTTCTATTTTCACTCTTGCAGTTGATGTCAATGAGAGAAGAAGGCAACATGAGCAGATGATGGTGATGACATTCTTGAGGGCCATTGGCCCAGAATTTTTACTATTCGCCCACAGATTTTAGGAGCCTCGCATGTTCCTACTCTTGTAAATACATATAGAGTCATTCTGACTGGATTCCCCTCTATTATGATTGATGGTGTTTCTAAGACCTCCATTATAGCCGTTGATAATTGATCAGCTCTTTCTTGTCATGTACCTTTTGTTGGAGGCAGAGGACAGGGCCGCGGAGGTCGGGGAGGCATAGGAGTGGTCAGCAGAGGGAGAGGTGATAAATTTTGTACTTACTATGATATGCCTAACCACACTTGAGAGTATTGCTACACTTTCCACCCTGAGTTTCGATCTACTACTAGGGTTGCTATATCTGATCCAGTGTCATCAGTTTTTGCATCTACCTTTATGACCACATTTGGGAGCCTTACTGAGGAGGAGTTATCACAGCTGCGAAGTCTTCTTTCAGGGGCTCTACATCATCATCGTCACAGACTGCATCTGTTATGGCCAAGGGTAAAGGTAATAGATGTTTCATCTCTGTAGCATCTCTCACATCTTGGATCATACATTCAGGTGCATCAGATCATATGACTGGAAAGTCAGGTATACTCACTTCTTTATCTTCCACTTCATATAGTAGTCATATCACACTTGCCAATGGTTCCACATCTAAAGTGGAAGGTGTTGGATCCACTCGTCTCACTCCATCCTTGTTTGTATCTTCAGATCTTTATATACTGACATTTCCATTCAGTTTATTATCTGTTAGTCAAGTTCTGCACTCTTTGAAATATTCGATAACATCTTCTCATTTTGGTTGTATTATGCAGGACCTGGAGACGAGAGGGGTGATTGGTTCAGGACATGTGTGTGGAGGTTTATACTACCTTGATGGGAGCACACCTACAGTTTGTTCTATGTCTACATCTCCTTTTGAGATTCACAGTAGATTAGGCCATCTATATTTAGAGAACCTTAAGAAATATGTACCTTCTCTTAGCCATCTATCTTCTCTTGATTGTGCATCTTGGGAGATGGAAAAGCATCATTGTGCTTCTTATCCTCATAGAGTGAACAATAGGGCTACTGATTTATTTAGCATTGTTCATTCTGATGTTTGGGGTCTATATCCTATTGTATCAAATCGTGGATTTCGTTATTTTGCGACTTTTATTGATGACTTTTCTAGAGTGACTTGGTTGTATTTGCTAAAATTTAGAACTGAAGTGTTTACGGTGTTTAAATCTTTTGTTACTGAGATTAAAAATCAATTTGATACGACTGTTAAAATTTTGTGAACGGACAATGCCAAAGAATATTTCAGTTCAGATTTCAGCAATTCTTAGACTCTTTTGGTATTGTTCATCAGTCTTCATGTCTTTACATCCCTCAATAGAACGGGAACGGGGTGTCTGAGAGAAAGAATAGACACTTGTTAGAGGTTACTCATACGTTGTTGATTCATATGCAGGTTCCAAAACGTTTTTAGGACGATACTGTTCTTACTGCATGCCACTTGATTATTCGCATGCCAAGTACTATTTTGAGGGGACAGATACCCTATGCTGTCCTGTTTCATTCTAAGGAACTCTTTCCTCTGCCTCCTAAATTGTTTGGTTGCACCTGCTTTATTTATGATCATTGCTCCGGGAAATCCAAATTTGATCCAAAATCTATTCGATGTGTCTTTCTAGGTTATGCTAAGGATCAAAAAAGGTATAAGTGTTATGATCGTGAGTTAGATAGAGCGTTCATATCTGCAGATGTTACTTTTCATGAGAACACTCCATATTTTTCATCCACATATTCCTTTTCTTCTGTTTGAGAGGATTTTTCTATCGATAAACTTGATGTTTTGACTACCTCACCTACTCCTGTTCTAACTGAACCTTCTGTGGATCAAACCAAGGAGATGATGCAAGAACAAGTTACTTAGGTGTACACCCGACATGTACAACAACTTCCAGTTTTAACTTCTCCAGTCATCCCTCCAATTCCAATTCCAATTCCAGATCCATATCCCTCCGAGTTAGATATTCCAATCAAGATTCAAGAACTTGGTTTCGATCTCTCATAATTTTATTAGTTTCACTGGTTTCGGCTAGTTTTGCTAATCTTGGTTCAGGTTTCGGTTTCGACGGTAATGCAACATACATAAGTGTAGATATATTAAATATTTAAATTTATGGTTTTATATAACAAGACAATGATCCTATTGTTTAAAAATTCAGCCATGATGCAAAATATATGAAAAAAGTGTACTTAGATAAGTATTAATATAGGGTTTGGGTTCACTTTTTTACGGTTTTCTAACAACGAAGGCCTACAATGATCACAATGACAATAAAAATGGTATAAAAAATATAAGTTTTGAAAGGTTTCAGCCAAAATGATATTGTATGGTTGGTTTCGTATCGATTTCGGGTTTCGTATCGGTCTCTACCAAAACCGATACGAAACCACCACTTATCGGTGGTTTCGGCCGAAATCTCAAACGTTGGTTCCAATTGCTCTCAGGAAAGGCACTTGGACTATTGTTTCTCGATATCCCATCAATGATTATGTCACCTATACACGATTGACCCTTTCCTATTGTGCATTTATTTCATCCTTAGATTCTTATCCTTTTCCTAGTTCAGTATATGATGCCCTACTTCATCCTGGTTGGAAGAGAGCTGTGGATGAGGAAATGCTAGCTTTACGTCTTAATGGCATGCGGGATCTTACTCACCTTCCTATTGGAAAACGCGCAGTCGGTTGTCGATAGGTATATACAGTGAAGTTGAATCCTGATGGCTCGTTTGCTCGGCTCAAAGCTTGTTTAGTGGCAAAAGGATATTCACATAACTACGTAATTGATTATGATGAAACTCTCCTGTGGACAAGATGATCTCAGCTCGCATATTTTTATCATTGGCTGCTACCTATCATCTTTCTTTATATCATCTTGACGTGAAGAATGTATTTCTGCATGTCACCTTGCAGGAGGAAGTATATATGGAGCAACCGCTTGGCTTTGTTTCTCAGGGGGAGTCTGGGCTTGTTTGCAAGCTCAAGAGATCGTTGTATGTCCTTAAACAATCTCCACATGCATGGTTTGGGAGACTGACAGAAGTTGTTAGGACATTTGGTTTACGAAGATCTGATAGTGATCACTCTGTTTTCTATTGACATCGCTATGGAAAAAGGATCTTTATGGTCGTCTATGTGGATGACATCGCTATTACAAGAGATGATGCTAGATGGATTTCTGACTTGAAAGCTCATCTTCAGAAATAGTTCTGCACCAAAGACCTAGGGGAGTTAAAATACTTTTCAGGGATTGAGGTATCGAGATCACCAAAGGAAGCGATTTTCGCCACTCAACGAAAATATTTGCTTGATATGCTTTCAGAGGCCGGTATGTCTGCTTGTAGGCCGATCGATTCCCTTATAGATCCAAATGTGAAACTCTTTATGGGTCAGGAGGAGCATGTTCCTGATCCAGAATGGTACATGAGGTTAGTTGGTAAACTTAATTACCTGACGTCACTCGTCCTGATATAGCCTTCCCAGTTAGTGTGGTGAGTCAGTTTATGTCTGATCCTCATGAGGCTCATCTTTATGTAGTTCTTTGTATCTTGAGGTAAATAAAGGATTTTTCGGGGAAATGCATCGTCTATAAAGATTATGGGCATTCCAAGGCCATAGGCTTCACAGATGCAGATTGGGCAAGGTCTCCCGATGATAGGAGGCCGACCATTGGTTTCTGTGTGTTTGTTGGAGAAATTTTGGTTTCTTGGAAAAGTAAGAAACAAACCGTGGTCTCTAGATCCAGTGCAGAGTCAGAGTATAGAGCTATGACAAACACCACAAGTGAGTTGGTGTGGATTGGATTTCTACTTACAGAGCTTGGATATGGTCCTGCTGTACCTATGAAGCTATACTCCGACAACGACAAGGCTGCAATTTATATTGCGAACAACCCCATTTTCCATGAACGAACAAAACATATTGAAGTCGATTGTCACTTCGTTCGTGAAAAGGTTGAGGATGAAGGCATCGATACAATTCATGTGAGCTCGTTGAACCAACTTGCCGATTTGTTCACTAAACCCCATGGGAGATCACGTGTGCATTTTATTTGTGACAAGTTGGGCATGTGTGATGTATATGCTCTTAAGAGGGAGTGTTAGAATAAATGAATGGTTGTGATTAGTTGTGATTAAGGGTATAATTGTAATAAGTATTTTGCCTATATAAAAGAGATGATGAGATAGGGTAAATCTTATCCATCACATTTACCCCCAAATCATTTCCAATAATTGTTTTCCTTTTGCCTCTTTTATATTTGACATTCGATGGTGAGTGCTGAAACTTAAATTGACATTTGATGCCTTCTGATGTCATGCCTTTATATGTAAAATCTTATTTGATGTATTAGTTGTTCTTTGGTTAAGAAATCTATGAGAAATAACAATATCGGCAATTCTTTAATTATTTGGCGAATTAGTTCTCTTTATATTCCTTTCTTTTTTTTATCTTTAAATGATTTGCATATGCTTATAAGTTTATCTTCTTCATTAGACTGCGAAGACCAAGGTCATCAACAGTTGCCTTAATCCTGTTTGGAACGAAGAGCTAACTTTCGCAATAAAAGATCCTCATGGAGAACTAAAATTGGTAAGCTATTACATAATGATATGACTATTGTCTTACCGCTGCGGATATGTGTCTTTAATTATGGCTTATTTTTTACTGTCTTATATGGAAAAAGACAATTGTCTCACCTTTAAAAGATCAAGTGGAATAATATATAATGACTATTAATATTTGTTGCTGACTACCACCAAATGACATTCTATGTCGATAATTTTTTTGTATATAGGATCTTTTGATTTATTTGGCATTAGTTTTAGAAGATAAGGTAATTAAATGTAAGAAACCGATGTCCCTTTCGGTTAATGTGTTTTGACTTTGTTCATTGTGGCGTCTGCCTATGTTTCACATGAAAGATCTTGTGAGGAAACTTATTTTAGGTGTAATCCAACCAAAGATTTAGCTTCAACGGTGGTCTTACCTTCAAAGCTAATATTTAATAGAACACAATGTGTTTTGCTATGGTTCATAGGAGATTTTTTCTAGCAACAACTATTATGTTGCTTTTGGAGGTAACTTATAAAATTTGCCAACTATAATACAAGAATGCAATGAAATGAACATAGTTTCCTGAATTAAATGTTTTATCCCCTCGCATGGCTGATATTACTTGATCAATGCACGTGCCTAAAAATCTGAAGAGAACCCGTGATTGACCTTTTGTCTCTTTTTTATTCTTCCGATGCTTAGGAGGTATTTGACAAAGATCGATTCAAGTCCGATGACAAAATGGGCCACACTTCTCTCTCCCTTCAACCCATAATCTCATCATCAAAGCTCAAACGAGCACTTCGGCTCACCTCGGCTTCGGGCGAGACCAAGCTAAGGAAAATGGCCCCAGAAAGCGATAACTGCCTCTTGGATGATAGCTATGTGACCTATGTCAACGGCGAGATAGTTCAAGATGTTCGATTGAGACTTTGCGATGTCGAATCTGGTGAATTGTTCGTTACACTCAAGTGGTTTGAGGACACGAAGTAACGATGTGGGCCTTGGTACAATAGTTTGTAAAGGCAGTGATGTGATTTGTTGTCGCTGTGAAGTAGGGGTTTTCAGATCAAGAAGGGTTGTATTGTGTTAAATCAAGAGTTTGTGTCGTTTGAGTTGAATGCAAATTTTTAGTTGTAGTTTGACTGGAGTTTGGTAATGTCTTTTGTATTGAATTTTTTTCTTATTTTTGTTGGTGAGTTTGATTTGAGAGATTGTGATGACTTTATGTTTGATTTAAGTTTATTAGAATTTCTTTGTGCTTTCCTCTTGTAACTTGAAAGCGTCAAGGGGTTGTTCTGTTCGCTGAAAGTAGCAATTCTCCACAGCAAATGTTGTATAATTTTGCAATAAATATTATGTTGCATCATTTACGTAGGTAAATTAAAACTGGATTTGTAACTTGATTTGTGGTAATAATAAATATGCTCATTGATTAATGTTTTGCAACAAAGATTGTATTTAAGGAATAATTTACATGTAACAAACGCAGTAACTTTCTTTACATGACATTGAACGGCCTTCCAACAGAAATTGTTCGATATCGAACAGACGTCTTTTCGATAGCTTTATGTGACTCATGATTTCATCTTTTTGTCTCAAGTAACACTTCGTAACCATAAGAATAGGGAGCCGGGAACAAGGTTGCAAGTGAATGCACGTCGCTACTTACAGATGACATTGATCCTCAAAATTTTCACTTACACAGATTGAATATCACAAGATTAAAACATTTACAGTATATCGATCAAAGGAAATGAAGAACTCCCCAATTTAATTCATCTCTACAACAAAAACAAGGCAAAAATATTACATCTTAATCATCAAAATCATCCGTCTGGCACACAAAATTTCGGACTACAACATCTGATTTATGTGCCGATAAATTTCCACACCTAATGACAAAGAACGGCGTCGATAATTTCCTTCCACTACAAGAATTCGAAATATTATTCGCTGCTTTAACAAGGTTCTTACCAACTTGAGCCTTTAGAGAAGATGGAGGCGAAAAAATCTTTTTGTATCCGCTTGCTTGCTTTCTATCGTGGGAGCCATTAACTTTCTTCTTCTTCCTATAACCTCTTTTTGCTTCTCTTTTCAAACTACTAACATTATTAATGGATCAAACTGTACCTGTATCAGATTCCACCGGCGACGTTCGACCAATTGAAAGTTCTGAAGATCTTGTTGTAGACCCAATGGTTTCTTTGTTATGAGTTTCTTCTGAATTATGATTGCTCGGATTTCTGCATGAGCTTACTTCCTCAAAGTCAGAGAAATATCTCGATATAATACCTGTAACTGATATTTCCTTCGAAATATTTGTGCTGGTGGTGATGAACATAGATTGAGAGCAACCTGTAACATCACTATTGTTGGAAATTGATTGTTTTTTCTCTCTTAATTGTGTTTTTTGGTTGTTGCATAATTTAGTCGATGTTTTTGGCAGCCAAATATGTCCTGCAACTTTGATGCATGCAGATGAAGGAACCAAGTTGTTCCGGAAAACCCATGGAATGCAAACTTTATAGGCTTGATATCTGGGAGATGATAGAAATGACATCCCCTTTTCACCTGCAACAAATAATGAAGATTGAGAAAATTATCAGAAGGCAAATGCAGAGAATTCGCAAATATTATATACTGTTATGGACACTGCATAATAATAATATGACACATCGAGGGACACCAAATTTTAAGTTTAAGTTTAAGTTTGGAGCATGAGCAAAATTTTCAAGGGTTCAGAAATTGTATGTGATGATGCTCGATATCAGTGATCTCCCAGATCATGACACGTGGCAGATGACGCGTCCCAAAGATTGCAAGAAAGAGCCTACAGTGGCCGACCAGACCGCTCCTATTCCCGTCCTACGGACAACCTTTGGCTCGTCTCCGAGCCTCCTGCACAACTGGCCTCCTCGGCCCTCTCAGCTCGCCTCCGGGCTCTAGCAGAACTAAGATAGCTCGGCCTCCCGCTCGTCCGCGAGCTCTCCCGCCGAGCTCATCTTCCTCGGTCTCATCGATCGACCAACGGCACCACTCGCAGGCGCATCCGCCTCACTCCCGCGAATCTCGCCATGCGCGAGATATCCGCCGGCCACGTCCCGCGTTCCACGCCATCACGATCCCCCATTAATGAGTTTGTCTCGCCATTAATGCGAGATCCCGCACATCACGCGGGCGTGACATCGAGGGCGTAATGGCCGGTGTAATTCTTGCACCTGCTTGCCTGCTACCACCACTATTTAAACACCTCCTTCAGACAGTTCAAGTAAGTTTTTTTCTCCCCACTAAGCCGTTACTCTGCTCGGATATCCGGTCTAACTTGATCGTCGGAGGGTCCTCGGTGGCACAACCATCTCGGGACTTCCTTGTAGGTAGCTCGGCCACAACAACCTCAAACCCATTGAGATCCACACCCTTCAGGAGACAGCCTCCAACTCTAATCTCAGCCGTCCATCATCGCCAACAGCAGATTTACGGAAGGTAACATCTTGACGTGATCCGACATCCGTCAGCTGGCGCCGTCTGTGGGAACTCTTTGATTCCACTCAACAAAGTTTATCTTTCGATCTCAACTCAATGGCGAGCGATCACCTCGACGATCCCAGCGCTAGCCGCCGCCTTGTTAGTTGTATGTATGCCCTAGAGGCCAGTATTGTACAAATGATGTATATTATATTGGATGCTTGGACATATATAGAGAGAACTTTCTTGCTCGATATGATAGTATGCTATCTGGTTGCACTTTACTTTAATATGTAAACTTGTCTCTTTATACTGTCTTATAGTTACATGTTGGTAAAGCCCTTAGGATGTGTACTTGACTACCTGGACTATGATGCGGATCATACTAGTGGGGACATGGTAGTCCATAAGTACATCCTTCAAGGTCCCTAGTCATGGGTATATCGAGACGGGGCATCGATATACCAGTATAGACTAGCGTATACGCTTCTCGACTCATGAGATGGGCGATGGATGATCCCATATCCATTGCTGTTTGACATTAGAAATAGTATACGGGTGCTCAATGGAGACTGGGCACACTGGACGGACTCGCCGAGAACTCCCAGATGGTATTATACCTCACGTCAGATGGCAGTTCTCTGGTGACACTTGTGCAGGTTAGTCTGTAGACCCAAGATCGTCATAGAGTCTTGTGTGATTCCCACTGTGCTTTGATTTCCACCTTACCACGTCCATGAGGGCGTGCAAAACGGTGGTTTGTGGGTATAGTCCCGAGTCACATAGAGGCAATGAGCGATAGGAGGGGTTTCGTCTCTCCCGATATTGGGGGTTGATGTTGCGCTGTGCTCGATTGGCCATAACAGGGAAGTCCCTGGCCAGGGATGATTTAGAGATTTACTGGCAAGTGTTACCAGTAGTTTCTCGACCCGTTATGAGCCTCACATCGGCACGACTTATCGGTTATTGGGGTCTGACGTTTACCACCCCTAGACTTGATATGCGACATATCAGACGAGGAGACCGGACTGTACGGGAAGTGTTACCGGCAGGATTTTACAGGAGTTGGAGTGGGCTTGCTTGCTGATCTTCTGATCGCTCAATACCCGGGTAGCCGTTACGTCCAGCTAGTACCGCTGACGGCTTGTGGGTGCTTGATGTGATCATCACCTACTGCCGGCGTATTGACGAGTCTTTAGAGTCCTACATAGAGGTTTTACTGGCTCAGGCAAAACGAAATAGGAGCACGTATGTGATATGTGCGGGACCGAAAATAATGCGTGTATGTGATACCGTATTCTATTCTCGCGACTTTATGTATCTGTCGGTTATATATGATATAGCCGGGTTATCGAATCAAGTGTTGATTCGATAAGTTGATACATTGGATGTTAGTCGGTTATATGTGATATGACCGGATTATTAAGTCAAGTGTTGATTTAATAATTTATTGTATAATTGTATATTTGATATACTAGTTTACATTAACTAACACTTGTTCACTTTAGGTTTTTTCTCACATGTACACAACTTTGATATATATGTGATATATATTAAAATTGTGTTTTCTTTTATTGTATCATGGTTGATGATACACATGACTTGGGTGTATGAGACTTACACCATGCTATTTATTTATGTTGGATTTTAATATTCAAAGTAATTACAAAATTAGTGGAGAATTAGCTAAATGCATGAAGCTTATGGAAGCTTGTGGATGCATTGACTGATTCCAGTAAATTTGTTTTTACTATGGATATTTCTTAACCCAACCATAACTATTAGCCATGGTTATGTCTCTACATGAGTTAGTATATGATACTCACTCACTATGGTTAGCTTTCTCACTTGATCATTATTCTCATCTCTTTCTTTTGTTCATCTTCTTCTTCTTTGTTCAAGAGAAAAGCTTGCTAGGGTTTGATCCAAAGTGAGAAAGATTGTGAGAAATAAAATTCTAAAGAGAACCCACTTCCTATTTCTAAATCCTCTACTTGACTAGCACTTTAGTTTAGGGTGTTTGCTTCACTAATTCTCAAGTTAGTGAAGTAGAAGCTTGAGTTGGCATCCCCTCGACGTAGATCATTTTCGGCCTCGAAGACTTCAAGCAAGGACGCGTCTTTCGCCTCGTAAAGCCATGCAAGGGTCCGGGAGAACCACGATCGCAGCGAAGCGACTTCAACAAGGATCTAAAGAAGTGAAGGACCGATCTATAAAGGTTGTATATCGTATTCACTTAGTCGTAAACGTAGTTTACCTGCATATGAAACCCTAATTTTCTAGCAACGATCTTGCTTAGGGTTATTCGGCACGGCTAAAATTTTAAACGGGCATGGTTGATACATTGTAGAATCTTGTTAGAGTGCCTAGTAACCCTACAGTGGTATCAGAGCCTAGCTAGAGCATTAGGCGATGTGTTAACGAAGTTAAAACTCCGAACGAACCCGAATATGTCAAAATGAACCCCTCTATGTACATTTTTTAAAATCTGTGTTTTTTCAGAATAAAAAATGCTCAAAAAAATCAGCAGGGAATTCTAAGGGTTACTATGAAAAACGAGCCCCCAAATTCCCCACGTGGCCGCAGAACCACGGCACTAAGCCACATGTTGCGGCGGTTCCACGGCAGGAAAATGGTTTTGGGGACGGTTCTTTATGTAGTAACATCCGTAGCTATTCCTTATATTTTCTGGGTATTTTGTTTTCTGACTCAAGTGTTGAGTATTTTAGGGTTTATTTTGTAATCGTCGATTCGATCGGAGAATTTAATTTTGTTTTGTTATTCCGGATAATTTAGAAAGTATTAAAATGTTCGAACGGATATCATTAACTCAATTTTTCCCGGCACGAAAAACATTCAAGTGTTGAATTTTTCTCGGGTTTAAATCTTTCGGAAAAACGTGTATGTGACGCGATGGACCCTCTAGAAGACAACAAACCTTAACTCGATTATGTGACCGTCTTGAACTACCTTTTGAACCTTAGGTTTTGAGGCAGTACGGCGTGCCACATGTGAGGCGTTGGCTTGATCCTTCTACGGCTAGACCGTTGCTACTGTGACGTATTCTGGAATTTTTGAACTCCGCTCAAGTGTTGAGCTATTAAGGAAATCTTGGGTATTTGATTATTCGATCGGAAACTTTAATACTGTCTATTTATCTGGAATGTGATACAATATGTGGAATTCATAAAGTTAGGCATGAAATGCGAAGTATGTGATATTTCGGATTTACGATGTCTAAAAAGATTGTGGATTCCAAATATTGTAGTTTTACACTTTCTTTTCTGCGACCGTAAGTGTAATATGTGATATCGCCGGTTTCGTTGCTATATGTCAACGACAATTGGGATGCGCATATTTATTTACGTTGATGACATGTGATGTTATGTGTTGCTGGATATGTTATATTGGATCGTCGCGTTCTGAATAGCCGGGGGTTTTTATGTGAGATGAGGGTTTTTATTTTCATTCATGTAAAATTAAATGTATGTAATATTCTTTTATTGGGGCATTTCCGGGATGAGGTCGATGTCACCATTTATATATTATTTACTTTTCCGCACTAGGATAGACCCAAGGAGGAGAGCACAAGTAACCGGGTTCTGGAGTCCAGTGGGAGACCAACTCGAGGAGTCGAGTCTGGGTCTCCTAACTCTAGAATTGGTAGGGTTGCTTGCCGCTCTCGTAGGGGTCTAGGGGTGTGGGTTTGGCTATTCGTCGCGACCGTAGAATCCGTGTTTTATAGAGGCTCAAAATAAAACACGGACGTCCTAGTATATCCAATGTTTCATATGTTTCTTCTGCTGCAATATCTGTGATGCGATCATTTGATGTGCTGTGATAAATACTGTATATAGTATATATGATATATTATATAGGCGTTACTTATGTTTTACACCCGCGCTAGCCCTGCCCCGCTCTGCCGTTAGTTACCTAACCTAACGGTGTATGAGGGGACATCGAGACGAATGCGGATGGCATAAGTGTACGTCGTATTTATCTGTGATATTTAGGTGACTTAAATGATGGGACTTCATTAATGTGATTAATGAAAGAAAAGAAACCTAAAAGATGTTGTAGAATCAAATTTTTCAAAAAGGGTAGCTACAGTTTTGCTTTGCATAGCGATATATATGATATATCCTGCACCTTATTCGATGAGGAAAGAGCCGAGATCCCTTCACCGGGAGTGACCTCTTTAGCAAAACTGGCAGATGCTACAACACTCGATTTGCTTTTGATTGCTTTTGGAGTTTTGCTTTGCATAGTGATGTATATGATATATCCTGCACCTTATTCGATGAGGAAAGAGCCGAGATCCCTTCACTGGGAGTGACCTCTTTAGCAAAACTAATAAAAGCCTCAAAATCACTCCATTTCAAAATTCACATGATTCTACAACGATATCAAGTTCATTACGCAATAGGTTTTCAGAAAAACCTGTCGTAGCCCTCCGTCATTTCAGATAAGTTGTATATAGTATTCGTGCTGCATTTGTTGGCTTTCGTCAAGGTGTAGTGTGCGGTAGCTATATGCTGCTTATCTGCTGCATATGATGCGACTGGATTAGGATTGTCTTACGGCTTTGTTGGCTTTCGTTAAGGGTCGTGCGGGTGGGTTTAATTCAGTCAAGAAATGTACGGGTTGAACATGACTAGCGGGCTATGGTTTGTTGGCTTTCGTCAAGGTCATAGCACGTTAGGGGCAAAATATTATCGGGAATTTCAAGTGTTGAAATTTGCAATGAGATTGCATACCTTCTATGAGATAGTTGGATCCCGATACCCACTGTGAGTAATTGTTACTCCCGGAAGAGTTTTACACAGGACAATTAGCCGATCAAGTAGGTGTCTAGAAAGGTGTTAACGGGGTTACGCCTCTGGGAAAACGAGGTTTACTTTAATTAGGTCCGTGCGAAAGCACGGGGAACCTCCCTCAAAGTACCGACACTGGCCTGGCTGAAATATTGGCGAAGTTGTAGGGTGTAATTAATCCCGGCTAGTCTTTCCTTTTAGGGTTTGAAGGAAGATTTGATAAAAACAGTGGGAGCCATCCTGATTAGATAAAATAATAACCAATCTGATCTTGCAAGAGCATACGCTAAAGTGTTTTCTTCTCTCTCTCTCCAGGTAGCGACCATATCATGCCTTAATCAAGATAATAATATGGATGTATTGACCGAACCCACATGTTATACTGTGCTGGGAAACGTTGGTTCCGTTCTTTCTTATAAGAGTTATAGGACTGAACAGGATATAGGGGAACACCAGGATTCCCATGCCACCCGTGTGAAGAAAGTACATGTTGATGCATTTTCTTCGGGTGTGTTCGTTACAGAGAACTGTTTCTCTATTTGCTCTACGTCCTGGGTATTAGATACCGGGTCAGGATCCCATATATGTAATCAGTTACATGGGCTTAGGAAAGGTAGAGAACTTGGAGAAGGTGATAAAGACATAAGGGTTGGAAATGGTGCAATTGTTGCAGCTAAAACCGTCGGGGAATATCACCTTGTATTGCCAACAGGTAATACATTGATTCTGAACGAATGCTATTTCATGTCGAACCTGATATGCAACATTATATCAGTTTTTTTGTTGAGTAAAGAGGGATATAATTTTGTATTACAGGATAATGTTATGAACATTTTCCTAAACCAAAAGTTGGTTGGATCAGGTACGTTGTGCAATGGCATTTATGTTCTAAATCAATCAACAGTTCTGAGCATAACAAACGCACACAAGAGGAAGAGTTCAGAACTGAATGAATCCTTCTTGTGGCATTGTAGACTGGGTCACATCAATGCGACACGACTAGCTAAGTTGCATAAGGATGGGTATTTAAAACCGTTCGAATTTTCATCTTATAATACTTGCCAGTCATGTCTCAAAGGCAAGATGACCAAAACTCTGTTTACGGGACACGGAGAAAGAGTTACCGAACTTTTGGGACTGATACATAGTGATGTATGCGGTCCTATGTCTACACATGCCAGAGATGGTTCTTCGTACTTCATTACATTCACTGACGATCTCTCAAGATACGGACATGTGTTCTTGATAAGACACAAGTCTGAAGCTTTTGAGATATTTAGAAAATATAAACAAGAAGTCGAGAACCAAACCGGAAAAAGTATTAAAATTCTTCGATCTGATTGAGGAGGTGAATACTTGAGCAATGAATTCTTGGACTTCCTAAAAGAGAATGGGATTCTCTCTCAGCTGACTCCTCCATATACACCACAGCACAACGGTGTATCAGAACGGAGGAACCACACCCTATTAGATATAGTGCGCTCTATGATGAGCACAGCTAAGTTACCTATTTCCTTCTGGGGGTATGCGCTAGAAACAGCCATACATCTATTGAATATGGCCCCCACCAAATCTGTGCCTACCACTCCATATGAGATATGGAAAGGGAAGAGACCATGTCTTAACTATATAAAGATATAGGGTTGTCCAGCCTATGTCAAACGACAAAATCCGGACAAACTCGAGGCACGGTCTGTTCTATGCAAATTTGTAGGATATCCCAAGAATTCACAAGGGTATATCTTCTACCACACAGAGGAATAAAGTGTGTTTGTTTCTCGGCATGCCACCTTTTTAGAAAAGGAATTTCTTGCAAAAGAGATTAGTGGTCATGAGGTAGAACTGGAAGAGGTTCCAGCTACAAAAGCTGCAACAGAAGATTTAGTGGAACCGGAGGATACGGTAGTTCCCAACGAACCTCAGCCTCTCCGCCGATCTAGTAGGGTTCCTCACCCACCTGAGAGATACTACGGTTTTCTCATGGATGGTGGAAGCGAGGATTGCATCATGGTTGATGATGACCCAACTAGCTTCGAGCAGGCCATCACGAGTGGGGACTCAGTGAAATGGCTGGATGCAATGCGGTCCGAGATGGAATCCATGTACACCAACAAAGTATGGACTTTGGAAGATGCTCCTGAAGGGGTAAAACCCATTGGGAGCAAGTGGATCTTCACGAAAAAACTTGGTGTAGATGGGAAAGTGGAGACTTTCAAAGCTAGACTTGTTGCAAAGGGTTTTCGTCAAAGACCAGGTGTGAACTATGACGAAACCTTTTCTCCAGTGGCTATGCTTAAATCCATCCGGATCATGCTTGCCATCGCTGCATATCATGACTATGAAATCTGGCAAATGGATGTTAAGACCGCCTTTCTAAACGGTGATTTAGAAGAGTGCGTGTACATGACTCAGCCAGAGGGCTTCGTAGATAGTGGGAGCAGCGGGAAGGTGTGCAAGCTGCTTAAATCCATTTATGGATTAAAGCAAGCATCGCGGAGTTGGAACATCTGCTTTGACGTCGTTATCAAATAGTTTGATTTCGTCAAAAACGTAGATGAACCTTGTATCTACAAGAAGGTGGCAAAGAGTAAGGTTGTCTTCATCGTATTGTACGTGGACGACATACTCTTGATAGGAAATGACATTCCTATGCTGCAATCGGTCAAGCTCTTCTTATCACAAAGATTCTCAATGAAAGATCTAGGTGATGCCTCCTGCATACTGGGAATTATGATCTATAGAGATAGATCTAAAAGGATATTGGGATTGTCCCAATCCAGGTACATTGACACCATACTAAAGCGGTTTAGTATGGAAGAGTCCAAACGTGGGTTTTTACCCACGATCTCAGGGCTCACTATCTCCAAAGAGATGTCTCCCAAGACTGATTTGGAGAGAGCTCGCATGCAAGGGATACCCTATGCTTCGGCTGTAGGCTCTATCATGTACGTGATGCTATGTACCAGACCCGATGTAGCATACTCAGTAAGTGTAGTGAGTAGGTATCAAGCTGATCCTAGAAAGAGTCACTGGACAGCTGTGAAGAGCATTCTCAAGTACTTGCGAAGGACTAAGGAGATGCTCTTGGTGTATGGTAACGGAGAACTCCAAGTGGAGTCCTTTACCGATTCAAGCTTCCAGAGTGATAAGGACGACTCTAAGTCGCAGTCGGGATTTGTCTTTACCCTTTACGGAGGGGCGGTTAGCTGGAAGAGTTCCAAGCAGGAAACCGTGGCAGACTTGACGATGGAGGCTGAATACATCGCTGCCAACGATGCTGCCAAAGAGGCTGTCTGGATCAAGAAGTTCATCACTGAACTTGGAGTGGTTCCATCCATTGAGCATCCAATACCTTTGTATTGTGATAACAATGGAGCGGTGGCTTTGGCCAAGGAACCCAGGTCCCATCAGCGATCCAGGAATATTCTGAGGCGGTATCACCTGATCTGGGAGGTAGTTGATCACCGGGAGATCGAGGTCAGGAGGGTTGACATGAAGAACGACACTGCGGATCCACTCATGAAGGCCATTCCCCAGATACAGTTTGAGAGACTCTTCGGGATGCTTGGTATGCGATACTACAGCAGCTGGCCCTAGTGCAAGTGGGAGATTGTTAGTTGTATGTATGCCCTAAAGGCCAGTATTGTACAAATGATGTATATTATATTGGATGCTTGGACATATATAGAGAGGACTTTCTTGCTCGATATGATAGTATGCTATCTGGTTGCACTTTACTTTAACATGTAAACTTGTCTCTTTATACTGTCTTTTAGTTACATGTTGGTAAAGCCCTTAGGATGTGTACTTGACTACCTGGACTATGATGCGGATCATACTAGTGGGGACATGGTAGTCCATAAGTACATCCTTCAAGGTCCCTAGTCGTGGGTATATCGAGACGGGGTATCAATATACCAGTATAGACTAGCGTATACGCTTCTCGACCCATCAGATGGGCGATGGATGATCCCATATCCATTGGTGTTTGACATCAGAGATAGTATACGGGTGCTCAATGGAGACTGGGCACACTGGACGGACTCGCCGAGAACTCCCAGATGGTATTATACCTCACGTCAGATGGCAGTTCTCTGGTGACACTTGTGCAGGTTAGTCTGTAGACCCGAGATCGTCATAGAGTCTTGTGTGATTCCCACTGTGCTTTGATTTCCACCTTACCATGTCCATGAGGGCATGCAAAACGGTGGTTTTTGGGTACAGTCCCGAGTCACATGGAGGCAATGAGCGATATGAGGAGTTTCGTCTCTTCCGGTATTGGGGGTTGATGTTGCGCTGTGCTCGATTGGCCATAACAGGGAAGTCCCTGGCCAGGGATGATTTAGAGATTTACTGGTAAGTGTTACCAGTAGTTTCTCGACCCGTTATGAGCCTCACATCGGCACGACTTATCGGTTATTGGGGTCTGACGTTTACCACCCCTAGACTTGATATGTGACATATCAGACGAGGAGACCGGACTGTACGGGAAGTGTTACCGGCAGGCTTTTACAGGAGTTGGAGCGGGCTTGCTTGCTGATCTTCTGATCGCTCAATACCCGGGTAGCCGTTACGTCCAGCTAGTACCGTTGACGGCTTGTGGGTGCTTGATGTAATCATCACCTACTGCCGGCGTATTGACGAGTCTTTAGAGTCCTACATAGAGGTTTTACTGGCTCAGGCAAAACGAAATAGGAGCACGTATGTGATATGTGCGGGACCGAAAATAATGCGTGTATGTGATACCGTATTCTATTCTCGCGACTTTATGTATCTGTCGGTTATATATGATATAGCCGGGTTATCGAATCAAGTGTTGATTCGATAAGTTGATACATTGGATGTTAGTCGGTTATATGTGATATGACTAGATTATTAAGTCAAGTGTTGATTTAATAATTTATTGTATAATTGTATATTTGATATACTAGTTTACATTAACTAACACTTGTTCACTTTAGGTTTTTTCTCACATGTACACAACTTTGATATATATGTGATATATATTAAAATTGTGTTTTCTTTTATTGTATCATGGTTGATGATACACATGACTTGGGTGTATGAGACTTACACCATGCTATTTATTTATGTTGGATTTTAATATTCAAAGTAATTACAAAATTAGTGGAGGATTAGCTAAATGCATGAAGCTTATGGAAGCTTGTGTAGGGTTCCTAGGCACCCTAATGAGGTCTCACAAGGCATCAACCATGCCAATTTCAAATTTTAACGTGCCGAGAAACCCTAAACTACGGATCGTCGGCTAGATGTTTAGGCGAAAAAAGTAACTAGTTAACACTTAACTATAAGGAAACGGAAATACAACCTTTGTAGATCCGGTGCTCCACCTCCATAGCTCCGCAATGAAGTCTCCTCGCTGTCCTCATACAATCCCGGGCTCTAGCGTCGGTTTCATCGGAGAAGAAGCGGGCTAGGTCATCGACGACGTGCCGAAGATGATCTACGTCGAGGCATCGCTAGATCGAGCTCCAACTTCACCAAGTCAAGAAAACTTGTGAAGGAAACACACTCTACTACTTGGCAAGAGGTAGAGGATGAAGAAATAGTAAGTGGGTTCACTTTAGAATTGGATTTCTCACTCTTTTTCAAGAGTTGCCATTGATGGAGGAAGGTTTTTCTTCATGAAGATGAAGAAGAAGAAGAGGTTGAATATGATAAGTTCTTATTTAAAAAGAAAAGAAATTCCAAACTTATCATCATACAACCATGGTCAAGTGTAGAGAATAAACTAGGGTTAAATCAAATGGTTAGGGTTAAGCATGAGATAAGAATGGTGGACAAAGTCAAAGCTTCATGAATCTTCAAATACAAACAAAGAAAGCCACCATTCTTCTCATTTCTTTTTCCAAAAAGAAAATAAATAAATAAATGAATAAATAGATATGAAAAAACAAAACCCTAACCATTTAAATAACCATGGTTTAATCTTTACACAAACTCAAGTAAACATGTATCATCAAACATGATACAATCAAGTGCACAAAAGTATATCACATATACAACATGTGAACTTCAAGTGAGAAAATCCATTTAAAGTGAACCAATACTAGTTAATGCAAAGTAATATATCAAATATATAATTATACATTAAATCATTAAATCAACACTTGATTCAATGATCCGGTCATGTCGCACATAACCGACTAGTATCCAATGTATCGGCTTATCGAATCAATCCTTGAATCGATAACTAGGTTATATCGCATACAGCCAATCGATACATTTATCGCGAGAATGGAATACGGTATCACATACACGCATTATTCTCGGTCCCGCACATATCTCATATGCGCTCCTATTTCGTTTCGCTTGAGCCAGGAAACCTCTGTGTAGGACTCTAAAGACTCGTCAATACGCCGGCAGCAGATGATGATCATATCAAACACCCACAAGCCGCAAGCGGTCTGGTAAACGTAACGGCCACCCGGGTATTGAGCGATCAGAAGATCGACGAGCAAGCCCGCTCACACTCCTGTGAATCCAACCAGTAACACTACCGTACAGTCCGGTCTGATCGTCTGATATGTCGCATATCTTGCCTAGGGGTGGTAAACATCAGACCCCAATAGCTCGATAAGTCGTGTCGATATGAGGTCTATAACAATTTGAGAAACTACTGGTAACACTTACCAGTAAATCTCAGCAACCCTGGTCAGGGATTTCCTGTTATAGCCAATCGAACACAGCGCAACATCAACTCCCTATACCGGGAGAGACGAATCCCCTCCTATCGCTCATTGCCTCCATGTGACTCGGGACTGTACCTAAAAACCACCGTTTTGCACGCCCTCTTGGACGTGGTAAGATGGAAATCAAAGCACAGTGGGAACCACACAAGACTCTATGACGATCTCGGGTCAACAGACTACTCTGTACCAGTGTCACCAGAGAACTGCCATCTGACGTGAGGTATAATACTATCTGGGAGTTCTCGGCGAGTCCGTCCAGTGTACCCAGTCTCTACTGAGCACCCGTATATCATCTCTGATGTCAAACACCAATGGATATGGGATCATCCATCGCCCATCTGTATGGGTCGAGAAGGTACACGCTAGTCTACTCTGGTATATCGATGCCCCGTCTCGATACACCCTCGACTAGGGACTTTGAAGGATGTACTTCTGGACTACCATGTCCCCACTAGTATGATCCGCATCATAGTCCAGGTAGTTAAGTACACATCCTAAGGGCTTTACCAACATGTAATAGAGAGACAATCAGTGTACACGTTAAGGTAAAGTTCAACCAGATAGCATACTATCATGTCGAGCAAGAAAGTCCTCACTATATATGTCCCAGCATCCACTACAATATACATCCTATGTATAGTAATGGCCTCTAGGGCATACATATAACTAACAATCTCCCACTTGCACTAGGGCCATCTGTAGCAGTGGTTTGAAGTATCTCATACTCAACCATCCCATAAAAGTCTCTCTCTGGGAACAGGCCTTTGTGAGTGGATCCGCTGTGTTGTCCTCTGAGTCTACTCTCCTGACCTCGATCCCCTGGAGATCAACCATCTCCATGATCAGGTGATACTGCCTTAGAATATGTCTGGATCGCTGATGGGACCGGCGTTCCTCGGCATAAGCCATAACTCCATTGTCACATAATGGGAGGAACATAGTTCATCTCATGAACCTATATACACCCAAACAGCCTCTTTGGTAGCATCTTAAGTAGCGATGTATCCTGCCTTTATCGTCTAGTATGCCACGGTATCTAGCTTGGAACTCTTCCAATATACCGTCCCTTTACTGAGGGTAAAGACAATGCCTGTGACTGACATTCAGTCGTCTTTATCACCCTGGAACCCTTCCAGTGATTCTCCCCAGGATCGGTCGATACCATCTCACTACAACTAGTGAGAATCCTAACATCCAATTAGATCTATCGCATAGATCCAAAATCCAGGATTTAGGAGGTATCACTTTGATCCTATATGGAGAATCTTTGTGATAATCGGAGATTGATCGAGCGTAGCATAGGAAACTACTTCCCTATCAAGAGTATGTCATCCACGTACTCTACGAGGATCGTCACCATACTCCCTACTACCTTTTTGTTTATACAAGGTTCATCTACCATTTTGATGATGTCAAACTCTTTGAGTACTTCATCAAAACAGACGTTCCAACTCCGCGATACCTGCTTTATCCTATAAAGCATCTTGCACACGTTTCCGCTGCTCCCACTGTCTACGAGGCCCTCTGGCTGTGTACTTATAGACACTCTCTTCTAAATCATCATTTAGAAAAGCAGTCAAGACACCCAACCACCAGATATCGCAGTCATGTATGTAGCCGTGACAAGTAGGATCTGGATGGACTTAAGCATAGCTACTTGAAAAGGTTTCATCATTATCCACACCTGGTCAATGATGCAAACTTTTAACAAGTCTAGCTTTGAAAGTCTCAACTTTTCCATGTACACCAAGTAATCTTCTCAAGATATACTTGCTCCTGATGGGAATTTAACCCTTCAGATATAGCAACCAAAGTCCATACTTTGTTGGTGTATAAGGATTCCATCTCAGATCGATAAACATCCAGCCATTCTCACAGAGTCCTACTCCTGATGGCCAGCTCGAAACTAGTTGGGTCAACATCTCATGATGCAATCCTCGCTCCCACTGTCATAGAGAAACCGAAGTATCTCTCAGGTGGGTGAGGAACCCTACTAGATCGGCGGAGAGGCTGAGGTTCATTGGTAATTATTGAATCCTTTGGTTCTGTCAAATCTTCAGCTGCAGTTTTGTATAGCTGGAACATTTCCAGTTCTACATGACTGACCTTGCCTCGAGCTTGTCCGGATTTTGCTTTTCAGACATAGGCCGGACAACCCCAAATCTTAACTAACTTAAGAAATGGGCTCTTCCTTTTCCATATCACATATGAAGTGGTAGGCAACTGATTTGATTTGAACCCTATTCAATAGGTATGCAGCTTTTCAAGCGCATAACACCCAAAAGGAAATAGGTAACTCAGTATTACTCATCATAGAGCACACCTTATCACATAGGGTGTAATTGCTCCACCCCGATATACCATCGTGCTATGGTGTATTCGGAGGAGAAATGCTGAGAGAGAATCTTATTCTCCTTTAGAAAAGTCCGAGAATTCCGTGCTCAAGTATTCTCCTCCTTGATCTCATCATAGGACATAATACTTATACCCGTATTCTGGTTCTCTACTTCTAGCTTATATTCTGTGAATATCTCAAAAGGTTCGGACTTGTGTTTCAACAGGAACATTTGTCTGAATCTTGAGAGATAATCAGAGAACGTAATGAAGTACAAAGAACCGGTCCTGGCATGTATAGACAGGGGACTTTACATACATCAACATGTATTATCCCAAGAGTTTGCTAACTCTTTCTCTATTTCCATTAAACAGAGCTATGGTCATCTTATCTTTGTGACATGACTGGCGAGTTTCACAAGATGTAAATTCAAACTGATTTAAATATGCATCTATATGTAACTCTAGCTAGTCGGGTCACATTGATATGACCTAGTCTACAATGCCTCAAGAAGGATTCGTTCATTTCTGAACTCTTCCTCTTGTGTGTGTTCCATATACTAAGAACTGTAGTTTGATTTAGAACATCAACGCTTTTAGATAACGTGCCTGATACGATCAACTTTTGATATAGGAAATGTTCAAAACATTATCCAACAATACAAAATTTTATCATTTCTTTACTGATAAAGAGACTGATATGATTTTGTATATCAGGTTCGGTATCTAATAACATTCGTTCAGAATCAATGCATTGGTAATACAGGGTGACAGTGACCAACAGACTTGGCTGCAACACTTGCCCCGTTTTCTGCCTCATGAAACTTATCACCCGTTCTCAGTTCTCTACCTGTCTGTAGCCCTATGTAACAGATTACATATCTGGGATCCCGATCTGGTATCACATACCCAGGACGTAAAGGATACTGAGAAACAGTTCTGTATAATGAACACACCCGAAGATGATGCATCATCATGCACTCTCTTCGTTTGGGCGGCACGGGAATTCTGGTAATCCCCTATTTCCTTCTCTGTCTTATAACATTTATAAGTTGGAGCGGGACCAACGTTCCCCAGCTCAGTATAACAAGCGGGTTCGGTCAAATATCCGTATTATTATCTTGATTAAGGCGTGATATGGTCGCTACCTGGAGAGAGAGAGAAGAAAACACTCAGCGTGCGCTCTTGCAAGAATAGATTGGCTATAATTTTGTCTAATCAGGATGGCTCCCACTGCTTTTTATCAAATCTTCCTTCAAACCCTAAAAGGAAAGACTAGCCGGGATTAATTACACACTACAAGTTCGCCAATTTTTCAGCCAGGCCAGTGTCGGTACTTTGAGGGAGGTCCCCCGTGCTTTCGCACGAACCTAATTAATGTAAACCTCGTTTTCCCAGAGGCGTAACCTCGTTGACACCTTTCTAGACACCTACTTGATCGGCTAATTGTAATGTATAAAACTCTCCCAGGAGTAACACTTACTCGCAGCGGGTATCGGGATCCAACTATCTCATAGAAGGTATGCAATCTCATTGCAAATTTCAACACTTGAAATTCCCGATAATATTTTGCCCCTAACGTGCTATGACCTTGACGAAAGCCAACAAACCATAGCCCGCTAGTCAAGTTCAACCCGTACATTTCTTGATTGAATTAAACCCACCCGCACGACCCTTGACGAAAGCCAACAAAGCCGCACGACTACCCTAATCCAATCGCATCGTATGCTAGCAGATAAGCAGCATATAGCTACCGCACACTGCACCTTGACGAAAGCCAACAAATGCAGCACGAATACTATATACAACTTATCTGAAATGACGGAGGGCTACGACAGGTTTTTCTGAAAACCTATTGCGTAATGAACTTGATATCGTTGTAGAATCAAATGATTTTAAAATGGAGTGTTTTTGAGGCTTTTCTAGTTTTGCTAAAGGAGTCACTCCCGGTGAAGGGATCGTCGGTCCTTTCCTCGTCGAATGAGGTGCGGGATATATCACATATATCACTGTGCAAAGCAAAAACTCTTAAAAGCATTCAAAAGACAAACCGAATGTGTAGCATCTGCCAGTTATTGCTAAAGGAGTCACTCCCGGTGAAGGGATCTCGGTCCTTTCCTTATCGAATAAGGTGCAGGATATATCATATATACCGCTGTGCAAAGCAAGAACTGTAGCTACCTGTTTTATTTTGAAATTCGGTTCTACAGCATCTTTAGGTTTCTTTTATTTCATTAATCACATTAATGAAGTCCCATCATTTAAGTACCTAAACATCACAGATAAATACGACGTACACTTATGCCATCCGTATTCGCCTCGATGTCCCCTCGTGCACCGTTAGGTTAGGTAACTAACGGCAGAGCGGGGCAGGGCTAGCGCGGGTGTAAAACATAAGTAACGTCTATATAATATATCATATATACTATATACTGTATCTATCACAGAACATCACATGATCACATCACAGATATCGCAGCAGAAGAAACATATGAAATATTGGATATACTAGGACGTCCGTGTTTTTAATACGAGCCAGTATAAAACACGGATTCCACGGTCGTGATGAATAGCCAAACCCACACCCCTAGACCCCTACGAGAGCGGCAAGCAACCCCACCAATTCTGGAGTTAGGAGACCCGGACTCGACTCCTCGAGTTGGTCTCCCACTGGACTCCAGAACCCGGTTACTTGTGCTCTCCTCCTTGGGTCTATCCTAGTGCGGAAAAGTAAATAATATACAAACGGTGACATCTTCCGCAACCTGGAAGTGCCCCAATAAAAGAATATTACATACAAGTTTTTACATGAATGAAAATGAAAAACACTCATCTCACATAAAAACCCCCGGCTATTCAAACACGACGATCCAATATAACATATCCAGCAACACATAACATCACATGTCATCAACATAAGTAAATATGCGCATCCCAATTGTCGTTGACATATAGCAACGAAACCGGCGATATCACATATTACTCTTACGGTCACAGAAAAGAAAGTGTAAAACTACAACAGTTGGAATCCGCAACCTGCATAGACATCGCATGCCTAATCAAATGAATTCCTTAGACATCGCATGCCTAATAATTATAAACCCCGCATTTTAGTCTCATTATCGAAAACACTTTTCAATATCAAGTCGGGCAATTCAACAAGATTCCCGACATCCTGATCGAATGCTCGTCGCAAACTTCAGTAGGCGGCTGCACCCCCGATACCGTCGACGAAGTGCACCAAGGCGGAACACCGCTACCGCGAGCACCCGGACGGATGCTTTCGGCGACGGGGTTCTCCTACAGTCACTTGGTCGGGGCTATGGCGTGAGGCTGTCTATTAAGTTTACCCGGCGAGTATCCGCGTACGCTACGTGATTGCGACGGACTTTTGATCACATCAAAATTCCGTGGCAACCGATCAAGTAAGACTAAACTGCTATGTTTATAACATTCATTCAGTTATCTCATAACTTCTTGTGAATTCCAATTATTGTATCCCATTCCGAATAAATAGAAAATGTCAAATTTTCCGATCGAACAATCGAACACCCAAGTTTTCCCGATACAGATCAACACATGAAATATGAGTCTAACAACATTCAGTTCGTGCCACAGTACCAACGGTCCAGCCGTAGAAGGGTCAAGCCAACGCCTCACATGTGGCACGCCGTACTGCCCCAAACCCGAAGGTTCAAAGGGCAGTTCAAGACGGTCACATAATCGAGTTAAGGTTTGTTGTCTTCTAGAGGGACCATCGTGTTACTTGCACTACTTAGAACGTCGTTAAACTACGGAAAAATCCAACACTTGGAAATTTCCCGACAGGGGAAAAATTGGGTATTTATATCCGGTCGAACTTTTTAACATATTCTAATATTTATCCGGAAAGCCACATAGACAAAATTTGATACTCCGATCGAAACACCGAATCCCCAAAACAACCCCAGAAAATTCAACTCTTGAATAAATATTAAAAATTCCCAGAAAACCCAGCATATTAAAATAGGAATTACTGTGCAACAATGGGAAGGTGACGTCATCACCTAGCCGCGGAACCGCCGCAGAAGCTGGGCTTCTGCCGCGGTTCCGCGCCGTTTTGGATGAATCATGGGTCCAATTTTGCGCCATAACTCATATATTTCCCTGCTGAATTTTTTAGCAATTTTTAATTTGGAAAAATCCACGTTTTCAGAAAAAGTCCAGAGAGCGTGGAAATTTTGGGGTTTCGGTTTCGTTCGGACTTCAAACTCCGTCTAGATTTCGCCTAAGGCTCTAGCTAGGCTCTGATACCACTGTAGGGTTCCTAGGCACCCTAATGAGGTCTCACAAGGCATCAACCATGCCAATTTCAAATTTTAACGTGCCGAGAAACCCTAAACTACGGATCGTCGGCTAGATGTTTAGGCGAAAAAAGTAACTAGTTAACACTTAACTATAAGGAAACGGAAATACAACCTTTGTAGATCCGGTGCTCCACCTCCATAGCTCCGCAATGAAGTCTCCTCACTGTCCTCATACAATCCCGGGCTCTAGCGTCGGCTTCATCGGAGAAGAAGCGGGCTAGGTCATCGACGACGTGCCGAAGATGATCTACGTTGAGGCATCACTAGATCGAGCTCCAACTTCACCAAGTCAAGAAAACTTGTGAAGGAAACACACTCTACTACTTGGCAAGAGGTAGAGGATGAAGAAATAGGAAGTGGGTTCACTTTAGAATTGGATTTCTTACTCTTTTTCAAGAGTTGCCATTGATGGAGGAAGGTTTTTCTTCATGAAGATGAAGAAGAAGAAGATGTTGAATATGATAAGTTCTTATTTAAAAAGAAAAGAAATTCCAAACTTATCATCATACAACCATGGTCAAGTGTAGAGAATAAACTAGGGTTAAATCAAATGGTTAGGGTTAAGCATGAGATAAGAATGGTGGACAAAGTCAAAGCTTCATGAATCTTCAAATACAAACAAAGAAAGCCACCATTCTTCTCATTTCTTTTTCCAAAAAGAAAATAAATAAATAAATGAATAAATAGATATGAAAAAACAAAACCCTAACCATTTAAATAACCATGGTTTAATCTTTACACAAACTCAAGTAAACATGTATCATCAAACATGATACAATCAAGTGCACAAAAGTATATCACATATACAACATGTGAACTTCAAGTGAGAAAATCCATTTAAAGTGAACCAATACTAGTTAATGCAAAGTAATATATCAAATATATAATTATACATTAAATCATTAAATCAACACTTGATTCAATGATCCGGTCATGTCGCACATAACCGACTAGTATCCAATGTATCGGCTTATCGAATCAATCCTTGAATCGATAACTAGGTTATATCGCATACAGCCAATCGATACATTTATCGCGAGAATGGAATACGGTATCACATACACGCATTATTCTCGGTCCCGCACATATCTCATATGCGCTCCTATTTCGTTTCGCTTGAGCCAGGAAACCTCTGTGTAGGACTCTAAAGACTCGTCAATACGCCGGCAGCAGATGATGATCATATCAAACACCCACAAGCCGCAAGCGGTCTGGTAAACGTAACGGCCACCCGGGTATTGAGCGATCAGAAGATCGACGAGCAAGCCCGCTCACACTCCTGTGAATCCAACCAGTAACACTACCGTACAGTCCGGTCTGATCGTCTGATATGTCGCATATCTTGCCTAGGGGTGGTAAACGTCAGACCCCAATAGCTCGATAAGTCGTGTTGATATGAGGTCTATAACAATTCGAGAAACTACTGGTAACACTTACCAGTAAATCTCAGCAACCCTGGCCAGGGATTTCCTGTTATAGCCAATCGAACACAGCGCAACATCAACTCCCTATACCGGGAGAGACGAATCCCCTCCTATCGCTCATTGCCTCCATGTGACTCGGGACTGTACCCAAAAACCACCGTTTTGCACGCCCTCTTGGACATGGTAAGATGGAAATCAAAGCACAGTGGGAACCACACAAGACTCTATGACGATCTCGGGTCAACAGACTACTCTGTACCAGTGTCACCAGAGAACTGCCATCTGACGTGACGTATAATACCATCTGGGAGTTCTCGGCGAGTCCGTCCAGTGTACCCAGTCTCTACTGAGCACCCGTATATCATCTCTGATGTCAAACACCAATGGATATGGGATCATCCATCGCCCATCTGTATGGGTCGAGAAGGTACACGCTAGTCTACTCTGGTATATCGATGCCCCGTCTCGATACACTCTCGACTAGGGACTTTGAAGGATGTACTTATGGACTACCATGTTGTAAGTCCACGTTGCGACCCCCGGTTCTTACGGGGAGGCGGAAACGGTATAAAAATCAAATTTTTAGCGCAAGGGGCAACATGGACTAAGCAAAGTCGGGATCTTTGACTAAACTAAAACTAGCTTACTTAGCTAAAGAGAGTTAGCTACTCGGATGGAGATGGTTATACCTTGCTTGTCTCGAACTCCTTCGTCTTCAAAGCTCCGATGGTGGTCCAATGGCTTCTTCTCGTCGTCTCCGTACGCCGAAGATAGATCCACCTGAAAGCTCCAACCTTTAGCTCCTTCTTCGTTCTTTGAAGAAACTAGTTCACTTGGTTTGCCAAACCTAGTGAACTAGAATGAGTAGAGAGGAAATAGAATGGGATTTTATCTATGGTTCTTGATTCTCAACTCATGAGACAAGAGAACCATAGATCAAGAGAGGGAGCAAGAGGTTGAGGGTGAGAGCAAGAGGAGAGCTCAAGAACAAGAGAGAGAATGAGCAAGAAAGAATGAGCAACCCTTTTGTCTTTCACCCTCTCATAATCCAAAGTGATCATAACTCATCATATCAAAAAAGTCTTATGTGATGGTTTGAAGCAACCATAACCTTATCATGTCATGCATTCATTTTACTCAAATGAGCAAGCAAGTAAAAGTCTTTGGCATGAAATGATAACCATGGTTATCATGATGGTCAACTAGTCAAGCCTAGTCAACCGGTCAACAAGTCAACAAGTCAACAAAGTCAACAAGTCAACAAAAGTCAACAAGTCAACAACCATATCACCATAATACTTAATTAATATAGTAGTTAATCACATATCATATTCTCATTAGGGTTGAGCATAAAGTCAAATAGTCAACGGTCAACAGTCAACAACCCTAATGAGAATCCGCCGCCTCTGCCTCCCTGTCAACTGTGCATACACACCCGCATCCGCGTTCCGAGGAACACGAATGCAAACTGGATAAATCCAATCCCATAAGGTACACTAGGATCTGGCTTAAACCAAAGCCCGCTAGTGTAAACTGTCCGGACACTGTACGTGCACAAGTGCACGGATGTGACCGAACCCTGTCGCAAAACCATGCGACCTGTCGCAATACCATGCGACCTCTACTCTTTTGCCTAAAGGCGAAAAGCTTTCTGTGTGGGACTCTAAAGACTCGACACTACGCTGGCAGTGGGTTTAACCACAGACCGCAAGCGGCACTAGCTGTGCGTAACGGTCCCCAGGTAATGCCGACAAGAAGACCGACGAGGTGAAACCCATCTGAACTCCTACTGAGCCTGAGTGTGACATTCTCCGTACAGTCCGGTCTGTTCGTCTGATACATCGCATGGCGGGACTAGGGGGCGGTAAACGTCAGTCCCCCAATAGCGGTACAAGTCGTGCCGGAGCGAAGCCCAAAACACCCTGAGATAACACTGGAAACCTACCAGTATATCTCGTTTGCCCTGGCCAGGGACTACTCGTGTAATGGCTTTCCTAGACACAGCGCGATGTCAACCCCCAATACCGGGAGAGACGAATCCTGTCTAACCGTCGCTGCCTCCAAGTGCTTCGGGACTGCACCCAACCACCACCTGTTTGCACGACTCCTTTGAGCCGTGGTAGGGTAGTGATCAAAGTACAGTGGGAACACACCCGAGGCGAAGTGACAGTGTCAAGTCAGCGGACTAAGCTGTACTCATGTCACCTGGGAACTGATAACTGACGATAGGTATAATACCAACTAGTCAGTTCCCGACGAGTCCTGTCCAGTGTACCCGTAACCTAACGAGCACCCGCATACTATCTCAAGTACGACGTACTGACGGCTGTGGGACAGACCGTCTCCCACACTGGGATGAGAAGCGCATGCGCTGGTCTACTCCGGAGTATCGATGCCCTGTCTCGATAGTCCTGCGACCAGGGACCTGCATAAGGATGTGCTTATAGATTACCCAGCCCCACTAGTGTGACGGCCATCACATCGCTGGTAATCAAGCAAAGATCCTAAGGGCTCTACTAATGTGTATAGGCGATATACAAAAATAAACACATGTACACATTGAAGTAGAAACAAACCAAGTAGCATACTACTATTTTGAGCAAGATTGTACATACAAGGTGAATATCCCAAGCATCCATTAAGTAATATACAAACTAGTATGATACAGTAATGGCCTCTAGGGCATATACACTAACAATCTCCCACTTGCACTAAGGCCATGTACTGGCGTATCGAAGACCTATCATCTCGATCAGCCGCTCGAACTGAGTCTGGGGCAGGGCCTTGGTGAATGGATCTGCAGTGTTATCTTCTGAAGCGACTCTCCGAACCTCGATCTCCTGGCGATCTACGATCTCCCTGATCAGGTGATACCGCCTCAAGATGTGCCTGGATTTCTGATGGGACCTTGGTTCCTTCGCTAAAGCTATAGCCCCGTTGTTGTCGCAATACAGAGGTATTGGATCAACAATGGACGGAACCACCTGAAGTTCTTTCAAGAACTTCCTCATCCAGACAGCTTCTTTTGCGGCATCAGATGCAGCGATGTATTCCGCTTCCATCGTCGAGTCTGCAACGGTTTCTTGTTTGGAACTCTTCCAACACACCGCCCCTCCATTGCGGGTAAAGACAAAACCCGATATGGACTTGGAATCATCCTTGTCACTCTGGAAGCTGGAGTCAGCAAAGGCCTCGATCTGGAGGTCTTTTCCGCCATACACCAAGAACATCTCCTTAGTCCTTCTCAGGTACTTGAGAATGTTCTTTACCGCTATCCAGTGTTTCTCCCCAGGGTTTGACTGATACCGGCTTACCACACTCAGTGCATAAGCTACATCCGGTCTGGTACACAACATCGCATACATTATAGAGCCTACCGCAGAAGCGTAGGGTATAATAGACATGCCATCCCTCTCCAAATCAGTCTTGGGAGACATCTCTTTAGAGAGGGTGATCCCGTGACAAGCCGGTAGGTTACCGCGCTTGGAATCTTCCATACTGAATCTCTTCAGTATGGTGTCGATGTACCTGGACTGTGAAAGTCCTAATATCCTCTTGGATCTGTCACGGTAGATCCGGATACCCAGAATATACGAGGCATCACCCAGGTCTTTCATGGAGAACCTGTGTGACAAGAACCCCTTGACAGATTGTAGCATAGGAATGTCATTTCCTATTAAGAGAATGTCATCCACGTATAAAACGAGGAATACTACAGTTCTCGCTACAAATCTACTATAGATGCATGGTTCATCTGGATTTTTGATAAAGCCAAATTCTTTGACCGTCTCATCAAAGCAGATGTTCCAACTCCGCGATGCCTGCTTTAGTCCATAGATGGACTTAAGCAACTTGCACACCTTTCCGCTGCTCCCACTCTGAATGAAACCCTCTGGCTGGTCCATATAGACACACTCCTCTAAATTTCCATTTAGAAAAGCGGTCTTTACGTCCATTTGCCAGATCTCATAATCGTGGAAGGCAGCAATGGCAAGAAGGATCCGAATGGATTTCAGCATGGCTACTGGAGAAAAGGTTTCGTCATAGTCCAAGCCAGGTCTTTGACGGAAACCCTTTGCTATCAGCCTAGCTTTATAGGTCTCAACCTGTCCATCTACACCAATCTTCCTTTTGAAGATCCACTTGCATCCTACGGGTTTTACCCCGACTGGAGCAATGTCCAACGTCCATACCTTGTTGGTGTACATGGACTCCATTTCGGTCCGCATTGCATCCAGCCATTTCACTGAGTCAACGCTCTGAACGGCCTGCTGGAAGCTAGTAGGCTCATCATAATCTATGATGCAATCCTCTCTATCCCCGTCTATAAGAAAACCGTAGTATCTCTCGGGCGGATGAGACTGCCTACTACTCCTGCGGAGCGGCGTAGGAATGTCCTGTTCTGTTGAACCCTCTGGTTCCACCAAGCTTTCAGTAACAGTCTGTGGTTCTGGAACTTCTTCCAGTTCTATTGTGCTCCCACTTATCTGGGTTTCCAAAAACTCAGTTTCCAAGAAGTAGGCATGACGAGAAACAAGGACTTTTTGTTCCTCTTCACAGTAGAAGAAATATCCTTTGGAATTCTTTGGATATCCCACAAACTTGCACTGTACTGAGCGTGCCTCGAGCTTGTCCGCATGCTGCTTTTTGACAAAAGCCGGACATCCCCATGTCTTAATGTGCTTAAGATAGGGTCTCTTCCCACACCACATCTCATATGGTGTAATAGGCACGGTCTTAGTAGGAACTCGGTTCAAAAGGTATGCTGCTGATTCTAGCGCATATCCCCAGAATGATCGCGGCAACTCAGCGTTACTTATCATGGACCGCACCATATCCAATAGGGTGCGGTTCCGTCTCTCCGATACACCGTTATGTTGCGGGGTGTACGGAGGAGTGAGCTGAGAGAGAATTCCGTTCTCTTTTAAGTAGTCCAGGAACTCGGCACTTAAGTATTCTCCACCTCGATCCGATCTTAGAATCTTAATACTTTTGCCGGTCTGTTTCTCTACTTCATTCTTATACTCCTGGAATTTTCCAAAGGCCTCGGACTTATGTTTCATTAAGAAGACATAGCCGTACCTTGAGAAGTCATCCGTAAAAGTAATGAAGTAAGAATGTCCGCTTCGGGCATGTGTAGACATTGGACCGCACACGTCACTGTGTACGAGTCCCAAGAGCTCGCTCGCTCTTACTCCTTGTCCAGTAAACGGAGTCTTTGTCATCTTTCCTTTGAGACAAGATTGACAAGTGGCATACGATTGATATTCGAACGCATTCAAATATCCTTCTGTATGTAACTTAGTCAACCTTCTCTCATTGATGTGACCCAATCTACAATGCCATAAGAAAGTCTGATTTAGTTCTGGAGACTTTCTTTTGTGTGTATTCTGGACGTTGAAAATCTGTGGTTGGTTTAACACGTATATACCATTACTCAATGTACCTGACCCAATCAAAACTTGATTAAGGTGAATGTTTACAACATTACTTACAAACGCAAATTCATAACCTTCTTTAGAAACTAAAGATACAGAAATGATATTACAAGTTGCGTTGGGTACAAAAAAGCAATTACGCAAAACCAAAACATGTCCATCTGACATTCCCAGGTGATAGTCCCCCACGGCTTTAGCATCCATGCTAGCTCCGTTCGCAACTTTGAGGGTCATGTCACCTGCCTTCAAAACCCTACGGTTTCTCAACGCCTGCAAAGAATTACAGATATGAGATCCTGATCCGGTATCCAATACCCAGGAAGTAGAGTTTATTGAAAGACAGTTTTCAATAACATACACACCTGAAGCTGAAGCTGCAACCTGCTTCAATTCCTGTGTTCTGGCCTTCCAGGCCCTGCAATCATTCTTCCAGTGTCCTTTCTTATGACAATAGAAGCATTCTTCCTTATCCACAAGCTTCCCCGCTATCTTTGTTGCTTTACCTTTTCCCTTCGTATCCACTTTACTAACACCGCCCCTTGGTTTGGCGGGGGCCTTCTTCTTCTTTCCCTTGGCTTTCGCCTTGGACCTAGAAGAAGATGATCCTCCTACAAACAAAGTGGATGTTTCCCTACCTTTCTGTAGGGTGCCCTCTACGCTCCTCAGCATGTTGAGGAGCTCTGAAAGTTCAACCTCTTTTTCTTGTAGGTTGAAGTTCAGTATGAACTGGGCGTAAGTGGAAGGAAGGGACTGGAGAACTATATCCGTATATAGCTCACTCTCCAATGTGATCCCTAGGTCAGCGAGCTGCTCAATGTAGCCGATCATCTTTAGCACGTGCTCGGCTACTGATGATCCGACGGCCATTCTTGTTGAAAATAACTTTTTCGACGCTTCGTATCTTGCGATACGAGACTGCTCTCCATACAGTGCTTTTGTATGAAGCAATATGGACTCCATGTCCATATTCTCATGCCTCCTCTGATGTTCGTTGTCTATCGAGGCAAGCAGGAGGCACTTGGCCTTCGCGCTATCAATCTCCCAAGTCTTGCGGATTTCCTTATCCGCGACGCTGGAAGTTGGACCAGGGACTGGGGGAGCTTTGGTGGTAAGAAGATACCCCAGCTTGTCATAAGTGATTGCTATCTTGACATTCCTGAGCCAATCTTTGTAGTTTGGCCCTGTCAGTTTGTTTTTATCTAGGAGTAACTTAAGTCCAGTCATGTTGATTTGGTCGCTGCAATTAGGAGAGAGAAGAAGAAACACTCAGCATGATGCTCTTGCAAGTTTAGAGTGGTTTTTAGTTTGTCTAAACAGGATGGCTCCCACTGTTTCTCGAATCCCTCCTCAAACCATAAAGGAAGAATTAGCCGGGATCAATCCCACCGCACAATACTTGCTTAACCGTTCAGCCAGGCCGGTGTCGGTACTTCGAGGGAGGTTTTCCAACGCTTTCGCGAAGTTCCTTAATTAAAGAACCTCTTTTCCCTGGGGGCGTAGCCCCACTAACACCTTTCTAGGCACCTACTAGGTTTATAGCATTGGTCGTTTAGTGAGAAATTTCCCGAGGAGTAGCATATACTCACAGTAGGATCGGGATCCAAATATCATCGCGTGACGAAACTGAAGGAATCCTACCAGAATCATCACACTCCAAATGGTATGCAAATCTAGCAAGTTTCAGTACTTATGAAACTCCCGATGTGGATTTTTGCCCCATGCTCTTATGACCTTGACTTTGGCCAACAAATCATAAGTCACATGTCAAGTTCTGCCCGTCGTTCTCCAGATTAATTTGAATCCACCCGCACCTACCCTTGACTTTGGCCAACAAGGCAGTACGACTGTTCCAAACCAACGCATCTATCTATGCTGCACATGAATACCCAATAGCTACCAATCACTGTGCCTTGACTTTGGCCAACAAACACAGCTTGAATACTATTGACTATTCATGTGAAACGACGGAGGGCTACGGATGGTTTTGGCAAAACCGTGAACGTAGTGAACTTGATTTGGTCGATGGAACGAGATAGCTTTTAAAAGGAGTGGCTCAAGCTCCGCATTTAAAAGTTGTTTTTGAAAAGAACCGAGTGGTTTTTCGAAAGTGTTCCAACGACTATGACTTGGTTTATTATCTTGCATTAGTTCTTTTAATGCGTGATATTCTTGCATTAGTTCTTTTAATGCGTCCCATCATTTAATCCTACCATTGCAGAAAACAACCAAAATATGACGTACGCTTATGCCATTCGCATTCGCCACGGGGCCCCGTCATTACCCGTTAGGTTACTTAACTAACGACAGAGCGGGGGCTGGGCTAGCGCGTCTGTAAAACATAAGCAACGCCTAAATAATATCATATATAGATATACTGCAATGATAAACATTTCAGATCACAGATAAATACATTGGATATACTAGGAATCTGTAATTTGTACGAGCCTGTAACAAAAACAGATTACACGGTCGCGGTGAATAGCCAAAACCCCACCCAAGACCCCTACGGGTGCGGCAAACTACCCGCCAAGTACCCGAAGCATAGCAACCTCCCTCATCTCCATGAGTAGGCCACTCGACACTTCGGCATACCCGGTAGTTTGTGCACCCCTCCATGGGTCTATCCTAGGAGCAAAAACAGTAAAAAGAAATTATACAATGACGGCTACAACCCCGACCCGGTTGTGCGGCCATACAAATAATTATTACATCAATTTACAAATTTACATGAATTGCAAGAAAAGAAAACTCTCGTCTCACAACCCCCGGCTATTCACCCGCGACAATCCAACATATTTATATACACATTCCAATATCAAACACAGATCATGTATAACCCCGACCAATCGATTTATAGCGATTAGCCGACGTTCAATACATGCAAGCATCACAGATATAACCATCATAGTCAAAGTGCAGTGAAGTTCGGAAAAAATACGGAATTATAGGACCCCAAAAGGAAATTTCTTTTCTGGAAAATCTGGGCACATATAATATATTTCAAAAATCCCAAAACCAACACAGACACACACTGCACGAAAAACGATGCAGAGAAGACGACAAACCGCGGCGCTTCCGCGGCACATGCCTACCTCGTGCGGTGGAAGCGCGGCGGTTTGAACGAAACAGTGGACCGTTTTTCATGGGTGTTCACACAAAACCCTGAGCCGAATTTAGGAGTATAAAGTTTTTCATTTTGACCAGAAAAAATTTCAACAGAAACTCAGGTTTTGTAAAAGTTAGGTTTTTGGATTTTTTTCGGTTCCGAGCTTCGTTACACTTTACTACCAAGCTAGTTTAAGTTTAGTTAGTCTCTGATACCACTGTAAGTCCACGTTGCGACCCCCGGTTCTTACGGGGAGGCGGAAACGGTATAAAAATCAAATTTTTAGCGCAAGGGGCAACATGGACTAAGCAAAGTCGGGATCTTTGACTAAACTAAAACTAGCATACTTAGCTAAAGAGAGTTAGCTACTCGGATGGAGATGGTTATACCTTGCTTGTCTCGAACTCCTTCGTCTTCAAAGCTCCGATGGTGGTCCAATGGCTTCTTCTCGTCGTCTCCGTACGCCGAAGATAGATCCACCTGAAAGCTCCAACCTTTAGCTCCTTCTTCGTTCTTTGAAGAAACTAGTTCACTTGGTTTGCCAAACCTAGTGAACTAGAATGAGTAGAGAGGAAATAGAATGGGATTTTATCTATGGTTCTTGATTCTCAACTCATGAGACAAGAGAACCATAGATCAAGAGAGGGAGCAAGAGGTTGAGGGTGAGAGCAAGAGGAGAGCTCAAGAACAAGAGAGAGAATGAGCAAGAAAGAATGAGCAACCCTTTTGTCTTTCACCCTCTCATAATCCAAAGTGATCATAACTCATCATATCAAAAAAGTCTTATGTGATGGTTTGAAGCAACCATAACCTTATCATGTCATGCACTCATTTTACTCAAATGAGCAAGCAAGTAAAAGTCTTTGGCATGAAATGATAACCATGATTATCATGATGGTCAACTAGTCAAGCCTAGTCAACCGGTCAACAAGTCAACAAAAGTCAACAAGTCAACAAAGTCAACAAGTCAACAAAAGTCAACAAGTCAACAACCATATCACCATAATACTTAATTAATATAGTAGTTAATCACATATCATATTCTCATTAGGGTTGAGCATAAAGTCAAATAGTCAACGGTCAACAGTCAACAACCCTAATGAGAATCCGCCGCCTCTGCCTCCCTGTCAACCGTGCATACACACCCGCATCCGCGTTCCGAGGAACACGAATGCAAACTGGATAAATCCAATCCCATAAGGTACACTAGGATCTGGCTTAAACCAAAGCCCGCTAGTGTAAACTGTCCGGACACTGTACGTGCACAAGTGCACGGATGTGACCGAACCCTGTCGCAAAACCATGCGACCTGTCGCAATACCATGCGACCTCTACTCTTTTGCCTAAAGGCGAAAAGCTTTCTGTGTGGGACTCTAAAGACTCGACACTACGCTGGCAGTGGGTTTAACCACAGACCGCAAGCGGCACTAGCTGTGCGTAACGGTCCCCAGGTAATGCCGACAAGAAGACCGACGAGGCGAAACCCATCTGAACTCCTACTGAGCCTGAGTGTGACATTCTCCGTACAGTCCGGTCTGTTCGTCTGATACATCGCATGGCGGGCCTGGGGGGCGGTAAACGTCAGTCCCCCAATAGCGGTACAAGTCGTGCCGGAGCGAAGCCCAAAACACCCTGAGATAACACTGAAAACCTACCAGTATATCTCGTTTGCCCTGGCCAGGGACTACTCGTGTAATGGCTCTCCTAGACACAGCGCGATGTCAACCCCCAATACCGGGAGAGACGAATCCTGTCTAACCGTCACTGCCTCCAAGTGCTTCGGGACTGCACCCAACCACCACCTGTTTGCACGACTCCTTTGAGCCGTGGTAGGGTAGTGATCAAAGTACAGTGGGAACACACCCGAGGCGAAGTGACAGTGTCAAGTCAGCGGACTAAGCTGTACTCATGTCACCTGGGAACTGATAACTGACGATAGGTATAATACCAACTAGTCAGTTCCCGACGAGTCCTGTCCAGTGTACCCGTAACCTAACGAGCACCCGCATACTATCTCAAGTACGACGTACTGACGGCTGTGGGACAGACCGTCTCCCACACTGGGATGAGAAGCGCATGCGCTGGTCTACTCCGGAGTATCGATGCCCTGTCTCGATAGTCCTGCGACCAGGGACCTGCATAAGGATGTGCTTATAGATTACCCAGCCCCACTAGTGTGACGGCCATCACATCGCTGGTAATCAAGCAAAGATCCTAAGGGCTCTACTAATGTGTATATGCAATATACAAAAATAAACACATGTACACATTGAAGTAGAAACAAACCAAGTAGCATACTACTATTTTGAGCAAGATTGTACATACAAGGTGAATATCCCAAGCATCCATTAAGTAATATACAAACTAGTATGATACAGTAATGGCCTCTAGGGCATATACACTAACACATGTCCCCACTAGTATGATCCGCATCATAGTCCAGGTAGTTAAGTACACATCCTAAGGGCTTTACCAACATGTAATAGAGAGACAATCAGTGTACACGTTAAGGTAAAGTTCAACCAGATAGCATACTATCATGTCGAGCAAGAAAGTCCTCACTATATATGTCCCAGCATCCACTACAATATACATCCTATGTATAGTAATGGCCTCTAGGGCATACATATAACTAACAGCTTGTGGATGCATTGACTGATTCCACTAAATTTGTTTTTACTATGGATATTTCTTAACCCAACCATAACTATTAGCCATGGTTATGTCTCTACATGAGTTAGTATATGATACTCACTCACTATGGTTAGCTTTCTCACTTGATCATTATCCTCATCTCTTTCTTTTGTTCATCTTCTTCTTCTTTGTTCAAGAGAAAAGCTTGCTAGGGTTTGATCCAAAGTGAGAAAGATTGTGAGAAATAAAATTCTAAAGAGAACCCACTTCCTATTTCTACATCCTCTACTAGACTAGCACTTTAGTTTAGGGTGTTTGCTTCACTAATTCTCAAGTTAGTGAAGTAGAAGCTTGAGTTGGCATCCCCTCGATATAGATCATCTTCGGCCTCGAAGACTTCAAGCAAGGACGCGTCTTTCGCCTTGTAAAGCCATGCAAGGGTCCGAGAGAACCACGATCGCAGCGAAGGGACTTAAACAAGGAGCTAAAGAAGTGAAGGACCGATCTACAAAGGTTGTATATCGTATTCACTTAGTCGTAAACGTAGTTTACTTGCATATGAAACCCTAATTTTCTAGCAACGATCTTGCTTAGGGTTATTCGGCACGGCTAAAATTTTAAACGGGCATGATTGATGCATTGTAGAACCTTGTTAGAGTGCCTAGTAACCCTACACGCCTCCCCCACAATGGAGGCACGGACGAATCTCCTCCCCAGAACACCATTAACGCCCCAGTCGCCCGGATAGATCAACTCGCGTCCGTCATGGATGCGCTCGTCCGAATCCAAACGGCAGGGCAAGCTTCCCAGATATCCGCTCCCCCACCTCGGGACCGGGATCCCTACAGAGGGAGAGAAGACTCTGCTCGCGTCGGCACTGCCGACCACCGCCTCGCTGCCTCCCATGACCGTAGATCTCCCGGGCCAACACATTCTATGACCCGCTGGGCGCCCCACAGTTCAACACCGAGGTCCATCGCCAGGGTGCCTCGCCCCAAGCCCCATCGCACCCCTGTCCCTCCTGAGGAGGTGACGGTCAACTCGTCTGCACCTAGGCATGACCGATACCCCCTCCCTCGACGGGTTCGCGCGGACGGGACTCTTCATGGCATCTCGAAGACTATCTCGCCACGGGATCTAAGGAACCTCATTGAAAGGAACTGGGGTCGCGGCCAGACACAGGTCTCCAACAACAGAGGCCAAAGATCAGAATGTGCCGAATCGTCGGGAACCACGGCTGACTCGAAGCCCTCATGATTGGTTCGAAAAATTGTTTGTAGAATAACGACAATCCGAACGGTGTCGCGTGTAGCTAGACCGAGGTGAGTACGGGTCGTCCTCAGGGAAACGTTGAATATTTTACTCTTACTTTAGATGTGTTGAAAAAGACAGGAGGAAGGATAAAGAATATTGTAGAATGGTTGTAGGATCTAGATCTACATTAAACAAGAATGCAAAATATAGATCTAGATTAACTACGGATGTAAGTTTATATAAGAAGAGGGCTTGTAAGGTTCATTAGGATTTAGTAGTTATGGATGATTAATTAAAAATTACTCTTTCTATCCTTTAATAGATTTAACACTAGAACGACAGTGATGCATGTAGATTAGGGTTTCTGGAGGGAAAAGGAATCCCACTCTTAACCCCTATCTCGACACGGAACTCCGTTCATATCTAGCCTTTACCAAAACAATCATTAATCTAATTTCTAATCGCGGTCGAGACTAACAATGAATTGGTAGCGCGCCCGATTAGGATGTTAATGATTCTTTTGGTAAAGTTTACAAACTTTATAGGACGTAAAAAGAGTTTAGGTATTTTCATCATCCATTAACCTACCCTAATCCTACGAACACTAACAAGCGGAGAATTACTCGCGCATGTTGGGAGAAAAAGAGATGGAGAGAAAATGCATAATTAAACTATAAAGAAATAGAATAGGAAAAAGTGCTACCTTTATTAATCAACAATATTCATTACACTTTGATTCCTTAGAAAATGATTACAAATCCTAGTTTTGCTTCTCGATCTCTTCTAAGGAGGTAGATGAACCGTTGATGATCAGTCTGGATGCGTGAGCTGCCTTCTTCATTTGATTGTTTCGAAAGAGCGTGTTTATAGTTTAACCGCAATCAGAAACGGTGTCGCGTGTAGCTAGACCGAGATGAGTACGGATCGTCCTCAGGGAAACGTTGAATCTTTTAATCTTACTTTAGATGTGTTGAAAAAGAGAGGAGGGATAAAGAATATTATAGAATGGTTTCTAGATCTACGTTAAGCACTAATGCAAAATATAGATCTAGATTATTTATGATGTAGTTAATATAAGAAGGGGCTTGTAGGGTTCGTTAGGATTTAGTAGTTATGGGTGATTAATTAAAGATTACCCTTTTTATCCATTAATAGATTTAAAACTAGAACGACAGTGATGCATGCAGATTAGGATTTCTGGAGGAAAAAGGGTTCCCACTCTTAACCCCTATCTCGACATGGAACCCCGTTCATATCTAGCCTTTACCAAAACAATCATTAATCTAATCTCTAATCGCGGTCGAGACTAACAATGAATTGGTAGCGCGCCCGATTAGGATGTTAATGATTCTTTTGATAAAGTTTATAAATTTTATAGGACTTAAAAAGAGTTTAAGGATCTTCATCATCCATTAACCTATCCTAATCCTACGAACCCTAACAAGCGGAGAATTACTCGCGCATGTTGGGAGAAAAAGAGATGGAGAGAAATTGCTTAATTAAACTACGAAGAAATAGAATAAGAAAAAGAGCTACCTTTATTAATCAACAATATTCATTACACTTTGATCCCTTAGAAAATGATTACAAATACTAGTTTGCTTCTCGATCTCTTCCAAGGAGGTAGACGAACAGTTGATGATCAGCCTGAATGCGTGAGCCGTCTTGGACTTCGTGATCTCGTCGGCTTGATGATTTTTCTAAGAGGCTCTCGGTCCATATTTATATTCTAAAAGCCAGAACCCTAGCTTCCAAACTTGGAAGCCAACAGAAAAGATTCACCCCAAAAATTATCATCTTCTAAATCCTCTATCTTGCGGCGGATCTGCGGCCCAAGGGGGTATGGCCGCGGATCCACGGCCATTTCATCTAGACCCTTGATCAAAGTTTTGGGGCTTCTTGTGTGTGACATTTGGCGATCGTTAGAACCTTTGGAACTTGGAAATCTTCTCGTAGTTGCTGCCAGACTTGATTTCTAAGTTTTGGTTTCTTAATTAGGCAGGTTTGCTTTAACAACTTGATTTCCTTAATTTTAGACCTGAAAATTCTGCACAACAACTCAAATAATATTTAGTAGAGTTAAGATTTGGTCAATGATATTATTTGCATATATTTTCCTACCAAATGCTAATTATAATATATCAACACATGGAAAATGTTATTTTTACAGATAAGCCCTCATACGTATGATATATTATAATAAAGACCTTTTTTAATATGAAATTAGTAGGAAAAATGTAATAACAAATGTGCAGTTTTATCAACTGAACAAATACTCCCAAACTTATCTTTGATCGTCCCGAGCAAACTAGTTTATTCAAGAGAAGGAGAAAAAGAAAGGAGAAAACTAAGCACACTTTCGTAGGCAAATACGATTGCACTGAGCACGTGCAACAAACCGTTAAATCTCTAGGTGTCCCTAGTAGGAGGAGTGTTGTCTCCTGAGGGTTTTCAGCGGATTACACCCACAAAATCGTATAATAAAAGAGAGATGGTGAAATTTACATATAAAGATAAAACCATAAAAGAAAGACTTTGAAAATAAGAGTTTCCAAGTACACCAGCTTTTCAGTTGTTATGAGCCCTATCTTAATAGTCATGAAAAGATGTTAGAAATCACATCATCTCTCAATAAAATATCGTCTTTATTCTTCATTCCTACCTTTCATCCAAACATCGATCATATACCCCTACGTGTGTGAATAGAACATCCCTACACTCGGAGAATTCAATTCAAGCTATCATACTCTTGTCCATCTACCTCAGTACTTTTTAATTTGATGAATATTTAGATTTACTCACACATTTTCATGCGACCGTTAATACTTCTTGAGGAACTAACCGACCGATTACTTATGTGCTTGCAGATTAGGTGATAGTATTTTCCTCGTCTTGCACCACCTAAGGCTTAGCAGTGACTCCCAAACCAGTTGGTCTAAGGCACTAGGTGATGAAGCACCCTCGCTATATTTTTTATTGCTGCCTTGGCGATAACAAAACCAGTGTTCATTTTTCTTTTCACCATTTTATATTTTATTCATTTTTTTTATTTCCTTCATACTTTGGCTTTTAGACAAGAGCATTTCAAGGTATCCTCTACTATCCCGAGTTTCAAGACGTGTGTAAGTGTGTGTAGTAGGGTATCAACATTCAAATGTTTGGCTGCCAGAATAGAAACTATTTTTCAGACTTATTTTTATCCTCAGATTAGTGACTTCCTTCATCTTACTATCCCTTGGGACAACGGCTCATAACTACTTATTACCAGTTCGTTTAAGAAAACTTCTAATTTTCTTGGTTTTCTTAAAATATTCCTATCTTTTGGATGTAATTTTTCACTTTCTACTCTTTTGTTATAAAAGAATTTTTTTTTAATAATTTTTTTTGAAAATTATGTGCTTATGCAAAGTATAATGCAAATTGATGTGTAAATAAGCACAAACCTCCCACATACCTTTTTACAGCAGTGTCTTCACTGATGTCATCCATTAAGCTCAAAAACCTGTAGACTTGGGAGGAAATTATTAATGGGGGAAAGAATATATGAAAGTGAAAATCCTCTCCCAAACTTATTTTTGGCTCACAATTTTGTAAAAATCATTTTCTTTCAAGAGCCAAAATATACCACCCCCCAAACTTGAGTTAAACAATTTTAATCTTTTAAAATCACATGAGGGGGTCAAGGTTATTGGTCAATGCCAAGCTTTGCAAAGACCGAAGGTCAACACCAACCATTCAAAAATTTTATCGATGAAGCACCTAGGTTGGTGGAAGAACATGTCACATTTCGACGTGAAGAAGTAGGGAGGTGATAAGAGGTGTAATGGAAAAGGATTGCGTCTCAATTTGGAGAGACGACACAGTGATAGTAATGATGGATTACTCGCATTATCATGATTGTCCAGAAGAAGCGGTGGAGGTTCAAATTCTTTATCTTGGAGTTGATTCATCTCAACACCCGTGTCTTGTAAAAATATGAGTTCATCAGCAAAAATTTCCTCAAAGCTTTCGTCGATACCCCGAAGAATAATGTCATCAGAAAAAATGGGGTGATCGTCATACTCTATAAAAAGTTCCTCATCAGCGTTAGATGTTGACCCGGAAGAATACATGGTTGGGTCAAACAACAACATATGAAAAGAGTCAGTATCATGAGGTTGATCAAATTCGCCGCTGTCGACATCCATTAATTCGACAGAACACACATGAGCATAGGGTTCGGAGGGTTCACTTCCCAACTTGTAAATGTTAAGCTCAATTGACTTCTTTCCAAAGGATAGGGTCATGGAGCCGTTTCTACAATTGATTACTGCGTTGGAAGTGGCCAAAAAGGGTCGACCGAGTATCACAGGAATTTGATTGCGTGGGTTTGCCACAGGTTGTGTATGTTGCGCCACGGCAGCGCCCCGGCCGTCTATCCGAGGCCAAAATGCGGAATCAAAATTTTTCTTAACTTTCAAACTGGCGCTACCGCGGACAATATACCCGGATCGTAACCATTAACCGATACTAGCTAACAAGAGAGGGGGTAAGAGATATACCGAGTGATCCGAGTCCTCCGATCTTCTCGTCGTTGTCCCGATCTCCCGCGGATCCTCCGGTCGTCACATCCTTGCCGGAAGGGCACCACATCGTCTGCATCTTTTACGGGCTCCCACCTTAATACCGAGGCAACTCGGGCGCGAAGTTGGCTAGCCGACGCGCCCAAGATATGCTGTAGAAGTAGTGTAGAATCACTTTGCCTCATAGGGTTTGTGAAGTTGCCTTGATGGAGGAATCAACAAGATATCAACTTGGGGATTTTTGGTGGCAAGCTAAAATGAAATGGATGATAAATTTCCCACACCAAAAATGAAATGAACCATTCTCACTCTCCCAAGAAGTGGCCGGCCCCCCTCTTAACAAATGGTGGAGAAAAAAAAAACAAAAACAAGAAGGAAGGTGAGTGTAGGAAAAGGTGGAGGGTGACCACATCCAAAGTAAACCTCACATCATTAACCAAATCAATCTCTTCACAATGACCATCATGAATAAAGCAAGTGATGTAAAGAGAATAAAATGATGATGGTCATATCATAATCCCACATATGCAAGAAACCCCCCTCCCCAAATGTAATTTGCAAAACTGCAAATTACCCCCTCCATCGGAAAAGTCCGGCCGGGAAAGAACAAAGGAAAACCGGCCGGAACGGAATGCAAACTGGCAACCTCAGAAAACTGGTCCCGTAATAAATTACAGGAAAACCCCGATACTGTGCATACACACCCGCATCTGTATTCCGACCGGATACAAATGCAATGAGACAAAATCTACACTGTACTAAACTAGGATCCGGCTTAAACCAAAGCCGGCTAGTAATATCCGTCCGATCCTGATCCGTGCAATACCGCACGTATCAGATCGAACCCTGCCATATCTCCATACGGCCTCTACAGCGTTTCGCCCGAAAGCTTGAGTAACTGAAAGTGTGGTGGACTCTAAAGACTCGTCAATACTATGGCTGTGGATTTAACCACTAGCACGTCAGAGGGATTAGCCAATACGTGACGGGCCACCAGCTATTGAACAAAAGGGACGTCGATGAGCGAGCTCACCCTGACACCCTACTGAGCCTGTCAGTGACAATATCCATACAGTCCGGTCCGTTCGTCTATGAGCATCGCATGTCGGGCCTAGGGGGTTGGTAAAAGTCAGACCCCCAAAAGCGGTACAAGTCATGTCGGAGTGTAGCCCAGAACACCCTGAGATACTACTGGAATACCTACCAGTAAATCTCCTGCCTCGGCCGAGGGCTTTGTGTAATGGCTCTCCTAGACACAGCGCGACCTCACCCCCAATACCGGGAGAGACGAACCCCTGCAGATCCGCTCACTGCCTCCATGTGGCTCGGGACTGTACCCAACTAAAACCTGTTTGCACGACTCCTTTGAGCCGTGGTAGGGTAGTAATCAAAGTACAGTGGGAACTCACACGAGACAAATGACGATCCCCAGGTCGATGAACTAACCTGTACACATGTCACCAGGGAACTGCTATCTGACGTCAGGTATAAGACCAACTAGCATGTTCCCGGCGAGTCCTGTCCGGTGTACTCATAACCCAATGAGCACCTGTATACATCTTAGGTGAACCAACCGACACCAGTGGCTTGTGAGACCGGCCACCGCCCCTCGTCGGGGTCTCGACTGTATACACTAGTCTACTCTGGAGAATCGATGCCCTGTCTCGAAACTCCCACGACTAGGGACCTTTTAAGGATGTGCTTATAGACCACCAGCTCTCACGTATATGATCGCCATCATACTGCCGGCAGTCAAGCAAGAATCCTAGGGGCTCTATCAGCGTGTAATAGCGACCTGTAAGGTCACCTGAAGCAGTACACGATGATAAAGGTAAACCAGATAGCATACTATCATCTCGAGTAAGACTGTCCTACCGGGATAGGTCCTCCCTCAATCATTGCAATCACGTGCCTGTGATCCAATAATTGACTCTGAGGGCACTATCTCCAACAATCTCCCATTTGCACTCAAGGCTAATTATTGCGATGTCGTATACTCACAGCCCGTGTGATACTGAACACCCAACTCCTCTACTGGTCAGTTTCACAAAGCTCGTTTGCGAAACTATTGCGTTCGGGGAATAGCCTCAGTGAGTGGATCCGCTGTGATGTTTCTTTCTATGTCTCTCTATATCTCAAGTTCGCAGAGAAAACCATCTCCCGAAATGAGCAATACCTGTTTTAGAGTATGTCTGGATATCTGATGGGACTTAGCTCATAAATGAATTCCAAATCCAAACTTCTTAGACTGTATCAATAACTAAACTTAATCAGTACCCAGCGCCATGTCTCCCTCAGTATTTCCTTGGACCACCTGTCCAAAATACCGCCCCTCATCAGAAGGAGAAACTATAACTCTGACAGCCACTCTGCCATCCATGTCACCTTGGAAGCCTGGAATGATAACTGTCTCCCGAAGGAGAAAGCCACTATCATATCCCTAGAACACGCACTTATGTCCTAAAACTGCTTTCGACTGTTTCTCCAGGATTGGATTAAAATCAACTTATTGCACCTACTGCAAGAATAACATCTGGTGTGGTACTTGACATCTCATGATTGACTCAATTGCCTAAGCAAGTGATCTGCCAATCATGCACATCCCTCTCCCTTTTAGTCTGCAAGACACCTTTAGAGAGGGTGACTCCCTCACCTGCAGGTACACTACCATGCCAGGAGTCGTCCATTCTAAATACTCATAGAATGCTGTCAAGGTACCCAGATTAGGAAACCACCCAAATCTAGATCTAAAACCATAGATCTAGTAACCAGAATGTCTGATATAATATCCAAGTCCTGTGTGGAGAAACCACTGTGTGACAACCAAAGTATAACCGATCGTAGTATAGGAATATCACTTCCTACTCTGTTTATGTCATCCAAATACCAGGACATCACACCCTACTACCTTCTTAACAGATCCATCCCCTATTCTGATGAAGTCAAACCTATGACTTCACATCAGAAATAGATGATCTATCTCCGCTATATCTGCTTTAGTCTATAAATAGACATAAGCCAACTGTCCACCAATGCTTCCGCTGCTCCCACTGACTACGAAAACCCTCTGGCAGAGTCATATAGACGTACACCTCTAAAGCCAGTTTAGAATGACGCCATACTCATCCTCATGCCGGGTTTCACAGTCTGGAACAACAGCAATGGCAAGTCTGGGTAAACAAGAACCTCCTTGCCACCGTCCTTGAGCATACCGAAGTACCTCTCGAGTGCCTGAGGTTACCCACCATATCTGCGGAGTGGCTAATGGAATGTCAAGCCAGATTGAATCTTCAGGTTCCTATCAAATTTTCAGTAATCGTTTGCGGTTCTGGAATCACTTCCAGTTCTACCATACTCCCACTGCTGTTTTCTGAAAAATCCATTCCTTTTAAAATTGTGGCGAGTGAAGAACAATATCACTATTGATCTTCCAGATGGTAGAAAATCAACCTTCGTCATAGCCTGGGTCAACCCGCAAACAGCCATTACAGAAACGTGCCTTGAGTTATCCGGAGTCTGGTTTTAAGTATAAGCCGGACAACTCCCCGTACCTTAACATCGTTAAGATATGAACTGTTCTATATCCAATATAGAACCAGAGACACTGATTTAATTGAAACCAGATTGAAATCATGCAGCTGTCTCCAGTGCATGTCAACTAAATGGAAGGAGGCCGATCATCGTTATTCAACTTAGGAATGCTTCTAATTATGAGTAACCTGAAAGAGAAGCAAGTTCTCTTAATCATTACTATCAACTGAATACCATTCACAAGTATCTACATCTTCGATCACCTTGAAGAATCCCGATACTTGCAATACCTGGTTCTCTACTTTATTCATATACCTATAACTTCTCAAAACTTGGACCCTGTGTTTCTACGAAACACCTGTCTAAGAACTAGAGAAGTTATAAGTAAGCAGAATATAGTACGAGAACCAAGCCCACTGTCCTAATGGACACTAGACAATATACAATACTCTGTATAAGTCCCCTGAGTCTAATAACTCATTCACTGTGTGTCGTAGGTTGAAAACTGTACTTATGGTTAAGAAGAATTACACCGCTGTTCAATGCTTCTTACCTAACCATCCACTGATATAGGTAAATGTCATCGACATAATATCAAAAGGTATATCTCACTCTATGAAAATAGACGTACAGATATATCAATTTGAAATTGGTGCACAACAGCGGATATTCAAAACCAAATATTTGCCGACCGGCAAACAGCCCAGGTGATCTCCTCAAATATCACCGATTACAACGAATCCCGATATAATGAGGATGATCCCCAAATTCCCAATAACTTACTCCCACTCATCATCTGTAAAACCATACAGATGTGACAATCATACCTGGTAAATACATACCCTGGAGCAAGTGTCTAATCGGGAAATCAGTTTTCTTTTAACAGTACACAGTTGAACTGAAACATTGAAATGTTTCGATGGGGTATCCTGGTATTCCTAGCAATGCCTCTACCATTATCCAGATTCACAACTATAACCGTATAATTCTTTGCCACCTCTCCAAATCCCTTTATATGTCTTTAGTCATTACCTTCTGCACACCCCTTAGGCCAAATGGTTTTCTTCCTTCCCTATCGTTCGGCACCAGCCTATGGTTTGGAAGAAGACTATCCAATAAGCATAATGGGTGTGCTGTCCTAGTCCTAGGAGCACTCGCAATGCGAGAGAAGGTGAGGATAAAAGACAACCGAATGAACCTTATTCCTATTTCTCCTGAACCAGGATCCATCCCCGAACTGGAACAAGTTCCTTTCGAGTTCGTATATAACCATACGATGGAGTATCCAATAAACTGTGGATCTTCGTAGTGATACGGAGTGTCCTGGAGAAATACAAAGGTGATTTAGGATTGGCGAAGAAGTACTTGGTTTGGTCGTGAATAGCAGTCGCAATTTACTTTGCCCTCTTACTAATCCCTTTCTTTGTCTTAACTTAATACCTTCTGTACACCATCGTTATGCTAATTGGTTTTCTTCCTTCCCCACCGTTCGGCACCAGTCTAAGATTTGGAAGAAGACTATCTAATTTGCGTAATAGGTGTACTATCTCCTAAACCAAGGAGTACTCGCAACCTGAGAGACGGTAAAAGGAAAAGACAACTGAATAGTCCTATTCGTTTTCTCCAGAACCGGAAACCATCCTCGAATTCCTTCGAGTTCGTATATAACCATACGATGGTTTTGTCCAATGGAAGTGGATGTTCGTAGTAATACGGGGTGTCCTGGAGAAAAGGTTAAAGGTAGGAGTGGCAATGAGGTTTGCAACTCAGACAATCCAAAAGCCAGTGTTAAGAAGGTTCGGTCAACTTGGTCAATGAGTCATGGTCCAGGGTCGGGTCAATGGTCGCTGCCAAAGAGAGAGAGAAAAGAAACACTCAGCGTGCACTCTAACCTAGATCAGAATGGTTATCACTTTGTCTAATCTGGAAACCTCCCACTGTACCGTCAAATTCTCCTCCAAACCTGAAAGAAGAATTAGTCGGGATCACCCGAGGAGTAAACCATCTCATCAGTGGGAATCGGGATCCAACTATCATCGCATGATAACTTGACGGAATCCACTCAAGTCACCACACTCCAGAAGGTATGCGTATGCCTGGCAAGTTTCAGTTTCTTTAGAAACTCCCGATGTGATTTTTACCCCTAGGACCCAAGTGACCTTGACGAATAATCAACAAATCAAAAGGTCCTAGTCAAGTTCAACCCGTCATTATCTTGATTGCGTTAAACCCACCCACACGACCCTTGACGAATAATCAACAAAGTCGTACGACTGTCCTAACCAATCCACATATCCATACGACAGAAAGCATTACAGAGCTACCGCACACTACGCCTCGGCGAATAGCAACGACAAACGTAGCGCGAATACTAAGCAATACTAATCTGAAATGACGGAGGGCTACGGCTGGTTTTTGGCGAAAAACCTTTAACAAAATGAACTTGATATCGTTGAAGGAACCGGATAACTTTTTATAAAAATATAGTGACGAAAACCTTTGCTAAAGAGGTCACTCCCGGTGAAGGGATCTCGGCTCTTTCCCCGTAGAATGAGGTGCAGGATAGTCCAACTGAATACCACGATGCAAAGCAAAAGTAATCGGCTATAGTGAAGTTAATGCCCTGACGCAAACTTCTGTCCAAGGGGTCACTCCCGGTGAAGGGATCTCGGCCCTTGCCTCGTCGACTGAGGAGCAGGATATTCCAAATGAATACCACGATGCAAAACAAAAGTGAACGTCCTTGCAATAACAGCTTTTTGAAAAATGTTCCAACAACATCAGAATAGGTTTGTTTATCTTGCATTGATCCGAATCAACGCAGTCCCATCAAATGATCACACCACAAAGAACGAAAATATACTGATGTACGTATATGCCATCCGCATTCGCCACTGGGTCCCGTCATTACCCGTTAGGTTAGCTAACTAACGACAGAGCGGGGACTGGACTAGCGCGGATGCAAAACATATACAACATCTACTAATATATATACCAATATATTATATTCGCTCAAGGCGTGATAAAATGCAACATCACAGAAATGTACAGCATCACAGAACAATACAGATATCTGGGATCCCCGGGTTTCACAGAGCCGCTGCTGAAACCCGACGTTCCCCTGGTCGTGTGGATAGCCTGTGCAATGAAATCCTAGACCCCTACGGGCGCGGCAAGTCACCCGCCAAAACCTGAAGCGAGGAAGCCCCCTTCAGCACCGTGAATGGACCACCCATCACTTCATGGAATCCGGTAACTTGGGCACCCCTCCTGGGTCAACCTGTACCTCCTACGAGTGCGGCGAATAGCCCGCCAATCCCAGAGTGAAGCCCCCTCCGTCTCAATGCCATGAGATGCGGGCTTGTTGCCCTCTAGAATCCGGCTATCCGTGCACCCCTCCGCGGGGTAATCCTAGTACAGAAAGTAAAATATACATACAACGGGTACATCGACCGCAACCAGGTCGTGCCCTAAAAGAATAATACAAACAGGCAGTGACGGCAGTCCACATGTCGGACGCTCGCCCCGCAATATCAAATGTACATATAAAACAAAATTGTACTAACATTGCATCCAGGCTATCCCCCACGACCGATCCGCAACATCACAGCATAAACACAGAACATCAACGTGAAAGTGACGTTCGCAAATCCGTCTAACCGGGCTATAGCAGTTAGACAGGATTTACCGATCAAGTGACATTCACGGTCGCAGATATAATGTAAATACTGTGAACTAGCAAGTTTAAAATATCCGATCGAACAAAATATACCAAGTGGGCCCCAAAGCATTACTGTAGCACCAGCAGAAAATCTGGGCCCAAACAAAATATACCAAAACCCTTATTTTCAGCCCACAAGCCCACTGTAAAAATATGGTAAAGTGAAGCGAACAAACTGCGGTGGAACCGCGGCAAAAGAGGGGTCATTGCCGCGGTTCCGCGGTCCTCTGGAAAGATCAGCTTACCAAATTTTTGCAGTTTTCTTAGAATTTCATGTACATCAGTTTTCTACGACCTGAAAAATTTTTAGAGTCCAAAAAAAATTTCGACAGAAACTGATGTGAAGAAAAATATGGTTTTTGGGATTTTTGTTCGATCGGGTCTTTAAACATACTAGAGCAAGCTAGACTAGGTTAATGGCGTGGCTTTGATACCATGTTGCGCCACGGCAGCGCCCCGGCCGTCTATCCGAGGCCAAAATGCGGAATCAAAATTTTTCTTAACTTTCAAACTGGCGCTACCGCGGACAATATACCCGGATCGTAACCATTAACCGATACTAGCTAACAAGAGAGGGGGTGAGAGATATACCGAGTGATCCGAGTCCTCCGGTCTTCTCGTCGTTGTCCCGATCTCCCGCGGATCCTCCGGTCGTCACATCCTTGCCGGAAGGGCACCACATCGTCTGCATCTTTTACGGGCTCCCACCTCAATACCGAGGCAACTCGGGCGCGAAGTTGGCTAGCCGACACGCCCAATATATGCTGTAGAAGTAGTGTAGAATCACTTTGCCTCATAGGGTTTGTGAAGTTGCCTTGATGGAGGAATCAACAAGATATCAACTTGGGGAATTTTGGTGGCAAGCTAAAATGAGATGGATGATAAATTTCCCACACCAAAAATGAAATGAACCATTCTCACTCTCCCAAGAAGTGGCCGGCCCCCCCTTAACAAATGGTGGAGAAAAAAAAAACAAAAACAAGAAGGAAGGTGAGTGTAGGAAAAGGTGGAGGGTGGCCACATCCAAAGTAAACCTCACATCATTAACCAAATCAATCTCTTCACAATGACCATCATGAATAAAGCAAGTGATGTAAAGAGAATAAAATGATGATGGTCATATCATAATCCCACATATGCAAGAAACCCCCCTCCCCAAATGTAATTTGCAAAACTGCAAATTACCCCCTCCATCGGAGAAGTCCGGCCAGGAAAGAACAAAGGAAAACCGGCCGGAACGGAATGCAAACTGGCAACCTCAGAAAACTGGTCCCGTAATAAATTACAGGAAAACCCCGATACTGTGCATACACGCCCGCATCTGTATTCCGACCGGATACAAATGCAATGAGACAAAATCTACACTGTACTAAACTAGGATCCGGCTTAAACCAAAGCCGGCTAGTAATATCCGTCCGATCCTGATTCGTGCAATACCGCACGTATCAGATCGAACCCTGCCATATCTCCATACGGCCTCTACAGCGTTTCGCCCGAAAGCTTGAGTAACTGAAAGTGTGGTGGACTCTAAAGACTCGTCAATACTATGGCTGTGGATTTAACCACTAGCACGTCAGAGGGATTAGCCAATACGTGACGGGCCACCAGCTATTGACCAAAAGGGACGTCGATGAGCGAGCTCACCCTGACACCCTACTGAGCCTGTCAGTGACAATATCCGTACAGTCCGGTCCGTTCGTCTATGAGCATCGCATGTCGGGCCTAGGAGGTTGGTAAAAGTCAGACCCCCAAAAGCGGTACAAGTCGTGTCGGAGTGTAGCCCAGAACACCCTGAGATACTACTGGAATACCTACTAGTAAATCTCCTGCCTCGGCCGAGGGCTTTGTGTAATGGCTCTCCTAGACACAGCGCGACCTCACCCCCAATACCGGGAGAGACGAACCCCTGCAGATCCGCTCACTGCCTCCATGTGGCTCGGGACTGTACCCAACTAAAACCTGTTTGCACGACTCCTTTGAGCCGTGGTAGGGTAGTAATCAAAGTACAGTGGGAACTCACACGAGACAAATGACGATCCCCAGGTCGATGCTTTTTCCCCTACCCCAAAAAAACCGACCCTAACCTGTACACATGTCACCAGGGAACTGCTATCTGACGTCAGGTATAAGACAAACTTACATGTTCCCGGCGAGTCCTGTCCGGTGTACTCATAACCCAATGAGCACCTGTATACATCTTAGGTGAACCAACCGACACCAGTGGCTTGTGAGACCGGCCACCGCCCCTCGTCGGGGTCTCGACTGTATACACTAGTCTACTCTGGAGAATCGATGCCCTGTCTTGAAATTCCCACGAGTAGGGACCTTTTAAGGATGTGCTTATAGACCACCAGCTCTCACGTATATGATCGCCATCATACTGCCGGCAGTCAAGCAAGAATCCTAGGGGCTCTATCAGCGTGTAATAGCGACCTGTAAGGTCACCTGAAGCTGTACACGATGATAAAGGTAAACCAGATAGCATACTATCATCTCGAGTAAGACTGTCCTACCGGGATAGGTCCTCCCTCAATCATTGTGTTGGAGTTAGTGCCCTCAGAGTCAATTATTGGATCACAGGCACGTGATTGCAATGATTGAGGGAGGACCTATCCCGGTAGGACAGTCTTACTCGAGATGATAGTATGCTATCTGGTTTATCTTTATCATCGTGTACTGCTTTAGGTGACCTGACATGTCGCTATTGCACGTTGATAGAGGCCCTAGGATTCTTGCTTGACGACCAGCAGTATGATGGCGATCATATACGTGGGAGCTGGGGTCCATAAGCACATCCTTAAAAGGTCCCTAGTCGTGGGAGTTTCGAGACTGGGCATCGATACTCCATTAGTAGACTAGTGTATACAGTCGAGACCCCGACGAGGGGCGGTGGCCGGTCTCACAAGCCACTGGTGTCAGTTGGTTCACCTAAGATGTATACAGGTGCTCATTGGGTTATGAGTACACCGGACAGGACTCGCCGGGAACCTGCTAGTTGGTCTTATACCAGATGTCAGATAGCAGTTCCCTGGTGACATGTGTACAGGTTAGTTCATCGACCTGAGATCGTCATTTGTCTCATGTGAGTTCCCACTGTACTTTGATTACTACCCTACCACGGCTCAAAGGAGTCGTGCAAACAGGTTTTAGTTGGGTGCAGTCCCGAGCCACATGGAGGCAGTGAGCGGATCTGCAGGGGTTCGTCTCTCCCGGTATTGGGGGTGAGGTCGCGCTGTGTCTAGGAGAGCCATTACGCAAAGCCCTCGGCCGAGGCAGGAGATTTACTGGTAGGTATTCCAGTAGTATCTCAGGGCGTTCTGGGCTACGCTCCGACACGACTTGTACCGCTTTTGGGGGTCTGACTTTCACCAACCCCCTAGGCCCGCCATGCGATACTCATAGACGAACGGACCGGACTGTACGGATATTGTCACTGACAGGCTCAGTTGGGTGTCGGGGTGAGCTTCCTCATCGACGTCCCTTTTGGTCAATAGCTGGTGGCCCGTCACGTATTGGCTTATACCTCTGACGTGCCAGTGGTTAAATCCACAGCCATAGTATTGACAAGTCTTTAGAGTCCACCACACTTTCAGTTACTCAGCTTTCGGGCGAAACGCTGTAGAGGCCGTATGGAGATATGGCAGGGTCCGATCAGATACGTGCGGTATTGCACGGATCAGGATCAGACAGTATTGTACTAGTAGCCGTATAGGTATATGGCAAGGTTCGATCAGATACGTGCGGTATTGCACGGATCAGGATCGAACGGATTTTACTAGCCGGCTTTGGCTTAAGCCGGTCCTAGTCTAGTACAGTGTAGATTTTGTCTCATTGCATTTGTATCCGGTCGGAATACAGATGCGGGTGTGTATGCACAGTGTCGGGGTTTTCCTGTAATTTATTACGGGACCAGTTTTCTGGAGTTGCCAGTTTGCATTCCGTTCCGGCCGGTTTTCCTTTGTTCTTTCCCGGCCGGACTTTTCCGATGGAGGGGGTTATTTGCAGTTTTGCAAATAACTCTTAGTGGGGGGTTTCTTGCATATAGTTTGATTATGATAGCTTTCTTATCTTTCAACCATGCTTGCTTTATTGTGATTTGAAGGGTTATGGAGTGAATAGGAGAAGAAGCATGGTTGAATGTTTTCTTGTCTAGGATGTGGTCACCTTTCTTTAGCTCCTACACTCACCTCCCTTTGTGTTATGATATTCATTCCTCCACCATTCTCATTCTCACTTGGAAAAAAGTCTTTCATGGTTATGAGAAAAGAGAGAGGAAGAAAAAGAAAGAGAGAAAGAAAAAGAATGAGAGAGTTCATCTTGATTATGTGAGGAATTCTTCATCTCCTTCTTCTTCTTGTTTTAGAAAAATGAAAGCACCATTTTTCTTAACCCCAATCCTCCATCATGGCAACTACAAACCCCAAATGAGATTAGCATTATCTACTACACTTCCTACAGCACATCTTGAGCATGTCGAGTTGCCGGCTTCATGCTCGAGTTGCCTCGGTATTGAGGCGGGAGCCCGTAAAAGACGAAGGCGATGTGGTGCCCTTTCCGGCGAGGAGGCGACGATATGGAGACTACACTTTCCGCGGGAGATCGGGGCGATGATGAGAAGACCGGAGGACTCGGATCTCTTGGTATACTTCTTTTCCCATCTCTTGTTAGCTAGTATAGGTTAATGGTAAACGATCCGGGTAATTGTCCGCGGTAGCGCCGGTTTCCGAGTAAGGAAAATTTTTGATTCCGCATTTTGGCCTCGAGTAAGAGGCCGGGGCGCTGCCGTGGCGCAACATGGTATCAGAGCCACGCCATTAACCTAACCTAGCTTCGTTTGATGTGTTTGCGTTTCCGATCGACCAAAAATTTCCAAAAACCGTATTTTTCCTTCACATCAGTTTCTGTTGAAATTTTTTGAAGTCTAAAAATTTTTCAGGTGATCTCAGAAAGATGTGCAGGGTGTTCTAAGAACACTGGGAAAAAACGATACAGTGAACCCTTACCTTGAGCGCGGAAGCGCGGCACGAACCCACTTTATGCCGCCCTTCCGCCGCAACATGGTGGGCCCACTTTGTCGTTTTTCTTCAGTTGTTTTATGGGATGAAATTAGGGGTTTTGGAATATTAAATTTAGGCCCAGGTTTTCTGTGACTGCTACAGTTTTGATTGGGGGCCCACTTGTTAATTGTTTGATTGATCGGAAAATTTTAAACACATTATTTCACAGTATTTACATTATATCTGCGACCGTGAATGTCACTCGATCGGTAAATCCGGTCTAACTGCTATAGCCCGGTTAGACGGATTTGCGAACGTGACTTTCACGTTGATTTTCTATGTTTATGCTGTGATGTTGCGGATCGGTCGTGGGGGGTAGCCTGGATGCAATGCTAGTACAGTTTTGTTGTATTATGTACATTTGATATTGCGGGGCGAGCGTCCGACATGTGGACTGCCGTCACTGCCTGTTTGTATTATTCTTTTGGGGCACGACCTGGTTGCGGTCGATGTACCCGGTGTATGTATATTTTACTTTCTGTACTAGGGTTGCCCCGCGGTGGGGTGCACGGATAGCCGGGTTCTGGAGGGCAACGGGCCCGCATCTCAGGGCATTGAGACGGAGGGGGCTTCAGTCCAGGATTGGCGGGCTATTCGCCGCACTCGTAGGGGGTACAGGTTGACCCAGGAGGGGTGCCCAAGTTACCGGATTCCGTGAAGTGCTGGGTGGTCCATTCACGGTACTGAAGGGGGCTGCCTCGCTTCAGGTTTTGGCGGGTGACTTGCCGCGCCCGTAGGGGTCTAGGATTTCATTGCACAGGCTATCCACACGACCAGGGGAACGTCGGGTTTCAGCAGCGGCTCTGTGAAACCCGGGGCTTCCAGATATCTGTATTGTTCTGTGATGCTGTACATTTCTGTGATGTTGCATTTTATTCACGCCTTGAGCGAAATACTATATATATTGGTATATATATTAGTAGATGTTGTATATGTTTTTCATCCGCGCTAGTCCAGTCCCCGCTCTGCCGTTAGTTAGCTAACCTAACGGGTGATGACGGGACCCAGTGGCGAATGCGGATGGCATATACGTACGTCAGTATATTTTCGTTCTTTGTGGTGTGATCAATTGATGGGACTGCATTGATTCGGATCAATGCAAGTTTAAACAAACCTAATCTGATGTTGTTGGAACATTTTTCAAAAAGCTGTTATTGCAAGGACGTTCGCTTTTGTTTTGCATCGTGGTATTCATTTGGAATATCCTGCTCCTCAGTCGACGAGGCAAGGGCCGAGATCCCTTCACCGGGAATGACCCCTTGGACAGAAGTTTGCGTCAGGGCAATAGCTTCACTATAGCCGATTACTTTTGCTTTGCATCGTGGTATTCAGTTGGAATATCCTGCACCTCATTCTACGGGGAAAGAGCCGAGATCCCTTCACCGGGAGTGACCTCTTTAGTAAAGGTTTTCGTCACTATATTTTCTAAAAAGGTTATCCAGTTCCTTCAACGATATCAAGTTCATTACGGTAAAAGGTTTTTCGCCAAAAACCATCCGTAGCCCTCCGTCATTTCAGATTAGTATTACTTAGTATTCGTGCTACGTATGTCGTGCATTGCCGAGGCGTAGTGTTCGGTAGCTGTGTAATATTTTTCTGTCGCTTGGATAAGTGGATTGGTTAGGACAGTCGTACAGTTATGTTGGCATTGTCAAGGACTCGTACGGGTGGGTTTAATGCAATCAAGATAATGACGGGCTGAACTTGACTAGGACTCTTTGATATGTTGGCATTGTCAAGGTCACTTGGGTCCTAGGGGTAAAAACAGACATCGGGAGTTTCAAAAGAACTGAAACTTGCCAGACATGCGCATACCTTCTGGAGTGTGGTGACGTGAGTGGATTCCGTCACGTTATCATGCGGTGATAGTTGGATCCCGATTTCCACTGATGAGTTGGTTTACTCCTCGGGTGATCCCGACTAATTCTTCTTTCAGGTTTGGAGGAGAATTTGAGGTACAGTGGGAGGCTTCCAGATTAGATAAAGTGATAACCATTCTGATCTAGGTTAGAGTGCACGCTGAGTGTTTCTTTTCTCTCTCTCTTTGGCAGCGACCATTGACCCGACCCTGGACTTTGACTCAGTGACCAAGTTGACCGAACCTTCTTAACACTGGCTTTTGGATTGTCAGAGTTGCAGACCTCATTGCCACTCCTACTTTTACCCTTTTCTCCAGGGCACCCCGTATTACCGCGAACGTCCACTTCCATTGGACAAAACCATCGTATGGTTAGATACGAACTCGAAGGACTTCGAGGATGGTTTCTGGTTCTGGAGAAAACGGATAGGACTATTCAGTTGTCTTTTCTTTTCACCTTCTCTCAGGTTGCGAGTACTCCTTGGTTTAGGAGTAGTACACCTATTACGCAAATTGGATAGTCTTCTTCCAAACCTTAGGCTGGTGCCGAACAGTGGGGAATGAAGAAAACCAATTAGCATAACGATGGTGTACAGAAGGTATTGAGTTAAGACAAAGAAAGGGATTAGTGAGAGGGCAAAGTAAATTGCGACTGCTATTCACGACCGAACCAAGTATTTCTTCGCCAATCCTAAATCACCTTTGTATTTCTCCAGGACACTCCGTATCACTACGAAGATCCACAGTTTATTGGATACTCCATCGTATGGTTATATACGAACTCGAAAGGAACTTGTTCCAGTTCGGGGATGGATTCTGGTTCAGGAGAAATAGGAATAAAGTACATTCAGGTGTCTTTTATCTTCACCTTCTCTCGCATTGCGAGTGCTCCTAGGATTAGGACAGTACACCCTTTATGCTTATTGGATAGTCTTCTTCCAAACCATAGGCTGGTGCCGAACGGTAGGGAAGGAAGAAAACCAATTGGCCTAAAGGGGTGTGCAGACGGTAATGACTAAAGACATATAAAGGGATTTGGACAGGTGGCAAAGAATTATACGGTTATAGTTGTGAATCTGGATAATGGTAGAGGCATTACTAGGAATACCATAATACCCCACAGAAACATTACAATGTTTCAGTTTCACTGTGTACTGTTAAAAGAAAACTGATTTCCCGATTAGACACTTATTCCAGGGTATGTATTTACCAGGTATGATTCTCACATCTGTATGGTTTTACAGATGATGAGTGGGAGTAAGTTATTGGGAATTGGGTGATCATCCTCATTATATCGGGATTCGTTGTAATCGGTGATATTTGAGGAAGTCACCTGGGTTGTTTGCCGGTCGGCAATTATTTGGTTTTGAATATCCGCTGTTATGCACCAATTTCAAATTGATATATCTGTACGTCTATTTTCATAGAGTGAGATATGCCTTTTTGATATTATGTCGATGACATTTACCTATATCAGTGGATGGTTAGGTAAGGAGCATTAAACAGCGGTGTAATTCTTCTTAACCATAAGTACAGTTTTCGACCTACGACACACAGTGAAAGAGTTGTTAGACTCAGCGGACTTATACAGAGTATTGTATGTTGTCCAGTGTCCATCAGGACAGAGGGGTTGGTCCTCGTACTATATTCGGTTTACTTATGACTTCTCTAGATTTTAGACAGCTGTTTCGTGGAAACACAGGGTCTAAGTTTTGAGGAGTTATAGGTATTTGAATAGAGTAGAGAACCAGGTGTAGCAAGTATCGGGATTCTTCAAAGAGATCGAAGATGTAGATACTTGTATATGGTATTCAGTTGATAGTAATGATGAAGACAGATTGCTTCTCTTTCAGGTTACTCATAATTGGAAGCATTCCTAAGTTGAGTAACGCTGATCGACCTCCTTCCATTTAGTTGACATGCACTGGAGACAGTTGCATGATTTGAATCTGGTTCAATTGAATCAGTGCCTCTGGTTCTATATTGGATATAGAACAGTTCATATCTTAACGATGTTAAGGTACGGGGAGTTGTCCGGCTTATGCTTAAAACCAGACTCCGGATAACTCAAGGCACGTTTCTGTAATGGCTGTTTGTGGGTTGACCCAGGCTATGACGAGGGTTGACTTTCTACCATCTGGCAGATCAATAGAAATATTGTTCTAGACTCGCCACAGTTTTATTAAAAATAGATTTTTTCAAAAATAGCAGTGGGAGTATGGTAGAACTGGAAGTGATTCCAGAACCGCAAACGATTACTGAAGATTTAATAAGGAACCTAAAGATTCAATCTGATTTGACATTCCATTGGCCACTCCGCATATAAGGTGGGTAACTTCAGGCACCCGAGAGGTACTCCGGTAGCCTCAATGACGGTGACAGGGAAATTCTTGTTTACCCACACTTGCCATTGTTGTTGTTCCAGGCTGCGAGACCCGGCAGGAGGATGAGTATAGCGTCGTTCTAAACTAGCTTTAGAAGTGCACGTCTATATGACTCTGGCAGAGGGTTGTCGTAGTCAGTGGGAGCAGCGGAAGCATTGGTGGACTTTGTGCTTATGTCTATTTATAGACTAAAGCAGATATAGCGGAGTAAGATCATCTGTTTCTGATGTGACAGTCATGGGTTTGACGTCATCAGAATAGGGGATGGATCTGTTGAGAAGGTAGTAGGAAGTGATATTCCTATACTACGATCGGTTATACTTTGGTCGTCACACAGTGTTTTCTCCATAAGGGACTTGGATATTATATCAGACATACTGGTTACTAGATCTATGGTTTTAGATCTAGATTTGGGTGGTTTCCCAATCTGGGTACCTTGACAGCATTCTATGAGTATTTAGAATGGTCGACTCCTGGCACGGTAGTATACCTGCAGGTAATGGAGTCACCCTCTCTAAAGGTGTCTTACAGACTAAAGAGGAGAGGGATACGCATGATTGACAGATCACTTGCTTAGGCAATTGAGTCAATCATGAGATGTCAAGTACCACACCAGATGTTGTTCTTGCACTAGATGCAATAAGTTGATATTGATCCAATCCTGGAGGAACAGTCGGAAGCAGTTTTAGAACATAAGTGAATGTTCTAGGGATATGATAACGGCTGCCTCCTTTAGGAGACGGTTATCACTCCGGGCTTCCAAGGTGACATGGACGACAAGGAGGTTGTCAGAGTTATAGTTCTCCCTCTAACGAGGGGCAGTATTTTGGACAGGTGGTCCAAGGCAATACTGAGGGAGGCATGGCGCGGGATACTGATTAGTTTCAGTTGATGATACAGTCTAAGAAGTTTGGATTTGGAGTTCATTTATGAGCTAGGTCCCATCAGACATCCAGACATATTCTAAGACAGGTATTGCTCATTTCGGGAGATGGCTTTCTCCGCGAACTTGAGATATAGAGAGACATAGAAAGAAACATCACAGCGGATCCACTCACTGAGGCTATTCCTCGAACGCAATAGTTTCGCAAACGAGTTTTGTGAGACTGACTAGTAGAGGAGTTGGGTGTTCGGTATCACACGGGCTGTGAGTATGCGACATCGCAATAATTAGCCTTGAGTGCAAGTGGGAGATTGTTGGAGTTAGTGCCCTCAGAGTCAATTATTGGATCACAAGCACGTGATTGCAATGATTGAGGGAGGACCTATCCCGGTAGGACAGTCTTACTCGAGATGATAGTATGCTATCTGGTTTATCTTTATCATCGTGTACTGCTTTAGGTGACCTGACATGTCGCTATTGCACGTTGATAGAGGCCCTAGGATTCTTGCTTGACGACCAGCAGTATGATGGCGATCATATACGTGGGAGCTGGGGTCCATAAGCACATCCTTAAAAGGTCCCTAGTCGTGGGAGTTTCGAGACTGGGCATCGATACTCCATTAGTAGACTAGTGTATACAGTCGAGACCCCGACGAGGGGCGGTGGCCGGTCTCACAAGCCACTGGTGTCAGTTGGTTCACCTAAGATGTATACAGGTGCTCATTGGGTTATGAGTACACCGGACAGGACTCGCCGGGAACCTGCTAGTTGGTCTTGTACCAGATGTCAGATAGCAGTTCCCTGGTGACATGTGTACAGGTTAGTTCATCGACCTGAGATCGTCATTTGTCTCATGTGAGTTCCCACTGTACTTTGATTACTACCCTACCACGGCTCAAAGGAGTCGTGCAAACAGGTTTTAGTTGGGTGCAGTCCCGAGCCACATGGAGGCAGTGAGCGGATCTGCAGGGGTTCGTCTCTCCCGGTATTGGGGGTGAGGTCGCGCTGTGTCTAGGAGAGCCATTACGCAAAGCCCTCGGCCGAGGCAGGATATTTACTGGTAGGTATTCCAGTAGTATCTCAGGGCGTTCTGGGCTACGCTCCGACACGACTTGTACCGCTTTTGGGGGTCTGACTTTCACCAACCCCCTAGGCCCGCCATGCGATACTCATAGACGAACGGACCGGACTGTACGGATATTGTCACTGACAGGCTCAGTTGGGTGTCGGGGTGAGCTTCCTCATCGACGTCCCTTTTGGTCAATAGCTGGTGGCCCGTCACGTATTGGCTTATACCTCTGACGTGCCAGTGGTTAAATCCACAGCCATAGTATTGACGAGTCTTTAGAGTCCACCACACTTTCAGTTACTCAGCTTTCGGGCGAAACGCTGTAGAGGCCGTATGGAGATATGGCAGGGTCCGATCAGATACGTGCGGTATTGCACGGATCAGGATCAGACAGTATTGTACTAGTAGCCGTATAGGTATATGGCAAGGTTCGATCAGATACGTGCGGTATTGCACGGATCAGGATCGAACGGATTTTACTAGCCGGCTTTGGCTTAAGCCGGTCCTAGTCTAGTACAGTGTAGATTTTGTCTCATTGCATTTGTATCCGGTCGGAATACAGATGCGGGTGTGTATGCACAGTGTCGGGGTTTTCCTGTAATTTATTACGGGACCAGTTTTCTGGAGTTGCCAGTTTGCATTCCGTTCCGGCCGGTTTTCCTTTGTTCTTTCCCGGCCGGACTTTTCCGATGGAGGGGGTTATTTGCAGTTTTGCAAATAACTCTTAGTGGGGGGTTTCTTGCATATAGTTTGATTATGATAGCTTTCTTATCTTTCAACCATGCTTGCTTTATTGTGATTTGAAGGGTTATGGAGTGAATAGGAGAAGAAGCATGGTTGAATGTTTTCTTGTCTAGGATGTGGTCACCTTTCTTTAGCTCCTACACTCACCTCCCTTTGTGTTATGATATTCATTCCTCCACCATTCTCATTCTCACTTGGAAAAAAGTCTTTCATGGTTATGAGAAAAGAGAGAGGAAGAAAAAGAAAGAGAGAAAGAAAAAGAATGAGAGAGTTCATCTTGATTATGTGAGGAATTCTTCATCTCCTTCTTCTTCTTGTTTTAGAAAAATGAAAGCACCATTTTTCTTAACCCCAATCCTCCATCATGGCAACTACAAACCCCAAATGAGATTAGCATTATCTACTACACTTCCTACAGCACATCTTGAGCATGTCGAGTTGCCGGCTTCATGCTCGAGTTGCCTCGGTATTGAGGCGGGAGCCCGTAAAAGACGAAGGCGATGTGGTGCCCTTTCCGGCGAGGAGGCGACGATATGGAGACTACACTTTCCGCGGGAGATCGGGGCGATGATGAGAAGACCGGAGGACTCGGATCTCTTGGTATACTTCTTTTCCCATCTCTTGTTAGCTAGTATAGGTTAATGGTAAACGATCCGGGTAATTGTCCGCGGTAGCGCCGGTTTCCGAGTAAGGAAAATTTTTGATTCCGCATTTTGGCCTCGAGTAAGAGGCCGGGGCGCTGCCGTGGCGCAACACATTGCAATCACGTGCCTGTGATCCAATAATTGACTCTGAGGGCACTATCTCCAACAGTGTATCTATAACGATAAAGTCCACAGGGAATATGAATTCCCCGACTTTGATTAAAACATCCTCTAGCTCACCCCTAGGTTGGGTGATAGATCGATCGGCCATCTGAAGAGTGCAATGCACAGGCTTTAACTCTCCGATCCCTAATTGCTCATAAACAGAATACGGAAGCAAGTTAACACTAGCACCTAAATCGAGTAGAGCACGATTGATATTTTTACCCCCAATAGAAATTGAAATTGTAGGACTTCCGGGGTCCTTTCGTTTCTTGGGTAGTTGTTGTGTAAAAGCAGTGCTCACATTACTCGCAAGGAAAACTTTTTTAGGTACTTGAACTTTTCTCTTCCTAGTGCACAAGTCCTTTAGGATTTTCGCATATGACGGAACTTGTTGAATAGCATCTAGAAGAGGAATGTTTATGTTAACTTGTTTAAAAATTTCCACAATCTTCTCCATCTGTGGACTTGGTCTGTTGCCCCTTAACCTGTTTGGATAAGGTGCTTTATCAATAAGGGTTTGGTCCAACATTGGAGAGGATTGTGGGGATGGAGTGGATCCCAGAATTGGAGTGAGGATCGTTTTAGGTAGATTTGAGGAAATGGGCGAAGGGTTCGAGCCTTGGGGGAAATAGTGAATAGGCTCGGATGAAGGTGGGAGACTAGACGAATTAGAGGAAGAAGAAGCCGGGGTATCATTGGTGTCACTATCATCACATTGCTCACCCACTCGGTTATTCAGCACTTTTCCCGATCTAAACGTAGTAACGGCACTCACATTATAATGTTGTGAGTGGCCAGGATTAGGTATGGGTTGAGATGGGAGTTTTCCTTTCTCTCTCGCACTCATTGCGGCATTCAACTGTGCAATTTGGTTTTCTATTGATTTAATACTCTCACCATGAGAGGCAGAGTTTTTCTGTATGGTATCAATAGAAGATTTCATATCAGTCGACATTTGAATGGTATGTTTCATAAACATATCCAAAGTTTGTCCGAGTGAAGAGTTGTCAATACCGACCACTTGTGGTGTAGATGTGTTGGCCGGATTTTGAAAATTTTGTGACTGAAAGGGGAGCTGACTTTGTGGTTGTGGTTGCTGTGGAGGAGGTCTTTGATAATTTCTTTGTTGGTTTTGGTTCCAAGCAAAGTTAGGATGATTCCTCCATCCTTGATTGTATGTGGAAGAATAAGGATCGTTTCTAGGTCGCTGCTGAAAAGAAGCATTAGTTTGAAGCGATGCATTCATATGACATTCTTCCGTTAAGTGTGAAGGATCTGAACAGCAACCACAGACGGTCTTGGGAAGCGTGACCTAATTTAGGGAGAATGATGATAACTTTTTCTCAATAGCGTCGAGTTTCTTCTGTATCGCTGCCATTTCGGCTTTTAATGCGATGGAAACATCGAGCTAATGAATACTTCCCTTAGAAGAAGGTGGTCTTACGCTTTCCCACTGCAAAGTGTGTTCAACAAGGTCTTCCAGATATTTCCAAGCTTCACCGTCATCTTTAGACATGAAATTGCATTGACAATTTGTTTCAAGCATCTGCTTTGTCGCTGGATTAATGCCCTCATATATAATTCGGCATAAATCCCATCTATTGATTCCATGATGAGGACATTGGACAAGCAGATCTTTGAAACGTTCAAAGCACTTCCAAAATGGTTCATTGGGAAGCTGGGTGAACTGGTTGATCTTGCTCCTAACACGGGCGGTCTTATGGTTTGGGTAAAACTTCTTAAGAAATGCAATTACGAATTCATCCCAGTTAGTGATTGATTGAATACATTTTCGGATTGTGTAGTTGGAAAAATGTATAGAAATCATAACCAGAAATAATTTGACCGCAATCAATAACGGTGTCGAATGTAGCGCGTTAGTAAGTGAGGATCGTCCACAGGGAAAGTGTAATCGTTCGTGTTTCGATTTAGATGAGTTGAAACTTTAAAGAAAAGAAAGCAAACAATTCATGATTTGTAAATTGAATTTCAAGAATTAGAAAAATCTAGATCTAATAACAAGAAAACATTAAAATCAAGAAATGTCAATTGATGATTTCCAATCCAAATATCAAGAATCGAAATGAGGCTTGTAGGAATCGATCGGATCTATAGATGTGATGAAATCTAGCGATTACGTATTCTTATCCATCAATGAATTGATACTAGATCGATGATGATCAACGAGAATTAGGGATTTCTTATGAAACTAGGGTTTCATCATTTATCCCTTGTTCCTTCGTCGATGTCATTCACATTCTAGCCTCTAGTAAATTCAAGAATCGATCGTAGATCCCTAATTTCGAGTGATCACAATCAAGAAAGTATCGCAACGAAACTAGGTCGTCGATTCTTCAATTTGCTAGGGTTAACAAAACTCGTAGGACTTAAGAATCGTTTTAAGATTTGTTACATCATCATTCTATTGATCGTCTCGACTCCTTTACGAGCGGAGTTTTACTCAAACATCACAACAAGAACCACAATCACAAATTGAGATCGAATCATGATGCAAGAATTTAAAGGAAGCAAGATTAAAGAATTTCACCTTTTATTTATCAACAATTCCGTTACAAATCGCTCAAGAACTACAAGAGGAAGAACTCGATCGTCGATTTATCTTCGCTCGTCTCCTTGAGTCACGGATCGGCTTAGATCACTTGCTCGATTGAAGATCGGCTCCGTTCCTAAAAGGTTGAAGGCTTCTCGCTTGAATGGTACTCGGGATCTTGAATTTGGCTTGGATTTTGGATTAGGGCTACAAGATGTGTCACTCAACTTGTAGATGGAAATGAAGGGGATTGGAGAACTAAAGATTGATTAGCCATTAACCCTAGATCTAGGCTCCTTTTTATAGACTTCCAAAACCCTTGATCTAGGATTCAAAATTTGAATTTCCATCCAAAAGTTTGTTAGCTAGAGAGGCTTCTAGAAGTAGTTAGTTAGAGGGTGCTTGTAGAACTAGTTTGTTAGGGGCTTAATCAAGATTAGCATGCTTAATGCTCTTTGCTGATCTGGCAGAAGCTTCGAGAGTAATCTGGAATTTGACATGTCTTGATGAGGTGTACACACTGAGAGAAGAATATTGCAGTAAAGATGAGGAGCTGACATGGCCATACTGCCGCGGATCCGCGGCGCAAGTCGGCTTAGACCGCAGATCCGCGGCCCAATTGGAGCCTTAGGGCTTCAATCTTCTACTGTGGCCTTCTGATGTCAACTTGGTATTTTTTTGATATATTTAATTTCAGAATTCCTTCTAGATTACTACCAGATCAACAATCTTAGACTTGGCGTAATTTTGATCAGCTCTTTTCCCAATTTTGGCTCTGTTCCTGCAATTGCCTGCACAATTTCTCGATACGAGTGTTGCGCAATACAGGGATAATGCGATGCCATGATAAACAGTCCATTTCCCTAAGAAATGCCGGTTTTAGTATACAATACATGTAATCGGGTATTTTAGGGATGTTTTGCTAATATGTGAAATATGCAAACCGAACACCTCTAGATGAATGCAAAAGATAGGGAAATTAACGTGTTAAAAATACATTATGTTCGACTGATCAAATTCCCCCAAATTTATTTTCGGTCATCTCGAGCGAACTGTTTTATTAAAAAGAGAAGGAGAAAATAAAGAAAGAGAAAAACTAACCAGCACACTTTCGTAGGCAATACGATTGCACTGAGCACGTGCAACAAGCCTTTGAACCTCTAGGTGTCCTTAGTAGGAGGAGTGTTGTCTCCTGAGGGTTTTCAGCGGATTGCACCCAAAAAATCCAATAATAAAAGGAAGATCATGAATATTTACTTTTAAAGATAAGAATTGTAAAAGAAAAGCCTTGAAAATTAGGGTTTCCAACTAAGCTAGCTTTTCGGTTGTCATGAGCCCTATCTTAATAGTCATGAAAGGATGTTAGAAATCACATCATCCCTTAATAAAACATCATCTTATTCTTCATTCCTATCTTTCTTCCAAACATCGATCATATAATCCTACGTGTGTGTAAAGAACATCCGTACACCCGGAGAATTCAATTCAAGCTATCATACTCTTGTCCATCCACCTTAGTACTTTTTAATTAATGAATATTTAGATGAATTTGCTCACACACTTTCATGCGACCGTTAATACTTCTTGAGGTACTAACCGACCGATTACTCATGTGCTTGGTTATTTGGTTTTTTTCCTCGTCTTGCACCACCTAAGGCTTAGCAGTGACTCCAGACCAGTTGGCCTTAAGGCACTAGGTGAAGAGGCACCCTCGCTATATTTTTTTATCGCTGCCTTGGCGATAACAAAACCAGTGTTCATTTTTCTCACCATTTTATATTTTATTCATTTTTTTATTTCCTTTATACATCGGCTTTTAGACAAGAGCATTTCAAGGTATCCTCTACTATCCCGAGTTTCAAGACGTGTGTAAGTGCGAATAGTAGGGTATCAACGTTCAAAATGTTTGGCTTCCAGAATAGAAACTATTTTTTAGACTTATTTTTATCCTCAGATTAGTGACTTCCTTCGTCTTGCTAACCCTTGGGACAACAACTCATAACTACTTATTACTAGTTCGTTTAAGAAAACTTCTAATTTTCTTGGTTTTCTTAAATTTTTCTAATCTTATGGATGTAATTTTTCACTATCTAATCTTTTATTATCTTATTTATGTACAAAAATTTATATATATATGTATATATTTTTTTGAAAATTTTTAAATTTTTATAGGTTTTGAAAATGTTTTGTGCTTATGCAAAGTATGATGCAAATGATGCGAAAATAAGCACAAACCTCCCCCAAACTTGTTTTCAACAGTGTCCTCACTGTTGCCTTCTGCTAAATCTCAAAAACCTGTAAGCTTGGGAGGAAATTTATTAATGAGGGCAAAATATTTAAGTGAAGATCCTCCCCCAAACTTATTCTTAGCTCATCATTTTGCGTAAAAATTTTCTTATCAAGAGCCAGATTATACCCCCCAAACTTGAGTTAAACAATGTTAAGCTTTTGAAAATCACAAGTGGGGGTCAAAAGATCATTGGTCGATGCCAAGCTTTGCAAAGACCGAAGGTCAACACCAACCATTCGAAGATTTTATCAATGCAGTGCTCAGGTTGGTGGAAGAAGAAGTGGGTGGTGGAATAGAATGTGTGTACGTCTCGTTTTGGAGAGACGATGTAGTGAATGTGATGGATTACTCGCATCCTTTTTATAGTTCAGAAGAAGGGGTGGAGGTTCAATTTCGTTGATTGGGAGATGATTCATCTCAACACCCGTGTCATTCAAAAATGAGAGTTCATCAGCCAAGATCTCCTCAAAAGTCTCATCAATACCCCGAAGAATAATGTCATCACAAAATGCGGGGTGATCTTCAGACTCTAAAAGCAATTCATAATTAGTGTTAGTTGTTGACCCGGACAACTCGGTGGAAGAGTCCGTATGTGTATGATACATAGTTGGGTCAAACAATAACGTATAAAAAGAGTCAAGATCAGTATCAAGAGGATCATCAAATTCGCTGCTGTCGACATCCATTAAGTCGACAGAACAGACCTGAGCAGTAGGTTCAGAGGGTACACTTCCTAACTTGTAAATGTTCAGCTCAATTGACCTATTCCCGAATGATAGGGTCATAGAGCCATTACGACAGTTGATGATAGCATTGGAAGTGGCCAAAAAGGGGCGACCTAAAATCACCGAAATTTGATTCCGTGGGTTCGCTACAGGCTGTGTATCAATTACAATAAAGTCCATAGGGAATACAAATTCCCCGATTTTTATTAACACATCCTCCAGTTCGCTCCTAGGTTTAGTGCTTGATCGGTCAGCCATCTGGAGAGTGCAATGGGCTGGTTTCAACTCTCCGATCCCTAGCTGCTCATAGACTGAGAAAGGAAGCAGGTTAACACTTGCGCCAAGGTCTAGTAGAGCACGGTTAATGTGTTTTTCCCCAATAGAAATGGAAATAATAGTATAGCCAGGATCCTTACGTTTTCTCGGTAATTGTTGGGGGAAAGCCGTGTCTACAGTCTTTGCCATGAATATCTTCTTGGGCACTTGAGTCTTCCTCTTTCTAGTGCACAAGTCTTTAAGAGTTTTCGCATAAGCGGGGACTTGTTGGATTGCATCTATAAGAGGGATGTTGATATTAACCTGTTTCAAGATTTCAGTGATCTTCTCCATTTGTGGACTTGGTCTGTTTCCCCTTAACCGATTCGGGTAAGGAGCTTGAGCAATAAGGTCGGGGTCCAACACTGGAGAAGATCGTGTGAGTGGAAACGATCTAAGAATAGGAGTGGGGATCGTTTTCAGTGTGGGCTGAGGTGTCGAGCCTTGGGGAAAATGAAGAATAGGCTCGGAAGAAGGTGGTGGGGTAGAAGAACTGGGGTCAGAATTAGAAGTAGAAGTGGAAGGAAAGGTCTCAGCCGGGGTATCATCGACAGATTTTTCAGTGTCATCAATCTCTTCCCCAAAATGATTGTCAAGCACTCTTCTAGATCTCAACGTGATTGCATTCACATGATGTGAATAGCCAGGATTAGGCAAAGGTTGAGCTGGAAGTTTCCCTTTCTCTCTTGCACTCATTTCGGCTTTTAATTGTGCAATTTGTTCTTCCATCGATTTAATATTCTCATTTTGAGAGACAATGATCTTCATCACATTATCGAAGGAAGATTGCATTTTTGCCGTCCCTTGGATGGATTGTTTCATGAAAGTATCCAAGGTTTGTGCTAGTGCAGAGGTATTATCTGTACCGGTCAATTGCAAAGAGTTTTCATGTGGTGCAAAAGTGTTGGCCGGATTTTGGAAGTTTTGTGATTGGTAGGGGTGCTGACTCAATTGAAGTGGTTGCTGTTGTGGTGGAAGAGCCCTTTTGAAATTGTTTTGGTTTGGAACCGTATTTTGAGTTTGTGATTGGTTCCAAGCAAAGTTAGGGTGATTCCTCTAACCCGGATTGTATATGGAAGAATATGGATCGTTTCTAGGTCTTTGAAAAGCGGCATTAGTATGCTCTTGACCTTGAAATGGAGAATTCAATGGACATTCTTCCGTTAAATGAGAAGGATCAAAACAACATCCACATACAGTTTTGGAGAGTGACATTTGATTTAGGGCGGCAGCTAAAAATTTGTTTTCCATATTGTCGAATTTCTTGTGTAAAGCTGAAATTTCAGCTCTAACTCCTATGGAAACATCCGATTGGTTATTGCCAGCCCTAGACGATTGACTCACACCCTCCCACTGTAAAGATTTTTCAGAAAAATCTTCTAGAAATTTCCAGGCTTCCCCATCATCTTTGGTCATGAAGTTGCCTTGACACATGGATTCAAGGGTCTGTCTTGTGTTAGGATTAATGCCCTCATAAATGATTCGGCATAGTTCCTATCTCGGTATTCCGTGATGTGGACATTGAACTAACAGATCCTTAAAGCGTTCAAGACATTGAGAAAATGTTTCATTTGGAAGCTGGGTGAATTGATTGATTTCGCTACGAACTCGAGCTGTTTTATGATTCAGGTAGAATTTCTTAAGGAATGCTTTGATGAATTCTTCCCAATTTGAAATGGAATGTGCGGTTGTGTTGTAAAGCCACTTCTCGGCTATATCGCACAAGGTGAATGGGAGAAGACGTAGACGCATAGCATCTACAGAAAGATGTGAAGTACCCATCATTGCGCATACATTTTCAAATTTGGTAATAAAGACATATGCATCTTCAGTCTCGAGACCGTGATATTTGGGTAGAAGGTTGATGTATTGAGGTTTTATTTGAAAATTGTCCCCGTTGGCTGGTGGAATGGAGAGACAGGTCGAAAGAGGACCTCGTGTAGGATAGCACCTCTCTTGGAAAGAGATGCGGGGTGGATTCTGCGCACCAACGGACGGCGGCAGAGTAGTGGTAAAGATGTTCGATGGAGACGGATCCATCGATGTGGGTGTGGTGGTGGGTAAAGGAAAGGTAAACGTAGAAATACCGACTTTAGGGTCGATGGGGGAACGCGGACTAAACGGGCACTAGAATCCCGTGTCCAGCCTATCTTGCACTAAAAAGGGTTAGTACAAGTGGCAGCGTGAATATAATTAGGGGAATGAATGAATGTGATTGGTGTTTGTTTTGAAAATTATACGGATTTTTGAAAAAAAAATGATGCAAATCACAACAAATGCAACAAGCAACCCTAAAATCTAGTGGTCACCTAGGTCAAGGCTCTAGACCGCTCCTAACTGCCAAAAGACAAGTCGCAGGATAAATCCTCCACTGCCACTTTATCTCTCCTATGGCCAGGTAAGTGCCAAGTAAGTGGGAGGTTCTCCACTACGTAAGTAGTGGGCCTAATTAAGTAACCACTAGCCTTCGACACACTTGCCTTATACACCATAAAAGAAATACGGATAAGCAATGAATTACCCACGGCCTTCTTCTGTCCTAAGTGAGCGCGACGGTCCTTAGAGTCATCTCTAGATATTTTTTAGTTAATGAGGGTAATGCGGATGCAAGTTTGTGATTTTTGGGGCTTAGGAAGGGTAATGAACTCCCCACCTAATCTGAATTTGGCTGTGCCCCTTAATTTCCGTATTAATATGCAAACAACCAAAAACCAAAAACACGCACAATTTATTTTGCTTTTTGTGGCGCTGCGATTATTTGCAAAGAAACCTGCAGCAAATTGTTAATTTGACCAGATGAGGAAGGAGATAAGAAAGTCTATAAGTATACCTGCAATTTTGGAACAGTGAGGAAGTCAACCTGTGGCGGAACCACCGCAGATGCTTGCTAATGCCGCGGAAGTGCGGTCCTATGTTGGGATCACTGCCCCAAAATATTCCAGTGAGCTTCTGTTCACTCCCTCATCTCTCTGGAATGATCTGAAAATTTTTTCTCAAGCTCCATAGGTTCCAGATTTCCTCGCAACAAATCACAACAACACGTTTAGGGTTTGTGCGAATTTAGATCTAAAAATATGGATGGAATAAACTTTTCAACTCAAATTTCAAAATACGAACAATTAGCGCACTATTCCCGGCAACGGCGCCATTTGATTGAATACGATTTCGGATTGTGCAGTTGGAAAAATGTATAGAAATCATAACCAAAAATAATTTGACCGCAATCAATAACGGTGTCGAATGTAGCGCGTTAGTAAGTGCGGATCGTCCATAGGGAAAGTGTAATCGTTCATGATTTGTAAATTGAATTTCAAGAATTAGAAAAATCTAGATCTAATAACAAGAAAACATTAAAATCAAGAAGTGTCAATTGATGATTTCCAATCCAAATATCAAGAATCGAAATGAGGCTCGTAGGAATCAATCGGATCTATAGATGTGATGAAATCTAGCGATTACGTATTCTTATCCATCAATGAATTGATACTAGATCGATGATGATCAACGAGAATTAGGGATTTCTTGTGAAACTAGGGTTTCATCATTTATCCTTTGTTCCTTCGTCGATGTCATTCACATTCTAGCCTCTAGTAAATTCAAGAATCGATCGTAGATCCCTAATTTCGAGCGATCACAATCAAGAAAGTATCGCAACGAAACTAGGTCGTCGATTCTTCAATATGCTAGGGTTTACAAAACTCGTAGGACTTAAGAATCGTTTTAAGATTTGTTACATCATCGTTCTATTGATCGTCTCGACTCCTTTACGAGCGAAGTTTTACTCAAATATCACAACAAGAACCACAATCACAAATTGAGATCGAATCATGATGCAAGAATTTAAAGGAAGCAAGATTAAAGAATTTCACCTTTTATTTATCAACAATTTCGTTACAAATCGCTCAAGAACTACAAGAGGAAGAACTCGATCATCGATTTGGCTTCGCTCGTCTCCTTGAGTCGCGGATCGGCTTGGATCACTTGCTCGATTGAAGATCGGCTCCGCTCCTAAAAGGTTGAAGGCTTCTCGCTTGAATGGTACTCGGGATCTTGAATTTGGCTTGGATTTTGGATTAGGGCTACAAGATGTGTCACTCAACTTGTAGATAGAAATGGGGGGGGGGATTGGAGAACTAAAGATTGATTAGCCATTAACCCTAGATCTAGGCTCCTTTTTATAGACTTCCAAAACCCTAGATCTAGGATTCAAAATCTGAATTTCCCTCCAAAAGTTTGTTAGCTTGAGAGGCTTCTAGAAGTAGTTAGTTAGAGGGAGCTTCTAGAACTAGTTTGTTAGGGGCTTAATCAAGATTAGCATGCTTAATGATCTTTGCTGATCTGGCTGAAGCTTCGAGAGTAATCTGGAATATGAAATGTCTTGATGAGGTGTACACACTGAGAGAAGAATATTGCAGCAAAGATGAGGAGCTGACTTGGCCATACTGCCGCGGATCCACGGCGCAAGCCGGCTTAGACCGCGGATCCGCGGCCCAATTGGAGCCTTAGGGCTTCAGTCTTCTACTGTGGCCTTCTGATTTCAACTTGGTATTTTTCTGATATATTTAATTTCAGAATTCCTTCTAGATTACTACCAGATCAACAATCTTAGACTTGGCGTAATTTTGATCAGCTATTTTCCCAATTTTGGCTCTGTTCCTGCAATTGCCTGCACAATTTCTCGAGACGAGTGTTGCGCAATACAGGGATGATGTGATGCCATGATAAACAGTCAATTTCCCTAAGAAATGCCGGTTTTAGTATACAATACAAGTAATCTGGTATTTTAGGGATGTTTTTCTAATATGTGAAATATGCAAACCGAACACCTCTAGATGAATGCAAAAGATAGGGAAATTGACGTGTTAAAAATACATTATTTTCGAATGATCAGTGATATAGTGTGCGGCAGTATTATAAAGCCATTTTTCTGCCAAGTCGCACAGAGTGAATGGGAGAAGACGCAAGCGCATAGCATCCAAAGTTAATTGTGAAGTACCCATCATTGCGCATACGTTTTCGAATTTGGTGATGGAAACGTACGCGTCTTCCGACTCAAGCCCGTGAAATTTGGGCAGCAAATTGATGTAGTGGGGCTTAATTTCGAAATTATCCCCGTTAGCTGGTGGAATAGATAGACAAGTGGGAAGAGGACCACGGATAGGATAACATCTCTCTTGGAGAGAGATGCGCGGTGGATTCTACGCACCTACGGGCGGTGGCAGCGTGGTGTTATAATCTGATAGAGTACCGTCCATCTCGGTCGTGGTGTGTGGTGGGGGAAAAGAAGATGAAGAAGTACCGACTTCGGCGTCGATAGCAGGAACGCGGACAAGACGGGCACTAGAATCCCGTGTCCAGCCAAGCATGTACTAAGCGGGTTTAGCGCAAGTTGCAGCGTGTGTGATTTAAAATTGGTCTGTTTTGAAAAAAGTGGGACTCAAGACAAATCACTCTAAAATGCACAAACAACCCTAGAACTAAGGTTACCTAGGTCCAGTCTCTAGACCGCTCCTATACATCCAAAGGACAAGCCGCAGGATCAATCCTCTATCACCTCTTTACTACTCTTGTGGCCAGGTAAGTGCCAAGTAAGTGGGAGGTATCCGCTATACAAATCACCGAAAATAGCGGGCCTAATTAAGTAAACCACTTGCCTTAGACACACTTGCCTAAACACCACAAAAGTAATGCGGATAAGCGATAGATTACCCACGACCTTCCTCTGTCCTTAATGAGCGCGATAGTCCTTAGAGTCTGGTCTAGATTTTTTTTTTAAATTAATGTAGGGTTGATGCAGATGCTCGGTTTGTGATTTGTGGAGCTTAGGAAGGGTGATGAAATCCCCACCTAATCTGGATTTGGTCTTTTCCCCTTAAAGTCCATATTAAAATATGCAAAACAAAACCAATCACAAAACTTTTGCAAAAAGATTTTTGAGCGGCGCTATTTTCCAAAGAATCCTGCAGAAAATAGATTTTATTGGATTTTAGAGGAGAGAGAAAGAGCTGAGAAAGATACCATAGAAGTTTGGAACCCTAGATCTCCTAGCCCGCCGCGCTTCCACCGCAGATATGCTTCCTTTGCCGTGGATCTGCCGTAGGAAGGAAAGATCTGTTGATGAAATTTTCTCTGTTCCCTTCTGTGCTCCTCTGGATCTCTAAGAATGTCTCTATTTCCCGTTTCCTCAAATCTGCGACTCCAGATCCCCTCGCAAAATTCACACAATAATCGTTAAATATACAATTTGCAGTTTTGTTTTATTTATGATATTGATCGTATAAGAATTCAACACAAATAGTAAGAATAAAAAATTACACACGTATCCCTGGCAACGACGCCATTTGATTGTTTCGAAAGAGTGTGTTTGTAGTTTAACCGCAATCAGAATGGTGTCGCGTGTAGCTAGACCGAGATGAGTACGGGTCGTCCTCAGGGAAACGTCGAATCTTTTAATGTTACTTTAGATGTGTTGAAAAAGAGAGGAGGGATAAAGAATATTATAGAATGGTTTCTAGATCTACGTTAAGCACTAATGGAAAATATAGATCTAGATTATTTATGATGTAGTTAATATAAGAAGGGGCTTGTAGGGTTCGTTAGGATTTAGTTGTTATGGGTGATTAATTAAAGATTACCCTTTTTATCCATTAATAGATTTAAAACTATAATGACAGTGATGCATGCAGATTAGGGTTTCTGGAGGAAAAAGGGTTCCCACTCTTAACCCCTATCTCGACATGGAACCCCGTTCATATCTAGCCTTTACCAAAACAATCATTAATCTAATCTCTAATCGCGGTCGAGACTAACAATGAATTGGTAGCGCGCCCGATTAGGATGTTAATGATTCTTTTGATAAAGTTTATAAACTTTATAGGACTTAAAAAGAGTTTAAGGATCTTCATCATCCATTATCCTACCCTAATCCTACGAACCCTAACAAGCGGAAAATTACTCACGCATGTTGGGAGAAAAAAAGATGGAGAGAAAATGCTTAATTAAACTACGAAGAAATAGAATAAGAAAAAGAGCTACCTTTATTAATCAACAATATTCATTACACTTTAATCCCTTAGAAAATGATTACAAATACTAATTTGCTTCTCGATCTCTTCCAAGGAGGTAGACGAACAGTTGATGATCAGCCTGGATGCGTGAGCCGTCTTGGACTTCGTGATCTCGTCGGCTTGATGATTTTTCCAAGAGGCTCTCGGTCCATATTTATACTCCAAAAGCCAGAACCCTAGCTTCCAAATTTGGAAGCCAACAGAAAAGATTCACCCCAAAAATCATCATTTTCTAAATCTTCTATCTTGCGGCGGATCCGCGGCCCAAGGGGGGGATGGCCGCGGATCCACGGCCATTTCATCTGGATCCTTGATCAAAGTTTTAGGGCTTCTTGTGTGTGACATTTGGCGATCCTTGGAACCTTTGGAACTTGGAAATCTTCTCGTAGTTGCTGCCAGACTTGATTTCTAAGTTTTGGTTTCTTAATTAGGCAGGTTTGCTTTAACAACTTGATTTCCTTGATTTTAGACCTGGAAATTCTGCACAACAACTCAAATAATATTTAGTAGAGTTAAGATTTGGTCAATGATATTATTTGCATACATTTTCCTACCAAATGCTAATTATAATATATCAACACATGGAAATGTTATTTTTATAGATAAGCCCTCATACGTATGATATATTAAAATAAAGACCTTTTTTAATATGGAATTAGTAGGAAAAATGTAATAACAAATGTGCAGTTTTATCAACTGAACAAATACCCCCAAACTTATCTTTGATCGTCCCGAGCAAACTAGTTTATTCAAGAGAAGGAGAAAAAGAAAGGAGAAAACTATGCACACTTTCGTAGGCAAACACGATTGCACAGAGCACGTGCAACAAGCCGTTAAACCTCTAGGTGTCCATAGTAGGAGGAGTGTTGTCTCCTGAGGGTTTTCAGCTGATTACACCCACAAAATACTATAATAAAAGAGAGATGGTGAAATTTACATATAAAGATAAGAACCATAAATGAAAGACTTTGAAAATAAGAGTTTCCAACTACACTAGCTTTTCAGTTGTTATGAGCCCTATCTTAATAGTCATGAAAAGATGTTAGAAATCACATCATCCCTCAATAAAACATCGTCTTTATTCTTCATTCCTACCTTTCATCCAAACATCGATCATATACCCCTACGTGTGTGAATAGAACATCCCTACACTCGGAGAATTCAATTCAAGCTATCATACTCTTGTCCATCTACCTCAGTACTTTTTAATTTGATGAATATTTAGATTTGCTCACACATTTTCATGCGACTGTTAATACTTCTTGAGGTACTAACCGACTGATTACTTACGTGTTTGCAGATTAGGTGATAGTATTTTCCTCGTCTTGCATCACCTAAGGCTTAGCAGTGACTCCCAAACCAGTTGGTCTAAGGCACTAGGTGATGAAGCACCCTCGCTATATTTTTTTATTGCTTCCTTGGCGATAACAAAACCAGTGTTCATTTTTCTTTTCACCATTTTATATTTTATTCAGTTTTTTATTTTCTTCATACTTTGGCTTTTAGACAAGAGCATTTCAAGGTATCCTTTACTATCCCGAGTTTCAAGACGTGTGTAAGTGTGTGTAGTAGGGTATCAACATTCAAATGTTTGGCTTCCAGAATAGAAACTATTTTTCAGACTCTCTTGTTCTTGATGTAGCTCTTTCAGAAGTTGTATTTTTATCCTCAGATTAGTGACTTCCTTCATCTTACTAACCCTTGGGACAACGGCTCATAACTACTTATTACCAGTTCGTTTAAGAAAACTTCTAATTTTCTTGGTTTTCTTAAACTATTCCTATCTTTTGGATGTAATTTTTCACTTTCTACTCTTTTGTTATGAAAGAAATTTTTTTTTAATAAATTTTTTTTGAAAATGTTGTGCTTATGCAAAGTATGATGCAAATTGATGTGTAAATAAGCACAACCCTCCCCCAAACCTATTTACAGCAGTGTCCTCACTGATATCATCCGTTAAGCTCAAAAACCTGTAGACTTGGGAGGAAATTATTAATCGGGGCAAGAATATATGAAAGTGAAAATCCACCCCCAAACTTATTTTTGGCTCACAATTTTGTAAAAATCATTTTCTTTCAAGAGCCAAAATATACCACCCCCCAAACTTGAGTTAAACAATTTTAATCTTTTAAAATCACACGAGGGGGTCAAGGTTATTGGTCAATGCCAAGCTTTGCAAAGACCGAAGGTCAACATCAACCATTCAAAAATTTTATCGATGAAGCACCAAGGTTGGTGGAAGAACATGTCACCTTTCGACGTGAAGAAGTGGGGAGGTGATAAGAGGTGTAATGGAAAATGATTGCATCTCAATTTGGAGAGACGACACAGTGATAGTAATGATGGATTACTCGCATTATCATGATTGTCCAGAAGAAGCGGTGGAGGTTCAATTTCTTTATCTTGGAGTTGATTCATCTCAACACCCGTGTCTTGTAAAAATGCGAGTTCATCAGCGAAAATTTCCTCAAAGCTTTCGTCGATATCCCGAAGAATAATGTCATCAGAAAAAATGGGGTGATCGTCAGACTCTATAAAAAGTTCCTCATCAGCGTTAGACGTTGACCCGGAAGAATACATGATTGGGTCAAACGACAACATATGAAAAGAGTCAGTATCATGAGGTTGATCAAATTCGTTGCTGTCGACATCCATTAATGCGACAGAACACACCTGAGCATAGGGTTCAGAGGGTTCACTTCCCAACTTGTAAATGTTAAGCTCAATTGACTTCTTTCCAAAGGATAGGGTCATGGAGCCGTTTCTACAATTGATTACTGCGTTCGAAGTGGCCAAAAATGGTCGACCGAGTATCACTGGAATTTGATTGCGTGGGTTTGCCACAGGTTGTGTATCTATAACGATAAAGTCCACATGGAATATGAATTCCCCGACTTTGACTAAAACATCCTCTAGCTCACCCCTAGGTTGGGTGATAGATCGATCGGCCATCTGAAGAGTGCAATGCGCAGGCTTTAACTCTCCGATCCCTAATTGTTCATAAACAGAATACGGAAGCAAGTTAACACTAGCAACTAAATCGAGTAGAGCACGATTGATATTTTTACCCCCAATAGAAATTGAAATTGTAGGACTTCCGGGGTCCTTTCGTTTCTTGGGTAGTTGTTGTGTAAAAGCAGTGCTCACATTACTCGTAAGAAAAACATTTTTAGGTACTTGAACTTTTCTCTTCTTAGTGCATAAGTCCTTTAGGATTTTCGCATATGACGGAACTTGTTGAATAGCATCTAGGAGAGGAATGTTTATGTTAACTTGCTTAAAAATTTCCACAATCTTCTCCATTTGTGGACTTGGTCTGTTACCCCTTAACCTGTTTGGATAAGGTGCTTTATCAATAAGGGTTTGGTCCAACATTGGAGATGATTGTGGGGATGGAGTGTTAGTGTATATGCCCTAGAGGCCATTACTGTATCATACTAGTTTGTATATTACTTAATGGAAGCTTGGGATATTCACCTTGTATAGACAATCTTGCTCAATATAGTAGTATGCTACTTTGATTACTACCCTACCATGGCTCAAAGGAGTCGTGCAAACAGGTAGTTTTTGGGTGCAGTCCCGAAGCACTTGGAAGCAGTGACGGTTAGACAGGATTCGTCTCTCCCGGTATTGGGGGTTGACATCGCGCTGTGTCTAGGAGAGCCATTACACGAGTAGTCCCTGGCCAGGGCAAGCGAGATATACTGGTAGGTTTCCAGTGTTATCTCAGGGTGTTCTGGGCTACACTCCGACACGACTTGTACCGCTATTAGGGAAATGACGTTTACCGCCCCCTAGGCCCGCCATGCGATTTATCAGACGAACAGACCGGACTGTATAGAGATTGTCACGTTCAGGCTCAGTAGGAGTTCAGATGGGTTTCACCTCGTCCGTCTTCTTGTCGGCATCTACCTGGGGACCGTTACGCACAGCTAGTGCCGCTTGCGGTCTGTGGTTAAACCCACTGCCAGCGTAGTGTCGAGTATTTAGAGTCCCACACAGAAAGCTATTCGCCTTTAGGCAAAAGAGTAGAGGTCGCATGGTTTTGCGACAGGTCGCATGGTTTTGCGACAGGGTTCGGTCACATCCGTGCACTTGTGCACGTTTGGTGTCCGGACAGTTAACACTAGTAGGCTTTGGTTTAAGCCAGATCCTAGTGTACATTTTGGGATTGGTTTTATCTCGTTTGTATTTGTGTTCCTCGGAACGCGGATGCGGGTGTGTATGCACAGTTGATAGAGAGACAGAGGCAGAGGATTCTCATTGGGGTTGTTGACTGTTGACTGTTGACTATTGACTTTTGGCTAAACCCTAATGAGAATAAGAAATATAATTAACAATAATATTAATTAAGTATTATGGTGACATGGTTGTTGAGGGGTTGACTTTGTTGACTTGTTGACTTTGTTGACTAGGTTGGACTAGTTGACCATCATTATGACAATGGCTATCATTTCATGGCAAAGACTTTTGCTTGCTTGCTTGTTTTTGCAAAATGAGTGCATGAAATGATATAGCCATTTTGACTTGAACCATCACATAATACTTGATTACTATTTTGTTATGATGGTTTTGGATTATGAGAGCTTGGATGGCAAAAGAGTTACTCATTCTATCATTTCATTTCTCTCTCTTGCTTGATCTCTCCCTCTTGCACTTCCTCTCTCTCTAGCTTAAGGCAACTCCTTCTCATGAGTTGAGAAACATTGCCTTAGAGATAAAAGAAAACCCACATCACTTCTCTACTCATCCTAGTTCACAAGGTTTAGCAAACCAAGTGTTCTAATTTCTTCAAGTTCGAAGAAGAAGCCAAAGGTAGAAGCTTTCAGGTGGATCCATCTTCGGCGCAAGGAGACGACGAGGTGAGGCCGATCCGTACACCGGAAACAGTTGAAGACGAAAGAGTTCAAGAAAGATATAACCCCCTAACCGAGTAGGTAAAACTCTTGTTAGGTTAGTTAGTTAGTTGTTTAACAAAGATCCGTTGAGTCCATGTTACTACCTCTTGAAAAATCGTTTTTCATCATTTCCGCAAGCCCGTAAGTACCGGGAGAGGTAACATGGACTTACATAGAGTGGATCCCAGAATTGGAGTGGGGATCGTTTTTGGTAGATTCGAGGAAATGGGCGAAGGGTTCGAGCCTTGGAGAAAACGGAGAATAGGCTCGGATGAAGGTGGGAAACTAGACGAATTAGGGGAAGAAGAAGAAGCCGGGGTATCATTGGTGTCACTATCATCACATTGCTCACCCACTCAGTTATTCAGCACTTTTTCCGATCTCACCGTAGTAACGGCACTCACATTATAATTTTGTGAGTGGCCAGGATTAGGTATGGGTTGAGATGGGAGTTTCCCTTTCTCTCTCGCACTCATTGCGGAATTCAACTGTGCAATTTGGTTTTCTATTGATTTAATACTCACACCGTGAGAGGCAGAGTTTTTCTGTATGGTATCAATAGAAGATTTTATATTAGCCGACATTTGAATGGTATGTTTCATAAACATATCCAAAGTTTGTGCGAGTGAAGAGTTGTCAGTACCGGCCACTTGTGGTGTAGATGTGTTGGCCGGATTTTGAAAATTTTGTGACTGAAAGGGGAGCCGACTTTGTGGTTATGGTTGCTGTGGAGGAGGTCTTTGATAATTGCTTTGTTGGTTTTGTTTCCAAGCAAAGTTAGGATGATTCCTCCATCCTTGATTGTACGTGGAAGAATAAGGATCGTTTCTAGGTCGCTGCTGAAAAGCAGCATTAGTTTGAAGCGATGCATTCATAGGACATTCTTCCGTTAAGTGTGAAGGATCTGAACAGCAACCACAGACGGTATTGGGAAGCGTGACCTGATTTAGGGAGAATGATGAGAACTTGTTCTCAATAGCGTCGAGTTTCTTCTGTGTCGCTTCCATTTCGGCTTTTACTGCGATGAAAACATCGAGCTGATGAATACTTCCCTTAGAAGAAGGTGGTCTTACGCTTTCCCACTGCAAAGTGTGTTCAGCAAGGTCTTCCAAATATTTCCAAGCTTCACCGTCGTCTTTAGACATGAAATTTCATAGAAAATTTGTTTCAAGCATCTGCTTTGTCGCTGGATTAATGCCCTCATATATAATTCGTCATAAATCCCATCTATTGATTCCATGATGAAGACATTGGACAAGCAGATCTTTGAAATGTTCAAAGCACTTCCAAAATGGTTCATTGGGATGCTGGGTGAACTGGTTGATCTCGATCCTAACATGGGCGGTCTTATAGTTTGGGTAAAACTTCTTAAGAACTGCAATTACGAATTCATCCCAGTTAATGATTGAGTGTGCGGCAGTATTATAAAGCCATTTTTCTGCCAAGTCGCACAGAGTGAATGGGAGAAGACGCAAGCGCATAGCATCCACAGTCAATTGTGATGTACCCATCATTGCGCATACGTTTTTGAATTTGGTGATGAAAACGTACGCGTCTTCCGACTCAAGCCCGTGAAATTTGGGCAGCAGATTGATGTAGTGGGGCTTAATTTCGAAATTATCCCCGTTAGCTGGTGGAATAGATAGATAAGTGGGAAGAGGACCACGGATAGGATAGCATCTTTCTTGGAGAGAGATGCGCGGTGGATTCTGCGCACCTACGGGCAGTGGCAGCGTGGTGTTATAATCTGATGGAGTACCATCCATCTCGGTCGTGGTGTGTGGTGGGGGAAAAGAAGATGAAGAAGTACCGACTTCGGCATCGATAGCAGGAACGCGGACATGACGGGCACTAGAATCCCGTGTCCAGCCAAGCATGCACTAAGCGGGTTTAGCGCAAGTAGCAGCGTGTGTGATTTAAAATTGGTCTATTTTGAAAAAAGTGGGACTCAAGAAAAATCACTCTAAAATGCACAAACAACCCTAGAACTAAGGTTACCTAGGTCCAGTCTCTAGACCGCTCCTAGACTTCCAAAGGACAAGCCGCAGGATCAATCCTCTATCAGCTCTTTACTACTCTTGTGGCCAGGTAAGTGCCAGGTAAGTGGGAGGTATCCGCTATACGAATCACCGAAAATAGCGGGCCTAATTAAGTAAACCACTTGCCTTAGACACACTTGCCCAGGCACTACAAAAGTAATGCGGATAAGCGATAGATTACCCACGACCTTCCTCTGTCCTTAATGAGCGCGACAGTCGTTAGAGTCTGGTCTAGATTTTTTTAAAATTAATGTAGGGTTGATGCAGATGCTCGGTTTGTGATTTGTGTGGCTTAGGAAGGGTGATGAAATCCCCACCTAATCTGGATTTGGTCTTTGCCCCTTAAAGTCCGTATTAAAATATGCAAAACAAAACCAATCACAAAACTTTTGCAAAAAGATTTTTGAGCGGTGCTATTTTGCAAAGAATCCTGCAGAAAATAGATTTTATTGGATTTTAGAGGAGAGAGAAAGAGCTGAGAAAGATACCAGAGAAGTTTGGAACCCTAGATCTCCTAGCCCGCCGCGCTTCCGCCGCGGATATGGCTCCTTTGCCGCGGATCCACCGCAGGAAGGAAAGATCTGTTGATGAAATTTTCTCTGTTCCCTTCTGTGCTCCTCTGGATCTCTAAGAATGTCTCTATTTCCTGTTTCCTCAAATCTGCGACTCCAGATCCCCTCGCAAAATTCACACAATAATCGTTAAATATACAATTTTCAGTTTTGTTTTATTTATGATATTGATCGTATAAGAATTCAACACAAATAGTAAGAATAAAAAATTACACACGTATCCCCGGCAACGGCGCCATTTGATTGTTTCGAAAGAGTGTGTTTGTAGTTTAACCGCAATCAGAACGGTGTCGCGTGTAGCTAGACCGAGATGAGTATGAGTCGTCCTCAGGGAAACGTTGAATCTTTTAATCTTACTTTAGATGTGTTAAAAAAGAGAGGAGGGATAAAGAATATTGTAGAATGGTTTCTAGATCTACGTTAAGCACTAATGATATAGATCTAGATTATTTATGATGTAGTTAATATAAGAAGGGGCTTGTAGGGTTCGTTAGGATTTTGTAGTTATGGGTGATTATTAAAAGATTACCCTTTTTATCCATTAATAGATTTAAAACTATAACGACAGTGATGCATGCAGATTTGGGTTTCTGGAGGAAAAAGGGTTCCCACTCTTAACCCCTATCTCGACATGGAACCCCGTTCATATCTAGCCTTTACCAAAACAATCATTAATCTAATCTCTAATCGCGGTCGAGACTAACAATGAATTGGTAGCGCACCCGATTAGGATGTTAATGATTCTTTTGATAAAGTTTATAAACTTTATAGGACTTAAAAAGAGTTTAAGGATCTTCATCATCCATTAACCTACCCTAATCCTACGAACCCTAACAAGCGGAGAATTACTCGCGCATGTTGGGAGAAAAAGAGATGGAGAGAAAATGCTTAATTAAACTACGAAGAAATAGAATAAGAAAAAGAGCTACCTTTATTAATCAACAATATTCATTACACTTTGATCCCTTAGAAAATGATTACAAATAGTAGTTTGTTTCTCGATCTCTTCCAAGGAGGTAGACGAACAGTTGATGATCAGCCTGGATGCGTGAGCCGTCTTGGACTTCATGATCTCGTCGGCTTGACGAATTTTCCAAGAGGCTCTTGGTCCATATTTATACTCCAAAACCCAGAACCCTAGCTTCCAAATTTGGAAGCCAACAGAAAAGATCCACCCCAAAAATTATCAACTTCTAAATCCTCTATCTTGCGGCGGATCCGCGGCCCAAGAGGGGTATGGCCGCGGATCCACGGCCATTTCATCTGGACCCTTGATCAAAGTTTTGGGGCTTCTTGTGTGTGACATTTGGCTATCCTTGGAACCTTTGGAACTTGGAAATCTTCTCGTAGTTGCTGCGAGACTTGACTTCTAAGTTTTGGTTTCTTAATTAGGCAGGTTTGCTTTAACAACTTGATTTCCTTGATTATAGACCTGAAAATTTTGCACAACAACTCAAATAATATTTAGTAGAGTTAAGATTTGGTCAATGATATTATTTGAATATATTTTCCTACCAAATGCTAATTATAATATATCAACACATGGAAAATGTTATTTTTACAGATAAGCCCTCATACATATGATATATTATAATAAAGAACTTTTTTAATATGGAATTAGTAGGAAAAATGTAATAACAAATGTGCAGTTTTATCAACTGAACACCTCACCAAGAGGCACCGGGCAGCAACCCTGCTCGGCCCGTCCTTAGCAGGCCTCTTAACGGCCCCTCCCGCGCTAAGGATCAAAGCCCACGCCAAGAGGCACCAGGCATCATCCCTGCTCGGCCCGTCCTTAGTTGGCCCCTTACGGCCCCTCCCGCACTAAGGATCAAAGCCCTCGCCAAGAGGCACCGGGAAGCATCCCTGCTCGGCCCGTCCTTAAGGATCAAAGCCCTCGCCAAGAGGCAAACGGGCTCGCCCTTGCTCGGTCCATCCTTAGCAGGCCTCTTACGGACCCTCCCGCGCTAAGGATCAAAGCCCTCACCCAGAGGAAACCGGGCTTGCCCTTGCTGGGTTATCCCTGGATGGTTGTTCACTACCTTATGACGCCAGGGATCAAAGCCCTCACCAAGAGGCGACCGGGCTCGCCCTTGCTCGGTTATCCCTGGCTGGAAGTTCACTAGCCCACGACGCCAGGGACCTAAACCCTCGCCAAGAGGTATCGAGAAGCGACCCTGCTCTGCCCGTCCTTAAGGATCAAAACCCTCTCCAAGAGGCACTGGGCAGCATCCCTGCTCGGCCCGTCCTAAAGAATCAAAGCCCTCGCCAAGAGGCAACCGGGCTCGCCCTTGCTCGGTCCATCCTTAGCAGGCCTCTTACGCCCCTCCCGCGCTAATGATCAAAGCTATAAATTTTAAGTTTAAGTTTAAGTTTGGTGCATGAGCAAAATTTTCAAGGGTTCAGATATTGTATGTGATGATGCTCGATATCGGTGATCTCCCAGATCATGACACGTGGCAGATGATGTAGGGTTACTAGGCACTCTAAGAAGGTTCTACAAGGCATCAACCATGCCCTATTAAAATTTTAGCCGTGCCGAATAACTCTAAACAAGATCTTTTCTAGATAATTAGGGTAACACATGCTAGTAAATAACAATTATCACTAAGTGAATACGAAATACAACCTTTGTAGACCGGTCCTTCACTTCTTAAGCTCCTTGTAGTAGTCCCTTTGCTGCGATCATCGTGCTCCCAGACTCTCGGACGGGTCCATGAGAAGAGGGTAACGGTTTTTCTTGAAGTCTTCAAGGCCGAAGATGATCTACGTCGAGGGAATACGAACTCAAGCTTCTACTTCACTAACTAGAGAATTAGTGAATCAAACACCCTAAACTAAAGTGCTAGTTTAGTAAAGGATGATGAAATATGAAATAGGTACACTTTAGAATTTCTTTTCTCACTATCATTCTCTCTCTTTATCAAACCCTAGAAAGAAATTGAAGGAGGAAGAAGATGAGCTCAAAATGAGAATGAAAACTAATCAAGAGAGAGTTAGCTAACCATGGGTGAGTGGGTATCATATACTAACTCATGTAGAGACATAACCATGGCTAATTATAGTGGTTAGGTTAATTAATATCTTAAGTAAAACAAAACTAGTGGACTAAGTCAATGCAACCATAAGCTTCATGAAGCTTCATGCATGTAAGCTCATTATCCATTTTTTTTAGAATTACTTTAAAAATAAAAACATAACCATTATAATTATAATGGTGTATGTCTCATACACCCATGTAGTGTGTATCAACAACCATGATACAAAATGAACACAAATTAATATACATCACATATATATTAAGTTGTGCACAAGTGAGAAAAACAAATGCTTCAGTGAACCAATGTTAGTTAATGTAAATTAGTATATCACATATACAATTATGCACTAAATTATTAATTCAACACTTGACTTAATAATCTGGTTATATCTCGTATAACCGACTAACACAAAATGTACCAACTTATCGAATCAACACTTGATTCGATAACCCGGCTATATCTCATATAACCGGCCGATACAATAGTCACGAGAATAGAATACGGTATAACATACACGCATTATTCTCGGTCCCGCACATATCACATATGCGCTCCTATTTCGTTTTGCCTGAGCCAGTAAAACCTCTATGTATGACTCTAAAGACTCGTCAATACGCCGGTAGTAGGTGATGATCATATCAAGCACCCACAAGCCGTCAGCAGTACTAGCTGGACGTAACGGCTACCCGGGTATTGAGCAATCAGAAGATCAGCAAGCAAGCCCGCTCCAACTCCTGCAAAAAGCCTGACAGTGACACCACCGTACAGTCCGGTCTCCTCGTCTGATATGTCGCATATCAAGTCTAGGGGTGGTAAACGTCAGACCCCAATAACCGATAAGTCATGCCGATATGACGCTCATAACGGGTCGATAAACTACTAGTAACACTTACCGGTATATCTCATAACCAGCCCTGGCCAGGGACTTCCCTGTTATGGCCAACCGAGCATAGGGCAACATCAACCCCCAATACCGGGAGAGACGAAACCCCTCCTATCGTTCATTGCCTCCATGTGACTCGGGACTGTACCCAAAAACCACCGTTTTGCACACCCTCTTGGACGTGGTAAGGTGGAAATCAAAGCACAGTGGGAATCACACAAGACTTTATGACGATCTCGGGTCTACAGACTAACCTCTACCAGTGTCACCAGAGAACTGCCTTCTGACGTAAGGTATAATACCATCTGGGAGTTCTCGGCGAGTCCGTCCAGTGTACCCAGTCTTCACTGAGCACCCGTATATCATCTTTGATGTCAAACGCCAATGGATATGGGATCATCCATCGCCCATCTACATGGGTCGAGAAGGTATACGCTAGTCTACTCTGGTATATCGATGCTCCGTCTCGATACACCCACGACTAGGGACCTTGAAGGATGTACTTATAGACTACCATGTCCCCACTAGTATGATCCTCATCATAGTCCAGGTAGTCAAGTACACATCCTAAGGGCTTTACTAATATGTAACAGAGAGACAATCGGTGTACACATTAAGGTAAAGAGTAACCAGATAGCATACTATCATGTCGAGCAAGAAAGTCCTCCCTATATATGTCCAAGCATCCACTACAATATACATCTCATGTATAGTAATGGCCTCTAGAGCATACATATAACTCACAATCTCCCACTTGCACTAGGGCCATCTGATAACAGCGGTTGTGGTATCTCATACTCAACCATCCCATAAAAGTCTCTCTCTGGGAAAAGGCCTTTGTGAGTGGATCCGCCGTGTTGTCCTCTGAGTCTACTCTCCTGATCTCGATCCCCTGGAGATCAACCATCTCCATGATCAGGTGACACTGCCTTAGAATATGTCCGGATCACTAATGGGATGGGCGTTTCTAGGCATAAGCCACAACTCCATTGTCACACAATGGTAGGAACAAAGTTCATCTCATGAACTAATATACACCCAGACTGCCTCTTTGATAGCATCTTTGGTAGCAATGTATCTAGCCTTTATCGTCTAGTATGCCACGGTATCTAGCTTGGAACTCTTCCAACATACCGTCCCTCTACTGAGAGTAAAGACAATGCCTGTGACTGACTTTCAGTCGTCCTTATCACTCTGGAACCTTTCCAGTGATTCTCCCCAGGATCGATTGATACCATCTCACTACTACTAGTGAGAATCCTAACATCCAATTACATCTATCTCATAGATCGAAACTCAGGATTTATGAGGTATCACTTTGATCCTATGTGGAGAATCATTGTGATAAGCGGAGATTGATCGAGCGTAGCATAGGAAACTCTTTTCCTATCAAGAATATGTTATCCACGTACTCTACGAGGATCACCACTATACTCCCTACTACCTTTTTGTATATACAAGGTTCATCTACCATTTTGATGATGTCAAACTCTTTGACTCACTCATCAAAACAGATGTTCCAACTCCGCGATGCCTGCTTTATCACATAAAACATCTTGCACACGTTTCCGCTGCTCCCACTGTCTACGAAGCCCTCTGACTGTGTACTTATAGACTCTCTCTTCTAAAACATCATTTAGAAAAGCAGTCATGACACCCAACCGCCAGATATCGTAGTCATGGTATGTAGCCATGGCAAGTAGGATCTGGATGGACTTAAGCAAAGCTACTTTGAAAAGGTTTCATCATAATCCATACCTGGTCAATGATGCAAACCTTTAACAAGTCTAGCTTTGAAAGTCTCAACTTTTCCATGTACATCAAGTAATCTTCTCAAGATATACTTGCTCCTGATGGGGATATAACCCTTCAGATAAAGCAACCAAAGTCCATACTTTGTTGGTGTATAAGGATTCCATCTCAGATCGCTAAGCATCCAGCCATTCTTACAGAGTCCCACTCCTGATGGCCAGCTCGAAACTAGTTGGGTCATCATCTCATGATGCATTCCTCGCTCCCACTGTCATAGAGAAACCGAAATATCTCTCAGGTGGGTGAGGAATCCTACTAGATCGGCGGAGAGGCTGATGTTCGTTAGAAAATATTGAATCCTTTGGTTCTATCAAATCATCGGCTGCAGTTTGTATAGCTGGAACTCCTTCCAGTTCTACCTTATGTCCACTAATTTCTTCACAAGAAATTCCCTTTCACAAAGGTGGCATGCTGAGAAACAAAACATCTTTTGTTCCTCGGTTTGGTAGAATATATTCCCTTGCGAATGCTTGGGATATCCAACAAACTTCTACAGAACCGACTTTGCCTCGAGCTTGTCCGGATTATGCTTTTAGACATAGGCTGGACAACCCCAAATCTTAACAAACTTAAGATATGGGCTCTTCCCTTTCCATATCTCATATGAAGTGGTAGTCAACTGATTTGATCGGAACCCTATTCGATAGGTATGCAACTTCTTCGGTGCATAACTCCCAAAAAGAAATAGGTAACTCAGTAGTACTCATCATAGAGCACACCTTATCACATAGGGTGTGATTGCTCCGCCCCGATACACCGACGTGCTGTAGTGTATTGTTCATACCAGAATATTGCATTTTATACCGCCCATTCTTACGCTCGGTTGTTTATCGATAGGTACTCTTGAGCCGTGTTTGCTAGTAATTGCAGGATACAGGTTCTCGGCTCTAAACGGTGAAATCCATGAAAAAACACGACAAAATCCGGGTTCCTGCCATTCACAGATAAAACACGGATCTCCGCTCTTTATCCGTCTGTTGCCACACACCAGTTTAGGAGACAAAATGGCAAATCAATGTCATTTTCATGCACAAGGCTCAATGGCAACACAAGATCCAAGAAATCTACGCGGAGCTCGAGACAATCATGGCAAAAGATCCACATCAAATCATCTTTTTGATCAACAGAAATTCTGGAAGAAATGTGGAAAGATTATCAGAAAAGACATGTGCCAAACTACAGACAAAAAGGGACCAGGGAAGCACAGAAAAACGGAAGGCCCAAATCCTCTATACGGCCGCGGATCCGCGGCCAATAGGGGTCTAGATCGCGGATCCGCGGCCATGTAGGCTCCTTGCTGGGTCAATTTTTGTGGGCAGTTTGGTACTTTCATCTTATGCCAGATTATTGCCCTAGGTTTCCATTTACCTGCCTATAAATACTCTAGAACTGAGCCAAGCCAAGTGTTCATTTCTTTAGCCTCTTTTTGTTAGGATTTAGTCTTTTTCTTCTTCTTCTTCATTCTTTTCTCCATGAAAATTGTAGTGAGAGCTTTTTGAGTGGAAGATCAATGAAGATGAGGGTTTTTGTATCATTCTCTTTGGTTTAACTTCCCCTTGAGATTTTTGCTTTCTCTTGATCTTTCAACCTCTTCATTGAGCTTGAAAGGTTAAGGGTTAGTTATTGATCTCAAAGGTCGTATTTTCTTATGGAATTTGTTCTTCTCTTCACATGAGTTCTTTACCCTTCTCTTGATCTTGCAACCTCTTAATTGAGCTTGCAAGTTTAAGGGTTGGCTATTGATCCCATACTTGTGTTGAGTTCTAGTTTCTAGTTTCCTTTCTTGCTTTTTATTATCTTGTAATTACTTTATTGCATTTTTCATTCTTGCTTTACTTACTTGCAATTTAATTCCATGCACTTTAATTACTTGCTTGTAATCTTTTCTTTTCTTTGTTCTTTTTGTTCTCTCTTTTTGGTTCTTTTTGTGAATGAATGTAATTATCGTTGTTAAGAAGAAATACGGTATTGTAAGTTAAGATTTTCTTTGCTCATTTCCTTTTCCCGTTATTTTCCATTGAACTCCGCCCAAACCATACACAAGCGCTCCGTTAGGCACCCTACCCCAACAAGGTAACGGTGATTCCTAACCGCGACCGGTTGCGTTCGGTTTGGCCGGAGGCGAAAGCAAGAGACAAGAACGGAAGGACAAGGGTAAATAAGCCGGATTCCACGAATACCGCGCTTAAATCCCCTAATCCACGTTATTGCCGATTGCTCTAGCTTCAATTGGTCAAGACTCGGCTCAAAGGTTTTGAGTACGGATTTGTTTAGCTTACAATCTCGTATCTTTTTCTTAACAACTTTATATTTGCAAATAATACACATAGGTTAGATTGAACAAACTCATACAAATTCTTTATTGACTCGTCTAAGACAAGAACGGACATACAACCATCTCCCTGTGGATCGACCCGTGCTCAACCGGCTAGCTGCATAGCGACACCGTCCTGATCGCGGTAAACTTTAGAACTTTGAACATCCGACACGCCAAAAGCGTGCGATCAAATGGCGCCGTTGCCGGGGAGACGGTAGCGTATTTTCTTTCTTGTTATTCGGGTTAATATTCTTTTTGTATATATAAAAAAAAATCTTTTTGTTTTTTTTGATCATTTTTGTGGGCAAGTGTGCAGATTTTTGCGTATTTGCAAACTGCAATTGTGGGGAGCAAAGTGTACGTTCAAGATTAAGGTGATTGCAAAGTACAGTGCCAAAGATCCGGGTAGTTTGACCCGCCCAAGCAAACTTTTCAAGCTTACCGGATTTGATTCAACGGGGTTTTCCTAACCCAAAACTTAACGGTACGTACTTTACTAACACTTTCTTCTCAAATCCGACGCTTCCAATATACTATTCTTTGCAGGATTCTTTGCAAGTTCGCTAGCAAACGCTAAAAAATTGCCTAACCCGTATTTGTTGCAGTGCCGTGCTTAAACTAAAAAAACGATTGTTTGATTCTTTATAGAATTTTTATTGAATTGCGCATTGCATACATTAATACGGACTTAAGGGCAAGCGAACCCCACAATATACGGTAAAGGATTTCATCACCTTTTCCGTGGCCCACAAATCACGAACTTGAGCATAACGTTTACCCGCACAAAATTTAAAAGAAACTAGACTTTAAGCCTTAAGGACTTCGCGCTCACTAGGAGAAGTTAACTGTGTTTAGAACCTCGCTTAACGGTATATTGTTTACGGGGTGTCTAGGAAAGTGTTAACGGCGAAACCGCCAAAAGAGAAAGGGTTATTTAATTAAGGAACTTCGCGAAAGCGTTGGAAAACTGTTAGGTCCACGTTACCTCTCCCGGTACTTTCGGGGTTGCGGAAACGGTAAAACAAAATTTTTTCTGGACTTGGTAACATGGACCGTAAAAGCCGGATCTTTGCTAAACAATATACTAGCATCCTAACTTGAGATGTTATCTACTCGGTTAGGGGTTATACCTCAACTTGAACTCCTTCTCTTCTTGTTGTTCTTCACTTCTTGTTGTTCTTCTCTTCTTGTTGTTCTTCTCTTTGCTTGCTCAATGGTTGATCCGGACTTTGGTCACCTCCGCGGCCTCCTTGAGTCGAAGACGATCCACCCGAGAGATGTACACCGAGCTCCACCTCGGACCGAGGTAACTAGGGCAAGGAGATTGCTAATCTAGAAGCCCTAGGTTGTGTAGAAGTGGTAGATGAATGGTTTTGTCTTTATGGGATCTTTATCTCTCAACACATGAGATCAAAAGATAAATCAAGAGGAGGAAGAAGGAGGAGCTAGCTAGCAACCATGGAGCTTCTCATTTCAAGAGAGAGAATGAGAATGAGCAAATGAAAAGCCTTACCAAGAGAAAACCCAACCATGGTTGCAATAATGCAAAAAAAACATTATCATTACTAATCCTATCAAGATAAAGGTGATGGCTACAAATGACATGACCATTATCATAACAAAAAGAAAAAGAAAACCAAAGAATACTTTAGATCTTTCAAGAAGATCCTAGTCAACTTTGGTCAAATGGTCAACAAAGTCAAGATGGTCAAATGGTCAATGTAATTAGCCATAACATAATTATCAATGAAAGGATTAGTAAATAATGTCCCCGGCTCATAATGGTTTTGACCAAACGAACTGTCAAAACCCTAATGAGTCCGCCTCAAAATGGTTTTGACCGAATCAACTGTCAAAACCCTAATGAGCCCGCCACATAATGGTTTTGGCCTAACCAACTGCCAAAACCCTAATGAGGCACCTCCTCCTTCATCACTCTGGAAAACTGTGCATACACACCTGCATCCGCATTCCGCAGAATGCGGATGCGCAGAAGACAAAACAAATCCATCCGTGCAATACTGGGATCCGGCTTAAACCAAAGCCCTCTAGTACTGCCTGCCCGAACACCATACGCACACAAGTGTACGTAAGTGATCGCAGCCCTGCCGTAAAACCATACGGCCTCTACACGTTTCGCTCAGTGCAGGGAAACTCTCTGTGTGGGACTCTAAAGACTCGACACTACGCTGGCAGTGGGTTTAACCACAGACCGCAAGCGGCACTAGCTGTACGTAACGGTCCCCAGGTAGATGTCGATAAGAAGGCCGATGAGGTAAACCCATCCGAACTCCTACTGAGCCTGTATGTGACAATCTCCGTACAGTCCGGTCTGTCCGTATGATACATCGCATGTCGGGCCTAGGGGGGCGGCAAGCGTCAGACCCATAATAGCGGTACAAGTCGTGTCGGAGTGAAGCCCAGAACACCCTGAGATAACACTGGACCCTACCAGTATATGTCGCTTCACTGCTGTCCAGTGGTCCTCCCCTGGGTTTGACTGATACCGGCTTACCGCGCTCAACGCGTAAGCTATATCTGGTATTGTACATAGCATCGCATACATTATAGATCCTACAGCCGAAGCGTAGGGTATAGTGCTCATGCGAACCCTCTCCTCGTCATTCTTAGGAGATATCTTCTTGGAGAGGGTAATTCTGTGCAATGCGGGTATGTTACCGCGCTTGGAACCCTCCATACTAAATCTCTTTAGTACGGTCTCTATGTACCTGGACTGTGAAAGTCCCAATAGTTTCTTAGATCTATCTCTATAGATCTTGATCCCCAGAATGTACGAGGCATCACCCAGGTCCTTCATGGAGAACCTTTGTGACAAAAATAGCTTGACCGATTGTAGCATAGGAATGTCATTTCCTATCAAAAGAATGTCGTCCACGTACAAGACTAGGAATACGACAGTTCGTCCTACAATCTTCTTATATACACAGGGTTCATCTTCGTTCTTGATGAAATCAAATTCCTTGATTGCCTCATCAAAATAGATGTTCCAGCTCCGCGATGCCTGCTTTAATCCATAAATGGATTTAAGCAACTTGCACACCTTTCCGCTGCTCCCACTGTCTACGAAACCTTCTGGTTGATCCATGTAAACGCACTCTTCCAAACAACCGTTTAGGAAAGCCGTTTTAACATCCATCTGCCAGATTTCATAGTCATGGAAGGCAGCAATGACAAGTAGGATCCGAATGGATTTGAGCATAGCCACCGGAGAAAAGGTTTCGTCATAGTCCAAACCAGGTCTTTGACGAAAATCTTTTGCAACGAGTCTAGCTTTATAGGTTTCCACCTGCCCATCTACACCAAGTTTCCTTTTGTAGATCCATTTGCATCCAACGGGTTTTACCCCAGGTGGAGCAATATCCAAGGTCCACACTTTATTGGCGTACATGGACTCCATTTCGGATTGCATTGCTTCCTGCCACTTATCAGAGTCCCTACTGATAATGGCCTGCCTGAAACTGGTAGGGTCATCTTCTTCCAAGATGCAATCCTCTCGATCCCCGTCAATGAGAAAACCGTAGTATCTCTCGGGCGGATGAGAAATCCTACCAGATCTGCGGAGTGGCTGAGGTTCGTCCGTTGTAACTGAATGTAGCGGTTCCACCAAGTCTTTTGTTAAAGCTTGTGTTTCTGGAATTTCATCCAGTTCTACCGTGCTGCCACTAAAGTTTTTAACAAGAAATTCTTTTTCTAAAAATGTGGCATTTCTTGAAACAATTATCTTCTGTTCCTCTGCATGGTAGAATAGATACCCACTTGAATCTTTTGGGTATCCCACAAACTTACACAAAACGGACCGTGCCTCAAGTTTTTCTGGGTTCTGCTTTTTGACATAAGCCGGGCAACCCCAAATCTTAATACGTTTAAGATACAAACTCTTACCACTCCATATTTCATACGGAGTCTTAGGCACGGATTTGGATGGAACTTGATTCAATAGATGTGCTGCAGTTTGAAGTGCATATCCCCAGAATGAAAGAGGTAACTCAGCACTACTCATCATGGAGCGAACCATATCCAATAGGGTACGATTCCTCCGCTCCGAAACACCGTTGTGCTGTGGTGTATAAGGAGGTGTAAGCTGAGAGAGAATACCATTCTCTTTTAAGTAATCTAGGAATTCCGTGCTTAAGTACTCCCCTCCCCTGTCAGACCGGAGGATCTTGATACTTTTGCCTGTCTGGTTCTCTACTTCGTTTCTAAATTCCTTGAATTTCTCAAAAGCTTCAGATTTGTGTTTCATCAGATACACATATCCGAACCTAGAGAGATCGTCAGTGAATGTGATGAAGTACGAGAACCCACCCCTTGCATGTATAGACATCGGACCACATACATCACTATGTACGAGTCCCAAGAGCTCCGCTGCTCTTTCTCCATGTCCGGTGAACGGAGATTTGGTCATCTTTCCTTTGAGACAAGACTGACAAGTTTCATAAGATGAAAACTCGAACGTATCCAAGAGTCCATCTTTATGCAACTTATTCAGTCTTTTCTCTCCGATATGACCAAGTCTACAATGCCACAAGTAGGATTCATTCGTATCTGAATTCTTCCTCTTGCGTGTGTTTTGTATGTTGAGAACTGTATTCTGATTTAGAACGTAGATACCATTACACAGTGTACCCTCTGCAACCAGTACCTTATCAAGTTAAATGTTCATGATATTCTTGTCAAGAACAAAGTTATATCCATCTTTATCGAGTAAAGAAACTGATATGATGTTGCAAACCATGGAGGGTACATAGTAGCAATCGTTCAAAATCATAGTCTTGCCATTTGGCAATACTAGGTGATATTCACCGATGGCTGCCGCATTAACTTGTGCTCCGTTCGCTACTCTTAGCGACATATCACCCGGTACAACTTTCCTACTTTTTCTCAGTCCCTGCAATAAATTACAGATATGAGATCCTGATCCGGTATCAAGTACCCAGGAGGTAGGGCTGACCGTAAAACAGTTCTCAATTACAAGAACACCTGAAGTAGATGCAAAACCATGCTTCTTCTTCAACTGGGTATCCTGGAAATCCATACAATCCCCTTTCCCATTCTCATACTCATGACTGTTGTCACAAGTTAGAGCTGAACCAACGTTCCCCAGCCCCGAATAAGAATTCGGATCGGTCAAGCGATACATTTTATTATCATGATTAGGACGTGAAATGGTTGCTACCTGGAGAGGGAGAAAATAAACACTTAGCGTACGCTCTTGCAAGATTAGATTGGTTTATTAATTTATCTAACCAGGATGTCTCCCACTGTTTCCTCAAATCCTTCTTAAAACCCTTTTAAAAGAAGAACTAGCCGGGATTTAATTCACGTCACAATACTTGCTTAACCTTTCAGCCAGGCTAGTGTCGGTACTTCGAGGGAGGTTTTCCAACGCTTTCGCGAAGTTCCTTAATTTAAGAACCTCTTTTCCCTGGGGGCGTAGCCCCGCTAACACCTTTCTAGACACCTACTAGGTTTGTAGCATTGATCGTTAAGTGAAAGTAATCTCCCGAGAGTAATCCAACTCATCAGTGGGATCGGATCCAACTGTCATTGTGTGATGACCTAGATGGAATCCACTCTAGCCACCACACTCCAGAAGGTATGCTAAATCTGCAAGTTTCAGTTCTTTTGAAACTCCCGATGTGATTTTTGCCCCTAGGACCCAGGTGATCTTGACACAGTCAACAAATCAAGGAGTCCTAGTCAAGTTCATCCCATCGTTATCTTGATTGTATTAAACCCACCTGCATAACCCTTGACACAGTCAACAAGGTTACACAAATGTCCTAACCAATCACATTGTATCCAGCAAATAAGCAACACTCAGCTACCGTTCACTGCGCCTTGACACAGTCAACAAACGCAGCACGAATACTGAGTATAACTTACAAGAAACGACGGAGGGCTACGGCTGGGTTTTTGGCGAAAAACCCGTTAACGTAATGAACTTGATATCGTTGAAGGAACGTGATACACTTTTTTGAAAATATAGTGGCGAAAACTTTTGCTAAAGAGGTCACTCCCTGTGAAGGGATCTCGGCTCTTTCCTCGTCGAATGAGGTGCAGGATATCCCAAACTGAATACCTCGATGCAAAGCAAGAATAATCGACTATAGTGAAGTTATTACCCTGACGCAAACTTTTGTCCAAGGGGTCACTCCCGATGAAGGGATCTCGGCCCTTGCCTCGTCGACTGAGGTGCTGGGCATTCATAACCGAATACCTCGATGCAAAACAAAAATTGAACGTCCTTGCAATAACAGCTTTTTTGAAAAACTTGGTCCAACAACGTCTTTTAGGTTTATTTTCTTGCATTAGTTCTTTTAATGCGTCCCATCATTTAAATCCTACCATTGCAGAAAACAACCAAAATATGACGTACGCTTATGCCATTCGCATTCGCCACTGGGCCCCATCATCACCCGTTAGGTTACTTAACTAACGACAGAGCGGGGGCTGGGCTAGCGCGGCTGTAAAACATAAGCAATGCCTAAATAGTTATTATATATAGATATACAGCAATGATAGCCAATCCAGATCACAGATGAACACTTTGGATATACTAGGAACCCGCGATTCGTTCGAGCCTGCAACGAAAAGCGGATTACACGGTCGCGATGAACAGCCAATACCCTACCCAAGACCCCTACGGGTGCGGCAAACTACCCGCCAAGTACCCGAAGCGAAGCAACCTCCCTCGACGTCATGAGTAGGCCACTCGGCACTTCGAGATACCCGGTAGTTTGTGCACCCCCTCCATGGGTCTATCCTAGGAGCAAAAACAGTAAAAAGAATTATACAATGACGGCTACAACCCCGACCCGGTTGTGCGGCCATATAAATAATATTACATCAATTTACAAATTTATTACATGAATGAAAGAAAAAGAAAGTCTCATCTCACATCCACCCCGGCTATTCATCCGCGACAATCCAACGAGTTCATATACACAAACCATCAGCATCAATCACAGATCACAGATATGTATAACCCCGACTAATCGACATATAGAGATTATCCGACGTTCAATACATATGAACATCACAGATATAACCTTTATAGTCAAAGTATATTGAAGTTCGGAAAAATACGGATTTATAGGCACCCAAAAACAAATTTCTATTCTGGAAAATCTGGGCACATATAAACCATCTTAAAAATCCTAAAACCAAGTTAGAAATACACTGCACCAAAATCGACCCAGTGACTCACCAAGATGGCCGCGGTTCCACGGCAATAGCTTGCTATTGCCGCGGAACCGCGGCTCTTTGGTCGAGTTGCTGGCTTGTTTTTGGTGGCTTTCTTCTAAAACCCTGAGATGATTTTTGGAGTATGACAAATTTTGTTTTGACCAGAAAAAATTTTAACAGAAACTTAGGGTTTTCGTAACCCGGTTTTTGGATTTTTCCGTTTCGAACTTCGATACACTTCACTACCTAGCTAGTTTATGTTTAGTTAGGCTCTGATACCACTGTTAGGTCCAAGTTACCTCTCCCGGTACTTTCGGGGTTGCGGAAACGGTAAAACAAATTTTTTTCTAGACTTGGTAACATGGACCGTAAAAGCCGGATCTTTGCTAAACAATACACTAGCATCCTAACTTTAGATGTTATCTACTCGGTTAGGGGTTATACCTCAACTTGAACTCCTTCTCTTCTTGTTGTTCTTCACTTCTTGTTGTTCTTCTCTTCTTGTTGTTCTTCTCTTCTTGTTGTTCTTCTCTTTGCTTGCTCAATGGTTGATCCGGACTTTGGTCACCTCCGCGGCCTCCTTGAGTCGAAGACGATCCACCCGAGAGATGTACACCGAGCTCCACCTCGGACCGAGGTAACTAGGGCAAGGAGATTGCTAATCTAGAAGCCCCAGGTTGTGTAGAAGTGGTAGATGAATGGTTTTGTCTTTGTGGGATCTTTATCTCTCAACACATGAGATCAAAAGATAAATCAAGAGGAGGAAGAAGGAGGAGCTAGCTAGCAACCATGGAGCTTCTCATTTCAAGAGAGAGAATGAGAATGAGAATGAGCAAATGAAAAGCCTTACCAAGAGAAAACCCAACCATGGTTGCAATAATGCAAAAAAAACATTATCATTACTAATCCCATCAAGATAAAGGTGATGGCTACAAATGACATGACGATTATCATAACAAGAAGAAAAAGAAAACCAAAGAATACTTTAGATCTTTCAAGAAGATCCTAGTCAACTTTGGTCAAATGGTCAACAAAGTCAAGATGGTCAAATGGTCAATGTAATTAGCCATAACATAATTATCAATGAAAGGATTAGTAAATAATGTCCCCGGCTCATAATGGTTTTGACCAAACGAACTGTCAAAACCCTAATGAGTCCGCCTCAAAATGGTTTTGACTGAATCAACTGTCAAAACCCTAATGAGCCCGCCACATAATGGTTTTGGCCTAACCAACTGCCAAAACCCTAATGAGGCACCTCCTCCTTCATCACTCTGGAAAACTGTGCATACACACCTGCATCCGCATTCCGCAGAATGCGGATGCGCAGAAGACAAAACAAATCCATCCGTGCAATACTAGGATCCGGCTTAAACCAAAGCCCTCTAGTACTGCCTGCCCGAACACCATACGCACACAAGTGTACGTAAGTGATCGCAGCCCTGCCGTAAAACCATACGGCCTCTACACGTTTCGCTTAGTGCAGGGAAACTCTCTGTGTGGGACTCTAAAGACTCGACAGTACGCTGGCAGTGGGTTTAACCACAGACCGCAAGCGGCACTAGCTGTACGTAACGGTCCCCAGGTAGATGTCGATAAGAAGGCCGATGAGGTAAACCCATCCGAACTCCTACTGAACCTGTATGTGACAATCTCCGTACAGTCCGGTCTGTCCGTATGATACGTCGCATGTCGGGCCTAGGGGGGCGGCAAGCGTCAGACCCCTAATAGCGGTACAAGTCGTGTCGGAGTGAAGCCCAGAACACCCTGAGATAACACTGGAACCTACCAGTATATCTCGCTTGCCCTGGCCAGGGACTACTTGTGTAATGGCTCTCCTAGACACAGCGCGATGTCAACCCCCAATACCGGGAGAGACGAATCCTGTCTAACCGTCACTGCCTCCAAGTGCTTCGGGACTGCTCCCAACTACTACCTGTTTGCACGACTCAGTAGAGCCGTGGTAGGGTAGTAATCAAAGAACAGTGGGAACACACTCGAGGCGAAGTGACAGTGTCAAGTCTGCGGACTAAGCTGTACTCATGTCACCTGGGAACTGATAACTGACGATAGGTATAATACCAACCATCAGTTACCGACGAGTCCTGTCCAGTGTACTCATAAACTAACGAGCACCCGCATACTATCTCAAGTACGACGTACTGACGGCTGTGGGACAGACCGTCTCCCGTGCTGGGATGAGAAGCGCATATGCTAGTCTACTCCGGAGTATCGATGCCCAATCTCAATACTCCCATGACTAGGGACGTGTATAAGGATGTGCTTGTGGATTACCCAGCCCCCACGAGTGTGATCGCCATCACAACGCCGATAATCAAGCAAAGATCTTAAGGGCTCTACTAATGCGTATAGGTGATATGATAAATAAATACACATGTACACATTAAAGCAGAGACAAACCATGTAGCATACTACTATATTGAGCAAGATTGTCTGTACAACTGTGAATATCCCAAGCTTCCATCAAGTAATATACATACTAGTATGATACAGTAATGGCCTCTAGGGCATATTCACTAACAAAAACCTCCCCTTATCTCTGCACTTACCTGGCCTCGTGATCAGTGTATCTTGAGCCCGTTTCTCGACACAGTTTTACTTCGACAATCAAGTTCTGGAGCAGGTCTAGTTGACCTAGGTGAACCCTAGAACGATTAGGTGTGTGGTATTTTTGTGTCGTGATTGTTTTTGTCCATATTTTTTTGTGTGTATATTTCATTCTTCTGTTAATATATAAACTAAAAATAAAAAATAAAAAAATATCACATTCTTTTTTCCCTCCTTTTCTCTGCCTTTCTTTTCTTCTCTCTTCATATCATGGGTACCCCACCTCGAAAAACTCTTGCCGAACTTTGGTACCCACAACCATACATTACTTCTTACGGTTCTTGCTTTGGCCGAACTTCGAACGACCCCTCCATGCCCAAAATTTCATTGAGAGATCGGATAGACGCGTCTAGGACAAACAATTTGACTCCGCAATCCACTTCGTATCAACCATTTCATACATTCACCCCTTCTTACGTTGATGCCCCTTCTTCGAGTCATGTTGCAACTCCAAGACCTATGTCTATTGCAGAACGTATTGAACAATCTCGTAGCCGATCTTTCACTCCTTTCACTACTTCAAATTCTTGGGATCAACAATTCTATTCACCTTCCTATCTAAATGTTGATCCTGCTCCTGTCCAGCCATTCAATTCCTACCAATCCTACCCTACTTTTTCACCTTCCCTAGACATTGCATCAGAACCGCCATTTGGGAGTTTTCAGTATCCAAACAACTTTGAATCTTTTACTGAAACCCCTTCACAACCAATGTCTAGTCTAGAACAGTCGTTGGAAGACTTTAGGGTAGCGTCAAGCCAATAGATGATGGATTTGAATGCGTCCATGGCCGCTCTCGTACAACATACTGACCTGGTAGCTAGTTTTCAACTAGCTCCTAATTTTTCAATGTATGATGAGGCGGCAGGACAGGCTGTAAATTTGAGTGGAGAGAGTGAGCTGTACCCCCTTCCGAATCAAGCCTACCCGGTCCAAATTGAATCCCACAACTCCTGTTTTGAAAGTCTATCGAGTATCCCACATGATTTATCAATTGAAGATAGAATGATTAATGTGTTGTGCGACTTTGTAGTGTTTGATTTACCCGATTGTGAAGGGTCCCTTCCAAGTGAAACCAATCCCAATCCTTTTAACCTCTACACCTCCACTTTAGAACCTGAATCAATTGATATCCATGCTTTTGTTGAGGTGTCAGAGAATTTTGATTTTCACTTGATTAAGGATATTGACACCGGGAATATTTTGGATGATGAACCCGTAGATTTGGCTGAGTTTGTCTCTTCAAATCATCATCCCGAGTCATTAAATGTTTTTCCCGAACCCCATATGCGTCTGGATTTTGAAGAGAAGTGCATGGATGTGCTAAATTTTGAGGAGAATATTGAAGATAGTTTTGAGGATGAACCAGTTTTAATTGATGAGTCGGATTTTCCCATTCATCCTGTCCCTGTCATTGACTGTGTACACCCTCCTGAACCTTTAACCGATACCCCTCCTCGATCACTTCCCTCCATTCTTTCCGTCGTTCCGATCTTGCAAGAAACCGTCTCACTTTCATTTCGTATGTCTGGTTTACCAAGTTCGGCGTACCCATGGTTTCTTACGAATCTTGAAGGATTTGACCCAATCTCTCGCCGGGTTAATAGATTAGCACAATCGCTGTTTACACATCGCTCATCACAAATTGTGCTAATCTATTCACTCCATTTGCACCCTCAAGTTCGTACTCCACTTCTTTTTCCCTTCCGCCATTCTTTTTCTGATATACCGAGACCGTATCCCGCTTCTATCTCCATACGGTCTCGCGTAGTCTCCATTTCTTACCTCTCCGCATTCTTTCACCATCCACTGCTTTATCACGATAAGATCTTTGAATGGTTGGTGTTAACTTTTGGCCTGTGTAAGGCCTTGTATAGCTTGATACTGTTCTTTCCCCCCTAATCCTGAACTTCAACGCTTAACAGTGGAAACACTGTTTTACTTAAGTTTGGGGGGGACACTTTTTTGTATATATTTTTGTTTTCCTTTTTGTTTTGTATATAATTTTTTTAGGGAGCGCCGACAATTTTGACCCTCTTGGTGTAGCCTGACAGTGAGGGCACTGTCAAGTTTAAGTTTGGGGGTGTGCTCGGTAAGCTTTCTTCCTTCGCATTCATTTGTATATTTTGCATTTGCATACCTTATTAAAAACCCACAAAAATCGAAATTTTTTCCAAAAATATAAAAAATTTGTCGTCAAGTTAGCTAGTAGGGTAACTTAGATTTTTATTCTGAAAGTTTAGTTGATATGTTAGAAATAACTAAATTCTAGACTTAGGAATTGAAAATCCTTAAAATAACCCTCATTCTGTCTAACTTTGGTAAGTATACGTCCTTACAATTTTTGAGTTCAGTTCTTGAGTATAGTCAAGATGAAGCGAAAGTATTGAAGCTTTAACTGGAGGATAAGTCTGAAAAATAGTTTCTTTTCTCGAGTTCAAATTTAGAAAGTATATACCCTACAAACTGCACTTACACGCACCTTGAAACTTGGGATAGTAGAGGATACCTAGAAATACTCTTGCTTGAAAGCCTAGTATGAAAGAAAAAACGGTATTTAAAGCTAAACACCAAAAGAGCATATTGAAAAATATATCCGGTCTTGAAAAAGAAAAAGAAAAAGAAAAAAATAGAATAAAGTCAAGACCTGGAAACTGCTATTTACGCTTTAAAGTTCACACATTCAGTAATCGGTCGTTAGTGCCTCAAGAAGCATTAATAGTCGCATGAAAGGTGTGTGAGCAAATCCGTCCATCCTTAATGAAATGAAGTAGTATTAGGTATTAGGGCAAGGGTATTATAGCTTGAATTGAATTCTTGAGTGTAGGGGTGCAAATATACACACACGTAGGGGTATACAATCGATGTTTGGATAAAAGATAGAAATAAAGAATAAGACTTGTTTTTTCTGTAAAGTTGATAAAAATCCCTGATTTGAGGCCGCACTTTAGAAAGAAAACTCAGGAGATCCAAGGTTAAATAGATAGGAGGTGTGAAAAATAAGGGTTGGATATTTCTGACTTAGGATAATAGAGTTTCTAACGTAATAACTAAACTATAGGAGTAGAATCAATGTTAACTTATGACACTAGCTTGACGGGATTTTGTGGGTGTAATCCACGGAAAACCCTCAGGAGACACCACTCCTCCTACTAGGGACACCTAGAGGTTTAACGGCTTGTTGCACATGCTCAGTGCAATCGCGTTCCCTGCGAAAGTGCGGTTAGGATTTTATTTTTGTGAATAATTGGTTTTGCTCGGGACGAGCAAAAGTTAAGTTTGGGGGTATTTGTTCATACCAGAATATTGCATTTTATACCGCCCATTCTTACGCTCGGTTGTTTATCGGTAGGTACTCTTGAGCCGTGTTTGCTAGTAATTGCAGGATACAGGTTCTCGGCTCTAAACGGTGAAATCCATGAAAAAACACGAAAAAATCCGGGTTCCTGCCATTCACAGATAAAACACGGATCTCCGCTCTTTATCCGTCTGTTGCCACACACCAGTTTAGGAGACAAAATGGCAAATCAATGTCATTTTCATGCACAAGGCTCAATGGCAACACAAGATCCAAGAAATCTACGCGGAGCTCGAGACAATCATGGCAAAAGATCCACATCAAATCATCTTTTTGATCAACAGAAATTCTGGAAGAAATGTGGAAAGATTATCAGAAAAGACATGTGCCAAACTACAGACAAAAAAGGACCAGGGAAGCACAGAAAAACGGAGGGCCCAAATCCTCTATACGGCCGCGGATCCGCGGCCAATAGGGGGTCTAGGCCGCGGATCCGCGGCCATGTAGGCTCCTTGCTGGGTCAATTTTTGTGGGCAGTTTGGTACTTTCATCTTATGCCAGATTATTGCCCTAGGTTTCCATTTACCTGCCTATAAATACTCCAGAACTGAGCCAAGCCAAGTGTTCATTTCTTTAGCCTCTTTTTGTTAGGATTTAGTCTTTTTCTTCTTCTTCTTCATTCTTTTCTCCATGAAAATTGTAGTGAGAGCTTTTTGAGTAGAAGATCAATGAAGATGAGGGTTTTTGTATCATTCTCTTTGGTTTAACTTCCCCTTGAGATTTTTGCTTTCTCTTGATCTTTCAACCTCTTCATTGAGCTTGAAAGGTTAAGGGTTAGTTATTGATCTCAAAGGTCGTATTTTCTTATGGAATTTGTTCTTCTCTTCACATGAGTTCTTTACTCTTCTCTTGATCTTGCAACCTCTTAATTGAGCTTGCAAGTTTAAGGGTTGGCTATTGATCCCATGCTTGTGTTGAGTTCTAGTTTCTAGTTTCCTTTCTTGCTTTTTATTATCTTGTAATTACTTTCTTGCATTTTTCATTCTTGCTTTACTTACTTGCAATTTAATTCCATGCACTTTAATTACTTGCTTGTAATCTTTTCTTTTCTTTGTTCTTTTTGTTCTCTCTTTTTGGTTCTTTTTGTGAATGAATGTAATTATCGTTGTTAAGAAGAAATACGGTATTGTAAGTTAAGATTTTCTTTGCTCATTTCCTTTTCCCGTTATTTTCCATTGAACTCCGCCCAAACCATGCGCAAGCGCTCCGTTAGGCACCCTACCCCAACAAGGTAACGGTGATTCCTAACCGCGACCGGTTGCGTTCGGTTTGGCCGGAGGCGAAAGCAAGAGACAAGAACGGAAGGACAAGGATAAATAAGCCGGATTCCACGAATACCGCGCTTAAATTCCCTAATCCACGTTATTGCCGATTGCTCTAGCTTCAATTGGTCAAGACTCGGCTCAAAGGTTTTGAGTACGGATTTGTTTAGCTTACAATCTCGTATCTTTTTCTTAACAACTTTATACTTGCAAATAATACACATAGGTTAGATTGAACAAACTCATACAAATTCTTTATTGACTCGTCTAAGACAAGAACGGACATACAACCATCTCCCTGTGGATCGACCCGTGATCAACCGGCTAGCTGCATAGCGACACCGTCCTGATCGCGGTAAACTTTAGAACTTCGAACATCCGACACGCCAAAAGCGTGCGATCATGTATACGGAGGAGTAATGCTGAGAGAGAATCTCATTCTCCTTTAGAATAATCCAGGAATTCCGTGCTCAAGTATTCTCCTCCTTGATCACATCAAAGGACATAATACTTATACCCATTTTGGTTCTCTACTTCTAACTTATATTCTGTGAATATCTCAAAAGCTTCGGACTTGTGTTTCAACAGGAACATATGTCTGAATCTTGAGAGATCATCAGAGAATGTAATGAAGTACAAAGAACCGGTCTTGGCATGTGTAGACAGGAGACCTTCATACATCAACATGTATCATCCCAAGAGTTCACTAACTCTTTCTATTCTTCCTAAAAACAGAGCTATGGTCATCTTATCTCTGTGACATGACCGACAAGTTTTATAAGATGTAAATTCAAACTAATTTAAATATGCATCTATATGTAACTTCAGCTAGTCGGGTCGCATTGATATGACCTAGTCTACAATACCTCAAGAAGGATTCGTTCATTTCTGAACTCTTCCTCTTGTGTGTGTTCTGTATACTAAGAACTGTAGTTTGATTTAGAACGTCAATGCTTTTAGATAACGTGCCTGAGCCGATCAACTCTTGATATAGGAAATGTTCAAAACATTATCCAACAATACAAAATTATATCCTTCTTTACGAATAAAGAGACTGATATGATGTTGTATATCAGGTTCGGTATCTAATGACATTTGATCAGAATCAATGTATTCTGGTAATACAGGGTGATAACTACCAACAGACTTGGCTGCAACACTTGCACCGTTCCTATTTCATGAAACTTATCACCCGTTCTCAGTTCTCTACCTATCTGTAGCCCATGTAACAGATTATATATGCGGGATCCTGATCTGGTATCTCATACCCAGGACGTAAAGGATACTGAGAAACAGTTCTCTGTAATGAACACACCCGAAGATGATGCATCAGCATGCACTTTCTTCGTTTGGGCGGCACGGGAATTCTAGTAATCCCCAATTTCCTGCTCTGTCTTATAACATTCATAAGTTGGAGCGGGACCAATGTTCCCAAGCACAGTATAACAAGAGGGTTCGGTCAATACATCCGTATTATTATCTTGATTAAGGCATGATATGGTAGCTACCTGGAGAGAGAGAGAGAAGAAAACACTCTGCGTGCGCTCTTGCAAGATCAGATTGGTTATTATTTTATCTAATCAGGATGACTCCCACTGTTTTTATCAAATCTTCCTTCAAACCTTAAAAGGAAAGACTAGACGGGATTAATTACACCCTACAACTTCGCCAATCTTTCAGCTAGGCCAGTGTCGGTACTTTGAGGGAGGTCCCCCGTGCTTTCGCACGGACCTAATTAAAGTAAACCTCGTTTTCCCAGAGGCGTAACCCCGTTGACACCTTTCTAGACACCTACTTGATCAGCTAATTGTAATGTGTAAAACTCTCCCACGAGTAAATCTTACTCGCAGCGGGTATCGGGATCCAACTATCTCATAGAAGGTATGCAATCTCATTGCAAATTTCAACACTTGAAATTCCCGATAATTTTGCCCCTAACGTGCTATGACCTTGACGAAAGCCAACAAACCATAGCCCGCTAGTCAAGTTCAACCTGTACATTTCTTGACTGAATTAAACCCACCTGTACGACCCTTGACGAAAGCCAACAAAGCCGTACGACTACCCTAATCCAATCGCATCGTATGCAGCAGATAAGCAGCATATAGCTACCGCACACTACACCTTGACGAAAGCCAACAAATATAGCACGAATACTATATATAACTTATCTGAAATGACGGAGGGCTACGACAGGTTTTTCAGAAAACCTACTGCGTAATGAACTTGATATCGTTGTAGAATCAAACGATTTTAAAATGGAGTGTTTTTGAGGTTTTTACTAGTTTCGCTAAAGAGGTCAATCCCGGTGAAGGGATCTCGGCTCTTTCCTCGTCGAATGAGGTGCATGATATATCACATATATCACTGTGCAAAGCAAGAACTAGAAAAGCAATCAAAAGACAAAACTGAGGGGTGTAGCATCTGCCAGTCATTGCTAAAGGGGTCACTCCCGGTGAAGGGATCTCGGCCCTTTCCTTATCGAATAAGGTGCAGGATGTCCTACAAGGAACACCGCGATGCAAAGCAAGAACTGTAGCTGCTTGTTTTTGAAAATTCGATTCCACAATATCTTTTAGGTTTATTTTCTTTCATTAATCACATTAATGATGTCCCATCATTTAAGTCACATAAACATCACAGATAAATACGACGTACACTTATGCCATCCGCATTCGCCTCGATGTCCCCTCGTGCACCGTTAAGTTAGGTAACTAACGGCAGAGCGGGGCAGGGCTAGCGCGGGTGTAAAACATAAGTAACGTCTATATAATATATCATATATACTATATCATATATACTATATACAGTATCTATCACAACATATCAAATGATCACATCACAGATATCGCAGCAGAAGAAACATATGAAACATTGGATATACTAGGACGTCCGTGTTTTATTTTGAGCCTCTATAAAACACGGATTCCACGGTCGCGATGAATAGCCAAACCCACACCCCTGGACCCCTACGAAAGCGGCAAGCAACCCTACCAATTGTAGAGTTAGGAGACCCGGACTCGAATCCTCGAGTTGGTCTCCCACTGGACCCTAGAACCCGGTTACTTGTGCTCCCCTCCTTGGGTCTACCTAATGCGGAAAAGTAAATAATATACAATGGTGACATCATCCTCATCCCGGAAGTGCCCCAATAAAAGAATATTACATACAATGAATTTTACATGAATGAAAATAAAAACCCTCATCTCATATAAAACCCCCGGCTATTCAGAACGCGACGATCCAATATAACATATCCAGCAACACATAACATCACATGTCATCAACGTAAGTAAATATGCGCATCCCAATTGTCGTTGACATATAGCAACGAAACCGGCGATATCACATATTACACTTACGGTCGCAGAAAAGAAAGTGTAAAACTACAACAGTTGGAATCCACAACCTCCTTAGACATCGCATTCCTAACAATTATAAACCCCGCATTTTAGTCTCTATATCGAAAACAATTTTCAATATCTAGTTGGGCAATTCAACAAGATTCCCGATATGTGATCGAATGCTCGTTGCAAACTTTAGTAGACGGCCGCACCCCCGATGCCGTCGACGAAGTGCACTAAGGCGGAACACCGCTGCCGCGAGCACCCGAACGGATGCTTTTGGCGGCGGGGTTCTCCTACAGTCACTTGGTCGGGGCTATGGGGCATGGCTGTCTATTAAGTTTACCCGGCGAGTATCCGCGTACGCTACGTGATTGCGACAGAGTTTTGATCGCATCAAAATTCTGTGGCAACCGATCATTTGAGACTAAACTTCTATGTTTATAACATCCAAATTAGTTATCTCATAACTACTTGTGGATTCCAAATATTGTTTCACATTCCAGATAAATAGACAATGTTAAACTTTCCGATCGAATAAACAAACACCAAAGTTTTCCTAAATTGTATTCAACACTTGAAATTAGTTTAATAACATCCATCACATGCCACAGTACCAATGGTCCAGCCGTAGAAGGGTCAAGCCAACGCCTCACATGTGGCACGCCGTACTGCCACAAACCCGAAGGTTTAGAGGCAGTTCAAGACGGTCACATAATCGAGTTAAGGTTTGTTGTCTTCTAGAGGGTCCATTGCGTAACTTGCACGATTTAGACGTTCTTAAACAACGGAAAAATCCAACACTTGGAAATTTTCCTGGTCGGGAAAAAATGAGTTACTGATATCCGTTCGAACTTTTTAACACTTTCTAAAATTTCTCGGAAAAACTTAAACGAAGTTAAATTATCCGATCGAATCAATGAGTCCCCAATATAACCCAGAAAACTCAACACTTGAGTATATTTAAAAGTACCCAGAAATATCAAGAAACACATACGGATGAAACTGTACAAAAATGAAACCCTAACTCTACTGTTTCGCCGCGGAACCGCCGCTAATGGCATGTCATTGCCGCGGTTCCGCGGCCGTTTAAGTGAGTTAGTGTCTCGTTTTTCACATATGTCCATAGAATTCCCTGCTGATTTTTTTGAGTATTTTTAATTTGGAAAAAATCACATTTTCAGAAAATGTCCAGAGAGGGGTAAAATCGGGGGATTCCTGGTTCGATCGGACTTTAAACTTCGTCTAGACTTCGCCTAAAACTCTAGCTTGGCTCTGATACCACTGTAGGGTTACTAGGCACTCTAAGAAGGTTCTACAAGGCATCAACCATGCCCGATTTAAATTTTAGCCGTGCCGAATAACTCTAAACAAGATCTTTGCTAGATAATTAGGGTAACACATGCTAGTAAATAACAATTATCACTAAGTGAATACAAAATACAACCTTTGTAGATCGGTCCTTCACTTCTTAAGCTCCTTGTAGTAGTCCCTTCGCTGCGATCATCGTGCTCCCGGACTCTCGGACGGCTCCATGAGAAGAGGGCAACGGTTTTTCTTGAAGTCTTCGAGGCCGAAGATGATCTACGTCGAGGAAATATGAACTCAAGCTTCTACTTCACTAACTAGAGAATCAGTGAAGCAAACACCCTAAACTAAAGTGCTAGTCTAGTAGAGGATGATGAAATAGGAAATGGGTACTCTTTAGAATTTCTTTTCTCACTATCATTTTCTCTCTTTATCAAACCCTAGAAAGAAATTGAAGGAGGAAGAAGATGAGATCAAAATGAGAATGAAAACTAATCAAGAAAGAGTTAGCTAACCATGGGTGAGTAGGTATCATATACTAACTCATGTAGAGACATAACCATGGCTAATTATAGTGGTTAGGTTAATTAATATCTTAAGTAAAACAAAACTAGTGGACTAAGTCGATGCAACCATAAGCTTCATGAAGCTTCATGCGTGTGAGCTCATTATCCATTTGTTTTTAGAATTACTTTAAATATAAAAACCTAACCAATATAATTATAATGGTGTATGTCTCATACACCCATGTAGTGTGTATCAACAACCATGATACAAAATGAACACAAATTAATATATATCACATATATATTAAGTTGTGCACAAGTGAGAAAAACAAATGCTTCAGTGAACCAATGTTAGTTAATGTAAATTAGTATATCACATATACAATTATACACTAAATTATTGAATCAACACTTGACTTAATAATCCGGTTATTTCTCATATAACCGACTAACACAAAATGTACCAACTTATTCAATCAACACTTGATTCGATAACCCGTCTATATCTCATATAACCGGCCGATACAATAGTCACGAGAATAGAATACGGTATCACATACACGCATTATTCTCGGTCCAGCACATATCACATATGCGCTCCTATTTCGTTTTTCCCGAGCCAGTAAAACCTCTATGTAGGACTCTAAAGACTCGTCAATACGCCGGCAGTAGGTGATGATCATATCAAGCACCCACAAGCCGTCAGTGGTACTAGATGGACGTAACGGCTACCCGGGTATTGAGCGATCAGAAGATCAGCAAGCTAGCCCGCTCCAACTCCTGCAAAAAGCCTGACAGTGACGCTACTGTTAGTTATATGTATGCCCTAGAGGCCATTACTGTACATTGGATGTATATTGTAGTGGATGCTGGGACATATATAGGGAGGACTTTCTTGCTCGACATGATAGTATGCTATCTGGTTACTCTTTATCTTAACATGTATACTGATTGTCTCTCTGTTACATGTTGGTAAAGCCCTTAGGATGTGTACTTGACTACCTGGACTATGATGTGGATCATACCAGTGGGGACATGGTAGTCCATAAGTACATCCTTCAAAGTCCCTAGTCGTGAGTGTATCGAGACGGGGCATCGATACACCAGAGTAGACTAGCGTATATCTTCTCGACCCATACAGATGGGCGATGGATGATCCCATATCCATTGGTGTTTGACATCAGAGATGATATACGGGTGCTCAGTAAAGACTGGGTACACTGGACGGACTCGCCGAGAACTCCTAGATGGTATTATACCTTACGTCAGATGGCAGTTCTATGGTGACACTGGTACAGAGTAGTCTGTTGACCCGAGATCATCATAGAGTCTTGTGTGGTTCCCACTGTGCTTTGATTTCCATCTTACCATGTCCAAGAGGGCGTGCAAAACGGTGGTTTTTGGGTACAATCCCGAGTCACATGGAGGCAATGAGCGATAGGAGGGGATTCGTCTCTCCCGGTATAGGGGGTTGATGTTGCGCTGTGTTCGATTGGCTATAACAGGAAATCCCTGTCCAGGGTTGCTGAGATTTACTGGTAAGTGTTACCAGTAGTTTCTCGAATTGTTATAGACCTCATATCGACACGACTTATCGAGCTATTGGGGTCTGACGTTTACCACCCCTAGGCAAGATATGCGACATATCAGACGATCAGACCGGACTGTACGGTAGTGTTACTGGTTGGATTCACTGGAGTGTGAGCGGGCTTGCTCGTCGATCTTCTGATCGCTCAATACCCGGGTGGCTGTTACGTTTAGCAGACCGCTTGCGGCTTGTGGGTGCTTGATATGATCATCATCTGCTACCGGCATATTGACGAGTCTTTAGAGTCCTACACAGAGGTTTCCTGGCTCAAGCGAAACGAAATAGGAGCACATATGAGATATGTGCGGGACCGAGAATGATACCAGTATGTGATACTGTATTCGATTCTTGTGATATGTGACATTGATCGGTTATATGCGATATAGCCGGGTTATCGGATCAAGTGTTGATTCGATAAGTTGTTACTGTTGATATTAGTCGGTTATATATACGATATGACCGGATCATTGAATCAAGTGTTGATTTAATGATTTAATGCATAATTATATATTTGATATATTATTTTGCATTAACTAGTATCGGTTCACTTTAAATGGATTTTCTCACTTGGATTGTGCACATTGTATATGTGATATACTTTAGTACACAAGTTTGTATCATGTTTGATGATACATGCTCACTAGGGTTTGTGTAAAGATTAAACCATGGTTGTGTAATGGTTAGGGTTTTCATTTTCTTATTCATTCATTTATTTATTTCATTTATTTTATTTTGGAAAAGAAAATGGGAAAAATGGTGGCTTTCTTTGTTTGTATTTGAAGCTTCATGAAGCTTTGACTAAGTCACCATTTTGTCTCATGCTTAATCCTAACCATTCCACTTAACCCTAGTCTATTCTCTACACTTGACCATGGTTACATTATGATAAGTATTCATTTTATTTCCTTTTTGGAAAATACTCATCATAATATTCATCTTCTTCTTCTTATTCTTCTTCACTTGAAGAAAGCTTGCTTCAACAATGGCAACTTGAGCAAATGAGTGAGAAATCCAATTCTAAAGTGAACCCACTTCCTATTTCTTCATCCTCTACCTCTTGTCAAGTAGTAGAGTGTGTTTTCTTCACAAGTTTCATGACTTGGTGAAGTGGGTGCTTGATCTTGTGATGCCTCGACGTAGATCATCTTCGGCACGAAGCCGACGACCTTGCCCGCCCATTTCTCCGATGAAGCCGACGCTAGAGCCCGGGATTCCGTTTGGACAGCGAGGAGACTTCATTGCGGAGCTATGGAGGTGGAGGACCGGATCTACAAAGGTTGTATTTCCGTTCTCTTTAGTAAAGTAGTTTACTAGTTCTATTTTCGCCTAGAATTCTAGTTAACGATCCGTAGTTTAGGGTTTCTCGGCACCGTAATTTTTGAAATTGGCATGGTTGATGCCTTGTGAGACCTCTTGAGAGTGCCTAGGAACCCTACACTGGTATCAGAGACTAGCTAGAGCCTTAGGCGATGCGTAGATGGAGTTTGAAGTCCGATCGAACCAAAACCCTAACCCGAAACATGCTCTCTGGACTTTTTCTAAAAACTGGGTTTTTTCCAGATTAAAAATTCTTAAAAAATTCAGCAGGAAAACCTAAGAATTACGATGCAAAATTTTTCGATTGAAGCTGCTACAGTGCGGCGGAACCGCGGCATAATCTTGGCTTATGCGGCGGTTCCGCGGCCAATAAATGAGATCACTGTTAGGTTTCTGCACAGTAATTCCTATTGTCAGGTGCTGGATTTTCTGGGAATTTTTAATATTTATTCAAGAGTTGAATTTTCTGGGGTTGTTTTGGGAATCGATGATTCGATCGGATTATCAGATTTTGTTTATATGGATTCCGAATAAATTTTAGAATATGTTAAAAAGTTCGACCGGATATAAATACCCAATTTTTCCCCTGTCGGGAAATTTCCAAGTGTTGGATTTTTCCGTGGTTTAAAGACGTTCTAAGTAGTGCAAGTAACGCGATGGTCCCTCTAGAAGACAACAAACCTTAACTTGATTATGTGACCGTCTTGAACTGCCTTTTGAATCTTCGGGTTTGGGGCAGTACGGCGTGCCACATGTGAGGCGTTGGCTTGACCCTTCTACGGCTGGACCGTTGGTACTGAGGCACGAACTGAATGTTTTTAGACTTATTTCAAGAGTTGATCTGTTTCGGGAAAACTTGGGTGTTTGACTGTTCGATCGGAAAGTTTAACATTTTCTACTTATCTGGAATGTGATACAATAATTGGAATTCACAAAAAGTTATGAGATAACTGAATGAATGTTATAAACATAGCACTTTAGTCTCACTTGATCGGTTGCCACGGAATTTTGATGTGATCAAAAGTCCGTCGCAATCACGTAGCGTACGCGGATACTCGCCGGGTAAACTTAATAGACAGCTACACCCCATAGCCCCGACCAAGTGACTGTAGGAGAACCCCGTCGCCGAAAGCATCCGTTCGGGTGCTCGCGGTGGCGGTGTTCCGCCTTGGTGCACTTCGTCGACGGCGTCGGGGGTGCGGCCGTCTACTGAAGTTTGCGACGAGCATTCGATCAGGATGTCGGGAATCTTGTTGAATTACCCGACTTGATATTGAAAAGTGTTTTCGATAATGAGACTAAAATGCGGGGTTTATAATTGTTAGGCATGCGATGTCTAAGTAATTCATTTGGTCAGGCATGCGATGTCTGAGGTGGTTGCGGATTCCAACTGTTGTAGTTTTACACTTTCTTTTCTGTGACCGTAAGTGTAATATGTGATGTCGCTGGTTTCGTTGCTATATGTCAACGACAATTGGGATGCGCATATTTACTTACGTTGATGACATGTGATGTTATGTGTTGCTGGATATGTTATATTGGATCGTCGTGTTCGAATAGCCGGGGGTTTTTATGTGAGATGAGTGTTTTTCATTTTCATTCATGTAAAAACTTGTATGTAATATTCTTTTATTGGGGCACTTCCAGGTTGCGGAAGATGTCACCTTTTGTATATTATTTACTTTTCCGCACTTGGATAGACCCAAGGAGGAGGGCACAAGTAACCGGGTTCTGGAGTCTAGTGGGAGACCAACTCGAGGAGTCGAGTCCGGGTCTCCTAACTCCAGAATTGGTAGGGTTGCTTGCCGCTCTCGTAGGGGTCTTGGGGTGTGGGTTTGGCTATTCATCACGACCGTGGAATCCGTGTTTTATACTGGCTCGTATTGAAAACACGGACGTCCTAGTATATCCAATATTTCATATGTTTCTTCTGCTGCGATATCTGTGATGTGATCTTGTGATGTTCTGTGATAGATGCTGTATATAGTATATATGATATATTATATAGACGTTACTTATGTTTTACACCCGTGCTAGCCCTGCCCCGCTCTGCCGTTAGTTACCTAACCTAACGGTGCACGAGAGGACATCGAGGCGAATGCGGATGGCATAAGTGTACGTTGTATTTATCTGTGATGTTTAGGTACTTAAATGATGGGACTTCATTAATATGATTAATGAAAGAAAAAGAAACCTAAGATGTTGTAGAATTGAATTTCAAAATAAAACAAGTAGCTACAGTTCCTGCTTTGCACAGCGGTATATATGATATATCCTGCACCTTATTCGATAAGGAAAGGACCGAGATCCCTTCACCGGGAGTGACTCCTTTAACAATAACTGGCAGATGCTACACACTCGGTTTGTCTTTTGATTGCTTTTAAGTGTTTTTTCTTTGCACAGTGATATATATGATATATCCCGCACCTCATTCGACGAGAAAAGGACCGACGATCCCTTCACCGGGAGTGACTCCTTTAGCAAAACTAGAAAAGCCTCAAAGACACTCCATTTCAAAATCATTTGATTCTACAACGATATCAAGTTTATTACGCAATAGGTTTTCAGAAAAACCTGTCGTAGCCCTCCGTCATTTCAGATAAGTCCTATTTAGTATTCGTGCTACGTTTGTTGACCTCCGTCAAGGCGTAGTGTGCGGTAGCTAACTAGTATTTATCTGCTTATGCATATGATGCAGATTGGATTAGGGTAGTCGTGCGGCCTTGTTGACCTCCGTCAAGGGTCGTGTGGGTGGGTTTAATTCGATCAAGAAATGACGGGTTGAACTTGACTAGTAGCCTATGGTTTGTTGACCTCCGTCAAGGTCATAGGACGCTAGGGGCAAAATATTATCGGGAATTTCAAGTGTTGAAATTTGCAATGAGATTGCATACCCTCTATGAGATAGTTGGATCCCGATACCCGCTGCGAGTAAGAGTTACTCCTGGGAGAGTTTTATACATTACAATTAGCCGATCAAGTAGGTGTCTAGAAAGGTGTCAACGGGGTTACGCCTCTGGGAAAACGAGGTTTACATTAATTAGGTTCGTGCGAAAGCACGGGGGACCTCCCTCAAAGTACCGACACTGGCCTGGCTGAAATATTAGCGAACTTGTAGTGTGTAATTAATCCCGGCTGGTCTTTCCTTTTAGGGTTTGAAGGAAGATTTGATAAAAAGCAGTGGGAGCCATCCTGATTAGATAAAATAATAACCAATCTATTCTTGACAGAGCGCACGCTGAGTGTTTTCTTCTCTCTCTCTCCAGGTAGCGACCATATCACGCCTTAATCAAGATAATAAAACGGAATATTGACCGAACCCGCTTGTTATACTGAGCTGGGGAACGTTGGTCCCGCTCCACCTTATAATTGTTATAAGACAGAGCAGGAAATTGGGGATTACCAGAATTCTCGTGCCGCCCAAACGAAGAGAGTGCATGCTGATGCATCATCTTCGGGTGTGTTCATTATACAGAACTGTTTCTCAGTATCCTCCGCATCCATGGTATATGATACCGGATCAGGATCCCAGATATGTAATCTGTTACATAGGGCTACAAAAGCGTAGAAAAACTGAGAACGGGTGATAAGTTTCATGAGACAGAAAACGGGGCAAGTGTTGCAACCAAGTCTGTCGGTCACTGTCACCCTGTATTAACAATACATTGATTCTGAACAAATGCTATTAGATACCGAACCTGATATACAAAATCATATCAGTTTCTTTAGAAGTAAAGAAATGATAAAATTTTGTATTGTTGGATAATGTTTTGAACATTTCCTATATCAAAAGTTGATCAGTTTAGGCACGTTATCTAAAAGCATTGATGTTCTAAATCAAACTACGGTTCTTAGTAAATGGAACACACATAAGAGGAAGAGTTCACATCTGAACGAATCCTTCTTAAGGTATTGTAGAATAGGTCATATCAATGCGACCCGACTAGCTGAAGTTACATAAAGATGCATATTTAAATCAGTTTGAATTTACATCTTGTGAAACTTTCCAGTCATGTAACAAAGATAAGATGACCATAGCTCCGTTTACTGGAAACAGAGAAAGAGTTAATGAACTCTTGGGATGATACATGTTGATGTATGTAGGTCCCCTGTCTACACATGCCAAGACTGGTTCTTTATACTTCATTATATTCTCTGATAATCTTTCAAGATTCAGTCATATGTTCCTGTTGAAACACAAGTCCGAACCTTTTGAGATATTCACAGAATATAAGTTAGAAGTAGAGAACCAAAATACGGGTATAAGTATTATGTCCTTTGATGTGATCAAGGAGGAGAATACTTGAGCACAGAATTCCTGGATTATTCTAAAGGAGAATGAGATTCTCTCTCAGCATTACTCCTCTGTATACACCATAGCACGATGGTATAACGGGGCACAGCAGATACACCCTATTTGATATGGTGTGCTCTATGATGAGTACTACTGAGTTGCCTATTTCCTTTTGGGGGTTATGCACTTGAGAAGCTGCGTACCTATTGAATACGGTTAGAATCAAATCAGTTGCCTACCATTTCATATGTGATATGGAATGGGAAGAGCCCATGTCTTAAGTTAGTTAAGATTTGGAGTTGTCCGGCCTATGTCTAAAAGCAAAATCCGGACAATCTCGAGGCAAGGTCAGTTATGTAGAACTGGAAGTGTTTCAGCTATACAAACTACAGTAAATGATTTGGTAGAACCGAAGGATTCAGTAGATTCCAACGAACCTCAGCCTCTCCGTCGATCTAGTAGGGTTCCTCACCCACCTGAGAGTTACTTCGGTTTCTCTATGACAGTGGGAGCGAGAATTGCATCATGAGATGATGACCCAACTAGCTTCGAGCTGGCCATCAGGAGTAAGACTCTGTAAGAATGGCTGGATGCTTAGTGATCTGAGATGGAATCCATGTACACCAACAAAGTATGGACTTTGGTTGCTATATCTGAAGGGTTAAATCCCCATCAGGAGCAAGTATATCTTGAGAAGATTACTTGGTGTAGATGGAAAAGTTGAGACTTTCAAAGCTAGACTTGTTAAAGGTTTTCGTCATCAACCAGGCGTGGATATTGATGAAACCTTTTCTAAGGAGCTATGCTTAAGTTCATCCAGATCCTACTTGCCACGGCTACATACCATGACTACGATATCTGGTGGTTGGGTGTCATGACTGCTTTTCTAAATGATGTTTTAGAAGAGTGCGTCTATAAGTACACAGCCAGAGGGCCTCGTAGACAGTGGGAGCAGCGGAAACGTGTGCAAGATGATTTTTAGGATAAAGCAGGTGTCGCGGAGTTGGAACATCTGTTTTGATGGATTAGTCAAAGAGTTTGACATCATCAAAATGGTAGATGAACCTTGTATAAATAAAAAGGCAGTAGGGAGTATGGTGGCGATTCTCGTAGAGTACGTGGATGACATACTCTTGATAGGGAAAGAGTTTCCTATGCTACGCTCGATCAATCTCCGATTATCACTATGATTCTCCATATAGGATCAAACTGATGCCTACTAAATCCTGGGTTTTGGATCTATGAGATAGATCTAAATGGATGTTAGGATACTCACTAGTTGTAGTGAGATGGTATCAATCGATCCTGGGGAGAATCACTGGAAGGGTTCCAGGGTGATAAAGATGACTGAATGTCAGTCACAGGCATTGTCTTTACCCTAAGCAGAGGGACGGTATGTTGGAAGAGTTCCAAGCTAGATACCGTGGCATACTAGACGATAAAGGCAGGATACATCGCTACTTAAGATGCTACCAAAGAGGCTGTTTGGGTGTATATTGGTTCATGAGATGAACTACGTTCCTACCATTGTGAGACAATGGAGTTGTGGCTCATGCCAAGGAACGCCGGTCCCATCAGTGATCCAGACTTATTCTAAGGCAGTATCGCCTGATCATGGAGATGGTTGATCTCCAGGGTGATCGAGGTTAGGAGAGCAGAATCAGAGGATAACACGGCGGATCCACTTGTTGGAGATAGTGACCTCAGAGTCAAATTATTGGATCACAGGCAGGTGATTGCAATGATTGAGGGAGGACCTATCCCGGTACGACAGTCTTACTCGAGATGGTAGTATGCTATCTGGTTTACCTTTATCATCGTGTACTGCTTCAGGTGACCTTACAGGTCGCTATTACACATTGATAGAGCCCCTAGGATTCTTGCTTGACGACCAGCAGTATGAGGGCGATCATATACGTGAGAGCTGGGGTCTACAAGCACATCCTTAAATGGTCCCTAGTCGTGGGAGTTTCGAGACAGGGCATCGATTCTCTAGAGTAGACTAGTGTATACAGTCGAGACCCCGACGAGGGGCGGTGGCCGGTCTCACAAGCCACTGGTGTCAGTTGGTTCACCTAAGATGTATACAGGTGCTCATTGGGTTATGAGTACACCGGACAGGACTCGCCGGGAACATGCTAGTTGGTCTTATACCTGACGTCAGATAGCAGTTCCCAGGTGACATGTGTACAGGTTAGTTCATCGACCTGGGGATCGTCATTTGTCTCGTGTGAGTTCCCACTGTGCTTTGATTACTACCCTACCACGGATCAAAGGAGTCGTGCAAACAGGTTTTAGTTGGGTACAGTCCCGAGCCACATGGAGGCAGTGAGCGGATCTTCGGGGGTTTCGTCTCTCCCGGTATTGGGGGTGAGGTCGCGCAGTGTCTAGGAGAGCCATTACATGAAGTCCTTGGCCAAGGCAGGAGATTTACTGGTAGGTATTCCAGTAGTATCTCAGGGTGTTCTGGGCTACACTCCGACACGACTTGTACCGCTTTTGGGGGTCTGACTTTTACCAACCCCCTAGGCCCGACATGCGATGCTCATAGACGAACGGACCGGACTGTACGGATATTGTCACTGACAGGCTCAGTAGGGTGTCAGGATGAGTTCGCTCATCGACGTCCCTTTTGGTTAATAGCTGGTGGCCCGTTACGTATTGGCTTATACCTCTGACGTGCTAGTGGTTAAATCCACAGCCATAGTATTGACGAGTCTTTAGAGTCCACCACATTTTCAGTTACTCAAGCTTTCGGGCGAAACGCTGTAGAGGCCGTATGGAGATATGGCAGGATCCGATCAGATACGTGCGGTATTGCACGGATCAGGATCGGACAGTTTGTACTAGTGGCCGTATGGTGATATGGCAGGGTTCGATCAGATACGTGCGGTATTGCACGAATCAGGATCGAACGGATATTACTAGCCGGCTTTGGTTTAAGCCGGTCCTAGTTTAGTACAGTGTAGATTTTGTCTCTTTGCATTTATATCCGGACGGAATACAGATGCGGGTGTGTATGCACAGTATCGGGGTTTTCCTGTAATTTATTACGGGACCAGTTTTCTGGAGTTGCCAGTTTGCATTCCGTTCCGGCCGGTTTTCCTTTGTTCTTTCCCGGCCGGACTTTTTCGATGGAGGGTGTTATTTGCAAGTTTGCAAATAACACTTTGTGGAGGGGTTTATTGCATAAGGATTGTTTATGAAAGCATCTTTGCTTTTCATGCATTTATTGTGAAGTGAATGGATTTGATATGGATTTGAGTTTTATGATCATTATGTTTAGGATGTGGTCACCCTCCTCCTTTTACTACCATCACCTCCCTTCTTGATTTGTATTTTTCACTCCACCATTTTGTTAAAAAGGGGGGGGGGGCCATTTTGAGGGGGTGTGGGAAAAATGAGAGAGGTTTTTCTTTTGTGGTATTGAAATTATTCTCCTTCTCATTTTTGCATCAAAGTTCACAAGCTCTCTCCAAATCATTCTCTTCTCCATCCATGGCAATTCCACCACCCCAAAAGAGACTATGATTCTACACTACATTCTACAGCAAATCTTGGGCGCGTCGGCTAGCCAACTTCGCGCCCGAGTTGCCTCGGTATTGAGGTGGGAGCCCGTATAAGTACCCGGCTTCGTGGTGCCCTTTCCGATGAGGAGGAGACGGACGGAGATCCCACGAGAAGATCGGAGTGGAGATGAAGACCGGAGGACTCGGATCAGTCGGTATATCTCTTCCCCTTTCTTGTTAGTAGCTTAGACTTGTTAATGGTTACGATCCGGGTGTTTAGTGCACGGTGGTTCCGGTTTGCTAAGTCCGCAAATATTAAAGTTTATCACCGTTTCCGCATTTGGCCGAAGGATTGACGGCCGGGGCGCCGCCGTGCACTTACAGTGGTATCAGAGCCTCGCCATTAACTTCGTCTAGCTTCGTTTGATGTGTTTTTCAGTTCCGATCGATCAAAATTCCAAAAACCCAATTTTAGTTCATATCAGTTTTCTGTTAAGATTTTTTGGTGTCCAAAATTTTTTCAGATTGCATAAAACTGATGTACAAGAACTTCTAAGCATACTGGAAAAGTTCGACACAGTGAGTCGACACCTGGAGCGCGGAACCGCGGCCAAACCCCCCCTTGGGCCGCGGTTCCGCCGCACATTTGTATCCTCACTGCATCATACTTTTCCAGTGGGCTTCTGGGCTTATTTTGGGGGTTTTGGAATATTAAATTTGGGCCCAGAATTTCTGTGAGTGCTGCAGTATTGGTTTGGGGCCCACTTGTTAATTTTTGATCAATCGGAAAATTTTAAACACATTTTTCACAGTATTTACATTATATCTGCGACCGTGAATGTCACTCGATCGGTAAATCCGGTCTAACTGCTATAGCCCGGTTAGACGGATTTGCGAACGTGACTTTCACGTTGATGTTCTGTGTTTATGCTGTGATGTTGCGGATCGGTCGTGGGGGATAGTCTGGATGCAATGCTAGTGCAGTGTTGTTGTATTATGTACATTTGTTATTGCGGGGCGAGCGTCCGACATGTGGACTGCCGTCACTGCCTGTTTGTATTAGTCTTTTGGGGCACGACCTGGTTGCGGTCGATGTACCCGGTGTATGTATATTTTACTTTCTGTACTAGGATTACCCCGCGGAGGGGTGCACGGATAGCCGGGTTCTAGAGGGCAACGGGCCCGCATCTCATGGCATTGAGACGGAGGGGGCTTCACTCCAGGATTGGCGGGCTATTCGCCGCACTCGTAGGGGGTACAGGTTGACCCAGGAGGGGTGCCCAAGTTGCCGGATTCCGTGGAGTGCCGGGTGGTCCATTCACGTCGCTGAAGAGGGCTGCCTCGCGTCAGGTATTGGCGGGTGACTTGCCGCGCCCGTAGGGGTCTAGGATTTCTTTGCACAGGCTATCCACACGACCAGGGGAACGTCGGGTTTCAGTAGTGGCTCTGTGAAACCCGGGGATCCCAGATATCTGTATTGTTCTGTGATGCTGTACATTTCTGTGATGTTGCATTTTTTATCACGCCTTGAGCGAATATAATATATTGGAATATATATTAGTAGATGTTGTATATGTTTTTCATCCGCGCTAGTCCAGTCCCCGCTCTGCCGTTAGTTAGCTAACCTAACGGGTGATGACGGGACCCAGTGGCGAATGCGGATGGCATATACGTACGTCAGTATATTTTCGTTCTTTATTGGTGTGATCAATTGATGGGACTGCGTTGATTCGGATCAATGCAAGATAAACAAACCTATTCTGATGTTGTTGGAACACTTTTTCAAAAAGCTGTTATTGCAAGGACGTTCACTTTTGTTTTGCATCGTGGTATTCATTTGGAATATCCTGCTCCTCAGTCGACGAGGCAAGGGCCGAGATCCCTTCACCGGGAGTGACCCCTTGGACAGAAGTTTGCGTCAGGGCATTAACTTCACTATAGCCGATTACTTTTGCTTTGCACCGTGGTATTCAGTTGGAATATCCTGCACCTCATTCTACGGGGAAAGAGCCGAGATCCCTTCACCGGGAGTGACCTCTTTAGTAAAGGTTTTCGTCACTATATTTTCTAAAAAGCTATCCGTTCCTTCAACGATATCAAGTTCATTACGTTGAAGGTTTTCGCCAGAAACCATTCGTAGCCCTCCGTCGTTTCAGACAGGTAGCACGTAGTATTCATGCTATGTTTGTTGACCTTCGTCAAGGCATAGTGCATGGTAGCTGCTTGTTGCTTTTCTGCTGCATAGATAGATGTGTTGGTTTGGGACAGTCGTATAGCCTTGTTGACCTTCGTCAAGGGCTTGTACGGGTGGGTTCAAATTAACCTGGATAATGACGGGTAGAACTTGACATGTGACTTATGATTTGTTGACCTTCGTCAAGGTCATAAGAGCATGGGGTAAAAATCCACATCGGGAGTTTCAAAAGAACTGAAACTTGCCAGATATGCGCATACCTTCTGGAGTGTGATACCGTGAGCGGATTCTGTCACGTTGTCATGCGATGATAGTTGGATCCCGATTCCCACTGATGAGTTGGTTTACTCCTCGGGTGACCCCGACTAATTCTTCTTTCAGGTTTGGAGGAGAATTTGAGGTACAGTGGGAGGTTTCCTGATTAGAAAAAGTGATAACCATTCTGATCTAGGATAGAGTGCACGCTGAGTGTTTCTTTTCTCTCTTTCTCTGGCAGTGACCATTGACCCGACCCTAGACTATGACTCAATGACCAAGTTTGACCGAACCTACTTAACACTGGCTTTTGGATTGTCAGAGTTGCAGACCTCATTGCCACTCCTACTTTTACCCTTTTCTCCGGGACACCCCGTATTACTACGAACGTCCACTTCCATTGGACAAAACCATCGTATGGTTAGATACGAACTCGAAGGAATTCGAGGATGGTTTCTGGTTCTGGAGAAAACGGATAGGATTATTCAGTTGTCTTTTCTTTTCACCCTCTCTCAGGTTGCGAGTACTCCTTGGTTTAGGAGTAGTACACCTATTGTGCAAATTGGATAGTCTTCTTCCAAACCATAGGCTGGTGCCGACCGGTAGGGAATGAAGAAAACTAATTAGCCTAAACGGTGTACAGAAGGTATTAAGTTAAGACAAAGAAAGGGATTAGTAAGAGGGCAAAGTAAGTTGCGACTGCTATTCACGACCAAACCAAGTATTTCTTCGCCAATCCTAAATCACCTTTGTATTTCTCCAGGACACTCCGTATCACTACGAAGATCCCATTTTATTGGATAATCCATCGTATGGTTATATACGAACTCGAAAGGAACTTGTTCCAGTTCGGGGATGGATTCTGGTTCAGGAGAAATAGGAATAAGGTTTATTCAGGTATCTTTTATCCTCACCTTCTCTCGCATTGCGAGTGCTCCTAGGATTAGGACAGTACACCCATCATGCTTATTGGATAGTCTTCTTCCAAACCATAGGCTGTGCCGAACGGTAGGGAAGGAAGAAAACCAATTGGCCTAAAGGGGTGTGCAGAAGGTAATGACTAAAGACACATGAAGGGATTTGGAGAGGTGGCAAAGAATTATACGGTTATAGTTGTGAATCTGGATTATGGTAGAGGCATTACTAGGAATACCAGGATACCCCATCGAAACATTTCAATGTTTCAGGTTCACTGTGTACAGTTAATAGAAAACTGATTTCCCAATTAGACACTTGCTCCAGGGTATGTATTTACCAGGTATGATTCTCACATCTGTATGGTTTTACAGATGATGAGTGGGAGTAAGTTATTGGGAATTAGGTGATCGTACTCATTGTATCGGGATTCATTGGAATCGGTGATATTTGAGGAAGCCACCTGGGCTGTTTGCCGGTCGGCAAATATTTGGTTTTGAATATCCGCTGTTGTGCACCAATTTTAAATTGATATATCTGTACGTCTATTTTCATAGAGTGAGATATACCTTTTGATATTATGTCGATGACATTTACCTATATCAGTGGATGGTTAGGTAAGGAGCATTGAACAGCGGTGTAATTCTTCTTAACCAAAAGTACAGTTTTCAACCTACGACACACAGTGATTGAGTCGCAAGACTCAGGGGACTTATACAGAGTATTGTATATTGTCCAATGTCCACTTGGACAGAGGGGTTGGTCCTCGTACTGTATTCTGTTTACTTATGACTTCTCTAGTTCTTAGACAGGTGTTTCATAGAAACACAGGGTCGAAGTTTTGAGAAGTTATAGGTATAAGAATAAAGTAGAGAACCAGGTGTTGCAAGTATCGGGATTCTTCAAAGTGATCGAAGATGTAGATACTTGTACATGGTATTAAGTTGATAGTAATGATTAAGAGAACTTGCTTCTCTTTCGGGTTACTCATAATTGGAAGCATTCCTAAGTTGAGTAACGCTGATCGGCCTCCTTTCATTTAGTTGACATGCACTGGAGACAGCTGCATGATTTGAATCTGGTTCAATTAAATCAGTGCCTCTGGTTCTATATTGGATATAGAACAGTTCATATCTTAACGATGTTAAGGTACGGGGAGTTGTCCGGCTTATGCTTAAAACCAGACTCTGGATAACTCAAAGGCACGTTTCTGTAATGGCTGTTTGTGGGTTGACCCAGGCTATGACGAGGGTTGACTTTCTACCATCTGGAAGATCAATAGTGATATTGTTCTTCACTCGCCACAATTTTTAAAAGAAATGGATTTTTTCAGAAAACAGTAGTGGGAGTATGGTAGAACTGGAAGTGATTCCAGAACCGCAAACGATTACTGAAGATTTGATAAGGAACCTAAAGATTCAATCTGATTTGACATTCCATTGGCCACTCCGCAGATAAGGTGGGTAACCTCAGGCACCCGAGAGGTACTTCGGTATACTCAAGGACGGTGGCAGAGAGGTTCTTGTTTACCCACACTTGCCATTGCTGTTGTTCCAGGCTGCGAGACCCGGTGGGAGGATGAGTATAGCGTCGTTCTAAACTAGCTTTAGAAGTGCACGTCTATATGACTCTGCCAGAGGGTTGTCGTAGTCAGTGGGAGCAGCGGAAGCATTGGTGGACATCAGGCTTATGTCTATTTATAGACTAAAGCAGATATAGCGGAGATAGATCATCTATTTCTGATGTGACAGTCATGGGTTTGACTTCATCAGAATAGGGGATGGATCTGTTGAGAAGGTAGTAGGGTATGATATCCGGGTTTTGGATGACATACACAAAATAAGAAAAGAAACTCCTATACTACGATCGGTTATAGTTTGGTCGTCACACATTGGTTTCTCCACATGGGACTTGGACATTATATCAGACATACTGGTTACTAGATCTATGGTTTTAGATCTAGATTTGGGTGGTTTCCCAATCAGGGTACTTAGACAGCATTCTAAGAGTATTTAGAATGGACGACTCCTGGCACGGTAGTATACCTACAGGTGAAGGAGTCACCCTCTCTAAAGGTGTCTTACAGACTAAAGGGGAGAGGGATGTTCATGATTGGCAGATCACTTGCTTAGGCAATTGAGTCAATCATGAGATGTCAAGTACCACACCAGATGTTGTTCTTCCATTACATGCAATAAGTTGATATTGATCCAATCCCGGAGAAACAATCGGAAGCAGTTTTAGAACATAAGTGGATGTTCTAAGGATATGATAACGACAGCCTCATTCGGGAGACAGTTATCATTCCAGGCTTCCAAGATGACATGGACGACAAGGAGGTTGTCAGAGTTATAGTTTTCCCTCTGACGAGGGGCAGTATTTTGGACAGATGGTCCAAGGCAATACTGAGGGAGGCATGGCGCAGGATACTGATTAAGTTCAGTTGACGATACAGTCTAAGAAGTTTGGATTTGGAGTTCATTTATGAGCTCGGTCCCATCAGACATCCAGACATTCTAAGACAGGTGTTGCTCATTTCGGGAGATGGTTTTCTCCGCGAACTTGAGATATAGAGAGACATAGAAAGAAACATCCAGGCGGATCCACTCGTTGAGGCTATTCCTCGAACGCAAGAGTTTCGCAAACAGGCTTTATGAGACTGGCTAGTAGAGGAGTTGGGTGTTCGGTATCACACGGGCTGTGAGTATGCGACATCGCAATAATTAGCCTTGAGTGCAAGTGGGAGATTGTTGGAGATAGTGCCCTCAGAGTCAAATTATTGGATCACAGGCAGGTGATTGCAATGATTGAGGGAGGACCTATCCCGGTACGACAGTCTTACTCGAGATGGTAGTATGCTATCCGGTTTACCTTTATCATCGTGTACTGCTTCAGGTGACCTTACAGGTCGCTATTACACGTTGATAGAGCCCCTAGGATTCTTGCTTGACGACCAGCAGTATGAGGGCGATCATATACGTGAGAGCTGGGGTCTACAAGCACATCCTTAAATGGTCCCTAGTCGTGGGAGTTTCGAGACAGGGCATCGATTCTCCAGAGTAGACTAGTGTATACAGTCGAGACCCCGACGAGGGGCGGTGGCCGGTCTCACAAGCCACTGGTGTCAGTTGGTTCACCTAAGATGTATACAGGTTCTCATTGGGTTATGAGTACACCGGACAGGACTCGCCGGGAACATGCTAGTTGGTCTTATACCTGACGTCAGATAGCAGTTCCCAGGTGACATGTGTACAGGTTAGTTCATCGACCTGGGGATCGTCATTTGTCTCGTGTGAGTTCCCACTGTGCTTTGATTACTACCCTACCACGGATCAAAGGAGTCGTGCAAACAGGTTTTAGTTGGGTACAGTCCCGAGCCACATGGAGGCAGTGAGCGGATCTTCGGGGGTTTCGTCTCTCCCGGTATTGGGGGTGAGGTCGCGCAGTGTCTAGGAGAGCCATTACACGAAGTCCTTGGCCAAGGCAGGAGATTTACTGGTAGGTATTCCAGTAGTATCTCAGGGTGTTCTGGGCTACACTCCGACATGACTTGTACCGCTTTTGGGGGTCTGACTTTTACCAACCCCCTAGGCCCGACATGCGATGCTCATAGACGAACGGACCGGACTGTACGGATATTGTCACTGACAGGCTCAGTAGGGTGTCAGGATGAGTTCGCTCATCGACGTCCCTTTTGGCCAATAGCTGGTGGCCCGTTACGTATTGGCTTATACCTCTGACGTGCTAGTGGTTAAATCCACAGCCATAGTATTGACGAGTCTTTAGAGTCCACCACATTTTCAGTTACTCAAGCTTTCGGGCGAAACGCTGTAGAGGCCGTATGGAGATATGGCAGGATCCGATCAGATACGTGCGGTATTGCACGGATCAGGATCGGACAGTTTGTACTAGTGGCCGTATGGTGATATGGCAGGGTTCGATCAGATACGTGCGGTATTGCACGAATCAGGATCGAACGGATATTACTAGCCGGCTTTGGTTTAAGCCGGTCCTAGTTTAGTACAGTGTAGATTTTGTCTCTTTGCATTTGTATCCGGACGGAATACAGATGCGGGTGTGTATGCACAGTATCGGGGTTTTCCTGTAATTTATTACGGGACCAGTTTTCTGGAGTTGCCAGTTTGCATTCCGTTCCGGCCGGTTTTCCTTTATTCTTTCCCGGCCGGACTTTTTCGATGGAGGGTGTTATTTGCAAGTTTGCAAATAACACTTTGTGGAGGGGTTTATTGCATAAGGATTGTTTATGAAAGCATCTTTGCTTTTCATGCATTTATTGTGAAGTGAATGGATTTGATATGGATTTGAGTTTTATGATCATTATGTTTAGAATGTGGTCACCCTCCTCCTTTTACTACCATCACCTCCCTTCTTGATTTGTATTTTTCACTCCACCATTTTGTTAAAAAGGGGGGGCCGGCCATTTTGAGGGGGTGTGGGAAAAATGAGAGAGGTTTTTCTTTTGTGGTATGGAAATTATTCTCCTTCTCATTTTTGCATCAAAGTTCACAAGCTCTCTCCAAATCATTCTCTTCTCCATCCATGGCAATTCCACCACCCCAAAAGAGACTATGATTCTACACTACATTCTACAGCAAATCTTGGGCGCGTCGGCTAGCCAACTTCGCGCCCGAGTTGCCTCGGTATTGAGGTGGGAGCCCGTATAAGTACCCGGCTTCGTGGTGCCCTTTCCGATGAGGAGGAGACGGACGGAGATCCCACGAGATGATCGGAGTGGAGATGAAGACCGGAGGACTCGGATCAGTCGGTATATCTCTTCCCCTTTCTTGTTAGTAGCTTAGACTTGTTAATGGTTACGATCCGGGTGTTTAATGCGCGGTGGTGCCGGTTTGCTAAGTCCGCAAATATTAAAGTTTATCACCGTTTCCGCATTTGGCCGAAGGATTGACGGCCGGGGCGCCGCCGTGCACTTACACCACTCACGAAGGCCTATTCCCAGAGAGAGACTTTTATGGGATGGTTGAGTATGAGATACTACAACCACTGCTATCAGATGGCCCTAGTGCAAGTGGGAGATTGTTAGTTATATGTATGCCCTAGAGGCCATTACTGTACATTGGATGTATATTGTAGTGGATGCTGAGACATATATAGGGAGGACTTTCTTGCTCAACATGATAGTATGCTATCTGGTTACTCTTTACCTTAACATGTATACTGATTGTCTCTCTGTTACATGTTGGTAAAGCCCTTAGGATGTGTACTTGACTACCTGGACTATGATGCGGATCATACTAGTGGGGACATGGTAGTCCATAAGTACATCCTTCAAAGTCCCTAGTCGTGAGTGTATCGAGACGGGGCATCGATACACCAAAGTAGACTAGCGTATATCTTCTCGACCCATACAGATGGGCGATGGATGATCCCATATCCATTGGTGTTTGACATCAGAGATGATATACGGGTGCTCAGTAAAGACTAGGTACACTGGACGGACTCGCCGAGAACTCCCAGATGGTATTATACCTTACGTCAGATGGCAGTTCTATGGTGACACTGGTACAGAGTAGTCTGTTGACCCGAGATCGTCATAGAGTCTTGTGTGGTTCCCACTGTGCTTTGATTTCCATCTTACCACGTCCAAGAGGGCGTGCAAAACGGTGGTTTTTGGGTACAGTCCCGTGTCACATGGAGGCAATGAGCGATAGGAGGGGATTCGTCTCTCCCGGTATAGGGGGTTGATGTTTCGCTGTGTTCGATTGGCTATAACAGGAAATCCCTGGCCAGGGTTGCTGAGATTTACTGGTAAGTGTTACCAGTAGTTTCTCGAATTGTTATAGACCTCATATCGACACGACTTATCGAGCTATTGGGGTCTGACGTTTACCACCCCTAGGCAAGATATGCGACATATCAGACGATCAGACCGGAATGTACGGTAGTGTTACTGGTTGGATTCACTGGAGTGTGAGCGGGCTTGCTCGTCGATCTTCTGATCGCTCAATACCCGGGTGGCCGTTACGTTTAGAAGACCGCTTGCGGCTTGTGGGTGCTTGATATGATCATCATCTGCTACCGGCGTATTGACTAGTCTTTAGAGTCCTACACAGAGGTTTCCTGGCTCAAGCGAAACGAAATAGGAGCGCATATGAGATATGTGCGGGACCGAGAATGATACCATTATGTGATACTGTATTCGATTCTCGCGATATGTGACATTGATCGGTTATATGCGATATAACCGGGTTATCGGATCAAGTGTTGATTCGATAAGTTGTTACTGTTGATATTAGTCGGTTATATATACGATATGACCGGATCATTGAATCAAGTGTTGATTTAATGATTTAATGCATAATTATATATTTGATATATTATTTTGCATTAACTAGTATCGGTTCACTTTAAATGGATTTTCTCACTTGGATTGTGCACATTGTATATGTGATATACTTTTGTACACAAGTTTGTATCATGTTTGATGATACATGCTCACTAGGGTTTGTGTAAAGATTAAACCATGGTTGTGTAATGGTTAGGGTTTTCATTTTCTTATTCATTTATTTATTTATTTCATTTATTTTATTTTGGAAAAGAAAATGGGAAAAATGGTGGCTTTCTTTGTTTGTATTTGAAGCTTCATGAAGCTTTGACTAAGTCACCATTTTGTCTCATGCTTAACCCTAACCATTCCACTTAACCCTAGTCTATTCTCTACACTTGACCATGGTTACATTATGATAAGTATTCATTTTATTTCCTTTTTGGAAAATACTCATCATAATATTCATCATCTTCTTCTTCTTCACTTGAAGAAAGCTTGCTTCAACAATGGCAACTTGAGCAAATGAGTGAGAAATCCAATTCTAAAGTGAACTCACTTCCTATTTCTTCATCCTCTACCTCTTGCCAAGTAGTAGAGTGTGTTTTCTTCACAAGTTTCATGACTTGGTGAAGTGGGAGCTTGATCTTGTGATGCCTCGCCGTAGATCATCTTCGGCACGAAGCCGAGGACCTTGCCCGCCCATTTCTCCGATGAAGCCGACGCTAGAGCCCGGGATTCCGTTTGGACAACGAGGAGACTTCATTGCGGAGCTATGGAGGTGGAGGACCGGATCTACAAAGGTTGTATTTCCGTTCTCTTTAGTAAAGTAGTTTACTAGTTCTATTTTCGCCTAGAATTCTAGTTAACGATCCGTAGTTTAGGGTTTCTCGGCACAGTAATTTTTGAAATTGGCATGGTTGATGCTTTGTGAGACCTCTTGAGAGTGCCTAGGAACCCTACAACTACCGTACAGTCCGGTTTCCTCGTCTGATATGTCGCATATCAAGTCTAGGGGTGGTAAACGTCAGACCCCAATAACCGATAAGTCATGCCGATATGAGGCACATAACGGGTCGAGAAACTACTGGTAACACTTACCAGTATATCTCTTAACCAGCCCTGGCCAGGGACTTCCCTGTTATGGCCAACCGAGCATAACGCAACATCAACCCCCAATACCGGAAGAGATGAAACCCCTCCTATCGCTCATTGCCTCCATGTGACTCGGGACTGTACCCAAAAACCACCGTTTTGCACGCCCTCTTGGACGTGGTAAGGTGGAAATCAAAGCACAGTGGGAATCACACAAGACTCTATGACGATCTCGGGTCTACAGACTAACCTGTATCAGTGTCACCAGAGAACAGCCATCTGACGTAAGGTATAATACCATCTGGGAGTTCTCGGCGAGTCCGTCCAGTGTACCCAGTTTTCACTGAGCACCCGTATATCATCTATGATGTCAAACACCAATGGATATGGGATTATCCATTGCCCATCTACTTGGGTCGAGAAGATATACGCTAGTCTACTCTGGTATATCGATGCCCCGTCTCGATACACCCACGACTAGGGACCTTGAAGGATGTACTTATGGACTACCATGTCCCCACTAGTATGATCCGCATCATAGTCCAGGTAGTCAAGTACACATCCTAAGGGCTTTACCAACATGTAACAGAGAGACAATCAGTGTACATGTTAAGGTAAAGAGTAACCAGATAGCATACTATCATGTCGAGCAAGAAAGTCCTCCCTATATATATCCAAGCATCCACTACAATATACATCTCATGTATAGTAATGGCCTCTAGGACGAGCAAAAGATAAGTTTGGGGGTATTTGTTCATACCATAATATTGTATTATTATATTCCCCATTCTTATTCGTTTTATAAATAAACATGTGCTTTTGATGCATGTCTTCTACATATTACAGGTTACAGGTTCATGAACAGAAAACAGTGAAAACGATGAAAAGACGATGCAAAAGTGGATTTTGACCAACAAACAAAAGACTCTTGATCAAGCCTACATCAAAGATAAAATTCACAAAGTACAAGGCAATGCAAGGTCTAAGATTACAAAGCGAACGGTTAAAAGTCCACCGCAATTATTCACTGGAGATCTCGAAGAAACATAGAAGCTATTTTAATAAAAGAACCAAATAATAAGGAAGCCCAAAGACAAAAGAGCCAACAAAGGAAATTTCAAGTCCCAATAGTTCCTTTTAAAGAGACAGAGACATAAAATTTTACTAGCTTGGAGTCTACTTTGACTAGGTCTTCCTAAGGATATTTTGGTAAATGTAGACATGCGGATCAATTGTAACCTAGGGTTTCCTAACCTCTATAAATAGGAACTCTAAATCATTGTATTAGCCATGCCTCCCTATGCCTCTTTCTATTAATAAAATTTAGAAATCTTTTGGAGAGCATCGATGCCTCTTTTCATTTCATGAATTCAGATCTGACAAGTCTTGTGTTGATATTTGGAGAGAGCCATCTGTAAAGTAAGTAGGTAATTTCAATTCATGCCCTAGGTAATTTTTCATTCTCTGCCCTATATTAAATTTAATTCCTTGCCCTAGTTAGATATTTAGATCTTTAATTCAATTGCCCTAGATTAATTTAGTTTTTAGATTTAATTAATCAATCCGGCTCCCATCAGAATTAACTCGTAAGAGCGATTAGAAAATTCACAACATCCCTGTGGACCGACCCTTACTCACCGGCTAGCTACATGCGACGCCGTTCTTGATTGCGGTAATAGATAGTTTTTGAGATCAATCAAATGGCGCCGTTACCGGGGATGGCGTGCTATTTCCTTTTTGCAATTTCGGGTTAATCAAAATTAAAAAAATCATAAAAATCTGAAAAATCAAAAAAATATAAAAATATATCATCTTTTATTTTTGGGAAGGGTATTTTTGTGTGAATTTTGCAGGATCTACGAACAAATTCGGATATGGAAATCTACAGATATCAAAACAGCAAATATCAAATCGGAACAAACAGAGGAATATCACAATAGACAACAGAAGAAATTTGGAGGACCGAGTCAACAAGAAGAATCGCGGTGATCTGGTTCCAAAAAAAACAAAAAAAGCCGAACCTACCAACACGCGGCGGAACCGCCGCGCGACACTCATTCCGGCCGCGGAACCGCCGCGCCCTGGTGACATCGCCAGGGGAAAAAAAAGTTCCGCCACTGCAAATCTCTGTGTGTTTTCTCTTTCCTCCTCTGCAAATCTCCGATATTTCTTCTGAAAAATCTCTTGCAGGATTCTTTGCGCTTAAAAAAATTTGTCCCCTTCCAAATAACAATCTTGTGCAGGATTCTTTGCGCCGCGCATAAAATAAAAAGATTTGATTGCAAGTGATTTACTGTTTTGCATATCTTTAATCGGACTTTAAGGGGCTTTCGACCAATTCAGATTGGGTGGGGATTTCATCACCCTTCCCAGGACCCCAGAAATCACATAAGGCATTTGCATTGACCAATCTTTAATTAAAAAATACTAGACTCATCCCTAAGGACTTCGAGCTCAATAGGACAGAGGACTAGTTATAGGCATCGGCCGTTTATCCTAACCTGACTTTGCGGTCTCTAGGCAAGTGTGTCAAGGCAAGTGGTTACTTAATTAGGACTGCTACTTGTAACGGGGAACCTCCTACTTACCTGGCAATTATCTGGCCGCAATTGGCGGTGAAGAGGCGGTTTGAGGTCCAATTTCTAAACCTTTGAAACAGTTAGGAGCTGTCTAGCTGACCTAGGTGACCCTAGAGCTAGGCCTGATTGTGCATTTTTGGTTGATCGAAAGTGTCTTAGCTCTTTTCTCGAAAATCTTTTTGCAAACACTTCTAAATAAAGAGAAAAAGGAAAAAGGAAAAATTTTAAAAAAGAAAACTTGGAACTTTTGTCGCTAAGAAATACTTGCACCACCCAACCTTGTTTCTTTTCCCCTTTCTTCTATCATGGGTACCCCACATCATAAATCACTTTCCGAACTTTGGTATCCTAAACCTAACTTTGCCTCGTACGTCAATTGTTTCGGTCGATTTAAGGAAGATCCCTCCGTGCCTAAAATTTCTTTGAAAGATCAAATAGAAGAGTCTAGGAGAAACAGTTCGACTTTACAACCCACTTTGTGTAAACCAAGTCAACTTTCACCATCTTCATACGTTGATACCACCTTTTCAAGTCCTGCTGTAACTCCTAAACCGATGTCCATTACTGAGTATATTGCTCAATCTCGTAGCCGATCTTTCACTCCTCTCCACACATCCAGTTATAGGGATCAACAAGTCCATTCACCTTTTTATCCACATGTTGACCCTACTCCTGTCCAACCATCCACTTCCTACCAGTCCTACCTGACTTTCCCACCGTCACTAGACACTGTTTCTACACAGCCTTTTGGGAGTTTCACGTATCCAAACAATTTCGAATCTTTTACCGAAACTCCTCCACAACCCATGTCTAGTTTGGAACAGTCGTTGGAGGCATACATTGCAGCAACAAACAAAATGATTAGGAATATGGATACGTCCGTGGCCGCCCTTATGCAACCTAGTGAACCGTTAGCTAGTTTCCCACTAGCTCCAAATTTTTCAATGTATAAGGAGGTGGTTGGACAGAGTGAGAATGTGAGAGGATTTCCAAATCAGACCTACCCATACCCAATTGAATCCAACAACTCCAATTTTCAAACATGTGTCCAAAATAACGAGTTGTGTGACTTTGTAGTTCTTGATTTGCCAGATTGTGAAGAACCCCTTTCGAGTGAAACCACACCTAATCCGTTTGACCTTTACACCTCCACTCTAGAACCTACAATGATAAATATCTAAGCTTTTGATGAGGTGTCAGAAAATATTGATTTTCACTTGATTGAGGATATAGATGCCGGGAATATTTCGGATGATGGACTTGTCGATTTGATTGAAATTTTATGTCCAATTCATCATCCCGAGTCATTAATTGTTTCTCCCGAACTTCATATGCGTGTTGATTTTGATGATAATGGCATGGATGAGCTAAATATTGAGGAAAATTATGAGGATAGTATTGAGGAGAGTATTGAGGATAATATTGAGGTTGAACCATTTTTGTTTGTTGTGTCGGATTTTCCAATTCATCCTCTTGAACCTTTAACTAAATCACCCTCTCTCCTTTCCATCGTTCCGTCCACGCCTAATATCAAGCTTGAAGACTGTGAGCTTGAAAAATTTTTCTTTGAATCTGACACAATTCTCACACCCGATAACACGTACGAGTGTTTCACTTTTTCGGACGATGTTGATGACTCACCGCCCGAGTTTGAGTCCTTTACATTTTCAGATGAGTTAGTCGAACCATCAGACTCGGTTGCTTACAGTTGTTTCGAACCATTGATGGAATGCTTCAAGTTCGAGACAGATTACTTAGGTGAGAATAACACTATCCCTAATTCACTCCCTTTCGTCCTTCCTATCGTTCCGACCGTAGAAGAGACCGTTACGCTTTCATCTCCAATACCAAGTTCGGCGTAACCATGCTTTCTTGCAAATCTTGAGGGATTTGACCCCATTTCTCGACGGGTTGATAGGTTATCACAATCGCTTTTAACACATCGGTCATCACAAATTGCGCTAATTTATTCACTCGATTTACACTCTCAAGATCTTACTCCACTTGTTTCTCTTTTCCGCCATTCTTCTCCCCCACCGAGACCGTATCCCGTTTCTACCTCCACACGGTCTCGTGTGCTTCTCATCTCTTTTCTTTCCACTCTATTCTTTCACCAACTCGACCATTACCCCGATAAGATTTTTGAATGGTTGGTGCTAACCTTTGGCTTATGTAAGGCCAAGCTTAAGTTTGGGGGAACCTTATTGTATATATATTTTTGTTTTTCCTTTAACAATAAAAATAATTTTTTTATAAATAAACAAACAGGGAAGTGCCGACAATTCTCAACCCTCTTGGTGTAGCATGGCAGTGAGGACACTGTCAAGTTCAAGTTTGGGGGTATGCTCGGTACGTCTTCTTCCTTCGCATTCATATGTAATTTTTTGCATTTGCATATTTATTTCAAAACCCATAAAAATTGAAAAAAATTCAAAAATCATAAAAATTAATGTATTCAATTTTGGCCATATTTGATTTGAGTTTGACAAATAGGTTAACTGGCTAGGAACAAGTAGATCTTAGACTTAGTAAATTAAAAACCCTAAAAATAACCTTCTTTAGAGTTTAACGGTAGAAAGTGTATGTCTTTATAGTTTATTTAGAAATAGGCAAATTTTGAGTTCACTTCTTGGGCTAAGTTAAAACAAAGGAAAAGTATTGGTATTTTTATTAGAGTATGAGTTTGAAAAATAATTCCTAGCTTAAGTCTAGATTCTGAAAATGTATAACCTACAATTTGCACAATCACACACCTTGAAACTTGGAATAGTAGAAGATACCTCGAAATGCTCTTGTCTAAAGTCCTTAGTACGAAGAAAATAAAAGAAAAAAAGTGAATAAAGGAAAAAAAAATGAACACCGGTTTTTGTGATTACTTAAGGCTGTAAAAATAGAAAAATATTTAGCGAGGGTGCTTCATCACCTAGTGCCTTAAACCAACTGGTTTAGGAGTCACTGCTAAAAGCCTTGGGTGTTGCAAGACTAGAAATTACGCTTTAAAATGCAAACATATCTTGTAATCGGTTGTTGGTATCTCAAGAAGTATTATTGGTCGCATGAAGGATGTGTAAGCAAAATTCAATTAAAAATTCACCTACTAATAAGTACTTTGGACAACGGACAAGGGTATGATTGCTTGATTTGAATTTCCAGGTGTAGGGGTGATTTATACACACACATGGGGATATGTGATTGGAGTTTAGATGAGAAAAAGGAGTGAAGAATAGAACTTGTATCTTTAGTAGAGTTGATATAAATTCCTAAGTGGAGATGGAACCCTACAAGGAAAACTTAAGAGATGCCGAAAGTTAAGTAAGTCTACAGAACATATATAATCTTAAGTTAGATGATGAGGAAGTGTGAAGAATATAGGTGGATAATTTGTAAGTCGAAGATAATAGAGTTCCTTGTTAGAAACCCTAATTGGAGAATTAAAGTCGAAAAAGCCAAATTGATAGGATTTTGTGGGTAGTATCCGCTGAAAACCCTCAGGAGACAACACTCCTCCTACTAGGGACACCTAAAGGTTTAACGGCTTGTTGCACGAGCTCAGTGCAATCGCGTTTCCCTGCGAAAGTGCGGTTAGGTTTTTGTCGAGAATAAAAAAATAAGTTTGTTCGAGGACGAGCAAAAGATAAGTTTGGGGGTATTTGTTCACACCATAATATTGTATTATTATATTCACCATTCTTATTCTTTTTATAAATAAACAGGTGCTTTTGACGCATGTCTGCTACATATTACAGGTTACAGGTTCTTGGACAGAAAATAGTGAAAACGATGAAAAGACGATGCAAAAGTGGACTTTGACCAACAAACAGAAGACTCTTGATCAAGCCTACATCAAAGATAAAATTCATAAAGTACAAGGCAATGCAAGGTCCAAGATTACAAAGCGAACGGTTAAAAGTCTACCGCAATTATTCACTGGAGATCTCGAAGAAACATAGAAGCTATTTTAATAAAAGAACCAAATAATAAGAAAGCCCAAAGACAAAAGAGCCAACAAAGGAAATTTCAAGGCCCAATACTTCCTTTTAAAGAGACAGAGACATAAAATTTTACCAAAACTTGGAGTCTACTTTGATTAGGTCTTCCTAAGATTATTTTGGTAAATGTAGACATGCGGATCAATTGTAACCTAGGGTTTCCTATCCTCTATAAATAGGAACTCTAAATCATTGTATTAGCCATGCCTCCCTATGCCTCTTTCTATTAATAAAATTTAGAAATCTTTTGGAGAGTATCGATGCCTCTTTTCATTTCATGAATTCAGATCTGACAAGTCTTGTGTTGATGTTTGGAGATAGACATCTGTAAAGTAAGTAGGTAATTTTAATTCTTGCCCTAGGTAATTTTTCATTCTCTGCCCTAGATTAAATTTAATTCCTTGCCCTAGTTAGATAGTTAGATTTTTAATTCAATTGCCCTAGATTAATTTAGTTTTTAGATTTAATTAATCAATCCGGCTCCCATCGGAATTAACTCGTAAGAGCGATTAGAAAATTCACAACATCCCTGTTGACCGACCCATACTCACCGGCTAGCTACATGCGACGCCGTTCTTGATTGCGGTAATAGATAGTTTTTGAGATCAATCAAATGGCGCCGTTGCCGGGGATGGCGTGTTATTTCCTTTTTGCAATTTCGGGTTAATCAAAATTAAAAAAATCATAAAAATCTGAAAAATCAAAAAAATATAAAAATATATCATCTGTTATTTTTGGGAAGGGTATTTTTGTGTGAATTTTGCAAGATCTACGAACAAATTCGGATCTGGAAATCTACAGATATCAAAACAGCAAATATCAAATCCGAACAAACAGAGGAATATCACAATAGACAACAGAAGAAATTTGGAGGACCGAGTCAACAAGAAGAATCGCGGTGATCTGGTTCCAAAAACAAAAAGCCGAAGCTACCAACACGCGGCGGAACCGCCGCGCGACACCCATTCCGGCCGCGGAACCGCCGCGCCCTGGTGACATCACCAGGGGAAAAAAAAAGTTCCGCCACTGCAAATCTCTGTGAGTTTTCTCTCTCTTCCTCTGCAAATCTCCGATATATCTTCTGAAAAATCTCCTGTAGGATTTTTTGTGCTTAAAAAAATCTTTCCCCTTCCAAATAACAATCTTGTGCAGGATTCTTTACGCCGCGTATAAAATGAAAAGATTTGATTGCAAGTGATTTACTGTTTTGCATATCTTTAATCCGACTTTAAGGGGCTTTTGACCAATTCAGATTGGGTGGGGATTTCATCACCCTTCCCAGGACCCCAGAAATCACATAAGACATTTGCATTGACCAATCTTTAATTAAAAAAATACTAGACTCATCCCTAAGGACTTCGAGCTCAATAGGACAGAGGACTAGTTATAGGCACCGGCCGTTTATCCTAACCTGACTTTGCGGTGTCTAGGCAAGTGTGTCAAGGCAAGTGGTTACTTAATTAGGACCGCTACTTGTAGCGGGGAGCCTCCCACTTACCAGGTGATTGAAAGAATTAAAGTTAACCGTAATCAAGACGGTGTCGCTATGCAGCTAGCCGGTTGAGCACGGGTCGATCCACAGGGAGATGGTTGTATGTCCTTTCTTGTTTTAGACGAGTCAATAAAGAATTTGTATGAGTTTGTTCGATTCTAACCTATGTGTATTATTTGCAAGTATAAAGTTGTTAAGAAAAAGATACGAGATTGTAAGCTAAATAAATCCGTACTCAAAACCTTTGAGCCGAGTCTTGACCAATTGAAGCTAGAGCAATCGGCAACAACGTGGATTAGGGGATTTAAGCGCGGTATTCGTGGAATCCGGCTTATTTACCCTTGTCCTTCCGTTCTTGTCTCTTGCTTTCGCCTCCGGCCAAACCGAACGCAATCGGTCGCGGTTAGGAATCACCGTTACCTTGTTAGGGTAGGGTGCCTAACGGAGCGCTTGCGTATCGTTTGGGCGGAGTTCAATGGAAAATAACGGGAAAAGGAAATGAGCAAAGAAACGTTAACTTACAATATCGTATTGATTCTTAACAACAACAATAATTACAACCATTCACAAAAAGAACAAAAAAAATAGCAAAAGAAAAGATTACAAGTAAGTAAAGGCATGGAATTTAAGTGCATGAAAGTAAAGCAAGGTAATAAAAAGCAAGAAATAAATAAGCAAGAAAAAGAACTAGAAACTAGAACTCAAGACAAGCATGGGATCAATAGCCAACCCTTAAACTTGCAAGCTCAATCAAGAGGTTGCAAGATCAAGAGAAGGGTAAAGAACTCATGTGAAATGAAGCACTAATTCCATAAGAAGATACAACCCTTGAAATCAATAACAAACCCTTAAACTTTCAAGCTCAATGAAGAGGTTGAAAGATCAAGAGAAAGCAAGGATCTCAAGGGGAAGTTAAACTAACAAGAAAGATACAAAAACCCTCATCTTCATTAACATCCACTCAATGCTCTCACTACATTTCCATGGAGGAAGAATGAAGAAGAAGAAGAAGAAGAACAAAACTACACTAAAACCTACAAAAGAGGCACAAAGAATGAACACCAAATTGGACCCTTGGCTTAGCTCAGTTCTGGAGTATTTATAGGCAGGGATCTGGAAATCTAGGGCAACATTCAGAACCTATGGGAAGTTACAAAAAAGCCCCTAAAAGATGACACGCTGAAGCCGCATTACGGCCGCGTTTCCGCGGCCAATACCCCCTAGAGGCCGCGGATCCGCGGCCGTATAGGGGATTTGGGTCCTCGGTTTTTGGGTGATCTCCTGGTTTACTTTTTCCTCGTGTTTGAAAACTTCAAACTGCACAAAATCTTCCAGAATATCTTCAGAATTCATAGTCCAAGATTGCTATCTTTTTCTTTACTTTTGACTTTATCTCCCTCGAGCTCCGCGCACCCATTGATTCTTGTGCAGCCCCCTCGTGCTCTGTGCTTGTCCGAGACACGAATGACCACTGTCATATGTCTTGTCTCTGGAACTGATACTCGGCACTGGACGGATATGGATGACCGGAACCCGGCTTTTATCTGCTGTGACAGATGTTCTGTATTTGGTGTAACTGTGGAGATTTTGTCTTGATTTACAATATTTGGACTGGAAACCTGTACTCTGTAAATATGTAACAAACACGGATTAAAAGTACCTACCTATAAACACACGAGCATAAGAATGGGCGGTATAAAATGCAGTATTCTGTTATGAACAAATACCCCCAAACTTAACTTTTGCTCGTCCCGAGCAAAACCAATTATTCACAAAAATAAAATCCTAACCGCACTTTCGCAGGGAACGCGATTGCACTGAGCGCGTGCAACAAGCCGTTAAACCTCTAGGTGTCCCTAGTAGGAGGAGTGTTGTCTCCTGAGGGTTTTCAGCGGATACTACCCACAAAATCCCGTCAAGCTAGTGTCATAAGTTAACATCGATTCTACTCCTATAGTTTAGTATTTACGTTAGAAACTCTATCATCCTAAGTTAGAAATATCCAACCCTTAATTTTCATACCTCCTATCTATTTAACCTTGGATCTCCTGAGTTTTCCTTCTAAAGTGCGGCCTCAAATCAGGGATTTTTATCAACTTTACAGAAAACACAAGTCTTATTCTTTATTTCTATCTTTTATCCAAACATCGATTGTATACCCCTACGTGTGTGTATATTTGCACCCCTACACTCAAGAATTCAATTCAAGCTATAATACCCTTGCCCTAATACCTAATACTACTTCTTTTCATTAAGGATGGACGGATTTGCTCACACACCTTTCATGCGACTATTAATGCTTCTTGAGGCACTAACGACCGATTACTGAATGTGTGAACTTTAAAGCGTAAATAGCAGTTTCCAGGTCTTGACTTTATTCTATTTTTTCTTTTTCTTTTTCTTTTTCTTTTTCTTTTTCAAGACCGGATATATTTTTCAATATGCTCTTTTGGTTTTAGCTTTAAATACCGTTTTTTCTTTCATACTAGGCTTTCAGGCAAGAGTATTTCTAGGTATCCTCTACTATCCCAAGTTTCAAGGTGCGTGTAAGTGCAGTTTGTAGGGTATATACTTTCTAAATTTGAACTCAAGAAAAGAAACTATTTTTCAGACTTATCCTCCAGTAAAGCTTCAATACTTTCCCTTCATCTTGACTTAACTCAAGAACTGAACTCAAAAAAACTGTAAGGACGTATACTTACCAAAGTTAGACAGAATGAGGGTTATTTTAAGGATTTTCAATTCCTAAGTTTAGAATTTAGTTATTTCTAACATATCAACTAAACTTTCAGAATAAAAATCTAAGTTACCCTATTAGCTAACTTGAAGACAAAGTTTTTATATTTTTGGAAAATTTTTCGATTTTTGTGGGTTTTTAATAAGGTATGCAAATGCAAAATATACAAATGAATGCGAAGGAAGAAAGCTTACCGAGCACACCCCCAAACATAAACTTGACAGTGCCCTCACTGTCAGGCTACACCAAGAGGGTCAAAATTGCCGGCGCTTCCTAAAAACAAATTATATACAAAACAAAAACCAAAAAGATATATACAAAAAAAGTGTCCCCCCCAAACTTAAGTAAAACAGTGTTTCCACTGTTAAGCGTTGAAGTTCAGGATTAGGGGGGAAAGAACAGTATCAAACTATACAAGGCCTTACACAGGCCAAAAGTGAGTACCAACCATTCAAAGATTTTATCGCTATAAAGCAGTGGCTGGTGAAAGAAGGCGTAGAGAAAAGAAATGGAGAATACGCGAGACCGTGCGGGATACGGTCTCGGTATATCGGAAGAAGAATGGTGGAAGGGAGAAAGAAATGGAATACGAACTTGAGGGTGGAAATGGATTGAATAAATTAGTACAATCTGTAATGATCGATGTGAAAAGATGGATTGTACTAATCTATCAATATGGCGAGAAATTGGGTCAAATCCCTCAAGATTCGTAAGAAGCCATGGGTACGCCGAACTTGGTAAACCAGACATAGTAAATGAAAGTGAGACGGTTTCTTACAATGTCGGAACGATGGAAAGAATGGAGGGAAGTGGTTGAGGAAGGTTCTCGGTTAAAGGTTCAGGAGGGTGTACACAGTCAGTGGAAGGGATAGGATGAATTGGAAAATCCGACTCATCAATTATAACTGGTTCATCCTCAAAACTATCCTCAGAATTCTCCTCAAAGTTAAGCTCATCCATGCCTTTATCAACAATATCAAGACGCATATGAAGTTCGGGAAAAACATTTAATGACTCGGGATGATGATTTGAAGAGAAAAACTCAGCCAAATCTATGGGTTCATCATCCAAAATAATCCCAGCGTCAATATCCTCAATCAAGTGAAAATCAATATTCTCAGACACCTCATCAAAAGCATGGATTTCAATCAATTCAGGTTCTAAGATGGAGGTGTAGAGGTCAAAAGGATTGGGTGTGGTTTCACTTGGCAAGGTCCCTTCACAATCTGGCAAATCAAACACTACAAAGTCGCACAACTCATTAAACATTCTATCTTCAACTGATAATTCATTTGGGACACTTGATAGACTTTCAACACAGGAGTTGTGGTATTCAATTTGAGATGGGTAGGTTTGATTTGGAAGGGTATACAGCTCACTTTCTCCACTCAAATTCTCAGCCTGTCCTACCGCCTCATCATACATTGGAAAATTTGGAGCTAGCTGGAAACTAGCTACCGGGTCAGTAGGTTGTATGAGAGCGGCCATGGACGCATTCAAATCCATCATCTGTTGGCTTGACGCTACCCTAAAGTCTTCCAAGGACTGTTCTAGACTAGACATTGGTTGTGAAGGGGTTTCAGTAAAAGATTCAAAGTTGTTTGGATACTAAAAATTCCCAAAAGGCTGTATAGAAGCAATGTCTAGGGAATGTGCAAAAGTTGGGTAGGACTGGTAGGAATTGAATGGCTGGACAGGAGCAGGATCAACATTTGGATAAGAAGGTAAATGGAATTGTTGATCCCAAGAATTTGAAGTGGTGAAAGGAGTGAAAGATCGGTTACGGGATTGTTCAATACGTTCAGCGATGGACAAAGGACGACTTGCAAAAGTTGTATCAACATTAGTGGGTGGGGGAGGTTGAAAAGGTTGATACAAAGTGGAATGCGGAGGGCAAGTGTTTGTCCTAGACGCGTCTATGCGATCTTTCAATGACATTTTGGGCATGGAGGGGTCGTTCGATGTTCGGCCAAAGCAAGAACCGTAAGAAGTTGTAGGGTTCCTAGGCACCCTAATGAGGTCTCACAAGGCATCGATCATGCCAAATTAAAATTTTACGGTGCCGAGAAACCCTAAACTACGGATCGTTTGCTAGAAAACTAGGCGAAAAAGCTAACTAGTTAACAATTAACTAAGAGATACGGAAATACAACCTTTGTAGATCCGGTGCTCCACCTCCACGGCTCCGCAACGAGGTCCTCTCCGCTGTCCAAATCAAATCCGGGCTCTAGAGTCGGCTTCGTCGGAGAAAAAGGGAGCTAGGTCGTCGATGTCCATGCCGAAGATGATCTACGTCGAGGCATCGCTAGATCAAGCTCACAACTTCACCAAGTCAAGAAACTTGTGAAGTAAACACACTCTACTACTTGGCAAGAGGTAGAGGATGAAGAAATAGGAAGTGGGTAGACTTTAGTTTTGGATTTCTCACTCTTTTCCAACAATCACCATTGATGGAGCTTGGTTTTCTTCACTTGAAGAATGAAGAAGATGAAGAAGAATATTATGATAAGAAATTAGAATAATGAGAAAAGAAAATCATTCTTATCATAATTTAACCATAGTTAGGTGTAGAGAGTCAATCATGGTTATGTGGAATGGTTAAGTTAAGCATGAGACAAAAATGGTTACCTTTATTCAAACCTTCATGAAGATTCATGAACAAAACAAAACTAGCATCCATTTTTCCCTTTTTGCTTTTCCCAAAATGAATAAACAAATAAATAAATAAATGAATAATCAAATAGTAAACCCTAACCATTCCGTTAACCAAGGTTTAATTCTATACACTTAACTAAAAAGGCATGTATCATCAAACATGATACAAGCAAGTGCACAAAATCATATCGCATATGCAATGCGCACATGCGAGTGAGAAAATTCATTTAAAGTGAACCGATACTAGTTAATGTAAAGTAATACATCATATATATAATTATACATTAAATCATTAAATCAACACTTGATTCAATGATCCGGTCATGTCGTACACAACCGACTAGTATACAATGTATCGGCTTATCGAATCAACGCTTGAATCGATAACTAGGTTATATCGCATACAACCATTCGATACATTCATCGCGAGAATGGAATACGGTATCACATACACGCATTATTCTCGGTCCCGCACGTATCTCATATGCGCTCCTATTTCGTTTCGCTTGAGCCAGGAAACCTCTGTGTAGGACTCTAAAGACTCGTCAATACGCCGGCAGCGGATGATGATCATATCAAACACCCACAAGCCACAAGCGGTCTGCTAAACGTAACGGCCACCCGGGTATTGAGCGATCTGAAGATCGACGAGCAAGCCCGCTCACACTCCAGTGAATCCGACCAGTAACACTACCGTACAGTCCGGTCTGATCGTCTGATATGTCGCATATCTCGCCTAGGGGTGGTAAACGTCAGACCCCAATAGCTCGATAAGTCGTGTCGATATGAGGCTCATAACGGGCCGAGAAACTACTGGTAACACTTACCAGCAATTCTCTGAGCAGCCCTGGCCAGGGACTTCCTGTTATAGCCAATCGAACACTGTGCAACATCAACTCCTTATACCGGGAGAGACGAATCCCCTCCTATCGCTCATTGCCTCCATGTGACTCGGGACTGTACCCAAAAACCACCGTTTTGCACGCCCTCTTGGATGTGGTAAGATGGAAATCAAAGCACAGTAGGAACCACACAAGACTCTATGACGATCTCGGGTCAACAGACTACTCTGTACCAGTGTCACCAGAGAACTGCCATCTGACGTGAGGTATAATACCATCTGGGAGTTCTCGGCGAGTCCGTCCAGTGTACCCAGTCTCTACTGAGCACCCGTATATCATCTCTGATGTCAAACACCAATGGATATGGGATTATCCATCGCCCATCTGTATGGGTCGAGAAGGTATACGCTAGTCTACTCTGGTATATCGATGCCCCGTCTCGATACACCCACGACTAGGGACTTTGAAGGATGTACTTATGGACTACCATGTCCCCACTAGTATGATCCACATCACAGTCCAGGTAGTCAAGTACACATCCTAAGGTCTTTACCAACATGTAACAGAGAGACAAACAGTATACACGTTAAGGTAAAGTTCAACCAGATAGCATACTATCATGTCGAGCAAGAAAGTCCTCCCTATATATGTCCTAGCATCCACTACAATATACATCCTATGTACAGTAATGGCCTCTAGGGCATACATATAACTAACAATCTCCCACTAGAACTAGGGCCATCAGATAGCAGTGGTTGCAGTATCTCATACTGAACCATCCCATAAAAGTCTCTCCCTGGGAACAGGCCTTTGTGAGTGGATCCGCTGTGTTGTCCTCTGAGTCTACTCTCCAAACCTCGATCACCCTGGAGATCAACCATCTCCATGATCAAGTGATACTGCCTTAGAATAAGTTTGGATTACTGATGGGACCGGCGTTCCTTGGCATAAGCCACAACTCCATTGTCACACAATGGTAGGAACATAGTTCATCTCATGAACCAATATACACCCAAACAGCCTCTTTGGTAGCATCTTAAGTAGCGATGTATCCTGCCTTTATCGTCTAGTATGTCACGGTATCTAGCTTGGAACTCTTCCAACATACCGTCCCTTTACTGAGGGTAAAGACAATGCCTGCGACTGACATTCAGTCGTCTTTATCATCCTGGAACACTTCCAGTGATTCTCCCCAGGATCAATTGATACTATCTCACTACAACTAGTGAGAATCCCAACATCCAATTAGATCTATCTCATAGATCCAAAATCCAGGATTTAGGAGGCATCACTTTGATCCTATATGGAGAATCATTGTGATAAGCGGAGATTGATCGAGCGTAGCATAGGAAACTCCTTCCCTATCAAGAGTATGTCATCCACGTACTCTACGAGGATCACCACCATACTCCCTACTACCTTTTTGTATATACAAGGTTCATCTACCATTTTGATGATGTCAAACTGTTCGACTAATCCATCAAAACAGATGTTCCAACTCCGCGATGCCTGCTTTATCCTATAAAGCATCTTGCACACGTTTCCGCTGCTCCCACTGTCTACGAAGCCCTCTGGCTGTGTACTTACAGACGCTCTCTTCTAAATCATCATTTAGAAAAGCAGTCAAGACACCCAACCACCAGATATCGCAGTCATGGTATGTAGCCGTGGCAAGTAGGATCTGGATGGACTTAAGCATAGGTACGGGAAAAGGTTTCATCATTATCCACGCCTGGTCAATGACGAAAACCTTTAACAAGTCTAGCTTTGAAAGTTTCAACTTTTCCATGTACACCAAGTAATCTTCTCAAGATCTACTTGCTCCTGATGGGGATTTAACCCTTCAGATATAGCAACTAAAGTCCATACTTTGTCGGTGTATAAGGATTCCATCTCAGATCGATAAACATCCAGCCATTCTTACAGAGTCCTACTCCTGATGGCCAGCTCAAAACTAGTTGGGTCATCATCTCATAAGGCAATCCTCGCTCCCACTGTCATAGAGAAACCGAAGTATCTCTCAGGTGGGTGAGGAACCCTACTAGATCGGCGGAGAGGCTGAGGTTCGTTGGTATCTATTGAATCCTTTGGTTCTGTCAAATCATCTTGTGTAGTTTGCATAGCTGGAACCTTTCCAGTTCTACATAACTGACCTTGCCTCGAGGTTGTCCGGATTTTGTTTTTAGACATAGGCCGGACAACCCCAAATCTTAACTAACTTAAGACATGGGTTCTTCCCATTCCATATCACATATGAAGCGGTAGGCAACTGATTTGATTAGAACCCTATTCAATAGGTATGCAGCTTCTCAAGTGCATAACACCCAAAAGGAAATAGGTAGCTCAGTATTACTCATCATAGAGCACACCTTATCAAATAGGGTGTATCTGCTCTGCCCCGATAAACCATCGTGCTATGGTGTATACGGAGGAGTAATGCTGAGAGAGAATCTCATTCTCCTTTAGAATAGTCCAGTATTTCCGTGCTCAAGTATTCTCCTCCTTGATCTCATCATGGGACATAATACTTATACCCGTATTCTGGTTCTCTACTTCTCGCTTATATTCTGTGAATATCTCAAAAGGTTCGGACTTGTGTTTCAACAGGAACATATGTCTGAATCTTGAGAGATTATCAGAGAATGTAACGAAGTACAAAGAACCGGTCTTGGCATGTGTAGACAGGAGACCTTACATACATCATCATGTATCAGTCCCAAGAGTTTACTAACTCTTTCTCTGTTTCCAGTAAACGGAGCTATGGTCATCTTATCTTTGTGACATGACTGGCGAGTTTCACAAGATGTAAATTCAAACTGATTTAAATATGCATCTATATGTAACTCCAGCTAGTCGGGTCGCATTGATATGACCTAGTCTACAATGCCTCAAGAAGAATTCGTTCAGTTCTGAACTCTTCCTCTTGTGTGTGTTCCGTATACTAAGAACTGTAGTTTGATTTAGAACATCAATGCTTTTAGATAACGTGCCTGAACCGATCAACATTTGATATAGGAAATGTTCAAAACATTATCCAACAATACAAAATTTTATCATTTCTTTACTAATAAAGAGACTGATATGATTTTGTATATCAGGTTCGGTATCTAATAACATTCGTTCAGAATCAATGTATTGGTAATACAGGGTGACAGTGACCAACAGACTTGGCTGCAACACTTGCCCCATTTTCTGTCTCATGAAACTTATCACCCGTTCTCAGTTCTCTACCTTTCTGTAGCCCTATGTAACAGATTACATATCTGGGATCCTGATCTGGTATCACATACCCAGGACGTAGAGGATACAGAGAAACAGTTCTTTGTAACGAACACACCCGAAGATGATGCATCAGCATGCACTCTCTTCGTTTGGGCGGCACGGGAATTCTGGTAATCCCCAATTTCCTGCTCTGTCTTATAACAATTATAAGTTGGAGCGGGACCAACGTTCCCCAGCTCAGTATAACAAGCGGGTTCGGTCAAATATTCTGTATTATTATCTTGATTAAGGCGTGATATGGTCGCTACCAGGAGAGAGAGAGAAGAAAACACTCAGCGTGCGCTCTTGCAAGAATAGATTGGTTATTATTTTATCTAATCAGGATGGTTCCCACTGCTTTTTATCAAATCTTCCTTCAAACCCTAAAAGGAAAGACTAGCCGGGATTAATTACACACTATAAGTTCGCCAATCTTTCAGCCAGGCCAGTGTCGGTACTTTAAGGGAGGTCCCCCGTGCTTTAGCACGAACCTAATTAATGTAAATCTCGTTTTCCCAGAGGCGTAACCTCGTTAACACCTTTCTAGACACCTACTTGATCGGCTAATTGTAATGTATAAAACTCTCCCAGGAGTAACTCTTACTCGCAGCGGGTATCGGGATCCAACTATCTCATAGAAGGTATGCAATCTCATTGCAAATTTCAACACTTGAAATTCCCGATAATATTTTGCCCCTAGCGTCCTATGACCTTGACAGAGGTCAACAAACCATAGGCTGCTAGTCAAGTTCAACCCGTCATTTCCTGATTGAAGTAAATCCACCCGCACGACCCTTGACAGAGGTCAACAAGGTCGCACGACTACCCTAAATCAATCACATCATATGCTTATGCAGATAAGCACTAATCAGCTACCGCACACTACGCCTTGACAGAGGTCAACAAACGCAGCACGAATACTAACCAGTACATATCTGAAATGACGGAGGGCTACGACAGGTTTTTCTGAAAACCTATTGCGTAATGAACTTGATATCGTTGTAGGATCGAATGAATTTTGAAATGGAGTGTTTTTGAGGCTTTTCTAGTTTTGCTAAAGGAGTCACTCCCGGTGAAGGGATCGTCGGTCCTTTCCTCGTCGAATGAGGTGCGGGATATATCATATATATCACTGTGCAAAGCAAAAACTCTTAAAAGCAATCAAAAGACAAACCGAGTGTGTAGCATCTGCCAGTTATTGCTAAAGGAGTCACTCCCGGTGAAGGGATCTCGGTCCTTTTCTCATCGAATAAGGTGCAGGATATATCACATATACCGCTGTGCAAAGCAAGAACTGTAGCTACCTGTTTTATTTTGAAATTCGATTCTACAACATCTTAGGTTTCTTATCTTTCATTAATCACATTAATGAAGTCCCATCATTTAAATACCTAAACATCACAGATAGATATGACGTACACTTATGCCATCCGCATTCGCCTCGATGTCCCCTCGTGCACCGTTAGGTTAGGTAACTAACGACAGAGCAGGGCAGGGCTAGCGCGGGTGTAAAACATAAGTAACGTCTATATAATATATCATATATACTATATATTATATCCATCACAGAAACACATCACAGATATCGCAGCAGAATAAACATATGAAATATTGGATATACTAGGACGTCCGTGTTTTCAATACGAGCCAGTATAAAACACGGATTCCATGGTCATGATGAATAGCCAAACCCACACCCCTAGACCCCTACGAGAGCGGCAAGCAACCCTACCAATTCTAGAGTTAGGAGACCCGGACTCGACTCCTCGAGTTGGTCTCCCACTGGACTCCAGAACCCGGTTACTTGTGCTCCCCTCCTTGGGTCTATCCTAGTGCGGAAAAGTAAATAATATACAAGAGGTGACAACTTCCGCAACCTGGAAGCGCCCCAAATAAAAGAATATTACATACAAGTTTTTACATGAATGAAAATGAAAAACACTCATCTCACATAAAAACTCCCGGCTATTCAAACAGGACGATCCAATATAACATATCCAGCAACACATAACATCACATGTCATCAACGTAAGTAAATATGCGCATCCCAATTGTCGTTGACATATAGCAACGAAACCGGCGATATCACATATTACACTTACGGTCACAGAAAAGAAAGGGTAAAACTACAACAGTTGGAATCCGCAATCTGCATAGACATCGCATGCCTAATCAAATGAATACCTTAGACATCACATGCCTAACAATTATAAACCCCGCATTTTAGTCTCATTATCGAAAACACTTTTCAATATCAAGTCGGGCAATTCAACAGGATTCCCGAAAATACTGATCGAATGCTCGTCGCAAACTTTAGTAGGCGGCCGCACCCCCGATACCGCCGACGAAGTGCACCAAGGCGGAACACCGCTGCCGCGAGCACCCGAACGGATGCTTTCGGCGACGGGGTTCTCCTACAGTCACTTGGTCGGGGCTATGGAGTGAGGCTGTCTATTAAGTTTACCCGGCGAATATCCGCGTACGCTACGTGATTGCGACGGACTTTTGATCACATCAAAATTCCGTGGCAACCGATCAAGTGAGACTAAACTGCTATGTTTATAACATTCATTCAGTTATCTCATAACTTTTTGTGAATTCCAATTATTGTATCCCATTCCAGATTAATAGAAAATGTTAAACTTTCCGATCGAACATTCTAACACCCAAGTTTTCCCGATACAGATCAACACATGAAACTAGTCTAACAACATTCAGTTCGTACCTCAGTACCAACGGTCCAGCCGTAGAAGGGTCAAGCCAACGCCTCACATGTGGCACGCCGTACTGCCCCAAACCCGAAGGTTCAAAGGGCAGTTCAAGACGGTCACATAATCGAGTTAAGGTTTGTTGTCTTCTAGAGGGACCATCGCGTTACTTGCACTACTTAGAACGTCGTTAAACTACGGAAAAATCCAACACTTGGAAATTTCCCGACAGGGAAAAAATTGGGTATTTATATCCGGTCGAACTTTTTAACATATTCTAAAATTTATCCGGAAAGCCAAATAGACAAAATTTGATACCCCGATCGAAACACCGAATCCCCAAAACAACTGCAGAAAATTCAACTCTTGAATAATTTTTAAAAATACCCAGAGAACTCAGAAGCTGAAACAATGAATTACTGTGTAACAAGTTAGGGCTGACGTCATAAATCCGCCGCGGAACCGCCGCATAAGCTAAGCTTATGCCGCGGTTCCGCCGCCAAAATCACTGTTCATGAAACAAAATTTCCAGCGTAATTCTTAGAATTTCCTGCTGAGTTCTCTGCATATTTTTAATTTGGAAAAATCCACGTTTTCAGAAAAAGTACAGAGAGCAATTTTCCGGGTTAAGTTTTGGTTCGATCGGACTTCAAATTCCTTCTGGACTTCGCCTAAGGCTCTAGCTAGGCTCTGATACCACTGTAGGGTTCCTAGGCACCCTAATGAGGTCTCACAAGGCATCGATCATGCCAAATTAAAATTTTACGGTGCCGAGAAACCCTAAACTACGGATCGTTTGCTAGAAAACTAGGCGAAAAAGCTAACTAGTTAACAATTAACTAAGAGATACGGAAATACAACCTTTGTAGATCCGGTGCTCCACCTCCACGGCTCCGCAACGAGGTCCTCTCCGCTGTCCAAATCAAATCCGGGCTCTAGAGTCGGCTTCGTCGGAGAAAAAGGGAGCTAGGTCGTCGATGTCCATGCCGAAGATGATCTACGTCGAGGCATCGCTAGATCAAGCTCACAACTTCACCAAGTCAAGAAACTTGTGAAGTAAACACACTCTACTACTTGGCAAGAGGTAGAGGATGAAGAAATAGGATGTGGATAGACTTTAGTTTTGGATTTCTCACTCTTTTCCAACAATCACCATTGATGGAGCTTGGTTTTCTTCACTTGAAGAATGAAGAAGATGAAGAAGAATATTATGATAAGAAATTAGAATAATGAGAAAAGAAATTCTTTCTTATCATAATTTAACCATAGTTAGGTGTAGAGAGTCAATCATGGTTATGTGGAATGGTTAAGTTAAGCATGAGACAAAAATGGTTACCTTTATTCAAACCTTCATGAAGATTCATGAACAAAACAAAACTAGCATCCATTTTTCCCTTTTTGCTTTTCCCAAAATGAATAAACAAATAAATAAATAAATGAATAATCAAATAGTAAACCCTAACCATTCCATTAACCAAGGTTTAATTCTATACACTTAACTAAAAAGGCATGTATCATCAAACATGATACAAGCAAGTGCACAAAATCATATCGCATATGCAATGCGCACATGCGAGTGAGAAAATCCATTTAAAGTGAACCGATACTAGTTAATGTAAAGTAATACATCATATATATAATTATACATTAAATCATTAAATCAACACTTGATTCAATGATCCGGTCATGTCGTACACAACCGACTAGTATACAATGTATCGGCTTATCGAATCAACGCTTGAATCGATAACTAGGTTATATCGCATACAACCATTCAATACATTCATCGCGAGAATGGAATACGGTATCACATACACGCATTATTATCGGTCCCGCACATATCTCATATGCGCTCCTATTTCGTTTCGCTTGAGCCAGGAAACCTCTGTGAAGGACTCTAAAGACTTGTCAATACGCCGGCAGCGGATGATGATCATATCAAACACCCACAAGCCGCAAGCGGTCTGCTAAACGTAACGGCCACCCGGGTATTGAGCGATCTGAAGATCGACGAGCAAGCCCGCTCACACTCCAGTGAATCCGACCAGTAACACTACCGTACAGTCCGGTCTGATCGTTTGATATGTCGCATATCTCGCCTAGGGGTGGTAAACGTCAGACCCCAATAGCTCGATAAGTCGTGTCGATATGAGGCTCATAACGGGTCGAGAAACTACTGGTAACACTTACCAGCAATTCTCTGAGCAGCCCTGGCCAGGGACTTCCTGTTATAGCCAATCGAACATTGTGCAACATCAACTCCCTATACCGGGAGAGACGAATCCCCTCCTATCGCCCATTGCCTCCATGTGACTCGGGACTGTACCCAAAAACCACCGTTTTGCACGCCCTCTTGGACGTGGTAAGATGGAAATCAAAGCACAGTGGGAACCACACAAGACTCTATGAGGATCTCGGGTCAACAGACTACTCTGTACCAGTGTCACCAGAGAACTGCCATCTGACGTGAGGTATAATACCATCTGGGAGTTCTCGGCGAGTCCGTCCAGTGTACCCAGTCTCTACTGAGCACCCGTATATCATCTCTGATGTCAAACACCAATGGATATGGGATCATCCATCGCCCATCTGTATGGGTCGAGAAGGTATACGCTAGTCTACTCTGGTATATCGATGCCCCGTCTCGATACACCCACGACTAGGGACTTTGAAGGATGTACTTATGGACTACCATGTCCCCACTAGTATGATCCGCATCACAGTCCAGGTAGTCAAGTACACATCCTAAGGGCTTTACCAACATGTAACAGAGAGACAAACAGTATACACGTTAAGGTAAAGTTCAACCAGATAGCATACTATCATGTCGAGCAAGAAAGTCCTCCCTATATATGTCCTAGCATCCACTACAATATACATCCTATGTACAGTAATGGCCTCTAGGGCATACATATAACTAACATAAGTAATGTCTGGTTGTGGGTACCAAAGTTCGGCAAGAGTTTTGCGAGGTGGAGTACCCATGATATGAAGAGAGAAGGAAAGAAAGGCAGAGAAAAGGAGGGGAAAAGAATGTGGATATTTTTTTTTAGTTTATATATTAACAGAAGAATGAAATATACACACAAAAAGAATATTGACAAAAACAATCACGACACAAAAATACCACACACCTAATCGTTCTAGGGTTCACCTAGGTCAACTAGACCTGCTCCAGAACTTGATTGTCGAAGTAAAACTGTGTCGAGAAACGGGCTCAAGATACACTGATCACGAGGCCAGGTAAGTGCAGAGATAAGGGGAGGTTTTCCAACGCTTTCGCGAAGTTCCTTAATTAAATAACCCTTTCTCTTTTGGCGGTTTCGCCGTTAACACTTTCCTAGACACCCCGTAAACAATATACCGTTAAGCAAGGTTCTAAACACAGTTAACTTCTCCTAGTGAGCGCGAAGTCCTTAAGGCTTAAAGTCTAGTTTCTTTTAAATTTTGTGCGGGTAAACGTTATGCTCAAGTTCGTGATTTGTGGGCCACGGAAAAGGTGATGAAATCCTTTACCGTATGTTGTGGGGTTCGCTTGCCCTTAAGTCCGTATTAATGTATGCAATGCACAATTCAAAAAAAATTCTATAAAGAATCAAACAATCATTTTTTAGTTTAAGCACGGCACTGCAACAAATACGGGTTAGTCAATTTTTAGCGTTTGCTAGCGAACTTGCAAAGAATCCTGCAAACAATAGTATATTGGAAGCGTCGGATTTGAGAAGAAGGTGTTAGTAAAGTACGTACCGTTAAGTTTTTGGGTTAGGAAACCCCCGTTGAATCAAATCCGGTAAGCTTGAAAAGTTCGCTTGCACGGGTCAAACTACCCGGATCTTTGGCACTGCACTTTGCAATCACCTTAACTTTGAATGTACACTTTGCTCCCCACAATTGCAGTTTGCAAATACGCAAAAATCTGCACACTTGCCCACAAAAATGATCAAAAAAAACAAAAAGATTTTTTTTAATAAATATATACAAAAAGAATATTAACCCGAATAACAAGAAAGAAAATACGCTACTGTCTCCCCGGCAACGGCGCCATTTGATTGAAAGAATTAAAGTTAACCGCAATCAAGACGGTGTCGCTATGCAGCTAGCCGGTTGAGCACGGGTCGATCCACAGGGAGATGGTTGTATGTCCTTTCTTGTTTTAGACGAGTCAATAAAGAATTTGTATGAGTTTGTTCGATTCTAACCTATGTGTATTATTTGCAAGTATAAAGTTGTTAAGAAAAAGATACGAGATTGTAAGCTAAAGAAATCCGTACTCAAAACCTTTGAGCCGAGTCTTGACCAATTGAAGCTAGAGCAATCGGCAACAACGTGGATTAGGAGATTTAACCGCGGTATTCGTGGAATCCGGCTTATTTACCCTTGTCCTTCCGTTCTTGTCTCTTGCTTTCGCCTCCGTCCAAACCGAACGCAATCGGTCGCGGTTAGGAATCACCGTTACCTTGTTAGGGTAGGGTGCCTAACGGAGCGCTTGATTATCGTTTGGGCGGAGTTCAATGGAAAATAACGGGAAAAGGAAATGAGCAAAGAAACGTTAACTTACAATATCGTATTGATTCTTAATAACAACAATAATTACAACCATTCACAAAAAGAACAAAAAAAAGAGCAAAAGAAAAGAAAAGATTACAAGTAAGTAAAGGTATGGAATTTAAGTGCATGAAAGTAAAGCAAGGTAATAAAAAGCAAGAAATAAATAAGCAAGAAAAAGAACTAGAAACTAGAACTCAAGACAAGCATGGGATCAATAGCCAACCCTTAAACTTGCAAGCTCAATCAAGAGGTTGCAAGATCAAGAGAAGGGTAAAGAACTCATGTGAAATGAAGCACTAATTCCATAAGAAGATACAACCCTTGAAATCAATAACAAACCCTTAAACTTTCAAGCTCAATGAAGAGGTTGAAAGATCAAGAGAAAGCAAGGATCTCAAGGGGAAGTTAAACTAACAAGAAAGATACAAAAACCCTCATCTTCATTAACATCCACTCAATGCTCTCACTACATTTCCATGGAGGAAGAATGAAGAAGAAGAAGAAGACTACACTAAAACCTACAAAAGAGGCACAAAGAATGAACACCAAATTGGACCCTTGGCTTAGCTCAGTTCTGGAGTATTTATAGGCAGGGATCTGGAAATCTAGGGCAACATTCAGAACCTATGGGAAGTTACAAAAAAGCCCCTAAAAGATGACACGCTGAAGCCACAGTACGGCCGCGTTTCCACGGCCAATACCCCCTATTGGCCGCGGATCCGCGGCCGTATAGGGGATTTGGGTCCTCGGTTTTTGGGTGATCTCCTGGTTGACTTTTTCCTCGTGTTTGAAAACTTCAAACTGCACAAAATCTTCCAGAATATCTTCAGAATTCATAGTCCAAGATTGCTATCTTTTTCTTTACTTTTGACTTTATCTCCCTCGAGCTCCGCGCACCCATTGATTCTTGTGCAGCCCCCCTCGTGCTCTATGCTTGTCCGAGACACGAATGACCACTGTCATATGTCTTGTCTCTGGAACTGATACTCGGCACTGGACGGATATGGATGACCGGAACCCGGCTTTTATCTGCTGTGACAGATGTTCTGTATTTGGTGTAACTGTGGAGATTTTGTCTTGATTTGCAATATTTGGACTGGAAACCTGTACTCTGTAAATATGTAACAAACACGGATTAAAAGCACCTACCTATAAACACACGAGCATAAGAATGGGCGGTATAAAATGCAGTATTCTGTTATGAACACCTGGCACTTACCTGGCCGCAATTGGCGGTGAAGAGGCGGTTTGAGGTCCTATTTCTAACCCTTTGGAACAGTTAGGAGCTGTCTAGCTGACCTAGGTGGACCTAGATCTAGGCCTGATTGTGCATTTTTGGTTGATCGAAAGTGTGTCTTAGCTCTTTTCTCGAAAATCTTTTTGCAAACAGTTCTAAATAAAGAGAAAAAGGAAAAGGGAAAAAAAAATTTAAAAAAAAACTTGCAACTTTTGTTGCTAAGAAATCCTTGCACCACCCAACCTTCTTTCTTTTCCCCTTTCTTCTATCATGTGTACCCCACATCATAAATCACTTTCCGAACTTTGGTATCCTAAACCTAACTTTGCCTCGTACGTCAATTATTTCGGTCGATTTAAGGAAGATCCCTCCGTGCCTAAAATTTCATTGAAAGATCAAATAGAAGAGTCTAGGAGAAACAGTTCGACTTTACAACCCACTTTGTGTAAACCAAGTCAACTTTCACCATCTTCATACGTTGATACCACCTTTTCAAGTCCTGCTGTAACTCCTAAACCGATGTCCATTGCTGAGTATATTGCTCAATCTCGTAGCCGATCTTTCACTCCTCTCCACACATCCAGTTATAGGGATCAACAAGTCCATTCACCTTTTTATCCACATGTTGACCCTACTCCTGTCCAACCATCCACTTCCTACCAGTCCTACCCGACTTTCCCACCGTCACTAGTCACTGTTTCTTCACAGCCTTTTGGGAGTTTCACGTATCCAAACAATTTCGAATCTTTTACCGAAACTCCTCCACAACCCATGTCTAGTTTGGAACAGTCGTTGGAGGCATACATTGCAGCAACAAACAAAATGATTAGGAATGTGGATGCGTCCGTGGCCGCCCTTATGCAACCTAGTGAACCGTTAGCTAGTTTCCCACTAGCTCCAAATTTTTCAATGTATAAGGAGGCGGTTGGACAGAGTGAGAATGTGAGAGGATTTCCAAATCAGACCTACCCATACCCAATTGAATCCAACAACTCCAATTTTCAAACATGTGTCCAAAATAACGAGTTGTGTGACTTTGTAGTTCTTGATTTGCCAGATTATGAAGAACCCCTTTCGAGTGAAACCACACCTAATCCGTTTGACCTTTACACCTCCACTCTAGAACCTACATTGATAAATATCCATGCTTTTGATGAGGTGTCAGAAAATATTGATTTTCACTTGATTGAGGATATAGACGCCGGGAATATTTCGGATGATGGACTTGTCGATTTGATTGAAATTTTATGTCCAATTCATCATCCCGAGTCATTAATTGTTTCTCCCAAACTTTATATGCGTCTTGATTTTGATGATAATGGCATGGATGAGCTAAATATTGAGGAAAATTATGAGGATAGTATTGAGGAGAGTATTGAGGATAATATTGAGGTTGAACCATTTTTGTTTGATGTGTCGGATTTTCCAATTCATCCTCTTGAACCTTTAACTAAATCACCGTCCCTCCTTTCCATCGTTCCGTCCACGCCTAATATCAAGCTTGAAGACTGTGAGCTTGAAAATTTTTCCTTTGAATCTGACACAATTCTCACAGCCGATAACACGTACGAGTGTTTCAATTTTTCGGACGATGTTGATGACTCACCGTCCGAGTTTGAGTCCTTTACATTTTCAGATGAGTTAGTCGAACCATCAGACTCGGTTGCTTACAGTTGTTTCGAACCATTGATGGAATCCTTCAAGTTCGAGACAGATTACTTAGGTGAGAATAACACTATCCCTAATTCACTCCCTTTCGTCCTTCCTATCGTTCCGACCGTAGAAGAGACCGTTACGCTTTTATCTCCAATACCAAGTTCGGCGTACCCATGCTTTCTTGCAAATCTTGAGGGATTTGAACCCATTTTTCGACGGGTTGATAGGTTATCACAATCGCTTTTAACACATCGGTCATCACAAATTGCGCTAATTTATTCACTCGATTTACACGCTCAAGATCTTACTCCACTTGTTTCTCTTTTCCGCCATTCTTCTCCCCCACCGAGACCGTATCCCGTTTCTACCTCCACACGGTCTCGTGTGCTTCTCATCTCTTTTCTTTCCACTCCATTCTTTCACCAACTCGACCATTACCCCGATAAGATTTTTGAATGGTTGGTGCTAATCTTTGGCTTATGTAAGGCCAAGCTTAAGTTTGGTAGGAACCTTGTTGTATATATAATTTTGTTTTTCTTTTAACAATAAAAATAAAAAATAAAAATATATTTTATTATTATAAATAAATAAATAGGGGAGTGCCGATAATTCTCAACCCTCTTGGTGTAGCATGACAGTGAGGACACTGTCAAGTTCAAGTTTGGGGGTATGCTCGGTACGTCTTCTTCCTTCGCATTCATATGCATATTTTTGCATTTGCATATTTATTTGAAAACCTATAAAAATTGAAAAAATCATAAAAATTAATGTATTCAATTTTGGCCATATTTGATTTGAGTTTGACAAATAGGTTAACTGGCTAGGAACAACTAGATCTTAGACTTAGTAAATTAAAAACCCTAAAAATAACCTTCTTTAGAGTTTAACGGTAGAAAATGTATGTCTTTGTAGTTTATTTAGAAATAGGCAAATTTTGAGTTCACTTCTTGGGCTAAGTTAAAACAAAGGAAAAGTATTGATATTTTTATTAGAGTATGAGTTTGAAAAATAATTCCTAGCTTAAGTCTAGATTCTGAAAATGTATACCCTACAATTTGCATAATCACGCACCTTGAAACTTGGAATAGTAGAAGATACCTTGAAATGCTCTTGTCTAAAGTCCTTAGTACGAAGAAAATAAAAGAAAAAAAAGTGAATAAAGAAAAAAAAATGAACACTGGTTTTTGTGATTACTTAAGGCTGTAAAAATAGAAAAATATTTAGCGAGGGTGCTTCATCACCTAGTGCCTTAGACCAACTGGTTTGGGAGTCACTGCTAAAAGCCTTGGGTATTGCAAGACTAGGAATTACGCTTTAAAGTGCAAACATATCTTGTATTCGGTTGTTGGTACCTCAAGAAGTATTAACGGTCGCATGAAAGATGTGTAAGCAAAATTCAATTAAAAATTCACCTACTAATAAATACTTTGGACAACGGACAAGGGTATGATTGCTTGATTTGAATTTCTAGGTGTAGGGGTGATTTATACACACACGTGGGGATATGTGATTGGAGTTTAGATGAGAAAAAGGAGTGAAGAATAGAACTTGTATCTTTAGTAGAGTTGATAGAAATTCTTAAGTGGAGATGGAACCCTAGAAGGAAAACTTAAGAGATGCCGAAAGCTAAGTAAGTCTATAGAACATATATAATCTTAAGTTAGATGATGAGGAAGTGTGAAGAATATGGGTGGATAATTTGCAAGTCAAAGATAATAGAGTTCCTTGTTAGAAACCCTAATTGGAGAATTAAAGTCGAAGAAGCCAAATTGATAGGATTTTGTGGGTAGTATCCGCTGAAAACCCTCAGGAGACAACACTCCTCCTACTAGGGACACCTAGAGGTTTAACGGCTTATTGCACGATCTCAGTGCAATCGCGTTTCCCTGCGAAAGTGCGGTTAGGTTTTTGTCGAGAATAAAAAAATAAGTTTGCTCGAGGACGAGCAAAAGATAAGTTTGGGGGTATTTGTTCACACCATAATATTGTATTATTATATTCCCCATTCTTATTCGTTTTATAAATAAACAGGTGCTTTTGACGCATGTCTGCTATATATTACAGGTTACAGGTTCTTGGACAGATAACAGTGAAAACGATGAAAAGACGATGCAAAAGTGGACTTTGACCAACAAACAGAAGACTCTTGATCAAGCCTACATCAAAGATAAAATTCACAAAGTATAAGGCAATGCAAGGTCCAAGATTACAAAGCGAACGGTTAAAAGTCCACCGCAATTATTCACTGGAGATCTAGAAGAAACATAGAAGCTATTTTAATAAAAGAACCAAATAATAAGGAAGCCCAAAGACAGAAGAGCTAACAAAGGAAATTTCAAGGCCCAATACTTCCTTTTAAAGAGACAGTGACATAAAATTTTACCAAAGCTTGGAGTCTACTTTGACTAGGTCTTCCTAAGGATATTTTGGTAAATGTAGACATGCGGATCAATTGTAACCTAGGGTTTCCTATCCTCTATAAATAGGAACTCTAAATCATTGTATTAGCCATGCCTCCCTATGCCTCTTTCTATTAATAAAATTTAGAAATCTTTTGGAGAGCATCGATGGCTCTTTTCATTTCATGAATTCAGATCCGACAAGTCTTGTGTTGATGTTTGGAGAGAGCCATCTGTAAAGTAAGTAGGTAATTTCAGTTCTTGCCCTAGGTAATTTTTCATTCTCTGCCCTAGATTAAATTTAATTCCTTGCCCTAGTTAGATAGTTAATTCTTTAATTCAATTGCCCTAGATTAATTTAGTTTTTAGATTTAATTAATCAATCTAGATCCCATCGGAATTAACTCGTAAGAGCGATTAGGAAATTCACAACATCCCTGTGGACCGACCCGTACTCACCGGCTAGCTACATGCGACGCCGTTCTTGATTGCGGTAATAGATAGTTTTTGAGATCAATCATCTGCTGCCACCACTATTTAAACCCCTCCTTCAGACGGTTCAAGTAAGTCTTTTTCTCCCCACTAAGCCGTTACTCTGCTCGGATATCCGGTCAATCTTGATCGTCGGAGGGTCCTCGGTGGTACAACCATCCCGGGACTTCCTTGCAGGTAGCTTGGCCATAACAACCTCAAACCCATTGATATCCACACCCTTCAGGAGCCAGCCTCTAACTCTAATCTCAGCCGTCCATCGTCGCCAACAGCAGATTTACGGAAGGTAACATCTTGACGTGATCCGACATCCGTCAGCTGGCGCCGTCTGTGGGAACTCCTTGATTCCACTCAACAAAGTTCATCTTTCGATCTCAACTCAATGGAGAGGATCGCCTCGACGATCCAAGCGCTAGCCGCCGCCTCCCCCACAACGGAAGTGCGGACGAATCTCCTCCCCCGTACACCATTAACGCCCTAGCCGTCCGTATAGATCGACTCGCGTCCGTCGTGGATGCGCTCGTCCGAGTCCAAACGGCAGGGCAAGCTCCCCAGGTCGCCTCTCCCCTGTCTCGGGATCGGGACCCCTACAGAGGGAGAGAAGACTCTCTCGCGTCGGCACTGCCGACCACCGCCTTGCTGCCTCCCACGACCGTAGATCTCCCGGGCTAACACATTCTATGACCCGCTGGGCGCCCCACAGTTCAACACCGAGGTCCATCGCCAGAGCGCCTCGCCCCGAGCCCCATCGTGCCCCTGTCCCTCCTAAGGAGGTGAAGGTCAGGTCATCTGCGCCCAGGCATGACCGACACCCCCTCCCTCTATGGGGTCGCACGGACGGGACTCGTCACGGCAGCTCGAAGACTATCTCGCCAGGGGATCTAAGGAACCTCCTTGAAAGGAACTGGGGCCGCGGCCAGACACAGGTCTCCAACAACAGAGGCCAAAGATCAGAATGTGCCGAATCGTCAGGATAGCACGGCCGACTTGAAGCCCTCACCAAGAGGCACCGGGAAGCAACCCTACTCAGCCCGTCCTTAGCAAGCCTCTTAACGGCCCCTCCCATGCTAAGGATCAAAGCCCTCGCCAAGAGGCACTGGGAAGCATCCCTGCTCGGCCCGTCCTTAAGGATCAAAGCCCTCGCCAAGAGGCAACCGGGCTCGCTCTTGCTCGGTCCATCTTTAGCAGGCCTCTTACGGCCCTTCCCGTGCTAAGGATCAAAGCCCTCACCCAGAGGCAACTGGGCTCGCCCTTGCTCGGTTATCCCTGGCCGGTAGTTCACCACCTCATGACGCCGGGATCAAAGCCTTCACCAAGAGGCAACCGGGCTCGCCCTTTCTCGGTTATCCCTGGCTAGCAGTTCACTAGCCCACAACGCCAGGGATCTAAGCCCTCGCCAAGAGGCACCGGGCAGTAACCCTACTCGGCCCGTCCTTAAGGATCAAAGCCTTCTCCAAGAGGCACCGGGAAGCATCCCTGCTCGGCCCGTCCTAAAGAATCAAAGCCCTCGCCAAGAGGCAATCAGGCTCGCCCGTGCTCGGTCCATCCTTAGCAGGCCTCTTACGGCCCCTCTCGCGCTAACGATCAAAGCCCTCACCCAGAGGCAACCGAGCTCGCCCTTGATCGGTTATCCCTGGCTGGTAGTTCACTACCCCATGATGCCAGGGATCAAAGCCCTCACCAAGAGGCAACCGGGCTCGCCCTTGCTCGGTTATCCCTGGCAGGTAGTTCACTACCCCACAACGCCAGGGATCGAGCCCTCACCAAAAGGCAGCCGAGCAGCTTGTTAGTTATGTATATGCCCTAGAGGCCATTGTTGTACATTTGATGTATTATAATGGATTCTTGGATATATATAAAGATGACTTTCTTGCTCGACATGATAGTATGCTATCTGGTTTCACTTTGTCTTAAAATGTTGACTTGTATTGGTTTACTGTCCTGCTCTCACATGTTGATAAAGCCCTTAGGATATGTACTCGACAACTAGGACTATGATGTAGATCATACTAGTGGGGCCAGGGTAGTTCATGAGTACATCCTATAACTGTTCCTAGTCGAGGGTGTATCGAGACAGGGCATCGATACTCCAGAGTAGTCTAGCATATACGCATCTTGACCCATTTGATGGGCGGTGGATGATCCTATATCCATCTAGTGTGGTGACACCAAAGATGGTGTACGGGTGCTCAGTGGAGACTAGGTACACTGAACGGACTCGCCGAGAACTCCTAGATGGTATTATACCTATCGTCATATAGCAGTTCTCCGGTGACACTGGTACAGGTTAGTCTGTAGACCCGAGATCGTCATAGAGTCTTGTGTGATTCCTACTGTGCTTTGATTTCACGAAAACGTGCAAAACGGTGGCTTTTGGGTACATTCCTGAATCACATGGAGGCAATGAGTGATAGGAGGGGTTTCATCTCTCCCGGTATTGAGAGTTAATATAGCGCTGCAATCGATTGGCTCTAACTGAAAGTCCCTGGTCAGGGCTGCTATGGAGACCTACTAGTAAGTGTTATCAGTAGTTTCTCGACCCGTTACGAGGCTTACATCGACACGACATATCGGTTACTGGGGTCTGACGTTTACCTGTAAGTTTGCTAGGCACACGCACAAGGGTCTATAAGGCATCAACCATGCCCGATTTAAAATTTAGCAGTGCCGAACAACCCTAAACCAAGATCATAGACTAGAGATTAGGCGAAACAAAGCATGTTAAACACTTTAACATCTAAGAGTTTGGGATTACAACCTTTGTAGTCCGGTCTTTCACCTCATAAGCTCCGTGTTGTGGTACCTTCACTGCGATCATCAAGTTCCGGACTCTCGAGAGGCTCCACGAAGAGAAAGATGCAAGCTTGCTTCCGATCTTCGATAACAAAGATGATCTACCTTGAAGTTTCATTAACACAAGCTCTCACTCACTAAATGAAGTGAACACCCTAATCTAAATGGCTAGGATAGATTAGGATGATGAAGTAGGATTTTAGATCTCATTTGTTTTCTTTAACTCACTCATTTTCATCACTAATGAAAAAGCTAGAAAGCTTTTCCATTAAGAACTTAAGGAAGAAGAAGAATAATCTTTTTGTGATGAATAATGAAAACTCTAGTGTGGTTAGAATTACAACTATGGGTTAAGTATGAAGACTTAACCCATATAGAGATTTAACTAGGGTAAAGGTTTGGGTTGGGCTAAGAAAATATCTATGCAAAATATCCAAGTCAAAGTCAAAGCTTCTTGAAAGCTTCATGAAGACTTAACCCTAATCCAAACCCTAACTTCAATTAAACTCCACAAAACATGTTGCATTTATAACCATAACATGTTACAATATTATATATCATATATATAATATTTATTGTAACAAAATAAAATAATACTATTAACATATATCACATATATATCAATGTATTACCCGAGTGAGAAAACGAATCTTTAAGTGCGCTTATATTAGTTAATGTAATTTAATATATCAAATATATAATTATACATTAAATTATCGAATCAACAGTTGATCCGATAATCCGCCTATTTTACAAATAACCGACTAATATAATCAGTATCAGTTCATCTAATCAACACTTGATCCGATGACCCGGCTATATCGCATATACCCGGCCGATATCTCATATCGTGAGAATCTAATACGGTATCACATACACGTATTGATCTCAGTCCCACACATATCACATATGTGCTCCTACTCCGTTTTGCCTGAGCCAAGAAACCTCTGTGTAGGACTCTAAAGAATCGTCAATACGCCGACAGTAGGTGATGATCATATCAAACACCCACAAGCTGCAAGAGGTCAGCTAAACGCAACAGCCACCCAGGTATTGAGTGCTCAGAAGATCAACAAGCAAGCCAGTACATTCTCCTATGAATCCAGTCAGTAACACTCCCGTACAGTCCGGTCTCTTCGTCTGATATGTCGCATATCTCGCCTAGGGGTGGTATACGTCAGGCCCCAGTAGCTTGATAAGTCGTGTCGATATGAGGTTTATAACAGTTCGAGAAACTACTGATAACACTTACCGGTAGATCTCAGTAACCCTGGCCAGGGATTTCCAGTTATAGCCAATCGAACACAGCACAACATCAATTCCCTATACCGGGAGAGACGAATCCCCTCCCATCGCTCATTGCCTCCATGTGATTCGGGACTGTACCCAAAAGCCACCGTTTTGCATGCCCTCTTGGACGTGGTATGATGGAAATCAAAGCACAGTGGGAATCACACAAGACTCTATGACGATCTCGGGTCTACAGACTACTCTGTACCAGTGTCACCACAGAACTGCCATCTGACGTGAGGTATAATACCATCTCGGAGTTCTCGGCGAGTCCGTCCAGCGTACCTAGTCTCTACTGAGCACCCGTATACCTTCTCTGATGTCCAACACCAATGGATATGGGATCATCCATCGTCCATCATATGGGTCAAGAAGCGCATACGCTAGTCTACACTGGAGTATCGATGCCCTGTCTCGGTACTCCCACGACTAGGAACATTTGAAGGATGTACTTGGCGACTACACTGTCCCCACTAGTATGATCCACATCATAGTCCTTGTAGTCAAGTACTCATTCTAAGGGCTTTATCAACATGTAACAAAGAGACAATCAGAGTACACGTTAAGATAAAGGGCAACCAGATAGCATACTATCATGTAGAGCAAGAAAGTCCTCCCTATATATGTCCAAGCATCCACTACAATATACATCATATATACAGTAATGGCCTTTCGGGCATACATATAACTAACAATCTCCCACTTGCACTAGGGCCATCTGTTATGGTATCACATACCCAACAATTAGTTGTGGTTGAAGTGTCTCATACTCAACCATCCCATAAAAGTCTTTACTGGGAAAAAGGCCTTTGTGAGTGGATCCGCGCTGTTGTCCTCTGTGTCTACTCTCCTAACCTCGATTTCCCTGGAAATCAACCATCTCCATGATCAGGTGATACTGCCTAAGAATTATATCTGGATTTTTGATGGGACGGGGGTTGCTAGGCATAAGCCAAAACTCCATTGTCACACAATGGATGGAACGAAGTTCATCTCATGAACTTATATATATCCAGACTGCCTCTTTGGTAATATCTTTGGTAACGATGTATCTTGCCTTTAATCGTCTAGTAAGTCACGGTATCTAGCTTGGAACTCTTCCAACATACCGTCCCTCCACTGAGGGTAAAAGACAATGCCTGAGATTGACATTCAGTCGTCCTTATCATCCTGGAATCTTTCCAGTGATTCTCCCCAGGATCGATTGATACCATCTCACTACAACTAGTGAGAATCCTAACATCCAATTAGATCTATCTCATAGATATAAAACCTAGGATTTAGGAGGTATTACCTTGATCCTATATGGAGAATCCTTGTGATAAGCGGAGATTGACCGAGCGTAGAATAGGAAACTCCTTTCCCTATCAAGAGTATGTCATCCACGTACTCTACGAGGATCACCACCATACTCCCTACTACCTTTTTGTATATACACGGTGTTAGTTGTATGTATGCCCTAGAGGCCAGTATTGTACAGATGATGTATATTATATTGGATGCTTGGACATATATAGAGATGACTTTCTTGCTCGATATGATAGTATGCTATCTGGTTACTCTTTATCTTAACATGTACACTAGTCTCTTTATACTGTCTTATAGTTACATGTTGGTAAAGACCTTAGGATTTGTACTTGACTACCTGGACTATGATGCAGATCATACTAGTGGGGACATGGTAGTCCATAAGTACATCCTTCAAGGTCCCTAGTCATGGGTGTATCGAGACGGGGCATCGATATACCAGAGTAGACTAGCGTATACGCTTCTCGACCCATGAGATGGGCGATGGATGATCCCATATCCATTGGTGTTTGACATCAGAGATGGTATACGGGTGCTCAGTGGAGACTGGGTACACTGGACGGACTCGCCGAGAACTCCCAGATGGTATTATACCTCACGTCAGATGGCAGTCCTCAGGTGACACTTGTACATGTTAGTCTGTAGACCCGAGATCGTCATAGAGTCTTGTGTGATTCCCACTGTGCTTTGATCTCCACCTTACCACGTCCATGAGGGCGTGCAAAACGGTAGTCTTTGGGTACAGTCCCGAGTCACATGGAGGCAATGAGCGATAGGAGGGGTTTCGTCTCTCCCGGTATTGGGGGTTGATGTTGCGCTGTGCTCGATTGGCCGTGACAGGGAAGTCCCTGGCCAGGGCTGATCAGAGATTTGCTGGTAAGTGTTACCAGTAGTTTCTCGACCCGTTACGAGCCTCATATCGGCATGACTTATCGGGTTATTGGGGTCTGACGTTTACCACCCCTAGACTTGATATGCGACATATCAGACGAAGAGACCGGACTGTAAGGTAAGTGTTACTGGTCGGATTCGCAGGAGTGTGAGCGGGCTAGCTGGTCGATCTTCTGATCGCTCAATACCCGGGTGGCCGTTACGTTTAGCAGACCGCTTGCGGCTTGTGGGTGCATGATATGATCATCATCTGCTACCGGCGTATTGACGAATCTTTAGAGTCCTACACAGAGGTTTCCTGGCTCAAGCGAAACGAAATAGGAGCGCATATGAGATATGTACGGGACCGAGAATAATGCGTGTATGTGATACCGTATTTGATTCTCGCGATTAATGTTTCGATTGGTTATATGAGATATGACCTAGTTATCGAATCATTGATTCGATAAATCGATGCATTGAATACTAGTGGGTTATGTGCGACATGACCGGATCATTGAATCAAGTGTTGATTTAATGATTTAATGTATAATTATATATTTGATATATTACTTTGCATTAACTAGTATAGGTTCACTTTAAGCGGATTTTTCTCACTTGATTTGCACATTGTATATGTGATATATTTTTGTGCACCTTTTTGTATCATGTTTGATGATACTTGATCATATGGTTAAATGAATAGAATTAAACCATGGTTATTTTGTATATTATTTACTTTTCTGCATTAGGATAGACCCAAGGAGGGGAGCACAAGTAACCGGGTTCTGGGGTCCAGTGGGAGACCAACTCGAGGAGTCGAGTCCGGGTCTCCTAACCCTAGAATTGGCAGGGTTGCTTGCCGCTCTCGTAGGGGTCTATGGGGTGTGGGATTGGCTATTCATCACGACCGTGGAATCCGTGTTTTATACTGGCTCGTATTGAAAACACGGACGTCCTAGTATATCCAATGTTTCATATGTTTCTTCTGCTGCGATATCTGTGATGTGATCATGTGATGTTCTGTGATGGATATAGTATATAGTATATATGATATATTATATAGACGTTACTTATGTTTTACACCCGCGCTAGCCTTGCCCTGCTCTGTCGTTAGTTACCTAACCTAACGGTGCACGAGGGGACATCGAGGCGAATGCGGATGGCATAAGTGTACGTCATATCTATCTGTGATGTTTAGGTATTTAAATGATGGGACTTCATTAATGTGATTAATGAAAGAAAGAAACCTAAGGTGTTGTGGAATCGAATTTTAAAATAAAACAGGTAGCTACAGTTCTTGCTTTGCATAGCGGTATATATGATATACCCTGCACCTTATTCGATGAGGAAAGGACCGAGATCCCTTCACCGGGAGTGACTCCTTTAGCAATAACTGGCAGATGCTACACACTCGGTTTGTTTTTGATTGCTTTTATAGTTTCTGCCTTGCACAGTGATATATATGATATATCCAGCACCTCATTCGACGAGGAAAGGGCCGACGATCCCTTCACCGGGAGTGACCCCTTTAGCAAAACTGGAAAAGCCTCAAAATCACTCCATTTCAAAATTCCATTTGACTCTACAACGATATCAAGTTCATTACGCAATAGGTTTTCAGAAAAACCTGTCGTAGCCCTCCGTCATTTCAGATAAGAACTGTTTAGTATTCGTGCTGCGTTTGTTGGCCTTTGTCAAGGCGTAGTGTGCGGTAGCTAAATAGTGATTATCTGTTTATGCATATGATGCAGATTGTTTCAGGGTAGTCGTACGACCTTGTTGGCCTTTGTCAAGGGTCATGCGGGTGGGTTTGATTCAATCAAGAAATGACGGGTTGAACTTGACTAGCATCCTGTGATTTGTTGGCCTTTGTCAAGGTCATAGGACACTAGGGGCAAAATATTATCGGGAATTTCAAGTGTTGAAATTTGCAATGAGATTGCATACCTTCTATGAGATAGTTGGATCCCGATACCCACTGCGAGTAAGAGTTACTCCTGGCATAGTTTTACACATTACAATTAGCCGATCAAGTAGGTGTCTAAAAAGGTGTTAACGAGGTTACGCCTCTGGGAAAACGAGGTTTACAGTAATTAGGTTCGTGCGAAAGCACGGGGGACCTCCCTCAAAGTACCGACACTGGCCTGGCTGAAAGATTGGCGAACTTGTAGTGTGTAATTAATCCCGGCTAGTCTTTCCTTTTAGGGTTTGAAGGAAGATTTGATAAAAAGCAGTGGGAGCCATCCTGATTAGATAAGATAATAACCAATCTGATCTTGCACGAGCATACGCTAAAGTGTTTTCTTCTCTCTCTCTCCAGGTAGCGACCATTTCATACCTTAATAAAGATAATAATATGGATGTATTGACCGAACCCGCATGTTATACTGTGCTGGGGAACGTTGGTTCCGTTCTATCTTATAAGAGTTATAGGAATGAACAGGAAATAGGGGAATACCAGGATTCCCATGCCACCCGAATGAAGAAAGTACATGTTGATGCATTTTCTTCGGGTGTGTTCGTTACAGAGAACTGTTTCTCCATTTGCTCTACATCCTGGGTATTAGATACCGGGTCAGGATCCCATATATGTAATCAGTTACATGGGCTTAGGAAAGGTAGAGAACTTGGAGAAGGTGATAAAGACATTAGAGTCGGAAATGGTGCAATTGTTGCAGCTAAGACTGTCGGGGAATATCACCTTGTATTACCAACTGATAATACATTGGTTCTGAACGAATGCTATTACATGCCGAACCTGATATGCAACATTATATCGGTTTCTTTATTAAGTAAAGAGGGATATAATTTTGTATTACAAGATAATGTTATGAACATTTTCCATAACCAAAAGTTGGTTGGATCAGGCACGTTGTGCAATGGCATTTATGTTCTAAATCAATCAACAGTTCTGAACATAACAAACACACACAAGAGGAAGAGTTCTGAACTCAACGAATCCTTCTTGTGGCATTGTAGACTGGGTCACATCAATGCGACACGACTGGCTAAGTTGCATAAGGATGGATATTTAAATCCGTTTGAATTTTCATCTTATGACACTTGCCAGTCATGTCTCAAAGGCAAGATGACCAAAACTCCGTTTACGGGACACGGAGAAAGAGTTACCGAACTCTTGGGACTGATACATAGTGATGTATGCGGTCCCATGTCTACACATGCCAGGGATGGTTCTTCATACTTCATTACATTCACTGACGATCTCTCTAGGTTCGGGTATGTGTTCCTGATGAAACACAAATCAGAAGCTTTTGAGAAATTTAGGGAATATAAACAAGAAGTTGAGAACCAAACCGGAAAAAGTATTAAAATCATACGATCTGATCGAGGAGGGGAATACTTGAGCAATGAATTCCTGGACTTCCTAAAAGAGAATGGGATTCTCTCTCAGCTGACTCCTCCATATACACCACAGCACAACGGTGTATCTGAACGGAGAAATCGCACCCTATTAGATATGGTGCGCTCTATGATGAGTTCAGCTGAGTTACCTATTTCCTTCTGGGGTTATGCGCTGGAGACAGCAGCATACCTATTGAATCAAGTTCCATCTAAATCTGTACCTACCACACCATATGAGATATGGAGTGGGAAGAGACCATGTCTTAAACGAGTTAAGATATGGGGTTGCCCGGCCTATGTCAAAAGGCAAAATCCGGACAAACTCGAGGCACGGTCAGTTCTATGTAAGTTTGTGGGATATCCTAAACATTCACATGGATATCTTTTCTACCATACAGAGGAACAAAAAGTGTTTGTTTCTCGACATGCCACCTTTTTAGAAAAGGAATTTCTTGCAAAAGAAATTAGTGGGGATATGGTAGAACTGGAAGAAATTTCGGCTACACAAACTCAAACTGAAGATTTAGTGGAACTAGAGGATTCAGTAGTACCCGACGAACCCCAGCCTCTCCGCCGATCTAGTAGGGTTCCTCACCAACCTGAGAGATACTACGGTTTTCTCATGGATGGTGGGAGCGAGGATTGCATCATGGAGGATGATGACCCAACTAGCTTCGAGCAGGCCATCACGAGTGGGGACTCAGTGAAATGGCTGGATGCTATGCGGTCTGAGATGGATTCCATGTACACCAACAAAGTATGGACTTTGGAAGTTGCTCCTGAAGGGGTAAAACCCATTGGGAGCAAGTGGATCTTCAAGAAGAAACTTGGTGTAGATGGGAAAGTGGAGACTATCAAAGCTAGACTAGTAGCAAAGGGTTTTCGTCAAAGACCCGGTGTGGACTATGACGAGACCTTTTCTCCAGTAGCTATGCTTAAATCCATCCGGATCATGCTTGCCATCGCTGCTTATCATGATTACGAAATCTGGCAAATGGATGTTAAGACCGCCTTTCTAAATGGTGATTTAGAAGAGTGCGTGTACATGACTCAGCCAGAGGGCTTCGTAGACAGTGGGAGCAGCGGGAAGGTGTGCAAGCTGCTTAAATCCATTTATGGATTAAAGCAAGCATCGCGGAGTTGGAACATCTGCTTTGACGTCGTTATCAAAGAGTTTGATTTCGTCAAAAATCCAGATGAACCTTGTATCTACAAGAAGGTGGCAGAGAGTAAGGTTGTCTTCCTCGTATTGTACGTGGACGACATACTCTTGATAGGAAATGATATTCCTATGCTGCAATCGGTCAAGCTCTTCTTATCACAAAGATTCTCAATGAAAGATCTTGGTGATGCCTCCTGCATATTGGGGATCAGGATCTATAGAGATAGATCCAAACGGATTTTGGGATTGTCCCAATCCAGGTACATTGACACCATACTAAAGAGGTTTAGTATGGAAGAGTCCAAGCGTGGGAACTTACCCACGATCTCTGGAGTCACTCTCTCCAAAGAGATGTCTCCCAAGACTGATTTGGAGAGAGCTCGCATGCAAGGGATACCCTATGCTTCGGCAGTAGGCTCTATCATGTATGCGATGCTATGTACCAGACCCGATGTAGCATACTCACTAAGTGTAGTGAGCAGGTATCAAGCTGATCCTGGAGAGAGTCACTGGACAGCTGTGAAGAGCATTCTCAAGTACTTGCGAAGGACTAGAGATATGTTCTTGGTGTATGGTAACGGAGAACTCCAAGTGGAGTCCTTTACCGATTCGAGCTTCCAGAGTGATAAGGACGACTCTAAGTCGCAGTCGGGCTTTGTCTTTACCCTTTACGGAGGGGCGGTTAGCTGGAAGAGTTCCAAGCAGGAAACCGTGGCAGACTCGACGATGGAGGCTGAATACATCGCTGCCAACGATGCTGCCAAAGAGGCTGTCTGGATCAAGAAGTTCATTACTGAACTTGGTGTGGTTCCATCCAATGAGAGTCCAATACCTTTGTATTGCGATAACAATGGAGCGGTGGCTTTGGCCAAGGAACCTAGGTCCCATCAGCGATCCAGGCATATTCTGAGGCGGTATCACCTGATCCGGGAGATAGTTGATCGCCGGGAGATCGAGGTCAGGAGGGTTGACACGAAGAATAACACGGCGGATCCACTCACGAAGGCCATTCCCCAGATACAGTTTGAGAGACTCTTCGGGATGCTCGGTATGCGATACTACAGCAGCTGGCCCTAGTGCAAGTGGGAGATTGTTAGTTGTATGTATGCCCTAGAGGCCAGTATTGTACAGATGATGTATATTATATTGGATGCTTGGACATATATAGAGATGACTTTCTTGCTCGATATGATAGTATGCTATCTGGTTACTCTTTATCTTAACATGTACACTAGTCTCTTTATACTGTCTTATAGTTACATGTTGGTAAAGCCCTTAGGATTTGTACTTGACTACCTGGACTATGATGTAGATCATACTAGTGGGGACATGGTAGTCCATAAGTACATCCTTCAAGGTCCCTAGTCGTGGGTGTATCGAGACGGGGCATCGATATACCAGAGTAGACTAGCGTATACGCTTCTCGACCCATGAGATGGGCGATGGATGATCCCATATCCATTGGTGTTTGACATCAGAGATGGTATACGGGTGCTCAGTAGAGACTGGGTACACTGGACGGACTCGCCGAGAACTCCCAGATGGTATTATACCTCACGTCAGATGGCAGTTCTCAGGTGACACTTGTACAGGTTAGTCTGTAGACCCGAGATCGTCATAGAGTCTTGTGTGATTCCCACTGTGCTTTGATCTCCACCTTACCATGTCCATGAGGGCGTGCAAAACGGTGGTCTTTGGGTACAGTCCCGAGTCACATGGAGGCAATGAGCGATAGGAGGGGTTTTGTCTCTCCCGGTATTGGGGGTTGATGTTGCGCTGTGCTCGATTGGCCGTGACAGGGAAGTCCCTGGCCAGGGCTGATCAGAGATTTGCTGTTAAGTGTTACCAGTAGTTTCTCGACCCGTTACGAGCCTCACATCGGCACGACTTATCGGGTTATTGGGGTCTGACGTTTACCACCCCTAGACTTGATATGCGACATATCAGACGAAGAGACCGGACTGTACGGTAAGTGTTACTGGTCGGATTCGCAGGAGTGTGAGCGGGCTAGCTGGTCGATCTTTTGATCGCTCAATACCCGGGTGGCCGTTACGTTTAGCAGACCGCTTGCGGCTTGTGGGTGCATGATATGATCATCATCTGCTACCGGCGTATTGGCGAGTCTTTAGAGTCCTACACAGAGGTTTCCTGGCTCAAGCGAAACGAAATAGGAGCGCATATGAGATATGTGCGGGACCGAGAATAATGCGTGTATGTGATACCGTATTTGATTCTCGCGATTAATGTTTCGATTGGTTATATGAGATATGACCTAGTTATCGAATCATTGATTCGATAAATCGATGCATTGAATACTAGTCGGTTATGTGCGACATGACCGGATCATTGAATCAAGTGTTGATTTAATGATTTAATGTATAATTATATATTTGATATATTACTTTGCATTAACTAGTATAGGTTCACTTTAAACGGATTTTTCTCACTTGATTTGCATATTGTATATGTGATATATTTTTGTGCACCTTTTTGTATCATGTTTGATGATACTTGATCATATGGTTAAATGAATAGAATTAAACCATGGTTATTTTGTAATTAGGGTTTTGCATATTTATTTATTCATTTATTTGTTTATTTATGTGGATAAATTCAAGATGAGAATGGTGGCAATTCTTGTTTTATGTTGAAGCTTCTTGAACCCTTGACTTTTGCAACCATTCTTGTCATCTTACTTAACCCTAACCCACTTAATTCACCATGGTTTATTCTCTACACTTAACCTTAGTCAAGTTATGATAAGTATTGAATTGATTATTCATTTAACACAAGACTGATCATAACTAGCTCATCTTCTTCTTCTTCTTCAAGCTTGCTACATCAATGGCAACTTGAGTTTTAGTGAGAGAAATCCAAATCTAAAGTGAACCCACCTCCTATTTCTTCATCCTCTACCTCTTGCCAAGTGGTTTTGGGTGTTTTCTTCACAAGTTTCACTACTTGGTGAAGTCGGAGCTTGAACTAGTGCAACCTCGACGTAGATCGTCTTTGACACGAAGCCGACGACCTTGCTCGTTCGTTTTCCGATGAAGCCGACGAATGAGTCGAGGATTCATGATGGACAGCGAGGGCATGACCACGTGGAGCTAAGGAGGTGGAAATCCGGATCTACAAAGGTTGTAGCATCTAACTTCTAGTTAAGTAGTTAACTAGTTTTTAGTTTCGCCTAAACATCTAGTCTTAGATCCGTAGTCTAGGGTTTCTCGGCACCATTTTTTTTAAATTGGCATGTTCGATGCCTTGTGAGACCTCACTAGGGTGCCTAGGAACCCTACACACGGTTCATCTACCATTTTGATGAAGTCAAACTCTTTGACTATTACATCAAAACAGACATTCCAACTCCGCGATGCCTGTTTTATCGCTTAAAACAACTTGCATACGTTTCCGCTGCTCCCACTGTCTACGAAGCCCTCTGGCTGTGTACTTATAGACGCTCTCTTCCAAATCATCATTTAGAAAAGCAGTCATGACACCCAACCGCCAGATATCGTAGTCATGGTATGTAGCCGTGGCAAGTAGGATCTGGATGGACTTAAGCATAGCTTTGAAAGTCTCAACTTTTCCATGTACACCAAGTAATCTTCTCAAGATATACTTGCTCCTGATGGGGATTTAACCTTTCAGATAAAAGTCCATACTTTGTTGGTGTATAAGGATTCCATCTCAGATCGCTAAGCATCCAGTCATTCTTACAGAGTCATACTCCTGATGGCCAGCTCGAAATAAGTTGGGTCACCATCTCATGATGCAATCCTCGCTCCCACTGTCATAGAGAAACCGAAGTATCTCTCAGGTGGGTGAGGAACCCTACTATATCGGCGGAGAGGCTAAGATTCATTGGAATCTATTGAATCCTCCAGTTCTACCAAATCATCAGCTGCAGTTTGTATAGATGGAACTCTTTCCAGTTCTACCTCATGACCATTAATTTCTTCACAAGAAATTCCCTTTCATAAAGGTGGCATGCTAAGAAACAAAACATCTTTTGTTCCTCGGTTTGGTAGAAGATATTCCCTTGCGAATGCTTGGGATATCCAACAAACTTCCGCAGAACCGACCTTGCCTCGAGCTTGTCCGGATTTTGCTTTTAGACATAGGCCGGACAACCCTAAATCTTAACATCTTTAAGAGATGGGCTCTTCCCATACTATATCACATATAGAGTGGTAGGAATCTGATTTGATTGGAACCCTATTCAATAGGTATACAGCTTCTCAAGTGCATAACTCCCAAAAGGAAATAGGCAACTCAGTAGTACTCATCATAGAGCACACCATATCCCATAGGGTGCGATTGCTCCGCTCCGATACACCGAGGTGCTGTGGTGTATACGGAGGAGTAATGCTGAGAGAGAATCTCATTCTCCTTTAGAACAGTCCAGGAATCCCGTGCTCAAGTATTCTCCTCCCTGATCACATCAATGGACATAATACTTGTACCCGTTTTGGTTCTCTACTTCTAGCTTATATTCATTAAATTTCTCAAAAGTTCCAGACTTGTGTTTCATCAGGAACATATGTCCGAATCTTGAGAGATAATTAGTGAATGTAATGAAGTACAAAGAACCGGTCTTGGAATGTATAGACAGGGGACATTCATACATCAGCATGTATCAATCCCAAGAGTTCACTAACTCTTTCTCTGTTTCCAATAAACGGAGCTGTGGTCATCTTATCTCTGTGACATGACCGGCAAGTTTCACAAGATGTAAATTCAAACTAATTTAAATATGCATCTATATGTAACTTCAGCTAGTCGGGTCGCATTGATATGACCTAGTCTATAATACCTCAAGAAGGATCCGTTGATTTCTGAACTCTTCCTCTTGTGTGTGTTCTGTACGTAAAGAACTGTAGTTTGATTTAGAACGTCTATGCTTTTAGATAACGTGCCTGAACCGATCAACCCTTGATATAGGAAATGTTCAAAACATTATCCAACAATACAAAATTATATCCTTTCTTTACTAATAAAGAGACTGATATGATGTTGTATATCAGGTTCGGTATCTAATAACATTCGTTCAGAATCAATGTATTCTGGTAATACAGGGTGATAACTGCCAACAGACTTGGCTTGCAACAATTGCTTCATTTCCAACTCTTGAAACTTATCACCCGTTCTCGTTCTCTACCTATCTGTATCCCATGTAACAGATTACATATGTGGGATCCTGATCCGGTATCTCATACCCAGGACGTAAAGCACACTGAGAAACAGTTCTTGGTAATGAACACACCCGAAGAAGATGCATCAGCATGCATTTTCTTCGTTTGGGCGGCACGGGAAATCTGGTATTCCCCAATTTCCTGCTCTGTCTTATAACAATTATAAGTTGGAGAGGGACCAACGTTCCCTAGCGCAGTATAACAATCGGGTTCAGTCAATACATCCGTATTATTATCTTGATTAAGGCGTGATATGGTCGCTACCTTGAGAGAGAGAGAAGAAAACACTTAGCGTGCGCTTTTACAAGATTAGATTGGTTATCAATTTATCTAATCAGGATGGCTCCCACTGTTTTAGTCAAATCTTCCTTCAAACCCTAAAAGGAAAGACTAGCCGGGATTAATTACACCCTATAAGTTCGCCAATGTTTTAGCCAGGCCAGTGCCGGTACTTTGAGGGAGGTTCCCCGCGCTTTCGCACGGACCTAATTAAAATAAACCTCGTTTTTCCCAGGGGCGTAACCCCGTTAACACCTTTCTAGACACCTACTTGATCGGCTAATTGTAATGTGTAAAACTCTCCCAAGAGTAACTCTTACTCGCAGCGGGTATCGGGATCTAACTATCTCATAGAAGGTATGCAATCTCATTGCAAATTTCAACTCTTGAAATTCCCAATAATATTTTACCCCTAGAAGCTATATGACCTTAACATAGTCAACAAATCATAAGTGCTAGTTAAGTTCAACCCGTCATTTCCCGATTGAATTAAACCCACCCGCATGACCCTTAACATAGTCAACAAAGTCGCACGACTACCCTAATCCAATCGCATCATATGCTTATACAGATAAGCACTAATCAGCTACCGTACACTACGCCTTAACATAGTCAACAAACGTAGCACGGATACTAACTAATACTTATCTGAAATGACGGAGGGCTACGACAGGTTTTTAAGAAAACCCTTTGCGTAATGAACTTGATATCGTTGTAGAATCGAGTGATTTTAGAATGGAGTGTTTTTTAGGATTTTACTAGTTTTGCTAAAGAGGTCACTCCCGGTGAAGGATCTCGGCTCTTTCCTTATCGAATAAGGTGCAGGATATTTCACAAATACCACGGTGCAAAGCAAGAACTATAAAAACAATCAAAAGACAAACCGAGTTTGTAGCATCTTCTAGTTTCGCTAAAGAGGTCACTTCCGATGAAGGGATCTTGGCTCTTTCCTTATCGAATAAGGTGCTGGATGTTCTACAAGGAACACCACTATGCAAAGCAAGAACTAAAGCTACCAGTTTTTAAACAAGTTTCTACAACATCTTTAGGTTTCTTTTAGTTTCATTAATCTCATTAATGAAGTCCCATTTTATTATGCTTCACAAGCATCACGTTTGAAATGAAATCTGCAATATAACATATATCTCATATATATAATATAAACATTCGTCTCAGGCAGTAATATGATATCATCATAGAACATTGCAGCAGAAGAACATATATGAAATATTGGATATACTAGGATGTCCGTGTTTTCAATACGAGCCAGTATAAAACACGGATTCCACTGTCGTGATGAATAGCCAAACCCACATCCCTAGACCCCTACCAGTGCGGCAAGTAACACTGCCAATTCTAGGGTTAGGAGACCCGGTCTCGACTCCTCGAGATGGTCTCCCACTGGACCCTAGAACCCGGTTACTTGTGCTCCCCGCCTTAGGTCTACCTAATGCGGAAAAGTAAATAATATACAATGGTGACATCATCCTCAACCCGGAAGTGCCCCAATAAAAGAATATTACATACAAATGAATTTTACATGAATGAAAAAGAAAAACTCTCATCTCACATAAAACCCCCGGCTATTCAGAACGCGACGATCCAATATAACATATCACAGCAACACATAATATCTCATATCATCAACGTAAGCAAGTATGCGTATCCCGATTATCGTTGATGTATAGCAACGAAGACGGCGATACACCACATACTACGCTTACGGTCAAGGAAAAGAAAGTGTAAAACTACAACAGTTGGAATCTGCAACCTCCTTAGACATCGCATGCCTAACTAAATGAATTCCTTAGACATCGCATGCCTAACAATTATAAATCCCGTATTTTAGTCTCATTATCGAAAACTCTTTTCAATATCAAGTCGGGCAATTCAACAAGATTCCCGACATCCTAATCGAATGCTCGTCGCAAACTTTAGTAGACGGCCACACCCCCGGATGCCATCGACGAAGTGCACTAAGGCGGAACATCGCTGCCGCGTGCACCCGAACGGATGCTTTTGGCGACGGTGTTCTCCTACAGTCACTTAGTCGGGGCTATAGGGCGTGGCTGTCTATTAAGTTTACCCGGAGAGTATCCGCGTACGCTACGTGATTGCAATGGACTTTTGATCGCATCAAAATCCCGTGACAACCGATCAACTGAGACTAAACTGCTAGATTTATAACATTCAAATTAGTTATCTCATAAGTACCTGTGGATTCCAAATATTGTATCACATTCCAGATAAAAAGAAAGTGTTAAACTTTCCGATCGAATAATCAAACACCCAAGATTTGCTAAATAGCTCAACACTTGAGCGGAGTTCAAAAGGTATCCATCACATGCCACAGTACCAATGGTCCAGCCGTAGAAGGGTCAAGCCAACGCCTCACATGTGGCAACGCCGTATTGCCCCAAACCCTAAGGTTTAGAGGCGGTTCAGACGGTCACATAATCTAGTTAAGGTTTGTGTTCTTCTAGAGGGTCCACCGCGTTACTTGCATGATTTTTCGGAAGTTTCAAACTCGAGAAAAAATCCAACTTTTGAAAATTTTCCGACAGGGGAAATAGTGAGTTATTGATATCCGTTCGAACTTTTTAACAGGTTCTAAAATTATCCGGAAAAACTTAAACGAAGTTAAATTATCCGATCGAATCAACGAGTCCCCAATACAACCTAGAAAACTCAACACTTGAGTATAATTAAAAATTCCCAGAAGAATCAGGAAGTACCTACGGTTTTAACTGTACAAAAACTATCCCTCAATCTACAGTAATTGCCGTGGAACTGCCGCCAATACCCTAGTTTGGCCACGGTTCCGCGGCGCATTAATTGATTCAGGGGTTCATTTTCCACAGTTCCCCATAAAATTCCCTGCTGATTTTTTGAGTATTTTTAATATGAAAAAATTAACATTTTGAATTTTTTTCTAGAAACTAGGGTTTTACGGGTATTCGGAGTTCGATCGGACTTTAAACTTCGCCTAGACTTCGCCTAAAGCTCTAGCTTGGCTTTGATACCACTGTAGGTTTGCTAGGCACATGCACAAGGGTCTATAAGGCATCAACCATGCCCGATTTAAAATTTAGCTGTGCCGAACAACCTTAAACCAAGATCTTAGACTAGAGATTAGGCGAAACAAAGCATGTTAAACACTTTAACATCTAAGAGTTTGGGATTACAACCTTTGTAGTCCAGTCCTTCACTTTATAAGCTCCATGTTGTGGTCCCTTCGCTGCGATCATCAAGTTCCGGACTCTCGAGAGGCTCCACGAAGAGAAAGATGCAAGCTTGCTTCCGATCTTCGATAACAAAGACGATCTACCTTGAAGTTTCATTAACACAAGCTCTCACTCACTAAATGAAGTTAACACCCTAATCTAAATGGCTAGGATAGATTAGGATGATGAAGTAGGATTTTAGACCTCATTTGTTTTCTTTAACTCATTCATTGTCATCACTAATGAAAAAGCTAGAAAGCTTTTCCATCAAGAACCCAAGGAAGAAGATGAAGAATCCTTTTGTGACGAATAATGAAAACTCTAGTGTGGTTAGTGTTAGTTATATATATGCCTTAGAGGCCATTACTGTACATAGGATGTATATTGTAGTGGATGCTGGGACATATATAGGGAGGACTTTCTTGCTCGACATGATAGTATGCTATCTGGTTGAACTTTACCTTAACGTGTATACTGATTGTCTCTCTGTTACATGTTGGTAAAGCCTTTAGGATATGTACTTGACTACCTGGACTATGATGCGGATCATACTAGTGGGGACATGGTAGTCCATAAGTAGATCCTTCAAAGTCCCTAGTCGTGGGTGTATCGAGACGGGGCATCGATATACCAGTGTAGACTAGCGTGTACCTTCTCGACCCATACAGATGGGCGATGGATGATCCTATATCCATTGGTGTTTGACATCAGAGATGATATACGGGTGCTCAGTAGAGACTGGGTACACTGTACGGACTTGCCGAGAACTCCCAGATGGTATTATACCTCACGTCAGATGGCAGTTCTCTGGTGACACTGGTACAGAGTAGTCTGTTGACCCGAGATCGTCATAGAGTCTTGTATGGTTCCCACTGTGCTTTGATTTCCATCTTACCACGTCCAAGAGGGCGTGCAAAACGGTGGTTTTTGGGTACAGTCCCGAGTCACATGGAGGCAATGAGCGATAGGAGGGGATTCGTCTCTCCCGGTATAGGGAGTTGATGTTGCGCTGTGTTCGATTGGCTATAACAGGAAATCCCTGGCCAGGGTTGCTGAGATTTACTGGTAAGTGTTACCAGTAGTTTTTCGAAGTGTTATAGACCTCATATCGACACGACTTATCGAGCTATTGGGGTCTGACGTTTACCACCCCTAGGCGAGATATGCGACATATCAGACGATCAGACCGGACTGTACGGTAGTATTACTGGTCGGATTCACTGGAGTGTGAGCGGGCTTGCTCGTCGATCTTCAGATCGCTCAATACCCGGGTGGCCGTTACGTTTAGCAGACCGCTTGCGGCTTGTGGGTGCTTGATATGATCATCACCTGCTGCCGGCGTATTGACGAGTCTTTAGAGTCCTACACAGAGGTTTCCTGGCTCAAGCGAAACGAAATAGGAGCGCATATGAGATATGTGCGGGACCGAGAATAATACCAGTATGTGATACTGTATTCGATTCTCGCGATGTGACATTGATCGGTTATATGCGATATAGCCGGGTTATCGGATCAAGTGTTGATTCGATAAGTTGTTACTAATGATACTAGTCGGTTATATGCGATATGACCGGATCATTAAATTAAGTGTTGATTTAATGATTTAATGTATAATTATATATTTGATATATTACTTTGCATCAACTAGTATCGGTTCACTTTAAAATGGATTTTCTCACTCGGGTGTGCGCATTGCATATGCGATATGATTTTGTGCACTTTATTGTATCATGTTTGATGATGCATGATTGCTAGGTTATGTGTAAAGAATTTAACCAAAGTTATTTAAATGGTTAAGGGTTTTACTTATTCATTAATTAGTCTTTTTATTTTTGGAAAAAGGAAAAGAAATGAGAGAAAAATGGTGGCTTATTTTGTTTGCACTTGAAGCTTCATGAAGCTTTTATGATGCAACCATTTTTGTCTCATCTCCTAAACCCTAACCATTCCTTTAACCTTGGTCAATTCTCTACACTTAACTTAGGTTAAAGTTATGATAAGAATGATATTATTATTCTTTTCATAATTAACAAAAACACTTATCATAACAATTAGCTTCTTCTTCTTCATCTTCTTCAAAGAAGAAAAGCTTACCTCATCAATGGTGATTGATGTTTTTGAGTGAGAAATCCAATTCTAAAGTCTACCCACTTCCTATTTCTTCATCCTCTACCTCTTGCCAAGTAGTAGAGTGTGTTTTCTTCACAAGTTTCTTGACTTGGTGAAGTCGGAGCTTGATTTAGCGATGCCTCGACGTAGATCATCTTCGGCATGGACATCGACGACCTAGCTCGCTTATTCTTCGACGAAGCCGACGCTAGAGCCCGGATTTGATTTGGACAGCGGAGAGGACTTCGTTGCGGAGCTATGGAGGTGGAGAACCGGATCTACAAAGGTTGTATTTCCGTTTCCCATTAGTTAAGTGTTAACTAGTTTACTTTTCGCCTAGAAATCTAGCAAACGATCCGTAGTCGGGTCTCTCGGCACCTGTAAAATTTTATAATGGCATGTTCGATGCCTTGTGAGACCTCATTAGGGTGCCTAGGGACCCTACAGTGGTATCAGAGCCTAGCTAGAGCCTTAGGCAAAGTCCAGACGGAATTTGAAGTCCGATCGAACCGAAAACACGAACCCAAAATTGCTCTCTGTCCTTTTTCTAAAACCTGGGATTTTTCCAGATTAAAAATTGCCAAAAAATTCAGCAGGGAATTGTATGAGTTACTGTGAAGCACGTGATGATAAATCCACTAAGGAAGCGTGGAACCGCGGCCCCCACCATAGCACTAGCGGCGCTTCCGTGGCCAAACTGTAGATTTACACCACGTGGATAGCACAGTAATTCTTGTTTCAGAGTGCTGAGTCTTCTGGAAATTTTTTATATTTTATTCAAGAGTTGAATTTTCTGGAGTTGTTTTGGGGATTCGGTGTTTCGATCGGAGTATCAAATTTTGTCTGTGTGGCTTTCTGGATAATTTTTTGAATATGTTAAAAAGTTCGACCGAATATAAATACCCAATTTTTCCCCTGTCGGGAAATTTCCAAGTGTTGGATTTTTCCGTAGTTTAACGACGTTCTAAGTAGTGCAAGTAACTCAATGGACCCTCTAGATGACAACAAACCTTAACTCGATTATGTGACCGTCTTGAACTACCCTTTGAACCTTCGGGTTTGGGGCAGTACGACGTGCCACATGTGAGGCGTTGGCTTGACCCTTCTACGGCTGGACCGTCGGTACTGAGGCACGAACTGAATGTTGTTAGACTTATTTCATGTGTTGAGCTGTATCGGGAAAACTTGGGTGTTCGATTGTTCGATCGGAAAGTTTAACATTTTCTGTTTATCTGGAATGGGATACAATAATTGGAATTCACAATAAGTTATGAGATAACTGAATGAATGTTATAAACATAGCAGTTTAGTCTCACTTGATCGGTTGCCACGGAATTTTGATGTGATCAAAAGTCCGTCGCAATCACGTAGCGTACGCGGATACTCGCCGGGTAAACTTAATAGACAGCCTCACTCCATAGCCCCGACCAAGTGACTGTAGGAGAACCCCGTCGCCGAAAGCATCCGTTCGGGTGCTCGCGGCAGCGGTGTTCCGCCTTGGTGCACTTCGTCGACGGTATCGGGGGTGCAGCCGTCTACTGAAGTTTGCGACGAGCATTCGATCAGGATGTCGGGAATCCTGTTGAATTACCCGACTTAATATTGAAAAGTGTTTTCGATTATGAGACTAAAATGCGGGGTTTATAATTGTTAGGCATGCGATGTCTAAGGAATTCATTTGGTCAGGCATGCGATGTCTGAGGTGGTTGCGGATTCCAACTGTTGTAGTTTTTCACTTTCTTTTCTGTGACCGTAAGTGTAATATGTGATATCGCCGGTTTCGTTGCTATACGTCAACGACAATTGGGGTATGCATGCTTACTTACGTTGATGACATGTGATGTTATGTGTTGCTGGATATGTTATATTGGATCGTCGTGTTTGAATAGCCGGGGTTTTTTATGTGAGATGAGTGTTTTTCATTTTCATTCATGTAAAAACTTGTATGTAATATTCTTTTATTGGGGCACTTCCAGGTTGCGGAAGTTGTCACCTCTTGTATATTACTTACTTTTCCGCACTAGGATAGACCCAAGGAGGAGAGCACAAGTAATCGGGTTCTGGAGTCCAGTGGGAGACCAACTCGAGGAGTCGAGTCCGGGTCTCCTAACTCTAGAATTGGTAGGGTTGCTTGCCACTCTCGTAGGGGTCTAGGGGTGTGGGTTTGGCTATTCATCACGACCGTGGAATCCGTGTTTTATACTGGCTCGTATTGAAAACACGGACGTCCTAGTATATCCAATATTTCATATGTTTCTTCTGCTGCGATATCTGTGATGTGATCATGTGATGTTCTGTGATAGATACAGTATATAGTATATATGATATATTATATAGACGTTACTTATGTTTTACACCCGCGCTAGCCCTGCCCCGCTCTGCCGTTAGTTACCTAACCTAACGGTGCACGAGGGGACATCGAGGCGAATGCGGATGGCATAAGTGTACGTCGTATTTATCTGTGATGTTTAGGTACTTAAATGATGGGACTTTATTAATGTGATTAATGAATTAAAAGAAACCTAAGATGTTGTAGAATCGAATTTCAAAAATAAAACAGGTAGCTACAGTTCTTGCTTTGCACAGCGGTATATGTGATATATCCTGCACCTTATTCGATGAGGATAGGACCGAGATCCCTTCACCGGGAGTGACTCCTTTAGCAATAACTGGCAGATGCTACACACTCGGTTTGTCTTTTGATTGCTTTTAAGAGTTTTTGCTTTGCACAGTGATATATATGATATATCCCGCACCTCATTCGACGAGGAAAGGACCGACGATCCCTTCACCGGGAGTGACTCCTTTAGCAAAACTAGAAAAGCTTCAAAAACACTCCATTTTTAAAATCATTTGATTCTACAACGATATCAAGTTCATTACGCAATAGGTTTTTAGAAAAACCTGTCGTAGCCCTCCGTCATTTCAGATATGTACTAGTTAGTATTCGTGCTGCGGTAGTTTGGCATTCGTCAAGGCGTAGTGTACGGTAGCTAACTAGTATTTATCTGCTTAAGCATATGATGCGATTGGATTAGGGTATTCGTACGGCGTTGTTTGGCATTCGTCAAGGGTCGTGCGGGTGGGTTTAATTCGATCAAGAAATGTACGGGTTGAACTTGACTAGTGGACTATGGGTTGTTTGGCATTCGTCAAGGTCATAGCGAGCTAAGGGCAAAATATTATCGGGAATTTCAAGTGTTGAAATTTGCAATGAGATTGCATACCTTCTATGAGATAGTTGGATCCCGATACCCGCTGCGAGTAATTGTTACTCCTGGGAGAGTTTTACATATTACAATTAGCCGATCAAGTAGGTGTCTAGAAAGGTGTTAACGAGGTTACGCCTCTGGGAAAACGAGGTTTACATTAATTAGGTTCGTGCGAAAGCACGGGGGACCTCCCTCAAAGTACCGACACTGGTCTGGCTGAAAGATTAGCTAACTTGTAGTGTGTAATTAATCCCGGCTAATCTTTCCTTTTAGGGTTTGAAGGAAGATTTGATAAAAAGTAGTGGGAGCCATCCTGATTAGATAAAATAATAACCAATCTATTCTTGACAGAGCGCACGCTGAGTGTTTTCTTCTCTCTCTCTCCTGGTAGCGACCATATCACGCCTTAATCAAGATAATAATACGGATTATTCACCGAACCCGCTTGTTATACTGAGCTGGGGAACGTTGGTCCCGCTCCAACTTATAATTGTTATAAGACAGAGCAGGAAATTGGGGAATACCAGAATTCCCGTGGCGCCCAAACGAAGAGAGTGCATGCTGATGCATCATCTTCGGGTGTGTTCATTACAGAGAACTGTTTCTCAGTGTCCTTTACGTCCTGGGTATGTGATACCAGATCAGGATCCCAAATATGTAATATGTTACATAGGGCTACAGAAAGGTAGAGAACTGAGAACGGGTGATAAGTTTTATGAGGCAGAAAACGGGGCAAGTGTTGCAGCCAAGTCTGTTGGTCACTGTCACCCTGTATTACCAATACATTGATTCTGAACGAATGTTATTAGATACCGAACCTGATATACCAAATCATATCACTCACTTTGTTATTAAAGAAAGGATATAATTTTGTATTTTTGGATAATGTTTTGAACATTTCCTATATCAAAAGTTGATCGGTTCAGGCACGTTATCTAAAAGCATTGACGTTCTAAATCAAACTACAGTTCTTTAGTATACAGAACACACACAAGAGGAAGAGTTCAGAAATGAACGAATCCTTCTTGAGGTATTGTAGACTAGGTCATATCAATGCGACCCGACTGGCTGAGTTACATTTAGATGCATATTTAAATCAGTTTGAATTTACATCTTGTGAAACTCGCCAGTCATGTCACAAAGATAAGATGACCATAGCTCCGTTTACTGGAAACAGAGAAAGAGTTGGTAAACTCTTGGGATGATACATGTTGATGTATAAAGGTCCCCTGTCTACATATGCCAAGACCGGTTCTTTGTACTACATTACATTCTTTGATAATCTCTCAAGATTCAGACATATGTTCCTGTTGAAACACAAGTCCGAAACTTTTGAGATATTCATAGAATATAAGTTAGAAGTAGAGAACCAATAAGGGTATAAGTATTATGTCCTTTGATGTGATCGAGGAGGAGAATACTTGAGAAACGGAAATCCTGGACTTTTCTAAAGGAGAATGAGATTCTCTCTCAGCATTACTCCTCCGCATACACCATAGCACGATGGTATATCGGGGCGGAGCAGATACACCCTATTTGATATGGTGTGCTCTATGATGAGTACTACTGAGTTACCTATTTCCTTTTGGGAGTTATGCACTTGAGAAGCTGCATACCTATTGAATAGGGTTCCAATCAAATCAGTTGCCTACCATTTCATATCTGATATGGAAAGGGAAGAGCCCATGTCTTAAGCAAGTTAAGATTTGGGGTTGACCGGCCTATGTCTAAAAGCAAAATCCGGACAAGCTCGAGGCAAGGTCTGTTATGTAGAACTGGAAGTGTTCCAGCTATACAAACTACAGCATGATTTGGTACAACCAGAGGATTCAGTGGAAACCAACGAACCTCTGCCTCTCCGCCGATCTAGTAGGGTTCCTCACCCACCTGAGAGATACTTCGGTTTCTCTATGACAGTGGGAGCGAGGAATGCATCATGAGATGATGACCCAACTAGTTTCGAGCTGGCCATCAGGAGTAAGACTCTGTAAGAATGGCTGGATGCTTAGTGATCTGAGATGGAATCTTTATACACCAGCAAAGTATGGACTTTAGCTGCTATAACTGAAGGGTTAAATCCCCATCAGGAGAAAGTATATCTTGTGAAGATTACTTGGTGTACATGGAAAGGTTGAGACTTTCAAAGCTGGACTTGTTAAAGGTTTTCGTCATCGACCAAGCGTGGATAATGATGAAACCTTTTCAAGTAGCTATGCTTAAGTCCATCCAGATCCTACTTACCACGGCTACATACCATGACTACGATATCTGGTGGTAGGGTGTCTTGACTGCTTTTCTAAATGATGATTTAAGAAGAGAGCGTCTATAAGTACACAGCCAGAGGGCTTCGTAGACAGTGGGAGCAGCGGAAACGTGTGCAAGATGCTTTATTTGATAAAGCAGGCATCGCGGAGTTGGAACATCTGTTTTGATGAAGTAGTCAAAGAGTTTGACATCATCAAAATGGTAGATGAACCTTGTATATACAAAAAGGTAGTAGGGAGTATGGTGATGATCCTCGTAGAGTACGTGGATGACATACTCTTGATAGGGAAGGAGTTTTCTATGCTACGCTCGATCAATTTCCGCTTATCACAATGATTCTCCACAAAGGATCAAAGTGATACCTACTAAATCCTGGATTTTGGATCTATGAGATAGATTTAATTGGATGTTAGGATTCTCACTAGTTGTAGTGAGATGGTATCAATCGATCCTGGGGAGAATCGCTGGAAGGGTTCCAGGGTGATAAAGACGACTGAATGTCAGTCACAGGCATTGTCTTTACCCTCAGTAAAGGGACGGTATGTTGGAAGAGTTCCAAGCTAGATACCGTGGCATACTAGAAGATAAAGGCGGGATACATCGCTACTTAAGATGCTACCAAAGAGGCTGTTTCGGTGTATATTGGTTCATGAGATGAACTATGTTCCTCCCATTGTGTGACAATGGAGTTGTGGCTTATGCCAAGGAACGCCGGTCCCATCAGTGATCCAGACATATTCTAAGACAGTATCACCTGATCATGGAGATGGTTGATCTCCAGGGTGATCGAGGTTTGGAGAGTAGACTCAGAAGACAACACAGCGGATCCACTCACAAAGGCCTGTTCCCAGAGAGAGACTTTTATGGGATGGTTGAGTATGAGATACTACAACCACTGCTACAGATAGCCCTAGTGCAAGTGGGAGATTGTTAGTTATATGTATGCCCTAGAGGCCATTACTGTACACAGGATGTATATTGTAGTGGATGCTGGGACATATATAGGGAGGACTTTCTTGCTCGACATGATAGTATGCTATCTGGTTGAACTTTACCTTAACGTGTATACTGATTGTCTCTCTGTTACATGTTGGTAAAGCCCTTAGGATATGTACTTGACTACCTGGACTACGATGCGGATCATACTAGTGGGGACATGGTAGTCCATAAGTACATCCTTCAAAGTCCCTAGTCGTGGGTGTATCGAGACGGGGCATCGATATACCAGTGTAGACTAGCGTGTACCTTCTCGACCCATACAGATGGGCGATGGATGATCCCATATCCATTGGTGTTTGACATCAGAGATGATATACGGGTGCTCAGTAGAGACTGGGTACACTGGACGGACTTGCCGAGAACTCCCAGACGGTATTATACCTCACGTCAGATGGCAGTTCTCTGGTGACACTGGTACAGAGTAGTCTGTTGACCCGAGATCGTCATAGAGTCTTGTGTGGTTCCCACTGTGCTTTGATTTCCATCTTACCACGTCCAAGAGGGCGTGCAAAACGGTAGTTTTTGGGTACAGTCCCGAGTCACATGGAGGCAATGAGCGATAGGAGGGGATTCGTCTCTCCCGGTATAGGGAGTTGATGTTGCGCTGTGTTCGATTGGCTATAACAGGAAATCCCTGGCCAGGGTTGCTGAGATTTACTGGTAAGTGTTACCAGTAGTTTCTCGAAGTGTTATAGACCTCATATTGACACGACTTATCGAGCTATTGGAGTCTGACGTTTACCACCCCTAGGCGAGATATGCGACATATCAGACGATCAGACCGGACTGTACGGTAGTGTTACTGGTCGGATTCACTGGAATGTGAGCGGGCTTGCTCGTCGATCTTCAGATCGCTCAATACCCGGGTGGCCGTTACGTTTAGCAGACCGCTTGCGGCTTGTGGGTGCTTGATATGATCATCACCTGCTGCCGGCGTATTGACGAGTCTTTAGAGTCCTACACAGAGGTTTCCTGGCTCAAGCGAAACGAAATAGGAGCGCATATGAGATATGTGCGGGACCGAGAATAATACCAGTATGTGATACTGTATTCGATTCTCGCGATGTGACATTGATCGGTTATATGCGATATAGCCGGGTTATCGGATCAAGTGTTGATTCGATAAGTTGTTACTGATGATACTAGTCGGTTATATGCGATATGACCGGATCGTTAAATTAAGTGTTGATTTAATGATTTAATGTATAATTATATATTTGATATATTACTTTGCATCAACTAGTATCGGTTCACTTTAAAATGGATTTTCTCACTCGGGTGTGCGCATTGCATATGCGATATGATTTTGTGCACTTTATTGTATCATGTTTGATGATGCATGATTGCTAGGTTATGTGTAAAGAATTTAACCAAAGTTATTTAAATGGTTAAGGGTTTTACTTATTCATTAATTAGTCTTTTTATTTTTGGAAAAAGGAAAAGAAATGAGAGAAAAATGGTGGCTTATTTTGTTTGCACTTGAAGCTTCATGAAGCTTTTATGATGCAACCATTTTTGTCTCATCTCCTAAACCCTAACCATTCCTTTAACCTTGGTCAATTCTCTACACTTAACTTAGGTTAAAGTTATGATAAGAATGATATTATTATTCTTTTCATAATTAACAAAAACACTTATCATAACAATTAGCTTCTTCTTCTTCATCTTCTTCAAAGAAGAAAAGCTTACCTCATCAATGGTGATTGATGTTTTTGAGTGAGAAATCCAATTCTAAAGTCTACCCACTTCCTATTTCTTCATCCTCTACCTCTTGCCAAGTAGTAGAGTGTGTTTTCTTCACAAGTTTCTTGACTTGGTGAAGTCGGAGCTTGATTTAGCGATGCCTCGACGTAGATCATCTTCGGCATGGACATCGACGACCTAGCTCGCTTATTCTTCGACGAAGCCGACGCTAGAGCCCGGATTTGATTTGGACAGCGGAGAGGACTTCGTTGCGGAGCTATGGAGGTGGAGAACCGGATCTACAAAGGTTGTATTTCCGTTTCCCATTAGTTAAGTGTTAACTAGTTTACTTTTCGCCTAGAAATCTAGCAAACGATCCGTAGTCGGGTCTCTCGGCACCCGTAAAATTTTATAATGGCATGTTCGATGCCTTGTGAGACCTCATTAGGGTGCCTAGGGACCCTACAGTTAGAATTGCAACCATGGGTTAAGTATGAAGACTTAACCCTTGTAGAGATTTAACTAGGGTAAAGGGTTGGGTTGGGTTAATGAAATATCTATGCAAAATATCCAAGTCAAAGTCAAAGCTTCATGAAGCTTCTTGAAAGCTTCATGAATACTTAACCCTAATCCAAACCCTAACCTCAATTAAACTCCACAAAACATGTTGCATTTATAACTATAACATGTTACAATATTATATATCACATATATAATATTTATTGTAACAAAATAAAATAATACTATTAACATATATCACATATATATCAATGTATTACCCGAGTGAGAAAAAGAATCTTTAAGTGAGCTTATATTAGTTAATGTAATTTAATATATCAAATATATAATTATACATTAAATTATCGAATCAACACTTGATCCGATAATCCGGCTATTTTACAAATAACTGACTAATATAATCAATATCAGTTCATCGAATCAACACTTGATCCGATGACCCGGCTATATCGCATATACCCGGCCAATATCTCATATCGTGAGAATCTAATACGGTATCACATACACGTATTGTTCTCAGTCCCGCACATATCACATATGTGCTCCTACTCCATTTTGCTTGAGCCAAGAAACCTCTGTGTAGGACTCTAAAGAATCGTTAATACGCCGGCAGTAGGTGATGATCATATCAAACACCCACAAGCTGCAAGCGGTCAGCTAAACGTAACATCCGCCCAGGTATTGAGCTCTCAGAAGATCAACAAGCAAGCCTGTACATTCTCCTGTGAATCCAGTCAGTAAAACTCCCGTACAGTCCGGTCTCTTCATCTGATATGTCGCATATCTCGCCTAGGGGTGGTATACGTCAGACCCCAGTAGCTTGATAAGTCGTGTCGATATGAGGTGTATAGCAGTTCGAGAAATTACTGATAACACTTACCGATAGATCTCAGTAACCCAGGCCATGGATTTCCAGTTATAGCCAATCGAACACAGCACAACATCAACTCCCTATACCGGGAGAGACGAATCCCCTCCCATCGCTCATTGCTTCCATGTGATTCGGGACTGTACCCAAAAGCCACCGTTTTGCACGCCCTCTTGGACATGGTATAATGGAAATCAAAGCACAGTGGGAATCACACAAGACTCTATGACGATCTCGGGTCTACAGACTACTCTGTACCAGTGTCACCAGAGAACCGCCATCTGACGTGAGGTATAATACCATCTCGGAGTTCTCAGCGAGTCCGTCCAGTGTACCTAGTCTCTACTGAGCACCCGCATACCTTCTCTGATGTCCAACACCAATGGATATGGGATCATCCATCGCCCATCATATGGGTCAAGAAGCGCATACGCTAGTCTACACTGGAGTATCGATGCCCTGTCTCGGTACTCCCACGACTAGGAACATTTGAAGGATGTACTTGGCGACTACACTGTCCCCACTAGTATGATCCACATCATAGTCCTTGTAGTCAAGTACTCATCCTAAGAGCTTTATCAACATGTAACAAAGAGACAATCAGAGTACACGTTAAGATAAAGGGCAACCAGATAGCATACTATCATGTCGAGCAAGAAAGTCCTCCCTATATATGTCTAAGCATCCACTACAATATACATCGTATGTATAGTAATGGCCTCTAAGGCATACATATAACTAACAATACCACCCATAGACTAGATATGCAACATATCAGATGAAGATACCGGACTGTACGGTAGTGTTACTGATTGGATTCACAGGAGAATGTACATGCTTGCTTGTTAATCTTCTGATCACTCAATACCCGGGTGGCTGTTATGTTTAGCTGACCGCTTGCAGCTTGTGGGTGTTTGATATGATCATCACCTACTTCTGGCGTACTGATGATTCTTTAGAGTCCTACACAGAGGTTTCCTGGCTCAGGGAAAACGGAGTAGGAGCACATATATGATATGTGCGGGACCGAGAATAATGCATGTATGCGGTACCGTATTCAATTCTTGCGATATGAGATATCGGCCAGGTATATGTGATATAGCCGGGTCATCGGATCAAGTGTCGATTCGATGAACTGATACATATTATATTAGTTGGTTATATGTAATATAGCTGGATTATTAAATCAAGTGTTGATTTAATATGTGATATATTACATTACATTAACTAATATAAGCTCACTTAAATGATTCTTTTTCTCACTTGATGATATATTGATATATATGTGATATATGTTAATTGTATTATATTCTTTTGTTACATTATATATTATATATGTGATATATAATATTGTAACATGTTAGGGTTAAACTTGCAACTAGGGTTTTGAGATTATTACCATGGCTAAGATTAGGGTTTGATATATATATATATATATATATATATATATATATATATATATTAGCAAAATTCAAAAAGAAAGGACTTTTGGCAAAAGAGTTGCCTTTGTTGACTAAGTCTTCTCTCTTGATATTTTGCTTAGATATTTCTAAACCAAACACTAACCCTAGACCATTGTAAAGTCTCTACAAGGGTTATGCATGACATGCTTAACCCTAGGTTGCAATTCTAAGCTCAAGAATAATTCATATTTTCATCACAACTTCATCTTCTTCCTCCTCTTTACAAAAAGCTTGCTAGTTTTTGATTTGTGATGAAATATTGTGAGAAATAGAAAACAAAAGAGAGCGAAATTCCAACTTCATCATCCTCATCTATTCTAGCCACTTAGATTAGGGTGTTTACTTCACTAATACCTCATTAGTGAAGTGAGAGCTTGGGTTTGTGATTCTTCAAGGTAGATCATCTTGGATTTTGAAGATTACTAGCAAGGATGCATTATTCTCTTCATGGAGCCTCTCTAGAGTTTGGGAGCATGATGATCGCAGCGAAGGGACTTCAAACCGGAGCTTATGAAGTGAAAGAACGGACTACAAAGGTTGTAATCCCTGTCACTTAGATGTTAAGTTGTTAACATATAGTATTTTGTTTGATTCTCTAGTTAAAGATCTTGTGTTAGGGTTATCTATAATGGCAAAATTTTAAACATTGCATGGAGGATGCCTCCCAAAACCTTGCTGCCGTTGTAGGTATCTCAACAGTGGTATCAGAGCCTAGCTAGAGAATTAGACGGATAAGTGTAGGATTACGAAACCGAAACAACTCCGAAACATCCGAATCGAAACCCTATATTCTGTCGAAATTTTTCAGGTGTCGGAAATTTTTTTAAACAGATGCAGAATGATGTATGAGATACATATTGAATACTGTACAAATTTCATCCCATTCCCTCGGAAAATGGCCAAGATCATCACCCCCAAAACTGACCAGATCCGATCCTAATGGGCTGAAATTTGCACAGTGTTTAAAGCTCTGGGTTGTGGTATTTTAGGTGCTGTTTGCTTTTGCTAATTTTGCATGTGATGTTATCTTTTAGCAAAGGAAATTCGGAGTGTTTCGTATTCGTAATTCTAAGTTTTGTTTCGGTTATTTTAGACGGTGTTAAAAAGTTCAATCGAATATCAAATACCCACTTTAACCCTTGCTGGAATTTTTTTCAAGAGTTGGATCTTTTTCATAGTTGAAGAGCATTCAAATATCGTGAAAGTGACGCGGTTGACCCTTTAGAAGAACAAAACCTTAACTCAATTATGTGACCGTCAGTATCGCCTCTAAACCCTAGGGTTTGTGGTAGTTCAGCGTTGCCACATGTGAGGCGTTGGTTTGACCCTTCTACGACTGGTTCATTGGTACTGTGGCATATGATGGATGCTTTTAAACTACGCTCAAGTGTTGAGCATTTAGGGAAATTTTGGGTGTGTTGATTCGATCGGAATGTTTAACGTCGTCTAACTTTTTCTGGAATGTGATACAATATATGGAATTCATAAAGTTAGGCATGAAATCCGTAATATGTGATATTTCGGGTTTACGATATCTAAGGTGATTGTGGATTCCAAATGTTGTAGTTTTTTACTTTCTTTTCTGCAACCGTAAGTGTAATATGTAGTGTATCGCCGGTTTCGTTGCTATACATCAACGGCAATTGGGATACGCATATTTACTTACGTTGATGACAGGTGATGTTATGTGTTGCTGTGATATGTTATATTGGATCGTCATGTTTTGAATAGCCGGGGGTTTTATGTGAGATGAGAGTTTTTATTTTCATTCATGTAAAATTCATTTGTATGTAATATTCTTTTATTGGTGCACTTCCGGGTTGAGGATGATGCCACCATTGTATATTATTTACTTTTCCGCATTAGGATAGACCCAAGGAGGAAAGCACAAGTAGCCGGGTTCTAGGGTCCAGTGGGAGGCCATCTCGAAGAGTCGAGACCGGGTCTCCTAACCCTAGAATTGGGAGGGTTGCTTGCCGCTCTCGTAGGGGTCTAGGGATGTGGCTTTGTCTATTCATCGCGACCGTGGAATCTGTGTTTTATACAGACTCAAAATAAAACACGGACCTCCTAGTATATCCAATATTTCATATGTTTCTTCTGTTGCTGATATACTGTGATGTGATAATTTTATATGCCTGAGACGAATGCTTTATTATTGTATATATGATATATAATAAACGTTGTTTATGTTTTGCACCCACGCTAGTCCCGTCCCGGTATGCCGTTAGTTAAGTAACCTAATGGTGCATAATGGGACACTGTGGCGAATGTGGATGGCATAAGCGTACGTTGTATTTTCGTTTCTTCTGTGATGCTTAGGAAGCTTAAATGATGGGATTCATTAATGAGATTATGAAAGAAAAGAAACCTAAAAGATGTTGTAGAATCAAATTTATAAAAAAAGACAGCTCTAGTTTTTTCTTTGCATAGCGGTATTCCTTATAGAATATGTTGGCTATAGTCCCCTCAAGGCAATTATCATAGTCGCAGTCTTTTGATTACGATGATTGAGTGAGGACCTATACCGATAGAACAGTCTTACTTAAGATGATAGTATGCTATCTGGTTTTTCTTTATCATCATGTACATGTTGATAGAGTCTATAGGATTCTTGCTTGACTGCCAGCATTATGATGACGATCTTATATGTGGGAGCTGGGGTCTATAAGCACATCCTTAAATATCCCTAGTCGTAGGAGTATTGAGACCGGGCATCGATACTCTAGTGTAGACTAATGTATACTGATCGAGACCCCGACGAGGGGCGGTGGCCAGGTCTCACAAGCCATTGGTGTTAGTTTGTTCACCTAAGATAGTATACAGGTGCTCATTAGGTTATGAGTACACTGGACGGACTCACCGGGAACCTTCTAGTTGGTATTATACCTATTGTCAGATAGCAGTTCCCAGGTGACATGTGTACAGGTTAGTCTGTCGGCCTGATATCGTCATTTGTCTCGTGTGAGTTCCCACTGTGCTTTGATTACTACCCTACCACGGCTCAAAGGAGTCATGCATACAAGTTTTAGTTGGGTACAGTCCCGAGCCACATGGAGGCAGTGATCGGATTGTCAGGGATTCATCTCTCCCGGTATTGGGGGTTGATGTCGCGTTGTGCACGGGTGGCCATCACCAGAAATCCATGGCCATGGTGAACGGGAATTATCGATCCAGGATCGATAGTTTCTCAGGCGGTGATGGGTATCATGCCGACACTAAATATCGCGTTGTTAGGGGTCTAACTTTATCCATACCCCTAGACTCGATATGCGATACTCTTAGACGAACAGACCAGACTGTACGGATATTGTCACTGTCAGGCTTAGTAGGGGTTCAGGATGAGTTTGCTCGTCGGCCTCCCTTTCGCTCAATACATGGGTACCCGTTACGTACAGCTAGTGCTCCTGACGTGCTTGTGGTTAAACCCACTGCCAGCGTATTGACGAGTCTTTAGAGTCCCACACAAAGGGTTTTCACGGTTCAGGCGATATGGTGTACATCACGTATGTTGGTATATACAGGTTTCCGATTAAATATGTACACATGCTGCGCAGACTTTAATCGGACGGTTGATAATACTAGCGGCTTAGGATTAAGCCGGATTATTAAATCAGGTTTTGATTTAATAATTTACTTATGTATTTATATATATATATGTATTCTAGTATTATTGTTCCCTATTTATTTTCTCTCTTGGCTATTCGTATTTTTGTACGAATACGCATATATGTATTTCGATACATGTACCGGGAAGTATTTCATATTTTATACGGAATAGCTTCTAGAAGGTGCCACCTTATTATTGATTTTTAGAAAATCATTTGCTTTTAAATGAGGTGGAAAAGGTGACATGAGTCAAGGCTTGGGTCAAGGCATGGGTCAAGGCATGGAGATAAGGTATGGTTGCTATTATTTTATTGGAAAAGGAAAATGAGATTTTTTGATGATGGGAGAGAGAGAGGGGGCCAGCCACTTCTTGAGGGAGTGGGGTTCATTTCATTTGACACATTACACACTTGCCTCCTCACTCTCTCATGCTCAAAAGACTTTGCCAATTTTTGCTCATGCCATTTTGGTTTCATCACCTATTTCATCTTCTTCTTGCATTGCTCATTTGAGTTTTGGGTTGAGAGAAAATTATAGTGACACACTACTACACCCCTGATTGAATGATTTTCTCGGTGTGTATATTGAAAATGTATAGAATCACAACCAAAAATATTTTGACCGCAATCAATAACGGTGTCGATTTGTAGCGCGTTAGTAAGTGCGGATCGTCCACAGGGAAAGTGTAATCGTTCGTATTTCAAATTAGATGAGTAGAAAATTTAAAGAAAAGAAAAGACAGAACAATTCATGATTTGTAAAATGAAGTTCAAGAATTAGAAAAAACTAGATCTAATAACAAGAAAACATTAAAATCAAGAATTGAGATATGATGATTTCCAATCCAAATATCAAGAATCGAAGTGAGGCTCGTAGGAATCGATCGGATCTATAGATGTGATGAAATCTATTGATTACATATTCTTATCCATCGATGAATTGATACTAGATCGATGATGATCAACAAGAATTAGGGATTTCTTGTGAAACTAGGGTTTCATCATCTATCCCTTGTTCCTTCGTTCCCATTCTAGCCTCTAGTAAATTCAAGAATCGATCATGGATCCCTAATTTCGAGCGAACACAATCAAGAAAGCATCGCATCGAAACTAGGTCGTCGATTCTTCAATTTGCTAGGGTTTACAAACTCATAGGACTTAAGAATTGTTTTAAGATTTGTTACATCATCATTCTATTGATCGTCTCGACTTCTTTACGAGCAGAGTTTTACTGAAACATCACAACAAGAACCACAATCAAGAATTGAGATCGAATCATGATGCAAGAATTTAAAGAAAGCAAGATAAAGAAATTTCACCTTTATTTATCAACAATTTAGTTACAACTCTCAAGATCTACAAGAGGAAGGAACATGATCGTCGATTTCGGCTTCGCTCGGCTCCTTGAGTCGCGGATTGGCTTGGATCACTTGCTCCGATGAAGTCCGGCGTAGCTTCCTAAAGGATCGAAGGCTTCAAGCTTGATTTGGTACTCGGAATTCTTTATCTTGGCTTTGGAATTGGAATTAGGGTTAGGGTTTTGAGGCACATGTTGTGTCACTCAACTTGTGGGTGGAAGAGGTGATTGAATGAACAACCTTGAACCCTAGATCGAGGTTTCCTTTTATAAGCCTCATAACCCTAGATCTAGAATTCAAATTTCAAATTTCCCTCCAAAAGTTTGTTAGAGAGAGGCTTCTAGAAGTAGTTAGTTGGAGGAAGGCTTCTAGAACTAGGTTGTTAGGCCGAGCCTTCTAGATGAAGCCACGTAGAGTTTCTGGAAGCTTTGCCATTAAAAATAAGCACATGGGGAAAAATTGATTTGGTGACGTCATCATCTTGCCGCGGATTCGCGGCACGTGCCTCCTCAGGCCGCGGATCCGCGGTCACGTGAGGGGTTTACAGCCTCATCTTTCCAGTGTTGCTTCCTTTTGACTTCAGGATTATTCTCTGATGTGCTGAATCTTGTAATTAGTCCTTTATCACTGCCAGATCTCTAGCCTTTGAGTTGACGTATTTTTTATCAGCACTTTGACAATTTTGGCTCGGTTCCTGGAATTTTCTGCACAGACTTCGAAACAAGTATTGCGCAATACAAGGATGATGCGATGCCATGATAAACAGTCAATTTCCCTAAAAATGCCGGTTTTAGTATACAACACAGGTAATCTTGTATTTTACAGCTGTTTTGCTAATATGTGTAATATGCAAACCGAACACCTCTAGATGAATGCAAAAGATAGGGAAATTGACGTGTTAAAAATACATTATTTTCGACTGATCAAATTCCCCCAAACTTATTTTCGGTCGTCTCGAGCGAACTGTTTTATTAAAAAGAGAAGGAGAAAATAAAGAAAGAGAAAAACTAACTAGCACACTTTCCTAGGCAACACGATTGCACTGAGCACGTGCAACAAGTCTTTAAACCTCTAGGTGTCCCTAGTAGGAGAAGTGTTGTCTCTTGAGGGTTTTCAGTGGATTGCACCCATAAAATCCAATAATAAAAGGAAGATCATGAAATTTACATTTATAGAATAGAATCGTAAAAGAAAGACTTTGAAAATTAGGGTTTCCAACTAAGCTAGCTTTTCGGTTGTCATGAGCCCTATCTTAATAGTCATGAAAAAATGTTAGAAATCACATAACCCCTCAATAAAACATCGTCTTATTCTTCATTCCTATCTTTCTTCCAAACATCGATCATATAACCCTACGTGTGTGTAAAGAACATCCCTACACCCGAAGAATTCAATTCAAGCTATCATACTCTTGTCCTTTTATCTCAGTACTTTTTTAATTAATGAATATTTAGATGAGTTTGCTCACACACTTTCATGCGACCGTTAATACTTCTTGAGCTACTAACCGACCGATTACTCATGTGCTTGCTTATACGGTGTATTTTCCTTTTCTTGCACCACCTAAGGCTTAGCAGTGACTCCCAGACCAGTTGGCCTTAGGGCACTAGGTGAAGAGGCACCCTCGCTATATTTTTTTATTGCTGCCTTGGCGATAACAAAACCAATGTTCATTTTTCTCACCACTTTTATATTTTATTCATTTTTTTTATTATTTCCTTCATACTTTTGGCTATTAGACAAGAGCATTTCAAGGTATCCTCTACTATCCCAAGTTTCAAGACGTGTGTAAGTGCGAATAGAAGGGTATCTACGTTTAAAATGTTTGGCTTCTAGAATAGAAACTATTTTTCAGACTTATTTTTATCCTCAGATTAGTGACTTCCTTCATCTTACTAACCCTTGGGACAACGGCTCATAACTACTTATTACTAGTTCGTATAAGAAAACTTCTAATTTTCTTGGTTTTCTTAAATTTTTCCAATCTTTTGGATGTAATTTTTCACTATCTAATCTTTTATTATCTTATTTATGTACAAAATATTTTATTTTTTTGAAAATTTTTAAATTTTTATTGGTTTTTAAAATGTTTTGTGCTTATGCGAAGTATGATATGCAAATGATGCGAAAATAAGCACAAACCTCCCCCAAACTTGTTTTCAACAATGTCCTCACTGTTGCCATCCGCTATATCTTGAAAACCTGTAAGCTTGGGAGGAAATTTATTAATGGGGGCAAAATATTTAAGTGAAGATCCTCCCCCAAACTTATTTTTGGCTCATAATTTTGTAAAAATTTTCTTTTCAGGAGCCAGAAAACATACCCCCCCAAACTTGAGTTAAGCAATGTTAATCTTTGAAAATCACATGAGGGGGTCAAAAATTATTGGTCGATGCCAAGCTTTGCAAAGACCGAAAGTTAACACCAACCATTCGAAAATTTTATCAATGTAGTGCTCAGGTTGGTGGAAGAAGAAGTGGGGAAAGGGTAAGTGGTGGAATAGAATGTGTGTGCATCTCGTTTTGGAGAGACGATGCAGTGAATGTGATGGATTACTCGCATTCTTTTTACAGTTCAAAAGAAGGGGTGGAAGTTCAATTTCATTGATTGGGAGATGATTCATCTCAACACCCGTGTCATTCAAAAATGTGAGTTCATCAGCGAAGATCTCCTCAAAAGTCTCATCAATACCCCGACGAATAATGTCATCACAAAGCACGGGGTGATCTTCAGACTCTAAAAACATTTCATAATCAGTATTAGTTGTTGACCCGGACAACTCGGTGGAAGAGTCCGTATGTGTATGATACATAGTTGGGTCAAACAACAACGTATGAAAAGAGTCTAGATCAGTATCATGAGGATCATCAAATTCGCTGCTGTCGACATCCATTAAGTCGACAGAACAGACCTGAGCAGTAGGATCGGAGGGTACACTTCCCAACTTGTAAATATTCAGTTCTATTGAGCTATTCCCGAAAGATAGGGTCATAGAACCATTTCTAGAGTTGATGATAGCATTGGAAGTGGACAAGAAGGGGTGACCTAAAATCACCGGAATTTGATTCCGTGGGTTCGTTACAGGCTGTGTATCAATTACAATAAAGTCCACAGGGAATACAAATTCCCCAATTTTTATTAACACTTCCTCCAGTTCACCCCTAGGTTTGGTGCTTGATCGGTCAGCCATCTAGAGAGTGCAAGGAGCTGGTTTCAACTCTCCGATCCCTAACTGCTCGTAGACCGAGAAAGGAAGCAGGTTAACACTTGCGCCAAGGTCAAGTAGAGCACGGTTGATGTGTTATTCCCCGATAGATATAGAAATAATAGGACAGCCAGGATCCTTACGTTTCCACGGTAATTGTTGGGGAAAGGATTTGTCTACTGTTTTTGCCATGAATATCTTCTTGGGCACTTGGGTCTTCCTCTTTCTAGTGCACAAGTCTTTAAGAGTTTTCGCATAAGCGGGGACTTGTTGGATTGCATCTAGAAGAGGGATTTTGATGTTAACCTGTTTCAAGATTTCAGTGATCTTCTCCATTTGTGGACTTGGTCTGTTTCCCCTTAACCGATTCGGGTAAGGAGCTTGAGCAATAAGGTCAGGGTCCAACATTGGAGAAGATCGTGTGGGTGGAAACGATCTAAGAATAGGAGTGGGGATCGTTTTCGGTGTACTAGAAGAGATGGGCTGAGGTGTCGAGCCTTGTGCGAAACGGAGAATAGGCTCAGAAGAAAATGGTGGGGTATACGAACTGGGGTTAGATTTAGAAGTAGAAGTGGAAGGAAAAGTCTCAGCCGGTGTATCATCGATAGATTTTTCAGTGTCATCAATCTCTTCCCCAACATGATTGTCAAGCACTCTTCCAGATCTCAACGTGATTGCATTCACATGATATGAATAGCCAGGATTGGGTAAAGGTTGAGCTGGAAGTTTCCCTTTCTCTCTTGCACTCATTTCGGCTTTTAATTGTGCAATTTGTTCTTCCATCGATTTAATATTCTCATTTTGAGAGACAATGATCTTCATCACATTATCGAAGGAAGATTGCATTTTTGCCGTCCCTTGGATGGATTGTTTCATGAAAGTATCCAAGGTTTGTGCTAGTGCAGAGGTATTATCTGTACTGGTCAATTGCAAAGAGTTTTCATGTGGTGCAAAAGTGTTGGCCGGATTTTAGAAGTTTTGTGATTGGTAGGGGTGCTGACTCAATTGAAGTGGTTGTTGTTGTGGTGGAGGGACCCTTTGGAAATTGTTTTGATTTGGAACCGTGTTTTGATTTTGTGATTGGTTCCAAGCAAAGTTAGGGTGATTCCTCCAACCCTGATTATATGTGGAAGAAAATGGATCGTTTCTAGGTCTTTGAAAAGCAGCATTGGTATGTTCGTGACCTTGAAACGGAGAATTTTGTGGACATTCTTCCGTCAAATGAGAAGGATCAGAACAACATTGATTGAAATGATTTCCGGATTGTGTAGTATGGAAATATGTATAGAAATCACAACCAAAAATAATTTGACCGCAATCGATAACGGTGTCGAATGTAGCGCGTTAGTAAGTGCGGATCGTCCACAGGGAAAGTGTAATCGTTCGTGTTTCGATTTAGATGAGTTGAAACTTTAAAGAAAAGAAAACAAACAACAATTCATGATTTGTAAATTGAAGTTCAAGAATTAGGAAAATCTAGTCTAAATCAAGAAACGATAAAATCAAGAATTGAGAATTTGTGATGATTTCCAAATCAAATATCAAGATTCGAAATGAGGCTCGTAGGAATCGATCGGATCTATATATGTGATGAAATCTAGCGATTACGTATTCTTATTCATCGATGAATTGATACTAAATCGATGATGATCAATGAGAATTAGGTCTTTCTTGTGAAACTAGGGTTTCATCATCTATCCCTTGTTCCTTCGTCGATATCATTCACATTCTAGCCTCTAGTAAATTCAAGAATCGATCGTGGATACCTAATTTCGAGCGATCACAATCAAGAAAGCATTGCAACGAAACTAGGTCGTCGATTCTTCAATTTGCTAGGGTTTATAAAACTCGTAGGACTTAAGAATCATTTTAAGATTTGTTACATCATCATTCTATTGATCGTCTCGACTTCTTTACGAGCGGAGTTTTACTCAAACATCACAACAAGAACCACAATCACAAATTGAGATCGAATCATGATGCAAGAATTTAAAGAAAGCAAGATTAAAGATTTCCACCTTTTATTTATCAACAATTCCGTTACAAATCGCTTAAGAACTACAAGAGGAAGAACTCGATCGTCGATTTGGCTTCGCTCGTCTCCTTGAGTCGCGGATCGGCTTGGATCACTTGCTCGATTGAAGATCGGCTCCGCTCCTAAAAGGTTGAAGGCTTCTCGCTTGAATGGTACTCGGGATCTTGAATTTGGCTTGGATTTTGGATTAGGGTTTGAGGCACAAGTTGTGTCACTCAACTTGTGTTAGAAATGGGGGAGATGAGAGATTAATGAACAACCTTTAACCCTAGATCTAGGCTTCTTTTTGTAGACCTCACAACCCTAGATTTAAAATTCAAAATTTGAATTTCCCTCCAAAAGTTTGTTAAACAGAGCCTTCTAGAAATAGTTTGTTAGGCCGAGCCTTCTAGATGAAGCCACGTGGCATTTCTGGAGTATTCTGGAAGCTTGGACCGTTACAAGAAGCACGTCGAGGAAATTTGAGTCGTTGGTGCCATCAAGCCGCCCCGGATCCGCGGCGCAAGCCGGCTCCGGCCGCGGATCCGCGGTCACGTGAGGGAGGTACTGTGCAATTTTTCTTCTGGTGCTTTGGGCTGACTTTATGGTATTTATCTGATATGTTGAATTGTGTAATTCCCTCTGTATTGCTACCAGCTCTCAAGTCTTTGAGTTGGCGTAATTTTTGATCGGCACTATGACAATTTTGGCTCGGTTCCTGGAATTTCCTGCACAGACTTCGAAACAAGTGTTGCGCTATATAGGGATGATGCGATGCCATGAAAAACAGTCAATTTCCCTAAAAGTGCTGGTTTTAAAGTATAACACATGCGATCTGTTATTTTACGACTGTTTTGCTAATATGTGCAATATGAATACCGAACACTTCTAGATGAGTGCAAATGATAGGGAAATTGACGTGTTAAAAATGCAGCATTTTCGACTGATCAAATTCCCCCAAACTTATTTTCGGTCGTCTCGAGCGAACTGTTTTATTAAAAAGAGAAGGAGAAAATAAAGAAAGAGAAAAACTAACTAGCACACTTTCGTAGGCAACCCGATTGCACTGAGCACGTGCAACAAGCCTTTAAACCTCTAGGTGTCCTTAGTAGGAGGAGTGTTGTCTCCTGAGGGTTTTCAGCGGATTGCAACCACAAAATCCAATAATAAAAGGAAGATCATGAATATTACATTTAAAGACAAGAATTTTAAAAGAAAGACTTCGAAAATTAGGGTTTCCAACTAAGCTAGCTTTTCGGTTGTCATGAGCCCTATCTTAATAGTCATGAAAAGATGTTAGAGATCACATAACCCCTCAATAAAACATCGTCTTATTCTTCATTCCTATCTTTCTTCCAAACATCGATCATATCACCCTACGTGTGTGTAATAAACATCCCTACACCATGAGAATTCAATTCAAGCTATCATACTCTTGTCCATCCACCTCAGTACTTTTTAATTAATGAATATTTAGGATTGCTCACACACTTTCATGCGACCGTTAATACTTCTTGAGGTACTAACCGACCGATTACTCATGTGCTTGCTTATTTGGTGTTTTTCCTCGTCTTGCACCACCTAAGGCTTAGCAGTGACTCCCATACCAGTTGGCCTTAGGGCACTAGGTGAAGAGGCACCCTCGCTATATTTTTTTATTGCTTCCTTGGCGATAACAAAACCAGTGTCCATTTTTTTTCCTCACCATTTTATATTTTCTTCATTTTTTTTATTTCCTTCATACATCGGCTTTAAGACAAGAGCATTTCAAGGTATCCTCTACTATCCCGAGCTTCAAGACATGTGTAAGTGCGTATAGCAGGTTATCAACGTTCAAAATATTTGGCTTCCAGAATAGGAACTATTTTTTAGACTTATTTTTATCCTCAGATTAGTGACTTCCTTCATCTTACTAACCCTTGGGACAACGGCTCATAACTACTTATTACTAGTTCGTATAAGAAAACTTCTAATTTTCTTAGTTTTCTTAAATTTTTCCAATCTTTTGGATGCAATTTTTCACTATCTAATATTTTATTATCTTATTTATGTACAAAAATGTTTTTATTTTGTTTTGAAATTTTTTAAATTTTTATAGGTTTTCAAAATGTTTTGTGCTTATGCGAAGTATGATGCAAATGATGCGAAAATAAGCACAAACCTCCCCCAAACTTGTTTTCAATAGTTTCCTCACTGTTGCTATCCGCTAAATCTCGAAATACCTGTAAGCCTAGGAGGAAATTTATTAATGGGGGCAAAATATTTAAGTGAAGAACCTCCCCCAAACTTATTTTTGGCTCAAAATTTTGTAAAAAATTTCTTATCAAGAGCCAGAAAATATACCCCCCCAAACTTGAGTTAAGCAATGTTAATCTTTTGAAAATCACATGAGGGGGTCAAAAATCATTGGTCGATGCCAAGCTTTGCAAAGACCGAATGTTAACACCAACCATTCAAAAATTTTATCAATGCAGTGCTCTGGTTGGTGGAAGAAGAAGTGGGGAAAGGGTAAGTGGTGGAATAGAATGTGTGTGCGTCTCGTTTTGGAGAGACGATGCAGTGAATATGATGGATTGCTCGCATTCTTTTTACAGTTCAAAAGAAGAGGTGGAGGTTCAATTTCATTGATTGGGAGATGATTCATCTCAACACCCGTGTCATTCAAAAATGCGAGTTCATCAGCGAAGATTTCCTCAAAAGTTCCATCAATACCCTGGAGAATAATGTCATCACAAAGCGCGGGGTGATCTTTAGACTCTAAAAGCATTTCATAATCAGTGTTAGTTGTTGACCTGGACAACTCATTGGAAGAGTCCGTATGTGTATGATACATAGTTGGGTCAAACAACAACATATGAAAAGAGTCAATATCGGTATCATGAGGATCGTCAAATTCGCTGCTGTCGACATCCATTAAGTCGACAGAACAGACCTGAGCAGTAGGTTCGGAGGGTACACTTCCCAACTTGTAAATGTTTAGCTCAATTAACCTATTCCCGAAGGATAGGGTCATAGAGCCATTATGACAGTTGATGATAGCATTGGAAGTGGCCAAAAAGGGGCGACCTAAAATCACCGGAATTTGATTCCGTGGGTTCGCTACAGGCTGTGTATCAAGTACAATAAAATCCACAGGGAATACGAATTCCCTGATTTTTATTAAAACATCCTCCAGTTCACCCCTAGGTTTGGTGATTAATCGGTCAGCCATCTGAAGAGTTATGCTCGAGGGCTTTAACACTCCGATTCCTAGTTGCTCATAGACTGAATATGGAACCAAGTTAACACTAGCGCTAAGGTATAGTAGAGCACGGTTAATGTGTTTTCCCCCAATAGAAATAGAAATAGTAGGACAGCCAGGGTCCTTACATTTCCTCGGTCCTTGTTGGGAGAAAGCTGTGTCTACTGTCTTTGCCATAAAAATCTTCTTGGGTACTTGAGTCTTCCTCTTCCTAGTGCACAAGTTCTTAAGAGTTTTCGCATAGGGCGGAATTTGTTGGATGGCATCTAGGAGAGGGATGTTGATGTTAACTTGCTTAAACATGTCCATAATCTTCTCCATATGTGGACTCGATTTGTTAGCCCTTAACCGATTAGGATAAGGTGATTTAGCAATAAGCGCTGGGTCCATCATAGGAGAAGGAAGTGTGTGTGGACCCGATCCTAGAATAGAAGTGGGGATCGTCTGTGGAGAACTAGAAGAGATGGGCTGAGGTGGCGAGCCTTGTGAGAAACGAAGAATAGGCTTGCAAGAAGGTAGTGGGGTAGAAGAACTGGGGTCAGAATTAGAAGTAGAAGTGGAAGGAAAGGTCTCAGCCAGGGTATCATTGATAGATTTTTCAGTGTCATCAATCTCTTCCCCAACCTGATTGTTAAGCACTCTTCCAGATCTCAACGTGATTGCATTCACATGATGTGAATAGCCAGGATTGGGTAAAGGTTGAGCTGGAAGTTTCCCTTTCTCTCTTGCACTCATTTCGGCTTTTAGTTGTGCAATTTGTTCTTCTATCGATTTGATATTCTCATTTTGAGAGACAATGATCTTCATCACATTCTCGACGGAATATTGCAAACTTGCCGTCCCTTGGATGGATTGTTTCATGAAAGTATCTAAGGTTTGTGCTAGTGCAGAGGTATTATCTGTACCAGTAAATTGCAAAGAGTTTTTATGTGGTGCAAAAGTGTTGGCCGAATTTTGGAAGTTTTGTGATTGGAAGGGGTGCTGACTCAATTGAAGTGGTTGCTGTTGTGGTGGAGAGACCCTTTGGAAATTGTTTTGGTTTGGAACCGTATTTTGAGATCGTGATTGGTTCCAAGCAAAGTTAGGGTGATTCCTCCAATCCTGATTATATATGGAAGAATATGGATCGTTTCTAGGCCTTTGAAATGCGGCATTGGTATGCTCATGACCTTGAAACGGAGAATTTCGTGGACATTCTTCCGTCAAATGAGAAGGATCAGAACAACATCCACATACAGTTTTGGAGAGTGACATTTGATTTAGGGCGGCAGCTAAAACTTTGTTTTCCATATTGTCTAATTTCTCGTGTAAAGCTGAAATGTCAGCTCTAACTCCTATGGAAATTTCCGATTGGTTATTGCCACCCCTAAACGATTGACTCACACCCTCCCACTGTAAAGATTTTTCAGCGAAATCTTCTAGGAATTTCCAGGCTTCCCCATCATCTTTAGTCATGAAGTTGCCTTGACACATAGATTCAAGGGTCTGTCTTGTGTTTGGATTAATGCCCTCATAAATGATTCTGCACAGTTCACATCTAGGGATTCCGTGATGTGGACATTGGACTAACAGACCCTTGAAGCGTTCAAGACATTTTGAAAATGGTTCATTTGGAAGCTGGGTGAATTGATTTATTTCGCTACGGACTCAAGTTGTCTTATGTTTTGGGTAGAATTTCTTAAGGAATGCTTTGACGAATTCTTCCCAATTCATAATAGAATGTGCGGTAGTGTTATACAGCCACTTCTCGGCTATATCGCACAAAGTAAATGGGAGAAGACGAAGATGCATAGCATCTACAGAAAGCTGTGAAGTACCCATCATTGCGCATACATTTTCAAATTTGGTGATAAAGACATATGCGTCTTTAGACTCGAGATCATGATATTTGGGTAGAAGGTTGATGTATTGGGGTTTAATTTGAAAATTTTCCCCGTTGGCTGGTGGAATGGAGAGACAGGTGGAAAGGGGGCCTCGTGTAGGATAGCACCTCTCTTGGAGAGAGATGCGGGGTGGATTCTGCGCACCAACGGACGGCGGCAGAGTAGTGGTAAAGAAATTCGATGGAGATGGATCCATCGATGTGGGTGTGGTGGTGGGTAAAGAAGAAGTAAATGTAGAAATACCGACTTTTAGGTCGATCAAGGGAACGCGGACTAAACGGGCACTAGAATCCCGTGTCCAGCCTATCTTGCACTAAAAAGGGTTAGTACAAGTGGCAGCGTGACTTATAATTAGGGGAAATGATGAATGCGGTGTTTGTTTTGAAAAATATACGGATTTTTAAAAAAATGATGCGATCACAACAAATGCAATAAGCAAATCCCTAATTCAAGTGGTCGCCTAGGTCAAAGCTCTAGACCGCTCCTAACTGCCAAAAGACAAGTCGCAGGATCAATCCTCCACTGCCTCTTTGTCTCTCCTGTGGCCAGGTAAGTGCCAGGTAAGTGGGAGGTTCTCCACTACGTAAGTAGTGGGCCTAATTAAGTAGCCACTAGCTTTCGACACACTTACCTTAGACACCACAAAAGAAACGCGGATAAGCAATGAATTACCCACGGCCTTCTCTTGTCCTAAGTGAGCGCGACGGTCCTTAGAGTCATCTCTAGATCTTTTTTAGTTAATGAGGGTAAATGCGGATGCAATTTTGTGATTTTTAGGTCTTAGGAAGGGTAATGAACTCCCCACCTAATCTGGATTTGGTCTTTGCCCCTTGATTTCCGTATTAATATGAAAACAACCAAAAATCAAAACACGCACAATTTATTTTTCTTTTTTTTTTTGCGGCGCTGCGATTTATTTGCAAAGAAACCTGAAGCAAATTGTTAATTGGAGCAGATGAGGGAGAAGATAAGAAAGTTATAAGATACCTGAGTGAATTTGGTACAGTGAAGAAGCAGACACGCGGCGGATACGCCGAAATTTCAAGCTAATGCCGTGGAATCGCGGTCCTGTAGAGAGATAACTGCACAAAATTTCTGGACACTGTTCCGCTTCACCTCCTCAGCTCTCTGGAATGCTCTGAAATTTTTTTCTACAGCTCCGCAAATTCCAGATTTCCTCGCAACAAATCATAATAACACGTTTAGGGTTTGTGCGAATTTAGATCTAAAAATATAGATGAAATAAACTTTTCAACTCAAATTTCAAAATACGAACAATTAGCGCACTATCACCGGCAACGGCGCCATTTGATTGAAACGATTTCCGGATTGTGTAGTATGGAAATATGTATAGAAATCACAACCAAAAATAATTTGACCGCAATCAATAACGGTGTCGAATGTAGCGCGTTAGTAAGTGCGGATCGTCCACAGGGAAAGTGTAATCGTTCGTGTTTCGATTTAGATAAGTTGAAACTTTAAAGAAAAGAAAACAAACAACAATTCATGATTTGTAAATTGAAGTTCAAGAATTAGGAAAATCTAGTCTAAATCAAGAAACGATAAAATCAAGAATTGAGAATTTGTGATGATTTCCAAATCAAATATCAAGAATCGAAATGAGGCTTGTAGGAATCGATCAGATCTATAGATGTGATGAAATCTAGCGATTACGTATTCTTATCCATCGATGAATTGATACTAGATCGATGATGATCAACGAGAATTAGGGATTTCTTATGAAACTAGGGTTTCATCATCTATCTCTTGTTCCTTCGTCGATATCATTCACATTTTAGCCTCTAGTAAATTCAAGAATCGATCGTGGATCCCTAATTTCGAGCGATCACAATCAAGAAAGTATCGCAACGAAACTAGGTCGTCGATTTTTCAATTTGCTAGGATTTACAAAACTCGTAGGACTTAAGAATCGTTTTAAGATTTGTTACATCATCATTCTATTGATCGTCTCGACTCCTTTACGAGCGGAGTTTTACTCAAACATCTTAACAAGAACCACAATCACAAATTGAGATCGAATCATGATGCAAGAATTTAAACAAAGCAAGATTAAAGAATTTCACCTTTTATTTATCAACAATTCCGTTACAAATCGCTCAAGAACTACAAAAGGAAGAACTCGATCGTCGATTTGGCGTCGCTCGTATTCTTGAGTCGCGGATCGGCTTGGATCACTTGCTCGATTGAAGATTGGCTCCGCTGCTAAAAGGTTGAAGGCTTCTCGCTTGAATGGTGCTCGGGATCTTGAATTTGGCTTGGATTTTGGATTAGGGTTTGAGGCACAAGTTGTGTCACTCAACTTGTGTTAGAAATAAGGGAGATGAGAGATTAATGAACAACCTTTAACCCTAGATCTAGGATCCTTTTTATAGACCTCACAACCCTAGATCTAGAATTCAAAATTTGAATTTCCCTCCAAAAGTTTGTTAAACAGAGCCTTCTAGAAATAGTTTGTTAGGCCGAGCCTTCTAGATGAAGCTACGTGGGATTTCTGGAGTATTCTGGAAGCTTGGACCGTTACATGAAGCACGTGGAGGAAATTTGAGTCGTTGGCGCCATCAAGCCGCCGCGGATCCGCGGCGCAAGCCGGCTCCGGCCGCGGATCCGTGGTCACGTGAGGGAGGTACTGTGCTATTTTTCTTCTGGTGCTTTGGGCTGACTTTGTGGTATTTATCTGATATGTTGAATTGTGTAATTCCCTCTGTATTGCTACCAACTCTTAAGTATTTGAGTTGGCGTAATTTTTGGTCGGCACTATGACAATTTTGGCTCGGTTCCTGGAATTTCCTGCACAGACTTCGAAACAAGTGTTGCGCTATATAGGGATGATGCGATGCTATGAAAAACAGTCAATTTCCCTAAAAGTGCTGGTTCTAAAGTATAACACATGTAATCTGTTATTTTACAACTGTTTTGCTAATATGTGCAATATGAATACCGAACACTTCTACATGAGTGCAAATGATAGGGAAATTGACGTGTAAAAAATGCAGTATTTTCGACTGATCAAGCATCCACATACAGTTTTAGAGAGTGACATTTGATTTAGGGCGGCAGCTAAAAATTTATTTTCCATAGTCTCGAGTTTCTTTTGCATAGCTGAAATGTCAGCTCTAACTCCTATGGAAACTTCCGATTGGTTATTTCCACCCTTAAACGATGGACTCATACCCTCCCACTGTAAGACTTTTCAGCGAAATCTTCTAAAAATTTCCAGGCTTCCCCATCATCTTTGGTCATGAAATTGCCTTGACACATTAATTCAATGGTCTGTTTTGTGTTAGGATTAATGCCCTCATAAATGATTCGGCACAGTTCCCATCTGGGGATTTCGTGATGTGGACATTGAACTAACAGATCCTTAAAGCGTTCAAGACATTTTGAAAATGTTTCATTTGGAAGCTGGGTGAATTGATTGATTTCGCTACGGACTCGAGCTGTTTTATGATTGGGGTAGAATTTCTTTAGGAATACTTTTACGAATTCTTCCCAGTTTGAAATGAAATGTGCGGTTGTGTTATACAGCCACTTCTCGGCTATATCGCACAAGGTGAATGGCTATATCGCACAAGGTGAATGGGAGAAGACGAAGACGCATAGCATCCACAGAAAGCTGTGTGGTACCCAACATTGCGCATACATTTTCAAATTTGGTGATAAAGACATATGCGTCTTCAGACTCGAGACCGTGATATTTGGGTAGAAGGTTGATGTATTGGGGTTTAATCTGAAAATTTTCCCCGTTGGGTAGTGGAATGGAGAGACAGGTCGAAAGAGGACCTCGTGTAGGATAGCACCTCACTTGGAGAGAGATGCGGGGTGGATTCTGTGCACCAACGGTCGGCGGCAGAGTAGTGGTAAAGAAGTTCGATGGAGAATTATCTATCGAAGTGGGTGTGGTGGTGGGTAAAGAAGAGGTAAATGTAGAAATACCGACTTTGGGGTCGATAAAAGGAACACGGACTAAACGGGTACTAGAATCCCGTGTCCTGCCTATCTTGCACTAAAAAGGGTTAGTACAAGTGGCAGTGTAGATATAATTAGAGGAAATGGATGAAGTGTTGGTGTTTGTTTTGAAAATATATGGATTTTTGAAAAAATGATGCGATCACAACAAATGCAACAAGCAACCCTAAAATCTAGTGGTCACCTAGGTCAAAGCTCTAGACCGCTCCTAACTGCCAAAAGACAAGTCGCAGGATCAATCCTCCACTGCCTCTTTGTCTCTCCTTTGGCCAGGTAAGTGCCAGGTAAGTGGGAGGTTCTCCACTACGTAAGTAGTGGGCCTAATTAAGTAACCACTAGCCTTCGACACACTTGCCTTAGACACCACAAAAGAAACGCGGATAAGCAATGAATTACCCACGGCCTTCTCTTGTCCTAAGTGAGCGCGACGGTCCTTAGAGTCATCTCTAGATTTCTTTTAGTTAATGAGGGTAATTCGGATGCAATTTTGTGATTTTTGGGGCTTAGGAAGGGTAATGAACTCCCCACCTAATCTGGATTTGGCCGTGCCCCTTAATTTCTGTATTAATATGCAAATAACCAAAAATCAAAAACACGCAAAATTTTTGCTTTTGGCGGCGCTGCGATTTTTGCAAAGAAACCTGCAGCAAATTGTTAATTGGAGCAGATTGAGGAGAAGATAAGAAAGTTAGAATTTCACCAGAAATTTTTTGCACAGAGATACCTCAGGACCGCCGCGTTTCCGCCGTGGGGGGAGGTTTAAACCACGGATCCGCGGTTCCTTTAACTGTTCACTGCACCAAAGTTTACAGAGAGCTTATGTTGACTCCCTTAGCTCTCTGGAATGCTCAGAATAATTTTTCTCTAGCCCCAATGATTCCAGATTTCCTCGCAACAAATCACAATGAATTGGTTAGTGTTTTGCGCGAATTTTGATCTAAAAATATAGATGGAATAAACTTTTCAACTCAAATTTCAAAAACAAACGAATTAGCGCACTATCCCCGGCAACGACGCCATTTGATCGAATGATTTTCTCGGTGTGTATATTGAAAATGTATAGAAATCACAATCAAAAATATTTTGACCGCAATCAATAACGGTGTCGATTTGTAGCGCGTTAGTAAGTGCGGATCGTCCACAGGGAAAGTGTAATCGTTCGTATTTCAAATTAGATGAGTCGAAAATTTAAAGAAAAGAAAAGAAAGAACAATTCATGATTTGTAAAATGAAGTTCAAGAATTAGAAAAATCTAGATCTAATAACAAGAAAACATTAAAATCAAGAATTGAGATATGATAATTTCCAATCCAAATATCAAGAATCGAAGTGAGGCTCGTAGGAATCGATCGGATCTATAGAAATGATGAAATCTATTGATTACATATTCTTATCCATCGATGAATTGATACTAGATCGATGATGATCAACGAGAATTAGGGATTTCTTGTGAAACTAGGGTTTCATCATCTATCCCTTGTTCTTTCGCCGATATCATTCACATTCTAGCCTCTAGTAAATTCAAGAATCGATCATGGATCCCTAATTTCGAGCGAACACAATCAAGAAAGCATCGCATCGAAACTAGATCGTCGATTCTTCAATTTGCTAGGGTTTACAAACTCATAGGACTTAAGAATTGTTTTAAGATTTGTTACACCATCATTCTATTGATCGTCTCGACTCCTTTACGAGCGGAGTTTTACTCAAACATCACAACAAGAACCACAATCAAGAATTGAGATCGAATCATGATGCAAGAATTTAAAGAAAGCAAGATAAAGAAATTTCACCTTTATTTATCAACAATTTAGTCACAACTCTCAAGATCTACAAGAGGAAGGAACATGATCGTCGATTTCGGCTTCGCTCGGTTCCTTGAGTCGCGGATCGGCTTGGATCACTTGCTCCGATGAAGTCCGGCGTAGCTTCCTAAAGGATCGAAGGCTTCAAGCTTGATTTGGTGCTCAGAATTCTTGATCTTGGCTTTGGAATTGGAATTAGGGTTAGGGTTTTGAGGCACAAGTTGTGTCACTCAACTTGTGGGTGGAAGAGGTGATAGAATGAACAACCTTGAACCCTAGATCTAGGTTTCTTTTATAAGCCTCATAACCCTAGATCTAGAATTCAAATTTCAAATTTCCCTCCAAAAGTTTATTAGAGACAGGCTTCTAGAAGTAGTTAGTTGGAGGGAGGCTTCTAGAACTAGGTTGTTAGGCCGAGCCTTCTAGATGAAGCCACGTGGAGTTTCTGGAGAGTTTTGGATGCTTTGCCATTAAAAATAAGCACATGGGGAAAAATTGATTTGCTGACGTCATCATCTTGCCGCGGATCCACGGCACGTGCCTCCTCAGGCCACGGATCCGCGGTCACGTGAGGGGTTTACAGCCTCATCTTTCCAGTGTTGCTTCCTTTTGACTTCATGAATATTCTCTGATGTGCTGAATCTTGTAATTAGTCCTTTATCACTGCCAGATCTCTAGCCTTTGAGTTGGCGTATTTTTTATCAGCACTTTGACAATTTTGGCTCGGTTCCTGGAATTTCCTGCACAGACTTCGAAACAAGTGTTGCGCAATACAAGGATGATGCGATGCCATGATAAACAGTCAATTTCCCTAAAAATGCCGGTTTTAGTATACAACACAGGTAATCTTGTATTTTACAGCTGTTTTGCTAATATGTGTAACATGCAAACCGAACACCTCTAGATGAATGCAAAAGATAGGGTAATTGACGTGTTAAAAATTCATTATTTTCGACTGATCAACCCCCACTCTCCATCGCTAGCAACTTTGGAGCGCCGGTTGCCTCGTTTGTCGAGGCTGGAGCTTGCGCCGTTTCCCTCAGGTGGATCATCGGAGATGGAGGAAGTCTGGCAACCAAAATACGTCAAAGAACCACTAGGAGCTTAGAATGAAGACCGAAGGACACGAATCAACTCGGTATAACCATTCTAACCTCTATATTAGTTTTCTAGTTTAGGATTGATCCGGGAATCGGGTAACGGTAGCGCCGGTTTTAGAAAATTTTTGTTCTGCATTTGGCCACGTTTAGATGGTCGAGGCGCTGCCGTAACCCAGTATGGTATCAGAGCCACCCTTTAAACCCTTAGCTAGCTTGTTTAGACAATGTTAATGCATCGAAATCGAAACAACCCGATAACAGTGCACTGCAGTTTTCACTTTCTGTTGAAATTTTAAAGTCTTCAAAAAAAATTTGCAAACAATTGCAGAAGACTACTGACCTGACCACTTGACCATACCCCAAATACGAACCCATTCCATACATATTGGGCTGAGCACATTGTTGGAATTTCTGAGGAGGCCTGCTTTGGTAGGGAATTAGGGCATCGTTTTTTGGGTATGGTTTGGTCTCTGGAAACTTGGTGCAGTGATATTGTTTGTTTAGCCCATTTTTGATATTATGTTATCTGATGTTCGGGGGCTATTCGAGGTGTTTCGAAGTCGATGTTTTAACACTGTTTAAATGTTTACTCAGTACATACATTATTATCTGTGACCGTGAATGTCATTTGATCGGTACAACTCGTATAATTGCTATATGTCTTTTAGACGGATTTGAGAACGTGACATTCACATTGATGTTCTGTGTTGTGCTGTGATGTTGGTTGGATCGTCGTGGTGGGTAGCTAAGGTGCAATGTTAGTACAGTTTTATTTCATTTGTATATTTGATATTGCGGGGAGAGCGTCCGACATGTGGACTGTCGTCACTGCCAGTTTGTATATTATTCTTTTGGGGCACGACCGGGTTGAGGTCGATGTCACCCTTGTATATTATTTTCTTTTCTGTACTAGGATTACCCCGCGGTGGAGTGCACGAATAGCCGAGGTCTAGAGGGCAACGAGTCCGCATCTCATGGCGTTGAGACGGAGGGGACCTTACTCTAAAATTGACGGGTTATTCGCCGCACTCATAGGGTGTATAGGTTGACCCACGGAGGGGTGCTCAAGTTACCGGATTCCGTGAAGTGCTGGGTGGCCCATTCACGTTGTTGATGGGGGTTTCCTCGCTTTTGGTTTTTGGCGGGTAACTTGCCATGCTCGTAGGGGTCTAGGTTTCATTGCACATGCTATCCACACGACAGGGAATGTCGGGTCTCATTTGCAGCTCAAATGAAACCCGAGGCTCCAGATTATCCACCGTTCTATGATGTTGCTTTATATCATGCCTGGGACGATTGTTATACATATCTATATATATACTAGTAGATGTTGTATTTGTTTTGCACCCACGCTAGTCTAGTCCCCGCTCTGTCATTAGTTAAGTAACCTAACGGGTGATGACGAGACCCAGTGGCGAATGCGGATGGCATATATGTACATCATATATTTTTGTTCTTTTCTGGTGTGATTAATTGATGGGACTGCATTGATTCTTATCAATGCAAGGATAAAACAAACCTATATGATGTTCTTGGAACCAAGTTTTAAAAAACTGACATTACAGACGTTCTCTTTTGCTTTGCACAGTGGTATTCGATTGGAAATATCCTGCACCTCATTCGACGAGGCAAGGGCCGAGATCCCTTCATCGGGAGTGACCCATTGAGTAAAAGTTGGCATCAACGTAATAACTTCACTATAGTCGATTCTTATTGCTTTGCATCATGGTATTCAGTTTGGAATATCCTGCACCTCATTTGACGAGGGAAGAGACGAGATCCCTTCACCGGGAGTGACATCTTTAGCAAAAGTTTTTGCTACTATATATTTGTAAAACCACTTGGATTTCTTCAGCGAGATCAAGTTCATTGCATTAAAGGTTTTTCGCCAAAAACCAGCCGTAGCCCCCTGTCATTTCAGACTAGTATTGCTTAGTATTCATGCTACGCATGTCGTGCATTAGCCGAGGCCTAGTGTTCGGTAGCTATGTAGTGCTTTTCTGTTGCAGAGATAATGCGATTGATTAGGACAGTCATGCGATCATTTTGATCTTTAGTCAAGGCTCGTACGGGTGGGTCTAATGCAATCAAGATAATGACGGGTAGAACTTGACTAGGACCTTTTGACATTTTGATCTTTAGTCAAGCTCACTTGGGTCCTAGGGGTAAAAATACACATCGGGAGTTTCAAACATACAGGAAACTTGCCAGGCTTGCGCATACCTTCTGGAGTGTGGTGACTTGAGTGGCTTCCATCATGTTATCATGCGATGATAGTTGGATCCCGATTCCTACTGATGAGTAGGATTACTCCTCCGGTAATTCCGACTAATTCTCCTCTTGGGTTTGGAGGAGAATTCGAGGAAACAGCGGGAGCCATCCTGATTAGATAAAGTGATTAACCATTCTGATCTAGCTTAGAGTGCACGCCGAGTATTTCTTTTCTCTCTCTCTGGCTGCGACTATGACCCGACCCTTGATTAAAACTCATGAACCAAGTTAACCGAATCTTTGTAACATTTTAGAAATCGTTATGCGAATTTTTCCGTTTTAGGGTAAAATTGTTGGTATTTTCTGTTTTAACCCGACTGTGATCAAACAACCATATAGACTTGCCAGCACCTAGTTTAGCTAAAATAAAGCTAGTGCGCAAGCTTTGGGGGTATATGGGACGTTTTGGTTCAAGTTGAATTTTTCCCAATTTTAATATTATTTTAATGCGGTATTCACATTTTGGGAAATTTGTTTTAAGTGATTTTTTCAACTTTAGGTTTGAGTTAATAAAACCATCACTTAGTATCTAGATATTTTGTTTGGGTATTAGAATTAAGTTTTTTTTTAGAAAAGAAAAAGAATGCAATAGGTGGCTTCATGCATGCATATGTGTGATTGATGAATTTAGCTAGGTCACTCCACACAACTCTCCCCACTTCCTCACTTTGCCGAAATCCCTCTTCCCCCTTCTGATCTTGATCCTTTCCCTTCCATTTTTGCATCAATCCAAGCCAATAAATCCCCAAAATCCTAAAATATATCATAAAAATACCTCAAGTCTTGGTTTTAGCATCTTGGTTCACTTGGAGCTAAGAAAGCTTGGATCTTGTAAGCAAGTGTTGTTAGATACAATCCCTAATCTGTTAATTAGGAGTTTTCATGTTGTGTAGCTCATTGGTTGTAGCGTAGAACACTTTAAATATCGATTAGTGCAATATCGTGTTTTTAGTATCCTTTTTGAACCTCTGTGAACTGCTATGACCTGGAATTCGTACAGAAAAATAAAACAAAATTGTAGTGATATACTAGTGACTCTAAAGCACCACCTGAGACACGAGACCCACCCCACCGGCACGGGCCGGCGACCCTTTGGCAAATTCCGGCGACGCTGGCTATGGGGGGAGGTGGTGGGGTTTGGATTTTGTGGGTAATTGTCTGCTGTTGGTTAGGAGTGTTTGGTACTGTTTACTATTTTAGTATTTACAGTATGAAAAATCTGGGATCATTTTCCTATAATCTAGTATTTTGTGTCCGCGCAATACGTTATACGATACGGATCATGCATTTTGTGCGTTTTTGCTCTTAGGTTGTTTTCGTCGTGTCGCTACACACGTTAGCCACAATACGAACACTTAAGTGTTTGTTTTGTGTGGTTGCGTCGGTTAAATGTAGTGTGTGCGTGTTTTCGGTCTATAATTAATATATTCTTGCTTTATTGTTTTGATGTGGTAGGTTCTCAGGTGGGAACTTCGGACACTGCTACAGGGGGAAAACGAGTGGTTGGCTTCACTTATCCAGGAGCGTTGGTGAGTAAATTTAACATCTATAGGGGAATCACCCGCATGGCATTATGCGTCTGGGCTAGAATTATTATGTTTTGTCACATATTCTATTGCATATATAGAATTGCGCATTTACCCTACTGCTTAGTAAATTGTTGTGCTTGGACTAGTATCCTTAGGACACTGCATTATTATTGACGGCTTATGTTGCACGAGCACTGATTGTATGCCACACACGCCGTCAATAATTGCCACGTCATGCACAACCCACTTACAGAAATGGTATTGTTTCGTTAGGGACATTGAGACATTGATTCATATTTCTTTGTGCGTATGACATATAGCATACCTGTATACCTACATGCTCACGCATATGTACCTGACATGCTTACATGCTAGTTATCCATATACCTATATGCTATTGTAACCATTGTGATAGGTATATACACATATGAGACATAGCTACATGTACATCTGGCATACATACATACATATACCTGGAGGGTATTATGGATAGGTATAGACACATACCTTGCTACAGCTACTTTGACATCATACAGACTTACATATGGACACACATATCTTACTATACCGACATGGTTACTCATACCTTGTTATAGCTACATGTCCGCCGTCTATGATGTTGCATCCGATTTCGGGGAAATCAGGAGCCGCGTGATATATTTAGTAAATTGTTGCAGTTAAATAGCCGTTTTTCTTTATATGCTCATATTACTGTTTCATGTTGCATATACTACATTCATGAATTTCATATGATGTTCTCTGATATTTTTACTTCTATGTATATATAACAGTGGAATGGGACGCTATTATATATGCCTATACACATATATTAGTAGAATGGGACGCTAATATGTGAGTATTGATTCATGCATTCATACCTATTCACTACTTGATGTTTTATCGATTTGAGGACCGTGGTTGTTTCATGAAATTATGCATTATTTGAAAAACCCGGTTCCTCTTGATATGATATTTTTGCAGCCACCATGAGTTTTATTGGTTCTGATTATATACCCGATTCGAGAAGCGGTAGGCACCGTCTGCGGGTACATGGTGGGGCCCGAAGGTACCCCGGGGAAAGAAGATTGATGGACCATGCCGATTGAGCCTGGCAGGGGAACCATACACTCAGGAACATTACCAATGACTCGGCGGTTATCGTGCGGATATCGACGGGAGTCATGTACGTATGGATACGTCGAGAGACAAGGGTCAGAGCTAGGCACTCGGGCTTTTCGGTATAGCGTATGATACGTACCTATCAAGGGGCCAGTCGTGGTGACAACACCTGATAGATCAGTATTTCTGTGTTGATGCTTGACACTTGTTTCATGATGTTTTGGGTGTCGATGTCAGACACTCACCTTATATGAAACATACTTGATACTGATATTGTACATACAGGATATGTGGGATATACTGATATTGTACACACAAGATATGTGGGATATACTGATATTGTACACACAGGATATGTGGGATATGCTGATATTGTACATACATGATATATGAGATATACTTGATGTTAGATATTCAGGATATATGAGATTTACATGATATGAGAGCCAATTTGGGGGCTGATTTATGGAAATTGGGAATTGGATTGTCTTGTTGGATTTTGGTCCTACCACGAGGTTAGGATTTCCGTGGAAATGACATGTTTTTTTTCATACTCCACATTTATTGTTTATGCACTGCTTCATGTATTATTTGTACATGACAGAGTACTTTCCATGACTGTTGCATTTACATACTATTATATGCATTGTTTCATGTATTATTGTACCTGATAGAGTACCTTACATGATTATTGCATACAGATCGTCATATTATTGCTTCATGTATTAGTAGTACCTGCTAGTGTACCTTTCATGACTGATGCATTACATATGACTATTCATTGCTATTAAATGCTTATGTTAGATTCGCGCTGTACGTGCATACTCGCGATTACCTGCATATGTTATTTACTATTCGCGAGTTGGCAACTCACCCCCGTTGTGCCACGGTGTTTTGCAGGTGTTCCTCAGGATAGTCGGAGGCAGAGCTATTTCCATCCATCGTATCATCTTTTGCTGCGGATACCGCTTTGCTTGACAGTGTGCAGTTTTGCTTAGATAGGTTTTGCGGTTATCTACTATCGCTTGTTGTATATATTTCGTTGTATCCTGTACTCTCCATCTACCATTATCTTGTATGACTTAGAGACTTAATGTGAGGACGATATTGTATATTATTTTTTTGACTTGGAGTTTTTTTTGCAGTTTTATTTATATCGTCTCTTTCTTCGCTACGGCGTCGTATATCTGTTGTGGTGTTTGTTTTCCGCCTTTTTAGCGTGGATTTTCTCCCGTTGGGGATGCTTTACTTTATATTTATGTTGTAACCATTTTGGGGTTGGTTTTTACAAAGGAGGTGCTGCCGAAATTTTTAAGAAAATATATTGGACTAAAAGAAATTATACTTGAGATTTTCAAAAGTTTAAACAATATTTCTTATCTTTTCTTGTCTTTTAATGGTTTATATTTCTGGGTTTTTGCTTTCTTTTACTGCGTTACGCCTATAGACATTGCGTAGTATTAGGGCCGTCACGTGCTAATTTCGGGTCGTGACAAAGTTGTTATCAGAGCGCTAGGTTTTACCTTTCGGAGTGTAGGATGACCTTGGTATGATGGAGTAGGTAGCTTAAACCAGAGTAACATAATGTGTGTATGTCCACGGCATACTCACGACGCGGTACTCCGCCTAAAGTGACCTAAGTACAAATTGCTTGAAGTTCCTTCCTTGATGATTCATATTCTTGTGATTCGATTTCCGTGTTCTAATCGAATCTTATATTCCATTTTTAGCCCTTGCCGCCGATGACTATGGGGACTCAGAGTGATGCTGCGAGGGTCGAGGTTAGAGTAGACTCGGGTGGTACGAGGACTGACCAGGATGGCACGCTCGTTGCACAGGAGCAGACGGATCCGCCTTCGACAGATTATCTCGCTAGGCTTGTAGAAGATATGCAGGACATGCGCCAAACGATGAGTTCATTGGTTGAGGCCATTCGAGCGCAGCGACAGGAGGTTGTCACCCCTGTTACCCAGTTGTTCCTTACGATCAGCACTCAACTTTCCGTCACCTACACAGCACCAGTGGATGCAGCTCCAGTTGACGAGGCACGTCTTCCGAAGACTTTGGGAGTTTCGGATCAGAGGAGGGCTCGTACAGGTGTATCAGCCCAGAGGCAGAGGCTTAGGCGTCGAGAAAGATTTCGTGACCGTCATGGGAGTAGAAGAGGCTTGGGACGAGGACAGTCATTCAGCTCTTATCCCCAGGATGGTCAACAGTTTTCTTCCGGATGTTATCAGTGCGGGAGTTTGGATCATCGGGTTCGAGTTTGTACTGAGCAACGTAGTCGCGGGGCGGCTATGTTGCAGAGAGGAGGAGTTTAGCCAGTTGCTGGTAAAGGGCAGACTCGGGAGTTTGCGTCTACTCATCGGGACGCGTGGGCGTCCAATGCTGAGTTTTCAGGTATTCTAATCTGCTTGTTCTTTTGTTTCGTAGGTTTTTTTTGGTTGGGATCAGGTCATCATTGTTGCGGGTTCGGAGTGATGTCATTCCGAAGTCGGCTTTTATGCGTGCTACGAGCTTTATGTGTTTTGTTGGTGTCGTTAGACTCACCAGTGCCCTAGCAGCAATCGTATATGTGATGAACCTGATTTCTTCAGGCCGTTTCTTGACCAGTTTTTGTTGTGTCATTGATGACATTCTGGTCTATTCCAAGAGTCATGAGGAACAGGAGTAGCACTTGAGGATTTGTTTGGCAGACATTGGGAGAGTGCCAGCTGTTTGCTAGATTCTCGGAGTGTTCTTTCAGGCTTTTTTGTGTTGACTCCTAGGTCTTGTAGTTATGGGAGACGGTTTTCGTATGGTCTCGAGGAAGATCGAGGCCATACAGCTTTGATCCATACTTATATCCGGGACAGAGGTCCGCAGATTTTGGGCTTAGCAGGTTTTTACCGTCGTTTCGTGCAGGATTGCTTGTGTATCGCTGCACCGTTGACTGAACTGACCGGGAAGGAGGTTCTTTTTCTGTGGACTGAGGCATGTGTGCGGAGTTTTCAGCAGTTGGAGACTCGGTTAACAACTGCACCAGTTCTTCTTTGCTTTCTGGTTCGGGCGACTTTGTTGTTTAACTGTGATGCTTCGCGAGTGGGGCTCGCTTGTGTAATGAGGTGACACTATAGAGTTATCGCTTTTACTTCCCTACAGTTGGAGGAAGTACGAGCAGGATATCCTACTCATGATCTGGAGATGGCCGAGGTGGTCGTGCGTTGAAGATTCGAGGACACTACTTGTGTAGAGAGTCGTGTCAGATTTTCATGGATCACCAGGGCTTAATGTACATCTTCCTGTAGCGGGTTTTGATTGTTGAGACAACGCCGTTGGATGGAACGTGTGGAGGAATGTGTTTGTGAGATCCTTTGGTTAACCGTGGCAAGGCGATTGTGGTAGCTGATGCTTGAGTCGTGGGCCCAAGCTTGTTCCAGTGGTGCGCAGTTCAGAAACAGTCTTCTGCAGATTTACAGTTCTTGAATGATCGTTGAGTACAACTAGGTTCGCCTCTACTGAGGGGACAACTTGCTCATGTCCACGCCCGACCACTTTTCCTTAATCATTTTCGTGAGGCACAGCCCACCGATGCTCGTTGTCTGTGATACTTGAGCACGTTCGGCAGGGTAAAGATTCAGAATCCTTGATTTGTGACTAGGGTGTGCTACGTTCCGGACCCGTTGGTGTGTACCTGATATTGATAGGTTGAGACGCGAGATCCCAGAGCAGGCACATCGGTCCACTCTCAGTGTTCATCCAAGTTCCACCAACAATTGACGTGACTTGTGAGATAGTTACGGGTGGGCAGGGATGTAAAGAGAAGTTTCGGGTTTCGTTTCAAGGTGTCTGTCTTGTTGTGTGCTAAGATTGAGCATTTGAGACCGGCTGAAGAGTTGCAATCTTTAACCATTCCGGAGTGGGAATAGGAGCAGATCTCCATGATTTTTGTTGGGGTGTCTACCCAGGTCTAGACAGGGTGTGACTCCATTCGGGTGTTTGTTTTCCGGTTATTCTCAGTTTGCTCAGTTGTTCCTTGTTAAGTTTGTGTGTTGCACGGAGTTCCTTCATGCGTTGTATCCAATTGGGGGCACCCTGTTCGCTAGCCATAGTTGGCAGGAGCTTCAGGAAGCTTTGGGTACTGGTTGAGCTTTAGCTCCGCTTTTCCATCTGTGGGACGATGGTCAGTTGAGCGGACTATACAGACTCTGGAGGATATCATGTGCGTACGTACTAAGTGTTTGTTGGTAGTTGGGATCGTCACTTGCCATTGTTAGAGTTCTCCTTTGATAGCTGTTATCAGGAGACACTCCAATTGGCAACCCGTAGGTTTTGTTGTTCGGATGTGTCGATCGCCATTCTGTTTTCTGACTTTGCGCGAGTAAGATTTTTGGACCCCAGCTAGTCTAGAGACTTCGGAGATGATCCAGTTGGTTCAGGTCAGGATGAGGACAGTCCAGTGCAGACAGAGGTCTTCTGTCGACCGTGGTGGTCGCAGAATTGAGTTCGCAGTGGGAGATCATGTATTCCTATGGATTTTTTTTTCCGATGAATGATGTGTTGAGTTTTGGGAAGCTCATCCCAGGATTGTAAGTCCTTTAGAGATCCTTTTAGCGAGTTAGTTCCGTTGCCTTTAACTTGGCACTTCCGCCCAGATTATTGAGTTTTCACCCCGTATTCCTTGTGTCGATACTTTGCAAATACCTTCATGACCTTTCGCACATGATTGAGCCTCAGACCATTAGCTTTGACGCGATCTTTTCATTCACCGGCAGCCATTTGTGTTAGTGGCTCGGCAGGTGGAGAAACTTCGGTCAAGGGTCTTGCCATCTGTGGAGGGTTTTCTTGGACGTAGCCGTATAGTGAGGCGATCACTTGGGAGGCTGCAATCGAGATATGAGACTTTGTAATCTTCTCTTTGACGGTACGCTTAGTGAGAATTTTAAATTCGGGGACGAATTTTTATAGGGGGGAGATTGTAACGTTTTAGAAATCGTTATGCGAATTTTTCCTTTTTAGGGTAAAATTATCGGTATTTTCTGTATTAACCCGACTGTGATCAAATGACCATATAGACTTGCCAGCACCTAGTTTAGCTAAAATAAAGCTAGTCCGCATGTAAGTCTATGTCATGCACCCCACGAACTTGCGGGGAGGCGGAATATATGAAAAACGATTATCAAAGCTTCGTAACACGGACTTGAGCGCATGAATCGTGTCTAAACCGTTACTAGCAAACTACGAAAGGTTTAACAACTCTGATTTGAAGTTATACCTCACGTTAATTGTCCTTCGGGTCTTCATCACTGTCCTCCACTCCTTGTAGGCTCTTTGGAACGTCGGCACCTCAACGGCCTCCTCGAGTCAAAGACGATCCACCCGAGAGCTCCTACTCCAAGCTTAACCTCTATCTTGAGGTAACTAGGTTACTCAAAGAGCTAATCTAAGAAACTTAGGTGATATAGAGTTGGATTATGGAAGTATTAGTCTAGCTAACCCTTAATCTCAACACATGAGAGGTTAGGGCTAGGGTTTGAAGAGAGAGAGCTTGAGGAGAGAGAAGGTGAGAGTGAGAATCCTTTTGGATGAATAGATCATATGTGTATATATGAAACATATCATATATATTAAATGAATAACAAATAATGATATATCATCAAGTTTCATTAATACACAAAGTGATTCATCACATGAGTCATATAAATCATAAATGATTCATTAACTCCATGTATGAATCACACCATGACTCACTTATCCAATTAATGCAAATGCCACCTTAACCCCCAAGTCACCATGCTTCAAGAAGCTTCCTGATAAATTACGAGAACGCCCCTCCTATTCGTAAAAACACGGAAAAACTTTAGACTGTATAAATCCAATAATCCGATACTAGAATCTGGCTTAAACCAAAGCCGACTAGTAAAAACTGTCCGAACATCGTACGTGCGTAAAAACACGTATGCGTCCGAAAACTGTCGTAAAACCATACGACCTCTATATCGTTTCTTCCGAAGCGGGGAAACTCTCTGTGTGGGACTCTAAAGACTCGACACTATGCTGGCAGTGGGTTTAACCACAGACCGCAAGTGGCACTAGCTGTACGTAACGGTCCCCAGGTAGATGTCGATAAGAAGGCCGATGAGTAAACCCATCCGAACTCCTACTGAGCCTGCTGTGACAATCTCCGTACAGTCCGGTCTGTTCGTCTAAGACTATCGCATATCTGTCCTAGGGGGCGGCAAGCGTCAGTCCCCTAAAAGCGGTATAAGTCGTGTCGGAGCGTAGCCCATTACACCTTGAGAAACTACTGGAAAACCTACCGGTAAATCTCGCTTGCCCTGGCCAAGGACTTTGCATAATGGCTCTCTGACACAGCGCGATATCAACTCTTAATACCGGGAGAGACGAATCCTTGCTAACCCCCACTGCCTCCAAGTGCTCGGGACTGCACCCAACTGCTACCTGTTTGCATGACTCCTTTGAGCCGTGGTAGGGTAGCAATCTAAGAACAGTGGGACACACTCGAGGCGAAGTAGCAGTGTCAAGTCTGCGGACTATGCTGTACTCATGTCACCTGGGAACTGTTAACTGACGACAGGTATAATCCTAACCAACAGTTCCCCTTGAGTCCTGTCCGGTGTACCCGTAACCTAACGAGCACCTGTATACTATCTCCAGTACGACGTACTGATGGCTGTGGGACAGACCATCTCCCTAACTGGGATGAGAAGCGTACACACTAGTCTACTCCGGAGTATCGATGCCCTGTCTCGATAATCCAACGACTAGGGACCTGAAAAAGGATGTGCTTGTAGACCACCCAGCCCCCATTAGTGTGACTTCCATCACAACGCTGGTAGTCAAGCAAGATCCTAAGAGCTCTATCAATACTTATACTCACATATTAAGATAGATAAAACCAAGTAGCATACTACCATGTTTAGCAAGACTGTCAATACAACTGTGAATATCCCAAGCTTCCATTAAGTAATATACAAACTAGTATGATACAGTAATGGCCTTCTAGGGAATAAACACTAACAATCTCCCACTTGCACTAGGGCCATGTACTGGCATATCGCAGACCTATCATCTCGAATAGCCTCTCGAACCGCGTCTGAGGAATGGCCTTTGTGAATGGATCAGCATTGTTATTTTCTGTATCTACTCTCTTTACCTCGATCTCCCGGCGATCGACGATCTCCCTGATCAGGTGATACCGCCTTAAGATGTGTCTGGACTTCTGATGGGACCTGGGTTCCTTCGCTAAAGCTATAGCGCCGTAGTTGTTGCAATACAGAGGTATTGGACCAACACTGGTAGGAACCACCTGAAGTTCTGTGAGGAACTTCTTCATCCAGACAGCTTCTTTTGCGGCATCGCAAGCAGCTATGTACTCCGCTTCCATCGTTGAGTCAGCAACGGTGTCCTGCTTGGAACTCTTCCAACAGACCGCCCCTCCATTGAGGGTAAAGACATAACCCGACATGGACTTGGAGTCATCCTTGTCACTCTGGAAGCTGGAGTCAGCAAAGGCCTCGATCTGGAGGTCTTTTCCGCCATACACCAAGAACATCTCCTTAGTCCTTCTCAGGTACTTGAGAATGTTCTTTACTGCTATCCAGTGCTTCTCCCCTGGGTTTGCCTGATACCGGCTTACAACGCTCAATGCGTATGCTACATCTGGTCTTGTACATAACATCGCATACATTATAGAGTCTACCACAGAAGCGTAGGGTATAATCGACATGCGATCCCTTTCCAAATCAGTCTTGGGAGACATCTCTTTGGAGAGGGTGATTTCGTGACAAGCCGGTAGGTTACCGCACTTAGAATCATCCATACTGAATCTTTTCAATATGGTGTCTATGTACCTGGACTGCGAAAGTCCCAACATCCTCTTTGATCTATCACGATAGATCTGGATCCCTAGAATGTAGGTGGCATCACCCAGGTCTTTCATGGAGAACTTCTGTAACAAGAATCTTTTGACTGACTGTAGCATAGGAATATCATTTCCTATTAGGAGAATGCCATCCACGTACAAGACGAGGAATACAACAACTCTCCCTACAATCTTACTGTATATGCATGGTTCATCTGGATTTTTGATAAAGTCGAATTCTTTGACAGTATCATCAAAACAGATGTTCCAACTCCGCGATGCCTGCTTTAGTCCATAAATGGATTTAAGCAGCTTGCATACTTTACCGCTGCTCCCACTCTGAATGAATCCGTCTGGCTGATCCATATAGACTCTCTCTTCCAAATTACCATTTAGAAAGGCCGTCTTTACGTCCATCTGGCAGATCTCATTATCATGGAAGGCAGCAATTGCAAGAAGGACCGGAATGGATTTGATCATAGCCACTGGAGAAAAGGTTTCGTCATAAGTCCAAACCAGGTCTTTGACGGAAACCCTTTGCAACAAGTCTAGCCTTATAGGTTTCAACCTGTCCATCTACACAAATCTTCTTTCTGAAGATCCACTTGCATCCTACGGGTTTTACCCCATCTGGAGCAATGTCCAAAGTCCATACTTTGTTAGTGTACATGGACTCCATTTCGGTCCGCATTGCATCTAGCCATTTTACCGAGTCGCCGCTCTGAATGGCTTGCTGGAAGCTAGTAGGGTCGTCATTATCAATGACGCAATCTTCTCGATCCCCGTCTATGAGAAAACCGTAGTATCTCTCGGGCGGATGAGACTGTCTACTACTTCTGCGGATAGGCGCTGGTATGTCCCTTTCTTCTGAAACTTCTTGTTCTACCAAACTTTCAGTAACAGTTTGTGGTTCTAGAATTTCTTCCAGTTCTACTGCGCTCCCACTCTTCTGATTTTCTAAAAATTCAGTTTCTAAGAAGCGGGCATGACGAGAAACAAAAACCTTTTGTTCCTCTGTGTAATAGAAGCAATATCCCATGGAGTTCTTTGGATATCCCACAAACTTACACTCTACTGAGCGTGCCTCGAGCTTGTCTGGATGCTGCTTTTTTACAAAAGCTGGACATTCCTATGTCTTCAGGTACTGAAGATAGGGTTTCTTCCCATTCCACATCTGATATGGTGTGGTAGGCACAGTCTTGGTTGGAACCTTGTTCAAAAGATATGCCGCTGATTCTAGCGCATAACCCTAGAATGATCGCGGTAACTCAGCCTTACTCATCATGGAACAAACCATATCCAATAGGGTTCGATTCCTCCTTTCCGATACACCGTTGTGTTGTGGTGTGTATGGAGGAGTAAGCTGAGAGAGAATTCCATTCTCTTTTAAGTAACCTAGGAACTCGGCACTTAAGTATTCACCACCTCAATCAGATCTCAGTGTCTTAATACTTTTGCCTGTTTGGTTTTCCTCTTCATTCTTGTATTCCTGGAATTTCTCAAAGGCCTCGGATTTATTCTTCATTAAGAAGATATGTCCATACCTAGAGAAATCATCCGTAAAAGTAATGAAGTAGTAATAACCACCTCGCGCATGTGTAGACATTGGACCGCACACATCACTGTGTACGAGTCCTAAGAGCTCGCTCGCTCTTACTCCTTGTCCAGTAAATGGAATCTTTGTCATCTTTCCCATGATACAATATTCACAAGTGGCATAAGATTGATATTCGAACGGATTCAAATATCCTTCTCTATGTAACTTAGTTAATCGTGTTTCAATGATGTGACCTAGTCTACAATGCCATGAGAAAGCCTGATTCATTTCTGGAGACTTTCTTTTAAGTGTGTTCTGGACATTGAAAACCTGAGCTTGACTCAATACGTATATACCGTCATCTAATGTACCGGACCCAATCAGAACGTGATTTAGGTGGATGTGAACTACATCGCTTACGAATGTAAAGTCATATCCTTCTCTTGAAAGTGAGGATACTGATATGATATTACAAGTCAAACTAGGTATATACAGACAGTTACGTAGAATCAATATCTGCCCACTTGTCAAACCTAGGTGATATTCTCCCACGGATTCAGCGTCCACGCTCATTCCATTTGCAACTCTGAGAGACAAATCACCTATCCTTATATCTCTATGGTTTCTCAAAGCATGTAATGAATTACAGATATGAGATCCTGCTCCGGTATCTAGTACCCAGAAAGTAGAGTTAATTGACAAACAGTTCTCAATTACAAACACACTTGAGGCTGAAGCCACAACATGCTTCGTATCCTGGCTACAGGTTTCCAAAGCCCTGCAATCCTTTTGCCAATGCCTGTTCCCATAACAATAGGAACATCCCTCCTTAGCTATACCAAGTCCCGAAACTTTTGCTCTTCCCTTTCCTCCTACTTTATTGACACCGTATATCGGCTTTATAGAGGTCTTCTTCTTTTCACCCTTTGCTTTCTCCCTGGATGTAGAAGAAGAAGGTCCCCCATTAAGCAGAGCTTGTGTCTCCCTGGTTTCTTTCAGGGTGTAAGTAGAGGGTAGGGACTGTGGAAATAAGTCAGCGTATGACCTGTTTCCCAACGTGGTCTCCAGGTCCTTGAGCTCATTAATAGAGCTAGTCATTGTAAGGACGTTGTCCCCTATAGATGACACGACAGCCAACCTCGCTTGAATTAAATCGTTCGAGGTCTCATATCTTGCGATATGAGATTGCTCTCCATATAAATCTTTGTTATGGAGAAAGATGGAAACTAAGTCCATCTTCTCGTGTTGCTTCTGGTATACATCATCAACTGAAGCCAACACGAGGCACTTAGCTTTCGCTTTATCCTTTTCCCTTGTCTGACGGATATCCATATCCGCGACGGTGGAAACTGGACCTGGGACAACGGGATCTTGAGTAGTTATAGGGTGGTCCAGCTTGTCTTAGGCAATGGACATCTGGACAGACCTTTTCCAGTAATATAAGTTAGATTCAGTCAACTTGTTATCTAGATGTAACCTAGTCATGGTCACAAGGTCGCTGCAATGAGAGAGAGAGAGAAGAAAACACTTTAGCATGATGCTCTTGCAAGTTTAGATTGGTTTTTAATTTATCTAAATTAGATGGCTCCCACTGTTTCTCGAATCCTTCCTCAAACCATAAAAGAAGAATTAGCCAGGACTATTCTCACTGTACAATACTTGCTTAACCGTTCAGCCAGGCAAGTGTCGGTACTTCGAGGGAGGTTTTCCAACGCTTTCACGAAGTTCCTTAATTAAATAACCTCTTTTCTCTGGGGGCGTAGCCCCGCTGACACCTTTCTCGACACCTACTTGGTTTCTAGCATTGATCGTTAAGTGACGAATCTCTTGATAAGTAGCATATACTCACAGTAGGATCGGGATCCAAATATCATCGTATGATAATGTTGAAGGAATCCTACCAACATTCATCAAACTCCAAATGGTATGCAACACTAGCAAGTTTCAGTTTCTTTAGAAACTCCCGATGTGGATTTTTGCCCCATGTTCTTATGACCTTGACGAAAGCCAACAAATCATAAAACACATTTCAAGTTCTGCCCATCATTATCTTGTTAATTTGAACCCACCCGTATATACCCTTGACGAAAGACAACAAGGTAATACGACTGTCCCAAACCAACTCATCTATCTATGCAACAAATGAATACCCCAGCAGCTACCAAACACTATGCCTTGACGAAAGCCAACAAACATAGCTTGAATACTACTGACCATCCATAAGAAATGACGGAGGGCTACGACTGGTTTTTGCGAAACCGTGAACGTAGTGAACTTGATATAATCGAAGGAACCTGATAGCTTTTTAAAAGGAGTGGTTAAAGCTCCGCAATTTAAAAAATCTGCTCTTTTAAAATAACCGAGTGGTTTCTTTTAAATTTGTTCCAACGATTCAACTTTGGTTTATTTTCTGTGCATTCAAATAATGCGTCCCATCATTTTAACCTATCATTGCAGAAAACAACGAAAATACAACGTCCTCTTATGCCGTCCGCATTCGCTACTGGGTCCCGTTATCACCCGTTAGGTTACTTAACTAACGACAGAGCGGGGGCTGGGCTAGCGCGGGTGTAAAACATAAGTGACGTCTAAATAGCAATCATATATAGATATTGTACATTCGTCAGACGCAATAATAGGCATTCCAGATCTCAAATGAACATTATTGGATATACAAGCAATCCGCGTTTACTTTGAGCCTGCAACAAAAGACGGATTACACAGTTGTGATGAATAGCCATTACCCCACCCAAGACCCCTACGGGTACGGCAAACTACCCGCCAAGTACCCGAAGTGAAGCGGTCTCCCTCAACAACATGAGTAGGCCACTAAACACTTCGACGTACCCGGTAGTTTGTGTACCCCACCTTGGGTCTATCCTAGGAGCAAAAAACAGTAAATGAAATAATACAACGGTGGCTACAACCGCAACCTGGATGTGCCCCGCAAAAGAATATTACATCATATTACAATTTACATCGAATGAATGAATATAAAACCCATCTCAAACCCCGGCTAATCATCACAACGATCCAATCAAGTTCATATACACAAACAGTAAACATTACAGAAATGTGCAACCCCCTGCCAACCGACATACTAGCAGTTAGGGGAGGTTTACGAACACATTAATCATTACAGATAAAAACCCGATTAGCAAATAACTTAGAATATCGATCGACAACCTTTTTTCGTGTCTACCCCAAATGCAAGCCAGCACAGAAGTAACCTGGGCAGAAACAGAATATACAGGAAAACAAAACACCATAATATATAAATTATGGCGCAAATCCGAGTCAACACGGAGTTGACTCGGTGGCGGATCCGCGGCCAAAAGCACTATTGTGCCGCGGATCCGCGGCCATCTCACCGAGTTGAGAACTCGTATTTTCCCAGTTTTCTTATATTTTCCTGCTGTGAATTTTAAGGCCTATCAAAAAAAATTTCTGACACTTTTAAAATTAACAGAAACTGAAAGGGTATAGGGGTGTTGTTTTCGTGTTTTCCGTCGATCGAAGTTCTACTTAGTTGCTAACAAGGTAGTAATGGTTTAGTTAGCTCTGATACCACTGTAAGAACATGTCACGCACCCCACGAACTTGCGGGGAGCCGGAATATATGAAAAACGATTATCAAAGCTTCGTAATACGGACTTGAGCGCATGAATCGTGTCTAAACTGTTACTAGCAAACTACGAAAGGTTTAACTACTCTGATTCGAAGTTATACCTAACGTTACTTGTCTTTCGGGTCTTCATCACTGTCCTCCACTCCTTGTAGGCTCTTTGGAACATCGGCACCTCAACGGCCTCCTCGAGTCAAAGACGATCCACCCGAGAGCTCCTACTCCAAGCTTAACCTCTATCTTGAGGTAACTAGGTTACTCAAAGTGCTAATCTAAGCAACCTAGGTGATATAGAGTTGGATTATGGAAGTATTAGTCTAGCTAACCCTTGATCTCAATACATGAGAGGTTAGGGCTAGGGTTTGAAGAGGGAGAGCTTGAGGAGAGAGAAGGTGAGAGTGAGAATCCTTTTGGATGAATAGATCATATGTGTATATATGAAACATATCATATATATTAAATGAATAACAAATAATGATATATCATCAAGTTTCATTAATACACAAAGTGATTCATCACATAAGTCATATAAACCATAAATGATTCATTAACTCCATGTATGAATCACACCATGACTCCCTTATCCAATTAATGCAAATGCCACCTTAACCCCCAAGTCACCATGCTTCAAGAAGCTTCCCGATAAATTACGAGAACGCCCCTCCAATCCGTAAAAACACGGAAAAACTTTAGACTGTATAAATCCAATAATCCGATACTAGAATCTGGCTTAAACCAAAGCCGACTAGTAAAAACTGTCCGAACATCGTACGTGCGTAAATTCACGTATGCGTCCGAACCCTGTCGTAAAACCATACGACCTCTATATCGTTTCGCCCGAAGCAGGGAAGCTCTCTGTGTGGGACTCTAAAGACTCGACACTACGCTGGCAGTGGGTTTAACCACAGACCGCAAGCGGCACTAGCTGTACATAACGGTCCCCAGGTAGATGTCGATAAGAAGGCCGATGAGTAAACCCATCCGAACTCCTACTGAGCCTGCTGTGACAATCTCCGTACAGTCCGGTCTGTTCGTCTAAGACTATCGCATATCGGGCCTAGGGGGCAGCAAGCGTCAGTCCCCTAAAAGCTGTATAAGTCGTGTCGGAGCGTAGCCCATTACACCTTGAGAAACTACTGGAAAACCTACCAGTAAATCTCGCTTGCCTTGGCTAGGGACTTTGCGTAATGGCTCTCTGACACAGCGTGATATCAACTCCCAATACCGGGAGAGACGAATCCTTTCTAACCGCCACTGCCTCCAAGTGCTCGGGACTGCACCCAACTGCTACCTGTTTGCACGACTCCTTTGAGCCGTGGTAGGGTAGCAATCTAAGAACAGTTGGACACACTCGAGGCGAAGTAGCAGTGTCAAGTTTGCGGACTATGTTATACTCATGTCACCTGGGAACTGTTAACTGATGACGGGTATAATCCCAACCAACAGTTCCTCGTGAGTCCTGTCCGGTGTACCCGTGACCTAACGAGCACCTGCATACTATCTCTAGTACGACGTACTGATGGCTGTGGGACAGACCATCTCCCCAACTGGGATGAGAAGCGTACACACTAGTCTACTCCGGAGTATCGATGCCCTATCTCGATAATCCAACGACTAGGGACATGAAAAAGGATGTGCTTGTAGACCACCCAGCCCCCACTAGTGTGACTGCCATCACAATACTGGTAGTCAAGCAAGATCCTAAGAGCTCTATCAATACGTATACTCACATATTAAGATAGATAAAACCAAGTAGCATACTACCATGTTTAGCAAGACTGTCAATACAACTGTGAATATCCCAAGCTTCCATTAAGTAATATACAAACTAGTATGATACAGTAATGGCCTTCTAGGGCATAAACACTAACACCGCAAGCTTTGGGTGTATATGGGACGTTTTGGTTCAAGTTGAATTTTTCCCAATTTTAATATTATTTTAATGCGGTATTCACATTTTGGGAAATTTCTTTTAAGTGATCTTTTCAACTTTAGGTTTGAGTTAATAAAACCTTCACTTAGTATCTAGATATTTTGTTTGGGTATTAGAATTAAGTTTTTTTTAGAAAAGAAAAAGAATGCAATAGGTGGCTTCATGCATGCATGTGTGTGTGAATGCATTAAATTGCATTTATTGATGAATTTAGCTAGATCACTCCACACAACTCTCCCCACTTCCTCACTTGGATGAAATCCCTCTTCCCCCTTCTGCTCTTGATCTTTTCCCTTCCATTTTTGCATCAAACCAAGCCAATAAATCCCCAAAATCCCAAAATATATCACAAAAATACCTCAAGTCTTGGTTTTAACATCTTGGATCACTTGGAGCTAGGAAAGCTTGGATCTTGTGAGCAAGTGTTGTTAGGTATAATCCCTAATCTGTTAATTAGTAGTTTTTATGTTGTGTAGCTCGTTGGTTGTAGCGTAGAACACTTTAAATATCGATTAGTGCAATATCGTGTTTTTAGTGTCCTTTTTGAACCTCTGTGAACTGCTATGACCTGGAATTCGTACAGAAAAATCCAAGAAAATTGTAATGATGTACTAGTGACCCTGGAGAACCACCTGAGACACGAGACCCACCCCACCGGCACGGGCCGGCGACCCTTTGGCAAATTCCGGCGACGCCGGCTATGGGGGGAGGTGGTGGGGTTTGGATTTTGTGGGTAGTTGTCTGCTGTTGGTTAGGAGTGTTTGGTACTGTTTACTTTTTTAGTATTTACAGTATGAAAAATCTGGGATCATTTTCCTATAATCTAGTGTTTTGTGTCCGCGCGATACGTTACACGACACGGATCGTGCATTTTGTGTGTTTTTGCTCTTAGGTTGTTTTCGTCGTGTCGCTACACACGTTAGCCACAATACGAACACTTGAGGGTATGTTTTGTGTGGTTGTGTCGGTTAAATGTAGTCTGTGCGTGTTTTTGGTCTATTATTAATATATGCTTGCTTTATTGTTTTGATGTGGTAGGTTCGCAGGCGGGAACTTCGGACACTGCTACATGGGGAAAACGAGTGGTTGGCTTCACTTAGCCAGGAGCGTTGGTGAGTAGATTTAACATCTACAGGGGAATCACCCGCATGGCGTTATGCATTTGGGCTAGAATTATTATATTTTGTCACATATTCTATTGCATATATAGAATTGCGCATTTACCCTACTGCTTAGTTAATTGTTGCAGTTTAATAGCTGTTTTTCTTTATATGCTCATATTACTGTTTCATGTTGCATATACTACATTCATGGATTTCATATGATGTTCTCTGATATTTTTACTTCTATGTATATATAACAGTGGAATTAGACACTGTTATATATGCCTATACACATATATTAGTGGAATGAGACGCTAATATGTGTGTATTGATTCATGAATTCATACATATTCACTACTTGATGTTTTATGGATTTGAGGACCGTGGTTGTTTCATGAAATTATGCATTATTTGAAAAACCCGGTTCCTCTTGATATGATATTTTTGCAGCCACCATGAGTTTTATCGGTTCTGATTATATACCCGATTCGAGGAGCGGTAGGCACCGTCTGTGGGTACATGGTGGGGCCCGGAGGTACCCCGGGGAAAGAAGATTGATGGACCATGCCGATTGAGCCTGGAAGGGGAACCATACACTCCGGTGACATTACCAATGACTCGGCGGTTATCGTGGGGATACCGACGGGAGTCATGTACGTATGGATACGTCGAGAGACGAGGGGGTCAGAGTTAGGCACTCGGGCTTTTCGGTATAGCGTATGTTACATACCTATCAGGGGGCCAGTCGTGGTGACAACACCTGATAGATCAGTATTTCTGTGTCGATACTTGACACTTGTTTCATGATGTTTTGGGTGTCGATGTTAGACACTCACCTTATATGAAACGTACTTGATACTGATATTGTACACACAGGATATATGAGATATACTAATATTGTACACACAGGATTTGTGGGATATGCTGATATTGTACATACATGATATATGAGATATACTTGATGTTAGACATTCAAGATATATAAGATTTACATGATATGAGAGCCAATTTGGGGGCTGATTTATGGAAATTGGGAATTGGATTATCTTGTTGGATTTTGGTCCTACCACGAGGTTAGGATTTCCGTGGAAATGACATGTTTTTTTCATACTCCACATTTATTGTTTATGCACTGCTTCATGTATTATTTGTACATGACAGAGTACTTTCCATGACTGTTGCATTTACATATTATTATATGCATTGTTTCATGTATTATTGTACCTGATAGAGTACCTTACATGATTATTGCATACAGATCGTCATATTATTGCTTCATGTATTAGTAGTACCTGCTAGTGTACCTTTCATGACTGATGCATTACATATGACAATTCATTGCTATTAAATGCTTATGTTAGATTCGTGCTGTACGTGCTTACTCGCGATTACCTGCATATGTTATTTACTATTCACAAGTTGGCAACTAACCCCCGTTGTTCCACAGTGTTTTGCAGGTGTTCCTCAGGATAGTCGGAGGCAGATCTATTTCCATCCATCGTATCATCTTTTGCTGTGGATACCGCTTCGCCTGACATTGTGCTGTTTTGCTTAGGTAGGTTTTGCGGTTATCCACTGTCGCTTGTTGTATATATTTCGTTGTATCCTGTACTCTCCATCTACCATTATCTTGTATGACTTAGAGAATTGATGTGAGGATGATATTGTATATTATTTTTGTGACTTGGAGGTTTTTATGCAGTTTTGTTTATATCGTCTTTTTCTTCGCTACGGTGTCGTATATCTGCTGTGGTGGTTGTTTTCCGCCTTTTGGCGTGGATTTGCTCCCGTTGGGGATGCTTTACTTTATATTTATGTTGTACCCATTTTTGGGGTTGGTTTTTACAAAGGAGGTGCTGCCGAAATTTTTAAGAAAATATATTGGACTTAAAGAAATTATACTTGAGATTTTCAAAAGTTTAAACAATGTTTCTTATCTTTTCTTGTCTTTTAATGGTTTAGATTTCTGGGTTTTTGCTTTCTTTTACTGCGTTACGCCTGTAGACGTTGCGTAGTAATAGGGCCGTCACGTGCCAATTTCTGGTCGTGACAACCTTCTTAAAACACTTTGGCTTTTGGTATGTCATGGTGTCGCATATATCATTGCCACTTCTATATCACCTTTGCATTTCTCCAGAACACCCCATATCACTACGAACATCCACTTCCATTGGATATGCCATCGTATAGTTACATACGAACTGGAAAGAATTCGTTCCAGATTCGAGAATGGTTTCCGGTTTAGCAGAAATTGAATAGGATTATTCAGATGTCTTTTCCCATTACCTTCTCTCAGGTTGTGATTGAGTGATTTAGTGTGCTTGAGCATTCTAAAAGATAGATCAAAAATATTTGTAACCACAATCAAGAACGGCATCGCTTTGCAGCTAGCCGGTGAGTACGGGTCGGTCCACAGGGATTTTGTGAGTTTCCGATTCGTGCTTACGAGTTAATTCCGAAGGGTGTTCGGATTAATTCTTAAATCTAAAAACCTAATTAACCTAGGGCAATTATCTAGATCTATTCTTGCTAGGGCTAGGTTTAGGGATGGTTTGGAAATGTAATTAAATCTCACCGCTTTCAATACCCGAATGAAGATCTATGAGGAGTTATGGTAATTATCAATAAAGTGGATTAGATCCGTTCGGGAAGGTGTTCCTTCCTCTAGGTTCTTGTCCTTCCTTTAGAGATCCTTACTCTAACCTCCATGGAAAACATCACACCCGGGCCTTTATACTACGGTATCACCGCTACCTCGAGGGATAGAGTGTCGTAGGGAGCGGTATGTTCATGTATGCATGGAGTCCTATTGTAAATATTTAGTGGGTAAGAAAGGGATGAGAGATCTCATCTCTCAAAATCCTTCCCCAAAGCTAACTCTAAACAAGTTCCTAGGGCATGAAATTAAATCTACCTAGGGTAAGGAATTTAAATCTACACTAGGGTAAGAAATTAAATTACTTACAGATGCATCCCTCCAATCGTCCATGCAGGGTTGTCAGATCTGAATTTCAGAATGGAGAAGAAACACCGATGCTCTCCAAAAAGGATTTTTGAATTTTTATTAAAAGGAGGCATAAAGAGTTATAATGATTAGAGTTCCTATTTATAAAGAATAGGAAACACTAGGGTTACATTTGTTTCGCATGTCTGAAATTACAAAAATAGCCTTTAGGAAATCTTTTCAGAGCCGCAAACAACTTTTGGTAAAATTTCTCGTAGCACAGGAACCAGATGGCCGTGGAACCGCGGAAATAGAGGGCTTGGGCCGCGGTTCCGCGGCCCTTTAGAGAGATCAAGGAGTGAAGTTTTGTGGGCTGCTTCTTGTTGGCTTGGGCTTCTTATTTCTATATATCGTTTTCCATTTGGGCTTCTAGGTTGGTTCCAGATCTTCTGTGAACAATTTGCAATGGATTTTTAACCGTCCGCTTTGTATTTTTGGACCTTGAGTTTCCTTGTTAATTGTGAACTGTCTTTCGATATAGGCTTGACTAAGATCCTCCCATTTGTTGGTTAAAAGTCCATAGTTTCATCGTCTTTATATCGTTTTCACTGTTTCCTGTCTAAGAACCTGTAACTTGTAACATGTAGCAGACATGCGTCAAAAGTACCTGTTTATTTATAAAAAGAATAAGAATGGGGAATATAATAATGCAATATTATGATGTGAACAAATACCCCCAAACTTATCTTTTGCTCGTCCTCGAGCAAACTTATTTTTATTCACTAAAATCCTAACCACACTTTCGCAGGGAAACGCGATTGCACTGAGCACGTGCAACAAGCCGTTAAACCTCTCGGTGTCCCTAGTAGGAGGAGTGTTGTCTCCTGAGGGTTTTCAGCGGATTACACCCACAAAATCCTATCAACTCGGCCCATTGACTTTTGTTCTCCAATTAGGTTTTCTAACAAGGAATTCTATTATCTTTTGACTCGCAAATTATCCACCCACATTCTTCACACTTCCTCATTATTTAACTTAAGATTATATATATCCTATAGACCTACTTAGCTTTCGGCATCTCTTAAGTTTCCCTTCTAGGATTCCATCTCGACTTAGGAATTTCTATCAACCCTTACTAAAGATACAAGTTCTATTCTGCATCCCTTTCTCTCATCTAAACTCCAATCACATATCCCTACGTGTGTGTATAGATCACCTCTACACTTGGAAATTCAAATAAAGCAATCATACCCTTTTCCGTTGTCCAAAGTACGAATTAGTTGGTGAATTTTTAATTGAATTTTGCTTACACATCCTTCATGCGACCGTTAATACTTCTTGAGGTACCAACAACCGATTACAAGATATGTTTGCACTTTAAAGCGTAATTCCTAGTCTTGCAACACCCAAGGCTTTTAGCAGTGACTCCCAAACCAGTTGGTCTAAGGCACTAGGTGATGAAGCACCCTCGCTAAATATTTTTCTATTTTTGCAGCCTTAAGTAATCACAAAAACCAGTGTCCATTTTTTATTCTATATTCACACTTTTTTTTATTTTCTTCGTACTAAGGACTTTAGACAAGAGCATTTCAAGGTCTCTTCTACTATTCCAAGTTTCAAGGTGCGTGATTGTGCAAATTGTAGGGTATACGTTTTCAGAATCTAGACTTAAGTTAGGAATTATCTTTCAAACTTATACTCTAATAAGAACATCAATACTCTTCCCTCATTTTGACTTAGCACAAGAAGTGAACCCAAAATTTGCCTATTTCTAAATAAACTACAAGGCCTATACTTTCTACCGTTAAACTTTAAGGAAGGTTATTTTTAGGGTTTTTAATTCACTAAGTCTAAGATCTAGTTGTTCCTAGCCAGTTAACCTATTTGTCAAACTCAAGTCAATTAGCCAAAATTGAATACATTAATTTTTATAATTTTGAAAATTTTTAATTTTTATGGGTTTTCAAATAAGTATGCAAATGCAAAAATATGTACAAATGAATGCGAAGGAAGAAGACGTACCGAGCATACCCCCAAACTTGAACTTGACAGTGTCCTCACTATCATGCTAAACCAAGAGGGTCAAAATACCGGCACTCCCCTGTTTATTTATTTATAATTTTTATATTTTTAATGTTTTGAAATTTTTTTTAAATTTTTTATAGGAAAGAAAACAAAAAATATATACATATATACAAAGATTCCCCCAAACATAAGCTTGGCCTTGCACAAGCCAAAAGTCAGCACCAACCATTCAAAAATCTTATCGTGGAAATGGTATAGTTGGTGCAAGAAAATGAGAAGCACGCGAGACCGTGTGGAAAGAAGAATGGTAGAATATGGTCTCGGTAGGGGAGAAGAATGGCGAAAAGAAGAAGGAAGTGGAGTACGATCTTGAGGGTGTAAATTGAGTGAATAAATTAGGGCAATATGTGATGACCGATATGTTATCAGCGATTGCGCTAACCTATCAACCCGTTGGGAAATAGGGTCAAATCCCTCAAGATTCGCAAGAAAACATGGGTACGCCGAACTTGGTATAGGAGATGAAAGCGTAACGGTCATTTGCCCGGTCGGAACGATATGACGGACGAAAGGGAGTGAATCAGGGATAGTCTCATTCTCACCGTAGTAAACTGTCTCGAACTTGAAAGATTCCATTAAGGGTTCGAAAGTACTATAAGCTACCGAGTCTGATGGTTCAACTAACTCATCTGAAAATGTAAAGGACTCAAACTCAGGCGGTGAGTCATCAACATCGTCCGAAAAAGTGAAACACTCGTAGGTGTCATCGTCTGTGAGAATTGTGTCAGATTCAAAGGAAAAGGTTTCAAGCTCACAGTCTTCAAGCAGGGTCGGAACGATGGGAAGGAGGGAGGGTGATATAACAGTCAAAGGTTCAGGAGGATGAATTGGAAAATCAGACACATCAGACAAAAATGATTCAACCTCAATATTATCCTCAAGACTCTCCTCAATACTATTCTCAATATTTAATTCATCCATGCCATTATCATCAAAATCTAGACGCATATGAGATTCGGGAGAAACATTTAATAACTCGGGATGATGATTTGAACATAAAATCTCAAGTAAATCGACAGGTTCATCATCCGAAATATTCCCGGTGTCTATATCCTCAATCAAGTGAAAATCAATTTCTTTAGACACCTCATCAAAAGCATGGATATCTATCGATTTAGGTTCTAGAGTGGAGGTGTAAAGATCGAAAGGATTAAGTGTGGTTTCACTCGAAAGGGGTTCTTCACAATTTAGCAACTCAAACACTACAACATCACACAACTCATTTTTATTTTCAACATGTGAACTATTTAGAGCAATCGATAGAAAACAGGAGTTGTGGGCTTCAATTGGGTAAGGGTAGGTTTGATTTGAAAATCCTCTCTCATTCTCACTCTGTCCAACTGCTGCCTCATACATTGAAAAATTTGGAGCTAGTAGGACACTAGCTACATGTTCAGTAGGTTGCATAAGGGCGGCCATGGACGCTTCCACATTCCTAACCATTTTGTTTGTTGCTGCTATATAAGCCTCCAATGACTCTTCCAAACTAGACTTAGGTGGTGAGGGGGTTTCGGTAAAAGATTCAAAATGGTGTGGATATGCAAAACTCCCAATAGGCTGTGTAGAAACAGGGTCTAGTGACGGTGGGAAAGTCGGGTAGGACTGGTAGGAAGTGGGTGATTGGACAGGGGTAGGGTCAACATATGGATAAGAAGGTGAATAATCGTGCGGATCCTTAAAACTAGATGAGTGGAGAGGGGTGAAAGATCGACTGCGAGATTGAGCAATATGCTCAGCAATGGACATAGGGCTAGGAGTGACAGAAGGACATGAAGAAGTGGTATCAACATATGTAGGTGGTAAAGGTTGACTCGGTTGACACAAAATGGGTTGAAAAGTCAAACTATTTCTCCTAGACGCCTCTATTTGATCTTTCAACGAAATTTTTGGCAAGGAAGGATCGTTTTTAAATTGACCGAACAAATTAACGTACGACGCAAAATTAGGTTCGGGATACCAAAGTTCGGCTAATGATTTATTGTGTGGGGTACCCATGTTAGAAGAAGAAAGGTGACAAGAAGGAAGGTTGAGTGGTGCAAGGGTTTATTTGGGGCTAAAAAATTTTGCAAGTTCTATAAAATATTTGTCCTTTTTATTTTCATTTTTTTTCTTTCTCTTTATATGGAAAAATTTGTTGCAAAAAGATTTTAGAGAAAAAAATATATGCAACAACAAAATATTACTTGCAATCAATTATTATTTTAAGCATATCACAAGAATCTTTATTTGGAAAGAATTGTTGCAAAAAGATATTCGAGAAAAGATATGCAACAACAAAATATTTCTTGCAATCAATTTAGTTCAAGCGGGGCCCAAAAATCCTGCACAAGACTTGTTATATGGAAGAGAATATATTTTTAAAGCACACAAAATCTTGCAGGCAATATTCAGAAAATATATTAAAATTTGCAGAGAAGAAATAACAGAGAGCTTACAGTGCAGATTTCATCACCTGAAGACACCATAAGGCCGCGTTTCCGTGGTTTAAGTACAATAATGCCGCGTTTTCAAGGCGGTCTCGTCAGCACGAACCCCCAAAAATTTTCTGATGTTCTGAATCTCCAAGATGGCCGCGGTTCCGCGGCCTAATGTGGGTTTTGGCCACGGAATCGCCGCGGTATGGGGGATTTGGGGCTCCAAACATTTTGTGCTTCTCTGTTTTTTAATATCCCTTCTGTTTCGATACCCCGTTTTCCGTTTTGCTTTCTTGAAATTTCCAGATCCTAATTTGTATATCCTGTAAAAATTCAACCACAAAGTATCCTTCCAAAAATAACAAATGATATATTTTTATATTTTTTTGATTTTTCAGATTTTTATGATTTTTTAAATTTTATGATTAACCCGAAATTGCGAAAAGAAAATTCTACGCCATCCCCGGCAACGTCGCCATTTTATTGAGTGATTTAGCGTGCTTGCGCTTTCTAAAAGATATATCAAAAATATTTGTAACCGCAATCAAGAACGGCGTCGCTTTGCATCTAGCCGGTGAGTACGGGTCAGTCCACAGGGATTTTGTGAGTTTCCGATTCGCGCTTACGAGTTAATTCCGAAGGGTGTTCGGATTAATTCTTAAATCTAAAAACCTAATTAACCTAGGGCAATTATCTAGATCTATTCTTGCTAGGGCTAGGTTTAGGGATGGTTTGGAAATGTAATTAAATCTCACCGCTTTCAATACCTGAATGAAGATCTATGAGGACTTATGATAATTATCAATAAAGTGGATTAGATCCATTCGGGAAGGTGTTCCTTCCTCCAGGTTCTTGTCCTTCCTTTAGAGATCCTTACCCTAAGCTCTATGGAAAGCATCACACCCAGGCCTTTATACTACGGTATCACCGCTACCTCGAGGGATAGAGTGCCGTAGGGAGCGGTATGTGCATGTATGCATGGAGTCCTATTGTAAATATTTAGTGGGTAAGAAAGGGATGAGAGATCTCATCTCTCAAAATCCTTCCCCAAAGCTAACTCTAAACAAGTTCCTAGGGCATGAAATTAAATCTACCTAAGGCAAGGAATTTAAATCTACATTAGGGCAAGAAATTAAATTACTTACAGATGCATCCCTCCAATCGTCCATGCAGGGTTGTCAGATCTGAATTTCAGAATGGAGAAGAAACACCGATGCTCTCCAAAAAGGATTTCTGAATTTTTATTAAAAGGAGGCATAAAGAGTTACAATGATTAGAGTTCCTATTTATAAAGAATAGGAAACCCTAGGGTTACATTTGTTTCGCATGTCTGAAATTACAAAAATATCCCTTAGGAAATCTTTTCAGAGCCGCAAACAACTTTTGGTAAAATTTCTCGAAGCACGGGCACCAGATGGCCGCGGAACCGCGGCAATAGAGGGCTTGGGCCGCGGTTCCGCTGCCCTTTAGAGAGATCAAGGAGTGAAGTTTTGTGGGCTGCTTCTTGTTGGCTTGGGCTTCTTATTTCTATATATCGTTTTCCATTTGGGCTTCTAGGTTTTCCAGATCTTCAGTGAACAATTTGCAATGGATTTTTAACCGTCCGCTTTGTATTTTTGGACCTTGAGTTGCCTTGTTAATTGTGAACTGTCTTTCGATGTAGGCTTGACTAAGATCCTCCCATTTGTTGGTCAAAAGTCCATAGTTTCATCGTCTTTATATCGTTTTCACTGTTTCCTGTCCAAGAACCTGTAACCTGTAACATGTTGCAGAAATGCGTCAAAAGTACCTGTTTATTTATAAAAAGAATAAGAATGGGGAATATAATAATGCAATATTATGATGTGAACAGGTTGCGAGTGCTCCTAGGATTAGGAGAGTACACCTATTACGCTTATTGGATAGTCTTCTTCCAAATCTTAGGCTGGTGTCGAAGGGTAGGAAGGAAGAAAACCAATTAGCCTAAAGAAGGTGTACAAAAGGTAATAAGTAAAGACATAATAAAGGGATTGGAGTGAGGGCGGGCAAGTATATGGTTACTATCGTGAATCCGGATAGTGGAAGAGGCATTACTAGGAATGCCCGGTTACCCCTTTTAAAATATTTTCATATTTCAGTTTCACTGTGCGATGTTAATTGAAAACTGTTTTCCCAATTAGAATCAACTTCACGGTATGTATTTTCCAGTCCGGCTTCTTACATCTGTATGCTATTACGGATGGTGAGTAGGAGTAAGATATTAGGAATCGGGTGATTGGATCCTTATTATATCGGAATTCGTTGTAATTGGTGATATTTGAGGAAATCATCTGGTTTTTGCCGGACGGCGAATATTTGGTTCTGAATACCCGTTGTTATGCACCAATTTCAGACTGATATATCTGTATGTTTATTTTATAAAGTGAGATATAACTTTTTAAAATTATGTCTATGACATTTACCTATTTCAGTTGGTGATTAGGTAAAGTGCATTCAACAACGGTGTAATTCTTCTTAACCATAGTACAGTTTTCAACCTACGACGCACAGGGTTTGAGTTATTGAACTTAGGGGACTTATACAAAGTATTGTATGTTGTCCCGTGTCCATTAGGACAAAGGGGTTGGTACTCGTACTATATTTTGTTTACTTGTGACTTCTCCAGTTCTGGACAAGTATTTCGTTGAAATGCTAGGTCCAGTTATTGAGAAGTTATAGGTATAAGAATAAAGTAGAGAACCATTTGTTGAAAGTATCAAGATTCTTTGATAAAGTCGAAGATGTAGATACTCGTGTTTGGTATTCCATTGATAGTAATGGTTTTGAGAACTTGCTTCTCTTTCAGGTTACTCATATATGGATGCACTCCTAGTCGAGTAACGCTGAATGACCTCCTTCCATTTGGTTGATATGCACTGGAGACAGTTGCATGATTTTGAATCTGGTTCCGATTAGATTAGTGCTTTTGTCTCTATATTAAATATATATATAGAATCAATTTATATCTTAACGATGTTAAGGTATAGGGAGTTTTCCGGATGATGCTTAAAACCAGAATCCGAATAAACTCAAGGCACGTTTCAGTAATGGCTGTTTATGGGTTATCCCGGGCTTTGACGAGGGTTAACTTTCTACTATCAGGAAGATCAATATTTACATTGTTCTTGATGTTAGTGATATGTATGCCCTAGAGGCCATTACTGTACATGCGATGTATATTGTAGTGGATGCTTGGACATATATATGGAGGACTTTCTTGCTCGACATGATAGTATGCTATCTGGTTGCTCTTTATCTTAACATGTACTCTGATAGTCTCTATGTTACATGTTGATAAAGCCCTTAGGATGAGTACTTGACTACCACGACTATGATGCAGATCATACTAGTGGGGATAATTTAGTCTCTAAGTACATCCTTCAAATATTCCTAGTCGTTGGTGTATCGATACAGGGCATCGATATACCAGAGTAGACTAGCGTATGCTTCTTGACCCATGTAGATGGGCGATGGATGATCCCATATCCATTGATGTTTGACATCAGAGATAGTATACGGGTGCTCAATGCAGACTGGGTACACTGGACGGACTCGCCGAGAACTCCCAGATGGTATTATACCTCACATCAGATGGCAGTTCTCTGGTGACACTGGTACAGGTTAGTCTGCAGACCCAAGACCGTCATAGAGTCTTGTGTGATTCCCACTGTGCTTTGATTTCCATCATACCATGCCCAAGAGGGCGTGCAAAACGGTGACTTTTGGGTACAGTCCCGAATCATATGGAGGCAATGAGCGATAAGAGGGGTTTCGTCTCTCTCGGTATAGGGAGTTGATGTTGCGCTGTGTTCGATTAGCTATAACTGGAAATCCCTAGCCAGGGTTGCTGAGATTTACTGGTAAGCGTTATCAGTAGTTTCTCGAAAAGTTATGGACCTCATATTGACACGACTTATCGGTTACCAGGGTCTGACGTTTACCACCCCTAGACTGGATATGCGACATATCAGACGAAGAGACCGGACTGTACGGGAGTGTTACTGATTGGATTCGCAGGAGAAAGTACAGGCTTGCTTGTTGATCTTCTGATTGCTCAATACCTGGGTGGCTGTTACGTTTAGCTGACCGCTTGAAGCTTGTGGGTGTTTGATATGATCATTACCTACTGCCGGCGTATTGACGATTCTTTAGAGCCTACACAGAGGTTTCCTGGCTCAGGCAAAACGGAGTAGGAGCACATATGTGATATGTGCGGGACCGAGAATAATACGTGTATGTGATACCGTATTAGATTCTCGCGATATGTGATATCGGCCGGGTATATGCGATATAACCGGGTCATCGGATCAAGTGTTGATTCGATGAACTGATACAGATTATATTAGTCGGTTATTTATGAAATAGCCGGATTATCGGATCAAGTGTTGATTCGATAATTTAATGTATATTTATATATTTGATATATTATATTACATTAACTAATATAAGATCACTTAAAGATTCTTTTTCTCACATGGATAATACATTGATGTATATGCGATATATGTTAATTGTATTATTTTATTTTGTTGCATTATATATTATATATGTGATATATAATATTTTAACATATTAGGGTTACAAATGCAACATGTTTTGTGGAGTTTAAACATGGTTAGGGTTTGGATTAGGGTTAAGCTTTCATGAAGCTTCTTGAAGCTTTGACTTTGAAATTTGATATTTTGTGTAGATTTTTCTTAACCCAACCCAAACCCTTTACCCTAGTTAATTCTCTACAAGGGTTAAGCCTTCATTCTTAACCCATGGTTGATTTGTAAACACAACAATGATTTTCATTATTCATCACAAAAGGTTTTGCTTCATCTTCTTCTTCTTTCTTCATGAAGAAAACCTTCACTAGCTTTTTCTTTGGTGATGAAATAAAGTGAGAAATTGAAAACAAAAGAGAGCTAAATTCCTACTTTATCATCCTCATCTGTTCTAGCCACTTAGATTAGGGTGTTTATTTCATTAGTGAAGCATGAGCTTGGGTTTGAGATTCTTCAAGGTAGATCATCTTAGTTGTTGAAGATTGGAAGCAAGCTTGCATCTTTCTCTTCATGGAGCCTCTCTAGAGTCCGGGTACATGATGATCGCGGCGAAGGGACCTCAACACGGAGCTTATGAAGCGAAGGAGTGGACTACAAAGGTTGTAATTCTTAACTCTTAGAAATAAAGTTGTTTACTTGCTATGTTAACCCTAAGTCTCTAGTTAAGATCTTGGTTAGGGTTTGTTTAGCACCCCAAAATTTTTAAAAGTAGCATGATTGATGCTTGCCAAAACCTTGCTAAGGTGCTAAGCTAACCCTACAGTGGTATCAGAGCCAAGTTAGAGCATTAGGTGACGTGTATACGAAGTTAAAAGTCCGATTGCGAACCCCGAAATTTGATTTTGGACCCCCTCTCTGGAAATTTTTTTAAAAAATTGATTTTTTCCGTATTAAAAATACTCAAAAAATAAGCAGGTGATTCTATGGATATCTATGAAGTATGATTCCCTAAATCCATCAAGACACCATGGAAACGTGGCTAAACCAAGCTATTGGCGGCGGTTCCGCGGCTGAACATGAGGATTCCGGGATCGTACTTCAAGAGGTGATCCGTAGGTATTACATTATGCTTCTGGGAATTTTTAATATTACTCAAGTGTTGAGTTTTCTGTAGATCTTAAGAATTCGTTGATTCGATCGGAAAGTTTAACATCGTTTAGTTTTTCGGATAATTTAGAACATGTTAAAAGGTTCGAACGGATATCAATAACTCACTTTTCAACTGTCGGAAAACTTTCAAGTGTTGGATTTTTCCTGAGTTTAAAACTTTCGGGAAATCATGCAAGCGTATCTGCGGACCCTCTAGAAGAACGTAACCTTAACTCGATTATGTGACCGTCAAAACCGCCACTGAACCCTAGGGTTTGTGGTAGTTTAGCATTGCCACATGTGAGGCGTTGGTTTGACCCTTCTACGGCTGGTTCATTAGGGCTGTGACATGTTCTGCGATTTTTGAACTCCGCTCAAGTGTTGAGTTATTTAGGAAATTTTGGGTGTTTGATTATTCGATCGGAAAGTTTAACATTGTCTATTTATCTGGAATGTGACACAATATGTGGAATTCATATAGTTAGGCATGAAATGCGAAGTCTGTGATATTTCGGATTTAAGATGTCTAAAGTGATTGTGGATTCCAAATGTGGTAGTTTTACACTTTCTTTTATGTGACCGTAAGCGTAGTATGTGGGGTATTGCCAGCTTCGTTGCTATACATCAACGACAATCGGGATACGCATACTTACTTACGTTGATGATATGAGATATTATGTGTTGCTGTGATATGTTATATTGGATCGTCGTGTTCTGAATAACCGGGGGTTTTATGTGAGATGAGGGTTTTTATTTTCATTCATATAAAATTCATTGTATGTAATATTTTTTTATTGGGGCACTTCCGGGTTGAGGATGATGTCACAATTGTATAATATTTACTTTTCCGCATTAGGATAGACCCGAGGAGGGGAGCACAAGTAACCGGGTTCTAGGGTCCAGTGGGAGGCCAACTCGAGGTGTTGAGACCGGGTCTCCTATAACGTTTTGAAAATCGTTTCGGTGAAATTTCAGAAAAATCGGTAAAATAATGGGGTTTTCTGTAAAACGTCAAAATACAAATATCTTTATTATAAAATTAAATATACATATTCTAGCTATGTAATTGCTAGTATTTGGTGTTTATTGAGCCACTGGTGAAATTTCAAATTTTCTGAAATTTTTTCCGAAATTAATTATTTTAATATTATTTTAAGCCGTCACTAATACATTTAATTAGGGAAAATTACAAGTTGGAATGGGTTGAAACAAATTTTGTGCATCATAACAAATTAAACAAATTTTAACACGTTGTTTTTGAAATGAAATGAAGTTGTTAATCGGTTTTATTAAATATTGAAGAAAAAGGCTTACTTTGTGAAAATAAAAGGGATTTGGTGCATATTGAATTGGTGTTTGGTGTTCATTGCTTCATACACACACACCACCTCCCCCTCTCCCTTTTTTCTGGCCGAAAATGGGCTGCCCCAATCCCCAAAGTTGTCCCCACTTAAAGAAAAGTCAAAGAAAAGAAAATGGAATTAATAAAGAATGGAGCATGACTTGTTGACTTGGAAATTGTATCATTCAATCAACCCACACTCTCTCTCCCCTCTCCCCATCCCTTAGCCGAGCCCCCTTCTCCCCAAATCAGCAGCAGCCCTCCCCTTGTTCTCCCCTCTTTCACCACAAAAAAATTCCACAAAATGCCCAAAAATCAACACAAAAATCCCATAAAATCAAAATCCAATCTCTACACATTTCTTCTTGACCTATTCTAGTGTGGATCATGGATCAAGAGAGAAATTTGGAGGCCAAGATTTTGGTGCTAGATCTCTAATTTTGTGAGGTATAATCTTAGCATTTTGCATAAGTTATTGTTTGATTACTTGAATCTAGCTATTATGTGTTTAATTAGGAGTTAATTGTGGTTTTGATATTAAAGATTTAACTTTCAAGAAAGGGTTTTGAATGCAAGTTAGGGTTTTATGTTGTGAGATTATGGTTGTGTGATATTTTTGACATATTAATATTATGCTAAATCAAATCTAGTTGCTAGTTGCATTTTTGTTAATTTTAATTTGTGATAATTATATAAATTGGAAACTAGGTTTTAGAAATATATATATATTGGTGAGATAAAATTGTAATTAGGGTTTCATGGCATTATTAACATTATAATTTGTGGTTTAATACTTTAGTATTTGTAAAACCAAGCTTAATTGTAAAATCGTGAATTTTGCTTTAAAAAGTCCTAAAATCGATATTTGTTGCAAACTTGAATTTTGAGTTAATGATAATTAGTGAGATTAAAAATATGGAGGTGATTTGTATGACCTAATTATGATATTAAATGAGCATTTTGGATATTAGAATCGTTAAAATATTTAGTTTGGGTAAAACATCAAGTTTTGAACCGAAATGGGAATTTATGCTAACTAAGTGTTTGGAAAATAAAACGATTTGTTTAATTTTATGGTTTTGATGAATTAAACCCTATTTCTTATATAATTAGTGAGTTTTGAAATCACGATTGGTGTGTTTGGGTTTTCTCGATGGTTTGACGTTGGTACATCGACATCGAGGGTTGGTTTGGATATTCTTGCATGCGTAGATGATAGGTTTTGACCTATGCGTGATACGCGTGCCGAATTGGTTTTCGTATACCGTTTCTACTTCGGATTTGGTTTTTATGCGTTACGATATGTGGTGATATGTAGGTACCCCAGGTGGACTTCAAGACGATAAGCAAACGCGTGGCGACGTCGGCACCGGCGAGCGAGAACCAGGTGAGTAGATTTATATCTACGGGGAGAAGTCGGGTGGATGGCGTATAGCACCCCTGCAGTTCGTAATATAGCTTATATAATGGATATATATATATACATATGGTTTATGATACGTAGATGATATTTAGGATATGGTTATGTGTTCATGGATTGTAGTGTTACTCGCGAAACCCTAGAGTAGTTGTTGCACCCACACACGCGCACACACTTGCTTACATTCATTCCTTTACATGTGCGTATATGGGGATATGTGTATATGTATTCACATGGGTATGGGACTATGTGTACATATACTGGATTATGAGAATAGTAGTTGGGATTGGAGATGAGTCGATGAGATTGGATTTGAGGCCGTAATATCGGTGATATGACAGGTTCGTATTTGAGGTACGACATGATGTTTTAGCGGGTCCTTTAACATGGTGTTTTCATATACACGCATGCATTTACTTAGATTGGTATCAGTATTGTACTAGATGTAGATCAGTACCCCGATCATGATATTTGATAAAGAGGATACCAGATGAATAGTATGATGAATGTGATATTGACCCGTATCCAGATTTGGGATGCCGTACGACGGATTTACGTACGAGCTATACATTGATGTTTGATCCGCACTCTTGACTTGGGAATATCTGATTATAGATATGGTATCGGATGTGATATTATCGATGCAGGATCACCGACTAATATATGGATATATATATATATATATATATGTATCGACTCAGATGTTAGGAGGTTTCCTTACCTTCAGTTAGCTTGTTAGTTCAGCCGTATAGTTTAGTGTAGTTGTTAGACTAGATTAGACTCCTACCTATTTCAAAACTAACGGATCATGAGTATTTTAAAAGACATGTCAAGGGATTCTACGGATATTTCAAAAGACGTATCTTTTCTTAAAAACACCGTAGCCCTTATTTTCAAAACCCCACGATTCGTGTTATTTCAAATGGCACCACTGTGGAACTCATATTTCATTAAATGCAGATTAGTTACCGTTGTGTCTAGTATTTAGCTTCCGCTCATTATTGCTGTTCGCTCCGCATCGCATGTTTATATTATGATTCATATTCTATTATTGATATCATGCTGTTAGGACACTAGCACCATTACCGATGATGCGTATGTACCACGTACACTCACTTGCCGGCTCACACACATCTTCATCGGTAATTGCCATGTCACGTACACCTTAGAAAATATTATTGCTTAACTTAGCTTGATAGCTAATAGTTTAGACATGATATTAGTGTACTTGCCTTATATGCTAGTTGAGCCATTGTAGTTATTACTTGCTACTTCATGCAAGTTATTATTCATTGTCATGCCGCATTCATGGATTTTTATGCCTATATTCATTGTTTACATGCTATTGATGATTTGGATTCGGATTTCCATGAGATTTTCTGGATTTGGGGGAAAACCGCAAAACTTATATAAGCTTCTTTTCTCTCTTTTAAAATAAAAAGTGCGATTTTCCCATGATGTATGAGTCGTCCACCATGAGTTTGCTGATGGATTTCGAGACCCGAGTTTGAGGAGTAGAGGAACCGTTTCGGGTACATGGTGGACACGGTGCGGTACCCCGGGGCAAGAGGATCGTAGATGATGGCGTTGAGCCTGGCAGGGGAGCACTATCGACCGGTGATTTACCCAATGCGTCGGATATTCGGAGGATACCATCGTGGTCTTGAGATGGATGGTAGGGGCCGGTCTGGACTTAGGGCGCCCTAGATATTGTGATTGAGACATTGAGATTTTGAGACATTGAGATACAGAGATTGCGAGACAGAGATATCGAGATATTTGGATACTTGTTTTGTGTCGATGCTAGGCACTGTTTATGCTGATTTCATTTATGATACCTCATTTTAAAAATCCCGAAATCTCACTAATTTATGAAAGCAGTTTTCTTCAGTACATGTATTCTGTTTTCATGCATTCATACATCATCCATATGATATATTGCTACCTGAGGCACTGACACGGGCACATTAGATTACACTTGGGTTAGATATTTACCCTAGCCATTGTTATAAGCAGCTGGTTATATATTTGAGGATATATTATGATCGTATGACCTAGGATTGCGTTGTTCATGCGATTTCTGTTCGTAGATGTTTTTCTACTCACGAGTTGGCAACTCACCCCCGTTGTGCCACAGTTTTTTGCAGGTTTTGCCGTACAGGTTTCATTACGGCTTTGCTGGCACTGCTTCTTTTCGGGTGACTTGCTAGTAGGTGGGTTTATTTGTATCGTACCCATCATATTACTTTGTATAATATTATTCAGTTGTATCTAGTAAATTCCATCAACCAAACATGCATTTATTTTTGAGATAGAGACCAGTGATGTTATTCTTTCGACCTTAGAGTTGCGCGTTATATTTCTGTGGATTTCTTGTTGTTTGAGTTTCCTTTTGAGTTTTGATCCTCGCCCTTGGCGTTGTATATTATATTGCTTGTGTGGTTGTGACCGTCGATTGACGAAGAGCTAGCTCCCGCTTGGGGATGCCTTTTATTGATTTCGTATACTATTCATGTTGTCTCCCGTTTGGGGGCCAGTATTTACAAAGGAGACTCTGCCGAAATTTTCAGGAAATATTTGATGTTTTTAAAAAAACGCATAATTCGGCTTATGCTATTAAAACCACTTGATTTAAATTGGTTTTCCTTCACTCTACTACTTTTCTTGGTTTGGATTTCTTGGTTTTCGGCTTACTTTGATTACGTACGCCTCGAGACGTTTAGTAGTTTAAGTGCCGGTCATGTTCCGTACTTTCGGGACGTGACATCTCCTAACCCTAGAATTGGTAGTGTTGCTTGCCGCTCTCGTAGGTGTCTAGGGATGTGGGTTTGTCTATTCATCACGACCGTGGAATTCGTTTTTTATACAGGCTCGAAATAAAACACGGATGTCCTAGTATATCCAATATTTCATATGTTATCTGCTGCTGCAATGTTCTGTGATGAGATCATATTACTGCCTAAGACGAATGTTTATGTTATATATATATAAGATATATGTTATATTGCTGATTTCATTTCAAATGTGATGCTTGTGAAGCATAATAAAATGGGACTTCATTAATGAGATTAATGAAACAAAAGAAACCTAAAGATGTTGTAGAAACTTGTTTAAAAACTGGTAGCTCTAGTTTTTGCTTTGCATAGCGGTATTCCTTGTAGAATATCCGACACCTTATTCGATAAGGAAAGAGCCGAGACCCCTTCACCGGAAGTGACCTCTTTAGCGAAACTAGCAGATGCTACAAACACGGTTTGTCTTTTGATTGCTTCTATAATTTTTGCTTCGCATAGTGGTATTTATGAAATATCCTGCACCTTATTCGATAAGGAAAGAGCCGAGATCCCTTCGCCGGGAGTGACCTCTTTAGCAAAACTAGTAAAAGCCTCAAAAACACTCCTTTTCAAATTCACTCGATTCTACAACGATATAAAGTTCATTACGCAAAGGGTTTTCTTAAAAACCTGTCGTAGCCCTCCGTCATTTCAGATAAGTAATCTTTAGTATTCGTGCTGCGTTTGTTGACTTAGTCAAGGCGTAGTGTGCGATAGCTGATTAGTGCTTATCTGCAAAGCATATGATGCGATTTGATTAGGGTAGTCGTGCGGCCTTGTTGACTTAGTCAAGGGTCATGTGGGTGGGTTTAATTCAATCGGGAAATGACGGGTTGAACTTTACTTACGGTCTATGGTTTGTTGACTTAGTCATGGTCATAGATCGCTTGGGGAAAAATATTATCAGGGATTTCAAGTGTTGAAATTTGCAATGAGATTGCATATCTTTTATGAGATAGTTGGATCCCGATACCCACTGCGAGTAAGAGTTACTCCTGGGAAAGTCTTACACATTACAGTTAGCTTATCGAATAGGTGTCTAGAAAGGTGTTAACAGGGTTACGTCCCTGGGAAAACGAGGTTTATTTTAATTAGGTCCGTGTGAAAGCACGGGGAAGCTCCCTCAAAGTACCGACACTGGCCTGGCCGAAAGATTGGCGAACTTGCAGGGTGTAATTAATCCCGGCTAGTCTTACTTTTTAGGATTTGAAGAAAGATTTGACTAAAACAGTGGGAGCCATCCTGATTAGATAAATTGATAACCAATCTAATCTTGCAAAAGCGCACGCAGAGTGTTTTCTTCTCTCTCTCTCCTGGTAGCGACCATGTCACACCTTAATAAAGATAAAAATACGGATGTATTGACCGAACCCGCTTGTTATACTGCACTGGGGAACATTGGTCCCGCTCCAACTTATAATTGTTATAAGAGCGAGCAGGAAATTGGGGATTACGAGAATTCTCGTGCCACCCAAATGAAGAAAGTACATGATGATGCATCTTCTTCGGGTGTGTTCATTACAAAGAACTGTTTCTCAGTATCCTTTACGTCATGGGTATGAGATACCGGATCAGGATCCCACATATGTAATATGTTACATAGGCTACAGATAGGTAGAGAACTGAGAACGGGTGATAAGTTTCAAGAGTTGGAAATGGTGCAAGTGTTGCAGCCAAGTATGTTGGAAGTTATCACCCTGTATTACCAAATACATTGATTCTGAACGAATGTTATTAGATACCGAACCTGATATATAACATCATATCATTCTCTTTATTTAGTAAAGAAGGATATAATTTTGTATTATTGGATAATGTTTTGAACATTTCCTATATCAAGAGTTGATTGGTTCATGCACGTTATCTAAAAGTATAGACGTTCTAAATCAAACTACAGTTCTTTATGTACAGAACACACACAAGAGGAAGAGTTCAGAAATGAACGAATCCTTCTTGAGGTATTTGTAGACTAGGTCATATCAACTGCGACCCGACTAGCTAAGTTACATTTAGATGTATATTTAAATTAGTTTGAATTTACATTTTGTGAAACTTGCCAGTCATGTTACAAAGATAAGATACCACAGCTCCGTTTATTGGAAACAGAGAAAGAGTTAGTGAACTCTTGTGATTGATACATGATGATGTATGAGGTCCCTGTTCACACCATAATATTGCATTATTATATTCCCCATTCTTATTTGTTTTATAAATAAACAGGTGCTTTTGACGTATGTCTGCTACATATTACAGGATATAGGTTCTTGGAGCGAAAACAGTGAAAAAGGCAAAAGATGATACAAAAGAGGGACTTTTGACCAAAAAGTAGAAGGATCCTAGTCAAGCCTAGAAAAAGAACAATTCACAATTGTACAAGGCAACGCATGGTCCTAAATGTCAAAGGAAACAGTTACAAGACCACTACAAGTTTCACTGAAAGATCTGGAGAAAACACAGAAGCCAAATGAAGAAAAGAACTATAGAAATAGAAAGCCCAAAGCATCAAGATCAAGCCCACGAAAATTGAGCAAATGATCTCACTAAAGGGCCGCGGAACCGCGGGCCTACCCCCACATTTGCCGCGGTTCCGCGGCCATCTGACACACGTGTCGGTGCAAATTTCTTCTAACGGTGCGTCGGTGCGTAGGTTGGGATTTTTCGTGGGCATATCTGTAATAGCACCTGCGCGAGAATTTGTAACCCTAGTTTTCCTATTTCCTTATAAATATGTAATCAAAATACTGTAATAGGGATGCCTCTTTTCAATTAATAAAAATTCAGAATATTTTGAGGATTGAAGAGCATCATTTTCCTGTAAGTTCATTTCATTTTCTGCCCTAGTTTACAATTCATTCTTTGCCCTAGCTCTATAACTTAATTCTTGCCTTAGATAAATCTTTCCATTGCCCTAGTTTAATCTAGTGTAATCTTTCTTAAACTGCAGTAGGTAAATTATTTTAAAATGTTATTTTTAAAAGATCCCCTAATGAGCGAGTAATTTCCTCGCTTGTTAGGGTTAGGAATAAGGGAGGGATTGAGAGATGAATATCTCTTATCTCTTTCAAGCCTGATTATTTTTAACAACTAGAACTTCATGCATGCATGCAGGATCCGCTCCCTACGGCACCCTACCCACGAGGTAACGGTGAAACCGTAGTATAAAGGACCGGACATGCATGTCTTCCATGAAGGTTAGAGCAAATATTAGGAAATGACGGACAAGGATCTAGAGGAAGAAACTTCGTTTCTTCCCAATCATCCTAATCCCTTTTTTAACTTCTAAAAGATTTCATTTAGGGCATTGAAAGAGGTGTTAATATTAATCTTACCAAACCCGACCTTTGACCTAACCCTAGCAATTTTCTTTATCATCATATAACTTAGTTTTAGATTCAATTAAAACAAAACCAAACAACCATTGGAATCAACTCGTAAAAACACTTAGGAAAATTACACATCCCTGTGGACCGACTCGTATTCACCGGCTAGCTGCAAAGCGACGCCGTTTCTGATTGCGGTAAAAAATATTTTTGATCTTAAAATCCCTATCAATCAAATGGCGTCGTTGCCGGGGATGGCGTAAAATTTCTTTTGTGTAATTTCGGGTTGATATAAATTTTAAAAAATCATAAAAATCTGAAAATAGAAAAAGTACAAAAACATTTTATCAATTTTTATCCGTTTGAAGGGTTTTATTGATTGAATCTTGTAGGAACAGCGAAGAATATCTGATCTGGAAATTTACAGAGGGCAAATCAGAAAAGTGCAAATCAGAACAGAGGGGAAATTTCATAACAGAACAGTGTAATTTTTTTTCAGAGAATGATCCCTCCTACAGACCGCGTTTCCGCGGTATAAGTGGGCCCCACACCGCGGTTCCGCCGCAATTTGGCCACGTCAGCTCCGCAAAATTTGTCGGTTTGTTCCTCATTCTCCCCTCTGCCAACCTCCATATATCTTTTGTGAAATTTTCTGCAGGAATTCTTTGCGCTAAAAATCTTCTTCCCCCTTCTCACTAACAGATTTTCTGCAGGTTTCTTTGCGCCTCGCTAAAAATAATTGATTGCAAGTGAATTTAATGTTTTGGATAATTTAATCGGACTTTAAGGGGTTATTGACCAAACTCAGATTGGGTGGGATTTCATCACCCTTCCCAGGACCCCAGAAAGCACTTAAAGCATTTGCATCGACCACTTTTAATTAAAAAATACTAGACTCAGCCCTAAGGACTTCGAGCTCAATAGGACAAAGGACTAGACATAGGCATCGACCGTTTATCCTAACTGACTTTGCGGTGTCTAGGCAAGTGTGTCAAGGCAAGTGGTTACTTAATTAGGACCGCTACTTGTAGCGGGGAGCCTCCCACTTACCTGGAACTTACCTGGCCGCAATTGGCGGTGAAGAGGCGGTTTGAGGTCCTATTTCCAGCCTTAGTTAGGAGCTGTCTAGCTGACCTAGGTGACCCTAGATCTAGGCCTGATTGTGCATATGTGGTTGATCGCGTTTGCGTCTCAAGTCTCTTTTCAAAAATCTCTTTGCAAAACTCTCACAAACATAAATAAAAAAAAAGAAAAATCTTTTCAAAACTTGCAACTTGTCGCTAAAGAAAACTTGCACCTCACTTACACCACTTCCTTTCATTGACGTTCTCTTACCTCCACATTCTGTCTTTCATTTTTTTTTCTGACTACACTACCCTTTTAGTGTATGTCACTTTGGACTAGGGACACTAAAGCCCGATTAGTCCGTGTTTTGTTGGTACCGACCGACGAACCTTTCGACACCGAAGTCGAAATTCCGTCCACTGCCTTACCTCCACCTTCAAATTCCTCCTCCAAAGGTATGTCGGGATTCAACCCCAACAATACCTTACCGACGGGAATGATTCCACCTCTGTTAGGTGCGAATAACCCGAATCAACCGCCTGTTGAAGCGCCTGCACGAGTTGCGCTCCAGAATCTCTTCTACCCTGTCCGCACTTCTTTACCTACCTGTCTTTCACCCCCACCGGCAAATGGGGACAATTTTGAAATAAAACCATATTTCATCAATATGCTGCCAAAATTTCATGGTTTGGAATCTGAAGATGCGTATATTTTTATTAATAAATTCCAAAACGTTTGCGCTATGATGAAAACAACCCAATTAAGTGATGACGCTATAAGACTAAGGGTCATTACTTTCACCTTATGTGACCTAGCCGAGAAGTGGCTATACAGCACAGCATCATATTCCATTCGAAATTGGGACGAGTTTGTGAAGGCTTTCCTTAAGAAGTTCTATCCTCACCACAAAACTGCTAGAATCCGTAATGAGATTATACAATTTTCATAGCTTCCTTCCGAACCATTTTGGAAGTGTTTTGATAGATTCAAAGACCTACTCGTTCAATGCCCTCATCATGGGATCGAATGTTGGCAACTTTGCCAAACATTATATGAGGGATTGAACTCGGCAACGAAGCAGTTGCTAGAAACCATCTGTCAAGGTCACTTTCTCTCCAAATCTAGTGAGGAAGCGTGGCAGTTTCTTGAGGATCTTAGTGAACAAACAATTCAGTGGGAGAGCTCCAAGACCACATCATCTTCTTCAAGTGGTCAATCTAGGGCAGGCATCCATCAAGTAGAGATGTCAATTCTATGAAGGCCGAGATGGCCTCTCTTACGAAAAAGCTAGAAGCGATTGAGACCAAAATCTCATCGTCTTCTCCTGCCCCTGTTATGCCTCCACGAACTGTTTGTGCTTGTTGTTCGGCTCCATCACATCTCACCAAAGAGTGTCCTTACAATGCATCTACTCAAGGACAGGATCAAGTCAATGTTGCCTTTCAGCAACGACAGAGAAACGATCCATACTCTTCGACATACAACCCGGGGTGGAGGAGTCACCCAAATTTCGCTTGGAACCAAAATCAACAATTCCAAGGAAATAACAATTATCAAGGGCCGCCTCCACAACAACAACAAGCACCCCCACAAACTCAATTTCAACAACCTTTCCAACAGCAACCTTACCCTAATCAAGTGAACAATTTTGTGCCTAATAATTCTTACGCGCTAAATTTTTTTTTTCAACCTAACAATGACAAGGTTAGCTCGCTCGAAAGAAGTCTAGATGCGTTCCTAAAGCAATCTACACAGTCTACAGCAAGACTAGAGACTTCTATTCAATCTTTGGTGCAAAACAGTGCCTCACACGATCAAAGCATCAAATCTATCGAGGCACAAATTGCATAACTCAATGCAGCATTGAGCGAGCGCGAAAAAGGAAAGCTCCCATCTCAACCACTTCCCAATCCCGGTCATGCACATGCTGCACATCAACAGCAAACTCATAACGTAAACGCTGTGGCCACGTTGAGATCGGGGAAAATATTGCAAAACAATGTGGGTATTCACAATGACACCCCTGCCGGTGGTTCTTCTTCACCTTCTTCTTCTTCGTTAGAGCCTATTCTCCATCATTCACAAGGCTCTACTCCTTCTAGCTCGAACGGACCCACTTCTCACAACACGAACACATCTACACGGGGTTCCGTTCCAACTCAACAATCTGATCCGCAAAAATTGGACTCAACAACATTTCAAAATGCTCCTTTTCCAAACCGGTTGAGATCCAATAAACCAACTCCACAAATGGAGAAGATTGTCGAGTTGTTCAAACAGGTGAGCATAAATATCCCTCTTTTGGATGCAATCCAACAAGTTCCTTCGTATGCAAAAATCTTAAAGGACTTATGCACCAAAAAGAGGAGGTCACAAGTACCAAAGAAAGTTTTCGTGGCTAGTGCTGTTAGCGATGTTTTTGTCCAATCTTTACCCCAAAAGCACAAGGACCCCGGTTGTCCTACTATTTCGATAACAATTGGGGACAAGAACATCAATAGAGCACTACTAGATCTTGGTGCCAGTGTCAATTTGCTACCTTATTCTGTGTACGAGCAATTAGGCATTGGAGAGCTTAAGCCCACTCACTGTACTCTCCAAATGGCTGATCGATCAATCGCCCATCTAAGGGGTGAGCTAGAGGATGTGTTGATCAAAGTTGGGGAGTTCATATTCCCCGTTGATTTTATTTTTATGGACACACAACCTGTTGCTAACTCACGGAACCAAATTCTGGTAATTCTCGGTCGACCATTTTTGGCCACTTCCAATGCCGTAATAAACTGTCGCAATGGCTCCATGACCCTATCCTTCGGGAAGACGTCTAGTGAGTTCAATATTTACAAGTTAGGAAGTCTGCCCCCCATGCCTAATACTAGTACACGAGAAGTTTGCTCTATTCACGAAATCACGCAGGAGGACTGCGAGTTTGAAAGTTTCTTGTTTGATGAGAACAGTTTTGACGCTACTAGTGCGTCCCTCCTTAAGCCTACCACAGTTGGCACAACCGATATTGATTATGAATGTTTCACTTTTTCGGATGATGAAGACTCACAGCCCGAATATGAGTCTTGTGAATTTCTGGATGAGTTAGTTGAACCATCCGAATCGGTTGTTTGCAGTGATTTCGAGCCTGTGTTGGAGTCCTTTGAGTTTGAGGTAGATTCCGCAATGACTCTTTCGCCTCCCAAACTCGAACTCATGTCCTTGCCGTCTCACCTTAAATATGCTTACATAGGTGAGAATGAGACCTTTCCCATTATAATATCAGCCTCTCTAGCCTACGAGCAAGAGAACGCTATTTTAAAGGTCTTACAACATAGGCGGCAAGTTTTCGGCTGGACTATGGCGGACATCGAGGAGATTGGTTCCCTCATAATTGAATATCATATGCAATTGATGGATGATGCCAAGTCAATAAAGGACCCACAGAAACATCTTGGAGATGGTGTAGTTAGTCAACTTCCTCCTTTAGAAGTTGAACCACCCCCATTTCTTTTAATAAGCTATGAGAATGCCAATATTCCACTGATTGCCAATCATTCTCATTCTTGTTTTGATTCATCACCACATCATATCTATTCACTTCCATACTTTCCCTGCCATCACTCCTATCTTCCCCAATTCTTTTTGGATCGGTACAACATGTTCTTCCACCATCCGACACTCTTTACAGATAAATTTTTCGACTGGTTGGTGTTGATGTTTGGTCTGTGCAAAGTCTGGCAGTAATGTCTAACATTGTTTTACTGAAGTTTGGGGGGGAGCCTTTCTGTATATATTTTTGTTTTTCTTTTAACAATAAAATAATAAAAAAATAAACAGGGGAGTGCCGGCATTTTGAGCCTCTTGGTGCAGCATGAAAGTGAGGACACTGTCAAGTTTAAGTTGGGGGTATGCTCGGTATGTTTTCTTCCTTCGCATTCATATGTACATATTTTTGCATTTGCATATTTATTTTGAAAACCCATAAAAAATTGAAAATTTCAAAAATTATTAAAAATTATTGTAATCAATTTTGACCATATTTAACTTGAGTTTGACAGATAGGTTAATTAGCTAGGAACAACTAGATCTTTGACGTAGTAAATTAAAAACCCTAAAAATAACCTTCTTTAAAGATTAACGGTAGAAAGTATATGTCTTTGTAGTTTATTTAGAACTAGGCAAATTTTGGGTTCACTTCTTGGGCTAAGTCAAAATAAAGGAAAAATATTGATATTCTTATTAGAGTATAAGTTTGAAAAATAATTCCTAGCTTAAGTCTATACTTTGAAAATGTATACCCTACAAATTGCACAATCACGCACCTTGAAACTTAGAATAGTAGAAGAGACCTTGAAATGCTCTTGTCTAAAGTCCTTAGTACGAAGAAAATAAAAAAATGTGAATAAAGAAAAAATGAACACTGGTCTTTGTGATTACTTAAGGCTGCAAAAATAGAAAAATATTTAGCAAGGGTGCTTCATCACCTAGTGCCTTAGACCAACTGGTTTGGGAGTCACTGCTAAAAGCCTTGGGTGTTGCAAGACTAGGAATTACGCTTTAAAGTGTAAACATATCTTGTAATCGGTTGTTGGTACCTCAAGAACTATTAACAGTCTCATGAAGGATGCGAATTCATCAGTTAATTAGTGCTTTGTACAACGGACAAGAGTATGATCGCTTGATTTGAATTTCTAAGTGTAGGTATGATTTATACACACACGTGGGGATATATGATTAGAATTGAGATAAGAGAAAGGAATGAAGAATAGAACTTGTATCTTTAGTAGAGTTGATAGAAAAATTCCCAAGTGGAGATGGAACCTTAGAAGGAAAACTTAAGAAATGCTGAAAGCTGAGTGAGTCTATCGAACATATATAATCTTGAATTAAATGATGAGGAAGTTGAAGAATATGGGTGGATAGTTTACAAGTTGACGATAATAGAATTCCTTGTTAGAAAACCTAATTGGAGAATTAAAGTTAATGAGCCAAATTGATAGGATTTTGTGGGTAGTATCCGCTGAAAACCCTCAGAAGACAACACTCCTCCTACTAGGGACACCTAGAGGTTTAACGGCTTGTTGCACGTGTTCAGTGCAATCGCGTTTCCCTGCGAAAGTGCGGTTAGGTTTTATCGAGAATAAAATAATAAGTTTTCTCGAGGACGAGCAAAAGATAAGTTTGGGGGTATTTGTTCACACCATAATATTGCATTATTATATTCCCCATTCTTATTTGTTTTATAAATAAACAGATGCTTTTGACGCATGTCTGCTACATATTACAGGATACAGGTTCTTGGAGCGAAAACAGTGAAAAAGGCAAAAGATGATACAAAAGAGGGACTTTTGACCAACAAGTAGAAGGATCCTAGTCAAGCCTAGATAAAGAACAATTCACAATTGTACAAGGCAACGCATGGTCCGAAATTTCAAAGGAAACAGTTACATGACCATTACAAGTTTCACTGAAAGATCTGGAGAAAACACAGATGCCAAATGAAGAAAAGAACTATAGAAATAGAAAGCCCAAAGCATCAAGATCAAGCCCACAAAAATTGAGCAAATGATCTCACTAAAGGGCCGCGGAATCGCGGCCCTACCCCCACATTTGCCGCGGTTCCGCGGCCATCTGACGCACGTGTCGGTGCAAATTTCTTCTGACGGTGTGTAGGTTAGGATTTTTCGTGGGCATATCTGTAATAGCACATGTGCGAGAATTTGTAACCATAGTTTTCCTATTTCTTTATAAATATGTAATCAAAATACTGTAATAGGGATGCCTCTTTTCAATTAATAAAAATTCAGAATATTTTAAGGATTGAAGAGTATCATTTTCCTGTAAGTTCATTTCATTTTCTGCCTTAGTTTACAATTCATTCTTTTCCCTAGCTCTATGATTTAATTCATGCCTTAGATAAATCTTTCCGTTGCCCTAGTTTAATCTAGTGTAATCTTTCTTAAACTGCAGTAGGTAAATTATTTTAAAATGTTATTTTTAAAAGATTCCCTAATGAGCGAGTAATTTCCTTGCTTTTAGGGTTAGGAATAAGGGAGGGATTGAGAGATGCATATCTCTCATCTCTTTCAAGCCCGATTATTTTTAACAACTAGAACTTCATGCATGCATGCAGGATCCGCTCCCTACGGCACCCTACCCACGAGGTAACGGTGAAACCGTAGTATAAAGGACCGGACATGCATGTCTTCCATGAAGGTTAGAGCAAATACTAGGAAAGGACGGACAAGGATCTAGAGGAAGAAACTTCGTTTCTTCCCAATCATCCTAATCCCTTTTTCTAATAGTTGCTATAACTTCTAAAAGATTTCATTTAGGGCATTGAAAGAGGTGTTAATATTAATCTTACCAAACCCCACCTTTGACCTAACCCTAGCAAGTTTCTTTATCATCATATAACTTAGTTTTAGATTCAATTAAAACAAAACCAAACAACCATTGGAATCAACTCGTAAAAACACTTAGGAAAATTACACATCCCTGTGGACCGACCCGTATTCACCGGCTAGCTGCAAAGCGATGACGTTTCTGATTGCGGTAAAAAATATTTTTGATCTTAAAATCCCTATCAATCAGTCCCCTGTCTACACATACCAGGACTGGTTCTTTGTACTTCAGAAGTAGAGAACCAAAACATGTATAAGCATTATGTCCTTTGATGTGATCAAGGAGGAGAATACTTGAGCACGGGATTCCTGGACTATTCTAAAGGAGAATGAGATTCACTCTCAGCATTACTCCTCCGTATACACCACAGCACGTCGGTGTATCGGGGCGGAGCAATCGCACCCTATATGATATGGTGTGCTCTATGATGAGTACTACTGAGTTGCCTATTTTCTTTTGGGAGTTATGCACTTGTGAAGCTGCATACCTATTGAATAGGGTTCAAATCAAATCAAGTGCCTACCTTTCATATATGATATGGTATGTGAAGAGCCCATCTCTTAATGATGTTACGATTTAGGGTTGTTCGGCCTATATCAAAAGCAAAATCCGGACAAACTCGAGGCAAGGTTAGTTTTGTGGAAGTTTGTTGGATATCCCAAGCATTCGCAAGGGAATATCTTCTACCAAACTGGGGAGCAAAATGTGTTTTTGTTTCTCAGCATGCCACCTTTTGGAAAGGGAATTTCTTATGAAGAAATTAGTGGTCATGAGGTAGAACTGGAAAAGGTTCCAGCTATACAAACTGCAGCTGATGATTTGGTAAACCTGAATGATTCAATAGTTTCTAACGAACCTCAGCCTCTCCGGCGATCTAGTAGGGTTCCTCATCCACCTGAGAGATACTTCGGTTTCTCTATGACAGTGGGAGCAAGGATTTCATCATGATATGATGACCCAACTGGTTTCGACCAGGCCATCAAAAGTGGGACTCTGTAAGAATAGCTGGATGCTAAGCGATCTGAGATGGAATCCATATACACCAACAAAGTATGGACTTTGGTTGCTTTATCTGAAGGGTTAAATCCCCATCAGAAGTAAGTATATCTTGAGAAGATTACTTGGTGTACATGGAAAAGTTAAGACTTTCAAAGCTATGCTTAAGTCCATCCAGATCCTACTTACCATTGCTACATACCATAACTACGATATCTGGCGGTTGGGTGTCATGACTGCTTTTCTAAATACTGATTTAGAAGAGAGTGTTAGTGTATATGCCCTAGAGGCCGTTACTGTATCATACTAGTTTGTATATTACTTAATGGAAGCTTGGGATATTCACAATTGTATAGACAATCATGCTCAAAATGGTAGTATGCTACTTGGTTTGTTTCTGCTTAAATATGTGCATGTGTTTCTTTTAACATATCGCTTATACATATTAGTGATGCTCTTAGGATCTTTGCTTGATTACCAGCGTTGTGATGGCAGTCACACTAGTAGGGGCTGGGTAATCTACAAGCACATCCTTATGGAGGTCCCTAGTCGTTGGATTATCCAGACGGGGCATCGATACTCCGGAGTAGACTAGCGTATACGCTTCTCATCCCAGCAAGGGAGATGGTCTGTCCCACAGCCATTGGTACGTCGTATTGGAGATAGTATGCGGGTGCTCGTTCGGTTACGAGTATACTGGACAGGACTCGTCGGGAACTGTTGGTTGGTACTATACCTATCGTCAGATAACAGTTCCCAGGTGACAGGAGTACAGCTTAGTCCGTCGACTTAACACAGCTACTTCGCCTTGAGTGTGTTCCCACTATACTTTGATTACTACCCTACCACGGCTCAAAGGAGTCGTTCAAACAGGTAGTAGTTGGGTGTAGTATCGAAGCACTTGGAGGCATTAGCGGTTAGATAGGATCCGTCTCTCCCGGTATTGGGGGTTGATATCGCGCTGTGTCTAGGAGAGCCATTACACAAAGTCCTTGGCCAGGGCAAGCGAGAATTGCTGGTTGTGTTTCCAGTAGTTTCTCAGGGTGTTCTGGGCTACACTCCGGCATGATTTGTACCGCTATTAGGGGTCTGAAGTTTACCGCCCCCTAGGCCCGACATGCGATACTCATAGACGAACAGACCAGACTGTATGGAGATTGTCACATTCAGGCTCAGTAGGAGTTCGGATGGGTTCATCTCATCGGCCTTCTTATCTGCATCTACCCGGGGACCGTTACATACAGCTAGTGCCTCTTGCGGTGTGTGGTTAAACCCACTGCCAGCGTAGTGTCAAGTTTTTAGAGTCCCACACAGAGAGTTTCCCTGCACTGTGCAAAAGGTGTAGAGGCCATATGGTTTTACGGCAAGGCTACGAACACTTACGTGCATTTGTACGCGTATGATGTTCCGGGTAGACGATACTGGTGGGCTTTGGTTTAAGCCGGATCCTAGCATTGTATAGATGGATTAGTTTTGTCTTCTGTGCATTCGCATTCTACGGAATGCGGATGCGGTTGTGTATGCACAGTTGTGAGGAGCGAAGAAGGAGGTGCCTCATTGGGGTTCTGACTGTTGATTCGGTCAAAACCATTATGAGGTGAGGAAAATATTTACTAATCATTTTAATGATAATTGTGTTATGGCTAATTGTTTTGACCATTTGACCATGTTGATAATTTGACCTAGTTGACCATTGTTGACTTGGATCTTTCTTGTGAGCTCTAGACTCTTCTTTGGCTTTGGATTTGATTTGAGATGATAATGGTCAAATCAATGTAACCATCATACTTTATCATGATAAGAGATTGGTAATTATTTTGCATAAGGATCATTATCTCTTTCTCATTCTCTCTCATCCAAATGAGAGCTCCCATGGTTCCTCCTTCTTCTTCCTCTCTTGATTTTTTTATAGCTATCATCTGTTGAGAAAAATAGAAAAAAAAATAGACAAACAAATCCACCATCATCTTCTACACCACCTAGGATATCAAGAATAGCAAACTTGTTGCCCTAGTTACCTCGGCTTGAGGTGGAGCTCGGACTACAGACTCTTGGGTGGATCGTCTTCGACTCAAGGAGGCCGCGGAGGTGACCAAGATCCGGATTGACCCATGGAGCCTACGGAGATGAGGAGGGTAGAGGAGAAGACCGAAGGACTAGTAGCATGATGTATAATCTCCTTGCATAGTAGATAGAACCTCATGTGGTTTGTTAGCAATGGTTTGGCAAAGATCCTCCAGTTTTAGTCTATGTTACCAAGTGTTAAAATTTTGATTTTTACCTATTCCACCTCCCCGTAAGTACCGGGGTGGGTAACATAGACTTACAGTGGTATCAGAGCCTCGCTAAACTATTACTAACTTGTTAGCAAAGTGTTAGAAATTCGATCGCCGGAAAAAATTGCAAAACACGTCAAAAACTGCACTTTTCTGTCGATTTTAAAAACTGGTCCAAAATTTTTTCCAGGGACCTTAAAAATACGTGCATGCTTTTTTTAAGGACACACAAGAAAAACGAGGTCCTGAATCGATCATAGCACCGCGGAAGCGCGGCGAAACCACGCGTTTCGCCGCGGATTCGCGGCCGAGTCGAAGCCAAGTCGACTCGTTTTTCCTACAGTCTGTCCAGATTTGCATTTTGTGATTTTTCTGATAGTTTGTTTCTGCCCAGATTTTGTTGAGTACTGTGTTGTGCTTGGGGTAGTTTCAAATCAAGTTTTCGATCGAAATTCTAAGTACTTTAGCTAATCGGATCTTCTGTGATGTAATATATGTACTGAACGTTCATTAATCGCTATACGTCGATTAGTGGGGGTTGTGCATATCTGTGATCTGTAATGTTGGTTTGTGTATATGAACTTGTTGGATCGTCGTGATGAATAGCCGGGGATGTGAGATGAGAGTTTTCATTTTTCATTCAATGTAAAATTGTAATTTGATGTAATATTATTTTATGGCCGCACATCCGGGTTGAGGTTGAAGCCGCCATTGTATATTATTTCTTTTGCCGTTTTTTGCTCCTAGGATAGACCCAAGGTGGGGGTGCACAAACTACCGGGTACTTTGAAGTGCCGAGTGGCCTACTCACGTTGTTGAGGGAGGTTGCTTCACTTCGGGTACATGGCGGGTAGTTTGCCGCACCCGTAGGGGTCTAGGGTGGGGTTTGGCTATTCATCGCGACCGTGTAATCCGTCTTTCATTGCAGGCTTGAACGAAACGCGGATTCCTAGCATATCCAATATGTTCATCTGTGATCTGGAATGGCTATCATTGCATCTGACGAATGTTTATATCTATATATGATATCTAGTAGGCGTTGCTTATGTTTTGCATCCGCGCTAGTCCAGCCCCCGCTCTGTAGTTAGTTAAGTAACCTAACGGGTGATGACGGGGCCCTGTGGCGAATGCGGATGGCATAAGCGTACGTCATATTTTCGTTATTTTCTGCAATGGTAGGATTAATTGATTGGACGCATTAAATTAATGCAAAGAAAACAAACCAAAGCTGAATCGTTGGAACAATTTCAAAACCACTCGGTTTTTTCGAAACAGAAAAACTTTTAAAAACGCGGAGCTTAAACCACTCCTTTTTGTAGGGTTACTAGGCACTCTAAGAAGGTTCTACAAGGTATCAACCATGCCCGATTAAAATTTTAGCCGTGCCGAATAACCCTAAACAAGATCTTTGCTAGATAATTAGGGTTTCACATGAAAGTAAATAACAATTTTCACTAAGTGAATACGAAATACAACCTTTGTAGATCGGTCCTTCACTTCTAAAGCTCCTTGTTGTAGTCCCTTCGCTGCTATCATCGAACTCCCGGACTCTCGGACGGCTCCATGAGAAGAGGGCAACGGTTTTGCTTGAAGACTTCGAGGCCGAAGATGATCTACGTCGAGGGAATACGAACTCAAGCTTCTACTTCACTAACTAGAGAATTAGTGAAGCAAACACCCTAAACTAAAGTTCTAGTCTAGTAGAGGATGATGAAATAGGAAATGGGTACACTTTAGAATTTCTTTTCTCACAATCTTTCTCTCTCTTTATCAAACCCTAGCAAGCATTTGAAGGAGGAAGAAGATGGGCTCAAATGAGAATGAAAACTAATTTCAAGAGAGAGTTAGGTAACCATGGGTGAGTGGGTATCATATACTAACTCATGTAGAGACATAACCATGGCTAATTATAGTGGTTAGGTTTATAAAAATCCTAAGTAAAACAAAACTAGTGGACTTTGGTTAATGCACTCATAAGCTTCATGAAGCTTCATGCACTTGAACAATTATCCACTAATTTTGTATTTACTTTGTATATTAAAACTCCACCAATATAATTATAATGGTGTATGTCTCATACACCCATGATAGTTGTATCAACAACCATGATACAAAAAAATGAACACAAATAAATATATATCATATATATATTAAGTTGTGCACAATTGAGAAAAACAAATGCTTAAGTGAACCAATGTTAGTTAATGTGAATTAGTATATCACATATACAATTATACACTAAATTATTAAATCAACACTTGATTTAATAATCCGGTTATATCTCATATAACCGACTAACATCCAATGTATCGACTTATCGAATCAAGCCTTCATTCGATAACCTGGTTATATCGCATATAACCGATCGATACAAACATCGCGAGAATTGAATACGGTATCACATACTCGCATTATTCTCGGTCCAGCACATATTACATATGCACTCCTATTTCGTTTTTCCTGAGCCAGTAAAACCTCTATGTAGGACTTTAAAGACTCATCAATACGCCGGCAATAGGTGATGATCATATCAAGCACCCACAAGCCGTCAGCGGTACTAGCTGGACGTAACGGCTACCTGGGTATTGAGCGATCAGAAGATCAGCAAGCAAGCCCGCTCCAACTCCTGCAAAAAGCCTGACAGTGACAATACCGTACAGTCCGGTCTCCTCGTCTGATATGTCGCATATCAAGTCTAGGGTTGGTAAACGTTAGACCCCAATAACCGATAAGTCATGCCGATATGAGGCTCATAACGGGTCGAGAAACTACTGGTAACACTTACCAGTAAATCTCTAAGCCATCCCTGACCAGGGACTTCCCTGTTATGGCCAATCGAGCATAGCGCAACATCAACCCCTAATACCGGGAGAGACGAAACCCCTCCTATCGCTCATTGCCTCCATGTGACTCGGGACTGTACCCAAAAACCACCGTTTTGCACGCCCTCTTGGACGTGGTAAGGTGGAAATCAAAGCACAGTGGGAATCACACATGACTCTATGACGATCTCGGGTCTACAGATTAACCCGTACCAGTGTCACCAGAGAACTGCCATCTAACGTAAGGTATAATACCATCTGGAAGTTCTCGGCGAGTCCGTCCAGTATACCCAATCTCCACTGAGCACCCGTGCATCATCTCTGATACCTCACATAGAGACTGGGTACACTGGACGGACTCGCCGAGAACTCCCAGATGGTATTATACCTCACGTCAGATGGCAGTTCTCTGGTGACACTGGTACAGAGTAGTCTGTTGACCCGAGATCGTCATAGAGTCTTGTGTGGTTCCCACTGTGCTTTGATTTCCATCTTACCACGTCCAAGAGGGCGTGCAAAACGGTGGTTTTTGGGTACAGTCCCGAGTCACATGGAGGCAATGAGTGATAGGAGGGGATTCGTCTCTCCCGGTATAGGGAGTTGATGTTGCGCTGTGTTCGATTGGCTATAACAGGGAATCCCTGGCCAGGGTTGCTGAGATTTACTGGTAAGTGTTACCAGTAGTTTCTCGAAGTGTTATAGACCTCATATCGACACGACTTATCGAGCTATTGGGGTCTGACGTTTACCACCCCTAGGCAAGATATGCGACATATCAGACGATCAGACCGGACTGTACGGTAGTGTTACTGGTTCGATTCACTGGAGTGTGAGCGGGCTTGCTCGTCGATCTTCTGATCGCTCAATACCCGGGTGGCCGTTACGTTTAGCAGACCGCTTGCGGCTTGTGGGTGCTTGATATGATCATCACCTGCTGCCGGCGTATTGACGAGTCTTTAGAGTCCTACACAGAGGTTTCCTGGCTCAAGCGAAACGAAATAGGAGCGCATATGAGATATGTGCGGGACCGAGAATAATACGTGTATGTGATACCGTATTCCATTCTCGCGATGAATGTGTCGAATGGTTGTATGCGATATAACCTAGTTATCGAATCAAGGATTGATTCGATAAGCCGATACATTGTATACTAGTCGGTTGTGTGCGACATGACCGGATCATTGAATCAAGTGTTGATTTAATTATTTAATGCATAATTATATATTTGATATATTACTTTGCATTAACTAGTATCGGTTCACTTTAAATGGATTTTCTCACTCGGATGTGCGCATTGCATATGCGATATGATTTTGTGCACTTACTTGTATCATGTTTGATGATACATGCCTTTTGGTTAAGTGTAAAGAATTAAACCTTGGTTAATGAAATGGTTAGGGTTTACTATTTCCTTATTCATTTATTTATCTATTTATTCTTTTTGGAAAATGATTTGCATAAAGATTAAATGGTGGCTTTCTTTGGATGGATTATGAAGCTTCATGATACTTTGACTAAGTCACCATTTTGTCTTGATGCTTAACCCTAACCCTTCAATCTAACCATGATTTATTCTCTACACTAAACTATGGTTGGTTAATGATAAGTATTCATATTTATTTCTTTTTACAAAATAACTTATCATAACTTTCATCATCTTCTTCTTCTTCACTTCAAGAAGAAAGCTTACCTCATCAATGGTGATTGATGAATTAGAGTGAGAAATCCAATTCTAAAATCTGCCCACTTCCTATTTCTTCATCCTCTACCTCTTGCCAAGTAGTAGAGTGTGTTTCCTTCACAAGTTTTCATGACTTGGTGAAGGTGGAGCTTGATTTAGCGATGCCTCGACGTAGATCATCTTCGGCATGGACATCGACGACCTAGCTCGCCATTTCTCCGATGAAGCCGACGCTAGAGCCCCGGGTTCGACTTGGACAGCGAGGAGACTTCATTGCGGAGCTATGGAGGTGGAGCACCGGATCTACAAAGGTTTTATTTCCGTATTCTAGTAGTTAAGTGTTAACTAGTTTTCAATTTCGCCTAGTTTTCTAGCCAACGATCCGTAGTCGGGTTTCTCGGCACCTAGATTTTTTGAAATTGGCATGGTTGATGCCTTGTGAGACCTCACTAGAGTGCCTAGGAACCCTACAGTGGTATCAGAGCCTAGCTAGAGCCTTAGGCGAAGTCTAGACGGAGTTTGAAAGCTGGACGAACCGAAAACCCATTCCCAAAATAGCTCTCTGGACTTTTTCCAAATTCTGGGATTTTCCTAAATTAAAAATTGCTAAAAAATTCAGCAGGAATATCTAAGAGTTACTGTGAAATTCGTGGGCCCAATTCTACTATTCCACCGCGGTTCCGCGGCATGAGCAAGGCTCATGCGGCGGTTCCGCGGCCGTACGGTCCTATCTCACTGTTATCTTTGCACAGTAACTCCTCTTTTCTGATGTTGGATTTTATGGGAATTTTTAATATTTATTCAAGAGTTGAATTTTCTGGGATTGTTTTGGGAATTCGGTGTTTCGATCGGTGTATCAGATTTTGTCTATGTGGCTTTCCGGATAAATTTTAGAATATGTTAAAAAGTTTGACCGGATATAAATACCCAATTTTTCCCCTGTCGGGAAATTTCCAAGTGTTGGATTTTTCCGTAGTTTAACGACGTTCTAAGTAGTGCAAGTAACGCGATGGACCCTCTAGAAGACAACAAACCGTAACTCGATTATGTGACCGTCATGAACTGCCCTTTGAACCTAGGGTTTGGGGCAGTACGGCGTGCCACATGTGAGGCGTTGGCTTGACCCTTCTACGGCTGGACCGTTGCTACTGAGGCACGAACGGAATGTTGTTAGACTTATTTCATGTGTTGAGCTGTATCGGGAAAACTTGGGTGTTCGATTGTTCGATCGGAAAGTTTGACATTTTCTATTTATCCGGAATGGGATACAATAATTGGAATTCACAATAAGTTATGAGATAACTGAATGAATGTTATAAACATAGCAGTTTAGTCTCACTTGATCAGTTGCCACGGAATTTTGATGTGATCAAAAGTCCGTCGCAATCACGTAGCGTACGCGGAAACTCGCCGGATAAACTTAATAGACAGCCTCACTCCATAGCCCCGACCAAGTGACTGTAGGAGAACCCCGTCGCTGAAAGCATCCGTTCGGGTGCTCGCGGCAGCGGTGTTCCGCCTTGGTGCACTTCGTCGACGGTATCGGGGGTGCGGCCGTCTATTGAAGTTTGCGACGAGCATTCGATCAGGATGTCGGGAATCCTGTTGAATTGCCCGACTTGGTATTGAAAAGTGTTTTCGATTTTGAGACTAAAATGCGGGGTTTATAATTGTTAGGCATGCGATGTCTAAAGAATTCATTTGGTCAGGCATGCGATGTCTGAGGTGATTGCGGATTCCAACTGTTGTAGTTTTACACTTTCTTTTATGTGACTGTAAGTGTAATATGTGATATCGCCGGTTTCGTTGCTATATGTCAACGACAATTGGGATGGACATATTTACTTACGTTGATGACTTGTGATGTTATGTGTTGCTGGATATGTTATATTGGATCGTCGTGTTTGAATAGCCGGGGGTTTTTATGTGAGATGAGTGTTTTTCATTTTCATTCATGTAAAAACTTGTATGTAATATTCTTTTATTGGGGCACTTCCAGGTTGCGGAAGATGTCACCCTTTGTATATTATTTACTTTTCCGCACTAGGATAGACCCAAGGAGGGGAGCACAAGTAACCGGGTTCTGGAGTCCAGTAGGAGACCAACTCGAGGAGTCGAGTCCGGGTCTCCTAACTCTAGAATTGGTAGGGTTGCTTGCCGCTCTCGTAGGGGTCTAGGGGTGTGGGTTTGGCTATTCATCGCGACCGTGGAATCCGTGTTTTATACTGGCTCGTATTGAAAACACGGACGTCCTAGTATATCCAATATTTCATATGATTCTTCTGCTGCGATATCTGTGATGTGATCATGTGATGTTCTGTGATAGATACAATATATAGTATATATGATATATTATATAGATGTTACTTATGTTTTACACCCGCACTAGCACTGCCCCGCTCTGCCGTTAGTTACCTAACCTAACGGTGCACGAGGGGACATCGAGGCGAATGCGGATGGCATAAGTGTACGTCGTATTTATCTGTGATGTTTAGGTACTTAAATGATGGGACTTCATTAATGTGATTAATGAAATAAAAGAAACCTAAGATGTTGTAGAATCGAATTTCAAAATAAAACAGGTAGCTACAGTTCTTGCTTTGCACAGCGGTATATGTGATATATCCTGCACCTTATTCGATGAGGAAAGGACCGAGATCCCTTCACCGGGAGTGACTCCTTTAGCAATAACTGGCAGATGCTACACACTCGGTTTGTCTTTTGATTGCTTTTAAGTGTTTCTGCTTTGCACAGTGATATATGTGATATATCACGCACCTCATTCGACGAGGAAAGGACCGACGATCCCTTCACCGGGAGTGACTCCTTTAGCAAAACTAGAAAAGCCTCAAAAACACTCCATTTCAAAAATCATTTGATTCTACAACGATATCATGTTCATTATGCAATAGGTTTTCAGAAAAACCTGTCGTAGCCCTCTGTCATTTCAGACAAGTACTAGTTAGTATTCGTGCTGCGGTTGTTTGGCATGCGTCAAGGCGTAGTGTACGGTAGCTAACTAGTGCTTATCTGCTAGCATATGATGCGATTGGATTAGGGTATTCGTACGGCGTTGTTTGGCATGCGTCAAGGGTCGTACGGGTGGGTTTAATTCAATCAAGAAATGTACGGGTTGAACTTGACTAGCAGACTATAGGTTGTTTGGCATGCGTCAAGGTCATAGCGAGCTAGGGGCAAAATATTATCGGGAATTTCAAGTGTTGAAATTTGCAATGAGATTGCATACCTTCTATGAGATAGTTGGATCCCGATACCCGCTGCGAGTAAGAGTTACTCCTGGGAGAGTTTTATACATTACAATTAGCCGATCAAGTAGGTGTCTAGAAAGGTGTCAACGGGGTTACGCCTCTGGGAAAACGAGGTTTACATTAATTAGGTTCGTGCGAAAGCACGGGGGACCTCCCTCAAAGTACCGACACTGGCCTGGCTGAAAGATTGGCGAACTTGTAGTGTGTAATTAATCCCGACTAGTCTTTCCTTTTAGGGTTTGAAGGAAGATTTGATAAAAAGCAGTGGGAGCCATCCTGATTAGATAAAATAATAACCAATCTATTCTTGCAAGAGCGCACGCTGAGTGTTTTCTTCTCTCTCTCTCCTGGTAGCGACCATATCACGGCTTAATCAAGATAATAATACGGAATATTGACCGAACCCGCTTGTTATACTGAGCTGGGGAAAGTTGGTCCCGCTCCAACTTATAATTGTTATAAGACAGAGCAGGAAATTGGGGAATACCAGAATTCCCGTGCCGCCCAAACGAAGAGAGTGCATGCTGATGCATCATCTTCGGGTGTGTTCATTATACAGAACTGTTTCTCAGTATCCTCCGCATCCTAGGTATATGATACCAGATCAGGATCCCAGATATGTAATCTGTTACATAGGGCTACAGAAAGGTAGAGAACTGAGAACGGGTGATAAGTTTCATGAGGCAGAAAACGGGGCAAGAGTTGCAGCCAAGTCTGTTGGTCACTGTCACCCTGTATTACCAATACATTGATTCTGAACGAATGTTATTAGATACCGAACCTGATATACAAAATCATATCAGTCTCTTTATTAGTAAAGAAATGATAAAATTTTGTATTGTTGGATAATGTTTTGAACATTTCCTATATCAAAAGTTGATCGGTTCAGGCACGTTATCTAAAAGCATTAATGTTCTAAATCAAACTACAGTTCTTTAGTATACAGAACACACACAAGAGGAAGAGTTCAGAAATGAACGAATCCTTCTTGAGGTATTGTAGACTAGGTCAGATCAATGCGACCCGACTGGCTAGAGTTACATAAAGATGCATATTTAAATTAGTTTGAACTTACATCTTGTGAAACTCGCCAGTTATGTCACAAAGATAAGATGACCATAGCTCCGTTTAATGGAAACAGAGAAAGAGTTAGTAAACTCTTGGGACTGATACATGATGATGTATGTAAGGTCTCCTGTCTACACATGCCAGGACTAGTTCTTTATACTTCATTACGTTCTCTGATGATCTTTCGAGTTTCAGACCTATGTTCCTGTTGAAACACAAGTCCGAACCTTTTGAGATATTCACAGAATATAAGTTAGAAGTAGAGAACCAAAACATGGGTATAAGTATTATGTCCTTTGATGTGATCGAGAAGGAGAATACTTGAGCACGAAAATACTGGATTATTCCAAAGGAGAATGAGATTCTCTCTCAGCATTACTCCTCCGTATACACCATAGCACGATGGTATATCGGGGCGGAGAAATCTCACCCTATATGATAATGTGTGCTCTATGATGAGTACTACTGAGTTTCCTATTTCCTTTTGGGAGTTATGCACTTGAGAAGCTGCATACCTATTGAATAGGGTTCCAATCAAATCAGTTGCCTACCACTTCATATGTGATATGGAAAGGGAAGAGCCCATGTCTTAAGCTAGTTAAGATTTGGGGTTGTCCGGCCTATGTCTAAAATCATGATCCGGACAAGCTCGAGGCAAAGTCTGTAATGTAGAACTGGAAAGGTTCCAGCTATACAAAATACAGCAGATGATTTGGTACAACCAAAGGATTCAGTAGATGCCAACGAACCTCAGCCTCTTCGCCGATCTAGTAGGGTTCCTCACCCACCTGAGAGATACTTCGGTTTCTCTATGACAGTGGGAGCGAGGAATGCATCATGAGATGATGGCCCAACTAGTTTCGAACTGGCCATCAGGAGTATGACTCTGTAAGAATGGCTGGATGCTTAGTGATCTGAGATGGAATCCTTATACACCAACAAAGTATGGACTTTGGTTGCTATATCTGAAGGGTTAAATCCCCATTAGGAGCAAGTATATCTTGAGAAGATTACTTGGTGTAGATGGAAAAGTTGAGACTTTCAAAGCTGGACTTGTTAAAGGTTTTCGTCATCGACCAAGCGTGGATAATGATGAAACCTTTTCAAGTAGCTATGCTTAAGTCCATCCAGATCCTACTTGTCACGGCTACATACCATGACTGCGATATCTGGTGGTTGGGTGTCTTGACTGCTTTTCTAAATGATGATTTAGAAGAGAGCGTCTATAAGTACACAGCCAGAGGGCTTCGTAGACAGTGGGAGTAGCGGAAACGTGTGCAAGATGCTTTATTTGATAAAGCAGGCATCGCGGAGTTGGAACATCTGTTTTGATGAATTAGTCAAAGAGTTTGACATCATCAAAATGGTAGATGAACCTTGTATAAACAAAAAGGTAGTAGGGAGTATAGTAGTGATCCTCGTAGAGTACGTGGATGACATACTCTTGATAAGAAAAGAGTTTCTTATGCTACGCTCGGTCAATCTCCGCTTATCACTAGGATTCTCCATATAGGATCAAAGTGATACCTACTAAATACTGGATTTTGGATCTATGAGATAGATTTAATTGGATGTTAGGATTCTCACTAGTTGTAGTGAGATGGTATCAATTGATCCTGGAAAGAATTACTGGAAGTGTTCCAGGGTGATAAAGACGACTGAGTGTCAGTCACAGGCATTGTCTTTACCCTCAGTAAAGGGACGGTATGTTGGAAGAGTTCCAAGCTAGATACCATGACAAACTAGACGATAAAGGCAAGATACATCGCTACTTAAGATGCTACCCTAGAGGCTGTTTGGGTGTATATTGGTTCATGAGATGAACTATGTTCCTACCATTGTGAGACAATGGAGTTGTGGCTTATGCCAAGGAACGCCGGTCCCATCAGTGATCCAGACTTATTCTAAGGCAGTATCACCTGATCAAGGAGATGGTTGATCTCCAGGGTGATCGAGGTTTGGAGAGTAGACTCAGAGGACAACACAGCGGATCCACTCATAAAGGCCTGTTCCCAGAGAGAGACTTTTATGGGATGGTTGAGTATGAGATACTACAACCACTGCTACAGATGGCCCTAGTGCAAGTGGGAGATTGTTAGTTATATGTATGCCCTAGAGGCCATTACTGTACATTGGATGTATATAGTAGTGGATGCTTGGACATATATAGGGAGGACTTTCTTGCTCGACATGATAGTATGCTATCTGGTTGATCTTTACCTTAACGTGTATACTGTTTGTCTCTCTGTTACATGTTGGTAAAGCCCTTAGGATGTGTACTTGACTACCTGGACTATGATGCAGATCATACTAGTAGGGACAGATAGTTTATAAGTACATCCTTCAAAGTCCCTAGTCATGGGTGTATCGAGACGGGGCATCGATATACCAGAGTAGACTAGCGTATACCTTCTCGACCCATACAGATGGGCGATGGATGATCCCATATCCATTGGTGTTTGACATCAGAGATGATATACGGGTGCTCAGTAGAGACTGGGTACACTGGACGGACTCGCCGAGAACTCCCAGATGGTATTATACCTCACGTCAGATGGCAGTTCTCTGGTGACACTGGTACAGAGTAGTCTGTTGACCCGAGATCGTCATAGAGTCTTGTGTGGTTCCCACTGTGATTTGATTTCCATCTTACCACGTCCAAGAGGGCGTGCAAAACGGTGGTTTTTGGGTACAGTCCCGAGTCACATGGAGGCAATGAGCGATAGGAGGGGATTCGTCTCTCCCGGTATAGGGAGTTGATGTTGCGCTGTGTTCGATTAGCTATAACAGGAAATCCCTGGCCAGGGTTGCTGAGATTTACTGGTAAGTGTTACCAGCAGTTTCTCGAAGTGTTATAGACCTCATATCGACACGACTTATCGAGCTATTGGGGTCTGACGTTTACCACCCCTAGGCAAGATATGCGACATATCAGACGATCAGACCGGACTGTACGGTAGTGTTACTGGTTGGATTCACTGGAGTGTGAGCGGGCTTGCTCGTCGATCTTTTGATCGCTCAATACCCGGGTGGCCGTTACGTTTAGCAGACCGCTTGCGGCTTGTGGGTGCTTGATATGATCATCACCTGCTGCCGGCGTATTGACGAGTCTTTAGAGTCCTACACAGAGGTTTCCTGGCTCAAGCGAAACGAAATAAGAGCGCATATGAGATATTTGCGGGACCGAGAATAATACGTGTATGTGATACCGTATTCCATTCTCGCGATGAATGTGTCGAATGGTTGTATGCGATATAACCTAGTTATCAAATCAAGGATTGATTCGATAAGCCGATACATTGTATACTAGTCGGTTGTGTGCGACATGACCGGATCATTGAATCAAGTGTTGATTTAATTATTTAATGTATAATTATATATTTGATATATTACTTTGCATTAACTAGTATCGGTTCACTTTAAATGGATTTTCTCACTCGGATATGCGCATTGCATATGCGATATGATTTTGTGCACTTACTTGTATCATGTTTGATGATACATGCCTTTTGGTTAAGTGTAAAGAATTAAACCTTGGTTAATGAAATGGTTAGGGTTTACTATTTCCTTATTCATTTATTTATCTATTTATTCTTTTTGGAAAATGATTTGCATAAAGATTAAATAGTGGCTTTCTTTGGATGGATTATGAAGCTTCATGATACTTTGACTAAGTCACCATTTTGTCTTGATGCTTAACCCTAACCCTTCAATCTAACCATGATTTATTCTCTACACTAAACTATGGTTGGTTAATGATAAGTATTCATATTTATTTCTTTTTACAAAATAACTTATCATAACTTTCATCATCTTCTTCTTCTTCACTTCAAGAAGAAATCTTACCTCATCAATGGTGATTGATGAATTAGAGTGAGAAATCCAATTCTAAAGTCTGCCCACTTCCTATTTCTTCATCCTCTACCTCTTGCCAAGTAGTAGAGTGTGTTTCCTTCACAAGTTTTCATGACTTGGTGAAGGTGGAGCTTGATTTAGCGATGCCTCGACGTAGATCATCTTCGGCATGGACATCGACGACCTAGCTCGCCATTTCTCCGATGAAGCCGACGCTAGAGCCCGGGGTTCGACTTGGACAGCGAGGAGACTTCATTGCGGAGCTATGGAGGTGGAGCACCGGATCTACAAAGGTTGTATTTCCGTATTCTAGTAGTTAAGTGTTAACTAGTTTTCAATTTCGCCTAGTTTTCTAGCCAACGATCCGTAGTCGGTTTCTCGGCACCTAGATTTTTTGAAATTGGCATGGTTGATGCCTTGTGAGACCTCACTGGAGTGCCTAGGAACCCTACAGATAAGTTAATTAGAAAATAGAAAATAAATCTTACTTATCATAATGTCAACTATGGTTAGATGTAGAGAATAAACTAAGGTTAAAGTGAATGGTTAGGATTAAGGAAAGAAACAAAATAGTAAACCATTCAAAGCTTCATGAAGCTTCAAGGATAAACCAAACTTAGCCACCATTTTATTTCTTTCAGTAAAGAATAAATGAATAAATAAATAAGAAAATAAAAATGAATCCCTAACCATTCATATAACCATGGTCAATTCTTTACACAAACCTTAGCTTGCATGTATCATCAAACATGATACAATCTTGTGCACAAAAGTATATCACATATACAACTTGTGCATTTCAAGTGAGAAAATCCATTTAAAGTGAACCAATACTAGTTAATGCAAAGTGATATATCAAATATAAAATTATACATTAAATCATTAAATCAACACTTGATTTAACGATCCGGTCATATCGCATATAACCGACTAGTATCCTATGTATCGGCTTATCGAATCAATCCTTGATTCGATAATTAGGTTATATCGCATATAACCAATCGATACATTCATCGCGAGAATGGAATACGGTATCACATACACGAATTATTCTCGGTCCCGCACATATCTTTTATGCGCTCCTATTTCGTTTCGCTTGAGCTAGGAAACCTCTGTGTAGGACTCTAAAGACTCGTCAATACGCCGGCAGCAGATGATGATCATATCAAACACCCACAAGCAGCAAGCGGTCTGCTAAACGTAACGGCCACCCGGGTATTAAGCGATCAGAAGTTCGACGAGCAAGCCCGCTCACACTCCTGTGAATCCAACCAGTAACACTTACCGTACAGTCCGGTCTGTTCGTCTGATATGTCGCATATCTCGCCTAGGGGTGGTAAATGTCAGACCCCAATAGCTTGATAAGTCATGCCGACGTGAAGTCCATGACATGTGTGAAACTACTGATAACACTTACCAGTAGGTCACTGCAACCCTGGCCAGGGATTTCCTGTTATGGCCAGTCGAGCATAGCGCAACATCAACCCCCAATACCGGGAGAGACGAATCCCCTCCTATCGCTCATTGCCTCCATGTGAATCGGGACTGTACCCAAAAACCACCTGTTTGCACGACTCAGTAGAGCCGTGGTAGGGTGGAAATCAAAGCACAGTGGGAGACACACAAGACTCTATGACGATCTCGGGCCAACAGACTAAGCTGTACCAGTGTCACCAGAGAACTGCCATCTGACGTGAGGTATAATACCATCTGGGAGTTCTCGGCGAGTTCGTTCAGTGTACCCAGTCTCCACTGAGCACCCATATACCATCTCTGATGTCAAACACCAATGGATATGGGATCATCCATCGCCCATCACATGGGTCGAGAAGATATACGCTAGTCTACTCTGGAATATCGATGCACCGTCTTGATATTCCCAGGACTAGGAACAATGAAGGATGTACTCATTGACTACCCAGGCCCCACTAGTATGATCTGCATCATAGTCCTGGAAGTCGAGTACACATCCTAAGGGCTTTATCAACATGTAATCAGAGAGACAGAAAGTATACATGTTAAGATAAAGAGCAACCAGATAGCGTACTATCATGTCGAGCAAGAAAGTCCTACCTATATATGTCCCAGCATCCACTACGATATACATCCAATGTACAGTAATGGCCTCTAGGGTATACATATAACTAACAATCTCCCACTTGCACTAGGGCCATCTGTAGCAGTAGTTGTAGTATCTAATACTCAACCATCCCCAAAAAATCTCTCTTTGGGAAAAGGCCTTCGTGAGTGGATCCGCCGTGTTGTCCTCTGAGTCTACTCTCCTAACCTTGATCAACCTGGAGATCAACTATCTCCATGATTAGGTGATGCTGCCTCAGAATATGTCTGGGTCACTGATGGGACCAGGGTTCCAGGGCCAAAGTCACAGTTCCATTGTCACACAAAGGTAGGAACCTAGTTCATCCTATGAACCAATATACACCCAAACTGCCTCTTTGGTAGTATCTTTAATAGCGATGTTACCAGCCTTTATCGTCTAGTTTGTCACGGTATCTAGCTTGGAACTCTTCCAACATACCGTCCCTTTACTGAGGGTAAAGACAATGCCTGCAACTGACATTCAGTCGTCTTTATCACCCTGGAACCCTTCCAGCGATTCTCCCCAGGATCGATTGATACCATCTCACTACATCTAGTGAGAATCCTAGCATCCAATTACATCTATCTCATAGATGAAAACTCAGGATTTAAGAGGTATCACTTTGATCCTATTGGAGAATCCTTTTGATAAGCGGAGATTGACCGAGCGTAATATAGGAAATCCCATTCCTATCAAGAGTATGTTATCCACGTACAATACGAGGATGACCACCTTACTCTCTACTACCGTTTTGTATATACAAGGTTCATCTACCATTTTGATGATGTCAAACTGTTTGACTATCACATCAAAACAGACGTTCCAACTCCGCGATGCCTGCATTATCCTATAAAGCATCTTGCACACGTTTCCGCTGCTCCCATTGTCTACGAGGCCCTCTGGCTGTGTACTTATAGACGCACTTTTCTAAAACATCATTTAGAAAAGCAGTCATGACACCCAACCACCAGATATCGTAGTCATGGTATGTAGCCGTGACAAGTAGGATCTGGATGGACTTAAGCATTGGTACTGGAGAAGGTTTCATCATTATCCACGCCTGGTTGATGATGAAAACCTTTAACTAGTCTAGCTTTGAAAGTCTCAACTTTTCCATCTACACCAAGTAATCTTCTCAAGATATACTTGCTCCTGATGGGGATTTAACCCTTCAGATATAGCAACCAAAGTCCATACTTTGTTGGTGTATAACGATTCCATCTCAGATCACTAAGCATCCAGCCATTCTTACAGAGTTCTACCCCCGATGGCCAGCTCGAAACTAGTTGGGTCATCATCTCATGATGCAATCCTCGCTCCCACTGTCATCGAGAAACCGAAGTGTCTCTCAGGTGGGTGAGGAACCCTACTAGATCGGCGGAGAGGCTGAGGTTCGTTGGAATCTACTGAATCCTTTGGTTCTACCAAATTATCTGTTGTAGTTTGTATAGCTGGAACCTTTCCAGTTCTACATTACAGACCTTGCCTCGAGCTTGTCCGGATTTTGCGTTTAGACATAGGCCGGTCAACCCTAAATCTTAACTAGCTTAAGACATGGGCTCTTCCCTTTCCATATCACATATGAAGCGGTAGGCAACTGATTTGATTGGAACCCTATTCAATAGGTATGCAGCTTCTCAAGCGCATAACTCCCAAAAAGGAAACAGGTAACTCAGTAGTACTCATTATAGAGCACACCTTATCATATAGGGTGTGATTGTTCCGCCCCGATGCACCAATGTGCTATGGTTATTCGGAGGAGTAATGCTGAGAGAGAATCTCATTCTCCTTTAGAATAATCCAGGAATTCCATGCACAAGTATTCTCCTCCTTGATCTTATCAAAAGACATAATACTTATACCCGTATTTTGGTTCTCTACTTCTAACTTATATTCTGTGAATACCTCAAAAGCTTCGGACTTATGTTTTAGCAGGAACATACGACTGAATCTTGAGAAATTATCAGAGAATATAATGAAGTATAAAGAACCAGTCCTGGCATGTGTAGACAGGAGACCTTACATACATCATAATGTATCAGTCCCAAGAGTTTTACAAACTCTTTCCCTGTTTCCAATAAACAGAGCTATGGTCATCTTATCTTTTTGACATGACTGGCAAGTTTCACAAGATGTAAATTCAAACTGATTTAAATATGCATCTAAAATGTAACTTCAGCCAGTCGGGTCGCATTGATATGACCTAGTCTACAATGCCTCAAGAATGATTCGTTCATTTCTGAACTCTTCCTCTTGTGTGTGTTCTGTATACGAGGAACTGTAGTTTGATTTAGAATGTCAATGCTTTTAGATAACGTGCCTGAACCGATCAACTTTTGATATAGGAAATGTTCAAAACATTATCCATCAATACAAAATTTTATCAATTCTTTACTAATAAAGAGACTGATATGATTTTGTATATCAGGTTCGGTATCTAATAGCATTTGTTCAGAATCAATGTATTGGTAATACAGGGTGACAGTGACCAACAGACTTGGCTGCAACACTTGCCCCGTTTTCTGCCTCATGAAACTTATCACCCGTTCTCAATTTTTCTACCTTTTTGTAGCCCTATGTAACAGATTACATATCTGGGATCCTGATCCGGTATCATATACCCAGGATGCAGAGGATACTGAGAAACAGTTCTTTGTAATGAACACACCCGAAGGAGATGCATCATATGCACTTTCTTCGTTTGGGCGGCATAGGAATTCTGGTATTCCCCAATTTCCTGCTCTGTCTTATAACAATTATAAGTTGGAGCGGGACCAACGTTCCCCAGCTCAGTATAACAAGCGGGTTCGGTCAATACATCCATTTTATTATCTTGATTAAGGCGTGATATAGTCGCTACCAGGAGAGAGAGAAGAAAACACTCTGCGTGCGCTCTTGCAAGATCAGATTGGTTATATATTTTATCTAATCAGGATGGCTCCCACTGTTTTTATCAAATCTTCCTTCAAACCTTAAAAAGAAAGACTAGCCGGGATTAATTACACTCTATAAGTTCGCCAATCTTTCAGCCAGGCCAGTGTCGGTACTTTGAGGGAGGTTCCCCATGCTTTCGCACAGACCTAATTACAGTAAACCTCGTTTTCCCAGAGGCGTAACCCCGTTGACACCTTTCTAGACACCTACTTGATCGGCTAATTGCAAAGTGAAAAACTCTCCCAGGAGTAACAATTACTCGCAGTGGGTATCGGGATCCAACTATCATATAGAAGGTATGCAATCTCATTGCAAGTTTCAACACTTGAAACTCCCGATAAAGGTTTTTACCCCTAGCACCTATGATCTTAACTATGGTCAACAAATCATAAGTACTAGTCAAGTTCTACCCGTCATTTCATGATTAATTAGACCCACCCACATGACCCTTAACTAAGGTCAACAAAGTCACGCGACTGTCCTAACTAATCGCATCATATGCGGTGTAGGAAGACATCACTTAGCTACCGTACACCGTGCCTTGACTATGGTCAACAAACACAGCATGAATACTAAGTACTCTACTTCCTAAAATGACGGAGGGTTGCGAATGGTTTTTGTGAAAACCTTTAACGCTTTGAACTTGATCTCGTTGCGGAATCAAATGGTTTTTAAATGGAATGTTTTTGAGGATTTTCTAGTTTTGCTAAAGGGGTCACTCCCGGTGAAGGGATCGTCGGCCTTTTCCTTGTCGAATGAGGTGCGGGATATATCATATATATCACTGTGCAAAGCATAAACTATAGAAGCGATCAAAAGACAAACCGAGGGTTGTAGCATCTGCCAGTTATTGCTAAAGGAGTCACTCCCGGTGAAGGGATCTCGGTCCTTTCCTCATCAAATAAGGTGCAGGATGTTCTATAATGAACACCGCGATGCAAAGCAAGAACTGTAGCTACCTGTTTTTATTTTGAAATTCTATTCCACAACATCAATTAGGTTTATTTTCTTTCATTAATCTCATTAATGAATATCCCATCATTTAATTCCACCTAAACATCATAGATAAATATAACGTACGCTTATGCCATCCGCATTCGCCTTGATGTCCCGTCTGCACCGTTAGGTTAGGTAACTAACGCCAGAGCGAGGCAGGGCTAGCGCGGGTGTAAAACATAAGCAACGTCTATATAATATATCATATATACTATATATAATATCTGTCACAGAACATCACATGATCACATCACAGATAAAACACAGCAGAAGAAACATATGAAATATTGGATATACTAGGACGTCCGTGTTTTCAATACGAGCCAGTATAAAACACGGATTTCACGGTCATGATGAATAGCCAATCCCACACCCCAAGACCCCTACGAGAGCGGCAAGCAACCCTACCAATTCTAGAGTTAGGAGACCCGGACCCGACTCCTCGAGATGGTCTCCCACTGGACCCCAGAACCTGGTTACTTGTGCTCCCCTCCTTGGGTCTATCCTAATGCGGAAAAGTAAATAATATACAATGGGTGACATATTCCGCAACCTGGAAGTGCCCCAATAAAAGAATATCACATACAAGTTTTTACATGAATGAAAATGAAAAACACTCATCTCACATAAAAACCCCCCGGCTATTCGAACACGACGATCCAACATAACATATCCAGCAACACATAACATCACATGTCATCAACGTAAGCAAACATGCGTATCCCAATTGTCGTTGACATACAGCAACGAAACCGGCGATATCACATATTACACTTACGGTCACAGAAAAGAAAGTGTAAAACTACAACAGTTGGAATCCGCAACCACCTCAGACATCGCATGCCTGACCAAATGAATTCTTTAGACATCGCATGCCTAAAAATTATAAACCCCGCATTTTAGTCTCATTATCGAAAACACTTTTCAATACCAAGTCGGGCAATTCAACAGGATTCCCGACATTTTGATCGAATGCTCGTCGCAAACTTTAGTAGACGGCCGCACCCCCAATACCGTCGACGAAGTGCACCAAGGCGGAACACCGCTGCCGCGAGCACCCGAACGGATGCTTTCGGCGACGGGGTTCTCCTACAGTCACTTGGTCGGGGCTATGGAGTGAGGCTGTCTATTAAGTTTACCCGACGAGTATCCGCGTACACTACGTGATTGCGACGGACTTTTGATCACATCAAAATCCCGTGGCAACCGATCAAATGAGACTCAAGTGCTATGTTTATAACATTCATTCAGTTATCACATAACTTTTGTGAATTCCAATTGTTGTATCACATTCCGGATAAACAAAAAATATTAAACTTTCCGATTGAACATTCGAACACCCAAGTTTTCCCGAAACAGCTCAACACATGAAATAAGTCTAACAACATTCAGTTCGTGCCTCAGTACCAACGGTCCAGCCGTAGAAGGGTCAAGCCAACGCCTCACATGTGGCACGCCGTACTGCCCCAAACCCGAAGGTTCAAAGGGCAGTTCAAGACGATCACATAATCGAGGTAAGGTTTGTTGTCTTCTAGAGGGTCCATCGCGTTACTTGCACTACTTAGAACGTCGTTAAACTACGGAAAAAATCCAACAATTGGAAATTTCCCGGCAGGGGAAAAAGTGGGTATTTATATCCGGTCGAACTTTTTAACATATTCTAAAATACCCGGAAAAACACACTGACAAAATTAGACAATCCGATCGATACACCGAGTTCCCAATACAACCCAGAAAATAAAACTCTGGAATAAATATTAAAATATTCCCAGGAAAACCAGCACTAAAAACTAGGAGTTACTGTGAAAATTTAAACAGATGATGTGATAACTTGGCCGCGGAACCGCCGCACAAGCCATGCTTATGCCGCGGTTCCGCCGCACACTAGTGGAATCATGCTCTCGAATTTCACAGCAATTCTTAGAAATACCTGCTGATTTTTCTGCATATTTTTAATTTACAAAAATCCACGAATTTCAAAAATGTATAGAGAGCAATATTAGGTTTAGGGTTTCGGTTCGATCGAATTTCTAACTCCGTCTACGCATCGCCTAAGGCTCTTGCTAGGCTCTGATACCACTGTAGGGTTCCTGGGAACACTAATGAAGTCTCACAAGTGATCAAACATGCTCAATTCAAAAATTTCCTTGTGCCTACAAACCCTAATACGGATCGTTAACTAGAAAACAAGGCGATGCAAGCAAGTAAACGGAAATATAGCTAAAGGGAAGGGGCTACAACCTTTGTAGATCCGGTCCTCCACCTCCTAGGCTCCGTGATGAAGTCCCCTCGCTGTCCATATCGGATCCTGGACTCTAGCATCGGCTTCATCGGAGAATGGGCGGGCTAGGTCATCGATTACGATGCCGAAGAAATAGGATGAAGAACTTGTGATCTACGTCGAGGCATCACAAGATCAAGCTCTCACTTCATCAAGTCTTGAAAACTTGTGAAGTAAACACCCTATACTACTTGGCAAGAGGTAGAGGATGAAGAAATAGGAAGTGGGTAGACTTTAGATTTGGATTTCTCACACTTTTTCATCAATCACCATTGATGTAGCAAGCTTCTTTTCATGGAAGAAGAAGATGAAGAAGAAGAAGAAGATATGATAAGTTAATTAGAAAATAGAAAATAAATCATACTTATCATAATGTCAACTATGGTTAGATGTAGAGAATAAACTAAGGTTAAAGTGAATGGTTAGGGTTAAGGAAAGAAACAAAACAGTCAACCATTCAAAGCTTCATGAACCTTCAAGGATAAACCAAACTTAGCCACCATTTTATTTCTTTCAATAAAGAATAAATGAATAAAGAAATAAGCAAATAAAAATGAAACCCTAACCATTCATATAACCATGGTCAATTCTTTACACAAACCCTAGCTTGCATGTATCATCAAACATGATACAATCTTGTGCACAAAAGTATATCACATATACAACTTGTGCATTTCAAGTGAGAAAATCCATTTAAAGTGAACCAATACTAGTTAATGCAAAGTGATATATCAAATATAAAATTATACATTAAATCATTAAATCAACACTTGATTTAACGATCCGGTCATATCGCATATAACCGACTAGTATCCTATGTATCGGCTTATCGAATCAATCCTTGATTCGATAATTAGGTTATATCGCATATAACCAATCGATACATTCATCGCGAGAATGGAATACGGTATCACATACACGAATTATTCTCGGTCCCGCACATATCTCATATGCGCTCCTATTTCGTTTCGCTTGAGCTAGGAAACCTCTGTGTAGGACTCTAACGACTCGTCAATACGCCGGCAGCAGATGATGATCATATCAAACACCCACAAGCCGCAAGCGGTCTTCTAAACGTAACGGCCACCCGGGTATTGAGCGATCAGAAGATCGACGAGCAAGCCCGCTCACACTCCTGTGAATCCAACCAGTAACACTTACCGTACAGTCCGGTCTGTTCGTCTGATATGTTGCATATCTCGCCTAGGGGTGGTCAACGTCAGACCCCAATAGCTTGATAAGTCATGCCGACGTGAAGTCCATGACATGTGTGAAACTACTGATAACACTTACCAGTAGTTCACTGCAACCCTGGCCAGGGATTTCCTGTTATGGCCAGTCGAGCATAGCGCTACATCAACCCCCAATACCGGGAGAGACGAATCCCCTCCTATCGTTCATTGCCTCCATGTGAATCGGGACTGTACCCAAAAACCACCTGTTTGCATGACTAAGTAGACCCGTGGTAGGGTGGAAATCAAAGCACAGTGGGAGACACACAAGACTCTATGACGATCTCGGGTCAACAGACTAAGCTGTACCAGTGTCACCATAGAACTGCCATTTGACGTGAGGTATAATACCATCTGGGAGTTCTCGGTGAGTCCGTTCAGTGTACCCAGTCTCCACTGAGCATCCGTATACCATCTCTGATGTCAAACACCAATGGATATGGGATCATCCATCGCCCATCACATGGGTCGAGAAGATATACGCTAGTCTACTCTGGAATATCGATGCCCCGTCTCGATATTCCCACGACTAGGAACAATGAAGGATGTACTCATTGACTACCCAGGCCCTACTAGTATGATCTGCATCATAGTCCTGGAAGTCGAGTACACATCCTAAGGGCTTTATCAACATGTAATCAGAGAGACAGAAAGTATACATGTTAAGATAAAGAGCAACCAGATAGCGTACTATCATATCGAGCAAGAAAGTCCTACCTATATATGTCCCAGCATCCACTACGATATACATCCAATGTACAGTAATGGCCTCTAGGGCATACATATAACTAACAGAGAGAAAGAGGAAGAGGGTGAGAGCTCAAACACAAGAGAGAGAAAAGAAATGAGAGAATAAGCAAGACTTTTTTTCCTTTGGCTCTCATAATCCAAAGCCATCATAACAAATAATAGCAATCAAGTATTATGTGATGGTTTAAGTCAAAATGGCCATATCATTTCATGCACTCATTTTTCACAAGAGAAACAAGCAAGCAAAAGTCTTTGCCAAGAAATGATAGCCATTGTCATGATGATGGTCAACTAGTCCAACCTAGTCAACCGGTCCACAAAGTCAACAAGTCAACAAAGTCAATCCCTCAACAACCATGTCACTATAATACTTAATTAATATTAATGTTAATCATATATCATATTCTCATTAGGATTGAGCAAAAAGTCAACAGTCAACAGTCAACAGTCAACAACCCTAATGAGAACCTCTGCCTCTGTCTCTCAGTCAACTGTGCATACACACCCGCATCCGCGTTCCGAGGAACACGAATACAAACGAGATAAAACCAATCCCAAAACGTACACTAGGATCTGGCTTAAACCAAAGCCCGCTAGTATTAACTGTCCGGACACTGTACGTGCACAAGTGCATAGATGTGACCGAACCCTGTCGCAAAACCATGCAACCTGTCGCAAAACCATGCGACCTCTACTCTTTTGCCTAAAGGCGAATAGCTTTCTGTGTGGGACTCTAAAGACTCGACACTACGCTGGCAGTGGGTTTAACCACAGACCGCAAGCGGCACTAGCTGCGCGTAACGGTCCCCAGGTAGATGCCGACAAGAAGACTGACGAGGTGAAACCCATCTGAACTCCTACTGAGTCTGACTGTGACAATCTCTATACAGTCCGGTCTGTTCGTCTGATACAACGCATGGAGGGCCTAGGGGGCGGTAAATGTCAGTCCCCCAATAGCGGTACAAGTCGTGTCGGAGTGAAGCCCAGAACACCCTGAGATAACACTGGAAACCTACCATTATATCTCGCTTGCCCTGGCCAGGGACTACTCATGTAATGGCTCTCCTAGACACAGCACGATGTCAACCCCCAATACCGGGAGAGACGAATCATGTCTAACCATCACTGCCTCTAAATGCTTCAGGACTGCACCCAACTACTACCTGTTTGCATGACTCCTTTGAGCCGTGGTAGGGTAGTAATCTAAGTACAGTGGGAACACACTCGAGGCGAAGTGACAGTGTCAAGTCAGCGGACTAAGCTGTACTCATGTCACCTGGGAACTGATAACTGACGATAGGTATAGTACCAACCAACAGTTCCCGATGAGTCCTGTCCGGTGTACTCGTAACCCAACAAGCACCCGCATACTATCTCCAGTCTGACGTACTGATGGCTGTAGGACAGACCATCTCCCACACTGGGATGAGAAGCGCATACGCTAGTCTACTCCGGAGTATCGATGCCCTTTCTCGATAGTCCTGCGACTAGGGACCTGCATAAGGATGTGCTTATAGATTACCCAGCCCCCACTAGTGTGACTGCCATCACAACGCTGGTAATCAAGCAAAGATCCTAAGGGCTCCACTAATGTGTATAGGTGATATACTAAAATAAACACATGTACACATTGAAGTAGAAACAAACCAAGTAGTATACTACTATATTGAGCAAGATTGTTTATACAAGGTGAATATCCCAAGCTTCCATTAAGTAATATACAAACTAGTATGATACAGTAATGGCCTCTAGGGCATATACACTAACAATCTCCCACTTGCACTAAGACCATGTACTGGCGTATCGAAGACCTATCATCTCGATCAGCCACTCGAACTGAGTCTGAGGTAAGGCCTTTATGAGTGGATCAGCAGTGTTATCTTCCATAGAAACTCTCCGAACCTCGATCTCCTGGCGACCCACGATCTCCCTGATCAGGTGATACCGCCTCAAGATGTGTCTGGACTTCTGATGGGACCTTGGTTCCTTTGCTGAAGCTATAGCCCCATTGTTGTCGCAGTACAGAGGTATTGGATCAACAATGGACGGAACCACCTGAAGTTCAGTTAAGAACATCCTTACCCAGACAGCTTCTTTTGCGGCATCTGCAGCAGCGATATATTCCGCTTCCATCGTCGAGTCAGCAACGGTTTCCTGTTTGGAACTCATCCAACACACCGCCCCTCCTTTGAGGGTAAAGACATAACCGGACATGGACTTGGAATCATCCTTGTCACTTTGGAAGCTAGAGTCAGCAAAGGCCTCGATCTGGAGGTCTTTTCCGCCATACACCAAGAACATCTCCTTAGTCCTTCTCAGGTACTTGAGAATGTTCTTTACTGCTATCCAATGTTTCTCCCCAGGGTTTGACTGATACCGGCTTACCACACTCAGTGCATAAGCTACATCTGGTCTGGTACACAACATCGCATACATTATAGAGCCTACCGCAGAAGCGTAGGGTATAATAGACATGCGATCCCTTTCCAAATCAGTCTTGGGAGACATCTCTTTGGAGAGGGTGATCCCGTGACAAGCCGGTAGATTACCGCGCTTGGAATCTTCCATACTGAATCTTTTCAGTATGGTGTCGATGTACCTGGACTGTGAGAGTCCCAGTATCCTCTTGGATCTGTCACGATAGATCCGGATCCCCAGAATGTATGAGGCATCACCCAGGTCTTTGATGGAGAACCTGTGTGACAAGAACCCCTTGACAGATTGTAGCATAGGAATGTCATTTCCTATTAAGAGAATGTCATCCACGTATAAAACGAGGAATACTACAGTTCTCGCTACAAATCTACTATAGATGCATGGCTCATCTGGATTTTTGATAAAGCCAAATTCCTTGACCGTCTCATCAAAACAGATGTTCCAACTCCGCGATGCCTGTTTTAGTCCATAGATGGACTTAAGCAACTTGCACACGTTTCCGCTGCTCCCATTTTGAATGAAACCCTCTGGCTGGTCCATATAAACACACTCCTCTAAATTTCCATTTAGAAAAGCGGTCTTTACGTCCATCTGCCAAATCTCATAATCGTGGAAGGCAGCAATGGCAAGAAGGATCCGAATGGATTTCAGCATAGCTACTGGAGAAAAGGTCTCGTCATAGTCCAAACCAGGTCTTTGACAAAAACCCTTTGCAACCAGTCCAGCTTTAGAGGTCTCAACCTGTCCATCTACACCAATCATCCTTTTGAAGATCCACTTGCATCCTACGGGTTTTACCCCATCTGGAGCAACGTCCAACGTCCATACTTTGTTGGTGTACATGGACTCCATTTCGGTCCGCATTGCATCCAGCCATTTTACCGAGTCAATGCTCTGAATGGCCTGCTAGAAGCTAGTCGGCTCATCATAATCTATGATGCAATCCTCTCTATCCCCGTCTATGAGAAAACCGTAGTATCTCTCGGGCGAATGAGACTGCCTACTACTTCTGCGGAGTGGCGTAGGAATGTCCTGATCTTTCGAACCCTCTGGTTCTACTAAGCTTTCAGCAATAGCTCGTGGTTCTGGAATTTCTTCCAGTTCTATTGCATTCCCACTTATCTGATTTTCCAAAAATTTAGTTTCCAAGAAGTGGGCATGACGAGAAAGATAAATCTTTTGTTCCTCTTCGCAATAGAAGAAATATCCCTTGGAGTTCTTTGGATATCCCACAAACTTGCACTGTACTGAGCGTGTCTCGAGCTTGTCCGCATGCTGCTTTTCGACAAAAGCTGGACATCCCCATGTCTTAATGTGATTAAGATAGGGTCTTTTCCCACACCACATCTCATATGGTGTAGTAGGCACAGTCTTAGTTGGAACTCGGTTAAAAGGTATGCAGCTGATTCTAGTGCATAACCCAGAATGATCGCGGTAACTCAGCGTTACTCATCATGGACCGTATCATATCCAATATGGTTCGGTTCCTTCTCTCCGATACACCGTTATGTTGCGGAGTGTATGGAGGAGTAAGCTGAGAGAGAATTCCGTTCTCTTTTAAGTAGTCCTGGAACTCGGCACTCAAGTATTCACCACCTCGATCCGATCTTAGAATCTTGATACTTTTGCCGGTTTGTTTTTCTACTTCATTCTTATATTCCTGGAATTTTCCAAAGGCTTCGGACTTATGTTTCATTAAGAAGACATAACCGTACCTTGAAAAGTCATCCGTAAAAGTAATGAAGTAAGAATAACCGCTTCACGCATGTGTAGACATTGGACCGCACACGTCGCTGTGTACGAGTCCCAAGTGCTCGCTCGCTCTTACTCTGTGTCCAGTGAACGGAGTCTTTGTCATCTTTCCTTTGAGACAGGATTGACAAGTGGCATACGATTGATATTCGAACGGATTCAAATATCCTTCTGTATGTAACTTCGTCAACCTTCTCTCATTGATGTGACCCAGTCTACAATGCCATAAGAAAGTCTGATTTATTTCTGGAGACTTTCTTTTGTGTGTATTCTGGACATTGAAAATCTGTGGTTGGTTTAATACGTATATACCATTGCTTAATGTACCTGACCCAATCAGAACTTGATTAAGGTGAATGTTTACAACATTACTTACAAACGCAAATTCATAACCTTCTTTAGAAGTCAAAGATACAGAAATGATATTACAAGTTGCGTTGGGTACAAAATAGCAATTACGTAAAACCAAAACATGTCCATCTGACATTCCCAGGTGATAGTCCCCCACGGCCTTAGCATCCATGCTAGCTCCGTTTGCAACTTTGAGGGTCATGTCACCTGCCTTCAAAACCCTACGGTTTCTCAACGCCTGCAAATAATTACAGATATGAGATCCTGATCCGGTATCTAATACCCAGGAAGTAGAGTTTATTGATAGACAGTTTTCAATAACATACACACCTGAAGCTGAAGCTGCAACTTGCTTCAGTTCCTGTGTCCTGGCTTTCCAAGCCCTGCAATCTTTCTTCCAGTGACCACTCTTATGACAGAAAAAGCACTCTTCCTTCCCTATAAGCTTCCCCACTACCTTTGTTGCTTTTGTCTTTCCCTTCGTATCCACTTTACTAACACCGCCCCTTGGTTTGGCGGGGGCTTTCTTCTTCTTTCACTTGGCTTTCGCCTTGGACCTAGAAGAGGAAGATCCTCCTACAAACAAAGTGGATGTTTCCCTACTTTTATATAGGGTGCCCTCTGCACTCCTCAGCATGTTGAAGAGCTCTGAAAGTTCAACTTCCTTTTCTTGCAAGTTGAAGTTCAGTATAAACTGGGCGTAAGTGGAAGGAAGGGACTGGAGAATCAAGTCCGTATAGAGCTCATTCTCCAACGTGGTCCCAAGTTCAGTGAGCTCCTCAATGAAGCCAATCATCTTAAGCACGTGTTCTGCTACCGATGATCCGATGGCCAACCTTGCCGAAAATAACTTCTTCGACACTTCATATCTTGCGATACGGATCGCTCTCCATACAGTTCTTTTGTATGGAGAAATATGGATTCGAGGTCCATATTCTCGTGCCTCCTCTGATGTTCGTTGTCCATAGAGGCAAGTACGAGGCACTTGGCCTTCGCGCAATCGATCTCCCAGGTCTTGTGGATTTCCCTATCCGCGACGCTGGTTTTGGGACCTGGGACAGGGGGAGCTTTGGTGGTAAGGAGATACCCCAACTTGTCATAAGTGATTGCCATTTTGACATTCCCGAGCCAATCTTTGTAGTTTGGCCCTGTCAGTATGTTTTTATCTAGTAATAACTTAAGTCCGGTCATGATGATTGGTCGCTGCAATTACGAGAGAGAGAAGAAACACTTTAGCATGATGCTCTTGCAAGTTTATAGTGGTTTTTAATTTGTCTAAAAAGGATGGCTCCCACTGTCTCTCGAATCCCTCCTCAAACCAAAAAGGAAGAATTAGTCAGGATCAATCTCACCGTACAATACTTGCTTAACCATTCGGCTAGGCTGGTGTCGGTACTTCGAGGGAGGTTTTCCAATGCTTTCGCGAAGTTGCTTAATTTAAGAACCTCTTTTCCCTGGGGGCGTAGCCCCGCTAACACCTTTCTAGACACCTACTTGGTTTATAGCATTGATCGTTAAGCGAGAAATTTCCCGAGGAGTAGCATATACTCACAGTAGGATCGGGATCCAAATATCATCGCGTGACGAAACTGAAGGAATCCTACCAGAATCATCACACTCCAAACGGTATGCAATACTAGCAAGTTTCAGTTCTTTTGAAACTCCCGATGTAGATTTTTTCCCCATGCTCTTATGACCTTGACTTTGGCCAACAAATCATAAGTCACATGTCAAGTTCTACCCGTCATTCTCCAGGTTAATTTGAGCCCACCCGCACATACCCTTGACTTTGGCCAACAAGGTAGAACGACTGCCCCAAACCAACACATCTATCTATGCTGCACATGAATACCCAATAGCTACCAATCACTATGCCTTGACTTTGGCCAACAAACATAGCTTGAATACTATTGACCATCCATGTTAAACGACGGAGGGCTACGAATGGTTTTGGCGAAACCGTGAACGTAGTGAACTTGATATAATCCATGGAACGAGATAGCTTTTAAAAGGAGTGGTTTAAGCTCCGCATTTAAAAGTTAGTTTTTGAAAAGAATCGAGTGGTTTTCAAAGTGTTCCAACGACTTTTACTTGGTTTATTTTTCTTGCATTAGTTCTTTTAATGCGTGTTTTTCTTGCATTAGTTCTTTTAATGCGTCCCATCATTTAATCCTACCATTGCAGAAAACAACCAAAATATGACGTACGCTTATGCGATTCACATTCGCCACGGGGCCCCGTCATTACCCGTTAGGTTACTTAACTAACGACAGAGCGGGGGCTGGGCTAGCGCGGCTGCTAAACATAAGCAACGCCTAAATAATATCATATATAGATATATTGCAATGATAGCCATTTCAGATCACAGATGAATACTTTGGATATACTAGGAATCCGCAATTCGTACGAGCCTGTAACGAAAAGCGGATTACACGGTCGCGGTGAATAGCCAATACCCCACCCTACACCCCTACGGGTGCGGCAAACTACCCGCCAAATATCCGAAGTGGAGCAACCTCCCTCAACGACGTGAGTAGGCCACTCGGCACTTCGAGATACCCGGTAGTTTGTGCACCCCACCTTGGGTCTATCCTAGGAGCAAAAACAGTAAAAAGAAATTATACAATGACGGCTACAACCCCGACCCGGTTGTGCGGCCAAAAATAATATTACATCAATTTACATATTACATGAATTGAAAGAAAAGAAAACTCTCATCTCACAACCCCCGGCTATTCACCCGCGACAATCCAAAGAATTCATATACACATACCATCAACATCACAGATCACAGATTTGTATAACTCCCACTAATCGACATATAGCGATTAGCAAACGTTCAATACAAATATCACATCACAGAAATAAATCCGTCAGCTTTAGTCTTTAGAAACTCGATCAAAATACGGTTTTTAAAGCCCCCAAAACAAATTTTTCTTTCTGGAAAACCTTGGCTGAAAACACATATTCCAAAAATCCTAAAATACCCCATAGAACAAATTGCAACCAAAATTCCCCATGGCCGAGTCAACTCGGCCGTGGAACCGCGGCGGGAGCACGCTCCCGCCGCGTTTCCGCGGCGCTTTGATCGGATCAATGGACCAATTTTTTGCAGTTTCTTCTAAAAACCTTGAGCCTAATTTTAAAGCATGATTTATCAATTTTTGAACAGTGGAAAAATTCGACAGAAAGTTGATAATCCGGGTGTTTTTCGCGACTTTTTTTTCGATCGAATTTCTAGTTACTATTCTAACATGTTAGGTAGTGTTTAACTAGGCTCTGATACTACTATAAGTCCATGCTACCGCTCCCGGTACTTACGGTCTTACGGAAATGACGAAAAACGATTATTTTAGAGGAGGTAACATGGACTCAAAACGGATCTTTGTTAAACTATCTACCTAACAATCTAACTAGGAGTAGTTAACTACTCGGTTAGGGGGTTATACCTTTCTTTCTTGAACTCCTTCGTCTCCAACTCTCAATGGTGTACGGATCGGCTTCACCCCGTCGTCTCCTTGCGCCGAAGATCGATCTACCCGAAAGCTTCTATCTTTGGCTTCTTCTTCGAACTTTGAAGAAACTAGTTCACTCGGTTTGCTAAACCTTGTGAACTAGAGTGAGTAGAGGAGAGTGTGTTGGGATTTTTCTCTATGGTTCTTGCTTCTCAACACATGAGACAAGTGAACCATAGACTAGAGAGGGAGAGCAAGAGGAAGAGGGTGAGAGCTCAAACACAAGAGAGAGAAAAGAAATGAGAGAATAAGCAAGACTTTTTTTTCCATTGGCTCTCATAATCCAAAGCCATCATAACAAATAATAGCAATCAAGTATTATGTGATGGTTTAAGTCAAAATGGCCATATCATTTCATGCACTCATTTTGCACAAGAGAAATAAGAAAGCAAAAGTCTTTACCATGAAATGAGAGCCATTGTCATGATGATGGTCAACTAGTCCAACCTAGTCAACCGGTCAACAAAGTCAACAAGTCAACAAAGTCAACCCCTCAACAACCATGTCATTATAATACTTAATAAATATTAATGTCAATCATATATCATATTCTCATTAGGGTTGAGCAAAAAGTCAACAGTCAACAGTCAACAACCCTAATGAGAATCCTCTGCCTCTGTCTCTCCGTCAACTGTGCATACACACCCGCATCCGCGTTCCGAGGAACACGAATACTGTTAGTGTATATGCCCTAGAGGCCATTACTGTATAATACTAGTATGTATATTACTTGATGGAAGCTTGGGATATTCACAGTTGTACAGACAATCTTGCTCAATATAGTAGTATGCTACTTGGTTTGTCTCTGCTTTAATGTGTACATGTGTGTTTATTTATCATATCACCTATACGCATTAGTAGAGCCCTTAGGATCTTTGCTTGATTACCGGCGTTGTGATGGCGATCACACTCGTGGGGGCTGGGTAATCCACAAGCACGTCCTTATTCACGTCCCTAGTCGTGGGAGTATCGAGACAGGGCATCGATACTCCAGAGTAGACTAGCGTATGCGCTTCTCGTCCCAGCATGGGAGACGGTCTGTCCCACATCCGTCGGTACGTCATACTTGAGATAGTATGCGGGTGCTCGTTAGGTTACGAGTACACTGGACAGGACTCGTCGGGAACTGATGGTTGGTATTATACCTATCGTCAGTTATCAGTTCCCAGGTGACATGAGTACAGCTTAGTCCGCTGACTTGACACTGTCAGTTCGCCTCGAGTGTGTTCCCACTGTTCTTTGATTGCTACCCTACCACGGCTCTACAGAGTCGTGCAAACAGGTAGTAGTTGGGAGCAGTCCCGAAGCACTTGGAGGCAGTGACGGTTAGACAGGATTCGTCTCTCCCGGTATTGGGGGTTGACATCGCGCTGTGTCTAGGAGAGCCATTACACGAGTAGTCCCTGGCCAGGGCAAGCGAGATATACTGGTAGGTTTCCAGTGTTATCTCAGGGTGTATTGGGCTTCACTCTGACATGACTTGTACCGCTATTAGGGGACAGACGTTTACCGCCCCCTAGGCCCGCCATGCGATGTATCAGACGAACAGACCGGACTGTACGGAGATTGTCACATACAGGCTCAGTAGGAGTTCGGATGCGTTTACCTCATCGGCCTTCTTATCGACATCTACCTGGGGACCGTTACGTACAGCTAGTACGGCTTGCGGTCTGTGGTTAAACCCACTGCCAGCGTAGTGTCGACTCTTTAGAGTCCCATACAGAGAGTTTCCCTGCACTGAGCGAAACGTGTAGAGGCCGTATGGTTTTACGGCAGGGCTGCGATCACTTACGTACACTTGTGTGCGTATGGTGTTAGGGCAGGCAGTACTAGTGGGCTTTGGTTTAAGCCGGATCCTAGTATTGCACGGATGGATTTGTTTTGTCTTCTGCGCATCCGCATTCTGCGGAATGCGGATGCAGGTGTGTATGCACAGTTTTCCGGAGTGATGAAGGAGGAGGTGCCTCATTAGGGTTTTGGCAGTTGGTTAGGCCAAAACCGTTATGTGGCGGGCTCATTAGGGTTTTGACAGTTGATTCGGTCAAAACCATTTTGAGGCGGACTCATTAGGGTTTTGACAGTTCGTTTGGTCAAAACCATTATGAGCCGGGGACATTATTTACTAATCCTTTCATTGATAATTATGTTATGGCTAATTACATTGACCATTTGACCATCTTGACTTTGTTGACCATTTGACCAAAGTTGACTAGGATCTTCTTGAAAGATCTAAAGTATTCTTTGGTTTTCTTTTTCTTTTTGTTATGATAATGGTTATGTCATTTGTAGCCATCACCTTTATCTTGATGTGATTAGTAATGATAATGTTTTTGTATTATTGCAACCATGGTTATGTTTTCTCTTGGTTATGTTTTTCATTTTGCTCATTCTCTTTCTCTCTCATAGAAAAGAAATGAGAAACATTTCCATGGTTGCTTCTCCTTCTTCCTCCTCTTGATTTTTCCTTTGATCTCATGTGTTGAGAGAAAAAGGATTTCACTTGACAAACACATCCATACATCTTCTCTACACATCCTAGGGCTTCTAGATTAGCAATCTCTTTGCCCTAGTTACCTCGGCTCGAGGTGGAGCTCGGTGTACATCTCTCGGGTGGATCGTCTTCGACTCAAGGAGGCCGCGGAGGTGACCAAAGCCCGGATAAACCCTCGGAGCAAGCTAGGAGAAGAACAACAAGAAGAGAAGGAGTTCAAGTTGAGGTATAACCCCTAACCGAGTAGATAGATCTCAAGTAAGGTTGCTAGTGTGTTGATTAGTAAAGATCCGGCTTTTACGGTCCATGTTGCCAAGTCCAGAAAAATTTTAGTTTTACCGTTTCCGCAACCCCGAAAGTACCGGGAGAGGTAACGTGGACCTAACAAATACAAACGAGATAAAACCAATCCCAAAACGTACACTAGGATCTGGCTTAAACCAAAGCCCGCTAGTATTAACTGTCCGGACACTGTACGTGCATAAGTGCACGGATGTGACAGAACCCTGTCGCAAAACCATGCGACCTGTCGCAAAACCATGCGACCTCTACTCTTTTGCCTAAAGGCGAATAGCTTTCTGTGTGGGACTCTAAAGACTCAACACTGCGCTGGCAGTGGGTTTAACCACAGACCGCAAGCAGCACTAGCTGTGCGTAACGGTCCCCAGGTAGATGCCGACAAGAAGACTGACGAGGTGAAACCCATCTGAACTCATACTGAGTCTGATTGTGACGATCTCCATACAGTCCGGTCTATTCGTCTGATACATCGCATGGTGGGCCTAGGGGGCGGTAAACGTCAGTCCCCTAATAGCGGTACAAGTCGTGTCGGAGTGAAGCCCAGAACACCCTGAGATAACACTGGAAACCTACCAGTATATCTCGCTTGCCCTGGCCAGGGACTACTCGTGTAATGGCTCTCTTAGACACAACGCGATGTCAACCCCCAATACCCAGAGAGACGAATCCTGTCTAACCGTCACTGCCTCCAAATGCGTCGGGACTGCACCCAACTACTACCTGTTTGCACGACTCCTTTGAGCCATGGTAGGGTAGTAATCTAAGTACAGTGGGAACACACTCGAGGCGAAGTGACAGTGTCAAGTCAGCGGACTAAGTTGTACTCATGTCACCTGGGAACTGATAACTGACGATAGGTATAATACCAACCAACAGTTCCTGGCGAGTCCTGTCCAGTGTACTCGTAACCTAACAAGCACCCGCATACTATCTCCAGTACGACGTACTGATGGCTGTGGAACAGACCATCTCCCACACTAGGATGAGAAGCTCATACGCTAGTCTACTCCGGAGTATCGATGCCCTGTCTCGATAGTCCTGCGACTAGGGACCTGCATAAGGATGTGCTTATAGATTACCCAGCCCCCACTAGTGTGACTGCCATCACAACGCTGGTAATCAAGCAAAGATACTAAGGGCTCCACTAATGTGTATAGGTGATATACTAAAATAAACACATGTACACATTGAAGTAGAAACAAACCAAGTGGCATACTACTATATTGAGCAAGATTGTTTATACAAGGTGAATATCCCAAGCTTCCATTAAGTAATATACAAACTAGTATGATACAGTAATGGCCTCTAGGGCATATACACTAACATTAAGCATAGCTTTGAAAGTCTCAACTTTTCCATGTACACCAAGTAATCTTCTCAAAATATACTTGCTCCTGATGGGGATTTAACCCTTCAGATAAAGCAACCAAAGTCCATACTTTGTTGGTGTATAAGGATTCCATCTCAGATCGTTAAGCATCCAGCCATTCTTATAGAGTCCCACTCCTGATAGCCAGCTCGAAACTAGTTGGGTCATCATCTCATGATGCATTCCTCGCTCCCACTGTCATAGAGAAACTGAAGTATTTCTCAGGTGGGTGAGGAACACTACTAGATCGACGGAGAGGCTGAGGTTCGTTGGAAACTATTGAATCCTTTGGTTGTACTAAATCATCGGCTGCATTTTGTATAGCTGGAACTCCTTCCAGTTCTACCTCATGTCCACTAATTTCTTCACAAGAAATTCCCTTTCACAAAGGTGGCATGCTGAGAAACAAAACATCTTTTGTTCCTCGGTTAGGTAGAAGATATTCCCTTGCGAATGCTTGGGATATCCAACAAACTTCTACAGAACTGACCTTGCTTCGAGTTTGTCCGGATTTTGCTTTTAGACATAGGCCGGACAACCCCAAATCTTAACAAACTTAAGAGATGGGCTCTTACCTTACCATATCGTATATGGAGTGGTAAGCACCTGATTTGGTTGGAACGCCATTCAATAGGTATACAGCTTCACAAGTGCATAACCCCCAAAAGGAAACAGGCAACTCAGTAATACTCACCATAGCCATAGGGTGCAATTGCTCCGTCCCGATACACCGACGTGCTGTGGTGTATACGGAGGAGTAATGCTGAGAGAGAATCTCATTCTCCTTTAGAATAATCCAGGAATTCCGTGCTCAAGTATTCTCCTCCTTGATCACATCAAAGGACATAATACTTATACCCGTTTTTGGTTCTCTACTTCTAACTTATATTCTGTGAATATCTCAAAAGCTTCAGACTTGTGTTTCAACAGGAACATATGTCTAAATCTTGAGAGATCATCAGAGAATGTAATGAAGTACAAAGAATCGGTCTTGGCATGTGTAGACCGGGGACCTTCATACATCAACATGTATCTTCCCAAGAGTTCACCAACTCTTTCTCTGTTTCCAATAAATAGAGCTATGGTCATCTTATCTCTGTGACACGACCGACAAGTTTCATAAGATGTAAATTCAAACTAATTTAAATATGCATCTATATGTAACTTCAGCTAGTCGGGTCGCATTGATATAACCTAGTCTACAATACCTCAAGAAGGATTCGTTCATTTCTGAACTCTTCGTCTTGTGTCTGTTCTGTACGTTAAGAACTGTGGTTTGATTTAGAACGTCTATGCTTTTAGATAACGTGCCTGAACCGATCAACTCTTGATATAGGAAATGTTCAAAACATTATCCAGCAATACAAAATTATATCCTTGTTTAATAATAAAGAGACTGATATGATGTTGTATATCAGGTTTGGTATCAAACAACATTCGTTCAGAATCAATGTATTCTTGTAATACAGGGTGATAACTGCCAACATCTTGGCTGCAACAATTGCACTCTTTCCAACTCTTGAAATTTTATCACCTGTTCTCAGTTCTCTGCCTACCAGTAGCCCATGTAACAAATTACATATGTGGGATCCTGATTCGGTATCTTATACCCAGGACGTAAAGGATACTGAGAAATAGTTCTCTGTAATGAACACACCCGAAAAAGATGCATCATCATGCACATTCTTTGTTTGGGCGGCACGGGAATTCTAGTAATCCCCAATTTCCTGCTCTGTCTTATAACAATTATAAGTTGGAGCGGGACCAACGTTCCCCAGCTCAGTATAACAAGTGGGTTCGGTCAATACATCCGTATTATTATCTTGATTAAGGCGTGACATGGTCGCTACCTGGAGAGAGAGAGACGAAAACACTCTGCGTGTGCTCTTGCAAGATCAGTTTGGTTATTATTTTATCTAATCAGGATGGCTCCCACTGTTTTTAACAAATCTTCCTTCAAACCCTAAAAGGAAAGACTAGCCGGGATTAATTACACCCTACAACTTCGCCAATCTTTCAGCCAGGCCAGTGTCGATACTTTCAGAGAGGTTCCCCGTGCTTTCGCATGGACCTAACTAAAGTAAACCTCATTTTCCCAGAGGCGTAACCCTGTTGACACCTTTCTAAACACCTACTTGATCGGCTAATTGTAATGTGTAAAACTCTCCCAGGAGTAATAATTACTCGCAGTGGGTATCGGGATCCAACTATCTCATAAAAGGTATGCAATCTCATTGCAAATTTCAACACTTGAAATTCCCAATAATATTTTGCCCCTAACCTCCTATGACCTTGACAAAGGCCAACAAATCATAGGATGATAGTCAAGTTCAACCCGTCATTTCTTGATTGAATTAAACCCACCCGCACGACCCTTGACAAAGGCCAATAATGTTGTACGACTACCCTAACCCAATCTGCATCATATGCATAAGCAGATAAGCACTAGTCAGCTACCGCACACTACGCCTTGATAAAGGCCAACAAACGCAGCACGAATACTAACTACTACTTATCTGAAATGACGGAGGGCTACGACAGGTTTTTCTGAAAACTTATTGCGTAATGAACTTGATATCGTTGTAGAATCAAATGATTTTAAAATGGAATGTTTTTTAGGCTTTTACTAGTTTCGCTAAAGAGGTCACTCCCGGTTAAGGGATCTCGGCTCTTTCCTCGTCGAATGAGGTGCAGGATATATCATATATATCACTGTGCAAAGCAAGAACTAGAAAATCAATCAAAAGACAAAACCGAGGGGTGTAGCATCTGCCAGTTATTGCTAAAGGGGCCACTCCCGGTGAAGGGATCTCGGCCCTTTCCTTATCGAATAAGGTGCAGGATGTTCTACAAGGAACACCGCGATGCAAAGAAAGAACTGTAGCTACCTGTTTTTGAAAATTCGATTCCATAACATCTTTTAAGTTTCTTTTCTTTCATTAATCATATTAATGAAGTCCCATCATTTAAGTCACCTAAACATCACAGATAAATACGACGTACACTTATGCCATCCGCATTCGTCTCGATGTCCCCTCGTGCACCGTTAGGTTAGGTAACTAACGGCAGAGCGGGGCAGGGCTAGCGCGCGTGTAAAACATAAGTAACGTCTATATAATATATCACATATACTATATACAATATCTATCACAGCATATCAAATGATCACATCACAGATATCGCAGCAGAAGAAACATATGAAACATTGGATATATTAGGACGTCCGTGTTTTATTTTGAGCCTCTATAAAACATCGATTCCACTGTCGCGATGAATAGCAAAACCCACACCCCTAGACCCCTACGAGAGCGGCAAGCAACCCTACAAATTCTAGAGTTAGGAGACCCAGACTCGACTCCTCGAGTTGGTCTCCCACTGGACTCTAGAACCCGGTTACTTATGCTCTCCTCCTTGGGTTTATCCTGGTGCGGAAAAGTAAATAATATACAAATGGTGACATCAACCTCATCCCAGAAGTGCCCCAATAAAAGAATATTACATACAACGAATTTTACATGAATGAAAATAAAAACCCTCATCTCACATAAAACCCCCGGCTATTCAGAAACGCGACGATCCAATATAACATATCCAGCAACACATAACATCACATGTCATCAACGTAAGTAAATATGCGCATCCCAATTGTCGTTGACATATAGCAATGAAATCGGCGATATCACATATTACACTTACAGTCGCAGCAAATAAAGTGTAAAACTAGAACAGTTGGAATCCGCAACCTCCTTAGACATCGCATGCCTAACAATTAAAACCCCCGCATTTTAGTCTCTATATCGAAAACACTTTTCAATATCTAGTCGGGAAATTCAACAAGATTCCCGATATATTGATCGAATGCTCGTCGCAAACTTTAGTAGACGGCCGCACCCCCGATGCCGTCGACGAAGTGCACTAAGGCAGAACACCGCTGCCGCGAGCACTCGAACGGATGCATTTGGCGACGGGGTTCTCCTACAGTCACTTTGTCGGGGCTATGGGGCATGGCTGTCTATTAAGTTTACCCGGCGAGTATCTGCGTACGCTACGTGATCGCGACGGACTTTTGATCGCATCAAAATTCCGTGGCAACCGATCATTTGAGACTAAACTGCTATGTTTATAACATTCAAATTAGTTATTTCATAACTACTTGTGGATTCCAAATATTGTATCACATTCTAGATAAATAGACAATGTTAAACTTTCCGATCGAATGATCAAACATCCAAGTTTTCCCAAATAGTTCTCAATACTTGAGGTGAGTTTAAAAACATCCATCACATGCCACATTACCAATGGTCCAGCCGTAGAAGTGTCAAGCCAACGCCTCACATGTGGCAACGCCATACTGCCCCAAACCCTAAGGTTCAAAACGCAGTTCAAGACGGTCACAAAATTGAGTTAAGGTTTGTTGTCTTCTAGAGGGTCCATTGCGTAACTTGCACGATTTAGACGTTCTTAAACAACGGAAAAATCCAACGCTTGGAAATTTTCCGGGTCGGGAAAAAGTGAGTTATTGATATCCGTTCAAACTTTTTAATACTTTCTAAATTATCCAGAAAAAGAACGAAATTAAATTTTCCGATCGAATCAACGAATACAAAATAATCCCCAGAACACTCAACACTTGAGTCAGATAAAAAATACCCAGAAAATAGAAATAACAGATACGGGCATTACTGTGCAAAACCCAAAGCAAAGTCTCACTGTACGGCTACGGATCCGCGGCACAAGCAGGGTATTGCCCTGGTTCCGCGGCGTTCCGTACGACTTGCTTTGTCGTTTTTCACAGTTATGCTTAGAAAACCCTGCTGAATTTTTTAGGTATTTTTAATTCAGAAAAACACAGTTTTAAAAAAATGTCTAGAGAGGGGGTTATTTCTTCGATTCGGAGTTCGTTCGGAGTTTTAACTTCGTATACATATCGCCTAATGCTCTATCTAGGCTCTGATACCACTGTAGGGTTACTAGGCACTCTAAGAAGGTTCTACAAGGCATCAACCATGCCCGATTAAAATTTTAGCCGTGCCGAATAACCCTAAACAAGATTTTTGCTAAATAATTAGGGTTTCACATGCAAGTAAATAACAATTATCACTAAGTGAATACGAAATACAACCTTTGTAGATCGGTCCTTCACTTCTAAAGCTCATTGTTGTAGTCCCTTCGCTGCGATCATCGAACTCCCGGACTCTCGGACGGCTCCATGAGAAGAGGGCAACGGTTTTGCTTGAAGTCTTCGAGGCCGAAGATGATCTACGTCGAGGGAATACGAACTCAAGCTTCTACTTCACTAACTAGAGAATTAGTGAAGCAAACACCCTAAACTAAAGTGGTAGTCTAGTAGAGGATGATGAAATAGGAAATGGGTAGACTTTAGAATTTCTTTTCTCACAATCTTTCTCTCTCTTTATCAAACCCTGGCAAGCATTTGAAGGAAGAACAAGATGAGCTCAAATGAGAATGAAAACTAATTTCAAAAGAGAGTTAGCTAACCATGGGTGAGTGGGTATTATATACTAACTCATGTAGAGACATAACCATGGCTAATTATAGTGGTTAGGTTTATAAAAATCCTAACTAAAACAAAACTAGTGGACTTTGGTCAATGCACTCATAAGTTTCATGAAGCTTCATGCACTTGAACAATTACCCACTAATTTTGTATTTACTTTGTATATTAAAACCCCACCAATATAATTATAATGGTGTATGTCTCATACACCCATGATAGTTGTATCAACAACCATGATACAAAAAAATGAACACAAATAAATATATATCATATATATATTAAGTTGTGCACAAGTGAGAAAAACAAATGCTTAAGTGAACCAATGTTGGTTAATGTAAATTAGTATATCACATAAACAATTATACACTAAATTATTAAATCAACACTTGACTTAATAATCCGGTTATATCTCATATAACCGACTAACATCCAATGTATCGACTTATCGAATCAACCCTTGATTCGATAACCTGGTTATATCGCATATAATCGATCGATACAAACATCGCGAGAATTGAATACGGTATCACATACTCTCATTATTCTCGGTCCCGCACATATCACATATGCGCTCCTATTTCGTTTTGCCTGAGCCAGTAAAACCTCTATGTAGGACTCTAAAGACTCGTCAATACGCCGGCAGTAGGTGATGATCATATCAAGAACCCATATGCCGTCAGCGGTACTAGCTGGACGTAACGGCTACCCGGGTATTGAGTGATCAGAAGATAAGCAAGCAAGCCCGCTTCAACTCCTGCAAAAAGCCTGACAGTGACAGTACCGTACAGTCCGGTATCCTGGTCTGATATGTCGCATATCAAGTCTAGGGGTGGTAAATGTCAGACCTCAATAACCGATAATTCATGCCGATATGAGGCTCATAACGGGTCTAGAAACTGCTGGTAACACTTACCAGTAAATCTCTACACCAGCCCTGGCCAGGGACTTCCCTGTTATGGCCAATCGAGCATAGCACAACATCAACCCCCAATACCGGGAGAGACGAAACCCCTCCTATCGTTCATTGCCTCCATGTGACTCGGGACTGTACCCAAAAACCACCGTTTTGCATGCCCTCTTGGACGTGGTAAGGTGGAAATCAAAGCACAGTGGGAATCACACAAGACTCTATGACGATCTCGGGTCTACAGACTAACATGTACCAGTGTCACCAGAGAACTGCCATCTGACGTAAGGTATAATACCATTTGGGAGTTCTCGGCGAGTTCGTCCAGTATACCCAGTCTCCACTGAGCACCCGTACATCATCTCTAATGTCAAACACCAATGGATATGGGATCATCCATCGTCCATCTACATGGGTCGAGAAGGTATACGCTAGTCTACACTGGTATATCGATGCCCCGTTTCGATACACCCACGACTAAGGATCTTGAAGGATATACTTATAGACTACCATGTCCCCACTAGTATGATCCGCATCATAGTCCAGGTAGTCAAGTACACATCCTAAGGGCTTTACCAACATGCAACAGAGAGACAATCAGTATACACGTTAAGGTAAAGAGTAACCAAATAGCATATTATCATGTCGAGCAAGAAAGTCCTCCCTATATATGTCCAAGCATCCACTACAATATACATCTCATGTATAGTAATGGCCTCTAGGGCATACATATAACTAACACTTTTAAAAGCTATCAGGTTCCTTCGATTATATCAAGTTCACTACGTTCACGGTTTCGCCAAAACCATTCGTAGCCCTCCTTCATTTCAGTTAAATGCTCAGTAGTATTCAAGCTATGTATTTTGACCTTCGCCAAAGCATATTGATTGGTAGCTGCTGAATATTTATCTGTAGCATAGATATATGCGTTGGTTTGGGACAGTCATACTACTATTTTGGCCTTCCTCAAGGGTATGTACGGGTGGGTTCAAATTAACCTGGATAATGACGGGCAGAACTTGACATGTGACTTATGATATATTGGCCTTCGTCAAGGTCATAAGAGCATGGGGCAAAAATCCACACCGGGAGTTTCTAAGGAAATTGAAACTTGCTTGTGCTGCATACCATTTAGAGTTTGATAATGTTGGTAGGATTCCTTCAGCATTATCATATAATGATATTTGGATCCCGATCCTACTGTGAGTATCCGCTACTCCTCGGGAAACTTTTCACTTAACGATCAATGCTATAAACCAAGTAGGTGTCTAGAAAGGTGTTAGCAGGGCTACACCCACAGGGAAAAGAGGTTATTTAATTAAGGAACTTTGTGAAAGCGTCGTAAAACCTCCCTCGAAGTACCGACACCAGCCTGGCCGAACGGTTAAGCAAGTATTGTACGGTGAGATCAATCCCGACTAATTCTTCTTTTATGGTTTAAAGAAGGATTCGAGAAACAGTGGGAGCCATCCTGTTTAGATAAACTAAAAACCAATCTAAACTTGCAAGAGCATCATGCTAAGTATTTTCTTCTCTCTCTCTCTCTCTTAATTGCAGCGACCCAGTGACCAGACATAAGTTGCATCTAGATAATAAAATGACTGACTCTGACTGTTATGACTGGAAAAGGTCTGTCAAGATGTCCATTACCCATGACAAGCCGGGAAACCTCTTAACTAATCAAACCCCTGCCGTCTCAGGACCAGTTTCCCCCGTCACGGATATTGATATCCATAGGACATCGGAAAAATAATGTGCGAATGCCAAGTGCCTCGTGTTGGCCTCAGTTTATGGTGCATACCATAGGCAGCACAAGAAGGTGGACTTAGTTTCTATCTTCCTCCATAACAAAGATTTATATGGAGAGCAATCTCGTATCGCAAGATATGAGACCTCGAACGAATTGCTTCAAGCGAGGTTGGCTGTCGGGTCATCTGTAGGGGACAACGTCCTTACAGAGACTATATATTTTGATGAGCTCACGGACCTGAAAACCACGTTGAAGAACGGGTCAAATTGTGACTTGATTCTGCAGTCTCTACCCTCTACTTATACCCTGAAGGAAACCACGGAAGAAGGAGGAAAGGGAAGGGCAAAAGTTTCGGGACTAGATGTAGTGAAGGAGGGACGTTCCTGTTAGTTATATGTATTCCCTAGAGGCCATTACTGTACATACGATGTATATTGTAGTGGATGCTTGGACATATATAGGGAGGACTTTCTTGCTCGACATGATAGTACGCTATCTGGTTGCTCTTTATCTTAACATGTATTTTGATTGTCTCTATGTTACATGTTGATAAGGCCCTTCGGATGACTACTAGACTACCAGGACTATGATGTGGATCATACTAGTGAGGACAGTGTAGTCGCTAAGTACATCCTTCGAATGTTCCTAGTCATGGGAGTACCGAGACAGGGTATCGATACTCCAGCGTAGACTAGCGTTGCGCTTCTTGACCCATATGATGGGCGATGGATGATCCCATATCCATTGGTGTTTGAAATCAGAGAAGGTATACGGGTGCTCAGTGGAGACTGGGTACACTGGACGGACTCGCCGAGAACTCCCAGATGGTATTATACCGCACGTCAGATGGCAGTTCTCTGGTGACACTGGTACAGGTTAGTCTGTAGACCCGAGATCGTCATAGAGTCTTGTGTGATTCCCACCGTGCTTTGATTTCCATCATACCACGTCCAAGAGGGCGTGCAAAAATGTGGCTTTTGGGTACAGTCCCGAATCACATGGAGGTAATGAGCGATAGGAGGGGATTCGTCTCTCCCGGTATAGGGAGTTGATGTTGCGCTGCATTCGATTGGCTATAACTGGAAATCCCTGGCCAGGGTTGCTGAGATTTACTGGTTAGTGTTATCAGTAGTTTCTCGAACTATTATGGACCTCATATCGACACGACTTATCAAGCTACTGGGGTCTGACGTATACCACCCCTAGGCGAGATATGCAACATATCAGATAAGGAGACTGGACTGTACGGGAGTGTTACTGATTGGATTCGCAGGAGAATGTACAGGCTTACTTGTTGATCTTCTGATCGCTCAATACCTGGGTGGCTGTTACGTTTAGCTGACCGCTTGCAGCTTGTGGGTGTTTGATATGATCATTACCTATTACCGGTGTATTGACGATTCTTTAGAGTCCTACACAGAGGTTTCTTGACTTAGGGAAAACGGAGTAGGAGCATATATATGATATGTGCAGGACCGAGAACAATACGTATATGTGATACCGTATTAGATTCTCGCGATATGAGATATCGGCCGGGTATATGTGATATAGCCGGGTCATCGAATCAAGTGTTGATTCGATGAACTGATACAGATTATATTAGTCGGTTATTTATGAAATAGCCGGATTATCGGATCAAGTGTTGATTCGATAATTTAATGTATAATTATATATTTGATATATTAAATTACATTAACTGATATAAGCTCACTAAAAGATTCTTTTTCTCACTCGGGTAATACATTGATATATATGCGATATATGTTAATTGTATTATTTTATTTTGTTACAATAAATATTGTATAGGTGATATATAATATTGTAACATGTTAGGGTTATTAATGCAACATGTTTAGTGGAGATTAAATATGGTTAGGGTTTGATTTGGGTTAATCTTTTCTAGAACCTTCTAGAAGGTTTTGTTTTGTTTCTTACAAAGATATTTGTTTTGATATTTTGCAAGATATTTGTTTAACCCAACCCAACTCTTTAACCTTAGTTAAATCTCTACAAGGGTTACATATACCATGGTTGCATTTCTAACCTCACACTTAAGTTTCATTATTCATCACAAAAGGATTAGTTCATCTTCTTCCTTCTTCTTCTTTGCCTGAAAAGCTTTCTAGCTTTTTGAGAGGTGATGAAAATGAGTGACATTAAGAAAACAAATGAGAGCTAAAATCCTACTTCATCATCCTAATCTATCTTATCCATTTAGATTAGGGTGTTCACTTCATTGGTGAGTGAGAGCTTGAGTTAAAGTTTCTTCAAGGTAGATCATCTTAGTCATCGAAGATCGGAAGCAAGGTTGCATCTTTCTTTCGTTGAGCCTCTCTAGAGTTCGGATACTCGATGATCGCAGCAAAGGGACCTCAACACGGAGCTTATAAAGTGAAGGACCGGACTACAAAGGTTGTAATCCCAAACTCTTAGATGTTAAAGTGTTTAACATGCTTTGTTTTGCATAATCTCTAGTTTAAAGATCTTGGTTAGGGTTGTTCGGCACGTATAAATTTTAAATCGGGCATGGTTGATACTTTATAGACCCTTGTGAGAGTGCCTAGTAACCCTGCAGTGGTATCAGAGCCAAGCTAGAGCTTTAGGCGAAGTCTAGGTGAAGTTTAAAGTCCGATCGAACTCCGAATACCCGTAAAACCCTAGTTTCTGGAAATTTTTCAAAAATGTTGATTTTCTCATATTAAAAATACTCAAAAAAATCAGCAGGGTATTTTAGGAATTACTGTGAAAAATGAGCATTTAATACCATTAAACAGCCGCAGAACCGCGGCAATGACATGGCTTGCGCGGCGGTTCCGCGGCCGTACAGTGGGCTTATTGTTTTATTTTTGCAAAGTTAAATCCGTATCTACTTCCTGATTCTTCTAGGAATTTTTAATTTATACTCAAGTGTTGAGTTTTCTGGGTTGTATTGGGAACTCGTTGATTCGATCGGAAAGTTTAACTTCGTTTAATTTTTCCGGGTAATTTTAGAAAGTGTTAAAAAGTTCGAACGAATATCAATAACTCACTTTTTCCCCTGCCGGAAAATTTCCAAGTGTTGGATTTTTCCGTAGTTTAAGAACGTTCTAAGTCGTGCAAGTAACGCGGTGGACCCTCTAGAAGAACACAAACCTTAACTCGATTATGTGACCGTCTGAACCGCCTCTAAACCTTAGGGTTTGTGGCAGTACGGCGTTGCCACATGTGAGGCGTTGGCTTGACCCTTCTACGGCTGGACCATTGGTACTGTGGCATGTGATGGATGTTTTTAAACTAATTTCAAGTGTTGAGAACTATTTGGGAAATCTTGGGTGTTTGCTTATTCGATCAGAAGGTTTAACATTGTCTGTTTATCTGGAATGTGATACAATATTTGGAATCCATAAGTTGTTATGAGATAACTAATTTGAATGTTATAAATCTAGCAGTTCAGTCTTAGATGATCGGTTGCCACGGGATTTTGATGTGATCAAAAGTCCGTCGCAATCACGTAGCATACGCGGATACTTGCCGTGTAAACTTAATAGACAGCCATGTCCCAAAGCCCCGACCAAGTGACTGTAGGAGAACCCCGTCGCCAAAAGCATCCGTTCAGGTGCTCGCGGCAGCGATGTTCCTCCTTGGTGCACTTCGTCGACGGCATCCGAGGGTGCGGCCAACTACTAAAGTTTGCGACGAGCATTCGATCAGGATGTCGGGAATCTTGTTGAATTGCCCGACTTGATATTGAAAAGAGTTTTCGATAAAGAGACTAAAATGCGGGGTTTATAATTGTTAGGCATGCGATGTCTAAGGAATTCATTTGGTTAGGCATGCGATGTCTAAGGAGGTTGCGGATTCCAACTGTTGTAGTTTTACACTTTCTTTTCTGTGACCGTAAGCGTAGTATGTGGTGTATCGCTGGCTTCGTTGCTATACATCAACAACAATCGGGATACGCATACTTGCTTACGTTGATGTTATGAGATATTATGTGTTGCTGTGATATGTTATATTGGATCGTTGCGTTTTGAATAGCCGGGGGTTTTATGTGAGATGGGGTTTTTTCTTTTCATTCATGTAAAATTCAATTGTATGTAATATTCTTTTATTGGGGCACTTCCGGGCTGAGGATGATGTCACCATTGTATATTATTTACTTTTCCGCATTAGGTAGACCGAAGGCGGGGAGCACAAGTAACCGGGTTCTAGGGTCTAGTGGGAGACCATCTCGAGGAGTCGAGACCGGGTCTCCTAACCCTAGAATTGGCAGTGTTGCTTGCCGCTCTCGTAGGGGTCTAAGGATGTGGGTTTGGCTATTCATCGCGACCGTGGAATCCGTGTTTTATACAGGCAAGTATTAAAACACGGACGTCCTAGTATATCCAATATTTCATATATGTTCTTCTGCTGCAATGTTCTGTGATGAGATCATATTACTGCCTGAGACGAATGTTTATATTATATATATGAGATATATGTTATATTGCAGATTTCGTTTCAAATGTCATGCTTGTGAAGCATAATAAAATGAGACTTCATTAATGAGATTAATGAAACTAAAAGAAACCTAAAGATGTTGTAGAAACTTGTTTAAAAACTGGTAGCACTAGTTTTTGCTTTGCATAGCGGTGTTCCTTGTAGAACAACCAGCATCTTATTCGATAAGGAAAGAGCCGAGATCCCTTCACCGGGAGTGACCTCTTTAGCGAAACTAGCAGATGCTACAAACACGGTTTGTCTTTTGATTGCTTATATAGTTTTTGCTTTGCATAGTGGTATTTGCGAAATATCCAGCATCTTATTCGATAAGGAAAGAGCCGAGATCCCTTCACCGGGAGTGACTTCTTTAGCGAAACTAGAAAAGCCTAAAAAATACTCTTTTATATAAATCACTCGATTCTACAACGATATCAAGTTCATTACGCAAAGGGTTTTCTTAAAAACCTGTCGTAGCTCTCCGTCATTTCAGATAAGTAATAGTTAGTATTCATGCTGCGTTTTTTGACCTTGTCAAGGCGTAGTGTGCGGTAGCTGATTACTGTTTATCTGTATAACCATATGATGCGATTGGATTAGGGTAGTCGTGCGACTTTGTTGACCTTGTAAAGGGTCGTGCGGGTTGGTTTAATTCATATCAGGAAATGACGGGTTGAACTTGACTTGCGGTCTATGGTTTGTTGACTTTGTCAAGGTCATAGATCGCTCGGGGCAAAATATTATTGGGAATTTCAAGTGTTGAAATTTGCAATGAGATTGCATACCTTCTATGAGATAGTTGGATCCCGATACCCGCTGCGAGTAAGAGTTACTCCTGGGAGAGTTTTACACATTATGATTAGCCGATCAAGTAGGTGTCTAGAAAGGTGTTAACGGGGTTATGCCTATGGGAAAACGAGCTTTATTTTAATTAGGTCCGTACGAAAGCACAGGGAACTTCCCTCAAAGTACCGGTACTGGCCTGGCTGAAAGATTGGCGAACTTGTAGAGTGTAATTAATCCCGGCTAGTCTTTCCTTTTAGGGTTTGAAGGAAGATTTGACTAAAATAGTGGGAGACATCCTGATTAGATAAATTGATAACCAATCTAATCTTGTAAAGTGCACGCTGAGTGTTTTCTTCTCTCTCTCTCTCCTGGTTACGACTATGTCATGACTTAATGAAGATAATAATACGGATGTATTGACCGAACCCACTTGTTATACTGCGCTAGGGAACGTTAATCCCGCTCCAACTTATAATTGTTATAAGACCGGGCAGGAAATAGGGGATTAACAGAATTCCCGTGTCGCTCAAACGAAGAAAGTGCATGCTGATGCATCTTCTTCGGGTGTGTTCATTGCCGAGAACTGTTTCTCAGTATCCTTTACGTCCTGGGTATGAGATAACGGATCAGGATCCCGCAAATGTAATATGTTACATGGGCTACAGACAGGTAGAGAACTGAGAATGGTTGATAAGTTTCAAGAGTTGGAAATAATGCAAATGTTGCAGCCAAGACTGTTGGCAGTTATCACCCTGTATTATCAGAATACATTGATTCTGAACGAATGTTATTAGATACCGAACCTTTTATACAACATCATATCAGTCTATTTATTAGTAAAGAAAGGATATAATTTTGTATTGTTGGATAATGTTTTGAACATTTCCTATATGAAGAGTTGATCGGTTCAGGCACGTTATCTAAAAGCATAGACGTTCTAAATCAAACTACAATTCTTAACGTACAGAACACACACAAGAGGATGAGTTCAGAAATGAACGGATCCTTCTTGAGGTATTGTAGACTAGGTCATATCAATGTGACCCGACTAGCTGAAGTTACATTTAGATGTATATTTAAATTAGTTTGAATTTACATCTTGTGAAACTTGCCGGTCATGTCACAAAAATAAGATGACCACAGCTCTGTTTATTGGAAACAGAGAAAGAGTTAGTGAACTCTTGGGATTGATACATGATGATGTTTGTAAGGTCCCCTGTCTATACATGCCAAGACCGGTTCTTTTTACTTCATTATATTCACTGATGATCTCTCAAGATTCGCACATGTGTTCCTGTTGAAACACAAGTCTGAACCTTTTGAGAAATTCAATGAATATGAGTTAGAAGTAGAGAACCAAAAACGGGTAAAAGTATTATGTCCTTTGATGAGATCAAGGAGGAGAATACTTGAGCACGGAATTCCTGGAATATTCTAAAGGAGAATGAGATTCTCTCTCAGCATTACTCCTCCGTATACACCACAGCACGTCGGTGTATCGGGGCGGAGCAAACACACCCTATATGATATGGTGCGCTCCATGATGAGTACTACTGAGTTTCCTATTTCCTTTTGGGAGTTATGCACTTGAGAAGCTGCATACCTATTGAATAGGGTTCCAATCAAATCAGTTGCCTACCACTCCATATGTGATATGGAATATGAAGAGCCCATATCTTAAAGATGTTAAGATTTGGGGTTGTCCAGCCTATGCCTAAAAACAAAATCCGGAAAAACTCGAGGCAAAGTCAGTTCTGTAGAAGTTTGTTGGATATCCCAAGCATTCGCAAGGGAATATCTTCTACCTAACCGAGGAATAAAAGATGTTTTGTTTCTCAACATGCCACCTTTGTGAAAGGGAATTTCTTGTGAAGAAATTAGTGGACATGAGGTAGAACTAGAAACAGTTCCAGCTATACAAACTGCAGCTGATGATTTGGTAGAACCAAAGGATTCAATAGTAACCAACGAGCCTCGGCCTCTCCGCCGATCTAGTGGGGTTCCTCATCCACCTGAGAGATACTTCAGTTTCTCTCTGACAGTGGGAGCAAGGATTGCATCATGAGATGATGACCCAACTTGTTTCGAGCAGGCCATCAGGAGTGGGACTCTGTAAGAATGGTTGGATGCTTAGTGATCTGAGATGGAATGCTTATATACCAACAGAGTATGGACTTTGGTTGCTTTATCTGAAGGGTTAAATCCCCATCAGAAGCAAGTATATCTTGAGAAGATTACTTGGTGTACATGGAAAAGTTGAGACTTTCAAAGCTATGCTTAAGTCCATCCAGATCCTACTTGCCACTGCTACATACGATAACTATGATATCTGGCGGTTGGGTGTCAGGTCTTCTTTTCTAAATGATGATTTGGAAGAAAACATCTATAAGTACACAGCCAGAGAGCTTCGTAGATAGTAGGAGCAGTGGAAATGTGTGCAAGATGTTTTATGCGATAAAACAGGCATCGCGGAGTTGGAACGTCTGTTTTGATGTGGTAGTCAAAGAGTTTGACTTCATCAAAATGGTAGATGAACCTAGTATATACAAAAAGGTAGTAGGGAGTTTGGTGGTGATCCTCGTAGAGTACGTGGATGACATACTCTTGATAGGGAAGGAGTTTCCTATGCTACGCTCGGTCAATCTCCGCTTATCACAAGGATTCTCCATATAGGATCAAAGTGATACCTCCTAAATCCTAGGTTTTATATATATGAGATAGATCTAAATGGATGTTAGGATTCTCACTAGTTGTAGTGAGATGGTATCAATCAAACATGGGAAGAATCACTGGAAAAGGTTCCAGGGTGATAAGGACGACTGAATGTCAGTCGCAGGCATTGTCTTTACCCTCAGTGGAGGGACGGTATGTTGGAAGAGTTCCAAGCTAGATACCGTGACTTACTAGATGATTAAAGGCAAGATACATCATCACCAAGGATGCTACCAAAGAGGAAGTCTTGATATATTAGTTCATGAGTTCCTACCAATGTGTGACAATGGAGTTCTGGCTTTTGCCAAGGAACCCCCGTCCCATCAGAAATCCAGATATAATTCTTAAGCAGTATCACCTGATCATGGAGATGGTTGATCTCCAGAAAGATCGAGGTTAGGAGAGTAAACACAGAGGACAACAACGCGGATCCACTCACAAAGGCCTTTTTCCCAGTAGAGACTTTTATGGGATGGTTGAGTATGAGATACTTCAACCGCAGCTAATTATTCGGTATGCGATACCACAACAGATGGCCCTAGTGCAAATGTGAGATTGTTAGTTATATGTATGCCCTAGAGGCCATTACTGTACATACGATATATATTGTAGTGGATGCTTGGACATATATAGGGAGGACTTTCTTGCTCGACATGATAGTACACTATCTGGTTGCTCTTTATCTTAACATGTACTCTGATTGTCTCTATGTTACATGTTGATAAAGCCCTTAGGATGAGTACTTGACTACAGGACAATGATGCAGATCATACTAGGGAGGACAGTGTAGTCGCCAAGTACATCCTTCAAATGTTCTTAGTCGTGGGAGTACCGAGACAGGGCATCGATACTCCAGAGTAGACTAGCGTATGCGCTTCTTGACCCATATGATGGGTGATGGATGATCCCATATACATTGGTGTTTGACATCAGAGAAGGTATATGTGTGCTCAGTGGAGACTGGATACACTAGACGGACTCGCCGAGAACTCCCAGATGGTATTATACCTCACGTCAGATGGCAGTTCTCTGGTGACACTGGTACAGGTTAGTCTGTAGACCCGAGATCGTCATAGAGTCTTGTGTGATTCCCACTGTGCTTTGATTTCCATCATTCCACGTCCAAGAGGGCATGCAAAAAGGTAGCTTTTAGTTACAGTCCCGAATCACATGGAGGCAATGAGCGATAGGAGGGGATTCGTCTCTCCCGGTATAGGGAGTTGATGTTGCGCTATGTTCGATTGGCTATAACTGGAAATCCCTGGCCAAGGTTGCTGAGATTTACTGGTAAGTGTTATCAGTAGTTTCTCGAACTGTTATGGACCTCATATCGACACGACTTATCAAGCTACTAGGGTCTGACGTATACCACCCCTAAGCGAGATATGCGACATATCAGACAAAGAGACCCGACTGTACGGGAGTGTTACTGATTGGATTCGCAGGAGAATGTACAGGCTTGCTTGTTGATCTTCTGATCGCTCAATACCTGGGTGGCTGTTACGTTTAGCTGACAGCTTCCAGCTTGTGGGTGTTTGATATGATCATCACCTACTACCAGCGTATTGACGATTCTTTAGAGTCCTACACAGAGGTTTCTTGACTCAGGCAAAACGGAGTAGGAGCACATATATGATATGTGCAGGACCGAGAATAATACGTGTATGTGATACCGTATTAGATTCTCGCGATATGAGATATCGGCCGGGTATATGTGATATAGCCGGGTCATCGGATCAAGTGTTGATTCGATGAACTGATACAGATTATATTAGTCGGTTATTTGTGAAATAGCCGTATTATCGGATCAAGTGTTGATTCGATAATTTAATGTATAATTATATATTTGATATATTAAATTACATTAACTTATATAAGCTCACTAAAAGATTCTTTTTCTCACTCGGGTAATACATTGATATATATGTGATATATGTTAATTGTATTATTTTATTTTGTTACAATAAATATTGTATATGTGATATATAATATTGTAACATGTTAAGGTTATTAATGCAACATGTTTAGTGGAGATTAAACATGGTTAGGGTTTGATTTGGGTTAATCTTTTCTAGAACCTTCTAGAAAGTTTTGTTTTGTTTCTTGCAAAGATATTTGTTTTGATATTTTACAAGATATTTGTTTAACCCAACCCAACCCTTTAACCTTAGTTAAATCTCTACAAGGGTTACATATATCATGGTTGCATTTCTAACCTCACACTTGAGTTTCATTATTCATCACAAAAGGATTAATTCATCTTTTTCCTTCTTCTTCTTTGCTTGAAAAGCTTTCTAGCTTTTTGAGAGGTGATGAAAATGAGTGAGATTAAGAAAAAAAATGAGTGCTAAAATCCTACTTCATCATCCTAATCTATCCTAGCCATTTAGATTAGGGTGTTCACTTCATTAGTGAGTGAGAGCCTGAGTTAAAGTTTCTTCAAGGTAGATCATCTTAGTTATCGAAGATCGAAAGAAAGGTTGCATCTTTCTTTCGTGGAGCCTCTCTAGAGTTCGGATACTCGATGATCGCAGCGAAGGGACCTCAACATGGAGCTTTTGAAGTGAAGGACTGGACTACAAAGGTTGTAATCCCAAACTCTTAGATGTTAAAGTGTTTAACATGCTTTGTTTTGCCTAATCTCTAGTTTAAAGATCTTGGTTAGGGTTGTTCGGCACGTCTAAATTTTAAATCGGGCATGGTTGATTGCTTATAGACCCTTGTGAGAGTGCCTAGTAACCCTGCAGTTCCTATTGTTACGGAAAGGACATTAGCAGAAGAATTGCAGGTCTTTGAAAGCCAATAGCCAGGATTCGAAGCATGTTGTGGCTTCAGCTTCGGGTGTGTTTGTAATAGAAAACTGTATGTCAATTAACCTTACTTCCTGGGTATTGGATACCTGATCAGGATCTCACATCTGTAATTCATTACAGGCTCTAAGAAACCGTAGAGTTATCAGGATAAGTGATATGACTCTCAGGGTTGCCAAAGGAATGAGCGTGGACGCTGAATCCGTAAGGGAATATCACATTGGATTGACAAGTGGGCAGATATTGATTCTGCGTTACTGTTTGTATGTACCTAGTATGGCTTGTAATATCATATCTGTATCCATACTTTCTAAGGAAGGATATGATTTTACTTTTGTAAGCGATGTGGTCCACATCCACCTAAATCAAGTTCTTATTGGGTCAGGTACATTAGAAAACGGAATATACGTACTGAATCAAGCTCAGGTTTTCAATGTCCAGAACACACTTAAAAGAAAGTCTCCGGAATTAAATCAGTCTTTCTTATGGCATTGTAGACTGGGTCACATCAATGAGACACGGTTAACAAAGTTACATAAAGAGGGATACTTGAATCCGTTCGAGTATCAGTCTTATGATACTTGTGAATCTTGTCTCATGGGAAAGATGACAAAGACTCCGTTCACTGGACACGAAGTAAGAGCGAGAGAGCACTTGGGACTCATACACAGTGACGTGTGTGGTCCAATGTCTACATATGCGCGAAGTAGTTATTCATACTTCATTACTTTTACGGATGATTTCTCTAGGTATGGACATGTCTTCCTGATGAAGCATAAATCCGAGGCCTTTGAGAAATTTCGGGAATACAAGAATGATGTTGAAAAACAAACAGGCAAGAGTATCAAGACACAGAGATCTGATCGAGGTGGTGAATACTTGAGTGCCGAGTTTCTGGACTACTTAAAATAGAATGGAATTCTCTCTCAGCTTACTCCTCCATACACACCACAACACAGCGGTGTATCTGAAAGGCAGAATCGAGCCCTATTGGATATGGTTCGTTCCATGATGAGTAAGGATGAGTTACCGTGATCCTTCTAGGGTTATGCACTAGAATCAGCTGCATATCTTTTGAACAAGGTTCCCTCTAAGACTGTTCCTACCACACCATATTAGATGTGGTGCGGGAAGAAACCCCATCTTCAATATCTGAAGATATGGGGATGTCGAGCTTTTGTTAAAAAGCAGCATGCGGACAAACTCGAGGCACGCTCAGTACTGTGTAAGTTTGTGGGATACCCAAAGAACTCCAGGGGGTATCTTTTTATTACGCAGAGGAATAAAAGGTTTTTGTTTCTTGTCATGCCCACTTTCTGGAACATCGGTTTTTAGAAAAAGAAACAAGTAGGAGCGTAGTAGAACTGGAAGAAATTCTAGAACCACAAGCTATTACTGAAAGCTTGGTAGAACCAGATGTTTCAGGAGAACCGGACATCCCAGCGACACTCCGCAGGAGTAGTAGGCAGTCTCATCCGCCCGAAAGATACTACGGTTTTCTCATAGACGGGGATCGAGAGGATTGCGTCATTGAAAATGATGAGCCTACTAGCTTCCAGCAAGCCATTCAGAGCGGTGACTCAATAAAATGGCTGGATGCAATGCGGACCGAGATGGAGTCCATGTACACCAACAAAGTTTGGACTTTGGACATTGCTCCAGAAGGGGTAAAACCTGTAGGCTGCAAATGGATCTTTAGAAAGAAGATTGGTGTAGATGGGCAGGTTGAAACCTATAAAGCTAGACTTGTTGCTAAGGGTTTTCGTCAAAGACCTGGTTTGGACTATGACGAAACCTTTTCTCCAGTGGCTATGCTCAAATCCATTCGGATCCTTCTTGCCATTGCTGCCTTCCACGATTATGAGATCTGGCAGATGGATGTGAAGACGGCTTTCCTAAATGGAAATTTGGAAGAGTGCGTCTATATGGATTAGCTGGAGGGTTTCATTCAGAGTGGGAGCAGCGGTAAAGTGTGCAAGTTTCTTAAGTCGATTTATGGACTGAAGGAGGCATCACGGAGTTGGAACATCTGCTTTGATGATACTGTCAAAGAATTCAACTTTATCAAAAATCCGGATGAACCATGCATTTACAGTAAGATTGTAGGGAGAACTGTGGTATTCCTCGTCTTGTACGTGGATGAAATTCTCCTAATAGGAAATGACATTCCTATGCTACAGTCAGTCAAAGGATTCTTGTCATAAAGGTTCTCCATGAAGGACCTGGGCGATGCCAACTACATTCTGGGGAACCATATCTATTGTGATAGATCTAAAAGGATGTTGGGACTTTCGCAGTCCAGGTACATTGACACCATACCGAAACGATTCAGTATGGAAGATTCAAAGCACGGTAATCTGCCGGCTTGTCACGGAATCACCCTCTCCAAAGATATGTCTCCCAAGACTAATTTGGAAAGGGCTCGCATGTCATCTATACCCTACGCATATGCGGCAGGCACTATAATGTATGCGATGTTGTGTACCAGACCAGATGTAGCATACGCATTAAGCGTTGTAAGCCGGTATCAGTCGGACCCAGGGGAGAAACACTGGATAGAAGTAAAGAACATTCTTAAGTACCTGAGAAGGACTAAGGAGATGTTCTTGGTGTATGGTGGAAAAGACCTCCAGATTGAGGCCTTTGCTGACTCCAGCTTCCAGAGTGACAAGGATAACTCCAAGTCCATGTCGGGTTATGTCTTTACCCTCAATGGAGGGGCGGTTTGCTGGAAGAGCTCGAAGCAGGAAACCGTTGCTGACTCTACTATGGAAGCGGAGTACATAGAAGCTTGCGATGCCGCAAAGGAAGCTGTCTGGATGAAGAAGTTCCTCACGGAGCTTCAGGTGGTTGGTTGGAAGAATTAAAGTTAACCGCAATCAAGACGGTGTCGCTATGCAGCTAGCCGGTTGAGCACGGGTCGATCCACAGGGAGATGGTTGTATGTCCGTTCTTGTCTTAGACGAGTCAATAAAGAATTGTATATGTTTGTTCAGTCTAACCTATGTGTATTATTTGCAAGTATAAAGTTGTTAAGAAAAAGATACGAGATTATAAGCTAAAGAAATCCGTACTCAAAACCTTTGAGCCGAATCTTGACCAATTGAAGCTAGAGCAATCGGCAACAACGTGGATTAGGGGATTTAAGCGCGGTATTCGTGGAATACGGCTTATTTACCCTTATCCTTCCGTTCTTGTCTCTTGCTTTCGCCTCCGGCCAAACCGAACGCAACCGGTCGCGGTTAGGAATAACCGTTACCTTGTCAGGGTACGGTGCCTAACGGAGCGCTTGCGTATGGTTTGGGCGGAGTTCAATGGAAAATATGGGAAAAGGAAATGGGCAAAGAAACGTTAACTTATAATACCGTATTTCTTCTTAACAATAATAATTACATTCATTCACAAAAGAGAACCAAAAGGAGAGAACAAAAAGAAAAGAACAAAGAAAAGAAAAGATTACAAACAAGTAATTAAAGTGCATGAATATAAATTGCAAGAAAGTAAAGCAAGATAATAATAAGCAAGTAATAAAAAGCGATAAAAAGAACAAGAAAGTAGAACTCAAGACAAGCATGGGATCAATAGCCAACCCTTAAACTTGCAAGCTCAATCAAGAGGTTGCAAGATCAAGAGAAGGGTAGAGAACGCATATGAAATGAAGCGCTAATTCCATGAAAGAATACGACCCTTGAGATCAATAACTAACCCTTAACCATTCAAGCTCAATGAAGAGGTTGAATGATCAAGAGAAAGCAAGAATCTCAAGGGGAAGAAGAAACAAGAGAGAATGATACAAAAAGCCCTCATCTTCATTGATCTCCCACTCAAAAAGCTCTCACTACAATTTTCATGGAAAAAGAATGAAGAAGAAGAATAAGAAAAAGACTAAATCCTAAAAAGAAAGAAGAACAAAGAATGCCCCTTGGTTGGGCTCAGATCTGGAGTATTTATGGGCAGTGTTCTGAAAACCTAGGGCAACAATCTGCCTTAATATGAAGTCCCCAAACTGCCCCAGAAATTCGACAGAGAGAGGACCCCACATGGCCGCGGATCCGCGGCCTAAGCCTGCTTAGGCCGCGGATCCGCGGGCGTCTTGATGAGTTGGGCCACCAACTTTTGTGTGCTCCCCTGGTTCTCTGTCCTATGTTATTGTACATATACCAAATTGCAGTATGCTTCCACAGTTGCATCAGATTTGCAATGGTCCAAAGTGGCAACAAAAATAATACTTTTGACCTTTTCTCCCTCGAGCTCCCCGCACCCATTGATTCTTGTGCTGCCCCTCTCGTGCTCTGTGCTTGTCCGAGACACGAATGACCGCTGTCATATGTCTTGTCTCAGGAACCGGTATGCAGCACTGGACGGATATGGATGACCGGAACCCGGCTTTTATCTGTTGTCAACAGATGTTCTGTATTTGGTGTAACTGTGGAGATTTTGTCTTGATTTGCAATATTTGTACTGGAAACCTGTAATCTGAAAATATGTAACAAACACAGATCAAAAGCACCTACCTATAAACACACGAGCATAAGAATGGGCGGTATAAAATGCAGTATTCTGTTATGAACAAATACCCCCAAACTTAACTTTTGCTCGTCCCGAGCAAAACCAATTATTCACAATAATAAAATCCTAACCGCACTTTCGCAGGGAACGCGATTGCACTGAGCACGTGCAACAAGCCGTTAAACCTCTAGGTGTCCCTAGTAGGAGGAGTGTTGTCTCCTGAGGGTTTTCAGCGGATACTACCCACAAAATCCCGTCAAGCTAGTGTCATAAGTTAACGTCGATTCTACTCCTACAGTTTAGTATTTATGTTAGAAATTCTATCATCCTAAGTTAGAAATATCCAACCCTTATTTTTCACACCTCCTATCTATTTAACCTTAGGTCCTATACGTTCCAAAAAAGTTTAGAAAGATGTTGGTTCTCCTGAGTTTTCCTTCTAAAGTGCGGCCTCAAATCAGGGATTTTTATCAACTTTACAGAAAACACAAGTCTTATTCTTTATTTCTATCTTTTATCCAAATATCGATTGAATACCCCTACGTGTGTGTGTATTTGCACCCCTACACTCAAAAATTCAATTCAAGCTATAATACCCTTGCCCTAATACCTAATACTACTTCTTTTCATTAAGGATGGACGGATTTGCTCACACACCTTTTATGCGACTATTAATGCTTCTTGAGGCACTAACGGCCGATTACTGAATGTGTGAGCTTAAAGCGTAAATAGCAGTTTCCAGGTCTTGACTTTATTCTATTTTTTCTTTTTTTCTTTTTCTTTTTCTTTTTCAAGACCGGATATATTTTTCAATATGCTCTTTTGGTGTTTAGCTTTAAATACCGTTTTTTCTTTCATACTAGGCTTTCAGGCAAGAGTATTTCAAGGTATCCTCTACTATCCCAAGTTTCAAGGTGCGTGTAAGTGCAGTTTGTAGGGTATATACTTTCTAAATTTGAACTCGAGAAAAGAAACTATTTTTCAGACTTATCCTTCAGTAAAGCATCAATACTTTCCCTTCATCTTGACTTAACTCAAGAACTGAACTCAAGATTACCTATTTCTCAAAAAAAACTGTAAGGACATATACTTACCAAAGTTAGACAGAATGAGGGTTATTTTTAGGGTTTTCAATCCCTAAGCCTAGAATTTAGTTATTTCTATCATATCAACTAAACTTTCGGAATAAAGATCTAAGTTACCCTATTAGCTAACTTGACGACAAAGTTTTTATATTTTTTGGAAAATTTTCAATTTTTGTGGGTTTTTAATAGGGTATGCAAATGCAAAATATACAAATGAATGCGAAGGAAGAAAGCTTACCGAGCACACCCCCAAACTTAAACTTGACAGTGCCCTCACTGTCAGGCTATACCAAGAGGGTCAAAATTGTCGGCGCTCCCCCTAAAAACAAATTATATACAAAAAGAAAAACCAAAAATATATACAAAGAAGGTGTCCCCCCCAAACTTAAGTAAAACAGTGTTTCCACTGTTAAGCGTTGAAATTCAGGATTAGGGGGGAAAGAACAGTATCAAGCTATACAAGGCCTTACACAGGCCAAAAGTTAGTACCAACCATTCAAAGATTTTATCTCGATAAAGCAGTGGCTGGTGAAAGAAGGCGTAGAGGAAAGAAATGGAGAATACGCGAGACCGTATGCAGAGAGAAGCGGGATACGGTCTCGGTATATGAGAGGAAGAAGAATGGCGGAAGGGAAAAAGAATTGGAATACGAACTTGAGGGAGGAAATGGAGTGAATAGATTAGAACAATTTGTGATGAGCGATGTGTAAACAGCGATTGTGCTAATCTATTAACCCGGCGAGAGATTGGGTCAAATCCCTCAAGATTCGTAAGAACCCATGGGTACGCCGAACTCGGTAAACCAGACACAGGAAGTGAAAATGGTACGGGTTCTTGCAAGGTCGGAACGATGGAAAGGATGGAGGGAAGTGGTTGAGGAAGGGTATCGGTTAAGGGTTCTGGAGGGTATACACAGTCAGTGGAAGGAACAGGATGAATTGGAAAATCCGACTCATCAAGCAAAACTGGTTCATCCTCAAAACTATCCTCAATATTCTCCTCAAAATTTAGCACATCCATGCTCTTCTCTTCAAAGTCCATACGCATATGGGGTTCGAGAAAAACATTTAATGACTCGGGATGATGATTTGAAGAGACAAACTCAGCCAAATCTACGGGTTCATCATCCAAAATATCCCCAGCGTCAATATCCCCAATCAAGTGAAAATCAATATTCTCAGACACCTTATTAAAAGCATGGATTTCAATCAATTCAGGTTCTAAGATGGAGGTGTAGAGGTCAAAAGGATTGGGTGTGGTTTCACTTGGCAAGGTCCCTTCACAATCTGGCAAATCAAACACTACAAAGTCGCACAACTCATTAAACATTCTATCTTCAACTGATAATTCATTTGGGACACTTGATAGACTTTCAAAACAGGAGTTGTGGGATTCAATTTGGGATGGGTAGGTTTGATTTGGAAGGGGGTACATCTCACTCTCTCCACTCAAATTCTCAGCCTGTCCTGCCGCCTCATCATACATTGGAAAATTAGGAGCTAGTTGAAAACTAGCTACCGGGTCACTAGGTTGTATGAGGGCGGCCATGGACGCATCCAAATCCATCATCTGTTGGTACGACGCTACCCTAAAGTCTTCCAAAGACTGTTCCAGACTAGACATGGGTTGTGAAGGGGTTTCAGTAAAAGATTCAAAGTTGTTTGGATACTGAAAACTCCCAAATGGAGGTTCTGATGCAATGTCTAGGGAAGGTGCAAAAGTAGGGTAGGATTGGTAGGAACTGAATGGCTGGACAGGAGTGGGATCAACATTGGGATAAGAAGGTGAATGGATTTGTTGGTCCCAAGAATTTGTAGTGGTGAAAGGAGTGAAAGATCGGCTACGGGATTGTTCTATACGTTCTGCAATAGACATAGGTCTTGGAGTTGCAACATGACTCGAGGAAGGGGTATCAACGTAAGAAGGGGTGAATGTGTGAAATGGTTGATACGAAGTGGATTGCGGAGTCAAATTGTTTGTCCTAGACGCGTCTATCCGATCTTTCAATGAAATTTTGGGCATGGAGGGGTCGTTCGAAGTTCGGCCAAAGCAAGAACCGTAAGAAGTAATGTCTGGTTGTGGGTACCAAAGTTCGGCAAGAGTTTTTCGAGGTGGGGTACCCATGATATGAAGAGAGAGAAAGAAAGGTAGAGAAAAGGAGGGGAAAAAGAATGTGATATTTTTTTTTTTAATTTTTTTTTAAATATATATTAACAAAAGAATGAAGTATACACAAAAAGAATATGGACAAAAATAATCACGACACAAAAATACCACACACTTAATCGTTCTAGGGTTCACCTAGGTCAACTAGACCTGCTCCAGAACTTGATTGTCGAAGTAAAACTGTGTCGAGAAACAGGCTCAAGATACACTGATCACGAAGCCAGGTAAGTGCAGAGATAAGGGGAGGTTTTCCAACGCTTTCGCGAAGTTCCTTAATTAAATAACCCTTTCTCTTTTGGCAGTTTCGCCGTTAACACTTTCCTAGACACCCCGTAAACAATATACCGTTAAGTAAGGTTCTAAACACAGTTAACTTCTCCTAGTGAGCGCGAAGTCCTTAAGGCTTAAAGTCTAGTTTCTTTTAAATTTTGTGCGGGTAAACGTTATGCTCAAGTTCGTGATTTGTGGGCCACGGAAAAGGTGATGAAATCCTTTACCGCATATTGTGGGGTTCGCTTGCCCTTAAGTCCGTATTAATTGATGCAATGCGCAATTCAATAAAAATTCTATAAAGAATCAAAAAAATCGTTTTTTAGTTTAAGCGCGGCACTGCAACAAATACGGGTTAGTCAATTTTTAGCGTTTGTTAGCGAACTTGCAAAGAATCCTGCAAAGAATAGTATATTGGAAGCGTCGGATTTGAGAAGAAGGTGTTAGGAAAGTACGTACCGTTAAGTTTTTGGGTTAGGAAACCCCCGTTGAATCAAATCCGGTAAGCTTGAAAAGTTCGCTTGCGCGGGTCAAACTACCCGGATCTTTGGCACTGTACTTCGTAAATCACCCTTGCCTTAAATGCACACTTTGCTCCCCACAATAGCAGTTTGCAAACTTGCAAAAATCTGCACTCTTGCCCACAAAAATGATCAAAAAACAAAAAACAAAAAGAATGATTTTTTTTTATAAATATATACAAAAAGAATATTAACCCGAATAACAAGAAAGAAAATACGCTACCGTCTCCCCGGCAACGGCGCCATTTGGTTGGAAGAATTAAAGTTAACCGCAATCAAGACGGTGTCGCTATGCAGCTAGCCGGTTGAGCACGGGTCGATCCACAGGGAGATGGTTGTATGTCCGTTCTTGTCTTAGACGAGTCAATAAAGAATTGTATATGTTTGTTCAGTCTAACCTATGTGTATTATTTGCAAGTATAAAGTTGTTAAGAAAAAGATACGAGATTATAAGCTAAAGAAATCCGTACTCAAAACCTTTGAGCCGAATCTTGACCAATTGAAGCTAGAGCAATCGGCAACAACGTGGATTAGGGGATTTAAGCACGGTATTCGTGGAATACGGCTTATTTACCCTTATCCTTCCATTCTTGTCTCTTGCTTTCGCCTTCGGCCAAACCGAACGCAACCGGTCGCGGTTAGGAAACACCGTTACCTTGTCAGGGTACGGTGCCTAACGGAGCGCTTGCGTATGGTTTGGGCGGAGTTCAATGGAAAATACGGGAAAAGGAAATGGGTAAAGAAACGTTAACTTATAATACTGTATTTCTTCTTAACAATAATAATTACATTCATTCACAAAAGAGAACCAAAAAGAGAGAACAAAAAGAAAAGAACAAAGAAAAGAAAAGATTACAAACAAGTAATTAAAGTGCATGAATATAAATTGCAAGAAAGTAAAGCAAGATAATAATAAGCAAGTAATAAAAAGCGATAAAAAGAACAAGAAAGTAGAACTCAAGACAAGCATGGGATCAATAGCCAACCCTTAAACTTGCAAGCTCAATCAAGAGGTTGCAAGATCAAGAGAAGGGTAGAGAACGCATGTGAAATGAAGCGCTAATTCCATGAAAGAATACGACCCTTGAGATCAATAACTAACCCTTAACCATTCAAGCTCAATGAAGAGGTTGAATGATCAAGAGAAAGCAAGAATCTCAAGGGGAAGAAGAAACAAGAGAGAATGATACAAAAAGCCCTCATCTTCATTGATCTCCCACTCAAAAAGCTCTCACTACAATTTTCATGGAAAAAGAATGAAGAAGAAGAAGAAAAAGACTAAATCCTAAAAAGAAAGAAGAACAAAGAATGCCCCTTGGTTGGGCTCAGATCTGGAGTATTTATAGGCAGTGTTCTGAAAACCTAGGGCAACAATCTGCCTTAATATGAAGTCCCTAAACTGCCCCAGAAATTCGACAGAGAGAGGACCCCACATGGCCGCGGATCCGCGGCCTAAGCCTGCTTAGGCCGCGGATCCGCGGCCGTCTTGATGAGTTGGGCCACCAACTTTTGTGTGCTCCCCTGGTTCTCTGTCCTATGTTATTGTACATATACCAAATTGCAGTATGCTTCCACAGTTGCATCAGATTTGCAATGGTCCAAAGTGGCAACAAAAATAATACTTTTGATCTTTTCTCCCTCGAGCTCCGCGCACCCATTGATTCTTGTGCTGCCCCTCTCGTGCTCTGTGCTTGTCCGAGACACGAATGACCGCTGTCATATGTCTTGTCTCAGGAACCGGTATGCAGCACTGGACGGATATGGATGACCGGAACCCGGCTTTTATCTGTTGTCAACAGATGTTCTGTATTTGGTGTAACTGTGGAGATTTTGTCTTGATTTGCAATATTTGTACTGGAAACCTGTAATCTGAAAATATGTAACAAACACAGATCAAAAGCACCTACCTATAAACACACGAGCATAAGAATGGGCGGTATAAAATGCAGTATTCTGTTATGAACAGTGGTTCCTACCATTGTTGATCCAATACCGCTGTATTATGACAACAGCAGCGCTATAGCTTTAGCGAAGGAACCCAGGTCCCATCAGAACTCCAGACACATTTTGAGGCGGTACCACCTGATCAGGGAGATCGTAGATCACAGGGGATCGAGGTGAAGAGAGTAGATTCGAAGAATAACACTGCAGATCCATTCACGAAGGCCATACCACAGACTCAGTTCGAGCGGCTGATCGAGATGATAGGTCTTCGATACGCCAGTACATAGCCCTAGTGCAAGTGGAAGATTGTTAGTGTATATGCCCTAGAGGCCATTACTGTATCATACTAGTTTGTATATTACTTAATGGAAGCTTGGGATATTCACAGTTGTATAGACAATCTTGCTTAAAATGGTAGTATGCTACTTGGTTTATTTCTGCTTAAATATGTGCATGTGTTTCGTTTAGCATATCGCTTATACATATTAGTGGGGCCCTTAGGATGTTTGCTTGATTACCAGCATTGTGATGGAAGTCACACTAGTGGGGTTTGGGTAATCAACAAGCACATCCTTATACAGGTCCCTAGTCGTAGGATTATCGATACGGGGCATCGATACTCCGGAGTAGACTAGCATATAAGCTTCTCATCCCAGCAGGGGAGATGGTCTGTCCCACAGCCATTGGTATGTCATACTGGAGATAGTATGTGGGTGCTCGTTAGGTTATGAGTACACTGGACATGACTCGTCGGGAACTGTTGGTTGGTACTATACCTATCGTCAGATAACAGTTCCCAGGTGACAGGAGTACAGCTTAGTCCGTCGACTTAACACTGCTACTTCGCCTCGAGTGTGTTCCCACTGTACTTTGATTACTACCCTACCAGGGCTCAAAGGAGTCGTGCAAATAGGTAGTAGTTGGGTGCAGTCCCGAAGCAATTGGAGGCAGTAGCGGTTAGATAGGATTTGTCTCTCCCGGTAATGGGGGTTGATATTGTAAGTCTACGGTAGCGCCCCAGCCGTCTGTCCGAGGCCAAAATGCGGATACGAAAACTTTTTGAAAAACTAGAAACCGGAGCTATCGTACACTATAAACCCGGATCGAACCATTAACCTATAACTAGCAATTAGAGAAAGGGTTGGAAAGCTATACCGATCGATTCGTGTCCTTCGGTCTTTGGCCATCATCCCAAGCTCCTCATGGCATCTCCGAGCTCCGGTCTCCTCGTCGGAAATGGCAGCACATCATCGAGTCTTTTTACGGGCTCCCGCTTCATCCGAAGCAACTCGGGCACGAAGTTCGCTAGCCGACGTGTCCAAGTAGATATAGAGAATGTGTGTGATAACTTTGTCTCAAGCATCAATTGATTCTCATCATATGAGAGTGTATAGATGGAGGTTAGAGATGATGCCATTAATAGAGGTTGTGAGCTAGAGCAAGAAGAAGAAGAAGAAGCCTTTCCTTTTCTAGTGTATTCTTATGATAAAAAGAGAGAGTGTTATGAAAAATACAAGACCCAAACCATATCATGGCAGCCCCTCTCTCTCTCCTTATCATATCAAGACTTAAATCCATCAAATAATGTGACGTTTGCACAAGAAATGAGATCATAAGTCACCCATGAAGTACATGTCTCATTTAATGCAAAAAATGATAACTTAAGCTTACAATTTCCATTTGTAAACATTAATCCAAATGTTTACAACAACAAAAGGATACGGCAACATCTAAAGTAAACTCATGACGGATCACAAGGATACCCCTCGCCTGTATATACATACCTGCATCCGCATTCCGACTGAATGGGAATATGATGAGACTAAAGTAATCCAACAAATCTAATACTAGGATCCGGCTTAAACCAAAGCCCATTAGTATGATCCGCCCGATCATGATCCGTGCACTACTGCACGTATATGATCGGACCCTGCCATATATCATACGGCCTCTACAACGTTTCGCCCGAAACTTGAGAAACGTTCTGTGGGGGACTCTAAAGACTTGTCAATACTTTGGATGTGGATTTAACCACTAGCACGTCAGTGGTACTAGCTGTACGTAACGGGCTACCAGGTATTGACCAAAAGGGAGGTCGATGAGCTAACTCATCCAGACACCCTACTGAGCCTTTCAGTGACAATATCCGTACAGTCCGGTCCGTTCGTCTATGAGCATCGCATGGCGGGCCTAGGGGGTTGGTAAAAGTCAGACCCCCAAAAGCGGTACAAGTCATGTCGGAGTGTAGCCCTGAACACCCTGAGATACTACTGGAATACCTACCAGTAAATCTCCTGCCGTGGCCAAGGACTTCGTGTAATGGCTCTCCTAGACACAGCGCGATCTCACCCCCAATACCGGGAGAGACGAAACCCCTGCCGATCCGCTCACTGCCTCCATGTGGCTCGGGACTGTACCCAACTAAAACCTGTTTACACGACTCCTTTGAGCCATGGTAGGGTAGTAATCAAAGCACAGTGGGAACTCACACGAGACAAATGACGATCTCAGGTCGATGAACTAACCTGTACACATGTCACAAGGGAACTGCTATCTAACGTCAGGTATAATACCAACTAGCAAGCTCCCAGCGAGTCCTGTCCGGTGTACTCATAACCCAATGAGCACATATATACATTATTGGATATAGTGCCCTCAGAGTCAATTATTGGATCACAGGCACGCGATTGCAATGATTGAGGGAGGACCTATACCGGTAGGACAGTCTTACTCAATATGATAGTATACTATCTGGTTTGTCTTTATCATCGTATACTGTTTTAAGTGACCTTACAGGTCGCTATTACACGTTGATAGAGCCCTTAGGATTCTTTCTTGACTACCAGCAGTATGATGGAGATCATATACGTGGTAGCTGGGGTCTATAAGCACATCCTTAAAAGGTCCCTAGTCGTGGGAGTTTTCGAGACAGGGCATCGATACTCCGGAGTAGACTAGTGTATACAGTCGAGACCCCGATGAAGGGCGGTGGCCGGTCTCACAAGCCATTGGTGTCGGTTGGCTCACCTAAGATGTATACAGGTGCTCATTGGTTTAAGAGTAAACCCGACAGGACTCGCCGGGAACATGCTAGTTAGTATTATACCTAGCGGTTCCCTGGTGACATGTGTACAGGTTAGTTCATCGACCTGAGATCGTCATTTGTCTTGTGTAAGTTCCCTCTGTGCTTTGATTACTACCCTACCACGGGCAAACAGGTTTTAGTTGGGTACAGTCCCGAGCCACATGGTGGCAGTGAGCGGATCGGCAGGGGTTCGTCTCTCCCGGTATTGGGGGTGAGGTCGTGCTGTGTCTTGGAGAGCTATTACACGAAGTCCTTGGCCAAGGCAGGAGATTTACTGGTAGGTATTCCAGTAGTATCTCAAGGTGTTCTGTACTACACTCCGACACGACTTGTACCGCTTTTGGGGGTCTGACTTTTACCAACCCCCTAGGCCCGCCATGCGATGCTCATAGATGAACGGACCGGACTGTACGGATATTGTCACTGACAGGCTCAGTAGGGTTATGAGTTCGCTCATCGACCTCCCTTTTGGTCAATACCTGGTGGCCCATTACGTACAACTAGTACCTCTGACGTGCTAGTGGTTAAATCCACAGCTAAAGTATTAACGAGTCTTTAGAGTCCCCTACGGACAGTTTCTCAAGTTTCGGGAAAAACGATGTAGAGGCCGTATGATATATGGCTAGGTCCGATCATATACATGCGGTAGGTCACGGATCATGATCGGGCGGATCATACTAGTGGGCTTTGGTTTAAGCCGGATCCTAGTATTAGATTTGTTGGATTACTTTAGTCTCATCGCATTCGCATTCAGTCGGAATGCGGGTGCAGGTATGTATATACAGGTGAGAGGTATCCTTGTGATCCATCACGAGTTTACTTTAGATGTTGCCGTATCTTTCTATTGTTGCAAACATTTGGATTAATGTTTGTAAATGGAAATAATGAGTTAGAATTCATCATGAGATGCATTAAATGTGACATAGACATATATAGTGACTCATGGTCTCTTTATTGTGGAAAATGTCACATTGGTGTTTGTTTTGAGGGTTGATTTAATGAGAGGAGAGAGAGGGGAAGCCAAGGGCAAGGTTGGCTCTTGTATTATTCTCTTCTTGCTCTCCTTTTATCATAAGAAAACACACAAAAGAAAAAACCTCTTCTTCTTCTTCTTCCTTTAGCTCATTATCTCCATCAATGGCAACACCTCTAACCTCCATCTAAATCAATGGATGCAAGAGACAAAGTGATCACAAACATTCTCTACATCACCTTAAACACGTCGGCTAGCACACCTCATGCCCGAGTTGCTTTGGATGAAGCGGGAGCCCGTAAAAGGAATCGATGATGTGGTGCCCTTTCCGACGAGGAGATCGAGACCGGAGATGCCGCGAGGAGCTTGGGATGGCGGCCAAAGACCGAAGGACATGGATCGATCGGTATAGCTTTCTAACCCTCTCTCTAGATATTTAGTTGTAGGTTAATGGTTCGATCCGGGTTTAAAGCATACGATAGCTCCGGTTTCTAGTTTGGCAAAATTTTTCGTTTCCGCAATTTTGCCTCGGACAGACGGCCGGGGTGCTACCGTAGACTTACATGGTATCAGAGCCACGCCATTAACCTTTACTAGCTTGCTCTAACGTGTTTAGAACTTCGATCGGACGAAATTTCTAAAAACTACATTTCCAAGTCATCAGTTTCTGTCGAATTTTTCCTGTGGTCAAAATTTTTTTTTGGTATATTGCAGAAATTCATGCAGGCTTTTCTAAGATTACTGTGAAAATTTGGTGTCCTGTTATTACTGTTGCGCCGCGGAACCGCGGCCTTACCCATGCTTTGGCCGCGGTTCCGCCGCCATTCCATGTCATCAATGCTCCCAATTTTCTACAGTGCTCTCTGAATTGGAAATGTGGTTTATGGTATTTTTGTTTGGGCCCAGATTTGTCTGAATACTGGGTATTGTGCTTGGGGCCCACTTCGGAAAATTTTGTCGATCGAAAATTTAAATATGTTAGTTCACAGTATTTACATTATATCTGCGACCGTGAATGTCATTTGATCGGTAAATCTTGTCTAATTGCTATAGTTCTTTTAGACGGATTTGCGAACGTGGCATTCATGTTGATGTTCTGTGTTGTGCTGTGATGTTGCGGATTTGTCATGGTGGATGGCCTGGATGCAATGGTAGTACAATTTAGTTGTATTTGTACATTGATATTGCGGGGCGAGCGTCTGACATGTGGACTGTCGTCACTGGCTGTTTGTATATTATTCTTTTGGGGCACGACCGGGCTGAGGTCGATGTACCCGTTGTATATATATTTTACTTTCTGTACAAGGATTACCCCGCGGTGGGGTGCACGGATAGCCGGGTTCTAGAGGGCAACGGGCCCGCATCTCATGGCTTTGAGACGGAGGGGGCTTCACTCTAGAATTTGCGGGCTATTCGCCATACTCGTAGTGGGTACAGGTTAACCCAAGGAGGGGTGATCAAGTTACCGGATTCCGTGAAGTGCTGGGTGGTCCATTCACATTGTTGAAGGGGGCTGCCTCGCTTCAGGTTTTAGGGGGTAACTCTCCGCACCCGTAGGGGTCTAGGATCTTATTTCACAGGCTATCCACACGACCAGGGGAACGTCGGGTTTCAGTAGCGGCTCTATGAAATCCGGGGATCCCAGATTATCTTTATTGTTCTGTGATGCTTATTACATTTCTGTGATGTTGCATTTTTTCACGCCTTGAGCGAATATTATATATTGATATATATACTAGTAGATGTTGTATATGTTTTACACCCGCTCTAGTCCAGTCCCCGCTCTGTCGTTAGTTAAGTAACCTAACGGGTGATGATGGGACCCAGTGGCGAATGCGGATGACATATACGTACATCATATTTTCGTTCTTTTGTGGTGTGATTAATTGATGGGACTGCATTGATTCGGATCAATGCAAGCTAAACAAACCTGTTTGATGTTGTTGGAACATTTTTCAAAAAGATGTTATTGCAAGGACGTTCTCTTTTGTTTTGCACAATGGTATTCGGTTATGAATATCCAGCACCTCAGTCGACGAGGCAAGGGCCGAGATCCATTCACCGGGAGTGAGCCCTTGGACAGAAAATTGTGTCAGGGTAATAACTTCACTATAGACGATTACTTTTTGCTTTGCATCGTGGTATTCAGTTGGAATATCCTGCACCTCATTCTATGGGGAAGGAGCCGAGATCCCTTCACCGGGAGTGACCTCTTTAGCAAAGGTTTTCGCCACTATATTTTTATAAAAAGCTATCTGGTTCCTTCAACGATATCAAGTTCATTACGTTAAAGGTTTTTCGCCAAAAACCATTCGTAACCCTCCGTCATTTCAGACGGGTAGCACTTAGTATTCATGCTATGTTTATTGACCTTCGTCAAGGCATAGTGAATGCTAGCTGCTTGTTATCCTTCTGCTGCATAGATAGATGCGTTGGTTTGGGACAGTCGTATAGCCTTGTTGGCCTTCGTCAAGGGCTTGTACGGGTGGGTTCAAATTAACCTGGACAATGACGGGTAGAACTTGACATGTGACTTATAATTTGTTGACCTTCGTTAAGGTCATAAGAGCATGGGGTAAAAATCACATCGGGAGTTTCTAAAGAAACTGAAACTTGCCAGATATGCGCATACCTTCTGGAGTGTGATAACGTGAGTGGATTCCATCACGTTATCATGCGATGATAGTTGGATCCCGATTCCTACTAATGGGTTGGTTTACTCTTCGGGTGATCCTGACTAATTCTTCTTTCAGCTTTGGAGAAGAATTTGACGATATAGTGGGAGGTTTCCTGATTAGATAAAGTGATAACCATTCTGATCTAGGTTGGAGTGCACGCAGAGTGTTTCTTTTCTCTCTCTCTTTGGCAGCGACCATGGCCCGACCCTTGACTATGACTCAGTGACCAAGTTAACCAAACTTTCTTAAAACACTAGCATTTGGATTGTCAGAGTTGCATACCTCATTGCCACTCCTACTTTTACCCTTTTCTCCAGAACGCCCCGTATTACTATGAACATCCACTTCCATTGGATAAAACCATCGTATGGTTATATACGAACTCAAAGGAACTTGTTCCAGATTCGAAGATGGTTTCCGGTTCTGGAGAAAATGAATAGGACTATTCAGTTTTCTTTTCCTTTTACCTTCTCTCAAGTTGCGAGTGCTCCTTGGATTAGGACAGTACACCTATTACGCTTATTGGATAGTCTTCTTCCAAACCATAGGCTGGTGCTGAACGGTGGGGAATGAAGAAAACCAATTAGCCTAACGAAGGTGTGCAGATGGTATTAAGTAAAGACAAATAAAGGGATTAGTAAGAGGGCAAACTAAATTGCGACTGCTATTCACGATCAAACCAAGTATTTCATCGCCGCTCCTACTTCACCTTTGTATTTCTCCAGGACACTCCGTAGCACTACGAAGATCCACAGTTTATTGGATACTCCATCGTATGGTTATATACGAAGTCGAAGGGACTTGTTCCAGTTCGGGGATGGATTCTGGTTCAGGAGAAATAGGAATAAGGTTTATTCAGTTGTCTTTTATCTTCAACTTCTCTCAGGTTACGAGTACTCCTAGGATTAGGGGAGTACACCCATTATGCTTATTGGATAGTCTTCTTCCAAACCATAGGCTGGTGTCGAACGGTAGGGAAGGAAGAAAACCATTTGGCCTAAAGGGGTGTACAGAAGGTAATGACTAAAGACATATAAAGGGATTTGGAGAGATGACAAAGAAATATACAGTTATAGTTGTGAGTCTGATAATGGAAGAGGCATTATTAGGAATACCAGGATACCCCTACGAAACATTTATATGTTTCAGTTTCACTGTGTATTGTTAAAAGAAAACTGATTTCCCAATTAGCCCTTGCTCCAGGGTATGTATTTACCAGGTTTGATTCTCACATCTGTATGGTTTTACAGATGATGAGTAGGAGTAAGTTATTGGGAATTGGGTGATCATCCTCATTATATTGGGATTCGTTGTAATTGGTGATATTTGAGAAAATCGCCTGGATTGTTTGCCGGACGGCAAATATATGGTTTTGAATATCCATTGTTATGTACCAATTTCAAATTGATATATCTGTACGTTTATTTTTATAAAGTGAGATATAACTTTTTGAAATTATGTCCATGACATTTACCTATATCAGTGGATGATAAGGTAAGGAGCATTAAACAGCGGTGTAATTCTTCTTAACCATAAGTACAGTTTTAAACCTATGACACACAGGGAATGAGTTATTAGACTCAGGGGACTTATACAGAGTATTGTATGTTGTCTAGTGTCCATTGAGACATAGGGGTTGGTACTCGTACTATATTCTGTTTACTTATGAATTCTCTAGTTTTTAAACAGGTGTTTCGAAGAAATACAAGGTCTATGTTTTGAGAACTTACAGGTATAAGAATAAAGCAGAGAACCAGGTGTTGCAAGTATCAGGATTCTTCAGGGTGATCGAAGATGTAGATACTTGTGTATGGTATTCAGTTAATAGTAATGATTAAGAGAACTTGGTTCTCTTTCAGGTTACTCATAATTGGAAGCACTCCTAAGTTGAGTAATGCTGATCGGCTACTTTCTCCATTTAGTTGACATGCACTGGAGACAGTTGCATGATTTGAATCTGGTTCAAATTAAATCAGTGCCTCTGTTTCTATATTGGATATAGAATAGTTCATATCTTAACAATGTTAAGGTACGGGGAGTTGTCCGGCTTATGCTTAAAACCAGACACTGGATAACTCAAAGCACGTTTCTGTAATGGCTATTTGTGGGTTGACCCGGGCTATGACGAGGGTTGACTTTCTACCATCTGGAAGATAAATAGTGATATTGTTCTTGACTTGCCCTAGTTTTAATAAAAATGGATTTTTTCGGAAAACAGTAGTGGGAGTATGGTAGAACTGGAAATGATTCCAGAACCGCAAACGATTGCTGAAAATTTGATAAGAACCTAAAGATTCAATCTTATTTGACATTCCATTGGCCACTCCACAGATATGGTTGGTAACCTCAGGCACCCGAGAGGTCCTCCGGTAACCTCAAAGACGGTGACAGGGAGGTTCTTGTTTACCCAGACTTTCCATTGCTGTTGTTCCAGACTGTGAGACCCGGCAGGAGGATGAGTATAGCGTCATTCTAAACTGGCTTTAGAAGTGTGCGTGTATATGACTCTGCCAGAGGGTTTTCGTAGTCAGTGGGAGTAGCGGAAGCAAAGTGGACAGGTAGCTTATGTCTATTTGTAGACTAAAGCAGATATAGCGGAGATAGATCATCTATTTCTGATGTGACAGACATATGTTTGACTTCATCAGAATAGGGGATGGATCTGTTAAGAGGGTAGTAGGGTGTGATGTCCTGGTACATGGATGACATACACAGAGTAGGAAGTGAAATTCCTATACTACGATCGGTTATACTTTGGTTGTCACACAGTGGTTTCTCCACATAAGACTTGGATATTATATCAGATATTCTGATAACTAGATCTATGGTTTTAGATCTACATTTGGGAAGTTTCCCAATTTGGGTACTTAGACAGTATTCTAAAAGTATTTAGAATGGACGACTCCTAGCATGGTGGTGTACCTGCAGGTGATGGAGTCACCTTCTCTAAAGGTGTCTTACAGACTAAAGGGGAGAGAGATGTGCATGATTGGAAGATCACTTACTTAGGCAATTGAGTCAATCATGAGATGTCAAGTACCACACCAAACATTGTTTTTGCACTAGATGCAATAAGTTGATATTAATCCTATCCTGGAGAAACGTTCGGAGGCAGTTTTAGAACATAAGTGGATGTTCTAGTGATATGATAACAACGGCTTCTTTTAGGAGACGGTTATCATTCCAGGCTTCCAAGGTGACCTTGATGACAGAGTGACTGTCAAAGTTATAGTTTTTCCTCTGACGAGGGGCAGTATTTTGGACAGGTGGTCCTAGCGGATACTGAGGGAGGTGTGGCGCAAGATACTGATTAAGTTCGGTTGATGATACAGTCTAAGAAGTTTGGATTTGGAGTTCATTATGAACTAGGTCCCATCAGATATCCAGACATATTCTAAGACAGGTATTACTCATTTCGGGAGATGGCTTTCTCCGCGAACTTGAGATAAAGAGAGACATAGAAAGAAACATCAGGGCGGATCCACTTACCGAGGCTATTCCTTGAACGCAATAGTTTCACAAATAGGATTTGTGAGACTGATTAGTAGAGGAGTTGGATGTTCGGTATCATACGGGCTGTGAGTATACGACATCGCAATAATTAGCCTTGAGTGCAAGTAGGAGATTGTTGGATATAGTGCCCTCAGAGTCAATTATTGGATTGCTGGCACGTGATTGCAATGATTGAGGGAGGACCTATACCGGTAGGACAGTCTTACTCAAGATGATAGTATACTATCTGGTTTATCTTTATCATCGTATACTGCTTTAGGTGACCTTACAGGTCGCTATTACACGTTGATAGAGCCCTAAGGATTCTTGCTTGACTACCAGCAGTATGATGGCGATCATATACGTGGGAGCTAGGGTCTATAAGCACATCCTTAAAAGGTCCCTAGTCATGGGAGTTTTCGAGACAGGGCATCGATACTCTGGAGTAGACTCGTGTATACAGTCGAGACCCCGACGAAGGGCGGTGGCCGGTCTGACAAACCATTGGTGTCAGTTGGTTCACCTAAGATGTATACAGGTGCTCATTGGGTTATGTGTACACCGGACAGGACTCGCCGGGAATATGCTAGTTGGTATTATACCTGACGTCAGATAGCAGTTCCCTGGTGACATGTGTACAGGTTAGTTCATCGACCTGAGATCGTCATTTGTCTCGTGTGAGTTCCCACCGTGCTTTGATTACTACCCTACCACGGCTCAAAGGAGTCGTGCAAACAAGTTTTAGTTGGGTACAGTTCCGAGCCACATGGAGGTAGTGAGCGGAACGGCAGGGGTTCATCTCTCCCGTTATTGGGGGTGAGGTCGCGCTGTGTCTAGGAGGGCCATTACATGAAGTCCTTGGCCAAGGCAGGAGATTTACTGGTAGGTATTCCAGTAGTATCTCAGGGTGTTCTGGGCTACACTCCAACACGACTTGTACCGCTTTTGGGGGTCTGACTTTTACCAACCCTCTTGGCCCGCCATGCGATGCTCATAGATGAACGGACCGGACTGTACGGATATTGTCACTAACAGGCTCAGCAGGGTGTCAGGATGAGTCCGCTCATCGACCTCCCTTTTGGTCAATACCTTGTAGCCCGTTACGTACAGCTAGTACCTCTGACGTGCTAGTGGTTAAATCCACAGCCAAAGTATTGACGAGTCTTTAGAGTCCCCCACAGTCAGTTTCTCAAGTTTCGGGCGAAACGATGTAGAGGCCGTATGATATATGGCAGGGTACGATCATATACGTGCGGTAGTGCCCGGATCATAATCGGGAGGATCATACTAGTGGGCTTTGGTTTAAGCTGGATCCAAGTATTAGATTTGTTGGATTACTTTAGTCTCATCGCATTCGCATTCTGTCGGAATGCGGGTGCAGGTATGTATATACAGGTGAGGGGTATCCTTGTGATCCGTCACGAGTTGACTTTAGATGTTGCTGTATCTTTCTATTATTGCAAACATTTGGATTAATGTTTGTAAATGGAAATAATGAGCTTGAATTCATCATGAGATGCATTAAATGTGACATAGACATATATAGTGACTCATGGTCTCTTTTTTGTGAAAAATGTCACATTGGTGTTTGTTTTATGGGTTGATTTGATGTGAGGAGAGAGAGGGGAAGCCAAGGGCAAGGTTGGCTCTTGTATTATTCTCTTCTTGCTCTCCTTTTATCATAAGAAAACACACAAAAGAAAAAACCTCTTCTTCTTCTTCTTCTAGCTCATTATCTCCATCATTGGCAACACCTCTAACCTCCATCCAAATCAATGGATGCAAGAGACAAAGTGATCACAAACATTCTCTACATCACCTTGGACACGTCGTCTAGCACACTTCGTGCCCGAGTTGCTTCGGATGAAGCGGGAGCCCGTAAAAGGAATCGATGATGTGGTGCCCTTTCCGACGAGGAGATCAAGACCGAAGATGCCGCGAGGAGCTTGGGATAGTTGCCAAAGACCGAAGGACACGGATCAATCGGTATTGCTTTCCAACCCTATCTCTAGATAGCTAGTTGTAGGTTAATGGTTCGATCCGGGTTTAAAGCATACGATAGCGCCGGTTTCTAGTTTGAAAAAGTTTTTCGTTTCCGCATTTTGGCCTCGGGCAGACGGCCGGGGCGCTACCGTAGACTTACATACATCTTAGGTGAACCAACTGACACCAATGGCTTGTGAGACTAGCCACCGCCCCTCGTCGAGATCTCGACTGTATACAGTATTCTACTAATGGAGTATCGATGCCCAGTCTCGAAACTCCCACGACTAGGGACCACTTTAAGGATATGCTTATAGACACCAGCTCCCACATATATGATCGCCATCATACTGCTGGCAGTCAAGCAAGAATCCTAAGGGCTCTATCAACGTGTAATAGTGACCTGTAAGGTCACCTAAACCAGTACACGATGATAAAGATAAACCAGATAGCATACTATCATCTTGAGTAAGACTGTCCTACCGGTATAGGTCCTCCCTCAATCATTGCAATCACGTGCCTGTGATCCAATAATTGACTCTGAGGGCACTATATCCAACAATCTCCCACTTGAACTCAAGGCTAATTATTGCGATGTCGCATAATCATAGCCCGTGTGATACCGAACACCCAACTCCTCTACTGATCAGTCTCACAAAGCCCATTTGCGAAACTATTGCGTTCGAGGAATAGCCTCAGTGAGTGGATCCGCCCTAATATTTCTTTCTATGTCTCTCTTTATCTCAAGTTCGCGGAGAAAGCCATCTTTCGAAATGAGCAATACCGGTCTTAGAATATGTCTGGATATTTGATGGGACCTAGTTCATAAATGAACTCCAAATCCAAACTTCTTAGACTGTATCGTCAACTGAACTTAATCAGTATCCTGCGCCATGCCTCCCTCAGTATCCGCTTGGACCACCTGTCCAAAATACTACCCCTCGTCAGAGGGAAAACTATAACTCTGACAGTCACTCTGTCATCCAGGTCACCTTGGGAGCCTGGAATGATAACTGTCTCCTTAATGAGGCTGTCGTTATCATATCCGTAGAACATTCACTGATGTTCTAAAACTGCTTCCTAATGTTTCTGCAGGATAGGATTAATATCAACTTACTGCATCTAGTGCAAAAACAACATCTGGTTTGGTACTTGACATCTCATGATCAACTCAATTGCCTAAGCAAGTGATCTGCCAATCATGCACATCCCTCTGCCCTTTAGTCTGTAAGACACTTTCAGAGAGGGTGACTCCATCACCTGCAGGTACACTACCGTGCCTGGGGTCATCCATTCTAAAGTACCTTTAGAATGCAGTCTAAGTACCCAGATTGGGAAACTACCCAAATCTAGATCTAAAACCATAGATCTAGTAACCAGAATGTCTGATATAATATCTATAGCCTATGTGGAGAAACTACTGTGTGACAACCAAAGTATAACCGATCGTAGTATAGGAATTTCACTTCCTACTCTGTGTATGTCATCCAAATACCAGGACATCACACCCTACTACTTTCTTAACAGATCCATCCCCTATTTTGATGAAGTTAAACCCATGACTGTCACATCAGATATAGATGATCTATCTCCGCTATATCTGTTTTAGTCTATAAATAGACATAAGTTACTTTTCCACTATGCTTCCGCTGCTCCCACTGACTACGACAACCCTCTGGCAGAGTCATATACACGTACACTTCTAAAGCCAGTTCAGAACGACGCTATACTCATCGTCCTGCCGGGTCTCACAGTCTAGAACAACAGCAATGGCAATTCCGGGTAAACAAGAACCTCACTGTCACCGTCCTTGAGGCTACCAGAGTACCTCTCGGGCGCCTGAGGTTACCCACCATATCTGCGGAGTGGCTAATGGAATGTCAATCCAGATTGAATCTTTAGGTCCTTATCAAATTTTCAGTAATCGATTGCGGTTCTGGAATCACTTCCAGTTCTACCATACTCCCACTACTGTTTTCTGAAAAAATCCATTTTTATTAAAACTGTGGCGAGTTAAGAACAATATCACTATTGATCTTCCAGATGGTAGAAAATCAACCGTCATCAAAGCCCGGGTCAACTCACAAACAGCCATTACAGAAACGTGCCTTGAGTTATCCAGAGTCTGGTTTTAAGCATAAGCCGGAAATCTCCCCGTACCTTAACAATGTTAAGATATGAACTATTCTATATCCAATATAGAAACAGAGGCACTAATTTAATTGGAACCAGATTCAAATTATGCAGCTGTGTCCAGTGCATGTCAACTAAATGGAGAGAGGTCGATCAGCATTATTCAACTTAGGAGTACTTCCAATTTTAAGTAACCTGAAATAGAAGCAAGTTCTCATAATCATTAATATCAACTGAATACCATACACAAGTATCTACATTTTCGATTACCTTGAAGAATCTTGATACTTGCAACACCTGGTTTTCTGCTTTATTCTTATACCTGTAACTTCTCAAAACTTAAACCTTGTATTTCTACGAAACACCTGTCTAAAAACTAGAGAAGTCACAAGTAAAAAGAATATAGTACGAGGACCAACCCCTCTGTCCTAATGGACACTGGACAACATACAATACTTTGTATAATTCCGCTGAGTTGAATAACTCAAACCCTGTGCGTCGTTGGTTGAAAACTGTACTTATGGTTAAGAAGAATTACACCGCTGTTTAATGCTCCTTACCTAACCATCCACTGATATAGGTAAATGTCATAGACATAATTTCAAAAGTTATATCTCACTCTATAAAATAAACGTACAGATATATCAATTTGAAATTGGTGCATAATAACGGATATTCAAAACAAAATATTTGCCGTCCGGCAAACAACCCAGGCGATTTCCTCAAATATCACCAATTACAACGAATCCCGATATAATGAGGATGATCACCCAATTCCCAATAATTTACTCCTACTCATCCTCTGTAAAACCATACAGATGTGAGAATCAAACCCGGTAAATACATACCGTGGAGCAAAGACTAATTGGGAAATCAGTTTTCTTTTAACAATACACAGTGAAACTGAAACATGTAAATGTTTCGAAGGGGTATCCGGGTATTCCTAGTAATGCCTCTTCCATTATCAGATTCACAACGGTAACCGTATATTTCTTTGCCATCTCTCCAAATCCCTTTATATGTCTTTAGTCATTACCTTCTGTACACCCCTTTAGGCTAAGTGGTTTTCTTCCTTCTCTACCGTTCGGCACCAGCCTATGGTTTGGAAGAAGACTATCCAATAAGCATAATGGGTGTACTCTCCTAATCCTAGGAGTACTCGTAACCTGAGTGAAGGTGAAGATAAAAAACAACTGAATAAATCTTATTCCTATTTCTCCTGAACCAGAATCCATCACCGAACTGGAACAAGTTCCTTCGAGTTCGTATATAACCATACGATGTAGTATCCAAATAACTGTGGATCTTCGTAGTGATACGGAGTGTTCTGGAGAAATACAAAGGTGAAGTAGGAGTGGTAATGAAATACCTGGTTTGGTCGTGAATAGCAGTCACAATTTACTTTGTCCTCTTACTAATCCTTTTATCTGTCTTTACTTAATGCCTTTTGTACACCATCGTTAGGCTAATTGGTTTTCTTCATTCCCTACCGTTCAGCACTGAAGGGTTTCCTACAGCACCACTACTAGGGTTTGGAGGCAACACACATGCCATATTTTAATTTTAGATGGTGCTAAAGAAACAATCATAAGGATCATGCTAGAAAAATTAGGGCAACTAAACTTGAACACAAACACAAGTAGTAAAAGCTAGGGTTTTGAGAGTACAACCTTTGTATCTCCCTACGCTAGACTCCTTGGCTACTTGAGGTTTGGAAAAAGGTCCGCTTTAGATCCTCTAGGTCCACTACGATCCACCCGGAGTTCTCTTTGTCCAAGCTTGAAGCTTCACAAGATCAAGAGAAGAAATGGAAGCTAACACTCTACACTAATGGGCAAGACTAGTGTAGAATGGTGTTGTGGTTGGTTTTCTCACTTCAAAATCCTAACTTGATAACTCTTTTGCTCACTTGAGAAAACTAGAGAGCAAGAAAGAAAGAAGGAAGAAGATGATGGCTTATGAAACTCAAGATAATGATAAGCTTGTTGAATAAAATGAGAAAATGAAAATATATATATTTTCACTCTCTCATTCTCAACCATGGTTATAAAATATCTAGATATTTTTATTTGGAACAAAAATGACCATAGAAATTAAATCAGGGTTAAATAAAAGGGTTAATGAAAGAATAAAATATTCAACCATGAAACAATTTCCATTTTCATTTTTCTTTTCCAAAAATAATATCCATATATTTTATAAAGGGTGTGAGTCTTATATTACCACCATCCACTATATCAACAACCATGATAGAATGATGTATGCATGTATGTGTGCATGCACATCCATATGTGCATGAATATGAATGAATGCATACATGCATGCATACAACAAAAAGACAAGAAAGGATTTCAAGTGAGAAACTAATGGTCAATGATAAATCAACACTTGATTTAGCAACCCGGTCATATCACATACGACCCGACCAAAAGCAAACCGCCCGATTAATATACGGTATCTCATACACGCATTTTAATCAGGTCCATGCGCATATCTCATATGCGCACCACATCGTTTCGCCTGGACTAGGCAACTCTATTGTGGGACTCTAAGACTCGTTAATACGCCGGCAGTGGGTGATGATCATATCAAGCACCCCCAAGCCGCAAGCGGTCAGGTAAACGTAACGGCCACCCGGGTATTGAGCGATCAGAAGAAAACAAGCGAACCTGTTACAACTCCCGTCGAGCCAACCGGCAACACTACCGTACAGTCAGGTCTCTTCGTCAGATATGCTGCATATCAAGTCTAGGGATGGTAACGTTGACCCAAATAACTCAATAAGTCGTGACGATGAATGGTCTATAACAGATCGAGAAACTCCTGATAACACTTATCAGTAAATTTTAACAGCCCTGGCTAGGGACTTACTAATATAGCCAGTCGAGCACATCACAGCATCAACTCCTAATACCGGGAGAGACGAAACCCCTCTTATCGCTCATCACCTTCGTGTGTCTCGGGACTGTACCCAATGGCCACCTGTTTGCACGACTCAATAGAGCCGTGGTAGGGTGGTAATCAAAGTACAGTGGGAGAACACACAAGACTCTATGACGATCTCGGGTCTACAGACTAAGTTGCACCAGTGTCACCTGAGAACTGCTATCCGACGATAGATATAATTCCATATAGGAGTTCTCAGTGAGTCCGTCCAGTGTACCCAGTCACCACTGAGCACCCGTATACGATCTCGATGTCAAACATCGATGAATGTGGGAACATCCATTGCCCATCATATGGGTCTAGTATCATATACGCTAGTCTACTCTGGTATATCGATGCCCCGTCTCGATATACCTATGACTAGGGACATTTCAGGATATGCTTATAAACTACAGATGTCCCACTAGTATGATCTCCATCATAATCATAGTAGTCAAGCTTATATCCTCAGGGCTTTATCAACATGTATGAATGAATAAAAGCATGAACAAATCAACATGTCAGATAAAGAAGAACCAGATAGCATACTATCAAGTCGAGAAAGAATGTACACTGAATATATATATATATACATGTATAAATACACCTACTATCATATAATGGCCTCTAGGGCATACATATATCCAACAATCTCCCACTTGCACTAAGTCCAGTTATTGGCGTATCTCATACCCAATATCTCAAAAAGTCGCTCATGCTGGGGATGAGGGAGGGCCTTGGTGAATGGATCTGCGGTGTTATTCTTTGTGTCTACTCTCCTAATCTCGATCTCGCGGCGATCTACAATCTCCCGGATCAAATGAAACGCCTCAGGATGTGTCTGGACCGCTGATAGGACCTGGGCTCCTTGGCTAACGCCATAGCCCCATTATTATCACAATACAATGGTATTGGATCAATAATGGTTGGAACCACTCCTAGCTCCGTGACGAACTTCTTCATCCAGACGGCTTCCTTGGCGGCATCATTCGCATCAATGTACTCAGCCTCCATCGTAGAGTCTGCAACGGTATCCTGTTTGGAACTCTTCCAACTTACCGCCCCTCCATTGAAGGTAAATACAAACCCGGAGATAGATTTTATGTTGTCCTTATCGCTCTGGAAGCTCGAATCGGTAAAGGCCTCCATTTGGAGATCTCCATTACCATACACCAAGAACAATTCTTTAGTCCTTCGCAAGTACTTAAGAATGTTCTTCACAGCTATCCAGTGATTCTCCCCTGGGTTAGATTGATACCTGCTTACAACACTAAGTGCATATGCTACATCTGGGCATGTACATAACATCGCATACATTATAGATCCTACTGCCGAAGCATAGGGTATAATGCTCATGCGATCTCTCTCTTCATCGGTCTTTAGGCAAGAGTCCTTAGAGAGAGTGACCCCATGGCAAGCGGGTAAGGCACCCCGCTTGGAGTCTTCCATACTAAACCTTTTTAGGATGGTGTTGATGTACCTGGTTTGGGACAATCCCAATAACCTCTTAGATCTATCCCTATAGATCCTAATGCCCAGAATGTATGTGGCATCACCCAGGTCCTTCATGGAGAACCTTAGTGATAAGAAAGATTTGACCGACAGTAGCATAGGAATATCATTTCCTATCAGAAGAATGTCATCCACGTACAATACGAGGAATGTGACAGCTCTCCCTATAGCCTTCTTATAAACACAAGGTTCATCTGGATTTTTGATGAAATCAAACTCTTTGATAACATCATCGAAACAGATGTTCCAACTCCGTGATGCCTGCTTTAACCCATATATGGATTTAAGCAATCTACATGCTTTCCCGCTGCTCCCACTGTCAATGAAGCCCTCCGGCTGATCCATATAAACGCATTCTTCTAAATCCCCATTTAGAAATGCCGTTTTAACGTCCATCTGCCAGATTTCATAGTCGTAGTGAGCAGCAATAGCAAGTAGGATCCGAATGGATTTAAGCATGGCTACGGGCGAAAAAGTCTCGTCATAGTCCAAACCTGGTCTTTGACGAAAACCCTTCGCCACAAGTCTTGCCTTATAGGTCTCTACCTGCCCATCTACACCAATCTTTCTTTTAAAGATCCATTTACACCCCACAGGTTTTACCCCAGGGGGTACAGCGTCCAAAGTCCATACTTTGTTGGTATACATAGACTCCATTTCGGATCTCATGGCATCCAGCCACTTCATAGAGTCTCCACTCGTGATAGCTTGCTGAAAACTGGTAGGATCATCATCCTCCATGATGCAGTCTTCTCTGTCCCTATCAATGAGGAAACCGTAGTACCTCTCCGGTGGGCGAGAAGTCCTACCAGACCTACGGAGTAGCCGAGGTTCCTCAGTTTCTATTGCAACAGCCGGTTCAACCAAGTTGTCATTTGTAGTTTGTGTCTCTAGAACCTCTTCTTGATCTACCATATTGCCATAAGTGTCATTTGTGAAAAACTCTTTTTCCAAGAATGTGGCATGCTGAGAAACAAACACATTTTGTTCCTCCTTGTGGTAGAAAAGATATCCATAAGAGTTCTTTGGATATCCCATAAAATTACACATGACTGACCGTGCCTTGAGTTTGTCCGGATTCTACTTTTTAACATAGGTCGGGCAACCCCAAATCTTAATGCTCTTAAGAGATGGTCTCTTCCCATGCCATATCTCATATGGCATGGTAGACACGGTTTTGGTTGGAACCCTGTTCAGTAGAAACGCTGCAGTCTCCAATGCATGCCCCCAAAATGAGACGGGTAACTCAGTATCACTCATCATGGATCAGACCATATCAAATATGGTCCTATTCCGTCGTTCGGACACACCGTTGTGCTGTGGTGTGTAAGGAGGAGTGAGCTGAGAGAGAATCCCATTCTCTTTTAGGAAGTTTGCAAATTCTGTGCTGAGATACTTTCCACCTCGATCTGATCGAAGCATTTTGATACTCAAGCCAGTTTGTTTTTCTACTTCGAGTTTATATTCAGTGAATTTCTCGAAAGCATCGGATTTGTGCTTTAATAAAAATACATGACCGAATCTTGAGAAATCGTCAGTGAAAATAATGAAGTATGAAAAACCGCCTCTAGCCTGTGTAGACATTGGCCCACATACATCACTATGTATGAGTCCTAGGAGCTCAGTAGCTCTTTCTCCGTGTCCGGTAAACGGAGTTTTGGTCATATTACCCTTGATACAAGACCGGCAAGTCGCACAAGGTTTATATTCAAAAGAGTTTAAATATCCATCTTTGTGTAACTTGTTTAGTCTTGTTTCGTTAATATGACCAAGTCTACAATGCCAAAGAAACGCTTCATTTATTTCTGAAAGTTTTCTTTTATTAGTGTGTTGTATGCTGAAAACTGTGTGTTGATTTAGGACGTATATCCCGTTATTAAGCGTACCATACCCAACCAACATTTGATTCAGGTGAACGTTCATAATATTGTTCTGCAATACAAAATTATATCCTTCATTGTCTAACAAAGAAACAGATATTATATTGCAAAGCATACTTGGTACAAAATAACATGGGTTCAAAACCAATATACACCCAGACGGCAATCCCAAATGATACTCTCCCACTGCGACTGTATGTACATTGGAACCATTTCCAATGCGAAGAGTATGGTCACCTGTCTTCAAAACCTTGCTATTTCTCAACCCCTGCATAGAATTGCAAATGTGAGAACCTGAACCGGTATCTAATACCCAGGAAGCAGAGTTTATTGAAAAACAGTTTTCTGTCACAAGCACACCTAAAGCGGAAGCATCCCGATGCTTCTTCTTGAGATTTAAGTACTCCGTGCAGTTGCGCTTCCAATGTCCTGTTTTGTGGCAGTGATAACATTCCCCTTTCCCCGATTCTCCAGCTTTGGGCTTGTCCTTCCCCTTAACCATTTTAACTCCTCCTCTAGGCTTGGTGGGCTTCTTCTCCATCTTTCCCTTGGCCTTAGCCTTTGGGCGAGAAGAAGAAGATTGCCCAACACTCAAAACGGGAGTTTTCACTGATTTCAGTGTGCTCTTTGCACTCCTTAACATATTAAGGAGTTCAGGTAGTTCCTTCTCCAGGTTGTGCATGTTGAAATTAACTATAAATTGAGCAAAGGTGGAGGGGAGGGACTGGAGAATAATATCCGTATATTGTTCATTGTCCATCGTCCATCCAAGGTCCTCAAGCTCTTCTATGAGAGCTATCATCTTCAGAACATGGTCTCCTACTGGTGTGCCAGGGGCCATTCGCATCTGAAACAATTTCTTTGATGCTTCGTATCGTAATACGCGGGATTGCTCTCCATACAACTCCTTTGTATGGAGGAATATGGCGTGAATGTCCATATTCTCGTGCTGCTTTTGATGTGTGTTATCCATCGATGTAAGCGCGAGGCATTTGGCCGTGGCACAGTCAGCGTCCCATGTCTTGCGGACTTCAATATCCGCAACTGAGGATTTTGGACCAGGGACGGGCGGGGTTGAAGCCGTGAAGACATATGATACCTTATCAGAAGTCAAGGCAATGTTCAGATTCCTCAGCCAGTCTTTATAATTGGTCCCATTCAGTTTATTTTTATCTAGTAGAAGCTTGAGTCCTGTCATTGGTATCTGCCATTAAGAGAGAGAAAAGAATACACTCAGCGAAAGCTCTTGCAAAGATCAGATTGGTTATTATCTTATCTAATCGATGTCTCCCACTGCTTTAATCAAGTTTTTCTTTCAAACCTTAAAAAGAAAACTAGCCAGGATTAATTACAGTCTACAACTTCGCTAACCGTTCAGCCAGGCCAGTGTCGGTACTTGAGGGAGGTTCCCCGTGCTTTCGCACGGACCTAATTAAAGTAAACCTCGTCTTCCCAGAGGCGTAGCCCCGTTAACACCTTTCTAGACACCTAATGAGTTAGCTAATTGTAAACTGCAAAACTCTCATGGGAGCAACTATTGCCCACAGTGGGATCGAGATCCAACCATCATATGGAAGGTATGCAATCTCATTGCAAATTTCAACTATTGAAATTCCCGATGTGGTTTTTACCCCTAGCACTCATGACCTTGGCTATGGTCAACAAATCACAAGCACTAGTCAAGTTCAACCCGTCATTTCTTGATTAATTAGACCCGTTCACATGACCCTTGGCTAAGGTCAACAAAGTCACATGCCCGTCCCAATTAATCTGCATCATATGCATTGTAGGAAGACATCACTTAGCTACCGTACACTACGCCATGGCTAAGGTCAACAAACGTAGCACGAATACTAAGTACTCTACTTGCTAAAATGATGGAGGGTTGCAGATGATTTTTAAGAAAATCTTTAATGCTTTGAACTTGATATCGTCGTAGAATCAAATGGTTTTCAAAAGGAGTGGCTTGAGCTCTGCAGTTTTAAAATGTAGCTTTTTCATAAAGAGCCGAGTGGTTTTCAAATTTGATTCTACAACGTCTTTTTAGGTTTATTTTCTTTACATTAATCATATTAATGTAACCCCATCATTTAAGTCCTTAAGCCAATCACAGAAATGAAACGAAAATACCACGTACGCTTATGCCATCCGCATTCGCCGCAATGTTCCGTTATGCACCGTTAGGTTACTTAACTAACGGCATACCGGGACGGGACTAGCGCGGGTGTAAAACATAAGCAACGTCTACTATATATCTCATATATAATATATCATTCGTCTCAGATATCACATCACAGAATACAGGCAGCAGAAACACAGATATAATTTGGGATATACTTGGACGTCCATATTTAGTATTTAGTCAATAATAGAAAATACGGATTCCATAGTCGCGACGAATAGCCAAGCCCACACCCCTAGACCCCTACGAGAGCGGCAAGCGACCCTACCAATTCTGGAGTTTAGGAGACCCGGTCTCGACTCCTCGAGATGGCCTCCCACTGAACCCCAGAACCCGGTCACTTGTGCTCCCCTCCTTGGGTCATCCTAACGCGGAAAAGTAAATAATATACAACACTGGTGGAATCAACCTCAACCCGGAAGTGCCCCAAATAAAAGAATATTACATTACATTTGAATTTTACATGAATGAAAAGAAAACTCTCATCTCACATAAAAAAAACCCGGCCATTCAATCGCGACAATCCTGCACATCATATCTTAGCAACACATAATATCATATATCATCAATGTAAGTAAGTATGCGTACCCCGATTGTCGTTGATGTATAGAAATGAAACCGGCGATACGCGACATACTACACTTACGGTCACAGAAAAGAAAGTGTAAAACTACAACATTTGGAATCCACAATCACTTTAGACATCGTAAATCCAAAGTATCACATACTTCGAATTTCATGCCTAACTATATGAATTCCACATATTGTATCACATTTCAGATAAATAGACAGTATTAAACTTTCCGATCGAATAATCAAATACCCAAGATTTCCTAAATAGCTCAACACTTGAGCGGAGTTCAAAAATCCCGGAACATGTCACAGTAGCAGCGGTCCAACCGAAGAAGGGTCAAGCCAACGCCTCACATGTGGCACGCAGTACTACCCCAAACCATAAGATTTAGAGGCAGTTCAGACGGTCACATAATCGAGTTAAGGTTTGTGTTCTTCTAGAGGGTCCCCCACGTTACTTGCACGTATTTCCGAAAGATTTAAACTCGAGAAAAAATTCAACACTTGAAAAATTTTCGTGCCGGGAAAAAGTGAGTTAATGATATCCGTTCGAACTTTTTAATACTTTCAAAATTACCCGAAAATAGCACGAAATTGAATATTCCGATCGAATCAACGAATCCAAAATAATCCCCAGAACACTTGATCAGTCGAAAATACTGCATTTTTAACACGTCAATTTCCCTATCATTTGCACTCATCTAGAAGTGTTCGGTATTCATATTGCACATATTAGCAAAACATTTGTAAAATACCAGATTACATGTGTTATACTTTAAAACCGGCATTTTTAGGGAAATTGACTGTTTATCATGGCATCACATCATTCTTGTGGAGCGCAACACTTGTTTCGAAGTATGTGCAGGAAATTCCAGGAACCGAGCCAAAATTGTGAAATAATGCTGATAAAATACGCCAACTCAAAGGCTAGAGATCTGGCAGTGATCAAGGACTAATTACACAATTCAGCTCATCAGAAAATAACCCCAAAGTCAACAGAAGAATTACCAGAGAATTTGATGCAAAGTGGGCCTGAAAGGACCGCGGATCCACAGCCTAAACCCACTTGGCGCCGCAGATCCGCGGTTGATTAGTGACGTCAGCAGCAAAATTTTTCCTCATGTGCTTATTTCTATTGGCCAAGCTTCCAGAACACTGCAGAAACTCCATGTGGCTACATCTAGAAGGCTCGGCCTAACAAACCAATATCAGAAGCTCCCTCCAACTAACTATTTCTAGAAGCCTCTCTTTAACAAACTTTTGGAGGGAAATTCAAATTTTGAATTCTAGATCTAGGGTTATGAGGCTTATAAAAGGAGCCTAATCTAGGGTTAAAAGGTTGTTCATTAGTTGTTCTTCATCTCCCCCATTTCTAACACAAGTTGAGTGACACAACTTGTGCCTTAAACCCTAATCCAAAATCCAAGCCAAATTCAAGATCCCGAGTATCATTCAAGCAAGAAGCCTTCAACCTTTTAGGACCGGAGCCGATCTTCAATCGATCAAGTAATCCAAGCCGATCTGCGACTCAAGGAGACGAGCGAAGCCAAATCGACGATCGAGTTCTTCCTCTTGTAGTTCTTGAGCGATTTGTAGTGGAATTGTTGATAAATAAAAGGTGAAATTCTTTAATCTTGCTTTCTTTAAATTCTTGCATCATGATTCGATCTCAATTTGTGATTGTGGTTCTTGTTGTGATGTTTGAGTAAAACTCCGCTCGTAAAGGAGTCGAGACGATCAATAGAATGATGATATAACAAATCTTAAAACGATTCTTAAGTCCTACGAGTTTTGTAAACCCTAGCAAATTGAAGAATCGATGACCTAGTTTCGTTGCGATACTTTCTTGATTGTGATCGCTCGAAATTAGGGATCCACGATCGATTCTTGAATTTACTAGAGGCTAGAATGTGAATGATATCGACGAATGAACAAGGGATAAATGATGAAACCCTAGTTTCTCAAGAAATCCCTAATTCTCATTGATCATCATCGATCTAGTATCAATTCATCGATGGATAAGAATACGTAATCTCTAGATTTCATCTCATCTATAGATCCGATCGATTCCTACGAGCCTCACTTCGATTCTTGATATTTGGTTCGGAAATCATCAAATTCTCAATTCTTGATTTTAATGTTTTCTTAGATCTAGATTTTTCTAAATTCTTGAAATTCAATTTACAAATCATGAATTGTTTGTTTTCTTTTCTTTAAAGTTTCAACTCATCTAAATCGAAACACGAACGATTACACTTTCCCTGTGGACGATCCGCACTTACTAACCCGCTACATTCGACACCGTTATTGATTGCGGTCAAAATATTTTTGGTTGTGACTTCTATACAATTTTCATACTAAACAATCCGAAATCGTTTCAATCAAATGGCGCCGTTGCCGGGGATTGTGCGCTAATTGTTCGTATTTTGAAATTTGAGTTGAAAAGTTTATTCCATCTATATTTTTAGATCTAAATTCGTACAAACCCTAAACGTGTTGTTGTGATTTGTTGCGAGGAAATCTGGAATCTCTGGAGTGCGAGAAAAAAATTTCAGATCATTCCAGAGAGCTTAGAAGGTGAACAGGAGCTTGTGCAAAAATTACTGTGCAGTGATCCCAACAACAGAGAACCGCGCTTCCGCGGCATTAGTAAGCATCTGCGGTGGATCCGCCGCAGGTTGACTTCTTCACTGTTCCAAAATTGCAGGTATACTTCTAGACTTTCTTATCTCTCTCTCTATCTGCTCCAATTAACAATTTGCTGCAGGTTTCTTTGCAAATAAATCGCAGCGCCGCAAAAAGTAAAATAAATTGTGCGTGTTTTTGATTTTTGGTTGTTTGCATATCAATACGGAAATTAAGGGGCACGACCAAATCCAGATTATGTGGGGAGTTCATTATCCTTCCTAAGCCCCAAAAATCACAAATTTGTATCCGCATTACCCTCATTAACTAAAAAATATCTAGAGATGACTCTAAGGACCGTCGCGCTCATTTAGGACAAGAGAAGGCCGTGGGTAATTCATTGCTTATCCGCGTTTCTTTTGTGGTGTCTAAGGCAAGTGTGTCGAAGGCTAGTGGTTACTTAATTAGGCCCACTACTTACGTAGTGGAGAACCTCCCACTTACCTGGCAATTAGCTGGCCACAGGAGAGACAAAGAGGCAGTGGAGGATTTATCCTATGACTTGTCTTTTGGCAGTTAGGAGCGGTCTTGAGCTTTGACCTAGGTAACCACTAGATTTTAGGGTTGCTTGTTGCATTTGTTGTGATTTGCATCATTTTTTCAAAAATCCGTATATTTTTCAAAACAAACACCAATCGTATCATTTCCCCTAATTATAAGTCACGCTGCCACTTGTACTAACCCTTTTTAGTGCAAGATAAGCTAGACACGGGATTCTAGTGCCCGTTTAGTCCGCGTCCCCCGATCGACTCCGAAGTCGGTATTTCTACATTTACCTCCTCTTTACCCACCACCACACCCACATTGATGGATCCTTCTCCATCAAACTTCTTTACCACTACTCTACCGCCGTCCGTTGGTGCGCAGAATCCACCCCGCATCTCTCTCCAAGAGAGGTGCTATCCTACACGTGGTCCTCTTTCGACCTGTCTTTCCATTCCACCAGCCAACGGGGAAAATTTTGAAATTAAACCCCAATACATCAACCTTCTACCAAAATTTCACGGTCTCGAGTTTGAAGACGTATATGCCTTTATCACCAAATTTGAAAATGTATGCGCAATGATGGGTACCTCATAGCTTTCTATGGATGCTATGCGTCTACGTCTTCTCCCTTTCACCTTGTGCGATATAGCCGAGAAGTGGCTGTATAACACTACCGCACATTCCATTTCAAATTGGGAAGAATTCGTCAAAGAATTCCTTAAGAAATTCTATCCACATCATAAGACAGCTCGAGTCCGTAGCCAAATAAATCAATTCACCCAGCTTCCAAATGAACCATTTTCAAAATGTCTTGAACGCTTCAAGGATCTGTTAGTTCAATGTCCACATCACGGAATCCCTAGATGGGAACTGTGCAGAATCATTTATGAGGGCATTAATCCTAACACAAGACAGACCCTTGAATCTATGTGTTAAGGCAACTTCATGACCAAAGATGATGGGGAAGCCTGGAAATTCCTAGAAGATTTCGCTGAAAAATCTTTACAGTAGGAAGGTGTGAGTCAATCGTCTAGGGATGGCAATGATATTTCCATAGGAGTAAGAGCTGAAATTTCAGCTTTACATAAGAAATTCGACGCTATGGAAAACAAATTTTTAGCCGCCGCCCTAAATCAAATGTCACTCTCCAAAACTGTATGTGGATGCTGTTCTGATCCTTCTCATTTGACGGAAGAATTTCCACGAAATTCTCCGTTTCAAGGTCATGAGCATACCAATGCCGCATTTCAAAGACCTAGGAACGATCCATATTCTTCCACATATAATAAGGGTTGGAGGAATCACCCTAACTTTGCTTGGAACCAATCACAATCTCAAAACACGGTTCCAACCCAAAACAATTTCCAAAGGGTCCCTCCACCACAACAGCAACCACTTCAATTGGGTCAGCACCCCTTCCAATCACAAAACTTCCAAAATCCGGCCAACACTTTTTCCCCACATGAAAACTCTTTGTAATTGACCGGTACAGATAATACCTCTGTACTAGCACAAACCTTGGATACTTTCATGAAACAATCCATCCAAAGGACGGCAAGTTTGCAATCTTCCGTCGAGAATGTGATGAAGATCATTGTCTCTCAAAATGAGAATATCAAATCGATGGAAACACAAATTGCAAAACTAGAAAGAGAAACTTCCAGCTTAACCTTTACCCAATCCTGGCTATTCACATCATGTGAATGCAATCACGTTGAGATCTGGAAGAGTGCTTGACAATCACGTTGGGGAAGAGATTGATGACACTGAAAAATCTATCGATGATACCCCGGCTGAGACCTTTCCTTCCACTTCTACTTCTAATTCTGACCCCAATTCTTCTACCCCACTACCTTCATGCGAGCCTATTCTTCGTTTCACACAAGGCTCGCCACCTCAGCCCACCTCTTCTAGTTCTCCACGGATGATCCCTACTTCTATTCTAGGATCGGGTCCACACACACTTCCTTCTCCTATGATGGACCCAGTCCTTATTGCTAAAGCACCTTATCCTAATCGGTTAAGGGCTAACAAATCGATTCCACATATGGAGAAGATTAAGGACATGTTTAAGCAAGTTAACATCAACATCCCTCTCCAAGATGCTATCCAACAAATTCTGTCCTATGCGAAAACTCTTAAGAACTTGTGCACTAGGAACAGGAAGACTCAAGTGCCCAAGAAGATATTCATGGCAAAGACTGTAGACACGGCTTTCCCCCAACAAGTACCACGGAAACGTAAGGACCCTGGCTGTCCTACTATTTCTATTTCTATTGGGGAAAAACACATCAACCATGCTCTACTAGACATTGGCGCTAGTGTTAACTTGCTTCCATATTCGGTTTACGAGCAACTAGGTATCAGAGTGTTAAAGCCCTCGAGCATAACTCTCCAGATGGCTGACCGATCAATCACCAAACCTAGGGGTGAACTGGAGGATGTGTTAATAAAAATCGGGGAATTTTTATTCCATGTGGACTTTATTGTAATTGATACACAGCCTGTAGCGAACCCACGGAATCAAATTCCAGTGATTTTAGATCGCCCATTTTGGCCACTTCCAACGCTATCATCAACTGTCGTAATGGTTCAATGACCCTATCTTTCGGGAATAGGTCAATAGAGCTGAACATTTACAAGTTGGGAAGTGTACCCTCCGAACATACTGCTCAGGTCTGTTCTGTCGACTTAATGGATGTCGATAGCAGCAAATTTGATGATCCTCATGATACCGATCTTGACTCTTTTCATACGTTGTTGTTTGACCCAACTATGTATCATACACATACGGACTCTTCCACCGAGTTGTGCGGGTCAACAACTAACACTGATTATGAACCATTTTTAGAGTCTGAAGATCACCCCGCACTTTGTGATCGGGGTATAGATGGAACTTTTGAGGAGATCTTCGCTGATGAACTCACATTTTTGAATGACACGAGTGTTGAGATGAATCATCTCCCAATCAATGAAATTGAACCTCCACCCCTTCTTCTGACTTGTAAAAAGAATGCGAGTAATCCATTGCATACACTGCATCGTCTCTCCAAAATGAGACGCACACACATTCTACTCCACCACTTACCTTTTCCCCACTTCTTCTTCCACCAACCAGAGCGCTGCATTGATAAAATTTTTGAATGGTTGGTGTTGACCTTCGGTCTTTGCAAAGCTTGGCAACGACCAATGATTCTTGACCCCCTCATGTGATTTTCAAAGATTAACATGGCTTAATTCAAGTTTGAGGGGGGGGGTATAATCTGGCTCTTGAAAAGAAATTTTTTACATAAATTGATGAGCCAAGAATAAGTTTGGCGGAGGATCTGCACTTAAATATTTTGCCCCCATTAATAAATTTCCTCCCAAGCTTACAGGTTTTCGAGATTTAGCGGATGGCAACAGTGAGGACACTGTTGAAAACAAGTTTGGGGGAGGTTTGTGCTTATTTTCCCATCATTTGCATCATACTTCGCATAAGCACAAAACATTTTTGAAAACCTATAAAATTTTCAAAATTTTCAAAATATAAAAATATTTTTGTACATAAATAAGATAATAAAAGATTAGATAGTGAAAAATTACATCCAAAAGATTAGAAAAAATTAAGAAAACCAAGAAAATTAGAAGTTTTCTTAAACGAACTAGTAATAAGTAGTTATGAGCCGTTGTCCCAAGGGTTAGTAAGATGAAAGAAGTCACTAATCTGCGGATAAAAATAAGTCTGAAAATTGTTTCTATTCTGGAAGCCAAACATTTTGAACGTTGATACCCTGCTATTCGCACTTACACACGTCTTGAAACTCGGGATAGTAGAGGATACCTTGAAATGCTCTTGTCTAAAAGCCAAAGTATGAAATAAAAAAAGATGAAGAAAATATAAAACGGTGCAGAAAAATGGACACTGGTTTTGTTATCGCCAAGGCAGTAATAAAAAAATATAGCAAGGGCGCCACTTCACCTAGTGCCCTAAGGCCAACTGGTCCGGGAGTCACTGCTAAGCCTTAGGTGGTGCAAGAAGAGGAAAAACACCAAATAAGCAAGCACATGAGTAATCGATTGGTTAGTACCTCAAGAAGTATTAACGGTCACATGAAAGTGTGTGAGCAATCCTAAATATTCATTAATTAAAAAGTACTGAGGTGGATGGAAAAGAGTATGATAGCTTGAATTGAATTCTCCGGGTGTAGGGATGTTTATTACACACACGTAGGGTGATATGATCGATGTTTGGAAGAAAGATAGGAATGAAGAATAAGACGATGTTTTATTGAGGGATGATGTGATTTCTAACATCTTTTCATGACTATTAAGATAGGGCTCATGACAACCGAAAGCTAGCTTAGTTGGAAACCCTAATTTTCAAAGCTTTTCTTTTACAACTCTTTTCTTGAAATGTAATATTCATGATCTTCCTTTTATTATTGGATTTTGTGGGAGCAATCCGCTGAAAACCCTCAGGAGACAACACTCCTTCTAGGGACACCTAGAGGTTTAAAGGCTTGTTGCACGTGCTCAGTGCAATCGTGTTTCCTACGAAAGTATGCTAGTTAGTTTTTCTCTTTCTTTATTTTTTCCTTCTCTTTTGAATAAAACAGTTCGCTCGAGACGACCGAAAATAAGTTTGGGGGAATTTGATCAGTCGAAAATACTGCATTTTTAACACGTCAATTTCCTTATCATTTGCACTCATCTAGAAGTGTTCGGTATTCATATTGCACATAATAGAAAAACATCTGTAAAATACCAGATTACATGTGTTATACTCTAAAACCGGCATTTTTAGGGAAATTGACTGTTTATCATGGCATCGCATCATTCTTATGGAGCGCAACACTTGTTTCGAAGTCTGTGCAGGAAATTCCAGGAACTGAGCCAAAATTATGAAAATAATGCTGATAAAATACGCCAACTCAAAGGCTAGAGATCTGGCAGTGATCAAGAACTAATTACACAATTCAGCACATCAGAAAATAACCCCAAAGTCCACAGAAGAATTACCAGAAAATTTGATGCAAAGTGGGCCTGAAAGGACCGCGGATCCGTGGCCCAAACCCACTTGGCGCCGCGGATCCGCGGTGGATTAGTGACGTCAGCAGCAAAGATTTTCCTCATGTGCTTATTTCTATTGGCCAAGCTTCCAGAACACTGCAGAAACTCCGCATGGCTTCATCTAGAAGGCTCGGCCTAACAAACCAATATTAGAAGCTCCCTCCAATGTTAGTACAGTTTTTGTATTTTTATGTACATTTGATATTGCGGGGCGAGCGTCCGACATGTGGACTGCCGTTACTGCCTGTTTGTATATTATTCTTTTGGGACGCGACCGGGCTGAGGTCGATATACCCGTTGTATGTATATTTTACTTTCTGTACTAGGATTACCCCGCGGTGGGGTGCACGGGTAGCAGGGTTGTAGAGGGCAATGGGCCCGCATCTCATGGCTTTGAGACGGAGGGGGCTTCACTCTAGAATTGGCGGGCTATTCGCCGCACTCGTAGGGGGTACAGGTTGACCCAAGGAGGGGTGCCCAAGTTACCGGATTCTGTGAAGTACTGGGTGGTCCATTCACGTTACTGAAGGGGGCTGCCTGGCTTCAGGTTTTGGCGGGTAACTTGACACGCCCGTAGGGGTCTAGGATTTCATTATACAGTCTATCCACACGACCAGGGGAACGTCGGGTTTCAGTGGCGGCTCTATGAAACCCGGGGATCCCAGATATCTGTATTGTTCTGTGATGCTTATTACATTTCTTTGATGTTGCATTTTATCACGCCTTGAGCGAATATTATATATTGATATATATACTAGTAGATGTTGTATATGTTTTGCATCCGCGCTAGTCCAGTCCCCGCTCTGTCGTTAGTTAAGTAACCTAACGGGTAATGATGGGACCCAGTGGCGAATGCGGATGGCATATACGTATATCATTATTTTCGTTCTTTATTGGTGTGGTCAATTGATGGGACTGCTTTGATTTGGATCAATGCAAGCTAAACAAACCTATTCTGATGTTGTTGAAACATTTATCAAAAAGCTGTTATTGCAAGGACGTTCTCTTTTGTTTTGCACAGTGGTATTCAGTTGAAATATCCTGCACCTCAGTCGATGAGGCAAGGGCCGAGAACCCTTCACCGGGTGTGACCCCTTGGACAGAAGTTTGCGTCGGGATAATAACTTCACTATAGCCGATTGCCTTTTGCTTTGCATCATGGTATTCAGTTGGAATATCCTGCACCTCATTCTACGGGGTAAGAGCCGAGATCCCATCATCGGGAGTGACCTCTTTAGCAAAGATTTTCGCCACTATATTTTTATAAAGCTATCCAGTTCCATCAACGATATCAAGTTCATTACGTTAAAGGTTTTCTCCAGAAACCATTCGTAGCCCTCCATCATTTAAGTTAAATATTCGGTAGTATTCAAGCTATGTATTTTGACCTCACGCCAAGGCATAGTGATTGGTAGCTGCCGGATATTTATCTGTTGCATAGATAGAATGCGTTGGTTTGAGACAGTCGTACTGCCATTTTAGCCTACGTCAAGGGTAGGTACGGGTGGGTTCAAATTAACCTAGATAATTATGGGTAGAACTTGACACGTGACTTATGACATTTTGACCTCACGCCAAGGTCATAAGAGTAGGGGGCAAAAATCACATCAGGTGTTTCTAAAGAAATTGAAACTTGCCAGATCTGCGCATACCTTCTGGAGTGTGATAACATGAGCGGATTCCGTCACGTTATCATGCGATGATAGATGGATCCCGATTCCCACAAATGAGTTGGTTTACTCCTCGGGTGATCCCGACTAATTCTTCTTTCAGGTTTGGAGGAGAATTTGACGGTACAGTGGGAGGTTTCCTGATCAGATAAATTGATAACCATTCTGATCTAGGTTAGAGTGCACGCTGAGTGTTTCTTTTCTCTCTCTCTTTGGCAGCGACCGCGACCATGACCCGACCCTAGACTATGACTCAGTGACCAAGTTGACAGAACCTTCTTAAACACTGGCTTTTGGATTGTCAGGGTTGCAAACCTCATTGCCACTCCTACTTTTACCCTTTTCTCCAGGACACCCCGTATTACTACGAACGTCCACTTCCATTGGATAAAACCATCGTATGGTTATATACGAACTCGAAGGAATTTATTCGAGTATGGTTTCCGGTTCTGGAGAAAACGAATAGGACCATTCAGTTGTCTTTTCCTTTTACCTTCTCTCAGGTTACGAGTACTCCTTGGTTTAGGAGATAGTACACCTATTACGCAAATTGGATAGTCTTCTTCCAAATCTTAGGCTGGTGCCGAACGGTAGGGAATGAAGAAAACCAATTAGCCTAAACGGTGTACAGAAGGTATTGAGTTAAGACAAATAAACGGATTAGAAGGAGGGCAAAGTAAATTGCGACTGCTATTCACGACCAAACCAAGTATTTCATTACCACTCCCACTTCACCTTTGTATTTCTCCAGGACACTCCGTATCACTACGAAGATCCACAGTTATTTGGATGCTCCATCGTATGGTTATATACGAACTCGAAAGGAACTCGTTCCAGTTCGGGGATGGATTCTTGTTCACGAGAAATAAGAATAAGGTTTATTCAGTTGTCTTTTATCTTCACCTTCTCTCGCATTGCTAGTGCTCCTAGGATTAGGACAGTACACCCATTATGCTTATTGGATAGTTTTCTTCCAATCCATAGGCTGGTGCCGAGCGGTATGGAAGGAAGAAAACCATTTGGCCTAAAGAGGTGTACAGAAGGTAATGACTAAAGACATATGAAGGGATGTGAAGAGATGGTATAGAAATATACGGTTAAATTTATGAATCTGATAATGGAAAAGGCATTACTAGGAATACCAGGATACCTTATTGATTCGAATGAGTTGTGTTTTGTAGTTAACCGCAATCAGAACGGTGTCGCGTGTAGCTAGACCGAGGTGAGTACGGGTTGTCCTCAGGGAAACGTGGAACCTTTTACTCTTACTTTAGATGTGTTGAAAGAGAGGAGGAAATAAGAATTTTTATGAAAAGTTTCTAGATCTACGTTAAGCAAGAATGCAAAAATATAGATCTAGATTATTTTAGAGATTTAGATAATATAATAAGAAGGCTTGTAGGGTTCGTTAGGATTTAGTAGTCATGGACGATTAATTAAAACTTACCCTTTTTATCCATTAATAGATTTAGAACTAGAACGACGGTGATGCGTGTAGATTAGGGTTTTTGGAGGGAAAAGGAATCCCACTCTTAACCCTTATCTCGACACGGAACTCCGTTCATATCTAGCCTTTACCAAAATAATCATTAATCTAATCTCTAATCGCGATCGGAACTAGCAAAGAATTGCTAGCGCGCCCGATTAGGATGTTAATGATTCTTTTGATAAATTTCCTAAACTTTATAGGACTTAAAAAGGGTTTAATTATTTTCATCGTCCATTAGCCTACCCTAATCCTGCGAACCCTAACAAGCGGAGAATTACTCGCGCATGTTGGGAGAAGAAGATGAACAGACAGAGAGGGAAAACATAATGTAAAATGCAAAAGAATTAAATAAAACAACTACCTTTATTAATCAACTTGAACAATCTACACTTTGATTCCTTAGAAAATGATTACAAAGACTAGTTTGCTTCTCGATCTCTTTCAAGGAGGTAGACGGACAGTTGATGATCAGCCTGGATGCGTGAGTGTCTGGGGCTTCGTGATCGCGTCGGCTTGATAACTTTTCCAAGAGGCTCTCGGTGCCCTTTTATAGTGCAAAGCCAGAATCTTCTTGTTGAAAACTTGGTAAAATTCTTCATAGATTCATGCCAAGAAATCTCATGCTCTAACTCCCTAGAATTGCGGCGGATCCACGGCCCAAGGGCGGTTTGGCCGCGGATCCGCGCTCAAAGGTTGAGATCTCTCGACTGAAATTTTTGGGCTTGCATCTTGTGATATGTGGCAATCCTAGGCACCTTCAGAATTCAAAAATCTTTTCTCGGTTGCTTCCAGACTTGGTCTCCAAGTTTTGCTTCTTAATTTGGCAAGTTTTCTTCAACAACTTGATTTGTTTGATAAATTCTGCAAAACAACTTGGAAAATTCTGCACAATAATCTCAAATAATATTTAGTAGGCTTATTTCTACTAGGATTTGGTCAATGAATTTATTTGCATACATTTTCCTACCAAATGCTAATTAAAATATATTAACACATGGAAAATAATGTTTTTACACATAAACCCACATATGTATACTATATTATAATAAAGTCCTTTTTTAATATGAAAATGGTAGGAAAAATGTAACACAAATGTGCAGTTTTATCAACTGAATAATACCCCATCAAAACATTTCAATGTTTCAGTTTCACTGTGTATTGTTAAAAGAAAACTGATTTCCCAATTAGACACTTGCTCCAGGGTATGTATTTACCAGGTATGATTCTCACATCTGTATGGTTTTACAGATGATGAGTGGGAGTAACTTATTGGGAATTAGGTGATCATCCTCATTATATCGGAATTCGTTGTAATTGGTGATATTTGAGGAAATCGCTTGGGTTGTTTGCCGGACGGCAAATATTTGGTTTTGAATATCCGCTGTTATGCACCAATTTCAAATTGATATATCTGTACGTCTATTTTTATAGAGTGAGATATACCTTTTTGAAATTATTTCTATGACATTTACCTACATCAGTGGATGGTTAGGTAAGGAGCATTAAACAGCGGTGTAATTCTTCTTAACCATAAGTACAGTTTTCAACCTACGACACACAGGGATTGAATTATTCAACTCAGGGGACTTATACAGAGTATTGTATATTGTCCAGTGTCCATTAGGACAGAGGGGTTGGTCCTCGTACTATATTCGGTTTACTTATGACTTCTCTAGCTTTTAGACAAGTGTTTCGTAGAAACGTAAGGTCCGAATTTTGAGAAGTTATAGGTATAAGAATAAAGTAGAGAACCAGGTGTTGCAAGTATCAGGATTCTTCAAGGTGATCGAAGATGTAGATACTTGTGTATGGTATTCAGTTGATGGTAATGATTAAGAGAACTTGCTTCCCTTTCAGGTTATTCATATCTGGATGCATTCCTAAGTTGAGTAGCGCTGATCGGCCTCCTTCAATTTAGTTGACATGCACTGGAGACAGTTGCATGAATTTGAATCTGGTTTCAATTAAATTAGTGCCTCTGTTTCTGTATTGGATACAGAACAGTTCATATGTTAACATTGATAAGGTACGGGGAGTTGTCCGGCTTATGCTTAAAACCAGACTCTGGATAACACAAGGCATGTTTCTGTAATGGCTGTTTGTGGGTTGACCCAGCCTATGACGAGGGTTGACTTTCTACCATCTGGAAGATCAATGGTGATATTGTTCTAGACTCGCCACAGTTTTAAGTAAAATGGATTTTTTCAGAAAACAGAAGTGGGAGTATGGTATAACTGGAAGTGATTCCAGAACCGCAAACGATTACTAAAAATTTGATAAGAACCTAAAGATTCAATCTGATTGACATTCTATTGGCCACTACGCAGATTTGGTGGGTAACCTCAGGCACCCGAGAGGTACTCCGGTAGCCTTAAGGACGGTGGCAGAGAGGTTCTTGTTTACCCAGACTTTCCATTACTGTTGTTCCAGACTGTGAGACCCGGCAGGAGGATGAGTATAGCATCGTTCTAAACTAGCTTTAAAAGTCTACGTTTATATGACTCTGCCAGAAGGTTGTCGTAGTTAGTGGGAGCAGCGGAAGCATAATGGACAAGTGGGTTATGTCTATTTATAGACTAAAGCAGATGTAGCGGAGATAGATCATCTATTTCTGATATGACAGTTATCGGTTTGAATTCATCAGAATAGGGGATGGATCTGTTAAGAAGGTAGTAGGGTGTAATGTCCTGGTATTTGGATGACATACACAGAGTAGGAAGTGATATTCCTATACTACGATCGGTTATACTTTGGTTGTCACACAGTGGTTTCTCCACATAGGAATTAGGTATTATATCAGACATTCTGGTTACTAGATCTATGGTTTTAGATCTAGATTTGGGTAGTTTCCCAATCTGGGTACTTAGACAGCATTCTAAAGGTGTTTTAGAATGGACGACTCCTGGCACGGTAGTGTACCTGCAAGTGATGGAGTCACCCTCTCTAAAGGTGTCTTACATACTAAAGTAGAGAGGGATGTGCATGATTGGCAGATCACTTGCTTAGGCAATTGAGTCAATCATGAGATGTCAAGTACCACACCAGATGTTGTTTTTGCAGTAGGTACAATAAGTTGATATTGATCCTGTCCTGGAGAAACATTCGGAAGCAGTTTTAGAACATAAGTAGATGTTCTAGGGATATGATAACATCAGCCTCATTCAGGAGATGGTTATCATTCCAGGCTTCCAAGGTGACCTGGACGGCAGAGTGACTGTCAGAGTTATATTTTTCCCTCTGACGAGGGGCAGTACTATGGACAGGTGGTCTAGGAGGATACTGTGGGAGGCATGGCACGGGATACTGATTAAGTTCAGTCGACGATACAGTCTAAGAAGTTTGGATTTAGAGTTCATTTATGAACTGCGTCCCATCAGATATCCATACATATTCTAAGAAAGGTATTGCTCATTTTGAGAGATGGATTTCTCCGCGAACTTGAGATAAAAAGAGACATAGAAAGAAACATCAAGGCGGATCCACTCACTGAAGCTATTCTTCGAACACATTAGTTTCGCAAACTGGTTTTGTGAGACTGATTAGTAGAGGAGTTGGGTGTTCGGTAACACACGGGCTGTGAGTATGCGACATCGCAATAATTAGCCTTGAGTGCAAGTGGGAGATTGTTGGAGATAGTTCCCTCAGAGTTAATTATTAGATCACAGGCACGTGATTGAAATGATTGATGGAGGATCTATGCCGGTAGGACAGTCTTACTCAAGAAGATAGTATGCTATCTGGTTTACCTTTATCATCTTGTACTGCTTCAGGTGACCTCACAGGTCACTATCACACGTTGATAGAGCCCTTAGGATTCTTGCTTGACGACCAGCAGTATGATGGCGATCATATACGTGGGAGCTGGGGTCTATAAGCATATCCTTAAAAGGTCCCTAGTCGTAGGAATTTCGAGACAGGGCATCGATACTCCAGAGTAGACTAGTGTATACAGTCGAGATCCCGACGAGGGGCGGTGGTCAGTCTCACAAGCCACCGGTGTCAGTTGGTTCACCTAAGATGTATACAGGTGCTCATTATGTTATGAGTACACCGGACAGGACTCGCCGGGAACATGCTAGTTGGTCTTATACCGACGTAAGATAGCAGTTCCCTGGTGGCATGTGTACAGGTTAGTTCATCGACCTGAGAACGTCATTTGTCTCGTGTGAGTTCCCACTTTACTTTGATTACTACCCTACCACGCTCAAAGGAGACGTGCAAACAGGTTTTAGTTGGGTACAGTCCCGAGCCACCTGGAGGCAGTGAGCGGATCTGCAAGGGTTCGTCTCTCCCGGTATTGGGGGTGAGGTCGCGCTGTTTCTAGAAGAGCCATTACTTGAAGTCCTTGGCCAAGGCAGAAGATTTACTGGTAGGTATTCTAGTAATATCTCAGGGTGTTCTGGGCTACACTCCGACACGACTTGTACCGCTTTTGGGGGTCTGACTTTTACCAACCCCCTAGGCCTGCCATGCGATACTCATAGACGAACGGACCGGACTGTACGGATATTATCACTGACAGGCTCAGTCGGGTGTCAGGATTAGTTCGCTCATCGACGTCCCTTTTGGTCAATACCTGGTAGCAGGTTACGTATGGCTAATACCTCTGACTTGCTAGTGGTTAAATCCACAGCCAAAGTGTTGACGAGTCTTTAGAGTCCCCCATAGACCGTTTCTCAAGTTTCGAACGAAACGCTGTAGAGGCCGTATGGAGATATGGCAGGGTTCGATCATATACGTGCGGTATTGCACGGATCATGATCGGATGGATAATACTAGCGGGCTTTGTTTTAAGCCGGATCCTAGTATTGTACAGTGTAGATTTTGTCTCATTGCATTTGTATTCGGTCGGAATACAAATGCGGGTATGTATATACAGTCGTGGGGTTTTCCTGTAATTTATTACGGGATCAGTTTTATGAAGTTTCCAGTTTGCTTTCCGTTTCGGCCATTTTCCTTTGTTTCCTTTGTTTGGCTGAAATTTGGTGGAGGGGGTTATTTGCATTTGTGCAATTAACAATTGAGAAGACTTTTGCATCATGATGGTTTCATGATGGTGCACCATCCATTGACTTCATTTGACTTCATCATGGCTTGACTTTTGTGATGACATGGGTTTGATGATGGGTTTATGAGTGTTGGACTTGGTTTGTGATCATGATTCATCATGATAACCATTTCTCTTTCATGCATTATTTTTTGGGGCTCCCTCATTCATACTCTCCATTCTCTCATTGCTCATGGGGAGGCCGGCCACATTTCATGGGGGCTGTCCAAAATTTTTCAAGGGGATTTTTGGTCTTTTTGGCTTTGCAAAAATCCTATAGCTCCATTTCAAAAAGTTCATCTCATTCCTCCACCAATACATGGCAACTTCAACCCCAATAGAGACATAGCTTTCTACACTTCATCTACAGTATTCTTGGGCACGTCGACTCGCCAACTTCATGCTCGAGTTGCCTCGGTCCAGAGGTGGGATCCCGTAAATGAACCCGGCGATGTGGTGCCCTTCCGACGAGGAGATGAAGACCGGAGATTCCGCGGGGAGATCGGGACGACGACGAGAAGACCGAAGGACACGGATCGCTCGGTATATCTCTCTACCTCTTCTCTAGTTAGCTAGGAGTAGGTTAATGGCCCAATCCGGGTTTTATAGTGCGCGGTGGTGCCGGTTTAAAGTATAAAGAAAAGTATCGTTTCCGCATTTTGGCCTCGTTCTGACGGCCGGGCCCCCGCCGTGCACTTACACTTTTGGCCGCGGTTCCGCCGCCATTCTGTGGCTTCATCTCACCAAATTTCTTCAGGTGGTCTCTGACTTGGAAATGGCGTATCTGGTAATTTTATTTCTGGCCCAGATTATTTTGAGTACTCGGTATTGTGCTTAGGGCCCACTTCGGGAAATTTTTTCGATCGAAAATTTAAATATGTTGCTTCACAGTATTTACATGATATCTGCGACCGTGAATGTCATTTGATCGGTAAATCCTGTCTAATTGCTATAGCCCTTTTAGACGGATTTGCGAACGTGATGTTGGAGATAGTGCCCTCAGAGTCAATTATTGGATCACAGGCACGTGATTGTAATGATTGAGGGAGGACCTATCCCGATAGGACAATCTTACTCGAGATGATAGTATGCTATCTGGTTTACCTTTATCATCGTGTACTGCTTTAGGTGACCTTATAGGTCGCTATTACATGTTGGTAGAGCCCCTAGGATTCTTGCTTGACCACCAACAGTATGAGGGCGATCATATACGAGGGAGCTGGCAGTCTATAAGCATATCCTTAAATGGTCCCTAGTCATGAGAGTTTCGAGGCAGGGCATCGATACTCCAGAGTAGACTAGTGTATACAGTCGAGACCCCGACGAGGGGCGGTGGCCGGTCTCACAAGCCACTGGTGTTAGTTGGATCACCTAAGATGTATACAGGTGCTCATTGGGTTATGAGTACACCGGACAGGACTCGCCGGGAACATGCTAGTTGGTCATATACCAGACGTCAGATGGCAGTTCCCTGGTGACATGTGTACAGGTTAGTTCATCGACCTGGGGATCGTCATTTGTCTTATGTGAGTTCCCACTATACTTTGATTACTACCCTACCACGGCTCAAAGGAGTCGTGCAAATAGGTTTTAGTTGGGTACAGTCCCGAGCCACATGGAGGCAGTGAGCGTATCTTCAGGGGTTCGTCTCTCCCGGTATTGGGGGTGAGGTCGCGCTGTGTCTAGGAGAGCCATTACACGAAGCCCTCGGCCGAGGCAAGGAGATTTACTGGTAGGTATTCCAGTAGTATCTCAGGGTGTTCTGGGCTACACTCCGACACGACTTGTACCGCTTTTGGGGGTCTGACTTTTACCAACCCCCTAGGCCCGCCATGCGATGCTCATAGACGAACGGACCGGACTGTACGGATATTGTCACTGACAGGCTCAGTAGGGATGTCAGGCTGAGTTCGCTCACAGACTTCCCTTTTAGTCAATACCTGGAAACCCGTTACGTATTGGCTTATACCTCTGACGTGCTAGTGGTTAAATCCACAACCAAGGTGTTGACGAGTCTTTAGAGTCCCCCACATTCAGTTACTCAGCTTTCGGGTGAAAAGCGGTAGAGGCCGTATGGAGATATGGCAAGGTCCGATCAGATACGTGCGGTATTGCACGGATCATGATCGGACGGTTTTTACTAGAGGCCGTATGGATATATGGCAGGGTTCGATCAGATATGTGCGGTATTGCACGGATCAGGATCGGACGGATATTACTAGCCGGCTTTGGTTTATGCCGGATCCTAGTATAGTACAGTGTAGATTTTTTGTCTCATTGCATTTGTATTTCGGTCGGAATACAAATGTGGGTGTGTATGCACAGTATCGGGGTTTTCCTGTAATTTATTACGGGACCAGTTTTCTGGAGTTGCCAGTTTGCTTTCCGTTTCGGCCGATTTCCTTTGTATCGTTCATTGGCCGACGATTGGTGGAGGAGGGCTTATTTGCATTGTTGCAAATAGGCATTTGTGGAGGGTGTTCTTTGCATATAATTATATCATGATGGTTGCATGATGGAGCCCCATCCCTTGACCTTTCTTGAGTTCATGATTGCTTGACTTTGTGAGGTGATGATGGTGGTGTTGGAGTGTTGGTTTATTGCTATCATGGTTGTTGGTTGAGTATTGGAATTGTTGTGATGATGATTCTTTGCATGATAGCCTTCTCTCTCTCCATTGGATTATTGAATGGCTCTCTCTTTCTTTTGATGCACTCTCCATTCTCAACCTCTCCCTCATCTCTTGTGGCCGGCCATGCTCCTTTGGGGCTGCCCATTTTTATGGTGTGGGATTGGTTGTTCTTTTGATGCTTCAAAAATCCCCAAGTCCCTCTACATAGTTCTTGCATCATCCCTCCACCAAAATGGCACCTCCATAAACCCCAAATGAGACACAAGCCTCTACACTACATTCTACAGCAAACCTTGGGCACGTCGACTAGCCAGCTTCATGCCCGAGTTGCCTCGGCATTGAGGTGGGAGCTCGTAAAAGATGTAGGCGATGTGGTGCACTTCCGGCGACAAGGTGAAGACAGGACATTCCGCGGGAGATCGGGACGACAACGAGAAGACCGGAGGACTCGGATCAGTCGGTATATCTCTCTTCCCCATCTTGTAGTTAGCTAGGACTAGTTAATGGTTCGATCCGGGTTTTAGTGCACGGTGGTGCCAGTTCATGAAAAATTTAAGTATATCACCGCTTCTGCATTTTGGCCTCGGGATGGAGGCCGGGGCGCCGCCGTGCACTTACATTGGTATTAGAGCCTCGCCATTAACATAGTCTAGCTTTGTTTAATGTGTTTACATTTCCGATCGACCAAAATTCCAAAATCCGCGTTTTTGTTCACATCAGTTTTCTGTTGAAATTTTTTGGAGCCGAAAATTTTTTCAGGTTGCAGAAAAGTGATGTACTAGAAGAAACAAGAGTTCTGTGAAAAATCGATGCACTAACTCCACTATAGGAGCGCGGAACCGCGGCCAAACACCCCTTTGGGCCGCGGTTCCGCCGCACTATTTTGGTGTCGCTGCATTAAATTTCTGCAGTATCTTTTTGGGCTGATTTTAGGGGTTTTGGAATATTAATATTGGGCCCAGAATTTCTTGATGTGCTACAGTAGTACTTTGGGGCCCACTTGTTAAAATTTGATCGATCGGATATTTTAAACACATTATTTCACAGTATTTACATTATATCTGTGACCGTGAATGTCACTCGATCGGTAAATCCCATCTAACTGCTATAGCCCGGTTAGACGGATTTGCGAAGGTGACTTTCACGTTGATGTTCTGTGATTTTGCTGTGATGTTGCGGATCGGTCGTGGAGGATAGCCTGGTTGCAATGCTAGTACAGTTTTGTTGTATTATGTACATTTGAGTTTGCGGGGCAAGCGTCCGACATGTGGACTGCCGTCACTGCCTGTTTGTATTATTATTTTGGGGCACGGCCAGGTTGCGGTCGATGTACCCGTTGTATGTATATTTTACTTTCTGTACTAGGATTACCCCGCGGAGGGGTGCACGGATAGCCGGGTTCTGGAGGGCAACAAGCCCGCATCTTATGGCATTGGGACGGAGGGGGCTTCACTCTAGGATTGGCGGGCTATTCGCCGCACTCGTAGGGGGTACAGGTTGACCCAGGAGGGGTGCCCAAGTTACCTGATTCCGTGAAGTGCTGGGTGGTCCATTCACGGTGCTGAAGGGGGCTGCCTCGCTTCAGGTTTTGGCGGGTGACTTGCCGCGCCCGTAGGGGTCTAGGATTTCATTGCAAAGGCTATCCACACGACCAGGGGAACGTCGGGTTTCAGTAGTGGCTCTGTGAAACCCGGGGATCCCAGATATCTGTATTGTTTCTGTGATGCTGTACATTTCTGTGATGTTGTATTTTATCACGCCTTGAGCGAATATAATATATTGGTATATATATTAGTAGATGTTGTATATGTTTTACATCTGCGCTAGTCCAGTCCCCGCTCTATCGTTAGTTAGCTAACCTAACGGGTAATGACGGGACCCAGTGGCGAATGCGGATGGCATATACATACATCAGTATATTTTCGTTCTTTGTGGTGTGATCAATTGATGGGACTGCGTTGATTCGGATCAATGCAAGTTAAAAACAAACCTAATCTGATGTTGTTGGAACACTTTTCAAAAAGCTGTTATTGCAAGAACGTTCTCTTTTGTTTTGCATCGTGGTATTCAGTTGGAATATCCTGCTCCTCAGTCGACGAGGCAAGGGCCGAGATCCCTTCACCGGGAGTGACCCCTTGGACAAAAAGTTTGCGTCAGGGCATTAACTTCACTATAGCCGATTACTTTTGCTTTGCACCGTGGTATTCAGTTGGCATATCCTGCACCTCATTCTACGGGGAAAGAGCCGAGATCCCTTCACCGGGAGTGACCTCTTTAGCAAAGGTTTTCGTCACTATATTTTTAAAAAAAAGCTATCCGTTCCTTCGACGATATCAAGTTCTTTACGTTAAAGGTTTTCGCCAGAAACCATTCGTAGCCCTCCGTCGTTTCATATGGGTAGTCAATAGTATTCAAGCTGTGTTTGTTGGCCAAAGTCAATGCACAGTGTTTGGTACCTGTTGGTTATTCATATGCAGCATAGATAGATGCGTTGGTTTGGAACAGTCGTACTGCCTTGTTGGCCAAAGTCAAGGGTAGGTACGGGTGGATTCAAATCAACCTGGAGAATGACGGGTAGAACTTGACATGTGACTTATGATTTGTTGGCCAAAGTCAAGGTCATAAGAGCATGGGGCAAAAATCACATCGGGAGTTTCAAAAGAACTGAAACTTGCCAGATATGCGCATACCATTTGGAGTGTGATGATGTGAGTGGATTCCGTCACGTTATCATGCGATGATAGTTGGATCCCGATTCCCACTGATGAGTTGGTTTACTCCTCGGGTGACCCCGACTAATTCTTCTTTCAGGTTTGGAGGAGAATTTGAGGTACAGTGGGAGGTTTCCAGATTAGATAAATTGGTAACCATTCTGATCTAGGTTAGAGTGCACGCTGAGTGTTTCTTTTCTCTCTCTCTTTGGCAGCGACCATTGACCCGACCCTAAGACTATGACTCAGTGACCAAGTTGACCGAACCTTCTTAAGCACTGGCTTTCGGATTGTCAGAGTTGCAGACCTCATTGCCACTCCCACTTTTACCCTTTTCTCCAGGACAACCCGTATTACTACGAACGTCCACTTCCATTGGACAAAGCCATCGTATGGTTAGATACGAACTCGAAAGAATTTATTCGAGGATGGTTTCAGGTTCTGGAGAAAACGAATAGGACTATTCAGTTGTCTTTTCCTTTTGCCTCCTCTCCGGTTGCGAGTACTCCTTGGTTTAGGAGTAGTACACCTGTTACGCAAATTGGATAGTCTTCTTCCAAACCCTAGGCTGGTGCCGACCGGTAGGGAATGAAGAAAACCAATTAGCCTAACGATGGTGTGCAGAAGGTATTAAGTTAAGATAAAGCAAGGGATTAGTAAGAGGGCAAAGTAAATTGCGACTGCTATTCACGACCAAACCAAGTATTCCTTCGCCAATCCTAAATCACCCTTGTATTTCTCCAGGACACTCCGTATCACTACGAAGATCCACAGTTTATTTGGATACTCCATCGTATGGTTATATACGAAATCGAAAGGAACTTGTTCCAGTTCGGGGATGGATTCTGGTTCAGGAGAAATAGGAATAAGGTTTATTCGGTTGTCTTTTATCCTCACCTTCTCTCGCATTGCGAGTGCTCCTAGGATTAGGACAGTACACCCATTATGCTAATTGGATAGTCTTCTTCCAAACCATAGGCTGGTGCCGAACGATAGGGATGGAAGAAAACCATTTGGCCTAAAGGGGTGTGCAGAAGGTAATGACTAAAGACATATGAAGGGATTTGGAGAGGTGGCAAAGAACTATACGGTTACAGTCGTGAATCTGGAAGAGGCATTACTAGGAATACCGGGATACCCCATCGAAACATTTCAATGTTTCAGTTTCACTGTGTAATGTTAAAAGAAAACTGATTTCCCGATTAGATACTTGCTCCAGGGTATCTATTTACCAGGTATGATTCTCACATCTGTATGGTTTTACAGATGATGAGTGGGAGTAAGTTATTGGGAATTGGGTGATCATCCTCATTATATCAGGATTCATTGTAATCGGTGATATTTGAGGAAGTCACCTGGGTAGTTTGCCGGTCGGCAAATATTTGGTTTTGAATATCCGCTGTTATGCACCAATTTCAAATCGATATATCTGTACGTCTATTTTCATAGAGTGAGATATACCTTTTTGAAATTATGTCTATGACATTTACCTATATCAGTGGATGGTTAGGTAAGGAGCATTAAACAGCGGTGTAATTCTTCTTAACCATAAGTACAGTTTTCAACCTACGACACACAGTGAATGAGTTATCAGACTCAAGGGACATATACAGAGTATTGTATGTTGTCCAGGGTCCATCAGGACAGAGGGGTTGGTCCTCGTACTATATTCGGTTTACTTATGACTTCTCTAGTTTTTAGACAGGTGTTTCGTGGAAACACAGGGTCCGAATTTTGAGAAGTTATAGGTATTTGAATAAAGTAGAGAACCAGGTGTAGAAAGTATCGGGATTCTTCAAAGCGATCGAAGATGTAGATACTTGTGTATGGTATTTAGTTGATAGTAATGATAAAGAGATCTTGGTTCTCTTTCAGGTTACTCATAATTGGAAGCATTCCTAAGTTGAGTAACACTGATCGGCCTCCTTCCATTTAGTTGACATGCACTGGAGACAGGTGCATGATTTGGATCTGGTTCAATTAAATCAGTGCCTCTGTTTCTATATTGGATATAGAACAGTTCATATCTTAACGGTGTTAAGGTACGGGGAGTTGTCCGGCTTATGATTAAAACCAGACTCTGGATAACTCAAGGCACGTTTCTGTAATTGCTGTTTGTGGGTTGACCCAGGCTATGACGAGGGTTGACTTTCTACCATAAGAAAGATCAATAGTGATATTGTTCTTGACTCGCCACAGTTTTTATTAATGGATTTTTTCAGAAAACAGTAGTGGGAGTATGGTAGAACTGGAAGTGATTCCAGAACCATAAACGATTACTGAAGATTTGATAAGGAACCTAAAGATTCAATCTGGATTGACATTCCATTAGCCACTCCGCAGATAAGGTGGGTAACTTCAGGCACCCGAGAGGTACTCCGGTAGCTTCAAGGACGGTGAAAAGGAAGTTCTTGTTTACCCACACTTTCCATTGCTGTTGTTCCAGACTGTGAGACCCGGCAGGAGGATGAGTATAGCGTCTTTCTAAACTAGTTTTAGAAATGTACGTGAATATGACTCTGCCAGAGGGTTGTCGTAGTCAGTGGGAGCAGCGGAAGCATTGGTGGACAGGTGGGTTATGTCTACTTATAGACTAAAGCAGATATAGCGGAGATAGATCATCTATTTCTGACATGACAGTCATGGGTTTGACTTCATCAGAATAGGGGATGGATCTGTTGAGAAGGTAGTAGGGTGTGATATCCTGGTATTTGGATGACATACACAGAGTAGGAAAAGAAACTCCTATACTACAATCGGTTATACTTTGGTCGTCACACAGTGGTTTCTCCACAAAGGAAATGGATTTTATATCAGACCTCTGGTTACTAGATCTATGGTTTTAGATCTAGATTTGGGTAGTCTCCCAATCTGGGTACTTAGACAGCATTCTAAGGGTATTTAGAATGGACGACTCCATGCATGGTAGTCTACCTGCAGAAGATGGAGTCACCCTCTCTAAAGATGTCTTACAGACTAAAGGGGAGAGGGATGTGCATGATTGGCAGATCACTTGTTTAGGCAATTGAGTCAATCATGAGATGTCAAGTACCACACCAGATGTTGTTCTTGCACTAGATGCAATAAGTTGACATTGATCCAATCCTGGAGAAACAGTCGGAAGCAGTTTTAGAACATAAGTGGATGTTCTAGGGAAGTGATAACGACAGCCTCTCTCGGGAGACTGTTATCATTCCAGGCTTCCAAGGTGACCTGGACGACAAGGATTTTGTCAGAGTTATAGTTTTCCTTCTGACAAGGGGCAGTATTTTAGACAAGTGGTCCAAGGCAATACTGAGGGTGGCATGGCGCAGGATACTGATTAAGTTCAGTTGACGATACAGTCTAAGAAGTTTGGATGTGGAGTTCATTTATGAGCTAGGTCCCATCAGACATCCAGACACATTCTAAGACGGGTATTGCTCATTTCGGGAGATGGGTTTCTCCGCGAACTTGAGATATAGAGAGACATAGAAAGAAACATCAAGGCGGATCCACTCACTGAGGCTATTCCTCGAACGCAATAGTTTCGCAAACGAGATTTGTGAGGCTGATTAGTAGAGGAGTTGGGTGTTCGGTATCACACGGGCTGTGAGTATGCGACATCGCAATAAATAGCCTTGAGTGAAAGTGGGAGATTGTTGGAGATAGTGCCCTCAGAGTCAATTATTGGATCACAGGCACGTGATTGTAATGATTGAGGGAGGACCAATCCTGATAGGACAATCTTACTCGAGATGATAGTATGCTATCTGGTTTACCTTTATCATCGTGTACTGCTTTAGGTGGCCTTACAGGTCGCTATTACACGTTGTTAGAGCCCCTAGGATTCTTGCTTGACCACCAGCAGTATGAGGGCGATCATATTCGTGGGAGCTGGCAGTCTATAAGCATATCCTTAAATGGTCCCTAGTCGTGAGAGTTTCGAGACAGGGCATCGATACTCCAGGGTAGACTAGTGTATACAGTCGAGACCCCGACGAGGGGCGGTGGCCGGTCTCATAAGCCACTGGTGTCAGTTGGATCACCTAAGATGTATACAGGTGCTTATTGGGTTATGAGTACACCGGACAGGACTCGCCGGGAACATGCTAGTTGGTCATATACCAGACGTCAGATGGCAGTTCCCTGGTGACATGTGTACAGGTTAGTTCATCGACCAGGGGATCGTCATTTGTCTTGTGTGAGTTCCCACTATACTTTGATTACTACCCTACCACGGCTCAAAGGAGTCGTGCAAACAGGTTTTAGTTGGGTACAGTCCCGGGCCACATGGAGGCAGTGAGCGTATCTTCAGGGGTTCGTCTCTCCCGGTATTGGGGGTGAGGTCGCGCTGTTTCTAGGAGAGCCATTACACGAAGCCCTCGGCCGAGGCAAGGAGATTTACTGGTAGGTATTCCAGTAGTATCTCAGGGTGTTCTGGGCTACACTCCGACACGACTTGTACCGCTTTTGGGGGTCTGACTTTTACCAACCCCCTAGGCCCGCCATGCGATGCTCATAGACGAACGGACCGGACTGTACGGATATTGATACTGACAGGCTCAGTAGGGTTGTCAGGCTGAGTTCGCTCACAGACGTCCCTTTTAGTCAATACCTGGTAACCCGTTACGTATTGGCTTATACCTCTGACGTGCTAGTGGTTAAATCCACAACCAAGGTGTTGACGAGTCTTTAGAGTCCCGCACATTCAGTTACTCAGCTTTCGGGCGAAAAGCTGTAGAGGCCGTATGGAGATATGGCAAGGTCCGATCAGATACGTGCGGTATTGCACGGATCAGGATCGGACGGTTTGTACTAGAGGCCGTATGGATATATGGCAGGGTTCGATCAGATATATGCGGTATTACACGGGTCAGGATCGGACGGATATTACTAGCCGGCTTTGGTTTAAGCCGGATCCTAGTATAGTACAGTGTATATTTTTTGTCTCATTGCATTTGTATTTCGGTCGGAATACAAATGCGGGTGTGTATGCACAGTATCGGGGTTTTCCTGTAATTTATTACGGGACCAGTTTTCTAGAGTTGCCAGTTTGCTTTCCGTTTCGGCCGATTTCCTTTGTATCGTTCATTGGCCGAAGATTGGTGGAGGAGGGCTTATTTGCATTGTTGCAAATAGGCATTTGTGGAGGGTGTTCTTTGCATATATTTATATCATGATGGTTGCATGATGGAGCCCCATCCCTTGACCTTTCTTGAGTTCATGATTGCTTGACTTTGTGAGGTGATGATGGTGGTGTTGGAGTGTTGGTTTATTGCTATCATGGTTGTTGGTTGAGTATTGGAATTGTTGTGATGATGATACTTTGCATGATAGCCTTCTCTCTCTCCATTGGATTATTGAATGGCTCTCTCTTTCTTTTGATGCACTCTCCATTCTCAACCTCTCCCTCATCTCTTGTGGCCGGCCATGCTCCTTTGGGGCTGCCCATTTTTATGGTGTGGGATTGGTTGTTCTTTTGATGCTTCAAAAATCCCCAAGTCCCTCTACATAGTTCTTGCATCATCCCTCCACCAAAATGGCACCTCCATAAATCCCAAATGAGACACAAGCCTCTACACTACATTCTACAGCAATCCTTGGGCACGTCGACCAGCCAGCTTCGTGCCCGAGTTGCCTCGGCATTGAGGTGGGAGCCCGTAAAAGATGTAGGCGATGTGGTGCACTTCCGGCGACAAGGTGAAGACAGGACATTCCACGGGAGATCGGGACGATGACGAGAAGACCGGAGGACTCGGATCAGTCGGTATATCTCTCTTCCCCATCTTGTAGTTAGCTAGGACTAGTTAATGGTTCGATCCGGGTTTTAGTGCGCGGTGGTGCCAGTTCATGAAAAATTTAAGTATATCACCGCTTCCGCATTTTGGCCTCGGGATGGAGGCCGGGGCGCCGCCGTGCACTTACACGTGACATTCACGTTGATGTTCTGTGTTATGCTGTGATGTTGCGGTTTTGTCATGGTGGATAGCCTGGATGTAATGGTAGTACAGTTTGGTTGTATTTGTACATTTGATATTACGGGGCGAGCGTCCGACATGTGGTCTGCCGTCACTGCATGTTTGTATATTATTCTTTTGGGGCACGACCGGGCTGAGGTCGATGTACCCGTTGTATATTTTACTTTCTGTACTAGGATTGCCCCGCGGTGGGGTGCACGGATAGCCGGGTTCTAGAGGTCAACGGGGCCGCATCTTATGGCTTTGAGACGGAGGGGGCTTTACTCTAGAATTGGCGGGCTATTCGTCGCACTCGTAGGGGGTACAGGTTGACCCAAGGAGGGGTGCTCAAGTTACCGGATTCCGTGAAGTGCTGGGTGGTCCATTCACGTTGTTGAAGGGGGCTGCCTCGCTTCAGGTTTTGGCGGGTAACTTTCCGCGCCCGTAGGGGTCTAGGATTTCATTGCACAGGCTATCCACACGACCAGGGGAACTTCGGGTTTCAGTAGCGGCTTTATGAAACCCTGGGATCCCAGATTATCTGTATTGTTCTGTGATGCTTATTACATTTCTGTGATGTTGGATTTTATCACGCCTTGAGCGATTATTATATATTGATATATATACTAGTAGATGTTGTATATGTTTTACACCCGCGCTAGTCCAGTCCCCGCTCTGTCGTTAGTTAAGTAACCTAACGGGTGATGACGGGACCCAGTGGCGAATGCGGATGGCATATACGTACATCGTATTTTCGTTCTTTTGTGGTGTGATTAATTGATGGGATTGCATTGATTCAGATCAATGCAAGCTAAACAAACCTATTATGATGTTGTTGGAACATTTTTCAAAAAAGTTGTTATTGCAAGGACGTTCTCTTTTGTTTTGCACAGTGGTATTCGGTTATGAATATCCATCACCTCTGTCGACGAAGCAAGGGCCGAGATCTCTTCACCGGGTGTGACCCCTTGGACAGAAGTTTGCGTCAGGGCAATAACTTCACTATAGCTAATTACTTTTTGCTTTGCATCATGATATTCAGTTGGAATATCCTGCACCTCATTCTATAGGGAAAGAGCCGATATCCCTTCACCGGGAGTGACCTCTTTAGCAAAGGTTTTCGCCATTATATTTTTATAAAAAGCTATCCGGTTCCTTCAACGATATCAAGTTCATTACGTTAAAGGTTTTTCGCCAAAAACCAGCCGTAGCCCTCCGTCATTAGTATTTCTTAGTATTCGCGCTACGTTTGTCGTTGCTATTTGCCGAGGCGCTGTGTACGGTAGCTCTGTAATGATTTTCTGTCGCATGGATATGTGGATTGGCTAGGACGGTCGTATGACTTTGTTGATTATTCGTCAAAGGTCGTGCGGGTGGGCTTAACGCAATCAAGATAATGACGGATTGAACTTGACTAGGACCTTTAGATTTGTTGCTTATTCGTCAAGGACACTTGGGTCCTAGGGGTAAAAATCACATCGGGAGTTTCTATAGAAACTGAAACATCCAGATATGCGCATACCTTCTGGAGTGTGATAACGTGAGTGGATTCCATCACGTTATCATGCAATGATAGTTGGATCCCGATTCCCACTGATGAGTTGGTTTACTCCTCGGGTGATCCTGACTAATTCTTATTTCAGGTTTGGAGGAGAATTTGAGGTTACAGTGGGAGGTTTCCTGATAAGATAAATTGATAACCATTCCGATCTAGGTTAGAGTGCATGCTGAGTGTTTCTTTTCTCTCTCTTTGGCAGCGACCATGGCCCGACCCTTGGCTATGACTCAGTGACCAAGTTGACCGAACCTTCTTATAACACTGGCTTTTGGATTGTCTGAGTTGCAAACCTCATTGCCACTCCTACTTTTACCCTTTTCTCCAGAATACCCCGTATTACTACGAACAGCCACATCCATTGGATAAAACCATCGTATGGTTATATACGAACTTGAAGGAACTTGTTCCAGATTCAAGGATGGTTTCTGGTTCTGGAGAAAACGAATAGGACTATTCAGTTGTCTTTTTCTTTTACCTTCTCTTAGGTTGCGAGTGTTCCTTGGATTAGGACGGTACACCTATTATGCTAATTGGATAGTCTTCTTCCAAACCATAGGCAGGTGCCGAATGGTGGGGAATGAAGAAAACCAATTAGCCAAACGAAGGTGTACAAAAGGTATTAAGTAAAGACAAATAAATGGATTAGTAAGAGGGCAAAGTAAACTGCGACTGCTATTCATGAGCAAACCAAGTATTTCTTCGCCAATCCTACATCACTTTTGTATTTCTCTAGGACACTCCGTATAACTACGAAGATCCACAGTTATTTGGATACTCCATCGTATGGTTATATACGAACTCGAAGGAACTTGTTCCAGTTCGGGGATGGATTCTGGTTCATGAGAAAAAGGAATAAGGTTTTATTCAGTTGTCTTTTATCTTCACCTTCTCTTAGGTTATGAGTACTCTTAGGACTAGGAGAGTACAGCTATTATGATTATTGGATATTCTTCTTCCAAACCATAGGCTGGTGTCGAACGGTAGGGAAGGAAGAAAACCATTTATAGCCTAAGAGGGTGTACAGAAGATAATGACTAAAGACATATAAAGGGATTTGGAGAGATGGCAAAAAAATATACGGTTACAGTTGTGAATCTGATAATGGAAGAGGAATTACTAAGAATACCTGGATACCCCATCGAATCATTTTCATGTTTCAGTTTCACTGTGTATTGTTAAAAGAAAACTGATTTCCCAATTAGCCCTTGCTCCAGGGTATGTATTTACCAGGTTTGATTCTCACATCTGTATGGTTTTATAGATGATGAGTGGGAGTAAGTTATTGGGAATTGGGTGATCATCCTCATTATATCGGGATTCGTTGTAATTGGTGATATTTGAGGAAATCGCCTGGGTTGTTTGCCAGACGGCAAATATTTGGTTTTGAATATCCGTTGTTATGCACCAATTTCAAATTGATATATCTGTACGTTTATTTTTATAAACTGAGATATAACTTTTGAAATTATGTCTATGACATTTACCTATATCAGTGGATGGTTAGGTAAGGAGCATTAAACAGCGGTGTAATTCTTCTTAACCATAAGTACAGTTTTCAACCTACGACATACGGGGAATGAGTTATTAGACTCAGAGGACTTATACAGAGTATTGTATGTTGTCCAATGTCCATGAGGACAGAGGGGTTGGTACTCGTACTATATTCTGTTTACTTATGACTTCTCTAGTTCTTAGACACGTGTTTCGTAGAAATACAAGGTCCAAGTTTTGAGAAGTTATAGGTATATGAATAAAGTAGAGGACCAGGTATTGCAAGTATCGGGATTCTTCAAGGTGATCGAAGATGTAGATACTTGTATAAGGTATTCAGTTGATAGTAATGATTAAGTGAACTTGCTTCACTTTCAGGTTACTCATAATTGAAAGCACTCCTAAGTTGAGTAATGCTGATTGGCCTCTTTCCATTTAGTTTACATGCACTGGAGACAGCTGCATGATTTTAATCTGGTTCCAATTAAATCGGTGCCTCTATTTCTATATTGGATATAGAACGGTTCATATCTTAACGATGTTAATGTACGGGGAGTTGTCCGGCTTATGCTTAAAACCAGACTCTGGATAACTCAAGGCACATTTCTGTAATGGCTGTTTGTGGGTTGACCCGGGCTATGATGAGGGTTTACTATCTACCATCTAGAAGATCAATGGTGATATTGTTCTTGACTCGCCACAGTTTTAATAAAAATAGATTTTTTCAGAAAACAGTAGTGGGAGTATGGTAGAACTGGAAGTGATTCCAGAACCGCAAACGATTACTGAAAATTTGATAAGAACCTAAAGATTCAATCTGGTTTGACACTCCATTAGCCACTCCACAGATATGGTGGGTAACCTCAGGCACCCGAGAGGTACTCCGGTAGCCTCAAAGACGGTGGCAGGGAGGTTCTTGTTTACCCAGACTTGCCATTGCTGTTGTTCCAGACTGTGAGACCCGGCAGGAGGATGAGTATAGCGTCGTTCGAAACTAGCTTTAGAAGTGTACATGTATATGACTCTGCCAGAGGGTTGTCGTAGTCAGTGGGAGCAGCGGAAGAATAGTGGACAAGTAGCTTATGTCTATTTATGGACTAAAGCAGATATAGCGGAGATAGATCATCTATTTCTGATGTGACAGTCATAGGTTTGACTTCATCAGAATAGGGGATGGATCTGTTAAGAAGGTAGTAGGGTGTGATGTCCTGGTTTATGGATGACATACACATAGTAGGAAGTGAAATTTCTATACTACGATCAGTTATACTTTGGTTGTCACACAGTGGTTTCTCCAAATAGGATATAGATATAATATCAGGCATTCTGGTTACTAGATTAATGGTTTTAGATCTAGATTTGGGAAGAGTCCCAATATGGGTACTTAGATAGCATTCTAAAGATGTTTTAGAATGGAAAACTCCTGGCATGGTGGTGTACCTGCAGGTGATGGAGTCACCCTCTCTAAAGTTGTCTTACAGACTAAAGGGGAGAGGGATGTGCATGATTGGCAGATCAATTGCTTAGTCAATTGAGTTGATCATGAGATGTCAAGTACCACACCAGATGTTGTTTTTGCATGAGATACAATATGTTGATATTGATCCAATCCTGGAGAAATGATCGGAAGCAGTTTTAGAACATAAGTGGATGTTCTAGGGATATGATAACGGCATCCTCCTTCTGGAGATGTTTATCATTCCAGGCTTCCAAGGTGACCTGGATGACAGAGTGACTGTCAGAGTTATAGTTTTCCCTCTGACGAGGGGCAGTGTTTTGGACAGGTGATCCAAGCAGACACTGAGGGAGGCATGACGCAGGTTACTGATTAAGTTTAGTTGACGACACAGTCTAAGAAGTTTGGATTTGGAGTTCATTTATGAGCTAGGTCCCATCAGATATCCAGACATATTCTAAGACAGTTATTACTCATTTCGGGAGATGGCTTTCTCCGCGAACTTGAGATAAAGAGAGACATAGAAAGAAACATCAGGGCGGATCCACTCACTGAGGCTATTCCTTGAACGCAATAGTTTCACAAACGACCTTTGTGAGACTGATTATTAGAGGAGTTGGGTGTTCGGTATCACATGGGCTGTGAGTATGCGACATCGCAATAATTAGCCTTGAGTGCAAGTGGGAGATTGTTGGATATAGTGCCCTCAGAGCAATTATTGGATCGCAGGCACGTGATTGCAATGATTAAGGGAGGACCTATGACGGTAGGACAATCTTACTCAGGATGATTGTATACTATCTGGTTTGTCTTTATCATCGTGTACATGCTTTAGGTGACATTGTGGTTCACTATTTCACGTTGATGGAGAATAGTATGCTACCATGGTTTATCTTTATCATCATGTACTGCTTTAGGTGACCTTACAGGCCACTATTACACGTTGATAGAGCCCTTAGGATTCTTGCTTGACGACCAGCAGTATGATGGCGATCATATACGTGGGAGCTGGGGTCTATAAGCACATCCTTAAAATGTCTCTAGTCGTGGGAGTTTCGAGACTGGGCATCGATAATCCATTAGTAGACTAGTGTATACAGTCGAGACCCTGACGAGGGGCGGTGGCCGATCTCATAAGCCATTGGTGTCAGTTGGTTCACCTAAGATGTATACAGGTGCTCATTAGATGTATACAGGTGCTCATTGGGTTATGAGTACACCGGACAAGACTTGCCGGGAGCATGCTAGTTGGTATTATACCTGACGTCAGATAGCAGTTCCCTGGTGACATGTGTACAGGTTAGTTCATCGACCTGAGATCGTCATTTGTCTCTTGTGAGTTCCCACTATGCTTTGATTACTACCCTACCACGGCTCAAAGGAGTCGTGCAAACAGGTTTTAGTTGGGTACAGTCCCGAGCCACATGGAGGCAGTGAGCGGATCGGCAGGGGTTTCGTCTCTCCCGGTATTGGGGGTGAGATCGCGCTGTGTCTAGGAGAGCCATTACACGAAGTCCTTGGCCAAGGCAGGAGATTTACTGGTAGGTATTCCAGTAGTATCTCAGGGTGTTCTGGGCTACACTCCGATACGACTTGTACCGCTTTTGGGGGTCTGACTTTTACCAACCCCCTAGGCCCGCCATGCGATGCTCATAGATGAACGGACCGGACTGTACGTATATTGTCACTGACAGGCTCAGTAGGGTGTCAGGATGAGTTCGCTCATCGACATCCCTTTTGGTCAATACCTGGTAGCCCGTTACGTACAACTAGTACCTCTGACGTGCTAGTGGTTAAATCCACAGCCAAAGTATTGACGAGTTTTTAGAGTCCCCCACAGACAGTTTTCAAGTTTTGGGTGAAACGTTGTAGAGGCCGTATGATATATGGCAGGGTTCGATCATATACGTGCAGTATTGCACGGATCATGATCGGACGGATCATACTTGTAGGCTTTGGTTTAAGCCGGATCCTAGTATTAGATTTGTTGGATTACTTTAGTCTCGTCGCATTCGCATTCAGTCGAAATGCAGATGCAGGTATGTATATACAGGTGAGGGGTATCCTTATGATCCGTCACGAGTTTACTTTAGATGTTGCCATATCTTTTTATTGTTGCAAACATTTGGATTAATGTTTGTTAATGGAAATTATAAGCTATATGTCAGGATAATAAGCATTTATTGTGACACATGCACAAGTGGTGACTTATGGTCTCTTTCTTTGTGCATGTGTCACATAATGTGATGGATTTGTGTTGAAATGATAAGGAGAGAGAAAAAGGCAACCATATAGTTGTAGTTTTGCTCTTGTATTATTCTTTATCTCATACTCTCTCCTTTTATCATATCATTCCAACACAAGAAAAGAAAAGAAGAGAAAGCTTCTCCTCCTTCTTCTTCTCTAGCTCATAATCTCCATCAATGGAAACACTTTCAACCTCCATCCATCTTATGGATGCAAGAGACAAAGTGATCACAAACATTCTCTACAACACCTTAGACACGTCGGCTAGCACGCTTCGTGCCGAGTTGCTTCGGATGAAGCGGGAGCCCGTAAAAAGACTCGAAGATGTGGTACCCTTTCCGACGACGAGATCGAGACCGGAGTTGCCGCGAGGAGCTTGGGATGGTGGCCAAAGACCGAAGGACACGGATTGATCGGTATAGCCTTCCAACCCTTTCTCTAGTTTGCTAGTATTAGGTTAATGGTTCGAAATGGGTTGTAAGCATACGATCGCGCCGGTTTCTAGTTTGAGAAAAAATTTGTTTCAGCATTTTGGCCTCGGAAAGACGGCCGGGGCGCTACCGTAGTCTTACAGAACGTACACTTTGCTCCCCACGATCGCTGTTCGCAATTCCTCAAAAATCTGAAATGTCGGAAAAATGGATTATTATAGCGAAAAAGCGGTACGAATGCCCAAATACCCGCACACTAAAAATTATAAAAAAACAAACAATACAAATAGGACAAAATCAGAATACTTAAGCACAGAGGAAAAGTTGGAGGCAGAAGGAGGTGGTAGGGCCGGCGACGTCGGCTTTGGGGATGATGTGTCCGGCCAACTTGATGAGGTAGGGCTCCAAATTTCAACAGTAGTCTCAGTGTTCCACTAATGCCACACTGGTATTGTTCATCTTTTCTATTGAGATCCAAAGTGCTTGCAGGTCCAATTTCCAGAGAACAAAAATGGTTAGCTTTGTTAGTTTTTGTTTTTGTTTTGGTTTTTGGTTTTGAAATTTTTATGTTGTTTTGAAAAATAGGGTTAGATGGGTATTAACAAGATCAACCCGAAATAACAAAAACAAAAACGTTACCGTCTCTCCGGCAACGACGCCATTTGATCGCACGCCAAAAGCGTGTCGGATATTTAAAAGCTCTAAAGTTAACCGCGATCAGGACGGTGTGGCTTTGCAGCTAGCCGCGATGAGCACGGGTCGATCCACAGGGAGATGGTAAGTTTTCAGGCTTGTTTTAACGAGTTAACAACGTGGCGGATTTGTTCGTTATCTAACCAATGTGTTATATTCAAGTATAAGGCTTGTTAAGAAACGATAGGATAGTGTAAGTTAATGGATTCCGTATTCAAGTACTTTGAGCCGAACATAACCAATGAAGCTAGAACAATCAGCAACAACGTGGATTAGGGGACTTAAGCACGGTATTCATGAAATCCGGCTTATTGACCCTTGTCCGTCCGTTCTTGTCTCTTGCTTTTGTTAGTGTATATGCCCTAGAAGCTATTACTGTATCATACTAGCTTGTAAATTACTTAATGGAAGCTTGGGATATTCACAGTTGTATAGACAATCTTGCTCAAAATGATAGTATGCTACTTGGTTTGTTTCTACTTTAATATGTGCATGTGTTTCTTTTAGCATATTGCTTATACATATTAGTGGAGCCCTTAGGATCTTTACTTGATTACTAGCGTTGTGATGGCAGTCATACTTGTGGGGGCTGGGTAATCTATAAGCACATCCTTTTACAGGTCCCTAGTCGTAGGATTATCGAGACAGGGCATCGACACTCCGGAGTAGACTAGCGTATGCGCTTCTCATCCCAGTAGGGGAGATGGTCTGTCCCACAGCCATCAGTATGTCGTACTGAAGATAGTATGCGGGTGCTCGTTCGGTTACGAGTACACTGGACAGGACTCGTTGAGAACTGTTGGTTGGTATTATACCTATCGTCAGTTATCAGTTCCCAGGTGATATGAGTACAGCTTAGTCCGTTGACTTGACACTGTCACTTCGCCTCGAGTGTATTCCCACTGTTCTTTGATTACTACCCTACCATGGCTCAAAAGAGCCGTGCAAATGGGTAGAAGTTGGGTGCGGTCCCAAAGCACTTGGAGGCAGTGACGGTTAGACAGGATTCGTCTCTCCCGGTATTGGGGGTTGATATCGCACTGTGTCTAGGAGAGCCATTACACATAGTCGTCCCTGGCTAGGGCAAGCGAGATATACTTGTAGGTTTCCAGTGATATCTCAGGGTGTTCTGAGCTACACTCCGACACGACTTGTACCGCTATTAGGGGACTGACGTTCGCCATCCCTCTAGGCCCGCCATGCGATATTCTTAGACGAACAGACCGGACTGTACGCAGATTGTCACATTCAGGCTCAGTAGGAGTTCGGATGGGTTTACCTCATCGGCCTTCTTATCGACATCAACCTGGGGACCGTTACGTACAGCTAGTGCCGCTTGTGGTTTGTGGTTAAACCCACTGCCAGCGTAGTGTCGAGTCTTTAGAGTCCCACACAGAGAGTTTCCCTGCACTGAGTGAAAAGTGTAGAGGCCGTATGGTTTTACGGCAGGGCTACGATCAGTTACGTACACTTGTGTGCGTATGCTGTTCGAGCAGGCAATACTAGCGGGGTTTGGTTTAAGCCGGATCCTAGTATTGCACGGATGGATTTGTTTTGTCTTCTGTGCATTCGCATTCTACGGAATGCGGATCCGGGTGTGTATGCACAGTTGTGAGGAGCGAAGAGGAAGGAGGTGACTCATTAGGGTTTTGACAGTTGATTCGGTCGAAGCCATAATGAGGCGGACTCATTAGGGTTTTGGCAGTTCTTGTTAGTTATATGTATGCCCTAGAGGCCATTACTGTACATTGGATGTATATTGTAGTGGATGCTGGGACATATATAGGGAGGACTTTCTTGCTCGACATGATAGTATGCTATCTGGTTACTCTTTACCTTAACGTGTACACTGATTGTCTCTCTGTTACATGTTGGTAAAGACCTTAGGATGTGTACTTGACTACCTGGACTATGATGCGGATCATACTAGTGGGGACATGGTAGTCCATAAGTACATCCTTCAAAGTCCCTAGTCGTGGGTCTATCGAGACGGGGCATCGATATACCAGGGTAGACTAGCGTGTACCTTCTCGACCCATACAGATGGGCGATGGATGATCCCATATCCATTGGTGTTTGACATCAGAGGAGATATACGGGTGCTCAGTAGAGACTGGGTACACTGGACGGACTCGCCGAGAACTCCCAGATAGTATTATACCTTACGTCAGATGGCAGTTCTCTGGTGACACTGGTACAGAGCAGTCTGTTGACCCGAGATCGTCATAGAGTCTTGTGTGGTTCCCACTGTGCTTTGATTTCCACCTTACCACGTCCAAGAGGGCGTGCAAAACGGTGGTTTTTGGGTACAGTCTCGAATCACATGGAGGCAATGAGCGATAGGAGGGGATTCGTCTTTCCCGGTATAGGGAGTTGATGTTGCGCTGTGTTCGATTGGCTATAACCGGAAATCCCTGGCCAGGGTTGCTGAGATTTACTGGTAAGTGTTACCAGTAGTTTCTCAAATTGTTATAGACCTCATATCGACACGACTTATCGAGCTATTGGGGTCTGACGTTTACCACCCCTAGGCGAGATATGCGACATATCAGACGTCGAGACCGGACTGTACGGTAAGTGTTACTGGTTGGATTCACAGGAGTGTGAGCGGGCTTGCTCGTCGATCTTCTAATCGCTCAATACTCGGGTGGCCGTTACGTTTAGCAGACCGCTTGCGGCTTGTGGGTGTTTGATATGATCATCACCTGCTGCTGGCGTATTGACGAGTCTTTAGAGTCCTACACAGAGGTTTCCTGGCTCAAGCGAAACGAAATAGGAGCGCATATGAGATATGTACGGGACCGAGAATAATGCGTGTATGTGATACCGTATTCCATTCTCGCGATGAATGTATCGAATGGTTGTATGTGATATAACCTAGTTATCGAATCGAGGATTGATTCGATAAATAGATACATTGGATATTAGTCGGTCATATGCGATATGACCGGATCGTTAAATCAAATGCTGATTTGATGATTTAATGCATAATTATATATTTGATATATTACTTTGCATTAACTAGTATTGGTTCACTTAAATTGGATTTTCTCACTTGATGTGCACATTGTATATGTGATATACTTTTGTACACTAGTATGTATCATGTTTGATGATACATGCTAAATTGAGTATGTGTAAAGATTAAACCATGGTTGTGTAATGGTTAGGGTTTTCCTTTTATTTATTTATTTATTTCTTTATGGAAAAGATAATGAGAGAAAATGGTGGTTTTCTTTGTTTGATATTGAAGCTTCATGAAGCTTTGACTAAGTGACCATTTTGTCTCATGCTTAACCCTAACCATTCCTACTAACCCTAGTTTAGTCTCTACACTTGACCATGGTTGGTATATAATAAGTATTCTTATTATTTTCATTTTACAAAAATACTTATCATAACATTTTTCATCTTCTTCTTCTTCTTCTTCAAGAAGAAGCTTGCCTCCATCAATGGCAACTCTTGAAAATGAGTGAGAAATCCAATTCTAAAGTGAACCCACTTCCTATTTGTTCATCCTCTACCTCTTGCCAAGTAGTATAGGGTGTTTTATTCATAAGTTTCATGACTTGGTGAAGTGGGAGCTTGATCTTGTGATGCCTCGACGTTGATCATCTTCGGCATCGAAGCCGATGATCTTGCCTGCCCATTTCTTCGATGAAGCCGATGCTTGAGTCCGGGATTCGAGACGGACAGCGAGAGGACTTCATCATGGAGCTATGGAGGTGGAGAACCCGATCTACAAAGGTTGTATTTCCGTTCACTTAGTTAAATTGTTAACTAGTTTCTTTGTTTCGCCTAAAATTCTAGTCGACGATCCGTATTAGGGTTTCTTGGCACCCATAAAATTTTGAAATTGGCATGGTTGATGCCTTGTGAGACCTTATTAGAGTGCCTAGGAACGCTACAGTTCGTTCGGTCAAAACCATAATGAGCCGGGGACATTATTTACTAATCTTTTTAGTGATTATTGTGTGATGGATAATTGCTTTGACCATTTGACCATACTTGACTTTGTTGACCGTTTGACCAAAGTTGACTTGGACGAGGTCTAGAGTATTCTTTGGATTTCTTATTATTTTTGGATTGTGATAATGGTCAAGTCAATTGTTGCCATCAACTTAATCTTGAAAAGATTAGTAATGATGATAGTGGTGTATTATTGCAACCATGGTTCATTCTCTCTAGCACATTATTCATTTCTCATTCTCTCTCTTGAAAAGAAATGAGAAATCTCCATGGTTGTTCTCCTTCTTCTTCCTCCTCTTGAAAAATTCCTTTGATCTCATGTGTTGAGAGAAAAAGGATCCAAATAGACAAACACTTCCATCTATCTCTTCTACACATCCCAGGACATCAAGACTAGCGATCTTGTTGCCCTAGTTGCCTCGGCTCGAGGTGGAGCTTGGAGTACATCTCTCAGGTGGATCGTCTTCGACTCAAGAAGGCCGCGGAGGTGATCAAGATCCGGATCGACCCTCGGAGCGTGGATGGACGAGCCGGACAGCGGAATGAAGACCCGAAGGACCGGTGTGGTGAGGTTTAATCTCTATAACATAGTAGATAGAACCTCAAGTAGTTTGCTAATTTGTAGTTTAGCAAAGATCTTTCTTTTAGTCCATGTTGCCTTTGCACCAAAAATTGTTTTTTTTCCGTTTCCGTCTCCCCGTAAGAACCGGGGTGAGCAACGTGGACTTACAGTGGTATCAGAGACTAGCTAAACACAAACTAGCTTATTACCAAAGTATTTAGAATTTCGATCCGAAAAAAAATCGCGAAACACGTCCGTAAAAATCAACTTTCTTCCGATTTTCAGATCTGTTCAAAAAATAATTTAACATATATGAAAAATCAGCTCAGGGTTTTCTAAAGACACAGAACAAAATTGATCCAGTGACTCGATCAAAGCGCCGCGGATCCACGGGAAGAACATGCCTCCTGCCGCGGATCCGCGGCCGACTTGACTCGGCCGTGGACCGTTTTTGCTGCAGTGTACTTAGTTGGAGGTTTTGGGATTTTTTGTATATTTTATTTCTGCCCAGAATTTCCAGAAAACAAATTTGTGTTTGGGGTGGTTATAAAACTGTATTTTGATCGAAATTTAGTAGACTTTGGCTAATGGATATTATCTATGATATGATATATGTATTGACGTCTGCTAATTGCTATACGTCGATTAGTGGGGGTTATACATATCTGTGATCTGTAATGTTGATGGTTTGTGGATATGAACTCGGTGGATTGTCGCGGATGAATAGCCGGGTGGATGTGAGATGAGAGTTTCTTTTTCTTTCATTCACTGTAAAGTTTGTAATTGATGTAATATTATTTTATGGCCGCACATCCGGGATGAGGTTGTAGCCGCCATTGTATATTATTTCTTTTTACTGTTTTTGCTCCTAGGATAGACCCAAGGTGGGGTGCACAAACTACCGGGTATCTCGAAGTGCCGAGTGGCCTACTCACGTTGTTGAGGGAGGTTGCTTCGCTTCAGGTACTTGGCGGGTAGTTTGCCGCACCCGTAGGGGTCTAGGGTGGGGTCTGGCTATTCATCGCGACTGTGTAATCCGTCTTTCGTGGCAGGCTCGAACGAAACGTGGATTCCTAGTATATCCAAAGTGTTCATCTGTGATCTGGAATGGCTATCATTGCATCAGACGAATGTATATATCTATATATGATATCTATATAGGCGTTGCTTATGTTTTGCATCCGCGCTAGTCCAGCCCCCGCTCTGTCGTTAGTTAAGTAACTTAACGGGTGATGACGGGACCCCGTGGCGAATGCGGATGGCATAAGCGTACATCATATTTTCGTTGTTTTCTGCAATGGTAGGATTAAATGATGGGACACATTAAAAATAATGCAAGAAAATAAACCAAGTAAAAGTCTTTGGAACAATTTCAAAACCACTCGGTTTCTTTTCAAAAACAACTTTTAAACGCGGATCTTAAACCACTCCTTTTAAAAGCTTTCAAGGTTCCTTCAATTATATCAAGTTCACTACGTTCACGGTTTCGCCAAAACCATTCATAGCCTTCCGTCGTTTCGTATGAATTTTCAATAGTATTCAAGCTATGTTTGTTGACCTTCGTCAAGGCATAGTGATTGGTAGCTGTTGGGTGTTCATATGTAGCATAGATAGATGCGTTGGTTTAGGACAGTCATATTACCTTGTTGACCTTCGTCAAGGGTATATACGGGTGGGTTCAAATTAATCTGGACAATGACGGGTAGAACTTGACATGTGACTTATGATTTGTTGACCTTCATCAAGGTCATAAGAGCATGCACTACTACAAATAAGGGTTGCTCCTACGGCCATATGCGTAGGGGCTAAAAAATGCCCCGTAGGTGCAAAGGCCGCAGGTGCAAGTTGAAGCCCTGAACTTGCCCCTACGAGCAAATTCTTGCCCCTACGGATATATGTGTAGGTCCTGTTGCCCCTACGGAGTAATGCGTAGGGTAAAAAAAGTTATATTATTTATGGTTTTTTTAATATATTGGCTGTAACTACAGACATAACCGTAGGGGCAGGATATAACGCCTACGGATATAGGCGTAGGTACCTATCCGTAGGGGCCATATATCAGGAATCCTGATATATGGCCCCTACGGATAACGATGTAGGGGCTAGGCAGTTGACCCTACGGTTGTATCGGTAGGGGCACTCCCAACCCCTGGTACTGCGATCCGGTGGAAAATATCAGTTACTGCTGTTATTGTGTACCTACGGGCTGAGCCGTAGGGGCAACATGTGTACCTACGGATTAATCCGTAGGTACACATTATCTGTATTTTTTTTTTAAAAATGGGCTGCCTGATTTTTTCCCGCCCTGTGCACAATAATATATACATCAATCAAATATAAAATTAATCATCACACAACATATATCGCAGTATTCATATTCACATCTCACGCATATAATATACAGAAGAAACCAAAAAACTGAATATGATATAAATATAAACCAAAATCAATATCGCCCTAAATGTTTCAAAATGTAGTACAATATGTATCATATAAATAAATACATGATTCAAAAAATAAGAATCAAAATGCTAACCTAGCTCGGTCCAGCTCCACCTCTGATAAACGCTAGAATCTTGCGCCTACCCCGTCGCGTCTGGACCTAACGTGTGCAATAAGCGTGTAAGAACTCTGTTTTATTCGAATTCTTATCATTATCGAGTTATTTCGAAACCCCATTTGGATATCTATTTTGGAAAACTGTAGTTTATTTTAATTAGATATGTACATGTATGATTAATAAAACATAAGTCTACAACCAAATAACCTCATATGGGCCCTGCTAGAGCCCAGTCCTCGGCCTCTCTCCCAACCTCCGTGGTGTCGTCCGTGTGCGGCGTCCAGGACTGGGGTTAGCAGATTCGAATGCTGCCTTCCCCCTAGCAACTGTCAGAACATTATATTTAGCACATACTGGTCTATAAAATTGACAAGAAATACCAAAATCAACAAATTCAAAGCCTTACCTACAGAGATAGAAGATGTGCTCCTCTGGTATCTGCATGTATCAAAATTTGAATAATATTAATTAATTTCAGTACATACATATTAACAAGGTAAACTCGCATATAGCGCTGCTTACATATATGACAGGGAGTGAACAAGCTCTTGTAGATCATCAGGCGCAAATCTAATCTCATCAAGCAGCCCATGATAATGAGTTGGATGACTAAGAGCAAAAGGAATGTGTGTATATTTATGATATAGCATTCTAAATCAATATACATGCCCTATATAATATATAAACATACCTGGAGGAACGGCAGTGGCCTCTGTCCCTGATATGGACGCATCACCAACAACTAGACATTCAAACATTGACAATATAAGTAATTTTGACATAAACAGGCATGGATATCTATAATATTACATTCAAAATGAATATTTGAGAGCGCACCTGCAGTGAGAAGTGATAAAAGTATCACCCAACAAGAGTGTAATTTACAGAATCAGTTGAGACTCTTGAAAGTAATAGAAGAACCTGACCTGCACAAATCTGATGTATGCTTTCCATTGGACACTAAGAAGTCTCTAAAGGGAAAAGTCTATGTGAAAGCCATCATTAGTTCATATCAGAAGATTGATGCTAAAACAGAGAACAAGGAATGCCATTTTCTTCTTCTTCTGCCACATTACTGTCTTCTCCTTCTTTTTCTGCCACATTACTGTCTTCTCCTTCTTATTATGTGCGCGTGCAAATTCAATGACTATATTGAGAATATGGATTAATAGTGGGTAGGAAAAGTATTTCTCAAATGGCTTTTGCGTCTAAAAACCATAAACTACTAAGTAATAGCATACATAATTTTTTTAGTATAAAGGTTGTTATTTTAAGTTTTCCTTTATAGAGATATGATCTAACTGCCTTTATAAACTATAAGTGTGCAGAAAATTATGATAAGAAACCATAAGAAAGGGTCGTAGCCATGCATAACCTTGAATCTACATACCAAATCATGCACAAGCATGCAATTATTGTCACCTTGCCATAGAATATAAAATATCTTGGAAGACTATAAGCGAGGATTTAAATCTTGATAGCTTTTGACTTCAACATATATTTTTCTCAAGTACTATGAAATATACTTCCTCCGTATAAACCATTTTCAGGAAGATGGATTAATAATGACAAATTATCTATTGTGGCTCACTAGGTTAGCATTTTCTCTTCTATTGACCATCTTACTAATCTGCTTGGTAAATTTATTCGGAACCGGCAGCGAATCATTAAAAGACATGCATAAGAAAGAAAGCTAAAATACAGATATATAGCATACCGATACATCGAAACTTCAAAGTTGCGATGACAATCCAGAGATATTTATTTCTACACACGTGGTGCGCCTGCGAATGCGTCAGGCATCATGGACAAATATTTCAGAACATGGAAAGTATTATTAGTATAAAGTAATTAAAACTTTTAAACACCTTGGGTAGATATTTTCTTAGTTGATGCAATCATATCATGAGGACTAAATTTAAGCTATTATACATATGCATATGTATTTTTCTAACCTGATATATCACACACACACACACACACAGAGAGAGAGAACACCAGTTTGGTAGAGAAATCAGGTAGCAGGATCCTGAAGAAATGGAGTCCATAGTATTGCTCATCATCATCATCCATGATCCCTTTGATAATATTTTTTCAAAGGGATCATGGATGATGATGATGAGCAATGCTATGGACTCCATTTCTTTAGGATCCTGCTACCTGATTTCTCTACCAAACTGGTGTTCTCTCTCTCTCTCTCTCTCTCTGTGTGTGTGTGATATATTAGGTTAGAAAAATACATATGCATATGTATAATAGCTTAATTTTAGTCCTCATGATATGATTGCATCAACTAAGAAAATATCTACCCAAGGTGTTTAAAAGTTTTAATTACTTTATACTAATAATACTTTCCATGTTCTGAAATATTTGTCCATGATACCTGACGCATTCGCAGGCGCACCACGTGTGTAGAAATAAATATCTCTGGATTGTCATCGCAACTTTGAAGTTTCGATGTATCGGTATGCTATATATCTGTATTTTAGCTTTCTTTCTTATGCATGTCTTTTAATGATTCGCAGCCGGTTCCGAATAAATTTACCAAGCAGATTAGTAAGATGGTCAATAGAAGAGAAAATGCTAACCTAGTGAGCCACAATGGATAATTTGTCATTATTAATCCATCTTCCTGAAAACGGTTTATACGGAGGAAGTATATTTCATGTTACTTGAGAAAAATATATGTTGAAGTCAAAAGCTATCAAGATTTAAATCCTCGCTTATAGTCTTCCAAGATATTTTATATTCCACGGCAAGGTGACAATAATTGCATGCTTGTGCATGATTTGGTATGTAGATTCAAGGTTATGCATGGCTACGACCCTTTCTTATGGTTTCTTATCATAATTTTTTGCACACTTATAGTTTATAAAGGCAGTTAGATCATATCTCTATAAAGGAAAACTTAAAATAACAACCTTTATACTAAAAAAATTATGTATGCTATTACTTAGTAGTTTATGGTTTCTAGACGCAAAAGCCATTTGAGAAATACTTTTCCTACCCACTATTAATCCATATTCTCAATATAGTCATTGAATTTGCACGCGCACATAATAAGAAGGAGAAGACAGTAATGTGGCAGAAAAAGAAAGAGAAGACAGTAATGTGGCAGAAGAAGAAGAAAATGGCATTCCTTGTTCTCTGTTTCAGCATCAATCTTCTGATATGAACTAATGATGGCTTTCACATAGGATTTTCCCTTTTGAGACTTCTTAGTGTCCAATGGAAAGCATACATCAGATTTGTGCAGGTCAGGTACTTCTATGACTTTCAAGAGTCTCAACTGATTCTGTAAATTACACTCTTGTTGGGTGATACTTTTATCACTTCTCACCGCAGGTGCGCTCTCTAATATCCATTTTGAATATCTATAATATTACATTCGAAATGGATATTAGAGAGCGCACCTGCAGTGAGAAGTGGTAAAAGTATCACCCAACTAGGGTGTAATTTACAGAATCAGTTGAGACTCTTGAAAGTCATAGAAGAACCTGACCTGCACAAATCTGATGTATGCTTTCCATTGGACACTAAGAAGTCATAGAAGAACCTAACCCTGACGTACTCATAGGCCATGTTAGACTGTATCATATAAATTGTAGGTTATGATGACTATATTGAGAAATCTAAGAAAGGGATGGTTACTGACAAAGGAGAAAATCCGTGTATATGCTTTGTGTGTGCGTTTGTCGTTGAAAAAAATAAATTATCGATAATTAAAGTTAGATTTGAGGATACCCATGTATGAGTTGTATTCTATATATGTGTGTTTCTATTTATGATTTCGCTTAAGTGTAGGGTTGTTTTTACTTAAAGAAGTATCACCATCTACTATATATAAAAAATGTAGCAAACTAGGACTATAGAACTCATTTAACATTATCAACTAGTGAGATTTCAATGTCGAAAACTCCCTAAAAAGGAAAATTACTAAAAGGAAAAGACTCTTTGAACAAAACGCATCCACTAGCAATAATATGGAACTGAGACTCGATCAAGATTCTCTGGACTAAAAAATTCTAAGGAATTGCTATTTGAATTACGTTAATTTGGAACACGATCGTTGTAAGTTGTACTTTTCCCGACTTGCGTCATGACCATGAGCACACAAACTTCTCCCCAATCACAAATCCTAGTCCAGATTGGTATTCAAAATTTATTTAATTAGTTTGTGATCCACATCATTGATTCGTTGCTTGAGGCATCAATGTAGGCACAAATATCACTGAACCAGCCTAAATCACCATATGAACCGGTTATCGATTTCAATTCCACCAGAATTAGAATTTCATCCGAACAACTTTCACACAGTAATCGGAACCTGGTCAACAAATTTGTCATGCCCGTTGTGGTTTTACTTATGTACAGTACTTCCACAAAATACGTGCTGTCATTTCTAAATGGAAGTTTCTCAGTGCCACCATAGTAGCAGAAGATGGAATTGTTTATCGCAACTAGATTATGCTAAGCCTCGGATAGATTAGGCAAACATGATCTAGAAGAATATAATTAGCAGAGGAAAAATATAATAAAACAAAACAAAGCGTAGCAAATAAGATAAAATAAAATAAAGATATAGAAAATAAAAGAGAAATAAGTTTTCGTAAGGAGAGGTGCAAGATATCATGTGCCCCGAAGAAAAGGAGGGCAAAAACAGTGTTGGCATTCATAAGAGGAAAGCTAGACTAACAAGAAGAAACATTAAAAATATTACTATGTTTATGAATTATCACAGAAAATCAACCCAGAATCTGCAAGAAAGTCAAAAGTATGGCTCAAATATGAGACAGACAAATATCTTTTCCTCTCTTATCTTTTCTTTTTGAAAACAAATACCAGAAGATGTTGACTTTCTGGATAGATAGGAGTGGATATGATGAAAACTTGTAAAGGGTGCATGGAAGTGCTAACAGAGACTCTTTGTTGCAACTTTCTAGTAAACGGAACAATAACTGGCATATTCAAGTTAAAAGAATTGCAAGAATAATGAACATGGCTTACAAACTTGGGTGAGAACGATGTGACACTCAGAAAAACATCTAAAAGACAAATTCATAAATGCGGTTAGGCCAAAACCGGACTAAATCCTGCCATGCGACTGATATTCCTTGATGTAGAAGTAAATATAACTGTGGCACACACGCACATATGGACACAAAAACTATGGCACAAACAAGTGGAAATATGCAAATAAACATGCATGCATGCAGACATTAAAAGATTAATATAACAGAGATGTCTACTGATGATTTGTAAGATGTTATCGCAGGTAGGACAACTGCCAATTCTATGGCTTGTGGCCACCAGCGACTGCTTTCTCACCACAGTAAAAATAATGAGGGACTATAACATTTCATGAATTCGATATGCACCGTGATTTCATAGCATATGTCTATTAACCTATAATGTACAAGTTCTCGGCGTTGATTGCAGAGGTGCATACAGTCTGAACTAGTAAATATACGTAAGAAGGAAAAAGAAAAAACGATTCATAAATATGGTTGGGCCAGAAACAGACTTAGTCACTGGATGACATATAACTGATATTCCTTGATGTAGAAGTCAATACACCTTTGATAACAAACTCATTCGTTTTTGGGAGATATATGAATAACCGACTCTGACCCTCAGCATTCCATTGAACACATGGAAATCCATCGTATCTCATATCCAGCCACCTCACTTCACCGATCCTATGATCGCCCTCTGGAGGACGCACAGCCCTAGCCGCAGCCCGAGCCCCAGCCCCAACCCTAGCCCTAGCCGCAGCCCAGCCCTAGCCCCAGCCGCACCCCCAATAAAAAATTTGATAAATTGACCCTACCCCAACCCCGACCCCGACCCTAACCCTAACCCGACCCCGAACCCGACCCCGACCCCGCAGCCCAGCCCCTGCCCCAACCCTAACCCTACCCCGACCCCGACCGCGACCCCTGCCCAACCCCAACTCGCGCGCCATGAACCCTAAGCCTAAAATAATCCAAAAATTCTTTAATTTACCTCGAGATTTACTCACCTGAACGGCTGCTGGGGCTGGGGCGACGACTTGAACGGCGGTGGCGACGACCTGAACCGCGGTGGCGACGAGAACTGCGGTGGCGACGAAACCGGCAGTGGCGACGAGGAGAACAACGTTGGCGACGACGGCGTGGCGATTTGGGGCTTATTTTCACGCGCGATCGAGATCGAGAGAGAAAGAAATTGTGAGCGTAGGCGATCGATCTGTGCTTTAGTAATTTGATATTTAGTTGCCCCTACGGATATACCCGTAGGTCCTTTGTTTGCGGCACCGGCGGTGGCGACGAGGAGAACAACGTTGGCGACGACGGCTTGGCGATTTGGGGCTTATTTTCGCGCGCGATCGAGATCGAGAAAGAAAGAAATTGTGAGCATAGGCGATCGATCTGTGCTTTAGTAATTTGATATTTAGTTGCCTCTACGGATATACCCGTAGGTCCTTTGTTTGCGGCTCCGTAGGGGCAAACACCAAATTAAGAATTAATATTTTTATTCTTGGACGTCTTTGCCCGTAGGGGCAACCTTTTAGCCCTACGGATTAATCCATAGGGCTAAGTTATATCTGCCCCTACGGATTCCAATATCCGTAGGGGCAACCACCTATTTTACTAGTGATGGGGCAAAAATCCACATCGGGAGTTTCTAAAGAAACTAAAACTTGCTAGTGCTGCATACCATTTGGAGTGTGATGATTCTGGTAGGATTCCTTCAGTTTTATTACACGATGATATTTGGATCCCGATCCTACTGTGAGTATATGCTACTCCTCGGGAACTTTCTCGCTTAACGATCAATGCTATAAACCTAGTAGGTGTCTAGAAAGGTGTTAGCGGGGCTAGGCCCACTGGGAAAAGAGGTTACTTAATTAAAGAACTTCGCGAAAGCGTTGGAAAACCTCCCTCGAAGTATCGACACTGGCCTGGCTGAACGGTTAAGCAAGAATTGTATGGTGAGATTGATCCCGACTAATTCTTCCTTTATGGTTTGAGGAGGGATTCGAGAGACAGTGGGAGCCATACTGTTTAGATAAATTAAAAACCAATCTAAACTTGCAAAAGCATCATGCTAAGTGTTTTCTTCTCTCTCTCTTAATTGCAGCGACCCAGTGACCAGACATAGGTTACATCTAGATAATAAAATGACTGAATCTGACTGTTATGACTGGCAAAGGTCTGTCCAGATGTCCATTGCCCATGACAAGCTGGGACACCTCTTGACTGATCAAACCCCTGCCGTCTCAGGTCCAGTTTCCCCTGTCACGGATATTCATATCCGCAAGACATCGGAAAAAGACTGTGTGAAAGCCAAGTGCCTCGTGTTAGCCTCAGTTGATGGTGCATACCAGAGGCAGCACGAGAAGATGGACTTAGTTTCTATCTTCCTCCATAATAAAGATTTATATGGAGAGCAATCTCTTATCGCAAGATATGAGACCTCGAACGAATTGCTTCCAGCGAGGTTGGCTATCGGGTCATCTGTAGGGGGCAACGTCCTTACAGAGACCAGCTATTTTGACTTCACGGACCTGAAGACCACGTTGAAGAACGGGTCAGATGCTGACTTGATTCTACAGTCTCTACCTTCTACCCTGAAGGAAACCCGGGAAGTAGAAGGAAAGAGAAGGGAAAAAATTTCGGGACTGGATATAGTAAAAGTAGGACGTTCCTATTGTTACAGGAATGAACATTGGCAGAAGGATTGCAGGGCTAGCATAGCCAGTAGCCAGGATTCGAAGCATGTTGTGGCTTCGGCTTCGGGTGTGTTTATGATAGAGAACTGTATGTCAGTTAACCCTACCTCCTGGGTATTGGATACCGGATCAGGATCTCATTTCTGTAATTCGTTACAGGCTTTGAGAAACCGTAGGGTTATCAAGATAGGTGATATTACTCTCAGGGTTGCTAACGGAATGAGCAAGTACGCTGAATCCGTAGGGGAATATCATCTTGGACTGACAACTGGGTAGATATTGATTCTGCGTAACTGTTTTTATGTACTAGGTGCGACTTGTAATATCATATCTGTATCCTTACTTTCTAAGGAAGGATATGATTTTACTTTTGTAAGCGATGTGGTCCACATCCACCTAAATCAAGTTCTGATTGGGCCAGGTACATTAGAAAATGGAATATACGTATTAAATCAAGCTCAGATTTTCAGTGTCCAGAACACACTTAAAAGAAAGTCTCCGGAAACAAATCAGGCTTTCTTATGGCATTGTAGACTGGGTCACATTAATGAGACACGGTTAACAAAGTTACATAAAGAGGGATACTTGAATCCGTTCGAGTATCAATCTTATGCCACTTGTGAATCTTATCTCATAGGAAAGATGACAAAGACTCCGTTCACTGGACACGGAGAAAATGCAAGCGAGCTCTTGGGACTCATACACAGTGATGTGTGTGGTCCAATGTCTACACATGCGCGAAGTGGTTATTCATACTTAATTACTTTCACATATGATTTCTCTAGGTATGGACATGTCTTCCTAATGAAGCATAAATCCGAGGCTTTTGAGAAATTTCGGGAATACAAGAATGAAGTTGAAAAATAAACAGGCAAAAGTATCAAGACACTAAGATCTGATCGAGGTGGTGAATACTTGAGTGCCGAGTTTCTGGGCTTCTTAAAAGAGAATGGAATTCTCTCTCAGCTTACTCCTCCATACACACCACAACACAACGGTGTATCGGAAAGGCGGAATCAAACCCTATTGGATATGGTTCGTTCCATTATGATTAAGGCTGAGTTGCCACGATCTTTCTGGGGTTATGCACTAGAAATAGCTGTATATCTCTTGAACAAGGCTCCAACCAAGACTGTGCCTACCACCCCATATCAGATGTGGAGTGGGAAGAAACCCTGTCTTAAGTATCTTAAGACATGGGGGTGTCCATCTTTTGTAAAGAAGCAGCATGCGGACAAGCTCGAGGAACGCTCAGTACTGTATAAGTTTGTGGGATACCCAAAGAACTCCAGGGAGTATCTTTTCTATTCCGCAGAGGAACAAAAGGTTTTTGTTTCTCAGCATGCCCACTTCTTGGAAACTAAATTTTTAGAAAATCAGATAAATGGGAGCGCAATAGAACTGGAAGAAATTCCAGAACCACAAGCTATTACTGAAAGCTTGGAAGAACCAGAAGGTTCAGGAGAACCGGACATCCCAGCGCCACTCCGCAGGAGTAGTAGGCAGTCTCATCCGCCCGAGAGATACTACGGTTTTCTCATAGACGGGGATAGAGAGGATTGCACTATTGATTATGGTGAGCCTACTAGCTTCCAGCAAGCCATTCAGAGCGTTGACTCGGTAAAATGGCTGGATGCAATGCGGACCGAGATGGAGTCCATGTACACCAACAAAGTTTGGACTTTGGACTTTGCTCCAGAAGGGGTAAAACCCATAGGCTGCAAATGGATCTTCAGAAAGAAGATTAGTGTAGATGGGCAGGTTGAAACCTATAAAGCTAGACTTGTTGCAAAGGGTTTTCGTCAACGACCTGGTTTGGACTATGACGAGACCTTTTCTCCAGTGGCTATGCTCAAATCCATTCGGATCCTTCTTGCCATTGCTGCCTTCCACGATTATGAAATCTGGCAGATGGAAGTAAAGACGGCTTTCCTAAATGGAAATTTGGAAGAGTGCATCTATATGGATCAGCCGGAGGGATTCATTCATAGTGGAAGCAGCGGTAAAGTGTGCAAGTTGCTCAAGTCCATCTATGGACTGAAGCAGGCATCACGGAGTTAGAACATCTGCTTTGATGATACTGTCAAGGAATTCGACTTTATCAAAAACCCAGATGAACCATGCATTTACAGTATGATTGTAGGGAGAACTGTAGTATTCCTCGTCTTGTACGTGGATGACATTCTCCTAATAGGAAATGATATTCCTATGCTACAGTCAGTCAAAGGATTCTTGTCACAGAGGTTCTCCATGAAGGACCTGGGCGATGCCAACTACATTCTGGGGATCCAGATCTATCGTGATAGATCTAAGAGGATGTTGGGACTTTCGCAGTCCAGGTACATCGACACAATACTGAAACGATTCAGTATGGAAGATTCCAAGCGCGGTAATCTACCGACTTGTCACGGAATCACCCTCTCCAAAGAGATGTCTCCCAAGACTGATTTAGAAAGGTCTCGCATGTCATCTATACCCTACGCATCTGCGGTAGGCTCTATAATGTATGCGATGTTGTGTACCGGACCAGATGTAGCATATGTTGGAGATAGTGCCCTCAGAGTCAATTATTGGATCACAGGCACGTGATTGCGATGATTGAGGGAGGACCTATCCCGGTAGAACAGTCTAACTCGAGATGATAGTATGCTATCTGGTTTATCTTTATCATCGTGTACTGCTTTAGGTGACCTGACATGTCGCTATTGCACGTTGATAGAGGCCCTAGGATTCTTGCTTGACGACCAGCAGTATGATGGCGATCATATACGTGGGAGCTGGTAGTCTATAAGCACATCCTTAAAAGGTCCCTAGTCGTAGGAGTTTCGAGACTGGGCATCAATACTCCGTTAGTAGACTAGTGTATACAGTCGAGACCCCGACGAGGGGCGGTGGCCGGTCTCACAAGCCACTGGTGTCAGTTGGTTCACCTAAGATGTATACAGGTGCTCATTGGGTTATGAGTACACCGGACAGGACTCGCCGGGAACCTGCTAGTTGGTCTTATACCTGACGTCAGATAGCAGTTCCCTGGTGACATGTGTACAGGTTAGTTCATCGACCTGAGGATCGTCATTTGTCTCGTGTGAGTTCCCACTGTGCTTTGATTACTACCCTACCACGGCTCAAAGGAGTCGTGCAAACAGGTTTTAGTTGGGTACAGTCCCGAGCCACATGGAGGCAGTGAGCGGATCTTCAGGGGTTCGTCTCTCCCGGTATTGGGGGTGAGGTCGCGCTGTGTCTAGGAGAGCCGTTACGCAAAGCCCTCGGCCGAGGCAGGAGATTTACTGGTAGGTATTCCAGTAGTATCTCAGGGCGTTCTGGGCTACACTCCGACACGACTTGTACCGCTTTTGGGGGTCTGACTTTTACCAACCCCCTAGGCCCGCCATGCGATCCTCATAGACGAACGGACCGGACTGTACCGATATTGTCACTGACAGGCTCAGTAGGGTGTCGGGGTGAGCTTCCTCATCGACGTCCCTTTTGGTCAATAGCTGGTGGCCCGTCACGTATTGGCTTATACCTCTGACGTGCCAGTGGTTAAATCCACAGCCATAGTATTGACGAGTCTTTAGAGTCCACCACATTTTCAGTTACTCAGCTTTCGGGCGAAACGCTGTAGAGGCCGTATGGAGATATGGCAGGGTCCGATCAGATACGTGCGGTATTGCACGGATCAGGATCGGACAGTTTTGTACTAGTTGCCGTATAAGTTATATGGCAGGGTTCAATCTGATACGTGCGGTATTGCACGGATCAGGATCGGACGGATTTTACTAGCCGGCTTTGGCTTAAGCCGGTCCTAGTTTAGTACAGTGTAGATTTTGTCTCATTGCATTTGTATCCGGTCGGAATACAGATGCGGGTGTGTATGCACAGTATCGGGGTTTTCCTGTAATTTATTACGGGACCAGTTTTCTGGAGTTGCCAGTTTGCATTCCGTTCCGGCCGGTTTTTCTTTGTTCTTTCCCGGCCGGACTTTTCTGATGGAGGGGGTAATTTGCACTTTTGCAAATTACATTTTGTGGAGGGTTTATTTGCAAGATGATTAATTATGATAGCATCTTTAGATGCCATTCTTTTCCTTGATCTTTTCATGCTTTATCTTGATTAGAATTGATAAGAATGGTTGATGTAAGTTTGTTATGATTATGTTTGGTTATGGTCACCACTTGTGCTCCTACCATCACCTCCCTTCATGCTTGTTATTCATTCCTCCACCATTCTCATTTTAGATGAGAAGTTTTTCATTAGAAAAGAAAGAAGAAGAAAAAGAAAGAGAGAAGAAGAAGAAGAGATCTTCTTCTTGAGAGTTTCATTTCTTGATCTCATTCATGCTAGAAAAATGCAAGCACCATTTTTCTTATCTCATTTCCTCCATCATCTTCAAATGGCAACAAACCCCAAGTGAGACACTACACTACACATTCTACAGCATATCTTGAGCATGTCGAGTTGCCGGCTTCATGCTCGAGTTGCCTCGGTATTGAGGCGGGAGCCCGTAAAAGACGAAGGCGATGTGGTGCCCTTTCCGGCGAGGAGGCGACGATGTGGAGCCAAGAATTTCCGCGGGAGATCGGGATGATGAAGAGAAGACCGGAGGACTCGGATCACTCGGTATACTTTTCTTCCCATCTCTTGTTTGCTAGCAATAGGTTAATGGTAAACGATCCGGGTTTTCTTTGTCCGCGGTAGCGCCGGTTTCCGAGTAAGGAAAAAATTTTGATTCCGCAATTTGGCCTCGAGTAAGACGGCCGGGGCGCTGCCGTGGCGCAACATGGTATCAGAGCCACGCCATTAACCTTACCTAGCTTGTTCTAATGTGTTTTTCAGTTCCGATCGACCGAAATTCCAAAAACCGTATTTTTCCTTGACATCAGTTTCTGTCGAAATTTTTTGGAGTCTAAAAATTTTTCAGGTTATCTCAGAGTGATGTGCAGGGAAATATAAGCATACTGAAAAAATTTGGTAGCCTGAACTGTTCATACCACCGCGGAAGGGCGGCCAAACCCTTGCTGGGGGCCGCGCTTCCGCGGCAATTTGAACAGTTCACCCCCCCAAAATTTTGCAGTATGTTCCTCAGTGAGAAATGTGGTTTCTGGGATATTAAAATTGGGCCCAGGTTTTCTGTGAGTGCTACAGTTTTGGTTGGGGGCCCACTTGTTAATTGTTTGATTGATCGGATATTTTAAACACATTATTTCACAGTATTTACATTATATCTGCGACCGTGAATGTCACTCGATCGGTAAATCCGGTCTAACTGCTATAGCCCGGTTAGACGGATTTGCGAACGTGATTTTCACGTTGATGTTCTATGTTTATGCTGTGTTGTTGCGGATCGGTCGTGGGGGATAGCCTGGATGCAATGCTAGTACAGCTTTATTGTATTATGTACATTTGATATTGCAGGGCGAGCGTCCGACATGTGGACTGCCGTCACTGCCTGTTTGTATTATTCTTTTGGGGCACGACCTGGTTGCGGTCGATGTACCCGGTGTATGTATATTTTACTTTCTGTACTAGGGTTACCCCGCGGAGGGGTGCACGGATAGCCGGGTTCTGGAGGGCAACGGGCCCGCATCTCAGGGCATTGAGACGGAAGGGGCTTCAGTCCAGGATTGGCGGGCTATTCACCGCACTCGTAGGGGGTACAGGTTGACCCAGGAGGGGTGCCCAAGTTACCGGATTCCGTGAAGTGCTGGGTGGTCCATTCACGGTGCTGAAGGGGGCTGCCTCGCTTCAGGTTTTGGCGGGTGACTTGCCGCGCCCGTAGGGGTCTAGGATTTCATTGCACAGGCTATCCACACGACCAGGGGAACGTCGGGTTTCAGCAGCGGCTCTGTGAAACCCGGGGCTTCCAGATATCTGTATTGTTCTGTGATGCTGTACATTTCTGTGATGTTGCATTTTATTCACGCCTTGAGCGAAATACTATATATTGGTATATATATTAGTAGATGTTGTATATGTTTTACATCCGCGCTAGTCCAGTCCCCGCTCTGCCGTTAGTTAGCTAACCTAACGGGTGATGACGGGACCCAGTGGCGAATGCGGATGGCATATACGTACGTCAGTATATTTTCGTTCTTTGTGGTGTGATCAATTGATGGGACTGCATTGATTCGGATCATTGCAAGTTTAAACAAACCTTTTCTGATGTTGTTGGAACACTTTTTCAAAAAGCTGTTATTGCAAGGACGTTCACTTTTGCTTTGCATCGTGGTATTCATTTGGAATATCCTGCTCCTCAGTCGACGAGGCAAGGGACGAGATCCCTTCACCGGGAGTGACCCCTTGGACAGAAGTTTGCGTCAGGGCAATAGCTTCACTATAGCCGATTACTTTTGCTTTGCATCGTGGTATTCAGTTGGAATATCCTGCACCTCATTCTACGGGGAAAGAGCCGAGATCCCTTCACCGGGAGTGACCTCTTTAGTAAAGGTTTCCGTCACTATATTTTCTAAAAAGTTATCCAGTTCCTTCAACGATATCAAGTTCATTACGTTAAAGGTTTTCGCCAGAAACCATTCGTAGCCCTCCGTCATTTCGGATTAGTATTGCTTAGTATTCGCGCTACGTTTGTCGTTGCTATTCGCCGAGGCGTAGTGTGCGGTAGCTCTGTAATGCTTTCTGTCGCATGGATATGTGGATTGGTTAGGACAGTCGTGCGACTTTGTTGATTATTCGTCAAGGGTCGTGCGGGTGGGTTTAACGCAATCAATATAATGACGGGTTGAACTTGACTAGGACCTTTTGATTTGTTGATTATTCGTCAAGGTCACTTGGGTCCTAGGGGTAAAAATCACATCGGGAGTTTCAAAAGAACTGAAACTTGCCAAGCATGCGCATACCTTCTGGAGTGTGGTGACTTGAGTGGATTCCGTCAAGTTATCATGCGATGATAGTAGGATCCCGATTCCCACTGATGAGTTGGTTTACTCCTCGGGTGATCCCGACTAATTCTTCTTTCAGGTTTGGAGGAGAATTTGAGGTACAGTGGGAGGTTTCCAGATTAGACAAAGTGATAACCATTCTGATCTAGGTTAGAGTGCACGCTGAGTGTTTCTTTTCTCTCTCTCTGGCAGCGACCATTGACCCGACCCTGGACTATGACTCAGTGACTAAGTTGACCGAACCTTCTTAACACTGGCTTTTTGGATTGTCAGAGTTGCAGACCTCATTGCCACTCCTACTTTTACCCTTTTCTCCAGGACACCCCGTATTACTACGAACGTCCACTTCCATTGGACAAAACCATCGTATGGTTAGATACGAACTCGAAGGACTTCGAGGATGGTTTCTGGTTCTGGAGAAAACGGATAGGATTATTCAGTTGTTTTTTCTTTTCACCTTCTCTCAGGTTGCGAGTATTCCTTGGTTTAGGAGTAGTACACCTATTACGCAAATTGGATAGTCTTCTTCCAAACCTTAGGCTGGTGCCGACCGGTAGGGAATGAAGGAAACCAATTAGCATAACGATGGTGTACAGAAGGTATTAAGTTTAGACAAAGCAAGGGATTAGTAAGAGGGCAAAGTAAATTGCGACTGATATTCACGACCAAACCAAGTATTTCTTCGCCAACCCTAAATCACCTTTGTATTTCTCCAGGACACTCCGTATCACTACGAAGATCCCATTTTATTGGATACTCCATCGTATGGTTATATACGAACTCGAAAGGAACTTGTTCCAGTTCGGGGATGGATTATGGTTCAGGAGAAATAGGAATAAAGTACATTCAGGTGTCTTTTATCTTCACCTTCTCTCGCGTTGCGAGTGCTCCTAGGACTAGGACAGTACACCCATTATGCTTATTGGATAGTCTTCTTCCAAACCATAGGCTGGTGCCGAACGGTAGGGAAGGAAGAAAACCATTTGGCCTAAAGGGGTGTACAGAAGGTAATGACTAAAGACAAAGAAAGGGATTTAGAAAGATGGCAAAGAATTATACGGTTACAGTTGTGAATCTGGAAAATGGAAGAGGCATTACTAAGAATACCAGGATACCCCGACGAAACATTTCAATGTTTCAGTTTCACTGTGTACTGTTAACAGAAAAACTGATTTCCCGATTAGACACTTACTCCAGGGTATGTATTTACCAGGTATGATTCTCACATCTGTATGGTTTTACAGATGAGGAGTGGGAGTAAGTTATTGGGAATTGGGTGATCATCCTCATTATATCGGGATTCGTTGTAATCGGTGATATTTGAGGAAGTCACCTGGGTTGTTTGCCGGTCGGCAGTTATTTGGTTTTGAATATCCGCGGTTATGCACCAATTTCAAATTGATATATCTGTACGTCTATTTTCATAGAGTGAGATATACCTTTTGATATTATGTCGATGACATTTACCTATATCAGTGGATGGTTAGGTAAGGAGCATTAAACAGCGGTGTAATTCTTCTTAACCATAAGTACAGTTTTCAACCTGCGACGCACAGTGAAAGAGTTGTTAGACTCAGCGGACTTATACAGAGTATTGTATGTTGTCCAGGGTCCATCAGGACAGAGGGGTAGGTCCTCGTACTATATTCGGTTTACTTATGACTTCTCTAGTTCTTAGACATGTGTTTCGTAGAAACACAGGGTCTAAGTTTTGAGGAGTTATAGGTATTTGAATAGAGTAGAGAACCAGCTGTAGCAAGTATCGGGATTCTTCAAAGAGATCGAAGATGTAGATACTTGTGTATGGTATTCAGTTGATAGTAATGAGAACTTGCTTCTCTTTCAGGTTACTCATAATTGGAAGCATTCCTAAGTTGAGTAACGCTGATCGGCCTCCTTCCATTTAGTTGACATGCACTGGAGACAGCTGCATGATTTGAATCTGGTTCAATTAAATCAGTGCCTCTGGTTCTATATTGGATATAGAACAGTTCATATCTTAACGATGTTAAGGTACGGGGAGTTGTCCGGCTTATGCTTAAAACCAGACTCCGGATAACTCAAGGCACGTTTCTGTAATGGCTGTTTGTGGGTTGACCCAGGCTATGACGAGGGTTGACTTTCTACCATCTGGCAGATCAATAGAAATATTGTTCTAGACTCGCCACAGTTTTATTAAAAATGGATTTTTTCAAAAACAGTAGTGGGAGTATGGTAGAACTGGAAGTGATTCCAGAACCGCAAACGATTACTGAAGATTTGATAAGGAACCTAAAGATTCAATCTGATTTGACATTCCATTGCCACTCCGCAGATAAGGTGGGTAACTTCAGGCACCCGAGAGGTACTCCGGTAGCCTCAAGGACGGTGACAGGGAAGTTCTTGTTTACCCACACTTGCCATTGTTGTTGTTCCAGGCTGCGAGACCCGGCAGGAGGATGAGTATAGCGTCGTTCTAAACTAGCTTTAGAAGTGCACGTCTATATGACTCTGGCAGAGGGTTGTCGTAGTCAGTGGGAGCAGCGGAAGCATTGGTGGACTTTATGCTTATGTCTATTTATAGACTAAAGCAGATATAGCGGAGTTAGATCATCTGTTTCTGATGTGACAGTCATGGGTTTGACGTCATCAGAATAGGGGATGGATCTGTTGAGAAGGTAGTAGGAAGTGACATTCCTATACTACGATCGGTTATACTTTGGTCGTCACACAGTGTTTTCTCCACATGGGACTTGGATATTATATCAGACATACTGGTTACTAGATCTATGGTTTTAGATCTAGATTTGGGTGGTTTCCCAATCTGGGTATCTTGACAGCATTCTATGAGTATTTAGAATGGACGACTCCTGACACGGTAGTACACCTGCAGTTGATGGATTCACCCTCTCTAAAGGTGTCTTATAGACTAAAGGGGAGAGGGATACTCATGATTGGCAGATCACTTGCTTAGGCAATTGAGTCAATCATAAGATGTCATGTACCACACCAGATGTTGTTCTTGCACTAGATGCAATAAGTTGATATTGATCCAATCCTGGAGGAACAGTCGGAAGCAGTTTTAGAACATAAGTGAATGTTCTAGGGATATGATAACGGCTGCCTCCTTTAGGAGACGGTTATCACTCCAGGCTTCCAAGGTGACATGGACGACAAGGAGGTTGTCAGAGTTGTAGTTCTCCCTCTGACGAGGGACAGTATTTTGGACAGGTGGTCCAAGGCAATACTGAGGGAGGCATGGCGCAGGATACTGATTAAGTTCAGTTGTTGATACAGTCTAAGAAGTTTGGATTTGGAGTTCATTTATGAACTAGGTCCCATCAGACATCCAGACATTCCAAGACAGGTATTACTCATTTCGGGAGATGGCTTTCTCCGCGAATTTGAGATATAGAGAGACATTGAAAGAAACATCACAGCGGATCCACTCACTGAGGCTATTCCTCGAACGCAATAGTTTCGCAAACGAGCTTTGTGGGACTGACTAGTAGAGGAGTTGGGTGTTCGGTATCACACGGGCTGTGAGTATGCGACATCGCAATAATTAGCCTTGAGTGCAAGTGGGAGATTGTTGGAGATAGTGCCCTCAGAGTCAATTATTGGATCACAGGAACGTGATTGCGATGATTGAGGGAGGACCTATCCCGGTAGAACAGTCTTACTCGAGATGATAGTATGCTATCTGGTTTATCTTTATCATCGTGTACTGCTTTAGGTGACCTGACATGTCGCTATTGCACGTTGATAGAGGCCCTAGGATTCTTGCTTGACGACCAGCAGTATGATGGCGATCATATACGTGGGAGCTGGTAGTCTATAAGCACATCCTTAAAAGGTCCCTAGTCGTAGGAGTTTCGAGACTGGGCATCAATACTCCGTTAGTAGACTAGTGTATACAGTCGAGACCCCGACGAGGGGCGGTGGCCGGTCTCACAAGCCACTGGTGTCAGTTGGTTCACCTAAGATGTATACAGGTGCTCATTGGGTTATGAGTACACCGGACAGGACTCGCCGGGAACCTGCTAGTTGGTCTTATACCTGACGTCAGATAGCAGTTCCCTGGTGACATGTGTACAGGTTAGTTCATCGACCTGAGGATCGTCATTTGTCTCGTGTGAGTTCCCACTGTGCTTTGATTACTACCCTACCACGGCTCAAAGGAGTCGTGCAAACAGGTTTTAGTTGGGTACAGTCCCGAGCCACATGGAGGCAGTGAGCGGATCTTCAGGGGTTCGTCTCTCCCGGTATTGGGGGTGAGGTCGCGCTGTGTCTAGGAGAGCCGTTACGCAAAGCCCTCGGCCGAGGCAGGAGATTTACTGGTAGGTATTCCAGTAGTATCTCAGGGCGTTCTGGGCTACACTCCGACACGACTTGTACCGCTTTTGGGGGTCTGACTTTTACCAACCCCCTAGGCCCGCCATGCGATCCTCATAGACGAACGGACCGGACTGTACCGATATTGTCACTGACAGGCTCAGTAGGGTGTCGGGGTGAGCTTCCTCATCGACGTCCCTTTTGGTCAATAGCTGGTGGCCCGTCACGTATTGGCTTATACCTCTGACGTGCCAGTGGTTAAATCCACAGCCATAGTATTGACGAGTCTTTAGAGTCCACCACATTTTCAGTTACTCAGCTTTCGGGCGAAACGCTGTAGAGGCCGTATGGAGATATGGCAGGGTCCGATCAGATACGTGCGGTATTGCACGGATCAGGATCGGACAGTTTTGTACTAGTTGCCGTATAAGTTATATGGCAGGGTTCAATCTGATACGTGCGGTATTGCACGGATCAGGATCGGACGGATTTTACTAGCCGGGTTTGGCTTAAGCCGGTCCTAGTTTAGTACAGTGTAGATTTTGTCTCATTGCATTTGTATCCGGTCGGAATACAGATGCGGATGTGTATGCACAGTATCGGGGTTTTCCTGTAATTTATTACGGGACCAGTTTTCTGGAGTTGCCAGTTTGCATTCCGTTCCGGCCGGTTTTTCTTTGTTCTTTCCCGGCCGGACTTTTCTGATGGAGGGGGTAATTTGCACTTTTGCAAATTACATTTTGTGAGGGTTTATTTGCAAGATGATTAATTATGATAGCATCTTTAGATGCCATTCTTTTCCTTGATCTTTTCATGCTTTATCTTGATTAGAATTGATAAGAATGGTTGATGTAAGTTTGTTATGATTATGTTTGGTTATGGTCACCACTTGTGCTCCTACCATCACCTCCCTTCATGCTTGTTATTCATTCCTCCACCATTCTCATTTTAGATGAGAAGTTTTTCATTAGAAAAGAAAGAAGAAGAAAAAGAAAGAGAGAAGAAGAAGAAGAGATCTTCTTCTTGAGAGTTTCATTTCTTGATCTCATTCATGCTAGAAAAATGCAAGCACCATTTTTCTTATCTCATTTCCTCCATCATCTTCAAATGGCAACAAACCCCAAGTGAGACACTACACTACACATTCTACAGCATATCTTGAGCATGTCGAGTTGCCGGCTTCATGCTCGAGTTGCCTCGGTATTGAGGCGGGAGCCCGTAAAAGACGAAGGCGATGTGGTGCCCTTTCCGGCGAGGAGGCGACGATGTGGAGCCAAGACTTTCCGCGGGAGATCGGGATGATGAAGAGAAGACCGGAGGACTCGGATCACTCGGTATACTTTTCTTCCCATCTCTTGTTTGCTAGCATTAGTTTAATGGTAAACGATCCGGGTTTTCTTTGTCCGCGGTAGCGCCGGTTTCCGAGTAAGGAAAAAATTTTGATTCCGCAATTTGGCCTCGAGTAAGACGGCCGGGGCGCTGCCGTGGCGCAACAGCATACGCATTGAGAGTTGTAAGCCGGTATCAGTCGGACCCAGGGGAGAAACACTGGATAGCAGTAAAGAACATTCTCAAGTACCTAAGAAGGACTAAGGAGATGTTCTTGGTGTATGGCGGAAAAGACCTCCAGATTGAGGCCTTTGCTGACTCCAGATTCCAGAGTGACAAGGATGACTCCAAGTCCATGTCGGGTTATTTCTTAACCCTCAATGGAGGGGCGGTTTGCTGGAAGAGTTCCAAGCAGGAAACCGTTGCTGACTCAACTATGGAAGCGGAGTACATAGCTGCTTGCGATGCCGCAAAGGAAGCTGTCTGGATGAAGAAGTTCCTCACGGAACTTCAGGTGGTTCCTACTATTGTTGATCCAATACCGCAGTATTGTGAAAACAACGGAGCTATAGCTTTAGCGAAGGAACCCAGGTCCCATCAGAAGTCCAGGCACATTATGAGGCGGTACCACCTGATCAGGGAGATCGCAGATCGCCAGGAGATCGAGGTGAAGAGAGTAAATTCGGAGGATAACAATGCAGATCCATTCACGAAGGCCATACCCCAGACTCAGTTTGAGCAGCCGATCGAGATGATAGGTCTTCGATACGCCAGTACATGGACCTAGTGCAAGTGGGAGATTGTTAGTGTATATGCCCTAGAGGCCATTACTGTATCATACTAGCTTGTATATTACTTAATGGAAGCTTGGGATATTCACAGTTGTATAGACAATCTTGCTCAAAATGGTAGTATGCTACTTGGTTTGTTTCTACTTTAATATGTGCATGTGTTTCTTTTAGCATATTGCTTATACTTATTAGTAGAGCCCTGAGGATATTTGCTTGATTACCAGCTTTGTGATGGCAGACATACTTATGGGGGATGGGTAATCTATAAGCACATCCTTATACAGGTCCCTAGTCGTAGGATTATCGAGACAGGGCATCGATACTCCGAAGTAGACTAGCGTATGCGCTTCTCATCCCAGAAGGAGAGATGGTCTGTCCCACAGCCATCAGTACATCGTACTGAAGGTAGAATGCGGGTGCTCATTAGGTTAGAGTACACTGGACAGGACTCGTCGGGAACTGTTGGTTGGTATTATACCTATCATCAGTTATCAGTTCCTAGGTGACATGAGTACAGCTTAGTCCGTTGACTTGACACTGTCACTTCGCCTTGAGTGTGTTCCCACTGTTCTTTGATTACTACCCTACCACGGCTCAAAGGAGTCGTGCAAATAGTGTTAGTGTATATGCCCTAAAGGCCATTACTGTATCATACTAGTTTGTATATTACTTAATGGAAGCTTGGGATATTCACCTTGTATAAACAATCTTGCTCAATATAGTAGTATGCTACTTGGTTTGTTTCTACTTCAATGTGTACATGTGTTTATTTTAGTATATCACCTATACGCATTAGTGGAGCCCTTAGGATCTTTGCTTGATTACCAGCGTTGTGATGGCAATCACACTAGTGGGGGCTGGGTAATCTGTAAGCACAACCTTATACAGGTCCCTAGTCGCAGGACTATCGAGACAGGGCATCGATACTCCGGAGTAGACTAGCGTATGCGCTTCTCATCCAGTGTGGGAGATGGTCTGTCCCACAGCCATCAGTACGTCGTACTGGAGATAGTATACGGGTGCTCGTTGGGTTACAAGTACACTGGACAGGACTCGTCGGGAACTGACAGGTTGGTATTATACCTATCGTCAGTTATCAGTTCCCAGGTGACATGAGTACAGCTTAGTCCGCTGACTTGACACTGGCACTTCGCCTCGAGTGTGTTCCCACTGCACTTTGATCACTACCCTACCACGGCTCAAAGGAGTCGTGCAAACAGGTAATGATTGGGTACAGTCCCGAAGCACTTGGAGGCAGTGACTGTTAGACAGGATTCGTCTCTCCCGGTATTGGGGGATGATATCGCGCTGTGTCTAGGAGAGCCATTACACGAGTAGTCCCTGGCCAGGGAAAGCGAGATATACTGGTAGGCTTCCAATGTTATCTCAGGGTGTTTTGGGCTTCACTCCGACACGACTTGTACCGCTATTGGGGACTGACGTTTACCGCCCCCTAGGCCCGACATGCGATATATCAGACGAACAGACCGGACTGTACGGAGAATGTCACATTCAGACTCGGTAGGAGTTCAGATGGGTTTTACCTCGTCAGTCTTCTTATCGGCATCTACCTAGGGACCGTTACGCACAGCTAGTGCCGCTTGCGGTCTGTGGTTAAACCCACTGCCAGCGTAGCGTCGAGTCTTTAGAGTCCCACACAGAGGGCTATTCGCCTCTGGGCAAAACAGAGTAGAGGTCGCATGGTTTTGCGACAGGGTTCGTTCTCATCCGCGCACTTGTGCACGTTTGGAGTCCGGACGGATATTACTGGCTGGCTCTGGTTTGAGTCAGATACTGGTATATGTTTTGGGGTTGCTTTTATCTCTCAGTATTCTTGTTCCTCGGAACGAGAATGCAGGTGTGTATGCACAGTTGTTTGAGGCGGAGGAAGAGGTCTTTCATTAGGGTTTCGGAACGGGTGCGTATGCACAGTTGACAGTCGTCTTTTTCCAAACCCTAATGGATTTATGAAATATCAATTAATAATAGTAATTAAATGAAATTGTGTCATGGTTGGTTTTGTTGACTTGTTGACCATGGTTGACTTGTTGACCATGGTTGAATGTTTGACCATCATCATTACTTTGCAAGGATACTCCTTGATTCTAGCTTACATTCATTTAATGAAGTGATGATAGTGGTCATTCCAAAAACAACCATCAACTATTTCATTTTGAATTATTTTTATTAATTAGATAATTCTTTTTCCTTTTGTTATGGTTGCAAAAGAAAAAGGAGCTCATTCTATCATATTCATTCTCTCTCCTCACATCATCTTCTTCTTCCTCAAGCTCAAGGAGAATCCTTCTCATGTGTTGAGAATCCCTCTTCTTGAAAGAGAAACACCCCTTAGATACTTTCTACTCTCTCTAGGGTTCAAGGTTTAGCAAGCCGGAGATCCTAGTTCACTCTAAGTTCGAGAAAGAGCCCGAAGGTTGAACCCTCAGGTGGATCCATCTTTGACGGAAGAAGGCTACGAGGAAAGAACCATCAACCTCTACTAGGTTTCAAGAAGAAGGAGTTCAAGTTAGGTATAACCACTTTGCCGAGTAATTAACTCTCCTTTGCATGTTTGCTAGTTTAGTTTAGAAAAGATCCCGACTTTGTTAGTCCATGTTGCCCCATGCGCTAAAAATTTGATTTTTATACCGTTTCCGCCTCCCCGTAAGAACCAGGGGTCGCAACGTGGACTTACAGTGGTATCAGAGCCTAACTAAACATAAACTAGCTAGGTAGTGAAGTGTAACGAAGTTCGGAACCGAAAAATCCAAAAACCAAACTTTTCAAAAACCCTAGTTTCTGTTAAATTTTTTTCCGGTCAAAATAAAATTTGTTATTCACCTAAAATCATCTCAGGGTTTTTTAAAGATAACCACCAAAAACGAGCCAGAGATCTGACAAAACGACCGCGTTTCCGCGGCAACAGCAAGCTATGTTGCCGCGGATCCGCGGCCGTCTTGTCTCCTCTCTGCCTTGATTTTGGTGCAGTGTATCTCTGGATTGGTTTTAGGATTTTTGAGATATATTATATGTGCCCAGATTTTCCAGAATAGAAATTTGTTTTTGGGGGCCTATAATTCCGTATTTTTTCCGAACTTCACTACACTTTGACTATATTGGTTATATCTGTGATGTTTGTATGTATTGAACGTCGGCTAATCGCTATAAGTCGATTAGTCGGGGTTATACATCTCTGTGATCTGTGTTTGATATTGGAATGTGTATATGAATGTGTTGGACTGTCGCGGGTGAATAGCCGGGGTGGATGTGAGATGAGCTTTTGTTTTTCTTTCATTCATTTGTAATATGTAAATTGATGTAATATTATTATTTGTATGGCCGCACAACCGGGTCGGGGTTGTAGCCGTCATTGTATAATTCTTTTTACTGTTTTTGCTCCTAGGATAGACCCATGGAGGGGTGCACAAACTACCGGGTACTTGGCGGGCAGTTTGCCGCACCCGTAGGGGTCTTGGGTGGGGTATTTGCTATTCACCGCGACCGTGTAATCCGCTTTTCGTTGCAGGCTCGAACGGATTGCGGATTCCTAGTATATCCAATGTATTCATCTGTGATCTGTAATGTCTATCATTGCTATATTTATAACTATTTAGGCGTTGCTTATGTTTTACAGCCGCGCTAGCCCAGCCCCCGCTCTGTCGTTAGTTAACTAACCTAACGGGTGATGACGGGACCCGTGGCGAATGCGAATGGCATAAGCGTACGTCATATTTTGGTTGTTTTCTGCGATGGTAGGATTAAATGATGGGACGCATTAAAAGAACTAATGCAAGAATATCACGCATTAAAAGAACTAATGCAAGATAATAAACCAAGTTAAAGTCGTTGGAACACTTTCAAAAACCACTCGGTTCTTTTCAAAACTAACTTTTAAAAGCGGAGCTTGAGCCACTCCTTCTAAAAGCTATCTCGTTCCATCGATTATATCAAGTTCACTACGTTCACGGTTTTACCAAAACCATTCGTAGCCCTCCGTCGTTTCGCATGAATAGGCAATAGTATTCAAGCTATGTATGTTGGCCAAAGTCAAGGCATAGTGATTGGTAGCTATTGGGTGTTCATGTGTAGCATAGATAGATGCGTTGGTTTGGGACACTCGTACTGCCATTTTGGCCAAAGTCAAGGGTAGGTACGGATGGATCCAAATTAACCTGGATAGTGACGGGCAGAACTTGACATGTGACTTATGATATTTTGGCCAAAGTCAAGGTCATAAGAGCATGGGGCAAAAATCCACATCGGGAGTTTCATAAGTACTGAAACTTGCTAGATTTGCATACCATTTGGAGTGTGATGATTCTGGTAGGATTCCTTCAGTTTCGTCACGCGATGATATTTGGATCCCGATCCTACTGTGAGTATATGCTACTCCTCGGGAAATTTCTCACTAAACGATCAATGCTATAAACCTAGTAGGTGCCTAGAAAGGTGTTAGCGGGGCTATGCCCCCAGGGAAAAGAGGTTCTTAAATTAAGGAACTTCGCGAAAGCGTTGGAAAACCTCCCTCGAAGTACCGACACTGGCCTGGCTGAACGGTTAAGCAAGTATTGTGCGGTGGGATTGATCCCGGCTAATTCTTCCTTTGTGGTTTGAGGAGGGATTCGAGAGACAGTGGGAGCCATCCTGTTTAGACAAATTAAAAACCATTCTAAACTTGTAAGAGCATCGTGCTGAGTGTTCCTTCTCTCTTTCCTAATTGCAGCGACCATTCAACATGACTGGACTTAAGTTACTCTTAGATAAAAACATACTGACAGGGCCAAACTACAAAGATTGGCTCAGGAATGTCAAAATGGCAATCACTTACGACAAGCTGGGGTATCTTCTTACCACCAAAGCTCCCCCCGTCCCAGGTCCCACCTCCAGCGTCGCGGATAAGGAAATCCGTAAGACTTGGGAGATTCATTGCGCGAAGGCCAGGTGCCTCGTGCTTGCCTCAATGGACAACGAACATCAGAGGAGGCACGAGAATATGGACTTGGAATCCATATTTCTTCATACAAAAGAACTGTATGGAGAGCAGTCTCGTATCGCAAGATACGAAGTGTCGAAGAAGTTATTTTCGGCAAAGTTGGCCGTCGGATCATCGGTAGCGGACCACGTGCTTAAGATGATTGGCTACATTGAGGAGCTCGCGGAACTTGGGACCACGTTGGAAAGCGAACTCTATACGGATTTAGTTCTCCAGTCCCTTCCATCCACTTACGCCCAGTTTATACTGAACTTCAACTTACAAGAAAAAGAAGTTGAACTTTCAGAACTCCTCAACATGCTGAGGAGCGCAGAGGGCACCCTACAGAAAGGTAGGGAAACACCCGCTTTGTTTGTAGGAGGATCTTCTTCTTCTAGATCCAAGGCGAAAGCCAAGGGAAAGAGGAAGAAAGCCCCCGCTAAACCAAGGGGCGGTGTTAGTAAAGTGGGTACGAAGGGAAAGGAAAAGGCAACAAAGATTGCGGGGAAGCTTGTGGGAAAGGAAGATTGCTTCTATTGTCATAAGAGTGGACACTGGAAGAAAGATTGCAGGGCTTGGAAAGCCAGGACACAGGAACTAAAGCAGGTTGCGGCTTCAGCTTCAGGTGTGTATGTTATTGAAAACTGTCTTTCGATAAACTATACTTCCTGGGTATTGGATACCGGATCAGGATCTCATATCTGTAATTCTTTGCAGGCGTTGAGAAACCGTAGGGTTTTGAAGGCAGGTGACATGACCCTCAGAGTTGCGAACGGAGCTAGCATGGATGCTAAAGCCGTGGGGGACTATCACCTGGGAATGTCAGATGGACATGTTTTGGTTTTGCGTAATTGCTTTTTTGTACCCAACGCAACTTGTAATATCATTTCTGTATCTTTGGTTTCTAAAGAAGGTTATGAATTTGCGTTTGTAAGTAATGTTGTAAACATTCACCTTAATCAAGTTCTGATTGGGTCAGGTACATTGAGCAATGGTATATACGTATTAAACCAACCATAGATTTTCAATGTCCAGAATACATACAAAAGAAAGTCTCCAGAAATCAATCAGACTTTCTTATGGCATTGTAGACTGGGTCACATCAATGAGAGAAGGCTGACTAAGTTACATACAGAAGGATATTTGGATCCGTTCGAATATCAATCGTATGCCACTTGTCAATCCTGTCTCAAAGGAAAGATGACAAAGACTCCGTTCACTGGACACGGAGTAAGAGCAAGCGAGCTCTTGGGACTCGTACACAGCGACGTGTGCGGTCCAATGTCTACACATGCGCGAAGCGGTTATTCTTACTTCATTACTTTTACGGATGACTTTTCAAGGTACGGTTATGTCTTCTTAATGAAACATAAGTCCGAAGCCTTTGAAAAGTTCCTGGAATATAAGAATGAAGTAGAAAAACAAACCGGCAAAAGTATCAAGATTCTAAGATCGGATCGAGGTGGAGAATACTTAAGTGCCGAGTTCCTGAATTATTTAAAAGAGAACGGGATTCTCTCTCAGCTTACTCCTCCATACACTCCACAACACAACGGTGTATCGGAGAGACGGAACCGAACCCTATTGGATATGGTACGGTCCATGATGAGTAACGCTGAGTTACCGCGATCATTCTGGGGGTATGCGCTAGAATCAGCTGCGTACCTTTTGAACCGAGTTCCTACTAAGACTGTGCCTACTACACCATATAAGATGTGGTGTGGGAAGAGGCCCCATCTCAGTCACATTAAGACTTGGGGAAGTCCAGCTTTTGTTAAAAAGCAGCATGCGGACAAGCTCGAGGCGCGCTCAGTACTGTGTAAGTTTGTGGGATATCCAAAGAATTCCAAGGGATATCTCTTCTACTACGAAGAGGAACAAAAAGTTCTTGTTTCTCGTCATGCCCACTTTCTAGAACACCAGTTCTTAGAAAAAGAATTAAGTGGGAGCGCAGTAGAACTGGAAGAAATTCCAGAACCACAGACTATTACTGAAAGCTTAGTGGAACCAGAGGGTTCAAATGAACAGGACATTCCTACGCCGCTCCGCAGGAGTAGTAGGCAGTCTCATCCGCCCGAGAGATACTACGGTTTTCTCATAGACGGGGATAGAGAGGATTGCATCATAGATTATGATGAGCCTACTAGCTTCCAGCAGGCCGTTCAGAGCGTTGACTCGGTAAAATGGCTGGATGCAATGCGGACCGAAATGGAGTCCATGTACACCAACAAAGTATGGACGTTGGACATTGCTCCAGACGGGGTAAAACCCGCAGGATGCAAGTGGATCTTCAAAAGGAAGATTGGTGTAGATGGACAGGTTGAGACCTATAAAGCTAGACTTATAGCAAAGGGTTTCCGTCAAAGACCTGGCTTGGACTATGACGAAACCTTTTCTCCAGTGGCTATGCTGAAATCCATTCGGATCCTTCTTGCCATTGCTGCCTTCCACGATTATGAGATTTGGCAGATGGACGTAAAAACTGCTTTTCTAAATAGAAATTTAGAGGAGTGTGTCTATATGGACCAGCCAGATGGTTTCATTCAGAGTGGGAGCAGCGGAAAGGTGTGCAAGTTGCTTAAGTCCATTTATGGACTAAAGCAGGCATCACGGAGTTGGAACATCTGCTTTGATGAGACGGTCAAGGAATTTGGCTTTATCAAAAATCCAGATGAACCATGCATCTATAGTAGATTTGTAGCGAGAACTGTAGTATTCCTCGTTTTATACGTGGATGACATTCTCTTAATAGAAAATGACATTCCTATGCTACAATCTGTCAAGGGGTTCTTGTCACAAAGGTTCTCCATGAAAGACCTGGGTGATGCCTCATACATCCTGGGGATCCGGATCCATCGTGATAGATCCAAGAGGATATTAGGACTTTCTCAGTCCAGGTACATCGACACCGTACTGAAAAGATTCAGTATGGAAGATTCCAAGCGCGGTAACCTACCGGCTTGTCACGGGATCACCCTCTCTAAAGAGATGTCCCCCAAGACTGATTTGGAGAGGGATCGCATGTCTATTATACCCTACGCTTCTGCGGTAGGCTCTATAATGTATGCGATGTTGTGTACCAGACCGGATGTAGCTTATGCACTGAGTGTGGTAAGCCGGTATCAGTCAAACCCTGGGGAGAAACACTGGATAGCGGTAAAGAACATTCTCAAGTACCTGAGAAGGACTAAGGAGATGTTCTTGGTGTATGGCGGAAAAGACCTCCAGATCGAGGCCTTTGCTGACTCCAGCTTCCAGAGTGACAAGGATGATTCCAAGTCCATGTCGGGTTTTGTCTTTACCCTCAATGGAGGGGCGGTGTGTTGGAAGAGTTCCAAACAGGAAACCGTTGCAGACTCGACCATGGAAGCGGAATACATCGCTGCATGTGATGCCGCAAAAGAAGCTGTCTGGATGAGGAAGTTCTTGAAAGAACTTCAGGTGGTTCCGTCCATTGTTGACCCAATACCTCTGTATTGCGACAACAACGGGGCTATAGCTTTAGCGAAGGAACCCAGGTCCCATCAGAGATCCAGGCACATCTTGAGGCGGTATCACCTGATCAGGGAGATCGTGGATCGCCAGGAGATCGAGGTTCGGAGAGTCGCTTCAGAAGATAACACGGCAGATCCATTCACCAAGGCCTTACCCCAGACTCAGTTCGAGCGGCTGATCGAGATGATAGGTCTTCGATACGCCAGTACATGGCCTTAGTGCAAGTGGGAGATTGTTAGTGTATATGCCCTAGAGGCCATTACTGTATCATACTAGTTTTTATATTACTTAATGGATGCTTGGGATATTCACCTTGTATAAACAATCTTGCTCAATATAGTAGTATGCTACTTGGTTTGTTTCTACTTCAATGTGTACATGTGTTTATTTTAGTATATCACCTATACGCATTAGTGGAGCCCTTAGGATCTTTGCTTGATTACCAGCGTTCTGATGGCAATCACACTAGTGGGGGATGGGTAATCTGTAAGCACATCCTTATACAGGTCCCTAGTCGCAGGACTATCGAGACAGGGCATCGATACTCCGGAGTAGACTAGCGTATGCGCTTCTCATCCAGTGTGGGAGATGGTCTGTCCCACAGCCATCAGTACGTCGTACTGGAGATAGTATACGGGTGCTCTTTGGGTTACGAGTACACTGGACAGGACTCGTCGGGAACTGACAGGTTGGTATTATACCTATCGTCAGTTATCAGTTCCCAGGTGACACGAGTACAGCTTAGTCCGCTGAATTGACACTGGCACTTCGCCTCGAGTGTGTTCCCACTGCACTTTGATCACTACCCTACCACGGCTCAAAGGAGTCGTGCAAACAGGTAATGGTTGGGTGCAGTCCCGAAGCACTTGGAGGCAGTGACGGTTAGACAGGATTCGTCTCTCCCGGTATTGGGGGTTGACATCGCGCTGTGTCTAGGAGAGCCATTACATGAGTAGTCCCTGGCCAGGGCAAGCGAGATATACTGGTAGGCTTCCAGTGTTATCTCAGGGTGTTTTGGGCTTCACTCCGACACGACTTGTACCGCTATTGGGGGACTGACGTTTACCGCCCCCTAGGCCCGACATGTGATGTATCAGACGAACAGACCGGACTGTACGGAGAATGTCACATTCAGACTCAGTAGGAGTTCAGATGGGTTTTACCTCGTCAGTCTTCTTATCGGCATCTACCTAGGGACCGTTACGCACAGCTAGTGCCGCTTGCGGTCTGTGGTTAAACCCACTGCCAGCGTAGCGTCGAGTCTTTAGAGTCCCACACAAAGGGCTATTCGCCTCTGGGAAAAACAGAGTAGAGGTCGCATGGTTTTGCGACAGGGTTCGTTCTCATCCGCGCACTTGTGCACGTTTGGAGTCCGGACGGATATTACTGGCTGGCTCTGGTTTGAGTCAGATACTGGTATATGTTTTGGGGTTGCTTTTATCTCTCAGTATTCTTGTTCCTCGGAACGAGAATGCAGGTGTGTATGCACAGTTGTTTGAGGCGGAGGAAGAGGTCTTTCATTAGGGTTTCGGAACGGGTGCGTATGCACAGTGGACAGTCGTCTTTTTCCAAACCCTAATGGATTTATGAAATATCAATTAATAATAGTAATTAAATGAAACTGTGTCATGGTTGGTTTTGTTGACTTGTTGACCATGGCTGAATGTTTGACCATCATCATTACTTTGCAAGGATACTCCTTGATTCTAGCTTACATTCATTTAATGAAGTGATGATAGTGGTCATTCCAAAAACAACCATCAACTATTTCATTTTGAATTATTATTATTAATTAGATAATTCTTTTTCCTTTTGTTATGGTTGCAAAAGAAAAAGGAGCTCATTCTATCATATTCATTCTCTCTCCTCACTTCATCTTCTTCTTCCTCAAGCTCAAGGAGAATCCTTCTCATGTGTTAAGAATCCCTCTCCTTGAAAGAGAAACACCCCTTAGATACTCTCTACTCTCTCTAGGGTTCAAGGTTTAGCAAGCCGGAGATCCTAGTTCACTCTAAGTTCGAGAAAGAGCCCGAAGGTTGAACCCTCAGGTGGATCCATCTTTGACGGAAGAAGGCTACGAGGAAAGAACCATCAACCTCTACTAGGTTTCAAGAAGAAGGAGTTCAAGTTAGGTATAACCACTTTGCCGAGTAGTTAACTCTCCTTTGCATGTTTGCTAGTTTAGTTTAGAAAAGATCCCGACTTTGTTAGTCCATGTTGCCCCATGCGCTAAAAATTTGATTTTTATACCGTTTCCGCCTCCCCGTAAGAACCGGGGGTCGCAACGTGGACTTACAAATAGGTAGTAGTTGGGTGTAGTCCTGAAGCACTTGGAGGCAGTGGCGGTTAGACAGGATTCGTCTCTCCCGATATTGGGGGTTGATATCGCGCTGTGTTTAGGAGAGCCATTACACATAGTCGTCCCTGGCCAGGGCAAGCGAGCTATAATGGTAGGTTTCCAGTGATATCTCAGAGTGTTCTGGGCTACACTCCGACACGACTTGTACCGCTGTCAGGGGACTGACGTTCGCCACCCCCTAGGCCCGCCATGCGATATTCTTAGACGAACAGACCGGACTGTACGCAGATTGTCACATTCAGGCTCAGTAGGAGTTCAGATGGGTTTACCTCATCGGCCTTCTTATCGACATCTACCTGGGGACCGTTACGTACAGCTAGTGCCGCTTGCGGTCTGTGGTTAAACCCACTGCCAGCGTAGTGTCGAGTCTTTAGAGTCCCACACGGAGAGTTTCCCTGCACTGAGCGAAAAGTGTAGAGGCCGTATGGTTTTACGGCAGGGCTACGATCACTTACGTACACTTGTGTGCGTATGCTGTTCGGGCAGGCAATACTAGTGGGCTTTGGTTTAAGCCAGATCCTAGTATTACACGGATGGATTTGTTTTGTCTTCTGTGCATTCGCATTCTACGGAATGAGGATGCGGGTGTGTATGCACAGTTGTGAGGAGCGAAGAGGAAGGAGGTGCCTCATTAGGGTTTTGACAGTTGATTCGGTCGAAGCCATAATGAGGCGGACTCATTAGGGTTTTGGCAGTTCGTTCGGTCAAAACCATAATGAGCCGGGGACATTATTTACTAATCTTTTTAGTGATTATTGTGTGATGGCTAATTGCTTTGACTATTTGACCATACTTGACTTTGTTGACCGTTTGACCAAAGTTGACTTGGACCTTCATGCGAGGTCTAGTGTATTCTTTGGATTTCTTATTATTTTTGGATTATGATAATGGTCAAGTCAATTGTTTCCATCAACTTAATCTTGAAAAGATTAGTAATGATGATAGTGGTGTATTATTGCAACCATGGTTCATTCTCTCTAGCACATTATTCATTTCTCATTTCTCATTCTCTCTCTTGAAAAGAAATGAGAAAGCTCCATGGTTGTTCTCCTTCTTCTTGCTCCTCTTGAAAAATTCCTTTGATCTCATGTGTTGAGAGAAAAAGGATCCAAATAGACAAACGCTTCCATCTATCTCTTCTACACATCCTTGGACATCAAGACTAGCGATCTTGGTGCCCTAGTTGCCTCGGCTCGAGGTGGAGCTCGGAGTACATCTATCGGGTGGATCTTCTTCGACTCAAGAAGGCCGCGTAGGTGATCAAGATCCGGATCGACCCTCGGAGCGTGGATGGACGAGCCGGACAGCGGAATGAAGACCCGAAGGACTGGTGTCGTGAGGTATAATCTCTATGACATAGTAGATAGAACCTCATGTAGTTTGCTAATTTATAGTTTAGCAAAGATCCTTCTTTTAGTCCATGTTGCCTTTGCACCAAAAAATTTTTTTACCGTTTCCGCCTCCCCGTAAGAACCGTGGTGAGCAACGTGGACTTATAGCTTTTGCCTCCGGCCAAACCGAATGCAATCGGTCACGGTTAGGAATCACCTTTACCTTGGTAGGGTAGGGTGCCTAACGGAGCTCTTGTGTAAGGTTTGGGCGGAGTTTCAAATGGAAAAGATGGGAAAAGAAAATGAAAAACGAAACGTTAACTTACAATATCTTTCTCTTTTCCTAACAACAATATTCACACCACTATTCACAAAAAAAAAACAAAAAGAGCAAAAGAAAAGATACAAAGAAAAGAAAAGATTATAAGCAAGTAATTAAATGACATGGTAATAAATTGCAAGTAATAAAAAACAAGAATGAAAATGCATGTAAGTAAAAGAGCATGGAAGAAAGACCAAGAACCATAGAACCCAAAACAAGACATGGGTTCAATAATCAAATCTTAAACTTGCAAGCTGAATGAAGAGGTTGCAAGATCAAGAAGAGGCAAAGAACTCATGGTGAATGAAGGCACAAAAAGAGAGCTTTATTAATCTTCAAGAACGATACAACCCTTGAGATCAATAACCAACCCTTAAACCTTCAAGCTCAATGAAGAGGTTGAAAGATCAAGAGAAGGTTAAGAACTCAAGGTGACTAAGCTATTTACAAGAAAAGAGAAAAGAAAACTTGGACTCAAGAATGACAATCCAAGACTCAAGAATGACAACCCAAGACTAAAGAATATGACTTGCCCACTGCCTGCTATATATAGGCAGAAAAGAAAAGAAAAGAAACAATAAAATTAGGGCTACGTGGCAGCAAAGAGGGGCCCACAGCAATCTGGAGATCAGAGGAGGAGGTGGGGCCGGCCAGGCCAGTCCAAAGAGGAATGGGCTCGGTCTTAATCCGAGGGAAGGGTCTTGTTCTTGGTGTGTTGACTTGTTAGGTCCCCCACATCACTTTGGTCCAGTTTGTTTTCTCTGTTCTGACCTGGTTTGCACCCAATGCATGGAGGAAAATTTGAATTTCTAAATCAACTCCAAATTTTTAGCAATAAATGCTCATAACTTCATATCCACATATGACTTGATTCATGGCTGCCCCCATTATGGCTCATGCTGATTTGTTTAATTGAATTTGATTAGATTTCTGTTTTGGAAGGAAAAATCAACACATAATATTTAACCTTGAATGCACATAATATTTTGCCTTGAATGCACATTATATCATATCCACATGTGCCTAAAAGTCTTGTGTACACACTTGTTTGTGTTGGACCATTTAGATAAAAAAATGTGTACACAAACTTGTTGCAAGAAGGAATTCATGAAGTATCGGTCGGTTTGCGGTTCTGGTTGCAGTGTCGGCTTTCAATTGATATATCCGTGCTTTTGAATGTATTTCCAGTATTTTGTCATGGATACCTGTAATCTGTATTACTAAGCAGACACTGGTTAATAATACCGATAAATACAACAAATAGATAATGAATGAGCGGTATTAGAATGCAGTTTTCTGATATGAACAGAGCACATATGTGATATGTGCGGGACCGAGAATAATACGTGTATGTGATACCATATTAGATTCTCGCGATATGTGATATCGGCCGGATATATGTGATATAGCCGGGTCATCGGATCAAGTGTTGATTCGATGAACTGATACAGATTATATTAGTCGGTTATTTGTGAAATAGCCGGATTATCGGATCAAGTGTTGATTCGATAATTTAATGTATAATTATATATTTGATATATTATATTACATTAACTAATATAAGCTCACTTAAAGATTCTTTTTCTCACATGGATAATACATTGATGTATATGCGATATATGTTAATTATATTATTTTATTTTGTTACATTATATATTATATATGTGATATATAATATTGTAACATGTTAGGGTTACAAATGCAACATGTTTTGTGGAGTTTAAACATGGTTAGGGTTTGGATTAGGGTTAAGCTTTCATGAAGCTTCTTGAAGCTTTGACTTTGACCTTTGATATTTTGTGTAGATATTTCTTAACCCAACCCAAACCCTTTACCCTAGTTAATTCTCTACAAGGGTTAAGCCTTCATTCATAACCCATGGTTGATTTGTAACAACAACAATGATCTGCATTATTCATCACAAAAGGTTTTGCTTCATCTTCTTCTTCTTTCTTCATGAAGAAAACCTTCACTAGCTTTTTCTTTGGTGATGAAATAAAGTGAGAAATTGAAAACAAAAGAGAGATAAATTCCTACTTCATCATCCTCATCTATTCTAGCCACTTAGATTAGGGTGTTTGCTTTGCTAATACTTGATTAGTGAAGCATGAGCTTGAGTTTGAGATTCTTCAAGGTAGATCATCTTAGTTGTTGAAGATTGGAAGCAAGCTTGCATCTTTCTTTTCATGGAGCCTCTCTAGAGTCCGGGTATATGATGATCGCGGCGAAGGGACATTAACACGGAGCTTATGAAGCGTAGGAACGGACTACAAAGGTTGTAATCCCTAACTCTTAGAAGTAAAGTTGTTTACTTGCTATGTTAACCCTAAGTCTCTAGTTAAGATCTTGGTTAGGGTTTGTTTAGCACCCAAATTTTTTTAAAAGTAGCATGATTGATGCTTGCCAAAACCTTGCTAAGGTGCTAAGCTAACCCTACACTTGACTCACCACAATTTTAGTAAAATGGATTTTTTCAGAAAAACAAAAATGGGAGTATGGTAAAACTGGAAGTGATTTCAGAACCACAAACGATCACTGAAGATTTAATAGAACCTAAGGATTCAATTGTTTTTGACGTTCCATTAGCTACTCCACAGATTTTGGTGGGTAACCTCAGGCACCCGAGAGGTACTTCGGTCTTCTTAGAGACGGTGACAGGGAGGTTCTTGTTTACCCAGACTTTCCATTGCTGTCGTTCTAGACTATAAGACCCGGCAGGAGGATGAGTATAACGTCATTCTAAAGTATATTTAGAAGTGCACGTATATATGACTCTAGCAGAGGGTTGTTGTAGTCAGTGGGAGTAGCGGAAGCATAGTAGGCATGTAGCTTATGTCTATTTATAGACTAAAGCAGGTATAGCGGAAATAGATCATCTATTTTTGATGTGACAGTCATAGGTCTTAACGTCATCAGAATAGGAGATGGATCTGGTGAGAGGGTAGTAGGGTATGATGTCCTGGTATTTGGGATGACATGTACTTATTAGGAACATATATTCCTATACTGCGATCGGTTATACTGTGGTTGTCACAAAGTTGTTTCTCCATATAGGATATGGATATAATATCAGGGTTTCTGGTTACTAGATCTATGGTTTTAGATCTAGATTTAGGGAGTACCCTAATCTGGGTACTTTGAAATTAAATGGACGACTCCTGGCATGGTGGTGTACCTGCAGATGATGGAGTCACCCTCTCTAAAGGTGTCTTACAGACTAAAAGGAAGAGAGATCTGCATGATTAGCATATCACTTGCTTAGGCAATTGAGTTAATCATGAAATGTCGAGTACCACACCAGATATTGCTTTTGCACTAGATGCAATAAGTAGATATATTAATTCGATCCTGGAGAAACATTGGGAAGCAGTTATTGAACATAAATGGATGTTCTTGCGATATGGTAATGGCAGCCTCCTTCGGGAGACGATTATCATTTCAGGCTTCCAAGGTGACATAGATGACAGAATGACTGTCAGAGTTGTAGTTTTCCTTCTTTTGAGGGACAGTCTATTGGACAGGTGGTCCAAGCAGATACTGAGGCATGGCATGGCGTAGGATACCGGTTAAATTCATTGGACGATACAGTCTAAGAAGTTTGTTGGATTTGGAGTTCATTTGCGAACTGGGTCCCATCAGATATCCAGACAAATTCTAAGATAGGTATTGCTCATTATGGGAGATAGATTTCTCCGCGAAGTTGAGATATAGAGAGATACAGAAAGAAACATTGGAGCGGATACACTCACTGAGGCTATTTCTCGAACACATTAGTTTCGCAAACGGGCTTTACGAAACTGATAAGTAGAGAAGTTGGGTGTTCGGTATCATACGGGCTGTGAGTATGCGACATCGCAATAATTGACCTTAAGTGCAAGTGGGAGTTTGTTGGCTATATTGCCCTCAAGGCAATTATCATAGTCGCGGACTTATGATTATGATGATCGAGTGAGGACCTATACCGATAGAACAGTCATACTTGAGATGATAGTATGCTATATGGTTTGTCTTTATCATCATGTACATGTTGTCAGAGCCCATAGAATTCTTGCTTTACTGCCAGCATTATGATGGCGATCATATATATGGGATCTGGGGTCTATAAGCACATCCTTAAATGTCCCTAGTCGTAGGAGTATCGAGACCGGGCATCGATACTCCAATGTAGACTAGTGTATACTGATCGAGACCCCGACGAGGGGCGGTGGCTAGGTCTCAAAAGCCATTGGTGTTAGTTTGTTCACCTAAGATAGTATACAGGTGCTCAGTGGGTTATAAGTACACTGGACGGACTCGTCGGGAACCTGCTAGTTGGTATTATACCTATTGTCAGATAGCAGTTCCTAGGTGACATATGTACAGATTAGTCTGTCGACCTGAGATCGTCATTTGTCTCGTGTGAGTTCCCACTGTGCTTTGATTACTACCCTACCACGGCTCAAAGGAGTCGTGCAAATAGATTTTAGTTGGGTACAGTCCCGAACCATATGGAGGCAGTGATCGGATTGTCGGGGATTTGTCTCTCTCGGTATTGGGGGTTGATGTCGCGTTGTGCACGGGTGGCCATCACCAAAAATCCATGGCCATGGTGAACGAGAATTATCGATCCAGGATTGATAGTTTCTCAGGTGGTGATGGGTATCATGCCGACACTAAATATCGTGTTGTTAGGGGTCTGAATTTATCCACCCCCTTAGACTCGATATGCGATTCTCTTAGACGAACGGACCGGACTGTACGGATATTGTCACTGTCAGGCTCAGTAGGGGTTCAGGATGAGTTTGCTCGTCGGCCTCCCTTTCGCTCAATACATAGGTAGCCATTACATACAGCTAATGCCGCTGACGTGCTTGTGGTTAAACCCACTGCCAACGTATTGACGGGTCTTTAGAGTCCCACACAGAGGGTTTTCACGGTTCAGGCGATATGGTGTAGATCACGTATGTTGGTACATACAGGTGTCTGATTAAATATGTGCACATGCTGCGCAGACTTTAATCGGACGGTTGATAATACTAGCGGCTTAGGATTAAGCGGGATTATTAAATCAGGTTTTGATTTAATAATTTACATATGTATTTATATATATATGTATTCTAGTATTATTATTCGCTATTTATTTTCTCTCTTGGCTATTCGTATTTTTGTACGAATACGCGTATATGTATTTCGATATATATACCGGGAAGTATTTCGTATTTTATATGGACTAGCTTCAAGAAGGTGCCACCTCATTATTGATTTTTAGAGAATCATTTGCTTTTAATTGAGGTGGAAAAGGTGACATGAGTCAAGGCATGGGTCAAAGCATGGAGATAAGGTATGGTTGCTATTATTTTATTGGAAAAGGAAATGAGATTTTTTGATGATGTGAGAGAGAGGGGGGTGTAACACCTTAGGATGTGTTTAGTGGCTAATTATACTTTAATATATGGTTTTTAATAAAAAGTTTACCAAATCGATTTTTAAATATTTTATTAGATTTTTTCTAAGCTTGCATACACTTGTGCATGTTATCTAGGGCTAAGTTTAGGGTTAGGAATGGTTTAAGTAGCCATGATAAACTTAAGCATATCATTTAGTTAATTTAAATTTAAAATTTTGTTTTGTTTTGGGGTTTGACTTGAGTGAAGAGAGAGAGAGGGAGGGATGGCTTGAGATATGGCCCCACTAATCTCACCCCCTTTTTCTAAAACCCCACTCTCTCACACCCTCAAACTTCCACTCCTTTCCTCATATCTCTCTCCCTCTCACTTACACCCCCCCATACAGCAGCAGCTCAGCAGCTGTAGTAGCAAAAACAACAACAACAGCATTAGCATCTGAAGCAGCAGCAGCAGCTCAGCAGCACCAGCACCAATAGCAGCAGCATCACCAACAGCTGCAGCACACCCCCTCTTCTTCTTCCCTTCTCCTTCTCCTGCATCCTAGGATCCCTAGAGGTATAATCTTTAAACTTGACTGCTTGCTTTTACAAAATATGGTTATTTAAGCATAAGATTAGTGTTTAATGTGATTTAGTGCTAGTTATGGTGATTTGGGTGAAGGTTTGGCCAAGTGATGTTATGGTTAGTGTAGCTTAACTAAGTGTTTTAAGGCCATTTAAACTAAGTTTTCCTTCAGATTTCATTAAAATACTAGATTGTTTCAAATTAGTGTAAATTAGAGTTTATTTTAGTTTTTTTAGCCATTCTGTGATCTGCTATTGACCCGGGTACTTCAGGAAAAAGTTGCTGATACTGTAGCATAGTGAACAAGCCAAAGACACACACACACGAAGCACGGGGCCCCCTCTCCCCCTTTAGGCCACAGATTTATTCTGTCTGGCCGCAAATTGCGGCCAGAAGGTGGGTGTGGGTGTTGAATTTTGGTCTGTAGGAGTCTGCTGTATAATTAGGGTTATTGGTATATACAACTTTTCATATTTTCACTCGAGTCAAAATCTGGAGCTTAAAACCCTTTTTCGATACCTTTTAACTCGTGCGACACGTGCGTTTTGTGTGTTGGGTCTGTGGTGCACTGCGCGACACAGCGAGTCGGGGTGGTTTCTCGTGAGGTTACACACGCTTTGACGTATCGAGTGCACGCGCGTTTAGTTTCCAACGCAAGTTTTTCCTTTGATCGTGATATCGCGTTTTGCAGGTTTTTGCCTTACGTGTGTTACTTTGTGTAAATTCTAGGTTCGCAGGCGGGGACTTCGAGCGCCATGGAGAAAGGAAAGCAGGTGGTCGGATACACTTAGCACGAGATCACAGGTGAGTAGATTTAACATCTACGGGGAAATCGCCCGTATGGCGTTAAGTGTCAGGGCGTAATAGGATATTTTAGTTGTATGTGTTCATATATATATATAGACACACACACACACACACACACACCCACACACTATAGTAGCATACTATCTCCTGTTGCATATAGAATGGTAATTATAGAATACTGCACTGTCACTAACGGTTTATGTTGAACGAGCACTAAATGTATGTTACACTCACATCGTTAGTGATTGCCATGACACTCGCACTATAGGATCACCGCATCATTGATGATTGTCATGACTTGTCGTATATTCACATATTATCAGATAACTCACTACTTGCGCACATGTACACTGTATATTCACATTAATGCATACCTTCATTGATAAATCACTACTTGCGCACATGTACACTGTATATTCACAATAGTACATACCTTCATTGATACATCACTACTTGCGCACATGTACACTGTATATTCACATTAGTGCATACCTTCATTGATAAATCACTACTTGCGCACATGTATACATTAGTGCATACCGTCCTTGATATATCTATACTTGTGCATATATACATCGTATATCTATATTAGTGCACATGTACATTGCTACACTCACATTGCATATATATTCATTCGCACATCCATACCTATTTATATATATATATATATACATATGTTACATACTGTTAGTTATGTATATGCCTTAGAGGCCATTGTTGTACATATGATGCATATTATAATGGATGCTTGGATATATATAGAGAGGACTTTCTTGCTCGACATGATAGTATGCTATTTGGTTTCACTTTATCTTAACATGTTGACTTATATATTGTTTACTGTCTTACTCTCACATGTTGATAAAGCCCTTAGGATATGTACTCGACTACTGGGACTATGATGAGATCATACTACTGGGGCCACGGTAGTCGATGAGTACATCCTATAACTGTTCCTAGTCGAGACTGTGTCGAGACAGGGCATCGATACACCGGAGTAGACTAGCGTATACGCATCTTGACCCATATGATGGGCGATGGATGATCGCATATCCATCAGCGTTTTGACATCAAGGATGGTGTACGCTGCTCAGTGGAGACTGGGCACACTGGGTGGACTCGCTGAGAACTCTCAGATGGTGATATACCACACGTCAGATGGCAGTTCTCCGGTGACACTGGTACAGGGTAGTCTGTAGACCCGAGATCGTCATAGAGTCTTGTGTGATTCCTACTGTGCTTTGATTTCCACCTTACCACGTCCAAGAGGGCGTGCAAAACGGTGGCTTTTAGGTGCAGTCCCGAATCACATGGAGGCAATGAGCGATAGGAGGGGATTCGTCTCTCCCGGTATAGGTAGTTGATGTTGTGCTGTATTCGATTGGCTATAACTGGAAGTCCCTGGCCAGGGATGATATAGAGATTTATTGGTAAGTGTTACCAGTAGTTTCTCGACCCGTTATGAGCCTCACATCGACACGACTTATCGGTTACTGGGGTCTGACGTATACCACCCCTAGACTTGATATGCGACATATATCAGACGAAGAGACCGGACTGTACGTGAGTGTTACTGATTGGATTCACAGGAGAATGGACAGGCTAGCTTGTTGATCTTCTGATCGCTCAATACCTGGATGGCTGTTACATTTAGCTGACCGCTTGCAGCTTATGGGTGTTTGATATGATCATCACCTGCTACCGGCGTATTGACGATTCTTTAGAGTCCTACACAGAGGTTTCTTGACTCAGGAAAAATGGAGTAGGGGTACATATGTGATATGTGCAGGACCGAGGATAATGCAATATGAGATACCGTATTATATTCTTGCGATATTTAGATATGAGCCGGGTCATCGGATCAAGTGTTGATTCGATGAATCGGTACATGATATATTAGTCGGTTATATTCGATATAGCCGGATTGTCGGATCAAGTGTTGATTCGATGATTTAATGTATAATAATATATATGATATATTGTATTACATTATCTAATATTGGCTCTCTTTATTATTTCATTTTCTCACCGGGTAATACATTAATATATATGCGATATATGTTAATTGTATTATTTTCTTTTGTTACAAATATATAATATATATGTGATATATATTATTATAACATAATATGATTAATGATGAAATATGTTTAGTGGAGATTAAACAAGGTTAGGGTTTGATTTCGGTTAGTTTCTTCTTGCACCTTCTAGAAGGAATTTCTTTTGTCATGGTTAAGATATTATTGTTGATATTTTCTCATGACTCATTCTTTAACCCAACCAAACCCTAGCCCTAGTTAATTCTCTACAAAGGTTATCCTTGTCATCCTTGACCATGGTTCCAAGATTAATCATATATTCATTTCATTATTTATCACAAAAGGATTATGCATTATTTCTTTTTCATCTTCAACCTTGAGCTTTGAGAAAGCTTACTAGGTTTTCCTTTTTGTAATGTTTTCATGTGAGAATTTGATATAAAAAGAAAGCATAAATACTACTTCATCATCCTCATCTAATCTAGCCAATTAGATTAGGGTGTTCACCTCATTAGAGTGAGTGAGCTTGAGTTATAGCAACTTCGAAGTAGATTATCGGAGAAAAGGAACACTACAAGCTAGCATGGATCGTTCGAGTCGTGGAGCCTCTCTTGAGTCCGGGAGATCGTGGATCGCGGCAAAGGGACTTCTACTCGGAGCTTATGAAGCGAAGGAGCAGACTACAAAGGTTGTAATCCCTCACACTTAGTTGTAAAGATGTTTACTTGCATGTTTAACCCTAATAATCTAGCAAAGATCCCGGCTTTGGGTTGTTCGGCACTTCTAAATTTTTATTCGGGCATAGTTGATGCCTTTTGAACCATTGTAAGAATGCCTAGGAACCCTACACATACATGGATGATATTGACATGATTTAAAAAACCAAGGGACCGCATGAGATATTTTCAAAACTGGATCTTTTTAAAAGAGCGGTTTTCCCTTTCTTTTACTCTTAGTGTCATTCGACACATTGCATTGATTTGCGCATTGAGTTTGGATTTATGTGATTTCTGGATTTGGGGAACTGGGGTATTATTTTAAGAAACTACGCACTGTTTTAAAAACCCGGTTTCTCTTGATATGATATTTTGGTTCGTCCACCACGCGTTTTCTCGGTTCTGAGACGTGTGCTTGAAACCCGATTCGAGGAGTTGGATGAGCCATTTGCGGGTTCGTGGTGGACCCGGTATGGTTCCCCGGGGCGAGAAATGTTTTTCGTAGAGTAGACGATGAGCCTGGCAGGGTGGCTAGTATTTACCGGTGATTGGTTGGATCTGGCGGTTATCCGGAGGATACTGACCAGAGTCGATAGATGGATACGGGATGACCCGTATTGCCGGGGCCGAGAGCCGATTCCGCAGACGGAGCCCGATACTTGAGGATTTGCGTGTCCATGCTTGGCACGATGATTTGTGATATTTTCGAGTGCCGATACTAGGCTTACACGATTCCATGAGCTGTACAGGATTTGAGGGCCGATTAGAGTGACGGCTCCTGAGTTTTATTGGGTTTTGGGTGCATTGATAGACATCGGTTATTCTTCCACGTTGACATTCCGTGTAGATGATATTTATTCCCATGCTAGCATTCATTATTTTGCATCTCATCCTGTAGCTATAGTACCTGATAGAGTACTTTTGCATGATTATTGCATACCCTGCTCATCATATATAGATGCTATTAGATTTCACCTGTTATCCACAATTATTGCATAGCCTGCTTATCATATAGAGATGTTATTAGATCGCACTTGTTGCATGATTATTGCTCATATAGCTCATCATATAGATGTTATCTTTTGGCATAGGTTAGAGTATCGCAGCACGTGTATACTCGCGATTACCTTTATATATTATCTACTACTCACGAGTTGGCAACTCACCCCCGTTGTGCCATAGTGTTTTCAGGTTACCCCTCAGAGTAGTCGCGGCAGGCTGCTTCCTTGCATCTTTTGATACGGATACCACTGCAGTTGGCGTGTTAGCCCTTTTGCTGATAGGTGGGTTTTGTGTGGTATCTGTTTATTTTCCAGTTGTCTACATTTTTGTGTCTAGTACTCTCCATCTACTTTCATGTATTGACTTAGAGACCAGTTGTGAGGACGATGTATATCATTTTGTACTCTGGTGTCGAGCTCGTTGTGAGCCGACTTTATTTATGCAGTTTTATATTTCATGTTGTCTTCACTTATTTTTGTTCTTTCTTCGCTACGGCGTCGTACTTTTTATTGTGGTGATTTTTCCGCCGTTGGGCGTGATTGCACCCGTTTGGGATGCTTTATTTTTATTGTATATCATTTTATTCATATATTGTCTTGTACCCGATTTCGGGGCTAGTTTTTACAAAGGAGATGCTGCCAAAATTTTTAAGATAATAACTTGAACTTTAAAGAATTTTTCTAATTACTTAAGGTTTTCTAAACGTTTTAACAAATGTTTCTATTAAATGTTTAAAACACTCAATACTTTTATTGGTTTGATTTCTGGGTTTCGGCTTACTTAGTCGCGTTACGCCTGTAGACGTTACGTGGTTAAGTGCCGGTCACGGGCCAAACTTTGGGTCGTGACAGGGGGCCGGCCACTTCTTGAGGGAGTGGAGTTCATTTCATTTGACACATTACACACTTTCCTCCTCACTCTCTCATGCTCAAAAGACTTAGCCAATTTTTGCTCATGCCATTTTGGTTTCATCACCGCTTTCATCTTCTTCTTGCATTGCTCATTTGAGTTTGGGGTTGAGAGAAAATTATAGTGACACACTGCTACACCCCCACTCTCCATCACTAGCAACTTTGGAGCATTTTTTGCCTCGTTTGTCGAGGCTGGAGCTTGCGTCATTTCCTTAAGGTGGATCATCAAAGATGGAGGAAGACCGGTAACCAAAATATGTCAAAGAACCACTAGGATCTTGGATTGAAGACCGAAGGACACGGATCAACTCGGTATAACCATTCTAACCTCTATATTAGTTTGCTAGTTTAGGGTTTAGGGTCGATCCGGGAATCGGGTAACGGTAGCGCCGGTTTTAGAAAATTTTTGTTCCGCATTTGGCCACGTTTAGATGGCCGGGGCACTGCCGTAACCCAGCAGAATATCCAGCACCTTATTCGATAAGGAAAGAGCCGAGATCCCTTCACAGGGAGTGACCACTTTAGCGAAACTAGCAGATGCTACAACTCACTCGGTTTTGTTTTTGATTGCATCTATAGTTCTTGCTTTGTATAGCGGTATTTTTGAAATATCCTGCACCTTCTTCGATAAGGAAAGAGCCGAGATCCCTTCATCGGGAGTGACCTCTTTAGCAAAACTAGAAAAAGCCTCAAAAACACTCCTTTTCAAAATCACTTGTTTCTACAACAATATCAAGTTCATTACGCTCATGGTTTTCGTAAAAACCTGCGTAGCCCTCCGTCATTTCAGATAAGTATTGTTAGGTTTACCTAGCACCTCATGGAGGGTTTGGAAGCATTACATGTCACAAAATTAAATTTTTAAGGTGCTAAGTGATCATACAAAGAATCATCACTAGAATTTTAGGGTTTCTAAACATACACATCATCACAAGTAGATAAAGCAAGAGTTTTGAGAATATAACCTTTGTATCTCCCTATGCTAGACTCTTTGGCTACTTGAGGGTTGGAAAACGTCCGCTTGAGAACCTTTAGGTCCACGATGATCCACCCGGAGTCCTCTTTGTCCATGCTAGAAACTTCACAAGATCAAGAGTAGAAATGGAAGCTAACACTCTTCACAAGTGGGCAAGACTAGTGTAGAATTGTGTTGTGGTTGGTTTTCTCACTTCAAAATCCTAACTTGATTACTCTTTTTCTTACTTGAAAGAACTAGAGAGCAAGAGAGAAAGGAGGAAGAAGATGATGGCTTTCTAAGCTCAAGATAATGATAAGCTTAATATGAATAATAGAAAATATAAGTATATATATTTTCTACTCTTCATCTCAAACCATGGTTACATAATAAAGATATTATTGTACTTGAGTTAAAAGACAAAAGGAAGATTAACTCATGGTTAAAAAGTGGGTGAACAAAGGTTAGTTCAAAGAAGAGTGTAGAAGATAACCATGGATTAATCTTTTTCTTTTCTTTTCTTTTCTTTTGTTTTAAAACAAATACAAATATATATATCCATATATATAATTATAAGGTGTGAGTCTTATATTGCCACCATCTTTTATATATACAACCATGATAGAATGATGTATACATGTATGTGTAGGGTTACTAGGAACACACAAGAGGTTCCACAAGGCATCTACCATGCCAAATTCAAAAAATTAGGTGCCGAGAAACCCTAATATAGATCGTTAACTAGAGATTAGGCGAAACTTTAAGCTAGCAAACAACTTTACTAACAAGTGAAAGGGATTACAACCTTTGTAGATCCGGTCCTCCACTTCTTTAGCTCCGTGTTGACGTCCCTCCGCTGCGATCATCGGAATCCTGGACTCTAGTGATGGTTTCGTCGGAGAAATAATCGGGCTAGGTCGTTGACTTCGAGGCCGAAGATGATCTACGTCGGGGAGACTCAAACTCAAGCTATTCCTTCACTTGGTCAAAAACTTTGTGAAGAGAACACCCTATACTACATGGAAAGTAGTAGAGGATGAAGAAATAGGAAGTGGGTTCACTTTAGAATTGGATTTCTCACTCTTTTTCTCATGGCACCATTGGAGCTAGCAAGCTTTTGTGGAGCTTGATGAAGAAGAAGAAGAAAAGAATCAATAGAATTAAAAGAATAATATGAAACTTATCCTTTTAATTATGGCACCATTGTTCAGTTAAGCCCTGATGCTTAACTCATGTAGAGAATTAACCAAAGTATTAGGTTAAAGGTTGGGTTAACTAATATCCTAAACAAATGACAAAAGAGTTGACTTTGTCAATATTTATCAAGCTTCATGAAGCTTGATAACTTTGACCAAAGTCTCATTTCCTTTGTTATTTGCTAGGAAAATAGTAAACCATAATTTAACCTTGATTTGGTTTAGTTCTCATACACACAACTTGTATGTATCATCAAGCATGATACAAACTTATACTCTTGCATATATCACATATAAACAATGTGCACATTCAAGTGAGAAAATCAATCATAAGTGAACCAATAATAGTTAATGTAAAGTAATATATCAAATATATAATTATACATTAAATCATTAAATCAACACTTGATTTAACGATCCGGTCATATTGCATATAACCGACTAATATCAATAGTAACAACTTATCGAATCAACACTTGATCCGATAACCCGGCTATATCGCATACAACCGATCAATGTCACAAATCGCGAGAATAGAATACAGTATCACATACTAGTATTATTCTCAGTTCCGTACATATCTCATATGCGCTCCTATTTCATTTCGCTTGAGCCAGGAAACCCTTGTGTAGGACTCTAAAGACTCGTCAATACGCCGGCAATAGGTGATGATCATATCAAACACCCATAAGCCGCAAGCGGTCTGCTAAACATAACGGCCACCCGGGTATTGAGCGATCAGAAGTTCAACAAGAAAGCCTGTTCACACTCCTGTGAATCCAATTAGTAACACTTACCGTACAGTCCGGTCAGTTCGTCTGATATGTCGCATATCTCGTCTACGGGTGGTAAACGTCAGACCCCAATAACTCGATAAATCGTGTCGAGATGAGGCTCATAACGGGTCGAGAAACTACTGGTAACACTTACCAGTAAATCCTTAAAGCAGGCTTGGCCAAGGACTTCTTGTTATAGCCAATCGAGCACAGCGCAACATCAACTCCCTATACCGGGAGAGACGAAACCCCTCCTATCGCTCATCGCCTCCATGTGATTGGGGACTGTACCCAAAAACCACCATTTTGCACGCCCTCTTGGACATGGTAAGGTGGAAATCAAAGCACAATGGGAATCACACAAGACTCTATGACGATCTCGGGTCTGCAGACTAACCTGTACCAGTGTCACCAGAGCACTGCCATCTGACGTAAGGTATAATACCATCTGGGAGTTCTCGGTGAGTCCGTCCAATGTACCCAGTCTCCACTGAGCACCCGTATATCATCTCTGATGTCAAACACCAATGGATATGGGATCATCCATCGCCCATCTCTATGGGTCGAGAAGCTACACGCTAGTCCACTCTGGTATATCGATGCCCCGTCTCGATACACCCACGACTAGGGACTTTGAAGGATATACTTATGGACTACCATGTCCCCACTAGTATGATCCGCATCATAGTCCAGGTGGTCAAGTACACATCCTAAGGGCTTTACCAACTTGTAACAGAGAGACAATCAGTGTACACGTTAAGGTAAAGAGTAACCAGATAGCATACTATCATATCGAGCAAGAAAATCATCCCTATATATGTCCAAGCATCCACTACAATATACATCCTATGTATAGTAATAGCATCTAGGGCATACATATAACTAACAATCTCCCACTTGCACTAGGGCCATCTGATAGCAGTGGTTGTAGTATCTCATACTCAACCATCCCATAAAAGTCTCTCTCTGGGAAAAGGCCTTTGTGAGTGGATCCGCCGTGTTGTCCTCTGAGTCTACTCTCCTAACCTCGATCCCCTGGAGATCAACCATCTCCACGATCAGGTGATACTGCCTAAGAATATGTCTGGATCACTGATGGGACGGGCGTTCCTAGGCATAAGCCACAACTCCATTGTCACACAATGGGAGGAACGAAGTTCATCTCATGAACTAATATACACCCAGACTGCCTCTTTGGTAGCATCTTTGGTAGCGATGTATCCAGCCTTTATCGTCTAGTATGCCACGGTATCTAGCTTGGAACTCTTCCAACATACCGTCCCTTTACTGAGGGTAAAGATAATGCCTGTTACTGACATTCAGTCATCCTTATCACTCTGGAACCTTTCCTGTGATTCTCTTTAGGATCTATTGATACTATCTCACTACAACTAGTGAGTGTCCTAACATCTAATTAGATCTATCTCATAGATCTAAAACCCAGGATTTAGTAGGTATCACTTTGATCCTATATGGAGAATACTTGTGATAAGCGGAGATTGACCGAGCGTAGCATAGGAAACTCCTTCCCTATCAAGAGTATGTCATCCACGTACTCTACGAGGATCACCACCACACTCCTTACTACCTTTTTGTATATACAAGGTTCATCTACCATTTTGATGATGTCAAACACTTTGACTAACACATCAAAACAGATGTTCCAACTCCGCGATACCTGCTTTATCACATAAAACATCTTGCACACGTTTCCGCTGCTCCCACTGTCTACGAAGCCCTCTGACTGTTTACTTACAGACTCTCTCTTCTAAAACATCATTTAGAAAAGCAGTCATGACACCAACCGCCAGATATCGTAGTCATGGTATGTAGCCGTGGCAAGTAGGATCTGGATGCACTTAAGCATAGCTACTTAGAAAAGGTTTCATCATAACCCATACCTGGTCAATGATGCAAACCTTTAACAAGTCTAGCTTTGAAAGTCTCAACTTTTCCATGTACACAAAGTAATCTTCTCAAGATATACTTGCTCTTGATGGGGATTTAACCCTTCAAATAAAGCAACCAAAGTCCATACTTTGTTGGTGTATAAGGATTCCATCTCAGATCGATAAGCAGCCAGCCATTCTTACAGAGTCCAACTCCTGATGGCCAGCTCGAAACTAGTTGGGTCATCATCTCATGATGCAATCCTTGCTCCCACTGTCATAGAGAAACCGAAGTATCTCTCAGGTGGGTGAGAAACCCTACTGGATCGGCAGAGAGGCTGAGGTTCGTTGGTTGCTATTTAATCATTTGGTTCTACCAAATCATCAGCTGCAGTTTGTATAGCTGGAACACTTTCTAGTTCTACCTCATGCCCTTAAATTTCTTCATAAGAAATTCCCTTTCACAAAGGTGGCATGCTGAGTAACAAAACATCTTTTTTTCCTCGGTTAGGTAGAAGATATTCCCTTGCGAATGCTTGGGATATCCAACAAATTTCCACAGAACTGACTTTGCCTCGAGCTTGTCCGGATTATTCTTTTAGACATAGGCTGGACAATCCCAAATCTTAACAAACCTAAGATATGGGCTCTTCCCTTTCCATATCATATATGAAGTGGTAGGCAACTGATTTGATCGGAACCCTATTCAATAGGTATGCAACTTCATAAGTGCATAACTCCCTAAAAGGAAATAGGAAACTTAGTAGTACTCATCATAGAGCACACCATATCTAATAGGGTGTGATTGCTCCGCCCCGATACACCGAGGTGTTATGGTGTATACGGAGGAGTAATGCTGAGAGAGAATCTCATTCTTAAAATAGTCCAGGAATCCCATGCTCAAGTATTCTCCTCCTTGATCACATCAAAGGACATAATACTTATACCCGTTTTTGGTTCTCTACTTCTAACTTATATTCTGTGAATATCTCAAAAGGTTCGGACTTGTGTTTCAACAGGAACATATGTCTGAATCTTGAGAGATCATCAGAGAAGGTAATGAAGTACAAAGAACCGGTCTTGGCATGTGTAGACATGGGACCTTCATACATCAATATGTATCATCCCAAGAGTTCACTAACTCTTTCTCTGCTTCCAATAAACAGAGCTATGGTCATCTTATCTCTGTGACGTGACTGGCAAGTTTCACAAGTTGTAAATTCAAACTAATTTAAATATGCATCTTAATGTAACTTCAGCTAGTCGGGTCGCATTGATATGACCTAGTCTATAATGCCTCAAGAAGGATTCGTTCATTTCTGAACTCTTCCTCTTGTGTGTGTTCTGTATACTAAGAACTGTGGTTTGATTTAGAACGTCAATGCTTTTAGATAACGTGCCTGAACCGATCAACTCTTGATATAGAAAATGTTCAAAACATTATCCAATCAATACAAAATTATATCCTTCTTTATCTAAATAAAGAGACTGATATGATTTTGTAAATCAGGTTCGGTATCTAATAACATTTGTTCAGAATCAATGTATTCTGGTAATACAGGGTGACAGTTACCAATAGACTTGGCTTCAACACTTGCACCATTTTCTGTCTCATGAAACTTATCACCCGTTCTCAGTTCTCTACCTTTCTGTAGCCCATGTAATATATTACATATGCGGGATCCTGATCCGGTATCACATACCCAGGACGTAAAGGATACTGAGAAACAGTTCTCTATAATTAACACACCCAAAGAAGATGCATCAGCATGCACTTTCTTCGTTTGGGCGGCACGGGAAATCTGGTATTCCCCAATTTTCCTGCTCTGTCTTATAACAATTATAAGTTGGAGCGGGACCAACGTTCCCCAGCTCAGTATAACAAGCGGGTTCGGTCAATATATCCGTTTTATTATCTTGATTAAGGCGTGACAAGGTCGCTACCTGGAGAGAGAGATAAGAAAACACTCTGCGTGCGCTCTTGCAAGATCAGATTGGTTATTATTTTATCTAATCAGGATGGCTCCCACTGTTTTTATCAAATCTTCCTTCAAACCCTAAAAAGAAAGACTAGCCGGGATTAATTACAGGCTACAAGTTCGCCAATCTTTCAGCCAGGCCAGTATCGGTACTTTGAGGGAGGTTCCCCGTGCTTTCGCACGGACCTAATTAAAGTAAACCTCGTTTTCCCAGAGGCGTAACCCCGTTGACACCTTTCTAGACATCTACTTGATCGGCTAATTGTAATGTGTAAAACTCTCCCAGGAGTAACAATTACTCGCAGTGGGTATCGGGATCCAACTATCACATAGAAGGTATGCAATCTCATTGCAAATTTCAACACTTGAAATTCCCGATAATTTTGCCCCTAGCACCCTATGACCTTGACGGAGGTCAACAAACCATAGGCTACTAGTCAAGTTCAACCCGTCATTTCTTGATTGAATCAAACCCACCCGCACGATCCTTGACGGAGGTCAACAAGGCCGTACGACTACCCTAACCCAATCAGCATCGTATGCATAAACAGATAAATACTAGTTAGCTACCGCACACTATGCCTTGACGGAGGTCAACAAACGTAGCATGAATACTAAGTATGACTTATCTGAAATGACGGAGGGCTACGACAGGTTTTTCTGAAAACCTATTGCGTAATGAACTTGATATCGTTGTAGAATCAAATGATTTTAAAATGGAGTGTTTTTTTGAGGCTTTTAATAGTTTCACTAAAAAGGTCACTCCCGGTGAAAGGATCGTCGGCTCTTTCCTCGTCGAATGAGGTGCAGGATATATCATATATATCACTGTGCAAAGCAAGAACTAGAAAAGCAATCAAAAGACAAAACCGAGGGGTGTAGCATCTGCCAGTCTTTGCTAAAGGGGTCACTCTCGGTGAAGGGATCTCGGCCCTTTCCTTATCGAATAAGGTGCAGGATGTTCTACAAGGAACACCGCGATGCAAAGCAAGAACTGTAGCTACCTGTTTTTGAAAATTCGATTCCACAACATCTTTTAGGTTTCTTTTATTTCATTATTCATATTAATGAAGTCCCATCATTTAAATCACCTAAACATCACAAATAAATACGATGTACACTTATGCCATCCGCATTCGCCTCGATGTCTCCTCGTGCACCGTTAGGTTAGGTGACTAACGGCAGAGCGGGGCAGGGCTAGCACGGGTGTAAAACATAAGTAACGTCTATATAATTTATCATAAATACTATATATAGTATCTATCACAACATATCAAATGATCACATCACAGATATCGCAGCAGAAGAAACATATGAAATATTGGATATACTAGGACGTCCGTGTTTTCAATACGAACCTGTATAAAACACGGATTCCACGGTCGCGATGAATAGCCAAACCCACACCCCTAGACCCCTACGAGAGCGGCAAGCAACCCTACCAATTCTAGAGTTAGGAGACCCGGATTCGACACCTCGAGTTAGTCTCCCACTGGACTCTAGAACCCGGTTACTTGTGCTCTCTTCCTTAGGTCTATCCTAGTGCGGAATAGTAAATAATATACAAATGGTGACAGCAACCTCAACCCGGAAGTGCCCCAATAAAAGAATATTACATACAATGAAATTTACATGAATGAAAATAAAAACTCTCATCTCACATAAAAAACCCCGGCTATTCATAATGCGACGATCCAATATAACATATCCAGTAACACAGAACATCACATGTCATCAACGTAAGTAAATATGCGCATCCCAATTATCGTTGACATATAGCAACGAAACCGGTGATATCACATATTACACTTACGGTCGCAGATAAGAAAGTGTAAAACTACAACAGTTGGAAACCGCAACCTCCTTAGACATCGCATGCCTAACAATTATAAACTCCGCATTTTAGTCTCTATATCGAAAACACTTTTCAATATCTAGTCGGGCAATTCAACAAGATTCCCGATAAACTGATCGAATGCTCGTCGCAAACTTTAGCAGACGGCCGCACCCCCGGATGCCGTCGACGAAGTGCACTAAGGTGGAACACCGTTGCCGCGAGCACCCGAACGGATGCTTTTGGCGACGGGGTTCTCCTACAGTCACTTGGTCGGGGCTATGGGGCATGGCTGTCTATTAAGTTTACCCGGCGAGTATCCGTGTATGCTACGTGATTGCGACGGACTTTTGATCGCATCAAAATTCCGTGGCAACCGATCATTCGAGACTAAACTGCTACGTTTATAACATTTAAAACAGTTATCTCATAATTTCTTGTGGATTCCAAATATTGTATCACATTCTAGATAAATAGACAATGTTAAACTTTCCGATCGAATGATCAAATACCCAAGTTTTCCCGAATGGTTCTCAACACATGAGGGGAGTTTAAAAACATCCATTTCATGCCACAGTACCAACGGTCCAGCCGTAGAAGGGTCAAGCCAACGCCTCACATGTGGCACGCCGTACTGCCCCAAACCCTAAGGTTCAAAGGGCAGTTCAAGACGGTCACATAATCGAGTTAAGGTTTGTTGTCTTCTAGAGGGTCCATCATGTTACTTGCACTACTTAGAACGATCTTAAACAACGGAAAAATCCAACAATTAGAAGTTTCGCGAGTCGGGAAAAAAGTGAGTTATTGATATCGGATCGAACTTTTTAATATTTTCTAAATATCCGGAAAACATTACGAAATTAAATATTCCGATCGAATCATCGAATACAAAATAAACCCCAAAAATACTCAACACTTGAGTCACTGTTAAAATACCCAGAAAATAGAAACAACAGAGGAAAGTATTACTGTGCAAAAAACCGTCACTAATACCCTTACATTGCCGCGGAACCGCCGCCAAAAGTGGCTTGTTGCCGCGGTTCCGCGGCCACGTGGAGGTATTGGGAGACCGTTTTTCATGGTAATTCTAATAAAACCCTGCCGAATTTTTTAGGCATTTTTAATTGAGAAAAATCCCAGATTTTAAAAATTCTCCAGAGAGGGGGTTAACTTTGACACGTCGGGGTTCGATCGGAGTTTTAATATCGTAAACACATCGCCTAATGCTCTAGCTAGGCTCTGATACCACTGTAGGGTTACTAGGCATACGCAAGAGGTTCCACAAGGCATCTACCATGCCAAATTCAAAAAAATTAGGTGCCGAGAAACCCTAATATACATCGTTAACTAGAGATTAGGCGAAACTTTAAGCTAGCAAACAACATTACTAACAAGTGAAAGGGATTACAACCTTTGTAGATCCGGTCCTCCACTTCTTTAGCTCCGTGTTGACGTCCCTCCGCTGCGATCATCGGAATCCTGGACTCTAGTGATGGTTTCGTCGGAGAAATAATCGGGCTAGGTCGTTGACTTCGAGGCCGAAGATGATCTACGTCGGGGAGACTCAAACTCAAGCTATTCCTTCACTTGGTCAAAAACTTTATGAAGAGAACACCTTATACTACATAGCAAGTAGTAGAGGATGAAGATATAGGAAGTGGGTTCACTTTAGAATTGGATTTCTCACTCTTTTTCTCATGGCACCATTGGAGCTAGCAAGCTTTTGTGGAGCTTTATGATGAAGAAGAAGAAGAAAAGAATCAATAGAATTAAAAGAATAATATGAAACTTATCCTTTTAATTATGGCACCATGGTTGAGTTAAGCCCTGATGCTTAACTCATGTAGAGAATTAACCAAAGTATTAGGTTAAAGGTTGGGTTAACTAATATCCTAAACAAATGACAAAAGAGTTGACTTTGTCAATATTTATCAAGCTTCATAAAGCTTGATAACTTAGACCAAAGTCTCATTTCTTTTGTTATTTGCTAGGAAAATAGTAAACCCTAATTTAACCTTGATTTGGTTTAGTTCTCATACACACAACTTCTATGTATCATCAAGCATGATACAAACTTGTACACTTGCATATATCACATATAAACAATGTGCACATTCAAGTGAGAAAATCAATCTTAAGTGAACCAATACTAGTTAATGTAAAGTAATATATAAAATATATAATTATACATTAAATCATTAAATCAACACTTGATTTAACGATCCAGTCATATTGCATATAACCGACTAATATCAATAGTAACAACTTATCGAATCAACACTTGATCCGATAACCCGGCTATATCGCATACAACCGATCAATGTCACAAATCGCGAGAATAGAATACAGTATCACATACTAGTATTATTCTCGGTCCTGCACATATCTCATATGCGCTCCTATTTCATTTCACTTGAGCCAGGAAACCCCTGTGTAGGACTCTAAAGACTCGTCAAAACGCCGGCAGTAGGTGATGATCATATCAAACACCCACAAGCTGCAAGCAGTCTGCTAAACGTAACGGCCACCCGGGTATTGAGCGATCAGAAGATCAACAAGCAAGCCTGTTCACACTCCTGTGAATCCAATTAGTAACACTTACCGTACAGTCCGGTCAGTTCGTCTGATATGTCGCATATCTCGTCTAGGGGTGGTAAACGTCAGACCCCAATAAGTCGATAAGTCGTGTCGATATGAGGCTCATAACGGGTCGAGAAACTACTGGTAACACATACCAGTAAATCCCTAAAGAAGCCTTGGCCAAGGACTTCCTATTATAGCCAATCGAGCACAGCGCAACATCAACTCCCTATACCGGGAGAGACGAAACCCCTCCTATCGCTCATCGCCTCCATGTGATTCGGGACTATACCCAAAAACCACCATTTTGCACGCCTTCTTGGACGTGGTAAGGTGGAAATCAAAGCACAGTGGGAATCACACAAGAATCTATGAAGATCTCGGGTCTACAGACTAACATGTACCAGTGTCACCAGAGAACTGCCATCTGACGTAAGGTATAATATCATATGGGAGTTCTCGGGGAGTCCCTCCAGTGTACCCAGTCTCCACTGAGCACCCGTATATCATCTCTGATGTCAAACACCAATGGATATGGGATCATCCATCGCCCATCTCTATGGGTCGAGAAGCTACGCGCTAGTCTACTCTGGTATATCGATACCCCGTCTCGATACACCCACGACTAGGGACTTCGAAGGATGTACTTATGGACTACCATGTCCCCACTAGTATGATCCGCATCATAGTCCAGGTGGTCAAGTACACATCCTAAGGGCTTTACCAACATGTAACAGAGAGACAATCAGTGTACACGTTAAGCTAAAGAGTAACCAGATAGCATACTATCATATCTGGCAAGAAAGTCATCCCTATATATGTCCAAGCATCCACTACAATATACATCCTATGTATAGTAATGGCCTCTAGGGCATACATATAACTAACAGTATGTGTGCATGCACATCCATATGTGCATGAACAAGAATGAATGCATACATGCAAGGATACACCCAAAAAAGACAAGAAAGGATTTCTAGTGAGAAACTAATGGTCAAATGATAAATCAATACTTGATTTAGCAACCCGGTCATATCACATACGACCCGACCAAAAGCAAGCCGCCCGATTAATATACGGCATCTCATACGCGCATTTTAACCGGGTCCACGCGCATATCGCATATGCGCACTACAACTTTTCGCCTGGACTAGGTAACTCCATTGTGGGACTCTAAGACTCGTCAATATGCCGGTAGTGGGTGATGATCATATCAAGCACCCCCAAGCCGTAAACGGTCAGCTAAACGTAACGGCCACCCGGGTATTGAGCAATCAGAAGAAAACAACCGAACATGCTACAACTCCCATCGAGCCAACCGACAACACTGTCGTACAGTCCGGTCTCTTCGTCAGATATGCTGCATATCGAGTCTAGGGATGGTAACGTCGACCCCAATAACTCAATAAGTCGTGCCGATGAATGGTCTATAACAGATCGAGAAACTACTGATAACACTTATCAGCAAATCCCAACAGCCCTGTCTAGGGACTTACTGATATAGCCAGTTGGGCATAGCACAGCATCAACTCCCAATACCGGGAGAGACGAAACCCCTCCTATCGCTCATCGCCTTCGTGTGTCTCGGGACTGTACCCAACGGCCACCTGTTTGCACGACTCAGTAAAGCCGTGGTAGGGTGGTAATCAAAGTACAGTGGGAGAACACACAAGACTCTATGACGATCTTGGGTCTACAGACTAACTTGCACCAGTGTCACCTCAGAACTGCTATCCGACGATAGATATAATTCCATATAGGAGTTCTCGGCGAGTCCGTCCAGTGTACCCAGTCATCACTGAGCACCCATATATGATCTCGATGTCAAACATCGATGAATGTGGGAACATCCATCACCCATCATATGGCCCTAGTATCATATACGCTAGTCTACTCTGGTATATCGATGCCCCATCTCGATACACCCACGACTAGGGACATTCCAGGATATGCTTATAAACTACAGATGTCCCACTAGTATGATCTCCATCATAATCACAGTGGTCAAGCCTATATCCTCAGGGATTTATCAACATGTATGAATGAATAAAAGCATGATCAAATCAACATGTCAGATAGAGAAGAACCAGATAGCATACTATCATGTCGAGCAAGAATGTACACTGAATATATATATATATATATATTTATATTTATATATGTATAAATACAGCCACTATCATATAATGGCCTCTAGGGAATACATATATCCAACAAGTATTACTTAGTATTCGTTCTACATTTGTTGACCTCCGTCAAGGCGTAGTGTGCGGTAGCTGACTAGTATTTATCTGCTGCATATGATGCGATTGTTTTAGGGTAGTCGTACAACCTTGTTGATCTCCGTCAAGGATCGTGCTGGTAGGTTTAATTTAATCAGGAAATGGCGGGTTGAACTTGACTAGTAACCTATGGTTTGTTGACCTCCGTCAAGGTCATAGGTTGCCAGGGGCAAAAGTATTATCGGGAATTTCAAGCGTTGAAATTTGCAATGAGATTGCATACCGTCTATAAGATAGTTGGATTCCGATACCCACTGTGAGTAAGAGTTACTCCTAGGAGAGTTTTATACATGACAATTAGCCAATCAAGTAGGTGTCTAGAAAGGCGTTAACGGGGTTATGCCTTTGGGAAAACGAGGTTTATTTTAATTAGGTCTGTGCGAAAGCACGGGGAACTTCCCTCAAAGTACCAACACTGGCCTGGCCGAAAGATTGGCGAACTTATAAAGTGTAATTAATCCCGGCTAGTCTTACCTTTTAGTGTTTGAAAGAAGATTTGATGAAAACGGTGGGAGCCATCCTGATTAGATAAGATAATAACCAATCTAATCTTGCAAGAGCATACGCTAAAGTGTTTTCTTCTCTCTCTCTCTCTCCTGGTAGAGACCATATCAGGCCTTAATCAAGATAATAATATGGATGTATTGACCAAACCCGCTTATTATACTGATCAGGGGAACGCTGGTCCCGTTCTTTCTTATAATTATTATAAGACAGAGCAGGAATTAGGAGAATATCCGGATTCTCACGCCGCCCAAATGAAGAATAAGCATGTTGATGCGTCTTCTTCTTGTGTGTTTGTTATCGAGAACTGTTTCTCAGTTCACTCTACGTCCTTGGTATTAGTTACCGGATCGAGATCCCACATATGTAATATGTTACATGGGCTACGGAAAGGTAGGGAACTGGGCGAGGGTGATCATTCCATAAGAGTAGGGAATGGTGCAAATGTTGCAGCCAAAGCAGTTGGCGAATATCACCTTGTGTTTCCAAATGGTAATACATTGATTTTGAAAGAATGCTATTACATTCCGATCCTGATATACAATCTTATATCAGTTTCTTTATTGAATAAAGAAGGATATGATTTTATAGTACGGGATAATGTTATGAACATCTTCCTAGATCAAAAGTGGATTGGATCAGGCTCGTTAAATAAGGGCATATACGTTCTAAATCAAACAACGGATCTTAATGTACAGAATACACACAAGAGGAAGAGTTCAGAAATGAACGAATCCTTCTCGTGGTATTGTAGACTAGGTCATATCAATGCGACACGACTAGCTAAGTTGCATAAGGATGGATAATTGAATCCGTTCGAATTTTCATCTTATGACACTTTCCAGTCATGTCTCAAAGGCAAAATGACCAAAACTCCGTTTAGTGGACATAGAGAAAGAGTTATGGAACTCTTGGGACTGATACATAGTGATGTATGCGGTCCCATGTTTACACATTCCAGGAATGGTTCTTCGTACTTCATTACATTCACTGACGATCTCTCATGATACAGACATGTGTTCCTGTTGAAACACAAGTCTGAAGCTTTTGAGAAATTCAGAGAATATAAGCATGAAATCGAGAACCAAACGGGTAAAATATTAAGATCCTTCGATCTGATCGAGGAGGAGAATACTTAAGCAATGAGTTTCTAGACTATCTAAAAGAGAATGGGATTCTCTCTCATCTTACTCCTCCCTATACACCATAGCACAACGGTGTATCGGAACGGAGGAATCGCACCCTATTAGATATGGTGCGCTCTATGATGAGCACTTTTGAGTTGCCTATTTCCTTTTGGGGGTATGCGCTTGAGACAGCCATATACCTATTGAATAGAGTTCCAACCAAATCAGTTCCTACCACTCCATATGAGATATGGGAGGGGAAGAGACCATGTCTTAATTTTGTTAAGATATGGGGTTGCCCGGCCTAGGTTAAAAAGCAAAATCCGGACAAGCTCGAGGCAAGGTCTGTTTTGTGCAAGTTTGTAGGATATCCCAAGCATTCGCGAGGACATATCTTCTACCACCCTGAGGAATAAAAGGTATTTGTTGTTCAACATGCCACCTTTTAGAAAAGGAATTTCCCGCTAAGGAAATTAGTGGCAGGAGGTAGAACTGGAAGAAGTTCCAGCTACACAAACTACTACAGAAGATTTGGTGGAACCAGAGTATTCAGTAGTTCCCGACGAACCTCAGCCGCTCCGCCGATCTAGTAGGGTTCCTCATCCACCAAAGAGATACTACGATTTTCTCATTGATGGTGGAAGCGAGGACTGCATTTTAACATTTCAGAAAAATAAAATATTATTTTTGGGAATTTTTATGATTTAATAATAATTATTCTGAATATTTTAATATGGCGGTATAATTAAATACCGATAAATTGGGAAAAATTTGGAAAATTATAAGAATTATTGAAATGAGGGCGTTTTATGTGATTCATGCAAATTACAAATTTCTATAATTAATTATACTCTATTTTAATGCTAATCGCAATTAAATATCGCTAATCGTGCATTAAGCTTATTTTGTGCACATGACATGCACCATGTCATTTTTCATAATTGTTACATTTTGTAACCATGGCTTCATTTGGATTTTTATTTTTGCATGGTTTAAATGTGATGAGAAAACAAAAGAAAAGATAAGAAAAGAAAAGAAAAGAAATGGGTAAAATAATGAGGTATGGGCAAGAGAGAGAGTGTGAGGGGTCAAGAGAGAGCCATGCCCATTTGTTTCCTTCATTCCCCTTCATCTTTTCTTCTCTCCCTCTCACCTTGGCTGCTGCCCTCTCACCCACTACCTCAAACCCCTCACAACTCCACTAAAAACACATCCAAGTTCATCTCCACTTCACAAATAAACATGCACAAGCTCCTTACAAGCACTTTGGACCAAGAAAGGATGGATTTTGAGCACTTGGGGCAACTCAAGAAATTTTTTAAGTTGCCAAATAAGGTATATTCATCACCTTTATTGTATTTTTTCATTCCTTGCAGCACTTATGCATGTTTAGATGTGTTAAAGTGAGGTTTTGTGAGTTTTCAAAATTCCTAGAGAGGGTTACGGTTTCTTTTGAGTTATGTTTTGCTAATGGGCTTTGGTGGTGACCTTAAACCCCTCTAATGTCTAAAACCCAGACCAATCACGAACTAAAACCTGAAACCCAAATCTAAAAGTTTTCGTATCGATTTTGTGAACTTTTACGCCTAGAGGGAATCTGGAGTGACCCGGGAATTTTATGAGAAAAGCAAACAACTCTATTGACCAAATTAAGACCCTAGGAGACCCCTCTGCAAGTACGAGGCCCCAATTCACTCCCATGGCCGAGCAGGCCGGAATTACTGGGGATGTGGCCGGCTACTTGGTCGAGGTAGGTTCCCAGGTTGCTTCTGTAGGTCATATACCCTATATACATCATCCCAGTATTGTTTGCTTACCCTAATTTCACCTGAACCAAAATCTTGGAGTGAATTCTTGAGTTGCTGTTTTGATTCGGGGTTGTGATTTACGTATTTTGAATTCTGGTTTTAGTAATTGTGTTTTGTATTCGGTCACTTGACGTTTGTACGTCTATATCGAGTGTTAATTGGTTGATTTGCATGAGTGGACCATAGGTTTTGACCTATGTTAAATTCGTGTGTCGTTTTGGTTTTGAATTGGATTTTAATGCGGCATGATACGTTATTATATGTAGGTACCGTCACGAGGACTTCGAGACGACCAGCAAGCGCGTGGCGACATCGGCATCGAAAAGCGAAGATCAAGTGAGTAGATATATATCTACGGGGGAAGTCGGATGGATGGCGTATAGCACCCCCGCAGTTCGTAGTATGGCTTATGATATGTTATATATGTATACATGTGTTTTGCGAACATAGATGATTAGAAAGTAGGATCTTAGATGATCACGAGCTAAATTGTAAGTTTTGGATGATGGTGTCGTAGTTAGCATATTGGTCGTGAACCCTAGAATAAGGTTTCACCCACGCGCACACAAATGCTTACTTTGTTTTACTTGTGCGTATATGGGGGTATGTATATATATATATGCACACATAGGAATGGGACTATGTATATATATATACGTATACCTATACTTTGATGATGAGGATTGTACATGGTACTTGGAGATGAGTCGATGAGTTTAGGCATGATGTTATGGGATCGGTGATATGTTTTGATTCGTATTATGAGATACGACATGAGATTTTAGCGGGCCTTTAGGCGTGTGTTTTCATACACGAATATATATACAGATGGTATCAGTTTGTACTAGACTTAGATCAGTACCCCTAGTTCATGAGATATGATGATAAGGATACCAGATAAGTGATGAGATAAATGTCATATTCGACCCGTACCCAGATTTGGAATGACGTACGATAGGTTTACCATACGAGCTATATATTGATGATAGATCCGCACTCTTGACTCGAGGATGTCATATTATATATATTGTATCGTATGAGATACTATTGAGGCGGGATCACCGACTGTTATATTTATATATATATCGACTCAGACTTAGATGGTTTTCCTTACCCTTTTGATTAGCCTGTTTGTTTAGTCCTGTAGTTTACTTGTAGATGTTAGATGAGACTTGAGTCATACCTATTTCAAAAACTAACGAATCGTGAGCATTTTAAAGACAGGCCAAGGGATTCTACAGATATTTCAAAGGACATACCTTTTCTTAAAAAACACCGTAGCCCTTATTTTTTCTAAACACCACGATTCGTGTTATTTCAAATGGCAAAACTGTATGACTCATATATATTAATGTAGATTCTTCACTGTTGCGTTTATTGTTCATTTTCCACATATTCTTGTTATTCGCATCGCATTGCATGCTTAACTGTGTTTATGGTTATATTGAAACCCATGCTGTCAGGACACCAGCACCATTACCGATGATGCTATGCTCCACGTACACCTGCTTGCCGGCTCACACACTTCATCATCGATAATTACCATGTTACTACACTGTAGGATTGCTGCATCATTATATGACTCCTTGCACAATTTACTTGCTATAGTTACATATGCACCTTTATACGATGCTGCATTAACATGGGAGAAATTGGGAACCGCAGGAGATATTTTAAAACTGGATTCATTTATAAGAGCGGTTTACCCTTGTTATGTGCATATTACTGCTCCATGTTGCATGGTATACGGATATGCTTACATTTCTGTTATATGTCGCATCCATCATGCTTTACGATTATATGCATTGAGATATGTCGTTTTGATGAGATTTCTGGATTTGAGAACCGTTGTTATTTCAAAAGAAAATATGTATTGTTTTAAAAACCCGGTTTCTCTTGATATGATATTTCAGTGCGTCCACCATGCGTTTTCTCGGTTCTGAGATGTATGATATGTGAAACCCGATTCGAGGACCTGGTTGAGGCCGATTGCGGGTACATGGTGGACCCGATATGGTACCCCGGGGCGAGAACGGATCGTTTTTCAGTAGACGGTGATCCTGGAAGAAGGACTACTACCTACCGGTGATAGTATTTAGGCTTGGCGGATATCCGGAGGATACCGACCGGAGTTGAGAGATGATATGGGCCGATCCGGACTGACGGAGCCCGAGATATGAGGATTTACGTGTTGATGCTGGACACGGGTTTCATGATGTTTTCGAGTGTCGATGCTGGACACTCAGGTTCTATGATTTTGATGTGTCGCGAGGGGCACACGTTGATTTATATCATCATACCTTCATGCATATGCTTTCATGATATTTACGTGGATGATGTTGTTGTGTCATTGGTTGACCCATGGACGAGATCCACATGCATACAGGCTTTGATTACATGGTTGGATGACATCCACATACTTATAGACTTGAAGATATAGTTGACACTGATTTCATTGATGATACCTCATATTTATAATATGTTGCTACCTGGGACACTGACACGAGCACTTGGTATTACACTTATGTATAGATGTTTACCCTTGCCACCTTATCATGCTTCAGAATTTATCATAATGAAGATATATATATTACTGATCGTATTGACCTAGGTTTGAGTCATACATACGATTTCTGCTCTGTGATATTTTCTACTCACGAGTTGGCAACTCACCCCCTTTGTGCCACAGTTTCTTGCAGGTTTTGCCGTATAGGTTTCTTGCAGTTTTGCTCGTACACTGTCCCTTTTTGGGTGATTGCTTTGGTAGGTGAACTCACATGTATCGTGATCACCATTGTATTGTTAGGTTTACCTAGCACCTCATGAAGGGTTTAGAAGCAACACTGTCGTACAGTCCGGTCTCTTCGTCAGATATGCTGCATATCGAGTCTAGGGATGGTAACGTCGACACCAATAACTCAATAAGTCATGCCGATGAATGGTCTATAACAGATCGAGAAACTACTGATAACGCTTACCAGTAAATCTCAACAGCCCTGGCCAGGGACTTACTGATATAGCCAATCGAGCACAGCACAACATCAACTCCCAACACCGGGAGAGACGAAACCCTTCCTATCGCTCATCGCCTTCGTGTGTCTCGGGACTGTACCCAATGGCCACCTGTTTGCACGACTCAGTAGAACCGTGGTAGGGTGGTAATCAAAGTACAGTGGGAGAACACACAAGGCTCTATGACGATCTCGGGTCTTCAGACTAACCTGCATCAGTGTCACCTGAGAACTGCTATCCGACGATAGATATAATTCCATATAGGAGTTCTCGGTGAGTCCGTCCAGTGTACCCAGTCATCACTGAGCACCCGTATACGATCTCGATGTCAAACATCGATGAATGAGGGAACATCCATCGCCCATCATTTGGGTCTAGTATCATATACGCTAGTCTACTCTGGTATATCGATGCCCCGTCTCGATACACCTACGACTAGGGACATTCCAGGATAAGCTTATAAACTACAGATGTCCCACTAGTATGATCTTTTTCATAATCACAGTAGTCAATTCTATATCCTCAGGGCTTTATCAACATGTGTGAATGAATAAAAGCATGATCAAATCAACATGCCAGATAAAGAAGAACCAGATAGCATACTATCATATCGAGCAAGAATGTACACTGAATATATATATATATACATATATATATATATATATATATATACATGTATGAATACATCCATTATCATATAATGGCCTCTAGGACATACATATAACCAACAATCTTCCACTTGCACTAAGTCCAGTTATTGGCGTATCTCATACCCAACATCTCAAAAAGTCGCTCATGCTGCGGCTGAGGGAGGGCCTTGGTGAGTGGATCCGCGGCGTTATTCTTTGTGTCTACTCTCCTAATCTCGATCTCGCGGCGATATACAATCTCCTGGATCAAATGAAAGTGCCCCAGGATGTGTCTAGATCGCTGATGGGACCTGGGCTCCTTGGCTAACGCCATAGCGCCATTATTATCATAATACAATGGTATTGGATCAATAATGGTTGGAACTACTCCTAGCTCCGAGACGAAATTCCTCATCCAGACGGCTTCCTTGGCGGCATCATTCGCAGCAATGTACTCAGCCTCCATCGTAAAGTCTGCAACGGTATCCTGTTTGGAACTCTTCCAACTTACCGCCCCTCTATTGAGGGTAAATACAAACCCGGAGATAGATTTACTGTCGTCCTTATCGCTCTGGAAGCTCGACTCGGTAAAGGCTTCCATTTGGAGATCTCCATTACCATACATCAAGAACAATTCTTTAGTCCTTCGCAAGTACTTAAGAATGTTCTTTACAGCCATCCAGTGATTCTCCCCTGGGTTGGATTGATACCAGCTTACAACACTAAGTGCATAAGCTACATCTGGGTGTGTACATAACATCGCATACATTATAGATCCTACTGCCGAAGCATAGGGTATAATGCTCATGCGAGCTCTCGCTTCATCGGTCTTTGGGCAAGAGTCCTTGGAGAGAGTGATCCCATGGAAAGCGGGTAAGGCACCCCGCTTGGACTCTTCCATATTAAACATTTTTAGAATGGTGTTGATGTACCTGGTTCGGGACAATCCCAATAACCTCTTGGATTTATCCCTATAGATCCTTATGCCCAGAATGTATGTGGCATCACCCAGGTCCTTCATGGAGAACCTTAGTGATAAGAAAGATTTGACCGACTGTAGCATAGAAATGTCATTTCCTATCAGAAGAATGTCATCCACGTACAATACGAGGAATGTGACAGCTCTCCCTACAGCCTTCTTATAAACACAAGGTTCATCTGGATTTTTGATGAAATCAAACTCTTTGATAACATCATCGAAACAGATGTTCCAACTCCGTGATGCCTGCTTTAACCCATATATGGATTTAAGCAATCTACATGCTTTCCCGCTGCTTCCACTGTCAATGAAGCCCTCTGGCTGATCCATATAAACGCATTCTTCTAAATCTCCATTTAGAAATGCCGTTTTAACATCCATCTGCCAGATTTCATAGTCGTAGTGAGCAGCAATAGCAACTAGGATCCGAATGGATTTAAGCATGGCTACGGGCCAAAAAGTCTCGTTATAGTCTAAACCTGCTCTTTGACGAAAACCCTTCGCCACAAGTCTTGCCTTATAGGTCTCTACCTGCCCATCTACACCAATCTTTCTTTTAAAGATCCATTTGCACCCCACAGGTTTTACCCCATAGGGTACAACATCCAAAGTCCATACTTTTTTGGTGTACATAGACTCCATTTTGGATCTCATGGCATCCAGCCACTTCACAGAGTCTCCACTCGTGATAGCTTGCTGAAAACTGGTAGGATCATCATCCTCCATGATGCAGTCTTCTCTGTCACCGTCAATGAGGAAACCGTAGTACCTCTCCGGTGGGCGAGAAGACCTACCAGACCTACGGAGTGGCCGAGGTTCCTCAATTTCTATTTCAACAGCCGGTTCAACCAAGTCGCCATTTGTAGTTTGTGTCTCTAGAACCTCTTCTAGATCCACCACATTGCCATCATATTTATCTGTGAAAAACTCTTTTTCCAAGAATGTGGCATACTGAGAAACAAACACCTTTTGTTCCTGCTTATGGTAGAATAGATATCCATAAGAGTTCCTTGGATATCCCACAAAGTTACACATGACCGACCGTGTCTCGAGTTTGTCCGGATTCTGCTTTTTAACATAGGCCAGGCAACCCCAAATCTTAATTCTCTTAAGAGATGGTCTCTTCCCATGCCATATCTGATATGGTGTGGTAGACACAGTTTTGGTTGGGACCCTGTTCAGTAGAAACGCTGCAGTCTCCGATGCATGCCCCCAAAATGAGACGGGTAACTCAGCATCACTCATCATGGAACGGACCATATCTAATAGGGTCCTATTCCGTCGTTCTGACACACCGTTGTGCTGTAGTGTGTAAGAAGGAGTGAGCTGAGAGAGAATCCCATTCTCTTTTAGGAAGTTTGAAAATTCTGTACTGAGGTACTCCCCACCTCGATCAGATCGAAGCATTTTGATACTCAAGCCGGTTTGTTTTTCTACTTCTTGTTTATATTCAGTGAATTTCTCGAAAGCTTCAGATTTGTGCTTTAATAAAAATACATGACCGAATCTTGAGAAATCGTCAGTGAAAGTAATGAAGTAAGAAAAACCGCCTCTAGCCTGTGTAGACATTGGCCCACATACATCACTATGTATGAGTCCTAGGAGCTCGGTAGCTCTTTCTCCATGTCCGGTAAACGGAGTTTTGGTCATTTTACCCTTGATACAAGACTGGCAAGTCGCATAAGATTTATATTCAAAAGAGTTTAAATATCCATCTTTGTGTAACTTTTTTAGTCTTGTTTCGTTAATATGACCAAGTCTACAGTGCCAAAGAAAAGCTTCATTTATTTCTGAAAGTTTTCTTTTATTAGTGTATTGTATGCTGAAAACTGTGTGTTGATTTAGGACGTATATCCAGTTATTAAGCATACCATACCCAACCAACATTTGATTCAGGTGAATGTTCATAACATTGTTCTGCAATACAAAATTATATCCTTCATTGTATAACAAAGTGACAGATATTATATTACAAAACATACTTGGTACAAAATAACATGGGTTCAAAACCAATATACACCTAGATGGCAACCCCAAGTGATACTCTCCCACTGTGACTGTATGTACATTGGAACCATTTCCAACGCGGAGAGTATGGTCACCTGTCTTCAAAACCTTGCTATTTCTCAACCCCTGCATAGAATTGCAAATGTGAGAACCTGAACCGGTATCTAATACCCAGGAAGCAGAGTTTATTGAAAAACAGTTTTCTGTCACAAACACACATGAAGCGGAAGCATCCCCATGCTTCTTCTTGAGATTTAAGTACTCCGTATAGTTGCGCTTCCAATGACCCGTTTTATGTCAAAGAAAACATTCCCCTTTCCCCGATTCTCCAGCTTTGGACTTGTCCTTCCCCTTAACCTTTTTAACTCCACCCCTAGGCTTGGTGGGCTTCTTCTTGAGCTTTCCCTTGGCCTTAGGCTTTGGGCGAGAAGAAGAAGATTGCCCAACACTCAAAATGGGAGTTTTCACTGACTTCAGTGTGCTCTCTGCACTCCTCAACATATTAAGGAGTTCAGGTAGTTCCTTCTCCATGTTGTGCATGTTGAAGATAACTATGAATTGAGCAAAGGTAGAGGGGAGGGGCTGCAGAATAATATCCGTATATTGTTCATTTTCCATTGTCCATCCAAGGTCCTCAAGCTCTTCTATGAGAGCTATCATCTTCAGAACATGGTCTCCTACTGGTGTGCCTGTAAGTCCATGTTACCTCTCCCGGTACTTACGGGCTTGCGGAAATGATGAAAAACGATTTTTCAAGAGGTGGTAACATGGACTCAAAATACGGATCTTTGTTAAACAACTAACTAACAAACCTAACAAGAGTTTTACCTACTCGGTCAGGGGGCTATACCTTTCTTGAACTCCTTCGTCTTCAACTCTTTCCGGTGTACGGATCGGCCTCACCTCGTCGTGTCCTTGCGCCGAAGATGGATCCACCTGAAAGCTTCTACTTTTGGCTTCTTCTTCGAACTTGAAGAAACTAGAACACTTGGTTTGCTAAACCTTGTGAACTAGGATGTGTAGAGAAGTGATATGGGTTTTCTTTTATCTCTAAGGCAATGTTTCTCAACTCATGAGAGGGTGTTTCCTTGATCTAGAGAGAGAGCAAGAGGAAGAGCAAGAGGGAGAGCTCAAGCAAGAGAGAGAAATCTAAATGAGAGAATGAGTAAGTCTTTTGCCATCCAAGCTCTCATAATCCAAAACCATGATTACTCATAATAGTAATTGAGTATTATGTGATGGTTCAAGTCAAAATGGCCATATCATTTCATGCACTCATTTTGCAAAAACAAGCAAGCAAGCAAAGGTCTTTGCCATGAAATGATAGCCATTGTAATGATGATGGTCAACTAGTCCAACCTAGTCAACCGGTCAACAAAGTCAACAAGTCAACAATGTCAACCCCTCATCTCAACCATGACACAATAATACTTAATTAATATTATCATTAATCATATTTCTTATTTTCATTAGGGTTTAGCAAAAGTGAATAGTCAACAGTCAACAACCCCAATGAGAATCCTCTGCCTCTGTCTCTCTGTCAACTGTGCATACACACCCGCATCCGCGTTCTGAGGAACACGAATACAAACGAGATAAAACCAATCCCAAAACGTACACTAGGATCTGGCTTAAACCAAAGCCCGCTAGTGTTAACTGTCCGGACACCAAACGCGCACAAGTGCATGGATGTGACCGAACCCTGTCGCAAAACCATGCGACCTCTACTCTTTTGCCTAAATGCGAATAGCTTTCTGTGTGGGACTCTAAAGACTCGACACTACGCTGGCAGTGAGTTTAACCACAGACCACAAGCGGCACTAGCTGTGCGTATCGGTGCCCAGGTAGATGTCGACAAGAAGACGGACGAGGTGAAACCCATCTGAACTCCTACTGAGCCTGAATGTGACAATCTCTGTACAGTCCGGTCTGTTCGTCTGATACATCGCATGGCGGGCCTAGGGGGCGGCGAACGTCAGTCCCCTAATAGCGGTACAAGTCGTGTCGGAGTGTAGCCTAGAACACCCTGAGATAGCACTGGAAACCTACCAGTATATCTCGCTTGCCCTGGCCAGGGACTACTCGTATAATGGCTCTCCTAGACACAGCGCGATGTCAACCCCCAATACCGGGAGAGACGAATCCTGTCTAAACGTCACTGCCTCTAAGTGCTTCGGGACTGCACCCAACTACTACCTGTTTGCACGACTCCTTTGAGCCATGGTAGGGTAGTAATCTAAGTACAGTGGGAACACACTCGAGGCGAAGTGATAGTGTCAAGTCAGCGGACTAAGCTGTACTCATGTCATCTGGGAACTGGTAACTGACGATAGGTATAGTACCAACCAACAGTTCCCGACGAGTCTTGTCCAGTGTACTCGTAACCTAACGAGCACCCGCATACTATCTCAAGTACGACGTACTGACGGCTGTGGGACAGACCGTCTCCCACACTGGGATGAGAAGCGCATACGCTAGTCTACTCCGAAGTATCGATGCCCTGTCTCGATAGTCCTGCGACCAGGGACCTGCATAAGGATGTGCTTATAGATTACCTAGCCCCTACGAGTGTGACTTCCATCACAACGCTGGTAATCAAGGAAAGATCCTAAGGGATCCTCTAATGTGTATAGGTGATATACTAAAATAAACACATGTACACATTAAAGCAGAAACAAACCAAGTAGCATACTACTATATTGAGCAAGATTGTCTATACAAGGTGAATATCCCAAGCTTCCATTAAGTAATATACAAACTAGTATGATACAGTAATGGCCTCTAGGTCATATACACTAACAATCTCCCACTTGCACTAAGGCCATGTATTGGCGTATCGAAGACTTATCATCTCGATCAGCCGCTCGAACTAAGTCTAGGGTAAGGCTTTCGTGAGTGGATCAGCAGTGTTATCTTCCGTAGAAACTCTCAGAACCTCGATCTCCTGGCGACTCACGATCTTCCTGATCAGGTGATACCGCCTCAAGATGTGTCTGGATCTCTGATGGGACCTGGGTTCCTTCGCTAAAGCTATAGCCCCGTCGTTGTCGCAATACAGAGGTATTGGATCAACAATGCATGGAACCACCTGAAGTTCAGTCAAGAACTTCCTTATCCAGACGGCTTCTTTTGCGGCATCCGCAGCAGCGATATATTCCGCTTCCATCGTCGAGTCAGCAACGGTTTCCTGTTTGGAACTCTTCCAACACACCGCCCCTCCATTGAGGGTAAAGACATAACCCGACATGGACTTAGAATCATCCTTGTCACTCTGGAAGCTGGAGTCAGCAAAGGCCTCGATCTGGAGGTCTTTTTCGCCATACACCAAGAACATCTCCTTAGTCCTTCTCAGGTACTTGAGAATGTTCTTTACCGCTATCCAGTGTTTCTCCCCAGGGTTTGACTGATACCGGCTTACCACACTCAGTGCATAAGCTACATCTGGTCTGGTACACAACATCGCATACATTATAGAGCCTACCGCAGAAGCATAGGGTATAAAAGACATGCGATCCCTTTCCAAATCAGTCTTGGGAGACATCTCTTTGGAGAGGGTGATCCCGTGACAAGCCGGTAGATTACCGCGCTTGGAATCTTCCATACTGAATCTTTTCAGTATGGTGTCGATGTACCTGGACTGTGAAATTCCTAATATCCTCTTGGATCTGTCACGAAAGATCCGGATCCCCAGAATGTACGAGGCATCACCCAGGTCTTTCATGGAGAACCTGTGCGACAAGAACCCCTTGACAGATTGTAGCATAGGAATGTCATTTCCTATCAAGAGAATGTCATCCACGTACAATACGAGGAATACGACAGTTCTCGCTACAAATCTACTATAGATGCATGGTTCATCTGGATTTTTGATAAAGCCAAATTCTTTGACTGTCTCATCAAAACAGATGTTCTAACTCCGTGATGCCTGCTTTAGTCCATAGATGGACTTAAGCAACTTGCACACCTTTTCGCTGCTCCCACTCTGAATGAAACCCTCTGGCTGGTCCATATAAACACACTCCTCTAAATTTCCATTTAGAAAAGCGGTCTTTACGTCCATCTGCCAAATCTCATAATCGTGGAAGGCAGTAATGGCAAGAAGGATCCGAATGGATTTCAGCATAGCCACTGGAGAAAAGGTCTCGTCATAGTCCATACCAGGTTTTTGATGAAAACCCTTTGCAACCAGTCTAGCTTTATAGGTCTCAACCTGTCCATCTACACCAATCTTCCTTTAGAAGATCCACTTGCATCCTACGGGTTTTACCCCATCTGGAGCAACGTCTGTTGGATATATGTATGCCCTAGAGGCTATAATGTGATAGTGGATGTATTTATACATGTATATATATTCAGTTTGCATTCTTGCTCGACATGATAGTATGCTATCTGGTTCTTCTTTATCTGACATGTTGATTTGATCATGCTTTTATTCATTCATACATGCTGATAAAGCCCTGAGATATCGGCTTGACTACTCTGATTATGATGGAGATCATACTAGTGGGACATCTGTAGTCTATAAGCATATCCTGGAACGTCCCTAGTCGTAGGTATATCGAGACGGGGCATTGATATACCAGAGTAGACTAGCGTATATGATACTAGACCCATACGATGGGCGATGAATGTTCCCACATTCATCGATGTTTGACATCAAGATCATATACGGGTGCTCAGTGGTGACTGGGTACACTGGACGGACTCACCGAGAACTCCTATATGGAATTATATCTATCGTCGGATAGCAGTTCTCAGGTGACACTGGTACAGGTTAGTCTGTAGATCCGAGATCGTCATAGAGCCTTGTGTGTTCTCCCACTGTAATTTTATTACCACCCTACCACGGCTCTACTGAGTCGTGCAAGCAGGTGGCCGTTGGGTACAGTCCCGAGACACACGAAGGCAATGAGCGATAGGAGGGGTTTCGTCTCTCCCGATATTGGGAGTTGATGCTGTACTGTGCCCGACTGGTTATAACAGCAAGTCCCTGGCCAGGGCTGCTGAGATTTGCTGATAAGTGTTATCAGTAGTTTCTCGATCTGTTATAGACCATTCACCGGCACGACTTATTGAGTTATTGGGGTCGACGTGACCATCCCTAGGCTCGATATGCAGCATATCTGACGAAGAGACCGGACTGTACGGTAGTGTTGCTGGATGGCTCGACGGGAGTTGTAACAGGTTCGCTTATTTTCTTCTAATCGCTCAATACCCGGGTGGCCGTTACGTTTAGCTGACCGCTTGCGGCTTGGGGGTGCTTGATATGATCATCACCCACTGCCGGCGTATTGACGAGTCTTAGAGTCCCACATAGGAGTTACCTAGTCCGGGTGAAAAGTTGTGGTGCGCGTACGCGATATGTGCTTGGACCCGATTAAAATGCGTGTATGGGATACCGTATATTAATTGGGCGGCTTGCTAATGGTCGGATCATATGTGATATGACCGGATTAGTGAATCAAGTGTTGATTCATCATTAGTTTCTCACTACAAATCCTATCTTGCTTATTTTGGATGTATGCATGCATGTATGCATTCATTCATGTTCATGCACATATTGATGTGCAAGCACATATGCATACATACATCATTTTTTATCATGGTTGTTTATACAATGAGAATGGTGGATATATAAGAATTACACCATGGTTATTTTTGGATTATTATTGGATTTAAATTAAAGCAAAAGGAAATGAAAAATGGGTTAAATCATTTAAGAGTTTCTACACTCTTCTAAACTCTACCATGCTCACCTAACTTTTAACCCATGGTTTATTTTCTTATTATGCTTTTAACTTAAATCAAATGATATCTTTAAATCTAACCATGGTTGGTTATGAGAAAGAAAAATATATATAGTTATTTTTCTTTTCTCTTTCTAGGATAATTCATTCTCTTCTTCACAAAAGACCACCATCTTCATCAACCTCCATGCTTTGCTCTCTAGTTCTTATAAGAGAGTAAAATACTCATAAAAATAGGATTTTGAAGTGAGATCCATAGCCACAACATCATTCTAATCAAGTTTAGCCGACTTGATTAGAGTGTTCTCTTGGTTTTTCCAAATTTGCTAGCTTGGACGGGAAACTCTGGGTGGATCGTCGTGGACGTAAGAGGACAACAAGAGGACCTTCTTCCAACACCCAAGAGCCTAAGGAGTGAAGCAAAAAAAGGGGAGCTACAAAGGTTGTAGCCTTCAAATCCTAATCTTTACTAGCTTATAGTTTTATAACCCTAATTTCTAGGATCAATCCCCTTGCATGTTAGTTTAGTACCTTAAAAATTAAAACTTTGGGTCATGTGATGCTTCAAAACTCTTCATAGGGTGCTACACTAACCTTACATTGGTATCAGAGCCGACCTAGAACATTAGGCGACCTTTTTACGAAGTTAAAACTCCGATCGAACCGAAATACGACTTTTAAGAGTGCTTTCTGGAAATTTTTTAAAAACCGACTTTTTTCAGAATTAAAAATTCTCAAAAAATAGAGCAGGTAAATATAAGACAAACTGGAAAATTCGTGCCCATGAACAGTACTTTTGGCCGCGGAACCGCGGCATAAGCAAGCTTAGGCCTCGGATCCGCGGCCATATAAGGGGATCTTTGACCAATTTTTGCACAGTGTTTTTCTTTACCTGCTATAGTATATTTTGAGTATGTTTAATCTGAATCTGCTGTTGAAAAATTCTGGAGATGTTTTTGGACTCGTGGTATCGATCGGAATTTTCATTTCGTTTTCTTTTCTGGGTAAACTAGAAAGTATTGAAGTGTTTGAACGAATATCATTTACTCAATATTCACGGGGTTTAAATAGTTTGGAGATACGTGCAAGTCTTTTTGCGGTGGTCCCTCTAGAAGACAACAAACCTTAACTCGATTATGTGACCGTCTCGAACTTCCCTTTGAACCCTAGGGTTTAGGGCAGTACGGCGTGCCACATGTGAGGCGTTGGCTTGACCCTTCTACGGCTGGACCGCCACTACTGTGTCACACTCCGGATCTTTTGAACCCTGCTCAAGTGTTGAGCTTTAGTGAATCTTGGGTGCTTGATTGTTCGTTCGAAAACTTTAATACTGTCTGTTTGTCTGGAATGTGATACAATATGTGGAATTCATATGGTTTAGGCATGAAATACGAAATATGTGATATTTCGCATTTATGATGTCTAAAGAGAATCTGGATTCCAAATATTGTAGTTTTACACTTTCTTTTCTGTGACCGTAAGTGTAGTATGTTAGATATCGCCGGTTTCATTGCTATACATCAACGACAATTGGGGTATGCATACTTACTTACGTTGATGATATGTGATATTATGTGTTGCTGAGATATGATGTGTAGGATTGTCGCGATCGAATAGCCGGGGGTTTTTGTGAGATGAGAGCTTTATATTTTCATTCATGTAAATTCAAATGTAATGTAATATTCTTTTATTTGGGGCACTTCCAGGTTGCGGTTGTGTCACCAGTGTTGTATATTATTTACTTTTCCGCATTAGGATGGACCCAAGGAGGGGAGCACTGGTGACCGGGTTCTGGGGTTCAGTGGGAAGCCATCTTGAGGAGTCGAGACCGGGTCTCCTAAACTCCAGGATTGGTAGGGTCACTTGCCGCTCTCGTAGGGGTCCAGGGTGTGGGCTTGGCTATTCATCGCGACTGTGGAATCCGTATTTTCTATTCTGGCTAAATACTAAATACGGACGTCCTAGGATATCCCACGTTATATCTATGTTTCTGCTGCCTGTGTTCTGTGATATCTGAGACGAATGACATATTATATATATGATATATAGTAGACGTTGCTTATGTTTTACACCCGCGCTAGTCCCGTCCCGGTATGCCGTTAGTTAAGTAACCTAACGGTGCATAACGGAACATTGCGGCGAATGCGGATGGCATAAGCGTACGTGTTATTTTCGTTTCTTTTCTGTGATTGGCTTAAGGACTTAAATGATGGGATTACATTAATGTGATTAATGTAAAGAAAATAAACCTAAAAAGATGTTGTAGAATCGGATTTAAAAACTACTTGGCTTTTTATGAAAAAGCTACATTTCAAAACTGCGGAGCTTAAGCCACTCCTTTTGAAAAACTGTTTGATTCTACAACGATATCAAGTTCAAAGCGTTAAAGATTTTCTTAAAAATCATTCGCAACCCTCCGTCATTTTAGGAAGTAGAGTACTTAGTATTCGTGCTACGTTTGTTGACTTTAGTTAAGGCGTAGTGTACGGTAGCTAAGTGATGTCTTCCTACACTGCATATGATGCAGATTAATTAGGACATTAATGCGACTTTGTTGACCATAGTTAAGGGTCATATGGGTGGGTCTAATTAATCAAGAAATGACGGGTAGAACTTGACTGGTACTTATGATTTGTTGACCATAGTTAAGGTCATAAGTACTAGGGGTAAAAATTACATCGGGAATTTCAAGTGTTGAAATTTGCAATGAGATTGCATACCTTCCATGTGATGGTTGGATCCCGATCCCACTGTGGGCAATAGTTGCTCCTAGGAGAGTTTTACAGTTTACAATTAGCTAACTCATTAGGTGTCTAGAAAGGTGTTAACGGGGCTCCGCCTTTGGGAAAACGAGGTTTACTCTAATTAGGTCCGCGCGAAAGCACGGGGAACCTCCCTCAAAGTACCGACACTGGCCTGGCTGAACGGTTAGCGAAGTTGTAGACTGTAATTAATCCTGGCTAGTTTTTCTTTTTAAGGTTTGAAAGAAAACTTGATAAAAAGCAGTGGGAAACATCGATTAGACAAGATAATAAACCAATCTAATCTGTGCAAGAGCTTTCGCTGAGTGTATTCTTTTCTCTCTCTTAATGGCAGATACCAATGACTGGACTTAAGCTTCTACTAGATAAGAACAAACTGAATGGGACCAACTATAAAGACTGGCTGAGGAATCTAAAGATCGCCTTGACTTATGATAAAGTATCATATGTCCTCACGGCTTCAGCCTCCCCCGTCCCAGGCCCAAAGTCCTCAGTTGCGGACATTGAAGTCCGCAAGACATGGGACGCTGACTGTGCCACGGCAAAATGCCTCGCGCTTGCATCGATGGACAACACACATCAAAAGCAGCACGAGGACATGGACATTCACGGGATATTGCTCCATACAAAGGAGTTGTATGGGGAGCAGTCCCGCGTATTACGATACGAAGCATCAAAGAAACTGTTTCAGATGCGGATGGCCCCTGGCACACCAGTAGCAGACCATGTTTTGAAGATGATAGCTCTTATAGAAGAGCTTGAGGGCCTCGGATGGACAATGGACAATGAATAATATATAGATATTATTCTGCAGTCCCTCCCCTCCACCTTTGCTCAGTTCATAGTGAACTTTAACATGCATGGCATGGAGAAGGAACTCCCTGAACTCCTTAATATGTTAAGGAGTGCAGAGAGCACTATGAAGTCAGCAAAGACTCCCGTTATGACTATTGGACAGTCTTCTTCTTCTCGCCCGAAAGCTAAGGCCAAGGGAAAGAAAAAGAAGAAACCCACTAATCCTAAGGGCGGAGTCAAAAAGGTGAAGGGAAAGGGAAAGTCCACAGCTGGAGACCCGGGGAAAGGCGAGTGTTTTCATTGCCACAAGACAGGACATTGGAAGCGCAATTGCACGGAGTACCTAAGTCTCAAGAAGAAGCATGGTGATGCTTCTGCTTCAGGTGCGTTTGTGACTGAAAACTGTTTTTCTATAAACTCTGCTTCCTGGGTATTGGATACCGGTTCAGGTTCTCACATTTGCAATTCTATGCAGTGGCTGAGAAATAGCAAGGTTTTGAGGACAGGTGACCATACTCTCCGCGTTGGAAATGGTTCCAATGTACATACAGTCGCAGTGGGAGAGTATCACTTGGGGTTGCCATCTCGATGTATTTTGATTTTGAATCCATGTTATTTTGTACCAAGTATGCTATGTAATATAATATCCGTTTCTTTGTTGGACAATGAAGGGTATAATTTTGTATTGCAAAACAATGTTATGAACATTCACCTGAATCAAATGTTGGTTGGGTGTGGTACACTTAATAACGGAATATATGTCTTAAATCAACACACAGTTTTCAGTATACAACACACTAATAAAAGAAAACTTTCAGAATTAAATGAAGTTTTTCTTTGGCACTGTAGACTTGGTCATATTAACGAAACAAGACTAAACAAGTTACACAAAGATGGATATTTAAATTCTTTTGAAAATAAATCTTATGCGACTTGCCAGTCTTGTATCAAGGGTAAAATGACCAAAACTCCGTTTACCGGACACGGAGAAAGAGCTACTCAGCTCCTGGGCCTCATACATAGTGATGTATGTGGGCCTATGTCTACACAGGCTAGAGGCGGTTTTTCATACTTCATCACATTCACCGACGATTTCTCAAGATTCGGTCATGTATTTTTATTAAAACACAAGTCCGACGCTTTCGAGAAATTCGTTGAATATAAACAAGAAGTAGAAAAACAAACCGGCTTGAGTATTAAGATGCTTCGATCAGATCGAGGTGGAGAGTATCTCAGTACAGAATTTGCAAACTTCCTAAAAGAGAATGGGATTCTCTCTCAGCTCACTCCTCCTTACACACCACAGCACAACGGTGTGTCAGAACGACGGAATAGGACCCTATTAGATATGGTCCGGTCCATGATGAGTGACGCTAAGTTACCAGTCTCGTTTTGGGGCATGCATTGGAGACTGCAGCGTTTCTTCTAAACAGGGTTCCAACCAAAGCCGTGTCTACCACGCCATATGAGATATGGAATGGGAAGAGACCATCTCTTAAAAGAATTAATATTTAGGGTTGCCCGGCCTATGTTAAAAAGCAAAATCCGGACAAACTCGAGACACGGTCAGTCATGTGTAACTTTGTGGGATATCCAAAGAATTCTTATGGATATCTGTTCTACCACAAAGAGGAACAAAAAGTGTTTGTTTCTCAGTATGCCACATTCTTGGAAAAAGAGTTTTTCACAGATAGAGATGATGGAAAGGTGGTAGATCTAGAAGAGGTTCTGGAGACACAAACTACAAATGACGATTTGGTTGAACCGACTGTTGCAACAGAAACTGAAGAACCTCGGCCACTCCGTAGGTCTGGTAGGACTTCTCGCCCACCGGAGAGGTACTACGGTTTCCTCATTGATGGTGACAGAGAAGACTGTATCATGCATGATGATGATCCTACCAGTTTTCAGCAAGCTATCACGAGTGGTGACTCTGTGAAGTGGCTGGATGCCATGAGATCTGAAATGGAGTCTATGTACACCAACAAAGTATGGACTTTGGACGTTGTACCCCCTGGGGTAAAACCTGTAGGGTGCAAATGGATCTTTAAAAGAAAGATTGGTGTGGATGGGCAAGTAGAGACCTATAAGGCAAGACTTGTGGCGAAAGGTTTTCGTCAAAGACCAGGTTTGGACTATGACGAAACCTTTTCGCCCGTAGCCATGCTTAAATCCATTCGGATCCTACTTGCTATTGCTGCTCACTACGACTATGAAATCTGGCAAATGGACGTTAAAACAGCATTTCTAAATGGAGATTTAGAAGAATGCGTTTATATGGATCAGCCAGAAGGCTTCATTGACAGTGGGAGCAGCGAGAAAGCATGTAGATTGCTTAAATCCATATATGGGTTAAAGAAGGCATCTTGGAGTTGGAACATCTGTTTCGATGATGTTATCAAAGAGTTTGATTTCATCAAAAATCCAGATGAACCTTGTGTTTATAGGAAGGCTGTAGGAAGAGCTGTCACATTCCTCGTATTGTACGTGGATGACATTCTTCTGATAGGAAATGATATTCCTATGCTACAGTCGGTCAAATCATTCTTATCACTAAGGTTCTCCATGAAGGACCTGGGTGATGCCACATACATCCTGGGCATAAGGATCTATAGGGATAGATCCAAAAAGTTATTGGGATTGTCCCAAACCAGGTACATCAACACCATCCTAAAAAGATTTAGTATGGAAGACTCCAAGCGGGGTGCCTTACCCGCTTGCCATGGAGTCACTCTCTCCAAGGATTCTTGTCCAAAGACCGATGAAGAGAGAGCTCGCATGAGCATTATACCTTATGCTTCGGCAGTAGGATCTATAATGTATGCGATGTTATGTACACGCCCAGATGTAGCTTATGCACTTAGTGTTGTAAGCAGGTATCAATCCAACCCAGGGGAGAACCACTGGACAGCTGTGAAGAACATTCTTAAGTACTCACGAAGGACTAAAGAATTGTTCTTGGTGTATGGTAATACAGACCTCCAAATGGAGGCCTTTACCGATTCGAGCTTCCAGAGCGATAAGGATGACAGAAAATCTATCTCAGGGTTTGTATTTACCCTCAATGGAGGGGCGGTAAGTTGGAAGAGTTCCAAACAAGATACCGTTGCAGACTCTACGATGGAAGCTGAGTACATTGCTGCAAATGATGCCGCCAAGGAAGCCGTCTGGATGAAGAAGTTCGTCTTGGAGCTAGGAGTAGTTCCAACCATTATTGATCCAATACCTTTGTATTGTGACAATAATAGGGCAATGGCGTTAGCCAAGGAGCCTAGATCCCATCAGCGGTCCAGACATATCCTGAGGCGCTTTCATTTGATCCGGGAGATTGTAGATCGCCGCGAGATCGAGATTAAGAGAGTTGACACAAAGAACAACGCCGCGGATCCACTCACCAAGACCCTCCCTCAGCCACAACATGAGCGACTTTTTGAGATGTTGGGTATGAGATACGCCAATAACTGGCCTTAGTGCAAGTGGGAGATTATTGGATATATGTATGCCCTAGAGGCCATTATGTGATAGTGGATGTATCTATACATGTATATATATTCAGTTTGCATTCTTGCTCGACATGATAGTATGCTATCTGGTTCTTCTTTATCTGACATGTTGATTTGATCATGCTTTTATTCATTCATACATGCTGATAAAACCCTGAGGATATCGGCTTGACTACTCTGATTATGATGGAGATCATACTAGTGGGACATCTGTAGTCTATAAGCATATCCTGGAACGTCCCTAGTCGTAGGTATATCGAGACGGGGCATTGATATAACAGAGTAGACTAGCGTATATGATACTAGACCCATACGATGGGCGATGAATGTTCCCACATTCATCGATGTTTGACATCAAGATCATATACGGGTGCTCAGTGGTGACTGGGTACACTGGATGGACTCACCGAGAACTCCTATATGGAATTATATCTATCGTCGGATAGCAGTTCTCAGGTGACACTGGTACAGGTTAGTCTGTAGACCCGAGATCGTCATAGAGCCTTGTGTGTTCTCCCACTGTACTTTGATTACCACCCTACCCCGGCTCTACTGAGTCGTGCAAGCAGGTGGCCGTTGGGTACAGTCCCGAGACACACGAAGGCAATGAGCGATAGGAGGGGTTTCGTCTCTCCCGATATTGGGAGTTGATGCTGTACTATGCCCGATTGGTTATAACAGCAAGTCCCTAGCCAGGGCTGCTGAGATTTGCTGATAAGTGTTATCAGTAGTTTCTCGATCTGTTATAGACCATTCACCGGCACGACTTATTGAGTTATTGGGGTCGACGTGACCATCCCTAGGCTCGATATGCAGCATATCTGACGAAGAGACCGGACTGTACGGTAGTGTTGCCGGATGGCTTGACGGGAGTTGTAACAGGTTCGCTTGTTTTCTTCTAATCGCTCAATACCCGGGTGGCCGTTAAGTTTAGCTGACCGCTTGCGGCTTGGGGGTGCTTGATATGATCATCACCCACTGCCGGCGTATTGACGAGTCTTAGAGTCCCATATAGGAGTTACCTAGTCCGGGTGAAAAGTTGTGGTGCGCGTATGCGATATGTGCTTGGACCCGATTAAAATGCGTGTATGGGATACCGTATATTAATTGGGCGGCTTGCTAATGGTCGGGTCATATGTGATATGACCGGATTAGTGAATCAAGTGTTGATTCATCATTAGTTTCTCACTACAAATCCTATCTTGCTTATTTTGGATGTATGCATGCATGTATGCATTCATTCTTGTTCATGCACATATTGATGTGCAAGCACATATGCATACATACATCATTTTTTATCATGGTTGTTTATACAATGAGAATGGTGGATATATAAGAATTACACCATGGTTATTTTTGGATTATTATTGGATTTAAATTAAAGCAAAAGGAAATGAAAAATGGGTTAAATCATTTAAGAGTTTCTACACTCTTCTAAACTCTACCATGCTCACCTAACTTTTAACCCATGGTTTATTTTCTTATTATGCTTTTAACTTAAATCAAATGATATCTTTAAATCTAACCATGGTTGGTTATGAGAAAGAAAAATTTATATAGTTATTTTTCTTTTCTCTTTCTAGGATAATTCATTCTCTTCTTCACAAAAGACCACCATCTTCATCAACCTCCATGCTTTGCTCTCTAGTTCTTATAAGAGAGTAAAATACCCATAAAAATAGGATTTTGAAGTGAGATCCATAGCCACAACATCATTCTAATCAAGTTTAGCCGACTTGATTAGAGTGTTCTCTTGGTTTTTCTAAATTTGCTAGCTTGGACGGGAAACTCCGGGTGGATCGTCGTGGACGTAAGAGGACAACAAGAGGACCTTCTTCCAACACCCAAGAGCCTAAGGAGTGAAGCAAAAAAAGGGGAGCTACAAAGGTTGTAGCCTTCAAACCCTAATCTTTACTAGCTTATAGTTTTATAACCCTAATTTCTAGGATCGATCCCCTTGCATGTTAGTTTAGCACCTTAAAAATTAAAACTTTGGGTCATGTGATGCCTCAAAACTCTTCATAGGGTGCTACACTAACCTTACAACGTCCAACGTCCATACTTTGTTGGTGTACATGGACTCCATTTCGGTTCGCATTGCATCGAGCCATTTTACCGAGTCAACGCTCTGAATGGCCTTCTGGAAGCTAGTCGGCTCATCATAATCAATGATGCAATCTTCTCTATCCCCGTCTATGAGAAAACCGTAGTATCTCTCGGGCGGATGAGACTGCCTACTACTCCTGCGGAGCGGCGTAGGAATGTCATGATCTTTCGAACCCTCTGGTTCTACTAAGCTTTCAGTAATAGCTCGTGGTTCTGGAATTTCTTCCAGTTCTATTGCGCTCTCACTGATCTGATTTTCCAAAAACTCAGTTTCCAAGAAGTGGGCATGACGAGAAACATAAATCTTTTGTTCCTCTTCGCAATAGAAGAAATATCCCTTGGAGTTCTTTGGATATCCCACAAACTTGCACTGTACTGAGCGTGCCTCGAGTTTGTCCGCATGCTGCTTTTTGACAAAAGCTGGACATCCCCATGTCTTAATGTGATTAAAATAGGGTCTCTTCCCACACCACATCTGATATGGTGTAGTAGGCACAGTCTTAGTTGGAACTCGGTTCAAAAGGTATGCAGCTGATTCTAGTGCATATCCCCAGAATGATCGCGGTAACTCTGCGTTACTCATCATGGACCGTACCATATCCAATAGGGTTCGGTTCCGTCTCTCCGATACACCGTTATGTTGCGGAGTGTATGGAGGAGTAAGCTGAGATAGAATTCCATTCTCTTTTAAGTTATCCAGGAACTCGGCACTCAAGTATTCACCACCTCGATCCGATCTCAGTGTCTTCTTACTTTTGCCGGTTTGTTTTTCTACTTCATTCTTATATTCCTGGAATTTTTCAAAGGCTTCAGATTTATGTTTCATTAAGAAGACATAACCGTACCTTGAAAAGTCATCCGTAAAAGTAATGAAGTAAGAATAACCGCTTCGCGCATGTGTAGACATTGGACCGCACACGTCGCTGTGTACGAGTCCCAAGAGCTCGCTCGCTCTTACTCCGTGTCCAGTGAACGGAGTCTTTGTCATCTTTCCTTTGAGACAGGATTGACAAGTGGCATACGATTGATATTCGAACGGATCCAAATATCCTTCTATATGTAACTTCGTCAACCTTCTCTCATTGATGTGACCCAGTCTACAATGCCATAAGAAAGTCTGATTTATTTCTAGAGACTTTCTTTTGTGGGTATTCTGGACATTGAAAATCTTTGGTTGGTTTAATACGTATATACCATTGCTTAATGTACCTAACCCAATCAGAACTTGATTAAGGTGAATGTTTACAACATTACTTACAAACACAAATTCATAACCTTCTTTAGAAATCAAAGATACAGAAATGATATTACAAGTTGCGTTGGGTACAAAAAAGCAATTACGTAAAACCAAAACATGTCTATCTGACATTCCCAGGTGATAGTCCCCCACGGCCTTAGCATCCATGCTAGCTCCGTTTGCAACTTTGAGGGTCATGTCACCTGCCTTCAAAAACCTACGGTTTCTCAACGCCTGTAAAGAATTACAGATATGAGATCCTGATTCGGTATCCAATACCCAGGAAGTAGAGTTTATTGATAGACAGTTTTCAATAACATACACACCTGAAGCTGAAGCCGCAACTTACTTCAGATCCTGTGTTCTGGCTTTCCAAGCCCTGCAATCTTTCTTCCAGTGCCCACTCTTATGACAGTAAAATCACTCTTCCTTCCCCACAAGTTACCCCGCTATCTTTGTTGCTTTTGTCTTTCCCTTCGTATCCATTTTACTAACACCGCCCCTTGGTTTGGCGGGGGCTTTCTTCTTCTTTCCCTTGGCTTTCGCCTTGGACCTAGAAGAGGAAGATCCTCCTACAAACAAAGTGGATGTTTCCCTACCTTTCTGTAGGGTGCCCTCTGCACTCCTCAGCATGTTGAGGAGCTCTGAAAGTTCAACTTCTTTTTCTTGCAAGTTGAAGTTCAGGATAAACTGGGCGTAAGTGGAAGGAAGGGACTGGAGAATCAAGTCCGTATAGAGCTCGTTCTCTAACGTGGTCCCAAGGTCCGTGAGCTCCTCAATGAAGCCAATCATCTTAAGCACGTGTTCCGCTACCGATGATCCGATGGCCAACTTTGCCGAAAATAGCTTCTTCGACACTTCGTATCTTGCGATACGAGATTGCTCTCCATACAGTTCTTTTGTATGGAGAAATATGGATTCGAGGTCCATATTCTCGTGCCTCCTCTGATGTTCGTTGTCCATAGAGGCAAGCACGAGGCACTTGACCTTCGCGCAATCGATCTCCCAAGTCTTACGGATTTCCTTATCCGCGACGCTGGAAGTGGGACCTGGGACAGGGGGAGCTTTGGTGGTAAGGAGATACCCCAACTTGTCATAAGTGATTGCCATTTTGACATTCCTGAGCCAATCTTTGTAGTTTGGCCCTGTCAGTATGTTTTATCTAGTAATAACTTAAGTCCGGTCATGATGTTTGGTCGCTACAATTAGGAGAGAGAGAAGAAACACTTTAGCATGATGCTCTTGCAATTTTAGAGTGGTTTTTAATTTGTCTAAACAGGATGGCTCCCACTGTCTCTCGAATCCCTCCTCAAACCAAAAAGGAAGAATTAGTCAGGATCAATCTCACCGTACAATACTTGCTTAACCGTTCGGCCAGGCTGGTGTCGGTACTTCGAGGGAGGTTTTCCAACGCTTTCGCGAAGTTCCTTAATTAAATAACCTCTTTTCCCTGGGGGCGTAGCTCGACTAACACCTTTCTAGACACGTACTTGGTTTATAGCATTGATCGTTAAGTGAGAAATTTCCCGAGGAGTAGCATATACTCACAGTAGGATCGGGATCCAAATATCATTGCATGACAAAACTGAAGAAATCCTACCAGAATCATCACACTCCAAATGGTATGCAGCGCTAGCATGTTTCAGTTCTTTTGAAACTCCCGATGTGGATTTTTGCCCCATGCTCTTATGACCTTTACTTTGGCCAACAAATCATAAGTCACATGTCAAGTTCTACCCGTCATTCTCCAGGTTAATTTGAGCCCGCCCGCACATACCCTTGACTTTGGCCAACAAGGTAGAACGACTGCCCCAAACCAACACATCTATCTATACTGCACCAATACCCAATAGCTACCAATCACTATACCTTGACTTTGGCCAACAAACATAGCTTGAATACTATTGACCATCCATGTGAAACGATTGAGGGCTACGAATGGTTTTGGTGAAACCGTGAACGTAGTGAACTTGATATAATCGAAGGAACGAGATAGCTTTTAAAAGGAGTGGCTTAAGCTCCGCGTTTAAAAGTTATTTTTGAAAATAAACCGAGTGGTTTTTGAAAATGTTCCAACGACTTTTACTTGGTTTATTTTTTTTTGCATTAATTCCAATGCGTCCCATCATTTAATCCTACCATTGCATAAAACAACCAAAATATGATGTACGCTTATTCCATCCGCATTCGCCATGGGGCCCCGTCTTTACCCGTTAGGTTACTTAATTAACGACAGAGCGGGGGCTGGACTAGCGCGGATGCAAAACATAAGCAACGCCTAAATAATATCATATATAGATATATTGCAATGATAGCCATTTCAGATCACAGATGAACACATTGGATATACTAGGAATCCGCAATTCGTACGAGCCTGTAATGAAAAGCGGATTACACGGTCGCGATGAATAGCCAATACCCTACCCTAGACCCCTACGGGTGCGGAAAACTACCCGCCAAATATCCGAAGCGGAGCAACCTCCCTCAACGACGTGAGTAGGCCACTCGGCCCTTCGAGATACCCGGTAGTTTGTGCACCCCACCTTGGGTCTATCCTAGGAGCAAAAACAGTAAAAGAAATTATACAATGACGGCTACAACCCCGACCTGGTTGTGCGGCCAAAAATATTATTACATCAATTTACATATTACATGAATTGAAACATAAAAGAAAACTCTCATCTCACAACCCCCCGGCTATTCATCCGCGACAATCCAATGAATTCATATACACATACCATCAACATTACAGATCATAGATATGCATAACCCCCACTAATCGACGTATAGCGATTAGCGGACGTTCAATACATATAACACATCACAGATATATACCCGTCAGCTTAAGTCTTTAGAAGTTCGATCAAAATACGGATTTTCAAGCCCCAAAAACTAATTTTGCTTTCTGGAAAAATCTGGGCAGAAAAATCATATTCCAAAAATCCCAAAACACCCCTAGAGACACACTGCAGCAAAATTGTGCCACGGCCGAGTCAACTCGGCCGCGGAACCGCGGCGGGAGAATGCTCCCGCCGCGTTTCCGCGGCGACTTGACCGGTTCGTTGGACCAATTTTCTTGGGTGTTTTAACAAAAGCCTGAGCCGATTTTTAGTGTAAGATTTATTATTTTTTGGACAGAAAAAAAATTCGGCAGAAAGTATACTTTCCGGGCGTGTTTCGTGACTTTTTCTCCGATCGAATTTCTAGTTACTTTGCTAACATGTTAGACAGTGTTTAACTAGGCTCTGATACAACTGTAAGTCCGTGTTACCTCTCCCGGTACTTACGGGATTGTGGAAATGATGAAAAACGATTTTTCAAGAGATGGTAACATGGACTCAAAATATGGATCTTTGTTAAACAACTAACTAACAAACCTAACAAGAGTTTTACCTACTCGGTTAGGGGGCTATACCTTTCTTGAACTCCTTCGTCTTCAACTCTTTCCGGTGTACGGATCGGCCTCACCTCGTCGTCTCCTTGCGCCGAAGATGGTTCCACCTGAAAGCTTCTACCCTTGGCTTTTTCTTCGAACTTGAAGAAACTAGAACACTTGGTTTGCTAAACCTTGTGAACTAGAATGAGTAGAGAAGTGATATGGGTTTTCATTTAACTCTAAGGCAATTTTTCTCAACTCATGAGAGGGTGTTGCCTTGAGCTAGAGAGAGCAAGATAGAGAGCTCAAGCAAGAGAGAGAAATGAAAATGAGAGAATGAGTAAGTCTTTTGCCATCCAAGCTCTCATAATCCAAAACCAAGATTACTCATAATAGTAATTGAGTATTATGTGATGGTTCAATTCAAAATGGCCATATCATTTCATGCACTCATTTTGCAAAAACAAACAAGCAAGCAAAAGTCTATGCCATGAAATGATAGCCATTGTAATGATGATGATCAACTAGTCCAACCTAGTCAACCGGTCAACAAAGTCAACCCCTCATCTCAACCATGACACAATAATACTTAATTAATATTATCATTAATCATATTTCTTATTCTCATTAGGGTTTAGGAAAAGTCAATGGTCAACAGTGAACAGTCAACAGTCAACAACCCCAATGAGAATCCTTTGCCTCTGTCTCTCTGTCAACTGTGCATACACACCCGCATCCGCGTTCTGAGGAACACGAATACAAACGAGGTAAAACCAATCCCAAAACATACACTAGGATCTGGCTTAAACCAAAGCCCGCTAGTGTTAACTGTCCGGACACCAAATGTGCACAAGTGCACGGATGTGACCGAACCCTGTCGCACAACCATGCGACCTGTCGCAAAACCATGCGACCTCTACTCTTTTGCCTAAAGGTGAATAGCTTTCTGTGTGGGACTCTAAAGACTCGACACTACGCTGGCAGTGGGTTTAACCACAGACCGCAAGCGGCACTAGCTATGCGTAACGCTCCCCAGGTAGATGCCTACAAGAAGATGGACGAGGTGAAACCCATCTGAACTCCTACTGAGCCTGAATGTGACAATCTCTGTACAGTCCGGTCTGTTCGTATGATACATCGCATGGCGGGCCTAAGGGGCGGCAAACGTCAGTCCCCTAATAGCGGTACAAGTCGTGTCGTAGTGTAGCCCAGAACACCCTGAGATAGCACTGGAAACCTACCAGTATATCTCGCTTGCCCTGGCCAGGGACTACTCGTGTAATGGCTCTCCTAGACACAACGCGATATCAACCCCCAATACCGGGAGAGGCGAATCCTTTCTAACCGTCACTGCCTCCAAGTGCTTCGGGACTACACCCAACTACTACCTGTTTGCACGAGTCTTTTGAGCCGTGGTAGGGTAGTAATCTAAGTACAGTGGGAACACATTCGAGGCGAAGTGACAGTGTCAAGTCAGCGGACTAAGCTGTACTCATGTCACCTGAGAACTAATAATTGACGATAGGTATAGTACCAACCAACTGTTAGTTATATGTATGCCCTAGAGGCCATTACTGTACATACGATGTATATTGTAGTGGATGCTAGGACATATATAGGGAGGACTTTCTTGCTCGACATGATAGTATGCTATCTGGTTGTACTTTATCTTAACATGTACTCTGATTGTCTCTATATTACATGTTGATAAAGCCCTTAGGATATGTACTCAACTACTGGGACTATGATGAGATCATACTAGTGGGGCCACGGTAGTCGGTGAGTACATCCTATAACTGTTCCTAGTCGAGGGTGTATCGAGACAGGGCATCGATGCACCAGAGTAGACTAGCGTATACGCATCTTGACCCATAAGATGGGCGATGGATGATCCCATATCCATCGGTGTTTGACATCAAGGATGGTGTACGGGTGCTCAGTGGAGACTGGGTACACTGGACGGACTCGCCGAGAACTCCCAGATGGTATTATACCATACGTCAGATGGCAGTTCTCCGGTGACACTGGTACAGAGTAGTCTGTTGACCCGAGATCGTCATAGAGTCTTGTGTGGTTCCCACTGTGCTTTGATTTCCATCATACCACGTCCAAGAGGGCGTGCAAAAAGGTGGCTTTTGGGTACAGTCTCGAATCATATGGAGGCAATGAGCGATAGGAGGGGATTCGTTTTTCCCGGTAGAGGGAGTTGATGTTGTGCTGTGCTCGATTGGCTATAACCGGAAATCCCTGGCCAGGGTTGCTGAGATTTACTGGTAAGTGTTATCAGTAGTTTCTCGAACTGTTATAGACCTCATATCGACACGACTTATCGAGCTACTGGGGTCTGACGTTTACCACCCGTAGGCGAGATATGCAACATATCAGACGACGAGACCGGACTGTACGGGAGTGTTACTGTTTGGATTCGCAGGAGAAGTTACAGGCTTGCTTGTTGATCTTCTGAGCGCTCAATACCTGGGTAGCTGTTACGTTTAGCTGACCGCTTGCAGCTTGTGGGTGTTTGATATGATCATCACCTACTGCCGGCGTATTGACGATTCTTTAGAGTCCTACACAGAGGTTTCTTGACTCAGGCAAAACGGAGTAGGAGCACATATGTGATATGTGCGGGACCGAGGATAATGCGATATGTGATACCGTATTATATTCTCGCGATATTTGATATCAGCCGGGTCGTCGGATCAAGTGTTGATTCGGCAAATCGGTACGGATAAATATTAGTCGGTTATATGCGATATAGCCGGATTGTCGGATCAAGTGTTGATTCGATAATTTAATGTATAATAATATATATGATATATTAAATTACATTAGCTAATATTTGCTCACTAAAAGATTATTTTTCTCACTCGGGTAATACATTGATATATATGCGATATATGTTAATTGTATTGTTTTATTTTGTTGCAATAAATATTGTATATGTGATATATAATATTGTAACATGATATGATAAATAATGCAACTTGTTTTGTAGAGATTAAACATGGTTAGGGTTTGATTAGGGTTAAGGCTTTCTAGAAGTTTCTAGAAGTTTTCTTTCTTTGTCTTTGTTAAGATATTATGCTAGATATTTCCAAAACCCTAACCAAACCTTTAATCCTAGTGAATTCTCTACAAGAGTTAGCTTGACCATGGTTGCATTATCTATCATATTATTTCATTTCCTATTCATCACAAAAGGATTATGGATATTGTTCATCTTCTTCCTTCATTCTTTTCATGGAAAAAAGCTTTCTTGATTTTTCCAAGTGATGAATAATTGTGAGAAAAAGATAACTAAATAGAGCAAAAATCCTACTTCATCATCCTCATCTTCCCTTGCCATTTAGATGAGGGTGTTCACATCATTTCATGAGTGTTAGCTTGTGTTAAAGAAACTTCAAGGTAGATCATCTTAGTATCGAAGATCGGAAGCAAAGGTTGCGTCTTTCTCTTCGTGGAACCTCTCGAGAGTCCGGATCCCGATGATCGCAGCGAAGGGACGACAACACGGAGCATATGAAGTGAAGGACCGGATCTACAAAGGTTGTAATCCCTCTCACTTAGTGTTAAAGTGTTTAGCATGCTAGTTTTCGCATAATCTCTAGTTTAAAGTTCCGTATTCGGGTTGTTCGGCACGGCTAAATTTTTATTCGGGCATGGTTGATGCCTCGTAGACCCTTGTGCGCATGTCTAGCAACCCTACAGTGGTATCAGAGCCAAGCTAGAGCTTTAGGCGAAGTCTAGACGAAATTTAAAGTCCGATCGAAACCCGAAACCCCGATAAAACCCGCTCTCTGGACTTTTTCTAAAAACTGGGATTTTTCCAAATTAAAAATGCTTAAAAAATTCAGCAGGGAATTCTAAGAATTACGGTACAAAATTTTTTTGATGAACAGTAATAAACACGGCGGAACCGCGGCATAAGCATGCCTTATGCGGCGGTTCCGCGGCGCAATGGTGACGTCATCAACTCCTGTTTGCACAGTAACTTCTATTTAATTATGCTGGATTTTCTGGGAATTTTTAATATTTATTCAAGTGTTGAATTTTCTGGGGTTGTTTTGGGGATTCGGTGTTTCGATCGGAGTATCAGATTTTGTCTGTATGTTTTTCCGGATAACTTTTAGAAACTGTTAAAAAGTTCGAACGGATATCAATAACTCAATTTTTCCCCTGTCGGAAAATTTTTCAAAAGTTGGATTTTTCCTCGTGTTTAAGAATGTTCTAAGTCGTGCAAGTAACTCGATGGACCCTCTAGAAGACAACAAACCTTAACTCGATTATGTGACCGTCTTGAACTGCCCTTTGAACCTTAGGGTTTGGGGCAGTACGGCGTGCCACATGTGAGGCGTTGGCTTGACCCTTCTACGGCTGGACCATTGGTACTGTGGCATGTAATGGATGTTTTTAAACTGATTTCAAGTGTTGAGATATATTGGGGAAATCTTGGGTGTTTGATGATTCGATCAGAAAGTTTAACTTTTTCTATTTATCTGGAATGTGATACAATATTTGGAATCCACAGGTAGTTATGAGATAACTAATTTGAATATTATAAACATAGCAGTTTAGTCTCAGATGATCGGTTGCCACGGAAATTTGATGTGATCAAAAGTCCGTCGCAATCACGTAGCGTACGCGGATACTCGCCGGGAAAACTTAATAGACAGCTACACCTCTTAGCCCCGACCAAGTGACTATAGGAGAACCCCGTCGCCGAAAGCATCCGTTCGGGTGCTCACGGTAGCGGTGTTCCGCCTTAGTGCACTTCGTCGACGGCATCCAGGGGTGCAGCCGTCTACTAAAGTTGCGACGAGCATTCGATCAGGACGTCGGGAATCTTGTTGAATTGCCCGACTTGATATTGAAAAGAGTTTTCGATAAATGAGACTAAAATGCGGGGTTTATAATTGTTAGGCATGCGATATCTAAGGAATTCATTTGGTTAGGCATGCGATGTCTAAAGAAGTTGTGGATTCCAACTGTTGTAGTTTTACACTTTCTTTTCTGTGACCGTAAGCGTAGTATGTGGTGTATCGCCGGCTTCGTTGCTATACATCAACGACAATCGGGATACGCATACTTGCTTACGTTGATGATATGAGATATTATGTGTTGCTGTGATATGTTGTATTGGATCGTCGCGTTTGAATAGCCGGGGGTTTTATGTGAGATGAGAGTTTTTCTTTTTCATTCATGTAAAATTCATTTGTATGTAATATTCTTTTATTGGGGCACTTCCAGGTAGCGGAAGATGTCACCCTTGTATATTATTTACTTTTCCGCATTAGGTAGACCCAAGGCGGGGAGCACAAGTAACCGGGTTCTAGGGTCCAGTGGGAGACCATCTCGAGGAGTCGAGACCGGGTCTCCTAACCCTAGAATTGGCAGTGTTACTTGCCGCTCTCGTAGGGGTCTAGGGATGTGGGTTTGGCTATTCATCGCGACCGTGGAATCCGTGTTTTATACAGGCTCGTATTGAAAACACGGACGTCCTAGTATATCCAATATTTCATATATGTTCTTCTGCTGCAATGTTCTGTGATGAGATCATATTACTGCCTGTGACGAATGTTTATATTATATATAAGAGATATATGTTATATTGCAGATTTCGTTTCAAAAAGAGATGCTTGTGAAGCATAATAAAATGGGACTTCATTAATGTGATTAATGAATAAAAGAAACCTAAGATGTTGTAGAAACTTGTTTATAAAAATAAAAACTGGTAGCTCTAGTTGTTGCTTTGCATAGCGGTGTTCCTTATAGAACATCCAGCAACTTATTCGATAGGGAAAGGACCGAGATCCCTTCACCGGGAGTGACTCCTTTAGCGATAACTGGCAGATGCTACAAACTCGGTTTGTCTTTTGATTGCTTTTAGAGTTTTGCTTTGCACAGCGGTATATATGATATATCCTGCACCTTATTCGATGAGGAAAGGGCCGACGATCCCTTCACCGGGAGTGACCCCTTTAGCAAAACTAGAAAAGCCTCAAAAAAACTCCATTTAAAAAACACTCGATTCTACAACGATATCAAGTTCATTACGCAAAAGGTTTTCTTAAAAACCTGTCGTAGCCCTCCGTCATTTCAGATAAGTACTAGTTAGTATTCGTGCTACGTTTGTTGACCATGTTAAGGCGTAGTGTGCGGTAGCTGATTAGTGCCTATCTGTATAAGCATATGATGCGATTGGATTAGGGTAGTCGTGCGACTTTGTTGACCATGTTAAGGGTCGTGCGGGTGGGTTTAATTCAATCGGGAAATGACGGGTTGAACTTGACTAGCACTTATGATTTGTTGACCATGTTAAGGTCATATAGCTGCTAGGGGTAAAATATTATTGGGGATTTCAAGTGTTGAAATTTGCAATGAGATTGCATACCTTCTATGAGATAGTTGGATCCCGATACCCACTGCGAGTAATTGTTACTCCTGGGAGAGTTTTACACATTACAATTAGCCGATCAAGTAGGTGTCTAGAAAGGTGTTAACGGGGTTACGCCTCTGGGAAAACGAGGTTTACTTTAATTAGGTTCGTGCGATAGCACGGGGGACCTCCCTCAAAGTACCGACACTGGCCTGGCTTAAAGATTGGCGAACTTGTAGCGTGTAATTAATCCCGGCTAGTCTTTCCTTTTACGGTTTGAAGGAAGATTTGATTAAAACAGTGGGAGACATCCCGATTAGATATATTAGATAACCAATCTAATCTTGCAAGAGCATATGCTGAGTGTTTTCTTCTCTCTCTCTCCAGGTAGCGACCATATCACGCCTTAATTAAGATAATAAAATGGATATATTTGACCGAATCCGCTTGTTATACTGAGCTGGGGAACGTTGGTCCCGCTCCAACTTATAAGTGTTATAAGACAGAGAAGGAAATTAGGGAATACCAGATTTCCCGTGCCGCCCAAACGAAGAAAGTGCATGCTGATGCATCATCTTCGGGTGTGTTCATTACACAGAACTGTTTCTCAGTATCCTTTACGTCCTGGGTATGAGATACCAGATCAGGATCCCGTATATGTAATCTGTTACATGGGCTACAGATAGGTAAAGAACTGAGAACGGGTGATAAGTTTCATGAGACAGAAAACGGTGCAAGTGTTGCAGCCAAGTCTGTTGGTCACGTCACCCTGTATTACCAGAATACATTGATTCTGAACGAATGTTATTAGATACCGAACCTGATATACAAAATCATATCAGTCTCTTTATTAGTAAAGAAAGGATATAATTTTGTATTGTTGATAATGTTTTTGAACATTTCCTACATCAAGAGTTGATCGGTTCAGGCACGTTATCTAAAAGCATTGATGTTCTAAATCAAACTACAGTTCTTAGTATAAGGAACATACACAAGAGGAATAGTTCAGAAATGAATGAATCCTTCTTGAGGCATTGTAGACTAGGTCATATCAATGCGACCCGACTGGCTGAAGTTACATTTAGATGCATATTTAAATTAGTTTGAATTTACATCTTATGAAACTTGCCAGTCATGTCACAAAGATAAGATGACCACAGCTCTGTTTGTTGGAAACAGAGAAAGAGTTAGTGAACTCTTTGGATTGATACATGCTGATGTATGAAGGTCCCCTGTCTATACATGCCAAGACTGGTTCTTTTTACTTCATTACGTTCTCTGATAATCTCTCAAGATTCAGACATGTGTTCCTGTTGAAACACAAGTCCGAACCTTTTGAGAAATTCACAGAATATAATTTAGAAGTAGAGTACCAAAATACGGGTATAAGTATTATGTCCTTTGATGAGATCAAGGAGGAGAATACTTGAGCACGGAATTCCTGGACTATTCTAAAGGAGAATGAGATTCTCTCTCAGCATTACTCCTCCGTATACACCACAGCACGTCGGTGTATCGGGGCGGAGCAATAGCACCCTATGTGATATGGTGTGCTCTATGATGAGTACTACTGAGTTTCTTATTTCCTTTTGGGAGTTATGCACTTGTGAAGTTGCATACCTATTGAATAGGGTTCAAATCAAATCAGTTTCCTACCACTTCATATGTGATATGGAAAGGGAAGAGCCCATATCTTAAGTTTGTTAAGATTTTGGGTTGTCCGGCCTATGTCTAAAAGCAAAATCTGGACAAGCTCGAGGCAAGATCTGTTATGTAGAACTGGAAATGTTCCAGCTATACAGACTGCAGCTGATGATTTGATAGAACCAAAGGATTCAGTAGATTCCAACGAACCTCAGCCTCTCCGCCGATCTAGTAGGGTTCCTCACCCACCTGAGAGATACTTCTGTTTCTCTATGACAGTGGGAGCGAGGATTGCATCATGAGATGATGACCCAACTAGTTTCGAGCTGGCCATCAGGAGTAAGACTCTGTAAGAATGGCTGGATGCTTATCGATCTGAGATGGAATCCTTATACACCAACAAAGTATGGACTTTGGTTGCTCTATCTGAAGGGTTAAATCCCCATCAGGAGCAAGTATATCTTGAGAAGATTACTAGGTGTACATGGAAAAGTTGAGACTTTCAAAGCTATGCTTAAGTCCATCCAGATCCTACTTGCCACGGCTACATACCATGACTACGATATCTGGTGGTTGGGTGTCATGACTGCTTTTCTAAAAGATGTTTTAGAAAAGAGCATCTATAAGTACACAGCCAGAGGGCTTCGTAGACAGTGGGAGCAGCGGAAACGTGTGCAAGATGTTTTATATGATAAAACAGGCATCGCGGAGTTGGAACATCTGTTTTGATGTGGTAGTCAAAGAGTTTGACTTCATCAAAATGGTAGATGAACCTTGTATATACAAAAAGGTAGTAGAGAGTATGGTGGAGATCCTTGTAGAGTACGTGGATGACATACTCTTGATAAGGAAGGAGTTTCCTATGCTACGCTCGGTCAATCTCCGCTTATCACAAGGATTCTCCATATAGGATCAAAGCGATACCTCCTAAAACCGAGGTTTTGGATCTATGAGATAGATCTAATTGGATGTTAGGATACTCACTAGTTGTAGTCAGATGGTATCAATCGATCCTAGGGAGAATCACTGGAAAGGTTCTAGGGTGATAAGGACGACTGAATGTCAGTCGCGGGCATTGTCTTTACCCTCAGTGGAGGGACGGTATGTTGGAAGAGTTCCAAGCTAGATACCGTGACATACTAGACGATTAAAGGCAAGATGCATCGTTACCAAGGATGCTACCAAAGAGATAGTCTGGATATATTTATAAGTTCATAAGATGAACTTCGTTCCTACCATTGTGTGACAATGGAGTTGTGGCTTTAGCCAAGGAACTACCGTCCCATCAGAAATCCAGATATAATTCTTAGGCAGTATCACCTGAAAAATGGAGATGGTTGATCTCTAGGGAGATCGAGGTTAGGAGAGTAGACACAGAGGACAACAGCGCGGATCCACTCACGAAGGCCTTTTTCCCAGTAGAGACTTTTATGGGATGGTTGAGTATGAGATACTTCAACCGCAGCTAATTATTGGGTATGCGATACCATAACAGATGGCCCTAGTGCAAGTGGGAGATTGTTAGTTATATGTATGCCCTAGAGGCCATTACTGTACATACGATGTATATTGTAGTGGATGCTAGGACATATATAGGGAGGACTTTCTTGCTCGACATGATAGTATGCTATCTGGTTGTACTTTATCTTAACATGTACTCTTATTGTCTCTATATTACATGTTGATAAAGCCCTTAGGATATGTACTCGACTACTGGGACTATGATGAGAACATACTAGTGGGGCCACGGTAGTCGGTGAGTACATCCTATAACTGTTCCTAGTCGAGGGTGTATCGAGACAGGGCATCGATGCACCAGAGTAGACTAGCGTATACGCATCTTGACCCATAAGATGGGCGATGGATGATCCCATATCCATCGGTGTTTGACATCAAGGATGGTGTACGGGTGCTCAGTGGAGACTGGGTACACTGGACGGACTCGCCGAGAACTCCCAGATGGTATTATACCATACGTCAGATGGCAGTTCTCCGGTGACACTGGTACAGAGTAGTCTGTTGATCCGAGATCGTCATAGAGTCTTGTGTGGTTCCCACTGTGCTTTGATTTCCATCATACCACGTCCAAGAGGGCGTGCAAAATGGTGGCTTTTGGGTATAGTCTCGAATCATATGGAGGCAATGAGCGATAGGAGGGGATTCGTCTCTCCCGGTATAGGGAGTTGATGTTGTGCTGTGCTCGATTGGCTATAACCGGAAATCCCTGGCCAGGGTTGCTGAGATTTACTGGTAAGTGTTATCAGTAGTTTCTCGAACTGTTATAGACCTCATATCGACACGACTTATCGAGCTACTGGGGTCTGACGTTTACCACCCGTAGGCGAGATATGCAACATATCAGACGACGAGACCGGACTGTACGGGAGTGTTACTGTTTGGATTCGCAGGAGAAGTTACAGGCTTGCTTGTTGATCTTCTGAGCGCTCAATACCTGGGTAGCTGTTACGTTTAGCTGACCGCTTGCAGCTTGTGGGTGTTTGATATGATCATCACCTACTGCCGGCGTATTGACGATTCTTTAGAGTCCTACACAGAGGTTTCTTGACTCAGGCAAAACGGAGTAGGAGCACATATGTGATATGTGCGGGACCGAGGATAATGCGATATGTGATACCGTATTATATTCTCGCGATATTTGATATCAGCTGGGTCGTCGGATCAAGTGTTGATTCGGCAAATCGGTACGGATAAATATTAGTCGGTTATATGCGATATAGCCGGATTGTCGGATCAAGTGTTGATTCGATAATTTAATGTATAATAATATATTAAATTACATTAGCTAATATTTGCTCACTAAAAGATTCTTTTTCTCACTCGGGTAATACATTGATATATATGCGATATATGTTAATTGTATTATTTTATTTTGTTGCAATAAATATTGTATATGTGATATATAATATTGTAACATGATATGATAAATAATGCAACTTGTTTTGTAGAGATTAAACATGGTTAGGGTTTGATTAGGGTTAAGGCTTTCTAGAAGTTTCTAGAAGTTTTCTTTCTTTGTCTTTGTTAAGATATTATGCTAGATATTTCCAAAACCCTAACCAAACCTTTGACCCTAGTTAATTCTCTACAAGAGTTAGCTTGACCATGGTTGCATTATCTATCATATTATTTCATTTCCTATTCATCACAAAAGGATTATGGATATTGTTCATCTTCTTCCTTCATTCTTTTCATGGAAAAAAGCTTTCTTGATTTTTCCAAGTGATGAATAATTGTGAGAAAAAGATAAATAAATAGAGCAAAAATCCTACTTCATCATCCTCATCTTCCCTTGCCATTTAGATGAGGGTGTTCACATCATTTCATGAGTGTTAGCTTGTGTTAAAGAAACTTCAAGGTAGATCATCTTAGTATCGAAGATCGGAAGCAAAGGTTGCGTCTTTCTCTTCGTGGAACCTCTCGAGAGTCCGGATCCCGATGATCGCAGCGAAGGGACGACAACACGGAGCATATGAAGTGAAGGACCGGATCTACAAAGGTTGTAATCCCTCTCACTTAGTGTTAAAGTGTTTAGCATGCTAGTTTTCGCCTAATCTCTAGTTTAAAGTTCCGTATTCGGGTTGTTCGGCACGGCTAAATTTTTATTCGGGCATGGTTGATGCCTCGTAGACCCTTGTGCGTGTGCCTAGCAACCCTACACCAACAGTTCCCGAAGAGTCCTGTCCAGTGTACTCGTAACCTAACGAGCACTCGCATACTATCTCAAGTACGACGTACTGACGGCTGTGGGACTGACCGTCTCCCACACTGAGATGAGAAGCGCATATGCTAGTCTACTTCGGAGTATCGATGCCCTATCTCGATATTCCTGCGACCAGGGACCTGCATAAGGATGTGCTTATAGATTACCCAGCCCCCACGAGTGTGACTGCCATCACAACGCTGGTAATCAAGCAAATATCCTATGGGCTCCACTAATGTGTATAGGTGATATACTAAAATAAACACATGTACACATTAAAGCAAAAACAAACCAAGTAGCATACTACTATATTGAGCAAGATTGTCTATACAAGGTGAATATCCCAAGCTTCCATTAAGTAATATACAAACTAGTATGATACAGTAATGGCCTCTAGGGCATATACACTAACAGTGCCACGGGCCATTCGCATCTGAAACAATTTCTTTGGTGCTTCGTATCGTAATACGCGGGATTGCTCTCCATACAACTCCTTTGTATGGAGGAATATGGTGTGAACGTCTATATTCCCGTGCTGCGTTTGATGTGTGTTGTCCATCGATGCAAGCGCGAGGCATTTGGTCGTGGCACAGTCAGCGTCCCATTTCTTGCGGATTTCTTTATCCGCAACTGAGGATTTTGGACCTGGGACGGGCGGGGCTGGAGCCGTGAGGACATATGATACCTTATCATAAGTCAAGGCAATGTTCATATTCCTCAGCCTGTCTTTATAATTGGTCGCATTCAGTTTATTTTTATCTAGTAGAAGCTTGAGTCCAGTTATTGATATCTGCCATTAAGAGAGAGAAAAGAATACACTCAGCGAAAGCTCTTGCAAAGATCAGATTGGTTGTTATCTTGTCTAATCGATGTCTCCCACTGCTTTAATCAAGTTTTTCTTTCAAACCTTAAAAAGAAAACTAGCCAGGATTAATTACAGTCTACAACTTCGCTAACCGTTCAGCCAGGCCAGTGTTGGTACTTGAGGGAGGTTCCTCGTGCTTTCGCACGGACCTAATTAAAGTAAATCTCGTTTTTCCAGAGGCGTAGCCCCGTTAACACCTTTCTAGACACCTAATTGGTTAGCTAATTGTAAACTGCAAAAGTCTCCTGGGAGCAACTATTTCCCAAAGTGGGATCGGGATCCAACCATCATATGGAAGGTATGCAATCTCATTGCAAATCTCAACACTTGAGATTCCCGATGCAGTTTTTACCCCTAGTACTTATGACCTTAACTATGGTCAACAAATCATAAGTACCAGTCAAGTTCTACCCGTCATTTCTTGATTAATTAGACCCACTCATATGACCCTTAACTATGGTCAACAAAGTCGCATGAATGTCCTAATTAATCTGCATCATATGCAATGTAGGAAGACATCACTTAGCTACTGTACACTACGCCTTAACTATAGTCAACAAACGTAGCACGAATACTAAGTACTCTACTTCCTAAAATGACGGAGGGTTGCGGATGATTTTTAAGAAAATTTTTAACGCTTTGAACTTGATATCGTCGTAGAATCAAATGGTTTTCAAAAGGAGTGGCTTGAGCTCCGCAGTTTTGAAATGTAGCTTTTTCATAAAGAGCCGAGTGGTTTTCAAATCCGATTCTACATCATCTTTTTAGGTTTATTTTCTTTACATTAATCATATTAATGTAGTCCCATCATTTAAGTCATTAAGCCAATCATCGAAAAGAAACGAAAATACAACGTACGCTTATGCCACCCGCATTCGCCGCAATGTTCCGTTATGCACCGTTAGGTTACTTAACTAACGGCATACCGGGACGGGACTAGCGCGGGTGTAAAACATAAGCAACGTCTACTATATATCTCATATATAATACATCATTCATCTCAGATATCACATCACAGTATACAGGCAGCAGAAACACAGATATAATATGGGATATACTAGGACGTCCGTATTTAGTATTTAGCTAACAATAGAAAATACGGATTCCACAGTCGCGATGAATAGCCAAGCCCACACCCCTAGACCCCTACGAGAGCGGCAAGCGACCCTACCAATTCTGGAGTTTAGGAGACCCGGTCTCGACTCCTCGAGATGGCCTCCCACTGAACCCCAGAACCCGGTCACTTATGCTCCCCTCCTTGGGTCTATCCTAATACGGAAAAGTAAATAATATACAACACTGGTAACATCAACCTCAACCCGGAAGTTCTCCAAATAAAAGAATATTACATTACATTTGAATTTTACATGAATGAAAATAAAACTCTCATCTCACATAAAAAAAACCGGCTATTTTATCGTGACATTCCTGCACATCATATCTCAGCAATACATAATATCTCATATCATCAACGTAAGTAAGTATGCATACACCGATCGTCGTTGATGTATAGCAACGAAAACCGGCAATACAACTACATACTACACTTACGGTCACAGAAAAGAAAGTGTAAAACTACAATATTTGGAATCCACATTCTCTTTAGACATCGTAAATCCGAAATATCACATACTTCACATTTCATGCCTAACTATATGAATTCCACATATTGTATCACATTCCAGATAAATAGACAGTATTAAAGTTTTCGATCGAATGATCGAATACCCAAAATTTCCTGAAGCTCAACACTTGAGCGGAGTTCAAAAATACCAGAATGTGACACAGTAGCAGTGGTCCAGCCGTAGAAGGGTCAAGCCAATGCCTCACATGTGGCATGCCGTACTGCCCCAAACCCTAAGGTTTAAAGGCAATTCAGACGGTCACATAATCAAGTTAAGGTTTGTGTTCTTCTAAAGGGTCAACCACTTAACTTGCACGTATTTCCGAAATATTTAAACCCGAGAAAAAATCAACACTTGAAAATTTTTTGTGCCGGGAAAAAGTGAGTTAATGATACTCGTTCGAAAATTTTAATACTTTCTAAATTATCCGAAAAAGGCACCAAATTAAAATTCCGATCGAATCACCGAATCTAAAACAATCCCCAGAACATTCAACACTTGAATCAGATTAAAAATACCCAAAAATATGTACAAGCAGATACTAACATTAATGTATAAAAACGAGGCCATACATCTCCTGTACGGCCGCGGATCCGCGGCCCAAGCAAGGTCTGGCCGCGGTTCCACGGCGGCATATACGAATTATTGCGTCGTTTTTTTACAGTCTTGCTTAGATTTCCCTGCTGAATTTTTTACGTATTTTTAATTCTGAAAATAACACAGTTTCAAAAAATGTCCAGAGAGGGTTAAAAATGCGTATTTTTTATTCGATCGGAGTTTTAACTTCGCCAAAGCGTCGCCTAAAGCTCTAGCTTGGCTCTGATACCATTTTTCGGTTTACCTAGCACCTCATGAAGGGTTTGGAAGCAACACATGTGTCAAAATCAAATTTTTTAAGGTGCTAAGTGAACATACAAAGAATCATCACTAGAAATTTAGGGTTTCATAACATTGACATCATCACAAGTAGTAAAAGCAAGGGTTTTGAGAGTACAACCTTTGTAGCTCCCTACGCTAGACTCCTTGGCTACTTGAGGGTTGGAAAAAAGTCCGCTTGAGATCCTCTAGGTCCACGATGATCCACCCGGAGTCCTCTTTGTCCAAGCACGAAACTTCACAAGATCAAGAGAAGAAATGGAAGCTAACACTCTTCACTAATGGGCAAGACTAGTGTAGAATGGTGTTGTGGTTGGTTTTCTCACTTCAAAATCCTAACTTGGTAACTCTTTTACTCACTTGAGAGAACTAGAGAGCAAGAGAGAAAGGAGGAAGAAGATGATGGCTTTTTAAACTCAAGATAATGATAAGCTTGTAAAGAAAATGAGAAAATGAAAATATATATATTTTCACTCTCTCATTCTAAACCATGGTTGTAAAATAATTTAGATATTTTAGTTTGGAACAAAAATGACCAGAGAAAATGAATCATGGTTAATACAAGGGGTTAGTGCAAGAATAAAAGATTAAACCATGAAACAATTTCCATTTTCATTTTCATTTTTCCAAATAAATAATATCCATATATTTTACATATGGTGTGAGTCTTATATTGCCACCATCTACTATATCAACAACCATGATAACCATTATGTATGCATGTATGTGTGCATGCACATCCTATGTGCATGAATGAGAATGAATGCATACATGCATGCATACAACATAAAGACAAGAAAGGATTTCAAGTGAGAAACTAATGGTTAATGATAAATCAACACTTGATTTAGCAACCCGACCGTATCACATGGGACCCGACCAAAAGCAAGCCGCCCGATTAATATACGGTATCTCATACGCGCATTTTAACCGGGTCTACGTGCATATCGCATATGCGCACCACATCGTTTCTCCTGGACTAGGTAACTCCTTTGTGGGACTCTAACACTCGTCAATACGCCGGCAGTGGGTGATGATCATATCAAGCACCCCCAAGACGCAAGCGGTCAGCTAAACGTAACGGCCACCCGGGTATTGAGCGATCAGAAGAAAACAAGCGAACCTGTTACAACTCCTGTCGAGCCAACCGGCAACACTGTCGTACAGTCCGGTCACTTCGGCACATATGCTGCATATCAAGTCTAGGGATAGTAACGTCGACCCCAATAACTCAATAAGTCGTGCCGATGAATGGTTTATAACAGATCGAGAAACTACTGATAACACTTATCAGTAAATCTCAACAGCCCTGGCCAGGGACTTACTGATATAGCCAATCGAGCACAGCACAGCATCAACTCCCAATACCGGGAGAGACGAAACCCCTCCTATTGCTCATCGCCTTCGTGTGTCTCGGGACTGTACCCAATGGCCACATGTTTGCACGACTCAGTAGAGCCGTGGTAGGGTGGTAATCAAAGTACAGTGGGAGAACACACAAGACTCTATGACGATCTCGGGTTTTCAGACTAACCTGCACCAATGTCACCTGAGAACTGCTATCCGACGATAGATATAATTCCATATAGGAGTTCTCGGTGAGTCCGTCCAGTGTACCCAGTCATCACTGAGCACCCGTATACGATCTCAATGTTAAACATCGATGAATGTGGGAACATCCATCGCCCATCATATGGGTCAAGTATAATATACGCTAGTCTACTCTGGTATATCGATGCCCGTCTCGATACACCTACGACTAGGGACATTCCAGGATAAGCTTATAAACTACAGATGACCCACTAGTATGATCTCTATCATAATCATAGTACTCAAGTCTATATCCTCAGGGCTTTATCAACATGTGTGAATGAATAAAATCATGATCAAATCAACATGTCAGATAAAGAAGAACCAGATAGCATACTATCATGTCGAGCAAGAATGTACACTGAATATATATATATATATATATATATATATATATATATATATATATACATACATGTATGAATACATCCACTATCATATAATGGCCTATAGGGCATACATATATCCAACATGTATATTTATATTCAGTTGTATCTAGTAAACTCCATCAACCAAACTTGTATATTTATTAGACTTAGAAGACCAGTGTATATTATTTCGACCTTAGAGTCACCCTTGTATTATTGCGATTTTCTAGATGTTTTGAGATCTCTTTTGAGTTTTGATCCTCGCCCTTCGGCGTTGTATATTATTGCTTGCGTGGTTGTGACCGCCAATTAGCGAAGAGCTAGCTCCCGCTTGGGGATGCCTTTATGTATATTATTCATGTTGTACCCTTTTGGGGCCAATATTTACAAAGGAAACTCTGCCGAAATTTTCAGAAAGACTTGAGATTTTAAAAATACATACTTCGGCTTATTTCGTTAAAACCGCTTGCTTAAAAAAATAAGTTTCTTCACTTCTTCTTTAAAATGGTTTAGATTTATGGGATTTTGGCTTACTTGAATCAGATGGGGTCCTATAGACTTCATATGATTCAAGGGCCAGTCACGTGCCATTTCGGGCCGTGACAAAATTGGTATCAAAGCGCTAGGTTAACCTTGGTTCTGTTGGGCTACGGCAGCGCCCCGGCCGTCTATCTGAGGCCAAATACGGAACAAAAATTTTATAACTTGGCGCTACCGCAACCAAATACCCGGATTGTTCCATTAACCGTTAACTAGCTTACTACTAAAGTGAGTTCAGAGATTATATCGATCGATCCGTGTCCTTTGGTCTTCAATCTCCGTCCCATGCTTGTCGCGGCTGCCCCGACAAAGTTCGCCCTCCGGTCTCGCTTGTCGAAATGGCACCACATCAACGAATCTTTATACGGGCTCCCGTCTCTGTACTGAGGCAACTCGGACATGAAGTTTGCTAGCCAACATGTCCAAGATTGAAGTAGAGAGAGTGTAGAATACTTTGTCTCAAGACACCCAATGAATTGGGTGGAAGTAAATTGAAGTTTTCATGGGTATAAGAATGTTAGGACATGAAGAATCAAGCAAAAAATAGAAATGGGGCTCGGCCAAGTGAGCATTAGTGCTCTGGGGATTTCTCATGGAGTTGTAGTGGTGAAGGAATTGGCACAAGCCCAGGAAAAAATCAACAGCCACCATTCACCAATTAATGCAACATGGTGACTCACCACCAAACACAAAAGAAAACATGCTGCCCATGCCCAAATTAATTGCACACCCCATGCCCACGAAATGTGCAGTGCCCCAAGCCAAAAGATAAAGTTAAACATTACTCACAAATATCCATTAAAATATTAAACTAAATATTTTAAAACGGAAGGAAAAAAAATGGCAATTCAAAAGGTAATCTTGTAACGAATTACAAGAATACCCCTCGTCCGTATATACATACCTGCATCCGTATTCCGACTGAATACGAATGCAACGAGACAAAAATATTCCTACACAATATAATACTAGGATCCGGCTTAAACCAAAGCCCACTAGTATTATCCGTCCGATCATGATCCATGCATGAGTGCACGTATATGATCGAACCCTGCCATAATACCATACAACCCCTACAACGTTTCGCCCGAACTTGGGAAACTGTCTATGGGGGGCGCTAAAGACTCGTCAATACGCTGGCAGTGGGTTTAACCACAAGCACGTCAGTAGTACTAGCTGTACGTAACGACTGCCCATGTATTGAGAAAAAGTGAAGCTGAAGAGCGAACTCATCTTGAAACCCTACTGAGCCTGTCAGTGACAATATCCGTACAGTCCGGTCTGTTCGTCTAAGAGAATCGCATATCGAGTTTAGGGGGGTGGATAAAGTCAGACCCCTAATAACGGGATAAATCGTGTCGGTATGAAGCCCATCACCACTTGAGAAACTACTGATCCGAATCAGTAATTCTTGATTACCTTGGCCAAGTATTTCTAGTGATGGCCACCCGTGCACTGTGCGACATCAACCCCCAATACCGGGAGAGACGAATCTTCGACCATCCGCTCACAGCCTCCATGTGGCTCGGGATTGTACCCAACTAAAACCTGTTTGCATGACTCCTTTGAGCCGTGCTAGGGTAGTAATCAAAGCACAGTGGGAACTCACACGAGACAAATGACGATCTCAGGTCGACAGACTAACCTGTACACATGTCACCTGGGAACTGCTATCTGACAATAAGTATAATACCAACTAGCAGGTTCCCGGCGAGTCCGTCCAGTGTACTAATAACCCAATGGGCACCTGTATACTATCTTAGGTGAACAAACTGACACCAATGGCTTGTGAGACCTGGCCACCGCCCCTCGTCGGGGTCTCGATCAGTATACACTAGTCTACTCTGGAGTATCGATGCCCAGTCTCGAAATTCCCACGACTAGGGACATTTAAGGATGCGCTTATAAACCATTAGCTCCCACATAAATGATCGCCATCATATCGCTGGCAGTCAAGCAAGAATCTTATGAGCTCTATCAACATGTAATATTGATGATAAAGTCAAACTAGATAGCATAGTATCATCTCGAGTATGACTGTTCTACCGGTATAAGTCATCACTCAATCATCATAATCATGTGCTTGTGATTCAATAATTGACTTTGAGGGCACTATATCCAACAATCTCCCACTTGCACTTAAGGCTAATTATTGTGATGTCACATACTCACAGCCCGTGTGATACAGAACACCCAACTCCTCTACTAATCAGTTTCACAAAGCTCGTTTGCAAAACTATTGCATTCGAGAAATATCCTCAGTGAGTGGTTCCGCCCCGATGTTTCTTTCTATGTCTCTCTTTATCTCAAGTTCGCGGAGAAAGCCATCTCCTGAATTGAGAAATACATGTCTTAGAATATGTCTGAATATCTGATGGGACCTAGTTCATAAATGAACTCCAAATCCAGACTCCTTAGACTGTATCGTTAACTGAATTTAATCAGTATCCTTTGCCACGCCTCCCTTAGTATCTGCTTGGACTACCTGTCCAAACTACCGCCCCTCATTTGAGGGAAAATCTATAACTTTGACAGTCACTTTGTCAACCAGGTCATCTTGAAAGCCTGGAATGATAACCGTCTCCCGAAGGAGGATGCCGTTATCACGTCCCTAGAACATCCACTTATGTTCTAGAACTGCTTCCGAACGTTTCTCCAGGATTGGATTAATATATATAAACTTATTGCATCTCGTGCAAAAACAACATCTGGTGTGGTACTTGACATCTCATGATTGACTCAATTGCCTAAGCAAGAGATATGTCAATCATGCACATCCCTCTCCCCTTTAGTCTGTAAGACACTTTCAGAGGGTGACTCCATCACCGGCAGGTACACTACCGTGACAGGAGTCGTCCATTCTAAATATCTTTAGAATACTGTCTAAGTACCCAGATTGGGAAACTACCCAAATCTAGATCTAAAACTATAGATCTAGTATCTAGAATGCCTAATATAATATCCATATCCTATGTGGAGAAACCATTGTGTGACAACCATAGTATAACCGATCGTATTATAGGAATTTTACTTCCTACTCTGTGTATGTCATCCAAATTCCAGGACATCACACCCTACTATCTTCTTAACAGATCCATCCCCTATTCTGATGAAGTCAAAAACCTATGACTGTAACATCAAAATAGATGATCTATCTCCGCTATATCTGCTTTAGTCTATAAATAGACATAAGTTACTTGTCCACTATTCTTCCGCTGCTCCCACTGACTACAACAACTCTCTGGCAGATTCATTTACACGTGCACTCCTAAAGCTAGTTTAGAACGATGCTATACTCATCCTCCTGCCGGGCCTCATAGTCTGGAACAGCAGTAGTGTCAAGTCTGGGTAAACAAGAACCTTCCTGTCACTGTCCTTGAGGCTACTGGAGTACCTCTCGGGCGCCTGAGGTTACCCACCATATCTGCGGTGCGGATAATGGAATGTCAAACCTGATTGAATCTTTAGGTCCTATTAAATTTTCAGTAATCGTTTGCGGTTCTGGAATCACTTCCAGTTCTACCATACTCCCACTACTGTTTTCTGAAAAATTCCATTTTACTAAAACTGTGGCGAGTCAAGAACAATATCACTATTGATCTTCCAGATGGTCGAAAATTAACCCTCGTCATAGCCTGGGTTAACCCACAAACTGCCATTACAGAAACGTGCCTTGAGTTATCCAGAGTCTGGTTTTAAGCATAATCCGGACAACTCCCCGTACTTTAACATCGTTATGATAAGAACCGTTCTATATCCAATATTGAAACAGAGGCACTGATTTAATTGGAACCAGATTCAAATCATGCAGCTGTCTTCAGTGCATGTCAACAAAATAGAGAGAGGCCGATCATCATTACTCAACTTAGGAGTGCATCCAATTATGAGTAATCTGAAAATGAAACAAGTTCTCAAAACTATTACTATCAACTGAATACCAAACATAAGTATCTACATCTTCAATCACCTTGAAGAATCTTGATAGTTACAACACGTGGTTCTCTACTTTACTCTTATACCTATAACTTCTCAAAACTTGGACCTTTTTATTTCTACGAAACACATGTCTAAAACTTGAGAAGTCACAAGTAAACAGAATAAAGTAAGAGGACTAACCCCTTTGTCCTAATGGACACTGGACAACATAAAATACTTTGTATAAGTCCCCTGAGTTGAAAACTCAAACCCTGTGCGTCGTAGATTGAAAACTGTACCCAGGAGATTTCCTCAAATATCACAAATTACAATGAATTCCGATATAATGAGGATGGTCACATAATTCCCAATAACTTACTCCCACTCATCATCTGTAAAACCATACAGATGTGAGAATCATACCTGGTAAATACATACCCTGGAGTAAGGGTCTAATTGGGAAATCAGTTTTCAATTAATAATGCACAGTGAAACTGAAACATGAAAATGTTTCGAAGGGGTATCCGGGTATTCCTAGTAATGCCTCTTCCATTATCCAGATTCATGACTATAACCGTATATTTCTTTTCCATCTCTCCAAATCCCTTTATTTGTCTTTACTCATTACCTTCTGCACACCATCGTTAGGCTAAATGGTTTTCTTCCTTCCCTACCATTCGGCACCAGCCAATGGTTAGGAAGAAGACTATCCAGTAAGCATAATAGGTGTACTCTCCTAATCCTAGGAGTACTCGCAACCTGAGAGAAGGTGATGATAAAAGAAAACTGAATAAACCTTATTCTATTTCTCCTGAACCAAAATCCATCCCCGAACTGGAACGAGTTCCTTCGAGTTCGTATATAACCATACGATGGATTTATCCAATGGAAGTGGATGTTCGTAGCGATACGAGGTGTTCTGGAGATACACAAAGGTGAAGTAGGAGTGGCGATGAAATACGGGGTTCGGTCATGAATTTTAGCGGTCGCAATTTACTTTGCGCTCTTTCTAATCCCTTTATTTTTTCTTTACTTATTAACTTCTGTACACCCAACTTAGGCTAATTGGTTTTCTTCATTCCCTACCTTTCGGCACCTGCCTATGGTTTGGAAGAAGACTATCCAATAAGCGTAATAGGTGTATCCTCTCCTAATCCTAGGAGTCCTCACAACCTGAGAGAAGGTAAAAGGAAAAGACAACTGAATAATCCTATTCAATCTCTCCAGAACCAGAATCCATCCTCGAATCTGGAACAAGTTCCTCCGAGTTCGTATATAACCATATGATGGATTTATCCAATGGAAGTGGATGTTCGTAGTAATACGGGGTGTTCTGGAGAAATGCAAAAGTTAAAAGAAGGAGGGGCAATGATGTATGCAACTAAGACAATCCAAAAGCCAGTGTTTTTAAGAAAGTTCGCTTAACCTGGTCACTGATTTATAGTCTAGGGTCGGGTCATAGTCTCAGTCAAAAAGAGAGAAAGGAAACACTCTGCGTGCACTCTAACCTGAATGTCTCCCACTGTATCCTCAAATTCTCCTCCAAACCTGAAAGAAAAATTAGTCGGAATCACCCGAGGAGTAAACTAACTCACCAGTGGGAATCGGGATCCAACTATCATCTCATGATAACTTAATAGAATCCACTCAAGTCATCACACTCCAGAAGTTATGCGCAAGCCTGGCAAGTTTCCTGTATGTTTGAAACTCCCGATGTGATTTTTACCCCAAGCGGTTTATGACCTTGACTAGGTCAACAAACCATAAACCGCTAATCAAGTTCAACCCGTCATTATCTTGGATTACATTAAACCCATCCGTACGTGCCCTTAACTAGGTCAACAAGGCAGCATGACTGTCCTAACCAATCGCATTTAAAATGCAACAAACAAGCACCACTTAACTACCGAACACTACGCCTTGACTAGGTCAACAAACGCAGCATGAATACTAAATAAAACTCGTAAGAAATGATGGAGGGCTATGGCTGGTTTTTGGCAAAAAACCTTTAACGTAATGAACTTGATATCATTTAAGGAACCAAGTAGTTTTTTATAAATATATAGTGGCAAAAACTTTTGCTAAAGAGGTCACTCCCGGTGAAGGGATCTCTGCTCTTTCCTCGTCGAATGAGGTGCAGGATATTTCAACTGAATACCACGATGCAAAGCAAAAAGTAATCGACTATAGTGAAATTATTACCCTGACGGAAACCTCTGTCTAAGGGGTCACTCCCGATGAAGAGATCTCGGCCCATGCCTCGTTGAATGAGGTGCTGGATATTCATAACCGAATACCACTGTGCAAAACAAAAGAAAACGCCCTAGTAATAACAGCTTTTTGAAAATTGTTCCAACAACATAAAATATAGGTTTGTTTTATCCTTGCATTGATCAAAATCAACGTAGTCCCATCAATTAATCACACCAGAAAAGAACGAAAATATGATGTACGTATATGTCATCCGAATTCGCCACCGGAACCCGTCATCACCCGTTAGGTTACTTAACTAACGACAGAGCGGGGACTGGACTAGTGCAGGTGCAAAACATATACAAAAACTACTAGTATATATATCGATATATAATAATCGCTCCAGGCATGATAAATGCAATATCACAGAAAAGTAATAAGCATCACAGAACAATACAGATAATCTGGGAGCCCCGGGTTTCCTTTAATCCGCAAAAGGAACCCGACTTCCCCTGGTCGTGTGGATAGCCCGTGCAATGAAAACCTAGACCCCTACGAGTGCGGCAAGTTACCCGCCAAAACCAGAAGCGAGGCAGTCCCCTTCAGCAAAGTGAATGGACCACCCAGCACTTTACGGAATCCGGTAACTTTAGCACCCCTTCTTGGGTCAACCTGTACCCCCTACGAGTGCGGCGAATAGCCCACCAATTCTAGAGTGAAGCTCCCTTCGTCTCAAAGCCATGAGATGCGGGCCCGTTGCCCTCCAAAACCCGGCTATCCGTGCACTCCACCGCGGGGTAATCCTAGTACAGAAAAGAAAATATGTACAAGGGGTACATCGACCTCAACCCGGTCGTGCCCCAAAAGAATAATATACAAACAGGCAGTGACGGCAGTCCACATGTCAGACGCTCACCCCGCAATATCAAATGTACAAATAAAACTAAAAAGCACTAATATTGCACCAAACTATCCACCACGAAAAATCCGCAATAATACAGCACAACGGAGAACATCAACGTGAATGTCACGTTCGCAAACCCGTCTAAAAGGACTATAGCGATTAGACAAGATTTACCGATCCAATGACATTCACGGTCGCATATAGAAATGTAATGTACTCCAAACTTTAAACAATGTTAGAAAATATCGACTTCGAAATAACCCCCGAATAGCCCCAAACAACCTGATAAAACCATATCCAAATTGGGTTTAACAAACAATATCACTGCACCAAGTTTCCAGAGACCAAACCAACATCCAAATACGAAGCCCAAACTCACTGATCTGGCCGAGGTCGCCGGCCTAGGGAGAAAAGTTCTCGTTTTTTTCATGAGGGAATGGCTTCGTATTTGGTTTGTGGTCTAGTGGTCACGTCAGTAGTCTTCTGCACTTGTTTAAATAATTTTAGAAGACACTTTTGAAATTGACATAAACTGGAATTCTTTGTGCAGTGTGTCGGGTTTGTTTCGGTTTCGATATTTTAACATTGTCTAAACGAGCTAGCTAAGGGTTAATGGCATGGCTCTGATACCATGTTGGGCTACGGCAGCGCCCCGGCCATCTATCCGAGGCCGAATGCGGAACACAATTTTTATAACTTGGCGCTACCGCAACCAAATATCCAGATCGTTCCATTAACCGTTAACTAGCTAACTACGAAAGTGGGTTCAGAGCTTATACCGATCGATCCGTGTCCTTTGGTCTTCAATCTCCGTCACATGCTTGTCGCGGCTGTCCCGATGAAGTTCGCCCTCCAGTCTCGCTTGTCGAAATGGCACCACATCAACGGATCTTTATACAGGCTCCCGCCTCTGTACCGAGGCAACTCGGACATGAAGTTTGCTAGCCGACATGTCCAAGATTGAAGTAGAGAGATTGTAGAATACTATGTCTCAAGACACCTAATGAATTGGGTGGATATAAATTTAAGTTTCCATGGGTGCAAGAATGCGAGCACATGAAGAATCAAGAAAAAAATAGAAATGGGGCTCGACCAAGTGAGTATTAGTGCTCTGGGGATTTCTCATGTAGTTGTAGTGGTGAAGGAATTGGCACAAGCCCAGGAAAAAATCAACAGCCACCATTCACCAATTAATGCAACATGGTGACTCACCACCAAACCCAAAAGAAAACATGCTGCCCATGCCCAAATTAATTGCACACCCCATGCCTAAGAAATGTGCAGTGCACCAAGCCAAAAGATAAAGTCAAACATTACTCACAAACATCCATTAAAATATTAAACTAAATATTTTAAAATGGAAGGAAAAAAATTTGGCAACTTCAAAAGGTAATCTTATAACGAATTACAAGAATACCCCTCGTCCGTATATACATACCCACATCCGTATTCCGACTGAATACGAATGCAACGAGACAAAAATATTCCTACACAATATAATACTAGGATCCGGCTTAAACCAAAGCCCACTGGTATTATCCGTCCGATCATGATCCATGCATGAGTGCACGTATATGATCGAACCCTGCCATAATACCATACAGCCCCTACAACGTTTCGCCCGAACTTGGGAAAATGTCTGTGGGGGACTCTAAGGACTCATCAATACGCTGGCAGTGGGTTTAACCACAAGCACGTCAGTGGTACTAGCTGTACGTAATGACTGCCCATGTATTGAGCAAAAGTGAAGCTGACGAGCGAACTCATCCTGAAACCGTACTGAGCCTGTCAGTGACAATATCCATACAGTCCGGTCTGTTCGTCAAAGAGTATTGCATATCGAGTCTAGGGGGGTGGATAAAGTCAGATCCCTAATAACGCGATAAATCGTGTCGGTATGAAGCCTATCACCACTTGAGAAACCACTGATCCGAATCAGTAATTCTCGATTACCTTGGCCAAGGATTTCTGGTGATGGCCACCCATGCACTGTGCGACATCAACCCCAAATACTGGGAGAGACGAATCCCCGACGATCCACTCACTGCTTCCATGTGGCTCGGGACGGTACCCAACTAAAACCTGTTTACACGACTCCTTTGAGCCGTGGTAGGGTAGTAATCAAAGCACAGTGGGAACTCACATGAGACAAATGACGATCTCAGGTTGACAGACTAACCTGTACACATGTCACGCGGGAACTTCTATCTGACAATTGGTATAATACCGACTAGCAGGTTCCCGGCGAGTCCGTCCAGTGTACTCATAACCTAATGAGCACCTGTATACTATCTTAGGTGAACAAACTAACACCAATGGCTTGTGAGACCTCGCCACCACCCCTCGTCGGGGTCTCGATCAGTATATACTAGTCTACTCTGGAGTATCGATGCCCAGACTCGAAACTCCCACGACTAAGGACATTTAAGGATGCGCTTATAGACCACCATCTCCCACGTATATGATCGCTATCATACTGCTGGCAGTCAACCAAGAATCCTATGTGCTCTATCAACATGTAATAGTATGATAAAGACAAACCAGATAGCATACTATCATCTCGAGTAAGAATGGTCTACCGGTATAGGTCCTCACTCAATCATCACAATCACGTGCGTGCGATCCAATAATTGACTTTGAGGGCACTATATCCAACAGTTTCGAGTCTATATTTGACTATGCGGAGCCTAGAGCGTTTGTATATATACGGAATTTAGGCTTGACCTTACGGAACTTAGAATTAGTCGAGGGGGTATTAGACCCGAACTTTCATCGCGTAGGTTGATCTTGGTTGATGGAGTAGGTGACTTAAGGAGAGTGACGTACCGTGTGTATGTTCCGCGGCATACTTACGATACGCTACTCCGCTTAAGGAGCCTTAGCATGTACATTTCCTTGCACATTATTATATTCATTCCTGTGATCTATGCTCATCGATATCGGTTTATGGTTTTGCTACCACGATTACACGGGCAGAGAGAGCTACGGCTAGAGTTGCGTCAGCACGAGCTCGTCACGGACGAGGACCGACCAGGGCGTGATTCCAGGGATATACGATTTGCATAGATGCGTCGTTATTGTGTTTTCGCGCTATGAGCGTTTGATGGATCGCTTTTACAAGATTTCGTAGATGTGCAGATCAGCACCGGAGGATTGGGCCACTACTAGAGGCCAGCCAGCATGTAAGGACCGTCAATGCACCGATTATTTTGATGATTGAGGCACTGTTCAGCGTGCGGACGAATGATTTAGTTGTTGCTGCGACTGATGAGGTGTCGCCCAGATGTTTGAAGCTATTGCCGCACAAATTGTACTTAGAGATATGATAGAAGATCGCTAGTCACCCAATGAGGAATGACTAGGACATGTGATTCGTTGCCTACCCGGATACGAGGTCATCAGATTGATTGCTTCCAGCTAGAGACGACTTCATACAGGTACGTCGAGAGTCGATAGAAGACGATCGAATGTCAGAAACCCATTTTTCCAAGTTTAAAGTATTCAGAGAAACATGCAAGTAATTCCATGGACCCTCTAGAAGAATGAAACCCTAACTCGATATAATGACCATGAGAACGCTTTGAAACCTTAGGGTTTGCATCAGTTCAGTGGTGCCATTGATGAGGCTTGGGTTTGCCCTTCTATCGTTGGTCCATAGGTACTGTGGTATGTACTAGAATACTATTAAACTATACCCAAGATGTTGAGCTCTTGGGGGATTATGGAACTTTGACGAATCGATCGGAAAGTTCGACGCCATTCGAATATCATGTGATGAGATACATTGCTTGGGAGACTCCAGACACGAGTATAGCCGTTGGAGCGCAGTCCATGCAGCCACGAAGAGACGAGTCTGAATCAGTCGACATTAGAGAAAAGTGGAGTATGATGTTCGTACGAGATGACGTTCCACTCCACTGACATCAGAGATGTGATACGCATGCATAGGCGTTGTATATGGAAATACCTTCTAGAAGGAGTCGCGATGAGCATGCAGCCGTTCCGGAACAAGAAACAGATTTAGTAAAGATGATAACTTCCGAGCAGTTCAGCAGAAACGAGATTTGGGAGAGACTTCGACAAAACCTTTCTGGAATACTATACGAGAAGAATTGGACCCAGGATTGGTCATATTGTGCACACTCAGTAGGCCAGAGTTCGGCATCGTCGACGAGACATGTTATGAGTGACCATGACTGTTGACTAGAGATCTTTAGAGGATGTGCCAGAGCGGGACTGTTTCCGCCATTTTTGATTTCGGTATTCTGGGTGATTTAATTGCATGATTGAGATTTTGTGCACCACGGTTGCACTTGACTTCGATTTGATGTCATTCGAGACGTTGATTTCGATTTCATGCCTGATATTTTGGGCGATTTATTTGCATGATTGATATTTTGTGCAACACAGTTACACTTGACTTCGGTATGATGTCATTTGAGATATTGATTTTGATTCCATACCTATGGTATGCATGTGATTTGACTCATACTTTCGGCATAGTTTTCATGCACTTTTAGTATTTTGATTTGATTTTGTGCACGCTGATGCACATGGTTGTGAGATTATATACCACGGTATACCTGATTTGGATTTGGATTGAAATGTGTTCTATACCGTCGATTTCGATTGTGATATTCGATATTTTTTTTCATGCACCTTGTGCACTTGACTTGGATTCTTGCGCATACTTGGGCGCTTGATGCGATTTTGGTGCACGCCAGATGCACTAAATCGAGATTCTTCGTGCATATCAGATGCATCTGATATTTGCTGTCAGGCACACCCGTTGCCTTTGATAGGTGTTTCGTGCACACCCGTTGCACTTAGATTTTGTTTCTGTGCACATGTATGGCACATTCATGGATTTCTATTTCCGTGCGCACTAGACGCACGTGGCATTCTTATGCACATTTTGGGATTGATTTCTTATGGAGTAGTGCGTTTTTATGATATTTACTATTTGTTTTCGTACTGAGCAGGACTAGTCCGAGGACAGTACCTGAGTATATTTTTGCATGGATTGATAGATATCGAAGGGATTTCCAAAAAGGAGCTATAGTCTCAGTATTTACCTATGTGTCCGAGATGACACAAGAAATTTTAACCAAGGAAACCCTTCTAAATTATTTTTCAAAACGGCGGAACGTATAATAAACAATTGATATATATATGTATATATATATATAGTTATTTTCTTACAATAGACGTCCGCCACTGTGCCGCGACACATGCATCACACAGCAAGATGAAAGGTTTGGTATGCATTTCTTTAGATGTTTTGACGAAATTACAATGATGTATATCATGTTAGTTTTCGTATTGGATTTGACTTTGGTGTCTTCACCATAACTCCGATGATTGCGGGATGATTGATGGAGTCTTGATTTTGTGTTTTATGCTCATTTTTCATGTGCATGCATTGCGCTACGATATGTTTTACGTATTTATGATTTCGGAACCCCGACGACGGGATCATTTTACTGAAATGTTTTAGTATTTGAGGGGTTTAAATTTAAATTCGGGGACCGAATTTCTTTAAGGGGGGAAGACTGTAACATTTTAGAAAAATTAAATATTATTTTTTTGAATTTTTATGATTTAATAATAATTATTCTGAATATTTTAATATGGCGGTATAATTAAATACCGATAAATTGGGAAAAATTTGGAAAATTATAGGAATTACTGAATTGTGGGCATTTTATATGATTCAGGCAAATCACAAATTTCTATAATTAATTATACTCTATTTTAATTCTAATCACGATTAAATATCGCTAATCGTGCATTAAGCTTGTTTTGTGCACATGACATGCACCATGTCATTTTTCATATTTGTTACATTTTGTAACCATGGTTTCATTTGGTTTTTTTTTTTGCTTGGTTTAAATGAGATGAGCAAACAAAAGAAAAGATAAGAAAAGAAAAGAAAAGGATAAAATAATGAGGTATGGGCAAGAGAGAAAGAGAGTGTGAGGGGGCAAGCTAGAGCCATGCCCATTTGTTTCCTTCATTCTCCTTCATATTTTCCTCTCTCCCTCTCACCTTGGCTGCTGCCCTCTCTCCCACCACCTCAAACCCCTCACAACTCCACTAAAAACAAATCCAAGTTCATCTCCACTTCACAAAAAAACATGCACAAGCTCCTCACAAGCACTTTGGACCAAGAAAGGATGGATTTTGAGCACTTGGGGCAACTCAAGAAATTTCTTGAGTTGCCAAATGAGGTATATTCATCACCTTTATTGTAGTTTTTCATTCCTTCTAGCACTTATGCTTGTTTAGATGTGTTAAAGTGAGGTTTTGTGAGCTTTGAAAATTCCTAGAGAGGGTTAGGCTTTCTTTTGAGTTGTGTTGTGCTAATGGGTTTTAGTGGTGACCTTAAACCCCCCTAATGTCTAAAACAAAGACCAATCACGAACTGAAACCTGAAAGCCAAATCTGAAAGTTTTCGTATCGGTTTTGTGAACTTTTACGCCTACAGGGGATCTGGAGTGACCCGGGAATTTAATTAGAAAAGCAAACAACTCTATTGACCAAATTAAGACGCTAGGAGATCCCCCTGCAAGTAAGAGACCCCAATTCACTACCATGGCCGAGCAGGCTGGAATTACTGGGGATGTGGCCGGCCACTTTGTCGAGTTAGGTGCCCAGGTTGCTTCTGTAGGTCATTTACCCTATATACATCATCCCAGTATTGTTTGCTTACTCCAATTTCACCTGAACCAAAATCTGGGAGTGAATTATTGAGTTGCTGTTTTTATTCGGGGTTATGTTTTATGTATTTTGAATTCTGTTTTTAGTAATTGTGTTTTGTATTCGGTCACTTGACGTTTATACGTCTATATCGAGTGTTAATTGGTTGATTTGCGTGAGTGGACCATAGGTTTTGACTTATGTGAAATTCGTGTGTCGTTTTGGTTTTGATTTGGATTTTAATGCGGCACGATATGTTATTATATGTAGGTACCGTCACGAGGACTTCGAGACGACCAGCAAGCGCGTGGAGACATCGGCATCAGAAAGCGAAAATCAAGTGAGTAGATATATATCTACGGGGGAAGTCGGGTGGATGGCGTATAGCACCTCCGCAGTTCGTAGTATAGCTTATGATATGTTATATATGTATACATGTGTTTTGCGAACTTAGATGATTAGCAAGTAGGATCTTAGACGATCACGAGCTCAATTGTAAGTTTTGGATGATAGTGTCGTAGTTAGCTTATTGGTCACGAACCCTAGAATAAGGTTTCACCCACGCGCACACACATGCTTAGTTTGTTTTACTTGTGCGTATATGGGGGTATGTATATATATATGCACACATAGGAATGGGACTATGTATATATATATATATACGTATATATATACTTGGATGATGAGGATTGTACATGGTATTTGGAGATGAGTCGATGAGTTTAGGCATGATGCTATGGGATCGGTGATATGTTTTGATTCATATTATGAGATACGACATGAGATTTTAGCGGGCCTTTAGGCATGTGTTTTCATACACGCATATATATGCAGATGATATCAGTTTGTACTAGACTTAGATCAGTACCCCCAGTTCATGAGATATGATGATAAGGATACCAGATAAGTGATGTGATAAATGTGATATTCGACCCGTACCCAGATTAGGGATGCCATACGATGGATTTACCGTACGATCTATATATTGATGATAGATCTACACTCTTAACTCGATGATGTCATATTATATATATTGTATCATATGTGATACTATTGAGGCGGGATCACCGACTGTTATATTTATATATATATCGACTCAGACTTAGGTGGTTTTCCTTACCCTTTTGATTAGCCTGTTCGTTTAGTCCTGTAGTTTACTTGTAGATGTTAGACTAGACTCAAGTCATACCTATTTCAAAAACTAACGAATCATGAGCATTAAAGACAGGCCAAGGGATTCTACGGATATTTCAAAGGACATACCTTTTCTTAAAAAATACCATAGCCCTTATTTTTTCTAAACACCACGATTCGTGTTATTTTAAATGGCAAAACTGTATGAATCATATATATTAATGTAGATTCTTCACTGTTGCCTTTATTATTCATTTTCCGCATATTCTTGTTATTCGCATCGCATCGCATGCTTAACTGTGTTTATGGTTATATTGAAACCCATGCTGTCAGGACACCAGCACCATTACCGATGATGTGTATGCTCCATGTACACCTGCTTGCCGGCTCACACACTTCATCATCGATAATTTCCATGTCACTACACAGTAGGATTGCTGCATCATGTTATGACTCCTTGCACAATTTACTTGCTATAGTTACATATGCACCTTTATACGATGCTGCATTGACTTAGGAGAAATTGGGAACCACAGGAGACATTTTAAAACTAGATTCATTTAAAAGAGCGGTTTACCCTTGTTATGTGCATATTACTGCTCCATGTTGCATAGTATACGGATATGCTTACATTTCTGTTATATGTCTCATACATCATGCTTTACGATTATAAACATTGAGATATGTCGTTTTCATGAGATTTCTGGATTTGAGACCCGTGGTTGTTTCAAAAGAAAATATGTATTGTTTTAAAAACCCGGTTTCTCTTGATATGATATTTCAGTGCGTCCACCATGCGTTTTCTCGGTTCTGAGACGTATGATATATGAAACACGATTCGAGGAGCTGGATGAGGCCGATTACGGGTATATGGTGGACCCGGTATGGTACCCCAGGGCGAGAACGGATTGCTGTGCAGTAGACAGTGAGCCTGGCAGAGGGACTACTACCTACCTGTGATAGTATTTAGGATCAGCGGATATCCAGAGGATACTGACCGGAGTCGAGAGATGATATGGGCCGATCCAGACTGACGGAGCTCGAGGGCCGATCCGGACTGACGGAGCCCGAGATATAAGGATTTATGTGTCGATGCTGGACATGGGTTTCATGATGTTTTCGAGTGTCGATGCTGGAAACTCAGGTTCCATGATTTTGATGTGTTGGGAGGGATACACGTTGATTTATATCCTCATACCTTCATGCATATGCTTTCATAATATTTACGTGCATGATGTTGTTGTGTCATTGGTTGACCCATGGACGAGATCCACATGCATACAGGCTTTGATTACATAGTTGGATGACATCTACATACTTATAGACTTGATGATATAGTTGACACTGATTTCATTGATGATACCTCATATTTATGATATGTTGCTACCTGAGGCACTGACACGAGCACTTGGTATTATACTTATGTATAGATGTTTACCCTTGCCACCTTATCATACTTCAGACTTTATCATATTGAGGATATATATATATTACTGGTCGTATTAACCTAGGATTGAGTCATACATACGATTTTTGCTCTGTGATGTTTTCTACTCACGAGTTGGCAACTCACCCCCGTTGTGCCACAGTTTCTTGCAGGTTTTACCGTACAGGTTCGTTGCAGTTTTGCTGGTACACTGTCCCTTTTCGGGTGATTGCTTTGGTAGGTGGACTCACATGTATCGTGATCACCATTGTATATTTATATTCAGTCGTATCTAGTAAACTCCATCAACCAAACTTGTATATTTATTAGACTTAGAAGACCAGTGTATATTATTTCGACCTTAGAGTCGCGCTTGTATTATTGTGGTTTTCTAGATGTTTTGAGTTCCCTTTTGAGTTTTGATTCTCGCCCTTCGGTGTTGTATATTATTGCTTGCGTGGTTGTGACCGCCAATTGGAGAAGAGCTAGCTCCCGCTTGGGATGCCTTTATGTATATTATTCATGTTGTACCATTTTGGGGCCAGTATTTACAAAGGAAACTCTGCCGAAATTTTCAGAAAAAACTTGAGATTTTAAAAATGCATACTTCAGCTTATTTCGTTAAAACCACTTGCTTAAAAAAATAAGTTTTCTTCACTTCTTCTTTAAAATGGTTTAGATTTTTGGGATTTTGGCTTACTTGAATCAGATGGGGTCCTATAGACTTCATATGATTCAAGGGCCAGTCACGTGCCATTTTGGGTCGTGACATGCATCACGGAAGATGATGACCCAACTAGCTTCGAACAGGCCATCACGAGTGGGGACTCGGTGAAGTGGCTTGATGCAATGCGATCTGAGATGGAATCCATGTACACCAACAAAGTATGGACTTTAGAAGTTGCTCCTGAAGGGGTAAAACCCATTGGGAGCAAATAGATCATTAAGAAGATACTTGGTGTAGATGGAAAAGTTGAGACTTTCAAAGCTAGATTTGTTGCAAAGGGTTTTCGTCAACGACCAGGTGTGGATTATGACGAAACCTTTTCTCCAGTGGCTATTCTTGAGTCCATCCGGATCCTACTTGCCATTACTACATACCATGACTACAAAATCTAGCAAATGGATGTTAAGACCGCCTTTCTAAATGGTGATTTAGAGGAGTGCGTGTACATGAATCAGTCAGAGGGCTTCGTTGACAGTGGGACCACTGGAAAGGTGTGTAAGCTGCTTAAATCCATCTACGGGTTAAAGCAAGCATCGCGGAGTTGGAACATCTGCTTTGATATGATAGTCAAAGAGTTTGACTTCATCAAGAACATAGACGAACCTTGTGTATACAAGAAGGTGGCAGAGAGTAAGGTTGTCTTCCTCATATTGTACGTAGATGACACACTCTTGATAGGAAATAATGTTCCTATGCTGCACTCGGTCAAGCTCTTCTTATCACATAGATTTTCAATGAAAGATCTAGGTGATGCCTCCTGCATTTTAGGGATTAGGATCTATAGAGATAGATCTAAGAGGATACTGGGATTGTCCCAATCCAGGTACATTGACACCATACTAAAGAGGTTTAGTATGGAAGAATCCAAGCATGGGAACCAACCCACGATCTTTGGACTCACTCTCTCCAAAGAGATGTCTCCCAAGACTGATTTGGAGAGAGCTCGCATGCAAGGGATACCCTATGCTTCGACAGTAGGCTCTATCATGTACGCGATGTTGTGTACCAGACCCAATGCAGCATACTCACTAAGTGTAATGAGTAGGTATGAAGAAGATCCAGGAGAGAGTCACTGGACAGCTGTGAAGAACATTCTCAAGTACTTGAGAAGGACTAAGGAGATGTTCTTGGTGTATGGTAACGGAGAACTCCAGGTGGAGTCCTTTACCGATTCGAGCTTCCAAAGTGATAAGGACGAATCTAAGTCGCACTCGGGATTTGTATTTACCCTAAATGGAGGGGCAGTTTGTTAGAAGAGTTCCAAGCAAGAAACCGTGGCAGACTCGACGATGGAGGCTGAATAAATCGCTGCCAACAATGCTGCCAAAGAGGCTGTCTGGATTAAGAAGTTCATCACTGAACTTGGTGTTGTTCCATCCATTGTGCATCCAATACCTTTGTATTGTGATAACAATAGAGCTGTGGCTTTGTCCAAGGAACCCAGGTCCCATCAGAGATCCAGACATATTCTGAGACGGTATCACCTGATCCGGGAGATAGTTGATCGCCGAGAGATCGAGGTCAGGAGAGTTGACACGAAGGACAACACTGCGGATCCACTCATGAAGGCCTTACCCTAGATACAATTTGAGAGACTCTTCGGGATGTTGGTTATGAGATACTACAACAGCTGGCCTTAGTGCAAGTGGGAGATTGTTAGTTATGTATATGCCCTAGAGGCCATTGTTGTACATTTGATGTATATTATAATGGATGCTTGGATATATATAGAGATGACTTTCTTGCTCGACATGATAGTATGCTATCTGCTTTCACTTTGTCTTAACATGTTGACTTGTATTGGTTTACTGTCTTGCTCTAACATGTTGATAAAGCCCTTAGGATATGTACTCGACTACTAGGACTATGATGTATATCATACTAGTGGGGCCAATAACTGTTCCTAGTCGAGGGTGTATCGAGATAGGGCATCGATACTCCAGAGTAGACTAGCATATACGCATCTTGACCCATTTGATAGGCGGTGGATGATCCCATATCCATCTGGTGTTGTGAAACCAAAGATGATGTACGGGTGCTCAGTGGAGACTGGGTACACTGAACGGACTCGCCGAGAACTCCTAGATGGTATTATACCTATCGTCAGATAGCAGTTCTCTGGTGACACTGGTACAGGTTAGTCTGTAGACCCGAGATCGTCATAGAGTCTTGTGTGATTCCCACCGTGCTTTGATTTCCACCTTTCCACGTTCATGAGAACGTGCAAAACGGTGGCTTTTGGGTACAGTCCCGAATCATATGGAGGCAATGAGCGATAGGAGGGGTTTCGTCTCTCCCGGTATTGGGAGTTGATGTTGCGCTATGTTCGATTGGCTATAACTGGAAGTCCCTGGCCAGGGCTGATATGGAGACCTACCGGTATGTGTTATCAGTAGTTTCTCGACCCGTTATGAGCCTTACATCGACACGACTTATCGGTTACTGGGGTCTGACGTTTACCACCCATAGACTAGATATGCGACATATCAGACGAAGAGACCGGACTGTACGGTAGTGTTACTGATTGGATTCACAGGAGAATGTACATGCTTGCTTGTTGATCTTCTGATTGCTCAATACCCGGGTGGCTGTTACGTTTAGCTGTCCTCTTGCAGTTTGTGGGTGTTTGATATGATCATCACCTACTTCCGGCGTATTGGCGATTCTTTAGAGTCATACACAGAGGTTTCCTGGCTCAGGCAAAACGGAGTAGGAGCACATATGTGATATGTGCGGGACGGAGAATAATATGTGTATGTGATACCGTATTCGATTCTTGCGATATGAGATATCGGCCGGGTATATGTGATATAGCCGGGTCATCGGATCAAGTGTTGATTCGATGAACTGATACATATTATATTAGTCGGTTATATGTAATATAGCTGGGTTATTAAATCAAGTGTTGATTTAATATGTGATATATTACATTACATTCACTAATATAGGCTTACTTAAATGATTCTTTTTCTCACTTGATGATACAATGATATATATGTGATATATGTTAATTCACTGCTAAAATAGGGGGTTGTCCCTACGGATAACGAAATCCGTAGGGGTAGATTTAGTTTGGCCCTACGGATTAGTCCGTAGGGCTAAAAGGTTGCACCTACGGTCCTTACATATTAATTTAAAAAATATTAAATCGTAAATTGTTGTTTGCCCCTACAGAGCCGCAAACCAAGTACCTACGGATTTATCCATAGGGGCATCTAAATAGAGATTTAATTAAAAAGGCACGGATCGATCCCTACGCTCATTACCTAAAATTTATTTTTCCATCGCCCGCGAACCCAAAATCCCCAAACCCTCGTTCCCGCCGATCGCCTATGTTTCGTCGCCGTTCTCATCGTCGCCAGCGCAGGCCGATTCGTTGTCGCCACCGTCTAGTTCTTCCTCATCTCCGATTTCGTCGTCGCCTCCTTTCGTCGTCGCCTCCGATCGATCGTCGACGCCTCCACTGCACAGTATAGGAAATCTTAAATTAAACAAATTTTTGATTATTTTAGGGCTTGGGTTCATGGTTTGGGTACCGATGATGCATCCGTTGGGGTTAGCGTTAGGGTTGCGGTTGGGGTTGGGGTTGGGGTTGCGGTTGGGGCTGGGGCTGGGGCTGGGGTTGCGGTTGGGGTTGGGGTTCGGCAGGGGGTTACCGTTGGGGTTAGGGTTAGGATTGGGGTTAGGGTTGGGGCAGGGGGTGAGAATTTTTCTAGGTTTCTTTTAAAGCTTGTGAAGGAAATTTTGAGCCCCCTAAAAATGAACATTTCTAATGATTTTGATAAGAGACAAGGGAGCAATAAACTTTTGTTTTCTATTTTTCTAGATTCAAATGTCTACTTATATATATATATATATATATAAATATTTACAATCTCAATATTCGTGGCATGTTGGTTATAAATTTCTCTCTCTGTAGAGATATATAGCCTACTTCAGCACATAGCTAGGTATGTGATAAAATTATTTTTGATAAAACAATGCATGATATAAAATGGAAATATATTTGTTTCTTAGATTTAATCATACAAACGTGTTCCAAATTAACGTAATTCAAATAGCAATTCCTTGGAATTTTTTAGTCCAGAGAATCTTGATCGAGTCTCAGGATCATATTGATTCAAGAATTTGGTGTGACACCAAAGACTGGACGTTAGACGAATAGCCGGTGGTAAAACTTCTCAAAGTATATTAATTTTGAATCTTTTTCTAAACTCAATGATTCTACATTGATAAAGAAAAGCCTAGATATCGATGACAAATGGCCACATATTACAAGTTACAAAGATGATGTTCAACACCTTCCCAACTTTTTCATTGCTTGTGATATTTTCTCTCCTCTCTCTCCTTTTCTCCTGGTCTCTGTCTATCATGAAACTTTGGGCATGCAAATTAAGACTCTCTCCTCTTTTTGGTTATTATTTTTCCCTTTGTCGGCTTAATTATTGAGATAGAGATTTGATTAGAGTTTTGGTGTTCATAATTTCATAATATGAGCAAGGCAATTGATAAATCATCATGATGTTATGATCATAGCAAGATGTAGGTGCTTGTGTGTTTGTACTAAAGCATGATACAATCTCTTTTATTTCTAGTGGATGCGTTTTGTTCAAAGAGTCTTTTCCTTTTAGTAATTTTTCCTCTTTAGGGAGTTTTTGACATTGAAATCTCACTAGTTGATAATGTTAAATGAGTTCTAGTCCTAGTTTGCTACATTTTTTGATATATAGTAGATGGTGATACTTCTTTAAGTGCTTGTCGCATTAACTTGGAAGCCGACCATACCAAAGGTTGTGGATGACATAATTATCGAGACACGAATCAAATGGTTTCATGTTAGAGCAACATCTTCACTCGAACTTTGGACATGTACAAAAGGAAGAGTTAATGTACATGTTATTAGAACTCATAGGTATGAGATGTCCTCTTTCTCTATATAAAAAAAATACAAAATATAAAGGGAATTTTTTTTGCTCCAATAACAAAACTTTCCGAAAATTTTAAAACTAGTGGTTTACCTCTCTCAACCATAATTTATTCTCAAAATGGGCTTCCTTTAAATAATTCATTAAAATATTTAAATGAAATAAGATAGAGAGGAAGAAGGATCTATACTTAAGTGCATAAATAACCAAAAAAGGAAAACGAAGAAAAACAACAAAAGAAACCAAAAGATAAAGAAGGTAAAGCTAGAAGAATCGCGCCATTAGCTGCGGGTCATCTTTTAAATGAGCCCCTTCTTTGATCCCTTGCCAGCAGCCATCACAATCCCCATATATATAATTTCTTCAGGCAGTCCACTTAGCCGGTACCTGAAAATAGCATAAGTGTCACACGACAAAAGTTAATTTCTATCGGTTAACATACGTTCGATTTTCGTCGTGACATAGAACTATACAAAGTTGATCTTAGTCTAAAATAGCATCTGCCTCGAAGTTCAGGCCCGGACATCCTAACGTCCCGGTCGCATCTTTCGGCGGAGAACATATGTGACATGTGATATGTATGCATGTGTTTATGTGATATGTGCGTATGTATGCATTTAAGTAAAAACAACCCTACACTTAAGCGAAATTATAAATTGAAACACACATATATAGAATACAACTCATACATGGGTATCCTCAAATCTAACTTTAATTATCGATAATTTATTCTTTTCAACGACAAACGCACACACAAAGCATATACACGGATTTTCTTATTTGTCAGTAACCATCCCGTTCTTAGATTTCTCAATATAGTAATCTTAACCTACAATTTATATGATACAGTCTAACATGGCCCATGAGTACGTCAGGGTTAAGGAATGGATGTATGTGAATTGGCAACAACGTATGCAACCTAAGTTTGTCACTGGAGTTTCTGCTTTCATTGAATTTGCACGCGCACATAATAAGAAGGAGAAGACAGTAATGTGGCAGAAGAAGAAGGAGAAGACAGTAATGTGGCAGAAGAAGAAAGAAATGACATTCCTTGTTCTCTGTTTCAGCATCAATATTCTGATATGAACTAATGATGGCTTTCACACTGGCTTTTCCTTTTCTGTCCGGCGGCTGGCTGGCTAAATTTCATCAACATAATAACTGCGCCGGGCTTGAAGTTTCACATTGCCCTCAACTTTAATCACCACTAATTTATGGTTTCGCAACTTTGTAGTAATCTCGAAACATGATTTATTTTCTGCAAATGCTAGGAAATTTCACTCAAATTTTGCATCTTTACTCTATTTTTCACAACGGTTAATTTGTTATGTTTCACCACTTAGGTATTTGAGGAAACATCTTCTATTTTCTACCATTTGACTGAAATTGCATGTTTTTATTGAAAATAATACAATTGCATAACCTTAAGAAAAACAACCACCCCTTTTTTAATGAATTTGGACGGGTAATTATCCCAATTTTTTTTAAAACAAAAGAAAAACAGCGACCTATATACAAAATGGGTAAATGTCGTGATCAATAAATTACTTACCATTTGCCGAGACATGTATTTTTGCAGCATCCATACATCCTTTTCCTCTTCTTCGATGCCGTATTCTCATTATCTTCGTCTAATCCATCTGAAACCGCAATTAAATTTAATTAAACCAAATAAAATCAAAAATTAAAATCAAACAGCAGCAACAAAATCAATGAAATTTATAGCCTACCAGAGTCTTCAAGAATCTCCACATATGAATCCTGGGCCTTCTTCTTTTTCTTCAAAGATCTTTTAGAAGCAGAGAATTTTGTTTTCTCCATAAAACAAAATTCTCTGCTTCTAAAAGATCTTTGAAGAAAAAGAAGAAGGCCCATGATTCATATGTGGAGATTCTTGAAGACTCTGGTAGGCTATAAATTTCATTGATTTTGTTGCTGCTGTTTGATTTTAATTTTTGATTTTATTTGGTTTAATTAAATTTAATTGCGGTTTTAGATGGATTAGACGAAGATAATGAGAATACGGCATCGAAGAAGAGGAAAAGGATGTATGGATGCTGCAAAATACATGTCTCGGCAAATGGTAAGTAATTTATTGATCACGACATTTACCCATTTTGTATATAGGTCGCTGTTTTTCTTTTGTTTTAAAAAAATTTGGGATAATTACCCGTCCAAATTCATTAAAAAAGGGGTGGTTGTTTTTCTTAAGGTTATGTAATTGTATTATTTTCAATAAAAACATGCAATTTCAGTAAAATGGTAGAAAATAGAAGATGTTTCCTCAAATACCCAAGTGGTGAAACATAACAAATTAACCGTTGTGAAAAATAGAGTAAAGATGCAAAATTTGAGGAGTGAAATTTTCTAGTATTTGCATAAAATAAATCATGTTTCGGGATTACTACAATGTTGCGAAACCATAAATTAGTGGCGATTAAAGTTGAGGGCAATGTGCAACTTCAAGCCCGGCGCAGTTATTATGTTGTATGAAATTGAGCCAGCCAGCTGCCGCACAGAAAAGGATATTTTGCGAATAAAATCGAGATACATTGGTAATTAAAATAAAAGGTAGACATAAAGATCAAAGTGCAATTTTTGAAATGAGTGTGCTATTCTACTATCTACAATTTCTATTTTCTTCTCTCTATTTCTTTTATAATCAATCTCCATGACTACTAACTCATGCAGAGGATTCCAACTGGATTCATAAATAGCAGCAGCTCCACAAAGAATAGCAGCGTCTCCACACGTTAGGTCCAGACGCGACATGGTACATCGGCCGAGGCATCTCCTTCGGCTGCGGCTCCGTAAGCCGCTACATCGGCTGCGGTTCCGCAAACAGCTCCTATAGCTCCACCGCCCGCTCAGACTCCCGCAGCAGCGGCTCCGCAAGCTACTACCTCGACGGCTGCTGCGCAGACCACATCGCCAGCTCCACAGGCTGCTCAGACTCCCGTACGCGCCGAATTGCATGGTTTATTGACCGAGGAGCAGGCGCGCCAGATTCTATCGTTTATCAGAGGTGGAGCTGGTCCAAGCTAGGGTAGCTTTTTTATTCTTATTTTTTGAAACATGTATTTATTTATATGATACATATTGTACTACATTTTGAAACGATATTGATATTGATATTGGTTTATATTTATATCATATTCAGTTTTTGGGTTTCTTTTGTATATTATATGCGTAAGATGTGATTATGAATACTGCGATATATGTTGCGTGATGATTAATTTTATATTTTATTGTTATATATATTATTGTGCACAGGGCGGGAAAAAAATCAGGCAACCCTTTTTTAAAAAAAAAATACAGATAATGTGGACCTACGGATTAATCCGTAGGTACACATGTTGCCCCTACGGCTATATCCATAAGGGGCAAAATATCAACAGTAACTGATATTTCCCCCCTGATCTCAGTACCAGGAGGGTTGGGAGTGCCCCTATGGATATGTCCGTAGGGGCCATTGCTTCGCCCCTACGGAGTTATCCGTAGGGGCAACATATCAGGATTTCCAATATTTTACCCCTACGGATAAGTACCTACGCAGGTTTCCGTAGGGGATAGTAGGTGGACCAACGGCTATGTCCGTACGTACAGTTAATATATTTAAAAAAACTGTAAATAATATAACTTTTTTTACCCTACGGCCTACTGCGTTGGTGAAACAGGACCTACACAGAAATCCGTAGGGGCAAGATTTTGCCTGTAGGGGCAAGTTCAGGGCTTCAACTAGCACCTGCGGCCTTTGCACCTACGGGGTCTTTTTTCGCCCCTACGCACATCTCCGTAGGGGCAGTGGGTTGCCCCTACAGATAAATCCGTAAGGGCAACACTTATTTGTAGTAGTGATTGTATTATATTCTTTTGTTACATTATATATTATATATGTGATATATAATATTGTAACATGTTAGAGTTAAACTTGCAATTAGGGTTTTGAGATTATTACCATGGCTAAGATTTGGGTTTGATATATATATAGATATATATTTATTTTAGCAAAATTCAAAAAGAAATGACTTTTGGCAAAAGAGTTTCCTTTGTTGACTAAGTCTTCTCTCTTGATATTTTGCTTAGATATTTCTAAACCAAACCCTAACCCTAGACCATGGTAAAGTCTCTACAAGGGTTACGCATGACATGCTTAACCCTAGGTTGTAATTCTAACCTCAACAATAATTCATTTTTTCATCACAACTTCATCTTCTTCCTCCACTTCACAAAAAGCTTGCTAGTTTTTGATTTGTGATGAAATATTGTGAGAAATAGAAAACAAAAGAGAGCAAAATTCCTACTTCATCATCCTCATCTATTCTAGCCATTTAGATTAGGGTGTTTACTTTGCTAATACCTCATTAGTGAAGTGAGAGCTTGGGTTTGTGATTCTTCAGGGTAGATCATCTTGGATTTTGAAGATTACTAGCAAGGATGCATCATTCTCTTCATGGATCCTCTTTAGAGTTCGGGAGCATGATGATTGCAACGAAGGGACTTCAACCCGGAGCTTATGAAGCGAAGGAATGGACTACAAAGGTTATAATCTCTCTCACTTAGATGTTAAGTTGTTAACATGTAATATTTTGTTTGATTCTCTAGTTAAAGATCTTGTGTTAGGGTTATCTATAATGGCAAAATTTTAAACTCGGCATAGATGATGCCTCCCAAAACCTTGCTGCCGTTGTAGGTATCCCAACACGGCTACCCTGCTCGGCTATCCCTGGCTGGTAGTTCACTACCCCACGACGCCAGGGATCGAAGCCCTCACCAAGAGGCAGCCGAGCGGCTATCCTGCTTGGCTATCCCTGGCTGGTAGTTCACTACCCCACAATGCCAGGGATCGAAGCCCTCACCAAGAGGCAACTGGGCTCGCCCTTGCTCGGTTATCCCTGACTGGTAGTTCCCTACCCCACAACGCCAGGGATCGAAGCCCTCACCAAGAGGCAACCGGGCTCGCCCTTGCTCGGTTATCCCTGGCTGGTAGTTCCCTACCCCACAACGCCAGGGATCGAAGCCCTCACCAAGAGGCAACCTGGCTCGCCCTTGCTCGGTTATCCCTGGCTGGTAGTTCCCTGCCCCACAAGGCCAGGGATCGAAGCCCTCACCAAGAGGTAGCCGAGCAGCTACCCTGCTCGGCTATCCCTGGTTGGTAGTTCACTACCCCACGACGCCAGGGATCTAAGCCCTCGCCAAGAGGCACCGGGCAGCAACCCTGCTCGGCCCGTCCTTAAGGATCAAAGCCCTTGCCAAGAGGCATCGGGCAGCAACCCTGCTCGGCCCGTCCTTAGCAGGCCTCTTAACGGTCCCTCCCATGCTAAGGATCAAAGCCCTCGTCAAGAGGCACCGAGAAGCATCCCTACTCGGCCCGTCCTTAGCAGGCCCCTTACGGCCCCTCCCGCGCAAAGGATCAAAGACCTCACCAAGAGGCACCGGGTAGCAACCTTTCTCGGCCCGTCCTTAAGGATCAAAGCCCCTGCCAAGAGGCACCGGGAAGCAACCCTGCTCGTCCATCCTTAGCAGGCCTCTTATGGCCCCTCCCGTGCTAAGGATCAAAGCCCTCACCAAGAGGCAACCGGGCTCTCCCTTGCTCAGTTATCCCTAGCTGGTAGAACCAGTTAGTGTATAGGCCCTAGAGGCCATTACTGTATCATACTAGTTTGTATATTACTTAATGGAAGCTTGGGATATTCACAGTTGTATAGACAGTCTTGCTCAAAATGGTAGTATGCTGCTTGGCTTGTTTCTACTTCAATATGTGCATGTATTTCTTTTAGCATATCGTTTATACATATTAGTGGAGCCCTTAGGATCTTTTCTTGATTACCAGCGTTGTGATGGCAGTCACACTAGTGGGGGCTGGGTAATCTACAAGCACATCCTTATACAGGTCCCTAGTCGTAGGATTATCGAGACAGGGCATCGATACTCCGGTGTAGACTAGCGTATATGCTTCTCATCCGAGCAGGGGAGATGGTCTGTCCCACAGCCATTATTGTACTGGAGATAGTATGCGGGTGCTCGTTAGGTTACGAGTACACTGGACAGGACTCGTCGGGAACTGTTTGTTGGTACTATACCTATCGTCAGATAACAGTTCCTAGGTGACAGGAGTACAGCTTAGTCCGTCGACTTGACACTGCTATTTCGCCTCGAGTGTGTTCCCACTGTACTTTGGTTACTACCCTACCACGGCTCAAAGGAGTCTTGCAAACAGGTAGTAGTTTGGTGCAGTCCCGAAGCACTTAGAGGCAGTAGCGGTTAGACAGGATTCGTCTCTCCCGGTATTTGGGGTTGATATCGTGCTGTGTCTAGGAGAGCCATTACACAAAGTCCCTGGCCAGGGAAAGCGAGATTTACTGGTAGTGTTTCCAGTAGTTTCTCAGGGTGTTCTGGGATACACTCCGACACGACTTGTACATTTATTAGGGGTCTGACGTTTACCGCCCTCTAGGCCCGACATGTGATACTCTTAGACGAACAGACCGGACTGTACGTAGATTGTTACATTCAGGCTCAGTAGGAGTTCGGATGGGTTTACCTCATCGTCCTTCTTATCGACATCTACTTGGGGACCGTTACGTACTGCTAGTGCCGCTTCCGGTCTGTGGTTAAACCCACTGCCAGCGTAGTGTCGAGTCTTTAGAGTCCCACATAGAGAGTTTCCCTGCACTGGGCAAAAGGTGTAGAGGCCGTATGGTTTTACGACAGGGCTATGATCACTTACGTGCACTTGTGCGCGTATGATGTTCGGGCAGATAATACTAGTGGGCTTTGGTTTAAGCCGGATCCTAGTATTGTACAGATGGATTAGTTTTGTCTTCTGTGTATTCGTGTTCTACGGAATGCAGATGCGGGTGTGTATGCACGGTTGTGAGGAGCGAAGAAGGAGGTGTCTCATTAGGGTTTTGACCATTGACTTGGTCAAAACCAATATGAGGTGAGGAAAATGTTTATTAATCTTTTTAATGATAATTGTGTTTTGGCTAATTGGTTTGACCATTTGACCTTGCTTGACAATTTGACCTAGTTGACTATTGTCGACTTAGATATTTTGCAAGCACAAGACTCTTCTTATTCTTTTTGATTTATCTTTGAGATGATAATGGTCAAATCAAGGGTAGCCATCATAATTTATAATGATAAAAGATTAATAAATATTTTTCTTATGCATCATTATCTTCTTCTCATTCTCTCTCATCAAATGAGAGCTCCCATGGCTTGCTTCTTCTTCCTCCTCACTACAAATTCCTAATAGTCTCATGTGTTGAGCAAATTAAGTTCTAAATAGATAAACAGACCCATCTTCTTCCTCTACATCACCTTGGGCATCAAGAGTAGCAAACTTGTTGCCCTGGTTACCTCGGCTTGAGGTGGAGCTCGGACTATAGACTCTCGGGTGGATCGTCTTCGACTCTAGGAGGCCACGGAGGTGACCAAGTGTCACGACCCAAAATTTGGCCCGTAACTAGCACTTAAACTACGTAACGTCTACAGGCGTACGCAACTCAAGTAAGCCGAAACCCAGAAATCTAAACCACCCAAATCTTGATCAACGGAGAAAACATAATTTTAACATTTGGAAAATAACAAGTAAAATCTCTAACTCTAGTTTTCTTTCTTGAAAACTTCGGCAGCACCTCCTTTGTAAAAACTAGCCCCGAAAACTGGTACAGCACGGATAATATATAAAGCATCGCAATTGGGAGCAAAATCACGCCCAACGGCGGAGACAACCAGCACAACAAGTATACGATGCCGAAGCGAAGAAATAACAAAGTAAAGACTGCAATAAGAAGTAAACTTTCCAACATAACCGGCTCCCACGAGCACGGCACCTAAAGTCACCAAAATAATACAACACTGAATCCTCACAAATCGTCTCTAAGTCATATACAAACAGTGGTAGATGGAGAATACTAGATCCAACAAAAAAAAGATATCCAATGTACAAGCAGATAACCGTAAACCCACCTAAAAGCAAAGGCCTCACTGCATAACGTAGCGGTATCCGCAAAAGTAGAGATGATAAGACGCCCTGCCGTGACTACTCTGAGGGTAAGTCCTGCAAAAAACTGTAGCACAATGGGGGTGAGTTGCAAACTCGTGAATAGTAATTAACATCATACTGTAATCGCAGGTATGCACGAACAGCGATCTATCTATCACATGTAATCCGATAGCATAAGTATGATAAGTGAATATGCAACAATCATGTAAAGGTACATCATAGGGGTACTTGTAACATTTCAAAGAAATAAAATATTATTTTTGGAAATTTTTATAATTTAATATTAATTTTTAATGAATATTTTTAATAGTTCGGTATAATTAAATACCGATAAATGGGGAAAATTCCGGAGAAAATTTTGGAAATTCTAAAATAGGGTATTTTGTGGAAATATGTCATTTTTAAGTTTTTATGGTTAAGTTATGATATTTTAGTGTTAAGCGCGATCAAAAAATCGCTAATTGGATTTTTGGCTTTTTGTGCAAAAATGTGCACATAACATTTTCCACACTTGTCACACTTGTTTCATGTTTTGGATTCATTGTAGCCTAGGGTTGAACCATGCTTAGATGACCATGGTGGTCTAACCCATTTGGTTATGTTAATGAGCTTAATTAAGGGTGTGGCTTTGTTTAAAATTGTTTAAGGTTAGGAGAGAGGGAGAGCCATGATGGTTGTGCATTTATTATGAGAGAGAGAGAGAGGTGGCTAGGGTGTGCCATGATCCATCTCATTCTTCAATACCCTTTGTGCTCTTTCACACCCCCTCTCACTCATATCACTCCCTCTCATCACTCACATCCTACCCTCACATCTCCCATTCTCACACTCCACCATACAACAACACTTCACCCTACATCAGCCACAAAACAACCCCCCCCCCACACAACAAAACCACAGCCGCAACAGCTGCTGCAACAGCAAAAGAAAAACAAAAGGAATTTGCAAGCAGCAGCAGCTACAGAACCAGCTTCAGCAACAGCTGCCACAGCAGCAAGAACAACCTCCACACCATCATATACCCCAACAACATCAGCCACAACACTGCACAAAACAACAACAGCCACTGCTGCTGCTACAGCAACACCAACATCAAAAAAATAAAACAACAGCAGCAACTTCAGCCCAGAAAACAACATCAGCATCAGCAACTGCAGCAACACAGCAGCTCCACAGCAGCAACAGCCCTTCCTCCTTCCTTCATCCTCTATTCTCCTACATCCTAGGATTTCCTTGAGGTATAATCTTGCAACCCAACTCCTATCTTGCCAAGTTCCGGTTATATAGTTGAAATTTAGTGTTATTATATGGGTTAGTGCTAGTTTTAGGTAAATTGAGTGTGATTTGGCCAAGAGATGTTTTTGAATATAAGAGTAGCCTTATTAGGGGTATTTGAGACCAGTTTAACCAAGATTACCCCATATTCCCAGTTAGTTACCTGAATGTTTCGACTTGGCGTATTTTATCGATTTTGTCTTCTTTGTGGCCTTTCTAGAAACTGCTATCAAACCGGACCTCCTAAAATAATATTGACTTGGCAGTAGGCTGTGCAGCCACCCTGGAACCACCATCCAAAGCCCTAGCCCCCAACTCCCATTTCAGGCCGCAGATAAAATCCTTCTGGCCGCAATTTGTGGCAAGAGAAGTAGGGATCTGCCTCGTTTTTTGTGCACAGCTCTTTTACCTGTAAACTTGACCCCTGGAATGTCCAATTTTGTCTGATTCCAAACAGGGTAAAATCTAGGTTGATTTTCTTGAGTTGGCGCGTGATTTACGACTTGTTTTCGTATGGATTTTGGTATTCGATGATTCGTTTCTGTCGTGTGTCGTTTGAACGCCAACGGCAGAGGGATATTGGTTGTGTTTGCACGCGAGGCTATAGGTTTTTACTTATAGACGTAGCGTGTACCATTTTGGTTTCCGACATGGTTTTCATGTGTTTTAGCGTGTGATATCCTTATAGGTACCCCACGTGGCGTCGAAGCGTTGGAGATGCAAATGGCGACATCGGCACCGGCACGCATAAAGCAAGGTGAGTAGATTTATATCTACGGGGAGAAGTCGGGTGGATGGCGTATAGCACCCCCGCAGTTTGTGGTGATGTATACGGATGCATATACACACTTACAAATATTATATGTTATTTATGATTCATGATGATGTTTAAGATGGACATTGGTGTGTTGGATTGGTGAAAGGTTACGAAACCCTAGATTAGTGGGTGCACTACACATACACACACACATACATACTTGCATACATCCTTATTTTTTATGTAGTTATGGGATCCTATATAGTTATGTGTTCACATGGGTATGGGACCATGTGTTCGCATACGAACTTGAGGATGATACTTGGGATTGAGATGAGTCAATGATATTTGATCGGAGATTACGATATCGGTGATATGGTAAAAATTCATATTTGAGATACGTCTTGATGCTTTAGCGGATTTTGGGATGACGATGCCATGTGCATAGTGATATAAATATAAATTGATCGACATGTGATTATGTTACGAGATATGATATGATATGATATGACAAGATAATTATGATAGGCCGCATTCGGCGATGTTTACTCCTTATGATGATATGTGATGATGATATCGATTTATACGAGACTATCGATCAGTAGTCAGATCATAATTATAGTGATGATATTAGCTTTGTACTAGACGTAGGTCAGTACCCGGATTATGATCTTTGATAAAGAGAATACCCGATGAGTGATATGACGAATGTGATATTGACCCGTACCCAGATTTGGGGATGCCGTACGACGGATTTACGTACGAGCTATAATTTGATGTTAATCCACACTCTTGATTTGGGAATAACTGATTATAGAGATATGGTATCGGATGTGATATTATCGAGGCGGGATCACCGACTATAAATGTATATATATGTATCGACTCAGAGGTTAGGTGGTTTCCCTTACCTGTAGTTAGCCTATTAGATCAGCCCTATAGGCGTTGTAGCTGTATGACTCTTATGACATTAGACACAGTCTAGCTACCATTGTGTTTAGTATTCAGCTCCCGCACACTATTATTGTTGCTCTGCATCGCATACTGTTGTGATTCATATTCCATTATTGATATCATGATGTTAGGACACCAGCACCATTACCGATGACGCGTATGTACCACGTACACTTAGTTGCCGGCTCACACACATCTTCATCGGTAATTGCCATGTCACGTACACTTAGAGAATATTATTGCTTGATTTAGCTTTTTAGGTAGTAGTGACATGATATTAGTGTACTTGCCTTATATCCCAGCTTGACATTGTAGTTATTACTTGTCACTTCATGCATACTGTTATTCATTATATGCTGCATTCATGGATTCTCATGCTTACATTCATGATTTTACACGCTATTGATGATTCGGATCTCCTTGATATTTTCTGGATTTGGGGGAAAAACCGCAAAACTTATATAAACTGCTTTCTCTTTTTTTAAATAAAAATGATGTTTTCCCATGATGTATGAGTCGTCCACCATGAGTTTGCTGATGGATTTCGAGACCTGATTCGAGAAGGCGGATGAACTATTTAGGGTACATGGTGGGCCCGGTGCGGTACCCCGGGACAAGAAGATTGTAGGAGATGGCGTTGAGCCTGTGCAGGGGAGCACAACCGACCGATGATATTACCCGACGCGTCGGATATCCGGAAGATACCGTCGTGGTCATGAAATGGATGGTAGGGGCCGGTCTGGATTGACGTCGCCCTAGATATTGTGATTGAGACATTGAGATTCTGAGATATTGAGGTATTGAGATTATGACACAGAGATATCGAGATATTGGGATTTATGTTTTGTGCCGATGCTAGGCACTGTTTATGCTGATTTCATTTATGATATCTCATTTTCAAAATACAGAAATCTCACAAATTTATGAAAGCAGTTTTCTTCTGTACATGCATTCGGTTTCATGCATTCATACATCATCCATATGATACATTGCCACCTGATGCACTGACACGGGCACATAGGATTATACTTGGGTTAGATATTTACCCTAGCCATTATTATTGGTTGCTGGTTATATATTTGAGGATTATATATTATGATCGTATGACCTAGGACTGCGTCATACATACGATTTTCTGTTCGTAGATCTTTTTCTACTCACGAGTTGGCAACTCACCCCCGTTGTGCCCCAGTTTCTTGCAGGTTTGTCGTACAGGTTTCATTACGGCTTTGCGGGCATTGTTCCTTTCGGGTGACTTGCTAGTAGGTGGGTTTATTGTATCGTACCCATCATTATACATTGTATATTATATTTCAGATGTATCTAGAAGTTCCATCAACCAAACATGTACTTATTTGAGATAGAGACCAGTGATGTTTATTCTTTCGACCTTAGAGTCGCGCGTTATATTTCTCTGGGTTTCATGCTGTCGAGTTTCCTTTTCTGTTGTGATCCTCGCCTTTAGGCGTTGTATATTATGTTGCAAACTGGTTGATTTAAAAATGGTTTTTCTTCACTCCACTACTTTTCTTGGTTTGGATTTCTGGGTTCGGCTTACTTAGAGTACGTACGCCTCGAGACGTTCGTAGCCTATGTGCCGGTCATGTTCCGTACTTTCGGGTCGTGATAAAGTTGGTATTAGAGCGTTAGGTTTTATCTTCGGAGTGTAGGATGACCCTTGGTTGATGGAATAGGTGACTAAAGTAGAGTGACGTACCGTGGGTATGTTCCGCGGCATATTTACGAAACGCCACTCCACTTAAGAAGCCTTAGGATGTACATTTCTTTGTTCAGTATCATATTCATTCCTGACCTAGCCTCATCGGTACCAGTTATGGTTTTGCTACCACGATTACGGGCAGGGAGAGCTACGGCTAAGAGTTGCGATCAGCACGAGCTCGTCACGAACGAGGACTGACCATGGCATGATTGCGGCGACACACAATTGCAGAGATGTGTCTTTTTATGATGTTTTCGCGCCACGAGCATTGGATGGGTCGCTGTTTGAGATTACTCGGACGTGCAGATTAGCACCAGAGGATTGAGCCACTGACAAAGGCCAGCCAGACTTTGATGACCGTTGAAGTATTACTTATTCATGATGATCGAGGCACTGTTCAGCGTGCATGCGAGTGGGCCAGTTGTTGCTGTGAACGACGAGATATCGCCCAGATGTTGGAGCTATTGCAGTACGATATTGTACTAAGAGATGATAGAAGGTCGCTAGTCACCAAGGATGAATGACTAGGACATGTGGATCGTTCGCTACCTCGATGCGAGGTCATCAAATAGATTGATTCCAGCTGAGACGACTTCACGCGGAGATGTTGACAGTCGACAGAGATGATGAATGTCAGTAACCTATCATTCCAAGTTTAAAGTATTCGGAAAGACATGCAGGCAATTCTATGGTCCCTCTAGAAGAATGAAACCCTAACTCGACTTAATGACCGTGTGAAAGCCTTTGAACCTTAGGGTTTGCGGCAATTCTGCGGCGCCATTAGTGAGGCTTGGGTTTGCCCTTCTACGGCTGGACCACCGATGCTGTGGTATGTGCTCGATACTATTATACTGTACCCAAGATGTTGAACTCTTGGGGGATTATGAGGTTTCGACGATTCGATCGAATGGCTCGACTTTATTCGGATGCTATGTGGTGAGATGCACTTCTCGGGAGACTCCAGATACGAGGATAGCCGTTGGAGCTCAGTCCATGCAGCAACGACGAGACGAGTCCGAAGCAGTCGACATTAGAGAAAAGTGGAGTAAGAGGTTCGTACAAGATCTGGATATGATGACGTTCCACTCTGCCGACATCAGAGATGCGATGCGTATGCCGAGACATAGTACTGGATATACCTTCCAAAAGGAGTCGCGTTGAGTATGCAGCCATTCCGGAGTAAGAAGCAGAAATAGTAAAGGACGATGACTTTTGGACAGTTGGTATAGATGAGACTTGGAAGAAACCTTGAGCAGGATTCCTTCCAGGATACTGCTGCAATGATCTTGCACCCAGGATCAGATGTGTCACGTGCATTCAGAGAGCCAGAGGCCGACGCCAGTGACATGCTGCGTTACGAGTGGTTGTGATGATTGACCGAGAGATGACCAGAAAAGTGCCAAAACGGAATCGTACCCGTTAGCACATCTGACAGGGCCGATGAGCCGATGGATCGTAAGATTGGTAATCCACAGAGAAGACTTGGACCCAGAAGTGGCCATGTTATGCACACCAGCAGGCCAGAGTTCAGGATCGTCGACGAGATATGCTATGAGCGATCACGACAGTTGGCCAGAGATTCTTGGAGGTTGTGCTTGAGCGGAACTATTCCGCCATACTTGATTTCGATGTTTTGGGCGATCTACTCGCATGATTGATTTTGATGATTGGGTTTCATGATGTTGTTTTCATGCACCATGGTTGCACCTATTGGGTATTTACGATTTTCGCACAGTTGTTGCACTTGATATCGTTTTCCTGCCTTGGTTTCACATGTTTGTGGTTTTATGGGGTTTAGACATTTGAGTTGATTTTGTAGGTATGCACGCATATGATTTGATTTTTGCACTCTGTATAGTTTACATATGCTTGCAGTGCAATGACATGTATTTTGTGCACTTGGATGCACTGGACTTCGATTTCGAGGGTGATGCTCGATATTTGTTTTGTGCACTTTATGCACCTGATTGGATTTTGCGCGTGTTCGGCACTTGATATTGGATTTCATGAATTCATGCATGATGGATGCACCTGATTTGGATTTTCGTTCATGTTGGGCGCATGTTATGTGGTACGATTTTGGTGCACACCAGATGCACTAAATCGAGATTCTTCGTGCATGTCTGATGCACCTGTTTTTGCTGTCAGGCACACACGTTTCCCTTAACAGATGCTTCATGCACACCCGTTGTACCTTGATGTTGTTTCTGTGCGCATATATGGCACATCCATGGATTTTGATTTCCGTGCGCACCAGACGCACGTAGTATTCATATGCACATTTTGGGATTGATTTCTTATGGAGCAGTACGTTTTTGTGAGGTTTCATCAGTGTTTTCGTACTGAGCGGGACTAGTCAGATGACAGTACCTGAGTGTGTTTTGGATGCATTGGTAGATTTCAAGGGATTTCCAAAAGCGAGCTATAGTCTCATTATTTACATACGTGTCCGATATGACACGAAACATGTAAAATTGGAAACCCTTCTAAATTGTTTTCAAACGGCGGATCGTGCATACTAAACAAAAGATATATACGTATATGGCTATTTTCTTATAGAGACGTCCTCCACTGTGTAGTATTATGCTCATTGTACATCGACTTTAAAGAATTTTGGCATGCATTTCCTTCATATATTTACATATATAGTTCTGATTTCAAGCATATCGGTTTTGCCTTGGATTTGGCATTCGTGTTTTCACCTTGAATACGATGATTGCGAGATGCTTGACGGAGTTTTGATTTCGAGTTATCTACTCGTTACTCATGCGCATGTATGGCGCTATGATGCCTTTTATGTATTGATGATTTCGGAGCCCTGTTGATTGGGACACTTTATTGAAATGTTTTAGAATTTGGGGGTTTTAAATTTAAATTCGGGGACCGAATTTCTTTAAGGGGGGAAGATTATAACATTTCAAAGAAATAAAATATTATTTTTGGGAATTTTCATAATTTAATATTAATTTTTAATGAATATTTTAATAGTTCGGTATAATTAAATACCGATAAATGGGGAAAATTCCGGAGAAAATTTTGGAAATTCTAAAATAGGGTATTTTGTGGAAATATGTCATTTTTAGGTTTTTATGGTTATGTTATGATATTTTAGTGTTAAGCGCGATCAAAAAATCGCTAATTGGATTTTTGGCTTTTTGTGCAAAATTGTGCACATAACATTTTCCACACTTGTCACACTTGTTTCATGTTTTGGATTCATGGTAGCTTAGGGTTGAACCATGCTTAGATGACCATGGTGGTCTAACCCATTTGGTCAGGTTAATGAGCTTAATTAAGGGTGTGGCTTTGTTTAAAATTGGTTAAGATTAGGGTTGACATGTGTAGGAGAGAGGGAGAGCCATGATGGTTGTGCATTTATTAAGAGAGAGAGAGAGGTGGCTAGGATGTGCCATGATCCATCTCATTCTTCAATACCCTTTGTGCTCTTTCACACCCCCTTTCACTCATATAACTCCCTCTCATCACTCACATCCTACCCTCACATCTCCCACTCTCACACTCCACCATACAACAACACTTCACCCTACATCAGCCACAAAACAACCGCCCCCACAACAAAACCACAGCCACAACCGCTGTTGCAACAGCAAACGAAAAACAAAAAGAATTTGCAAGCAGCAGCAGCTACAGAACCAGGTTCAGCAACAGCTGCCACAGCAGCAAGAACAGCCTCCACACCATCATATACCCCAACAATATCAGCCACAACACTACACAAAACAACAATAGCCACTGCTGCTGCTACAGCAACACCAACATCACAAAAATAAAACAACAGCAGCAGCTTCAGCCTAGAAAACAACATCAGCATCAGTAACTGCAGCAACACAGCAGCTCCACAGCAGCAACAGCCCTTCCTCCTTCCTTCATCCTCTCTTCTCCTACATCCTAGGATTTCCTTGAGGTATAATCTTGCAACCCAACTCCTATATTGCCAAGTTCTGGTTATATAGCTGAAATTTAGTGTTATTATGTGGGTTAGTACTAGTTTTAGGTAAATTGAGTGAGATTTGGCCAAGAGATGTTTTTGAATATTAGAGTAGCCTTATTAGGGGTATTTGAGACCAGTTTAACCAAGATTACCCCAGATTCCCAGTTAGTTACCTGAAAGTTTCGACTTTGCGTATTTTATCAATTTTGTCGACTTTGTGGCCTTTCTGGAAACTGCTATCAACCCGGACCTCCTAAAATAATATTGACTTGGCAGTAGGCTGTGCAGGCACCCTGGAACCACCACCCAAAGCCCTAGCCCCCAACTCCCATTTCAGGCCGCATATAATATCCTTCTGGCCGCAATTTGCGTCCAGAGTAGTAGGGATCTACCTCGTTTTTTGTGCACAGCTCTTTTACCTGTAAACTTGACCCCTGGAATGTCCAATTTTGTCTGATTCCAAACAGGGTAAAATCTAGGTTGATTTTCTTGAGTTGGCGCATGATTTACGACTTGTTTTCGTATGGATTTTGGTATTCGATGATTCGTTTCTGTCGGGTAGCGTTTGAACGCCAACGGCAGAGGGATATTGGCTGTGTTTGCACGCGAGGCTATAGGTTTTTACTTATAGACGTAGCGTGTACCATTTTGGTTTCCGACATGGTTTTCATGTGTTTTAGCGTGTGATATCCTTGTAGGTACCCCACGTGGCGTCGAAGCGTTGGAGATGCAAATGTCGACATCGGCACCGGCACGCATAAAACAAGGTGAGTAGATTTATATCTACGGGGAGAAGTCGGGTGGATGGCGTATACCACCGCCGCGGTCTGTGGTGATGTATACGGATGCGTATACACACTTACAAACACTATATGTTATTTGTGATTCATGATGATATTTAAGATGGACATTGGTGTGTTGGATTGGTGAAAGGTTACGAAACCATATAGTAGTGGGTGCACTACACATACACACACACACATACATACTTGCATACATCCTTATTTTATATGTGGTTATGGGATTTTATATAGTTATGTGTTCACATGGTTATGGGACCACGTGTTCGCATACGGACTTGAGGATGATACTTGGGATTGAGATGAGTCGATGATATTTGATCGGAGATTATGATATCGGTGATATGGTAAAATTCATATTTGAGATACGTCTTGATGCTTTAGCGGATTTTGGGATGACGATGCCATGTGCATAGTGATATAAATTTAAAATGATCGACATGTGATTATGTTACGAGATATGATATGATATGACAAGATAATTATGATAGACCGCATTCGGCGATGTTTACTCCTTGTGATGATATGTGATGATGATATCGATTTATACGAGGCTGTTGATCAGTAATCAGATCATAATTATAGTGATGATATTAGCTTTATACTAGACGTAGGTCAGTACCCGGGTTATGATCTTTGATAAAGATAATACCCGATGAGTGATATGACGAATGTGATATTGACCCGTACCCAGATTTGGGGATCCCGTACGACGGATTTACGTACGAGCTATAATTTGAAGTTGATCCGCACTCTTAATTTGGGAATAACTGATTATAGAGATATGGTATCGGATGTGATATTATCGAGGCGGGATCACCGACTATAAATGTATATATATGTATCGACTCAGAGGTTAGGCGGTTTCCCTTACCTGTAGTTAGCCTATTAGATCAGCCCTATAGGCGGTGTAGCTGTATGACTCTTATGACATTAGATACAGTCTAGCTACCATTGTGTTTAGTATTCAGCTTCCGCACATTATTATTGTTGCTCTGCATCGCATACTGTTGTGATTCATATTCCATTATTGATATCATGCTGTTAGGACACCAGCACCATTACCGATGACGCGTATGTACCACGTACACTTATTTGCCGGCTCATACACATCTTCATCGGTAATTGCCATGTCATGTATACTTAGAGAATATTATTGCTTGATTTAGCTTTTTAGCTAGTAGTGACATGATATTAGTGTACTTGCCTTATATGCCAGCTTGATATTGTAGTTATTACTTGTCACTTCATGCACACTGTTATTCATTATATGCTGCATTCATTGATTCTCATGCTTACATTCATGATTTTACATGCTATTGATGATTCGGATCTCCATGATATTTTCTGGATTTGGGGGAAAAACCGCAAAACTTATATAAACTGCTTTCTCTCTTTTTAAATAAAAATGCGGTTTTCCCATGATGTATGAGTCGTCCACCATGAGTTAGCTGATGGATTTCGAGACCCGATTCGAGGAGGCGGATGAACCGTTTCGGGTACATGGTGGGCCCGGTACGGTACCCCGGGGCAAGAAGATCGCAGGAGATAGCATTAAGCCTGTGCAGAGGATCATGACCGACCGGTGATATTACCCGACGCGTCGGATATCCGGAGGATACCGTCGTGGTCATGAGATAGATGGTAGGGGCTGGTCTGGACTGACGGCGCCCTAGATATTGTGATTGAGACATTGAGATTCTGAGATATTGAGGTACAGAGATTATGACACAGAGATATCGAAATATTGGGATTTATGTTTTGTGCCGATGCTAGGCACTGTTTATGCTGATTTCATTTATGATACCTCATTTTAAAAACACAGAAATCTCATAAATTTATGAAAGCAGTTTTCTTCTGTACATGCATTCGGCTTCATGCATTCATACACCATCCATATGATACATTGCCACCTGATGCACTGACACGGGCACATGGGATTATACTTGGGTTAGATATTTACCCTAGCCATTGTTATAGGTTGCTGGTTATATATTTGAGGATTATATATTATGATCGTATGACCTAGGACTGCGTCATACATGCGATTTTCTGTTCGTAGATCTTTTTCTACTCATGAGTTGGCAACTCACCCCCGTTGTGCCCCAGTTTCTTGCAGGTTTGCCGTACAGGTTTCATTACGGCTTTGCGGGCATTGTTCCTTTCGGGTGACTTGCTAGTAGGTGGGTTTATTATATCGTACCCATCATTATACATTGTATATTATAATTCAGTTGTTTCTAGAAGTTCCATCAACCAAACATTTACTTATTTGAGATAAAGACCATTGATGTTTATTCTTTCGACCTTAGAGTCGCACGTTATATTTCTCTGGGTTTCATGCTGTCGAGTTTCCTTTTCTGTTGTGATCCTCGCCTTTAGGCGTTGTATATTATGTTGCAAACTAGTTGATTTAAAAATGGTTTTCCTTCACTCCACTACTTTTCTTGGTTCGGATTTCTGGGTTCGGCTTACTTAGAGTACGTACGCCTCGAGACGTTTGTAGCTTAAGTGCCGGTCATGTTCCGTACTTTCGGGTCGTGACAGTACTTCAACTACATGAAACAATGCATAACAACAATAATCCTAAGTGTGTACGATGATACAATAAAATCTCATGCAAAATTATCAGCATGGAAAAACACCAGTGTCCCTCACTGACACATCAAATCCCAAATCCTCAGGCACCGCATCCATAGATCGGCCCTCACATCCTGTAAGTCACGTGAAACCTGAGTGTCAAACATCGACACCCGAAACATCATGAAAACATATCCCTATGTGTATATATATATGTATATAAGTATGAGGATATAAACCCCGTATGTCCACCGACGATACGTAAAAATCATGAAATCCTGAGTGTCTAACACCGACACTCGAAACATCATGAAACCTGTGTGTATCATCGACACGTAAATCCTTATAACTCAGGCGCTGTCACCACGACTGGCCCTGACGATATGTCATACATCACTCCAGTCAGTATCCCCACGATAACCGCCGAGTCCAAATACAGTCACCGGTAGGTACTTGCCCACCTTCCAGGCTCATCGTCTGTACCACGAACATCTTGCCGAGGGGAACTGTACCGGGCCCCACCATGTACCCGCACACGACCCACTCACTTCTCGCATCGGGTATATATCACAAATCTCAGAACCGAGAAATCTCATGGTGGACGCTTCAAATATCATATCAAGAGAAACCGGGTTTTCAAACAATATATAGTTTCTTGAAAATACCCCCACAGTTCTCAAATCCATAAATCATATGAAATCCATATCTCAATACGAAAAATCCATATAAAACTGATATATGCAACATAAAACATCAATATGAGCATATAAAGGGAAAGCCGCTCATTTAAATGAATTCATCTTTGAAATATATCTTGCGGTTCCCAAAATCTTGCGAAAACAATGCAGCATCATATGAGGTGTACATGTAAGTTTAGCAAGGTTTAAGTATCTACATGTAAGCAAGTATGTATGATGCATTTCATAAGCGTAATGATCAACAACTCAATATCATATATCAAAACAATACTACTTGGGGTATATACAACTATAGCGAAAATATGCGGGTGTACAGGTCAATATGTGTGCATGATATGTTAGTGTATATGCCCTAGAGGCCATTACTGTATCATACTAGTTTGTATATTACTTAATGGAAGCTTGGGATATTCACCTTGTATAGACAATCTTGCTCAATATAGTAGTATGCTACTTGGTTTGTTTCTACTTTAATGTGTCATGTGTTTATTTTAGTATATCACCTTTACACATTAGTGGAGCCTTTAGGATCTTTGCTTGATTACCAGCGTTGTGATGGCAGTCACACTAGTGGGGGCTGGGTAATCTATAAGCACATCCTTATGCAGGTCCCTAGTCGCAGGACTATCGAGACAGGGCATCGATACTCCGGAGTAGACTAGCGTATGCACTTCTCATCCCAGTGTGGGAGACGGTCTGTCCCACAGCCGTCAGTACATCGTACTTGAGATAGTATTCGGGTGCTCGTTGGGTTATGAGTACACTGGACAGGACTCGTCGGGAACTGTTGGTTGGTACTATACCTATCGTCAGTTATCAGTTCCCAGGTGACATGAGTATAGCTTAGTTTGTTGACTTGACACTGTCACTTCGCCTCAAGTGTGTTCCCACTGTACTTAGATTACTACCCTACCACGGCTCAAAGGAGTCGTGCAAACAGGTAGTAGTTGGGTGCAGTCCCGAAGCAGTTGGAGGCAGTGACGGTTAGACAGGATTCGTCTCTCCCGGTATTGGGGGTTGACATCGCGCTGTGTCTAGGAGAGCCATTACATGAGTAGTCCCTGGCCAGGGCAAGCGAGATATACTGGTAGGTTTCCAGTGCTATCTCAGGGTGTTCTGGGCTACACTCCGTCATGACTTGTACCGCTATTAGGGGACTGACGTTTACCGCCACCTAGGCCCGCCATGCGATGTATCAGACGAACTGACCGGACTGTATAGAGATTGTCACATTCAGGCTCAGTAGGAGTTCAGATGGGTTTCACCTCGTCAGTCTTCTTGTCGGCATCTACCGGGGGACCGTTACGCACAGCTAGTGCCGCTTGCGGTCTGTGGTTAAACCCACTACCAGCGTAGTGTCGAGTCTTTAGAGTCCCATACAGAAAGCTATTTGCCTTTAGGAAAAAGAGTAGAGGTCGCATGGTTTTGCGACAGGTCGCATGGTTTTGCGACAGGGTTCGGTCACATCCGTGCACTTCTGCACGTTTGGTGTCCGGACAGTCAACACTAGCGGGCTTTGGTTTAAGCCAGATCCTAGTGTACATTTTGGGATTGGTTTTATCCCGTTTGCATTTTGGGTTCCTCGGAACGTGGATGCGGGTCTGTATGCACTGTTGATAGAGAGACAGAGGCAGAGGATTCTCATTGGGGTTGTTGACTGTTGACTATTGACTTTTTGCTAAACCCTAATGAGAATAAGAAATATAATTAACAATAATATTAATTAAGTGTTGTAGTGACATGATTGTTGAGGGGTTGACTTTGTTGACTTGTTGACTTTGTTGACCGGTTGACTAGGTTGGACTAGTTGACCATCATCATAACAATGGCTATCATTTCATGGCAAAGACTTTTGCTTGCTTGTTTATTTATGCAAAATGAGTGCATGAAATGATATAGCCATTTTGACTTAAACCATCACACAATACTTGATTACTATTTTTGTTATGATGGTTTTGGATTATGAGAGCTTGGATGGCAAAAGAGTTACTCATTTCTCTCATTTTTTTTCTCTCTCTTGCTTGAGCTCTCCCTATTGCTCTTCCTCTTGCTTTCTCTCTAGCTCAAGGCAACACCCTCTCATGAGTTGAGAAACATTGCCTTAGAGATAAAAGAAAACCCAAATCACTTCTCTACTCATCCTAGTTCACAAGGTTTGGCAAACCAAGTGTTCTAGTTTCTTCAAGTTCGAAGAAGAAGCTAAAGGTAGAAGCTTTCAGGTGGATCTATCTTCGGCGCAAGGAGACGACGAGGTGAGGCCGATCCGTACACCGGAAAGAGTTGAAGACGAAGGAGTTCAAGAAAGGTATAGCCCCCTAACCTAGTAGGTAAAACTCTAGTTAGGTTGTTAGGTAGTTGTTTAACAAAGATCCGTATTTTGAGTCCATGTTACCACCTCTTGAAAAATCGTTTTTCATCATTTCCGCAAGCCTGCAAGTACCGGGAGAGGTAACGTGGACTTACAGTGGTATCAGAGCCTAGTTAAACACTATCTAACATGTTAGCAAAGTAAGTAGAAGTTCGATCGAAGAAAAAGTCGCGAAACGAACCCGTAAAATCAAGTTTCTGCCGAATTTTTTTTTCTGTCCAAAAATGATAAATCTTATCTTAAAAATCGGCTCAGGCTTTTGTTTAAACACCCAAGAAATTTGGTCCATCGAATCGGTCAAAGCGCCGCGGAAACGCGGCGGGAGCATACTCCCGCCGCGGTTCCGCGGCCGAGTTCACTCGGTCGAGGAAAAGGTTTCTTGCAGAGTGTTTCTGGGGCTGTTTTGGGATTTTTGGGATATGTTTTTTCTGCCCAGATTTTACAGAAAGCAAAATTAGTTTTTGGGGCTTGAAAATCCGTATTTTGATCGAACTTCTGAAGAATTAAGCTGACGGGTATATATCTGTGATGTGTTATATGTATTGAACGTTCGCTAATCGCTATACGTCGATTAGTAGGGGTTATACATATCTGTGATCTGTAATGTTGATGGTATGTGTATATGAATTCATTGGATTGTCGCGGATGAATAGCCGGGGGGTTGTGAGATGATAGTTTTCTTTTATCTTTCAATTCATGTAATATGTAAATTGATGTAATATTATTTTTGGCCGCACAACTGGGTCGGGGTTGTAGCCGTCATTGTATAATTTCTTTTTACTGTTTTAGCTCCTAGGATAGACCCAAGGTGGGGTGCACAAACTACCGGGTATCTCGAAGTGCCAAGTAGCCTACTCACGTCGTCGAGGGAGGTTGCTCCGCTTCGGATATTTGGCGGGTAGTTTGCCGCACCCGTAGGGGTTTAGGGTGGGGTATTGGGTATTCATCGCGACCGTGTAATCCGCTTTTCGTTACAGGCTCGTACGAATTGCGTATTCCTAGTATATCCAATGTATTCATCTGTGATCTGAAATGGCTATCATTGCAATATATCTATGTACGATATTATTTAGGCGTTGCTTATGTTTTGCATCCGCGCTAGTCCAGTCCCCGCGCTGTCGTTAGTTAAGTAACCTAACGGGTAATGACGGGGCCCCGTGGCGAATGCGGATGGCATAAGCGTACGTCATATTTTGGTTGTTTTCAGAAATGGTAGGATTAAATGATGGGACACATTGGAATTAATGCAAGAAAAATAAACCAAGTAAAAGTCGTTGGAACACTTTAAAAAACCACTCGGTTTCTTTTCAAAAATAACTTTTAAACGCGGAGCTTAAGCCACTCCTTTTAAAAGCTATCTCGTTCCTTCGATTATATCAAGTTCACTACGTTCACGGTTTCACCAAAACCATTCGTAGCCCTCCGTCGTTTCACATGAATAGTCAATAGTATTCAAGCTATGTTGGCCAAAGTCAAGGCATAGTGATTGGTAGCTATTGGGTATTCATGTGCAGCATAGATAGATGTGTTGGTTTGGGGCAGTCGTTCTACCATTTTGGCCAAAGTCAAGGGTATGTGCGGGTGGGCTCAAATTAACCTGGAGAATGACGGGTAGAACTTGACATGTGACTTATGATATTTTGGCCAAAGTCAAGGTCATAAGAGCATGGGGCAAAAATCCACATCGGGAGTTTCAAAAGAACTGAAACTTGCTAGCGCTGCATACCATTTGGAGTATGATGATTCTGGTAGGATTCCTTCAGTTTTGTCACGCGATGATATTTAGGTCCCGATCCTACTGTGAGTATATGCTACTCCTCGGGAAATTTCTCACTTAACGATCAATGCTATAAACCAAGTAGGTGTCTAGAAAGGTGTTAGCGGGGCTACGCCCCCAGGGAAAAGAGGTTATTTAATTAAGGAACTTCGCGAAAGCGTTGGAAAACCTCCCTCGAAGTACTGACACCAGCCAGGCCGAACGGTTAAGCAAGTATTGTACGGTGAGATTGATCCTGACTAATTCTTCCTTTTTGGTTTGAGGAGGGATTCGAGAGACAGTGGGAGCCATCCTGTTTAGACAAATTAAAAACCACTCTAAACTTGCAAGAGCATCATGCTAAAGTGTTTCTTCTCTCTCTCTCCTAATTGCAGCGACCAAACATCATGACCAGACTTAAGTTACTACTAGATAAAAATATACTGACAGGGCCAAACTAAAAGATTGGCTCAGGAATGTCAAAATGGCAATCACTTATGACAAGTTGGGGTATCTCCTTACCACCAAAGCTCCCCCTGTCCCAGGTCCCAAAACCAGCGTCGCGGACAGGGAAATCCATAAGACCTGGGAAATCGATTGCGCGAAGGCCAAGTGACTCGTGCTTGCCTCTATGGACAATGAACATCAGAGGAGGCACGAGAATATGGACCTCGAATCCATATTTCTCCATACAAAAGAAATGTATGGAGAGCAATCTCGTATCGCAAGATACGAAGTGTCGAAAAAACTGTTTTCGGCAAGGTTGGCCGTCGGATCATCGGTAGCAGAACACGTGCTTAAGATGATTGGCTTCATAGAGGAGCTCGCGGACCTTGGGACCATGTTGGAGAATGAGCTCTATACGGACTTGATTCTTCAGTCCCTTCATTCCACTTACGCCCAGTTTATCCTGAACTTCAACTTGCAAGAAAAAGAAGTTGAACTTTCAGAACTCCTCAACATGCTGAGGAGTGCAGAGGGCACCCTACAGAAAGGTAGGGAAACATCCACTTTGTTTGTAGGAGGATCTTCCTCTTCTAGGTCCAAGGCGAAAGCCAAGGGAAAGAAGAAGAAAGCCCCCGCCAATCCAAGGGGCGGTGTTAGTAAAGTGGATACGAAGGGAAAGGCAAAAGCAACAAAGATAGCGGGGAAACTTGTGGGGAAGGAAGAGTGCTTTTACTGTCACAAGAGTGGGCACTGGAAGAAAGATTGCAGGGCTTGGAAAGCCAGAACACAGGATCTGAAGCAAGTTGCGGCTTCGGCTTCAGGTGTGTATGTTATTGAAAACTGTCTATCAATAAACTCTACTTCCTGGGTATTGGATACCGGATCAGGATCTCATATCTGTAATTCTTTGCAGGCTTTGAGAAACCATAGGTTTTTGAAGGCAGGTGACATGACCCTCATGAAAGGTTCCTAGGCACGCTAGTGAGGTCTCACAAGGCATCAACCATGCCAATTTCAAAAATTAGAGGTGCCGAGAAACCCTAATACGGATCGTTGGCTAGAATTTTAGGCGACAAAGCAACTAGTTAACTACTTTAACAAAGAGTACGGAAATACTAGATCCGGTCCTCCACCTCCACGGCTCCGTGATGAAGTCTCCTTGCTGTCCAAATCAGATCTTGGGCTCTAGCGTCTGCTTCATCGGAGAAAAAGCGGGCTAGGTCATCGACGACGATGCCGAAGATGATCTACGTCGAGGCATCACTAGATCAAGCTCCACCTTCACTAAGCCATGAAAACTTATGAAGGAAACACCCTATACAACTTGGCAAGAGGTAGAGGATGAAGAAATAGGAAGTGGGTTCACTTTAGAATTGGATTTCTCACTCATTTTCACATTCCACCATTGATGAAGTGAAGCTTTCTTCAATGTTGAAGATGATGAAGAAGAAGAAAAGAATATCATAAGTATATTGAAAAAGGATAAATAATATGAATACTTATCATATCCTAACCCTAGTTAAGTGTAGAGAATAGACCATGGTTTGTTTAAATGGTTAGGGTTAAGCATGAAGATAAAATGGTTACAAAGTCAAACCTTCATGAAGATTCAACTACAAACAAAGAAAGCCATCATTTTCTCTTCATCATTTTCTTTTGCTAAAATAAACAAAATGGATAAATAAATGAACAAATGAATAAGTAAATGAAGCAAAAGAAACCCTAACCATTGACCAACCATGGTTTAAACTATACACCAAACTATCATGTATCATCAAACATGATACAATCAAATGCACAAAAGTATATCATATATACAATGTGCACATCAAGTGAGAAAATCCTTTTTAAGTGAACCTATATTAGTTAATGAAAAGTGATATATCAAATATATAATTATACATTAAATCATTAAATCAACACTTGATTTAACGACCCGGTCATATCGCATATAACCGACTAATATCAATAGTAACAACTTATCGAATCAACACTTGATCCGATAACCCGGCTATAACGCATATAACCGATCAATGTTACAAATCGCGAGAATGGAATACGGTATCATATACACGCATTATTCTCGGTCCCGCACATATCTCATATGCGCTCCTATTTCGTTTCGCTTGAGCCAGGAAACCTCTGTGTAGGACTCTAAAGACTCGTCAATACGCCGGCAGCAGGTGATGATCATATCAAACACCCACAAGCCGCAAGCGGTCTGCTAAATGTAACGGCCACCCTGGTATTGAGCGATGAGAAGATCGACGAGCAAGCCCGCTCACACTCCTGTGAATCCAACCAGTAACACTTACCGTACAGTCCGGTCTGATCGTCTGATATGTCGCATATCTCGCCTAGGGGTGGTAAACGTCAGACCCCAATAGCTCGATAAGTCGTGTCGATATGAGGTCTATAACAATTCGAGAAACTACTGGTAACACTTACCAGTAAATCTCAGCAACCCTGGCCAGGGATTTCCGGTTATAGCCAATCGAACACAGTGCAACATCAACTCCCTATACCGGGAGAGACGAATCCCCTCCTATCGCTCATTGCCTCCATGTGACTCGGGACTGTACCCAAAAACCACCGTTTTGCACGCCCTCTTGGACATCGTAAGATGGAAATCAAAGCACAGTGGGAACCACACAAGACTCTATGACGATCTCGGGTCAACAGACTACTCTGTACCAGTGTCACCAGAGAACTGCCATCTGACGTAAGGTATAATACCATCTGGGAGTTCTCGGCGAGTCCGTCCAGTGTACCCAGTCTCTACTGAGCACCCGTATATCATCTCTGATGTCAAACACCGATGGATATGGGATCATCCATCGCCCATCTGTATGGGTCGAGAAGGTATACGCTAGTCTACTCTGGTATATCGATGCCCCGTCTCGATACACCCACGACTAGGGACCTTGAAGGATGTACTTATGGACTACCATGTCCCCACTAGTATGATCCGCATCATAGTCCAGTGTCACGACCCGCAGGGTACGGAACGTGACTGGCACTTAAGTTTACGAAACGTCTAAAGACGTCCGTAAAATAAGTAAGCCAAGGCCCAGAAAACAAAACCAATTAAGCAAAAGAGTGAAGAAAACCCAATCAATTGAAAGCGAGTTATCAAATAAGTCATGTACAACCCTTTTTAAAAACGATACCAATTTTTCCGAAAATTTCGGCAGAGTCTCCTTTGTAAATACTGGCCCCCAAAATGGGTACAACAAAAATATACATGAATCCAAAAAAATAGGGCATCCCCAAGCGGGAGCTAGCTCTTCGCCACAAGGCGGTCACAAATCCCACGCAATGTAAATTACAGCAAGCATAATAATCATAATAAAGCATAAGAAAACATCATGTCGACTCAAGTGAGCTCGACCCCAAAATACAGCATAAAATCCACAAACCTCACAGTCTCATCTCTAGGTCAATATACAATAAAACTGGTAGAAACAGTAGATGGAGTACACTAGATACAAAGAATATACAAGGTGGTACAAAAATGATAACATAACCCACCTATGAGCAAATCTCGAGCTCAAGCAAAAGAGGCAAAAGAACAAGTGCGCCCGCCGCTACTGAACTGACGGAGCGGACCTGCAAAAGACTGTGGCACAACGGGGGTGAGTTGCCAACTCGTGAGTAATAAATAACATCTACAAAGGCTATCGTACGCATGCACACAAGCATCCTAGCATCTATAATACAGGTATGACTGGATGCACTAGCAGGTGTGTATATAACATCAGTGTACTGGTGTGTATATAACATCAGTGTACTAATATGTATGCAACATGAATATCTGAGGTCTCAATAGGTATATATAAGAAATATTTTATCTCTTTTTGTTTTTGAAACTCTTTTAGAATGTCAGCATAATGTCAATGAATCGACGAAAATCGGTGTCCAGCAACGACACCCAAAAGCTGTCTCAAATCTCAGAAATGTATCTCTGGCCTCAGCCGTCCGGCTGACCCATCTCAAATATCAATATCTCATCATCTAGCGGCCACGGTCGGTATCCTCTGGATATCCGCCGTCCCAAACAGTCACCGGTAGGTAATCCGTCCCCTGCCAGGCTCAACGTCATCACCACATTCCTCTTGCCCCAGGTACCTTACCGGGCCCACCATGTACCCGTGCCGGTTCCTCCACTCCTCGACACGGATTTCCAAATCCACAGCAAACTCATGGTGGACGACACTTACATCACTAGAAAACCGCAATTTTTACATATTTTAAAATATAATAAGTTTAGAAATTTTGCGGTTTTCCCCCGAAATCCAGCAATATCATAAAATCTCAAGAAATCCTCATAAGTGCATATATCAATGATAATGAATGCGTATGATATCAATAATCAAGTTGCGATGTGTGATCAATGGATTAAGCATGAACAATTAATATGATGAAGTACATGCACATGAATAGCAATACTACGGTTTCATTTTTTAAGGAATTAAAGGCAATAGCACAAGTTTAAATTTAAAGGTTATCTAGTGTGGTGGCATGGCAATTACCAGGGTGTGTGTGTAAGCATGAATAGTGCTCGTGCTGCATATAAAAACCCTGGTAATGGTGCAGGTGTCCTATGAAATGGTTTCGTATAGGTATGTCAATATAATGCATGGATGCAGCAAAAAGTCAATTAAGTATTTCACCCCTAATTATTAACATTACTAAGGATCTTGTAAGTTACTAAAACTATCGGGCGGCTTGCGCCATCCAACGATAGTCCCCCGTAGATGTTACATCTACTCACCGGGATCCCTGGCTAGCTGTGTCCAATCACCGCCTTTCCCTTTCGCGCCGCGTCTGACGTCTCCTCGACCGAACCTGGAATTTACATCAATACCAAATATAAGGTTACATATCAAGAACGACGCAAAACCCCAACGAAACTACTAAAGTTCGCTAGCTAGGTACAACGTGCACAAAGTGCGCGGAACACACGCGAAAATCGCAAAAACTGCCAAAAAACGCCGATTTGGGTCGCCCGGCGAAACTAAAACCCGACTACCCAAAAATCCGCACTCACGCATCCTAAAAGTCGTAGGACAAGCCATTACAATCATCAAGATATCAAAAATAATTCATCACATAATTTTTATACAAAACTAGTAAGCATTTGCATTCCAAAATCGGTGCAAAAATCGCCGATTTGCGACAAAACGACTACAATCTAGCATAATTACCCAAGCACACTACAAGCAATCTACAAACACTAATTACAACACAATAGCAATGATTCCAATCCTATTTTCCATAAACAACCATTTCTTGAATTATAACCTAGCAAATTCCAAATCAATTTCCACACTTGAAAACTTAAATTAACACAACAAAAGCCCACATAAGAAAATTAATCACTTAGATTAGGTTAGCAAAATACTAGATAGCAAAGTAAATTAATTAACCTAATAATGGATTTCTAAACCCAATCAACTCATTAACATGTTTCACAATCCAATTCCATATAAAAACCCTCTCTTGAAAATCCTAAAACAACAATTTCACACTTCTAAATTTAACTAAATTAGCATAATTGAAAACTACATAAACAAGGTGATCATATAGATTAGTTCATTAACAACTAGATTAACTATAAAACAACTTAATTAATTATTATGGTTTCAAAACCCTAGTTAAAATTTTCAAGCAAAACCTAAGAAAACTAGATTAAAACTATACTAAATTAACACTACAACCATCTAACATAAGAAACTTAAACAAAAGAATTCAATTAGCAAGGGATTATACCTCACTAGAGATCTAGCAAGAATGGATTTTGCTCCAAATGATGGCCTCAAGCATCAAGATCCAAGCTAGGGAGGTGAATGAAAAGAAAGATGAAGGATGGTTTGAATTTGTAAGCTTGAAATTGAAATTTTGATGTGTTAAACTTGAAGAATTGTGAAGAAAATGAGAAGAAAAGAGATGAAGAGGGGGAGTGCAGGTTTCGGCCAGCAAGGGGAATGGGGGAGGGTGTGGGCAAGTGGGGAAAGTCATGGTCAAGTCCACAAAAGTCAAAGCACCATACTTCATTCATTATATTTAAAATAAAGCCATAAACTAACTAAATCAACTCAAGAAAGCAACCAAGGAAATGAGGTCAGAAATTTCTGGACTTGCACAAGGTGGGGCTGTCCTAGGGCTGAGGAAAAAGAGAGAGGGGTTTTACAAAAGAAATTTTATGCAAAAAGGCCCCCTACAACTCAAAAATTGCAAGTTTTAGCTCAAAATTCAATAAATTCGTCTCAAATCATAAAAATTTGTTAAAAATCAAAATAAATTACTAAAAATTTATGTTACCACTAGATTTTAATTATCATAATTTTAAAGATTAAAATTAGCCCGGAAAAATTTGTATTTATTGCTAATTTAATGTATTTTCTTACCGGCTTAAAATAATATTAAAAATTTGAAAAATAGGGAAAAAATTTTAAATGACCAAAATTTCATAATTAACTCATTAGCTACTAAAAACAAGTAATTACCTATCCATTTAAGGTATAATTAGCCCGAAACTGCAAAATAACAAGAAAGACGGTTTTCGGAAAAATACCGAATTTTCACCGAATTTCAGGAAAACACCAAAACGACTTTTCAAGACGCTACAATCTTCTCCCCTTAAAGAAATTCGGTCCCCGAATTTAAAAATATAGCTACGCGTACCTTCGAAGAGATGGGGATATTTCTTCCTCACCTCGCCCTCGGTCTCCCAGGTAACCTCCTCGCTGCTCGTGCTACGCCAAAGGACCTTGACGGTTGGTATAACCTTCGACCTCAACTTCTTCACCTGCCGATCCAGGATGGCCACCGGCTGCTCTGCAAAAGAAAGGTCGCGCTCTAGCTGGACTGTCGGGTGCTGAATCGCATGCGAAGGGTCGTGAAGGTACTTGCGGAGTATCGTAACATGGAAGACGGGGTGAACATCGGGAAAGCTGGGAGGAAGAGCCAAACGATATGCAACTGCGCCGACACGCTCAAGGATCTCGAAGGGACCTACGAATCTAGGGCTAAGCTTCCCCTTTCGCCCAAAACGCATCACGCCCTTCATCGGAGAGACTTTCAGAAAAACATGGTCGCCAACTGCGAACTCTAATCTGCGACGGTGCCTGTCTGCATAGGATTTCTGCCTGCTCTGAGCCGCTCTCATCCGGTCTCGGATCAGCCGGATCTTCGATGTCGTCTCCTCAACAAGCTGCGGCCCCAAAATGCTGCTCTCGCTGAGCTCTGTCCAACAAACGGGCGATCTGCATCTCCTCCCATACAATGCCTCGAAAGGTGCCATCTGAATAGTATCCTGGAAGCTGTTGTTGTAGGAGAACTCCACTAGAGGTAAATGACGATCCCAGCTACCACCAAAGTCTAAAACGCACGCTCTGAGCATGTCCTCGAGAGTCTGAATGGTCCGCTCTGACTGTCCGTAGGTCTGCGGATGAAACGCTGTGCTGAAGCTCAAACGAGTGCCCAAAGCCTCCTGAAGTCTCTGCCAAAGTCGGCTGGTGAACTGAGTGCCTCGATCTGACACGATACAAGTCGGTACGCCATGTAGTCGCACGATCTCGTCAATATAGAGCTGAGCATACTGAGCGAAGCTGAAAGTCGTCTTCACTGGAAGGAAGTGAGCCGCCTTCGTCAATCTATCCACGATCACCCAGATGGAGTCGTACCCTCGACTGGTCCTGGGTAGATCCATATCGTAAAATCCCCTGATCGTCAATCACGAACTCGGAAAATCGGCCCTGTCCCATCTGTGCCATGATCTCTGAGCAACGGTCGTCACTGCGCTGTGCCTCATATATACGGTCAAGCAACTGTGGGCGTGCACGAACATGCGCGAGCTGTCCCCCTGTCTGAGTGAACTCGAACTCAACTCGGCTGTCGCATAACATCTGCCAATCTGCTGACGACTGCCTCTGCACTGCGTGCAAAAAGGATAGATTACCCCCGGGCCTCCTACTCAATGCATCTGCCACCACATTTGCCTTGCCGGGGTGATATAAGATCTCGCAGTCGTAGTCTTTCACCAACTCCATCCAACGACGCTGTCTGAGGTTCAGGTCTCGCTGCTGAAATATGTACTTTAAGCTCTTGTGATCGGTGAATATCTGACACGACTCGCCGTAAAGGTAATGTCGCTAAATCTTCAGTGCAAAGACCACTGCAGCCATCTCCAAATCATGAGTGGGGTAGTTCTGTTCATGCTTCTTCAACTGCCGAGAAGCATAAGCGATCACCCGGCCATGCTGCATCAATACGCATCCTAATCGCACTCGCGAAGCATCACAGTAGACAACAAATCCGCCTGATCCCGAAGGTAAAGATAATACCGGCGCCGTAGTTAAACAAGTCCGTAGCTGCTGAAAACTGCGCTCGCACTCCTCTGTCCAAACGAAAGGAACTCCCTTCCGGGTCAAACCGGTCAACGGTGCAGCTATACGGGAGAAGTCCTGAACAAAACGCCTGTAGTAGCCCGCCAAGCCTAGAAAACTACGGATCTCAGTCACCGATGTAGGTCGAGGCCACTGCTGAACAGCCTCAATCTTCTTCGGGTCCACACAAATGCCGTCTCTCGTAACCACGTGACCCAAGAATCCGACGCTGTCCAGCCAGAAAGCACACTTGGAGAACTTCGCGAACAGCTGATGTTCCCTCAGAGTCTGTAACGTAATCCGCAAGTGCTGCTCGTGCTCCTCTCTGCTCCGGGAGTACACCAAGATATCGTCGATAAACACGATGATGAAAAGGTCAAGATACGGCCTGAATGTACGGTTCATCAAATCCATAAATGTTGCTGGGGCGTTGGTGAGTCCGAACGACATCACCAAAAACTCGTAGTGGCCGTAGCGCGTGCGGAAAGCTGTCCTCGGTATATCCTCCTGTCGAACTCGCAGCTGATGGTATCCTGATCGCAAGTCGATCCTCGAAAAATACCCCGCACCCTGAAGCTGGTCGAACAAATCATCAATGCGCGGCAACGGATATCTATTCCGAACGGTAACTTTGTTCAGCTGGCGGTAGTCGATACATAAGCGCAAACTTCCATCCTTCTTCTTGACAAACAGGACCGGAGCACCCCACGGAGAAACACTAGGTCGAATGAGCCCCTTATATAACAAATCCTGCAACTGATCCTTCAGCTCTCGAAGCTCTGCCGGGGCCATCCGATAAGGCGGTATAGAAATAGGCCCCGAACCGGGAATCAAATCAATGCAGAACTCAACATCGCGCTCAGGCGGTAGCCCAGGTAGCTCATCAGGGAAAACATCAGGGAACTCACAAACTACTGGGACCCGGTCCAACGGAACCTCTGCAGCTCGAGTATCACAAACAAACGCTAAGAATCCCTGGCATCCCTTCCGCAAGAGCTGACCAGCGCGAAGAGACGAAATTAAGCTGGGAAGGGCGACACTACGGTCACCCTGAATAACAAGGACTGGCTCTCCCGGAAAGCTAAATCTGACTGCCTTCTCACGGCATTCCACCGAAGCATAACAAGTGGCTAGCCAATCCATGCCCAGAAGCACATCAAAGTCCAACATATCGAGGAGTATCAAATCAACTAATGAATCCCTCTCCCCGATACGAACGGAACACAAACGAAATACAAACCGAGCGACAAACGACTCGCCTACCGGAGTAACAACAACAAGCGGCTGATCTAACGACGACGACTCACGGCCCAACATCGGTGCAAAGTGTGTAGATACGTACGAATGTGTGGAACCTGGGTCGAATAACACCCGTGCGTCGAAAGAACAAACTGGCAAGGTACCTGTCACAACGGCATTGGATGCCTGCGCATCCTGCGGTGTCAAAGCAAATACTCGGGCCTGTCCTCCACCGATAGCGGGCTGACCTCGACCTCGGCCTCTGCCTCCTCGTCCTCTTTGAACAGGACCGCCGCGTCTACGGCCTCTGGTTGCACCTAACTGGCGTGGAGCATCGCCTGGGGTAGGAAGTAGGGCTCTCTGAGGAGGGGGTGGTGATGGTGGTAGGGTCACATGCGGAACTGTCGCTGCTCCCTGTCGTCTCACCGGACAGTCTCTGACAAGATGGTGCAAACTCCCGCACCCAAAACATCCTGGCGACGGCTGCTGCCCCTGGGGATAAGAACCATATAACTGTCCCCGCCCAAATCCTCTGCCAGGCCTATCTCTCGGAAAGAATCTGGCGCGCTGTCTCTGAGACGGTACATCGGTGCGAATCCTCTTCGGCCCAGAAACGGCCGAAGTCCGCGATATGCGTGCCTCCATCCGCAATGCCGTATCCATAGCAGCTGAATAAGTGTCGTAGTGCTGGGCGCCAATGGCCAGATATAGCTGGGCATCAAGTCCCTGTACGAACCTCTTCACCATCTTCTCCTCGGTATCCACCAAATACTGAGCATATCGGGATATCTGTGTAAACTGGATGTCATACTCAGACACCGTCATCCCAGGTGTCTTGACTAAGGCCTCGAAGCTGCGAGCTCTGGCGTCACGAATGCTCTCTGGAAGGAAACGGGCTAGAAAGACCGCTGTAAACTCGGCCCAAGTCATAGGCGGTAGATCTGCAGCTCGACCTCTCAAGACTGACTCCCACCATGTCTGCGCGAGACCCTCTAGTCGGAAACTCGCAAGCTCTACCCATCGATCATCCGAACATCTCAGCGAACGGCAGATCCTGGCTAAACTGTCAAGGAACGTCTGTGGGTCCTCCGCTGCCTCGGTGCCGGTGAATACTGGAGGTCTCAGCCTCATGAAATCCTGTAGTGAAACCGGAATGGCCACGGTGGTAGTAGTAGGAGCAGGTATCACGGTCGTCTGTGATGTAGTAGGTACGTCATCCGGCCTCGGTGTACGACTGGCTGCAACTAGGGATCCTACCATCTGACGTAGCTCCTGCATGCCTCCCATCATCTGTCGCAACTCCTCCATACCAGTCTCGAGCCTATCCATACGGCCTGGGGAAGGTGGATCGGTCTATCCCTGCGGCGTAGGCATACCACCCTGCTCAGTCCTAGTCTCGGACGAGCCAGCTCGAATCTCGTCTCTGGCGGCAGCCCTCTGTGCCCTTGTAGCCTTCGGCGGCATAGTGGCTGTTACAGGAAAATGGATAGTAAGGACAGTGCAATAGGATCATAGGATACACGGAATTGAAGAAGGAATTTTTCAAGCAAGTATATCCTAAAGCCACTTAGGCGGAGTACCGTATCGTAAGTATGCCGCGGACATACGCACGCTACGTTACCCTGCTTAAGTCACTTACTCCATCTACCAAGGGTCATCCTACACTCACAAAGGTAAAACCTATCGCTCTGATACCAACTTTGTCACGACCCGCAGGGTACGGAACGTGACTGGCACTTAAGTTTACGAAACGTCTAAAGACGTCCGTAAAATAAGTAAGCCAAGGCCCAGAAAACAAAACCAATTAAGCAAAAGAGTGAAGAAAACCCAATCAATTGAAAGCGAGTTATCAAATAAGTCATGTACAACCCTTTTTAAAAACGATACCAATTTTTCCGAAAATTTCGGCAGAGTCTCCGTTGTAAATACTGGCCCCCAAAATGGGTACAACAAAAATATACATGAATCCAACAAAATAGGGCATCCCCAAGCGGGAGCTAGCTCTTCGCCACAAGGCGGTCACAAATCCCACGCAATGTAAATGACAGCAAGCATAATAATCATAATAAAGCATAAGAAAACATCATGTCGACTCAAGTGAGCTCGACCCCAAAATACAGCATAAAATCCACAAACCTCACAGTCTCATCTCTAGGTCAATATACAATAAAACTGGTAGAAACAGTAGATGGAGTACACTAGATACAAAGAATATACAAGGTGGTACAAAAATGATAACATAACCCACCTATGAGCAAATCTCGAGCTCAAGAAAAAGAGGCAAAAGAACAAGTGCGCCCGCCGCTACTGAACTGACGGAGCGGACCTGCAAAAGACTGTGGCACAACGGGGGTGAGTTGCCAACTCGTGAGTAATAAATAACATCTACAAAGGCTATCGTATGCATGCACACAAGCATCCTAGCATTTATAATACAGGTATGACTGGATGCACTAGCAGGTGTGTATATAACATCAGTGTACTAATATGTATGCAACATGAATATCTGAGGTCTCAATAGGTATATATAAGAAATATTTTATCTCTTTTTGTTTTTGAAACTCTTTTAGAATGCCAGCATAATGTCAATGAATCGACGAAAATCGGTGTCCAGCAACGACACCCAAAAGCTGTCTCAAATCTCATAAATGTATCTCTGGCCTCAGCCGTCCGGCTGACCCATCTCAAATATCAATATCTCATCATCTAGCGGCCACGGTCGGTATCCTCTGGATATCCGCCGTCCCAAACAGTCACCGGTAGGTAATCCGTCCCCTGCCAGGCTCAACGTCATCACCACATTCCTCTTGCCCCGGGGTACCTTACCGGGCCCACCATGTACCCGTGCCGGTTCCTCCACTCCTCGACACGGATTTCCAAATCCACAGCAAACTCATGGTGGACGACACTTACATCACTAGAAAACTGCAAATTTTACATATTTTAAAATATAATAAGTTTAGAAATTTTGCGGTTTTCCCCCGAAATCCAGCAATATCATAAAATCTCAAGAAATCCTCATAAGTGCATATATCAATGATAATGAATGCGTATGATATCAATAATCAAGTTGCGATGTGCGATCAATGGATTAAGCATGAACAATTAATATGATGAAGTACATGCACATGAATAGCAATACTACGGTTTCATTTTTTAAGGAATTAAAGGCAATAGCACAAGTTTAAATTTAAAGGTTATCTAGTGTGGTGGCATGGCAATTACCAGGGTGTGTGTGTAAGCATGAATAGTGCTCGTGCTGCATATAAAAACCCTGGTATTGGTGCAGGTGTCCTATGAAATGGTTTCGTATAGGTATGTCAATATAATGCATGGATGCAGCAAATAGTCAATTAAGTATTTCACCCCTAATTATTAACATTACTAAGGATCTTATAAGTTACTAAAACTATCGGGCGGTTTGCGCCATCCAACGATAGTCCCCCGTAGATGTTACATCTACTCACCGGGATCCCTGGCTAGCTGTGTCCAATCACCGCCTTTCCCTTTCGCGCCGCGTCTGACGTCTCCGCGACCGAACCTGGAATTTACATCAATACCAAATATAAGGTTACATATCAAGAACGACGCAAAACCCCAACGAAACTACTAAAGTTCGCTAGCTAGGTACAACGTGCACAAAGTGCGCGGAACACACGCGAAAATCGCAAAAACTGCCAAAAAACGCCGATTTGGGTCGCCTGGCGAAACTAAAACCCGACTACCCAAAAATCCGCACTCACGCATCCTAAAAGTCGTAGGACAAGCCATTACAATCATCAAGATATCAAAAATAATTCATCACATAATTTTTATACAAAACTAGTAAGCATTTGCATTCCAAAATCGGTGCAAAAATCGCCGATTTGCGACAAAACGACTACAATCTAGCATAATTACCCAAGCACACTACAAGCAATCTACAAACACTAATTACAACACAATAGCAATGATTCCAATCCTATTTTCCATTAACAACCATTTCTTGAATTATAACCTAGCAAATTCCAAATCAATATCCACACTTGAAAACTTAAATTAACACAACAAAAGCCCACATAAGAAAATTAATCACTTAGATTAGGTTAGCAAAATACTAGATAGCAAAGTAAATTAATTAACCTAATAATGGATTTCTAAACCCAATCAACTCATTAACATGTTTCACAATCCAATTCCATACAAAAACCCTCTCTTGAAAATCCTAAAACAACAATTTCACACTTCTAAATTTAACTAAATTAGCATAATTGAAAACTACATAAACAAGGTGATCATATAGATTAGTTCATTAACAACTAGATTAACTATAAAACAACTTAATTAATTATCATGGTTTCAAAACCCTAGTTAAATTTTTCAAGCAAAACCTAAGAAAACTAGATTAAAACTACACTAAATTAACACTACAACCATCTAACATAAGAAACTTAAACAAAAGAATTCAATTAGCAAGGGATTATACCTCACTAGAGATCTAGCAAGAATGGATTTTGCTCCAAATGATGGCCTCAAGCATCAAGATCCAAGCTAGGGAGGTGAATGAAAAGAAAGATGAAGGATGGTTTGAATTTGTAAGCTTGAAATTGAAATTTTGATGTGTTAAACTTGAAGAATTGTGAAGAAAATGAGAAGAAAAGAGATGAAGAGGGGGAGTGCAGGTTTCGGCCAGCAAGGGGAATGGGGGAGGGTGTGGGCAAGTGGGGAAAGTCATGGTCAAGTCCACAAAAGTCAAAGCACCATACTTCATTCATTATATTTAAAATAAAGCCATAAACTAACTAAATCAACTCAAGAAAGCAACCAAGGAAATTAGGTCAGAAATTTCTGGACTTGCACAAGGTGGGGCTGTCCTAGGGCTGAGGAAAAAGAGAGAGGGGTTTTACAAAAGAAATTTTATTCAAAAAGGCCCCCTACAACTCAAAAATTGCAAGTTTTAGCTCAAAATTCAATAAATTCGTTTCAAATCATAAAAATTTGTTCAAAATCAAAATAAATTACTAAAAATTTATGTTACCACTAGATTTTAATTATCATAATTTTAAAGATTAAAATTAGCCCGGAAAAATTTGTATTTATTGCTAATTTAATGTATTTTCTTACCGGCTTAAAATAATATTAAAAATTTGAAAAATAGGGAAAAATTTTTAAATGACCAAAATTTCATAATTAACTCATTAGCTACTAAAAACAAGTAATTACCAATACATTTAAGGTATAATTAGCCCGAAACTGCAAAATAACAAGAAAGACGTTTTTCGGAAAAATACCGAATTTTCACCGAATTTCAGGAAAACACCAAAACGACTTTTCAAGACGCTACATCCAGGTAGTCAAGTACACATCCTAAGGGCTTTACCAACATGTAACAGAGAGACAATCAGTGTACACGTTAAGGTAAAGGGCAACCAGATAGCATACTATCATGTCGAGCAAGAAAGTCCTCCCTATATATGTCCAAGCATCCACTACAATATACATCCAATGTACAGTAATGGCCTCTAGGGCATACATATAACTAACAATCTCCCACTTGCACTAGGGCCATCTGTATAGCAGTGGTTGTAGTATCTCATACTCAACCATCCCATAAAAGTCTCTCTCTAGGAATAGGCCTTCGTGAGTGGATCCGCCGTGTTGTCCTCTGAGTCTACTCTCCTAACCTTCGATCCCCTGGAGATCAACCATCTCCATGATCAGGTGATACTGCCTTAGAATATGTCTGGATCACTGATGGGACCTGCGTTCCTTGGCATAAGCCACAACTCCATTGTCACACAATGGGAGGAACATAGTTCATCTCATGAACCAATATACACCCAAACATCCTCTTTGGTAGCATCTTAAGTAGCGATGTATCCTGCCATTATCGTCTAGTATGCCACGGTATCTAGCTTGGAAATCTTCTAACATACCGTCCCTTTTCTGAGGGTAAAGACAATGCCTGTGACTGACATTCAGTCGTCTTTATCACCCTGGAACACTTCCAGTGATTTTCCCCAGGATCAACTGATACCATCTCACTACATCTAGGGAGTATCCTAACATCCATTTAGATATATTTCATAGATCCAAAACCCAGGATTTAGTAGGTATCATTTTGATCCTATATGGAGAATCATTGTGATAACTGGAGATTGATCGAGCGTAGCATAGGAAACCCATTCCCTATCAAGTGTATGTCATCCACGTACTCTACGAGGATCACCACCATACTCCCTACTACCTTTTTGTATATACAAGGTTCATCTACCATTTTGATGATGTCAAACTCTTTGACTACTTCATCAAAACAGATGTTCCAACTCCGCGATGCCTGCTTTATCCTATAAAACATTTTGCACACGTTTCCGCTGCTCCCACTGTCTACGAGGCCCTCTAGCTGTGTACTTACAGACGCACTCTTCTAAAACATCATTTAGAAAAGCAGTCATGACACCCAACCACCAGATATCGTAGTCATGGTATGTAGCCGTGGCAAGTAGGATCTGGATGGACTTAAGCATAGCTCCATAGAAAAGGTTTCATCATTATCCACAGCTGGTCAATGATGCAAACTTTTAAAAAGTCTAGCTTTGAAAGTCTCAACTTTTCGATGTACACCAAGTAATCTTCTCAAGATTTACTTGCTCCTGATGGGGATTTAACCCTTCAGATATAGCAACCAAAGTCCATACTTTGTTGGTGTACATGGATTCCATCTCAGATCGCTAAGCATCCAGCCATTCTTACAGAGTCCCACTCCTGATGGCCAGCTCGAAGCTAGTTGGGTCATCATCTCATGATGCAATCCTCGCTCCCACTGTCATAGAGGAACCGAAGTATCTCTCAGGTGGGTGAGGAACCCTACTAGATCGGCGGAGAGGCTGAGGTTCGTTGGTTACCATTGAATCCTTTGGTTGTACCAAATCATCAGCTGCAGTTTGTATGGCTGGAACATTTCCAGTTCTGCATAACAGACTTTGCCTCGAGCTTGTCCGGATTTTGCTTTTAGACATAGGCCGGTCAACCCCAAATCTTAACTAGCTTAAAACATAGGCTCTTCCCTTTCCATATCACATATGAAGCGGTAGGCAACTGATTTGATTCGAACCCTATTCAATAGGTATGCAGCTTCTCAAGCGCATAACTCCCAAAAGGAAAAAGGTAACTCAGTAGTACTCATCATAGAGCACACCTTATCATATAGGGTGTGATTGCTCCGCCCCGATATACCATCGTGCTATGGTGTTTACGGAGGAGTAATGCTGAGAGAGAATCTCATTCTCCTTTAGAATGATCCAGGAATTCCTTGCTCTAGTATTCTCCTCCTTGATCACATCAAAGGACATAATACTTTTACCCATGTTTTGGTTCTCTACTTCTAATTTATATTCTGTGAATATCTTAAAAGGTTCGGACTTGTGTTTCAACAGGAACATATGTCTGAATCTTGAGAGATCATCAGAGAACGTAATGAAGTACAAAGAACCGGTCCTGGCATGTGTAGACAGGGGACCTACATACATCAACATGTATCATCCCAAGAGTTCATTAACTCTTTCTCTGTTTCCAATAAACAGGGCTATGGTCATTTTATCTTTGTGACATGACTGGCAAGTTTCATAAGATGTAAATTCAAACTGATTTAAATATGCATCTATATGTAACTCTAGCCAGTCGGGTCGCATTGATATGACCTAGTCTACAATGCCTCAAGAAAGATTCGTTCATTTCTGAACTCGTCCTCTTGTGTGTGCTCCATATACTAAGAACTGTAGTTTGATTTAGAACATCAATGCTTTTAGATAACGTGCCTGAACCGATCAACTTTTGATATAGGAAATGTTCAAAACATTATCCAACAATACAAAATTGTATCCTTTCTTTACTAATAAAGAGACTGATATGATTTTGTATATCAGGTTCAGTATCTATTAGCATTTGTTCAGAATCAATGTATTGGTAATACAGGGTGACAGTGACCAACAGACTTGGCTGCAACACTTGCCCCGTTTTCTGTCTCATGAAACTTATCACCCGTTCTCAGTTCTCTACCTTTCTGTAGCCCTATGTAATAGATTACATATCTGAGATCCTGATCTGGTATCACATACCCAGGACGTAGAGGATACAGAGAAACAGTTCTTTATAATGAACACACCCGAAGATGATGCATCAGCATGCACTCTCTTCATTTGGGTGGCACGGGAGATCTGATATTCCCCAATTTCCTCATCTGTCTTATAACAATTATAAGTTGGAGCGGGACCAACGTTCCCCAGCTCAGTATAACAAGCGGGTTCGGTCAATATTCCGTATTGTTATCTAGATTAAGGCGTGATATGGTCCCTACCTGGAGAGAGAGAGAAGAAAACACTCAGCGTGCGCTCTTGCAAGAATAGATTGGTTATTATTTTATCTAATCAGGATGGCTCCCACTGCTTTTTATCAAATCTTCCTTCAAACCCTAAAAGGAAAGACTAGCCGGGATTAATTACACACTACAAGTTCGTCAATCATTCAGCCAGGCCAGTGTCGGTACTTTGAGAGAGGTCCCCCATGCTTTCGCACGAACCTAATTAATGTAAACCTCGTTTTCCCAGAGGCGTAACCTCGTTAACACCTTTCTAGACACCTACTTGATCGGCTAATTGTAATGTATAAAACTCTCCCAGGAGTAACTCTTACTTGCAGCGGGTATCGGGATCCAAATATCTCATAAAAGGTATGCAATCTCATTGCAAATTTCAACACTTGAAATTCCCGATATTATTTTACCCCTAGTGTTCTATGACCTTGACGAATGCCAAACAACCCATAGTCCACTAGTCAAGTTCAACCCGTACATTTCTTGATCGAATTAAACCCACCCGCACGACCCTTCACGAATGCCAAACAACGCCGTACGAATACCCTAATCCAATCTGCATCATATGCAAAAGCAGATAAATACTAGTTAGCTAGCGCACACTACGTCTTGACGAATGCCAAACTACCGCAGCACGAATACTAACTAGTACTTATCTGAAATGACGGAGGGCTACGACAGGTTTTTCTGAAAACCTATTGCGTAATGAACTTGATATCGTTGTAGAATCAAATGATTTTGAAAATGGAGTGCTTTTGAGGCATTTCTAGTTTTGCTAAAGGAGTCACTCCCGGTGAAGGGATCGTCGGTCCATTCCTCGTCGAATGAGGTGCGGGATATATCATATATATCACTGTGCAAAGCAAAAACACTTAAAAGCAATCAAAAGACAACCCGAGTGTGTAGCATCTGCCGGTTATTGCTAAATGAGTCACTCCCGGTGAAGGGATCTCGGTCCTTTCCTCATCGAATAAGGTGCAGGATATATCATATATACCGCTGTGCAAAGCAAGAACTGTAGCTACCTGTTTTATTTTTTGAAATTCGATTCTACAACATCTTAGGTTTCTTTTATTTCATTAATCACATTAATGAAGTCCCATCATTTAAATACCTAAACATCACAGATAAATACGACGTATACTTATGCCATCCGCATTCGCCTCGATGTCCCTTCGTGCACCGTTAGGTTAGGTAACTAACGACAGAGCGGGGCAGGGCTAGCACGGGTGTAAAACATAAGTAACGTCTATATAATATATCATATATACTATATACTGTATCTATCACAAAACATCACATGATCACATCACAGATATCGCAGCAGAAGAAACATATGAAATATTGGATATACTAGGACGTCTGTGTTTTCAATACGAGCCAGTATAAAACACGGATTCCACGGTCGCGATGAATAGCCAAACCCACACCCCAAGACCCCTACGAGAGCGGCAAGCAACCCTACCAATTCTAGAGTTAGGAGACCCGGACTCGACTCCTCGAGTTGGTCTCCCTCTGGACTCCAGAACCCGGTTACTTGTGCCCTCCTCCTTAGGTCTATCCTAGTGCGGAAAAGTAAATAATATACAAACGGTGACATCATCCGCAACCTGGAAGCGCCCCAATAAAAAAATATTACATACAAGTTTTTACATGAATGAAAATGAAAAAACACTCATCTCACATAAAAAACCCCCGGCTATTCAAACACGACGATCCAATATAACATATCCAGCAACACATAACATCACATGTCATCAACGTAAGTAAACATGCGTATCCCAATTGTCGTTGACATATAGCAACGAAACCGGCGATATCACATATTACACTTACGGTCACAGAAAAGAAAGTGTAAAACTACAACAGTTGGAATCCGCAACCACCTCAGACATCGCATGCCTGACCAAATGAATTACATAGACATCGCATGCCTAACAATTATAAACCCCGCATTTTAGTCTCAAAATCGAAAACTCTTTTCAATATCAAGTCGGGCAATTCAACAAGATTCCCGACATCCTGATCGAATGCTCGTCGCAAACTTCAGTAGACGGCCGCACCCCCGATGCCGTCGACGAAGTGCACCATGGCGGAACACCGCTACCGCGAGCACCCATATGGATGCTTTCGGCGACGGGGTTCTCCTACAGTCACTTGGTCGGGGCTATAGGGTGAGGCTGTCTATTAAGTTTACCCGGCGAGTATCCGCGTACGCTACGTGATTGCGACGGACTTTTGATCATATCAAAATTCCGTGGCAACCGATCAAGTGAGACTAAACTTCTATGTTTATAACATTCATTCAGTTATCTCATAACTTATTGTGAATTCCAAGTATTATATCACATTCCAGATAAATAGAAAATGCTAAACTTTTCGATCGAACAATCGAACACCCAAGTTTTCCCGATACAGCTCAACACATGAAATAAGTCTAACAACATTCAGTTCGTGCCTCAGTACCAACGGTCCAGCCGTAGAAGGGTCAAGCAACGCCTCACATGTGGCACGCCGTACTGCCCCAAACCAGAAGGTTAAAATGGCAGTTCAAGACGGTCACATAATCGAGTTAAGGTTTGTTGTCTTCTAGAGGGTCCATCGCGTTACTTGCACTACTTAGAACGTCGTTAAACTACGGAAAAATCCAACACTTGGAAATTTCCCGACAGGGGAAAAATTGGGTATTTATATCCGGTCGAACTTTTTAACATATTCTAAAAAATTATCCGGAAAGCCACAAAGACAAAGTCTGATAATCCGATCGAATCATCGAATCCCCAAAAAAAACCCAGAAAATTCAACTCTTGAATAAATATTAAAAATCCCCAGGAAAACCAGCACCAGAAAGCATGAATTACTGTGCAAAGATTGAAGGCCAATCAAGTCAAGAGGCCGCGGAACCGCCGCAGAAGGCAGGCTTCTGCCGCGGTTCCGCCGCGCAATAGAGGTATCATGAAAAAATTTTTGCATCGTAATTCTTAGAATTCCCTGATGAATTTTTTAAGAATTTTTAATCTGGAAAAAACCCAGTTTTTAGAAAAAGTCCAGAGAGCACTTTATGGATTAGGGTTTCGATTCGTTCGGATTTCAAACTCCATCTAGACTTCGCCTAAGGCTCTAGCTAGGCTCTGATACCAATGAAAGGTTCCTAGGCACACTAGTGAGGTCTCATAAGGCATCAACCATGCCAATTTCAAAAATTAGAGGTGCCGAGAAACCCTAATACGGATCGTTGGCTAGAATTTTAGGCGACAAAGCAACTAGTTAACTACTTTAACTAAGAGTACGGAAATACAACCTTTGTAGATCCGGTGCTCCACCTCCACGGTTCCGTGATGAAGTCTCCTCGCTGTCCAAATCGGATCTTGGGCTCTAGCGTCGGCTTCATCGGAGAAAAAGCGGGCTAGGTCATCGACGACGATGCCGAAGATGATCTGCGTCGAGGCATCGCTAGATCAAGCTCCACCTTCACTAAGCCATGAAAACTTGTGAAGGAAACACCCTATACTACTTGGCAAGAGGTAGAGGATGAAGAAATAGGAAGTGGGTTCACTTTAGAATTGGATTTCTCACTCATTTTCACATTCCACCATTGATGAAGTGAAGCTTTCTTCAATGTTGAAGATGAAGAAGAATAAGAAAAGAATATCATAAGTATATTGGAAAAGGATAAATAATATGAATAATTATCATATCCTAAACCTAGTTAAGTTTAGAGAATAGACCATGGTTTGTTTAAATGGTTAGGGTTAAGCATGAAGACAAAATGGTTACAAAGTCAAACCTTCATGAAGATTCAACTACAAACAAAGAAAGCCATCATTTTCTCTTCATCATTTTCTTTTGCTAAAATAAACAAAATGGATAAATAAATGAATAAGTAAATGAAGCAAAAGAAACCTAACCATTGACCAACCATGGTTTAAACTATACACCAAACTATCATGTATCATCAAACATGATACAATCAAATGCACAAAAGTATATCATATATACAATGTGCACATCAAGTGAGAAAATCCTTTTTAAGTGAACCTATATTAGTTAATGCAAAGAGATATATCAAATATATAATTATACATTAAATCATTAAATCAACACTTGATTTAATGACCCGGTCATATCGCATATAACCGACTAATATTAATAGTAACAACTTATCGAATCAACACTTGATCCGATAACCCGGCTATAACGCATATAACCGATCAATATTACAAATCGCGAGAATGGAATACGGTATCACATACACGCATTATTCTCGGTCCCATACATATCTCATATGCGCTCCTATTTCGTTTCGCTTGAGCCAGGAAACCTCTGTGTAGGACTCTAAAAACTCGTCAATACACCGGCAGCAGGTGATGATCTTATCAAACACCCACAAGCCGCAAGCAGTCTGCTAAACGTAACGGCCACCCGGGTATTGAGCGATGAGAAGATCGATGAGCAAGCCCGCTCACACTCCTGTGAATCCAACCAGTAACACTTACCGTACAGTCCGGTCTGATCGTCTGATATGTCGCATATCTCGCCTAGGGGTGGTAAACGTCAGACCCAAATAGCTCGATAAGTCGTGTCGATATGAGGTCTATAACAATTCGAGAAACTACTGGTAACACTTACCAGTAAATCTCAGCAACCCTGGCCAGGGATTTCCGGTTATAGCCAATCGAACACAGTGCAACATCAACTCCCTATACCGGGAGAGACGAATCCCCTCCTATCGCTCATTGCCTCCATGTGACTCGGGACTGTACCCAAAAACCACCGTTTTGCACGCCCTCTTGGACGTAGTAAGATGGAAATCAAAGCACAGTGGGAACCACACAAAACTCTATGACGATCTCGGGTCAACAGACTACTCTGTACCAGTGTCACCAGAGAACTGCTATCTGACGTAAGGTATAATACCATCTGGGAGTTCTCGGCGAGTCCGTCCAGTGTACCCAGTCTCTACTGAGCACCCGTATATCATCTCTGATGTCAAACACCGATGGATATGGGATCATCCATCGCCCATCTGTTTGGGTCGAGAAGGTATACGCTAGTCTACTCTGGTATATCGATGCCCCATCTCGATACACCCACGACTAGGGACCTTGAAGGATGTACTTATGGACTACCATGTCCCCACTAGTATGATCCGCATCATAGTCCAGGTAGTCAAGTACACATCCTAAGGGCTTTACCAACATGTAACAGAGAGACAATCAGTGTACACGTTAAGGTAAAGGGCAACCAGATAGCAGACTATCATGTCGAGCAAGAAAGTCCTCCCTATATATGTCCAAGCATCCACTACAATATACATCCAATGTACAGTAATGGCCTCTAGGGCATACATATAACTAACACCTCAAAGTTGCAAACGGAGCTAGCATGGATGCTAAGGCCGTGGGGACTATCACCTGGGAATGTCAGATGGACATGTTTTGGTTTTACGTAATTGCTTTTTTTGTACCCAACGCAACTTGTAATATCATTTCTGTATCTTTGATTTCTAAAGAAGGTTATAAATTTGCGTTTGTAAGTAATGTTGTAAACATTCACCTTAATCAAGTTCTGATTGGGTCAGGTACATTAAGCAATGGTATATACGTATTAAACTAACCACAGATTTTCAATGTCCAGAATACACACAAAAGAGAGTCTCCGGAAATAAATCAGACGTTCTTATGGCATTGTAGACTGGGTCACATCAATGAGAGAACGTTGACGAAGTTACATACAGAAGGATATTTGGATCCGTTCGAATATCAATCGTATGCCACTTGTCAATCCTGTCTCAAAGGAAAGATGACAAAGACTCCGTTCACTGGACACGGAGTAAGAGCGAGCTCTTGGGACTCGTACACAGCGACGTGTGCGGTCCAATGTCTACGCATGCACGAAGCGGTTATTCTTACTTCGTTACTTTTACGGATGACTTTTCAAGGTACGATTATGTCTTCTTAATGAAACATAAATCCGAAGCCTTTGGAAAATTCCAGGAATATAAGAATGAAGTAGAAAAACAAACGGGCAAAAGTATCAAAACACTGAGATTGGATCGAGGTGGTGAATACTTAAGTGCCGAGTTCCTGGATTACTTAAAAGAGAATGGAATTCTCTCTCAGCTTACTCCTCCATACACTCCGCAATATAACGGTGTATCGGAGAGACGGAATCGGACCCTATTGGATACGGTACGGTCCATGATGAGCAACGCTGAGTTACCGCGATCATTCTGGGGGTATGCACTAGAATCAGCTGCATACCTTTTGAACCGAGTTCCAACTAAGACTATGCCTACTACACCATATCAAATGTGGTGTGGGAAGAGACCCTATCTTAATCACATTAAGAAATGGGGAAGTCCAGCTTTTGTCAGAAAGCAGCATGCAGACAAGCTCAAGGCACGCTCAGTGCAGTGCAAGTTTGTGGGATATCCAAAGAACTCAAAGGGATATTTCTTCTATTGCGAGAAGGAACAAAAGGTTTTTGTTTCTTGGCATGCCCACTTCTTGGAAACTCAGTTTTTGGAGAATCTGATAAGTGGGAGCGCAATAGAACTAGAAGAAATTCCAGAACCACGAGCTATTACTGAAAGCTTAGTAGAACCAGAAGGTTCGAAAGATCATGACATTCCTACGCCGCTCCGCAGAAGTAGTAGGCAGTCTCATTCGCCCGAGAGATACTACGGTTTTCTCATAGACGGGGATAGAAAGGATTGCATCATTGATTATGATGAGTCGACTAGCTTCCAGCAGGCCATTTAGAGCGTTGACTCGGTAAAATGGCTGGATGCAATGCGGACCGAAATGGAGTCCATGTACACCAACAAAGTATGGACGTTGGACGTTGCTCCAGATGGGGTAAAACCCGTAGGATGCCAGTGGATCTTCAAAAGGAAGATTGGTGTAGATGGACAGGTTGAGACCTATAAAGCTAGACTGGTTGCAAAGGGTTTTCGTCAAAGACCTGGTTTGGACTATGACGAGACCTTTTCTCCAGTAGCTATGTTGAAATCCATTCGGATCCTTCTTGCATTGCTGCCTTCCACAATTATGAGATTTGGCAGATGGACGTAAAGACCGCTTTTCTAAATGGAAATTTATAGGAGTGTGTTTATATGGACCAGCCAGAGGGTTTCATTTAGAGTGGGAGCAGCGGAAAGGTGTGCAAGTTGCTTAAGTCCATCTACGGACTAAAGCAGGCATCGCGGAGTTGAAACATCTGTTTTGATGAGACGGTCAAAGAATTTGGCTTTATCAAAAATCCAGATGAACCATGCATCTATAGTAGATTTGTAGCGAGAACTGTAGTATTCCTCGTTTTATACGTGGATGACATTCTATTAATAGGAAATGGCATTCCATTGCTACAATCTGTCAAAGGGTTCTTGTAACACAGCTTCTCCATGAAAGACCTGGGTGATGCCTCATACATTCTGGGGATCCAGATCTATCGTGACAGATCCAAGAGGATACTGGGACCTCACATTCCAGGTACATCGACACCATACTGAAAAGATTCAGTATGGAAGATTCCAAGCGCGGTAATCTACTGGCTTGTCACGGGATCACCCTTTCCAAAGAGATATCTCTCAAGACTGATTTGGAAAGGGATCACATGGCTATTATAACCTATGCTTCTGCGGTAGGCTCTATAATGTATGCGATGTTGTGTACCAGACTAGATGTAGCTTATGCACTGAGTGTGGTTAGCCGGTATCAGTCAAACCCTAGGGAGAAACACTGGATAGCAGTAAAGAACATTCTCAAGTACCTGAGAAGGACTAAGGAGATGTTCTTGGTGTATGGCGGAAAAGACCTCCAGATCGAGGCCTTTGCTGACTCCAGCCTCCAGAGTGACAAGGATGGTTCCAAGTCCATGTCGGGTTATGTCATTACCCTCAATGGAGGGGCGGTGTGTTGGAAGAGTTCCAAACAGGAAACCGTTGCTGACTCGACGATGGAAGCGGAATATACTGCTGCTGCAGATGCCGCAAACGAAAATGTCTGGATAAGGAAGTTCTTAACTAAACTTCAGGTGGTTCCTGTTGGAGATAGTGCCCACAGAGTCAATTATTGGATCACATGCACGTGATTGCAGTGATTGAGGGAGGACCTATCCCGGTAGGACAGTCTTGCTCAAGATGATAGTATGCTATCTGGTTTATGTTTATCATCGTGTACTGCTTTAGGTGACCTTACGAGTCGCTATTGCACTTTGATAGAGCCCCTAGGATCCTTGCTTGACTACCAGCAGTATGAGGGCGATCATATACGTGAGAGCTGGAGTCTATAAGCACATCCTTAAAAGGTCCCTAGTAATGGGAGTTTCGAGACAGGGCATCGATTCTCCAGAGTAGACTAGTGTATACAGTCGATACCCCGACGAGGGGCAGTGGCGGGTCTCACAAGCCACTGGTGTCAGTTGGTTCACCTAAGATGTATACAGGTGCTCATTGGGTTATGAGTACACCGGACAGGACTCGCCGGGAACCTGCTAGTTGGGATTATACCTGATGTCAGATAGCAGTTCCCTGGTGACATGTGTACAGGTTAGTTCATCAACCTGAGATCGTCATTTGTCTCGTGTGAGTTCCCACTGTGCTTTGATTACTACCCTACCACGGCTCAAAGGAGTCGTGCAAACAGGTTTTAGTTGGGTACAGTCCCGAGCCACATGGAGGCAGTGAGCGGATCTGCAGGGGTTCGTCTCTCCCGGTATTAGGGGTGAGGTCGCACTGTGTCTAGGAGAGCCAGCACATGAAAAGTCCTTGGCCAAGGCAGGATATTTGCTGGTAGGTATTCCAGTAGTATCTCAGGGTGTTCTGGGCTACACTTCGACACGACTTGTACCGCTTTTGGGGGTCTGACTTTTACCAACCCCCTAGGCCCGCCATGCGATGCTCATAGACGAACGGACCAGACTGTACGGATATTGTCACTGACAGGCTCAGTAGGGTGTCAGGATGAGTTCGCTCATCGACGGCCCTTTTGGTCAATAGCTGGTAGCCCGTCACGTATGGCTTATACCTCTGACGTGCTAGTGGTTAAATCCACAGCCATAGTATTGACGAGTCTTTAGAGTCCACCACACTCAGTTACTCAGGTTTCGGGCGAAACGCTGTAGAGGCCGTATGGAGATATGGCAGGGTTCGATCAGATACGTGCGGTATTGCACGGATCGTGATCGGACGGTTTTTACTAGCCGGCTTTGGCTTAAGCCGGATTCTAGTATTAGATAGTGTAGTTTTGTCTCTTTGCATTTGTGTTCAGTGGGAATACAAATGCGGGCATGTATATGCAGTAGTGGGGTTTTCCTGTAATTTATTACGGGATCGGTTTTCTGGAGTTGCCAGTTTGCATTCCGTTCCGGCCGTTTTTCCTTTGTTCCTTCACGGCCGGACTTTTCGATGGAGGGGGTAATTTGCAATTGTGCAAATTACTTATTGTGGAGGGTGTTTCTTGCATATGTGTGGCTCCATGATTGTTTATTCATCATGAGATACTTTTTGGGTCTATTCCTTTGCTTTTCATGTGATGGTTTTGATGATAGTTGATTTGGAAATGGGTGTGACACATATTCTTTTTTAATCACACCATTTCTTCTTATGCTTTTCTTCTTGTGATTTTCCTCCACCATAATTTTTGGCCGGCCACTATTTTAGAGAGAGGGAGATTGATATTGTGGTGGTGGGAAAAATATACATCTCATTTTCTTTGCTTGCCAAGATTCAAAACCTCTCTCCATTGTTCATTCTCTACTCTACCTCCATCAATGGCAACTTCATTACCCCAAAGAGACATAGCATTCTACACTAGCCTACAGCAAATCTTGGACGCGTCGGCCAACCAACTTCGCGCCCGAGTTGCCTCGGTCCAGAAGTGGAAGCCCCTAAAAGCATCCGGCTACGTGGTGCCCTTTCCGACGAGGACGTGACGGACGGAGATTCCGCGGGAGATCGGAGTGGAGACGAAGACCGAAGGACATTGATCGCTTGGTATACTTCTCTACCCGTTTTTAGTTTGCTAGTAGCTAGGTTAATGGCCCGATCCGGGATAAAAGTGTGCAGTGGTGCCGGTTTGCTAGTTTGCAAATTTTTCGTTTCCGTATTTTCGGCGTCGGATCGACGGCCGGGGCACCGCCGCGGACTTACAGTTCCGTCCATTGTTGATCAAATACCTCTGTATTGCGACAACAACGGGGCTATAGCTTTAGCAAAGAAACCCAGGTCCCATCAAAGGTCAAAAAAATCTTGAGGCGGTATCACCTGATCAGGGAGATCGTGGGTCGCCAGGAGATCGAGGTTCGGAGAGTTTCTATGGAAGATAACACTGCTGATCCACTCACAAAGGCCTTACCCCAGACTCAGTTCGAGCGGCTGATCGAGAAGATAGGTCTTCGATACGCCAGTACATGGCCTTAGTGCAATTGGGAGATTGTTAGTGTATATGCCCTAGAGGCCATTACTGTATCATACTAGTTTGTATATTACTTAATGGAAGCTTGGGATATTCACCTTGTATAGACAATCTTGCTCAATATAGTAGTATGCTACTTGGTTTGTTTCTACTTTAATGTGTACATGTGTTTATTTTAGTATATCACCTTTACACATTAGTGGAGCCCTTAGGATCTTTGCTTGATTACCAACGTTGTGATGGCAGTCACACTAGTGGGGGCTGGGTAATCTATAAGCACATCCTTATGCAGGTCCCTAGTCGCAGGACTATCGAAACAGGGCATCGATACTCCGGAGTTGACTAGCGTATGCGCTTCTCATCCCAATGTGGGAGACGGTCTGTTCCACAGCCGTCAGTATGTCGTACTTGAGATAGTATGCGGGTGCTTGTTGGGTTACGAGTATACTGGACAGAACTCGTCGGGAACTGTTGGTTGGTACCATACCTATCGTCAGTTATCGGTTCCCAGGTTGTTAGTGTATATGCCCTAAAGGCCATTACTGTATCATACTAGTATGTATATTACTTGATGGAAGCTTGGGATATTCACAGTTGTACAGACAATCTTGCTCAATATAGTAGTATGCTACTTGGTTTGTCTCTGCTTTAATGTGTACTTGTGTGTTTATTTATTATATCACCTATACGCATTAGTAGAGCCCTTAGGATCTTTGATTGATTACCGACGTTGTGATGGCGATCACACTCGTGGGAGCTAGGTAATCTACAAGCACATCCTTATACACGTCCCTGGTCTTGGGAGTATCGAGATAGGGCATCGATGCTCCGGAGTAGACTAGCGTATGCGCTTCTCATCCCAGCACGGGAGACGGTCTGTCCCACAGCCGTCGGTACGTCGTACTTGAGATAGTATGCGGGTGCTCGTTAGGTTACGAGTATACTGGACAGGACTCGTCGGGAACTGATGGTTGGTATTATACCTATCGTCAGTTATCAGTTCCGAGGTGACATGAGAACAGCTTAGTCCGCTGACTTGATACTGTCACTCCGCCTCGAGTGTGTTCCCACTGTTCTTTGATTACTACCCTACCACGGCTCTTCTGAGTCGTGCAAACAGGTAGTAGTTGGGAGCAGTCCCGAAGCACTTGGAGGCAGTGAAGGTTAGACAGGATTCGTCTCTCCCGGTATTGGGGGTTGACATCGAGCTGTGTCTAGGAGAGCCATTACACAAGTAGTCCCTGGCCAGGGCAAGCGAGATATACTGGTAGGTTCCAGTGTTATCTCAGGGTGTTCTGGGCTTCACTCCGACACGACTTGTACCGCTATTAGGGGTCTGACGCTTGCCGCCCCCTAAGGCCCGACATGCGATGTATCAGACGGACAGACCGGACTGTACGGAGATTGTCACATACAGACTAAGTAGAAGTTCGGATGGGTTTACCTCATCGGCCTTCTTATCGACATCTACCTGGGGACCGTTACGTACAGCTAGTGCCGCTTGCGGTCTGTGGTTAAACCCACTGCCAGCGTAGTGTCGAGTCTTTAGAGTCCCACACAGAGAGTTTCTCTGCACTGAGCGAAACGTGTAGAGGCCGTATGGTTTTACGGCAGGGCTGCGATCACTTACGTACACTTGTGTGCGTATGTTCGGGCAGGCAGTACTAGTAGGCTTTGGTTTAAGCCGGATCCTAGTATTGCACGGATGGATTTGTTTTGTCTTCTGTGCATCCGCATTCTACGGAATACGGATGCAGGTGTGTATGCACAGTTTTTCGGAGCGATGAAGGAGGAAGTGCCTCATTAGGGTTTTGGCAGTTGGTTCGGCCAAAACCGTTATGTGGCAGGCTCATTAGGGTTTTGACAGTTGATTCGGTCAAAACCATTTTGAGGCGGACTCATTAGGGTTTTTGACAGTTCGTTTGGTCAAAACCATTATGAGCCGCGAACATCATTTACTAATCCTATTAGTGATAATCTTATGATGGCTAATTGCATTGACCATTTGACCCCGTTGACCTCTCTTGACTTTGTTGACCGGTTGACCGGTTGACCGTGTTGACCATTGACTTTCAAGAGGGTTCCACACTCTTCTTTTCTTTTCCTTTTTCTTTTGGATTATGATAATGGTCATTTCAAAGTAGCCATCAACTTTATCTTGATGGGATTAGTAATGATGATGCTTTTGCATTATTTGCAACCATGGTTGATTTTCTTTTGGATCTTAATTTCTTTCTCATTCTCTCTCTTGGTTTTTCAAGTGAAAAGGAAAGAAAATAAACCATGGTTGTTGCTCCTCCTTCTTCTTCCTCCTCTTGTTTTGATCTTTTGATCTCATGTGTTGAGAGATAAAGATTTCACAAAGACAAAGCCATCCCTTCATCACTTCTACACAACCTAGGGCTTTTAGATTGGCAATCTCCTTGCCCTAGTTACCTCGTCTCGAGGTGGAGCTCGGTGTACAACTCTCGGGTGGATCGTCTTCGACTCAAGGAGGCCACGGAGGTGACCAAAGTCCGGATCAACCATTGAGCAAGCAAAGAGAAGAACAACAAGAAGAGAAGAACAACAAGAAGTGAAGAACAACAAGAATAGAAGGAGTTCAAGTTGAGGTATAACCCCTAACCGAGTAGATAACATCTCATGTTAGGATGCTAGTGTATTGTTTAGCAAAGATCCGGCTTTTACGGTCCATGTTACAAAGTTTAGAAATTTTTTTTTTACCGTTTCCCCAATTCCGAAAGTACCGGGAGAGGTAACGTGGACATAACAGTGGTATCAGAGCCTAACTAAACACACCCTAGCATGTTTGCAAAGTATTTAGAACATCGACCGAACGAAAAACCGAAAAAACACCCCGGAAACCCTGATTCTCTGCCGATTTTTTTTCTGCTCAAAAGGTAATAATTCATGTCTTAAAAATCGGCTCAGGGTTTTGTTAGAACAGGCAAGAAAAATGATCGCACGAGTCGACCAACTCACCACGGTTCCGCGGCCGAGTTGACTCGGCCGTGGATCATTTTTGTTGCAGTTTGTTTCTGGTGGGTTTTTAGGATTTTTGGTATATGACTTTTCTGCCCAGATTTTCCAGAAAGAAAAATTAGTTTTTGGGGCTTAAGAATCCGTATTTTTATTGGGTCGATGTTCTGTAGACTTTGGCTAATGGTTATATCTGTAATGTTCATATGTATTGAACGTCGGCTAATCGCTATATGTCGATTAGTCGGGGTTATACATATCTGTGATCCGTGATTGTTGTTGATGGTTTGTGTATATGAACTCGTTGGATTGTCGCGGATGAATAGCCGGGGTGGATGTGAGATGAGAGTTTCTTTTTCTTTCATTCATGTAATAAATTTATAAATTGATGTAATATTATTTGTATGGCCGCACAACCGGGTCGGGGTTGTAGCCGTCATTGTATAATTCTTTTTACTGTTTATGCTCCTAGGATAGACCCATGGAGGGGGGGCACAAACTACCGGGTATCTTGAAGTGCCGAGTGGCCTACTCATGGCGTTGAGGGAGGTTGCTTCGCTTCGGGTACTTGGCGGGTAGTTTGCCGCACCCGTAGGGGTCTTGGGTGGGGTATTGGCTATTCATCGCGACCGTGTAATCCGCTTTTCGTTGCAGGCTCGAACGAATCGCAGGTTCCTAGTATATCCAAAGTGTTCATCTGTGATCTGGATTGGCTATCATTGCAGTATATCTATATATAATAACTATTTAGGCGTTGCTTATGTTTTACAGCCGCGCTAGCCCAGCCCCCGCTCTGTCGTTAGTTAAGTAACCTAACGGGTGATGACGGGGCCCAGTGGCGAATGCGAATGGCATAAGCGTACGTCATATTTTGGTTGTTTTCTGCAATGGTAGGATTTAAATGATGGGACGCATTAAAAGAACTAATGCAAGAAAATAAACCTAAAAGACGTTGTTGGAACAATTTTTCAAAAAGCTGTTATTGCAAGGACGTTCATTTTTTGTTTTGCATCGCGGTATTCGGTTGTGAATGCCCAGCACCTCAGTCGACGAGGCAAGGGCCGAGATCCCTTCAACGGGAGTGACCCCTTGGACAAAAGTTTGCGTCAGAGTAATAACTTCAGTATAGTCGATTATTCATGCTTTGCATCGAGGTATTCAGTTTGGGATATCCTGCACCTCATTCGACGAGGAAAGAGCCGAGATCCCTTCACAGGGAGTGACCTCTTTAGCAAAAGTTTTCGCCACTATATTTTCAAAAGGTGCAATCATGTTCCTTCAACGATATCAAGTTCATTACGTTAACGGGTTTTTCGCCAAAAACCCAGCCGTAGCCTTCCGTCGTTTCGGATTAATATTATTCAGTATTCGTGCTGCGTTTGTTGACCTAGTCAAGGCGTAGTGAACGGTAGCTAAATAATATTTTTCTGTGGATTGCAAAAGTGATTGGTTAGGACAGTCGTGCTGCCTTGTTGACCTAGTCAAGGGCATGTACGGGTGGGTCTAATGCAATCAGGATTATGACGGGTAGAACTTGTCTAACAGTTTGTGGCTTGTTGACCTAGTCAAGGTCATGAACCGTTAGGGGCAAAAATCACATCGGGAGTTTCAAAAGAACTGAAACTTGCAGATTTAGCATACCTTCTGGAGTGTGGTGACTAGAGTGGATTCCATCTAGGTTATCACACAATGACAGTTGGATCCCGATCCCACTGATGAGTTGGATTACTCTCGGGAGATTATTTCACTTAAACGATCAATGCTATAAACCTAGTAGGTGTCTAGAAAGGTGTTAGCGGGGCTACGCCCCTAGGGAAAAGAGGTTCTTGAATTAAGGAACTTCGCGAAAGCGTTGGAAAACCTCTCTCGAAGTACCGACACTAGCCTGGCTGAAAGGTTAAGCAAGTATTGTGACGTGAATTAAAACCCGGCTAGTTCTTCTTTTAAAGGGTTTTAAGAAGAATTTGAGTAAACAGTGGGAGACATCCTGGTTAGATAAATTAATAAACCAATCTAATCTTGCAAGAGCATACGCTGAGTATTTCTTTTCTCTCTCTCCAGGCAGCAACCTTTTCACGCCCTAATCAAGATAATAAAATGTATCGCTTGACCGATCCGAATTCTTGTTCGGAACTGGGGAAAGTTGGTTCAGCTCTAACTTGTGACAACAGTCATGAGTATGAGAATGGGAAAGGGGATTGTATGGATTTCCAGGATACCCAGTTGAAGAAGAAGCATGGTTTTGCATCTACTTCAGGTGTTCTTGTAATTGAGAACTGTTTTACGGTCAGCCCTACCTCCTGGGTACTTGATACTGGATCAGGATCTCATATCTGTAATTTATTGCAGGGACTGAGAAAAAGTAGGAAAGTTGCACCGGGTGATATGTCACTCAGAGTAGCGAACGGAGCACAAGTTAATGCGGCAGCCGTCGGTGAATATCACCTAGTATTGCCAAATGGCAAGACTATGATTTTGAACGATTGCTACTATGTACCCTCCATGGTTTGCAACATCATATCAGTTTCTTTACTTGATAAAGATGGATATAACTTTGTTCTTGAAAAGAATATCATGAACATTTACCTTCATAAGGTACTGGTTTTTATGTGAGATGAGTGTTTTTCATTTTCATTCATGTAAAAACTTGTATGTAATATTTTTTTTTATTGGGGCGCTTCCAGGTTGCAGAAGTAGTCACCTTTTGTATATTATTTACTTTTCCGCACTAGGATAGACCCAAGGAGAAGGGCACAAGTAACCGGGTTCTGGAGTTCAGAAGGAGACCAACTCGAGGAGTCGAGTCCGGGTCTCCTAACTCCAGAATTGGTAGGGTTGCTTGCCGCTCTCGTAGGGGTCTAGGGGTGTGGGTTTGGCTATTCATCGCGACCGTGGAATTCGTATTTTATACTGGCTCGTATTGAAAACACGGACGTCCTAGTATATCCAATATTTCATATGATTCTTCTGCTGCGATATCTGTGATGTGATCATGTGATGTTCTGTGTAGATACAGTATATAGTATATATGATATATTATATAGGCGTTACTTATGTTTTACACCCGCGCTAGCCCTGCCCCGCTCTGCCGTTAGTTACCTAACCTAACGGTGCACGAGGGGACATCGAGGCGAATGCGGATGGCATAAGTGTACGTCGTATTTATCTGTGATGTTTAGGTATTTAAATGATGGGACTTTATTAATGTGATTAATGAAATAAAAGAAACCTAAGATGTTGTAGAATCGAATTTCAAAATAAAACAGGTAGCTACAGTTCTTGCTTTGCACAGCGGTATATGTGATATATCCTGCACCTTATTCGATGAGGAAAGGACCGAGATCCCTTCACCGGGAGTGACTCCTTTAGCAATAACTGGCAGATGCTACACACTCGGTTTGTCTTTTGACTGCTTTTAAGTGTTTTTGCTTTGCACAGTGATATATATGATATATCCCGCACCTCATTCGACGAGGAAAGGACCGACGATCCCTTCACCGGGAGTGACTCCTTTAGCAAAACTAGAAAAGCCTCAAAAGCACTCCATTTCAAAATCATTTGATTCTACAACGATATCAAGTTCATTACGCAATAGGTTTTCAGAAAAACCTGTCGTAGCCCTCCGTCATTTCAGATAAGTAGTAGTTAGTATTCGTGCTGCGTTTGTTGGCCTTTGTCAAGGCGCAGTGTGCGGTAGCTAACTGGTGCTTATCTGCTTATGCATATGATGCAGATTGAGTTAGGGTAGTCGTGCGACCTTGTTGGCCTTTGTCAAGGGCCGTGCGGGTGGGTTTAATTCAATTGGGAAATGACGGGTTGAACTTGACTAGCACTTATGATTTGTTGACTATGTTAAGGTCATATAGCTGCTAGGGGCAAAATATTATCGGGAATTTCAAGTGTTGAAATTTGCAATGAGATTGCATACCTTCTATGAGATAGTTGGATCCCGATACCCGCTGCGAGTAATTGTTACTCCTGGGAGAGTTTTATACATTACAATTAGCCGATCAAGTAGGTGTCTAGAAAGGTGTCAACGGGGTTACGCCTCTGGGAAAACGAGGTTTACATTAATTAGGTTCGTGCGAAAGCACGGGGGACCTCCCTCAAAGTACCGACACTGGCCTGGCTGAAAGATTGGCGAACTTGTAGTGTGTAATTAATCCCGGCTAGTCTTTCCTTTTAGGGTTTGAAGGAAGATTTGATAAAAAACAGTGGGAGCCATCCTGATTAGATAAAATTATAACCAATCTATTCTTGAAAGAGCGCACGCTGAGTGTTTTCTTCTCTCTCTCTCCTGGTAGCGACCATATCACGCCTTAATCAAGATAATAAAACGGATTATTGACCGAACCCGCTTGTTATACTGAGCTGGGGAACGTTGGTCCCGCTCCAACTTATAATTGTTATAAGACAGAGCAGGAAATTGGGGAATACCAGATTTCCCGTGCCGCCCAAACGAAGAGAGTGCATGCTGATGCATCATCTTCGGGTGTGTTCATTACAAAGAACTGTTTCTCAGTGTCCTTTACGTCCTGGGTATGTGATACCAGATCAGGATCCCAGATATGTAATCTGTTACATAGGGCTACAGAAAGGTAGAGAACTGAGAACGGGTGATAAGTTTCATGAGACAGAAAACGGGGCAAGTGTTGCAGCCAAGTCTGTTGGTCACGATCACCCTGTATTACCAATACATTGATTCTGAACAAATGTTATTAGATACCGAACCTGATATACAAAATCATATCTGTCTCTTTATTAGTAAAGAAACGGTAAAATTTTGTATTGTTGGATAATGTTTTGAACATTTCCTATATCAAAGGTTGATCGGTTCAGGCACGTTATCTAAAAGCGTTGATGTTCTAAATCAAATTACAGTTCTTAGTATACGGAACACACACAAGAGGAAGAGTTCAGAAATGAACGAATCCTTCTTGAGGTATTGTAGACTAGGTTATATCAATGCGACCCGACTGGCTGAGTTACATTTAGATGCATATTTAAATCAGTTTGAATTTACATCTTGTGAAACTCGCCAGTCATGTCACAAAGATAAGATGACCATAGCTCCGTTTACTAGAAACAGAGAAAGAGTTGGTAAACTCTTGGGATGATACATGTTGATGTATAAAGGTCCCCTGTCTATATATGCCAGGACCGGTTCTTTATACTTCATTACGTTCTCTGATAATCTCTCAAAATTCAGACATATGTTCCTGTTGAAACACAAGTTTGAACCTTTTGAGATATTCACAGAATATAAGTTAGAAGTAGAGAACCAATACGGGTATAAGTATTATGTCCTATGATGAGATCAAGGAGGAGAATACTTGAGCACGGAATTTCTGGACAATTCTAAAGGAGAATGGGATTCTCTCTCAGCATTACTCCTCCGTATACACCATAGCACGATGGTATATCGGGGCGGAGCAATAACACCCTATATGATAAGGTGTGCTCTATGATGAGTACTACTGAGTTACCTATTTCTTTTTGGGAGTTATGCACTTGAGAAGATGCATACCTATTGAATAGGGTTCAAATCAAATCAGTTGCCTAGCGCTTCATATGTGATATGGAAAGGGAAGAGCCCATATCTTAAGTTGGTTAAGCTTTGGGGTTGTCCGGGCTATGTCTAAAAGAAAAATCCGGACAAGCTCAAGGCAAGGACTGTTATGTAAAACTGGAAATGTTCTAGCTATACAAACTGCAGCTGATGGTTTGAGAGAACCAAAGGATTCAATAGTTACCAATGAACCTCAGCCTCTCCGCTGATCTAGTAGGGTTCCTCACCCACCTAAGAGATACTTCGTTTTCTCTATGACAGTGGGAGCGAGGATTGCATCATGAGATGATGACCCAACTAGCTTCGAGCTGGCCATCGAGAGTAAGACTCTGTAAGAATGGCTGGATGTTTAGTGATCTGAGATGGAATCCTTATACACCAACAAAGTATGGACTTTGGTTGCTATATCTGAAGGGTTAAATCCCCATCAGGAGCAAGTATATCTTGAGAAGATTACTTGGTGTACATCGAAAAGTTGAGACTTTCAAAGCTAGACTTGTTAAAAGTGTGCATCATTGACCAGGTGTGGATAATGATGAAACCTTTTTCAAGTAGCTATGCTTAAGTCCATCCAGATCCTACTTGTCACGGCTACATACCATGACTACGATATCTGGTGGTTGGGTGTCATGACTGCTTTTCTAAATGATGTTTTAGAAGAGTGCGTCTATAAGTACACTGCCAGAGGGCTTCGTAGACAGTGGGAGCAGCGGAAACGTGTGCAAGATGTTTTATGTAATAAAGCAGGCATCGCGGAGTTGGAACATCTGTTTTGATGGATTAGTCGAAGAGTTTGACATCATCAAAATGGTAGATGAACCTTGTATATACAAAAAGGTGGTAGGGAGTATGGTGATGATCCTCGTAGAGTACGTGAATGACATACTCCTGATAGGGAAGGAGTTTCCTATGCTACGCTCGATCAATCTCCGCATATCACAATGATTCTCCACATAGGATCATGATGATACCTGCTAAATCCTGAGTTTTGGATCTATGAGATAGATTTAATTGGATGTTAGGATACTCACTAGATGTAGTGAGATGGTATCAATCGATCCTGGGGAGAATCACTGGAAGTGTTCCAGAGTGATAAAGACGACTGAATGTCAGTCACAGGCATTGTCTTTACCCTCAGTGGAGGGACGGTATGTTGGAAGAGTTCCAAGCTAAATACCGTGGCATACTAGAAGATAAAGGCAGGATACATCGCTACTTAAGATGCTACCAAGGAGGATGTTTGGGTGTATATTGGTTCATGAGATGAACTACGTTCCAACCATTGTGAGACAATGGAGTTGTGGCTTATGCCAAGGAACACCCGTCCCATCAGTGATCCAGACATATTCTAAGGAAGTATCACCTGATCATGGAGATGGTTGATCTCCAGGGTGATCGAGGTTAGGAGAGTAGACTCAGAGGACAACACAGCGGATCCACTCACGAAAGGCCTTTTCCCAGAGAGAGACTTTTATGGGATGGTTGAGTATGAGATACTGCAACCACTGCTACAGATGGCCCTAGTGCAAGTGGGAGATTGTTAGTTATATGTATGCCTTAGAGGCCATTACTATACATAGGATGTATATTGTAGTGGATGCTGGGACATATATAGGGAGGACTTTCTTGCTCGACATGATAGTATGCTATCTGGTTGATCTTTACCTTAACGTGTATACTGATTGTCTCTCTGTTACATGTTGGTAAAGCCCTTAGGATCTGTACTTGACTACCTGGACTATGATGCAGATCATACTAGTGGGGACATGGTAGTCCATAAGTACATCCTTCAAAGTCCCTAGTCGTGGGTGTATCGAGACGGGGCATCGATATACCAGAGTAGACTAGCGTATAACTTCTCGACCCATACAGATGGGCGATGGATGATCCCATATCCATTGGTGTTTGACATCAGAGATGATATACGGGTGCTCAGTAGAGACTGGGTACACTGGACGGACTCGCCGAGAACTCCCAGATGGTATTATACCTCACGTCAGATGGCAGTTCTCTGGTGACACTGGTACAGAGTAGTCTGTTGACCCGAGATCGTTATAGAGTCTTGTGTGGTTCCCACTGTGCTTTGATTTCCATCTTACCACGTCCAAGAGGGCGTGCAAAACGGTGGTTTTTGGGTACAGTCCCGAGTCACATGGAGGCAATGAGCGATAGGAGGGGATTCGTCTCTCCCGGTATAGGGAGTTGATGTTGCGCTGTGTTCGATTGGCTATAACAGGAAATCCCTGGCCAGGGTTGCTGAGATTTACTGGTAAGCGTTGCCAGTAGTTTCTCGAACAGTTATAGACCTCATATCGACACGACTTATCGAGCTATTGGGGTCTGACGTTTACCACCCCTAGGCGAGATATGCGACATATCAGACGATCAGACCGGACTGTACGGTAGTGTTACTGGTCGGATTCACTGGAGTGTGAGCGGGCTTGCTCGTCGATCTTCAGATCGCTCAATACCCGGGTGGCCGTTGCGTTTAGCAGACCGCTTGCGGCTTGTCGGTGTTTGATATGATCATCATCTGCTGCCGGCGTATTGACGAGTCTTTAGAGTCCTACACAGAGGTTTCCTGGCTCAAGCGAAACGAAATAGGAGTGCATATGAGATATGTGCGGGACCGAGAATGATACCAGTATGTGATACTGTATTCGATTCTCGCGATGTGACATTGATTGGTTATATGCGATATAGCCGAGTTATCGGATCAAGTGTTGATTCGATAAGTTGTTACTGATGATACCAGTCGGTTATGTGCGACATAACCGGATCATTGAATCAAGTGTTGATTTAATGATTTAATGCATAATTATATATTTGATATATTACTTTGCATTAACTAGTATCGGTTCACTTTAAATGGATTTTCTCGCTCGGGTGTGCACATTGTATATACGATATAGTTTTGTGCACTTACTTGTATCATGTTTGACGATACATGGTTTTTGGTTAAGTGTATAGAATTAAACTATGGTCAAGATGATGATTATGGTTTTGCATATTCTTTTAATTATTTGCTTATTCATTTTGGAAAATAATTAAAGCATAAAAGAAGAAAAATAAAATGGTTTTCTTTCTTTATTCTTCATGAAGCTTATTGAAGCTTCATGAAACTTTGACCACTTAACCATTTTGTCTTCTTCTTCTGACCCTAACCATAGATCTAACCTAAGTTATTTCTCTACACCTAACCATGATGAAAATTATGATAAGATTATTATTCTTTTCTATTCTAAAATCTTATCATAACTTTTATCATCTTCTTCCTCTTCTTCTTCTTCTTCATGAAGATAGCTTACTTCATCAATGGTGAATTGAGCAAATGAGTGAGAAATCCAATTCTAAAGTCTACCCACTTCCTATTTCTTCATCCTCTACCTCTTGCCAAGTAGTAGAGTGTGTTTCCTTCACAAGTCATCATGGTTTGGTGAAGGTGGAGCTTGATCTAGCGATGCCTCGACGTAGATCATCTTCGGCATGGACATCGACGACCTAGCTTGCCCATTCTCCGACGAAGCCGATGCAAGAGCCCGGATTTCGATTTGGACAGCGAGGATACTTCGTTGCGGAGCTATGGAGGTGGACAAACGGATCTACAAAGGTTGTATATCCGTATCCCTTAGTTAAGTGTTGACTAGTTAGCTTTTTCGCCTAGTTTTCTAGCAAACGATCCGTAGTCGGGTCTTTTGGCACCTAGAATTTTTGAATTTGGCATGTTCGATGCCTTGTGAGACCTCACTAGTGTGCCTAGGAACCCTACACATATCGGAGAGAAAAGACTGAGTAAGTTGCATAAAAATGGACGCTTGAATGCGTTCGAGTTTTCATCTTATGAAACTTGTCAGTCTTGTCTCAAAGGGAAGATGACCAAATCTCCGTTCACCGGACATGGAGAAAGAGCAACTGAGCTCTTGGGACTCGTACATAGTGATGTATGCGGTCCGATGTCTATACATGCAAGGGGTGGGTTCTCGTACTTCATCACATTCACTGACGATCTCTCTAGGTTCGGATATGTGCATCTGATGAAACACAAATCTGAAGCTTTTGAGAAATTCAAGGAATTTAGAAACGAAGTAGAGAACCAGACAGGCAAAAGTATCAAGATCCTCCGGTCTGACAGGGGAGGGGAGTACTTAAGCACGGAATTCTTAGATTACTTAAAAGAGAATGGTATTCTCTCTCAGCTTACTCCTCCTTACACACCACAGCACAATGGTGTTTCGGAGCGGAGGAATCGTACCCTACTGGATATTGTTCGCTCCATGATGAGTAATGCCGAGTTGCCTCTTTCATTTTGGGGACATGCGCTATTGACAGCAGCATACCTACTGAATGATGTTCCGTCTAAATCAGTGCCTAAGACTCCGTTCGAGATATGGAATGGAAAGAGGCCATATCTTAAAAGATTTAAGATATGGGGTTGTCCGGCTTATGTTAAAACGCATAAACCGGATAAACTGGAGGCACGGTCAGTTTTATGTAAGTTTGTGGGATATCCAAAGAATGGTTATGGATATCTATTCTACCACACCGAGGAACAGAAGGTGTTTGTTGCTCAGCATGCCGTTTTCTTAGAAACGGAATTTCTTGCAAAAGAAATTAGTGGGAGCACGGTAGAATTGGAAGAAATTCAGCGACCACAAACTGAAACTGAAAATCTGACAGAACCTCAGAATTCAATAACCCCAGAAGAACCTCAGCCACTCCGCAGATCTGGTAGGATTTCTCATCCGCCCGAGAGGTACTACGGTTTTCTCATAGACGGGGATCGAGAGGATTGCATCTTGGAAGAAGATGACCCTACCAGTTTCAGGCAGGCCATTATCAGTAGGGACTCTGATAAGTGGCAGGAAGCAATGCAATCCGAAATGGAGTCCATGTACGCTAATAAAGTGTGGACCTTGGATATTGCTCCACCTGGGGTAAAACCCGTTGGATGCAAATGGATCTACAAAAGGAAACTTGGTGTAGATGGGCAGGTGGAAACCTATAAAGATAGACTCGTTGCAAAAGGTTTTCGTCAAAGACATGGTTTGGACTATGATGAAACTTTTTCTCCGGTGGCTATGCTCAAATCCATTCGGATCCTACTTGCCATTGCTGCCTTCCATGACTATGAAATCTGGCAGATGGATGTTAAAACGGCTTTCCTAAACAGTTGTTTGGAAGAGTGCGTTTACATGGATCAACCAGAAGGTTTCGTAGACAGTGGGAGCAGCGGAAAGGTGTGCAAGTTGCTTAAATCCATTTATGGATTAAAGCAGGCATCGCGGAGCTGGAACATCTGTTTTGATGAGGCAATCAAGGAATTTGATTTCATCAAGAACGAAGATGAACCCTGTGTATATAAGAAGATTGTAGGACGAACTGTCGTATTCCTAGTCTTGTACGTGGACGACATTCTTATGATAGGAAATGACATTCCTATGCTACAATCGGTCAAGCTATTTTTGTCACAAAGGTTCTCCATGAAGGACCTGGGTGATGCCTCATACATTCTGGGGATCAAGATCTATAGAGATAGATCCAAGAAACTATTGGGACTTTCACAGTCCAGGTAAATAGAGACCGTACTAAAGAGATTTAGTATGGAGGGTTCCAAGCGCGGTAACATACCCGCATTGCACGGAATTACCCTCTCTAAGAAGATGTCTCCTAAGACTGACGAGGAGAGGGTTCGCATGAGCACTATACCCTACGCTTCGGCGGTAGGATCTATAATGTATGCGATGCTATGTACAAGACTAGATGTAGCTTACGCGTAGAGCGCGGTAAGCCGGTATCAGTCAGACCCAAGGGAGGACCACTGGACAGCAGTGAAGAACATTCTCAAGTACCTAAGAAGGACTAAGGAGATGTTCCTGGTTTACGGTAATGGAGACCTCAGGGTCGAGTCCTTTACCGATTCAAGCTTCCAGAGTGACAAAGATGACAGCAAGTCTGTCTCGGGTTTTGTGTTTACCCTCAACGGAGGGGCGGTATGTTGGAGGAGTTCCAAGCAGGATACCGTCGCAGACTCGACGATGGAGGCTGAATACATTGCTGCAAGCGATGCCGCAAAAGAGGCGGTCTGGATGAAGAAGTTCATTAGTGAACTTCAGGTGGTTCCGTCCATTGTTGACCCAATACCTTTGTATTGCGATAACAATGGGGCTATATCTTTAGCGAAGGAACCAAGGTCCCATCAGAAATCCAGGCATATCTTAAGGCGGTATCACCTGATCAGGGAGATCATTGATCGCCAGGAGATCGAGGTGCGGAGAGTGGACACAAAGGACAACACTGCGGACCCATTCACGAAGGCTTTACCCCAGACTCAGTTCGAGCGGCTGATCGAGATGATAGGTCTTCGATACGCCAGTACATGGCCTTAGTGCAAGTGGGAGATTGTTAGTGTATATGCCCTAGAGGCCATTACTGTATCATACTAGTATGTATATTACTTGATGGAAGCTTGGGATATTCACAGTTGTACAGACAATCTTGCTCAATATAGTAGTATGCTACTTAGTTTGTCTCTGCTTTAATGTGTACTTGTGTGTTTATTTATTATATCACCTATACGCATTAGTAGAGCCCTTAGGATCTTTTCTTGATTACCGGCGTTGTGATGGCGATCACACTCGTGGGGGCTGAGTAATCTACAAGCACATTCTTATACACGTCCTTGGTCGTGGGAGTATCGAGATAGGGCATCGATGCTCCGGAGTAGACTAGCGTATGCGCTTCTCATCCCAGCACGGGAGACGGTCTGTCCCACAGCCGTCGGTACGTCGTACTTGAGATAGTATGCGGGTGCTCGTTAGGTTACGAGTACACTGGACAGGACTCGTCGGGAACTGATGGTTGGTATTATACCTAACGTCAGTTATCAGTTCCCAGGTGACATGAGAACAGCTTAGTCCGCTGACTTGACACTGTCACTCCGCCTCGAGTGTGTTCCCACTGTTCTTTGATTACTACCCTACCACGGCTCTTCTGAGTCGTGCAAACAGGTAGTAGTTGGGAGCAGTCCCGAAGCACTTGGAGGCAGTGACGGTTAGACAGGATTCGTCTCTCCCGGTATTGGGGGTTGACATCGCGCTGTGTCTAGGAGAGCCATTACACAAGTAGTCCCTGGCCAGGGCAAGCGAGATATACTGGTAGGTTCCAGTGTTATCTCAGGGTGTTCTGGGCTTCACTCCGACACGACTTGTACCACTATTAGGGGTCTGACGCTTGCTGCCCCCTAGGCCCGACATGCGATGTATCAGACGGACAGACCGGACTGTACGGAGATTGTCACATACAGACTAAGTAGGAGTTCGGATGGGTTTATCTCATCGGCCTTCTTATCGACATCTACCTGGGGACCGTTACGTACAGCTAGTGCCGCTTGCGGTCTGTGGTTAAACCCACTGCTAGCGTAGTGTCGAGTCTTTAGAGTCCCACACAGAGAGTTTCCCTACACTGAGCGAAACGTGTAGAGGCCGTATGGTTTTACGGCAGGGCTGCGATCACTTACGTACACTTGTGTGCGTATGTTCGGGCAGGCAGTACTAGTAGGCTTTGGTTTAAGACGGATCCTAGTATTGCACGGATGGATTTGTTTTGTCTTCTGTGCATCCGCATTCTACGGAATACGGATGCAGGTGTGTATGCACAGTTTTTCGGAGCGATGAAGGAGGAAGTGCCTCATTAGGGTTTTGGCAGTTGGTTCGGCCAAAACCGTTATGTGGCAGGCTCATTAGGGTTTTGACAGTTGATTCGGTCAAAACCATTTTGAGGCGGACTCATTAGGGTTTTTGACAGTTCGTTTGGTCAAAACCATTATGAGCCGCGAACATCATTTACTAATCCTATTAGTGATAATCTTATGATGGCTAATTGCATTGACCATTTGACCCCGTTGACCTCTCTTGACTTTGTTGACCGGTTGACCGGTTGACCGGTTGACCGTGTTGACCATTGACTTTCAAGAGGGTTCCACACTCTTCTTTTCTTTTCCTTTTTCTTTTGGATTATGATAATGGTCATTTCAAAGTAGCCATCAACTTTATCTTGATGGGATTAGTAATGATGATGCTTTTGCATTATTTGCAACCATGGTTGATTTTCTTTTGGATCTTAATTTCTTTCTCATTCTCTCTCTTGGTTTTTCAAGTGAGAAGGAAAGAAAATAAACCATGGTTGTTGCTCCTCCTTCTTCTTCCTCCTCTTGTTTTGATCTTTTGATCTCATGTGTTGAGAGATAAAGATTTCACAAAGACAAAGCCATCCCTTCATCACTTCTACACAACCTATGGCTTTTAGATTGGCAATCTCCTTGCCCTAGTTACCTCGGCTCGAGGTGGAGCTCGGTGTACAACTCTCGGGTGGATCGTCTTCGACTCAAGGAGGCCGCGGAGGTGGCCAAATTCCGGATCAACCATTGAGCAAGCAAAGAGAAGAACAACAAGAAGTGAAGAACAACAAGAAGAGAAGGAGTTCAAGTTGAGGTATAACCCCAAACCGAGTAGATAACATCTCATGTTCGGATGCTAGTGTATTGTTTAGCAAAGATCCGGCTTTTACGGTCCATGTTACAAAGTTTAGAAAAAATTTTGTTTTACCGTTTCCGCAACCCCGAAAGTACCGGGAGAGGTAACGTGGACCTAACAAGTACAGCTTAGTCCGCTGACTTGACACTGTCACTTCGTCTCGAGTGTGTTACCACTGTACTTAGATTACTACCCTACCACGGCTCAAAGGAGTCGTGCAAACAGGTAGTAGTTGGGTGCGGTCCCGAAGCACTTAGAGGCAGTGACGGTTAGACAGGATTCGTCTCCCCCGGTATTAGGGGTTGACATCGCGCTGTGTCTAGGAGAGCCATTACACGAGTAGTCCCTGGCCAGGGCAAGCGAGATATACTGGTAGGTTTCCAGTGCTATCTCAGGATGTTCTGGGCTATACTCCGACACGACTTGTACCGCTATTCGGGGACTGACGTTTACCGCCCCCTAGGCCCGCCATGCGATGTATCAGACGAACAGACCAGACTGTATAGAGATTGTCACATTCAGGCTCAGTAGGAGTTTAGATGGGTTTCACCTCGTCAGTCTTCTTGTCGGCATCTACCTGGGGACCGTTACGCACAGCTAGTGCCGCTTGCGGTCTGTGGTTAAACCCACTGCCAGCGTAGTGTCGAGTCTTTAGAGTCCCACACAGAAAGTTATTCGCCTTTAGGCAAAAGAGTAGAGGTCGCATGGTTTTGCGACAGGTCGCATGGTTTTGCGACAGGGTTCGGTCACATTCGTGCACTTCTGCACGTTTGGTGTCCGGACAGTCAACACTAGCGGGCTTTGGTTTAAGCCAGATCCTAGTGTACATTTTGGGATTGGTTTTATCTCGTTTGCATTTCGTGTTCCTCGGAACGCGGATGCGGGTGTGTATGCACAGTTGACAGAGAGACAGAGGCAGAGGATTCTCATTGGGGTTGTTGACTGTTGACTATTGACTTTTTGCTAAACCCTAATAAGAATAAGAAATATAATTAACAATAATATTAATTAAGTGTTATAGTGACATGGTTGTTGAGGGGTTGACTTTGTTGACTTGTTGACTTTGTTGACCGGTTGACTAGGTTGGACTAGTTGACCATCATCATGACAATGGCTATCATTTCATGGCAAAGACTTTTGCTTGCTTGTTTATTTATGCAAAATGAGTGCAAGAAATGATATTGCCATTTTGACTTGAACCATCACACAATACTTGATTACTATTTTTGTTATGATGGTTTTGGATTATGAGAGCTTGGATGGCAAAAAAGTTACTCATTTCTCTCATTTTTTCTCTCTCTCTTGCTTGAGCTCTCCCTCTTGCTCTTCCTCTTGCTCTCTCTCTAGCTCAAGGCAACACCCTCTCATGAGTTGAGAAACATTGCCTTAGAGATAAAAGAAAACCCAAATCACTTCTCTACTCATTCTAGTTCACAAGGTTTGGCAAACCAAGTGTTCTAGTTTCTTCAAGTTCGAAGAAGAAGCCAAAGGTAGAAGCTTTCAGGTTGATCCAACTTCGGCGCAAGGAGACGACGAGGTGAGGCCGATCCGTACGCCGGAAAGAGTTGAAGACGAAGGAGTTCAAGAAAGGTATAGCCCCCTAACCGAGTAGGTAAAACTCTAGTTAGGTTGTTAGGTAGTTGTTTAATAAAGATCCGTATTTTGAGTCAATATTACCACCTCTTGAAAAATCGTTTTTCATCATTTCCGCAAGCCCGTAAGTACCGGGAGAGGTAACGTGGACTTACATGATATACATGTAGCTGTAATAGACTATGTGGGTGTACATGTCAATATATATGCAAGATGTACAAGTAGCTATAGTAAGGTATACGTGAAATGGAATAAGAGTCACCATCTTAACTATCCATGTCCAATACAACATCACGTATGTTGGTGTCAACAATATCTCATATGCACAAAGGAATAAGAGTTACTACCCCCACTATCCCTATCTAATACCATATCACGTATGTAGGTGGTTTGTACGTGTCATGGAAATTACTGACGATGTGGGTGTAGCATACAATTTAGTGCTGGTGCAACATGAACCGTCAGTAATGTGTTATATCTAAAGGTACAACAGATAATACTATGTAATGACAATCATATGAAATTAACCAATATGCAATAACATGTAGCTATCCTATCATATCAGCCCCGACGCTGTTGGAGATAGTGCCCTCAGAGTCAATTATTGGATCACAGGCACGTGATTGCAATGATTGAGGGAGGACCTATACCGGTAGGACAGTCTTACTCGAGATGATAGTATGCTATCTGGTTTATCTTTATCATCGTGTACTGTTTTAGGTGACCTGACAGGTCGCTATTACACGTTGATAGAGCGCCTAGGATTCTCGCTTGACTGCCAGCAGTATGAGGGCGATCATATACGTGGGAGCTGGTAATCTATAAGCACATCCTTAAAAGGTCCCTAGTCGTGGGAGTTTCGAGACAGGGCATCGATTCTCCAGAGTAGACTAGTGTATACAGTCGAGACCCCGACGAGGGGCGGTGGCCGGTCTCACAAGCCACTGGTGTCAGTTGGTTCACCTAAGATGTATACAGGTGCTCATTGGGTTATGAGTACACCGGACAGGACTCGCCGGGAACCTGCTAGTTGGGATTATACCAGACGTCAGATAGCAGTTCCCTGGTGACATGTGTACAGCTTAGTTCATCGACCTGGGATCGTCATTTGTCTCGTGTGAGTTCCCACTGTACTTTGATTACTACCCTACCACGGCTCAAAGGAGTCGTGCAAACAGGTTTTAGTTGGGTACAGTCCCGAGCCACATGGAGGCAGTGAGCGGATCTGCAGGGGTTCGTCTCTCCCGGTATTGGGGGTGAGGTCGTGCTGTGTCTAGGAGAGCCATTACACAAAGCCCTCGGCCGAGGCAGGAGATTTGCTGGTAGGTTTTCCAGTATTATCTCAGGGTGTTCTGGGCTACTCTCCGACACGACTTGTACCGCCTTTAGGGGTCTGACTTTTACCAACCCCCTAGGCCCGCCATGCGATACTCATAGACGAACGAACCGGACTGTACGGATATTGTCACTGACAGGCTCAGTAGGGCGTCAGGATGAGTTCGCTCATCGACGTCCCTTTTGGTCAATAGCCGGTAGCCCGTCACGTATGGCTAATACCTCTGACGTGCTAGTGGTTAAATCCACAGCTATAGTATTGACGAGTCTTTAGAGTCCACCACACAGACGGTTACTCAATTTTCGGGCGAAACGCTGTAGAGGCCGTATAGAGATATGGCAGGGTCCGATCAGATACGTGCGGTATTGCACGGATCAGGATCGGACGGTTTGTACTAGAGGCCGTATAGATATATGGCAAAGTTCGATCAGATACGTGCGGTATTGCACGGATCAGGATCGAACGGATATCACTAGCCGGCTTTGGTTTAAGCCGGATCCTAGTTTAGTACAGTGTAGATTTTGTCTTATTGCATTTGTATCCGGTCGGAATACAGATGCGGGTGTGTATGCACAGTATCGGGGTTTTCCTGTAATTTATTACGGGACCAGTTTTCTGGAGTTGCCAGTTTGCATTCCGTTCCGGCCGGTTTTCCTTTGTTCTTTCCCGGCCGGACTTTTCCGATGGAGGGGGTTATTTGCAAGTTTGCAAATAACATTTGTGGAGGGGGTTTCTTGCACTTGTGGCATTATGATAAGTTAAGCATCTTTGCTTTTTCATGATGGCTTGCTTTTTGAGATTAGATGAGATTTGAAATGAAATTGACATTGTTATCATGATATTTGGTGTGGTCACCCTCTACTTTTCCTACCATCACCTCCCTTCTTGTTTTGTGGTTTTGCTCCACCAATTTTTGTTCAAGAGGGGGCCGGCCACATAGAAGAGAGATAGAGAGAGAGGTTCATTTGCATGAGGGAAATTATTCACCTCTCAATTTCTCTTGCTACACAATTTCTAGCTCTCTCCAATGTTCTTCATCCCTCCATCACCATGGCAACTACTACCCCAAATGAGACAAGCATTTCTACACTACAATCTACAGCAAACCTTGGGCACTTCGACTAGCCAGCTTCATTCCCGAGTTGCCTCGGTATTGAGGTGGGAGCCCGTAAAAGATGCAGACGATGTGGTGCCCTTTCCGATGAGAAGATGACGAATGGTGATTCCGCGAGAGATCGGGACGACAACGAGAAGACCGAAGGACACGGATCGCTCGGTATATCTCTCACCCCATCTCTAGTTAGCTAGTATCGGTTAATGGTTACGATCCGGGTTTTATTGTCCGCGGTAGCGCCAGTTCAAAAGTTAAGAAAAATTTTGATTCCGTATTTTGGCCTCGGATAGACGGCCGGGGCGCTGCCGTGGCGAAACATGGTATCAGAGCCACGCCATTAACCTAGTCTAGCTTTGTCTAATGTGTTTTACTTTTCCGATCGACCAAAATTCCAAAATCCGCGTTTTGCTTGCATCAGTTTTCTGTTGAAATTTTTTGAAGTCCAAAAATTTTTCAGGTTGTGGAAAAGTGATGTGCTAGATGGAATAAGAGTTCTGTAGAAATTCGATGCACTAATTCCACTGCAGGAGCGCGGAACCGCGGCCAAACCCCCCTTGGGCCGCGGTTCCGCCGCACTATGTTGGGTTTGCTGCATCAATTTTCTACAGTCTCTTTCTGGGGCGTTTTTAGGGGTTTTGGAATATTAAACTTGGGCCCAGAATTTCTGTGAGTGCTACAGTATTGCTTGGGGGCCCACTTGTTAATTTTTGATCGATCGGATATTTTAAACACATTGGTTCACAGTATTTACATTATATCTGCGACCGTGAATGTCACTTGATCGGTAAATCCTGTCTAACTGCTATAGCCCGGTTAGAAGGATTTGCGAACGTGACTTTCACGTTGATGTTCTATGTGATTGTGCTGTGTTGTTGCGGATCGGTCGTGGGGGATAGCCTGGATGCAATGTTAGTACAGTTTTGTTGTATTATGTACATTTGATATTGCGGGGCGAGCGTCCGACATGTGGACTGCCGTCACTGCCTGTTTGTATTATTCTTTTAGGGCACGACCAGGTTGCGGTCGATGTACCCGTTGTATGTATATTTTACTTTCTGTACTAGATTTACCCCGCGGAGGGGTGCACGGATAGCCGGGTTCTAAAGGGCAACGGGCCCGCATCTCATGGCATTGAGACGGAGGGGGCTTCACTCTAGAATTGGCGGGCTATTCGCCGCACTCGTAGGGGGTACAGGTTGACCCAGGAGGGGTGCCCAAGTTATCGGATTCTATGAAGTGCTGGGTGGTCCATTCACGGTGCTGAAGGGGGCTGCCTCGCTTCAGGTTTTGGCGGGTGACTTGCCGCGCCCGTAGGGGTCTAGGATTTCATTGCACAGGCTATCCACATGACCAGGGGAACGTCGGGTTTCAGCAGCGGCTCTGTGAAACCCGGGGCTTCCAGACATCTGTATTGTTCTGTGATGGTGTGCATTTCTGTGATGTTGCATTTTATCACGCCTTGAGCGAATATTATATATTGGTATATATATTAGTAGATGTTGTATATGTTTTGCATCCGCGCTAGTCCAGTCCCCGCTCTGTCGTTAGTTAGCTAACCTAACGGGTAATGACGGGACTCAGTGGCGAATGCGGATGGCATATACGTACATCAGAATATTTTCGTTCTTTGTGGTGTGATCAATTGATGGGACTGCGTTGATTCGGATCAATGCAAGTTAAATCAAACCTAATCTGATGTTGTTGGAACATTTTTCAAAAAGCTGTTATTGCAAGGACGTTCACTTTTGTTTTGCATCGTGGTATTCAGTTGGAATATCCTGCTCCTCAGTCGACGAGGCAAGGGCCGAGATCCCTTCACCGGGAGTGACCCCTTGGACAGAAGTTTGCGTCAGGGCAATAACTTCACTATAGCCGATTACTTTTTCTTTGCATCGTGGTATTCAGTTGGAATATCCTGCACCTCATTCTACGGGGAAAGTGCCGAGATCCCTTCACCGGGAGTGACCTCTTTAGCAAAGGTTTTCGTCACTATATTTTTATAAAAAGTTATGCAGTTCCTTCAACGATATCAAGTTCATTACGTTAAAGGTTTTTCGCCAAAAAACAGTCGTATCCCTCCGTCATTTCAGATTAGTATTGCTTAGTATTCGCGCTACGTTTGTCGTTGCTATTCGCCGAGGCGTAGTGTGCGGTAGCTTTGTTGTGCTATTCTGTCGCATGGATATGTGGATTGGTTAGGACAGTCGTATGACTTTGTTGATTATTCGTCAAGGGTCGTGCGGGTGGGTTTAACGCAATCAAGATAATGACGGGTTGAACTTGACAAGGACCTTTTGATTTGTTGATTATTCGTCAAGGTCACTTGGGTCCTAGGGGTAAAAATCACATCGGGAGTTTCTACAGAAACTGAAACTTGCCAGGCATGCGCATACCTTCTGGAGTGTGGTGACTTGAGTGGATTCCGTCAAGTTATCATGCGATGATAGTTGGATCCCGATTCCCACTGATGAGTTGGTTTACTCCTCGGGTGATCCCGGCTAATTCTTCTTTCAGGTTTGGAGAAGAGTTTGACGTTACAGTGGGAGGTTTCCAGATTAGATAAAGTGATAACCATTCTGATCTAGGTTAGAGTGCACGCTGAGTATTTCTTTTCTCTCTCTCTTTGGCAGTGACCATTGACCCGACCCTAGACTATGACTCAGTGACCAAGTTGACCGAACCTTCTTAACACTGGCTTTTGGATTGTCAGAGTTGCAAACCTCATTGCCACTCCTACTTTTACCCTTTTCTCCAGGACACCCCGTATTACTACGAACGTCCACTTCCATTGGACAAAACCATCGTATGGTTATATACGAACTCGAAGGAATTCGAGGATGGTTTCTGGTTCTGGAGAAAAACGAATAGGACTATTCAGTTGTCTTTTCCTTTTACCTTCTCTCAGGTTGCGAGTACTCCTTGGTGTAGGAGATAGTACACCTATTACGCAAATTGGATAGTCTTCTTCCAAACTATAGGCTCGTGCCGAACGGTGGGGAATGAAGAAAACCGATTAACATAACGATGGTGTACAGAAGGTATTAAGTTAAGACAAAGAAAGGGATTAGTAAGAGGGCAAAGTAAATTGCGACTGCTATTCACGACCAAACCAAGTATTTCTTCGCCAATCCTAAATCACCTTTGTATTTCTCCAGGACACTCCGTATCACTACGAAGATCCCAAGTTTATTGGATAATCCATCGTATGGTTATATACGAACTCGAAAGGAACTTGTTCCAGTTCGGGGATGGATCCTGGTTCAGGAGAAATAGGAATTAAGTTCATTCGGTTGTCTTTTATCTTCACCTTCTCTCGTATTGCGAGTGCTCCTAGGATTAGGACAGTACACCCTTTATGCTTATTGGATAGTCTTCTTCCAAACCATAGGCTGGTGCCGAACGGTAGGGAAGGAAGAAAACCATTTGGCCTAAAGGGGTGTGCAGAAGGTAATGACTAAAGACATATAAAGGGATTTGGAGAGATGGCAGAGAATTATACGGTTACAGTTGTGAATCTGGATAATGAAAGAGGCATTAATAGGAATACCAGGATACCCCATCGAATCATTTCAATGTTTCAGTTCACTGTGTACTGTTAAAAGAAAACTGATTTCCCAATTAGACACTTGCTCCAGGGTATGTATTTACCAGGTATGATTCTCACATCTGTATGGTTTTACAGATGATGAGTGGGAGTAAGTTATTGGGAATTAGGTGATAATCCTCATTATATCGGAATTCGTTGTAATTGGTGATATTTGATGTATTTACCTGGGTTGTTTGCCGGACGGCAAATATTTGGTTTTGAATATCCGTTGTTATGCCCCAATTTCAAATTGATATATCTGTACGTCTATTTTCATAGAGTGAGATATACCTTTTTGAAATTATATCTATGACATTTACCTATATCAGTGGATGGTTAGGTAAGGAGCATTAAACAGCGGTGTAATTCTTCATAACCATAGTTCATTCTTCAACCTACAACACACAGTGAATGAGTTATTAAACTCAGGGGACTTATACAGAGTATTGTATGTTGTCCAGTGTCCATTAGGACAGTGGGGTTGGTCCTCGTACTATATTCTGTTTACTTTTAACTTCTCTAGTTCTTAGACATGTGTTTCGTAGAAACACAGGGTCTGAGTTTTGAGGAGTTATTGGTATAAGAATAGAGTAGAGAACCAGGTATTGCAAGTATCGGGATTCTTCAAGGTGATCGAAGATGTAGATACTTGTGTATGGTATTCAGTTGATAGTGATGAGAACTTGCTTCTCTTTCAGGTTACTCATAATTTGAAGCATTCCTAAGTTGAGTAACGCTGATCGGCCTCCTTCCATTTAGTTGACATGCACTGGTAACAGCTGCATGATTAGAATCTAGTTCAATTAAATCAGTGCCTCTGTTTCTGTATTGGATATAGAACAGTTCATATCTTGACATTGTTAAGGTATGGGGAGTTGTCCGGCTTATGCTTAAAACCAGACTCCGGATAACTCAAGGCACGTTTCTGTAGTGGCTGTTTGTGGGTTGACCCAGGCTATGACGAGGGTTGACTTTCTACCATCTGGAAGATCAATAGTGATATTGTTCTTGACTCGCCATATTTTTAAAAGAAATGGATTTTTCAGAAAACAGTAGTGGGAGTATGGTAGAACTGGAAGTGATTCCAGAACCGCAAATGATTACTGAATATTTTATAAGAACCTAAAGATTCAATCTAATTTGACATTCCATTGGCCACTCCGTAGATAAAGTGGGTAACCTCAGGCACCCGAGAGGTACCTCGGTATGCTCAAGGACGGTGGCAGGGAGGTTCTTGTTTACCCAGACTTGCCATTGATGTTGTTCCAGAGTATTAGACCCGGCAGGAGGATGAGTATAGCGTCGTTCTAAACTAGATTTAGAAGTGTACGTCTATATGACTCTGCCAGAGGGTTGTCGTAGTCAGTGGGAGCAGCGGAAGCATTGGTGGACAGGTGGCTTATGTCTATTTATAGACTAAAGCAGATATAGCGGAGATAGATCATCTATTTCTGATGCGACAATCATAGGTTTGACTTCATCAGAATAGGGGATGGATCTGTTGAGAAGGTAGTAGGGTGTGATGTCCTGATATTTGGATGACATACACAGAGTAGGAAGTGATATTCCTATACTACGATCGGTTATACTTTGGTTGTCACACGGTGGTTTCTCCACACAGGACTTGGATATTATATCAGGCATTCTGGTTACTGGATCTATGGTTTTAGATCTAGATTTCGGTGGTTTCCCAATCTGGGTACTTTGACAAGCATTCTATAAGTATTTAGAATGGACGACTCCTGGCACGGTAGTGTACCTGCAGGTGATGGAGTCACCCTCTCTAAAGGTGTCTCACAGACTAAAGAGGAGAGGGATGTGCATGATTGGCAGATCACTTACTCAGGCAATTGAGTCAATCATGAGATGTCAAGTACCACACCAGATGTTGTTCTTGTAGTAGATGCAATAAGTTGATATTAATCCAATCCTTGAGAAACAATCGGAAGCAGCTTTAGAACATAAGTGGATGTTCTAGGGATTTGATAACGGCAGCCTCTTTTAGGAGACGGTTATCATTCCAGGCTTCCAAGGTGACCTGGATGGCAGAGTGGCCGTCAGAGTTATAGTTTTCCCTCTGACAAGGGGCAGTATTTTGGACAGGTGGTCCAGAAGGATACTGAGGGAAGGCATGGCGCAGGATACTGATTAAGTTCAGTTGACGATACAGTCTAAGAAGTTTGGATTTGGAGTTCATTAATGAGCTAGATCCCATCAGACATCCAGACATTCCAAGACAGGTATTGCTCATTTCGGGAGATGGTTTTCTCCGCGAACTTGAGAAATAGAGAGATATAGAAAGAAACATCACAGCGGATCCACTCACTGAGGCTATTCCTTGAACGCAATAGTTTTGCAAACGAGCTTTGTGAGACTGACTAGTAGAGGAGTTGGGTGTTCGGTATCACACGGGCTGTGAGTACGCGACATCGCAATAATTAGCCTTGAGTGCAAGTGGGAGATTGTTGGAGATAGTGCCCTCAGAGTCAATTATTGGATCACAGGCACGTGATTGCAATGATTGAGGAAGGACTTATACCGGTCGGATAGTCTTACTCGAGATGATAGTATGCTATCTGGTTTATCTTTATCATCGTGTACTGTTTTAGGTGACCTGACAGGTCGCTATTACACGTTGATAGAGCCCCTAGGATTCTCGCTTGACTGCCAGCAGTATGAGGGCGATCATATACGTGGGAGCTGGTAATCTATAAGCACATCCTTAAAAGGTCCCTAGTTGTGGGAGTTTCGAGATAGGGCATCGATTCTCCACAGTAGACCAGTGTATACAGTCGAGACCCCGACGAGGGGCGGTGGCCGGTCTCACAAGCCACTGGTGTCAGTTGGTTCACCTAAGATGTATACAGGTGCTCATTGGGTTATGAGTACACCGGACAGGACTCGCCGGGAACCTGCTAGTTGGGATTATACCAGACGTCAGATAGCAGTTCCCTGGTGACATGTTTACAGCTTAGTTCATCGACCTGGGATCGTCATTTGTCTCCTGTGAGTTCCCACTGTACTTTGATTACTACCCTACTACGGCTCAAAGGAGTCGTGCAAACAGGTTTTAGTTGGGTACAGTCCCGAGCCACATGGAGGCAGTGAGCGGATCTGCAGGGGTTCGTCTCTCCCGGTATTGGGGGTGAGGTCGCGCTGTGTCTAGGAGAGCCATTACACAAAGCCCTCGGCCGAGGCAGGAGATTTGCTGGTAGGTATTCCAGTATTATCTCAGGGTGTTCTGGGCTACACTCCGACACAACTTGTACCGCCTTTAGGGGTCTGACTTTTACCAACCCCCTAGGCCCGCTATGCGATACTTATAGACGAACGGACCGGACTGTACGGATATTGTCACTGACAGGCTCAGTAGGGTGTCAGGATGAGTTCGCTCATCGACGTCCCTTTTGGTCAATAGCTGGTAGCCCGTCACGTATGACTAATACCTCTGACGTGCTAGTGGTTAAATCCACAGCAATAGTATTGACGAGTCTTTAGAGTCCACCACACAGACAGTTACTCAATTTTCGGGCGAAACGCTGTAGAGGCCGTATGGAGATATGGCAGGGTCCGATCAGATACGTGCGGTATTGCACGGATCAGGATTGGACGGTTTGTACTAGAGGCCGTATAGATATATGGAAAAGTTCGATCAGATACGTGCGGTATTGCACGGATCAGGATCGAACGGATATCACTAGCCGGCTTTGGTTTAAGCCGGATCCTAGTTTAGTACAGTGTAGATTTTGTCTCATTGCATTTGTATCCGGTCGGAATACAGATGCGGGTGTGTATGCACAGTATCGGGGTTTTCCTGTAATTTATTACGGGACCAGTTTTCTGGAGTTGCCAGTTTGCATTCCGTTCCGGCCGGTTTTCCTTTGTTCTTTCTCGGCCGGACTTTTCCGATTGAGGGGGTTATTTGCAAGTTTGCAAATAACATTTGTGGAGGGGGTTTCTTGCACTTGTGGCATTATGATAAGTTAAGCATCTTTGCTTTTTCATGATGGCTTGCTTTTTGAGATTAGATGAGATTTGAAATGAAATTGACATTGTTATCATGATATTTGGTGTGGTCACCCTCTACTTTTCCTACCATCACCTCCCTTCTTGTTTTGTGGTTTTGCTCCACCAATTTTTGTTCAAGAGGGGGCCGGCCACATAGAAGAGAGAGAGAGAGAGAGAGAGGTTCATTTGCATGAGGGAAATTATTCACCTCTCAATTTCTCTTGCTACACAATTTCTAGCTCTCTCCAATGTTCTTCATCCCTCCATCACCATGGCAACTACTACCCCAAATGAGACAAGCATTTCTACAGCAAACCTTGGGCACGTCGACTAGCCAGCTTCGTGCCCGAGTTGCCTCGGTATTGAGGTGGGAGCCCGTAAAAGATGCAAACGATGTGGTGCCCTTTCCGACGAGAAGACGACGAATGGTGATTCCGCGAGAGATCGGGACGACGACGAGAAGACCGAAGGACACGGATCGCTCGGTATATCTCTCACCCCATCTCTTGTTAGCTAGTATCGGTTAATGGTTACGATCCGGGTTTTATTGTCCGCGGTAGCGCCAGTTCAAAAGTTAAGAAAAATTTTGATTCCGCATTTTGGCCTCGGATAGACGGCCGGGGCGCTGCCGTGGCGAAACAGACGCATAACGCCATACGGGCGATTTCCCCGTAAATGTTAAATCTACTCACAAATGGTCTCCAGCTATGAAAATCCGATCACCTGCTTCCCCTTGTTCGCAGTGTCCGAAGTCCCCGCTTGCGACGCTATATTTCCACAAACATAAGAAATAGTGCAAACATCTCAGAAATCGACCAATATAACGTAAAACGACGTATTAAATAACGCAACACTAAACTAACTCGCGAGTGTACGTCTGGTGGTTAACGTGCGCAACGATACCACAAAACCTACCCAAGTACAGCAGCAGCACAAGATCATGATTCGTGTCGCAACACGTAACACGCGGACTCAAAACACTAGATTATAGGTAAACGATTCCAGATTTTGTATACTGGAATTACTAAAAAAGTAAACAGTACCAAACACCCCTAACCAACAGCAAACAACTACCCACAAAAGCCTAACCCTAACACTTCCCTAACAAGCCGGCGTCGCCGGAATTCGCTACAAGGGTCGCCGGCCCCAGCTGGTGGGGTGGTCCTCGTGTCTCAGGTGGTGCTCCAGGGTCACTAGTACATCACAATAATTTTGTTTGATTTTTCTGTAAAAATCCCAGGTCACAGCAGGTACAGAGGCTCTAAAAAGACACTAAAACCCTGATATTGCATAGATCGATACATCAAGTGTTCTAAACCATATTCAACGAGCTACACATCATAAAAACTCTAATTTATCAGTGTAGGGATTATACCTATGAACTTTGGCTCAAAGATCCAAGCTTTCCTAGCTCCAAGTGATCAAGAAGCAAAAACCAATACTTGAGGTATTTTTGTGATTTATTTGGGAATTTTGGAGAATTTTGAGATTGGATTGATGAAAAATTGGAAGGGAATGATTAAGAGCAGTAGAGAGAGAGAGGGATTCGGCCAAGTGAGGAAGAATGGAGTTGTGTGGAGTGTTCTAGCTCATTTCATCAATAAATGGACATAAATGCATTCACATAAACACATGCACACATGCATGCACCTTGAATTTCTTTTATATTCTTTTCTTTAACTCTTAATCCTAGTCCACACAATGAATCTAGATATTATGTGGGTTTGGTTTACTCAAGAATAATTGAAGAAAAGATCACTAAAGAGAAATTTCCCAAAATGTGAATACCGCAATAAAATAATATTAAAATTGGGAAAAATTCAAATTGAACCAAAACGTCCCATATACCCCCAAAGCTTGCGCACTAGCTTTATTTTAGCTAAATTAGGTGCTGGCAAGTCTATATGGTCGTTTGAACACAGTCGGGTCAAAACGGAAAATACCGACAATTTAACCCTAAAACGGAAAAATTCTCATAACGATTTCTAAAACGTTACACCAAGATCCGGATCGATCCTCGGAGCTTGCATGGACGAGGAAGACAGCGGAGGTAAGAACTGAAGGACCGTTTTCATGAGGTATATTCTCCTAAGCATAGTAGATAGAACCTCTAGTTGTTTGTTAGAAATGGTTTGGCAAAGATCCTCAAGAAAGTGTAGCGTTTTGAAAATCGTTTCGGTGAAATTTCGAAAAAATTGGTAAAATAAGGGGGTTTTCTTTAAAAAGTCAAAATGCAAATATCTTATTATAAAAATTAAATATACATATTCTAGCTATGTAATTGCTATTATTTGGTGTTTATTGAGCCGCTGGTGAAATTTCAAATTTTCTGAAAAAAATATTATTTTATTATTATTTAAGCCGTCACTAATACATTTAATTAGGGAAAATTACAAATTGGAATGAGTTGAAACAAATTTTGTGCATCATAAAACATTAAATAAAATTTTAACATGTGGTTTTTGGAACGAAATCATTTGCCAAAACGGTTTAGAAATTATTGAAGAAAAAAGGCTTTTTTTTAGCGTAAATGGATGTTTGGGGTATTGTATTTATCATTTTTCACCACCCCACACCCGTGCCCACACCCACACACCCCCACTTACCCCTCCCCATGGCTGAATTCAGCACCCACCATATCTTTTCCCCACTTGATTTTCAAGGAAAAAGAAATGAAAGAAAAGGAAAGAAAATGAGTGAAGTAGTTAGACTTTTGACTTTGTTTGACCTTGACTTTGCCCCACTTTTTCTACCTCCCTCTCTCTCCTCCCCCACTCCCATTTCTGGTCGAAATCCCTTCTCCATACAGCAGCAGCCCCCCTCCATTTTCCCCTCTCCTTTCTCTTCAAAACTTCATCAAAAATTGCTCAAAATCCATCAAAAAAAAATCCCAAAACCCAAATCCGACTCCTACCCATTGTAGCTTAGCCCGTATAGCATGGATCCTTGTGAAAATAGAGCATTTTGGGAGGCCATGGAGTCTTGTGGACCTTCATATATTTTTGGGTATAATTCTAAAACTTTTTGCTTAAATTGTTACTTGTTTCTTAAAGCTAATTTAAATTAAGTGTTAACTTGGATATGTGAGTTTAATTGCAAGTTTTGGATTTCAAGTTAGGGTTTGTTGTGAAAATGAGTTGTGTTTGATTGTGCATGGTTTAGTGAAGTGGTTTAACATAATTAGTTTTGTAGAAAACTAATCTAGTTGTTAATTACAAGTTGTTACTTGAAAAATTGTGTTAATTTGCTAATTGCTTACTAGGTTTTAGAAATTTGTTAAATTCTTGGGATTAAAAATGTGATTAGGGTTTTCTTGGCTTGATTAACTTTATTAAGTGTGGTTTAATGCTTTGGATCATGCAAATCTAAGCTAGATTGTAGTTTGTGCATTTTTGCTTTGAAATTGTTAAAAAAGGGTATTTTTGTAAACTAGAATATTAGGATTTTTGGAATTTAATGAGATTAAATTCCGGAAATTTTTTTATACGACTTATTTAAGATATTTAATAAGTATATTGGCCGCGACTTTCATTTAAACATCATGTTTTGTACAAAAACGGCGAATTGTGCTTGCTAGATTTTCGGAAAAATGACTTTTTAAGTGAAAATGGGGTTTTTGTGAGTTTTAACCTAGTTTATATTAAAATTAGTGTTCGTGAATGTGCAAATGAGTGTGATTGGATTTTTCTCAATGGTTTGACGTTTGTACATCGACATCGAGGGTTGGTTTTACTATTCTTGCATGCGTGGGCGATAGGTTTGGACCTATGCGTGATACGCGTGCCGATTTGATTTTCGTATGCCGTTTCGATTTCGAATTTAGTTTTAATGCGATATTGTACGTTATGATATGTAGGTACCCCCATGTGGACTTCGAGACGATAAGCAAGCGCGTGGCGACGTCGGCACCGGCTAGCGAGGACCAGGTGAGTAGATTTATATCTACGGGGAGAAGTCGGGTGGATGGCGTATAGCACCCCCTCAGTCCGTGGTGGTGTATACGGATGCGTATACACACCAACAATTATTATATGTTTTTGGGATTAATAACGGTGCTTAGGATGGATATTATTGTGTTGGATTATTTTAGCATTGCGAACCCTAGGGTAGTGTTGCACTACACATACACACATACATACTTGTATACATTCCTATTGATATGTGCTCATGGGAGTCATTATAGCTATGTGTTCACATGGGTATGGGACTATGTGTTCACATACGGATTGAGGATGATACTTGGGATTGAACTGAGTCGATGAGATTCGATTTGAGGCCGTGAGATCGGTGATATAGCAGGGTTCGTATCTTAGATACGACATTACGTTGTAGCGGGTCCTTGACGTAGTGTTTCACACACGTCCATGTTTACGTAGGCGGTATCAGTATAGTACTAGACGTAGATCAGTACCCCGATCATGATATTTGATAAAGAGGATACCAGGTGAATAGTATGATGAATGTGATATTGACCCGTACCCAGATTGGGATGCCGTACGACGGATTTACGTACGAGCTATATTGATGATTGATCCGCACTCTTGACTTGGGATGCCTGATTATAGATATGGTATCGGATATGATATTATTGAGGCGAGATCACCGACTATACATATACAGGTATGTATATGTATCGACTCAGATAATAGGCGGTTTCCTTACCTGTAGTTCAGCTTGTAGTTCAGCCGTATAGTTTAGTGTAGTTGTTAGATTAGATTAGACTTCTTACCTATTTCAGAAACTAACGAATCGTAGGCATTTTAAAGACAGCTCAAGGGAATCTACGGATATTTCAAAAACGACGTATCTTTTCATAAAAACACCGTAGCCCCTATTTTCAAAACCCCATGATTCGTGTTATTTCAAAAGGCACCATTCCTATGACTTATATTAGATTATTGCTGATTAGTTATCGTGGTGTCTAGTATTCAGTTCCCGCACGTTATTGCTGTTCGCTCTGCCTCGCATATTTATTTTGCTGCATATTCCATTATTGATATCATGCTGTTAGGACACCAGCACCATTACCGATGATGCGTATGTACCACGTACACCTACTTGCCGGCTCACACACATCTTCATCGGTAATTGCCATGTCACGTACACTTTAGAGAATATAATTGCTTGACTTAGATTGTTAGCTAATAGTGTTGACATGATATTAGTGTACTTCCCTTATATGCCATATTAGACATTGTAGTTATTACCTACCACTTCATGCATACTGTTATTCAGTTGTTCATGCCTAGTTCATTATCATTGACATATGCACTTGTGATGATTTCTTGAGATTTATGATATTTCTGGATTTCGGGGAAAGCCGCAAAATTTACAACTTATGATCTTTTAAAATATAAAATGTTGCGGTTTTCTAGTGATGTAAAGTGTCGTCCACCATGAGTTTGCTGTGGTTTTGGAGATCCGTGTCGAGGAGTGGAGGAACCGTCACGGGTACATGGTGGGCCCGGTATGGTACCCCGGGGCAAGAGGAATGTGGTGTTGACGTTGAGCCTGGCTGGGGAGCACTACCTACTGGTGATATTACCCGACGCGTCGGATATCCGGAGGATACCGTCGTGGTCTTGAGATGGATGGTAGGGGCCGGTCCGGACTGACGGCGCCCTAGATATTGAGATTGAGACATTGATATTTCGAGACAGTGAGATTTATGTTTTGTGTCGATGCTAGACACTGTTGATACTGATTTCATTATGATACCTCAGTTTAAAAATACGAAGGAAATCTCACTAATTTATGAAAACAGTTTCTTCATTTACATGTATTCTGTTTCATGCATTCATACCTCATTCATATGATATATTGCTACCTGAGGCACTGACACGGGCACATGAAATTATACTCGGGTTAGATATTACCCTAGTCATTATTATAGGCTGCCTGTTATACTTATATTTGAGGATATATTATGATCATTGACCTAGGTTGCGTTATTTATGCGATTTCTGTGCGTAGATGTTTTTTCTATTCACGAGTTGGCAACTCACCCCCGTTGTGCCCCAGTTTCTTGCAGATTTGCCGTACAGGTTTCATTACGGCTTGCGGGCTCAGTTTCATTCGGGTGATTTGCTAGTAGGTGGGTTTACTTGTATCATACCCCCATTATTTATCTTGTATATCATTATTCTGTTGTATCTAGAATTCCATCAACCAACCATGTATTTATTGAGATAGAGACCAGTGTTGGTTATTCTTTCGACCTTAGAGTCGCTCGTTATTTTTCTGGTGGTTTTGAGTTTCCTTTTGAGTTTTGATCCTCGCCGTTGGCGTTGTATATTATATTGTTTGTGTGGTTGTGACCGTCGATTGACGAAGAGCTAGCTCCCGCTTGGGGATGCCCTTTTCTTGATTTCGTATACTATTCATGTTGTATCCCGTTTCGGGGCCAGTATTTACAAAGGAGACTCTGCCGAAATTTTCAGTAAATTTTTTTGATGTTTTAAAAACCTCATAATTCGGCTTATGCTATTGAAATTACTTGCTTTAAGTTGTTTTTCCTGCACTCTACTATTTTCTTGGTTTTCAGTTTACTTAGATTACGTACGCCTCGAGACGTTCGTAGTTTAAGTGCCGGTCATGTTCCGTACTTTCGGGTTGTGACAAAGTTGGTATCAGAGCGTTAGGTTTTAACCTTCGGAGCGTAGGATGACCCTTGGTTGATGGAATAGGTGACTAAAGTAGAGTGACGTACCGTTGGTATGTTCCGCGGCATATTTATGACACGCCACTCCACTTATGAAGCCTTAGGATGTGCATTTCCTTGTTCAGTATTATATTCATTCCGATCTATCCTCATCGGTATCAGTTTGGTTTTGCTGCTACGGTTACGGCAGGGAGAGCTACGGCTAGAGTTACGGTCAGCACAAGCTCGTCACGAACGAGGACTGACCAGGGCGAAATTCTGGCGACACACGATTGCAGAGATGTGTCTTTTTACTGTGTTTCCGTGCCACGAGCGTTTGGCGGATCGCCTTTATGAGGTTACTCGGATGTGCTGATCGACCCTAGAGGATTGAGCCACTGACAGAGGCCAGCCAGATTTTGATGACCGTTGGTGTGTTGCTTACTCCTGATGATTGAGGCACTGTTCAGCGTGCAGACGAGCGAGCCAGTTGTTGCTGCGAGCGACGAGATATCACCCCATATGTTGGAACTATGGCGGGACGAGTTGTACGAATAGATGATAGAAGGTCGCTAGTCACCCGATGATGAATGACTAGGAAAGGTGGTTCGTTCGCTTACCCCGATGCGAGGTCATCAGATAGATTGATTCCAGCTAGAGACGACTTCACGCGGAGACGTTGGGAGTCGACAGAGACGATCGAATGTCAGAAACCTATTTATCCAAGTTTAAAGTAGTCGGAAAGACATGCAGGCAATTCTATGGTCCCTCTAGAAGAATGAAACCCTAACTCGACTTAATGACCGTGTGAAAGCCTTTGAACCTTCGGGTTTGCGGCAGTTCTACGGCGCCATTAGTGAGGCTTGGGTTTGCCCTTCTACGGCTGGACCACCGATGCTGTGGTATGTACTCGATACTATTAAACTGTGCCCAAGAGGTTGAGCTCTTGGGGGATTATAAGGTTTTGACGACTCGATCGGATGGCTCGACTTAATTCGGATGCTAGGTGGTGAGATGCATTCTTGGGAGACTCCAGATACGAGGATAGTCGTTGGAGCTCAGTCCATGCAGCCGCGACGAGACGAGTCCAAAGCAGACAACAGTAGAGAAAAGTGAAGTAAGAGGTTTGTACCAGATCTAGATGAGATGACGTTCCACTCCGCCGACATCAGAGAGGCGATGCGCATGCCGAGGCATGGTACTTGGACTTACCTTCCAGAAGGAGTCGCGATGAGTATGCAGTCGTTCCAGAGCAAGATGCAGATATAGGAAAGGACAACGACTTCCGGACAGTTGGCAGAGACGAGACATGGAAGAGACCGTGAGCAGGATTCCTTCCAGGACACTGCTGCAATGATACTTACACCCAGGATCAGATGTGTCACGTACATTCAGAAAGCCAGAGGCCGACGCCAGTGATATGCTGTCTTACGAGTGGTCGCGATGATTGACCAAGAGATGACCAGAGAAGTGCCAGAACGGAATCGTCCCCGTTAGCACACCTGATAGGGCCGATGAGCCGATGGACCGAAAGATCGGTAATTCATAGTGGAGACCTTGACCCAGGAGTGGTCATGGTTACGCACGCCAGCAGGACAGAGTTCATGATCATCGACGAGACGTTCCACTAGTGACCGCGACAGTTGGCCGAGATTCTTAGAGGATGCGCTTGAGCAGTACTATTCCGCCATTATTGATTACGATGTTTTGGGTGATTTATTCGTATAATTTGATTTTGATGATTGAGGATTTACGATCTTTGCACAGTGTTGCACTTGATATCGTTTTCGTTCTTTAGTTTCACATGTTTGTGATTTTACGGTTTTAAACAGTTGAGTTGGTTTTGTGCGTATGCATGCACACGATTTCGTTCCTGCACTCGGTATAGTTTATATATGCTTGCAGTGCAGTGATACGCCTATTGTGCACTTAGATGCACTGGACTTCGATTTTGATTGTGATACTCGATATTTGTTTTGTGCACCTTGTGCACCTGATTGCTTTTGCGCACGTTCGGCGCTTGATATTGGATTTCATGATTTCATGCACGATAGATGCACCTGATTTGGATTTTCGCGCATGTGGGGCGCATGTTTTGAAGGGTGATTTTGGTGTACACCAGAGGCACTAAATCGAGATTTTTTTTTCGTGCATGTCAGATGCACCTGATTTTGCTGTCAGGCACACATGTTGCCTACGACAGATGTTTCGTGCACACCTGATGCACTTAGATGTTGTTTCTGTGCGCATGTATGGTACATTCATGGATTTTGATTTCCGTGCGCACCAGACGCACGTAGTATTCATGTGCATATTTTGGGATTGATTTCTTATAGAGCAGTACGTTTTTATGATATTGCTATGTGTTTTCGTACTGAGCAGGACTAGTCAGAGGACAGTACCTGAATACATTTTGCATGCATTGATAGTTATTGAAGGGATTTCCAAAAAGCGAGCTATAAGCTCAGTATTTACCTACGCGTCCGATATGACACGAAATGTTTAAAATAAGGAGACCCTTCTAAATTGTTTCCAAAACGGCGGAACGTACATTTCAAACAAAGGTATATATATATAGTTATTTTCTTATGATAGACGTCCGCCACTGGGCAGTGTTATACGCGTTGCACAGCGACTTAAAGAGATTGGCATGCATTTCCTTCAGACACTTACAGATATAGATTCGATATTTACATGTTTAGTTTCGAGATATGTCATATCGGTTTTGATTTGGATTTGGCATTGATGTATTCTCCATGACTCCGATGATTGCGGGATGCTTGACGGAGTTTTGATTTGAGTTATATGCTCATTTTTCAAGCGCATGCGCTGCGCTACGATTTGTTTTATGTATTTAAAATTTCGGAGCCCCGACGACTTGATGGGTTTTCTTAGATATTTTAGTATTTGAGGAAGTTTGAATTTAAATTCGGGGACCGAATTTCTTTAAGGGGGGAAGATTGTAGCGTTTTGAAAATCGTTTCGGTGAAATTTCGAAAAAATCGGTAAAATAAGAGGGTTTTCTGTAAAAAGTCAAAATGCAAATATCTTATTATAAAAAATAAATATACATATTCTAGCTATGTAATTGCTATTATTTGGTGTTTATTGAGCCGCTGGTGAAATTTCAAATTTTCTGAAAAAAATATTATTTTATTATTATTTAAGCCGTCACTAATACATTTAATTAGGGAAAATTACAAATTGGAATGAGTTGAAACAAATTTTGTGCATCATAAAACATTAAATAAAATTTTAACATGTGGTTTTTGGAACGAAATCATTTGCCAAAACGGTTTAGAAATTATTGAAGAAAAAAGGCTTTTTTTTAGCGTAAATGGATGTTTGGGGTATTGTATTTATCATTTTTCACCACCCCACACCCGTGCCAACACCCACACACCCCCACTTACCCCTCCCCATGGCTGAATTCAGCACCCACCATATCTTTTCCCCACTTGATTTTCAAGGAAAAAGAAATGAAAGAAAAGGAAAGAAAATGAGTGAAGTAGTTAGACTTTTGACTTTGTTTGACCTTGACTTTGCCCCACTTTCTCTACCTCCCTCTCTCTCCTCCCCCACTCCCATTTCTGGTCGAAATCCCTTCTCCATACAGCAGCAGCCCCCCTCCATTTTCCCCTCTCCTTTCTCTTCAAAACTTCATCAAAAATTGCTCAAAATCCATCAAAAAAAATCCCAAAACCCAAATCCGACTCCTACCCATTTTAGCTTAGCCCGTATAGCATGGATCCTTGTGAAAATAGAGCATTTTGGGAGGCCATGGAGTCTTGTGGACCTTCATATATTTTTGGGTATAATTCTAAAACTTTTTGCTTAAATTGTTACTTGTTTCTTAAAGCTAATTTAAATTAAGTGTTAACTTGGATATGTGAGTTTAATTGCAAGTTTTGGATTTCAAGTTAGGGTTTGTTGTGAAAATGAGTTGTGTTTGATTGTGCATGGTTTAGTGAAGTGGTTTAACATAATTAGTTTTGTAGAAAACTAATCTAGTTGTTAATTACAAGTTGTTACTTGAAAAATTGTGTTAATTTGCTAATTGCTTACTAGGTTTTTGAAATTTCACCGAAACGATTTTCAAAACGCTACAATTCGTGTTATTTCAAAAGGCACCATTCCTATGACTTATATTAGATTATTGCTGATTAGTTATCGTGGTGTCTAGTATTCAGCTCCCGCACGTTATTGCTGTTCGCTCTGCCTCGCATATTTATTTTGCTGCGTGTTCCATTATTGATATCATGCTGTTAGGACACCAGCACCATTACCGATGATGCGTATGTACCACGTACACCTACTTGCCGGCTCACACACATCTTCATCGGTAATTGCCATGTCACGTACACTTTAGAGAATATAATTGCTTGACTTAGATTGTTAGCTAGTAGTGTTGACATGATATTAGTGTACTTCCCTTATATGCCATATTAGACATTGTAGTTATTACCTACCACTTCATGCATACTGTTATTCAGTTGTTCATGCCTAGTTCATTATCATTGACATATGCACTTGTGATGATTTCTTGAGATTTATGATATTTCTGGATTTCGGGGAAAGCCGCAAAATTTACAACTTATGATCTTTTAAAATATAAAATGTTGCGGTTTTCTAGTGATGTAAAGTGTCGTCCACCATGAGTTTGCTGTGGTTTTGGAGATCCGTGTCGAGGAGTGGAGGAACCATCACGGGTACATGGTGGGCCCGGTATGGTACCCCGGGGCAAGAGGAATGTGGTGTTGACGTTGAGCCTGGCTGGGGAGCACTACCTACTGGTGATATTACCCGACGCGTCGGATATCCGGAGGATACCGTCGTGGTCTTGAGATGGATGGTAGGGGCCGGTCCGGACTGACGGCGCCCTAGATATTGAGATTGAGACATTGATATTTCGAGACAGTGAGATTTATGTTTTGTGTCGATGCTAGACACTGTTGATACTGATTTCATTATGATACCTCAGTTTAAAAATACGAAGGAAATCTCACTAATTTATGAAAACAGTTTCTTCATTTACATGTATTCTGTTTCATGCATTCATACCTCATTCATATGATATATTGCTACCTGAGGCACTGACACGGGCACATGAAATTATACTCGGGTTAGATATTACCCTAGTCATTATTATAGGCTGCCTGTTATACTTATATTTGAGGATATATTATGATCATTGACCTAGGTTGCGTTATTTATGCGATTTCTGTGCGTAGATGTTTTTTCTATTCACGAGTTGGCAACTCACCCCCGTTGTGCCCCAGTTTCTTGCAGATTTGCCGTACAGGTTTCATTACGGCTTGCGGGCTCAGTTTCATTCAGGTGATTTGCTAGTAGGTGGGTTTACTTGTATCATACCCCCATTATTTATCTTGTATATCATTATTCTGTTGTATCTAGAATTCCATCAACCAACCATGTATTTATTGAGATAGAGACCAGTGTTGGTTATTCTTTCGACCTTAGAGTCGCTCGTTATTTTTCTGGTGGTTTTGAGTTTCCTTTTGAGTTTTGATCCTCGCCGTTGGCGTTGTATATTATATTGTTTGTGTGGTTGTGACCGTCGATTGACGAAGAGCTAGCTCCCGCTTGGGGATGCCCTTTTCTTGATTTCGTATACTATTCATGTTGTATCCCGTTTGGGGGCCAGTATTTACAAAGGAGATTCTGCCTAAATTTTCAGTAAATTTTTTTGATGTTTTAAAAACCGCATAATTCGGCTTATGCTATTGAAATTACTTGCTTTAAGTTGTTTTTCCTGCACTCTACTATTTTCTTGGGTTGGATTTCTGGGTTTTCGGTTTACTTAGATTACGTACGCCTCGAGACGTTCGTAGTTTAAGTGCCGGTCATGTTCCGTACTTTCGGGTCGTGACAGAAAGTCTATGTTATCTTATGATAAAAATTTGTTTTTTACCTATTCCGTCTCCTCATAAGTACCGGGGTGGGTAACGTAGACTTACAGTGGTATCAGAGCCAAGCTAAACCATTACTAACATGTTAGCAAAGTGTTAGAAATTCGATCGCCGGAGAAATCGCAAAAACACGTCAAAAATGCACGTTCTCTGTCGATTTTAAAACTGGTCCAAAAATTATTTCAAGGGCCTTAAAAATACGTGCTGGCTTTTTGAAGGACACACAAGAAAAACGAGCTCGTGAATCGGTCAGACCGCCGCGGAAGCGCGGCGAAATCAAGCGTTTAGCCGCGGATCCGCGACCGAGTCGACGCCGAGTCAACTCGTTTTTCCCGCAGTCTGTCCAGATTTGTATTTTGTGATTTTTCTGATAGTTTGTTTCTGCCCAGATTTTGTTGAATACTGTGTTGTGCTTAGGGTAGTTTCAAATCAAGTTATCGATCGAAATTCTAAGTACTTTAGCTAATCGGATCTTCTGTGATGTGATATATGTACTGAACGTTTACTAATCGCTATACGTCGATTAGTGGGGGTTGTACGTATTTGTGATCTGTAATATTGGATTGTGTATATGAACTTGTTGGATCATTGTGGATGAATAACCGGGAATGTGAGATGAGTGTTTTTCATTTTTCATTCGATGTAAATTGTAAATTGATGTAATATTATTCTTTTTGGGTCGCACATCGGGGTTGAGGATGTAGCCGCCTTTGTATATTATTTCTTTTACTATTTTTTGCTCCTAGGATAGACCCAAGGTGGGGTGCACAAACTACCGGATACTTTGAAGTGCTAAGTGGCCTACTCACGTTGTTGAGGGAGATTGCTTCGCTTCGGGTATTTGGCGGGTAGTTTGCCGCACCCGTAGGGGTCTAGGGTGGGGTTTGGCTATTCATCGCGACCATGTAATCCGTCTTTCGTTGCAGGCTCGAACGATGTGCGGATTCCTAGTATATCCAATGTGTTCATCTGTGATCTGGAATGACTATCATTGCATCTGACGAATGTATATATCTATATATGATATTTAGTAGACGTTGCTTATGTTTTGCATCCGCGCTAGTCCAGCCCCCGCTCTGTCGTTAGTTAAGTAACCTAACGGGTGATGACGGGGCCCCGTGGCGAATGCGGATGGTATAAGCGTACGTTATATTTTCATTGTTTTCTGCAATGGTAGGATTAATTGATGGGACGCATTATATTAATGCAAAGAAAACAAACCAAATCTGAATCATTGGAACAATTTTAAAACCACTCAATTTTTTCTAAAACAGAAAACTTTTGAAAACGCGGAGCTTAAACCACTCCTTTTAAAAGCTATCAGGTTCCTTCGATTATATCAAGTTCACTACGTTCACGGTTTCGCTAAAACCATTCATAGCCTTCTGTCATTTCATATGAATATTCAATAGTATTCAAGCTATGTTTGTTGACCTTCATCAAGGTATAGTGATTAGTAGCTGTTGGGTGTTCATATGTAGAATAGATAGATGCCTTGGTTTGGGACAGTTATATTATCTCGTTGACCTTCGTCAAGGGTATATACGGATGGGTTCAAATTAACCTGGACAATGATGGGTAGAACTTGACATGTGACTTATGATTTGTTGACCTTCGTCAAGGTCATAAGAGCATGGGGCAAAAATCCACATCGGGAGATTATAAAGAAACTGAAACTTGCTAGTGCTGTATACCATTTAGAATTTGATAATGTTGGTAGGATTCCTTCAGCATTATCTCACAATGATATTTGGTTCCCGATCCTACTATGAGTATCCGCTACTCCTCGGGAAACTCTTCACTTAACGATCAATGCTATAAACCAAGTAGGTGTCTAGAACTGTGTTAGCAGGGCTACACCTCCAGGGAAAAGAGGTTATTTAATTAAGGAACTTCGCTAAAGCGTCGTAAAACCTCCCTTGAAGTACCGACACTAGCCTGGCTGAACGGTTAAGCAAGTCTTGTACAGTGAGATCAGTCCTGACTAATTCTTCTTTTATGGTTTGAGGAAGGATTCGAGAAACAGTAGGAGCCATCCTGTTTAGATAAACTAAAAACCAATCTAAACTTGCAAGAGCATCATGCTAAGTGTTTTCTTCTCTCTCTCTTAATTGCAGCGGCCCAGTGACCAGACATAGGTTACCTCTAGATAATAAAATGACTGAATCTGACTATAATGACTGGCAAAGGTCTGTCCAGCTGTCCATTACCCATGACAAACTCGGACACCTCTTCACTAATCCAACCCCTGCCGTCTCAGGACCAGTTTCCATCGTCACGGATACTGATATCCGTAAGACATCGGAAAAAGACCGTGTGAATGCCAAGTGCCTCGTGTTGGCCTCAATTGATGGTACATACCAGAGGCAGCACGAGAAGATGGACTTAGTTTCTGTCTTATTCTATAACAAAGATTTATATGGAGATCAATCTCGTATTGCAAGATATGAGACCTCGAACGAATTGCTTCAAGCGAGGTTGGCTGTCGGGTTATCTGTAGGGGACAACGTCCTTACAGAGACTAGCTATATTGATGAGCTCACAAACCTAAAGACCACGTTGAAGAACTTGTCAAATATAGACTTGGTTCTACAGTCTCTGCCCTCTACTTACATCCTGAAGGAAACCAGGGAAGTAGAAGGAAAGGGAAGGGCAAAAGTTTCGAGACTAGATGTGGTGAAGGAGGGACGTTCCTATTGTTATGGGAAAGGACATTGGCAGAGGGATTGCAGGGCTAGCAAAGCCAGTAGCCAGGATTCGAAGCATGTTGTGGCTTCGGCTTCAGGTGTGTTTATAATAGAAAACTGTATGTCAATTAACTCTACTTCTTGTGTACTAGATACCGGATCATGATCTTATATCTGTAATTCATTACAGGCTTTGAGAAACCGTAGAGTTATCAGGGTAGGTTATATGACTCTCAGAGTTGCGAACGGAATGAGCGTGAACGCTGAATCCGTAGGGGAATATCACCTAGGATTGACATGTGGGCAGATATTGATTCAACGTAACTATTTATATGTACCTAGTCTAGCCTTTAATATCGTATCTGTATCCTTACTTTCTAAGGAAGGATATGATTTTACTTTTGTAAGCGATGTGGTACACATCCACCAAAATCAAGTTCTGATTAGGTCAGGTACATTAGAAAATGGAATATACGTATTAAATCAAGCTCAGGTTTTCAGTGTCCAGAACACACTTAAAAGAAAGTCTCCGGAAACAAATCAGGCTTTCTTATGGCATTGTATACTGGGTCACATCAATGAGATACGGTTAACGAAGTTACAAAAAGAGGGATATTTGAATCCGTTCGAGTATCAGTCTTATGCTACTTGTGAATCTTGTCTCATGGGAATGATGACAAAGACTCCGTTCACTGGACACGGAGTAAGAGCGATCGAGCTCTTGGGATTCATACACAGTGACGTGTGTGGTCCAATGTCTACAAATGCACGAAGTGGTTATTCATACTTCATTACTTTTACGGATGGTTTCTCTAGGTATGGACATGTCTTCCTGATGAAGCATAAATCTAAGGCCTTTGAGAAATTCCGGGAATACAAGAATGAAGTGGAAAAACAAACAGGAAAAAGTATCAAGGCACTAAGATCTGATCGAGGTGGTGAATACTTGAGTGCCGAGTTCCTGGGCTACTTAAAAGAGAATAGAATTCTCTCTCAGCTTACTCCTCCATACACACAGCAACACAACGGTGTATCAGAAATGCGGAATCGAACTCTATTGAATATAGTTCGTTCCATGATGAGTAAGGCTGAGTTACCGCGATCCTTCTGGGGTTATGCACTAGAAACAGCTGCATATCTTCTGAACAAGGTTCCAACCAAGACTGTGCCTACCACACCATATCAGATGTGGAGTGGGAAGAAACCATGTCTTAAGTATCTTAAGACATGGTGATGTCCAGCTTTTGTAAAAAGGCAGCATGCAGACAAGTTCGAGGCACGCTCAGTACTGTGTAAGTTTGTGGGATACCCCAAGAACTCCACGGGGTATCTTTTCTATTCCGCAGAGGAACAAAAGGTTTTTGTTTCTCAGCATCTCCACTTCTTGGAAACTGAATTTTTAGAAAATCAGATAAGTGGGAGCGCAATAGAACTGGAAGAAATTCCAGAACCACAAGCTATTACAGAAAGCTTGGTAGAAACAGAAGTTTTAGGAGAACCGGATATCCTAGCGCCACTCCGCAGGAGTAGTAGGCAGTCTCATCCGCCCGAGAGATACTACGGTTTTCTCATAGACGGGGATCGAGAGAACTGCATCATTGAAAATGATGAGCCTACTAGCTTCCAGCAAGCCATTCAGAGCGGTGACTCAGTAAGATGGCGAGATGCAATGCGGACCGAGATGGAGTCCATGTACACCAACAAAGTTTGTACTTTGGACATTGCTCCAGAAGGGGTAAAACCCGTAGGCTGCAAATGGATCTTCAGAAAGAAGATTGGTGTAGATAGGCGGGTTGAAACCTATAAAGCTAGACTTGTTGCGAAGGGTTTTCGTCAAAGACCTGGTTTGGACTATGACGAAACCTTTTCTACAGTGTGTTGGAGATAGTGCCCTCAGAGTCAATTATTGGATCATAGGCACGTGATTGCAATGATTGAGGGGAGGACCTGTCCCAGTAGGACAGTCTTACTCAAGATGATAGTATGCTATCTGGTTTATCTTTATCATCGTGTACTGTTTTAGGTGACCTTATGAGTCGCTATTACACGTTGATAGAGCCCCTACGATTCGTGCTTGACTACCAGCAGTATGAGGGCGATCATATAAGTGAGAGCTGGAGTCTATAAGCACATCCTTAAAAGGTCCCTAGTCGTGGGAGTTTCGAGACAGGGCATCGATTTTCCACAGTAGACTAGTGTATACAGTCGAGACCCCGACGAGGGGCGGTGGACGGTCTCACAAGCCACTGGTGTCTGTTGGTTCACCTAAGATGTATACAGGTGCTCATTGGGTTATAAGTACACCGGACAGGACTCGCCGGGAACCTGCTAGTTGGGTTTATACCAGACGTCAGATAGCAGTTCCCTGGTGACATGTGTACAGGTTAGTTTATCGACCTGAGATCGTCATTTGTCTCATGTGAGTTCCCACTGTGCTTTGATTACTACCCTACCACGGCTCAAAGGAGTCGTGCAAACAGGTTTTAGTTGGGTACAGTCCCGAGCCACATGGAGGCAGTGAGCGGATCTGCAGGGGTTCGTCTCTCCCGGTATTGGGGGTGAGGTCGCGCTGTGTCGAGGAGAGCCAGAACATGAAATGTCCTTGGCCAAGGTAGGAGATTTGCTGGTAGGTATTCCAGTAGTATCTCAGGGTGTTCTGCGCTGCACTCTGACACGACTTGTACCGCTTTTGGGGGTCTGACTTTTACCAACCCCCTAGGCCCGCAATGCGATGCTCATAGACGAACGGACCGGACTGTACGGATATTTTCACTGACAGGCTCAGTAGGGTGTCAGGATAAGTTCGCTCATCGACGTCCCTTTTGGTCAGTACCTGGTAGCTCGTCACGTATTGGCTTATACCTCTGACGTGGTAGTGGTTAAATCCACAGCCAAAGTATTGACGAGTCTTTAGAGTCCACCACACAGACAGTTACTCAGGTTTCGGGCGAAACGCTGTAGAGGCCGTATGGAGATATGGCAGGGTTCGATCAGATACGTGCGGTATTGCACGGATCGTGATCGGACGGTTTCTACTAGCCGGCTTTAGCTTAAGCCGGATTCTAGTTTTAGATAGTGTAGTTTTGTCTCTTTCCATTTGTGTTCAGTGGGAATACAAATGCGGGCATGTATTTGCAGTAGTGGGGTTTTCCTGTAATTTATTACGGGATCAGTTTTCTGAAGTTGCCAGTTTGCATTCCGTTCCGGCCGGTTTTCCTTTGTTCCTTCACGGCCGGACTTTATCGTTCGAGGGGCTAATTTGCAATTGTGCAAATTAGTTATGGTGGAGGGGGTTCTTTGTAAAATGGATTCATCATGATGAGATTCCATTCTTGTCTTACTCATTGCTTTTTTCATGATGGTTGTGTGAAAGGATTGAGACTTGATTTTGGTGTGACCATTTTCCTTTGTATTAATCCTTCCTTGCATTATTTTGTGGATAATTTTTTCCACCATTTTTTTTTATGAGGCCGGCCACTTGAAGAGGAGGGAGAGAGAGGATCATTTCATTTTTGAGTGAGGAAAAATGTTTCATATCATTTTTCTTGCTACCAAGTTCATAAGCACATTTTTAAGTTGCTTTCTTCACCTCCACCACATCATGGCAACCTCATAACCCCAAGAGACAAGTTTACTACACTATTCTATAGCAAGTCTTGGACGCGTCGGCTAGCCAACTTCGCGTCCGAGTTGCCTCGGTCAAGAGGCGGGAGCTCGTAAACGATTCCGGCTACGTGGTGCCCTTTCCGACGAGGAGGTGATGGACGGATTTTCCGCAGGAGATCGGAGTGGAGACGAAGACCGAAGGACACGGATCGCTTGGTATAGCATCTCTACTCTTTTCTATTTTGCTAGTTGCTAGGTTAATGGCCCGATCCGGGTAAAAAGTGCGCGGTGGTGCCGTTTGCAAAGTTCGCAAAGTTTTTGTTTCCGCGTTTCCGGCGTCGGATTGACGGCCGGGGCGCCCCCGCGGGCTTACCTTGGTATCAGAGCCACGCCATTAACCATGCCTAGCTTGCTCTAGTATGTTTAGTACTCGATCGAACAAAATTCCATAAAAACCGTATTTTGTATGCACAAGTTTCTGTCGAAATTTTTTTGGAGTCTAAAAATTTTTCAGTGTGTTTCAGAATGTTGTGCAGGGAATTATAAGCAATCTGGGAAAAATTGGTCAAGTGATCTCACCATACGACCGCGGAACCGCGGCCAAAACCATGCTTGGGCCGCGGTTCCGCCGCGCTTTTGACTCCTCATTTGACCAAATTTTTGCAGAGTGCTGCTGAGTTCAAAATAGGGGTTTTGGGATATTCTTTTTGGGCCCAGATTTTATGTAAGTGCTACAGTAATGCTTGGGGCCCACTTTGATAAATTTTGATCGATCGAAAAGTTTAAACATGCTAGTTCACAGTATTTACATTATATCTGCGACCGTGAATGCCACTTGATCGGTAAATCCTGTCTAACTGCTATAGCCCGGTTAGACGGATTTGCGAACGTGACTTTCACATTGATGTTCTATGTATTGTTGTGATGTTGCGGATCGGTCGTGGGGATAGCCTGGTTGCAGTGGTAGTACAGTTTTTGTTGTATCATGTACATTTGATTTTGCGGGGCGAGCGTCCGACATGTGGACTGCCGTCACTGCCTGTTTGTATTATTCTTTTGGGGCACGACCAGGTTGAGGTCGATGTACTCGTTGTATGTATATTTTACTTTCTGTACTAGGATTACCCTGCGGAGGGGTGCACGGATAGCCGGGTTCTATAGGGAAACAAGCTCGCATCTCATGGCGTTGAGACGGAGGGGGCTTTACTCTAGAATTGGCGGGCTATTCGCCGCACTCGTAGGGGGTACAGGTTGACCCAGGAGGGGTGCCCAAGTTACCGGATTCCGTGAAGTGCTGGGTGGTCCATTCACGTAGCTGAAGGGGGCTGCCTCGCTTCAGGTTTTGGCGGGTAACTTGCCGCGCCCGTAGGGGTCTAGGATTTTCATTGCACAGGCTATCCACACGACCAGGGGAACGTCGGGTTTCAGCAGCGGCTCTGTGAAACCCGGGGATCCCAGATATCTGTATTGCTCTGTGATGATGTACATTTCTGTGTTGCATTTTTATCACGCCTTGAGCGAAAATTATATATTATATATATACTAGTAGATGTTGTATATGTTTTGGATCCGCGCTAGTCCAGTCCCCGCTCTGTCGTTAGTTAGCTAACCTAACGAGTGATGACGGGACCCAGTGGTGAATGCGGATGGCATATACGTACGTCAGTATATTTTCGTTCTTTTGTGGTGTGATCAATTGATGGGATTGCGTTGATTCGGATCAATGAAAGATAAACAAACCTATTCTGATGTTGTTGGAACACTTTTTCAAAAAAGCTGTTATTGCAAGGGCGTTCTCTTTTGTTTTGCGTTGTGGTATTCAGTTGGAATATCCTGCTCCTCAGTCGACGAGGCAAGGGCCGAGATCCCTTCACCGGGAGTGACCCCTTGGACAAAAGTTTACGTCAGGGCAATAGCTTCACTATAGCCGTTTACTTTTGCTTTGCATCGTGCTATTCAGTTGGAATATCCTGCACCTCATTCTACGGGGAAAGAGCCGAGATCCCTTCACCGGGAGTGACCTCTTTAGCAAAGGTTTTCGTCACATATTTTTACAAGGCTATCCGTTCCTTCGACGATATCAAGTTCATTACGTTAAAGGTTTTCGCCAGAAACCATTCGTTGCCCTGCGTCATTTCAGTTAAATATTCGGTAGTATTCAAGCTATGTATTTTGACCTCACGCCAAGGCATAGTGTTTGGTAGCTGCCGGGTATTTATCTGTTGCATAGATAGATGCGTTGGTTTGGGACAGTCGTACTACTATTTTGGCCTACGTCAAGGGTATGTACGGGTGGGTTCAAATTAACCTGGACAATGACGGGTAGAACTTGACATGTGACTTATGATATTTTGACCTCACGCCAAGGTCATAAGAGCATGGGGTAAAAATCCACATCGGGAGTTTCAAAAGAACTGAAACTTGCCAGATATGCGCATACCTTCTGGAGTGTGATAGCGTGAGCGGATTCCGTCACGTTATCATGCGATGATAGTTGGATCCCGATTCCCACTGATGAGTTGGTTTACTCCTCGGGTGATCCCGGCTAATTCTTCTTTCAGGTTTGGGGAAGAATTTGACGTTACAGTGGGAGGTTTCCAGATTAGATAAAGTGATAACCATTCTGATCTAGGTTAGAGTGCACGCTGAGTGTTTCTTTTCTCTCTCTCTTTGGCAGCGACCATTGACCCGACCCTAGAATATGACTCAGTGACCAAGTTGACCGAACCTTCTTAACACAGGCTTTTGGATTGTCAGAGTTGCAGACCTCATTGCCACTCCTACTTTTACCCTTTTCTCCAGGACACCCCGTATTACTACGAACGTCCACTTCCATTGGACAAAACCATCGTATGGTTATATACGAACTCGAAGGAATTCGAGGATGGTTTCCGGTTCAGGAGAAAACGAATAGGACTATTCAGTTGTCTTTTTTTTCACCTTCTCTCAGGTTGTGAGTACTCCTTGGTTCAGGAGTAGTACACCTATTACGCAAATTAGATAGTCTTCTTCCAAACCTTAGGCTGGTGCCGACCGGTAGGGAATGAAGAAAACCAATTAGCCTGAACGGTGTACAGAAGGTATTAAGTTATGACAAAGCAAGGGATTAGTAAGAGGGCAAAGTAAATTGCGACTGTTATTCACGACCAAACCAAGTATTTCTTCGCCAATCCTAAATCACCTTTGTATTTCTTCAGGACACTCCGTATCACTACGAAGATCCCAGTTTATTGGATAATCCATCAAATGGTTATATACGAACTCGAAAGGAACTTGTTCCAGTTCGGGGATGGATCCTGGTTCAGGAGAAATAGGAATAAAGTTCATTCAGGTGTCTTTTATCTTCACCTTCTCTCGCATTGCGAGTGCTCCTAGGATTAGGAGTAGTACACCCATTATGCTTATTGGATAGTCTTCTTCCAAACCATAGGCTGGTGCCGAATGGTAGGGAAGGAAGAAAACCATTTGGCCTAAAGGGGTGTGCAGAAGGTAATGACTAAAGACATATAAAGGGATTTGGTGAGGTGGCAAAGAATTATACGGTTATAGTTGTGAATCTGGATAATGGAAGAGGCATTACTAGGAATACCGGAATACCCCATCGAAACATTTCAATGTTTCAAGTTCACTGTGTACTGTTAAAGGAAAACTGATTTCCCGATTAGGCACTTACTCCAGGGTATGTATTTACCAGGTTGGATTCTCACATCTGTATGGTTTTAAAGATGATGAGTGGGAGTAAGTTATTGGGAATTAGGTGATCATCCTCATTATATCGGGATTCGTTGTAATTGGTGATATTTGAGGAAGCCACCTGGGTTGTTTGCCGGTCGGCAAATATTTGGTTTTGAATATCCGTTTTTGTGCACCAATTTCAAATTGATATATCTGTACGTCTATTTTTATAGAGTGAGATATACCTTTTTGAAATTATGTCTATGACATTTACCTATATCAGTGGATGGTTAGGTAAGGAGCATTGAACAGCAGTGTAATTCTTCTTAACCAAAAGTACAGTCTTCAACCTACGACACACAGAGACTGAGTCATTTGACTCAAGGGACTTATACAGAGTATTGTATGTTGTCCAGTGTCCATTAGAACAGAGGGGATGGTCCTTGTACTATATTCTGTTTACTTATGACTTCTCTAGTTCTTAGACATGTGTCTCGTAGAAACACAGGGTCTAAGTTTTAAGGAGTTATAGGTATAAGAGTAAAGTAGAGAACCAGGTATTGCAAGTATCGGGATTCTTCAAGGTGATCGAAGATGTAGATACTTGTGTATGGTATTCAGTTGATAGTAATGATTAAGATAACTTGCTTCTCTTTCAGGTTACTCATAATTGGAAGTACTCCTAAGCTGAGTAACGCTGATCGGCCTCTCTTCCATTTAGTTGACATGCACTGGTGATAGCTGCATGATTTGAATCTGGTTCAATTAAATCAGTGTCTCTGTTTCCATATTGGATATAGAACAGTTCATATCTTGATATTGTTAAGGTACGGGGAGTTGTCCAGCTTATGCTTAAAACCAGACTCTGGATAATGTTGGAGATAGTGCCGTCATAGTCAATTATTGGATCGCAGGTACGTGATTGCAATGATTGCGGAGGACCTATACCGGTAGGACAGTCTTACTCGAGATGATAGTTTGCTATCTGGTTTGCCTTTATCAGTCGTGTACATGTTCAGGTGACTGATTACATGTTACACTTTGATAGAGCCCTTAGGATCTTGCTTTACTACCAACAGTATGATATCGATCATATACGTGAGAGTTGGGTAGTTTATATGCATATCCTTAATTGTGGTCCCTAGTCATGGGAGTTTCGAGACAGGGCATCGATAGTCCGGAGTAGACTAGTGTATACAGTCGAGACCCCGACGAGGGGCGGTGGCCGGTCTCACAAGCCACTGGTGTCAGTTGGATCACCTAAGATGTATTCAGGTGCTCATTGGGTTATGAGTACACCGGACAGGACTCGCCGGGAATTTGCTAGTTAGTACTACATCTATCGTCAGATAGCAGTTCCCTGGTGACATGTGTATAGGTTAGTTCATCGACCTGAGGTCGTCATTTGTCTTATGTGAGTTCCCACTGTGCTTTGATTTCTACCCTACCACGGCTCAAAGGAGTCATGCAAACAGGTAGTTTTTGGGTACAGTCCCGAGCCATATGGAGGCACGTGAGCGGATCGGCAGGGGATTCGTCTCTCCCGGTATTGGGGGCGAGATCGTGCTGTGTCTAGGAGAGCCATTACACAAAGCCCACGGCCGTGGCAGGAGATTTACTGGTAGGTACTCCAGTAGTATCTCAGGGTGTTATTGGGCTACACTCCGACACGACTTATACTGCTATTGGGGGTCTGACGTTACTAGCCCCCTAGGCAGATATGCGATACTCATAGACGAACGGACCGGACTGTATATACATGTTGGAGATAGTGCCCTCAGAGTCAATTATTGGATCACAGGCACGTGATTGCAATGATTGAGGGAGGACCCATCCCGGTAGGACAGTCTTACTCGAGATGATAGTATGATATCTGGTTTACCTTTATCATCGTGTACTGCTTCAGGTGACCTTAGAGGTCGCTACTGCATGCTGATAGAGCCCCTAGAATTCTTGCTTGACTGCCAGCAGTATGATGGCGATCATATACGTGAGAGCTGGTGGTCTTTAAGCACATCCTTAAAAGGTCCCTAGTCGTGGGAGTTTCGAGACAGGGCATCGATTCTCCAGAGTAGACTAGTGTATACAGTCGAGACCCCGACGAGGGGCGGTGGCCGGTCTCACAAGCCACTGGTGTCAGTTGGTTCACCTAAGATGTATACAGGTGCTCATTGGGTTATGAGTACACCGGACAGGACTCGCCGGGAACATGCTAGTTGGTCTTATACCTAACGTCAGATAGCAGTTCCCTGGTGACATGTGTACAGGTTAGTTCATCGACCTGAGATCGTCATTTGTCTCGTGTGAGTTCCCACTGTACTTTGATTACTACCCTACCACGGCTCAAATGAGTTGTGCAAACAAGTTTTAGTTGGGTACAGTCCCGAGCCACATGGAGGCGGTGAGCGGATCTTCAGAGGTTCGTCTCTCCCGGTATTGGGGGTGAGGTCGCGCTGTGTCTAGGAGAGCCTTTACAAAAAGCCCTCGGCCGAGGCAGGAGATTTACTGGTAGGTATTCCTGTAGTATCTCAGGGTGTTCTGGGCTACACTCCGACACGACTTGTACCGCTTTTGGGGGTCTGACTTTTACCAACCCCCTAGGCCCGACATGCGATGCTCATAGACGAACGGACCGGACTGTATGGATATTGTCACTGACAGGCTCAGTAGGGTGTCAGGTTGAGTTCGCTCATCGACGTCCCTTTTGGTCAATAGCTGGTGGCCCGTCACGTATTGGCTCATACCTCTGACGTGCTGGTGGTTAAATCCACAACCATAGTATTGACGAGTCTTTTGAGTCCACCACACTTTCAGTTACTCAAGCTTTCGGGCGAAACGTTGTAGAGGCCGTATGGAGATATGGCAGGGTTCGATCAGATACGCGCGGTATTGCACGGATCAGGATCGGACGGATATTACTAGCCGGCTTTGGTTTAAGCCTGATCCTAGTATAGTACAGTGTAGATTTTGTCTCATTGCATTTGTATCCAGTCGGAATACAGATGCGGGTGTGTATGCATTATATGGAGTTTTCCTGTAATTTATTACGGGACCAGTTTTCTGGAGTTGCCAGTTTGCATTCCGTTCCGGCCGGTTTTCCTTTGTTCTTTTCCGGCCGGACTTTTCCGATGGAGGGGGCTATTTGCAAGTTTGCAAATAACACATTGTGGAGGGGTTTCTTGCAAATGCTTTGATTATGATGGCATCTTTTCTTTTCCACCATCACTTGCATTAAAGAGAGGGTATGGGTTTGATGTAAGTTTATTATGATGATGTTTTGTTTGTGGTCACCTCTTGCTTTATCCTACACTCACCTCCCTTCATGATTTGTTTTTGCCCTCCACCATTTCCATATATGTGAGGCCGGCCACTTCTTTGAAAAAGGATGAGAGAAATTTCCATTTTTGGTGTGACACAAATTTCTTCATCTCATTCTTCTAGTTTTTGGAAAAAATGAAAGCACCATTTTCCCTTAACCTTATTCCTCCATCACCAATGGCAACTTCACTACTCCAAAGAGACATAGACTCTACACTACTTCTACAGAAAATCTTGGGCGCGTCGGCTAGCCAACTTCGCGCCCGAGTTGCCTCGGTATTGAGGTGGGAGCCCGTAAAAGATACAGACGATGTGGTGCCCTTCCGGCAAGGAGGCGACGACCGGAGTTTCCGCGGGAGATCGGGACGATGACGAGAAGACCGGAGGACTCGGATCACTCGGTATATCTCTCACCCTTTCTCTTGTTAGCTAGTATCGGTTAATGGTTACGATCCGGGTATATTGTCCGCGGTAGCGCCAGTTTAAAAGTTAAGAAAATTTTGATTCCGCATTTTGGCCTCGGATAGATGGCCGGGGTGCTGCCGGGGCGCAACATGGTATCAGAGCCAGCCATTAACCTTGCCTAGCTTGTTCTAATGCGTTTTACTTATCCGATCGACCAAAATTCCAAAATCCGCGTTTTGCATGCATCTTTTTCTGTTGATTTTTTTCTGGCTCTAAAAATTTTTCAGGTTATAGAAAACTAATGTACAAGAAATTCTAAGACTTCTGTAAAAATTTGATACAGTGAATCGACCATTGAAGCGCGGAACCGCGGCCAAAATCCCCCTTGGGCCGCGGTTCCGCCGCACATTGGTGTCTTCACTGCATCAAGTTTTCCCAGCGGGCTTCTGGGCTAATTTTAGGGGTTTTGGAATATTAAAATTGGGCCCAGAATTTCTGTGAGTGCTACAGTATTACTTGGGGGCCCACTTGTTAATTTTTGATCGATTGGATATTTTAAACACATTATTTCACAGTATTTACATTATATCTGCGACCGTGAATATCACTTGATCCTTAAATCCTGTCTAACTGCTATAGCCCGGTTGGACGGATTTGCGAACGTGATTTTCACGTTGATGTTCTGTGTTTATGCTGTGTTGTTGCGGATCGGTCGTGGGGGATAGCCTGGATGCAATGCTAGTACTGTTTTGTTTTATATGTACATTTGATATTGCGGGGCGAGCGTCCGACATGTGGACTGCCGTCACTGCCTGTTTGTATTATTCTTTTGGGGCACGACCTGGTTGCGGTCGATGTACCCGGTGTATGTATATTTTACTTTCTGTACTAGGATTGCCCCGCGGTGGGGTGCACGGATAGCCGGGTTCTGGAGGGCAACAAGCCCGCATCTCATGGCATTGGGACGGAGGGGGCATCACTCCAGGATTGGCGGGCTATTCGCCGCACTCGTAGGGGGTACAGGTTGACCCAGGAGGGGTGCCCGAGTTACCGGATTCCGTGAAGTGCTGGGTGGTCCATTCACGTTGCTGAAGGGGGCTGCCTCGCTTCAGGTTTTGGCGGGTGACTTGCCGCGCCCGTAGGGGTTTAGGTTTTCATTGCACAGGCTATCCACACGACCAGGGGAACGTCGGGTTTCAGCAGCGGCTCTGTGAAACCCAGGGCTTCCAGATATCTGTATTGTTCTGTGATGCTGCATATTTCTGTGATGTTGCATTTTATCACGCCTTGAGAGAAATATAATATATTGGTATATATATTAGTAGATGTTGTATATGTTTTACATCCGCGCTAGTCCAGTCCCCGCTCTGTCGTTAGTTAGCTAACCTAACGGGTAATGACGGGACCCAGTGGCGAATGCGGATGGCATATACGTACATCAGTATATTTTCGTTCTTTGTGGTGTGATCAATTGATGGGACTGCGTTGATTCGGATCAATGCAAGCTAAGCAAACCTATTCTGATGTTGTTGGAACATTTTTCAAAAAGCTGTTATTGCAAGGACGTTCACTTTTGTTTTGCATCGTGGTATTCATTTGGAATATCCTGCTCCTCAGTCGACGAGGCAAGGGCCGAGATCCCTTCACCGGGAGTGACCCCTTGGACAGAAGTTTGCGTCTGGGCATTAACTTCACTATAGCCGATTACTTTTGCTTTGCATCGTGGTATTCAGTTGGAATATCCTGCACCTCATTCTACGGGGAAAGAGCCGAGATCCCTTCACCGGGAGTGAGCTCTTTAGTAAAGGTTTTCGTCACTATATTTTCTAAAAAGGCTATGCAGTTCCTTCAACGATATCAAGTTCATTACGTTAAAGGTTTTTCGCCAAAAACTAGACGTAGCCCTCCATCATTTCTTACAAATATTACTTAGTATTCGTGCTGCGTTTGTTGACTGTGTCAAGGTGTAGTGTGCGGTAGCTAAGTAGTGTTTGTTTGTAGCATATTAATGGGATTGGTTAGGACAGTCGTGCGGCCTTGTTGACTGTGTCAAGGGCTCGTACGGGTGGGTTTAATGCAATCCAGGATAATGACGGGTTGAACTTAACTAGGACTCTTTGATTTGTTGACTGTGTCAAGGTCACTTGGGTCCTAGGGGTAAAAACACACATCGGGAGTTTCAAAAGAACTGAAACTTGCCAGATATGCACATACCTTCTGGAGTGTGGTGACTTGAGTGGATTCCGTCAAGTTATCTTGCGATGATAGTTGGATCCCGATTCCTGCTGATGAGTTGGTTTACTCCTCGGGTGATCCCGACTAGTTCTTCTTTCAGGTTTGGAGGAGAATTTGACGGTACAGTGGGAGGTTTCCTGATTAGATAAAGTGATAACCATTCTGATCTAGGTTAGAGTGCATGCTGAGTGTTTCTTTTCTCTCTCTCTTTGGCAGCAACCATTGACCCGACCCTGGACTACTCAGTGACCAAGTTGACCGAACCTTCTTAACACTGGCTTTTGGATTGTCAGAGTTGCAGACCTCGTTGCCACTCCTACTTTTACCCTTTTCTCCAGGACACCCCGTATTACTACGAACGTCCACTTCCATTGGAAAAAACCATCGTATGGTTAGATACGAACTCGAAGGAATTTATTCGAGGATGGTTTCCGGTTCTGGAGAAAACGAATAGGACTATTCAGTTGTCTTTTCCTTTTACCTTCTCTCAGGTTGCGAGTACTCCTTGGTTTAGGAGATAGTACACCTATTATGCAAATTGGATAGTCTTCTTCCAAACCTTAGGCTGGTGCCGAACGGCGGGGAATGAAGAAAACCAATTAGCATAACGATGGTGTACAGAAGGTATTAAGTTAAGACAAAGGAAGGGATTATTAAGAGGACAAAGTAAATTGCGACTGCTATTCACGACCAAACCGAGTATATCTTCGCCAAACCTAAATCACCTTTGTATTTCTCCAGGACACTCCGTATCACTACGAAGATCCACAGTTTATTTGGATACTCCATCGTATGGTTATATACGAACTCGAAAGGAACTTGTTCCAGTTCGGGGATGGATTCTGGTCCAGGAGAAATAGGAATAAGGTTTATTCGGTTGTCTTTTATCTTCACCTTCTCTCGCATTGCGAGTGCTCCTAGGATTAGGACAGTACACCCATTATGCTTATTGGATAGTCTTCTTCCAAACCATAGGCTGGTGCCGAACGGTAGGGAAGGAAGAAAACCATTTGGCCTAAGGGGGGGTGCAGACGGTAATGACTAAAGACATATAAAGGGATTTGGACAGATGGCAAAGAGATATACGGTTACAGTTGTGAATCTGGATAATGGTAGAGGCATTACTAGGAATACCAGGATACCCTATCGAAACATTTCAATGTTTCAGTTCAACTGTGTACTGTTAAAAAAAAACTGATTTCCTGATTAGACACTTGCTCCAGTGTATGCATTTACCAGGTTTGATTCTCACATCTGTATGGTTTTACAGATGATGGGTGGCAGTAAGTTATTGGGAATAGGGTGATCATCCTCATTATATCGGGATTCGTTGTAATCGGTGATATTTGAGGAGATCACCTGGACTGTTTGCCGGTTGGCAAATATTTGGTTTTGAATATCCGTTGTTATGCACCAATTTCAAATTGATATATCTGTACGTCTATTTTTATAGAGTGAGATATACCTTTTGAAATTATGTCTATGACATTTACCTATATCAGTGGATGGTTAGGTAAGGAGCATTGAACAGCGGTGCAATTCTTCTTAACCATAGTACAGTTTTCAACCTACGACATACAGTGAATGAGTTGTTAGACTCAGGGACTTATACAGAGTATTGCATATTGTCCAGTGTCCATTAGGACAGTGGGGTTGGTCCTCATACTATATTCTGTTTACTTTTAACTACTCTAATTCTTAGACATGTGTTTCGTAGAAACACAGGGTCTGGGTTTTGAGGAGTTATTGGTATAAGAATAGAGTAGAGAACCAGGTATTGCATGTATCGGGATTCTTCAAGGTGATCGAAGATGTAGATACTTGTGTATGGTATTCAGTTGATAGTAATGAGAACTTGCTTCTCTTTCAGGTTACTCATAATTGGAAGCATTCCTAAGTTGGGTAACACTGATCGGCCTCCTTCCATTTAGTTGACATGCACTGGAGACAGCTGCATGATTTGAATCTGGTTCAATTAAATCAGTGCCTCTGGTTCTATATTGGGTATAGAACAGTTCATATCTTAACGATGTTAAGGTACAGGGAGTTGTCCGGCTTATGATTAAAACCAGACACTGGACAACTCAAGGCGCGTTTCTGTAATGGCTGTTTGTGGGTTGACCCAGGCTATGACGAGGGTTGACTTTCTACCATCTGGAAGATCAATAGTGATATTGTTCTTAACTCGCCACATTTTAAAAAGAAATGGTTATTTTTCAGAAAACAGTAGTGGGAGTATGGTAGAACTGGAAGCGATTCCAGAACCGCAAACGATTACTGAAGATTTGATAAGGAACCTAAAGATTCAATCTGATTTGACATTCCATTGGCCACTCCGCAGATAAGGTGGGTAACTTCAGGCACCCGAGAGGCACTCCGGTAGCCTCAAGGACGGTGACAGGGAAGTTCTTGTTTACCCACACTTGCCATTGTTGTTGTTCCAGGCTGTGAGACCCGGCAGGAGGATGAGTATAGCGTCGTTCTAAACTAGCTTTAGAAGTGCGCGTCTATATGACTCTGCCAGAGGGTTGTCGTAGTCAGTGGGAGCAGCGGAAGCATTGGTGGACATCAGGCTTATGTCTATTTATAGACTAAAGCAGATATAGCGGAGATAGATCATCTATTTCTGATGTGACAGTCATTGGTTTGACGTCATCAGAATAGGGGATGGATCTGTTAAGAAGGTAGTAGGGTGTGATGTCCTGGTTTTGGATGACATACACAGAGTAGGAAAGGAAACTCCTATAATACGATCGGTTATACTTTGGTTGTCACACAGTGGTTTCTCCACACAGGACTTGGATATTATATCAGACATTCTGGTTATTAGATCTATGGTTTTAGATCTAGATTTGGGTGGTTTCCTAATCTGGGTACCTTGACAGCATTCTATGATTATTTAGAATGGACGACTCCTGGCACGGTAGTACACCTGCAGGTAATGGAGTCACCCTCTCTAAAGGTGTCTTACAGACTAAAGTGGAGAGGGATACGCATGATTGACAGATCACTTGCTTAGGCAATTGAGTCAATCATGAGATGTCAAGTACCACACCAGATGTTGTTCTTGCTGTAGCTGCAATAAGCTGATATTAATCCAATCCTGGAGAAACAGTCGGAAGCAGTTTTAGAACATAAGTTGATGTTCTAGGGATGTGATAACGACAGCCTCTTTTAGGAGACGGTTGTCACTCCAGGCTTCCAAGGTGACATAGATGGCAGAGTGGCTGTCAGAGTTATATTTTCTCCTTCTGACGAGGGGCAGTATTTTGGACAGGTGGTCCAAGGCAATACTGAGGGAGGCATGGCGCTGGGTACTGATTAAGTTCAGTTGATGATACAGTCTAAGAAGTTTGGATTTGGAGTTCATTTATGAGCTAGGTCCCATCAGATATCCAGACATACTCTAAGACATGTATTGCTCATTTCGGGAGATGGCTTTCTCTGCGAACTTGAGATACAGAGAGACATAGAAAGAAACATCACAGCGGATCCACTCACTGAGGCTATTCCTCGAACGCAATAGTTTCGCAAACGAGCTTTGTGAGACTGACTAGTAGAGGAGTTGGATGTTCGGTATCACACGGGCTGTGAGTATGCGACATCGCAATAATTAGCCTTGAGTGCAAGTGGGAGATTGTTGGAGATAGTGCCCTCAGAGTCAATTATTGGATCACAGGCACGTGATTGCAATGATTGAGGGAGGACCCATCCCGGTAGGACAGTCTTACTCGAGATGATAGTATGCTATCTGGTTTACCTTTATCATCGTGTACTGCTTCAGGTGACCTTAGAGGTCGCTATTGCACGCTGATGGAGCCCCTAGGATTCTTGCTTGACTGCCAGCAGTATGATGGCGATCATATACATGAGAGCTGGTGGTCTATAAGCACATCCTTAAAAGGTCCCTAGTCGTGGGAGTTTCGAGACAGGGCATCGATTCTCCAGAGTAGACTAGTGTATACAGTCGAGACCCCGACGAGGGGCGGTGGCCGGTCTCACAAGCCACTGGTGTCAGTTGGTTCATCTAAGATGTATACAGGTGCTCATTGGGTTATGAGTACACCGGACAGGACTCGCCGGGAACATGCTAGTTGGTCTTATACCTAACGTCAGATAGCAGTTCCCTGGTGACATGTGTACAGGTTAGTTCATCGACCTGAGATCGTCATTTGTCTCGTGTGAGTTCCCACTGTACTTTGATTACTACCCTACCACGGCTCAAATGAGTTGTGCAAACAGGTTTTAGTTGGGTACAGTCCCGAGCCACATGGAGGCAGTGAGCGGATCTTCAGGGGTTCGTCTCTCCCGGTATTAGGGGTGAGGTCGCGCTGTGTCTAGGAGAGCCTTTACACAAAGCCCTCGGCCGAGGCAAGAGATTTACTAGTAGGTATTCCAGTAGTATCTCAGGGTGTTCTGGGCTACACTCCGACATGACTTGTACCGCTTTTGGGGGTCTGACTTTTACCAACCCCCTAGGCCCGACATGCGATGCTCATAGACGAACGGACCGGACTGTACGGATATTGTCACTGACAGGCTCAGTAGGGTGTCAGGATGAGTTCGCTCATCGACGTCCCTTTTGGTCAATAGCTGGTGGCCCGTCACGTATTGGCTCATACCTCTGACGTGCTGGTGGTTAAATCCACAACCATAGTATTGACGAGTCTTTTGAGTCCACCACACTTTCAGTTACTCAAGCTTTCGGGCGAAACGCTGTAGAGGCCGTATGGAGATATGGCAGGGTTCAATCAGATACGCGCGGTATTGCACGGATCAGGATCGGACGGATATTACTAGCCGGCTTTGGTTTAAGCCGGATCCTAGTATAGTACAGTATAGATTTTGTCTCATTGCATTTGTATCCGGTCGGAATACAGATGCGGGTGTGTATGCACAATATGGGGTTTTCCTGTAATTTATTACGGGACCAGTTTTCTGGAGTTGCCAGTTTGCATTACGTTCCGGCCGGTTTTCCTTTGTTCTTTTCCGGCCGGACTTTTCCGATGGAGGGGGTTATTTGCAAGTTTGCAAATAACACATTGTGGAGGGGTTTCTTGCAAATGCTTTGATTATGATGGCATCTTTTCTTTTCCACCATCACTTGCATTAAAGAGAGGGTATGGGTTTGATGTAAGTTTATTATGATGATGTTTTGTCTGTGGTCACCTCTTGCTTTATCCTACACTCACCTCCTTTCATGATTTGTTTTTGCCCTCCACCATTTCCATATATGTGAGGCCGGCCACCTCTTTGAAAAAGGATGAGAGAAATTTCCATTTTTGGTGTGACACAAATTTCTTCATCTCATTCTTCTAGTTTTTGGAAAAAATGAAAGCACCATTTTCCCTTAACCTTATTCCTCCATCACCAATGGCAACTTCACTACTCCAAAGAGACATAGACTCTACACTACTTCTACAGCAAATCTTGGGCGCGTCGGCTAGCCAACTTCGCGCCCGAGTTGCCTCGGTATTGAGGTGGGAGCCCGTAAAAGATACAGACGATGTGGTGCCCTTCCGGCAAGGAGGCGACGACCGGAGTTTCCGCGGGAGATCGGGATGATGACGAGAAGACCGGAGGACTCGGATCACTCGGTATATCTCTCACCCTTTCTCTTGTTAGCTAGTATCGGTTAATGGTTACGATCCGGGTATATTGTCCGCGGTAGCGCCAGTTTAAAAGTTAAGAAAATTTTGATTCCGCATTTTGGCCTCGGATAGACGGCCGGGGCGCTGCCGTGGCGCAACAATACATTGTCACTGTTAGGCTCAGTAGGGTTTCTGGATGAGTTCGCTCATCAGCCTCCCTTGAGGTCTGTCCATGGGCAGCCGTTACGCATAGCTAGTGCCGCTGACGGTTTGTGGTTAAACTCACTGCCAGGGTACTGACGAGTCATTAGAGTCCCCCACCGACAGTTTCCAAAGTTCGGGCGAAACGTTGTAGAGGCCGTATGGTTTTATGGCAGGGTTCGGAAAATGCACGTGCGTTTACGCACGTGTTATTTTTCGGGCAGATGATACTGGTCGGCTTTGGTTTAAGCCGGATCCGAGTATTATATTGAGTAGATATAATATCTTTGTCTCAGTTGCATTTGTATTCGGTCGTAATACAAATGCGGGTATATTTATACAGTTACGGGGTTGTCCTGAAATTTGTTTCAGGATCACTTTTGGAAGTTGCCAGTTTCCAGTTTTCTATCAGCCGTCTTTTAACATTCGGTTAAAGACGGATTTATCTTTTCTTGAGATGAGGTGAGTCAGTGTTCTGGAAGTTTCTAGAAGCATCTAGAAGAGGTGACTAGGTTCATGAACCTTTGCTTACATTGATTACATGATGACTAGGTGTTTATGACTCATGCTTTGACATTAATGATTCTTGTTTATCCTTAGGATATTTGTTCATGATATTTATTCTTAAGGTTACTCTCCCCTCTCCTACACTCACCTTCCTCCACCTATAAATGGCCGGCCCCTCCTCTCTCTCTCATTCACTTGATGTTTTCATTTTTGTGAAAAAGATTATGATAGATTTTGGGGTGTATGGAATTTCACAGCTCATTTCATTCCATCACCCAATTCCCACGGCAACTTCATTAACCGTTCGTCCATGGTTTTGGACGAAGTGAGACAAAGTCATCCACTCTTTCTCTAAATCATTCTTGGTCGTCTCTTTTAGCAAACTTGACGACCGAGTTGCCTCAAGTCAGAGGCGGGAGCCCGTTTAAAGAATCGTTGATGTGGTGCCACCTAGACGAGCAGATCGGAGATCGAAGAGATCGGAGCAGCCGCAACGGAGCGTGGGATGATGGTTAAAGAACGAAGGACTCGGATCGTTCGGTATAACCTTTCTACACTCTTTACAGTTTGTTAGTTTAGCAATAATGGCAGATCCGGGTTAAAGTATACGATAGCGCCAGTTAAAAAGTTTTTGTTTCGCATTTGGCATCTGTAGACGGCCGGGGCGCTAACGTAGACTTACAGTGGTATCAGAGCCTCACCATTTTGCTATACTAACTTGTGCTAACGCGTTTAAAACATCGATCGAACCGAAAATCAAAAACTGCAAAATCCAATCTTCACAGTTTCTGTCGATTTTAAATGATGTCCTAAAATTATTCTACATATCTCAGAAAACTGTGCAGGGTTTCATTAGAACACCGTACAAATTTGGGATCATGATTCGACAAGACGGCCGCGGAAACGCGGCCAAACCCATGTTTTGGCCGCGGATCCACGGCCATTCTGTGTCATCATGCCCCCAAATTTGCTCAGTGGATTCTTCTCTGGAAATTGGGGTTTTTGGTATATATCTTTTGGGCCCAGATTTTGTTACTGTTCACCAGTTGTTCGTGGGGCCCACTTTGTGATATTTAGTCGATCGAAATTTAAACATGTTAGTTTACAGTGCTTACATTATATCTCCGACCGGGAATGTCATTTGATCGGTAAACCGCGTCTGATTGCTATAGTTCTTTTAGACGGGTTTGCGAACGTGACATTCGCGTTGATGTTCTGTGTTGTGCTGTGATGTCGCGGATTTGTCGTGGTGGATAGCAGTGTGCAATGGTAGTACAGTTTGAGTTTATTTGTACATTTGATATTGCGGGGCGAGCGTCCAACTTGTGGACTGCCGTCACTGCCTGTTGTATAATATTCTTTTCGGGCACGACCAGGTTGCGGTCGATGTACCTGTTGTGCTATTTTTCATTACTGTACTAGGTTATGCCCCGCGACGGAGTGCATGGATAGCCGAGTTCTGGAGGGGCAACGGGTCCGCATCTCATGGCTTTGAGAGGCAGAGGGGCCCCACTCTAGAATTGGCAAACTATTCGCCGCACTCGTAGGGGGTACAGGTTGACCCAAGGAGGGGTGCCCAAGATTACCGTATTCCGTGAAGTGCTGGGTGGTCCATTCACTATGCTGTAGGGGGCTGCCTCGCTTCAGGTTTTGGCGGGTAACTTGCCGCACCCGTAGGGGTCTAGGTTTCATTGCACAGGCTATCCACACGACAGGGGAATGTCGAGTTTCAGCAGCGGCTCTGTGAAACTCGGGGATCCCAGATTATCTGTATTGTTCTGTGATGCTTATTACTTTTCTGTAATGTTCCATATTATCACGCCTGGAGCGATTATTGTATATTGGTTTATATACTATTAGATGTTGTATATGTTTTACATCCGCGCTAGTCCAGTCCCCGCTCTGTCGTTAGTTAAGTAACCTAACGGGTGATGACGGGACCCAGTGACGAATGCAGATGGCATATACGTACATTTTATTTTCGTTCTTTTCTGGTGTGATCGATTGATGGGACTGCGTTGACTCTGATCAATGCAAAGTAAAGCAAACCTGTTTACAGTTGTTGGAACAAATTTAAAAAGTGTTATTGCAAAGACGTTTCCTTTTGTTATGCATAGCGGTATTCAGTGGAATATCCTGCACCTCATTCGACGGGGCAAGGGCCGATATCCCTTCACCGGGACTGACCCCTTGGGCAGAAGTTTGCGTCAGGATAATAACTTCACTATAGTCGATTACAAGTTGCGTTGCATAGCGGTATTCAGTGGAATATCTTGCACCTCATTCCACGAGGAAAGAGCCAAGATCCCTTCACCGGGAGTGACCTCTTTAGCAAAAGGTTTTCGCCACTATATTTTAAAAAAGCTATCAGGTTCCTTCAGCGATATCAAGTTCACTACGTTAAAGGTTTTTCGCCAAAAACCAGCCGTAGCCCTCCGTCACTTCTTTTGAGTATTCAGTAGTATTCAAGCTATGTATTTTAGCCAAAGTTAAGGCATAGTGTTTGGTAGCTGCTGGGTATTCAATTGTTGCATAGATAGATGAGTTAGTTTGGGACAGTCGTTCTGCCGATTGGCCAAAGTCAGGGGCATATGCGGGTGGGTTCAAATTGACAAGATAGTGACGGGTAGAACTTGGCATGTGACTTATGACATTTTGACCAAAGCCAAGGTTATAAGAGCATGGGGCAAAAATTATATCGGGAGTTTCTAAAGAAACTGAAACTTGCCAAGTATGCGCATACCTTCTGGAGTATGAGTAACGTGGATGCATTCCATCACGTTATCATGCGATGAGAGTTGGATCCCGATTCCCACTGATGAGTTGGTTTACTCTTCGGGTGATCCCGATTGATTCTTCTTTCTGGTTTGGAGGAGAATTTGACAGGACAGTGGGAGGTTTCTGGATTAGATAAAGTGATAACCATTCTGATCTAGGTTAGAGTGCATGCAGAGTGTTTCTTTTCTCTCTCTCTCTCTTTGGCAGCGACCTTTGACCGACCCTAGACTATGACCCAGTGACCAGGTTGACCGAACCTTCTTAAACTACTGGCTTTTGGATTGTCTGAGTTGCATAAGTCATTGCCACTCCTTCTTTTACCCTTTGAATTTCTCAGAACACCCGTATTACTACGGATATCCACTTCCATTGGATAGATCCATCGTATGGTTATATACGAACTCGAAGGGACTTCTTCGAGGATGGATCCAGGTTCAGGAGAAATAGAATTGGTTTATTCAGTTGTCTTTTATTATCACCTTCTCTCAGGTTGCGAGGGCTCCTTGGTTTAGGAGAGTACACCTATTACGCTTATTGGATAGTCTTATTCCAAACCATAGGCATGTGCTGAAAGGTAGGGAATGAAGAAAACCAATTAGCCTAAGTAGGGTGTGCAGAAGGTAATATGTAAAGACAAAATAAAAGGATTAGAAAGAGGGCAAAGTAAATTGCGACTGTTATCATTCACGACCAAACCGCGTATTTCATCGCCACTCCTATTTCACCTTTAAAGGAATAAGGTATTATTCAGTTGACTTTTATCATCACCTTCTCTCAAGATATGAGTACTCCTTGGTTTAGGAGGGTACACCTATTATGCTTACTGGATAGTCTTCTTCCAAACCATAGGCTGGTGCCGAACGGTAGGGAAGGAAGAAAACCATTTAGCCTAACGATGGTGTACAGAAGGTAATGACTTAAGACAAATAAAGGGATTTGGAGAGATGGCAAAGAGATATACGGTTGAAGTCATGAATTGGATTATGGAAGAGGCATTACTATGAATACCAGGATACCCCTACGAAACATTTTCATGTTTCAGTGCATTGTTAAAGGAAAACTGTTTTCCCGATTAGATACTTACTCCAAGGGTATGTATTTACCAGGTTTCATTCTCATATCTGTATGGTTTTACAGATGATGAGTGGGAGTAAGTTATTGGGAATTAGGTGATCATCCTCATTATATCGGAATTCGTTGTAATTGGTGATATTTGAGGAAATCGCCGGGGTACAGTTTTCAACCTACGACGCACAGGTTTTGAGTTGCTTAAACTCAGCGGACTTATACAGAGTATTGTATGTTGTCCAGTGTCCATCAGGACAAAGGGGTAGGTCCTCGTACTATGTTCTGTTTACTTATAACTTCTCTAGTATTTAGACAAGTGTTTCGTAGAAATACAAGGTCTAAGTTTTGAGAAGTTGTGGGTATAAGAATAAAGTAGAGAACCAGGTGTCACAAGTATCGGGATTCTTCAAAGAGATCGAAGATGTAGATTCTTGTGATTGGTATTCAGATGATAGTGATGGTTTTGAGAAACGTGTTTTTCTTTCAGGTTACTCATAATTGGATGGATTCCTAAGTTGAGTAATGCTGATTAGCCTCTTTCCATTAAGATGATATGCACTGGAGACAGCTGCATGATTTGAATATGGTTCCAATTAATTAAGTGCCAAAGTTTCTATATTGGATATAGAATGGTTCGTACCTTAAAAGATGTTAAGGTACGGGGAGTTGTCCAGCTTATGCTTAAAACCAGACTCTGGATAACTCAGGGCACGTTTCTGTAATGGTTGTATGTGGGTTGACCCTGGCTATGACGAGGGTTGATATTCTACCATTTGGAAGATCAATCGTGATATTGTTCTTGACTCGCCACAGTTTTAGTAAAATGGATTTTTTCAGAAAACAGTAGTGGGAGTATGGTAGAACTGGAAGCGATTCCAGAACCGCAAACGATTACGGAAAATTCAATAGGACCTATATATTCAATCAGGTTTAACATTCCATTAGCCACTCCGCAGATATGGTGGGTAACCTCAGACACCCGAGAGGTACTCCGGTAGCCTTAAGGACGGTGACAGGGAGGTTCTTATCTACCCAGACTTGACACTACTGTTGTTCCAGGCTATGAGACCCGGTAGGAGGGTTGTCGTAGTCAGTGGGAGCAACGGAAGCATAGTGGGCAAGATGCTTATGTCTATTTATAGACTAGAGCAGTTATAGCAGAGATAGATCATCTAATTTTGATATGACAGTCATGGGTTTGACTTCAATCAGAATAGGGGATGGATCTGTTATGAAGGTAGTGGGGTGTGATGTCAAGGTATCCAGATGACATACACAAAGTAGGAAGTAAAATTCCTATACTACGATCGGTTGTACTGTGGTCGTCATACAGTTGTTTCTCCAGACAGGATATGGATATAATATTTGACATTCTGGTTTATGTATCTACGGTTTTAGATCTGGATTTAGGTAGTTTCCCAATGTGGGTACTTTGACAGATATTCTAATAGTTTTTAGAATAGGTGACTCCTAGCATGGTGGTGTGCCTGCAGGTGATGGAGTCACCCTCTCTAAAGGTGTTGTATAGACTAAAGGGGAGAGCGATATGCATGATTGACAGATCACTTGCTTAGGCAACTGAGTCAATCATGAGATGTCAAGTACCACACCAGATGTTGTTTTTGCACTAGATGCGATGAGTTTATATTAATCCAATCCTGGAGAAATATAAAGAAGCAGTTTTAGAACATAAGTGTATGTTCTATGGATTTGATGACGGCAGCCTCTTTCGGGAGACGGTTATCATTCCAAGCTTCAAAGGTGACATGATTGACAGAGTGATTGTCAGAGTTATAGTTTTCCCTCTGACGAGGGACAGTATTTTGGACAGGTGGTCCAAGAGGATACTGTGGGTGGCATGGTGCCTGATACTGATTAGGTTCAGTGATCGATACAGTCTAAGAAGTTTGGATATGGAGTTCATTTATGAACTAGGTCCCATCAGATATCCAGACATATTCTAAGACAGGTATTACTCAATTCGGGAGGTGGCTTTCTCCGCGAACTTGAGATTAAGAGAGATATTGAAAGAAACATCTAGGCTGATCCACTCACTAAGACTATTTCTCGAACACAATAGTTTTACAAACGGGCTTTGTGAAACTGATTAGTAGAGGAGTTGGATGTTCGGTTTCACACGGGCTGTGAGTAGTCGACATCGCAATAATTAGCCTTGAGTGCAAGTGGGAGATTGTTGGAGATAGTGCCCTCATAGTCAATTATTGGATCGCAGGTACGTGATTGCAATGATTGCGGAGGACCTATACCGATAGGACAGTCTTACTCGAGATGATAGTTTGCTATCTGGTTTGCCTTTATCAGTCGTATACATGTTCAGGTGACTGATTACATGTTACACTTTGATAGAGCCCTTAGGATCTTGCTTTACTACCAACAGTATGATGGCGATCATATACGTGAGAGTTAGGTAGTTTATATGCATATCCTTAATTGTGGTCCCTAGTCGTGGGAGTTTCGAGACAGGGCATCGATACTCCGGAGTAGACTAGTGTATACAGTCGAGACCCCGACGAGGAGCGGTGGCCGGTCTCACAAGCCACTGGTGTCAGTTGGATCACCTAAGATGTATACAAGTGCTCATTGGGTTATGAGTACACCGGACATGACTCGCCGGGAATCTGCTAGTTAGTACTATATCTATCGTCAGATAGCAGTTCCCTGGTGACATGTGTACAGGTTAGTTCATCGACCTGAGGTCGTCATTTTGTCTCATGTGAGTTCCCACTATGCTTTGATTTCTACCCTACTACGGCTCAAAGGAGTCGTGCAAACAGGTAGTTTTTGGGTACAGTCCCGAGCCATATGGAGGCACGTGAGCGGATCGGCAGGGGATTTGTCTCTCCCGGTATTGGGGGCGAGATCGTGATGTGTCTAGGAGAGCCATTACACAAAGCCCACGGCCGTGGCATGAGATTTACTGGTAGGTACTCCAGTAGTATCTCAGGGTGTTATTGGGCTACACTCCGACACGACTTATACTGCTATTGGGGGTCTGACGTTACTAGCCCCCTAAGCAGATATGCGATACTCATAGACGAACGGACCGGACTGTATATACATTGTCACTGTTAGGCTCAGTAGGGTTTCTGGATGAGTTCGCTCATCAGCCTCCCTTGAGGTCAGTCCATGGGCAGCCGTTACGCATAGCTAGTGCCGCTGACGGTTTGTGGTTAAACCCACTGCCAGGGTACTGACAAGTCATTAGAGTCCCCCACCGACAGTTTCCCAAGTTCGGACGAAACGTTGTAGAGGCCGTATGGTTTTATGGCAGGGTTCGGAAAATGCACGTACGTTTACGCACGTGTTATTTTTCGGGCAGATGATACTGGTCGGCTTTGGTTTAAGCCGGATCCGAGTATTATATTGAGTAGATATAATATCTTTGTCTCAGTTGCATTTGTATTCGGTCGTAATACAAATGCGGATATATTTATACAGTTACGGGGTTGTCCTGAAATTCGTTTCAGGATCACTTTTGGAAGTTGCCAGTTTCCAGTTTTCTATCAGCCGTCTTTAAACATTCGGTTAAAGACGGATTTATCTTTTCTTGAGATGAGGTGAGTCAGTGTTCTGGAAGTTTCTAGAAGCAACTAGAAGAGGTGACTAGGTTCATGAACCTTTGCTTACATTGATTACATGATGACTGGGTGTTTATGACTCATGCTTTGACATTAATGATTCTTGTTTATCCTTAGGATATTTGTTCATGATATTTATTCTTAAGGTTACTCTCCCCTCTCCTACACTCACCTCCCTCCACCTATAAATGGCCGGCCCCTCCTCTCTCTCTCATTCACTTGATGTTTTCATTTTGTGAAAAAGATTATAATAGATTTTGGGGTGTATGGAATTTCACAGCTCATTTCATTCCATCACCCGATTCCCATGGCAACTTCATTAACCGTTCGTCTATGGTTTTGGACGAAGTGAGACAAAGTCATCTACTCTTTCTCTACATCATTCTTGGTCGTCTCTTTTAGCAAACTTGACGACCGAGTTGCCTCAAGTCAGAGGCGGGAGCCCATTTAAAGAATCGTTGATGTGGTGCCACCTGGATGAGCAGATCGGAGATCGAAGAGATCGGAGCAGCCGCAACGGAGCGTGGGATGATGGTTAAAGAACGAAGGACTCGGATCGTTCGGTATAACCTTTCTACACTCTTTACAGTTTGTTAGTTTAGCAATAATGGCAGATCCGGGTTAAAGTATACGATAGCGCCAGTTAAAAAGTTTTTGTTCCGTATTTGGCGTCTGTAGACGGCTGGGGCGCTAACGTAGACTTACAGATAACTCAAGGCACGTTTCTGTAATGGCTGTTTATGGGTTGACGCGGGCTATGACAAGGGTTAATTTTCTACCATCTGGAAGATCAATAGTGATATTGTTCTTGACTCGCCACAGTTTTAATAAAAATGGATTTTTTCAGAAAACAGTAGTGGGAGTATGGTAGAACTGGAAGTGATTCCAGAACCGCAAACGATTACAGAAGATTTAATGAGAACCTAAAGATTCAATCTGGTTTGACATTCCACTAGGCCACTCCGCAGATATGGTGGGTATCCTCAGGCACTCGAGAGGTACTTCGGTATGCTCAAGAGCGGTGGCACGGAGGTTCTTGTTTACCCAGACTTGCCATTACTGTTGTTCCAGACTGTGAGACCCGGCAGGAGGATGAGTATAGCGTCGTTCTAAACTAGCTTTAGAAGTGTACGTCTATATGACTCTGCCAGAGGGTTGTCATAGTCAGTGGGAGCAGCGGAAGCATTGGTGGACATCAGGCTTATGTCTATTTCTAGACTAAAGCAAATATAGCGGAGATAGATCATCTATTTCTGATGTGACAGTCATGGGTTTGACTTCATCAGAATAGGGATGGATCTGTTAAGAAGGTAGTAGAGTGTGATGTCCTGGTATTTGATGACATACACAGAGTAGGAAGTGATATTCCTATACTACGATCGGTTATACTTTGGTCATCACACAGTGTTTTCTCCACATAATAATTGGATATTATATCGTACATTCTGGTTACTAGATCTATGGTTTTAGATCTAGATTTGGGTGGTTTCCCAATCAGGGTACTTAGACAGCATTCTATGAGTATTTAGAATGGACGACTCCTGGCACGGTAGTGTACCAGCAGGTAATGGAGTCACCCTCTCTAAAGGTGTCTTACAGACTAAAGGGGAGAGGGATGCGCATGATTGGCAGATCACTTGCTTAGGCAATTGAGTCAATCATGAGATGTCAAGTACCACACCAGATGTTGTTCTTACAATAGATGCAATAAGTTGATATTCATCCAATCCTGGAGAAACAATCGGAAGCAGCTTTAGAACATAAGTGGATGTTCTAGGGATATGATAACAGTTTCCTCCTTCGGGAGACAGTTATCATTCCAGTCTTCCAAGGTGACCTGGATGGCAGATTGGCTGTCAGAGTTATAGTTTTCCCTCTGACGAGGGGCAATATTTTGGACAGATGGTCCAGGTGGATACTGAGGGAAGGCATGGAGCAGGATACTGATTAAGTTCGGTTGATGATACAGTCTAAGAAGTTTGGATTTGGAGTTCATTTATGAGCTAGGTCCCATCAGACATCCAGACACATTCTAAGACAGGTATTGCTAATTTCGGGAGATAGCTTTCTCCGCGAATTTGAGATATAGAGAGACATAGAAAGAAACATCACAGCGGATCCACTCACTGAGGCTATTCCTCGAACACAATAGTTTCGCAAACAAGTTTTGTGAGACTGACTAGTAGAGGAGTTGGGTGTTCGGTATCACACGGGCTGTGAGTATGCGACATCGCTATAATTAGCCTTGAGTGCAAGTAGGAGATTGTTGGAGATAGTGCCCTCAGAGTCAATTATTGGATCACAGGCACGTGATTGCAATGATTGAGGGGAGGACCTGTCCCAGTAGGACAGTCTTACTCAAGATGATAGTATGCTATCTTGTTTATCTTTATCATCGTGTACTGTTTTAGGTGACCTTATGAGTCGCTATTATACGTTGATAGAGCCCCTAGGATTCTTGCTTGACTACCAGCAGTATGAGGGCGATCATATAAGTGAGAGCTGGAGTCTATAAGCACATCCTTAAAAGGTCCCTAGTCGTGGGAGTTTCGAGACAGGGCATCGATTCTCCAGAGTAGACTAGTGTATACAGTCAAGACCCCGACGAGGGGCGGTGGCCGGTCTCACAAGCCACTGGTGTCTGTTTGTTCACCTAAGATGTATACAGGTTCTCATTGGGTTATGAGTACACCGGACAGGACTCGCCGGGAACCTGCTAGTTGGGTTTATACCAGACGTCAGATAGCAGTTCCCTGGTGACATGTGTACAGGTTAGTTCATCGACCTGAGATCATCATTTGTCTCGTGTGAGTTCCCACTGTGCTTTGATTACTACCCTACCACGGCTCAAAGGAGTCGTACAAACAGGTTTTAGTTGGGTACAGTCCCGAGCCACATGGAGGCAGTGAACGGATCTGCAGGGGTTCGTCTCTCCCGGTATTGGGGGTGAGGTCGCGCTGTGTCGAGGAGAGCCAAAACATGAAAAGTCCTTGGCCAAGGCAGGAGATTTGCTGGTAGGTATTCCAGTAGTATCTCAGGGTGTTCTGTGCTGCACTCTGACACGACTTGTACCGCTTTTGGGGGTCTGACTTTTACCAACCCCCTAGGCCCGCCATGCGATGCTCATAGACGAACGGACCGGACTGTATGGATATTGTCACTGACAGGCTCAGTAGGGTGTCAGGATGAGTTCGCTCAACGACGTCCCTTTTGGTCAATACCTGGTAGCCCGTCACGTATTGGCTTATACCTCTGACGTGCTAGTGGTTAAATCCACAGCCAAAGTATTGACGAGTCTTTAGAGTCCACCACACAGACAGTTACTCAGGTTTCGGGCGAAACGCTGTAGAGGCCGTATGGAGATATGGCAGGGTTCGATCAGATACGTGCGGTATTGCACGGATCGTGATCGGACGGTTTCTACTAGCCGGCTTTGGCTTAAGCCGGATTCTAGTTTTAGATAGTGTAGTTTTGTCTCTTTGCATTTGTGTTCTGTGGGAATAGAAATGCGGGCATGTATTTGCAGTAGTGGGGTTTTCCTGTAATTTATTACGGGATCAGTTTTCTGAAGTTGCCAGTTTGCATTCCGTTCCGGCCGGTTTTCTTTTGTTCCTTCACGGCCGGACTTTATCGTTGGAGGGGCTAATTTGCAATTGTGCAAATTTGTTATGGTGGAGGGGGTTCTTTGTAAAATGGCTTCATCATGATGAGATTCCATTCTTGTCTTACTCATTGCTTCTTTCATGATGGTTGTGTGAAAGGATTGAGACTTGATTTTGGTGTGACCATTTTCCTTTGTATTAATCCTTCCTTGCATTATTTTATGGATAATTTTTTCCACCATTTTTTTTGATGAGGCCGGCCACTTGAAGAGGAGGGAGAGAGAGGATCATTTCATTTTTGAGTGAGGAAAAATGTTTCATATCATTTTTCATGCTACCAAGTTCATAAGCACATTTTTAAGTTGCTTTCTTCACCTCCACCACATCATGGCAACCTCATAACCCCAAGAGACAAGTTTACTACACTATTCTATAGCAAGTCTTGGACGCGTCGGCTAGCCAACTTCGCGCCCGAGTTGCCTCGGTCAAGAGGCGGGAGCCCGTAAACGATTCCGGCTACGTGGTGCCCTTTCCGACGAGGAGGTGATGGACGGATTTTCCGCAGGAGATCGGAGTGGAGACGAAGACCGAAGGACACGGATCGCTTGGTATAGCATCTCTACTCTTTTCTATTTTGCTAGTTGCTAGGTTAATGGCCCGATCCGGGTAAAAAGTGCGCGGTGGTGCCGTTTGCAAAGTTCGCAAAGTTTTTGTTTCCGCGTTTCCGGCGTCGGATTGACGGCCGGGGCACCCCCGCGGGCTTACACAGTGGCTATGCTCAAATCCATCCGGATCCTTCTTGCCATTGCTGCCTTCCACGATTATGAGATCTGGCAGATGGACGTAAAGATGACATTTCTAAATGGTTATTTGGAAGAGTGCGTCTATATGGATCAGCCGGAGGGTTTCATTCAGAATAGGAGCAGAGGTAAAGTGTTGCTTAAGTCCATTTATGGACTAAATCAGGCATCGCGGAGTTGGAACATCTGCTTTGATGATACTGTCATAGAATTTGACTTTATCAAAAATCCAGATGAAACATGCATTTACAGTAAGATTGTAGGGAGAACTGTGGTATTCCCCGTCTTGTACGTGGATGATATTCTCTTAATAGGAAATGACATTCCTATGCTATAGTCAGTCAAAGGATTGTTGTCACAGAGGTTCTCCAAGAAGGACCTGGGCGATGCCACATACATTCTAAGGATCCAGATCTATCGTGATAGATCTAAGAGGATGTTAGGACTTTCGCAGTCCAGGTACATCAACACCATACTGAAATGATTCGGTATGGAAGATTCAAAGCGCGGTAACCTACCGGCTTGTCACGGAATCACCCTATCTAAAAAGATGTCTCCAAAGACTAATTTCGAAAGGGCCCGCATGTCATCTATACCCTACGTATCTGCGGTAGACTCTATATTGTATGCGATATTGCGTACCAGACCAGATATAGCATACGCACTGAGCGTTGTAAGCAGGTATCAGTCTGTCCCAAGGGAGAAACAGTTGGATGTATATGACCTAGAGGCCAGTATTGTATATGTATACATATGGATACTAGGGATATGTATGTACCGAACAATCTTTCTCAGTTTTATAGTATGTTATTTGACTTGTCTTTATCGGGATATGTGTATTTATTGTTATTATATCTGGTTTGCACATATTGATAAAGACTCGATACGGTAGTATACTATTATGGTTTGTCTTTATCTTAACATGGCATATGCCATTCTCGTTATTACATATTGTGGTTACATGTTGATAAAGCCCTAGGATCTTGCTTGACTACCTGCGTTGTGATGGCGATCATACTTGTAGGAGCAGGGTAGTCCATAAGCACATCCTTAAATGGTCCCTAGTCACGTGAGTATCGAGACTGGGCACTGATACTCCAGAGTAGACTGGTGTGTACGTTTCTAGCCCCGTCGGGGGATGGTTGGTCCCGCAGCCATTGGTCTGATGCACCTAGGATCGTATACAGGTGCTCACTGGGTGTGAGTACACTGGACGGACTCGCCGAGAACTTCCATATGATACTATACCAATCGTCAGATGGAAGTTCTCATGTGACATGTGTACATGTTAGTCTTTGGACCCGAGATCGGCATTTGTCTCGTGTGAGTTCCCACTGAACTTTGATCACTACCCTACCACGGCTCTACTGAGTCGTGCAAACGGGTTTTGGTTGGGTTCAGTCCCGAGCCACATGGAGGCAGTGAGCGATTGTCGGGGATTCTTCTATCCTGGTATAGGGAGTCGATATCGCACTGTGATTCGATTGGTTAGGACCATAAGACCTTAGCCAAGGCACTTGGGATTTACTGATAGGTTGATCAGTAGTTTCCCGGATTGGTCCTGAGCCACATCGGCATGACTTATCAGGTTATTAGGGTCTGACGTTCACCATCCCCTAGACCCGGTATGCGATACTCTTTGACGAAGAGACCGGACTGTACGGATATTGTTACGGATAGGATCAGTAGGAGATCCAGATGAGTTTGCTCATCGGCCTTCTTTTCGACAGGTACCTGGGTAGCCGTTACGTACAGCTAGTGCCGCTGACGAGCTTGTGGTTAAACCCACTGCCAGAGTACTGTCGACTCTTTAGAGTCCCACACAGAGGGTTTCCCTGATTCAGGAGAAATGATGTAGTAGCCGTATTGGATACATGCAGGGTTCGATCAATTGATGTACTTGGTACTCGGATTTTCGATCGGACAGTTTGTAATACTAGCCGGCTCGGGTTTGAGCCGGATTATTAAATCAGGTATTGATTTAATAATTTACGTATATGTATTTCGATGTGTATATTCTAGTATTACGTTCTTCGTATTATTCTATCTCTTTTGGGCGTTCGGATTTTTATCTAATTGCCGGTATATTTGTACAGTAGACTGAAATCCGTATTTAGTACAGATTTCCTTCTAGAAGGTGGCCACCTCATTATGTATTTTCCTTTTATTTGATAATTGGAAATGAGATGGAAAGTAAAAGGTATGGGAGGAATGGTGATGACCATGCTTTAATAATTTACAAATGAATTTATAATTCTTTTGGAGTTACTATTGAAGCATGGTTGTTAATTGTTTATTAAAAGAATTCACACACAAAACCAAGGTGTGTGATTTTCTCTCATTTCATGCTTCATTTTTTTTGAGCTCTCATATTCTCTTGAGTTCCTCCCTCCTCTTGCTTTGCACCACCTTCATCTTCTTCCTCGTCACTAACATTCTCATGTGTTGAGAAACAAGTGAAGAGGATAGAAAAGAGATAGCAAACACTTAGACACCCTCACTACATCCTAGACTATTTGGTTTAGCAAACCAAGTTTTCTAGTTGCTCCATTTTGTTACATAGTTAGGAGCTAGAGCCATGGATCATATTCCCCGGGTGGATCATCAAGGACCAAAGGAAGCCGGAGAACAAGCTCGATCCCGATGGACCGATGGAGCCGGATTTGGAGTTCAAGCATGTTCAAGGCGCTTGCTAGGAGCTAAGGATGAAGAAATAAGACCGAAGGACTTGGTTCATTTGGTGAGGTTTCTATCATAGTAGATAGCTCTCTTAGTGAAGCTAGTTAGTTTTATGGAAAGATCCGGTTTTAGGGTTTAGTCTAGCGCCAAGTTTTATTCGTAAGAAATTTTTTGTTCCGCATTTGGCCACGTGAGTTGGCCGGGGCGCTATGACAACCCTTCATGGTATTAGAACCACCCATAAAACTTACACTAGCTAGTTCAAACGTGTTTAGAATAACGATCGACCGAAAATTCCAAAAACCACATTTCATTTCATTCAGTTTATGTCGTTTTTTAAACGTGCTCGACAAATCAATTTTATGGTCTCAGAAAATCATGCAGGCTTTTTTAAGAACCCACAAGAAATTTGGGCCCTTGAACCCATAATTCCACCTCGGAACCGCCGCATAATGCCACACTTAGCGGCGGTTCCGCGGCAGAATATGGGCCTCTGGGCCACAAATTTCTTCTGGGCCTCTTAATTGTTGGGATTGTGGTTTCTGGATAATTATTTTTTGGGCCCAGATTTGTTATAGTGTTGGTTTAATACTTGGGGCCCACTTGGAAAGTTTAGTCGATCATAATTTTAAGATACGTGTTTTTTTATCAGTACATTCACTTTTATCTGCGACCGGAAATGTCACTCGATCGGTAAAACTCGTCTGATTGCTATATGTTCTTTTAGACGGTTTTTGCGAACGTGACATTCGCGTTGATGTTGTGTGCTTGTGCTGTGATTGTGGTTGGATTGTCGTGGTGGATAGCATGTGGTGCAATGTTAGAATAAAGTTTATAATTCATTTGTAAATTTGTTATTGCGGGGCGAGCGTCCGACATGTGGACTGCCGTCTTTGCCGTTTGTATATTATTTTGGGGCACGACCGGGCTGAGGTCGATGTCACCGGTTGTATATATTTTTTTAATATTCTGTACTAGGCTTACCCCACGGCGGAGTGCAAGGATAGCCGGGTTCTAGAAAGCAACAAGCTCGCATCTCATGGCATCGAGACGGAGGGGGCTTCATTCTAGAACTGGCGGGCTATTCGCCGCACTCATAGGGGGTACAGGTTTTCAGTGCACATGCTATCCATGCAACCGGAACGTCGGGTTTTATTTGCGGCTGAAATGAAACCCGGGGCTCCAAGATTATCCACAATTCTGTAATGTTATCTGTGATGATGTTTATTATCATGCTTGGGACGAATGTTATATATACTTATATATACTAGTAGATGTTGTATATGTTTTGCACCCACTCTAGTCCAGCCCCCACTCTGTCGTTAGTTAAGTAACCTAACGGGTGATGACGGGGCCGCGTGGCGAATGCAGATGGCATATACGTACATTTTATTTTCGTTCTTTTCTGGTATGATAGGTTAAAAATTGATGGGACCGCATTAATTTTGATTAATGCAAGATAATAAACCTAAAAGATGTTGTTGTAACCAAGCTTTAAAAAACTGACATTACAGACGTTCTCTTTTGCTTTGCACAGTGGTATTCAGTTTGGAATATCCAGCACCTCATTCGATGAGGCAAGGGCCGAGATCCCTTCACCGGGAGTGACCGCTTGAGTAAAAGTTTCCGTCATGGTAATAACTTCACTATAGTCGATTATTTTTTCTTTGCATCATGGTATTCATTTTGGAATATCCTGCACCTCATTCGACGGGGAAAGAGCCGAGATCCCTTCACAGGGAGTGACCTCTTTAGCAAAAGTTCTCACCACTATATATTTCTAAAACAACTCAGGTTCCTTCAACGATATCAAGTTCATTACGTTAACGGGTTTTTCGCCAAAAACCCAGCCGTAGCCCTCTGTCATTTCGGATAAAAACACATAGTATTCATGCGGTGTTTGTTGGCCAAAGTCAAGGCATCGTGTATGGTAGCTGTATGTTTCTTATCCGTAGCATAGATAAAATGCATTGGTTTAGGACAGTCATACCATCTTGTTGGCCAAAGTCAAGGGTGTGTGAGGTGGGTCTAAATCAATCAGGACAATGACGGGTAGAACTTGACTTGCGCGTTATGATTTGTTGGCCAAAGTCAAAGTCATAAGCGCTTGGGGAAGAAACCACATCGGGAGTTTCAAATATACAGGAAACTTGCAGATTTAGCATACCTTCTGGAGTGTGCTGACTAGAGTGGATTCCATCTAGTGCATCACACAATGATAGTTGGATCCCGATCCCACTGATGAGTAGGATTACTCTTGGGAGATTATCACACTTAACAATCAATGTTATAAACCAAGTAGGTGTCTAGAAAGGTGTTAGCTGGGCTACGCCTCCAGGAAAAAGAGGTTATGTAATTAAGGAACTTCGCGAAAGCGTTGGAAAACCTCCCTCGAAGTACCAACACCAACCTGGCTGAAAGGTTAAGCAAGTATTGTGACGTGCGATTAATCCTAACTACTTCTTCTTTTAGGGTTTGAAGAAGAATTTGAGGAAACAGTGGGAGCCATCCTGGTTAGATAAATTAATAACCAATCTAATCTTTCAAGAGCGCACGCTGAGTGTTTTCCCTCTCTCTCTCCAGGTAGCAACCATTTCACGCCCTAATCAAGATAATAAAATATATCGCTTGACCGATCCGAATTCTTATTCAGGGCTGGAAAACGTCGGTTCGGCTCTAACTTACGACAACAGTCATAAGTATGAGCAAGGGAAAGAGGTAAGTTTGAATTCCTTGATAAACCCATCGAAGAAGAAACATACTGTTGCGCCTTTTTCAGGTGTTCTTGTAGTTGAGAACTGCTTTTCGGTCAGTCCTACCTCCTGGGTACTAGATACCGGATCAGGATCTCATATCTGAAATTTATTGCAGGGACTGAGAAAAAGTAGGATAGTTTGACCTGGTGATATGTCCCTCAGAGTAGGGAACGGAGCACAAGTTAATGCTGCGGCCGTCGGTGAATATCACCTTATGTTGCCAAATGGCAATACTATGATTTTGAACAATTGCTACTATGTACCTTCCATGTTATGCAACATAATATCAGTTTCTTTACTTGATAAAGATGGATATAACTTTGTTCTTGATAGAAATATCATGAACATCTACGTTCAAAAGATATTGGTTGTAGAAGGTACACTGTGTAATGGTATCTATGTTCTAAATCAGAACACAGTTCTCAATATACAAAACACACGCAAGAGGAAAAGTTCAGATACGAACCAATCCTACTTGTGGCATTGTAGACTTGGTCATATCGGAGAGAAAAGACTGAGTAAGTTACGTAAAGATGGATATTTGAACACGTCCGAATTTTCATCCTATGAAACTTGTCAATCCTGTCTCAAAGGAAAGATGACCAAATCTCCCTTCACCGGACAAGGAGAAAGAGCAAGAGAGATCTTGGGACTCATACACAGTGATGTGTGTGGTCTAATGTCTACACATGCGAGGGGTGGGTTCTCGTACTTCATCACATTCACTGACGATCTCTCTAGGTTCGGATATGTGTATCTTATGAAACACAAATCTGAAGCTTTTGAGAAATTCAAAGAATTTAGAAGCGAAGTAGAGAACCAAATTGGCAAAAGTATCAAGATCCTCTGATCTGATAGAGGGGGAGAGTACTTAAGTACGGAATTCAGGGATTTTTTAAAAGAGAATGGCATTCTCCCTCAGCTTACTCCTCCGTATACACTACAGCACAATGGCATGTCGGAGCGGAGGAACCGTACCCTATTGGATATGGTTCGCTCCATGATGAGTAATGCCGAGTTACCTCTTTCTTTCTGGGGGTTTGCTCTTGAATCAGCAGCATTCATATTGAATAGAGCGCCATCTAAATCAGTGCCTACCACTCCATATGAAGTATGGACTGGGAAGAGACCATGTCTTGATTACATTAAGATATGGGGATGTCCTATTTTTGTTAAAAAGAAGAATCCAGATAAACTCGAGGCAAGGTCTTTATTGTGCAAGTTTGTGGGATACCCTAAGCATTCCAAGGGATATCTGTTCTACCACACTGAGGAACAGAAGGTGTTAGTATCTCGCCATGCTACCTTTTTAGAAAGGGAAGTTGTTGCAAAAGAAATTAGTGGGAGTACGGTAGAACTAGAAGAAATTCAGGAACCACAAACTATAGCAGATGATTTGGAAGAACCCTTAGATTCAGTTATACCCGATGAACCTCAGCCACTCCGCAGATCAAGTAGGATTTCTCATCCGTCCGAGAGATACTACGGTTTTCTCATAGATGGGGATCGAGAGGATTGCATCTTGGAAGAAGATGATCCTACTAGTTTCAGACTGGCCACTATCAGTAGGGACTCTGATAAGTGGCTAGATGCTATGCAATCTGAAATGGAGTCCATGTACACCAATAAAGTGTGGACCTTGGAAGTTGCTCCACCTGGGGTAAAACCCGTTGGATGCAAATGGATCTACAAGAAGAAACTTGGTGTGGATGGGAAGGTGGAAACCTATAAGGCTAGACTCATTGCAAAAGGTTTTCGTCAAAGACCAGGAGTGGACTATGACGAAACCTTTTCTCCAGTGGCTATGCTCATATCCATTAGGATCTTGCTTGCCATTGTTGCCTTCCATGACTATGAGATCTGGCAGATGGACGTAAAAACGGCTTTTCTAAACAAAAGTTTAGAAGAGTGCGTTTACATGGATCAGCCAGAAGGTTTTGTAGACAGTGGGAGCAGCGGGAAGGTGTCCAAGCTGCTCAAATCCATTTATGGATTGAAGCAAGCATCGTGGTGCTGGAACATCTGTTTTGATGAGACAGTCAAGGACTTTGACTTCATCAAGAACGAAGATGAGCCATGTATTTATAAGAAGATTGTAGGACGAACTGTCGTATTCCTATTCTTGTATGTGGACGGCATTCTTTTAATAGGAAATGACATTCCTATGCTACAGTCGGTCAAGCTATTCTTATCACAAAGTTTCTCTATGAAAGACCTAGGTGATGCCTCGTACATTCTGGGGATCAAGATCTTCAGAGATAGATCCAAGAGACTACTGGGACTTTCACAGTCCAGGTACGTAGAGACTGTACTAAAGATATTTAGTATGGAAGATTCCAAGCGCGGTAACATACCCGCATTGCACGGAATCACCCTCTCCAAGGAGATGTCTCCCAAAACTGACGAGGAGAGGGTTCGCATGGGCACTATACCCTACGCTTCGGCGGTAAGATCTATAATGTATGCGATGCTATGTACAAGACCAGATGTAGCTTACGCGCTAAGCGTGGTGAGCCGGTATCAGTCGGACCCAGGTGAGGACCACTGGACAGCAGTAAAGAAGATTCTCAAGTACCTGAGAAGGACTAAGGAGATGTTCCTGATTTACGGTAATGGAGACCTTAGGGTCGAGTCCTTTACCGAGTCAAGCTTCCAAAGTGACAAAGATGACAGCAAGTCTGTCCCGGGTTTTGTGTTTACCCTCAACGGAGGGGCGGTATGTTGGAAGAGTTCCAAACAGGATACCGTCGTAGACTCGACGATTGAGGCTGAATACATTGCTGCAAGAGATGCCGCAAAAGAGGCGGTCTGGATAAAGAAGTTCATAGCTGAACTTCAGGTAGTTCCGTCCATTGTTGATCCAATACCAGTGTATTGTGATAACAATGGGGCTATAGCTTTAGCGAAGGAACCACGGTCCCATCAGAAATCCAGGCACATCTTAAGGCGGTATCACCTGATCAGGGAGATCGTAGATCGCCAGGAGATCGAGGTCCGGAGAGTGGATACGAAAGACAACACGGTAGATCTGTCTACAAAGGCCCTCTCTCAAGCACAGTTCGAGCGACTTTTTGGGATGTTGGGTATGCGGTACGCCAGCAGCCGGCCTTAGAGCAGACATTGGGTATTCGGTACGCCAATCACTGGCCTTTAGTGGAAGTGGGAGATTGTTGGATGTATATGCCCTAGAGGCCAGTATTGTATACGTATACATATGGATACTAGGGATATGTATGTAGAGAACAATCTTGCTCAGTTTTATAGTATATAATTTGACTTGTCTTTATCGGGATATGTGTATTTATTGTTGTTATATCTGATTTGCACATATTGATAAAGAATCTATACGGTAGTATACTATTGTGGTTTGTCTTTATCTTAACATGGCATATGTCATACTCGTTATTACATATTGCGGTTACATGTCGATAAAACCCCAAGGATCTTGCTTGACTGCCTGCGTTGTGATGGCGATCATACTTGTGGGAGCAAGGTAGTCCATAAGCACATCCTTAAATGGTCCCTAGTCGCGTGAGTATCGAGACTGGGCACTGATACTCCAGAGTAGACTGGTGTGTACGTTTCTAGCCCAGTCGGGGGATGGTTGATACCGCAGCCATTGGTATGATGCACTTAAGATTGTATACAGGTGCTCACTGGGTGTGAGTAGACTGGAAGGACTTGCCGAGAACTTCCATAGGGTACTATACCTATCTTCAGATGGAAGTTCTCAGGTGACATGTGTACAGGTTAGTCATTGGACCCGAGATCGGCATTTGTCTCGTGTGAGTTCCCACTGAACTTTGATCACTACCATATCACGGCTCTACTGAGTCATGCAAACGGGTTTTGGTTGGGTTCAGTCCCAAGCCACATGGAGGCAGCGAGCGATTGTCGGGGATTCTTCTCTCCCGGTATAGGGAGTCGATATCGCACTGTGATTCGATTGGTCAGGACCATAAGACCTTGGCCAAGGCACTTGGGATTTACTGATAGGTTGATCAGTAGTTTCCCGGAATGGTCCTGAGCCACATCGGTATGACTTATCAGGTTGTTAGGGTCTGACGTTCACCATCCCCTAGACTCGGCATGCGATACTCTTTGACGAAGAGACCGGACTGTACGGATATTGTCATGGATAGGCTCAGTAGGAGATCCGGATGAGTTTGCTCATCGGCCTTCTTTTCGACAGGTACCTGGGTAGCCGTTACGTACAGCTAGTGCCGCTGACGAGCTTGTGGTTAAACCCACTGCCAGAGTACTGTCGAGTCTTTAGAGTCCCACACAGAGGGTTTCCCTGATTCAGGAGAAATGATGTAGTAGCCATATTGGATACGTGCAGGGTTCGATCGATTGATGTACTTGGAACTCGGATTTTTGATCGGACAGTTTGTAATACTAGCCGGCTCGGGTTTGAGCCGGATTATTAAATCAGGTATTGATTTAATAATTTACGTATATGTATTTCGATATGTATATTCTAGTATTACGTTCTTCGTGTTATTCTATCTCTTTTGGGCGTTCGGATTTTTATCTGATTGCCGGTATATTTGTACAGTAGACTGAAATCCGTATAACTACAAATTTCCTTTTAGAAGGTGGCCACCACATTATGTATTTTCCTTTTATTTGATAATTGGAAATGAGGTGGAAAGTAAAAGGTATGGGAGGAATGGTGATGACCATGCTTTAATAATTCACAAATGAATTTATAATTCATTTGGAGTTACTATTGAAGCATGGTTGTTAATTGTTTATTGAAAGAATTCACACACAAAACCAAGGTGTGTGATTTTCTCTAACTTCATGCTTCATTTCTTTTTGAGCTCTCATATTCTTTTGAGTTCCTCCCTCCTCTTGCTTTGCTCCACCTTCATCTTCTTCCTCTTCACTAGCATCCTCATGTGTTGAGAAACAAGTGAAGAGGATAGAAAAGAGATAGCAAACACTTAGACACCCTCACTACATCCTAGACAACTTGGTTTAGCAAACCAAGTTTTCTAGTTGCTCCTTTTTGTTACATAGTTAGGAGCTAGAGCCATGGATCATATTCCCCGGGTGGATCATCAAGGACAAAAGGAGGCCGGAGAACAAGCTCGATCCCGATGGACCGATGGAGCCGGATTTGGAGTTCAAGCATGTTCAAGGCGCTTGCTAGAAGCTAAGGATGAAGAAAGAAGACCGAAGGTCTTGGTTCATTTGGTGAGGTTTCTATCATAGTAGATAGCTCTCTTAGTATAGCTAGTTAGTTTTATGGAAAGATCCGGTTTTAAGGTTTAGTCTAGCGCCAAGTTTTATTCGTAAGAAAAATTTTTGTTCCGCATTTGGCCACGTGAGTTGGCCGGGGCGCTAGGGTAACCCTTTAGAAATACTGGATAGCAGTAAAGAACATTCTCAAGTACCTCCAGATCGAGGCCTTTGCTGACTCCAGCTTCCAGAGTGACAAGGATGACTCCAAGTCCATGTCGAGTTATGTCTTTACCCTCAATGGAGGGGCGGTTTGTTGGAAAAGCTCCAAGCAGGAAACCGTTGCTGACTCGACGATGGAAGCGGAGTACGTAGCTGCTTGCGATGTCGAAAAGGAAGCTGTCTAGATGAAGAAGTTCCTCACGGAGCTTCAGGTGGTTCCTACCATTGTTGATCTAATACCGCTGTATTGCGACAACAACGGCGCTATAGACATGGTGAAGGAACCCAGGTCCTATCAGAAGTCCAGGCACATCTTGAGGCGGTACCACCTGATCTGGGAGATCGTAGATTACCGGAAGATCGAGGTGAGGAGAGTAAATTCGGAGAATAATACTGCAGATCCACTCACGAAGGACATACTCTGGACTCAGTTCGAGCGGCTGGTCGAGATGATAAGTCTTCGATACGCCAGCACATGGCCCTAGTGCAAGTGGGAGATTGTTATTGTATATGCCCAAGAGGCCATTACTGTATCATACTAGTTTGTATATTACTTAATGGAAGCTTATGATATTCACAGTTGTATAGACAGTCTTGCTCAAAATAGTAGTATGCTGCTTGGTTTGTTTCTACTTCAATATGTGCATGTGTTTCTTTTAGCATATCGTTTATACATATTAGTGGAGCCCTTAGGATCTTTGCTTGATTACTAGCGTTGTGATGGCAGTCACACTAGTAGGGGCTGGGTAATTTACAAGCACATCCTTATACAGGTCCCTAGTCATAGGATTATCGAGACAGGGAATCGATACTCCGGAGTAGACTAGCGTATACGCTTCTCATCTGAGCTGGGGAGATGGTCTGTCCCACAGCCATTAGTACGTCATACTGGAGATAGTATGTGGGTGCTCGTTAGGTTACGAGTACACTGGACAGGACTCGTCGGGAACTGTTGGTTGGTACTATACCTATCGTCAGATAACAGTTCCCAGGTGACAGGAGTACAGCTTAGTCCGTCGACTTGACACTGCTACTTCGCCTCGAGTGTGTTCCCACTGTACTTTGGTTGCCACCCTACCACGGCTCAAATGAGTCATGCAAACATGCAGTAGTTGGGTGTAGTTCTGAAGCACTTGGAGGCAGTAGCGGTTAGACAAGATTCGTCTCTCCCGGTATTGGGGGTTGATATCGCGCTGTGTCTAGGAGAGCCATTACACAAAGTCCCTGGCCAAGGCAAGCGAGATTTACTGGTAGTGTTTTGATTGATCAAAGAATTTAGTAACCGCAATCAAGAACGGCATCGCCTGGTAGCTAGCCGGTGAGTACGGGTCGGTCCACAGGGATTTTGTGAATTTCCTAATCGCTCTTACGAGTTAATTCCGATGGGAGCCGGATTGATTAAATCTAAAAAACTAAATTAATCTAGATCTAAATCTTGCTAAGGTTAGGTCTAGGTTAAGTTCGGAAAGTAAATAAATCTCACCGCTTTCTATACCCATATTAAGATCTATTAGGAGTTACGGTAATTATTAATAGAGGGGATTAGAACCATTTGGAAAGATGTTTCTTCCTCTAGCCTCTTGTCCTTCCTTTATCAATCCTTACCCTAACCTCCATGGAAAACACGCTCAACCGGACCTTTATACTACGGTATCACCGCTACCTCGTGGGATAGGGTGCCGTTGGGAGCGGTGTGTGCATGTATGCATGGAGTCCTATTAATTATATGTGATGGGCAAGAAAGGGATGAGAGATTTTCATCTCTCAAACCTTCCCCAAATCTAACCCTAACAAGCGAGGAGACTACTCGCTCATTTGGGAATTGAAGAACATTTATCTAGGGCGGAGAATAAAAGATCTAACTAGGGCAGGAATTAAATTTAACTAGGGCAAGAATAGAAATTACCTAGGGCAAGAATTGAAAACTTTACTCCTAAATTGATGCTCTCCAAAAAGAATTCTGAATTTTATTAATGAAAGGAGGCATAACCTAATACAAGATTTAGGGTTCTTATTTATAGATTTATAGAAACCCTAGGTTACAATCGCGTCACATCTACTTTTACAAAATACGCCCTAAGAAAAAGACCTAGTAAACGCACCGCCAGCATCACAAAACTTTGCGCCGACACGGGCCCCACACGGCCGCGGTTCCACGGCCAAACCCCCTGTTTGGCCGCGCTTCCGCGGCCAAATAGTGGTCATGTTGGCTGAAAATTCTCGGGCTTGGTCTTTTGCATTTTGGCTGCTTTTCTCTTCACTTTTTTCTTCAGAATACCTTCGGGTTCTCTTCCAGATTTCCACAGTGATTACTTGTAGTGGACTTTTACCGTTGCTTCGTGACGAAGTCTTGAACCTTGCACTGCTTTGTATTTTGTGAACTGATCTTCGTGTAGGCTTGATCAGGATTCCACCATTTATTGGTCGTAGTCTCACTTTTGTATCGTCTTTTGTCTTTTTCACTGTTTTTGTCCCGAGAATCTGTAACCTGCAACTAAGTAGCAGACATGGGTCAAAAGCACCTGTTTATTTGTAAAATGACTAAGAATAGGGAATTTAATAATGCACTATTATGATATGAACAAATACCCCCAAACTTATCTTTTGCTAGTCCTCGAGCAAACCTAGTTTTTATTCTCAGCAAAAACCTAACCTCACTTCGCAGGGAAACGCAATTGCACTGAGCTCGTGCAACAAGTCGTTAAACCTCTAGGTGTCCCTAGCAGGAGGAGTGTTGTCTCCTGAGGGTTTTCAGCGGATACTACCCACAAAATCCTATCAATTTGGCCCATTAACTTTTATTTTCCAATTAGGTTTACTAACAAGGAATTCTATTATCTTTGACTCGTAAATTATCCACCCATATTCTTCACACTTCCTTATCATTTAACTTAAGATTATATATATTCTGTAGACCTATTTAGCTTTTGGCATCTCTTAAGTTTTCCTTCTGGGGTTCTATCTCAACTTAGGAATTTTTATCATCTTTATTAAATATATAAGTCCTCTTTTTCATTCCTATCTCTTATCTAAACCCCAATCACATACCCCACAGTGTGTGTATATATCACCCCTACACTTGGAAATTCAAATCAAGCAATCATACTCTTGTCCGTCATCCAAAGCACTTAGTTGGTGAATTTTTAGATGTATTTTGCTCACACATCCTTCATGCGATCGTTAATACTTCTTGAGGTACCAACAACCGATTACAAGATGTGTTTGCAGATTAAAGCGTAATTCCTGGTCTTGCAACACCTAAGGCTTTTAGCAGTGACTCCCAAACCAGTTGGTCTAAGGCACTAGGTGATGAAGCACCATCGCTAAATATTTTTCAATTTTTTCAGCCTTAAGTAATTACAAAAACCAGTGTTCATTTTTTTATCTCTTTATTCACACTTGTATTTTTTTATTTTTCTTCGTACTAAGGACTTAAGACAAGAGCATTTCAACATCTCTCCTACTATTCCATGTTTCAAGGTTCGTGTTTGTGCAATTTGTAGGGTATATGTTTTAAGAATTTAGACTTAAGGTAGGAATTATTTTTCAAACTTATACTCTAATAAAAACATCAATACTCTTCCCTTTGTTTTAACTTAGCCTAAGAAGTGAACTCAAAATTTGCCTATTTCTAAATAAAGTACAAAGACATATACTTTCTACCGTTAAACTTTAAGAAAGGTTATTTTTAGGGCTTTTAATTTACTAAGTCTAAGATCTAGTTTTTCCTAGCGAGTCAACCTTCTTGTCAAACTCAAGTCGATTATGGCCAAAATTGAATACTTTAATTTTTATAATTTTTGAAATTTTTCAATTTTTATGGGTTTTAAAATAAGTATGCAAATGCAAAAATATACACATGAATGCGAAGTAAAAAGGCTTACCGAGCATACCCCCAAACTTAACTTTGACAGTGTCCTCACTGTCATGCTATACCAAGAGGGTTGAGAATGTCGGCACTCCCATGTTTATTTACTTATAAAAAAATTTATTGTTAAAAGAAAAACAAAAATATATATGCATATATACAACAAGGTCCTCCCCAAACTAAACAAGGCCTTACACAGGCCAAAGGATAGCACCAACCATTCAAAAATTTTATCGTGATAATGGTATGGTTGGTGAAAGAATGGGGTGTAGAGAAAAAAATGAGACGCACACGAGACCGCGTAGAGATAGAAACGGAATACAGTCTCGGTGGAGGAGAAGAATGGCGGAAGACAGAAAGAAGTGTGGTACGATCTTGAGGGTGTAAATCGAGGGAATAAATTAGCACAATTTGTGATGACCGATGTGCTAAAAGAGATTGTGCTAATCTATTAACTCGTCGAGAAATGGGGTCAAATCCCTCAAGATTTTCAAGAAAATATGGGTACGTCGAACTTGGTAAACCCTCCATTGAAAATGGAAACGCGACGGAGTCTTGCGTGGTCGAAACGATAGGAAGGACGAAAGGGAGTGATTGAGGGATAGTCTTAATCTCACCTAAGTAATCTGTCTCGAACTTGAAGGATTCCATCAATGGTTCGAAATGACTGTATGCAACCGAGTCTGATGGTTCAACTAACTCATCTGAAAATGTAAAGGACTCAAACTCGGGAGGTGAGTTGTCAACATCGTCCGAAAAAGTGAAACACTCGTAATCATTATCGTCTGTGAGAACCATGTCAGATTCAAAGAGAAAATTTTCAAGCTCACAGTCTTCGAGCGTGATCTTTTGCGTGGTCAGAACGATGGAAATGAGGGAGGGTGATTTAGGAAGTATAACAGTTAAAGGTTCAGGAGGATGAATTGGAAAATCCGACACATCAGACAAAAATGCTTCAACCTCAATACTATCCTCGATACTCTCCTCAATACTATCCTCATAATTCTCCTCAAAATTTAGCCTATCCATGCCATTATCATCAAAATCAAGACGCATATGAAGTTCGGGAGAAACATTTAATGACTCGGGATGATGAATTGGAGATAAAATTTCAGTCAAATTTACGGGTTCATCATCCAAAATATTCCCGCCGTCTATATCCTCAATCAAGTGAAAATCAATTTTTTCGACACCTCATCAAAAGCATGGATATTTATCAATTCAGGTTCTAGATTGGAGGTGTAAAGTTCAAAAGGATTAGGTGAGGTTTCACTCGAAAGGGATTCTTCACAATCTGGCAAATCAAGCACTACAAAGTCACATAACTCGTTAAATATTTTATTTTCAACTTGTGAATCATTTGGGACAATCGATGGAAAACCGGAGTTGTGGGATTCAATTGGGTATGGGTAGGTTTGATTTGAAAGGGTGTATAACTCACTTTCTCCACTCAAATACTCACTCTGTCCAACCGCCTCCTCATACATTGGAATATTTGGAGCTAGTTGGAAACTAGCTACTGGGTCAATAGGTTGTATAAGGGCGGCTATGGATGCATCCACATTCCTTAGCATTTGGTTTGTCGCTACCATATAGGCTTCTAACGACTATTCCAAACTAGACATGGGTTGTGAAGGGGTTTCGGTAAAAGATTCAAAATTGTTTGGATACGTGAAACTCCCAAATGGCTGTGTCGAAGCAATGTCTAGTGAAGGTGGGAAAGTTGGGTAGGACTGGTAGGAATTGGATGGTTGGACAGGAGTGGGATCAACATTTGGATAAAAAGATGAATAGACTTGTTGATCCCTAGAACAGGATGTGTGGAGAGGAGTGAAAGATCGGCTACGAGATTGTTCAATATGCTCAGCAATAGACATAGGTTTAGTGTTAGTTATATGTATGCCCTAGAGGCCATTACGGTACGTACGATGTATATTGTAATGGATGCTTTGACATATATAGGGAGAACTTTCTTGCTCGACATGATAGTATGCTATCTGGTTGTACTTTATCTTAACATGTACTCTGATTGTCTCTATGTTACATGTTGATAAAGCCCTTAAGATATGTACTCGACCACTGGGACTATGATGAGATCATACTACTGGGGCCATGATAGTCGATGAGTACATCCTATAACTATTCCTAGTCGAGGGTGTATCGAGACAGGGCATCGATACACCAGAGTAGACTAGCGTATACGCATCTTGACCCATATGATGGGCGATGGATGATCCCATATCCATCGGTGTTTGACATCAAAGATGGTGTACGGGTGCTCAGTAGAGACTGGGTACACTGGACGGACTCGCCGGGAGCTCCCAGATGGTATTATACCTCACGTCAGATGGCAGTTCTCCGGTGACACTGGTACAGAGTAGTCTGTTGACCCGAGATCGTCATAGAGTCTGGTGTGATTCCCTGTCACGTCCCGAAAGTACGGAACATGACCGGCACTTAAACTACGAAACGTCTCGAGGCGTACGTAATCTAAGTAAACCGAAAACCCAGAAATCCAAACCAAGAAAAGAAGTAGAGTGAAGGAAAACCAATTTAAAACAAGTAGTTTTAATAGCATAAGCCGAATTATGCGGTTTTTAAGAACATCAAAATTTACTGAAAATTTCGGCAGAGTCTCCTTCGTAAATACTGGCTCCCAAACGGGATACAACATGAATAGTATACGAAATCAATAAAAAGGCATCCCCAAGCGGGAGCTAGCTCTTCGTCAATCGACGGTCACAACCACACAAGCAATAATATACAACGCCAACGGCGAGGATCAAAACTCAAAAGGAAACTCAAAACCACCAGAAATATAACGAGCGACTCTAAGGTCGAAAGAATAAACAACACTGGTCTCTATCTCAATAAATACATGTTTGGTTGATGGAATTTACTAGATACAACGGAATAATATTATACAAGGTAATATGATGGGTACGATACAAGAAAAACCCACCTACTAGCAAGTCACCCGAATGAAACTGAGCCCGCAAAGCCGTAATGAAACATGTACGGCAAACCAGCAAGAAACTGGGGCACAACGGGGTGAGTTGCTAACTCGTGAATAGAAAAATATCTACGCACAGAAATCGCATAAATAACGCAACCTAGGTCAATGATCATAATATGTCCTCAAATATATGAATAACACGTAGCCTATAACAAGGCTAGGGTAAATATCTAACCCAAGTGTAATCTCATATGCCCGTATCAGTGCCTCAGGTAGCAATATATCATATGAATGAGGTATGAATGCATGAAAACAGAATACGTGTAAATGAAGAACTGTTTTCATAAATTAGTGAGATTTCCTTTGTATTTTTAAACTGAGGTATCATAAATGAAATCAGTATCAACAGTGTTTAGCATCGACACAAAACATAAATCTCAATGTCTCGAAATATCAATGTCTCAATCTCAATATCTAGGGCGCCGTCAGTCCAGACCGGCCCATACCTTCCATCTCAAGACCACGACGGTATCCTCCGGATATCCGACGCGTCAGGTAATATCACCGGTCGGTAGTGCTCCCCTGCCGGGCTCAACGTCAACACCACATTCCTCTTGCCCCGGGGTACCGCACCGGGCCCACCATGTACCCGAAACGGTTCCTCCACTCCTCGGATCGGGTCTCGAAATCCATCAGCAAACTCATGGTGGACGACTCATACATCATAGGAAAACCGCACTTTTTATTTTAAAAGAGAGAAGAGGTTTATTTATGTTTTTGAGGTTTTCCTCCAAATCCAGAAAATCTCATGGAAATCCGAATCCAAAACCTCAATAACACGTAAAATAGTGAATATATGCATGAGAATCCATGACTGCGGCATAACGATGAATAACAGTATGCATGAAGTGACAAGTAATAACTACAATATCTAAGCTGGCATATAAGGTAAGTACACTAATATTATGTCAAACTACTAGCTATCTAGCTAAGTTAAGCAATAATATTTTCTAAGGTGTACGTGGCATGGCAATTACCGATGAAGATGTGTGTGAGCCGGCAATTAAGTGTACGTGGTACCTACGCATCATCGGCAATGGTGCTGGTGTCCTAACAGCATGATATCACTAATGGAGTATGAAACATAAAATAAGCATGCGATGCGAAGCGGACCACAAAAATGAGTGGGAGCTGAAAACTAGACGCAACTATAACAATCTGCATTAATCTAATATAAGTCCTACAAATGGTGCCTTTTGAAATAACACGGATCATGGGTTTTGAAAATAGGGGCTACGGTGTTTTTATGAAAAGATACGTCTTTTGAAATATCCGTAGGATCCCTTGGGCTGTCTTTAAGAATGCCCACGATTCGTTGGTTTTTGAAATAGGTAAGAAGTCTAATCTAATCTAACAACTACACAAAACTATACGGCTGAACTACAGGTAAGGGAACCGCCTATCATCTGAGTCGATACATATACATACCTGTATATGTATAGTCGGTGATCCCGCCTCAATAATATCATATCCGATACCATATCTATAATCAGGCATCCCAAGTCAAGAGTGCGGATCAATCATCAATATAGCTCGTACGTAAATCCGTCGTACGGCATCCCAATCTGGGTACGGGTCAATATTACATTCATCATACTATTCACCTGGTATCCTCTTTATCAATTATCATGATCGGGGTACTGATCTACGTCTAGTACCATACTGATACCGCCTACGTATGCATGGACGTGTGTGAAACACTACGTCAAGGACCCGCTACAACGTCATGTCGTATCTCAAATACGAACCCTGCTATATCACCGATCTCACGGCCTCAAATCAAATCTCATCGACTCAGCTCAATCCCAAGTATCATCCTCAAATCCGTATGTGAACACATAGTCCCATACCCATGTGAACCCATAACTATAAAGAATCCCATGAGCACATATCAATAAGAATGTATGCAAGTATGTATGTGTGTATGTGTAGTGCAACACTACCCTAGGGTTCGCAACACTAAGGTAATCCAACACACCAATATCCATCCTAAGCAACGTTATTAATCCCAAATAACATATAATAATTGTTGGTGTGTATACGCATCCGTATACACCACCACGGACTGCGGGGGTGCTATACGCCATCCACCCGACTTCTCCCCGTAGATAGAAATCTACTCACCTGGTCCTCGCTCGCCGGTGCCGACGTCGCCACGCGCTTGCTTGTCGTCTCGAAGTCCGCATGGGGTACCTACATATCATAACGCACCGTATCGCATTAAAACTAAATTCGAAATCGAAACGGCATACGAAAATCAAATCGGCACGCGTATCACGCATAGGTCCAAACCTATCGCCTACGCATGCAAGAATAGTCAAACCAACCCTCGATGTCGATGTACAAACGTCAAACCATCAAGAAAAATCCAATCACTCATTTGCACATTCACGAACACTAATTTTAATATAAACTAGGTTAAAACTCACAAAAACCCCAACTTTACTTAAAAAGTCGCTTTTCCGAAAATCTAGCAAGCACAATTCGCCGTTTTTGTACAAAACAGGATGTTTAAATGAATGTAGTGGCCAATATATTTATTAAATATCTTAAATAAGTCATAGAAACAATTTCCGGAATTTAATCTCATTAAATTCCAAAAACCCTAATATTCTAGTTTACAAAATACCCTTTTTTTAACAATTTCATAGCAAAAAAATGCGCAAACTACAATTTAGGTTGGATTTCCATGAACTAAAGTGTTAAACTATACTTAATAAAGTTAATAATATGATAAAAACCCTAACCATATTTTTAATCTCACATATAAATGCATTTCATAAAACCCCAGTTTGCACAAAAAAGCTTAATTTGGACATTTTTTAAGTAACAACTTGTAATATGCAACTAGATAAATTTTAACAATTTTTCAAGATGTTAGCTTACATCACAAACCATGCACAAGTGATCACAACCCAATTTCAAAACAAAACCCTAACTAGAGTTCCTTAATCATACAATTGAACCCATATAAAACCAAATTAACACTTAATTAAGCTAACTACAAGCAATTAACAACAATTTAAGCAAAAGGGTTAGAATTTACCCAAACAAATTGAAGATCCCACAAGCACACATAGCCCTCCAAAATGCTCCCTTGTCACCAAAACCCATGCTATACGGGCTAAGCTAAAATGGGTAGGAGTCGGATTTTGATTTGGATTTTTGCTTGATTTTTAGTGGATTTTTCTTTGGATTTTCTTTGATGGAACAAAGAGAGGAGAAGAGGAAAAGGGGGCTGTTGGGGGTTGCTGGTTTCGGCCAGATTGTGGGGGGTTTGGGTGAGGGAGGAGAGAGAGTGAGGTGGAGAAAGTTAGTTCAAGTCAAAGTCAACTCAAATTATATCATTTTCTACTCTTTTCTTTTCTTTTCTTTTCTTTCATTTCATTTCCTTTGAAATCCAAGTGGGGACAAAAGAGGGGGCTGCTGAATTCTTCAAGGGGATAAGTGAATGGATATGTGTGGGTGTGGGTACTGGTGTGGGGTGATGAAAAATGATAAATACAATACCCCAAACATCCATTTACGCTAAAAAAAAAGCCTTTTTTCTTTAATAATTTCTAAACCGTTTTGGCAAATGATTTCGTTCCAAAAACCACATGATAAAATTTTATTTAAAGTTTTATGATGCACAAAATTTGTTTCAACTCATTCCAATTTGTAATTTTCCCTAATTAAATGTATTAGTGACGGCTTAAAATAATAATAAAATAATATTTTTTTCAGAAAATTTTAAATTTCACCCGCGGCTCAATAAACACCAAATAATAGCAATTTCATAGCTAGAATATGTATGTTTAATTTTTATAATAAGATATTTGTATTTTGACTTTTTACAGAAAACCACCTTATTTTACCGATTTTTTCGAAATTTCACCGAAACGATTTTCAAAACGTTACAATCTTCCCCCCTTAAAGAAATTCGGTCCCCGAATTTAAATTCAAACTCTCCCAAATACTAAAATATCTAAGAAAACCCATCAAGTCGTCGGGGCTCCGAAATTGTAAATATATAAAACAAATCGTAGCGCAGCGCATGCGCTTGAAAAATGAGTATATAACTCAAATCAAAACTCCGTCAAGCATCCCGCAATCATCGGAGTCATGGTAAAGACACGAATGCCAAATCCAAAGCAAAACCAATATGATATAAATCAGAACTATACATGTAGATATCAAATCTATACATGTAAGTTTCTAAAGGAAATGCATGCCAAATCTTTTAAAGTCGTTGTGCAATGCGCATAACACTGCACAGTGGCGGACGTCTCTTATAAGAAAATAACCATATACATGTGTACCTTTTATTTAATATGCACGTTCCGCCGTTTTGAAAACAATTTAGAAGGGTCTCCTTGTTTTAAACGTTTCGTGTCTTATCAGACGCGTAGGTAAATACTGAGACTATAGCTCGCTTTTGGAAATCCCTTCGATAACTATCAATGCATGCAAAATATACTCAGGTACTGTCATCTGACTAGTCCTGCTCTGTATAAAAACATATAGCAATCATCATAAAAACGTACTGCTCTATACGAAATCAATTCCCAAAATATGCACATGAATGCTACGTGCGTCTGGTGCGCACGGAAATCAAAATCCATGAATGTGCCATACATGCGCACAGAAACAACATCTAAGTGCATCGGGTGTGCACGAAACATCTGTCGTAGGCAACATGTGTGCCTGACAGAAAAATCTAGATTTAGTGCATCTGGTGTGCACCAAAATCGCATCTCAAGACATGCGCTCAACATGCGCGAAAATCCAAATCAGGTGCATCCATCGTGCACGAAATCATGAAATCCAATATCAAGCGCCGAACGTGCGCAAAATCAATCAGGTGCACAAGGTGCACAAAAGAAATATCGAGTATCACAATCGAAATCGAAGTCCAGTGCACACTGCAAGCATATAATAACTATACAGAGTGCAGGAACCAATTCGTGTGCGTGCATACGCACAAAATCAACTCAAATGTCTAAAACCGTAAAATCACAAATATGTGAAACCAAAGCACGAAAACGATATCAAGTGTAACACTATGCAAAGATCGTAAATCATCAATCATCAAAATCAAATCATGCGAATAAATCACCCAAAACATCGAAATCAATAATGGCGGAATAGTACCGCTCAAGCGCATCCTCTAAGAATCTCGGGCCAACTGTCGCGGTCACTAGTGGGACGTCTCGTCGATGATCATGAACTCTGGCCTGCTGGTGTGCATAACAATGACCACTCCTGGGTCAAGGTCTTCACTGTGAATTACCAATCTCTCAGTCCATTGGCTCATCGGCCCTGTCAGGTGTGCTAACGGGGATGATCCCGTTCTGGCACATCTCTTGTCATCTCCCGGTCAATCATCGCAACCACTCGTAAGACAGCATATCAATGGCGTCGGCCTCTGGTTCTCTGAATGTACGTGACACATCTGATCCTGGGTGCAAGTATCATTGCAGCAGTGTCCTGAAAGGAATCCTGCTCACGGTCTCTTCCATGTCTCGTCTCTGCCAACTGTCCGGAAGTCATTGTCCTTTCCTATATCTACATCTTGCTCTGGAACGACTGCATACTCATCGCGACTCCTTCTGGAAGGTAAGTCCAAGTACCATGCCTCGGCATGCGCATCGTCTCTCTGATGTCGGCGGAGTGGAACGTCATCTCATCTAGATCTGGTGCGAACCTCTTATTCCACTTTTCTCTAATGTCGTCTGCTTTGGACTCGTCTCGTCGCGGCTGCATGGACTGAGCTCCAACAGCTATCCTCGTATCGGGAGTCTCCCAAGAAATGCATCTCACCACCTTAGCATCCGAATTAAGTCGAACCATCCAATCGATTGTCAAAACCTCATAATCCCCCAAGGGCTCAACATCTTGGGTACGGTTTAATAGTATCGAGTACATACCACAGCATCGGTGGTCCAGCCGTAGAAGGGCAAACCCAAGCCTCACTAATGGCGCCGTAGAACTGCCGCAAACCCGAAGGTTCAAAGGCTTTCACACGGTCATTAAGTCGAGTTAGGGTTTCATTCTTCTAGAGGGACCATAGAATTGCCTGCATGTCTTTCCGACTACTTTAAACTTGGAATAATAGGTTTCCGACATTCGATCGTCTCTGTCGACCCTCACGTCTCTGCGTGAAGTCGTCTCTAGCTGGAATCAATCTATCTGATGACCTCGCATCGGGGTAAGCGAACGAACCACCTGTCCTAGTCATTCATCATCGGGTGACTAGCGACCTTCTATCATCTCTTAGTACAACTTATACTGCAATAGCTCCAACATCTGGAGCGATATCTCGTCGTTCGCAGCAATAACTGGCTTACTCGTCTGCATGCTGAACCGTGCCTTAATCATCAGGAGTAAGCAACACACCAACGGTCATCAAAATCTGGCTGGCCTCCATCATTGGCTCAATTCTCTAGTGTCGATCAGCACCTCCGAGTAACCTCATACAGCGATCCATCCAACGCTTGTGGTGCAAAAACACAATCCAAAAGACACATCTCTACAATCGTGTGTCGCCCGAATCATGCCATGGTCAGTCCTCGTTCGTAACGAGCTCATGCTGACCGCAACTCTAGCCGTAGCTCTCCCTGCCGTAACCGTAGCAGCAAAACCAAACTGGTACCGATAAGGCTAGATTAGGAAGGAATATAATACTGAACAAGGAAATGTACATCCTAAGGCTTCATAAGTGGAGTGGCGTGTCGTAAATATACCGCGGAACATATCAACGGTACGTCACTCTACTTTAGTCACCTATTCCATCAACCAAGGGTCATCCTACGCTCCGAAGGTTAAAACCTAACGCTCTGATACCAACTTTGTCACGTCCCGAAAGTACGGAACATGACCGGCACTTAAACTACGAAACTTCTCGAGGCGTACGTAATCTAAGTAAACCGAAAACCCAGAAATCCAAACAAAGAAAAGAAGTAGAGTGAAGGAAAACCAATTTAAAACAAGTAGTTTTAATAGCATAAGCCGAATTATGCGATTTTTAAGAACATCAAAATTTACTGAAAATTTCGGCAGAGTCTCCCTTGTAAATACTGGCTCCCAAACGGGATACAACATGAATAGTATACGAAATCAATAAAAAGGCATCCCCAAGCGGGAGCTAGCTCTTCGTCAATCGACGGTCACAACCACACAAGCAATAATATACAACGCCAACGGCGAGGATCAAAACTCAAAAGGAAACTCAAAACCATCAGAAATATAACGAGCGACTCTAAGGTCGAAAGAATAAACAACACTGGTCTCTATCTCAATAAATACATGTTTGGTTGATGGAATTTACTAGATACAACGGAATAATATTATACAAGGTAATATGATGGGTACGATACAAGAAAAACCCACCTACTAGCAAGTCACCCGAATGAAACTGAGCCCGCAAAGCCGTAATGAAACCTGTACGGCAAACCTGCAAGAAACTGGGGCACAATGGGGTGAGTTGCCAACTCGTGAATAGAAAAATATCTACGCACAGAAATCGCATAAATAACGCAACCTAGGTCAATGATCATAATATGTCCTCAAATATATGAATAACACGTAGCCTATAACAAGGCTAGGGTAAATATCTAACCCGAGTGTAATCTCATGTGCCCGTATCAGTGCCTCAGGTAGCAATATATCATATGAATGATGTATGAATGCATGAAAATAGAATACGTGTAAATGAAGAACTGTTTTCATAAATTAGTGAGATTTCCTTTGTATTTTTAAACTGAGGTATCATAAATGAAATCAGTATCAACAGTGTCTAGCATCGACACAAAACATAAATCTCAATGTCTCGAAATATCAATGTCTCAATCTCAATATCTAGGGCGCCGTCAGTCCAGACCGGCCCCTACCATCCATCTCAAGACCATGACGGTATCCTCCGGATATCCGACGCGTCGGGTAATATCACCGGTCGGTAGTGCTCCCCTGCCGGGCTCAACGTCAACACCACATTCCTCTTGTCCCGGGGTACCGCATCGGGCCCACCATGTACCCGAAACGGTTCCTCCACTCCTCGGATCGGGTCTCGAAATCCATCAGCAAACTCATGGTGGACGACTCATACATCATAGGAAAACCGCACTTTTTATTTTAAAAGAGAGAAGAGGTTTATTTATGTTTTTGCGGTTTTCCTCCAAATCCAGAAAATCTCATGTAAATCCGAATCCAAAAGCTCAATAACACGTAAAATAGTGAATATATGCATGAGAATCCATGACTGCGGCATAACGATGAATAACAGTATGCATGAAGTGACAAGTAATAACTACAATATCTAAGCTGGCATATAAGGTAAGTACACTAATATTATGTCAAACTACTAGCTAACTAGCTAAGTTAAGCAATAATATTTTCTAAGGTGTACGTGGCATGGCAATTACCGATGAAGATGTGTGTGAACCGGCAATTAAGTGTACGTGGTACCTACGCATCATCGGTAATGGTGCTGGTGTCCTAACAGCATGATATCACTAATGGAGTATGAAACATAAAATAAGCATGCGATGCGAAGCGGACCACAAAAATGAGCGGGAGCTGAAAACTAGACGCAACTATAACAATCTGCATTAATCTAATATAAGTCCTACAAATGGTGCCTTTTGAAATAACACGAATCATGGGTTTTGAAAATAGGGGCTACGGTGTTTTTATGAAAAGATACGTCTTTTGAAATATCCGTAGGATCCCTTGGGCTGTCTTTAAGAATGCCCACGATTTGTTGGTTTTTGAAATAGGTAAGAAGTCTAATCTAATCTAACAACTACACTAAACTATACGGCTAAACTAACAAGCTGAATTACAGGTAAGGGAACCGCCTATCATCTGAGTCGATACATATACATACCTGTATATGTATAGTCGGTGATCCTGCCTCAATAATATCATATCCGATACCATATCTATAATCAGGCATCCCAAGTCAAGAGTGCGGATCAATCATCAATATAGCTCGTACGTAAATCCGTCGTACGGCATCCCAATCTAGGTACGGGTCAATATCACATTCATCATACTATTCACCTGGTATCCTCTTTATCAATTATCATGAGCGGGGTACTGATCTACGTCTAGTACCATACTGATACCGCCTACGTATGCATGGACGTGTGTGAAACACTACGTCAAGGACCCGCTACAACGTCATGTCGTATCTCAAATACGAACCCTGCTATATCACCGATCTCACGGCCTCAAATCAAATCTCATCGACTCAGCTCAATCCCAAGTATCATCCTCAAATCCGTATGTGAACACATAGTCCCATACCCATGTGAACCCATAACTATAAAGAATCCCATGAGCACATATCAATAGGAATGTATGCAAGTATGTATGTGTGTATGTGTAGTGCAACACTACCCTAGGGTTCGCAACACTAAGGTAATCCAACACACCAATATCCATCCTAAGCAACGTTATTAATCCTAAATAACATATAATAATTGTCGGTGTGTATACGCATCCGTATACACCACCACGGACTGCGGGGGTGCTATACGCCATCCACCCGACTTCTCCCCGTAGATAGAAATCTACTCACCTGGTCCTCCCTCGCCGGTGCCGACGTCGCCACGCGCTTGCTTGTCGTCTCGAAGTCCGCATGGGGTACCTACATATCATAACGCACCGTATCGCATTAAAACTAAATTCGAAATCGAAACGGCATACGAAAATCAAATCGGCACGCGTATCACGCATAGGTCCAAACCTATCGCCTACGCATGCAAGAATAGTCAAACCAACCCTCGATATCGATGTACAAACGTCAAACCATCAAGAAAAATCCAATCACTCATTTGCACATTCACGAACACTAATTTTAATATAAACTAGGTTAAAACTCACAAAAACCCCAACTTTACTTAAAAAGTCGCTTTTCCGAAAATCTAGCAAGCACAATTCGCCGTTTTTGTACAAAACAGGATGTTTAAATGAATGTAGCGGCCAATATATTTATTAAATATCTTAAATAAGTCATAGAAACAATTTCCGGAATTTAATCTCATTAAATTCCAAAAACCCTAATATTCTACTTTACAAAATAAACTTTTTTTAACAATTTCATAGCAAAAAAATGTGCAAACTACAATTTAGGTTTGATTTCCATGAACTAAAGTGTTAAACTACACTTAATAAAGTTAATAATATGATAAAAACCCTAACCATATTTTTAATCTCACATATAAATGCATTTCATAAAACCCCAGTTTGCACAAAAAAGCTTAATTTGGACATTTTTCAAGTAACAACTTGTAATATGCAACTAGATAAATTTTAACAATTTTTCAAGTTGTTAGCTCACATCACAAACCATTCATAAGTGATCACAACCCAATTTCAAAACAAAACCCTAACTAGAATTCCTTAATCATACAATTGAACCCACATAAAACCAAATTAACACTTAATTAAGCTAACTACAAGCAATTAACAACAATTTAAGCAAAAGGGTTAGAATTTACCCAAACAAATTGAAGATCCCACAAGCACACATAGCCCTCCAAAATGCTCCCTTGTCACCAAAACCCATGCTATACGGGCTAAGCTAAAATGGGTAGGAGTCGGATTTTGATTTGGATTTTTGCTTGATTTTTAGTGGATTTTTCTTTGGATTTTCTTTGATGGAACAAAGAGAGGAGAAGAGGAAAAGGGGGCTGTTGGGGGTTGCTGGTTTCGGCCAGATTGTGGGGGGTTTGGGTGAGGGAGGAGAGAGAGTGAGGTGGAGAAAGTTAGTTCAAGTCAAAGTCAACTCAAATTATATCATTTTCTACTCTTTTCTTTTCTTTTCTTTCATTTCATTTCCTTTGAAATCCAAGTGGGGACAAAAGAGGGGGCTGCTGAATTCTTCAAGGGGATAAGTGAATGGGTGTGTGTGGGTGTGGGTACGGGTGTGGGGTGATGAAAAATGATAAATACAATACCCCAAACATCCATTTACGCTAAAAAAAAGCCTTTTTTCTTCAATAATTTCTAAACCGTTTTGGCAAATGATTTCGTTCCAAAAACCACATGATAAAATTTTATTTAAAGTTTTATGATGCACAAAATTTGTTTCAACTCATTCAAATTTGTAATTTTCCCTAATTAAATGTGTTAGTGACGGCTTAAAATAATAATAAAATAATATTTTTTTCAGAAAATTTGAAATTTCACCCGCGGCTCAATAAACACCAAATAATAGCAATTTCATAGCTAGAATATGTATGTTTAATTTTTATAATAAGATATTTGTATTTTGACTTTTTACAGAAAACCGCCTTATTTTACCGATTTTTTCGAAATTTCACCGAAACGATTTTCAAAACGTTACATTCCCCCTGTGCTTTGATTTCCATCATACCACGTCCAAGAGGGCGTGCAAAAAGGTGGCTTTTGGGTACAGTCCCGAATCACATGGAGGCAATGAGTGATAGGAGGGGATTCGTCTCTCCCGGTATAGGGAGTTGATGTTGTGCTGTGCTCGATTGGCTATAACTGGAAATCCCTGGCCAGGGTTGCTGAGATTTACTGGTAAGTGTTATCAGTAGTTTCTCGAACTGTTATAGACCTCATATCGACACGACTTATTAAGCTACTGGGGTGTGACGTTTACCACCCCTAGGCGAGATATGCAATATATCAGACGATGAGACCGGACTGTACGGGAGGGTTACTGATTGGATTCATAGGAGAATGTACAGGCTTGCTTGTTGATCTTCTGAGCGCTCAATACCTGGGGAGCTGTTACGTTTAGCTGACCGCTTGCAGCTTGTGGGTGTTTGATATGATCATCATTTACTGCCGGCGTATTGACGATTCTTTAAAGTCCTACACAGAGGTTTCTTGACTCAGGCATAACGGAGTAGGAGCACATATGTGATATGTGCGGGACCGAGGATAATACAGTATGTGGTACCGTATTGGATTCTCGCGATATGAGATATCGGCCGGGTATATGTGATATAGCCGGGTCATCATATTAATCGGTTATATGCGATATAGCCGGATTGTCGGATCAAGTGTTGATTCGATAATTTAATGTATAATAATATATATGATATATTAAATTACATTAACTAATATTAGCTCACTAAAAGATTCTTTTTCTCACTCGGGTAATACATTGATATATATGCGATATATGTTAATTGTATTATTTTCTTTTGTTCCAATAAATATTATATATATGATATATAATATTCTAACATGATATGATTACTAATGCAACATGTTTAGTAGAGATTAAACAAGATTAGGGTTTGATTTGGGTTAATGCTCTCTAGATGTTTCTAGAAGGTTTTCTTTTGTTTTTGCAAAGATATTTTCAAGTGACTCATCTTTAACCTAACCCAAACCCTACACCCTTGGTTAATTCTCTACAAAGGTTTAGCAATCATTATCTTCTTTCATTGTTCATCACAAAAGGATTCTATCATCTTCTTCCTTGAGTTCTTTTTTTGAAAAAGCTTTCTAGCTTTTTGCTAAGTGATGAAAGTGAGTGAGAATATGAAAAGAAATGAGAGAAAAAATCCTACTTCATCATTCTCATCTATCCTTGCCCTTTAAATGAGAGTGTTCACTTCATTTAGTGAGTATTAGCTTGTGTTGATGAAACTTCAAGGTAGATCATCTTTGTTATCGAAGATCGGAAGCAAGACTGCATCTTTCTCTTCGTGAAGCCTCTCGAGAGTCCGGAACACGATGATCGCAGCGACGGGACCACAACACGGAGCTTATGAAGTGAAGGACCGGATCTACAAAGGTTGTAATTCCTCTCACTTAGTGTTAAAGTGTTTAAAATGCTTGTTTTCGCCTAAACTCTAGTTTAAAGATCCGGCTTTGGATTGTTCGGCACGGCTAAAATTTTAATCGGACATGGTTGATGCCTCATAGACTCTTGTGGCAGTGCCCAGCAACCCTACAGTGGTATCAGAGCCAAGCTATAGCTTTAGGCGAAGTCTGAGCAAATTTTAAAGTCCGATCGAACCCGGATACCCCGATACGAACCCTTCTCTGGACAGTTTTCAAAAATGTGATTTTTTATGAATTAAAAATGCTCAGAAAATTAAGCAGGAAAAACTAAGAATTACTGTAAAGTACGGTCCACTAATGCTCTTATATGACCGAGGAACCGCGGCCAAACCAAGGGTTTGGCGGCTATTCCACGGCCAAAATTATGACTTAGTCCCTCATACTTCATATATTTCTTCTTAGGTCCTTTCTTGTCATTTTTTATGGGAGTTTTTTAATTCCACTCAAGTGTTGAGTTTTCTAGGGTTGTATTGGGGACTCGTTGATTCGATCGGATAATTTAACTTTGCTTATTTTGTCTGGGTAATTTTTAGAAACTGTTAAAAAGTTCGAACAGATATCAATAACTCACTTTTTCCCCTGTCGGAAGTTTTTTCAAAAGTTGGATTTTTTTCTCGAGTTTAAGAACGTTCTAAGTCGTGCAAGTAACGCGGTGGACCCTCTAGAAGACAACAAACCTTAACTCGATTATGTGACTGTTTTGAACTGCCTCTAAACCTTAGGGTTTGGGGCAGTACGGCGTGCCACATGTAAGGCATTGGCTTGACCCTTCTACGGCTGGACCATTGGTACTGTGGCATGTGATGGATGTTTTTAAACTGATTTTAAGTGTTGAGATATATTGGGGAAATCTTGGGTTTTGATTATTCGATCGGAAAGTTTAACACTGTCTTTTTATCTGGAATGTGATACAATATTTGGAATCCACAGGTAGTTATGAGATAACTAATTTGAATATTACAAATCTAGCAGTTCAGTCTCAGATGATCGGTTGCCACGGAATTTAGATGCGATCAAAAGTCCGTCGCAATCACGTAGCATACGTGGATACTCACCGGGTAAACTTAATAGATAGCCACGACCCATAGCCCCGACCAAGTGACTGTAGGAGAACCCCGTCGCCAAAAGCATCCGTTCGGGTGCTCGCGGCAGCGGTGTTCCGCCTTAGTGCACTTTGTCGACGGCATCGGGGGTGCGGCCGTCTACTAAAGTTTGCGATGAGCACCCGATCAGGATGTCGGGAATCTTGTTGAATTGCCCGACTTGATATTGAAAAGAGTTTTCGATAAAGAGACTAAAATGCGGGGTTTATAATTGTTAGGCAAGCTATGTCTAGGAAATTCATTTGGTTAGGCATGAGATGTCTAAGGAGGTTGCAGATTCAACTGTTGTAGTTTTACACTTTCTTTTCTGCGACCGTAAGTGTAATATGTGGTGTATCGCCGGTTTCGTTGCTATACATCAATGACAATTGGGATACGCATACTTACTTACGTTGATGATATGTGATATTATGTGTTGCTGTGATATGTTATATTGGATCGTCGTGTTCTGAATAGCCGGGGTTTTTATGTGAGATGAGAGTTTTGCTTTTTCATTCATGTAAAATTCATTTATATGTAATATTCTATTATTGGGGCACTTCCGGGCTGAGGATGATGTCACCATTGTATATTATTTACTTTTCCGCATTAGGTAGACCCAAGGAGGGGAGCACAAGTAACCGGGTTCTAGGGTCCAGTGGGAGACCATCTCGAGGAGTCGGGACCGTGTCTCCTAACCCTAGAATTGGCAGTGTTGCTTGCCGCTCTCGTAGGGGTCTAGGGATGTGGGTTTGGCTATTCATCGCGACCGTGGAATCCGTGTTTTATACAGGCTCGTATTGAAAACACGGACATCCTAGTATATCCAATATTTCATATATGTTCTTCTGCTGCAATGTTCTGTGATGAGATCATATTACTTCCTGAGACGAATGTTTATATGATATATATGAGATATATGTTATATTGTAGATTTCATTTCAAAAGAGATGCTTGTGAAGCATAATAAAATGGGACTTCATTAATGAGATTAATGAAATAAAAGAAACCTAAGATGTTGTAGAAACTTGTTTAAAAACTGGTAGCTCTAGTTCTTGCTTTGCATAGAGGTGTTCCTTGTAGAACATCCAGCACCTTATTCGATAAGGAAAGAGCCGAGATCCCTTCACCGGGAGTGACCTTTTTAGTGAAACTAGCAGATGCTACAAACTCGGTTTGTCTTTTGATTGTTTCTATAGTTTTTGCTTTGCATAGTGATATTTGTGAAATATCATGCACCTTATTCGATGAGGAAAGGGTCGACGATCCCTTCACCGGGAGTGACCTCTTTAGCAAAACTAGAAAAGCCTAAAAAACACTCTATTTAAAATCACTCGATTCTACAACGATATCAAATTCATTACGCAAAGGGTTTTCTTAAAAACATGTCGTAGCCCTCCGTCATTTCAGATAAGTACTACTTAGTATTCGTGCTGCGGTAGTTTGGCATTCAACAAGGCGTAGTGTGCGGTAGCTAACTAGTATTTATCTTCTTATGCATATAATGCAGATTGGATTAGGGTATTCGTACGGCGTTGTTTGGTATTCGTCAAGGGTCGTGCGGGTGGGTTTAATTCAATCAAGAAATGTATGGGATGAACTTGACTAGTGGACTATGGGTTGTTTGGCATTCGTCAAGGTCATAGAACGCTAGGGGTAAAATATTATTAGGAATTTCAAGTGTTGAAATTTGCAATGAGATTGCATACCTTCTATGAGATAGTTTGATCCCGATACCCGCTGCGAGTAAGAGTTACTCCTGGAAGAGTTTTGCACATTACAATTAGCCGATCAAGTAGGTGTCTAGAAAAGTGTCAACGGGGTTACGCCCCTGGGAAAAAGAGGTTTGCTTTAATTAGGTTCGTGCGAAAGCACGGGGGGCCTCCCTCAAAGTACCGGCACTAGCCTGGCTGAAAGATTGGCGAACTTGTAGCGTGTAATTAATCCCGGCTAGTCTTTCCTTTTAGGGTTTGAAGTAAGATTTGACTAAAACAGTGGGAGACATCCTGATTAGATATATTAGATAACCAATCTAATCTTGCAAGAGCATACGCTGACTGTTTTCTTCTCTCTCTTCCAGGTAGCGACCATATCACGCCTTAATCAAGATAATAATACGGATGAATTGACCGAACCCTCTTGTTCTACTGAGCTGGAGAACGTTGGTCCCGCTCCAACTTATAATTGTTATAAGACAGAGCAGGAAATTGGGGAATACCAGATTTCCCGTGCCGCCCAAATGAAGAAAGTGCATGTTGATGCATCATCTTCGGGTGTGTTCATTACAGAGAACTGTTTCTCAGTATTCTTTACATCCTGGGTATTGATACCGGATCAGGATCCCACTTATGTAATTTGTTACATGGGCTACAGATAGGTAAAGAACTGAGAACGGGTGATAAGTTTCATGAGACAGAAAACGGTGCAAGTGTTGCAGCCAAGTCTGTTGGTCACTATCACCCTGTATTACCAGAATATATTGATTCTGAACGAATGTTATTAGATACCGAACCTGATATACAACATCATATCAATCTCTTTATTAGTAAAGGAAGGATATAATTTTGTATTGTTGGATAATGTTTTGAACATTTCCTATATCAAGAGTTGATCGGTTCAGGCACGTTATCTAAAAGCATTGACGTTCTAAATCAAACCACAGATCTTAGAATACAGAACACACATAAGAGGAAGAGTTCAGAAATGAACGAATCCTTCTTGAGGCATTCTAGACTAGGTCATATCAAAGCGACCCGACTAGCTGAAGTTCCATAAAGATGCATATTTAAATTAGTTTGAATTTACATCTTGTGAAACTTGCCGGTCATGTCACAGAGATAAGATGACCATAGCTCTGTTTATAGAAACAGAGAAAGAGTTAGTGAACTCTTGGGATTGATACATGTTGATGTATGAAAGTCCCCTGTCTACATATGCCAGGACCGGTTCTTTGTACTTCATTACATTCACTGATTATCTCTCAAGATTCGGACATATGTTCCTGTTGAAACACAAGTCTGGAACTTTTGAGAAATTCAATGAATATAAGTTAGAAGTAGAGAACCAAAAACGGGTATAAGTATTATGTCCTTTGATGAGATCAAGGAGGAGAATACTTGAGCACGGAATTCCTGGACTATTCTAAAGGAGAATGAGATTCTCTCTCAGCATTACTCCTCCGTATACACCATAGCACGATGGTATATCGGGGCGGAGCAATAGCATCCTATATGATATGGTGTGCTCTATGATGAGTACTACTGAGTTTCCTATTTCCTTTTGGGAGTTATGCACTTGAGAAGCTGCATACCTATTGAATAGGGTTCCAATCAAATCAGTTGCCTACCACTTCATATGTGATATGGAATGGGAAAAGCCCATATCATAAGTTTGTTAAGATTTGGGTTGTCCAGGCTATGTCTAAAAACATAATACGGACAAGCTCGAGGCAAAGTCAGATCTGTTGAAGTTTGTTAGATATTCCAAGCATTAGCAAGGGAATATCTTCTACCTAACCGAGGAACAAAAGATGTTTTGTTTCTCAGCTTGCCACCTTTGTGAAAGGGAATTTCTTGTGAAGAAATTAGTGGTCATGAGGTGAACTGGAAAGAGTTCCACCTATACAAACTACAGCTGATGATTTGGTAGAACCAAAGGATTCAATAATAACCAACGAACCTCAGCCTCTCCGCCGATCTAGTAGGGTTCCTCACCCACCTGAGAGATACTTCGGTTTCTCTATGACAGTGGGAGCGAGAATTTCATCATGAGATGATGACCCAACTAGTTTCGAGCTGGCCATCAGGAGTGGGACTCTGTAAGAATGGCTGGATGCTTATCGATCTGAGATGGAATCCTTATACACCAACAAAGTATGGACTTTGGTTGCTTTATCTAAAGGGTTAAATCCTTATCAGGAGCAAGTATATCTTGAGAAGATTACTTGGTGTACATGGAAAAGTGAAGACTTTCAAAGATATGCTAAATTACATCCAGATCCTACTTGCCACGGCTACATACCATGACTACGATATCTGGCGGTTGGGTGTCATGACTGCTTTTCTAAATGTTGATTTAGAAAAGAGCATCTATAAGTACACATCTAGAGGGCTTCGTAGACAGTGGGAGCAGCGGAAACGTGTGCAAGATGTTTTATGTGATAAAACAGGCATCGCGGAGTTGGAACGTCTATTTTAAGGTAGTAGTCAAAGAGTTTGAATTCATGAAAATGGTAGATGAACCTTGTATATACAAAAAGGTAGTAGAGAATATGGTGGTGTTCTGTAGGGTTCCTAGGCACTCTTGTGAAGGTTCATAAGGCATCAAACATGCCCGGATTAAAATTTAGACGTGCCGAACAACCCAAAGCCGGGATCTTTGCTAGATTATTAGGGTTTAACATGCAAGATGATAACTTTTTATCTAAGTGTGAGGGATTACAACGTTTGTAGTCCGTTCCTTCGCTTCACAAGCTCCGAGTAGAAGTCCCTTTGCCGCGATCCACGATCTCCCGGACTCATGAGAGGCTCCACGACTCGAACGATCCATGCTAGCTTGAAGTATTCCAAATCTCCGATGATCTACCTCGAAGTTACAAAGACTCAAGCTTTCTCACTCTAAAGAGATGAACACACTAATCTCATGGGCTAGATGAGAGGAGGATGAGAGAGTAGTATTTTTGCTTTCTTTTTATATCATTTTCTCATATTTTTTCATCACTTAAAGAAAATCAAGTAAGCTTTTTCAAGAGAGAAGAAGATGATAATGGAAAATCAATAATAAGATTAATCCTTTTGTGATGAATAGAAAGAAGACTATATGATTGATTTACAAACCATGGTCAAAGATGAGTGGATATGATTTAGTAGAGAATAAACTAGAGTTAGGGTTTGGTTGGGTTAAGAATGTGTCATCCAAAAATATCTTAAGAATGACAAAGAAAAAGCTTCTAGAAGGTGCATGAAGCATCTAACCCTAATCAAACCCTAACCTCAATTAACCATCCTTAAACATGTTTAACAATTAATCATATCATGTCACAATAATATATATCACATATATATTATATATTTGCAACAAAAGAAAATAATACAATTAACATATATCGCATATATATCAATGTATCATCCAATGAGAAAATGAAATAATAAAGCGAGCCAATATTAGATAATGTAATAATATATCATATATATTATTATACATTAAATCATCGAATCAACACTTGATCCGACGATCCGGCTATATCGAATATTACCGACTAATATATCATGTACCGATTCATCGAATCAACACTTGATCCGATGACCCGGTTCATAACTAAATATCGTGAGAATATAATACGGTATCCCATATCGCATTATTCTCGGTCCTGCAGATATCAATATGTGCCTCTACTCTGTTTCTCCTAAGCCAAGAAACCTCTGTGTAGGACTCTAAAGAATCGTCAATACGCCGGTAGCAGGTGATGATCATATCAAACACCCATAAGCTGCAAGCGGTCAGCTAAACGTAACAGCCACCCACGTATTGAGCGATCAGAAGATCAACAAGCTAGCCTGTGCGTTCTCCTGTGAATCCAATCAGTAACACTCCCGTACAGTCCGGTTTGTTCGTCTGATATGTCGCATATCAAGTCTAGGGGTGGTATACGTCAGACCCCAGTAACTGATAAGTCGTGTCGATGTGTGGCTCATAACGGGTCGAGAAACTACTAGTAACACTTACCAGTAAATCTCTATATCAGCCCTGGCCAGAGACTTCCAGTTATAGCCAATCGAACACAGCACAACATCAACTCCCTATACCGGGAGAGACGAATCCCCTCCTATCGCTCATTGCCTCCATGTGATTCGGGACTGTACCCAAAAGCCACCGTTTTGCACGCCCTCTTGGACGTGGTAAGGTGGAAATCAAAGCACAGTGGGAATCACACAAGACTCTATGACGATCTCGGGTCTACAGACTACCCTGTACCAGTGTCACCGGAGAACTGCCTTCTGACGTGTGGTATATCACCATCTGGGAGTTCTCGGCGAGTCCGTCCAGTATACCCAGTCTCTACTGAGCACCCGTACACTATCTCTGATGTCAAACACCGATGGATATGGGATCATCCATCACCCATCATATGGATCATGATGCGTATACGCTAGTCTACTCTGGTGTATCGATACCCTGTCTCGATATACCCTCGACTAGGAACAGTTATAGGATGTACTCATTGACTACCGTGGCCCCACTAGTATGATCTTATCATAGTCCCAGTAGTCGAGTATAGATCCTAAGGGCTTTATCAACATGTGAGAGTAAAACAGTAAACCAATACAAGTCAACATGTTAAGATAAAGTGAAACCAAATAGCATACTATCATGACGAGCAAGAAAGTCATCTCTATATATATCCAAGCATCCATTATAATATACATCATACGTACAACAATGGCCTCTAGGGCATATACATAACTAACAATCTCCCACTTGCACTAAGGCCAGCTGCTGTAGTATCGCATACCTAGCATCCCGAATAATCTCTCAAACTGTATCTGGGGAATAGCCTTCGTGAATGGATCCGCAGTGTTGTCCTTCGTATCTACTCTCCTGACATCGATCTCCCGGCGATCAACTATCTCCCTGATCAGGTGATACCGCCTCAGAATATGTCTGGACTTTTGATGGGACCTGGGTTCCTTGGCCAAAGCCACAGCTCCATTGTTATCACAATACAGAGGTATTGGATGCTCAATGGATGGAACCACACCAAGTTCAGTAATGAACTTCTTGATCCAGACAGCCTCTTTGGCAGCATCGTTGGCAGCGATGTATTCAGCCTCCATCGTCGAGTCTGCAACGGCATCATGTTTGGAACTCTTCCAACATACCGCCCCTCCATTGAGGGTAAAGACAAAACCCGAATGCGACTTAGAGTCGTCCTTATCACTTTGGAAGCTGGAATCGGTAAAGGACTCCACCTGGAGTTCTCCGTTACCATACACCAAGAACATCTCCCTAGTCCTTCGCAAGTACTTGAGAATGTTCTTCACAGCTGTCCAGTGACTCTCTCCAGGATCTGCTTGATACCGACTTACTACACTTAGTGAGTATGCTACATCGGGTCTGGTACATAGCATCGCATACATGATAGAGCCTACTGCCGAAGCATAGGGTATCCCTTGCATGCGAGCTCTCTCCAAATCAGTCTTAGGAGACATCTCTTTGGAGAGAGTGAGTCCAGAGATCGTGGGTTGGTTCCCACGCTTGGATTCTTCCATACTAAACGTCTTTAGTATGGTGTCAATGTACCTGGATTGAGACAATCCCAGTATCCGTTTAGATCTATCTCTATAGATCATGATTCCCAATACGCAGGAGGCATCACCTAGATCTTTCATTGAGAATCTCTGTGATAAGAAGAGCTTGACAGATTGCAGCATAGGAATATCATTATGTCATCCACGTACAATACGAGGAAGACAACCTTACCCTCTGCTACCTTCTTATAGATACAAGGTTCATCTATATTTTTGATGAAGTCAAACTCTTTGACAACAACATCAAAACAGATGTTCCAACTCCGCGATGCTTGCTTTAACCCATAAATGGATTTAAGCAGCTTGCACACCTTTCCGCTGCTCCCACTATCTACGAAGCCCTCTGGCTGAGTCATGTACACGATCTCTTCTAAATCACCGTTTAGAAAGGCGGTCTTAACATCCATTTACCAGATTTCGTAGTCATGGTATGCAGCAATGGCAAGTAAGATCCGGATGGACTTAAGCATAGCCACTGGAGAAAAGGTTTCGTCATAATCCACACCTGGTCGTTGACGAAAACCCTTTGCTACAAGTTTAGCTTTGAAAGTCTCAACTTTTCCATCTACACCAAATTTCTTTTTAAAAATCCACTTGCTCCCAATGGGTTTTACCCCTTCAGGAGCATTTTCCAAAATCCATACTTTATTGGTGTACATGGATTCCATCTCAGATCGCATTGCATCCAGCCATTTCACAGAGTCACCACTCGTGATGGCCTGCTCGAAACTAGTCGGGTCATCATCATCCATGATGCAATCCTCGCTTCCACCATCAATGAGAAAACCGTAGTATCTCTCAGGTGGACGAGAAACCCTATTAGATCGGCGGAGAGACTGGGGTTTGTCGGGTACTACTGAATCCTATGGCTCCAATAAATAATTAGTTGTAGTCTGTGGTGCTGGAACCACTTCCAGTTCTACCTCATTGCCATCAATGTCTTTCATAAGAAAACCCTTTTCTAAAAAGGTGGCATGTCGAGAAACAAACACTTTTTGTTCTTCGGAGTGGTAGAAGATATACCCTCGCGAATGTTTGGGATATCCAATAAACTTACATAAGACAGATCTTGCCTCGAGCTTATCCGGATTTTGTCTTTTGACATAGGCTGGACAACCCCATATCTTAATATACATAAGAGATGGTCTCTTCCCTTTCCATATCTCATATGGGGTGGTAGGCACTGATTTGGTAGGAACCATATTCAATAGATGTATGGCTGTCTCAAGCGCTACCCCCAGAAGGAAATAGGTAACTCAGCCTCGCTCATCATAAAGCGTACCATATCTAATAGGGTGCGATTCCTCCGCTCAGATACACCGTTGTGCTGTGGTGTATAAGGAGGAGTAAGCTGAGAGAGAATCCCGTTCTCTTTTAGATAATCTAAAAATTCACCGCTTAAGTATTCACCTCCTCGATCAGATCGAAGAATCTTAATACTTTTGCCCGTTTGGTTTTCTACTTCGTGCTTATATTCTCTGAATTTCTCAAAAGCTTCAGACTTGTGTTTCATCAGAAACACATGTCCGTATCTAGAGAGATCGTCAGTGAATGTAATGAAGTAGGAAAAACCGTTCCTGGCATGCGTAGACATGGGACCGCATACATCACTATGTATCAGTCCTAAGAGTTCGGTAACTCTTTCTCCGTGTCCACTAAACGGAGCTTTGGTCATTTTTCCTTTGAGACATGAATGGCAAGTATCATAAGATGATAATTCGAACGGATTCAAATAACCATCTTTATGTAACTTATCCAGTCGTGTCGCATTGATATGACCAAGTCTACAATGCCACAAGTAGGATTCGTTCATATCTGAACTTTTCCTCTTGTGTGTGTTTTGTATATTCGGGACTGTATTCTGATTTAGAATGAATATGCCATTATGTAACGAGCCTGATGCAATCAACTTTTGATCTAGGAATAGGTTCATAACATTATCCTGTACTACAAAATTATATCTTTCTTTACTTAATAAAGAGACTGATATAATGTTGCACATCATGTTCGGTATATAATAGCACTCATTTAGAATCAGTGTATTACGACTTGGTAATACAAGGTGATATTCGCCAACTGCTTTGGCTACAATACTTGCACCGTTCCCTACTTGAACGAAATGATCACCTTTTCCTAGTTCTCTACCTTTTCGTAGCCCATGTAACTGTTTACATATGTGGGATCCTGATCCGGTATCTAATACCCAGGACGTAGGGTGAACTGAGAAACAGTTCTCAATAACTAACACACCCGAAGAAGATGCATCAACATGTATGTTCTTTTGGGCGGCGTGAGAATACAGATATTCTCCTGTTTCCTGTTCAGTCTTATAACTCTTATAAGAAAGAACGGGTCTAACGTTCCCTTGCTCAGTACAATAATTAGGTTTAGTCAATACATCCATTTTATTATCTTGATTATGGCATGACATGGTCGCTACCTGGAGAGAGAGAGAAGAAAACACTTTAGCGTATGCTCTTGCAAGATTAGATTGGTTATTATCTTATCTAATCAGGATGTCTCCCACTGGTTTTATCAAATCTACCTTAAAACCCTAAAAGGTAAGATTAGCCAGGATTAATTACACCTTACAATTTCGTCAATCTTTCAGCCAGATCAGTGTCGGTACTTTGAGGGAGGTTCCCCGTGCTTTCGCACGGACCTAATTAATGTAAACCTTGTTTTCCCAGAGGCGTAACCCCGTTAACACTTTTCTAGACACCTACTTGATCGGCTAATTGTCCTGTGTAAAACTCTCCCAGGAGTAACTCTTACTCGCAGTGGGTATCGGGATCCAACTATCTCATAGAAGGTATGCAATCTCATTGCAAATTTCAACACTTGAAATTCCCAATAATACTTTTGTCCCTAGCGTCCCATGACCTTGACGAAGGCCAAACTACCCATAGGGCGCTAGTCAAGTTCAACCCGTTCATTTCTTGATTGAATTAAACCACCCGTACGACCCTTGACGAAGGCCAAACTACGCCGTACGAATACCCTAATCCAATCGCATCGTATGCTAACAGATAAGTACTAGTTAGCTACCGTACACTACGCCTTGACGAAAGACAAACTACTGTAGCACGAATACTAAGTAGTATTTATCTGAAACGACGGAGGGCTACGCAGGTTTTCAGAAAAACCCTGAGCGTAATGAACTTGATATCGTCGTAGAATCGAGTGAAGTTTTGAAAAGGAGTGTTTTTGAGGCTTTTCTTGTTTCGCTAAAGGGGTCACTCCCGGTAAAGGGATCGTCGGCCCTTTCCTCATCGAATAAGGTGCAGGATATATCATATATACCGCTGTGCAAAGCAAAACTCTAAAAGCAATCAAAAGACAAACCGCGTTTTGTAGCATCTTCCAGTTTTGGTAAAGGGGTCACTCCCGGTGAAGGGATCGTCGGCCCTTTCCCCATCGAATAAGGTGCAGGATATATCATATATATCACTGTGCAAAGCAAAACTGTAGCTACCCCTTTTTATAAAGTTTTTGATTCTACAACATCTTTAGGTTTCTTTTCTTTTTATTAATCTCATTAATAAATATCCCATCAGCTTATGCTTCCTAAGCATCACAGAAGAAACGAAAGCAGTAATATTTATATATCAGCATATATATATAGTATAAGCATTCGTCTCAGGCAGTAATATGATCTCATCACAGAACATTGCAGCAGAAGAACATATATGAAATATTGGATATACTAGGACGTCCGTGTTTTCAATACGAGCCTGTATAAAACACGGATTCCACGGTCGCGACGAATAGCCAAACCCACATCCCAAGACCACTACGAGAGCGGCAAGTAACACTGCCAATTCTAGGGTTAGGAGACCCGGTCTCGACTCCTCGAGATGGCCTCCCACTGGACCCTAGAACCCGGTTACTTGTGCTCCCCTCCTTGCGTCTACCTAATGCGGAAAAGTAAATAATATACACTGGTAACAGCAACCGCAACCTGGAAGTGCCCCAAATAAAAGAATATTACATTACAAATGAATTTTACATGAATGAAAATAAAAACCCTCATCTCACATAAAACCCCCGGCTATTCTGAACGCGACGATCCAATATAACATATCACAACAACACATAATATCTCATATCATCAACGTAAGTAAATATGCGCATCCCAATTGTCGTTGACATATAGCAACGAAACCGGCGATATCACATATTACACTTACGGTCACAGAAAAAAGTGTAAAACTACAACATTTGGAATCCACAATCACTTTAGACATCGTAAATCCGAAATATCACATACTTCGCATTTCATGCCTAACTCTATGAATTCCACATATTGTATCACATTCCAGATAAATAGACAGTATTAAACTTTCCGAACAGATAATCAAATACCCAAAATTTCCCAAAGTGCTCAACTCTTGAGCGGAGCTCAAATAATCCCAGAATATGTTAAAGTACCTGTGATCCAGCCGTAGAAGGGTCAAGCCAACGCCTCACATGTGGCACGCCGTACTGCCCCAAACCCGAAGGTTCAAAAGGCAGTTCAAGACGGTCACATAATCGAGTTAAGGTTTGTTGTCTTCTAGAGGGTCCACCGCTTAACTTGTACAATTTTTCCGAAAGATTTAAACCCGATAAAAATTCAACGCTTGAAAGTTTTCCGTGCTGGGAAACAGTGAGTTAATGATATCCGTTCAAATAGTTTAACAGTTTCTAAATATCCGGAAAGAAGTACGAATTTAAATATTCCGATCGAATCTATGATTACAAAATAAACCCCAGATTTAAAAAACACTGGAATCACTTTTAAAAATATCCAGAAGCATCAACAAGCACCTACGGATATTACCAGAAAAGCCACGTGTCGCCAATCGATGAATCCGCCGCGGAACCGCCGCGCAAGCATGCTTGCGCCGCGGTTCCGCCGCCGTTTGGTCGAATTGGGGGCTCGGGTTTTATGGTAATTCTTATAATTTCCTGTTGATTTTTTTACATATTTTTAATTCAGAAAAATCCTAAATTTTGCAAAATTTCCAGAGAGGGGGCTTTTTCCGTCGGTTCGGGTTCGATCGGAGTTTTAACTTCGTAAATACATCGCCTAATGCTCTAGCTAGGCTCTGATACCACTGTAGGGTTCCTAGGCACTCTTGTGAAGGTTCATAAGGCATCAAACATGCCCGGATTAAAATTTAGACGTGCCGAACAACCCAAAGCCGGGATCTTTGCTAGATTATTAGGGTTTAATATGCAAGATGATAACTTTTTATCTAAGTGTGAGGGATTACAACCTTTGTAGTCCGCTCCTTCGCTTCACAAGCTCCGAGTAGAAGTCCCTTTGCCGCGATCCACGATCTCCCGGACTCATGAGAGGCTCCACGACTCGAACGATCCATGCTAGCTTGAAGTATTCCAAATCTCCGATGATCTACCTCGAAGTTGCAAAGACTCAAGCTTTCTCACTCTAAAGAGATGAACACACTAATCTCATGGGCTAGATGAGATAAGGATGAGAGAGTAAAATTTTTGCTTTCTTTTTATATCATTTTCTCATATTTTTTCATCACTTAAAGAAAATCAAGTAAGCTTTTTCAAGAGAGAAGAAGATGATAATGGAAAATCAATAATAAGATTAATCCTTTTGTGATGAATAGAAAGAAGACTATATGATTGATTTACAAACCATGGTCAAGGATGAGTGGCTAGGATTTAGTAGAGAATAAACTAGAGTTAGGGTTTGGTTGGGTTAAGAATGTGTCATCCAAAAATATCTTAAGAATGACAAAAGAAAAAGCTTCTAGAAGGTGCATGAAGCATCTAACCCTAATCAAACCCTAACCTCAATTAATCATCCTTAAACATGTTTAACAATTAATCATATCATGTCACAATAATATATATCACATATATATTATATATTTGCAATAAAAGAAAATACTACAATTAACATATATCGCATATATATCAATGTATCATCCAATGAGAAAATGAAATAATAAAGCGAGCCAATATTAGATAATGTAATAATATATCATATATATTATTATACATTAAATCATCGAATCAACACTTGATCCGACGATCCGGCTATATCGAATATTACCGACTAATATATCATGTACCGATTCATCGAATCAACACTTGATCCGATGACCCGGTTCATAACTAAATATCGCGAGAATATAATACAGTATCCCATATCGCATTATTCTCAGTCCTGCACATATCACATATGTGCCTCTACTCCGTTTCGCCTGAGCCAAGAAACCTCTGTGTAGGACTCTAAAGAATCGTCAATACGCCGGTAGCAGGTGATGATCATATCAAACACCCACAAGCTGCAAGCGGTCAGCTAAACGTAACAGCCACCCAGGTATTGAGCGATCAGAAGATCAACAAGCTAGCCTGTGCGTTCTCCTGTGAATCCAATCAGTAACACTCCCGTACAGTCCGGTCTGTTCGTCTGATATGTCGCATATCAAGTCTAGGGGTGGTATACGTCAGACCCCAGTAACCGATAAGTCGTGTCGATGTGTGGCTCATAACGGGTCGAGAAACTACTAGTAACACTTACCAGTAAATCTCTATATCAGCCCTGGCCAGGGACTTCCAGTTATAGCCAATCGAACACAGCACAACATCAACTCCCTATACCGGGAGAGACGAATCCCTTCCTATCGCTCATTGCCTCCATGTGATTCGGGACTGTACCCAAAAGCCACCGTTTTGCACGCCCTCTTGGACGTGGTAAGGTGGAAATCAAAGCACAGTGGGAATCACACAAGTCTCTATGACGATCTCGGGTCTACAGACTACCCTTTACCAGTGTCACCGGAGAACTGCCATCTGACGTGTGGTATATCACCATCTGGGAGTTCTCGGCGAGTCCGTCCAGTGTACCCAGTCTCTACTGAGCACCCGTACACCATCTCTGATGTCAAACACCGATGGATATGGGATCATCCATCACCCATCATATGGATCAAGATGCGTATACGCTAGTCTACTCTGGTGTATCGATTCCCTGTCTCGATATACCCTCGACTAGGAACAGTTATAGGATGTACTCATCGACTACCGTGGCCCCACTAGTATGATCTCATCATAGTCCCAGTAGTCGAGTATAGATCCTAAGGGTTTATCAACATGTGAGAGTAAAACAGTAAACCAATACAAGTCAACATGTTAAGATAAAGTGAAACCAAATAGCATACTATCATGACGAGCAAGAAAGTCATCTCTATATATATCCAAGCATCCATTATAATATACATCATACGTACAACAATGGCCTCTAGGGCATATACATAACTAACATGTTCCTCGTAGAGTACGTGGATGACATACTCTTGATAGGGAAGGAGTTTCCTATGCTACGCTCGGTCAATCTCCGCTTATCATATGGATTCTCCATATAGGATCAAAGTGATACCTCCTAAATCCTGGGTTTCTGGATCTATGAGATAGATCTAATTGGATGTTAGGATACTCACTAGTTGTAGTCGCAGGCATTGTCTTTACCCTCAATGGTATCAATCGATCCTGGGGAGAATCAATGGAAAGGTTCCAGGGTGATAAGGACGACTGAAAGTCAGTCGCAGGCATTGTCTTTACCCTCAATGGAGGGACGGTATGTTGGAAGAGTTCCAAGCTAGATACCGTGACTTACTAGACGATTAAAGGCAAGATACATCGTTACCAAGGATGCTACCAAAGAGGCAGTCTGGATATATAGGTTCATGAGATGAACTTCGTTCCTACCATTGTGAGACAATGAAGTTGTGGCTTATGCCAAGGAACTACCGTCCCATCAGAATTCCAGATATAATTCTTAGGCAGTATCACCTGATCATGGAGATGGTTGATCTCCAGGGAGATCGAGGTTAGGAGAGTAGACATAGAGGACAACAACGTGGATCCACTCACAAAGGCCTTTTTCCCAGTAGAGACTTTTATGGGATGGTTGAGTATGAGATACTTCAACCACAGCTAATTGTTGGGTATGTGATACCACAACAGATGGCCCTAGTGCAAGTGGGAGATTGTTAGTTATATGTATGCCCTAGAGGCCATTACTGTACATACGATGTATATTGTAATGGATGCTTGGACATATAAAGGGGGGACTTTCTTGCTCGACATGATAGTATGATATCTGGTTGTTCTTTATCTTAACATGTACTCTGATTGTCTCTATCTTACATGTTGATAAAGCCCTTAGGATATGTACTCGACCACTGGGACTATGATGAGAACATACTAGTGGGGCCACGGTAGTCGATGAGTACATCCTATAACTGTTCTAGTCGAGGGTGTATCGAGACAGGTCATCGATACACCAGAGTAGACTAGCGTATACGCAACTTGACCCATATGATGGGCGATGGATGATCCCATATCCATCGGTGTTTGACATCAAGGATGGTGTACGGGTGCTTAGTAGAGACTGGGTACACTGGACGGACTCGCCGGGAATTCCCTGATGGTATTATACCTCACGTCAGATGGCAGTTCTCCGGTGACACTGTACAGAGTAGTCTGTTGACCCGAGATCGTCATAGAGTCTTGTGTGATTCCCATTGTGCTTTGATTTCCATCATACCACGTCCAAGAGGGCGTGCAAAAAAGTGGCTTTTTGGTACAGTCCCGAATCACATGGAGGCAATGAGCGATAGGAGGGGATTCGTCTCTCCCGGTATAGGGAGTTGATGTTGTGCTGTGCTCGATTGGCTATAACTGGAAATCCTTGGCCAGGGTTGCTGAGATATACTGGTAAGTGTTATCAGTAGTTTCTTGAACTGTTATAGACCTCATATCGACACGACTTATCAAGCTACTGGGGTCTGACGTTTACCACCGCTAGGCGAGATATGCGATATATCAGACGACAAGACCGGACTGTACGGGAGTGTTACTGATTGGATTCACAGGAGAATATACAGGCTTGCTTGTTGATTTTCTGAGCGCTCAATACCTGGGTAGCTGTTACGTTTAGCTGACCGCTTGCAGCTTGTGGGTGTTTGATATGATCATCACCTACTGCCGGCGTATTGACGATTCTTTAGAGTCCTACACAGAGGTTTCTTGACTCAGGCAAAACGGAGTAGGAGCACATATGTGATATGTGCGGGACCGAGGATAATGCGTTATGTGATACCGTATTGGATTCTCGCGATATGAGATATCGACCGGTTATTTGTGATATAGCCGGGTCATCATATTAGTCGGTTATATGCGATATAGCCGGATTGTCGGATCAAGTGTTGATTCGATAATTTAATGTATAATAATATATATGATATATTAAATTACATTAACTAATATTAGCTCACTAAAAGATTCTTTTTCTCACTTGGGTAATACATTGATATATATGCGATATATGTTAATTGTATTATTTTCTTTTGTTACAATAAATATTATATATATGATATGTAATATTGTAACATGATATGATAACTAATGCAACATGTTTAGTAGAGACTAAACAAGATTAGGGTTTGATTTGGGTTAATGCTTTCTAGATGTTTCTAGAAGTTTTTTTTTTGTTTTTGCAAAGATATTTTCAAGTGACTCATCTTTAACCTAACCCAAACCCTACACCATTGGTTAATTCTCTACAAAGGTTTAGCAACCATGGTTACATTATTGATCATTATCTTCTTTCATTGTTCATCACAAAAGGATTCTATCATCTTCTTACTTGAGTTCTTTTTTGAAAAAGCTTTCTAGCTTTTTGCTTAGTGATGAATGTGAGTGAGAATATGAAAAGAAATGAGAGCAAAAATCCTACTTCATCATTCTCATCTATCCTTGCCCTTTAGATGAGATTGTTCACTTCATTTAGTGAGTGTTAGCTTGTGTTGATGAAACTTCAAGGTAGATCATCTTTGTTATCGAAGATCGGAACACGATTGCAACTTTCTCTTCGTGAAGCCTCTCGAGAGTCCGGAACACAATGATCGCAGTGAAGGGACCACAACACGGATCTTATGAAGTGAAGGACCTGATCTAAAAAGGTTGTAATCCCTCTCACTTAGTGTTAAAGTGTTTAACATGCTTGTTTTCGCCTAAACTCTTGTTTAAAGATCCGGCTTTGGGTTGTTCGGCAGGGCTAAAATTTTAATCGGACATGATTGATGCCTCATAGACCCTTGTGGCAGTGCCCAGCAACCCTACATTTAGGAGTTACAACAGGACTCAAAAAAGTGGTATCAACGTACGAAGGTGGTGAAGGTTGACATGGTTGATACATAGTGGATTGTGGAGTCCAACTGTTTCTCCTAGACGCTTCTATTCGATCTTTCAAAGAAATTTTGGGCATGGAGGGGTCGTCCTTAAATCGACCGAAACAATTCGCGTAAGAGGCAAAGTTTGGTTCAGGGTACCAAAGTTCGGCAAGAGATTTATAAGGTGGGGTACCCATGATGTAAGAAAGGAGAAGAAAAAGAAGGTGGGGTGCACAGATTTCTTAGCGACAAAATTTTGCAAGTTTTTATAAAAAAATTTCCTTTTTTTTTTATTTGGAACTTTTTGCAAAAAAAATTTTCGATAAAGGGCTTAAGCACACTTTCAATCAACCACAAATGCACAATCAGGCCTAGATCTAGGGTCACCTAGGTCAGCTAGACAGCTCCTAACTGTTCCAAAGGGCTAGAAATAGGACATCAAACCGCCTCTTCACGGCCAATTGTGGCCAGGTAAGTGCCAGGTGAGTGGGAGGCTCTCCACTACAAGTAGTGGCCCTAATTAAGTAACCACTCGCCTTAGACACACTTGCCTAGACACCACAAAGTCAGGTTAAGATCAACGGTCGATGCTTACAAGTAGTCCTTTATCCTATTGAGCGCGAAGTCCTTAAGGCTGAGTCTAAAATTTTTTAATTAATAGATGGTCAATGCATATACCTTATGTGATTTCTAGGGTCCTGGGAAGGGTAATGAAATCCCCAGCCAATCTGGATTGGTCTCAAGCCCCTTAAAGTCAAATTAAATATATGCAAAACAGTAACAACCACTTGCAATCAAATTTTTATTTTTTAAGCGCGGCACAAAGAATCCTGCACAAGATCAATTATTGGAAGGCGAAAGATTTTTTAAGCGCAAAGAATCCTGCAGGAGATTTTTCAGAAGAGATATCAGAGATTTGCAGAGGAGGAGATCAGAAGACTTACAGAGATTTTTCTTTTTTCTTTTAGGAACCGATCCGTCGCCTCCACCGCGGAACCGCCACGAATTGCCACTTGCGACCGCTGATACGCCGCGGGTTGGTAGCTTCGGCAGGTTTTTTTTTATCCGATCGCCGCGGTTGACTTGTTGACTCGGTCATCCAAATTTCTTCTATTGTCTGTTGTGATATTCTTCTGTTTATTCAGATTTGATATTTGCTGTTTTGATCTCTGGAGATTTCCATATCCGAAATCATATGTCGATCCTGAAAAATTCACACAAAAAATACCCTTCACAAAATAAAAGATGATAAATTTTTATATTTTTTTGATTTTTCAGTTTTTATGATTTTTCAATTTTAGATTAACCCGAAATTGCAAAAAGGAAATAACACGCCATCCCCGGCAACGGCGCCATTTGATTGATCAAAGAATTTAGTAACCGCAATCAAGAACGGCGTCGCTTGGTAGCAAGCCGGTGAGTACGGGTCGTTCTACAGGGATTTTGTGAATTTCCTAATCGCTCTTACGAGTTAATTCCGATGGGAGCCGGATTGATTAAATCTAAAAAACTAAATTAATCTAGATCTAAATCTTGCTAGGGTTAGGTCTAGGTTATGTTTTGAAAGTCAATAAATCTCACTGCTTTCTATACCCAAATTAAGATCTATGAGGTGTTATGGTAATTATTAATAAAGGGGATTAGAACCATTCAGGAAGATGTTTCTTCCTCTAGGTTCTTGTCCTTTCTCTATCAATCCTTACCCTAACCTCCATAGAAAACACGCTCAACCGGGCCTTTATACTACGATATCACCGCTACTTCGAGGGATAGGGTTCCGTAGGGAGCGGTGTGTGCATGTATGCATGAAGTCCTATAAAAACGTGTGATGGGCTAGAAAGGGATGAGAGATCTTCATCTCTCAAAAGCCTTCCCCAAAGCTAACCCTAACAAGAGAGGAGACTACTCGCTCATTAGGGAATTGAAGAACATTTATCTACGGCGGAGAATACAAGATCTAACTATCTAACTAGGGCAAGGAATTAAATTTAACTAGGGCAAGAATAGAAATTACCTAGGGCAAGAATTGAAAACTTTACTCCTAAATTGATGCTCTCCAAAAAGAATTCTGAATTTTATTAATTAAAGGAGGCATAACCTAATACAAGATTTAGGGTTCCTATTTATAGATTCATAGAAACCCTAGGTTACAATCGCGTCACATCTGCTTTTACAAAAATACCCCCTAAGAAAAAGACCTAGTCAACGCACCGCCAGCGTCACAAAACTTTGCGCCGACCCGGGCCTCACACGGCCGCGGTTCCGCGGCCAAATAGTGGTCATGTTGGCTGAAAATTCTTGGGCTTGGTCTGTTGCATTTTGGCTACTTTTTTCTTCACTTTTTTCTTCAGAATACCTTCGGGTTCTCTTCCAGATTTCTACAGTGATTACTTGTAGTGGACTTTTACCGTTGCTTCGTGACGAAGTCTTGTACCTTGCACTGCTTTGTATTTTGTGAACTGATCTTCGTGTAGGCTTGATCAAGATTCCACCATTTATTGGTCGTAGTCTCACTTTTGTATCGTCTTTTGACTTTTTCACTGTTTTTGTCTCGAGAATCTGTAACCTGCAACTAAGTAGCAGACATGGGTCAAAAGCACCTGTTTATTTGTAAAATGACTAGGAATGGGGAGTATAATAATGCACTATTATGATATGAACATGTTTCCAGTAGTTTCTCAGGGTGTTCTATGCTACACTCCGACACGACTTGTACCGCTATTAGGGGTCTGACGTTTACCGCTCCCGAGGCCCGACATGCGATACTCTTAGACGAACTGACCAGACTGTACGGAGATTGTGACATTCAGGCACAGTAGGACTTCGGATGGGTTTACCTCATCGGCCTTCTTATCGACATCGACCTGGGGACCGTTACGTACAGCTAGTGCCGCTTGCGGTCTGTGGTTAAACCCACTGCCAGCGTAGTGTCGAGTCTTTAGAGTCCCACACAGAGAGTTTCCCTGCACTGGGCAAAAGGTGTAGAAGCCGTATGGTTTTACGGCAGGGCTACGATCACTTACGTGCACTTGTGCGCGTATGATGTTCGGGCAGACAATACTAGTGAGCTTTGGTTTAAGCCGGATCCTAGTATTGTACAGATGGATTAGTTTTGTCTTATGTGTATTCATGTTCTACGGAATGCGGATGCGGGTGTGTATGCACGGTTGTGAGGAGCGAAGAAGGAGGTGTCTCATTAGGGTTTTGACCATTGACTTGGTCAAAACCAATATGAGGTGAGGAAAATGTTTATTAATCTTTTTAATGATAATTGTGTTTTGGCTAATTGGTTTGACTATTTGACCTTGCTTGACAATTTGACCTAGTTGACTATTGTTGACTTAGATATTTTGCAAGCACCAGACTCTTCTTATTCTTTTGGATTTATCTTTAAGATGATAATGGTCAAATCAAGGGTAGCCATCATAATTTATCATGATAAAAGATTACTAAATATTTTTCTTATGCATCATTATCTTCTTCTCATTCTCTCTCATCAAATGAGAGCTCCCATGGTTTACTTCTTCCTCCTCCTCACTACAAATTCCTAATTGTCTCATGTGTTGAGCAAATTAGGTTCTAAATAGACAAACAAACCCATCTTCTTCTTCTACATCACCTTGGGCATCAAGAGTAGCAAACTTGTTGCCCTAGTTACCTCGGCTTAAGGTGGAGCTCGGACTATAGACTCTCGGGTGGATCGTCTTCGACTCTAGGAGGCCGCAGAGGTGACCAAGTTCCGGATCGATCCTTGGAGCTTGCATGGACGAGGAGGACAGTGGAGGGAAGAACCGAAGGACTGTTTTCATGAGGTATAATCTCCTAAGCATAGTAGATAGAACCTCTAATTGTTTGTTAGAAATAGTTTGGCAAAGATCCTCAAGAAAGTCTATGTTATCTTGTGATAAAAATTTGCTTTTTACCTATTCCGCCTCCCCGTAAGTACCGGGATGGGTAGCGTAGACTTATAGTTCCCTACCCCACAACTCTAGGGATCGAAGCCCTCACCAAGAGGCAACCGGGCCCACCCTTGCTCTGTTATCCCAGACTGGTAGTTCCCTATCCCACAACGCCAGGGATCAAATCCCTTACCAAGAGGCACCGGGTAGCAACCCTACTCGGACCTTCCTTAAGGATCAAAGCCCTCTCCAAGAGGCACCGGGAAGTAACCCTGCTCGGCCCGTACTAAGTAGGCCTCTTACGGCCCCTCCCGCACTAAGGATCAAAGCCCTCACCAAGAGGCAACCGGGCCCGCCATTACTCGGCTATCCCTGGCTGGTAGTTCCCTACTCCACAACGCCAGGGATCAAAGCCCTGGCCAAGAGGCACCGGGCAGCAACCCTGCTCGGCCTGTCCTTTAGGATCAAAGCCCTCTCCAAGAGGCACCGGTCAGTAATCCTGCTCAACCCATCCTTAGTAGGCCTCTTATGGTGTAACATTTCAGAAAAATAAAAATATTATTTTTGGGAATTTTTATAATTAAATAATAAATATTATGAATATTTTAATAATGCGGTATAATTAAATACCGATAAAGTGGAAAATATTTGGAAAATTATAGGAATTTCTGAAATGAGGTGTTTTAATGTGATTTAGACAAATTATAGATTTTTATAATTTATTTTTCAATTTTAATGCTAATCGCGATTAAATATCGCTAATCGTGTATTAAGCCGGATTAGTGCACATGACATGCACCATATCATTTTTCATGCTTGTTACATTTATCCTCCATGTTTTCTTTGTGCTTGGATTTTTTTATGTGAGAAGAGAGGGAAAAAGATAACAAAAGAAAAAGAAAAGAAAAGAAAAGTTAAACAAATAAGCATGGGAGGGTATTTATGAGGCATGGTGCTTTGACTTTGGACACACTCTCTCTCTTTCTTTCCCTCAATCCCTCCAAGCTCCAGCAGCAGCCCCCTCCCTTTCCCCTTCTCCTTCTTCTTCTTCTTCTTCTTCTTCTTCTTCATTCAAGCTTCAATCCTTCATCAAAAGTACATCTCCTCTTCACTAAAAACATGCACAAGCTTCCTACAAGCTCTTTGGACCAAGAAAAATAGGATTTTGATGCTCTAGGGGATTCATGAGTGCCAAATGAGGTAATCCCTTCACCATTTATGTAGTTTTTCATTCACTTTAGTATCCATATGTGTTTAGTTGTGATTTAGTGCGGATTAGTGAACATTGAAAATTCCTAGAAGAGGTTATGTGGAATTTAGAGTTGTGTTAGTGCTATTAAGCCTTAGTGGTGACCTTAAACCCCCCCTATGATGTTAGAAACCTAGACTACACTGAAAACAAACCAGAAAACCCCAAAACAAAAAAAAACATTCCATGTCGGTTTGTGAGGTAATAGAGGGTGCAGAGAAATCTGGGATGACCTGGGACTTTTACTGGAAGAGCAAACAACTCCAGAGACCAAATTAAGACACCACGAGACCACCCTACCAAAACAAGACCCCAACTCCACCCCAAAACCAAGATGGCTGGATTTCTAAGATAAGTGTCCGGCCACTTGCTGGATTTTGGTGCCCAGGTTTCTTCTGTAGGTCATATACATCCTATATATCACCCCAGTGTTGTTTGTACACCTTGGTTTTCCCTGAACTAAAATCTGGAGCATGTTTTCTTTGTTTCTGGCTTATGTTTTGAGATTGTTATGGATTTAAGTTTTGGTATTTGGTATTGTATTCAATTACTTGACGTTTTTACGTCTATATCGATTTTTATTTGGTTGATTTGCGAGAGTAGACCATAGGTTTTGATCTATGTGAGATTCGTGTGTCGTTTTGGTTTTGAATTAGATTTTAATGCGAGACGATACGTTATAATATGTAGGTACCCTCGCGAAGACTTCGAGACGACAAGCAAGGGCGTGGCGACATCGGCATTGGCAAGCGAAGGTCAATGTGAGTAGATATGAGTAAATATATATCTACGGGGGAAGTCGGGTGGATGGCGTATAACACCCCCCGCAGTTCGTAGTGTAGTGTATGGTACATATTATATGGATATAATTGTTAGTGTATATGCCCTAGAGGCCATTACTGTATCATACTAGTTTGTATATTACTTAATGAAAGCTTGGGATATTCACCTTGTTTACACAATCTTGCTCAAAATAGTAGTATGCTACTTAGTTTGTTTCTACTTCAATGTGTACATGTGTTTATATTTGTATATCACCTATACACATTAGTGGAGCCCTTAGGATCTTTGCTTGATTACCAGCGATGTGATGGCAGTCACACCAGTGGGGCTGGGTAATCTATAAGCACATCCTTATGCAGGTCCCTAGTCGCAGGACTATCGAGACAGGGCATCGATACTCCGGAGTAGACTAGCGCATGCGCTTCTCATCCCAGTGTGGGAGACGGTCTGTCCCACAGCCGTCAGTGCGTCGTACTTGAGATAGTATGCGGGTGCTCATTAGTTTACGGGTACACTGGACAGGACTCGTCGGGAACTGACTAGTTGGTATTATGCCTATCGTCAGTTATCAGTTCCCAGGTGACATGAGTACAGCTTAGTCCGCTGACTTGATACTGTTACTTCGCATCGAGTGTGTTCCCACTGCACTTTGATTACTACCCTACCACGGCTCAAAGGAGTCGTGCAAACAAGTAGTAGTTGGGTGCAGTCCCGAAGCACTTGGAGGCAGTGACGGTTAAACAGGATTCGTCTCTCCCGGTATTGGGGGGTGACATCGCGCTGTGTCTAGGAGAGCCATTACACGAGTAGTCCCTGGCCAGGGCAAACGAGATATACTGGTGGTCTTCCAGTGTTATCTCAGGGTGTTTTGGGCTTCATTCCGACACGACTTGTACCGCTATTGGGGGACTGACGTTTACCGCCCCCAAGGCCCGCCATGCGATGTATCAGACGAACAGATCGGACTGTACGGAGAATGTCACATTCAGGCTCAGTAGGAGTTCAGATGGGTTTCTCCTCGTCAGTCTTCTTGTCTGCATCTACCTGGGGACCGTTACGCACAGCTAGTGCCGCTTGCGGTCTGTGGTTAAACCCACTGCCAGCGTAGTGTCGAGTCTTTAGAGTCCCACACAGAAAGCTATTCGCCTTTAGGCAAAAGAGTAGAGGTCGCATGGTTTTGCGACAGGGTTCGGTCACATCTGTGCACTTGTGCACGTACAGTGTCCGGACAGTTTACACTAGCGGGCTTTAGTTTAAGCCAGATCCTAGTGTACCTTTTGGGATTGGATTTATCCAGTATGCATTCGTGTTCCTCGGAACGCGGATGCGGGTGTGTATGCACAGTTGACGGAAAGACAGAGGCAGAGGATTCTCGTTAGGGTTGTTGACAGTTGACCGTTGACTATTGACTTTTTGCTCAACCCTAATGAGAATATGATATGTGATTAACAATTATATTAATTAAGTATTATGGTTGTTGAGGGGTTGACTTTGTTGACTTGTTGACTTTGTTGACTTTGTTGACTTGTTGACTTTGTTGACCGGTTGACTAGGCTTGACTAGTTGACCATCATGATAACTATAGCTATCATTTCATGGCAAAGACTTTTGCATTCTTGCTCTTTTGTGCAAAATGAGTGCATGAAATGATAAGGCTATGGTTGCTTAAACCATCACATAATACTTGATTGATATGAGGTGTTATGATTGTTTTGGATTATGAGAGCCAAATGAGAAAAGTCTTCTCTCATTCTATCATTCTCATTCTCTTTCTTGTTCTTGAGCTCTCATCTCCTTCCTCTTGCTCTCCCTCACTTGGTCTATGGTTCACTTGTCTCATGAGTTGAGAACCAAGAACCATAGATAAAATCCCATACAAACTCTTCTCTACTCACTCTAGTTCACAAGGTTTAGCAAGCCGAGTGAACTAGTTTCTTCAAAGATCGAAGAAGGAGCCAAAGGTTGAAGCTTTCAGGTGGATCTATCTTCAGCGTAAGGAGACGACGGGAAGAAGCCGATTCGGACCACCATCGAGATTTGAAGACGAAGGAGTTCAAGACAAGAAAGGTATAAACCCCCTAACCGAGTAGTTAACGACTCCTAGTTAGGTTGTTAGTTAGATGTTTAACAAAGATCCGGGTTTTAAGTCCATGTTACCACCTCTAAGAAAATCGTTTTTCATCAAATTCCGCATGCCCGAAAGTACCGGAAGAGGTAGCATGGACTTACAGTGGTATCAGAGCCTAGTTAAACTCTATCTAACATGTTAGCAAAGTAGCTAGAAGATCGATCAAAGAAAAGTCGCAAAACGAACCCAAAACTGTCAAGTTTCTGCCGATTTTTATTCTGTTCAAAAGTTGATAAATTTCATCTTAAAAATCGGCTCAGGCTTTTGTTAGAATAACCACCAAATTTGGTCCAACGATCGAGTCAAAGCGCCGCGGAAACGCGGCGGGAGCACGCTCCCGCCGCGGTTCCGCGGCCGAGTTGACTCGGCCGAGGTCCAAGTTTGGTGCAGTGTTTTCCAGGGGTTGTTTTGGGATTTTTGGAATATGTATTTTCATCCCAGATTTTCCAGAACGAAAATTTTATTTTTGGGGTCCTAAAAATCCGTATTTTTGATCGAACTTCTAAAAGACTTTAGCTGACGGGTTTTTCTGTAATGTGATATTTGTATTGAACGTCTGCTAATCGCTATATGTCGATTAGTGGGGGTTATACAAATTTGTGATCTGTAATGTTGCTGGAATGTGTATATGAATATGTTGGATTGTCGCGGGTGAATAGCCGGGGGGTTGTGAGACGAGAGTTTTTCTTTTCTTTCAATTCATGTAAATTTGTAAATTGATGTAATAATTATTTGTATGGCCGCACAACTGGGTCGGGGTTATAGCCGTCATTGTATAATTTCTTTTTACTGTTTTTGCTCCTAGGATAAACCCATGGAGGGGGTGCACAGACTACCAGGTATGCCGAAGTGCCGAGTGGACTACTTACGGAGATGAGGGAGGTTGCTTCACTTCGGGTACTTGGCGGGTAGTTTGCCGCGCCCGTAAGGGTCTTGGGTGGGGTATTGGCTATTCACCGCGACCGTGTAATCTGCTTTTCGTTACAGGCTTGTACGAATTACAGATTCCTAGTATATCCAATGTATTCATCTGTGATCTGAAATGGCTATCATTGCAATATATCTATATATGATATTATTTAGGCGTTGCTTATGTTTTACAGCCGCGCTAGCCCAGCCCTCGCTCTGTCGTTAGTTAAGTAACCTAACGGGTAATGACGGGGCCCCGTGGCGAATGCGAATGGCATAAGCGTACGTCATATTTTGGTTGTTTTCTGCAATGGTAGGATTAAATGATGGGACGCATTAAAAGAACTAATGCAAGAATATCACGCATTAAAAGAACTAATGCAAGATAATAAACCATGTAAAAGTCGTTGGAACACTTTCGAAAAACCACTCGGTTCTTTTCAAAACCAACTTTTAAATGCGGAGCTTGAGCCACTCCTTTTAAAAGCTATCTCGTTCCATCGACTATATCAAGTTCACTACGCTCACGGTTTTACCAAAACCATTCGTAGCCCTCTGTCGTTTCACATGAATAGTCAATAGTATTCAAGCTATATATGTTGGCCAAAGTCAAGGCATAGTGATTGGTAGCTATTGGGTGTTCATGTGTAGCATAGATAGATGCGTTGGTTTGGGACAGTACTGCCATTTTGCCCAAAGTCAAAGGTAGGTACGGATGGATCCAAATTAACCTGGATAATGACGGGTAGAACTTGACATATGACTTATGATATTTTGTCCAAAGTCAAGGTCATAAGAGCATGGGGCAAAAATCCACATCGGGAGTTTCATAAGTACTGAAACTTGCTAGATTTGCATACCATTTGGAGTGTGATGATTCTGGTAGGATTCCTTCAGTTTCGTCACGCGATGATATTTGGATCCCGATCCTACTGTGAGTATATGCTACTCCTTGGGAAATTTCTCACTTAACGATCAATGCTATAAACCAAGTAGGTGTCTAGAAAGGTGTTAGCGGGGCTACGCCCCCAGGGAAAAGAGGTTATTTAATTAAGGAACTTCGCGAAAGCGTTGGAAAACCTCCCTCGAAGTACCGACACTGGCTTGGCCGAACGGTTAAGCAAGTATTGTACGGTGAGATTGATCCTGACTAATTCTTCCTTTTTGGTTTTGAGGAGGGATTCGAGAAACAGTGGGAGCCATCCTGTTTAGACAAACTAAAAACCACTCTAAACTTGCAAGAGCATCATGCTGAGTGTTTCTTCTTCTCTCTCCTAATTGCAGCGACCAATCGACATGACAGGACTTAAGTTACTTCTAGATAAAAACATACTGACAGGGCCAAACTACAAAGATTGGCTCAGGAATGTCAAAATGGCAATCACTTACGACAAGCTGGGGTATCTTCTTACCACCAAAGCTCCCCCTGTCCCTGGTCCCACTTCCAGCGTCGCGGATAAGGAAATCCGTAAGACTTGGGAGATTGATAGCGCGAAGGCCAAGTGCCTCGTGCTTGCCTCTATGGACAATGAACATCAGAGGAGGCACGAGAATATGGACCTGGAATCCATATTTCTTTATACAAAAGAACTGTATGGAGAGCAGTCTCGTATCACAAGATACGAAGCGTCGAAAAAGTTATTTTCGGCAAGGATGGCCGTCGGATCATCAGTAGCAGAGCACGTGCTTAAGATGATCGGCTACATTGAGGAGTTCGCGGACCTAAGAACCACATTGGAGAGTGAGCTCTATACGGACTTAGTTCTCCAGTCCCTTCCTTCCACTTACGCCCAGTTTATACTGAACTTCAACTTACAAGAAAAAGAAGTTGAACTTTCAGAGCTCCTCAACATGCTGAGGAGCGCAGAGGGCACCCTACAGAAAGGTAGGGAAACATCCACTTTGTTTGTAGGAGGATCATCTTCTTCTAAGTCCAAGGCGAAAGCCAAGGGAAAGAAGAAGAAAGCCCCCGCCAAACCAAGGGGCGGTGTTAGTAAAGTGGATACGAAGGGAAAAGCAAAAGCAACAAAGAAAGCGTGGAAGCTTGTGGATAAGGAAGAATGCTTCTATTGTCATAAGAAAGGACACTGGAAGAATGATTGCAGGGCTTGGAAGGCCAGAACACAGGAATTGAAGCAGGTTGCAGCTTCAGCTTCAGGTGTGTATGTTATTGAAAACTGTCTTTCAATAAACTCTACTTCCTGTGTATTGGATACCGGATCAGGATCTCATATCTGTAATTCTTTGCAGGCGTTGAGAAACCGTAGGGTTTTGAAGGCAGGTGACATGACCCTCAGAGTTGCGAACGGAGCTAGCATGGATGCTAAAGCCGTGGGGGACTATCACCTGGGAATGTCAGATGGACATGTTTTGGTTTTGCGTAATTGCTTTTTTGTACCCAACGCAACTTGTAATATCATTTCTGTATCTTTGGTTTCTAAAGAAGGTTATGAATTTGCGTTTGTAAGCAATGTTGTAAACATTCACCTTAATCAAGTTTTGATTGGGTCAGGTATATTGAGTAATGGTATATACGTATTAAACCAATCACAGATTTTCAATGTCCAGAATACACACAAAAGAAAGTCTCCAGAAATCAATCAGGCTTTCTTATGGCATTGTAGACTGGGTCACATCAATGAGAGAAGGTTGACGAAGTTACATACAGAAGGATATTTGAATGCGTTCGAATATCAATCGTATGCCACTTGTCAATCCTGTCTCAAAGGAAAGATGACAAAGACTCCGTTTACTGGACACGGAGTAAGAGCGAGCGAGCTCTTGGGACTCGTACACAGTGACGTGTGCGGTCCAATGTCTACACATGCACGAAGCGGTTATTCTTACTTCATTACTTTTACGGATGACTTTTCAAGGTACGGTTATGTCTTCTTAATGAAACATAAGTCCGAAGCCTTTGGAAAGTTCCAGGAATATAAGAATGAAGTAGAAAAAAAAACCGGCAAAAGTATCAAGATTCTAAGATCGGATCGAGGTGGTGAATACTTGAGTGCCGAGTTCCTGGACTATTTAAAAGAGAACGGAATTCTCTCTCAGCTTACTCCTCCATACACTCCGCAACATAACGGTGTATCGGAGAGACGGAACCGAACCCTATTGGATATGGTACAGTCCATGATGAGTAACGCTGAGTTACCGCGATCATTCTGGGGGTATGCGCTAGAATTAGCTGCATACCTTTTGAACCGAGTTCCCACTAAGACTGTGCCTACCACACCATTTGAGATGTGGTGTGGGAAGAGGCCCCATCTTAATCATATTAAGACATGGGGAAGTTCAGCTTTTGTCAAAAAGCAGCATGCGGACAAGCTCGAGGCACGCTCAGTACAGTGCAAGTTTGTGGGATATCCAAAGAATTCCAAGGGATATTTCTTCTACTGCGAAGAGGAACAAAAAGTTCTTGTTTCTCGTCATGCTCACTTTCTAGAACACCAGTTCTTAGAAAAGGAAATTAGTGGGAGCGCAGTAGAACTGGAAGAAATTCCAGAACCACGGGCTATTACTGAAAGTTTAGTGGTGTAGGGTTCCTAGGCATCCTCAAGAGGTCTCACAAGGCATCGAACATGCCCGTTTCAAATTCCATGGTGCCTACAAACCCTAAACTACGGATCGTTTGCTAGATTTCTAGGCGAAAAAGAACTAGTTAACACTTAACTAATGAGAAAACGGAAATACAACCTTTGTAGATCCGGTGCTCCACCTCCATAGCTCCGCAACGAAGTCCTCTCTGCTGTCCAAGTCAAATCCGGGCTCTAGGATCGGCTTCATCGGAGAATGGGCAAGCTAGGTCGTCGATGTCCATGCCGAAGATGATCTACGTCGAGGCATCGCTAAATCAAGCTCCGACTTCACCAAGTCAAGAAACTTGTGAAGTAAACACACTCTACTACTTGGCAAGAGGTAGAGGATGAAGAAATAGGAAGTGGGTTAACTTTAGAATTGGATTTCTCACTCAAAAACATCAATCACCATTGATGAGGTAAGCTTTTCTTCACTTGAAGCAAGGAAGAAGAAGAAGAAATGTTATGATAAGTTAAAAGAAAAAGAAAAGAATAATCAAAACTTATCATGACTAAACCATGGTAAAGTGTAGAGATTGAACTAGGGTTAAAACAAATGGTTAGGTTAAGCATGAGATAAGAATGGTGGACAAAGTCAAAGGTTCATGAATCTTCAACTACAATCCAAAACAAGCCACCATTTTCCTCATTTCGTTTTCCAAAAAGAAAATAAATAAATAAATAAATAAATAGATAAATAAAGGAAATGAAACCCTAACCATTCTTTTAACCATGGTTTAAATCTTTGCACTTAACCAAGTAAACATGTATCATCAAACATGATACAATCAAATGCACAAAATCATATCGCATATGTAATGCGCACATCCGAGTGAGAAAATCCATCTTAAGTAAACCGATACTAGTTGATGCAAAGTAATATATCAAATATATAAATATGCGTTAAATCATTAAATCAACACTTGATTCAATGATCCGGTTATGTCGGACACAACCGACTAGTATACAATATATCGGCTTATCGAATCAACGCTTGAATCGATAACTAGGTTATATCGCATACAACCATTCGATACATTTATCGCGAGAATAGAATACGGTATCACATACACGCATTATTCTCGGTCCCGCACATATCTCATATGCGCTCCTATTTCGTTTCGCTTGAGCCAGGAAACCTCTGTGTAGGACTCTAAAGACTCGTCAATACGCCGGCAGCGGATGATGATCATATCAAACATCCACAAGCCGCAAGCGGTCTGCTAAACGTAACGGCCACCCGGGTATTGAGCGATCTGAAGATCGACGAGCAAGCCCGCTCACACTCCAGTGAATCCGACTAGTAACACTACCGTACAGTCCGGTCTGATCGTCTGATATGTCGCATATCTCGCCTAGGGGTGGTAAACGTCAGACCCCAATAGCTCGATAAGTCGTGTCGATATGAGGTCTATAACTGTTCGAGAAACTACTGGTAACACTTACCAGTAAATCTCAGCAACCCTGGCCAGGGATTTCCTGTTATAGCCAATCGAACACAGCGCAACATCAACCCCCTATACCGGGAGAGACGAATCCCCTCCTATCGCTCATTGCCTCCATGTGACTCGGGACTGTACCCAAAAACCACCGTTTTGCATGCCCTCTTGGACGTGGTAAGATGGAAATCAAAGCACAGTGGGAACCACACAAGACTCTATGACGATCTCGGGTCAACAGACTACTCTGTACCAGTGTCACCAGAGAACTGCCATCTGACGTGAGGTATAATACCATCTGGGAGTTCTCGGCGAGTCCGTCCAGTGTACCCAGTCTCTCCTGAGCACCCGTATATCATCTCTGATGTCAAACACCAATGGATATGGGATCATCCATCGCCCATCTGTATGGGTCGAGAAGGTATACGCTAGTCTACTCTGGTATATCGATGCCCCGTCTCGATACACCCACGACTAGGGACTTTGAAGGATGTACTTATGGACTACCATGTCCCCACTAGTATGATCCGCATTATAGTCCAGGTAGTCAAGTACAGATCCTAAGGGCTTTATCAACATGTAACAGAGAGACAATCAGTATACACGTTAAGGTAAAGTTCAACCAGATAGCATACTATCATGTCGAGCAAGAAAGTCCTCCCTATATATGTCTCAGCATCCACTACAATATACATCCTATGTACAGTAATGGCCTCTAGGGCATACATATAACTAACAATCTCCCACTTGCACTAGGGCCATCTGTAGCAGTGGTTTGAAGTATCTCATACTCAACCATCCCATAAAAGTCTCTCTGGGAACAGGCCTTTGTGAGTGGATCCGCTGTGTTGTCCTCTGAGTCTACTCTCCTAACCTCGATCCCTTAGAGATCAACCATCTCCATGATCAGGTGATACTGCCTTAGAATATGTCTGTTAGTGTTTATGCCCTAGAAGGCCATTACTGTATCATACTAGTTTGTATATTACTTAATGGAAGCTTGGGATATTCACATGTATATAACAGTCTTGCTAAACATGGTAGTATGCTACTTGGTTTTTCTATCTTAATATGTGAGTGTACGTATTGATAGAGCTCTTAGGATCTTGCTTGTCTACCAGCGTTGTGATGGCAGTCACACTAGTGGGGGCTGGGTAGTCTACAAGCACATCCTTATTCAGGTCCCTGGTCGTTGGATTATCGAGACAGAGCATCGATATCCGGAGGAGACTAGTGTGTACGCTTCTCATCCCAGTTGGGGAGATGGTCTGTCCCACAGCCGTCAGTACGTCGTACTGGAGATAGTATGCAGGTGCTCGTTAGGTTACGGGTACACCGGACAGGACTCACAGGGAACTGTTGGTTGGTTTGATACCAGTCGTCAGTGAACAGTTCCCAGGTGACATGAGTACAGCGTAGTCCGCAGACTTGACACTGCTACTTCGCCTCGAGTGTGTCCCACTGTTCTTAGATTGCTACCCTACCACGGCTCAAAGGAGTCGTGCAAACAGGTAGCAGTTGGGTGCAGTCCCGAGCACTTGGAGGCAGTGGCGGTTAGAAAGGATTCGTCCCTCCCGGTATTGGGAGTAGATATCGTGCTGTGTCAGAGAGCCATTACGCAAAGTCCCTGGCCAGGGCAAGAGAGATTTGCTGGTAAGTTCCAGTAGTTTCTCAGGGTGTAATGGGCTTCACTCCGACACGACTTATACCGCTATTAGGGGACTGACGCTTGCCGCCCCCCTAGGCCCGATATGCGATAGTCTTGGACGAACGGACCGGACTGTATGGAGATTGTCACATCAGACTCAGTAGGAGTTCGGATGGGTTTCCACATCGGCCTTCTTATCGACAACTACCTGGGGACCGTTACGTACAGCTAGTGCCGCTTGCGGTCTGTGGTTAAACCCACTGCCAGCGTAGTAGTCGAGTCTCTAGAGTCCCACACAGAGAGTTTCCTACTCCAGGCGAAACGATATAGAGGTCGCATGGTTTTGCGACAAAGGGTTCGGACGCATACGTGCGTTTACGCACGTACGACTTTCGGACAGTTTTTACCTATCGGCTTTGGTTTAAGCCAGTTACTGGTATCCGGTTATTGGATTTTTACAGTCTAAAGTTTTTCCGTATTTTTGCGGATTGGAGGGGCGTTCTCGTAATTATACGAGAAGTTTCTAGAAGATGTGACTAAGGAGGTTAAGGTGACATAAGCTTTGGATAAGATTAGTGAGTCATGAGGGTGATTCATCATGGTCATTAATGCACCATAAATGCTTAATGACTCATGTTAATGAATCACCTCTTTTCATTTATGAAGCATACTTATTCATTTCTATTATTCATTATTCTAAAATAAGAATGCTTCATAATATATTATGATACACTCTCTCTCATCTCATTATCTCATCTCACATTCTCTCTCCTCAAGCTCTCATCTTCAAGAGACTAATCCTTAATCCTCATGTGTTGAGATCAAAGGATTAGTTAGACTTAAACATCCATTACCTTCACTCTATATCATCCTTTCTTCTTTGATTAGCAATCAAAGTAGATTAGTTGCCTCAAGTTAGAGGTGTAGCTTGGAGTTTTGCTCTCGGGTGGATCGTCTACTACCTAGAGAAGGCCGAGGAGAACAAGGAGATCGTAAAGACGAAGGACTAGTTTCATTTGGTATAATCCCTAAACACAATAGTTAAGAAACACTTTGTGTACGGTTATTTATAGTTTAGCTTCGATTCAAGCGGTTAGTCGATGTTCGTTCTTTAAACTTGATCGTTTTTGAAAATTCCGCCTCCCCACAAGTACTGGGGTGTACTACATCGACTTACAGTGGTATCAGAGCCTCGCTAAACACTAAATAACTTGATTGCAAATTTGTACGAATTTCGAACGGAAAAACGAAGCCGGAAAACCCTAAATCTGTTCAGTTTCTGTCGAACTTAAAATGATGTCCAAAAATTTTTCAGGTAAGTTCAGAGAGCTTGAAAAGACACCAGAAGAACACCCAAGAAAAACAGTCACCTGAATCGCCTAACTCGCCGCGGAACCGCGGCCTCAGCCTACTGAGTCGCCGCGCTTCCGCCGCCGAGTTGGCGAGTCAGGAGCCGATTTTTCTTCTGTTGCTTCTGTGTATTATTTGGGGTTTTCTGGAATATTTAATATTTGCTCAGGTTATAGTTTAACAGAGCAGATTTTGGAGCAATATTGATGTTGTTTAATCGATCGAAATTGTACTGTATTTGCATATTAGATTATATCTGTGATTGTTTAATGTGTTCGTAAACCTCCCCTAACTGCTAGTATGTCGGTTGGCAGGGGGTTGCACATTTCTGTAATGGTTATATCTGTTTGTGCATATAAACTGTATTGGACTGTTGTGGTGTATAGCCGGGGTTTAGCAATGGGTTATTGTTTAATTCATTTGTTGTAAATGTAATTTGTTGTAATATTATTTTGCGGGGCACATCCAGGTTGCGGTTGTAGCCACCGTTGTATTATTTCATTTTACTGTTTTTGCTCCTAGGACTGACCCGAGGTGGGGTACACAAACTGCCGGGCGGGTAGTTTGCCGTACCCATAGGGGTCGAGGGTGGGGTAACGGCTATTCATCACAACTGTGTAATCTGTCTTTTCTTGCAGGCTCAAAAGAAATACAGATTGCTTGCAAATCCAATATTGTTTATCTGTGTTCTGGAATGTATATCATTGCGTCAGACGAATGTAAAATATCTATATTTATGATAGCTATTTAGACGTCACTTATGCTTTACACCCGCGCTAGCCCAGCCCCCGCTCTGTCGTTAGTTAAGTAACCTAACGGGTGATGACGGGACCCAGTGGCGAATGCGGATGGCATAAGAGGACGTTGTATTTTCGTTGTTTTCTGCAATGATAGGTTAATGATGGGACGCATTATCTATAATGCAAAGAAAATAAACCAAGTTTAAATCGTTGGAACAATTTAAAAGAAACCACTCGGTTATTTTTAAAACAGATATTTTTAAAATGCGGAGATTTAGCCACTCCTTTTAAAAGCTATCAGGTTCCTTCGGTTATATCAAGTTCACTACGTTCACGGTTTCGCCAAAACCATTCGTAGCCCTCCGTCATTTCATCTGGATATTCAGTAGTATTCAAGCTATGTATTTTGACCTAACGCCAAGGCATAGTGTTTGGTAGCTACTGGGTATTCATTTGTTGCATAGGTAGATGTAGTTAGTTTGGGACAGTCGTATTATCATTTTGGCCGAACGTCAAGGATATATACGGATGGGTTCAAATTAACAAGATAATGATGGGTAGAACTTGACATGTGACTTATGACATTTTGACCTAACGCCAAGGTCATAAGAGCATGGGGCAGAAATAAATATCGGGAATTTCTAAAGAAACTGAAATTTGCAAAGAGATGCATACCATTTGGAGTTTGATGAATGTTGGTAGGATTCCTTCAACATTATCATACAATGATATTTGGATCCCGATCCTACTGTGAGTATATGCTACTTATCAGGATATTCGTCACTTAACGATCAATGCTATAAACCTAGTAGGTGTCCAGAAAGGTGTCAGCGGGGTTACACCCCCAGAGAAAAGAGGTTATTTAATTAAGGAACTTCGCGAAAGCGTTGGAAAACCTCCCTCGAAGTATCGACACTGGCCTGGCTGAACGGTTAAGCAAGTATTGTACGGTGAGAATAGTCCTGGCTAATTCTTCTTTTATGGTTTGAGGAAGGATTCGAGAAACAGTGGGAGCCATCCAGTTTAGATAAACTAAAAACCACTCTAAACTTGCAAGAGCATCATGCTAAAGTGTTTTCTTCTATCTCTCCTAATTGCAGCGACCCTGAAAATGACTGGACTTAAGTTACTTTTAGAAAAGAATATACTGACGAGGCCAAACTATAAAGATTGGCTGCGGAATGTCAAAATGGCCTTGACCTATGACAAATTGGGGTACGTCCTCACCGCTACGGCACCTGCTGTCCCTGGTCCCAAATCCAGCAATGCGGATAAGGAAATCCGCAAAACCTGGGATTTAGATTGCGCGAGAGCCAAGTGCATCGTGCTTGCCTCTATGAACAATGAACATCAGAGGAGGCACGAGGATATGTCCCTAGATGGCATATTTCTCCATACAAAGGAACTTTATGGAGAGCAATCTCGTATAGCAAGATACGAGACCTCTAAGAACTTGTTTCTAGCGAGGTTGGCTGTCGGGTCATCGGTAGGTGAACATGTCCTACAGATGATCAGCTATATTGAAGAGCTCGCAGACCTTGGGACGACTTTGGATAATGAGCTCTATACAGACCTTATTCTCCAGTCCCTTCCTCACACCTACGCCCAGTTTATCCTGAACTTCAACCTTCAAAGAAAAGAAGTTGAACTTCCGGAACTCCTGAACATGTTAAGGAGTGCAGAGGGCACCTTGAAGAATTCAAGGGAAACACCCGCTATGTTTGTTGGCGGTTCATCTTCTTCCGGGTCCAAGGCTAGGGCCAAAGGAAGGAAGAAGAAGGCCGCACCCAAACCTAGAGGAGGTGTTAGTAAGGTGGGAGGGAAGGGAAAGAAAAAGAAAGCAGTACCGATAGTTGGCCAGGATGAGTGCTTCCATTGTCACAGGAAAGGGCACTGGAAGAAGGATTGCAAGGCGTGGAACGCCAAGAACCAGGAACCGAAGCAAGCTGTGGCTTCGACTTCAGGTGTGTTTGTAATTGAGAATTGTCTGTCAATCAACTCTACTTCCTGGGTATTGGATACCGGATCAGGATCTCATATTTGCAATTCATTGCAGGCACTGAGAAACCGTAGAGTGCTGAAGGAAGGTGATATGATCCTCAGGGTTGCTAACGGAGCTAGCGTAGGAGCTGCGTCCGTCGGGGATTATCACCTAGGATTGACGAGTGGACAAATTTTGGTTTTGCATAACTGTTATTTTGTACCAAGCTTAACGTGTAATATCATATCAGTTTCCTTGTTATCAAATAAAGGTTATGATTTCACGTTTGTAAGAGATGTTGTTAACATCCACCTTAATCATGGTTTGATTGGGTCCGGTACTCTAAATAACGGCATATATGTTTTAAACCAACTCCAAATTTTCAATGTCCAGAACACACTAAAAAGAAAGTCTCCAGATTTAAATAAAGCTTTCTTATGGCATTGTAGACTGGGTCACATCAATGAGAGAAGGTTGACTAAGTTGCATAGAGAAGGATATTTGGACACGTTCGAATATCAATCTTATGACACTTGTCAATCCTGTCTCAAAGGAAAGATGACAAAGACTCCATTTACTGGACAAGGAGTAAGAGCGAGCGAGCTCTTAGGACTCATACACAGCGATGTATGCGGTCCAATGTCTACACATGCGAGAGGTGGTTTTTCCTATTTCATTACTTTCACGGATGATTACTCAAGATACGGATTCATTTATCTGATGAAACATAAATCCGAGGCTTTTGAGAAATTCCAAGAGTATAAGAATGAAGTAGAAAACCAAACCGGCAAAAGTATTAAGACACTAAGATCTGATCGAGGTGGAGAATACTTAAGTGCCGAGTTCCAAGGTTACCTAAAAGAGAAAGGAATTCTCTCTCAGCTTACTCCTCCATACACTCCACAGCATAACGGTGTATCGGAGAGACGGAATCGAACCCTATTGGATATGGTACGATCCATGATGAGTAATGCTGAGTTACCGCGATCTTTCTGGGGTTATGCGCTAGAATCAGCGGCATATCTTTTGAACATGGTTCCTACCAAGACTGTGCCTACCACACCATATCAGATGTGGAGTGGGAAGAAACCCCATCTACAGTATATAAAGATTTGGGGATGTCCAGCTTTTGTTAAAAAGCAGCATGTGGACAAGCTCGAGGCACGATCAGTAAAGTGTAAGTTTGTGGGATATCCAAAGCACTCCAGGGGATATCTATTCTATTACGCAGAGGAACAGAAGGTGTTTGTTTCTCGTAATGCCCATTTTCTAGAACATCAGTTTTTAGAAAAGGAATCAAGTGGGAGCGAAATAGAACTGGAAGAAATTCCAGAACCACAAACTAATACTGAAAGTTTGGTGGAACCGGTAGTTCAAGAAGAACAGAACATTCCCGCACCCCTCCGCAGGAGTAGTAGGCCGTCTCATCCGCCTGAGAGATACTACGGTTTTCTCATAGATGGGGATAGAGAGGATTGCATCATAGATGATGATGAACCTACTGACTTCCGGCAGGCCATCCAGAGCGGCGACTCGGTACGATGGCTAGATGCAATGCGGACCGAAATGGAGTCCATGTACACCAACAAAGTATGGACTTTGGACTTTGCTCCAGATGGGGTAAAACCCATAGGATGCAAATGGATCTTCAAGAAAAAGATTGGTGTAGATGGACAGGTGGAAACCTATAAGGCTAGACTTGTTGCAAAGGGTTTTCGTCAAAGACCTGGTTTGGACTATGACGAAACTTTTTCTCCAGTGGCTATGCTCAAATCCATTCGGGTCCTTCTTGCTATTGCTGCCTTCCATGATTATGAAATCTGGCAGATGGACGTAAAGACGGCTTTTCTGAATGGAAATTTAGAAGAGAGCGTCTATATGGATCAGCCAGAGGGTTTCAATCAGAGTGGGAGCAGCGGGAAAGTATGCAAGCTGCTTAAGTCTATTTATGGACTAAAGCAGGCATCGCGGAGTTGGAACATCTGTTTTGATGAGACAGTCAAAGAGTATGACTTTATCAAAAATCCAGATGAACCGTGTATATATAGTAAAGTTGTGGCCAGAAGTGTCGTATTCCTCGTCTTGTACGTGGATGACATTCTATTGATAGGAAATGACGTTCCTATGCTACAATCTGTCAAAGGATTCTTGTCACACAGGTTCTCCATGAAAGACCTGGGTGATGCCTCGTACATTCTGGAGATCCGGATCTATCGTGATAGATCCAAGAGGATGTTGGGACTTTCGCAGTCCAGGTATATCGACACTGTACTGAAAAGATTCAGTATGGAAGATTCTAAGCGCGGTAATCTACCGGCTTGTCACGGAATCACCCTCTCCAAAGAGATGTCTCCCAAGACTGATTTGGAAAGGGAACGCATGTCTATTATACCCTATGCTTCTGCGGTAGGCTCTATAATGTATGCGATGTTGTGTACCAGACCAGATGTAGCTTACGCACTGAGTGTGGTAAGCCGGTATCAGTCAGACCCAGGGGAAAAACACTGGATAGCAGTAAAGAACATTCTCAAGTACCTGAGGAGGACTAAGGAGATGTTCTTGGTTTACGGCGGAAAAGACCTCAGGTTGGAGGCCTTTGCTGATTCCGGCTTCCAGAGTGATAAGGACGATTCCAAGTCCATGTCGGGTTATGTCTTTACCCTCAATGGAGGGGCGGTGTGCTGGAGGAGCTCCAAGCAGGACACCGTTGCTGACTCGACGATGGAAGCGGAGTATATAGCTGCTTGCGATGCCGCAAAAGAAGCAGTCTGGATGAAGAAGTTCCTAACAGAACTTCAGGTGGTTCCTACCATAGTTGATCCAATACCTCTGTATTGCGACAACAACGGAGCTATAGCTTTAGCGAAGGAACCAAGGTCCCATCAGAAGTCCAGACACATCTTGAGGCGGTATCACCTGATCAGGGACATCATTGATCGTCAGGAGATCGAGGTTCGGAGAGTTGCTTCTGAAGAGAACATTGCTGATCCATTCACGAAGGCCCTTCCTCAGATTCAGTTCGAGAGGCTACTCGAGATCATTGGTCTACGATATGCCAGTACATGGCCCTAGTGCAAGTGGGAGATTGTTAGTGTTTATGCCCTAGAAGGCCATTACTGTATCATACTAGTTTGTATATTACTTAATGGAAGCTTGGGATATTCACATGTATATAACAGTCTTGCTAAACATGGTAGTATGCTACTTGGTTTTTCTATCTTAATATGTGAGTGTACGTATTGATAGAGCTCTTAGGATCTTGCTTCTCTACCAGCGTTGTGATGGCAGTCACACTAGTGGGGGCTGGGTAGTCTACAAGCACATCCTTATTCAGGTCCCTGGTCGTTGGATTATCGAGACAGAGCATCGATATCCGGAGGAGACTAGTGTGTACGCTTCTCATCCCAGTTGGGGAGATGGTCTGTCCCACAGCCGTCAGTACGTCGTACTGGAGATAGTATGCAGGTGCTCGTTAGGTTACGGGTACACCGGACAGGACTCATAGGGAACTGTTGGTTGGTTTGATACCAGTCGTTAGTGAACAGTTCCCAGGTGACATGAGTACAGCGTAGTCCGCAGACTTGACACTGCTACTTCGCCTCGAGTGTGTCCCACTGTTCTTAGATTGCTACCCTACCACGGCTCAAAGGAGTCGTGCAAACAGGTAGCAGTTGGGTGCAGTCCCGAGCACTTGGAGGCAGTGGCGGTTAGAAAGGATTCGTCCCTCCCGGTATTGGGAGTAGATATCGTGCTGTGTCAGAGAGCCATTACGCAAAGTCCCTGGCCAGGGCAAGCGAGATTTGCTGGTAGGTTCCAGTAGTTTCTCAGGGTGTAATGGGCTTCACTCCGACACGACTTATACCGCTATTAGGGGACTGACGCTTGCTGCCCCCCTAGGCCCGATATGCGATAGTCTTGGACGAACGGACCGGACTGTATGGAGATTGTCACATCAGACTCAGTAGGAGTTCGGATGGGTTTCCTCATCGGCCTTCTTATCGACAACTACCTGGGGACCATTACGTACAGCTAGTGCCGCTTGCGGTCTGTGGTTAAACCCACTGCCAGCGTAGTAGTCGAGTCTCTAGAGTCCCACACAGAGAGTTTCCTACTCCAGGCGAAACGATATAGAGGTCGCATGGTTTTGCGACAAAGGGTTCGGACGCATACGTGCGTTTACGCACGTACGACTTTCGGACAGTTTTTACCAGTCGGCTTTGGTTTAAGCCAGTTACTGGTATCCGGTTATTGGATTTTTACAGTCTAAAGTTTTTCCGTATTTTTGCGGATTGGAGGGGCGTTCTCGTAATTATACGAGAAGCTTCTAGAAGATGTGACTAAGGAGGTTAAGGTGACATAAGCTTTGGATAAGATTAGTGAGTCATGAGGGTGATTCATCATGGTCATTAATGCACCATAAATGCTTAATGACTCATGTTAATGAATCACCTCTTTTCATTTATGAAGCATGCTTATTCATTTCTATTATTCATTATTCTAAAATAAGAATGCTTCATAATATATTATGATACACTCTCTCTCATCTCATTATCTCATCTCACATTCTCTCTCCTCAAGCTCTCATCTTCAAGAGACTAATCCTTAATCCTCATGTGTTGAGATCAAAGGATTAGTTAGACTTAAACATCCATTACCTTCACTCTATATCATCCTTTCTTCTTTGATTAGCAATCAAAGTAGATTAGTTGCCTCAAGTTAGAGGTGTAGCTTGGAGTTTTGCTCTCGGGTGGATCGTCTACTACCTAGAGAAGGCCGAGGAGAACAAGGAGATCGTAAAGACGAAGGACTAGTTTCATTTGGTATAATCCCTAAACACAATAGTTAAGAAACACTTTGTGTACGGTTATTTATAGTTTAGCTTCGATTCAAGCGGTTAGTCGATGTTCGTTCTTTAAACTTGATCGTTTTTGAAAATTCCGCCTCCCCACAAGTACTGGGGTGTACTACATCGACTTACAATGTCTGAATCACTGATGGGACCGGCGTTCCTTGGCATAAGCCACAACTCCATTGTCACACAATGGGAGGAACTAAGTTCATCTCATGAACCATTATACACCCAAACAGCCTCTTTGGTAGCATCTTAAGTAGCGATGTATCCTGCCTTTATCGTCTAGTGTGTCACGGTATCTAGCTTGGAACTCTTCCAACATACCGTCCCTTTACTGAGGGTAAAGACAATGCCTGTGACTGACATTCAGTCGTCTTTATCACCCTGGAACACTTCCAGTGATTCTCCAGGATCGGTTGATACCATCTCACTACAACTAGTGAGAATCCTAACATCCAATTAAATCTATCTCATAGATCCGAAACCCAGGATTTAGGAGGTATCATTTTGATCCTATATGGAGAATCATTGTGATAAACGGAGATTGACCGAGCGTAGCATAGGAAACTCCTTTCCTATCAAGAGTATGTCATCCACGTACTCTACGAGGATCGTCACCATACTCCCTACTACCTTTTTGTATATACAAGGTTCATCTACCATTTTGATGATGTCAAACTCTTTGACTAACACATCAAAACAGACGTTCCAACTCCGCGATGCCTGCTTTAACCTATAAAGCATCTTACACACGTTTCCGCTGCTCCCATTGTCTACGAGGCCCTCTGGCTGTGTACTTATAGACGCACTCTTCTAAAACATCATTTAGAAAAGCAGTCATGACACCCAACCACCAGATATCGTAGTCATGGTATGTAGCCGTGGCAAGTAGGATCTGGATGGACTTAAGCATAGCTACTTGAAAAGGTTTCATCATTATCCACGCCTGGTCGATGACGAAAAGCTTTAACAAGTCTAGCTTTGAAAGTCTCAACTTTTCCATCTACACTAAGTAATCTTCTCAAGATATACTTGCTCCTGATGGGGATTTAACCCTTCAGATCTAGCAGCTAAAGTCCATACTTTGCTGGTGTATAAGGATTCCATCTCAAATCACTAAGCATCCAGCCTTTCTTACAGAGTCTTACTCTCGATGGCCAGCTCGAAACTAGTTGGGTCATCATCTCATGATGCAATCCTCGCTCCCACTGTCATAGAGAAACCGAAGTATCTCTCAAGTGGGTGAGGAACCCTACTAGATCGGCGGAGAGGCTGAGGTTCGTTGGAATCTACTGAATCCTTTGGTTCTATCCAATCATCTGCTGTAGTTCGTATAGTTGGAACATTTCCAGTTCTACATTACAGTCTTTGCCTCGAGCTTGTCCGGATTTTGCTTTTAGACACAGGCCGGACAACCCCAAATCTTAACTAGCTTAAGACATGGGCTCTTCCCTTTCCATATCATATATGAAGTGGTAGGCAACTGATTCGATTCGAACCCTATTCAATAGGTATGCAGCTTCTCAAGTGCATAACTCCCAAAAGGAAAAAGGTAACTCAGTAGTACTCATCATAGAGCACACCTTATCACATAGGGTATAATAGCTCTACCCCGATATACCATCGTGCTATGGTGTATGCGGAGGAGTAATGCTGAGAGAGAATCTCATTCTCCTTTAGAATAGTCCAGGATTTCCGTGCTCAAGTATTCTCCTCCTTGATCTCATCATAGGACATAATACTTATACCCGTATTTTGGTTCTCTACTTCTAACTTATATTCTGTGAATATCTCAAAAGGTTCGGACTCATGTTTCAACGGGAACATATGACTGAATCTTGAGAGATTATCAGAGAATGTAATGAAGTACAAAGAACCGGTCTTGGCATGTGTAGACAGGGGACCTACATATATCAACATGTATCATCCCAAGAGTTTGCTAACTCTTTCTCTGTTTCCAATAAACGGAGCTATGGTCATTATATCTTTGTGACATGACTGGCAAGTTTCATAAGATGTAGATTCAAACTGATTTAAATATGCATCTACGTGTAACTTCAGCTAGTCGGGTCACATTGATCTGACCTAGTCTACAATACCTTAAGAAGGATCCGTTCATTTCTGAACTCTTCCTCTTGTGTGTGTTCCATATACTAAGAACTGTAGTTTGATTTAGAACATTAATGCTTTTAGATAACGTGCCTGAACCGATCAACTTTTGATATAGGAAATGTTCAAAACATTATCCAACTATACAAAATTTTATCATTTCTTTACTAATAAAGAGACTGATATGATTTTGTATATCAGGTTCGGTATCTAATAATATTTGTTCAGAATCAATGTATTCGTAATACAGAGTGACAGTGACCAACAGACTTGGCTGCAACACTTGCCCCGTTTTCTGCCTCATGAAACTTATCACTCGTTCTCAGTTCTCTACCTTTCTGTAGCCCTATGTAACTGATTACATATCTGGGATCCTGATCTGGTATCACATACCCAGGACGTAGAGGATACAGAGAAACAGTTCTTTGTAATGAACACACCCGAAGATGATGCATCATCATGCACTCTCTTCGTTTGGGCGGCACGGGAAATCTGGTATTCCCCTTATTTCCTGCTCTGTCTTATAACAATTATAAGTTGGAGCGGGACCAACGTACCCCAGCTCAGTATAACAAGCGGGTTCGGTCAATAATCCGTATTATTATCTTGATTAAGGCGTGATATGGTCGCTACCTGGAGAGAGAGAGAGAAGAAAACACTCAGCGTGCGCTCTTGCAAGAATAGATTGGTTATTATTTTATCTAATCAGGATGGCTCCCACTGCTTTTTATCAAATCTTCCTTCAAACCCTAAAAGGAAAGACTAGCCGGGATTAATTACACACTACAAGTTCGCCAATCTTTCAGCCAGGCCAGTGTCGGTACTTTGAGGGAGGTCCCCCGTGCTTTCGCACGAACCTAATTAATGTAAACCTCGTTTTCCCAGAGGCGTAACCTCGTTAACACCTTTCTAGACACCTACTTGATCGGCTAATTGTAATGTGTAAAACTCTCCCAGGAGTAACTCTTACTCGCAGCGGGTATCGGGATCCAACTATCTCATAGAAGGTATGCAATCTCATTGCAAATTTCAACACTTGAAATTCCCGATAATATTTTGCCCCTAGCTCGCTATGACCTTGACGCATGCCAAACAACCCATAGTCTGCTAGTTAAGTTCAACCCGTCATTTCCTGATTGAATTAAACCCACCCGCACGACCCTTGACGCATGCCAAACAACGCCGTACGAATACCCTAATCCAATCGCATCATATGCTAGCAGATAAGCACTAGTTAGCTACCGTACACTACGCCTTGACGCATGCCAAACAACCGCAGCACGAATACTAACTAGTACTTATCTGAAATGACGGAGGGCTACGACAGGTTTTTCTGAAAACCTATTGCGTAATGAACTTGATATCGTTGTAGGATCGAATGGTTTTAAAATGGAGTGCTTTTGAGGCTTTTCCAGTTTTTCTAAAGGAGTCATTCCCGGTGAAGGGATCGTCGGTCCTTTCCTCGTCGAATGAGGTGCGGGATATATCATATATATCACTGTGCAAAGCAAAAACACTTAAAAGCAATCAAAAAACAAACCGAGTGTGTAGCATCTGCCAGTTATTGCTAAAGGAGTCACTCCCGGTGAAGGGATCTCGGTCCTTTCCTCATCGAATAAGGTGCAGGATATATCACATATACCGCTGTGCAAAGCAAGAACTGTAGCTACCTGTTTTATTTTGAAATTCGATTCTACAACATCTTAGGTTTCTTTTATTTCATTAATCTCATTAATGAAGTCCCATCATTTAAGTACCTAAACATCACAGATAAATACGACGTACACTTATGCCATCCGCATTCGCCTCGATGTCCCCTCGTGCACCGTTAGGTTAGGTAACTAACGACAGAGCGGGGCAGGGCTAGCGCGGGTGTAAAACATAAGTAACGTCTATATAATATATCATATATACTATATACTGTATCTATCACAGAACATCACATGATCACATCACAGATATCGCAGCAGAAGAAACATATGAAATATTGGATATACTAGGACGTCCGTGTTTTCAATACGAGCCAGTATAAAACACGGATTCCACGGTCATGATGAATAGCCAAACCCACACCCCTAGACCCCTACGAGAGCGGCAAGCAACCCTGCCAATTCTAGAGTTAGGAGACCCGGACTCGACTCCTCGAGTTGGTCTCCCACTGGACTCCAGAACCCGGTTACTTGTGCCCTCCTCCTTGGGTCTATCCTAGTGCGGAAAAGTAAATAATATACAACAGGTGACATCTTCCGCAACCTGGAAGCGCCCCAATAAAAGAATATTACATACAAGTTTTTACAAGAATGAAAATGAAAAACACTCATCTCACATAAAAACACCCGGCTATTCAAACACGACGATCCAATATAACATATCCAGCAACACATAACATCACATGTCATCAACGTAAGTAAATATGTCCATCCCAATTGTCGTTGACATATAGCAACGAAACCGGCGATATCACATATTACACTTACGGTCACAGAAAAGAAAGTGTAAAACTACAACAGTTGGAATCCGCAATCACCTCAGACATCGCATGCCTGACCAAATGAATTCCTTAGACATCGCATGCCTAACAATTATAAACCCCGCATTTTAGTCTCAAAATCGAAAACACTTTTCAATATCGAGTCGGGTAATTCAACAAGATTCCCGACATCCTGATCGAATGCTCGACGCAAACTTCAGTAGACGGCCACACCCCCGATACCGTCGACGAAGTGCACCAAGGCGGAACACCGCTACCGCGAGCACCCGAAAGGATGCTTTCGGCTACGGGGTTCTCCTACAGTCACTTGGTCGGGGCTATGGAGTGAGGCTGTCTATTAAGTTTACCCGGCGAGTATCCGCGTACGCTACGTGATTGCGACGGACTTTTGATCACATCAAAATTCCGTGGCAACCGATCAAGTGAGACTAAACTGCTACGTTTATAATATTCATTCAGTTATCACATAACTATTGTGAATTCCAATTATTGTATCCCATTCCGGATAAACAGAAAATGTTAAACTTTTCGATCGAACATTCGAACACCCAAGTTTTCCCGATACAGCTCAACACATGAAACTAGTCTAACAACATTCAGTTCGTACCTCAGTACCAACGGTCCAGCCGTAGAAGGGTCAAGCCAACGCCTCACATGTGGCACGCCGTACTGCCCCAAACCCGAAGGTTCAAAGGGCAGTTCAAGACGGTCACATAATCGAGTTAAGGTTTGTGTCTTCTAGAGGGACCATCGCGTTACTTGCACTACTTAGAACGTCGTTAAACTACGGAAAAATCCAACACTTGGAAATTTCCCGACAGGGGAAAAATTGGGTATTTATATCCAGTCGAACATTTTAACATATTCTAAAATTTATCCGGAAAGCCACAAAGACGAAATTTGATACCCCGATCGAAACACCGAATCCCCAAAACAACTGCAGAAAATTCAACTCTTGAAACAGTATTAAAAATTCCCAGAAAAACCATAATAAAATAATAAGAGTTACTGTGCAGATCTTGGAGGATGACGTCATCATTGTGCCGCTAATCCGCCGCCTAATGAAGGAATATGCCGCGGATCCGCGCTACAATACACTGTTCATGGCCCCAATTTTGCGCCGTAATTCTTATATTTTCCTGCTTATTTCTCTGGATATTTTTAATCATGAAAAATCACTGTTTTTAGAAAAAGGACAGAGAGCAATTTTCCGGGTAGGGTTTCGGTTCGATCGGACTTCAAATCGCGTCTAGACTTCGCCTAAGGCTCTAGCTAGGCTCTGATACCACTGTAAGGTTCCTAGGCATCCTCAAGAGGTCTCACAAGGCATCGAACATGCCCGTTTCAAATTCCATGGTGCCTACAAACCCTAAACTACAGATCGTTTGCTAGATTTCTAGGCGAAAAAGAACTAGTTAACACTTAACTAATGAGAAAACGGAAATACAACCTTTGTAGATCCGGTGCTCCACCTCCATAGCTCCGCAACGAAGTCCTCTCCGCTGTCCAAGTCAAATCCGGGCTCTAGGATCGGCTTCGTCGGAGAATGGGCAAGCTAGGTCGTCGATGTCCATGCCGAAGATGATCTACGTCGAGGCATCGCTAAATCAAGCTCCGACTTCACCAAGTCAAGAAACTTATGAAGTAAACACACTCTACTACTTGGCAAGAGGTAGAGGATGAAGAAATAGGAAGTGGGTTAACTTTAGAATTGGATTTCTCACTCAAAAACATCAATCACCATTGATGAGGTAAGCTTTTCTTCACTTGAAGCAAGGAAGAAGAAGAAGAAATGTTATGATAAGTTAAAAGAAAAAGAAAAGAATAATCAAAACTTATCATGACTAAACCATGGTAAAGTGTAGAGATTGAACTAGGGTTAAAACAAATGGTTAGGTTAAGCATGAGATAAGAATGGTGGACAAAGTCAAAGGTTCATGAATCTTCAACTACAATCCAAAACAAGCCACCATTTTCCTCATTTCCTTTTCCAAAAAGAAAATAAATAAATAAATAAATAAATAGATAAATAAAGGAAATGAAACCCTAACCATTCTTTTAACCATGGTTTAAATCTTTGCACTTAACCAAGTAAACATGTATCATCAAACATGATACAATCAAATGCACAAAATCATATCGCATATGTAATGCGCACATCCGAGTGAGAAAATCCATCTTAAGTAAACCGATACTAGTTGATGCAAAGTAATATATCAAATATATAAATATGCATTAAATCATTAAATCAACACTTGATTCAATGATCCGGTTATGTCGGACACAACCGACTAGTATACAATATATCAGCTTATCGAATCAACGCTTGAATCGATAACTAGGTTATATCGCATACAACCATTCGATACATTTATCGCGAGAATAGAATACGGTATCACATACACGCATTATTCTCGGTCCCGCACATATCTCATATGCGCTCCTATTTCGTTTCGCTTGAGCCAGGAAACCTCTGTGTAGGACTCTAAAGACTCGTCAATACGCCGGCAGCGGATGATGATCATATCAAACATCCACAAGCCGCAAGCGGTCTGCTAAACGTAACGGCCACCCGGGTATTGAGCGATCTGAAGATCGACGAGCAAGCCCGCTCACACTCCAGTGAATCCGACTAGTAACACTACCGTACAGTCCGGTCTGATCGTCTGATATGTCGCATATCTCGCCTAGGGGTGGTAAACGTCAGACCCCAATAGCTCGATAAGTCGTGTCGATATGAGGTCTATAACTGTTCGAGAAACTACTGGTAACACTTACCAGTAAATCTCAGCAACCCTGGCCAGGGATTTCCTGTTATAGCCAATCGAACACAGCGCAACATCAACCCCCTATACCGGGAGAGACGAATCCCCTCCTATCGCTCATTGCCTCCATGTGACTCGGGACTGTACCCAAAAACCACCGTTTTGCACGCCCTCTTGGACGTGGTAAGATGGAAATCAAAGCACAGTGGGAACCACACAAGACTCTATGACGATCTCGGGTCAACAGACTACTCTGTACCAGTGTCACCAGAGAACTGCCATCTGACGTGAGGTATAATACCATCTGGGAGTTCTCGGCGAGTCCGTCCAGTTTACCCAGTCTCTACTGAGCACCCGTATATCATCTCTGATGTCAAACACCAATGGATATGGGATCATCCATCGCCCATCTGTATGGGTCGAGAAGGTATACGCTAGTCTACTCTGGTATATCGATGCCCCGTCTCGATACACCCACGACTAGGGACTTTGAAGGATGTACTTATGGACTACCATGTCCCCACTAGTATGATCCGCATCATAGTCCAGGTAGTCAAGTACAGATCCTAAGGGCTTTATCAACATGTAACAGAGAGACAATCAGTATACACGTTAAGGTAAAGTTCAACCAGATAGCATACTATCATGTCGAGCAAGAAAGTCCTCCCTATATATGTCCCAGCATCCACTACAATATACATCCTATGTACAGTAATGGCCTCTAGGGCATACATATAACTAACAAGTGGAACCAGAGGGATCGGAAGAACAGGACATTCCTACGCCGCTCCGCAGGAGTAGTAGGCAGACTCATCCGCCCGAGAGATACTACGGTATTCTCATAGACGGGGATAGAGAGGATTGCATCATAGATTATGATGAGCCTACTAGCTTCCAGCAGGCCGTTCAGAGCGTTGACTCGGTAAAATGGCTGGATGCAATGCGGACCGAAATGGAGTCCATGTACACCAACAAGGTATGGACGTTGGACATTGCTCCAGACGGGGTAAAACCCGTAGGATGCAAGTGGATCTTCAAAAGGAAGATTGGTGTAGATGGACAGGTTGAGACCTATAAAGCTAGACTGGTAGCAAAGGGTTTTCGTCAAAGACCTGTCTTGGACTATGAGGAAACCTTTTCTCCAGTGGCTATGCAGAAATCCATTCAGATCCTTCTTGCCATTGCTGCCTTCCACGATTATGAGATCTGGCAAATGGACGTAAAGACCGCTTTTCTAAATGGAAATTTAGAGGAGTGTGTCTATATGGACCAACCAGAGGGTTTCATTCAGAGTGGGAGCAACGGAAAGGTGTGCAAGTTGCTTAAGTCCATCTACGGACTAAAGCAGGCATCGCGGAGTTGGAACATCTGTTTTGATGAGACGGTCAAGGAATTTGGCTTTATCAAAAATCCAGATGAACCATGCATCTATAGTAGATTTGTAGCGAGAACTGTAGTATTCCTCGTTTTATACGTGGATGACATTCTCTTAATAGGAAATGACATTCCTATGCTACAATCTGTCAAGGGGTTCTTGTCGCACAGGTTCTCCATGAAAGACCTGGGTGATGCCTCATACATCCTGGGGATCCGGATCCATCGTGATAGATCCAAGAGGATATTAGGACTTTCTCAGTCCAGGTACATCGACACCGTACTGAAAAGATTCAGTATGGAAGATTCCAAGCGCGGTAACCTACCGGCTTGTCACGGGATCACCCTCTCTAAAGAGATGTCTCCCAAGACTGATTTGGAGAGGGATCGCATGTCTATTATACCCTACGCTTCTGCGGTAGGCTCTATAATGTCTGCGATGTTGTGTACCAGACCGGATGTAGCTTATGCACTGAGTGTGGTAAGCCGGTATCAGTCAAACCCTGAGGAGAAACACTGGATAGCAGTAAAGAACATTCTCAAGTATCTGAGAAGGACTAAAGAGATGTTCTTGGTGTATGGCGGAAAAGACCTCCAGTTCGAGACCTTTGCTGACTCCAGCTTCCAGAGTGACAAGGATGATTCCAAGTCTATGTCGGGTTTTGTCTTTACCCTCAATGGAGGGGCGGTGTGTTGGAAGAGTTCCAAACAAGAAACCGTTGCAGACTCGACGATGGAAGCGGAATACATCGCTGCATCTGATGCCGCAAAAGAAGCTGTCTGGATGAGGAAGTTCTTGAAAGAACTTCAGGTGGTTCCGTCCATTATTGATCCAATACCTCTGTATTACGACAACAACGGGGCTATAGCCTTAGCGAAGGAACCCAGGTCCCATCAGAGATCCAGGCACATCTTGAGGCGGTATCACCTGATCAGGGAGATCGTAGATCGCCAGGAGATCGAGGTTCGGAGAGTCGCTTCAGAAGATAACACTGCATATCCATTCACCAAGGCCCTGCCCCAGACTCAGTTCGAGCGGCTGATCGAGATGATATGTCTTCGATACGCCAGTACATGGCCTTAGTGCAAGTGGGAGATTGTTAGTGTATATGCCCTAGAGGCCATTACTGTATCATACTAGTTTGTATATTACTTAATGGATGCTTGGGATATTCACCTTGTATACACAATCTTGCTCAAAATAGTAGTATGCTACTTGGTTTGTTTCTACTTCAATGTGTACATGTGTTTATATTTGTATATCACCTATACACATTAGTGGAGCCCTTAGGATCTTTGCTTGATTACTAGCGATGTGATGGCAGTCACACCAGTGGGGCTGGGTAATCTATAAGCACATCCTTATGCAGGCCCCAAGTGACAGGACTATCGAGACAGGGCATCGATACTCCGGAGTAGACTAGCGCATGCGCTTCTCATCCCAGTGTGGGAGACGGTCTGTCCCACAGCCGTCAGTGCGTCGTACTTGAGATAGTATGCGGGTGCTCGTTAGTTTACGGGTACACTGGACAGGACTCGTCGGGAACTGACTAGTTGGTATTATGCCTATCGTCAGTTATCAGTTCCCAGGTGACATGAGTACAACTTACTCCGCTGACTTGACACTGTTACTTCGCCTCGAGTGTGTTCCCACTGCACTTTGATTACTACCCTACCACGGCTCAAAGGAGTCGTGCAAACAGGTAGTAGTTGGGTGCAGTCCCGAAGCACTTGGAGGCAGTGACAGTTAGACATGATTCGTCTCTCCCGGTATTGGGGGTTGACATCGCGCTGTGTCTAGGAGAGCCATTACACGAGTAGTCCCTGGCCAGGGCAAACGAGATATACTGGTGGGTTTCCAGTGTTATCTCAGGGTGTTTTGGGCTTCACTCCGACACGACTTGTACCGCTATTGGGGGACTGACGTTTACCGCCCCCTAGGCCCGCCATGCGATGTATCAGACGAACAGACCGAACTGTACGGAGAATGTCACATTCAGGCTCAGTAGGAGTTCAGATGGGTTTCACCTCGTCAGTCTTCTTGTCGGCATCTACCTGGGGACCGTTACGCACAGCTAGTGCCGCTTGCGGTCTGTGGTTAAACCCACTGCCAGCGTAGTGTCGAGTCTTTAGAGTCCCACACAGAAAGCTATTCGCCTTTAGGCAAAAGAGTAGAGGTCGCATGGTTTTGCGACAGGGTTCTGTCACATCTGTGAAATTGTGCACGTAGAGTGTCCGGACAGTTTGCACTAATGGGCTTTGGTTTAAGCTAGATCCTAGTGTACCTTTTGGGATTGGATTTATCCAGTATGCATTCGTGTTCCTCGGAACGCGGATGCGGGTGTGTATGCACAGTTGACGGAGAGACAGAGGCACAGGATTCTCATTAGGGTTGTTGACAGTTGACCGTTGACTATTGACTTTTTGCTCAACCCTAGTGAGAATATGATATGTGATTAACAATTATATTAATTAAGTATTATGGTTGTTGAGGGGTTGACTTTGTTGACTTGTTGACTTTGTTGACTTGTTGACTTTGTTGACCGGTTGACTAGGCTTGACTAGTTGACCATCATGATAACTATAGCTATCATTTCATGGCAAAGACTTTTGCTTGCTTGCTCTTTTGTGCAAAATGAGTGCATGAATTGATAAGGCTATGGTTGCTTAAACCATCACATAATACTTGATTGATATGAGGTGTTATGATTGTTTTGGATTATGAGAGCCAAATGAGAAAAGTCTTCTCTCATTCTATCATTCTCATTCTCTCTCTTGTTCTTGAGCTCTCATCTCCTTCCTCTTGCTCTCCCTCACTTGGTCTATGGTTCACTTGTCTCATGAGTTGAGAACCAAGAACCATAGATAAAATCCCATACAAACTCTTCTCTACTCACTCTAGTTCACAAGGTTTAGCAAACCGAGTGAACTAGTTTCTTCAAAGATCGAAGAAGGAGCCAAAGGTTGAAGCTTTCAGGTGGATCTATCTTCGGCGTAAGGAGACGACGGGAAGAAGCCGATCCGGACCACCATCGAGATTTGAAGACGAAGGAGTTCAAGACAAGAAAGGTATAAACCCCCTAACCGAGTAGTTAACGACTCCTAGTTAGGTTGTTAGTTAGATGTTTAACAAAGATCCGGGTTTTAAGTCCATGTTAACACCTCTAAGAAAAACGTTTTTCATCAAATTCCGCATGCCCGAAAGTACCGGGAGAGGTAGCATGGACTTACAATAATTATATGTTTATTGTGAGTTTATGATTATCTAGATAGATTTTGGGGATTCATGGATAACTTTAGTGTTATTGGATGATAGCGTCATTAGTTAGTTTAGTCGCAGACCCTAGAATATGGTTTACACCCACACGCACACACACATGTTTTTATTGTTTTACTTGTGCGGTTATAGGGATAAGTATATACACACACACACACACATAGGTATGGAACTTTGTATATTTATACGTATACCTATACATGGATAATGAGAATAGTGGATGATATTTGGAGATGAGTCGATGAGATTGGGCATGATGCCATGAGATTGGTGATATGTTTTGATTCGTATTATGAGATACGGCATGAGATTTTAGCGGGCCTTTAGGCGTGTGTTTTCATACACGCATATATATGCAGATGGTATCATTTTGTACTAGACCTGGATCAGTACCCCAAGTTCTTGAGATATGATGATAAGGATACCAGATAATTGATGAGATAAATATGATGTTCGACCCGTACCCAGATTGGGATGTTGTACGATGGATTTACCGTACGAGCTTTATATTGAAGTTCGATCCGCACTCTTGACTCGAGGATGTCATGTTATATATTGTATCGTATGTGATACTACTGAGGCGGGATTACCGACTATTATATTTATATGTATCGACTCAGATCTAGGTGGTTTCTGTACCTTTTGATTAGCCTGTTAGTTTAGTCCTGTAGTTTACTTATAGATGTTAGACTAGATTCAAGTCATACCTATTTCAAAACTAGCGAATCGTGAGTATTTTAAAGACAGGCCAAGGGATTCAACGGATATTTTCAAAGGACGTATCTTTTCTTAAAAAAACACCGTAGCTCCTATTTTTCTAAACACTACGATTCGTGTTATTTCAAATGGCAAAACTGTATGACTCATATAGATTAAATGTAGGTTCTTCACTGTTGCGTTAATTATACATTTACCATTTATTCTGCTGCTCGCATTGCATTGCATGCTTATATGTATTTTCTTTAGAAATGATGAAACCTGTTGTTAGGACACTAGCACCATTACCGATGACGCGTATGCTCCACGTACACTCGCTTGCCGGCTCACACACATCTTCATCGGTAATTACTATGTCACGTACACTTAGAGAATACTATTTCATTGACATAGTTTGCTAGTTGATAGTTCCTATATGTTATTGACTCATATTCCATTGTGCATATGACATATAGAATACTTGTATACCTACATTGTCACGACCCGCAAGGTACGGAACGCGACCGGCACTTAAGTTACGAAACGTCTCAAGACGTCCGTAAAATAAGTAAGCCGAAGCCCATAATACAAAACCCAATTAAGAATTAGAGTGAAAGAAGCCAATTTATTTAAAGCATTTTACTCCATTAAACCACATCAAGTTTCCTTTTAAAAACAACTTTCCCTTTTTCCAAAAAATTCCGGCAGAACCTCTTTTTTAAAAACAAGCCCCCAAACGGGTGCAAACAGGAAAAATGCATCCCCAAGCGGGAGCTAACTCTTCGCCTCAAGGCGGTCACAAATCCCACGCAATATAAATACAGTGTGCATAAATAAGAATGAAAGCACAGATAAAATAACATGGCGACTTAAGTGAGCTCGACCCCATATAACATAAATCCATAAGTCTCACAACCTCGTCTCTAGGTCAATATACAGTAATCCAAATAAACTGGTACAGCTGAAATAGTAGTAGTAGATGGAGTACTCTAGATACAATGATCATAATAAGGTGGTACAATGATAACAACCCACCTATGAGCAAAAGCCTCGAATCCAGGCAAAGAGAGCAAAAGAGGCAAAAGTGTCCGCCGCTACAGTGCTGACGGAATGGACCTACAGAAAAGCTATGGCACCACGAGGGTGAGTTTCCAACTCGCGAGTAATAAATAGTATCTACAAAGGCTATCGCATGTATGCACACAAGTATACTAGCATCTCTAAACAGGTATAGCTACAGGCACTAGCAGATATGTATGCATCATCAGTGTGCTAACAAGTATGAATGTCACATGGAGGTACTAACATGTATGTATACTATATGAGTCAACTCAAGGTCTCAACATGCAGTACAAGAACTATCCTTTCTTTGTTTTTGAAACTCTTTTTAGTACCAGCATAATATCCATGAAATCAACAAAATCCGTGTCTAGCAACGACACCTCAAAACTGTCTCAAACTCATGGATCCATGTCAAATATCTCTGATCTCAGCCATCCGGCTGATCCAACCCAAATATCCATATCTCAAACTAGCGGCCGCGGTCGGTATCCTCTGGATATCCGCCGTGCCAAATGAAGTCACCGGTAGGTAGTCCGTCCCCTGCCAGGCTCAACGCAATGTCCTGCGATCTTCTTGCCCCGGGATACCTTACCGGGCCCACCATGTACCCGAGACGGTTCGTCCAGCTCCTCGAAACGGGTCTCGAGAACACAGTAAACTCATGGTGGACGACACTTTCCATCATTAGAAAACCGCAACTTTTATTTTTAAAAGATCATAAGTTTCAAAATCATGCGGCTTTTCCTCAATTCCAGAAATATCATAAATCTCGTGAAATCATCATGGGTGCATATGTCAATGATAATGAATGCAAATGGTATCAATGTTCAAGTTGCAATGTATGATTTATACTAGGCATGAGCAAGTGATGTAACGATATATATGCACGAGAATGGCAATTCTTATGATTTCATCTTTATTATTTATAGCAATAGTGCAGGTTTAAACAGTTAACATGTTCAGATTCATAGTTATCTAGTTTCGTGACATGGCAATTACAAGGGTGTGGGTGTACACATGAATAGTGCTAGTGCTGCATATAAAAACATGGTAATGGTGTATGTGTCCTACATAACGAGTTATGGGTACAACATATAGATCTTAACTGCAGCAATTATTATGCAAGTACTATCATTTCTAATGTCACAAGCAAGTGTTAAAGTTCAATTTTCAAGTTTACTAATCTATCGGGTGACTTGCGCCATCCAAACGATCGTCCCCCGTAGATGTTAAATCTACTCACCCGTGATCCCGCGCTAGGTGAGTCCGACCACCTGCTTTCCTTTCTCTGCCGCGCTTGAAGTCCCTGCCGGCGAACCTAGAATTTACAACAGTCACAATATATCAGGAAAATCCTGCAAAATACGATATATCGATAAAACGATACGCGAGCGTGAAACTAAAACGCGCGTGCACACGACACGTCGCGACACGCACAAACCCACCAGAACCAAATTGACACGCTCAGCGCGCCACAGAATCACGCGCAATACGCGCGTGTCGCACAGGACTTAAAACATCGGAAACACGATACAAGCTCCAGATTTTGCCTCTGGACCCAACTTGAAAAGTTACAGATACCAAAAACCCTAGCTACCCAGAGTAAATCCACACACCAAAACCCAACACCCCCACCCCCATTCTGGCCGCAATTTGCGGCCAGATATAATAAATCTGCGGCCAGAATAGGGAGAGGGGTCCCCGTGTTTTGTGTGGGTGTCTCTGCTAAGGTCACTGAGCTACAGTCTTCACAACTTTTACCTGAGTGGATCGAGTCAAAAGCAGGTTTCAGAAAGGCTAAAAAGTCGCTAAAACTGCCAATACACGCCAAGTCGGATAAATCGGGTATCTTTGTTAAATCTGGGGCAATTCTCTGGTTAACTGGTCTTAACAGCACCTACTTGGGTTACTCTAACCATCGCAACTATTACATTCTCAAAATTCCCCTAATTTACCCCAAAACTACTACTAAATATAAAATAAACACTAAAATAAGCTAGATATCCATAACTTTAGTAATTAGGAGTTGGATTAAGGGGTTATACCTCTAGAGACCCTAGATGAAAGAGAACAGAGGAAGTAGAAGAGTGTGTGTTGCTGCTACGGCTCTCGGTGCTGCAAAACTTGACTGGACTAGAGCTGTGACGGGCAGCAGATGCTGATCTAAATCTGGCTGAAGCTGAAGCTGCTGCTTTGAGTCTGTTGTTTGTGTAGGAAAGTATGTGCTGCAGTAGCAAGGGTTGGGGTATTGTTAATGGAAGGGTTGTGTGTTGTGGGGGAGGTGTTATATAAAGAGTTGGGGCTGATGTAGCAGCTGCTGCTGCTGAAGTTCAGATGCAACAGGGCTGATGCTGATGGTAACAGCTAAGCTGATGCTATGGGGTGTAGCTATTGCTGATGTTGGTTTTGATGGCTGATGATGTGCTGATTTTTGTGGCTGTAGTAGCTGCTGATGCTAAGGGTTAGGTAGCTAATACAATGATGTTGTTGGGAGCTGATGTGCTGCAGCTGATGCTGATGCATGGCTGAAGTTTGTGCTGGTGCTGTTTTGGTGGCTGAAGCTGATGTTTTGTTTTCATTTTAGTGGCTGAAGTGATCAGGGATTGGGCTGATGTATGTATGTGAGAAGGATGAGAGAGGTAAGATGAAAGGGAGTGTGAGAGAGACATGCAAAAAGTATTGAAATGAAATAGGGTGTGACATAACCATAGCCACCATTCTCTCTTCCCTCATTAAATGCTTGCGTGACACCCATCACAATCTCTCCTTCTCATCACAAGTCAACCATAACCCTAATCACCCTTAACCAAACCTAAAACTCACAATTAACTCAATTATCTTAACCAAGGGCCTAACCCACCATGGTTGGCTAAACATGGTTAACCCACCATGCACACCCAAACTTGGTAACCCTAGGCTTAACACCAGTTATCATGCACAAGTGTGTGTGGTCGAGAAAAAATTCTTCAAAAATAACCATAAAACCAGATAAATTACTAGAATCCTGTTTTGGTAAACTTTTTACCAAAACCCTACATTTAACACACAATTACCACTAACCCTAACCTCAGGTGTTACAGTCTTCCCCCCTTAAGAAAATTCGTCCCCGAATTTAAAATATGCAACTACGCGTATCTTCAAAAAGATGAGGGAATTTCTTCCGCATCTCTCCCTTGGCCTCCCAAGTGATCTTCTCACCATTCGGGCTACGCCAAAGAACCTTCACTGACGGCAGGACCTTTGATCGGAGTTTCTTCACCTGCCGATCCAATATCTCATCTGGCTGCACGGTGAACGAAAGGTCAGGCTCAAGCTGAACGGTCTGATGCTGAATCATGTGGGAAGGGTCATGAAGATATCTGCGTAGCATCGACACATGGAAGACGGGATGAACATCTAAAAAGCTGGGTGGAAGAGCCAAACGATATGCAACAGCGCCGATGCGCTCGAGGATCTCAAAGGCACCTACGAACCTAGGGCAAAGCTTTCCCTTTCGTCCAAATCGCATCACGCCCTTCATCGGAGAGACCCCCAGAAAAACTTGATCGCCAACTGTGAACTCTAATCTGGGACGGCGTCTGTCTGCATACGATTTCTGCCTGCACTGCGCTGCTCTCATCCGGTCTCGAATCAACTGCACCTTCTCGGCCGTCTCCTGCACAACCTGCGGCCCGAAAATACTGCTCTCGCTCAGCTCAGTCCAACAGACGGGCGATCTGCATCTCCTCCCATGCAAGGCCTCGAAAGGAGCCATCTGGATAGTATCCTAGAAGCTGTTGTTGTAAGAGAACTCCACTAACGGTAAATGATGATCCCAGCTGCCGCCAAAGTCCAAAACGCACGCTCTGAGCATATCCTCGAGAGTCTGAATAGTTCGCTCTGACTGCCCGTCGGTCTGCGGATGAAATGCTTTGCTGAAGCTCAAACGAGTGCCTAAAGCCTCCTGAAGTCTCTGCCATAGTCGGCTGGTAAACTGGGTGCCTCGGTCTGATACGATGCAAGTCGGTACGCCATGCAACCGGACGATCTCGTCGATATAGATCTGGGCATACTGAGCAAAACTGAAAGTGGTCTTCACTGGTAGGAAGTGAGCCGCTTTCGTCAATCGGTCCACGATCACCCAAATAGAGTCGCACCTTCGACTGGTCCTGGGCAGACCCACAACGAAGTCCATCGAAATTTGCTCCCATTTCCACTCCGGAATGGGCAAAGGCTGCAACTCTCCTGCTCGCCTCTGGTGCTCGGTCTTGACTTGCTGACAAGTTAGGCATCTGGATACGAAATCGGTGACCTCCCTCTTCATTCCGTCCCACCAATAGACATCTCTCAAGTCGCGGTACATCTTGGTGGAACCTGGTGTAAGTCCACGTTACCTCTCCCGGTACTTACAGGCTTGCAGAAATGATGAAAAACAATTTTTCAAGAGGTGGCAACATGGACTCAAAATACGGATCTTTGTTAAACAACTACCTACCAACCTAACTAAAGTTTTACCTACTCGGTTAAGGGGCTATACCTTTCTTGAACTCCTTCGTCTTCAACTCTTTCCGGTGTACGGATCAGCCTCACCTCGTCGTCTCCTTGCGCCGAAGATGGATCCACCTGAAAGCTTCTACCTTTGGCTTCTTCTTCGAACTTGAAGAAACTAGAACACTTGGCTTGCTAAACCTTATGAACTAGGATGAGTAGAGAAGTGATTTGGATTTTCTTTTATCTCTAAGGCAATGTTTCTCAACTCATGAGAGGGTGTTGCCTTGAACTAGAGAGAGAGCAAGAGGAAGAGCAAGAGGGAGAGCTCATGCAAGAGAGAGAAATGAAATGAGAGAATGAGCAAGACTTTTCTCAACCTCTCTCCCATAATCCAAAAAGAATAATAATAATAATAATAATAATAATAATAATAATAATAATAATAATAATTGAGAATTATATGATGGTTCATATCATATCAAGTGGCATTATCATTTTATGCACTCATATTGCAAAGCATAACAAGCAAGCAAAAGTCTTTGCCATGAAATGATAGCCATTGCAATGATGATGGTCAACTAGTCCAACCTAGTCAACCGGTCAACAAAGTCAACAAGTCAACAAAGTCAACCCCTCATCTCAACCATGACACAATAATACTTAATTAATATTATCATTAATCATATTTCTTATTCTCATTAGGGTTTAGCAAAAGTCAATGGTCAACAGTGAACAGTCAACAGTCAATAACCCCCAATGAGAATCCTCTGCCTCTGTCTCTCTGTCAACTGTGCATACACACCCGCATCCGCGTTCCGAGGAACACAAATACTAACGAGATAAAACTAATCCCAAAGCGTACACTAGGATCTGGCTTAAACCAAAGCCCGCTAGTGTTAACTGTCCGGACACTAAACGTGCATAAGTGCACGGATGTGACCGAACCCTGTCGCAAAACCATGCGACCTGTCGCAAAACCATGCGACCTCTACTCTTTTTCCTAAAGGCGAATAGCTTTCTTTGTGGGACTCTAAAGACTCGACACTACGTTGGCAGTGGGTTTAACCACAGACCGCAAGTGGCACTAGCTATGCGTAACGGTCCCCAGGTAGATGCCGACAAGAAAACGGACGAGGTGAAACCCATCTGAACTCCTACTGAGCCTGAATGTGACAATCTCTGATACAGTCCGGTTTGTTCGTCTGATACATCGCATGGCGGTCCTAGAGGGCGGTAAACGTCAGTCCCCTAATAGCGGTACAAGTCGTGTCGGAGTGAAGCCTAGAACACCCTGAGATAGCACTGGAAACCTACCAGTATATCTCGCTTGCCCTGGCCAGGGACTACTCGTGTAATGGCTCTCCTAGACACAGCGCGATGTCAACCCTCAATACCGGGAGAGACGAATCATGTCTAATCGTCACTGCCTCCAAGTGCTTCGGGACTGCACCCAACTACTACCTGTTTGCACGAGTTCTTTGAGCCGTGGTAGGGTAGTAATCAAAGTACAGTGGGAACACACTCAAGGAGAAGTGACAGTGTCAAGTCAGCGGACTAAGTTGTACTCATGTCACCTGGGAACTGATAACTGACGATAGGTATAGTACCAACCAACAGTTCCCAACGAGTCCTGTCCAGTGTACTCGTAACCCAACGAGCACCCGCATACTATCTCTAGTACGACGTACTGATGGCTGTGGGACAGACCATCTCCCCTGCTGGGATGAGAAGCGCATACGCTAGTCTACTCCGGAGTATCGATGCCCTGTCTCGATAGTCCTACGACTAGGGACCTGTATAAGGATGTGCTTATAGATTACCCTGCCCCCATAAGTGTGACTGCCATCACAACGCTGGTAATCAAGCAATGATCCTAAGGGCTCTACTAATATGTATAAGCGATATGCTAATAGAAACACATGCACATATTGAAGTAGAAAAAAACCAAGTAGCATACTACCATTTTGAGCAAGATTGTCTATACAACTGTGAATATCCCAAGCATCCATTAAGTAATATACAAGCTAGTATGATACAGTAATGGCCTCCAGGGCATATACACTAACAATCTCCCACTTGCACTAAGGCCATGAACTGGCGTATCGAAGACCTATCATCTCGATCAGCCGCTCGAACTGAGTCTGGGGTAAGGCCTTCGTGAGTGGATCAACAGTGTTATCTTCTGTATTTACTCTCTTCACCTCGATCTCCCGGAGATCTACGATCTCCCTGATCAGGTGGTCCCGCCTCGAAATGTTCCTGGACTTCTGATCGGACCTGGGTTCCTTCGCTAGAGCTATAGCGCTGTTGTTGTCATAATACAGCGGTATTGGATCAACACTGGTAAGAACCACCTGAAGCTCCATGAGGAACTTCTTCATCCAGACAGCTTCCTTTGCGGTATCGCAAGCAGCTATGTACTCCGCTTACATAGTTGAGTCAGCAACGGTTTCCTGCTTGGAACTCTTCCAGCAAACCGCCCCTCCATTGAGGGTAAAGGCATAACCCGACATGGACTTGGAGTCATCCCTGTCACTCTGGAAGCTGGAGTCAGCAAAGGCCTCGATCTGGAGGTCTTTTCCGCCATACACCAAGAACATCTCCTTACTCCTTCTTAGGTACTTGAGAATATTCTTTACTGCTATCCAGTGTTTCTCCCCTGGGTTCGACTGATACCGGCTTACAACGCTCAATGCGTATGCTACATCTGGTCTGGTATACAACATCGCATACATAATAGAACCTACCGCAGATGCGTAGGGTATTGATGACATGCGAGCCCTTTCCAAATCAGTCTTGGGAGACATCTTTTTAGAGAGGGTGATTTCGTGACAAGCCGGTAGATTACCGTGCTTGGAATCTTCCATACTGAATCGTTTCAGTATGGTGTCGATGTACCTTGACTGTGAAAGTCCCAACATCCTTTTAGATCTATCACGATAGATCTGGATCCCCAGAATGTAGTTGGTATCGCCCAGGTCCTTCATGGAGAACCTCTGTGACAAGAATCCTTTGACTGACTGTAACATAGGAATATCATTTCCTATTAGGAGAATGTCATCAACGTACAAGACGAGGAATACCACATTACTCCCTACAATCTTACTGTAAATGCATGGTTCATCTGGGTTTTTGATAAAGTCGAATTCTTTGATAGTATCATCAAAGCAGATGTTCCAACTCCACGATGCCTGCTTGAGTCCATAGATGGACTTGAGCAACTTTCACACTCTACCGCTGCTCCCACTCTGAATGAATCCCTCTGGCTGATCCATATAGACGCACTCTTCCAAATTTCCATTTGGGAAAGCCGTCTTTACGTCCATCTGCCAGATTTCATAATCGTGGAAGGCAGCAATGGCAAGAAGGATCCGAATGGATTTGAGCATAGATACCGGAGAAAAGGTCTCGTCATAGTCCAAACCAGGTCTTTGACAAAAACCCATTGCAACAAGCCTAGCTTTATAGGTTTCAACCTGCCTATCTACACCAATCTTCTTTCTGAAGATCCATTTGCAACCTACGGGTTTTACCCCTTTTGGAGCAAAGTCCAAAGTCCAAACTTTGTTGGTGTACATGGACTCCATCTCGGTCCGCATTGCATCCAGCCATTTTACCGAGTCACTGCTCTAAATGACTTGCTGGAAGCTAGTAGGCTCATCATAATCAACTGTGCAATCCTCTCTATCCCCGTCTATGAGAAAACCGAAGTATCTCTCGGGCGGATGAGACTGCCTACTACTTCTGCGGAGCGGCGCAGGAATGTCCGGTTCCCCTGAACCATCTGGTTCTACTAAGGTTTCATTAATAGCTTGTGGTTCTGGAATTTCTTCCAGTTCTATTGCACTCCCACTTATCTGATTTCCTAAAAACTCAGTTTCCAAGAAGCGGGCATGACGAGAAACAAAGACATTTTGTTCCTCTGCGTAATAGAAAAGATACCCCTTGGAGTTCTTTGGGTATCCCACAAACTTGCACTGTACTGAGCGTGCCTCGAGCTTGTCCGCATGCTGCTTTTTGACAAAAGCTGGACATCCCCATGTCTTAAAGGGTTTAAGACAGGGTTTCTTCCCACTCCACATCCGGTATGGTGTGGTAGGCACTGTCTTAGTAGGAACTTGGTTCAAGATATATGCAACTGTTTCTAGTGCATAACTCCAGAAAGATCGTGGTAACTCAGCCTTACTCATCATGGAACGAACCATATCCAATAGAGTTCGATTCCGCCTTTCAGATACACCGTTGTGTTATGGTGTGTATGGAGGAGTACGCTGAGAGAGAATTCCATTCTCTTTTAAGTAGTCCAGAAACTCGGCACTCAAGTATTCACCACCTCGATCAGATCTCAGTGTCTTTATACTTTTGCCTGTTTGTTTTTCAACTTCATTTGTGTATTCCCGAAATTTCTCAAAGGCCTCGGATTTGTGCTTCATTAAGAAGACATGTCCATACCTAGAGAAATCATTTGTGAAAGTAATGAAGTATTTCGCGCATGTATAGACATTGGACCACACACATCACTGTGTATGAGTCCCAAGAGCTCGCTCGCTCTTACTCCGTATCCAGTGAACGGAGTCTTTGTCATCTTTCCTATGAGACAAGATTCACAAGTGGCATAAGACTAATACTCGAACGGATTCAAGTATCCATCTTTATGTAACTTAGTTAATCATGTCTCATTAATGTGACCCAGTCTACAATGCCATAAGAAAGCCTGATTTGTTTCCGGAGACTTTCTTTTAAGTGTGTTCTGGACACTGAATATCTGAGCTTGATTTAATACGTATATCCCGTTATTTAATGTACCTGACCCAATCATAACTTGATTTAGGTGGATGTTTACTACATCGCTTACAAAAGTAAATTCATATCCTTTCTTAGAAAGTAAGGATACAGATATGATATTACAAGTCGCACCTGGTACATACAAACAGTTACGCAAAATCAATATCTGCCCAGTTGTCAGAACAAGATGATATTCCCCTACGGATTCAGCATCCATGCTCATTCTGTTAGCAACCCTGAGAGTCATATCACCTTTCCTGATAACCCTACGGTTTCTTAGAGCCTGTAATGAGTTACAGATGTGAGATCCTGATCCGGTATCCAATACCCAGGAAGTAGGGTTAACTGACATACAGTTCTCTATCACAAACACACACGAAGCCGAAGCCACAACATGCTTCGAATTCTTGCTACTGGCTTTGCTAGCCTTGCAATCCTTCTGCCAATGTTCATTCCCGTTACAATAGGAACGTCCCTCTTTTACTACATCCAGTCCTGAAACTTTTGCCCTTGCTTTTCTTTCTTCTTCCCTGGTTTCCTTCAGGGTATAAGCAGAGGGTAGGGACTGTAGAATTAAGTCAGTACTTGACCCATTCTCCAACGTGGTCTCCAGGTATATGAGCTCAAAATAGCTGGTCTCTGTAAGGACGTTTCCCCTTACAGATGACCCGACATCCAACCTCGCTTGAAGCAATTCGTTCGAGGTCTCATATCTTGCGATACGAGATTGCTCTCCATATAAATCTTTGTTATGGAGGAAGATAGAAACTGAGTCCATCTTCTCATGCTGCCTCTGGTTTGCACCGTCAACTGAGGCTAACACGAGGCACTTGGCTTTTGCACAGTCTTTTTCCAATGTCCTGCGGATATAAATATCCGTGACAGGGGAAACTGGACCTGAGACGGCAGGGGTTTGATTAGTTAAGAGGTGTCCCAGCTTGTCATGGGCAATGGACATCTGGACAGACCTTTGCCAGTCAAAACAGTTAGTTCAGTCATTTTATTATCTAGATGTAACCTATGTCTGGTCACTGGGTCGCTGCATTTAAGAGAGAGAGAAGAAAACACTCAGCATGATGCTCTTGCAAGTTTAGATTGGTTTTTAATTTATATAAACAGGATGGATCCCATTGTCTCTCGAATCCCTTCTCAAACTATAAAGGAAGAATTAGTCAGGATCAATCTCACCGTACAATTCTTGCTTAACCGTTCGGCCAGGCTGATGTCGGTACTTCGAGGGAGGTTTTCCAACGCTTTCGTGAAGTTCCTTAATTAAATAACCTCTTTTTCCTGTGGGCGTAGCCCCGCTAACACCTTTCTAGGCACCTACTTGGTTTATAGCATTGATCGTTAAGTGAGAAAGTTCCGGAGGAGTAGCATATACTCACAGTAGGATCGGGATCCAAATATCATCGCGTGATAAAACTGAAGGAATCCTACCAGAATCATCACACTCCAAATGGTATGCAGCGCTAGCAAGTTTCAGTTCTTTTGAAACTCCCGATGTGGATTTTTGCCCCATGCTCTTATGACCTTGACTAAGGCCAATAAATCATAAGTCACATGTTAAGTTCTACCCGTCGTTGTCCAGGTTGATTTGAACCCACCCGTATATACCCTTGACTATGGCCAACAAAGTAATACGAATGTCCCAAACCAACGCATCTATCTATGCAACATATTAATATCCACCAGTTACCAAACACTGTGCCTTGACTAAGGCCAAAACACACAGCTCGAATAATGTTGAATATTCATATAAACGACGGAGGGCAACGAATGGTTTTGGCGAAACCTTCAACGTAGTGAACTTGATATAATCGAAGGAACCTTGATAGCTTTTAAAAGGAGTGGCTTAAGCTCCGCGCTTTAAAAGTTATTTTTGAAAAGAAAACGAGTGGTTTTGAAAGTGTTCCAACGAATTTTACTTGGTTTATTTTTCTTGCATTAATTCCAATGCGTCCCATCATTTAATCCTACCATTGCAGAAAATAACGAAAATATGACGTACGCTTATGCCATACGCATTCGCCACGGGGCACCGTCATTACCCGTTAGGTTACTTAACTAACGACAGAGCGGGGGCTGGACTAGCGCGGATGCAAAACATAAGCAACGCCTAAATAATATCATATATAGATATATTCATTCGTCACATGCAATGATAGACATTCCAGATCACAGATGAACACATTGGATATACTAGGAATCCACAATTCGTACGAGCCTGTAACGAAAGGCAGATTACACGGTCGCAATGAATAGCCAATACCCCACCCTAGACCCCTACGGGTGCGGCAAACTACCAGCCAAATATTCGAAGCGGAGCAACCTCCCTCAACGACGTGAGTAGGCCACTCGGCACTTCGAGATACCCGGTAGTTTGTGCACCCCACCTTGGGTCTATCCTAGGAGCAAAAACAGTAAAAAGAAATTATACAATGACGGCTACAACCCCGACCCGGTTGTGCGGCCAAAAATAATATTACATCAATTTACAAATTACATGAATTGAAAGATAAAAGAAAACTCTCATCTCACAACCACCCGGCTATTCATCCGCGACAATCCAATGAATTCATATACACATACCATCACATTACAGATCACAGAGATGTATAACCCCCACTAATCGACGTATAGCGATTAGCGGACGTTCAATACATATATCACATCACAGATGTATACCCTTCAGCTTAAGTCTTTAGAAGTTCGATAAAAATACGGATTTTCAAGCCCCAAAAAAAAAAAATTCTTTCTGGAAAACCTGGGCAGAAAACACATATTGTAAAAATCCCAAAACACCCCCAGTAACACACTGCAAGAAAATTGAGCCACGACCGACTCAACTCGGCCGCGGATCCGCGGCGGGAGCGTGCTCCCACCGCAGTTCCGCGGCGCTTTGAACGGTTTTGTGGACCAAATTTCTTGAGTGTGTTTTAAAAAGCCTGAGTCGATTTTTTGAGTATGATTTATCATTTTTTGAACAGAATACAGAATCGACAGAAACTTGATTTTCTGGGAGTTTTTCGTGACTTTTTCTTCGATCGAACTTCTACTTACTTTGCTAACATGTTAGATAGTGTTTAGCCTGGCTTTGATACCACTGTAAGTCCACGTTACCTCTCCCGGTACTTAAGGGCTTGCGAAAATGATGAAAAACAATTTTTCAAGAGGTGGTAACATGGACTCAAAATACGGATCTTTGTTAAACAACTACCTAACAACCTAACTAGAGTTTTACCTACTCGGTTAGGGGGCTATAACTTTCTTGAACTCCTTCGTCTTCAACTCTTTCTGGTGTACGGATCGGCCTCACCTCGTCGTCTCCTTGCGCCGAAGATGGATCCACCTGAAAGCTTCTACCTTTCGCTTCTTCTTCGAACTTGAAGAAACTAGAACACTTGGTTTGCTAAACCTTGTGAACTAGGATGAGTAGAGAAGTGATTTGGGTTTTCTTTTATCTCTAAGGCAATGTTTCTCAACTCATGAGAGGGTGTTTCCTTGAACTATAGAGAGAGCAAGAGGAAGAGCAAGAGGGAGAGCTCAAGCAAGAGAGAGAAATGAAATGAGAGAATGAGCAAGACTTTTCTCAACCTCTCTCCCATAATCCAAAAAGAATAATAATAATAATAATAATAATAATAATTGAGTATTATGTGATGGTTCATATCATATCAAGTGGCATTATCATTTCATGCACTCATATTGCAAAGCATAACAAGCAAGCAAAAGTCTTTGCTATGAAATGATAGCCATTGTAATGATGATGGTCAACTAGTCCAACCTAGTCAACCGGTCAACAAAGTCAACAAGTCAACAAAGTCAACCCCTCATCTCAACCATGACACAATAATACTTAATTAATATTATCATTAATCATATTTCTTATTCTCATTAGGGTTTAGCAAAAGTCAATGGTCAACAGTGAACAGTCAACAGTCAATAACCCCCAATGAGAATCCTCTGCCTCTGTCTCTCTGTCAACTGTGCATACACACCCGCATCCGCGTTCCGAGGAACACGAATACTAACGAGATAAAACTAATCCCAAAGCGTACACTAGGATCTGGCTTAAACCAATGCCCGCTAGTGTTAACTGTCCGGACACTAAACGCGCACAAGTGCACGGATGTGACCGAACCCTGTCGCAAAACCATGCGACCTGTCGCAAAACCATGCGAACTCTACTCTTTTGCCTAAAGGCGAATAGCTTTCTGTGTGGGACTCTAAAGACTCGACACTACGCTGGCAGTGGGTTTAACTATAGACTGTAAGCGGCACTAGCTGTGCGTAACGGTCCCTAGGTAGATGCCGACAAGAAGACGGACGAGGTGAAACCCATCTGAACTCCTACTGAGCCTGAATGTGACAATCTCTGATACAGTCTGGTCTATTCGTCTGATACATCGCATGGCGGGCATAGGGTGCGGTAAACATCAGTCCCCTAATAGCGGTATAAGTCGTGTCGGAGTGAAGCCCAGAACACCCTGAGATAGCACTGGAAACCTACCAGTATATCTCGCTTGCCCTAGCCAGGGACTAATCGTATAATGGCTCTCCTAGACACAGCGCGATGTCAACCCCCAATACCGGGAGAGACGAATCCTGTCTAACCGTCACTGCCTCCAAGTACTTCGGGACTGCACCCAACTACTACCTGTTTGCACGACTCCTTTGAGCCATGGTAGGGTAGTAATCAAAGTACAGTGGGAACACACTCGAGGCGAAGTGACAGTGTCAAGTCAGCGGACTAAGCTGTACTCATGTCACCTGGGAACTGATAACTGACGATAGGTATAGTACCAACCAACAGTTCCCGACGAGTCCTGTCCGGTGTACTCGTAACCCAACGAGCACCCGCATACTATCTCCAGTACGACGTACCGATGGCTGTGGGACAGACCATCTCCCCTGCTGGGATGAGAAGCGCATACACTAGTCTACTCCGGAGTATCGATGCCCTCTCTCGATAGTCCTACGACTAGGGACCTGTATAAGGATGTGCTAATAGATTACCCAGCCCCCACGAGTGTGACTGTCTTCACAACGCTGGTAATCAAGCAATGATCCTAAGGGCTCTACTAATATGTATAAGCGATATGCTAAAAGAAACACATGCACATATTGAAGTAGAAACAAACCAAGTAGCATACTACCATTTTGAGCAAGATTGTCTATACAACTGTGAATATCTCGAGCTTCCATTAAGTAATATACAAGCTAGTATGATACAGTAATGGCCTCTAGGGCATATACACTAACACCTGGATGAATGCTGTACGTAGATCTATGCGCCTCCTCCAGAATCTCACGTCACAGCCCCTCCGAATCTGGTACGCACAATCGAGTTCCAAATTGTAATACTCTCTGATCGTCGATCATGAACTCGGAATCTCCGCCCTGCCTGATCTTCTCCATGATCTCTGAAAGTCTGTCATCACTGGGCTGTGCCTCTCTAATGCGGTCAAGTAACTGCGGACGTGCACGAACGTGCGCAAGCTGCCCCCTGTCGGAGTGAACTCAAACTCCACCCGGCTGTCGCATAAAATCTGCCAGTCTGCTGACGACTGCCTCTGCACTGCGCGCAAGCAAGATAGACTACTCCCGGGCCTCCTGCTCAAAGCATCCGCCACTAAGTTCGCCTTGCCCGGGTGGTACAAGATCTCACAGTCATAATCCTTCACCAGGTCCATCCAACGACGCTGTCTCAGGTTCAGGTCTCGCTGCTGAAATATATACTTTAGGCTCTTGTGGTCAGTGAATATTTAGCACTACTCACCGTATAGGTAATGTCGCCAAATCTTAAGTGCAAAGACCAAAGCACCCATCTTCAAATCATGAGTGGGGTAGTTCTGTTCATGTTTCTTCAATTGTCGCGAAGCATATGCGATCACCCTGTCATGCTGCTTCAACATGCATCCTAACCCCACCCGTGAAGCGTCGCAATAAACCACGAATCCGCCTGATCCTGAGAGCAATGATAATACCGGCGCCGTAGTCAGGCAGGTCCGCAGCTGCAGAAAACTGTGCTCGCACTCCTCCGTCCAAACGAAAGGAACTCTCTTCCGGGTCAAACCGGTCAAGGGTGCAGCAATACGGGAGAAGTCCTGAACGAAACGCCTGTAGTAGCCCGCCAGGCCTAGAAAACTACGGATCTCCGTAACCGATGTCGGTCTGGGCCACTGCTGAATGGCATCAATCTTCTTCGGGTCCACACATATGCCATCTCTCGTAATCACATGACCCAAGAAACCAACGCTGTCCAAACAGAATGCACATTTGGAAAATTTTGCGAAGAGCTGGTGCTCCCTCAGAGTCTGCATCGTAATCCGCAAGTGCTGCTCGTGCTCCTCTCGGCTCCGGGAATACACCAAAATATCGTCGATGAACACTATGATGAACAAGTCTAGATACGGCCTGAATGCACGGTTCATCAAGTCCATGAATGCAGCTGGGGCATTGGTGAGTCCGAACGACATCACCAGAAACTCATAGTGGCCATAGTGTGTACGAAAAGCTGTCTTCGGTATATCCTCCCCTCGGACTCGTAGCTGATGGTATCTTGATCGTAAATCGATCCTCGAAAAATAACCCGCACCCTGAAGCTGATCGAACAAATCATCAATGCGCGGCAACGGATATCTGTTTCGCACGGTAACCTTGTTCAGCTGGCGGTAGTCGATACACAAGCGCAAACTTTCGTCCTTCTTCTTGACGAACAGGACCGAAGCACCCCATGGAGAAACGCTGGGTCGAATAAGTCCCGTATCCAAGAGATCTTGCAGCTGAACCTTCAACTCTCTAAGCTCCGCCGAGGCCATCCGATAAGGCGGTATAGAAATAGGCCCCAAGCCGGGAATCAAATCAATACAGAACTCGACATCGCGCACAGACGGTAGTCCTGGCAGCTCATCAGGGAAAACATCGGGGAACTCGCATGCAATCGGAACTCGGTCCAATGGAACATCTGTAGCTCTAGTATCGCATACATTGGCTAGAAATCCCCGACATCCCTTTCTCATCAGCTGATCAGCACGAAGAGAAGAAATCAACATGTGAGGGGTGGCACCACGGTCCCCCTGCACAACAAAAGCCGACTCGCCGGGAAAACAAAATCTAACAGTTTTCTCGTGGAAGTCCACGGACGCGTAGCACGTGGCTAACCAATCCATGCACAAAGAACGTCGAAGTCCAACATCTCAAGAAGGATCAAGTCGACAGGCAGCTCTCGCTCGCCAATGCGGATGGTACAGGATTGGAACATGTGTCTAGCAACAAATGACTCTCCCACAGGAGTGGTCACAACAAGCTGCTGATCAAGCAAACCGGACTCTCTACCCAAACTCGGCACGAAGTGTGTGGCAACATAAGAGTGCGTAGATCCGGGATCAAACAACACGTGTGTACCAATAGAGCAAATAAATAGGGTACCTGTCACGACGGCATTGGATGCCTGTGCATCCTGGGGTGTCAACGCAAAAACTCGGGCCTGACCTCCACCAACAGCGGGCTGACCTTGGCCTCGGCCTCTGCCTCCTCGTCCTCTCTGCATAGGTCCTCCGCGTCCACGGCCTCTGGGTGCACCTAACTGGCGTGGAGCATCGCCTGTGGCGGAAAGTAGAGCTCTCTGAGGAGGGGGCGGTGATGGTGGTAGGGTCACATGTGGAGCTGTCGCCACTCCCTGTCGTCTTGCTGGATAATCTCTAACACGGTGGTGCAGGCTCCCACACCCAAAGCATCCTGGCGATGCCTGCTGTCCCTGTGGATACGAACCATACAGCTGACCTCGTCCAAACCCCCTGCCGGCCCTATCTCTCGGAAAAAATCTAGCATGCTGCCCCTGATCTGGCGTGCCAGTACGAATCCTCTTCGGCGTAGGAATGGCCGAAGTCACTGAAATATGCGCCTCCATCCGCAACGCTGTATCCATAGCTGCTGAATAGGTATCGAAGTGCTGGGTGCCAATGGCAAGAAATAGCTGGCATCCAGTCCCTGTATGAACCTCTTCACCCTCTTCGCTTCAGTATCCACCAGATACGGAGCATATCGGGATAACTGTGTAAACTGGACGTCATACTCAGACACCGTCATCCCTGGGGTCTTGATCAAAGCCTCAAAACTACGAGCTCGGGCGTCACGAATGCTCTCCGGATGAAAATGAGCCAGAAAGACCGCTATAAACTCGGTCCAGGTCATGGGCGGTAGACCTGCAGCTCGACCTCTCGGAACTGACTCCCACCATATCTGTGCGAGGCCCTCTAGTCGGAAACTCGCCAGCTCTACCCATCGGTCATCAGAACACCTCAGCGAGCGGCAGATCCTGGCCAAACTGTCAAGGAACGTCTGCGGGTCCTCTGCTGCATCGGTACTCGTGAAGACTGGAGGTCTCAGCCTCATGAACTCCTGTAACGAAACCGGAATGGTCACGGTGGTAGTAGTAGGAGAAGGTACTATAGTAGTCTGGGATGTAGTGGGTACGTCCTCCGGCCTCGGTGCACGACTGGCCGCAACTAAGGATCCACCATCTGGCACAGCTCCTGCATACTCCCCATCATCTGTCGCAGCTCCTCCATACCAGTCTCAAGCCTATCCACATGGCCTGGGGAAGGCGGATCAGTCTGTCCCTGCGGTGTAGGTCTACCACCCTGCTCAGTCCTAGTCTCGGACGAGCCAGCTCGAATCTCGTCTCGGGCGGCAGCCCTCTGCGCTCTGGTAGCCCTCCGTGACATAGTGACTGGTACAGGAAACAGGATAATAAGAACGGTGCAATAGAATCGTAGGATACATGGAATCGAAGAAGGAATTCCAAGCCAGAAAATCCTAAAGTCACTTAGGCAGAGTACCGTATCGCAAGTATGCCGCGGACATATGTACGCTACGTTACCCTGCTTAAGTCACTTACTCCATCTACTAAGGGTCATCCTACACTCAGAAAGGTAAAACCTATCGCTTTGATACCAACTTTGTCACGACCCGCAAGGTATGGAACGCGACCGGCACTTAAGTTACAACACGTCTCAAGGCGTCCGTAAAATAAGTAAGCCGAAGCCAAGAATATAAAACCCAATTAAGAATTAGAGTGAAAGAAGCCAATTTATTTAAAGCATTTTACTCCATTATACCACATCAAGTTTCCTTTTAAAAACAACGTTCCCTTTTTCCAAAAAATTCCGGCAGAACCTCTTTTGTAAAAACAAGCCCCGAAACGAGTGCAAACAGGAAAAAGGCATCCCCAAGCGGGAGCTAACTCTTCGCCCCAAGGCGGTCACAAATCCGACGCAATATAAATACAGTGTGCATAAATAAGAATGAAAGCACAGATAAAATAACATGTCGACTCAAGTGAGCTCGACCCCACATAACATAAATCCATAAGTCTCACAACCATGTCTCTAGGTCAATATACAGTAATCCAAATAAACTGGTACAGCTGAAATAGTAGTGGTAGATGGAGTACTCTAGATACAATGATCATACTAAGGTGGTACAATGATAACAACCCACCTATGAGCAAAAGCCTCGAATCCAGGCAAAGAGAGCAAAAGAGGCAAAAGTGTCCGCCGCTACAGTGCTGACGGAACGGACCTGCAGAAAAGCTGTGGCACAACGGGGGTGAGTTGCCAGCTCGCGAGTAATAAATAGCATCTACAAAGGCTATCGCATGTATGCACACAAGTATACTAGCATCTCTAAACAGGTATAGCTACATGCACTAGCAGATAAGCATGCATCATCAGTGTGCTAACAAGTATGAATGTCACATGGAGGTACTAACATGTATGTATACTATATGAGTCAACTCAAGGTCTCAACATGCAGTACAAGAACTATCCTTTCTTTGTTTTTGAAACTCTTTTTAGTACCAGCATAATATCCATGAAATCAACAAAATCCGTGTCTAGCAACGACACCTCAAAACTGTCTCAAACTCATGAATCCATGTCAAATATCTCTGATCTCAGCCATCCGGCAGATCCAACCCAAATATCCATATCTCAAACTAGCCGCCGCGGTCGGTATCCTCTGGATATCCGCCGTGCTAAATGAAGTCACCGGTAGGTAGTCCGTCCCCTGCCAGGCTCAACGCCATCTCCTACGATCTTCTTGCCCCGGGGTACCTTACCGGGCCCACCATGTACCCGAGACGGTTCGTCCAGGTCCTCGAAACGAGTCTCGAGAACACAGTAAACTCATGGTGGACAACACTTTACATCATTAGAAAACCACAACTTTTATTTTTAAAAGATCATAAGTTTCAAAATCATGCGGCTTTTCATCAAATCCAGAAATATCATAAATCTCGTGAAATCATCATGGGTGCATCTGTCAATGATAATGAATGCAAATGGTTTCAATGTTCAAGTTGCAATGTATGATTTATACTAGGCATGAGCAAGTGATGTAACGATATATATGCACGAGAATGGCAATTCTTATGATTTCATATTTATTATTTATAGCAATAGTGCAGGTTTAAATAGTTAACATGTTCAGATTCATAGTTATCTAGTGTCGTGACATGGCAATTACCATGGTGTGGGTGTACACATGAATAGTGCTCGTGCTGCATATAAAAACCTGGTAATGGTGCATGTGTCCTACATAATGAGTTATGGGTACAACATATAGATCTTAACTGCAGCAATTATTATGCAAGTACTATCATTTCTAATGTCACAAGCAAGTGTTAAAGTTCATTTTTCAAGTTTACTAATCTATCGGGTGACTTGCGCCATCCAAACGATCGTCCCCCGTAGATGTTAAATCTACTCACCCGTGATCCCGCGCTAGGTGTGACCGACCACCTGCTTTCCTTTCTCTGCCGCGCTTGAAGTCCCTGCCGGCGAACCTAGAATTTACAACAGTCACAATATATCAGGAAAATCCTGCAAAACACGATATATCGATAAAAGGATACGCGAGCGTGAAACTAAAACGTGCGTGCACACGACACGTCGCGGCACGCACAAACCCACCAGAACCCAACTGACACGCTGTGTCGCGCAGCGCGCCACAGAACCACGCGCAATATGCGCGTGTCGCACAAGACTTAAAACATCGAAAACACGATACAAGCTCCAAATTTTGCCTCTGGACCCAACTTGAAAAGTTGCAGATACCAAAAACCCTAGCTACCCAGAGTAAATCCACACAATAAACCCAACACCCCCACCCCCATTCTGGCCGCAATTTGAGGCCAGATATAACAAATCTGCGGCCAGAATAGGGAGAGGGTTCCTCGTGTTTTTTGTGGGTGTCTCTGCTAAGGTCACTGAGCTACAGTCTTCACAACTTTTAGCTGAGTGGATCGGGTCAAAGGCAGGTTTTAGAAAGGCTAAAAAGTCGCTAAAACTGCCAATATATGCCAAGTCGGATAAATCGGGTATCTTTGTTAAATCTGTAGGGTTCCTAGGCACTCTAGTGAGGTCTCACAAGGCATCGAACATGCCAATTTAAAAAAAAATGGTGCCGAGAAACCCTAGACTACGGATCTTAGACTAGATGTTTAGGCGAAATGAAAACTAGTTAACTATTTAACTATAGGTTAGATGCTACAACCTTTGTAGATCCGGATTTCCACCTCCTTAGATCCACGTGGTCATGCCCTCGCTGTCCATCATGAATCCTCGACTCATTCGTCGGCTTCATCGGGAAAACGGGCGAGCAAGGTCGTCGGCTTGGTGTCAAAGACGATCTACGTCGAGGTTGCACTAGTTCAAGCTCCGACTTCACCAAGTAGTGAAACTTGTGAAGAAAACACCCAAAACCACTTGGCAATAGGTAGAGGATGAAGAAATAGGAGGTGGGTTCACTTTAGATTTGGATTTCTCTCACTAAAACTCAAGTTGCCATTGTTGTAGCAAGCTTGAAGAAGAAGAAGAAGATGAGCTAGTTATGATAAGTCTTATGTTAAATGAATAATCAATTCAATACTTATCATAACTTGACTAAGGTTAAGTGTAGAGAATAAACCATGGTGAATTAAGTGGGTTAGGGTTAAGTAAGATGACAAGAATGGTTGCAAAAGTCAAGGGTTCAAGAAGCTTCAACATAAAACAAGAATTGCCACCATTCTCATCTTGAATTTGTCCACACAAAAAAACAAATAAATGAATAAATATATATATGCAAAACCCTAATTACAAAATAACCATGGTTTAATTCTATTCATTTAACCATATGATCAAGTATCATCAAACATGATACAAAAAGGTGCACAAAAGTATATCACATATACAATGTGCAATCCAAGTGAGAAGAATCCGTTTAAAGTGAACCAATACTAGTTAATGCAAAGTAATATATCAAATATATAATTATACATTAAATCATTAAATCAACACTTGATTCAATGATCCGGTCATGTCGCACATGACCGACTAGTATTCAATGTATCGGCTTATCGAATCGATCTTCGATTCGATAACTAGGTTATATCGAATATAACCATTCGATACATATATCGCGAGAATGGAATACGGTATCACATACACGCATTATTCTCGGTCCTGCACATATCTCATATGCGCCCCTATTTCGTTTCGCTTGAGCCAGGAAACCTCTGTGTAGGACTCTAAAGACTCGTCAATACGCCGGTAGCAGATGATGATCATATCAAACATCCACAAGCCGCAAGCGGTCTGCTAAACGTAACGGCCACCTGGGTATTGAGCGATCAGAAGATCAACGAGCTAGCCCGCTCACACTCCTGCGAATCCGACCAGTAACACTTACCATACAGTCCGGTCTCTTCGTCTAATATGTCGCATATCAAGTCTAGGGGTGGTAAACGTCAGACCCCAATAACCCGATAAGTCATGCCGATGTGAGGCTCGTAACGGGTCGAGAAACTACTGGTAACACTTACCAGCAAATCTCTGATCAGCCCTGGCCAGGGACTTCCCTGCTACGGCCAATCGAGCACTGCGCAACATCAACCCCCAATACCGGGAGAGACGAAACCCCTCCTATCGCTCATTGCCTCCATGTGACTCGGGACTGTGCCCAAAGACCACCGTTTTGCACGCCCTCATGGACGTGGTAAGGTGGAGATCAAAGCACAGTGGGAATCACACAAGACTCTATGACGATCTCGGGTCTACAGACTAACCTGTACAAGTGTCACCTGAGAACTGCCATCTGACGTGAGGTATAATACCATCTGGGAGTTCTCGGCGAGTCCGTCCAGTGTACTCAGTCTTCACTGAGCACCCGTATACCATCTCTGATGTCAAACACCAATGGATATGGGATCATCCATCGCCCATCACATGGGTCGAGAAGCGTATACGCTAGTCTACACTGGTATATCGATGCCCCGTCTCGATACACCCACGACTAGGGATCTTGAAGGATGTACTTATGGACTACCATGTCCCCACTAGTATGATTCGCATCATAGTCCAGGTAGTCAAGTACAAATCCTAAGAGCTTTACCAACATGTAACTATAAGACAGTATAAAGAGACTAGTGTACATGTTAAGATAAAGAGTAACCAGATAGCATACTATCATATCGAGCAAGAAAGTCATCTCTATATATGTCCAAGCATCCAATATAATATACATCATCTGTACAATACTGGCCTCTAGGGCATACATACAACTAACAATCTCCCACTTGCACTAGGGCCAGCTGCTGTAGTATCGCATACCGAGCATCCCGAAGAGTCTCTCAAACTGTATCTGGGGAATGGCCTTCGTGAGTGGATCCGCGGTGTTGTTCTTCGTGTCAACCCTCCTGACCTCGATCTCCCGGCGATCAACTATCTCCCGGATCAGGTGATACCGCCTCAGAATATGCCTGGATCGCTGATGGGACCTGGGTTCCTTGGCCAAAGCCACTGCTCCATTGTTATCGCAATACAAAGGTATTGGATGCTCAATGGATGGAACCACTCCAAGTTCAATAATGAACTTCTTGATCCAGACAGCCTCTTTGGCAGCATCATTGGCAGCGATGTATTCAGCCTCCATCGTCGAGTCTGCCACGGTTTCCTGCTTGGAATTCTTCCAGCTAACCGCCCCTCCGTAAAGGGTAAAGACAAAGCCCGACTGCGACTTAGAGTCGTCCTTATCACTCTGGAAGCTCGAATCGGTAAAGGACTCCACTTGGAGCTCTCCGTTACCATACACCAAGAACATATCTCTAGTCCTTCGTAAGTACTTGAGAATGCTCTTCACAGCTGTCCAGTGACTCTCTCCAGGATCAGCTTGATACCTGCTCACTACACTTAGTGAGTATGCTACATTGGGTCTGGTACATAGCATCGCATACATGATAGATCCTATTGCCGAAGCATAGGGTATCCCTTGCATGCGAGCTCTCTCCAAATCAGTCTTGGGAGACATCTCTTTGGAGAGAGTGACTCCAGAGATCGTGGGCAAGTTCCCACGCTTGGACTCTTCCATACTAAACCTCTTTAGTATGGTGTCAATGTACCTGGATTGGGACAATCCCAAAATCCTTTTGGATCTATCTCTATAGATCCTAATTCCCAATATGCAGGAGGCATCACCAAGATCTTTCATTGAGAATCTTTGTGATAAGAAGAGCTTGACCGCTTGCAGCATAGGAATATCATTTCCTATCAAGAGTATGTCGTCCACGTACAATACGAGGAAGACAACCATACTCTCTGCCACCTTCTTGTAGATACAAGGTTCATCTGGATTTTTGACGAAATCAAACTCTTTGATAACGACATCAAAGCAGATGTTCCAACTCCGCGATGCTTGCTTTAATCCATAAATGGATTTAAGCAGCTTGCACACCTTTCCGCTGCTCCCACTGTCTACGAAGCTCTCTGGCTGAGTCATGTACACGCACTCTTCTAAATCACCATTTAGAAAGGCGGTCTTAACATCCATTTGCCAGAATTCGTAGTCATGAAAGGCAGCAATGGCAAGCATGATTCGGATGGATTTAAGCATAGCCACTGGAGAAAAGGTTTCGTCATAGTCCACACCTGGTCTTTGACGAAAACCCTTTGCTACAAGTCTAGCTTTGAAAGTCTCCACTTTCCCATCTACACCAAGTTTTTTCTTGAAGATCCACTTGCTCCCAATGGGTTTTACCCCTTCAGGAGCAACTTCCAAAGTCCATACTTTGTTGGTGTACATGGATTCCATCTCGGACCGCATAGCATCCAGCCATTTCACTGAGTCCCTACTCGTGATGGCCTGCTCGAAGCTAGTTGGGTCATCATCCTCCATGATGCAATCCTCGCTTCCACCATCCATGAGAAAACCGTAGTATCTCTCAGGTTGGCGAGGAACCCTACTAGATCGGCGGAGTGGCTGGGGTTCATCGGGAACTACGGAATCCTCTGGTTCCACCATATCTTTTGTTGTAGCTTCTGCAGCTGGAACCTCTTCCAGTTCTACCTCATGACCACTAATCTCTTTTTCAAGAAATTCCTTTTCTAAAAAGGTGGCATGCCGAGAAACAAACACTCTTTGTTCCTCAGGGTGGTAGAAGATATACCCTCGCGAATGTTTGGGATATCGAATAAACTTACATAGAATGGACCTTGTCGCGAGTTTGTCCGGATTTTGCGTTTTTATATAAGCCGGACAACCCCATATCTTAACATAATTAAGACATGGTCTCTTTCCTTTCCATATCTCATATGGAGTGGTCGGCACGGTTTTGGTGGGAACCATATTCAATAGGTCTGCAGCTGTTTCCAGTGCATATCCCCAGAAGGAAATAGGTAACTCAGCTGTGCTCATCATAGAGCGCACCATATCTAATAGGGTGCGATTCCTCCGTTCTGATACACCGTTGTGCTGTGGTGTATATGGAGGAGTCAGCTGAGAGAGAATCCCATTCTCTTTTAGGAAGTCCAGGAATTCATTGCTTAAGTATTCTCCTCCTCGATCAGATCGTAGGATTTTAATACTTTTTCCGGTTTGGTTCTCAACTTCTTGTTTATATTCCCTAAATTTCTCAAAAGCTTCTGATTTGTGTTTCATCAAGAACACATACCCGAACCTAGAGAGATCGTCAGTGAATGTAATGAAGTACGGAGAACCATCCTTGGCATGTGTAGACATGGGACCGCATACATCACTATGTATCAGTCCCAAGAGTTCGGTAACTCTTTCTCCGTGTCCCGTAAACGGAGTTTTGGTCATCTTGCCTTTGAGACATGACTGGCAAGTGTCATAAGATGAAAATTCAAACGGATTTAAATATCCATCTTTATGCAACTTAGCTAGTCGTGTCGCATTGATGTGGCCCAGTCTACAATGCCACAAGAAGGATTCGTTGAGTTCAGAACTCTTCCTCTTGTGTGTGTTTGTTATGCTCAGAACCATTGATTGATTTAGAACATAAATGCCATTGCACAACATGCCTGATCCAACCAACTTTTGGTCACGGAAAATGTTCATAACATTGTCCTGCAATACAAAATTATATCCCTCTTTACTCAATAAAGAAACCGATATAATGTTGCATATCAGGTTCGGCATGTAATAGCATTCGTTCAGAACCAATGTATCACCAGTTGGTAATACAAGGTGATATTCCCCGACAGTCTTAGCTGCAACAATTGCACCATTTCCAACTCTAATGTCTTTATCACCTTCTCCAAGTTCTCTACCTTTCCTTAGCCCATGTAACTGATTACATATATGGGATCCTGACCCGGTATCTAATACCCAGGACGTAGAGCAAATGGAGAAACAGTTCTCAGTAACGAACACACCCGAAGAAAATGCATCAACATGTACTTTCTTCATTCGGGTGGCATGGGAATCCTGGTATTCCCCTATTTCCTGTTCAGTCCTATAACTCTTATAGGTAAGAACGGAACCAACGTTCCCCAGCACAGTATAACATGCGGGTTCGGTCAATACATCCATATTATTATCTTGATTAAGGCATGAAATGGTCGCTACCTGGAGAGAGAGAGAAGAAAACACTTTAGCGTAAGCTCGTGCAAGATCAGATTGGTTATTATCTTATCTAATCAGGATGGCTCCCACTGCTTTTTATCAAATCTTCCTTCAAACCCTAAAAGGAAAGACTAGCCGGGATTAATTACACACTACAAGTTCGCCAATCTTTCAGCCAGGCCAGTGTCGGTACTTTGAGGGAGGTCCCCCGTGCTTTCGCACGAACCTAATTAATGTAAACCTCGTTTTCCCAGAGGCGTAACCTCGTTAACACCTTTCTAGACACCTACTTGATCGGTTAATTGCAATGTGTAAAACTCTCCCAGGAGTAACTCTTACTCGCAGTGGGTATCGGGATCCAACTATCTCATAGAAGGTATGCAATCTCATTGCAAATTTCAACACTTGAAATTCCCGATAATATTTTTGCCCCTAGCGTCCTATGACCTTGACGCAGGCCAACAAACCATAGTGCGCTAGTCAAGTTCAACCCGTCATTTCCTGATTGAATTAAACCCACCCGTACGACCCTTGACGCAGGCCAACAAAGTCGCACGACTACCCTAATCCAATCTGCATCATATGCATAAGCAGATAAATACTAGTTAGCTACCGCACACTACGCCTTGACGCAGGCCAACAAACGTAGCACGAATACTAACTACTACTGATCTGAAATGACGGAGGGCTACGCCAGGTTTTTCTGAAAACCACGAGCGTAATGAACTTGATATCGTTGTAGAATCAAATGCTGTTTTGAAATAGAGTGATTTTGAGGCTTTTCTAGTTTTGCTAAAGGAGTCACTCCCGGCGAAGGGATCTCGGTCCTTTCCTCGTCGAATGAGGTGCGGGATATATCATATATATCGCTGTGCAAAGCAAAAACCCAAAAGCAGTCAAAAGCAAACCGAGTGTGTAGCATCTGCCAGTTATTGCTAAAGGAGTCACTCCCGGTGAAGGGATCTCGGTCCTTTCGTCATCGAATAAGGTGCAGGGTATATCATATATACCGCTGTGCAAAGCAAGAACTGTAGCTACCTGTTTTATTTTAAAATTCGATTCCACAACATCTTAGGTTTCTTATCTTTCATTAATCATATTAATGAAGTCCCATCATTTAAATACCTAAACATCACAGATAGATATGACGTACACTTATGCCATCCGCATTCGCCTCGATGTCCCCTCGTGCACCGTTAGGTTAGGTAACTAACGACAGAGCAGGGCAGGGCTAGCGCGGGTGTAAAACATAAGTAACGTCTATATAATATATCATATATACTATATACTATATCCATCACAGAATCACAACACAGATATCGCAGCAGAATCAACATATGAAATATTGGATATACTAGGACGTCCGTGTTTTCAATACGAGCCAGTATAAAACACGGATTCCACGGTCGTGATGAATAGCCAATCCCACACCCCTAGACCCCTACGAGAGCGGCAAGCAACCCTGCCAATTCTAGGGTTAGGAGACCCGGACTCGACTCCTCGAGTTGGTCTCCCACTGGAACCCAGAACCCGGTTACTTGTGCTCTCCTCCTTGGGTCTATCCTAATGCGGAAAAGTAAATAATATACAAAGGGTGAAATCTTCCGCTACCTGGAAGTGCCCTAAATAAAAGATTATTACATACAAGTTTTTACATGAATGAAAATGAAAAAACACTCATCTCACATAAAAAACCCCGGCTATTCAAACACGACGATCCAATATAACATATCCAGCAACACATAACATCACATGTCATCAACGTAAGTAAGTATGCATACCCCAATTGTCGTTGACGTATAGCAACGAAACCGGCGATATGATCATACTACACTTACGGTCACAGAAAAGAAAGTGTAAAACTACAACAATTGGAATCCGCAACCTCTTTAGACATCGCATGCCTAACAGATATAAATCCCGCATTTTAGTCTCATTATCGAAAACTCTTTTCAATATGAGGAGGGACTAAACTGCTAGATTTATAACATTCATTCAGTTATCTCATAACTGTTTGTGAATTCCAATTATTGTATCACATTCCAGACAAACAAAAAATGTTAAACTTTCCGATCGAACAGTCGAATACCCAAGTTTTCCCGATACAGCTCAACACATGAAATTAAGCCTAACAACATTCAGTTCGTGCCTCAGTACCGACGGTCCAGCCGTAGAAGGGTCAAGCCAACGCCTCACATGTGGCACGCCGTACTGCCCCAAACCCGAAGGTTCAAAGGGCAGTTCAACACGGTCACATAATCGAGTTAAGGTTTGTTGTCTTCTAGAGGGTCCATCGCGTTACTTGCACTACTTAGAACGTCGTTAAACTACGGAAAAATCCAACACTTGGAAATTTCCCGACAGGGGAAAAATTGGGTATTTATATCCGGTCGAACTTTTTAACATATTCTAAAATTTATCCGGAAAGCCACAAAGACGAAATTTGATACCCCGATCGAAACACCGAATCCCCAAAGCATCCCAGAAAATTCAACTCTTGAATAATTATTAAAAATTCCCATAAAACTCAGCACCAGAGAAGAAGAATTACTGTGCAAACAAAATTGAGCAAAGTGAACAGTCGGCGGCGGAACCGCGGCAGAAGCCATGCTTCTGCCGCATTTCCGCGTCTGTTTGGAGGCCTCATGATCTCGTGTTTCACCAGATTTCTTAGATCTTCCTGCCGAATTTTTTAGGCATTTTTAATCTGGAAAAAACCACGTTTTCAGAAAAAGTCCAGAGAGCGTGTAAAAATTGCGGTTTCGGATTCGATCGGACTTCAAATTCCGTCTAGACTTCGCCTAAGGCTCTAGCTAGGCTCTGATACCACTGTAGGGTTCCTAGGCACTCTAGTGAGGTCTCACAAGGCATCGAACATGCCAATTTAAAAAAAAATGGTGCCGAGAAACCCTAGACTACGGATCTTAGACTAGATGTTTAGGTGAAACGAAAACTAGTTAACTATTTAACTATAGGTTAGATGCTACAACCTTTGTAGATCCGGATTTCCACCTCCTTAGCTCCACGTGGTCATGCCCTCGCTGTCCATCATGAATCCTCGACTCATTCGACGGCTTCATCGGGAAAACGGGCGAGCAAGGTCGTCGGCATGGTGTCAAAGACGATCTACGTCGAGGTTGCACTAGTTCAAGCTCCGACTTCACCAAGTAGTGAAACTTGTGAAGAAAACACCCAAAACCACTTGGCAATAGGTAGAGGATGAAGAAATAGGAGGTGGGTTCACTTTAGATTTGTATTTCTCTCACTAAAACTCAAGTTGCCATTGTTGTAGCAAGCTTGAAGAAGAAGAAGAAGATGAGCTAGTTATGATAAGTCTTATGTTAAATGAATAATCAATTCAATACTTATCATAACTTGACTAAGGTTAAGTGTAGAGAATAAACCATGGTGAATTAAGTGGGTTAGGGTTAAGTAAGATGACAAGAATGGTTGCAAAAGTCAAGGGTTCAAGAAGCTTCAACATAAAACAAGAATTGCCACCATTCTCATCTTGAATTTATCCACACAAATAAACAAATAAATGAATAAATATATATATGCAAAACCTAATTACAAAATAACCATGGTTTAATTCTATTCATTTAACCATATGATCAAGTATCATCAAACATGATACAAAAAGGTGCACAAAAGTATATCACATATACAATGTGCAATCCAAGTGAGAAGAATCCGTTTAAAGTGAACCAATACTAGTTAATGAAAAGTAATGTAGTGTTCCTAGGCACCCTAATGAGGTCACACAAGGCATCGAACATGCCAAATTAAAATTTTAACGGTGCCGAGAGACCCGACTACGGATCGTTTGCTAGATGTTTAGGCGAAAAAGCTAACTAGTTAACACTTAACTACAAGATACGGAAATACAACCTTTGTAGATCTGGTGCTCCACCTCCATAGCTCCGCAACGAGGTCCTCTCCGCTGTCCAAATCAAATCCGGGCTCAAGCGTCGGCTTCGTTGGAGAATGGGCAAGCTAGGTCGTCGATGTCCATGCCGAAGATGATCTACGTCGAGGCATCGCTAAATCAAGCTCCGACTTCACCAAGTCAAGAAACTTGTGAAGAAAACACACTCTACTACTTGGCAAGAGGTAGAGGATGAAGAAATAGGAGTTGGGTTAACTTTAGAATTGGATTTCTCACTCTTAATCATCAATCACCATTGATGGACTTTGGTTTTCTTCACTTGAAAAATGAAGAAGAAGAAGAATGTTATTATGATAAGAATAATAATATAGAAAATGAATAATCATTTCTTATCATAATATAACTATGGTAATGTGTAGAGAGTTGACCATAGTTAAATGAATGGTTAGGGTTTGTTAGATGAAGACAAAAGGGTTAGATTGGTCAAAGCTTCATGAAGCTTCACTAAGCTTCATGAAAGAAACCCTTTTTGTTTTCTTCTTCTCATTTATCTTTTATATCCAAATGAAAAGATAAATGAATTAATAAAAGAAAACCCTAATCATTTACTTAACCTAGGTTTAACTCATTACACAAAACCCTAGCAAGCTCGCATCATCAAACATGATACAAACAAGTGCACAAAATCATATCGCATATGCAATGCGCACGAACCAAGTGAGAAAATCCGTCTAAAGTGAACCGATACTAGTTAATGCAAAGTAATATATCAAATAAATAATTATGCATCAAATCATTAAATCCACACTTGATTCAATGATCCGGTCATGTCACACATAACCGACTGGTATCATCAGTAACAACTTATCGAATCAACACTTGATCCGATAACCCGGCTATACCGTATATAACCGATCAATGTCACATCGCGAGAATCGAATACAGTATCACATACTCGTATTATTCTCGGTCCCGCACATATCTCATATGCGCTCCTATTTCGTTTCGCTTGAGCCAGGAAACCTCTGTGTAGGACTCTAAAGACTCGTCAATACGCCGGCAGCAGGTGATGATCATATCAAACACCCACAAGCCGCAAGCGGTCTGCTAAACGTAACGGCCACCCGGGTATTGAGCGATCAGAAGATCGACGAGCAAGCCCGCTACACTCCTGCGAATCCGACCAGTAACACTACTGTACAGTCCGGTCTGATCGTCTGATATGTCGCATATCTCGCCTAGGGGTGGTAAACGTCAGACCCCAATAGCTCGATAAGTCGTGTCGATATGAGGTCTATAACTGTTCGAGAAACTACTGGTAACACTTACCAGTAAATCTCAGCAATCCTGGCCAGGGATTTCCTGTTATAGCCAATCGAACACAGTGCAACATCAACTCCCTATACCGGGAGAGACGAATCCCCTCCTATCGCTCATTGCCTCCATGTGACTCGGGACTGTACCCAAAAACCACCGTTTTGCACGCCCTCTTGGACGTGGTAAGATGGAAATCAAAGCACAGTGGGAACCACACAAGACTCTATGACGATCTCGGGTCAACAGACTACTCTGTACCAGTGTCACCAGAGAACTGCCATCTGACGTGAGGTATAATACCATCTGGGAGTTCTCGGCGAGTCCGTCCAGTGTACCCAGTCTCTACTGAGCACCCGTATATCATCTCCGATGTCAAACACCAATGGATATGGGATCATCCATCGCCCATCTGTATGGGTCGAGAAGGTATACGCTAGTCTACTCTGGTATATCGATGCCCCATCTCGATACACCCACGACTAGGGACTTTGAAGGATGTAATTATGGACTACCATGTCCCCACTAGTATGATCCGCATCATAGTCCAGGTAGTCAAGTACACATCCTAAGGGCTTTACCAACATGTAACAGAGAGACAATCAGCATACACGTTAAGGTAAAGTTCAACCAGATAGCATACTATCATGTCGAGCAAGAAAGTCCTCCCTATATATGTCCCAGCATCCACTACAATATACATCCTATGTACAGTAATGGCCTCTTGGGCATACATATAACTAACAATCTCCCACTTGCACTAGGGCCATCTGATAGCAGTGGTTGCAGTATCTCATACTCAACCATCCCATAAAAGTCTCTCTCTGGGAACAGGCCTTTGTGAGTGGATCCGCTGTGTTGTCCTCTGAGTCTACTCTCCTAACCTCGATCTCCCTGGAGATCAACTATCTCCATGATCAGGCGATGCTGCCTTAGAATAAGTCTGGATCACTGATGGGACCTGCGTTCCTTGGCATAAGCCACGACTCCATTGTCACACAATGGGAGGAACATAGTTCATCTCATGAACCAATATACACCCAGACTGCCTCTTTGGTAGCATCTTAAGTAGCGATGTATTCAGCCTTTATCGTCTAGTATGCCACGGTATCTAGCTTGGAACTCTTCCACCATACCGTCCCTTTACTGAGGGTAAAGACAATGCCTGTGACTGACACTCAGTCGTCTTTATCACCCTGGAACACTTCCAGTGATTCTCCCCAGGATCGGTTGATACCGTCTCACTACAACTAGTGAGAATCCTAACATCCAATTAAGTCTATCTCATAGATCTAAAACTCAGGATTTAGGAGGTATCATTTTGATCCTATGTGGAGAATCCTTATGATAACCGGAGATTGATCGAGCGTAGCATAGGAAACTCCTTCCCCATCAAGAGTATGTCATCCACGTACTCTACGAGGATCGTCACCATACTCCCTACTACCTTTTTGTTTATACAAGGTTCATCTACCATTTTGATGATGTCAAACTCTTTGACTAATTCATCAAAAACAGATGTTCCAACTCCGCGATGCTTGCTTTATCATATAAAACATCTTGCACACGTTTCCGCTGCTCCCACTGTCTACGAGGCCCTCTGGCTGTGTACTTATAGACGCTCTCTTCTAAATCATCATTTAGAAAAGCAGTCAAGACACCCAACCACCAGATATCGCAGTCATGGTATGTAGCCGTGACAAGTAAGATCTGGATGGACTTAAGTATAGCTACTGGAAAAGGTTTCATCATTATCCACGCCTGGTCGATGACGAAAACCTTTAACAATCTAGCTTCGAAAGTCTCAACTTTTCCATGTACACCAAGTAATCTTCTCAAGATATACTTGCTCCTGATGGGGATTTAACCCTTCAGATATAGCAACTAAAGTCCATACTTTGTTGGTGTATAAGGATTCCATCTCAGATAGATAAACATCCAGCCATTCTTACAGAGTCCTACTCCTGATGGCCAGCTCGAAACTAGTTGGGTCATCATCTCATGATGCAATCCTCGCTCCTACTGTCATAGAGAAATCGAAGTATCTCTCAGGTGGGTGAGGAACCCTACTAGATCGGCGGAGAGGCTGAGCTTCGTTGGTTTCTACTGAATCCTCTGGTTGTACCAAATCATCTGCTGCAGTTTGCATAGCTGGAACCTTTCCAGTTCTACATAACAGACCTTGCCTCGAGCTTATCCGGATTTTGCTTTTAGACATAGGCCGGACAACCCCAAATCTTAACTAACTTAAGATATGGGCTCTTCCCTTTCCATATCATATATGAGGTGGTAGGCAACTGATTTGATTCGAACCCTATTCAATAGGTATGCAGCTTCATAAGTGCATAACTCCCAAAAGGAAATAGGTAACTCAGTAGTACTCATCATAGAGCACACCTTATCACATAGGGTGTTATTGCTCCGCCCCGACATACCATCGTGCTATGGTGTATTCAGAGGAGTAATGCTGATAGAGAATCTCATTCTCCTTTAGAATAGTCCAGGAATTCCATGCACAAGTATTTTCCTCCTTGATCTCATCATAGGACATAATACTTATACCCGTATTTTGGTTCTCTACTTCTAAATCATATTCTGTGAATATCTCAAAAGGTTCGGACTTGTGTTTCAACAGGAACATATGTCTGAATCTTGAGAGATTATCAGAGAATATAATGAAGTACAACGAACCGGTCTTGGCATATGTAGACAGGGGACCTTTATACATCAACATGTATCATCCCAAGAGTTTACCAACTCTTTCTCTGTTTCCAGTAAACGGAGCTATGGTCATCTTATCTTTGTGACATGACTGGCGAGTTTCACAAGATGTAAATTCAAACTGATTTAAATATGCATCTAAATGTAACTCTAGCCAGTCGGGTCGCATTGATCTGACCTAGTCTACAATACCTCAAGAAGGATTTGTTCATTTCTGAACTCTTCCTCTTGTGTGTGTTTCATATACTAAGAATTGTAGTTTGATTTAGAACATCAATGCTTTTAGACAACGTGCCTGAACCGATCAACTTTTGATATAGGAAATGTTCAAAACATTATCCAACAATACAAAATTTTATCATTTCTTTACTAATAAAGAGACTGATATGATTTTGTATATCAGGTTCGGTATCTAATAACATTCGTTCAGAATCAATGTATTGTAATACAGGGTGACAGTGACCAACAGACTTGGCTGCAACTCTTGCCCCGTTTTCTGTCTCATGAAACTTATCACCCGTTCTCAGTTTTTCTACCTATCTGTAGCCCTATGTAACAGATTACATATCTGCGATCCTGATCCGGTATCATATACCCAGGACGTAAAGGATACTGAGAAACAGTTCTGTATAATGAACAAACCCGAAGATGATGCATCAACATGCACTCTCTTCGTTTGGGCGGCACGGGAAATCTGGTATTACCCAATTTCCTGCTCTGTCTTATAACAATTATAAGTTGGAGCGGGACCAACGTTCCCCAGCTCAGTATAACAAGCGGGTTCGGTCAATATTCCGTTTTATTATCTTGATTAAGGCGTGATATGGTCGCTACCTTGGGAGAGAGAGAGAAGAAAACACTCAGCGTGCGCTCTGTCAAGAATAGATTGGTTATTATTTTATCTAATCAGGATGGCTCCTACTGCTTATTATCAAATCTTCCTTCAAACCCTAAAAGGAAAGACTAGCCGGGATTAATTACACACTACAAGTTCGCCAATCTTTCAGCCAGGCCAGTGTCGGTACTTTGAGGGAGGTCCCCCGTGCTTTCGCACGAACCTAATTAATATAAACCTCGTTTTCCCAGAGGCGTAATCCCGTTGACACCTTTCTAGACACCTACTTGATCAGCTAATTGTAATGTATAAAACTCTCGCAGGAGTAACTCTTACTCGCAGCGGGTATCGGGATCCAACTATCTCATAGAAGGTATGCAATCTCATTGCAAATTTCAACACTTGAAATTCCCGATAATATTTTGCCCCGAACGATCTATGACCTTGACAAGGTCAACAAACCATAGACCGCAAGTCAAGTTCAACCCGTCATTTCTTGATTGAATCAAACCCACCCGCACGACCCTTGACAAGGTCAACAAGGCCGCACGACTACCCTAACCCAATCTGCATCATATGCATAAGCAGATAAATACTGGTTAGCTACCGCACAGTGTGCCTTGACAAGGTCAACAAACGCAGCACGAATACTAAACAGGATTTATCTGAAATGACGGAGGGCTACGACAGGTTTTTCTGAAAACCTATTGCGTAATGAACTTGATATCGTTGTAGAATCAAATGATTTTAAAATGGAGTGATTTTGAGGCTTTTCTAGTTTTGCTAAAGGAGTCACTCCCGGTGAAGGGATCGTCGGTCCTTTCCTCGTCGAATGAGGTGCGGGATATATCATATATATCACTGTGCAAAGCAACAACTCTTAAAAGCAATCAAAAGACAAACCGAGTGTGTAGCATCTGCCAGTTATTGCTAAAGGAGTCACTCCCGGTGAAGGGATCTCGGTCCTTTCCTCATCGAATGAGGTGCGGGATATATCATATATATCACTGTGCAAAGCAAGAACTGTAGCTACCTGTTTTATTTTGAAATTCGATTCTACAACATCTTAGGTTTCTTTTATTTCATTAATCACATTAATGAAGTCCCATCATTTAAATACCTAAACATCACAGATAAATACGACGTACACTTATGCCATCCGCATTCGCCTCGATGTCCCCTCATGCACCGTTAGGTTAGGTAACTAACGGCAGAGCAGGGCAGGGCTAGCACGGGTGTAAAACATAAGTAACGTCTATATAATATATCATATATACTATATACTGTATCTATCACAGAACATCACATGATCTCATCACAGATAAAACACAGCAGAAGAAACATATGAAATATTGGATATACTAGGACGTCCGTGTTTTCAATACGAGCCAGTATAAAACACGGATTCCACGGTCGTGATGAATAGCCAAACCCACACCCCTAGACCCCTACGAGATTTGCAAGCAACCCTACCAATTCTATAGTTAGGAGACCCGGACTCGACTCCTCGAGTTGGTCTCCTACTGGACTCCAGAACCCGGTTACTTGTGCCCTCCTCCTTGGGTCTATCCTAGTGCGGAAAAGTAAATAATATACAAACGGTGACAACTTCCGCAACCTGGAAGCGCCCCAATAAAAGAATATTACATACAAGTTTTTACATGAATGAAAATGAAAAACACTCATCTCACATAAAAACCCCCGGCTATTCAAACACGACGATCCAATATAACATATCCAGCAACACATAACATCACATGTCATCAACGTAAGTAAATATGCGCATCCCAATTGTCGTTGACATATAGCAACGAAACCGGCGATATCACATATTACACTTACGGTCACAGAAAAGAAAGTGTAAAACTACAACAGTTGGAATCCGCAACCATCTCAGACATCGCATGCCTGACCAAATGAATTAGTTAGACATCGCATGCCTAACAATTATAAACCCCGCATTTTAGTCTCAAAATCGAAAACTCTTTTCAATACCAAGTCGGGCAATTCAACAAGATTCCCGACATCCTGATCGAATGCTCGTCGCAAACTTCAGTAGACGGCCGCACCCCTGATACCGTCGACGAAGTGCACCAAGGCGGAACACCGCTGCCGCGAGCACCCGGACGGATGCTTTCGGCGACGGGGTTCTCCTACAGTCACTTGGTCGGGGCTATGGAGTGAGGCTGTCTATTAAGTTTACCCGGCGAATATCCGCGTACGCTACGTGATTGCGACGGACTTTTGATCATATCAAAATTCCGTGGCAACCATTCAAGTGAGACTAAACTGCTATGTTTATAACATTCATTCAGTTATCTCATAACTTATTGTGAATTCCAATTATTGTATCCCATTCCAGATAAACAGAAAATGTTAAACTTTCCGATCGAACAATCGAACACCCAAGTTTTCCCGATACAGATCAACACATGAAATAAGTCTAACAACATTCAGTTCGTACCTCAGTACCAACGGTCCAGCCGTAGAAGGGTCAAGCCAACGCCTCACATGTGGCACGCCGTACTGCCCCAAACCCGAAGGTTCAAAGGGCAGTTCAAGACGGTCACATAATCGAGTTATGATTTGTTGTCTTCTAGAGGGACCATCGAGTTACTTGCACTACTTAGAACGTCGTTAAACTACAGAAAAATCCAACACTTGGAAATTTCCCGACAGGGGAAAAATTGGGTATTTATATCCGGTCGAACTTTTTAACATATTATAAAATTTATCCGGAAAGCCAAATAGACAAAATCTGATACTCCGATCGAAACACCGAATCCCCAAATCAACTCCAGAAAATTCAACTCTTGAATAAATATTAAAAATTCCCAGAAAACTCAGCTCTTTGAACTAGGAATTACTGTGCAAAGGAACAGGGCTGACGTCATCAAAGGGCCGCTGATCCGCTACAGAAGACATGATTCTGCCGCGGATCCGCCGCGAAATTTACTGTTCACCAGAAACTTTTTGCACCGTAATTCTAATTTTTCCCTGCTGAATTTTTTAGCAATTTTTAATTTGGAAAAACTCACTGTTTTCAAAAAAGTACAGAGAGCAAGATTGATTTGGTGTTTCGGGTTCGATCGGGTTTCAAATTCCGTCTAGACTTCGCCTAAGGCTCTAGCTAGTCTCTGATACCACTGTAGGGTTCCTAGGCACCCTAATGAGGTCACACAAGGCATCGAACATGCCAAATTAAAATTTTAACGGTGCCGAGAGACCCGACTACGGATCGTTTGCTAGATGTTTAGGCGAAAAAGCTAACTAGTTAACACTTAACTACAAGATACGGAAATACAACCTTTGTAGATCCGGTGCTCCACCTCCATAGCTCCGCAACGAGGTCCTCTCCGCTGTCCAAATCAAATCCGGGCTCAAGCGTCGGCTTCGTCGGAGAATGGGCAAGCTAGGTCGTCGATGTCCATGCCGAAGATGATCTACGTCGAGGCATCGCTAAATCAAACTCCGACTTCACCAAGTCAAGAAACTTGTGAAGAAAACACACTTTACTACTTGGCAAGAGGTAGAGGATGAAGAAATAGGAGTTGGGTTAACTTTAGAATTGGATTTCTCACTCTTAATCATCAATCACCATTGATGGACTTTGATTTTCTTCACTTGAAAAATGAAGAAGAATAAGAATGTTATTATGATAAGAATAATAATATAGAAAATGTATAATCATTTCTTATCATAATATAACTATGGTAATGTGTAGAGAGTTGACCATAGTTAAATGAATGGTTAGGGTTTGTTAGATGAAGACAAAAGGGTTAGATTGGTCAAAGCTTCATGAAGCTTCACTAAGCTTCATGAAAGAAACCCTTTTTGTTTTCTTCTTCTCATTTATCTTTTATATCCAAATGAAAAGATAAATGAATTAATAAAAGAAAACCCTAATCATTTACTTAACCTAGGTTTAACTCATTACACAAAACCCTAGCAAGCTCGCATCATCAAACATGATACAAACAAGTGCACAAAATCATATCGCATATGCAATGCGCACGAACCAAGTGAGAAAATCCGTCTAAAGTGAACCGATACTAGTTAATGCAAAGTAATATATCAAATAAATAATTATGCATTAAATCATTAAATCCACACTTGATTCAATGATCCGGTCATGTCACACATAACCGACTGGTATCATCAGTAACAACTTATCGAATCAACACTTGATCCGATAACCCGGCTATACCGCATATAACCGATCAATGTCACATCGCGAGAATCGAATACTGTATCACATACTCGTATTATTCTCGGTCCCGCACATATCTCATATGCGCTCCTATTTCGTTTCGCTTGAGCCAGGAAACCTCTGTGTAGGACTCTAAAGACTCGTCAATACGCCGGCAGCAGGTGATGATCATATCAAACACCCACAAGCCGCAAGCGGTCTGCTAAACGTAACGGCCACCCGGGTATTGAGCGATCAGAAGATCGACGAGCAAGCCCGCTCACACTCCTGCGAATCCGACCAGTAACACTACCGTACAGTCCGGTCTGATCGTCTGATATGTCGCATATCTCGCCTAGGGGTGGTAAACGTCAGACCCCAATAGCTCGGTAAGTCGTGTCGATATGAGGTCTATAACTGTTCGAGAAACTACTGATAACACTTACCAGTAAATCTCAGCAACCCTGACCAGGGATTTCCTGTTATAGCCAATCGAACACAGTGCAACATCAACTCCCTATACCGGGAGAGACGAATCCCCTCCTATCGCTCATTGCCTCCATGTGACTCGGGACTGTACCCAAAAACCACCATTTTGCACGCCCTCTTGGATGTGGTAAGATGGAAATCAAAGCACAGTGGGAACCACACAAGACTCTATGACGATCTCGGGTCAACAGACTACTCTGTACCAGTGTCACCAGAGAACTGCCATCTGACGTGAGGTATAATACCATCTGGGAGTTCTCGGCGAGTCCGTCCAGTGTACCCAGTCTCTACTGAGCACCCGTATATCATCTCCGATGTCAAACACCAATGGATATGGGATCATCCATCGCCCATCTGTATGGGTCGAGAAGGTATACGCTAGTCTACTCTGGTATATCGATACCCCATCTCGATACACCCACGACTAGGGACTTTCAAGGATGTAATTATGGACTACCATGTCCCCACTAGTATGATCCGCATCATAGTCCAGGTAGTCAAGTACACATCCTAAGGGCTTTACCAACATGTAACAGAGAGACAATCAGCATACACGTTAAGGTAAAGTTCAACCAGATAACATACTATCATGTCGAGCAAGAAAGTCCTCCCTATATATGTCCCAGCATCCACTACAATATACATCCTATGTACAGTAATGGCCTCTAGGGCATACATATAACTAACAAGTAATATATCAAATATATAATTATACATTAAATTATTAAATCAACACTTGATTCAATGATCCGGTCATGTCGCACATGACCGACTAGTATTCAATGTATCGGCTTATCGAATCGATCTTCGATTCGATAACTAGGTTATATCGAATATAACCATTCGATACATATATCGCGAGAATGGAATACGGTATCACATACACGCATTATTCTCGGTCCTGCACATATCTCATATGCGCTCCTATTTCGTTTCGCTTGAGCCAGGAAACCTTTGTGTAGGACTCTAAAGACTAATCAATACGCCGGTAGCAGATGATGATCATATCAAACATCCACAAGCCGCAAGCGGTCTGCTAAACGTAACGGCCACCCGGGTATTGAGCGATCCGAAGATCGACGAGCTAGCCCGCTCACACTCCTACGAATCCGACCAGTAACACTTACCATACAGTCCGGTCTCTTCGTCTAATATGTCGCAAATCAAGTCTAGGGGTGGTAAACGTCAGACCCCAATAACCCGATAAGTCGTGCCGATGTGAGGCTCATAACGGGTCGAGAAACTACTGGTAACACTTACCAGCAAATCTCTGATTAGCCCTGGCCAGGGACTTCCCTGCTACGGCCAATCGAGCACTGCGCAACATCAACCCCCAATACCGGGAGAGACGAAACCCCTCCTATCGCTCATTGCCTCCATGTGACTCGGGACTGTGCCCAACGACCACCGTTTTGCACGCCCTCATGGACGTGGTAAGGTGGAGATCAAAGCACAGTGGGAATCACACAAGACTCTATGACGATCTCGGGTCTACAGACTAACCTATACAAGTGTCACCTGAGAACTGCCATCTGACGTGAGGTATAATACCATCTGGGAGTTCTCGGCGAGTCCGTCCAGTGTACTCAGTCTCCACTGAGCACCCGTATACCATCTCTGATGTCATACACCAATGGATATGGGATCATCCATCGCCCATCACATGGGTCGAGAAGCGTATACGCTAGTCTACACTGGTATATCGATGCCCCGTCTCGATACACCCACGACTAGGGACCTTGAAGGATGTACTTATGGACTACCATGTCCCCACCAGTATGATCCGCATCATAGTCCAGGTAGTCAAGTACAAATCCTAAGGGCTTTACCAACATGTAACTATAAGACAGTATAAAGAGACTAGTGTACATGTTAAGATAAAGAGTAACCAGATAGCATACTATCATATCGAGCAAGAAAGTCATCTCTATATATGTCCAAGCATCCAATATAATATACATCATCTGTACAATACTGGCCTCTAGGGCATACATACAACTAACAAAATCTTGGGCAATTCTCTGGTTAACTGGTCTCAACAGCACCTACTTGGGTTACTCTAACCATCACAACTATTACGTTCTCAAAATTCCCCTAGTTTACCCCAAAACTACTACTAAATATAAAATAAATACTAAAATAAGCTAGATATCCATAACTTTAGTAATTAGGAGTTGGATTAAGGGGTTATACCTCTAGAGACCCTAGATGAAAGAGAAGAGAGGAAGTAGAAGAGTGTGTGTTGCTGCTACGGCTCCCGGTGCTGCAAAACTTGACTGGACCAGAGCTGTGACGGGCAGCAGATGCTGATCTAAATCTGGCTGAAGCTGAAGCTGCTGCTTTGAGTCTGTTGTTTGTGTAGGAAAGTATGTGCTGCAGTAGCAAGGGTTTGGGTATTGTTAAGGGAAGGGTTGTTTGTTGTGGGGGAGGTATTATCTAAAGAGTTGGGGCTGATGTAGCAGCTGCTGCTGCTGAAGTTCAGATGCAACAGGGCTGATGCTGATGGTAACAGCTAAGCTGATGCTATGGGGTGTAGCTGTTGCTGATGTTGGTTTTGATGGCTGATGATGTGCTAATTTTTGTGGCTGTAGTAGCTGCTGAAGCTAAGGGGTAGGTAGCTGATACAATGAAGTTGTTGGGAGCTGATGTGCTGCAGCTGATGCTGATGTGCTGCAGCTGATGCTGATGCATGGCTGAAGTTTGGGCTAGTGTTGTTTTGGTGGCTGAAGCTGATGTTTTGTTTCCATTTTGGTGGCTGAAGTGATCAGGGATTGGGCTGATGTGTGTATGTGAGAAGGATGAGAGAGATAAGATGAAAGAGAGTGTGAGAGAGACATGCAAAAAGTATTGAAATGAAATGGGGTGTGACATAACCATAGCCACCATTCTCTCTTCCCTCATTAAATGCTTGCATGACACCCATCACAATCTCTCCTTCTCATCACAAGTCAACCATAACCCTAATCACCCTTAACCAAACCTAAAACTCCCAATTAACTCAATTATCTTAACCAAGGGCCTAACCCACCATGGTTGGCTAAACATGGTTAACCCACCATGCACACCCAAACTTGGTAACCCTAGGCTTAACCCCAGTTATCATGCATAAGTGTGTGTGGTCGAGATAAAATTCTACAAAAATAACCATAAAACCAGATAAATTACTAGAATCCTATTTTGGTAAACTTTTTACCAAAACCCCACATTTAACACACAATTACCACTTGTTGGAAATAGTGCCCTCAGAGTCAATTATTGGATCACAGGCAAGTGATTGCAATGATTGAGGGAGGACATATCCCGATAGGACAGTCTTACTCAAGATGATAGTATGCTATCTGGTTTATCTTTATCATCGTGTACTGCTTTAGGTGACCTTACAGGTCACTATTGCACGTTTATAGAGCCCCTAGGATTCTTGCTTGACTGCCAGCAGTATGAGGGTGATCATATACGTGGGAGCTGGAGTGTATAAGCATATCCTTAAAAGGTCCCTAGTCGAGGGAGTTTCGAGACAGGGCATCGATACTCCATAGTAGACTAGTGTATACAGTCGAGACCCCGACGAGGGGCGGTGGCCGGTCTCACAAGCCACTGGTGTCAGTCGGTTCACCTAAGATGTATACAGGTGCTCATTGAGTTATGAGTACACCGGACAGGACTCGCCGGGAACATGCTAGTTGGTCTTATACCTGACGTCAGATAGCAGTGCCCTGGTGACATGTGTACAGGTTAGTTCATCGACCTGAGGATCGTCATTTGTCTCGTGTGAGTTCCCACTGTACTTTGATTACTACCCTACCACACTCAAAGGAGACATGCAAACAGGTTTTAGTTGGGTACAGACCCGAGCCACAAGGAGGCAGTGAGCGGATCTTCAGGGGTTCGTCTCTCCCGGTATTGGGGGTGAGGTCACGCTGTGTCTAGGAGAGCCATTACATGAAGCCCTCAGCCGAGGCAGGAGATTTACTGGTAGGTATTCCAGTAGTATCTCAGGTTGTTCTGGGGTACACTCCGACACGACTTGTACTGCTTTTGGGGGTCTGACTTTTACCAACCCCCTAGGCCCTCCATGCGATGCTCATAGACGAACGGACCGGACTGTATGGATATTGTTACTGACAGGCTCAGTAGGGTGTCAGGCTGAGTTCGCTCACAGACGTCCCTTTTGGTCAATACCTGGTAGCCCGTTACGTATAGGCTAATACCTCTGACGTGCTAGTGGTTAAATCCACAACCAAGGTGTTGACGAGTTTTTAGAGTTCCCCACCGACAGTTGCTCAAGTTTTCGGGCGAAACGCTGTAGAGGCCGTATGGAGATATGGCAGGGTTCGATCAAATACGTGCGGTATTGCATGGATCAGGATCGGACGGTTAATACTAGCAGGCTTTGGTTTAAGCCGGATCCTAGTATAGTACTGTGTAACTTTGCCTCTTTGCATTTGTATTCGGTCGGAATACAAATGCGGGTATGTATATACAGTAGCGGGTTTTTCCTGTAATTTATTACGGGATCAGTTTTATGAAGTTGCCAGTTTGTTTTCCGTTTCGGCCATATTTCTTTGTATCTTTCATTGGCTGAAGATTGGTGGAGGACGGCTTATTTGCATTTTTGCAAATTAGCATTTGTGGAGGGTGGTCTTTGCATATTGTTGTATCATGATAATTCCTCCACCATTTAACTTCTTCTAGTCATCATTGCTTGACTTTCTTATTCATCATGGTTGTTGATGATTAGGTTGTTAGAGTGTTGGTTTTGGAGCAATCATGGTTGTTCATGATTGGGTTTTGGAGTGAGGTTCTTTGATGGTGATCATTTCTTTTGATAATGATAATCCTCTCTCTCTCTCTCTTGTTTTTGATATACTCATTTTCATTTGGACACTACACTCTTCTTCTCATTTCTCACACTCTCCTCTCATTCACTCCTTGGTGCATGGACGGCCAAGCATGGAGAGGGGGCTGCCCAATTTTGTGGGGGGATTTTTGTTTCTCTCATGCTTGCAAAAATCCCCAAGTTCATCACAAAATTCCACAAGTTCATTTCCTCCACCAAAGACAACTTCCTCAAACCCCAAATGAGACATAGAACGCTACACATATTCTACAGCAATCCTTGGGCACGTCGGCTCGCCAACTTCGTGCCCGAGTTGCCTCGGTCCAGAGGTGGGAGCCCGTAAAAGAAGCGGGCGACGTGGTGCCCTTCCGGCGAGGAGGTGAAGACCGGAGATTCCGCGGGGAGATCGGGACGACGACGAGAAGACCGAAGGACACGGATCGCTCGGTATATCTCTCTACCCCTTCTCTTGTTATCTAGGACTAGATTAATGGCCCGATCCGGGGTTTTAGTGTAAGTCTACGGTAGCGCCCCGGCCGTCTACAGACGCCATATGCGGAACAAAACTTTTTAACTGGCGCTATCGTATACTTTCATCCGGATCTGCCATTATTGCTAAACTAACAAACTGTAAAGAGTGTAGAAAGGTTATACCGAACGATCCGAGTCCTTCGTTCTTTAACCATCATCCCACGCTCCGTTGCGGCTGCTCCGATCTCGTCGATCTCCGATCTGCTCGTCCAGGTGGCACCACGTCAACGATTCTTTAAACGGGCTCCCGCCTCTGACTTGAGGCAACTCGGTCGTCAAGTTTGCTAAAAGAGACGACCAAGAATTATATAGAGAATGAGTAGATGACTTTGTCTCACTTCGTCCAAAACCGTGGACGATCGGTTAATGAAGTTGCCATTTTTATCGGGTGATGGAATGAAACAAGATATGAAATTTCCATACACCCAAAACCATAGTCTTTTCTCTCAAGAATGAAATTCTTTCTCTCTCTCTCACAAGGGGAGGGGGAGCGGCCAAATTTAAAAGAAGGAGGAGGGTGAGTGTAGGAGCAATCAAGGAGGTGACCATAAACAAGAAGCTTATCCACATCATCAAATAAAGCATGACACACTAAGAAACTTTGTATCTAAAAACCCTTAGTCATCAAGCATTAATGGCACCATTAATGCACTAATGACTCACCAATCCATGTCCCCCTCTCTAGAACCTTCTAGAAGCATGACTCACCTCATCCAAGAAAAGATAAATCCGTCTGTAACCGAATGTTATAAGACGGCTGATAGAAAACTGAAAACTGGCAACTTCCAAAAGTGATCCCGAAACGACTTTCAGGATAACCCCGTAACTGTATAAATATACCCGCATTTGTATTACGACCGAATACAAATGCAACTGAGACAAAGATATTATATCTACTTAATATAATACTCGGATCCGGCTTAAACCAAAGCCGACCAGTATCATCTGCCCGAAAAATAACACGTGCGTAAACACACGTGCATTTTCCGAACCCTGCCATAAAACCATACGGCCTCTACAACGTTTCACCCGAACTTGGGAAACTGTCTGTGGGGGACTCTAATGACTCGTCAGTACCCTGGCAGAGGGTTTAACCACAAACCGTCAGCGGCACTAGCTATGCGTAACGGCTGCCCATGGACTGACCTCAAGGGAGGCCGATGAGCGAACTCATCCGGAAACCCTACTGAGCCTAACAGTGACAATGTATATACAGTCCGGTCCGTTCGTCTATGAGTATCGCATATCTTCCTAGGGGGCTAGCAACGCCAGACCACCAATAGCAGTATAAGTCGTGTCGGAGTGTAGCCTAATAACACCCTGAGATACTACTGGAGTACCTACCAGTAAATCTCCTGCCACGGCCATGGGCTTTATGTAATGGCTCTCCTAGACATAGCACGATCTCGCCCCCAATACCGGGAGAGACGAATCCCCTGCCGATCCGCTCACGTGCCTCCATATGGCTCGGGACTGTACCCAAAAGCAACCTGTTTGCACGACTCCTTTGAGCCGTGGTAGGGTAGAAATCAAAGCACTGTGGGAACTCACACGAGATAAATGACGACCTCAGGTCGATGAACTAACCTGTACACATGTCACCAGGGAACTACTATCTGACGATAGGTATAGTACTAACTAGCAGATTCCCGGCGAGTCCTGTCCGGTGTACTCATAACCCAATGAGCACCTGTATACATCTTAGGTGATCCAACTGACACCAGTGGCTTGTGAGACCGGCCACCGCCCCTCGTCGGGGTCTCGACTGTATACACTAGTCTACTCCGGAGTATCGATGCCCTATCTCGAAACTCCCATGACTAGGGACCACAATTAAGGATATGCATACAAACTACCCAACTCTCACGTATATGATCGCCATCATACTGTTGGTAGTAAAGCAAGATCCTAAGGGCTCTATCAAAGTGTAACATGTAATCAGTCACCTGAACATGTACACGATTGATAAAGGCAAACCAGATAGCATACTATCATCTCGAGTAAGACTGTCCTACTAGTATAGGTCCTCCGCAATCATTGCAATCACGTACCTGCGATCCAATAATTGACTATGAAGGCACTATCTCCAACAATCTCCCACTTGCACTCAAGGCTAATTATTGCGATGTCGACTACTCACAGCCCGTGTGAAAACGAACATCCAACTCCTCTACTAATCAGTTTCACAAAGCCCGTTTGTAAAACTATTGTGTTCGAGAAATAGCCTCAGTGAGTGGATCCACCTAGATGTTTCTTTCAATATCTCTCTTAATCTCAAGTTCGCGGAGAAAGCCATCTCCCGAATTGAGTAATACATGTCTTAGAACATGTCTGGATTTCTGATGGGACCTAGTTCATAAATGAACTCCAAATCCAAACTTCTTAGACTGTATCGATCACTGAACCTAATCAGTATCCGGCATCATGCCTCCCACAGTATACTCTTGGACCACCTGTCCATAATACTGTCCCTCTTCGTCAGAGGGAAAAACTATAACTCTGACAATCACTCTGTCAACCTTGTCACCTTTGAAGCCTGGAATGATAACCGTCTCCCGAAGGAGGCTGCCGTCATCAAATCCGTAGAACATGTACTTATGTTCTAAAACTGCTTCCTTATGTTTCTCCAGGATTGGATTAATACAAACTTATCGCATCTAGTGCAAAAACAACATCTGGTGTGGTACTTGACATCTCATGATTGACTCAGTTGCCTAAGCAAGTGATCAGTCAATCATGCACATCCCTCTCCCCTTTAGTCTATACGACACCTTTAGAGAGGGTGACTCCATCACCTGCAGGTACACCACCATGCTAGGAGTCAACTATTCTAAAAACCATTAGAATATCTGTCAAAGTACCCACATTGGGAAACTACCCAAATCCAGATCTAAAACCATAGATCTAGAAACCATAATGTCTGATATTATATCCATATCCTGTCTGGAGAAACAACTATGTGACAACCACAGTACAACCGATCGTAGTATAGGAATTTTACTTCCTACTCTGTGTATGTCATCCAGATATCATGACATCACACCCTACTACCTTCTTAACAGATCCATCACTTATTTTGATTGAAGTTAAAACCAAGACTGTCACATCAAAAATAGATGATCTATCTCCGCAATAACCGCTCTAGTCTATAAATAGACATAAGCATCTTGCCCACTATGCTTCCGATGCTCCCACTGACTATGACAACCCTCCTACCGGGTCTCATAGCCTGGAACAATAGTAGTGTCAAGTCTGGGTAGATAAGAACCTCCCTGTCACCGTCCTTGAGACTACCGAAGTACCTCTCGGGTGTCTGAGGTTACCCACCAAATCTGCGGAGTGGCTAATGGAATGTCAATCTGATTGAATATATAGGTCCTATTAAATTTTCCGTAATCGTTTGCGGTTCTGGAATCACTTCCAGTTCTACTATACTCCCACTGCTGTTTTCTTAAAAAGTCCATTTTACTAAAACTGTGGCGAGTCAAGAACAATATCACTATTGATCTTCCAAATGGTAGAATATCAACCCTCGTCATAGCCAGGGTCAACCCACAAACAGCCATTACAGAAACGTGCCCTGAGTTATCCAGAGTCTGGTTTTAAGCATAAGCTGGACAACTCCCCATACCTTTACATCTTTTAAGGTACGAACTATTCTATATCCAATATAGAAACTTTGGCACTTATTTAATTGGAACCATATTCAAATCATGCAGCTGTCTCCAGTGCATATCAACTTAATGGAAAGAGGCTAATCAGCATTACTCAACTTAGGAATCCATCCAATTACGAGTAACCTGAAAAAGAAACACGTTTCTCAAAACCATCACTATCATCTGAATACCAATCACAAGAATCTACATCTTCGATCTCGTTGAAGAATCCCGATACTTGTGATACCTGGTTCTCTACTTTATTCTTATACCCACAACTTCTCAAAACTTAGACATTGTATTTCTACGAAACACTTGTCTAAATACTAGAGAAGTCATAAGTAAACAGAACATAGTACGAGGACCTACCCCTTTGTCCTGATGGACACTTGGACAACATACAATACTCTGTATATGTCCGCTGAGTTAAACAACTCAAAACCTGTGCGTCGTAGGTTGAAAACTGTACCCTGGCGATTTCCTCAAATATCGCCAATTACAACGAATTCTGATATAATGAGGACAATCACCTTATTCCCAATAACTTACTCCAACTCATCATCTGTAAAACTATACAAATATAAGAATGAAACCTGGTAAATACATACCCTTGGAGTAAGTATCTAATCGGGAAAACAGTTTTCCTTTAACAATGCACTGAAACATGAAAATGTTTCGTAGGGGTATCCTGGTATTCATAGCAATGCCTCTTCCATAATCCAATTCATGACTTCAACCGTATATTTTATTGCCATCTCTCCAAATCCTTTTATTTGTCTTTAATCGTTACCTTCTGTACACCATCGTTAGGCTAAATGGTTTTCTTCCTTCCCTACCGTTCGGCACCAGCCTATGGTTTGGAAGAAGACTATCCAGTAAGCATAATAGGTGTACCCTCCTAAACCAAGGAGTACTCGTATCTTGAGAGAAGGTGATGATAAAAGACAACTGAATAATACCTTATTCCTTTAAAGGTGAAATAGGAGTGGCGATGAAGACGCGGTTTTGGTCGTGAATGATATCAGTCGCAATTTACTTTGCCCTCTTTCTAATCCCTTTATTTTGTCTTTACATATTACCTTCTGCACACCCTACTTAAGCTAATTGGTTTTCTTCATTCCCTACCTTTCGGCACCTGCCTATGGTTTGGAATAAGACTATCCAATAAGCGTAATAGGTGTACTCTCCTAAACCAAAGAGTACTCGTAACCTGAGAGAAGGTGATAATAAAAGACAACTGAATAAACTAATTCTTTTTCTCCTGAACCTTGATCCATCCTCGAAGAAGTCCCTTCGAGTTCGTATATAACCATACGATGGATCTATCTAATGGAAGTGGATATCCGTAGTAATACGGGTGTTCTGAGAAATTCAAAGGGTAAAAGAAGGAGTGGTAATGACTTATGCAACATAGATAATCCAAAAACCAGTATTTTAAGAAGGTTCGGTCAACTTGGTCACTGAGTCATAGTCTATGGTCGGTCAAAGGTCGCTGCCAAAGAGAGAGAGAAAAGAAATACTCTGCGTGCACTCTAACCTAGATCAGAATGGTTATCACTTTATCTAATCCGGAAACCTCCCACTGTCCTGTCAAATTCTCCTCCAAACCTAAAGAAGAATCAATCGGGATTATCCGAAGAGTAAACCAACTCATCAGTAGGAATTAGGATCCAACTCTCATCGCATGATAACGTGATGGAATGCATCCACGTTACTCATAATCCAGAAGGTATGCGCATACTTGGCAAGTTTCAGTTTCGTTAGAAACTCCCAATAAGATTTTTGCCCCATGCTCTTATAACCTTGGCGTTAGGTCAAAATGTCATAAGTCACATGCCAAGTTCTACCCGTCACTATCTTGTTAATTTGAACCCACCCGCACATGCCCTTGGCGTTAGGTCAAAATGCCAGAACGGCTGTCCCAAACCAACTCATCTATCTATGCAACAATTGAATACCCAGCAGCTACCAAACACTATGCCTTGGCGTTAGGTCAAAATACATAGCTTGAATACAACTGAATACCCAAAAGAAGTGACGGAGGGCTACGACTGGTTTTTGGCGAAAAACCTTTAACGTAGTGAACTTGATATCGCTGAAGGAACCTGATAGCTTTTTAAAATATAATGGCGAAAATCTTTGCTAAAGAGGTCACTCCCGGTGAAGGGATCTCGGCACTTTCCTCATGGAATGAGGTGCAGGATATTCCACTGAATACCACGGTGCAAAGCAACTTGTAATCGACTATAGTGATGTTATTACCCTGACGCAAACTTCTGCCCAAGGGGTCAGTCCCGGTGAAGGGATATCGGCCCTTGCCCCGTCGAATGAGGTGCCGGATATTCCACTGAATACCGCTATGCAAAACAAAAGGAAACGTCTTTGCAATAACACTTTTTAAATTTGTTCCAACAACTGTAAACAGGTTTGTTTTACTTTGCATTGATCAGAATCAACGCACTCCCATCAATCAATCACACCAGAAAAGAACGAAAATAAAATATACGTATATGCCATCCGCATTCGTCACTGGGTCCCGTCATCACCCGTTAGGTTACTTAACTAACGACAGAGCGGGGACTGGACTAGCGCGGGTGTAAAACATATACAACATCTAATAGTATATAAACCAATATACATTAATCGCTCCAGGCGTGATAGTATGCAACATTACAGAAAAATAATAAGCATCACAGAACAATACAGATATCTGGGATCCCCGGGTTTCACAGAGCCGCTGCTGAAACTCGGCGTTCCCCTGTCGTGTGGATAGCCTGTGCAATGAAACCTAGACCCCTACGGGTGCGGCAAGTTACCCGCCAAAACATGAAGCGAGGCAGCCCCCTACAGCATAGTGAATGGACCACCCTGCACTTCACGGAATCCGGTAATCTTGGGCACCCCTCCTTGGGTCAACCTGTACCCCCTACGAGTGCGGCGAATAGTCTGCCAATTCTAGAGTGGGACTGATCAGTCGAAAATATTGTATATTTTAGCCGGCAATTTCCTTAAAATTTGCATACATTTAGAAGTGTTCGGCATTCATATTTTACATATTAGCAAAACTGTCACAAAATATGAGATTGCATGTGTTAGACTTTTAAACCGACACTTTAAAGGAAATTAACCGCATTTCATGGCATCCCATCATCTCTGTATTTGCGCAACACTTGTCTTGAGTCTGTGCAGGAAAATACGGAAGAAAAGCAAAAGAGCTGATCAAAAATACGCCAACTCAAGCATTTCAGATCTGGTAGAAATTAAGAGGGAATTATACAATTCTATATATCAAATAAAGGCCCATGAGACAGTCCAAGACCACTACAGAAAATACAAGGCCCAAGACTCCAAAGTAGCCGCGGATCCGCGGCAGGATCTTGCTTGAGCCGCGGATCCGCGCCTCTTCTGCCACGTCATCAATTCATTTTCAGTGAAGAATCTCTTTCTCTGGGCCTACATTGCTTTATGATATGTAAAGTTCCAGAATACCCTCGAAGCTACTGCCAGATCAGCAAAGAAAATTAAAGAAGGCTAATCCTAATTAAGCTCCTAACTAATCCTCTTCTAGAAGCTCCCTCCTAACTAATCACATCTAGAATCTTCTCCCCTAACTAACTTTTGGAGGGAAATTTGAATTTCTTCAACAAACTTTAGGAGGGAAACTTAGAATTTGAAATCCTAGATCTAGGGTTAGTTATCTATAAATAGGAACCTAGACCTAGGGTTAAAGGCTAATCAATAACCATTGGTTCATTCTACACCATCTTCTTCCACAAGTCTCGTGACAAGGCTTGTGCGAAACCCTAACCCTAATTCCACTCCAAATCCAAGATCTTGAGTACCAAATCAAGCGAGAAGCCTTCAACCATTTAGGAGCCGAGCCGATCTTCAATCGGGCAAGTGATCCAAGCCGATCCGCGATCCACGGAGACGAGCGAAGCCAAGTCGACGATCGAATTCTTCCTCTTGTAGTTCTTGAGCGAATGTAATGAAATTGTTGATATAAATAAAAGGTGAAATTCTTTAATCTTGCTTTCTTTTAATTCTTGCATCATGATTAGATCTCAATTTGTAATTGTTGCTCTTGTTGTGATGTGTGAGTGAAACTCCGCTCGTTAAGGAGTCGAGACGATTGTGGAATGATGATGTAACAAATCTTTATACGATTTTTAAGTCCTACGAGTTTTGTAAACCCTAGCAAGTTTAAGAATCGATGACCTAGTTTCGTAGCGATGCTTTCTTGATTGTGATCGCTCGAAATTAGGGATCTACGATCGTTTCTTGAATTTACTAGAGGCTAGAATGTGAATGATATCGATGAAAGAACAAGGGATGAGATGAAACCCTAGTTTCACTAGAAATCCCTAATTCTTGTCGATCATCATCAATCTAGTATCAATTCATCGAAGGATAAGAATACGTAATTGTAAGATTACATCACATCTATAGATCCGATCGATTCCTACGAGCCTCATTTCGATTCTTGATATTTGGTTTGGAAAAATCAACAAACGATCAATTCTTGATTCTATCTTTTTTCTTGTTATTAGATCTAGATTTTTCTAATTCTTGAACTTCAATTTTAAATCATGAATTGTTTTGTTTTCTTTTCATTAAAGTTTCAACTCATCTAATTCAAAAGACGAACGATTACACTTTCCCTGAGGACGATCCGCACTCACTTACAATCTACAATCCGACACCGTAGTTGATTGCGGTCAAATAATTTTTGGTTGTGATTTCTTTACAATTTCATACTACACATCAAGAATTCTTTTCAATCAAATGGCGCCGTTGCCGGGGATAGTGCGCTAATAGTTCGTATTTTGAAATTTGAGTTGAACAATTTATTCCATTATAATTTTTAGATCAAAATTCGTGCAAACACTAATACGTGTGTTGTGATTTGTTGCGAGAAAATCTGGAATCATTGGAGCTGGAGAAAAAATTTTCTGAACATACCAGGGGACTCAGGAGCTGAACAGAAGCTCTCTGTAAAAATATTGTGCAGTGAACTTACCACCCAAGCGCGGAAGCGCGGCACCAGAGCCTCATCCGCGGCGGATCAGCCGCAGGTTTAGCTCTTCTCTGCATCATTTTTTCTCTGTAAGTCCCTCACTTTCTTATCTTCTCCTCTGTCTACTCCAACTAACACTTTCTTGCAGGTTTCTTTGCAAATAAATCGCTGCGCGCAAAAGCAAAATAAAATTTGTGCGTGTTTTTGATTCTTGTGGTTGTTGCATATTAATACGGAAATTTAAGGGGCACGACCAAATTCAAATTAGGTGGGGATTTCATTACCCTTCCTAGGCCCCGAAAATTGCAAAACTTGCATCCTCATTTACCCTCATTAATTAAAAGAAATCTAGAGATGACTCTAAGGACCGTCGCGCTCAATTAGGACAAGAGAAGGCCGTGGGTAATTCATTGCTTATCCGAGTTTTCTTGTGGTGCCTAAGGCGAGTGTGTCTAAGGCTAGTGGTTTTTAATTAGGCCCACTACTTACGTAGTGGAGTACCTTCCCACTTACCTGGCACTTATCCGGCTACAGGGAGACAAAGAGGCAGTGGAGGATTTTTCCTGCGACTTGTCTTTTAGCAGTTAGGAGCGGTCTAGAGTTTGACCTAGGTGACCACTAGATTCTAGGGTTTGTGTGTTGCATTTGTTTTGTTGCATCATATTTTTCAAAAATCCGTATCTTTTCAAAACAAACACCGCATACATCATTTCCTCTAATTATACCAACGCTGCCACTTGTGCTACAACCATTTAGCACAATGTTAGGCTGGACACGGGATTCCATTTCCCGTCTTGTCCGCGTTTCTTTTATCGACCCCAGAGTCGGTAATTCTTCATCTTCTCCCCCACCACCCACCACACCCGCGATGGACCCAAATCCATCAAACTTTAACACTACTCTGCCACCGCCCGCAGGTGCGCAGAATCTTCCACGCATTTCTCTCCAAGAGAGATGCTATCCTACACGTGTTACCCTCCCCACCTGTCTTTCTATACCACCTGCCATCGGGGAAAATTTTGAAATCAACCACCAATTCATCAAACTGTTACCCAAATTTCATTGTCTTGATTCTGAAAACGCATACATGTTTATTTCCAAATTTGAAAATGTATGTGCTTTGATGGGCAATTCACAACTGTCTTTGGATGCTCTGCGTTTACGTCTTCTCCCATTCACTTTATGCGATTTAGCTGAGAAGTGGCTTTACATCACACCCGCACATTCTATTTCAACATGGGACGAATTCGTTGCAGCATTCCTTAAGAAATTTTATTCCAATCACAAGACCGCCCGTGTTCGGAGCGAAATCTCTAAATTTACCCAACTTCCCAATGAACCATTTTGGAAATGCTTTGAACGATTCAAGGATCTTCTTATCCAATGCCCTCATCACGGAATCCCCAGATGGGATTTGTGTCGAATTATCTATGAGGGTGTTGATTTCACTACTAGACAGATGCTTGAAACCATGTGTCATTGCCAATTCCTATCTAAAGATGATGGTGAAGCTTGGAAATACCTAGAAGATTTAGCTCAAAACACATCACAATGGGAAGGTGTTAGACCACCACCACCTAGGGAAGATGTCAATCAGCTCGATGTTTCCGTCACCTTGAAAGCCGAAATGGCCGCAATACAAAGGAAACTCGACGCTATAGAAAACAAAATCTCTTCAGCCTCCCTAAACCAATCCACACTTCCCAAAACCATGTGTGGCTGCTGTTCAAACCCTTCACATTTGACGGAAGAATGTCCTTTGAATGTACCGTTTCAAGGTCACACTAATGCTTCACTTCAGCAAAGACCAGGAAATTATCCCTCTTCTTCCTCATATAATCAAGATTGGAGGAATCACCTGAACTTTTCTTGGAACCAATCACAATCTCAAAACACGGTTCCAATCCTAAACAATTTTCAAAGGGTCCCTCCACCACAACAGCAGCCACCACTTCAATTGAGTCAGCACCCCTTCCAACCGCAAAATTTTCAAAATCCTGCCAACACTTTTGCACTACATGAAAACTCTTTGCAATTGGCCGGTACTGATAATATCTCTGCACTGGTGCAAACCTTGGTTACTTTCATGAAACAATCAACCCAAGAGTCGGCAAGTTTTCAATCTTCTATTGATAATATGATAAAGATCATTCTCACTCAAAATGAGAATATCAAATCAATGGAAGCACAAATTGAACGAATAACAGCCGAAATAAGTGCTAGAGAAGAAGGGAATCTTCCATCTCAACCCGTACCTGATCCTAGACCTTCACATTGCACTAATGTGGACGCTTTTACAACGTTGAGATCTGGAAGAGTGCTAGACAATCATTTGGGTGAACAAATTGATAATGATGAATTGATCATTAACACCCAGGCTTCCACTTCCACTTCCACTCACACTTCTATTCCTTACCCTATTTCGTCTAACTTACCTTCTTCTTCCGAGCCTATTCTCCGTATTCCCAAGAGCTCGAACCCTCCACCCACCTCATCTTTTCCACCCCCACAAACTTCTCCACAAATGTTGGACCCAACACTTATTGATAGAGCTCTATTTCCAAATAGGTTGAGGCCCAAGAAACATGATGCCCAAATGGAGAAGATTGTGGACATGTTTAAGGAAGTTAACATCAACATCCCTCTCCTAGATGCTATTCAACAAGTTCCGTCCTATGCAAAAACTCTTAAGAACTTGTGCACTAGGAAGAGGAAGACTCAAGTGCCTAAAAAAATCTTCATGTCGAGTACTGTAGACACGGCTTTTCCCCAACAATTACCACGGAAACGTAAGGACCCTGGTTGTCCTACTATTTCCATTTTTATTGGGGAGAAACACATCAACCGTGCGTTACTTGACCTTGGCGCTAGTGTTAACTTACTTCCTTATTCGGTTTACGAGCAACTAGGTATCGGAGTGTTAAAGCCTTCGAGCATAACTCTCCAGATGGCTGACCGATCAATCACCAAACCTAGGGGTAAACTGGAGGATGTGTTAATAAAAATCGGGGAATTTGTATTTCCTGTGGATTTTATTGTACTTGATACACAGCCTGTAGTAAACCCACGGAATCAAATTCCGGTGATTTTAGGTCGCCCCTTTTTGGCCACTTCCAACGCAATAATCAACTGTCGTGATGGTTCTATGACCTTATCTTTTGGGAATAGGTCAATAGAGCTGAACATTTACAAGTTGGGAAGTGTACCCTCCGAACCTACTGCTCAGGTCTGTTCTGTCGACTTAATGGATGTCGACAGCAGCGAATTTGATGATCCTCCTGATATCGATCTTGACTCTTTTCATACGTTATTGTTTGACCCAACTATGTATCATACACATACGGACTCTTCCACCGAGATGTCCGGGTCAACAATTAACACGGATTATGAACTGCTTTTAGAGTCTGAAGATCACCCCGCACCTTGTGATGATATTATTCATCGGGGTATATATGGAACTTTTGAGGAGATCTTCGCTGATAAACTCGCATTTTTGAATAACACGGGTGTTGAGATGAATCATCTTTCCATCAATGAAATTGAACCTCCACCCCTTCTTTTGACTTGTAAAAAGAATGCGAGTAATCCATCACATTCACTGCAACGTCTCTCCAAAATGAGACGCACACACATTCTATTCCACCACTTGACCTTTCCCCACTTCTTCTTCCACCAACCAGAGCACTGCATTGATAAAATTTTTGAATGGTTGGTGTTAACATTCGGTCTTTGCAAAGCTTGGCATCGACCAATGATTTTTGACCCCCTCTTATGATTTTCAAAAGCTTAACATTGCATAACTCAAGTTAGGGGGGGTATAATCGGGCTCTTGAAAATAAAATTTTTACAAAATTTTGAGCCAAAAATAAGTTTGAGGGAGGATCTTCACTTAAATATTTTGCCCCCACTAATAAATTCCTCCCAGACTTACAGGTTTTGTAGATTTAGCGGAAAACAACAGTGAGGACACTGTTGAAAACAAGTTTGGGGGAGGTTTGTGCTTATTTTCGCATCATTTGCATATCATTTGCATAAGCACAAAACATTTTTTTTTCAAAAAACCTATAAAAATTTAAAAATTTTCAAAACTATAAAAATATTTTTTGTACATAAATAAGATAATAAAAGTTTAGATAGTGAACAATTACATCCATGAGATTAGAAAAATTTAAGAAAACTAAGAAAATTAGAAGTTTTCTTATACGAACTAGTAATAAGTAGTTATGAGCCGTTGTCCCAAGGGTTAGTAAGATGAAAGACGTCACTAATCTGAGGATAAAAATAAGTCTGAAAAATAGTTTCTATTCTGGAAGCCAAACATTTTGAACGTTGATACCGTGCTATTCGCACTTGCACACGTCTTAAAGCCTGGGATAGTAGAGGATACCTTGAAATGCTCTTGTCTTAAAGCCAAAAGTATGAAAAAAAATGGTGAGAAAAATGGACACTGGTTTTGTTATCACCAAGGGAAATAAAAAATATATAGCAAGGGTGCCTCTTCACCTAGTGCCCTAAGGCCAACTGGTCTGGGAGTCACTGCTATACCTAAGGTGGTGCAAGATTAGGAAAATACACCAAATAAGCAAGCACATGAGTAATCGGTCGGTTAGTACCTCAAGAAGTATTAACGGTCGCATGAAAGTGTGTGAGCTCATCGAAAAACAAAATTTATTACTGAGGCTGATGGGCAAGAGTATGATAGCTTGAATTGAATTCTCCGGGTGTAGGGATGTCTTTACACACACGCAGGGTTTTATGATCGATGTTTGGAAGAAAGATAAGAATGAAGAATAAGACGATGTTTTATTGAGGGAGGACGTGATTTCTAACATCTTTTCATGACCATTAAGATAGGGCTCATGACAACCGAAAAGCTAGCTTAGTTGGAAACCCTAATTTTCAAAGTCTTTCTTTTACAATTCTTTTCTTTAAATGTAATATTCATGATCTTGCTTTTATTATTGGATTTTGTGGGTGCAATCCGCTGAAAACCCTCAGGAGACAACACTCCTCCTACTAGGGACAGCTAGAGGTTTAAAGGCTTGTTGCACGTGCTCAGTGCAATCGTGTTGCCTACGAAAGTGTGCTAGTTAGTTTTTCTCTTTCTTTATTTTCTCCTTCTCTTTATAATAAAACATTCGCTCGAGACGATCGAAATTAAGTTTGGGGGTATTTGATCAGTCGAAAATATTGTATATTTTAGCCGGCAATTTCCTTAACATTTGCATACATTTAGAAGTGTTCGGCATTCATATTCTACATATTAGCAAAACTGTCACAAAATATGAGATTGCATGTGTTAGACTTTTAAACCGACACTTTAAAGGAAATTAACCGCATTTCATGGCATCGCATCATCTCTGTATTTGCGCAACACTTGTCTTGAGTCTGTGCAGGAAAATACGGAAGAAAAGCAAAAGAGCTGATCAAAAATACGCCAACTCAAGCATTTCAGATCTGGTAGAAATTAAGAGGGAATTATACAATTCTATATATCAAATAAAGGCCCATGAGACAGTCCAAGACCACTACAGAAAATACAAGGCCCAAGACTCCAAAGTAGCCGCGGATCCGCGGCAGGATCTTGCTTGAGCCGCGGATCCGCGCCTCTTCTGCCACGTCATCAATTCATTTTCAGTGAAGAATCTCTTTCTCTGGGCCTACATTGCTTTATGATATGTAAAGTTCCAGAATACCCTTGAAGCTACTGCCAGATCAGCAAAGAAAATTAAAGAAGGCTAATCCTAATTAAGCTCCTAACTAATCCTCTTCTAGAAGCTCCCTCCTAACTAATCACATCTAGAATCTTCTCCCCTAACTAACTTTTGGAGGGAAATTTGAATTTCTTCAACAAACTTTAGGAGGGAAACTTAGAATTTGAAATCCTAGATCTAGGGTTAGTTATCTATAAATAGGAACCTAGACCTAGGGTTAAAGGCTAATCAATAACCATTGGTTCATTCTACACCATCTTCTTCCACAAGTCTCGTGACAAGGCTTGTGCGAAACCCTAACCCTAATTCCACTCCAAATCCAAGATCTTGAGTACCAAATCAAGCGAGAAGCCTTCAACCTTTTAGGAGACGAGCCGATCTTCAATCGGGCAAGTGATCCAAGCCGATCCGCGATCCACGGAGACGAGCGAAGCCAAGTCGACGATCGAATTCTTCCTCTTGTAGTTCTTGAGCGAATGTAATGAAATTGTTGATATAAATAAAAGGTGAAATTCTTTAATCTTGCTTTCTTTTAATTCTTGCATCATGATTAGATCTCAATTTGTAATTGTTGCTCTTGTTGTGATGTGTGAGTGAAACTCCGCTCGTTAAGGAGTCGAGACGATTGTGGAATGATGATGTAACAAATCTTTATACGATTTTTAAGTCCTACGAGTTTTGTAAACCATAGCAAGTTCAAGAATCGATGACCTAGTTTCGTAGCGATGCTTTCTTGATTGTGATCGCTCGAAATTAGGGATCTACGATCGTTTCTTGAATTTACTAGAGGCTAGAATGTGAATGATATCGATGAAAGAACAAGGGATGAGATGAAACCCTAGTTTCACTAGAAATCCCTAATTCTTGTCGATCATCATCAATCTAGTATCAATTCATCGAAGGATAAGAATACGTAATTGTAAGATTACATCACATCTATAGATCCGATCGATTCCTACGAGCCTCATTTCTATTCTTGATATTTGGTTTGGAAAAATCAACAAACGATCAATTCTTGATTCTATCTTTTTTCTTGTTATTAGATCTAGATTTTTCTAATTCTTGAACTTCAATTTTAAATCATGAATTGTTTTGTTTTCTTTTCATTAAAGTTTCAACTCATCTAATTCAAAAGACGAACGATTACACTTTCCCTGAGGACGATCCGCACTCACTTACAATCTATAATCCGACACCGTAGTTGATTGCGGTCAAATAATTTTTGGTTGTGATTTCTTTACAATTTCATACTACACATCAAGAATTCTTTTCAATCAGGGACCCCTCTGCCTCTCAAAGCCATGAGATGCGGACCCGTTGCCCCCCAGAACCCGGCTATCTGTGCACTCCTTCGCGGGGTAAAACCTAGTACAGTAATGAAAAATAGTACAACAGGTACATCGACCGCAACCTGGTCATGTCCCAAAAGAATATTATACAACTGGCAGTGACGGCAGTCCACATGTTGGACGCTCGTCCCGCAATATCAAATGTACAAATAAATCCAAACTGCACTATCATTGCACACTGCTATCCACCACGAAAAATCCGTAACATCACAGCACAACACAGAACATCAACGCGAATGTCACGTTCGCAAACCCGTCTAAAAGAACTATAGCAATCAGACGCGGTTTACCGATCAAATGACATTCCCGGTCGGAGATATAATGTAAGCACTGTAAACTAGCATGTTTAAATTTCGATCGACTAAATATCAGAAAGTGGGCCCCACGAACAACTGGTGAACAGTAACAAAATCTGGGCTCAAAAGATATATACCAAAAACCCTAAATTCCAACAGAGAAGACACAGACAAAATTTGGTGCACTGATCCCATAGAATGGCTGCGGATGCGCGGCCAAACCATGGGTTTGGCCGCGACTCCGCGGCAGTATAGTCGAATCACTTGCCCAAATTTTGTCGGCGTGCTTAAAAAACCCTGCACAGATTTCTGTGATATGTGGAATAATTTTAGGACACCATTTAAAATCGACAGAAACTGTGAAATTGTAAAAATGCGGTTTTTGATTTCCGGTTCGATCGATGTTTTAAACGCGTTAGCACAAGTTAGTATAGCAAAATGGTGAGTCTCTGATACCACTGTAAGTCTACGGTAGCGCCCCGGCCGTCTACAGACGCCAAATACGGAACAAAACTTTTTAACTGGCGCTATCGTATACTTTCACCCGGATCTGCCATTATTGCTAAACTAACAAACTGTAAAGAGTGTAGAAAGGTTATACCGAACGATCCGAGTCCTTCATTCTTTAACCATCATCCCACGCTCCGTTGCGGCTGCTCCGATCTCGTCGATCTCCGATCTGCTCGTCCAGGTGGCACCACGTCAACGATTCTTTAAACGGGCTCCCGCCACTGACTTGAGGCAACTCGGTCGTCAAGTTTGCTAAAAGAGACGACCAAGAATGATGTAGCGAATGAGTAGATGACTTTGTCTCACTTCGTCCAAAACCGTGGACGATCGGTTAATGAAGTTGCCATTTTTATCGGGTGATGGATTGAAACAAGATATGAAATTTCCATACACCCAAAACCATAGTCTTTTCTCTCAAGAATGAAATTCTTTCTCTCTCTCTCACAAGGGGGGGCCACTTTAAAAGAAGGAGGAGGGTGAGTGTAGGAGCAATCAAGGAGGTGACCATAAACAAGAAGCTTATCCACATCATCAAATAAAGCATGACTCACTAAGAAACTTTGAATCTAAAAACCCTTAGTCATCAAGCATTAATGGCACCATTAATGCACTAATGACTCACCAATCCATGTCACCCTCTCTAGAACCTTCTAGAAGCATGACTCACCTCATCCAAGAAAAGATAAATCCGTCTTTAACCGAATGTTAAAAGACGGCTGATAGAAAACTGAAAACTGGCAACTTCCAAAAGTGATCCCGAAACGACTTTTAGGATAACCCCGTAACTGTATATATATACCCGCATTTGTATTACGACCGAATACAAATGCAACTGAGACAAAGATATTATATCTACTTAATATAATACTCGGATCCGGCTTAAACCAAAGCCGACCAGTATCATCTGCCCGAAAAATAACACGTGCGTAAACGCACGTGCATTTTCCGAAACCTGCCATAAAACCATACGGCCTCTACAACGTTTCGCCCGAACTTGGGAAACTGTCTGTGGGGGACTCTAATGACTCGTCAGTACCCTGGCAGTGGGTTTAACCACAAACCGTCAGCGGCACTAGCTATGCGTAACGGCTGCCCATGGACTGACCTCAAGGGAGGCCGATGAACGAACTCATCCGGAAACCCTACTGAGCCTAACAGTGACAATGTATATACAGTCCGGTCCGTTTGTCTATGAGTATCGCATATCTGCCTAGGGGCTAGCAACGTCAAACCCCCAATAGCAGTATAAGTCGTGTCGGAGTGTAGCCTAATAACACCCTGAGATACTACTGGAGTACCAACCAGTAAATCTTCTGCCATGGCCGTGGGCTTTGTGTAATGGCTCTCCTAGACACAGCACGATCTCGCCCCCAATACCAGGAGAGACGAATCCCCTGCCGTTACGCTCACGTGCCTCCATATGGCTCGGGACTGTACCCAAAAGCTACCTGTTTGCACGACTCTTTTGAGCCGTGGTACGGTAGAAATCAAACCACAGTGGGAACTCACACGAGACAAATGACGACCTCAGGTCGATGAACTAACCTGTACACATGTCACCAGGGAACTGCTATCTGACGATAGGTATAGTACTAACTAGCAGATTCCCGGCGAGTCCTGTCCGGTGTACTCATAACCCAATGAGCACCTGTATACATCTTAGGTGATCCAACTGACGCCAGTGGCTTGTGAGACCGGCCACCGCCCCTCGTCGGGGTCTCGACTGTATACACTAGTCTACTCCGGAGTAACGATGCCCTGTCTCGAAACTCCCACGACTAGGGACCATAATTAAGGATATGCATACAAACTACCCAACTCTCACGTATATGATCGCCATCATACTGTTGGTAGTAAAGCAAGATCCTAAGGGCTCTATCAAAGTGTAACATGTAATCAGTCACCTGAACATGTACACGACTGATAAAGGCAAACCAGATAGCATACTATCATCTCGAGTAAGACTGTCCTACCAGTATAGGTCCTCCGCAATCATTGTAATCACGTACCTGCGATCCAATAATTGACTATGAGGGCACTATCTCCAATATTTAGTGCGCGGTGGTGCCGGTTTAAAAAGTTAAAGTAAATCATCGCTTCCGCATTCCGGCGTCGGATTGACGGTCGGGGCGCCGCCGTGCAATTACAGTGGTATCAGAGCCTCGCCATTAACCTAGTCTAGCTTTGTCTAATGTGTTTACATTTCCGATCGAACAATATTCCAAAAACCGCGTTTTTATGTACATCAGTTTCTGTCGAATTTTTTTTGGCTCCAAATTTTTTTCAGGTTGTTGCAGATTGATGTGCAGGGAATTCTAAGACTTCTGTAGAAATTTGATCACGTGAACACACTATACAACAGCGGAACCGTGGCCAAACCCATGCTTGGGCCGCGGTTCCTCCGCAGTCCTTACTGTTTAGTGTGTCAAATTTCTACAGAGTGTCTCTGTGTTGAAAATAGGGGTTTTGGAACATTCTTTTTGGGCCCAGATTTTCTGTGAGTGCTACAGTAGTGCTTGGGGCCCACTTGGGTAAATTTGATCGATCGAATATTTTAAACACATTAGTTCATAGTATTTACATTATATCTGCGACCGTGAATGTCACTTGATCGGTAAATCCTGTCTAACTGCTATACCCCGGTTAGACGGATTTGCGAACGTGACATTCATGTTGATGTTCTGTGTTGTGCTGTGATGTTGCGAATTGGTCGTGGGGGATAGCCTTGATGCAATGCTAGTACAGTTTGTTGTATTATGTACATTTGATATTGCGGGGCGAGCGTCCGACATGTGGACTGCCGTCACTGCCTGTTTGTATTATTCTTTTGGGGCATGACCAGGTTGAGGTCGATGTACCCGTTGTATGTATATTTTACTTTCTGTACTAGGATTACCCCAAGGTGGGGTGCACGGATAGCCGGGTTCTAGAGGGCAACGGGCCCGCATCTCACGGCATTGAGACGGAGGGGGCTTCACTCTAGAATTGGCGGGCTATTCGCCGCACTCGTAGGGGGTACAGGTTGACCCAGGAGGGGTGCCCAAGTTACCGGATTCCGTGAAGTGCCGGGTTGTCCATTCACGTTGCTGAAGGGGGCTGCCTCGCTTCAGGTTTTGGCGGGTAACTTGCCGCGCCCGTAGGGGTCAGGATCTCATTACACAGGCTATCCACACGACCAGGGGAACGTCGGGTTTCAATAGCGGCTCTGTGAAACCCGGGGATCCCAGATATCTGTATTGTTCTGTGATGTTGCAATTTATCACGTCTTGAGCGAAATATTATATATTGATATATATACTAGTAGATGTTGTATATGTTTTGCATCCGCGCTAGTCCAGTACCCGCTCTGTCGTTAGTTAAGTAACCTAACGGGTAATAAAGGGACCCAGTGGCGAATGCGGATGGCATATACGTACATCATTATTGTCATTCTTTTTGATGTGATCAATTGATGGGACTGCATTGATTCGGATCAATGCAAGTTAAACAAACCTATTCTGATGTTGTTGGAACACTTTTCAAAAAGCTGTTATTGCAAGGACGTTCACTTTTGTTTTGCATCGTGGTATTCAGTTGGAATATCCTGCTCCTCAGTCGACGAGGCAAGGGCCGAGATCCCTCCACCGGGAGTGACCCCTTGGACAGAAGTTTGCATCAGGGAAATAACTTCACTATAGCCAATTACTTTTGCTTTGCATCGTGGTATTCAGTTGGAATATCCTGCACCTCATTCTACGGGGAAAGAGCCGAGATCCCTTCACCGGGAGTGACCTAGCAAAGGTTTTCGTCACTATATTTTTAAAAGCTATTCAGTTCCCTCAACGATATCAAGTTCATTACGTTAAAGGTTTTCGCTAGAAACCATTCGTAGCCCTCCGTCATTTCATATGGGCGGTCAATAGTATTCAAGCTGTGTATGTTGGCCAAAGTCAAGGCACAGTGATTGGTAGCTATTGGGTATTCATATGCAGCATAGATAGATGCGTTGGTTTGGGGCAGTCGTACTACTATTTTGGCCAAAGTCAAGGGTATGTACGGGTGGGCTCAAATTAACCTGGAGAATGACGGGTAGAACTTGACATGTGACTTATGATATGTTGGCCAAAGTCAAGGTCATAAGAGTATGGGGAAAAAATCTCATCGGGAGTTTCTAAAGAAACTGAAACTTGCCAGATATGCGCATACCTTCTGGAGTGTGATGACGTGAGCGGATTCCGTTACGTTATCATGCGATGATAGTTGGATCCCGATTCCCACTGATGAGTTGGTTTACTCCTCGGGTGATCCCGACTAATTCTTCTTCCAGGTTTGGAGGAGAATTTGACGGTACAGTGGGAGGTTTCCAGATTAGATAAATTGGTAACCATTCTGATCTAGGTTAGAGTGCACGCTGAGTGTTTCTTTTCTCTCTCTTTCTTTAGCAGCGACCATTGACCCGACCCTAAGACTATGACTCAGTGACCAAGTTGACCGAACCTTCTTAAACACTGGCTTTTGGATTGTCAGAGTTGCAAACCTCATTGCCACTCCTACTTTTACCCTTTTCTCCAGGACACCCCGTATTACTACGAACGTCCACTTCCATTGGACAAAACCATCGTATGGTTAGATACGAACTCGAAGGAATTTATTCGAGGATGGTTTCCAGTTCTGGAGAAAACGAATAGGACAATTCAGTTGTATTTTCCTTTTACCTTCTCTCAGGTAACGAGTACTCTATGGTTTAGGAGATAGTACACCTATTACGCAAATTGGATAATCTTCTTCCAAACCATAGGCAGGTGTCGAACGGTAGGGAATGAAGAAAACCAATTAGCATAACGATAGTGTACAGAAGGTATTAAGTAACGACATAACAACGGATTAGTAAGAGAGCAAAGTAAATTGCGACTGCTATTCACGACCAAACCAAGTATTTCTTCGCCAATCCTAAATCACCTTTGTATTTCTCCAGGACACTCCGTATCACTAAGAAGATCCACAGTTTATTGGATACTCCATCGTATGGTTATATACGAACTCGAAAGGAACTTGTTCCAGTTCGGGGATGGATTCTGGTTCAGAAGAAATAGGAATAAGGTTTATTCGGTTGTCTTTTATCTTCACCTTCTCTCGCATTGCGAGTGCTCCTAGGATTAGGACAGTACACCCATTGTGCTTATTGGATAGTGTTCTTCCAAACCATAGGCTGGTGCCGAACGGTAGGAAGGGAAGAAAACCATTTGGCCTAAAAGGATGTACAGAAGGTAATGACTAAAGACATAGAAAGGGATTTGGAAAGATGGCAAATAATTACACGGTGACAGTTATGAATCTGTATTATGGAAGAGACATTACTAGGAATACCGGGATACCCCATCGAAACATTTCAATGTTTCAGTTTCACTGTGCACTGTTAAAGGAAAACTGATTTCCCAATCAGATCCTGCTCCAGGGTATGTATTTAACAAGTTTGATTCTCACATCTGTATGGTTTTACAGATGATGAGTGGGAGTAAGTTATTGGGAATTGGGTGATCATCCTCATTATATCGGGATTCGTTATAATCGGTGATATTTGAGGAAATCGCCTGGGTTATTTGCCTGACGGCAAATATTTGGTTTTGAATATCCGCTGTTATGCACCAATTTCAAATTGATATATCTGTACGTCTATTTTTATAGAGTGAGATTTACCTTTTTGAAATTATGTCCATGACATTTACCTATATCAGTGGATGATTAGGTAAGGAGCATTGAACAGCGGTGTAATTCTTCATAACCATAAGTACAATTTTCAACCTACGACACACAGGGATTGAGTTATCAGACTCAAGGGACTTATACAGAGTATTGTATATTGTCCAGGGTCCATCAGGACAGAGGGGTTGGTCCTCGTACTATATTCAGTTTACTTATGACTTCTCTAGTTTTTAGACAGGTGTTTCGTGGAAACACAGGGTCCGAATTTTGAGAAGTTATAGGTATATGGATAAAGTAGAGAACCATGTATTGCAAGTATCGGGATTCTTCAAAGTGATCAAAGATGTAGATACTTGTGTATGGTATTCAGTTGATATTAATGGTTAAGAGAGCTTGCTTCTCTTTCAGGTTACTCATAATTGGAAGTGTTCCTAAGTTGAGTAACGCTGATCGGCCACTCTCCATTTAGTTGACATGCACTGAAAACAGCTGCATGATTTGAATCTGGTTCAATTAAATGAGTGCCTTTGGTTCTATATTGGATATAGAACAGTTCATATCTTAACGATGTTAAGGTATGGGGAGTTGTCTGGCTTATGCTTAAAACCAGACTCTGGATAACTCAAGGCACGTTTCTGTAATGGCTGTTTGTGGGTTGACCCAGGCTATGACGATGGTTGACTTTCTACCATCTGGAAGATCAATAGTGATATTGTTCTAGACTCGCCACAGTTTTAATAAAAATGGATTTTTTCAGAAAATAGTAGTGGGAGTATGGTAGAACTGGAAGTGATTCCAGAACCGCAAACGATTACTGAAGATTTGATAAGGAACCTAAAGATTCAATCTGGTTTGACATTCCATTGGCCACTCCGTAGATAAGGTGGGTAACTTTAGGCACCCGAGTGGTACTCCGGTAGCCTCAAGGACGGTGACAGGGAAGTTCTTGTGTACCCAGACTTGCCATTGCTGTTGTTCCAGACGGTGAGACTCGGCAGGAGGATGAGTATAGCGTCATTCTAAACTGGCTTTAGAAGTGTACGTCTATATGACTCTGCCAGAGGGTTGTCGTGGTCAGTGGGAGCAGCGGAAGCATGGTGGACAAGCGGCTTATGTCTATTTATAGACTAAAGCAGATATAGCGGAGATAGATCATCAATTTCTGATATGACAGTCATAGGTTTGACTTCATCAGAATATGGGATGGATCTGTTGAGAAGGTAGTAGGGTGTGATGTCATGGTATTTGGATGACATACACAGAGTAGGAAGTGATATTCCTATACTAGGATCGGTTATACTTTGGTCGTCACACAGTGGTTTCTCCATATGGGACTTGGACATTATATCAGACATACTGGTTACTAGATCTAGATTTGGGTGGTTTCCTAATCAGGGTACTTTGACATCATTCTACAGGTATTTTAGAATGGACGACTCCTGGCACGGTAGTGTACCTGCAGGTGATGGAGTCACCCTCTCTAAAGGTGTCTTACAGACTAAAGGGGAGAGGGATGTGCATGATTGGCAGATCACTTGCTTAGGCAATTGAGTCAATCATGAGATGTCAAGTACCATACCAGATGTTGTTTTTGCTGTAGATGCAATAAATTGATATTAATCCAATCCTGGAGAAACGATCGGAAACAGTTTTAGAACATAAGTGAATGTTCTAAGGATATGATAACGACAGCCTCATTCGGGGACAGTTATCATTCCAGGCATCCAAGGTGACCTGGACGGCAGAGAGGTTGTCAGAGTTATAGTTTTCCTTCTGACGAGGGGCATTATTTTGGACAGGTGGTCTAAGGCGATACTGAAAGAGGCATGGCGCAGGATACTGATTAATTTCAGTTTACGATACAGTCTAAGAAGTTTGGATTTGGAGTTCATTTATGAGCTAGGTCCCATCAGACATCCAGACACATTCTAAGACAAGTATTGCTTATTTCGGGAGATGGCTTTCTCTGCGAACTTGAGATATAGAGAGACATACAAAGAAACAACAAAGCGAATCCACTCGCTGAGGCTATTCCTCGAACGCAATAGTTTCGCAAACGAGCTTTGTGAGACTGACTAGTAGAGGAGTTGGATGTTCGGTATCACACGGGCTGTGAGTATGCGACATCGCAATAATTAGCCTTGAGTGCTAGAGGGAGATTGTTGGAGATAGTTCCCTCAGAGTCAATTATTGGATCACAGGAAATTGATTTCAATGATTGAGGGAGGACTTATCCCGTTAGGACAGTCTTACTCAAGATGATAGTATGCTATCTGGTTTACCTTTATCATCGTGTACTGCTTTAGGTGACCTTACAGGTCACTATTGCACGTTGATAGAGCCCCTAGGATTCTTTCTTGACTGCCAACAGTATGAGGGCGATCATATACGTAGGAGCTGGAGTCTATAAGCATATCTTTAAAAGGTCCCTAGTCGAGGGAGTTTCGAGACAGGGCATCGATACTCCATAGTAGACTAGTGTATACAGTCGAGACCCCAACGAGGAGCGGTGGCCGGTCTCACAAGCCACTGGTGTCAGTTGGTTCACCTAAGATGTATACAGGTGCTCATTGGGTTATGAGTACACCGGACAGGACCTGCCGGGAACATGCTACTTGGTCTTATACCTGACGTCAGATAGCAGTTCCCTGGTGACATGTGTACAGGTTAGTTCATCGACCTGAGGATCGTCATTTGTCTCGTGTGGGTTCCTACTGTACTTTGATTACTACCCTACCACGTTCAAAGGAGACGTGCAAACAGGTTTTAGTTGGGTACAGTCCCGAGCAACATGGAGGCAGTGAGCGGATCTTCAGGGGTTCGTCTCTCCCGGTATTGGGAGTGAGGTCACGCTGTGTCTAGGAGAGCCATTACACGAAGGCCTCGGCCGAGGCAGGAGATTTACTGGTAGGTATTCTAGTAGTATCTCAGGGTGTTCTGGGCTACACTCCGACACGACTTATACCGCTTTTGGGGGTCTGAATTTTACCAACCCCCTAGGCCCGCCATGCGATGCTCATAGACGAACTGACCGGACTGTACGGATATTGTCACTGACAGGCTCAGTAGGGTGTCAGGCTGAGTTCGCTCACAGACGTCCCTTTTGGTCAATACCTGGTAGCCCCTTACGTATAGGCTAATACCTCTGACGTGCTAGTGTTTAAATCCACAACCAAGGTGTTGACGAGTCTTTAGAGTTCCCCACAGACAGTTGCTCAAGTTTTTGGGCGAAACGTTGTAGAGGCCGTATGTAGATATGGCAGGGTTCGATCAGATACGTGCGGTATTGCATGGATCAGGATCGGACGGTTAATAGTAGCGGGCTTTGGTTTAAGCCGGATTCTAGTATAGTACTGTGTAACTTTGTCTCTTTGCAATTGTATTCGGTCGGAATACAAATGCGGGCATGTATATACAGTAGCGGGGTTTTCCTGTAATTTATTACGGGATCAGTTTTATGAAGTTGCCAGTTTGTTTTCCGTTTCGGCCATATTTCTTTGTATCTTTCATTGGCTGAAGATTGGTGGAGGAGGGCTTATTTGCATTTTTTCAAATTAGCATTTAGTTGGTTTTGGAGCAATCATGGTTGTTCATGATTGGGTTTTGGAGTGAGGTTCTTGTTCACACCATAATATTGTATTATTATATTCCCCATTCTTATTCTTTTTATAAATAAACGGGTGCTTTTGACGCATGTCTGCTACATGTTACAGGTTCTTGGACAGAAAACAGTGAAAAAGACAAAAGACGATGTAAAAAGGGACTTTTGACCAACAAATAGAAGGATCTTGATCAAGCCGACATGAAAGATAAAGTTCACAAAGTACAAGGCAGCGCAAGGTCTAAGATGTCAGTGAACGGTTAAAAGTCTAATACAAGTATTCACTGGAATATCTGGAAGAAACCTGGAAGCCTATTTGAGAAAATAACCAAAGAAACAAGAAGCCCAAAAACCCCAGAGCCATATGATGAAAACTCAAGCAGTGATCTCACTATTGGGCCGTGGAACCGCGGCCCAAAGCCTACCCAGGCCGCGGTTCCGCGGCAGTATGGAGCCTGTATGGAATAAATTTTTTACTATAATTCTTTATGTCTTTGACCGGTCTTTCTAAGGCTATTTTTGTAATTATAAACATGCAGAACAAATGTAGCCCTAAGGTTTCCTATTCTTTATAAATAGGAACTCTAAAGATTGTAATTTTTATGCCTCCTTTTAATAAAAATTCAGAAATCCTTTTTGGAGAGCATTGGTGTTTCTTCTCCATTCAGAAATTCAGATCTGACAACCCTGCATGGATGATTGGAGGGATGCATCTGTAAGTAATTTAATTTCTTGCCCTAGTGTAGTTTTCAATTCTTGCCCTAGGTAGATTTAATTTCATGCCCTAGGAACTTGTTTAGGGTTTAGCTTTGGGAAGGATTTTGAGAGATGAGATCTCTCATCCCTTTCTTACCCACCAAATATTTACAATAGGACTCCATGCATACATGCACATACCGCTCCCTACGGCACTCTATCCCTCGAGGTAGCGGTGATACCGTAGTATAAAGGACCGGGTGTGATGTTTTCCATGGAGGTCAGGGTAAGGATCTCTAAAGGAAGGACAAGAACCTAGAGAAAGGAACACCTTCCCGAACGGATCTAATCCACTTTATTGATAATTACCATAACTCCTCACAGATCTTCATTCGGGGATTGAAAGCGGTGAGATTTAATTACATTTCCAAACCATTCCTAAACCTAGCCCTAGCAATAGTAGATCTAGATAATTGCCCTAGGTTAATTAGGTTTTTAGATTTAATAATTAATCCGAACACCCTTCGGAATTAACTCGTTAGCGTGACTAGGTTATTCACAATATCCCTGTGGACCGACCCGTACTCACCGGCTAGCTACCAAGCGACGCCGTTCTTGATTGCGGTTACAAATATTTTTTATCTATCTTTTAGAAAGCGCAAGCGCGCTAAATCACTCAATCAAATGGCGTCGTTGCCGGGGATGGCGTAGAACTTTCCTTTTCGCAATTTCGGGTTAATCATAAAATTAAAAAAATCATAAAAATCTGAAAAATCACAAAAAAATATAAAAATATATTATCTGTTATTTTTGGAAAGGGTATCTTTGTATGAATTTTGCAGGATCTACGCACAAATTCGGATCTGGAAATCGACAGAAAGCGAAACAACAAATAGACGATCCTAACAACAAGGGTCTACGAGGCATCAACCATGCCCGATTAAAATTTTAGCCGTGCCGAACAACCCGAAGCCGGATCTTTAAACTAGAGATTAGGCGAAAACTAGCATGTTAACAACTTTAACACTAAGTGAGAGGGATTACAACCTTTGTAGATCCGGTCCTTCACTTCATTTGCTCCGTGTTGTGGTCCCTTCGCTGCGATCATCGGGTTCCGGACTCTCGAGAGGTTCCACGAAGAGAAAGATGCAACATTTGCTTCCGATCTTCGATACTAAGATGATCTACCTTGAAGTTTCGTTAACACAAGCTAACACTTATGAAATGATGTGAACACCCTCATCTAAATGGCAAGGGAAGATGAGGATGATGAAGTAGGATTTTTGCTATCTTTATTTATCTTTTTCTCATATTTATTCATCACTTGGAAAAAGCTAGTAAGCTTTTTCCATGAAAGAATGAAGGAAGAAGAAGATGAATAATGATTGAATTTCTTTTGTGATGAATAGAAAAAGAAATAATATGATGAATAATGCAACCATGGTTGACTAAATCCATGTAGAGAATTAACTAGGGTTAGGGTTTGGGTTGGGTTAAAGCATGAGTCACTTAAAAATATCTTTCACAAAACAAAACAAAAACCTTCTAGAAACATCTAGAAAGCTTAACCCTAATCCAAACCCTAATCATGTTTAAACTCCACTAAACAAGTTGCCTTAGTTATCATATCATGTTACAATATTATATATCACATATATAATATTTATCGTAACAAAATAAAATAATACATTTAACATATATCGCATATATATCAATGTATTACCCGAGTGAGAAAAAGAATCTTTTAGTGAGCAAATATTAGTTAATGTAATTTAATATATCATATATATTATTGTACATTAAATTATCGAATCAACACTTGATCCGACAATCCGGCTATATCGCATATAACCGACTAATATTTATCCGTACCGATTCATCGAATCAACACTTGATCCGATGACGTGGCTGATATCAAAAATCGCGAGAATAGAATACGGTATCTCATATCGCATTATCCTCGGTCCCGCACATATCACATATGTGCTCCTACTCCGTTTTGCCTGAGTCAAGAAACCTCTGTGTAGGACTCTAAAGAATCTTCAATACGCCGGCAGTGGGTGATGATCATATCAAACACCCACAAGCTGCAAGCGGTCAGCTAAACGTAACAGCTACCCAGGTATTGAGCGCTCAGAAGATCAACAAGCAAGCCTGTACATTCTCCTGTGAATTCAAATAGTAACACTCCCGTACAGTCCGGTCTCGTCGTCTGATATGTCGCATATCTCGCCTAGGGGTGGTAAACGTCAGACCCCAGTAACTTGATAAGTCGTGTCGATATGAGGTCTATAACAGTTCGAGAAACTACTGATAACACTTACCAGTAAATCTCAGCAACCCTGGCCAGGGATTTCCGGTTATAGCCAATCGAACACAGCACAACATCAACTCCCTATACCGGGAGAGACGAATCCCCTCCTATCGCTCATTGCCTCCATGTGATTCGGGACTGTACCCAAAAGCCACCTTTTTGCACGCCCCCTTGGACGTGGTATGATGGAAATCAAAGCACAGTGGGAATCACACAAGACTCTATGACAATCTCGGGTCAACAGACTACTCTGTACCAGTGTCACCGGAGAACTGCCATCTGACGTGAGGTATAATACCATCTGGGAGTTCTCGGCGAGTCCGTCGAGTGTACCCAGTCTCCACTGAGCACCCGTACACCATCCTTGATGTCAAACACCGATGGATATGGGATCATCCATCGCCCATCATATGGGTCAAGATGCGTATACGCTTGTCTACTCTGGTGTATCGATGCCCTGTCTCGATACACCCTCAACTAGGAACAGTTATAGGATGTACTCGTCGACTACCTTGGCCCCACTAGTATGATCTCATCATAGTCCCAGTAGTCGAGTACACATCCTAAGGGCTTTATCAACATGTAATATAGAGACAATCAGAGTACATGTTAAGATAAAGTACAACCAGATAGCATACTATCATGTCGAGCAAGAAAGTCCTCCCTATATATGTCCTAGCATCCACTACAATATACATCATATGTACAGTAATGGCCTCTAGGGCATACATATAACTAACAATCTCCTACTTGCACTAGGGCCATCTGTTGTGGCATCACATACCCAACAATTAGCTGCGGTTGAAGTATCTCATACTCAACCATCCCATAAAAGTCTCTACTGGGAAAAAGGCCTTCGTGAGTGGATCCGCGCTGTTGTCCTCTGTGTCTACTCTCCTAACCTCGATCTCCCTGGAGATCAACCATCTCCATGATCAGGTGATACTTCCTAAGAATTATATCTGGATTTCTGATGGGACGGAAGTTCCTTGGCTAAAGCCACAACTCCATTATCACACAATGGTAGGAACGAAGTTCATCTCATGAACTTATAAATATCCAGACTGCCTCTTTTGGTAGTATCCTTGGTAACGATGTATCTTGCCTTTAATCGTCTAGTATGTCACGGTATCTAGCTTAGAGCTCTTTCAACATACCGTCCCTCCACTGAGGGTAAAGACAATGCCTGCGACTGACATTCAGTCGTCCTTATCACCCTGGAACCTTTCCAGTGATTCTCCCCAGGATCGATTGATACCATCGCACTACAACTAGTGAGAATCCTAACATCCAATTAGATCTATCTCATAGATCCAAAAACCCAGGATTTAGGAGGTATCACTTTGATCCTATATGGAGAATCGTTGTGATAAGCGGAGATTGACCGAGCGTAGCATAGGAAACTCCTTCCCTATCAAGAGTATGTCATCCACGTACTCTACGAGGATCACCACCATACTCCCTACTACCTTTTTTGTATATACAAGGTTCATCTACCATTTTGATGAAGTCAAACTCTTTGACTAGCACATCAAAACAGATGTTCCAACTCCGCGATACCTGTTTTATCATATAAAACATCTTGCACACGTTTCCGCTGCTCCCACTGTCTACGAAGCCCTCTGGCTGTGTACTTATAGACGTTCTCTTCTAAAACATCACTTAGAAAAGCAGTCATGACACCCAACTACCAGATATCGTAGTCATGGTATGTAGCCGTGGCAAGTAGGATCTGGATGGACTTAAGCATAGATCCTTAGAAAAGGTTTCAACATAATCCATACCTGGTCTATGATGCAAACCTTTAACAAGTCTAGCTTTGAAAGTCTCAACTTTTCCATGTACACCAAGTAATCTTCTCAAGATATACTTGCTTCTGATGGGGATTTAGCCCTTCAGATAAAGCAACCAAAGTTCATACTTTGTTGGTGTATAAGGATTCCATCTCAGATCGATAAGCATCCAGCCATTATTACAGAGTCCCACTCCTGATGGCCAGCTCGAAACTAGTTGGGTCATCATCTCATGATGCAATCCTCGCTCCCACTGTCATAGAGAAACCGAAGTATCTCTCAGGTGGGTGAGGAACCCTACTAGATCGGCGGAGAGGCTGAGGTTCGTTGGAAACTATTGAATCCTTTGGTTCTACCAAATCAACAGCTGCATTTTGTATAGCTGGAACCTTTCCAGTTGTACATAACAGACCTTGCCTCGAGCTTGTCCGGATTTTACTTTTAGACATAGGCCGGACAACCCCAAATCTTAACAAGCTTAAGATATAGGCTCTTCCCTTTCCATATCACATATGAAGTGGTAGGCAACTGATTTGATTTGAACCCTATTCAATAGGTATGCAGCTTCTCAAGTGCATAACTCCCTAAAGGAAATAGGAAACTCAGTAGTACTCATCATAGAGCACACCATATCACATAGGGTGCTATGGCTCCTGTTTAAAACATAATATTGCATTTTTGTATTCCCCATTCTTATGCATTTAAGAATAAAAACAGGTGCTTTTGACCCTTGTCTGCTACATGTTACAGGTTACAGGTTCTGGGAGCGAAAACAGTGAAAAACAAAAAAGACGACACAAAAGAAGGATTTTTGACCAACAAATAGGAAGAGCTTAGTAAAGCCTAGCAGAAAAACGGTTCACCATCAACAAGGCAACACAAGATCCAAATTGTTAAGGAAAACGGTTAAAAGATCCATGGCAAAGTGTTCACTGAAGATCTGGAATTAATAAAGAAACCCAATTGATAAAAGGAATAAAGAACCAGAAAGCCCAGAAAAACCTAAGATAGCCCAAGAAAAATTGTAAGGAGATCACACCATTGGGCCGCAGAACCGCGGCCCAAGCGCACCAATGCCGCGGTTCCACGGCCGTATGAAGCCTTCAATGAAAGAAAATTTTACCATAATTCTTTGGCGGCTTTGGAAAGATTTCCTGGGGGTATAATTGTAATTGTAGACATGCGGAACAAATGTAACCCTAGGGTTTCCTATTCTTTATAAATATGAACTCTAAAGATTGTAATTTTTATGCCTCCCTTTAATGAATAAAATTTAGAAATCTTTTGGAGAGCATCAGTGTTTCTTCTCCATTCAGAAATTCAGATCTGACAACCCTGCATGGATGATTGGAGGGATGCATCTGTAAGTAATTTAATTTCTTGCCTTAGTTTAGATTTAAATTCCTTGCCCTAGATAGATTTAATTTCATGCCCTAGGAACTTGTTTAGAGTTAGCTTTGGGGAAGGATTTTGAGAGATGAGATCTCTCATCCCTTTCTTACCCACCAAATATTTACAATAGGACTCCATGAATACATGCACATACCGCTCCCTACGGCACTCTATCTCTCGAGGTACCGGTGATACCGTAGTATAAAGGCCCGGGTGTGATGTTTTCCATGGAGGTTAGGATAAGGATCTCTAGAGGAAGGACAAGAACCTAGAGGAAGGAACACCTTCCCGAACGGATTTAATCCCCTTTATTGATAATTACCATAACGCCTCACAGATCTTCATTCGGGTATTGAAAGCGGTGAGATTTAATTACATTTCCAAACCATCCCTAAACCTAGCCCTAGCAAGAGTAGATCTAGATAATTGCCCTAGGTTAATTATATTTTTAGATTTAATAATTAATCCGAACACCCTTCGGAATTAACTCGTTAGAGCGAATCGGAAATTCACAACATTCCTGTGGACCGACCCGTACTCACCGGCTAGCTACCCAGCGAAGCCGTTCTTGATTGCGGTTACAAATATTTTTGATCTATCTTTTAGAAAGCGCAAGCACGCTAATTCAGTCAATCAAATGGCGCCGTTGCCGGGGATGGCGTAGAACTTTCTTTTTCGCAATTTCGGGTTAATCAAAATTAAAAAAAAAAATTCATAAAAATCTAAAAAATCTAAAAGAATATAAAAATATATATATTTTGTTATTTTTGGAAGGGATACTTTGTTGTTTTAATTTTGCAGGATTTACAAAGACGGTCTGGAAATTTCCAGAAGGGGAAACAGAAATCAGAAGATCGAAACAGAAGGGGAATCAAATAACATAACAGTGAAAATTTTTTTGGAGACGCAATTCCCCCAACCCACTGCGATTCCGCGGCCAAAACCCACCTTAGGCCGCGGAATCGCGGCCTTCTAGTGGAATCAGAGCGTCAAATTTTTTTTAGGGATTCGTGCTGATTAGACTGCCGCGAAAACGCGGCAATAACGCGTTTATACCGCGGAACCGCGCTCTTTTGGTGAGATCATCCTATGAAATTTGCATTGTATGCTCTCTGTTATTTCTCCTCTGCAAATTTTAATATATTTTCTGAATAATGCCTGAAAGATTTTGTATGCTTTAAAAATATATTCTCTTCCATATAACAAGTCTTGTGCAGGATTTTTGGGCCCCGCTCAAAATTGAAATTGATTGCAAGTAATTTTTTTTGTTGCATATCTTTTCTTGAATATCTTTTTGCAATAATTTTTTCCAAATAAAGATTCTTGTGATATGCTTCAAATAATAACCAATTGCAAGTAATATTTTGCTGTTGCATATCTTTTCTATAAAATAATTTGCTGTTGCATATCTTTTCTCTAAAATCTTTTTGCAACAAAAAATTTTCCAAATAAAGAAAAAAAAATTAAAATAACAAGGTCAAATATTTTATAAAGCTTGCAAAATTTTTTTTGGCCGCAAATATATCCTTGCACCATAAACTTTCATTCTTTCCCCTTTCTTACAACATGGGTACCCCACATAATAAATCATTAGCCGAACTCTGGTATCCCGAACCTAATTTTGCGTCATATGTTAATTTGTTCGGTCAATTTAAAAACGATCCCTCCATGCCTAAAAAATCTTTGAAAGATCACATAGAGGCGTCTAGGAGACACAGTTTGACTTTTCAACCCACTTTGTGTCAACCTAGTCAACCTTCACCACCTTCGTATGTTGACACCACTTTTTCAAGTTTAGCTGTAACTCCTAAGCCGATGTCCATTGCTGAGCATATTGCTCAATCTCGCAGTCGATCTTTCACCCTTCTCCACTCATCTAGTTCTAGGGATCAACAAGACTATTCATCTTTTTATCTACATGTTGACCCTACCCCTGTCCAACCATCCACTTCCTACCAGTCATACCCGACCTTCCCACCTTCACTAGACACTGTTTCTACACAGCATGTTGGGAGTTTTGCATATCCACACCATTTTGAATATTTTACCGAAACCCCCTCACCACCCAAGTCTAGTTTAGAAGAGTCGTTGGAGGCATATATTGCTGCAAAAAATAAAATGATGAGGAATGTGGAAGCGTCCATGGCCGCTCTTATGCAACCTAGTGAACCGGTAGCTAGTGTCCCGCTAGCTCAAAATTTTTTAATGTATAAGGAGGCGGTTGGACAGAGTGAGAATGAGAGAGGATTTTCAAATCAAACCTACCCTTACCCAATTGAAGCCCACAACTCCGGTTTTCCATCGATTGTTCCAATTGATTCACCAGTTGAAAATAAAAACAAGTTGTGTGATTTTGTAGTGCTTGATTTGCCAAATTGTGAGGAAGCCCTTTCGAGTGAAACCGCACCTAATCCTTTCGATCTTTACACCTCCATTCTAGAACCTACATTGATAAATATCCATGCTATTGATGAGGTGTCTAAAGAAATTGATTTTCACTTGATTGAGGATTTAGACGCCGGGAATATTTTAGATGATGAACCCGTAGATTTGATTGATATTTTATGTCCAAATCATCATCCCGAGTTATTTAGTGTTTCTCCCGAATCTCATATGCGTCTTGATGTTAATGATACTGGCATGGATGAGTTGAATTTTGAGGAGAATTATAAGGAAAGTATTGAGGAGAGTCTTGAGGATAATATTGAGGTCGAATAATTTTTGTTTGATGTGTCTGATTTTCCAATTCATCCTCCTGAACCTTTGACTGTTATATCACCCTCCCTCCTTCCCATCATTCCGACCCCGCTTGATGACTGTGAGCTTGAAACCTTTTCCTTTGAATCTGACACAATTCTCACAGACGATGGCACCTACGAGTGTTTCACTTTTTCGGACGATGTTGATGACTCACCGCCCGAGTTTGAGACCTTTACATTTTCAGATGAGCCATCAGACTCGGTTGATTATAGTAGTTTCGAACCATTAATGGAATCTTTCAAGTTTGAAACAGTTTACTACGGTGAGAAAGATACTATCCCTAATTCACTCCCTTTCTTCTTTCCTATTGTCCCGACCGGGCAAATGACCGTTACGCTTTCATCTCCTATACCAAGTTCGGCGTACCCATGTTTTCTTGCGAATCTTGAGGGATTTGATCACATTTCTCGACGAGTAGATAGGTTAGCGCAATCGCTTATAACATATCGGTCATCACATATTGCGCTAATTTATTCACTCAATTTACACCCTTAAGATCGTACTCCACTTCCTTCTTCTTTTCGCCATTCTTCTCCCCCACCGAGACCATATTCTACCATTCTTCTTTCCACACGGTCTCGCGTGTTTCTCATTTCTTTCATCTCCACCCCATTCTTGCACTGGCTATACCTTTACCATGATAAGATTTTTGAATGGTTGGTGCTAACTTTTGGCTTGTGCAAGGCCAAGCTTAAGTTTGGGGGACCTTGTTGTATATATGTATATATTTTTTGTTTTCTTTTTCTATAAAAAATAAAAAAAAATTCAAAACATTAAAAAAATATTTAAAAAATTTTATAAATAAATAAACAGGGGAGTATCGGTATTTTTGACCCTCTTGGTTCAGCATGACAGTGAGGACATTGTCAAGTTCAAGTTTGGGGGTATGCTCGGTACGTCTTCTTCCTTCGCATTCATGTGTACATATTTTTGCATTTGCATACTTATTTGAAAACCCATAAAAATTTGAAAAATTTCAAAAATTATAAAAATAAATGTATTCAATTTTGGCTAATTGACTTGAATTTGACAAATAGGTCAACTAGCTAGGAACAACTAGATCTTAGACTTAGTAACTTAAAAACCCTAAAGATAATCTTCCTTAAAGTTTAACGGTAGAAAGTATATGCCTTGTAGTTTATTTAGAAATAGGCAAATTTTGGGTTCACTTTTTGGGCTAAGTCGAAACAAGGGAAGAGTATTGATGTTCTTATTAGAGTATAAGTTTGAAAAATAGTTCCTAGCTTAAGTCTAGATTCTGAAAATGTATACCCTACAACTTGCACAATCACGCATCTTGAAACTTGGATTAGTAAAAGAGACATTGAAATGCTCTTGTCTAAAGTCCTTAGTACGATGAAAATAAAAGAAAAAAATGTGAATGAAGAAAAAAAAATGGACACTGGTTTTTGTGATTACTTAAGGCTGCAAAAATAGAAAAATATTTAGCGAGGGTGCTTCATCACCTAGTGCCTTAGACCAACTGGTTTGGGAGTCACTGCTAAAGACTTGTGTGTTGCAAAACTAGGAAGTACGTTTTAAAGTGCTAACGCATCTTGTAATCGGTTGTTGGTACCTCAAGAAGTATTAACGGTCGCATGAAGGATGTGTAAGCAAATTTCATTTAAAAATTAACTAATTAATAAGTGCTTTGGACAATGGACGAGAGTACGATTGCTTGATTTGAATTTCCAAGTGAAGGGGTGATATTTACACACACGCGGGGATATGTGATTAGAGTTTAGATGAAAGAAAGGGATGAAGAATAGAACTTGTATCTTTAGTAGAGTTAATAGAAAAATTCCTAAGTGGAGATGGAACCCTAAGAGGAAAACCTAAGAGATGCCGAAAGCTAAGTAGGTCTACATAACATATATAATCTTAAATTAAATAATGAGGAAGTGTGAAAAATATGGGTGGATAATTTGCGAGTCAAAAGATAATAGAATTCCTTGTTAGAAAACCTAATTGGAGAATTAAAGTCGAAAAAGCCAAATTGATAGGATTTTGTGGGTAGTATCCGCTGAAAACCCTCAGGAGACAACACTCCTCCTACTAGGGACACCTAGAGGTTTAACGGCTTGTTGCACGAGTTCAGTGCAATCGCGTTTCCCTGCGAAAGTGCGGCTAGGTTAGATGTTATCAAGAATAAAAAAATAAGTTCGCTCGAGGACGAGCAAAAGATAAGTTTGGGGGTATTTGTTTATAACATAATATTGCATTTTTGTATTCCCCATTCTTATGCATTTAAGAATAAAAACAGGTGCTTTTGACCCATGTCTACTACATGTTACAGGTTACAGGTTCTGGGAGCGAAAACAGTGAAAAACACAAAAGACGACACAAAAGAAGGATTTTTGACCAACAAATAGGAAGATCTTAGTAAAGCCTAGCAGAAAAACGGTTCACCATCAACAAGGCAACACAAGATCCAAATTGTTAAGGAAAACGGTTAAAAGATCCATGGCAAAGTGTTCACTGAAGATCTGGAATTAATAAAGAAGCCCAATTGATAAAAGGAATAAAGAACCAGAAAGCCCAGAAGAACCTAAGATATCCCAAGAAAAATTGTAAGGAGATCACACTATTGGGCCGCTGAACCGTGGCCCAAGCGCACCAATGCCGCGGTTCCACGGCCGTATGAAGCCTTCAATGAAAGAAAATTTTACCATAATTCTTTGGCGGCTTTGGAAAGATTTCCTGGGGGTATAATTGTAATTGTAGACATGCGGAACAAATGTAACCCTAGGGTTTCCTATTCTTTATAAATATGAACTCTAAAGATTGTAATTTTTATGCCTCCCTTTAATGAATAAAATTTAGAAATCTTTTGGAGAGCATCGGTGTTTCTTCTCCATTCAGAAATTCAGATCTGACAACCCTGCATGGATGATTGGAGGGATGTATCTGTAAGTAATTTAATTTCTTGCCTTTGTTTAGATTTAAATTCCTTGCCCTAGATAGATTTAGTTTCATGCCCTAGGAACTTGTTTAGAGTTAGCTTTGGGGAAGGATTTTGAGAGATGAGATCTCTCATCCCTTTCTTACCCACCAAATATTTACAATAGGACTCCATGAATACATGCACATACCGCTCCCTACGGCACTCTATCCCTCGAGGTACCGGTGATACCGTAGTATAAAGGCCCGGGTGTGATGTTTTCCATGGAGGTTAGGATAAGGATCTCTAAAGGAAGGACAAGAACCTAGAGAAAGGAACACCTTCCCGAACGGATTTAATCCCCTTTATTGATAATTACCATAACGCCTCACAGATCTTCATTCGGGTATTGAAAGCGGTGAGATTTAATTACATTTCCAAACCATCCCTAAACCTAGCCCTAGCAAGAGTAGATCTAGATAATTGCCCTAGGTTAATTAGATTTTTAGATTTAATAATTAATCCGAATACCCTTCGGAATTAACTCGTTAGAGCGAATCGGAAATTCACAACATCCCTGTGGACCGACCCGTACTCACCGGCTAGCTACCAAGCGAAGCCGTTCTTGATTGCGGTTACAAATATTTTTGATCTATCTTTTAGAAAGCGCAAGCACGCTAATTCAGTCAATCAGCTCCACCCCGATACACCGACGTGCTGTGGTGTAGACGGAGGAGTAATGCTGAGAGAGAATCTCATTCTCCTTTAGAATAGTCCAGGAATTCCGTGCTTAAGTATTCTCCTCCTTGATCATATCATAGGACATAATACTTTTACCCGTATTTTTGTTCTCTACTTCTAATTTATATTCTGTGAATATCTCAAAAGGTTCGGACCTGTGTTTCAACAGAAACATATGTCTGAATCTTGAGAGATTATCAGAGAATGTAATGAAGTAGAAAGAACCGATCTTGCCATGTGTAGACAGGGGACCTTACATACATCAACATGTATCAATCCCAAGAGTTCACTAACTCTTTCTCTGTTTCCAATAAACAGAGCTGTGGTCATCTTATCTTTGTGACATGACCGGCAAGTTTCACAAGATGTAAATTCAAACTAATTTTAAATATGCATCTATATGTAACTTAGCTAGTCGGGTCGCATTGATATGACCTAGTCTACAATACCTCAAGAAGGATTCGTTCATTTCTGAACTCTTCCTCTTGTGTGTGTTCCGTATACTAAGAACTGTAGTTTGATTTAGAACGACGATGCTTTTAGATAACGTGCCTGAACCGATCAACTCTTGATATAGGAAATGTTCAAAACATTATCCAACAATACAAAATTATATCCTTTCTTTACTAATAAAGAGACTGATATGATTTTGTATATCAGGTTCGGTATCTAATAACATTTGTTCAGAATCAATGTATTCTGGTAATACAGGGTGACAGTGACCAACAGACTTAGCTGCAACACTTGCACCGTTTTCTATCTCATTAAACTTATCACCCGTTCTCAGTTCTCTACCTATCTGTAGCCCATGTAACAGATTACATATACGGGATCCTGATCCGGTATCACATACCCAGGACGTAAAGGATACTGAGAAACAGTTCTGTGTAATGAACACACCCGAAGATGATGCATCAACATGCACTTTCTTCGTTTGGGCGGCACGGGAAATCTGGTATTCCCCAATTTCCTGCTCTGTCTTATAACAATTATAAGTTGGAGCGGGACCAACGTTCCCCAGCTCAGTATAATAAGTGGGTTCGGTCAATATATCCGTTTTATTATCTTGATTAAGGCGTGAAATGGTCGCTATCTGGAGAGAGAGAGAGAAGAAAACACTCAGCGTATGCTCTTGCAAGATTAGATTGGTTATCTAATATATCTAATCAGGATGTCTCCCACTGTTTTAATCAAATCTTCTTTCAAACCCTAAAAGGAAAGACTAGCCGGGATTAATTACACGCTACAAGTTCGCCAATCTTTCAGCCAGGCCAGTGTCGGTACTTTGAGGGAGGTCCCCCGTGCTTTCGCACGAACCTAATTAAAGTAAACCTCGTTTTCCCAGAGGCGTAACCCCGTTAACACCTTTCTAGACACCTACTTGATCGGCTAATTGTAATGTGTAAAACTCTCCCAGGAGTAACTCTTACTCGCAGCGGGTATCGGGATCCAACTATCTCATAGAAGGTATGCAATCTCATTGCAAATTTCAACACTTGAAATTCCCAATAATATTTTGCCCCTAGCGTCCTATGACCTTGACAAAGGCCAACAAACCATAGGCTGCTAGTCAAGTTCAACCCGTCATTTGTTGATTGAATTAAACCCACCCGCACGGCCCTTGACAAAGGACAACAAGGTCGCACGACTAGCCTAATCCAATCTGCATCATATCCATAAGCAGATAAGTAATATTCAGCTACCGCACACTACGTCTTGACAAAGGCCAACAAACGCAGCACGAATAATAAACAGTGCTTATCTGAAATGACGGAGGGCTACGACAGGTTTTTAAGAAAACCCTTTGCGTAATGAACTTGATATCGTTGTAGAATCGAGTGATTTTAAATGGAGTGTTTTTGAGGCTTTTCTAGTTTTGCTAAAGGGGTCACTCCCGGTGAAGGGATCGTCGGCCCTTTCCTCATCGAATAAGGTGCAGGATATTTCACAAATATCACTATGCAAAGCAAGAACTATAGAAGCAATCAAAAGACAAACCGAGTTTGTAGCATCTGCCAGTTATTGTAAAAGGAGTCACTCCCGGTGAAGGGATCTCGGTCCTTTCCTTATCGAATAAGGTGCTGGATGTTCTACAAGGAACACCGCTATGCAAAGCAAGAACTAGAGCTACCAGTTTTTATTAAACAAGTTTCTACAACATCTTAGGTTACTTTTATTTCATTAATCTCATTAATGAAGTCCCATTTTATTATGCTTCACAAGCATCTCTTTTGAAACGAAATCTGCAATATAACATATATCTCATATATATAATATAATTATTCGTCTCAGGCAGTAATATGATCTCATCACAGAACATTGCAGCAGAAGAAACATATATGAAATATTGGATATACTAGGACGTCCGTGTTTTCAATACGAGCCTATATAAAACATGGATTCTACGGTCGCGATGAATAGCCAAACCCACATCCCTAGACCCCTACGAGAGCGACAAGTAACACTGCCAATTCTAGGGTTAGGAGACCCGGTCTCGACTCCTCGAGATGGTCTCCCACTGGACCCTAGAATCCGGTTACTTGTGCTCCCCGCCTTGGGTCTACCTAATGTGGAAAAGTAAATAATATACAACGGTGACATCTTCCGCTACCTGGAAGTGCCCCAATAAAAGAATATTACATACAAATTGAATTTTACATGAATGAAAAAGAAAAACTCTCATCTCACATAAAACCCCGGCTATTCAAAACGCGACGATCCAATATAACATATCACAGCAACACATAATATCACATATCATCAACGTAAGCAAGTATGCGTATCCCGATTGTCGTTGATGTATAGCAACGAAGCCGGCGATACACCACATACTACGCTTACGGTCACAGAAAAGAAAGTGTAAAACTACAACAGTTGGAATCCGCAACCTCCTTAGACATCGCATGTCTAACCAAATGAATTCCTTTAGACATCGCATGCCTAACAATTATAAACCCCGCATTTTAGTCTCATTTATCGAAAACTCTTTTCAATATCAAGTCGGCCAATTCAACAAGATTCCCGACATCCTGATCGAATGCTCGTCGCAAACTTTAGTAGACGGCCGCACCCCCAGATGCCGTCGACGAAGTGCACTAAGGCGGAACACCGCTACCGCGAGCACCCAAATGGATGCTTTCGGCGACGAGTTTCTCTTACAGTCACTTGGTCGGGGCTATGGGGCGTAGCTGTCTATTAAGTTTACCCGGCGAGTATCTGCGTACGCTACGTGATTGCTATGGACTTTTGATCACATCAAAATTCCGTTGAAACCGATTAATTGAGACTAAATTGCTATGTTTATAATATTCAAATTAGTTATCTCATAACTACCTGTGGGTTCCAAATATTGTATCACATTCCAGATAAACAGACAATGTTAAACTTTCCGATCGAATAATCAAACAACTAAGTTTTCCCCAATATATCTCAACAATTGAAATCAGTTTAAAAACATCCATCACATGCCACAGTACCAATGGTCCAGCCGTAGAAGGGTCAAGCCAACGCCACACATGTGTCACGCCGTATTGCCCCAAACCCTAAGGTTCAAAAGGCAGTTCAAGACGGTCAAATAATCGAGTTAAGGTTTGTTGTCTTCTAGAGGGTCCACCGCTTTACTTGCACGACTTAGAACGTTCTTAAACACGAGAAAAAAATCCAACTTTTGAAAAAAAATTCCGACAGGGGAAAAAGTGAGTTATTGATATCCGTTCGAACTTTTTAACAGTTTCTAAAAATTATCCGGACAAAACTAAACGAAGTTAAATTATTCGATCGAAACATCGAGTCCCCAATACAACCCTTGAAAACTCAACACTTGAGTGGAATAAAAATATTCACAGAAAAAATTGCCAAGAAAGGACCTAAGAATAAATACAAGAAATTTCAGGGACTAACTCGAAATTTTGCCCGCGGAACCGCCGCAAAATCCATGCTTTCGCCGCGGTTCCACGGTCATTTTGGCGAATTAGAAGTCCGTACTTCACAGTAATTCTTAGTTTTTCCTGCTTAATTTTCTAAGAATTTTTAATTCAGAAAAAACCACATTTTTTAAAAATGTCCAGAGAGGGGTTAAATCGGGGTTTCGGATTTCGATCGGACTTTAAACTTCGTCTAGACTTCGCTTAAAGCTCTAGCATGGCTCTGATACCACTGTAGGGTTTCTAGGCACGCGCACAAGGGTCTACGAGGCATCAACCATGCCCGATTAAAATTTTAGCCCTGCCGAACAACCCGAAGCCGGATCTTTAAACTAGAGATTAGGAGAAAACTAGCATGTTAACAACTTTAACACTAAGTGAGAGGGATTACAACCTTTGTAGATCTGGTCCTTCACTTCATATGCTCCGTGTTGTGGTCCCTTCGCTGCGATCATCGGGTTCCGGACTCTCGAGAGGTTCCACGAAGAGAAAGATGCAACATTTGCTTCCGATCTTCGATACTAAGATGATCTACCTTGAAGTTTCGTTAACACAAGCTAACACTCATGAAATGATGTGAACACCCTCATCTAAATGGCAAGGGAAGATGAGGATGATGAAGTAGGATTTTTGCTCTCTTTATTTATCTTTTTCTCATATTTATTCATCAATTGGAAAAGGCTAGTAAGCTTTTTCCATGAAAGAATGAAGGAAGAAGAAGATGAATAATGATTGAATTTCTTTTGTGATGAATAGAAAAAGAAATAATATGATGAATAATGCAACCATGGTTGACTAAACCCATGTAGAGAATTAACTAGGGTTAGGGTTTGGGTTGGGTTAATGCATGAGTCACTTACAAATATCTTTCACAAAACAAAACCAAAACCTTCTAGAAACATGTAGAAAGCTTAACCCTAATCCAAACCCTAATCATGTTTAAACTCTACTAAACAAGTTGCCTTAGTTATCATATCATGTTACAATATTATATATCACATATATAATATTTATCGTAACAAAATAAAATAATACATTTAATATATATCGCATATATCAATGTATTACCCGAGTGAGAAAAAGAATCTTTTAGTGAGAAAATATTAGTTAATGTAATTTAATATATCATATATATTATTATACATTAAATTATCGAATCAACACTTGATCCGACATCCGGCTATATCGCATATAACCGACTAATATTTATCCGTACCGATTCATCGAATCAACACTTGAACCGATGACGCGGCTGATATCAAAAATCGCGAGAATAGAATACGGTATCTCATATCGCATTATCCTCGGTCCCGCACATATCACATATGTGCTCCTACTCCATTTTTCCTGAGTCAAGAAACCTCTTTGTAGGACTCTGAAGAATCGTCAATACGCCGGCAGTAGGTGATGATCATATCAAACACCCACAAGCTGCAAGCGGTCAGCTAAACGTAACAGCTACCCAGGTATTGAGCGCTCAGAAGATCAACAAGCAAGCCTGTACATTCTCCTGTGAATTCAAATAGTAACACTCCCGTACAGTCCAGTCTCGTCGTCTGATATGTCGCATATCTCGCCTAGGGGTGGTAAACGTCAGACCCCAGTAGCTTGATAAGTCGTGTCGATATGAGGTCTATAACAGTTCGAGAAACTACTGATAACACTTACCAGTAAATCTCAGCAACCCTGGCCAGGGATTTCCGGTTATAGCCAATCGAACACAGCACAACATCAACTCCCTATACCGGGAGAGACGAATCCCCTCCTATCGCTCATTGCCTCCATGTGATTCGGGACTGTACCCAAAAGCCACCTTTTTGCACGCCCTCTTGGATGTGGTATGATGAAAATCAAAGCACAGTGGGAATCACACAAGACTCTATGACGATCTCGGGTCAACAGACTACTCTGTACCAGTGTCACCGGAGAACTGCCATCTGACGTGAGGTATAATACCATCTGGGAGTTCTCGGCGAGTCCGTCCAGTGTACCCAGTCTCCACTGAGCACCCGTACACCATCCTTGATGTCAAACACCGATGGATATGGGATCATCCATCGCCCATCATATAGGTAAAGATGCGTATACGCTAGTCTACTCTGGTGTATCGATGCCCTGTCTCGATACACCCTCGACTAGGAACAGTTATAGGATGTACTCATCGACTATCTTGGCCCCACTAGTATGATCTCATCATAGTCCCAGTAGTCGAGTACATATCCTAAGGGCTTTATCAACATGTAATATAGAGACAATCAGAGTACATGTTAAGATAAAATACAACCAGATAGCATACTATCATGTCGAGCAAGAAAGTCCTCCCTATATATGTCCTAGCATCTACTACAATATACATCGTATGTACAGTAATGGCCTCTAGGGCATACATATAACTAACAAAGATTGCAACAACAGAGGAACAAAAAATATTTAGAGGACCGAGTCTACAAGTCAACCGCGGTGATCTGTTGCAACAAAAAATAAATAAATAAATAAATCTGAATCGTCTGAACCGCCGCCGGAACCGCCTTTTGGCTGCAGAACCGCCGCGGCCTGGTCGATTCAGGGCTTGAAAAAAAAGGCAAAGCGTTGAAAAAAAAAACAGTTCCGCCACTGCAAATTTCTGTGAGTTCTCTCTCCTCCTCTGCAAATCTTGATATATCTTCTGTAAATTTGCCTGCAGGATTTCTTTGCGCTCAAAAATCATTCTCCTTCCATATAACAGTCTTGTGCAGGATTTTTGCGCCCAGCATAAATTAGAAATTAGATTGCAAGTAATATTTTGCTGTTGCATATCTTGTGTTGAAAATCTTTTTGCAATAAATTTTTCCTAATAAAGAGAAAAAGAATAAAGATAAAGAAAAAGGAAAATTAGTATTTAGAATCTTGTAAACTGTTGCCGCAAATAGATCCTTGCACGACCACAAACCTTGTTTCTTTTTACCCTTTCTTCTAACATGGGTACCCCACATAATAAATCACTTGCCGAACTTTGGTATCCCGAACCTAATTTTGCGTCGTATGTCAATTTGTTCGGCCAATTTAAAGACGATCCCTCCTTGCCAAAAAAATCTTTGAATGATCAAATAGAGGCGTCTAGGAGAAATAGTTCAACTTTTCAACCCACTTTGTGTCAACCAAGTCAACCTTCACCACCTCCATATGTTGACACCACTTTTCCAAGTCCTACTGTAACTTCTAAGCCGATGTCCATTGCTGAGCATATTGCTCAATCTCGCAGTAGATCTTTCACCCCTTTCTACTCATCTAGTTCTAGGGATCCGCACGATTATTCACCTTTTTATTCATATGTTGACCTTACCCCTGCCCAACCACCCACTTCCTACAAGTCATACCCGTCCTTCCCACCTTCACTAGACACTGTTTCGACACAGCCATTAGGGAGTTTCACATATCCAACCAATTTTGAATCTTTTACTGAAACCCCCTCACCACCTAAGTCTAGTTTGGAAGAGTCGTTGGAAGCGTACATTGCAGCAACAAATAAAATGATGAGGAATGTGGAAGCATCCATGGCCGCCCTTATGCAACCTAGTGAACTGGTAGCTAGTGTCCCGCTAGCTCCAAATTTTTCAATGTATGAAGCGGCAGTTGGACAGAGTGAGAATGAGAGACGATTTTCAAATCAAACCTACCCTTACCCAATTGAAGCCCACAACTCCTGTTTTCCATCGATTGCCCTAAATAGTTCACCTGTTGAAATTAAAAAAAAGGTGTGTAATTTTGTAGTGTTTGATTTGTTGGAGATAGTGCCCTCAGAGTCAATTATTGGATCACAGGCACGTGATTGCAATGATTGAGGGAGGACCTATCCCGGTAGGACAGTCTTACTCGAGATGATAGTGTGCTATCTGGTTTACCTTTATCATCGTATACTGCTTCAGGTGACCTTACAGGTCGCTATTACACGCTGATAGAGCCCCTAGGATTCTTGCTTGACTGCCAGCAGTATGATGGCGATCATATACGTGAAAGCTGGTGGTCTATAAGCACATCCTTAAAAGGTCCCTAGTCATGGGAGTTTCGAGACAGGGCATCGATTCTCCAGAGTAGACTAGTGTATACAGTCGAGACCCCGACGAGGGACGGTGGTCGGTCTCACAAGCCACTGGTGTCAGTTGGTTCACCTAAGATGTATACAGGTGCTCATTGGGTTATGGGTACACCGGACAGGACTCGCCGGGAACTTGCTAGTTGGTCTTATACCTGACGTCAGATAGCAGTTCTCTGGTGACATGTGTACAGGTTAGTTCATCGACCAGGGGATCGTCATTTGTCTCGTGTGAGTTCCCACTGTACTTTGATTACTACCCTACCACGGCTCAAAGGAGTCGTGCAAACAGGTTTTAGTTGGGTACAGTCCCGAGCCACATGGAGGCAGTGAGTGGAGCTTCAGGGGTTCGTCTCTCCCGGTATTGGGGGTGAGGTCGCGCTGTGTCTAGGAGAGCCATTACACAAAGCCCTCGGCCGAGGCAGGAGATTTACTGGTAGGTATTCCAGTAGTATCTCAGGGTGTTCTGGGCTACACTCCGACACGACTTGTACCGCTTTTAGGGGTCTGACTTTTACCAATCCCCTAGGCCCGCCATGCGATACTCATAGACGAACGGACCGGACTGTACGGATATTGTCACTGACAGGCTCAGTAGGGTGTCTGGATGAGTTCGCTCATCGATGTCCCTTTTGGTCAATAGCTGGTGGCCCGTCACGTATTGGCTTATACCTCTGACGTGCTAGTGGTTAAATCCACAGCATAGTGTTGACGAGTCTTTAGAGTCCACCACACAAACAGTTACTCAAGTTTCGGGCGAAACGCTGTAGAGGCCGTATGGAGATATGGCAGGGTCCGATCAGATACGTGCGGTATTGCACGGATCAGGATCGGACGGTTTGTACTAGTAGCCATATGGATATATGGCAGGGTTCAATCTGATACGTGCGGTATTGCACGGATCAGGATCGGACGGATATTACTAGCCGGCTTTGGTTTAAGCCGGATCCTAGTTTAGTACAGTGTAGATTTTGTCTCATTGCATTTGTATCCGGTCGGAATACAGATGCGGGTGTGTATGCACAGTATCGGGGTTTTCCTGTAATTTATTACGGGACCAGTTTTCTGGAGTTGCCAGTTTGCATTCCGTTCCGGCCGGTTTTCCTTTGTTCTTTCCCGGCCGGACTTTTCCGATGGAGGGGGGTTATTTGCAAGTTTGCAAATAACCATTTGTGGAGGGGTTCTTTGTATTTGTGGCATTATGAAAGGTTAAGCATCTTTGCTTTTCATGATGGCTTGCTTTTTGAGATTAGAAGTGATTAGAAATTGATTTGAGAGAATGATCATTACCTTTTGATGTGAAGCTTACTTTTGATGTGGTCACCCTTTTGCATCTCCTACACTTACCTCCCTTCTTGTTATGGATTGATTCTTCTTTCCTCCACCATTCTCATAAGAGATGAGAGGCTTCACTTGAGAGAAAAAGAATGAGAGAGTTCATTTTTGGTTATGTGAGGAATTCTTCATCTCTATCCTTCTTGCTAGAAAATTGAAAGCACCAATTTTCTTAACCTCCTCCTTCATCCTCCATGGCAACTAAAACACCAAATGAGATATAGCATCTACACTACATTCTACAGCAAATCTTGGGCACGTCGACTTGCCAGCTTCGTGCCCGAGTTGCCTCGGCATTGAGGTGGGAGCCCGTAAAAGACGCAGGCGATATGGTGCCCTTCCGGCAAGGAGGCGACGATATGGAGACAGGACTTTCCGCGGGAGATTGGGACGATGACGAGAAGAACGGAGGACTCGGATCACTCGGTATATCTCTCACCCCCTCTCTTGTTAGCTAGTATCGGTTAATGGTTACGATCCGGGTATATTGTCCGCGGTAGCGACAGTTTAAAGTTAAGAAAAATTTTGATTCCGTATTTTGGCCTCGGATAGACGGCCGGGGCGCTGCCGTGGCACAACATGGTATCAGAGCCACGCCATTAACCTAGTCTAGCTTTGACTAATGTGTTTTACATTTCCGATCGACCAAAATTCCAAAAAAAACCGCGTTTTCTTTACATCAGTTTTCTGTTGAATTTTTCCTTGCTCAAATTTTTTTTCAGGTTGCAGAAAAGTGATGTACTGGAAAATTTAAGGCTACTGTAGAAATTCGACAGAGTGATTCCTTAGTAGGAGCGCGGAACCGCGGCCAAACCCCCCTTTAGGCTGCGGTTCCGCCGCACTATGGTCAGATCACTGTGTCATTTTTCTTCAGTTGCTTTCTGGGCTGATTTTAGTGGTTTTGGAACATTAATTTTGGGCCCAGAATTTCTTGATGTGCTACAGTAGTACTTGGGGGCCCACTTGTTAAAATTTGATCGATCGGATATTTTAAACACATTGGTTCACAGTATTTACATTATATCTGCGACCGTGAATGTGACTTGATCGGTAAATCCTGTCTAACTGCTATAGCCCGGTTGGACGGATTTGCGAACGTGACATTCACTTTGATGTCTTGTGTTTTTGCTGTGATGTTGCGGATCGGTCGTGGGGGATAGCCTGGATGCAATGTTAGTACAGTTTTATTTTATATGTACATTTGATATTGCGGGGCGAGCGTCCGACATGTGGACTGCCGTCACTGCCTGTTTGTATTATTCTTTTGGGGCACGACCTGGTTGCGGTCGATGTACCCGTTGTATGTATATTTTACTTTCTGTACTAGGATTACCCCGCGGAGGGGTGCACGGATAGCCGGGTTCTAGAGGGCAACGGGCCCGCATCTCATGGCATTGAGACGGAGGGGGCTTCACTCTAGGATTGGCGGGCTATTCGCCGCACTCGTAGGGGGTACAGGTTGACCCAGGAGGGGTGCCCAAGTTACCAGATTCCATGAAGTGCTGGGTGGTCCATTCACTGTACTGAAGGGGGCTGCCTCGCTTTAAGTTTTGGCGGGTGACTTGCCGCGCCCGTAGGGGTCTAGGATTTCATTGCACAGGCTATCCACACGACCAGGGGAACGTCGGGTTTCAGCAGCGGCTCTGTGAAACCCGGGGTTCCCAGATATCTGTATTGTTCTGTGATGCTGTACATTTCTGTGATGTTGCATTTTATCACGCCTTGAGCGAATATAATATATTGGTATATATATTAGTAGATGTTGTATATGTTTTGCATCCGCGCTAGTCCATTCCCCGCTCTGTCGTTAGTTAGCTAACCTAACGGGTAATGACGGGACCCAGTGGCGAATGCTGATGGCATATACGTACATCAGTATATTTTCGTTCTTTGTGGTGTGATCAATTGATGGGAATGCGTTGATTCGGATCAATGCAAGCTAAACAAACCTATTCTGATGTTGTTGGAACATTTTTCAAAAAGCTGTTATTGCAAGGACGTTCACTTTTGTTTTGCATCGTGGTATTCATTTGGAATATCCTGCTCCTCAGTCGACGAGGCAAGGGCCGAGATCCCTTCACCGGGAGTGACCCCTTGGACAGAAGTTTGCGTCAGGGCATTAACTTCACTATAGCCGATTACTTTTGCTTTGCATCGTGGTATTCAGTTGGAATATCCTGCACCTCATTCTACGGGGAAAGAGCCGATATCCCTTCACCGGGAGTGACCTCTTTAGCAAATGTTTTCGTCACTATATTTTTATAAAAAGTTTTGCAGTTCCTTCAACGATATCAAGTTCATTACGTTAAAGGTTTTTCGCCAAAAACCAGTCGTAGCCCACCGTCATTTCAGATTAGTATTACTTAGTATTCGTGCTGCGTTTGTCGTGCATTGCCGAGGCGTAGTGTTCGGTAGCTATGTGATGCTTTTCTGTCACATGGATAAGTGGATTGGTTAGGACAGTCGTACGGTTTTGTTGGCATTGTCAAGGACTCGTACGGGTGGGTTTAACGCAATCAAGATAATGACGGGTAGAACTTGACTAGGACTCTTTGATTTGTTGGTATTGTCAAGGTCATTTGGGTCCTAGGGGTAAAAACATACATCGGGAGTTTCTAAAGAAACTGAAACTTGCCAGATATGCGCATACCTTCTGGAGTGTGATGATGAGAGCGGATTCCGTCACGTTATCATGCAATGAAAGTTGGATCCCGATTCCCACTGATGAGTTGGTTTACTCCTCGGGTGATCCCGACTAATTCTTCTTTCAGGTTTGGAGGAGAATTTGACGGTACAGTGGGAGGTTTCCAGATTAGATAAAGTGATAACCATTCTGATCTAGGTTAGAGTGCACGCTGAGTGTTTCTTTTCTCTCTCTCTTTGGCAGCGACCATTGACCCGACCCTAGACTATGACTCAGTGACCAAGTTGACCGAACCTTCTTAACACTGACTTTTGGATTGCCAGAGTTGCAGACCTCATTGCCACTCCTACTTTTACCCTTTTTTCTCCAGGACACCCCGTATTACTACGAACGTCCACTTCCATTGGACAAAACCATCGTATTGTTATATACGAACTCGAAGGAATTCGAGGATGGTTTCTGGTTCTGGAGAAAACGAATAGGATTATTCAGTTGTCTTTTCTTTTCACCTTCTCTCATTGCGAGTACTCCTTGGTTTAGAAGATAGTACACCTATTACGCAAATTGGATAGTCTTCTTCCAAACCATAGGTAGGTGCCGAACGGTGGGGAATGAAGAAAACCAATTAGCATAACGATGGTGTACAGAAGGTATTAAGTTAAGACAAAGCAAGGGATTAGTAAGAGGGCAAAGTAAATTGCGACTGCTATTCACGACCGAACCAAGTATTTTTCGCCAATCCTAAATCACCTTTGTATTTCTCCAGGACACTCCGTATCACTACGAAGATCCCAAGTTTATTGGATAATCCATCGTATGGTTATATACGAACTCGAAAGGAACTTGTTCCAGTTCGGGGATGGATTCTGGTTCAGGAGAAATAGGAATATGGTTTATTCGGTTGTCTTTTATCTTCACCTTCTCTCGCATTCCGAGTGCCCCTAGGATTAGGACAATACACCCATTATGCTTATTGGATAGTCTTCTTCCAAACCATAGGCTGGTGCCGAACGGTAGGGAAGGAAGAAAACCATTTGGCCTAAAGGGGTGTGCAGAAGGTAATGACTAAAGACATATAAAGGGATTTGGAGAGATGGCAAAGAATTATACGGTTATAGTTGTGAATCTGGATAATGGAAGAGGCATTATCAGGAATACCAGGATACCCCATCGAAACATTTCAATGTTTCAGTTCAACTGTGTACTGTTAAAAGAAAACTGATTTCCCGATTAGACACTTGCTCCAGGGTTTGTATTTACCAGGTTGGATTCTCACATCTGTATGGTTTTACAAATGATGAGTGGGAGTAAGTTATTGGGAATTAGGTGATCATCCTCATTATATCGGGATTCGTTGTAATTGGTGATATTTGAGAAAGTCACCTGGGTTGTTTGCCGGTCGGCAAATATTTGGTTTTGAATATCCGTTGCTATGCACCAATTTCAAATTGATATATCTGTACGTCTATTTTTATAGAGTGAGATGTACCTTTTTTTGAAATTATGTCTATGACATTTACCTATATCAGTGGATGGTTAGGTAAGGAGCATTGAACAGCAGTGTAATTCTTCTTAACCATAAGTACAGTTTTCAACCTACGACACACAGTGAATGAGTTATAAGACTAAGGGGACTTGTACAGAGTATTGTATGTTGTCCAGCGTCCATCAGGACAGAGGGGTTGGTCCTCGTACTATATTCGGTTTACTTATGACTTCTCTAGTTCTTAGACAGGTGTTTCGTAGAAACACAGGGTCCAAGTTTTGAGAAGTTATAGGTATAAGAGTAAAGTAGAGAACCAGGTATTGCAAGTATCGGGATTCTTCAAGGTAATCGAAGATGTAGATACTTGTGTATGGTATTCAATTGATAGTAATGGTTAAGAGAACTTGCTTCGCTTTCAGGTTACTCATAATTGGAAGTACTCCTAAGTTGAGTAACGCTGATCGGCCTCCTTCCATTTAGGCGACATGCACTGGAGACAGCTGCATGATTTGAATCTGGTTCCAATTAAATCAGTGCCTCTGTTTCTGTATTGGATATAGAACAGTTCATATCTTGACATTGTTAAGGTACGGGGAGTTGTCCGGCTTATGCTTAAAACCAGACTCTGGATAACTCAAGGCACGTTTCTGTAATGGCTGTTTGTGGGTTGACCCAGGCTATGACGAGGGTTGATTTTCTACCATCCGAAAGATCAATAGTAATATTGTTCTTGACTCGCCACAGTTTTAACAAAAATGGATTTTTTTCAGAAAACAGCAGTGGGAGTATGGTAGAACTGGAAGTGATTCCAGAACCACAAATGATTACTGAAAATTTGATGGGAACCTAAAGATTCAATCTGGTTTGACATTCCATTAGCCACTCCGCAGATATGGTGGGTAACCTCAGGCACCCGAGAGGTACTTCGGTATGCTCAAGGACGGTGGCAGGGAGGTTCTTGTTTACCCATACTTGCCATTGCTGTTGTTCCAGACTGTGAAACCCGGCATGAGGATGAGTATAGCGTCATTCTAAACTGGCTTTAGAAATGTACGTGTATATGACTCTGCCAGAGGGTTTTCGTAGTCAGTGGGAGCAGCGGAAGCATTGGTGGACAGTTGGCTTATGTCTATTTACAGACTGAAGCATATATAGCGGAGATAGATCATCTATTTCTGATGTGAAGTCATAGGTTTAACTTAATCAGAATAGGGGATGGATCTGCTAAGGAGGTAGTAGAGTGTAATGTCCTGGTATTTGGATGACATACACAGAGTAGGAAGTGATATTCCTGTACTACGATCGGTTATACTTTGGTTGTCACACAGTGGTTTCTCCACATAGGACTTGGATATTATATCAGATATTCTGGTTACTAGATCTATGGTTTTAGTTCTAGATTTGGGTGGTTTCCTAATCTGGGTACCTTGACAGCATTCTATGAGTATTTAGAATGGACGACTCCTGGCATGGTAGTGTACCTGCAGGTGATGGAGTCACCCTCTCTAAAGGTGTCTTACAGACTAAAGGGGAGAGGGATACGCATGATTGACAGATCACTTGCTTAGGCAATTGAGTCAATCATGAGATGTCAAGTACCACACCAGATGTTGTTCTTGCAGTAGGTGCAATAAGTTGATATTGATCCAATCCTGGAGAAACAATCGGAAGCAGTTGATGTTTTAGGGATGTGATAACGACAGCCTCTTTTAGGAGACGGTTATCATTCCAGGCTTCCAAGGTGACATGGATAGCAGAGTGGCTGTCAGAGTTATAGTTTCTCCTTCTGACGAGGGGCAGCATTTTGGACAGGTGGTCCAAGGCAATACTGAGGGAGGCATGGCGCTGGATACTGATTAAGTTCAGTTATCGATACAGTCTAAGAAGTTTGGATTTGGAGTTCATTTATGAGCTAGGTCCCATCAGATATCCAGACATACTCTAAGACAGGTATTGCTCATTTCGGGAGATGGTTTTCTCTGCGAACTTGAGATATAGAGAGACATAGAAAGAAACATCACAGCGGATCCACTCACAGAAGCTATTCCTCGAACGCAATAGTTTCGCAAACGAGCTTTGTGAGACTGACTAGTAGAGGAGTTGGGTATTCGGTATCACACGGGCTGTGAGTATGCGACATCGCAATAATTAGCCTTAAGTGCAAGTGGGAGATTGTTGGAGATAGTGCCCTCAGAGTCAATTATTGGATCACAGGCACATCATTGCAATGATTGAGGGAGGGCCTATCCCGGTAGGATAGTCTTACTCGAGATGATAGTATGCTATCTGGTTTACCTTTATCATTGTGTACTGCTTCAGGTGACCTTACAGGTCGCTATTACATGCTGATAGAGCCCCTAGGATTCTTGCTTGACTGCCAGCAGTATGATGGCGATCATATACGTGAGAGCTGGTGGTCTATAAGCACATCCTCAAAAGGTCCCTAGTCGTGGGAGTTTCGAGACAGGGCATCGATTCTCCAGAGTAGACTAGTGTATACAGTCGAGACCCCGACGAGGGACGGTGGTCGGTCTCACAAGCCACTGGTGTCAGTTGGTTCACCTAAGATGTATACAGGTGCTCATTGGGTTATGGGTACACCGGACAGGACTCGCCGGGAACTTGCTAGTTGGTCTTATACCTGACGTCAGATAGCAGTTCCCTGGTGACATGTGTACAGGTTAGTTCATCGACCTGGGGATCGTCATTTGTCTCGTGTGAGTTCCCACTGTACTTTGATTACTACCCTACCACGGCTCAAAGGAGTAGTGCAAACAGGTTTTAGTTGGGTACAGTCCCGAGCCACATGGAGGCAGTGAGCGGATCTTCAGGGGTTCGTCTCTCCCGGTATTGGGGGTGAGGTCGCGCTGTGTCTAGGAGAGCCATTACACAAAGCCCTCGGCCGAGGCAGGAGATTTACTGGTAGGTATTCCAGTAGTATCTCAGGGTGTTCTGGGCTACACTCCGACACGACTTGTACCGCTTTTGGGAGTCTGACTTTTACCAACCCCCTAGGCCCGCCATGCGATACTCATAGAAGAACGGACCGGACTGTACGGATATTGTCACTGACAGGCTCAGTAGGGTGTCTGGATGAGTTCGCTCATCGACGTCCCTTTTGGTCAATAGCTGGTGGCCCGTCACGTATTGGCTTATACCTCTGACGTGGTAGTGGTTAAATCCACAGGCATAGTGTTGACGAGTCTTTAGAGTCCACCACACAGACAGTTACTCAAGTTTCGGGCGAAACGCTGTAGAGGCCGTATGGAGATATGGCAGGGTCCGATCAGATACGTGCGGTATTGCACGGATCAGGATCGGACGGTTTGTACTAGTGGCCGTATGGATATATGGCAGGGTTCGATCTGATACGTGCGGTATTGCACGGATCAGGATCGGACGGATATTACTAGCCGGCTTTGGTTTAAGCCGGATCCTAGTTTAGTACAGTGTAGATTTTGTCTCATTGCATTTGTATCCGGTCGGAATACAGATGCGGGTGTGTACGCACAGTATCGGGGGTTTCCTGTAATTTATTACGGGACCAGTTTTCTGGAGTTGCCAGTTTGTATTCCGTTCCGGCCGGTTTTCCTTTGTTCTTTCCCGGCCGGACTTTTCCGATGGTGGGGGGTTATTTGAAAGTTTGCAAATAACCATTTGTGGAGGGGTTCTTTGTATTTGTGGCATTATGAAAGGTTAAGCATCTTTGCTTTTCATGATGGCTTTCTTTTTGAGATTAGAAGTGATTAGAAATTGATTTGAGAGAATGATCATTATCTTTTGATGTGAAGCTTACTTTTGATGTGGTCACCCTTTTGCATCTCCTACACTTACCTCCCTTCTTGTTATGGATTGATTCTTCTTTCTTCCACCATTCTCACAAGAGATGAGAGGCTTCACTTGAGAGAAAAAGAATGAGAGAGTTCATTTTTGGTTATGTGAGGAATTCTTCATCTCTATCCTTCTTGTTAGAAAATTGAAAGCACCAATTTTCTTAACCTCCTCCTTCATCCTCCATGGCAACTAAAACCCCAAATGAGATATAGCATCTACACTACATTCTACAGCAAATCTTGGGCACGTCGACTTGCCAGCTTCGTGCCCGAGTTGCCTCGGCATTGAGGTGGGAGCCCGTAAAAGACGCAGGCGATGTGGTGCCCTTCCGGCAAGGAGGCGACGATATGGAGACAGGACTTTCCGCGGGAGATTAGGACGATGACGAGGAGAGCGGAGGACTCGGATCACTCGGTATATTTCTCACCCCCTCTCTTGTTAGCTAGTATCGGTTAATGGTTACGATCCGGGTATATTGTCCGCGGTAGCGACAGTTTAAAGTTAAGAAAAATTTTGATTCCGCATTTTGGCCTCGGATAGACGGCCGGGGCGCTGCCGTGGCGCAACATGATTTGCCAGATTGTGAGGAACCCCTTTCGAGTGAAACAGCACCTAATCCTTTCGATCTTTACACCTCCACTCTAGAACCTAAATCGATAGATATCCATGCTTTTGAGGAGGTGTCTAAAGAAATTGATTTTCACTTGATTGAGGATATAGAAGCCGGGAATATTTCGGATGATGAACCTGTCGATTTAATTGAAATTTTATGTTCAAATCATCATCCTGGGTTATTAAATGTTTCTCCCGAATCTCATATGCGTCTAGATTTTGATGATAATGGCATGGATGAGTTAAATATTGAGGATAGTATTGAGGAGATTCTTGAGGATAATATTGAGGTTGAATCATTTTTGTTTGATGTGTCTGATTTTCCAATTCATCATCCTGAACCTTTGACTATTATATCACCCTCCCTCCTTCCCATCGTTCCGACCCCGCTTGAAGACTGTGAGCTTGAAATATTTTCCTTTGAATCAGATGCTGTTCTCACAGATAATAACACTTATGAGTGTTTCACTTTTTCGGACAATGTTGATGACTCACCGCCCGAGTTTGAGTCCTTTACATTTTCAAATGAGCCATCAGACTCGGTTGATTATAGTAGTTTCGAACCATTAATGGAATCTTTCAAGTTCGAAACAGTTTACTACGGTGAGAAAGATACTATCCCTAATTCACTCCCTTTCGTCTCTCCTATTGTCCCGACCATACAAATGACCGTTACGCTTTCATCTCCGATACCAAGTTCGGCAAACCCATGTTTTCTTGCGAATCTTGAGGGATTTGATCCCATTTCTCGACGAGTAGATAGGTTAGCGCAATCGCTTATAACATATCGGTCATCACATATTGCGGTAATTTATTCACTCAATTTACACCCTCAAGATCGTACTCCACTTCCTTCTTCTTTTCGCCATTCTTCTCCCCCACCGAGACCATATTCTGCCATTCTTCTCCCCCACCGAGACCATATTCTGCCATTCTTCTTTCCACACAGTCTCGCGTGCTTCTCATTTTCTTGCACCAACTATACCATTTCCACGATAAGATTTTTGAATGGTTGGTGCTAATTTTTGGCTTGTGCAAGGCCAAGCTTAAGTTTGGGGGAATCTTTGTATATATGTATATATTTTTTTGTTTTCTTTTCTATAAAAAAATATATATATATAAAAAAAAATATTTCAAAACATTAAAAATATAAAAATTATAAATAAATAAACAAGGGAGTGCCGGTATTTTTACCCTCTTGGTTTAGCATGACAGTGAGGACACTGTCAAGTTCAAGTTTGGGGGTATGCTCGGTACGTCTTCTTCCTTCGCATTCATTTGTATATATTTTTGTATTTGCATATTTATTTGAAAACCCATAAAAATTTGAAAAAAATTAAAAAAATAATTTTATTCAATTTTGGCCACATTTGACTTAAGTTTGACAAATAGGTTAACTGGATAGGAACAACTAGATCTTAGACTTAGTGAATTAAAAACCCTAAAGATAACATTCCTTAAAGTTTAACGGTAGAAAGTATATACCTTGTAGTTTATTTAGAAATAGGCATCTTTTGGTTTCACTTCTTGGGCTAAGTCAAAATGAGGGAAGAGTATTGATGTTCTTATTAGAGTATAAGTTTGAAAAATAGTTCCTAGCTTAAGTCTAAATTCTGAAAATGTATACCCTACAATTTGCACAATCACGCACCTTGAAACTTGGAATAGTAGAAGAGACCTTGAAATGCTCTTGTCTAAAGTCCTTAGTATAATGAAAATAAAAGAAAAAAAGTGAATAAAGAAAAAAATGGACACTGCTTTTTGTGATTACTTAAGGCTGTAAAAAAATAGAAAAATATTTAGCAAAGGTGCTTCATCACCTAGTGCCTTAGACCAACTGGTTTGGGAGTCACTGCTAAAGCCTTGGGTGTTGCAAAACTAGGAAGTACGCTTTAAAGTGCTAACGCATCTTGTAATCGGTTGTTGGTACCTCAAGAAGTATTAACGGTCGCATGAAGGATGTGTAAGCGAAATTAAATTAAAAGTTCACTAATTAATAAGTACTTTGGACAACAGACGAGAGCATGATTGCTTGATTTGAATTTCCAAGTGTAGGGGTGATTTATACACACACGTGGGGGTATGTGATTGGAATTTAGATGAGAGAGAGGAATGAAGAATAGCACTTGTATCTTTAGTAGAGTTGATAGAAATTCCTAAGTTGAGATGGAACCCTAGAAGGAAAACTTAAGAAATGCCGAAAGCTAAGTAGGTTTACATAACATATATAATCTTAAGTTAAATAATGAGGAAGTGTGAAGAATATGGCTGGATAATTTGCGAGTCAAAAGGTAATAGAATTCCTTGTTAGAAAACCTAATTGGAAAACAAAAGTCAATGGGCCGAGTTGATAAGATTTTGTGAGTGTAATCCGCTGAAAACTCTCAGGAGACAACACTCCTCCTACTAGGGACACCTAGAGGTTTAACGGCTTGTTGAACGTGCTCAGTGCAATCGCGTTTCCCTGCGAAACTGTGGTTAGGATTTTAGTGAATAAAAAATAAGTTTGCTCGAGGACGAGCAAAAGATAAGTTTGGGGGTATTTGTTCACACCATAATATTATATTATTATATTCCCCATTCTTATTCTTTTTATAAATAAATGGGTGCTTTTGACGCATGTCTGCTACATGCTACAGGTTACAGGTTCTTGGACAGAAAACAGTGAAAAAGACAAAAGACGATGTAAAAAGGGACTTTTGACCAACAAATAGAAGGATCTTGATCAAGCCGACATGAAAGATAAAGTTCACAAAGTACAAGGCAGCGCAAGGTCTAAGATGTCAGTGAACGGTTAAAAGTCTAATACAAGTATTCACTAGAATATCTGGAAGAAACCTGGAAGCCTATTTGAGAAAATTACCAAAGAAACAAGAAGCCCAAAAAGCCCAGAGCCATATGAAGAAAACTCAAGCAGTGATCTCACTATTGGGCCGCGGAACCGCGGCCTAAAGCCTACCCAGGCCGCGGTTCCGCGGCAGTATGGAGCCTGTATGGAATAAATTTTTTACTATAATTCTTTATGTCTTTGACCGGTCTTTCTAAGGCTATTTTTGTAATTATAAACATGCGGAACAAATGTAACCCTAGGGTTTCCTATTCTTTATAAATAGGAACTCTAAAGATTGTAATTTTTATGCCTCCTTTTAATAAAAATTCAGAAATCCTTTTTGGAGAGCATCGGTGTTTCTTCTCCATTCAGAAATTCAGATCTGACAACCCTGCATGGATGATTGGAGGGACGCATCTGTAAGTAATTTAATTTCTTGCCCTAGTGTAGTTTTCAATTCCTTGCCCTAGGTAGATTTAATTTCATGCCCTAGGAACTTGTTTAGGGTTTAGCTTTGGGAAGGATTTTGAGAGATGAGATCTCTCATCCCTTTCTTACCCACCAAATATTTACAATAGGACTCCATGCATACATGCACATACCGCTCCCTATGGCACTCTATCCCTCGAGGTAGCGGTGATACCGTAGTATAAAGGCCCGGTTGTGATGTTTTCCATGGAGGTTAGGGTAAGGATCTCTAAAGGAAGGACAAGAACCTAGAGCAAGGAACACCTTCCCGAACGGATCTAATCCACTTTCTTGTTAATTACCATAACTCCTCACAGATCTTCATTCGGGTATTGAAAGCGGTGAGATTTAATTACATTTCCAAACCATCCCTAAACATAGCCCTAGCAATAGTAGATCTAGATAATTGCCCTAGGTTAATTAGGTTTTTAGATTTAATAATTAATCCGAACACCCTTCGGAATTAACTCGTTAGCGCGACTAGGAGATTCACAACATCCCTGTGGACCGACCCGTACTCACCGGCTAGCTACCAAGTGACGCCGTTCTTGATTGCGGTTACAAATATTTTTGATCTATCTTTTAGAAAGCGCAAGCACGCTAAATCACTCAATCAGTTCTTTGATGGTGATCATTTCTTTTGATAATGATAATCCTCTCTCTCTCTCTTTTTTTTGATATACTCATTTTCATTTGGACACTACACTCTTCTTCTAATTTCTCACACTCTCCTCTCATTCACTCTTTGGTGCATGGCTGGCCAAGCATGGAGAGGGGGCTGCCCAATTTTGTGGGGGGATTTTTGTTTCTCTCATGCTTGCAAAAATCCCCAAGTTCATCACAAAATTCCACAAGTTCATTTCCTCCACCAAAGGAAACTTCCTCAAACCCCAAATGAGACATAGAACACTACATGTATTCTACAGCAATCCTTGGGCACGTCGGCTCGCCAACTTCGTGCCCGAGTTGCCTCGGTCCAGAGGTGGGAGCCCGTAAAAGAAGCCGGCGACGTGGTTCCTTTCCGGCGAGGAGGTGAAGACCGGAGATTCCGCGGGGAGATCGGGACGACGACGAGAAGACCGAAGGACACGGATCGCTCGGTATATCTCTCTACCCCTTCTCTTGTTAGCTAGGACTAGATTAATGGCCCGATCCGGGGTTTTAGTGCGCGGTGGTGCCGGTTTAAAAAGTTAAAGTAAATTATCGCTTCCGCATTCCGGCGTCGGATTGACGGCCGGGGCGCCGCCATGCACTTACACCACTAATCCTAACCTCACGTGTTACATACATGCTTACACATATGCCTTGACATGCTTACATGCTAGTTACCCATATACCTATATGGTATTGTACCATTAGTGATAGGTATATACATATATGAGACATAGCTACATGTTCACCTTTATATGATGTTGTGTGGATTTGGAGAATTTAGGAACCACATGATATATTTTATAACTTGTTGCAGTTAAATAGAGATTTTTCCTTATATGCTCATATTACTGTTTCATGTTGCATATATATTATATTCATGGATTTCGCATTGAGATATGGTTTTCATATGATGTTTTCTGGATTGTTTTACTCCTGCGTATATATATCAGTGGTATGGGACGCTGATATATATATATATATATATATATATATATATATATATATATATATATCAGCGTCCTATACCACTGATATATATATGTATTCCCATCGTATATATATATATATATCAGTGGTATAGGACGCTGATATATATATATATATATATATATATATATATATATATATATATACTCCGACATCATATATCATCATAATGGTATATGCAAATATACTTATTCATTATATGTGAGGGGCCGATGTGCTCGGGGCCTATATGCTCGATATGAGAGGGGCCTATGTGCCCGGGGCCTATGTGCTCGATATTGTAAGTCTACGGTAGCGCCCCGGCCGTTTAACAGACGCCAAATGCGGAACAAAAACTTTTTAGCTGGCGCTATCGCATACTATAACCCGGATCTGCCATTAAAGCTAAACTAACAAACTACAAAGTGGGTAGAAATGTTATACCGAACGATCCGAGTCCTTCGGTCATCAACCATCATCCCACGCTTTGTTGCTGCTGCTCCGATCTCCTGGATCTCCAGTCTTCTCGTCCAGGTGGCACCACGTCGACGGATCTTTAAACGGGCTCCCGCCTCTAAACCGAGGCAACTCGATCATCACGTTTTCCAAAAGAGATGACCAAGATTGACGTAGATAATGAGTAGAACACTTTGTCTCGTTACATCCAAAACTATGGATGAACGGTTAATGAAGTTGCCTTTTGGATCGGGTGAAAATGAGAAATGAGCAATCTTAATTTTCATGAAGCAAAACCCTAATCTTTTTTTCAAATGAACAACCATTCTTTTCTCCAAGAGGGGCCAACCACATTTGATGAGAGGGGGTGAGTGTAGGACGGGGAGAGTGACCATAATGATAAATGAAGAGTATGAGTCATAATGCAACCCTTGCAAAACATTAATGTAAAAGATTAATCATAACACTTAGTCATCCATTCATTAAATGCACAATTAATGAACTAATGACTCACTAGCCTTGTCACCATCTAGAACCATCTAGAACCATGATTCACCCAAGAAAAGATAAATCCACATTTAACCGAATGTTTAATACGGGTGATAGAAAACTGGAAACTGGCAACTTCCAAAAGTGATCCTGAAACGAATTTCAGGATAACCCCGTAACAGTATAAACTTACCCGCATTTGTATTACGACCGAATACAAATGTAACAGAGACAAAGATATTATATCTACACAGTATAATACTCGGATCCTGCTTAAACCAAAGCCCACCAGTATTATCTGCCCGAAATATGACACGTGCGAAAACGCACGTGCATTTTCCGAACCCTGCCATAAAACCATACGGCCTCTACAACGTTTTGACCGAACTTGGGAAACTGTCTGTGGGGAACTCTAATGAATCATCAATACACTGGCACTGGGTATAACCACTGGCACGTCAGAGGTACAAACTGTACGTAACGGTTGCCTATGTATTGATTGGAAGGGAAGCTGACGAGCGAACTCATCCAGAAACTTTACTGAGCCTGACAGTGAAAATATCCGTACAGTCCGGTCCATTCATCTATGAGTATTGCATATAGGGCCTAGGGGCTGGTAAACGTCAGACCCCCAATAGCTGTATAAGTCGTGTCAAAGAGAAAAGCCCAGAACACCCAGAGATATTACTGGAATACCTACCAGTAAATCTCGATTACCTTGGCCAAGGATTTCGTGTAATGGCTCTCCTAAACACAGCGTGATCTCACCCCCAATACTGGGAGAGATGAATCCCCGACGATCTGCTCACTGCCTCCATGTGGCTCGGGACTGTACCCAAAAAATACCTGTTTGCACGACTCCTTTGAGCCTTGGTAGGGTAGAAATCAAAGCACAGTGGAAACTCACACGAGACAAATGACGACCTCAGGTCGATGAACTAACCTGTACACATGTCACCTGGGAACTGCAATCTGACAATATGTATAATACCAACTTAGCATGTTCCCGGCAAGTCCAGTCCGGTGTTCTCATAACTCAATGAGCACCTGTATACATCTTAGGTGAACCAACTGACACCAATGGCTTGTGAGACCGGCCACCGCCCCTCGTCAGGGTCTCGACTGTATACACTAGTCTATACTGGAGTATCGATGCCCTGTCTCGAAACTCCCACGACTAGGGACTCTTTAAGGATGTGCTTATAGACCCCAGCTCTCACGTATATGATCGCCATCATACTGCCGGCAGTCAAGAAAGAATCCTATGGGCTCAATTAACATGCAATAGTGAACTAAAGCATGTATACGATAATAAAGACAAACCAGATAGCATACTATCATCTCGAGTAAGACAGTCATGTCGGTATAGGTCCTCCCTCAATTATTCCAATCACATGCCTGCGATCGAATAATTGACTTAGAGGGCACTATATCCAACAATCTCCCACTTGCACTTAAGGCTATTATTGCGATGTCGCATACTCACAGCCTCAGTGAGTGGATCCGCCCTGATGTTTCTTTCTACGTCTCTCTTAATCTCAAGTTCGCGGAGAAAGCCATCTCCCGAATCGAGTAATAGGTGTCTTAGAATATGTCTGGATATCTGATGGGACCTAGTTCATAAATGAACTATAAATCCAAACTTCTTAGACTGTATTGATAACTGAACCTAATCAGTATCGCGCACCATGCCTCCCACAGTATCCTCTTAGACCACCTGTCCATAATACTGTCCCTCGTTAGAGGGAAAACTATAACTCTGACAATCACTCTGTCATCCAGGTCACCTTGGAAACCTGGAATGATAACCGTCTCCCGAAGGAGGCTGCCGTCATCAAATCCGTAGAACATACACTTATGTTCTAAAACTGCTTCCTAATGTTTCTCCAGGATTGGATTAATATAAACTTATCGCATCTAGTGCAAAAACAACATCTGGTGCGGTACTTGACATCTCACGATTGACTCAATTGCCTAAGCAAGTGATCTGCCAATCATGTACATCCCTTTCTTTTTCAGTTTGTAAGACATCTTTAGAGAGGGTGACTCCATCAACTTCAAGTACACCACCATGCCAGGAGTCATCTATTCTAAAATACCATTAGAATACTGTCAAAGTACCCAAATTGGGAAACTACCCAATTCTAGATCTAAATCCATAGATCTAGTAACCAGAATGTCTTATATTATATCCATGTCCTTTGTGGAGAAACGACTGTGTGACGACCAAAGTACAACCGATCGTAGTATAGGAATTTTACTTCCTACTCTGTGTATGTCACCCAAATACCAGGACATCACACCCTACTACCTTCTTAACAGATCCATCCTCTATTCTGATGAAGTCAAAGCCATGACTGTTACATCAAAATTAGGTGATCTTATCTCCGCTATATTTGCTCAAGCCTATAAATAGACATAAGCTACTTGCCCACTATACTTCCGCTGCTCCCACTGACTACGACAACCCTCTAGCAGAATAATATATACGTACATTTCTAAAGCTAGTTTAGAACGACGCTATACTTATCCTCCTGCCGGGTCTCATAGTCTGGAACAACAGTAGTGTCAAGTCTGGGTTAACAAGAACCTCCCTGTCTCCGTCCTTGAGGCTACCTGAGTACCTCTCGGGTGTCTTAGGGTACCCACTTCTATCTGCGGAGTGGCTATTGGAATGTCAAACCTGATTGAATATATAGGTCCAATTAAATTTTCCGTAATCGTTTGCGGTTCTGGAATCACTTCCAGTTCTACCATACTCCCACTATGTTTTCTGAAAAAATCTATTTTACTAAAACTGTGGCGAGTCAAGAACAATATCACTATTGATCTTCTCGATGGTAGAAAATCAACCGTCGTCAAAGCCAGGGTCAACCCACAAACTGTCATTACAGAAACGTGCCTTGAGTTATCCAGAGTCTGGTTTTAAGGATAAGCTGGACAACTCACCGTACCTTAACTTCGTTAAGATATAAAGCATTCTATATCCAATATAGAAACATTGGCACATATTTAATTGGAACCAGATTCTAATCATGCAGCTGTCTCCAGTGCATATCAACTTAATGGAAAGAGGCTAATCAGCATTACTCAACTTAGGAATACATCCAATTATGAGTAATCTGAAAGAGAAACAAGTTTCTCAAAACCGTTACTATCAACTGAATACCAATCATAAGAATCAACATCTTCGATTTCTTTGAAGAATCCCGATACTTGCGACACTTGGTTCTTTACTTTATGCTTATACCCACAACTTCTCGAAACTTAGACCTTGTATTTCTACGAAACACTTGTCTAAAATTTAGAGAAGTCATAAGTAAACAGAACATAGTACGATGACCATCCCCTTTTTCCTGATGGACACTGGACAACATACTATACTCTATAAAAGTCTTCTGAGTTTAATAACTCAAAACATATGCGTCGTAGGTTGAAAACTGTCCCCAGGCGATTTTCTCAAATATCACCAATTACAACGAATTCCGATATATTGAGGATGATCACCAAATTCCCAATAACTTACTCCCACTCATTATTTGTAAAACTATACAGATATGAGAATGAAACCTGGTAAATACATACCCAAGAGTAAGTATGTAATCGGGAAATCAGTTTTCCTTTAACAATGCACTGAAACATGAAAATGTTTTGTAGGGGTATCATGGTATTCCTAGTAATGCCTCTTCCATAATCCAATTCATGACTTTAACCGTATATTTCTTTGCTACCTCTACATATCCCTTTATTTGTCTTTATTTATTACCTTCTGTACACCCCTTAGGCTAAGTGGTTTTCTTCCTTCCCTACTGTTCGGCACCAGCCTATGGTTTGGAAGAAGAATATCCAGTAAGCATAATAGGTGTACTCTCCTAAACCAAGGAGTACTCGCAGCTTGAGAGAAGGTGATGATAAAAGACAACTGAATAATACCTTATTCTATTTCTCCCGAACTGGGAAAAAAGCAATGGTGAAATAGGAGTGGCGATGAAGTATGCGGTTTGGTCGTGAATGATAACAGTAGCAATTTACTTTGCCCTCTTTCTAATTCCTTTATTTGGTCTTTAGTTATTACCTTTTGTACACCCTTCTTAGGCTAATTGGTTTTCTTCATTCCCTACCTTTCGGCACCTGCCTATGGTGTTAGTTATATGTATGCCCTAGAGGTCATTACTGTACATTGGATGTATATTGTAGTGGATGCTGGGACGTATATAGGGAGGACTTTCTTGCTCGACATGATAGTATGCTATCTGGTTACTCTTTACCTTAACGTGTACACTGACTGTCTCTCTGTTACATGTTGGTAAAGCCCTTAGGATGTGTACTTGACTACCTGGACTATGATGCGGATCATACTAGTGGGGACATGGTAGTCCATAAGTACATCCTTCAAAGTCCCTAGTCGTGGGTGTATCGAGATGGGGCATCGATATACCAGAGTAGACTAGCGTGTACCTTCTCGACCCATACAGATGGGCGATGGATGATCCTATATCCATTGGTGTTTGACATCAGAGATGATATACGGGTGCTCAGTGGAGACTGGGTACACTGGACGGACTCGCCGAGAACTCCCAGATGGTATTATACCTTACGTCAGATGGCAGTTCTCTGGTGACACTGGTACAGAGTAGTCTGTTGACCCGAGATCGTCATAGAGTCTTGTGTGGTTCCCACTGTGCTTTGATTTTCATCTTACCACGTCCAAGAGGGCGTGCAAAACGGTGGTTTTTGGGTACAGTCCCGAGTCATATGGAGGCAATGAGCGATAGGAGGGGATTCGTCTCTCCCGGTATAGGGGGTTGATGTTGCGCTGTGTTCGATTGGCTATAACAGGAAATCCCTGGCCAGGGTTGCTGAGATTTACTGGTAAGTGTTACCAGTAGTTTCTCGAATTGTTATAGACCTCATATCGACACGACTTATCGAGCTATTGGGGTCTGACGTTTACCACCCCTAGGCAAGATATGCGACATATCAGACGATCAGACCGGACTGTACGGTAGTGTTACTGGTTGGATTCACAGGAGTGTGAGCGGGCTTGCTCGTCGATCTTCTGATCGCTCAATAACCGGGTGGCCGTTATGTTTAGCAGATCGCTTGCGGCTTGTGGGTGTTTGATATGATCATCATCTGCTGCCGGCGTATTGACGAGTCTTTAGAGTCCTACACAGAGGTTTCCTGGCTCAAGCGAAACGAAATAGGAGTGCATATGAGATATGTGCGGGACCGAGAATAATGCGTGTATGTGATACCGTATTCCATTCTCGCGATGAATGTATCGATTAGGTTATATGAGATATACCCTAGTTATCGAATCAAGGATTGATTCGATAAGCCGATACATTTGACACTAGCCGGTTATATGCGATATGACCGGATCGTTAAATCAAGAGTTGATTTAATGATTTGATGCATAATTATATATTTGATATATTACTTTGCATTAACTAGTATCGGTTCACTTTAAATGGATTTTCTCGCTCGGATGTGCACATTGTATATTTGATATAGTTTTGTGCACATGATAGTATCATGTTTGATGATGCATACTTACTTGGTTTGTGTAAAGAATTAAACCATGGTTATTTAAATGGTTAGGGTTTTGGTTTTCCTTATTCATTTATTTGTTTGTTTATTCATTTTTGGCAAAAGGAAAATGGTGGCTAATTTGGATTTATGTTGAAGCTTCATGAAGCTTTGACTTAGTCACCATTTTTGTCTTCATACCTAACCTAACCATTCACTTAACTTGAGTTTAGTCTTTACACTTAACCATGGTTGATTATGATAAGTATTCTTTTATTTTCTATTTTCTAAATTAACTTATCATAACAATTTCTATCTTCTTCTTCATCTTGACACATGAAGAAACCTTACTTCATCAATGGTGATTGATGAAAACAAGTGAGAAATCCAATTCTAAAGTCTACCCACTTCCTATTTCTTCATCCTCTACCTCTTGCCAAGTAGTATAGGGTGTTTCCTTCACAAGTTTTCATGGCTTGGTGAAGGTGGAGCTTGATCTAGCGATGCCTCGACGTAGATCATCTTCGGCATGGACATCGACGACCTAGCTCACCATTTCTCCGACGAAGCCGACGCTTGAGCCCGGGAATTCATTTGGACAGCGAGGGGACTTCGTTGTGGAGCTATGGAGGTGGAGCACCGGATCTACAAAGGTTGTATTTCCGTTTACTTGTAGTTAAGTGTTAACTAGTTTATTGTTTCGCCTAGATTTCTAGCCGACGATCCGTAGTCGGGTTTCTCGGCACCTAGATTTTTTTGAAATTGGCATGTTCGATGCCTTGCGAGACCTCATTAGGGTGCCTAGGAACCCTACAGTGGTATCAGAGCCTAGCTAGAGCCTTAGGCGAAGTCTAGACGCAATTTGAAGTCCGATCGAACCAAAAATTAGAACCCAAAATTGCTCTCTGTCCTTTTTCTAAAAACAGGGATTTTTGTGAATTAAAAATTGCCAAAAAATTCAGCAGGGAAACCTATGAGTTACTGTGAAGCACGTGGCTCTAAATCGATCAAAGAACCGCGGAACCGCGGCCCCACCCTGGGTTTAGCGGCGGTTCCGCGGCCATGTTGGTGATTTAGACCACGTGTCTTGCACAGTAATTCTTATGTCATAGTGCTGAGTCTTCTGGAAATTTTTATATTTTATTCAAGAGTTGAATTTTCTGGAGTTGTTTTGGGGATTCGGTGTTTCGATCGGAGTATCAAATTTTGTCTGTGTGGCTTTCCGGATAATTTTTAGAATATGTTAAAAAGTTCGACCGGATATAAATACCCAATTTTTCCCCTATCGGGAAATTTCCAAGTGTTGGATTTTTCCGTAGTTTAACGACGTTCTGAGTAGTGCAAGTAACTCGATGGACCCTCTAGAAGACAACAAACCTTAACTCGATTATGTGACCGTCTTGAACTGCCCTTTGAACCTTCGGGTTTGGGGCAGTACGGCGTGCCACATGTGAGGCGTTGGCTTGACCCTTCTACGGCTGGACCGTTGGTACTGAGGCACGAACTGAATGTTATTAGACTTATTTCATGTGTTGATCTGTATCGGGAAAACTTGGGTGTTTGACTGTTCGATCGAAAAGTTTAACATTTTCTATTTATCTGGAATGGGATACAATAATTGGAATTCACAATAGTTATGAGATAACTGAATGAATGTTGTAAATATAGCAATTTAGTCTCACTTGATCGGTTGCCACGGTGTTTTGATGTGATCAAAAGTCCGTCGCAATCACGTAGTGTACGCGGATACTCGCCAAATAAACTTAATAGACAGCCTCACTCCATAACCCCGACTAAGTACTGTAGGAGAACCCCGTCGCCGAAAGCATCCGTTCGGGTGCTCGCGGTAGCGGTATTCCGCCTTGGTGCACTTCGTCGACGGTATCAGGGGTGAGGCCGCCTACTAAAGTTTGCGACGAGCATTCGATCAGGATGTCGGGAATCTTGTTGAATTGCCCAACTTGGTATTGAAAAGTGTTTTCGATTTTGAGACTAAAATGCGGGATTTATAATTGTTAGGCATGCGATGTCTAAGTAATTCATTTGGTCAGGCATGTGATGTCTGAGGTGGTTGCGGATTCCAACTGTTGTAGTTTTACACTTTCTTTTCTGTGACCGTAAGTGTAATATGTGATATCGCCGGTTTCGTTGCTATATGTCAACGACAATTGGGATGCGCATATTTACTTACGTTGATGACATGTGATGTTATGTGTTGCTGGATATGTTATATTGGATCGTCGTGTTTGAATAGCCGGGTTTTTTTTATGTGAGATGAGTGTTTTTCATTTTCATTTATGTAAAAACTTGTATGTAATATTCTTTTATTGGGGCACTTCCAGGTTGCGAAAGTTGTCACCTTTTGTATATTATTTACTTTTCCGCACTAGGATAGACCCAAGGAGGAGGGCACAAGTAACCGGATTCTGGAGTCCAGTGGGAGACCAACTCGAGGAGTCGGGTCCGGGTCTCCTAACTCCAGAATTGGTAGGGCTGCTTGCCGCTCTCGTAGGGGTCTAGGGGTGTGGGTTTGGCTATTCATCACGACCGTGGAATCCGTGTTTTATACTGGCTCGTATTGAAAACACGGACGTCCTAGTATATCCAATATTTCATATGTTTCTTCTGCTGTGATGTTCTGTGATAGATACAGTGTTGGAGATAGTGCCCTCAGAGTCAATTATTAGGTCACAGGTACGTGATTGCAATGATTGATGGAGGACCTATCCCGGTAGGACAGTCTTACTCGAGATGATAGTATGCTATCTGGTTTACCTTTATCATCGTGTACTGCTTTAAGTGACCTGACACGTCGCTATTACACGTTGGTAGAGCCCCTAGGATTCTTGCTTGACCACCAGCAGTATGAGGGCGATCATATAAGTGGGAGCTGGGGGTCTATAGGCATATCCTTAAAAGGTCCCTAGTCGTGGGAGTTCGAGACAGGGCATCGATTCTCCAGAGTAGACTAGTGTATACAGTCGAGACCCCGACGAGGGGCGGTGGCCGGTCTCACAAGCCACTGGTGTCAGTTGGTTCACCTAAGATGTATACAGGTGCTCATTAGGTTATGAGTACACCGGACAGGACTCGCCGGGAACATGCTAGTTGGTCATATACCAGACGTCAGATGGCAGTTCCCTGGTGACATGTGTGCAGGTTAGTTCATCGACCTGGGGATCGTCATTTGTCTTGTGTGAGTTCCCACTGTACTTTGATTACTACCCTACCACGGCTCAAAGGAGTCGTGCAAACAGGTTTTAGTTGGGTACAGTCCCGAGCCACATGGAGGCAGTGAGCGTATCTTCAGGGGTTCGTCTCTCCCGGTATTGGGGGTGAGGTCGTGCTGTGTCTAGGAGAGCCATTACACGAAGCCCTCGGCCGAGGCAAGGAGATTTACTGGTAGGTATTCCAGTAGTATCTCAGGGTGTTCTGGGCTACACTCCGACACGACTTGTACCGCTTTTGGGGGTCTGACTTTTACCAACCCCCTAGGCCCGCCATGCGATGCTCATAGACGAACGGACCGGACTGTATGGATATTGTCACTGACAGGCTCAGTAGGGAGTCAGGCTGAGTTCGCTCACAGACGTCCCTTTTGGTCAATACCTGGTAGCCCGTTATGTATTGGCTTATACCTCTAACGTGCTAGTGGTTAAATCCACAACCAAGGTGTTGATGAGTCTTTAGAGTCCCCCACATTTCAGTTACTCAGCTTTCGGGTGAAAGGTTGTAGAGGCCGTATGGAGATATGGCAGGGTCCGATCAGATACGTGCGGTATTGCACTGATCAGGATCGGACGGTTTGTACTAGAGGCCGTATAGATATATGGCAGGGTTCGATCTGATACGTGCGGTATTGCACGGATCAGGATCGGACGAACATTACTAGCCGGCTTTGGTTTAAGCCGGATCCTAGTTTAGTACAGTGTAGATTTTGTCTCATTGCATTTGTATTTCGGTAGAAATACAGATGCGGGTGTGTATGCACAGTTTCGGGGTTTTCCTGTAATTTATTACGGGACCAGTTTTCTGGAGTTGCCAGTTTGCTTTCCGTTTCGGCCAATTTCCATTGTTCCGTTCATTGGCCGAAGGTTGGTGGAGGAGGGCTTATTTGCATTGTTGCAAATAAGCAATTGTGGAGGGGGTCTTTGCATATTTCCTTGTATCATGATGGCTCACCATACCTTGACCTTGCTTGACTTTTTGACTTCATCATGGTTGCACCTTACCTTGACTTCTTGACTTTGTTTTCATGATTTCTTGACTTTGGTTGTGATGATGGGAGAGGAGATGGTTGTTGATTGTTGGACTTTCCAAGCCATCATTTTCTTTGCATTATTGATCAAGCCATTCTCTCTCTCTCTCCAATCACACCAAAATTGGGGGGGCCGGCCATTCCTTGATTGAGAGGGGATTTCATTTCATGAGGTGGGATTTTTGTATCTTGAGTTTTGAAAAATCCCTACAACTCCCCCTCCAAAAGTTCACTTCAATTCCTCCACCTAAAATGGCACCTCCATGAACCCCAAAGTGAGACTTGAGGACTACATATTCTACAGCGAACCTTGGGCACGTCGAGTAGCCGGCTTCGTGCCCGAGTTGCCTCGGCATTGAGGTGGGAGCCCGTAAAAGAAGTAGGCGATGTGGTGCACTTCCGGCGACGAGGAGGAGACGGGACATTCCGCAGGAGATCGGGACGACGAAGAGAAGACCGGAGGACTCGGATCTGTCAGTATATCTCTCTTCCCCATCTTGTAGATAGCTAGGACTAGTTAGTGGTTCGATCCGGGTATTAGTGCGCGACGGTTTGCCAGTTCAAGAAAAATAAAGTTTATCACCGCTTCCGCATTTGGCCGTCGGATTGACGGCCGGGGCGCCGCCGTGCACTTACATACAGTATATAGTATATATGATATATTATATAGACGTTACTTATGTTTTACACCTGCGCTAGCCCTGCCCCGCTCTGCCGTTAGTTACCTAACCTAACGGTGCACGAGGGGACATCGAGACGAATGCGGATGGCATAAGTGTACGTCGTATTTATCTGTGATGTTTAGGTACTTAAATGATGGGACTTCATTAATATGATCAATGAAAGAAAAGAAACCTAAGATGTTGTAGAATCGAATTTCAAAATAAAACAGGTAGCTACAGTTCTTGCTTTGCACAGCGGTATATGTAATATATCCTGCACCTTATTCGATGAGGAAAGGACCGAGATCCCTTCACCGGGAGTGACTCCTTTAGCAATAACTGGCAGATGCTACACACTCGGTTTGTTTTTTGATTGCTTTTAAGAGTTTTTGCTTTGCACAGTGATATATACGATATATCCCGCACCTCATTCGACGTGGAAAGGACCGACGATCCCTTCACCGGGAGTGACTCCTTTACCAAAACTAGAAAAGCCTCAAAAACACTCCATTTTAAAAATCATTTGATTCTACAACGATATCAAGTTCATTACGCAATAGGTTTTCGTAAAAACCTGTCGTAGCCCTCCGTCATTTCAGATAAATCCTGTTTAGTATTCGTGCTGCGCTTGTTGACCTTGTCAAGGCGCAGTGTGCGGTAGCTAACCAGTATTTATCTGCTTATGCATATGATGCAGATTGGGTTAGGGTAGTCGTGCGGCCTTGTTGACCTTGTCAAGGGTCGTGCGGGTGGGTTTGATTCAATCAAGAAATGACGGGTTGAACTTGACTTGCGGTCTATGGTTTGTTGACCTTGTCAAGGTCATAGATCTTTCGGGGCAAAATATTATCGGGAATTTCAAGTGTTGAAATTTGCAATGAGATTGCATACCTTCTATGAGATAGTTGGATCCCGATACCCGCTGCGAGTAAGTGTTACTCCTGGGAGAGTTTTATTCATTACAATTAGCCGATCAAGTAGGTGTCTAGAAAGGTGTCAACGGGGTTACGCCTCTGGAAAAACGAGGTTTACATTAATTAGGTTCGTGCGAAAGCACGGGGGACCTCCCTCAAAGTACCGACACTGGCCTGGCTGAAAGATTGGCGAACTTGTAGTGTGTAATTAATCCCGGCTAGTCTTTCCTTTTAGGGTTTGAAGGAAGATTTGATAAAAAGCAGTGGGAGCCATCCTGATTAGATAAAATAATAACCAATCTATTCTTGCAAGAGCGCACGCTGAGTGTTTTCTTCTCTCTCTCTCCAGGTAGCGACCATATCACGCCTTAATCAAGATAATAAAATGGATTATTGACCGAACCCGCTTGTTATACTGAGCTGGGGAACGTTGGTCCCGCTCCAACTTATAATTGTTATAAGACAGAGCAGGAAATTGGGGAATACCAGATTTCCCGTGCCGCCCAAACGAAGAGAGTGCATGCTGATGCATCATCTTCGGTTGTGTTCATTACAGAGAACTGTTTCTCAGTATCCTTTACGTCCTGGGTATGTGATACCAGATCAGGATCCCAGATATGTAATCTGTTACATAGGGCTACAGAAAGGTAGAGGACTGAGAACGGATGATAAGTTTCATGAGACAGAAAACGGGGCAAGAGTTGCAGCCAAGTCTGTTGGTCACTGTCACCCTATATTACCAATGCATTGATTCTGAACGAATGCTATTAGATACCGAACCTGATATACAAAATCATATCAGTCTCTTTATTAGTAAAGAAATGATAAAATTCTGTATTGTTGGATAATGTTTTGAACATTTACTATATCAAAAGTTGATCGGTTCAGGCACGTTATCTAAAAGCGTTGATGTTCTAAATCAAACCACAGTTCTTAGTATACAGAACACACACAAGAGGAAGAGTTCAGAAATGAACGAATCCTTCTTGAGGTATTGTAGACTAGGTCAGATCAATGCGACCCGACTGGCTAGAGTTATATAATGATGCATATTTAAATTAGTTTGAACTTACATCTTGTGAAACTCGCCAGTCATGTCACAAAGATAAGATGACCATAGCTCCGTTTACTGGAAACAGAGAAAGAGTTAGTGAACTCTTGGGATGATACATGTTGATATATGTAGGTCCCCTGTCTACACATGCCAGGACTGGTTCTTTATACTTCATTACGTTCTCTGATGATCTTTCGAGTTTCAGACCTATGTTCCTGTTGAAACACAAGTCCGAACCTTTTGAGATATTCACAGAATATAAGTTAGAAGTAGAGAACCAAAATACGGGTAAAAGTGTTATGTCCTATGATGAGATCAAGGAGGAGAATACTTGAGCACGGAATTCCTGGATTATTCTAAAGGAGAATGAGATTCTCTCTCGGCATTACTCCTCCGAATACACCATAGCACGATGGTATGTCGGGGCGGAGCAGATACACCCTATTTGATATGGTGTGCTCTATGATGAGTAATACTGAGTTACCTATTTCCTTTTGGGTGTTATGCGCTTGAGAAGCTGCATATCTATTGAATAGGGTTCAAATCAAATCAGTTGCCTACCACTTCATATGTGATATGGAAAGGGAAGAGCCCATTTCTTAAGTTAGTTATGATTTGGGGTTGTCCGTCCTATGTCGAAAAGCAAAATCCGGACAAGCTCGAGGCAAGATCTGTAATGTAGAACTGGAAATGTTCCAGCCATACAAACTGCAGTTGATGATTTGGTAGAACCAAAGGATTCAGTAGATTCCAACGAACCTCAGCCTCTTCGCCGATCTAGTAGGGTTCCTCACCCACCTGAGAGTTACTTCGGTTTCTCTATGACAGTGGGAGCGAGGATTGCATCATGAGATGATGACCCAACTAGCTTCGAGCTGGCCATCAGGAGTAAGACTCTGTAAGAATGGCTGGATGCTTAGCGATCTGAGATGGAATCCATATACACCAACAAAGTATGGACTTTGGTTGCTATATCTGAAGGGTTAAATCCCCATCAGGAGCAAGTATATCTTGAGAAGATTACTTGGTGTATATGGAAAGGTTGAGACTTTCAAAGCTAGACTTGTTAAAGGTTTTCGTCATCAACCAAGCGTGGATAATGATGAAACTTTTTCAAGCAACTATGCTTAAGTCCATCCAGATCCTACTTGTCACGGCTACATACCATGACTACGATATCTGGTGGTTGGGTGTCATGACTGCTTTTCTAAATGATGTTTTAGAAGAGTACGTCTATAAGTACACAGCCAGAGCGCTTCGTAGACAGTGGGAGCAGCGGAAACGTGTGCAAGATACTTTATAGGATAAAGCAGGCATCGCGGAGTTGGAACATCTGTTTTGATGGATTAGTCAAAGAAGTTGACATCATCAAAATGGTAGATGAACCTTGTATAAACAAAAAGGTAGTAGGGAGTATGGTAACGATCCTCGTAGAGTACGTGGATGACATACTCTTGATGGGGAAGGAGTTTCCTATGCTACGCTCGATCAATCTCCGCTTATCACAATGATTCTCCATATAGGATCAAAGTGATACCTCCTAAATCCTGGGTTTTGGATCTATGAGATAGATCTAATTGGATGTTAGGATTCTCACTAGTTGTAGTGAGATGGTATCAATCGATCCTGGGGAGAAACACTGGAAGGGTTCCAGGGTGATAAAGACGACTGAATGTCAGTCGCAGGCATTGTCTTTACCCTCAGTAAAGGGACGGTATGTTGGAAGAGTTCCAAGCTAGATACCGTGGCATACTAGACGATAAGGGCGGGATACATCGCTACTTAAGATGCTACCAAAGAGGCTGTTTGGGTATATATTGGTTCATGAGATGAACTACGTTCCTACCATTGTGTGACAATAGAGTTGTGGCTTATGCCAAGGAACGCACGTCCCATCAGTGATCCAGACATATTCTAAGGCAGTATCACTTGATCATAGAGATGGTTGATCTCTAAGGGATCGAGGTTGGGAGAGTAGACTCAGAGGACAACACGGCGGATCCACTCACGAAGGCCTATTCCCAGAGAGAGACTTTTATGGGATGGTTGAGTATGAGATACTACAACCACTGCTACAGATGGCCCTAGTGCAAGTGGGAGATTGTTAGTTATATGTATGCCCTAGAGGCCATTACTGTACATTGGATGTATATTGTAGTGGATGCTGGGACGTATATAGGGAGGACTTTCTTGCTCGACATGATAGTATGCTATCTGGTTACTCTTTACCTTAACGTGTACACTGATTGTCTCTCTGTTACATGTTGGTAAAGCCCTTAGGATGTGTACTTGACTACCTGGACTATGATGCGGATCATACTAGTGGGGACATGGTAGTCCATAAGTACATCCTTCAAAGTCCCTAGTCATGGGTGTATCGAGATAGGGCATCGATATACCAGAGTAGACTAGCGTGTACCTTCTCGACCCATACAGATGGGCGATGGATGATCCCATATCCATTGGTGTTTGACATCAGAGATGATATACGGGTGCTCAGTGGAGACTGGGTACACTGGACGGACTCGCCGAGAACTCCCAGATGGTATTATACCTTACGTCAGATGGCAGTTCTCTGGTGACACTGGTACAGAGTAGTCTGTTGACCCGAGATCGTCATAGAGTCTTGTGTGGTTCCCACTGTGCTTTGATTTCCATCTTACCACGTCCAAGAGGGCGTGCAAAACGGTGGTTTTTGGGTACAGTCCCGAGTCATATGGAGGCAATGAGCGATAGGAGGGGATTCATCTCTCCCGGTATAGGGGGTTGATGTTGCGTTGTGTTCGATTGGCTATAACAGGAAATCCCTGGCCAGGGTTGCTGATATTTACTGGTAGGTGTTACCAGTAGTTTCTCGAATTATTATAGATCTCATATCGACACGACTTATCGAGCTATTGGGGTCTGACGTTTACCACCCCTAGGCAAGATATGCGACATATCAGACGATCAGACCGGACTGTACGGTAGTGTTACTGGTTGGATTCACAGGAGTGTGAGCGGGCTTGCTCGTCGATCTTCTGATCGCTCAATACCCGGGTGGCCGTTACGTTTAGCAGACTGCTTGCGGCTTGTGGGTGTTTGATATGATCATCATCTGCTGCCGGCGTATTGACGAGTCTTTAGAGTCCTACACAGAGGTTTCCTGGCTCAAGCGAAACGAAATAGGAGCGCATATGAGATATGTGCGGGACCGAGAGTAATGTGTGTATGTGATACCGTATTCCATTCTCGCGATGAATGTATCGATTAGGTTATATGATAAATACCCTAGTTATCGAATCAAGGATTGATTCGATAAGCCGATACATTTGACACTAGCCGGTTATATGCGATATGACCGGATCGTTAAATCAAGAGTTGATTTAATGATTTGATGCATAATTATATATTTGATATATTACTTTGCATTAACTAGTATCGGTTCACTTTAAATGGATTTTCTCGCTCGGATGTGCACATTGTATATTTGATATAGTTTTGTGCACATGATAGTATCATGTTTGATGATGCATACTTACTTGGTCTGTGTAAAGAATTAAACCATGGTTATTTAAATGGTTAGGGTTTTGGTTTTCGTTATTCATTTATTTGTTTATTTATTCATTTTTGGCAAAAGGAAAATGGTGGCTAATTTGGATTTATGTTGAAGCTTCATGAAGCTTTGACTTAGTCACCATTTTTGTCTTCATACCTAACCTAACCATTCACTTAACTTGAGTTTAGTCTCTACACTTAAACATGGTTGATTATGATAAGTATTCTTTTATTTTCTATTTTCTAAATTAACTTATCATAACAATTTCTATCTTCTTCTTCATCTTGACACATGAAGAAACCTTACATCATCAATGGTGATTGATGAAAACAAGTGAGAAATCTAATTCTAAAGTCTACCCACTTCCTATTTCTTCATCCTCTACCTCTTGCCAAGTAGTATAGGGTGTTTCCTTCATAAGTTTTCATGGCTTGGTGAAGGTGGAGCTTGACCTAGCGATGCCTCGACGTAGATCATCTTCGGCATGGACATCGACGACCTAGCTCACCATTTCTCCGACGAAGCCGACGCTTGAGCCCGGGAATTCATTTGGACAGCGAGGGGACTTCGTTGCGGAGCTATGGAGGTGGAGCACCGGATCTACAAAGGTTGTATTTCCGTTTACTTGTAGTTAAGTGTTAACTAGTTTATTGTTTCGCCTAGATTTCTAGCCGACGATCCGTAGTCGGGTTTCTCGGCACCTAGATTTTTTTGAAATGGGCATGTTCGATGCCTTGCGAGACCTCATTAGGGTGCCTAGGAACCCTACATATGGTTTGGAAGAAGACTATCCAATAAGCATAATAGGTGTACTCTCCTAATCCTAGGAGTACTCGCAACTTGAGAGAAGGTGATAATAAAAGATAACTGAATAAACCAATTCTATTTCTTCTGAACCTGGATCCATCCTCGAAGAAATCCCTCCGAGTTCGTATATAACCATATGATGGATCTATCCAATGGAAGTGGATATTCGTTATAATACGGGGTGTTCTGATAAATACAAAGGGTAAAAGAAGGAGCGGCAATGACATATGCAACTCGGACAATCCAAAAGCCAGTATTTTAAGAAGGTTCGGTCAACTTGGTCACTGAGTCATAGTCTAGGGCCGGTCAAAGGTCGCTGCCAAAGAGAGAGAGAAAAGAAACACTCTGCATGCACTCTAACCTAGATCAGAATGGTTATCACTTTATCTAATCAGGAAACCTCCCATTGTAGTCTCAAATTCTCCTCCAAACCTGAAAGAAGAATTAGTCGGGATCACCCGAAGTGTAAACCAACTCATCAGTGAGAATCGGGATCCAACTATCATCGCATGATATCTTGATGGAAGCCACTCAAGTTATCACACTCCAGAAGGTATGCACAAGTATAACAAGTTTCTTGTATGTTTGAAACTCCTGATGTAATTTTAATCCCATGCTCTTATGACCTTGACGTAGGCCAACAAATCATAAGTCACATGTCAAGTTCTACCCGTCGTTGTCCTGATTAATTTAGGTCCATCGTACATGCCCTTGACGTAGGCCAACAAGGCTGTACGTCTGTCCTAAACTAATGCATCTATCTATGCAACAAATGAATACCCCAGCAGCTACCAAACACTATGCCTTGACGTAGGCCAACAAACATAACTTGAATACTACTGACCATCCATAAGAAATGACGGAGGGTTACGGCTGGTTTTTGGCGAAAAACCTTTAACGTAATGAACTTGATTTCGTTGAAGGAACCTGATAGCTTTTAATAAAAAATATAGTGGCGAAAACCTTAGCTAAAGAGGTCACTCCCGGTGAAGGGATCTCGGCTCTTTCCTCGTGGAATGAGGTGCAGGATATTCTAACTGAATACCGCGATGCAAAACAACTTGTAATCGACTATAGTGAAGTTATTACCCTGACGCAAACTTCTGCCCAAGGGGTCACTCCCGGTGAAGGGATCTCGGCCCTTGCCTCGTCGAATGAGGTACTGGATATTCATAACCGAATCCCACTGTCCATAACAAAAGGAAACGTCTTTGTAATAACTCTTTTAAAAATTTGTTCCAACAACATCAAATATAGGTTTGTTTTATCCTTGTATTGATAAGAATCAATGCAGTCCCATCAATTAATCACACCAGAAAAGAATGAAAAATAAAATGTACGTATATGCCATCCGCATTCGCCACTGGGTCCCGTCATCACCCGTTAGGTTACTTAACTAACGACAGAACGGGGACTAGACTAGCACGGGTGTAAAACATATACAACATCTAATAATATATATATCAATATACAATAATCGCTCCAGGCGTGATAATATGCAACATTAAAGAAAATGTAATAAGCATCACAGAACAATACAGATAATCTGGGATCCCCGGGTTTCACAGAGCCGCTACTGAAACCCGACGTTCCCCTGGTCGTGTGGATAGCCTGTGCAATGAAACCTAGCCTCCTACGGGTGCGGCAAGTTACCAGCCAAAACCTGAGGAGAGGCAGCCCCTTACAGCATAGTGAATGGACCACCGGGCACTTCACGGAATCCGGTAATTTGAGCTCCCCTCCTTGTGTCAACCTGTACCCCCTACGAGTGCGATGAATAGTCTGCTAATTCTAGAGTGAGGCCCTTTGCCTCTCAAAGCCATGAGATACAGACCCGTTGCCCTCCAGAACCCGGCTATCCGTGCACTCCGTCGCGTGATAAACCAAGTACAGAAATGAAAAATATGTACAACGGGTATATTGACCTCAGCCTGGTCGTGCCCTAAAAGAATATTATACAAACATGCAGTGACGGCAGTCCACATGTTGGACGCTCGCCCCGCAATATCAAATGTACAAATAAATCCAAACAGCACTATCATTGCACACTGCTATCCACCATGACAAATCCGCAACATCACAGCACAACACAGAACATCAACGCGAATGTCACGTTGTCAAATCTGTCTAAAAGGACTATCGCAATTAGACGCAATTTACCGCTCAAATGACATTCTTGGTCGGAGATATAATGTAAGTAATGCATACTAACAAGTTTAAAATTTCGATCGACCAAACTTCCCGAAGTGGGCCCCACAAACATCTGCTGTACAGTAACAAAATATGGGCCCAAAAGAAACATTCCATAAACCACAGTATACCATGTAGAACATACTGTAGAAAATTGGAGTACCAATCTCACAAAACGGCGGCGGATCCGCGGCCAAACCCTTGTTTGGCCCGCGGATCCCTGGCTGTACTGTGGAGTTGGGCCACCAAATTTCATCTGTTTTCTTATAAAAGCCTGCTCGTTTTACTGTGATGCTCAAAATAATTTTTAGACCCTTTTAAAAATCGACAGAAACTTTTGCACTAAAAATTGTAGTTTTCGAAAATCCGTTCGATCGATATTTTAAACGCGTTAGCACAAGTTAGTAAAGCTTAATGGTGAGGCTCTGATACCAATATAAGTCTACGGTAGCACCCCGGCCGTCTAACAGACGCCAAATGCGGAACAAAAGCTTTTTAGTTGGCGCTATCGCATACTATAACCCGGATATGCCATTAAAGCTAAACTAACAAACTACAAAGTGGGTAGAAATGTTATACCGAACGATCCGAGTCCTTCAGTCTTCAACCATCATCCCACGCTTTGTTGCAGCTGCTCCGATCTCCTGGATCTCCAGTCTTCTCGTCCAGGTGTCACCACGTCGACGGATCTTTAAACGGGCTTCCGCCTCTGAACCGAGGCAACTCGATCATCAAGTTTTCCAAAAGAGATGATCAAGATTGATGTAGAGAATGAGTAGAACACTTTGTCTCGTTACATCCAAAGCTATGGATGAACGGTTAATGAAGTTGCCTTTTGGATCGGGTGAAAATGAGAAATGAGCAATCTTAATTTTCATGAAGCAAAACCCTAATCTTTTTTTCAAATGAACAACCATCCTTTTCTCCAAGAGGGGCCGGCCACATTTGAGGAGGGGGTGAGTGTAGGAGGGGGAGAGTGACCATAATGATAAATGAAGAGTATGAGTCATAATGCACACCTTGCAAAACATTAATGTAAAAGATGAATCATAACACTTAGTCATCCATTCATTAAATGCACAATTAATAAACTAATGACTCACTAGCCTTGTCACCATCTAGAACCATGACTCACCCAAGAAAAGATAAATACGCATTTAACTGAATGTTTAATACGGGTGATAGAAAACTGGAAACTGGCAACTTCCAAAAGTGATCCTGAAACGATTTTCAGGATAACCCCATAATAGTATAAACTGTAAGTGCACGGCGGCGCCCCGGCCGTCAATCCGACGGCCAAATGCGGAAGCGGTGATAAACTTTTATTTTGCGAACTTAGCAAACCGGCGGCACCGCGCACTAAACACCCGGATCGAACCATTAAACTAGTTCTAGCTAACTACAAGACGGGTTAGAGATATACCGAGTGATCCGAGTCCTCCGGTCTTCTCGTCGTCGTCCCGATCTCCCGCGAAAAGTCCTGTCTCCATATCGTCGCCTCCTCGCCGGAAGGGCACCACATCGCCTGCTTCTTTTACGGGCTCCCGCCTCAATACCGAGGTAACTCGGGCATGAAGCCGGCAAGTCGACATGCCCAAGATTTGCTGTAGAATGTAGTGTAGAATCTTTGTCTCTTGGAGTTTATATAGTTTCCATTGGATGGAGGGAAATAAAAACCACGGAGATGAATGATTTTTGGTAGCAAGCAAAATACATGAGATGAACATATTTCTCTCCAAAAAATGAAATTCCTCACTCACACTCCAATGTGGCCGGCCCCCTAAAAAGAATGAGAATGGGATGAAAAACAAAGGGAGGTGAGTGTAGTAAAAGGTGGAGGGTGACCACACCCACAAACATCATCACAATATCAAATCAAACTCTAATCAACTCTAATCTCAATTTAATGCAAAAGGTTGATGTAAAGAGAATCAAATGATGGTGGAAAAGAAAAGATGCCATCATAATCAATACATTTGCAAGAAACCCCTCCACAAAGTGTTATTTGCAAAATTGCAAATAACCCCCTCCATCGGAAAAGTCCGGCTGGGAAAGAACAAAGGAAAACCGGCCGGAACGGAATGCAAACTGGAAACTCCAGAAAACTGGTCCCGTAATAAATTACAGGAAAACTCCGATACTGTGCATACACACCCGCATCTGTATTCCGACCGGATACAAATGCAATGAGACAAAATCTACACTGTACTATACTAGGATCCGGCTTAAAACAAAGCCGGCTGGTAATATCCGCTCGATCCTGATCCGTGCAATACCGCACGTATCCGATCGAACCTTGCCATATATCTATACGGCCTCTAGTACAAACCGTCCGATCCTGATCCGTGCAATACCCCACGTATCTGATCGGACCCTGCCATATCTCCATACGGCCTCTACAGCGTTTCGCCCGAAAGCTTGAGTAACTGGAAGTGTGGTGGACTCTGAAGACTCGTCAATACTATGGCTGTGGATTTAACCACTAGCACGTCAGAGGTATAAGCCAATACGTGACGGGCCACCAGCTATTGACCAAAAGGGACGTCGATGAGCGAACTCATCCTGACACCCTACTGAGCCTGTCAGTGACAATATCCGTACAGTCCGGTCCGTTCATCTATGAGCATCGCATGTCGGGCCTAGGGGGTTGGTAAAAGTCAGACCCCCAAAAGCGGTACAAGTCGTGTCGGAGTGTAGCCCAGAACACCCTGAGATACTACTGGAATACCTACCAGTAAATCTCCTGCCTTGGCTAAGGACTTTGTGTAATGGCTCTCCTAGACACAGAGCGACCTCACCCCCAATACCGGGAGAGACGAACCCCTGAAGATCCGCTCACTGCCTCCATGTGGCTCGGGACTGTACCCAACTAAAACATGTTTGCACGACTCCTTTGAGCCGTGGTAGGGTAGTAATCAAAGCACAGTGGGAACTCACACGAGACAAATGACGATCCCCAGGTCGATGAACTAACCTGTACACATGTCACCTGGGAACTGCTATCTGACGTCAGGTATAAGACCAACTAGCATGTTCCCGGCGAGTCCTGTCGGTGTACTCATTACCTAATGAGCACCTGTATACATCTTAGGTGAACCAACTGACACCAGTGGCTTGTGAGACCGGCCACCGCCCCTCGTCGGGGTCTCGACTGTATACACTAGTCTACTCTGGAGAATCGATGCCCTGTCTCGAAACTCCCACGACTAGGGACCAATTAAGGATGTGCTTATAGACTCCAGCTCTCACTTATATGATCACCCTCATACTGCTGGCAGTCAAGCAAGAATCCTAGGGGCTCTATCAACGTGCAATAGCGACCTGTCAGGTCACCTAAAGCAGTACATGATGATAAAGGTAAACCAGATAGCATACTATCATCTCGAGTAAGACTGTCCTACCGGGATAGGTCCTCCCTCAATCATTGCAATCACGTGCCTGTGACCCAATAATTGACTCTGAGGGCACTATCTCCAACAATCTTCCACTTGCACTCAAGGCTAATTATTGCGATGTCGCATACTCACAGCCCGTGTGATACCGAACACCCAACTCCTCTTCTAGTCAGTCTCACAAAACCCGTTGAAACTATTGCGGTCGAGGAATAGCCTCAGTGAGTGGATCCGCCTAGATGTTTCTTTCTATGTCTCTCTATATCTCAAGTTCGCGGAGAAAGCCATCTCCCGAAATGAGCAATACCTGTCTTAGAATGTCTGGATGTCTGATGGGACCTAGCTCATAAATGAACTCCAAATCCAAACTTCTTAGACTGTATCGTCAACTGAACTTAATCAGTATCCTACGCCATGCCTCCCTCAGTATCTGCCTGGATCACCTGTCCAGAATACTGCCCCTCGTCAGAGGGAAGACTATAACTCTGACAATCACCCTGTCGTCCATGTCACCTTGGAAGCCTAGAATGATAACTGTCACCTTAATGAGGCTGCCGTTATCATTTCCCTAGAACATCTACTTATGTTCTAAAGTTGCTCCCGACTGTTTCTCCACGATTGGATCGATATCAACTTATTGCATCTAGTGCAAGAACAATATCTGGTGTGGTACTTAACATCTCATGATTGACTCAATTGCCTAAGCAAGTGATCTGCCAATCATGCACATCCCTCTCTACTTTAGTCTATAAGACACCTTTAGAGAGGGTGACTCCATCACCTGCAGGTACACTACCGTGCCAGGAGTCGTCCATTCTAAATACTCTTAGAATGCGGTCAAAGTACCCTGATTGGGAAACTACCCAAATCTAGATCTAAAGCCATAGATCTAGTAACCAGTATGTCTGATATAATGTCCAAGTCCCATGTGGAGAAACCACTGTGTGACGACCAAAGTATAACCGATCGTAGTATAGGAATATCACTTCCTACTTTGTGTATGTCATCCAAAACCCGGATATCACACCCTACTACCTTCTCAACAGATCCATCCCCTATTCTGATGACGTCAAACCTATGACTGTCACATCAGAAATAGATGATATATCTCCGCTATATCTGCTTTAGTCTATAAATAGACATAAGCCTGATGTCCACCAATGCTTCCGCTGCTCCCACTGACTACGACAACCCTCTGGCAGAGTCATATAGACGTGCACTTCTAAAGCTAGTTTAGAACGACGCTATACTCATCCTCCCACCGGGTCTCGCAGCCTGGAACAACAGCAATGGCAAGTGTGGGTAAACAAGAACCTCCCTGCCACCGTCCTTGAGGCTACCGGAGTACCTCTCGGGTGCCTGAGGTTACCCACCGTATCTGCGGAGTGGGCAATGGAATGTCAAATCAGATTGAATCTTTAGGTTTCTTATCAAATCTTCAGTAATCGTTTGCGGTTCTGGAATCACTTCCAGTTCTACCATACTCCCACTACTGTTTTCTGAAAAAATCCATTTTTAATAAAACTGTGGCGAGTATAGAACAATATTGCTATTGTTCATCCAGATGGTAGAAAGTCAACCCTCATCATAGCCTGGGTCAACCCACAAACAGCCATTACAGAAACGTGCCTTGAGTTATCTAGTGTCTGGTTTTAATCATAAGCCGGACAACTCCCCGTACCTTAACATCGTTAAGATATGAACTGTTCTATATCCAATATAGAACCAGAGGCACTGATTTAATTGAACCAGATTCAAATCATGCATCTGTCTCCAGTGCATGTCAACTAAATGGAAAGAGGCCGATCAGCGTTACTCAACTTAGGAATACTTCCAATTATGAGTAACCTGTAAGAGAAGCAAGTTCTCTTAATCATTACTATCAACTGAATACCATACACAAGTATCTACATCTTCGATCACTTTGAAGAATCCCGATACTTGCTACACCTGGTTCTCTACTCTATTCAAATACCTATAACTCCTCAAAACTTAAACCCTGTGTTTCTACGAAACACATGTCTAAGAACTAGAGAAGTTAAAAGTAAACAGAATATAGTATGAGAACCAACCCCTCTGTCCTAATGGACACTGGACAACATACAATACTCTGTATAAGTCCGCTGAGTCTAACAACTCTTTCACTGTGTGTCGTAGGTTGAAAACTGTACTTATGGTTAAGAAGAATTACACCGCTGTTAATGCTCCTTACCTAACCATCCACTGATATAGGTAAATGTCATCGACATAATATCAAAAGGTATATCTCACTCTATGAAAATAGACGTACAGATATATCAATTTGAAATTGGTGCACAACAGCGAATATTCAAAACCAAATATTTGCCGACCGGCAAACATCCCAGATGATCTCCTCAAATATCACCGATTACAACGAATCCCGATATAATGAGGATGATCACCCTATTCCCAATAACTTACTCCCACTCATCATCTGTAAAACCATACAGATGTGAGAATCAAACCTGGTAAATACATACCCTGGAGCAAGTGTCCAATCGGGAAATTAGTTTTCTTTTAACAGTACACAGTTGAACTGAAACATTGAAATGTTTCGATGGGGTATCGTGGTATTCCTAGTAATGCCTCTACCATTATCCAGATTCACAACTATAACCGTATAATTCTTTGCCACCTCTCCAAATCCCTTTATATGTCTTTAGTCATTACCTTCTACACACCCCTTAGGCCAAATGGTTTTCTTCCTTCCCTACCGTTCGGCACCAGCCTATGGTTTGGAAGAAGACTATCCAATAAGCATAATGGGTGTACCGTCCTAGTCCTAGGAGCACTCGCAATGCGAGAGAAGGTGAAGATAAAAGACAACCGAATAAATCTTATTCCTATTTCTCCTGAACCAGAATCCATCCCCGAACTGGAACAAGTTCCTTTCGAGTTCGTATATAACCATACGATGGAGTATCCAATAAACTGTGGATCTTCGTAGTGATACGGAGTGTCCTGGAGAAATACAAAGGTGATTTAGGATTGGCGAAGAAATACTTGGTTTGGTTGTGAATAGTAGTCGCATTTTACTTTGCCCTCTTACTAATCCCTTGCTTTGTCTGAACTTAATACCTTCTGCACACCATCGTTATGCTAATTGGTTTTCTTCATTCCCTACCGGTCGGCACCAGCCTAAGGTTTGGAAGAAGACTATCCAATTTGCGTAATAGGTGTACTATCTCCTAAGCCAAGGAGTACTCGCAACCTGAGAGAAGGTAAAAGGAAAAGACAACTGAATAATTCTATCCGTTTTCTCCAAAACCGGAAACCATCCTCGAATTCCTTCGAGTTCGTATTTAACCATACGATGGTTTTGTCCAATGGAAGTGGACGTTCGTAGTAATACGGGGGTGTCCTGGAAAAAAGGGTAAAAGTAGGAGTGGCAATGAGGTTTGCAACTCTGACAATCCAAAAGCCAGTGTTAAGAAGGTTCGGTCAACTTGGTCACTGAGTCATAGTCTTAGAGTCGGGTCAATGGTCGCTGCCAGAGAGAGAGAGAAAAGAAACACTCAGCGTGCACTCTAACCTAGATCAGAATGGTTACCAATTTATCTAATCTGGAAACCTCCCACTGTAACGTCAAATTCTCCCCCAAACCTGAAAGAAGAATCAGCCGGGATCACCTGAGGAGTAAACCAACTCATCAGTGGGAATCGGGATCCAACTATCATCGCATGATAACGTGACGGAATCCGCTCATGCTATCACACTCCAGAAGGTATGCGCATATTTGCAAGTTTCATTTCTTTTGAAACTCCCGATGTGGATTTTTACCCCATGCTCTTATGACCTTGACTTTGGCCAACAAATCATAAGTCACATGTCAAGTTCTGCCCGTCATTCTCCAGGTTAATTTGAGCCCACCCGTACAAACCCTTGACTTTGGCCAACAAGGCTATACGACTGCCCCAAACCAACACATCTATCTATGCTGCATATGAATAACCAACAGCTACCAAACACTGTGCCTTGACTTTGGCCAACAAACACAGCTTGAATACTATTGACTACCCATATGAAACGATGGAGGGCTACGAATGGTTTCTGGCGAAAACCTTTAACGTAATGAACTTGATATCATTGAAGGAACGGATAGCTTTTTACAAAATATAGTGACGAAAACCTTTACTAAAGAGGTCACTCCCGGTGAAGGGATCTCGGCTCTTTCCCCGTAGAATGGGGTGCAGGATATTCCAAATGAATACCACGATGCAAAGCAAAAGTAATCGGCTATAGAGAAGTTAATGCCCTGACGCAAACTTCTGTCCAAGGGGTCACTCCCGGTGAAGGGATCTTGGCCCTTGCCTCGTCGACTGAGGAGCAGGATATTCCAAATGAATACTACGATGCAAAACAAAAGTGAACGTCCTTGCAATAACAGCTTTTTGAAAAGTGTTCCAACAACATCAGATTAGGTTTGTTTATCTTGCATTGATCCGAATCAACGCAGTCCCATCAATTGATCACACCACAAAGAACGAAAATATACTGATGTACGTATATGATATCCGCATTCGCCACTGGGTCCCGTCATTACCCGTTAGGTTAGCTAACTAACGACAGAGCGGAGACTGGACTAGCGCTGATGTAAAACATATACAACATCTACTAATATATATACCAATATATTATATTCGCTCAAGGCGTGATAAGAAATGCAACATCATAGAAATGTACAACATCACAGAATAATACAGATATCTGGGATCCCCGGGTTTCACAGAGCCACTACTGAAACCCGACGTTCCCCTGGTCGTGTGGATAGCCTGTGCAAAGAAATCCTAGACCCCTACGGGCGCGGCAAGTCACCCGCCAAAACCTGAAGCGAGGCAGCCCCCTTCAGCACCGTGAATGGACCACCCAGCACTTCACGGAATCCGGTAACTTGGGCACCCCTCCTGGGTCAACCTGTACCCCCTACGAGTGCGGCGAATAGCTCGCCAATCCTAGAGTGAAGCCCCCTCCGTCTCAATGCCATGAGATGCGGGCTTGTTGCCCTCTAGAACCCGGCTATCCGTGCACCCCTCCGCGGGGTAATCCTAGTACAGAAAGTAAAATATACATACAACGGGTACATCGACCGCAACCAGGTCGTGCCCCAAAAGAATAATACAAACAGGCAGTGACGGCAGTCCACATGTCGGACGCTCGCCCCGCAATATCAAATGTACATAATACAACAGAAACTGTACTAGCATTGCATCCTGGCTATCCTCCACGACCGATCCGCAACATCACAGCAAAATCACAGAACATCAACGTGAAAGTCACGTTCGCAAATCCGTCTAACCGGGCTATAGCAGTTAGACTGGATTTACCGATCAAGTGACATTCACGGTCGCAGATATAATGTAAATACTGTGAAATAATGTGTTTAAAATATCCGATCGATCAAATTTTAACTAGTGGGCCCCCAAGCAATACTGTAGCACTCACAGAAATTCTGGGCCCAAGTTTAATATTCCAAAACCCCTATTTTCAGCCCAGAAGCCTACTGGAAAATTTTGACGCATTGATCCCACTAATCGGCGGTGGAACCGTGGCGCCAAGGGGGGTTTTGCCGCGGTTCCGCGCTCCACCTGAGAGATCAATGTCTCGAATTTTCCCAGAACTCTTAGAACCTCTAGTACATCAATTTTATACAACCTGAAAAATTTTTAGAGCCAGAAAAAAATCGACAGAAAACTGATGTGAAGAAAACGCGGGTTTTTGGAATTTTGGTCGATCGGAAATGCAAACACATCAAACAAAGCTAGACTATGTTAATGGCGAGGCTCTGATACCACTGTAAGTGCACGGCGGCGCCCCGGCCGTCAATCCGACGGCCAAATGCGGAAGCGGTGATAAACTTTTATTTTGCGAACTTAGCAAACCGGCGGCACCGCGCACTAAACACCCGGATCGAACCATTAAACTAGTTCTAGCTAACTATAAGACGGGTTAGAGTTATACCGAGTGATTCGAGTCCTTCGGTCTTCTCGTCGTCGTCCCAATCTCCCGCGGAAAGTCCTGTCTCCATATCGTCGACTCCTCACCGGAAGGGCACCACATCGCCTGCGTCTTTTACGGGCTCCCGCCTCAATACCGATGCAACTCGGGCATGAAGCCGGCAAGTCGACATGCCCAAGATTTGCTGTAGAATGTAGTGTAGAATCTTTGTCTCTTGGAGTTTATGTAGTTGCCATTGGATGGAGGGAAATAAAAACCATGGAGATGAATGATTTTTGGTAGCAAGCAAAATACATGAGATGAACATATTTCTCTCCCAAAAATGAAATTCCTCACTCACACTCCAATGTGGCCGGCCCCCTAATAAGAATGAGAATGTGATGAAAAACAAAGGGAGGTGAGTGTAGTAAAAGGTGGAGGGTGACCACACCCACAACCATCATCACAATATCAAATCAAACTCTAATTAACTATAATCTCAATTTAATGCAAAAGGTTGATGTAAAGAGAATTAAATGATGGTGGAAAAGAAAAGATGCCATCATAATCAATACATTTGCAAGAAACCCCTCCACAAAGTGTTATTTGCAAACTTGCAAATAACCCCCTCCATCGGAAAAGTCCGGCCGGGAAAGAACAAAGGAAAACCGGCCGGAACGGAATGCAAACTAGCAACTCCAGAAAACTGGTCCCGTAATAAATTACAGGAAAACTCCGATACTGTGCATACACACCCGCATCTGTATTCCGACCGGATACAAATGCAATGAGACAAAATCTACACTGTACTATACTAGGATCCGGCTTAAAACAAAGCCGGCTAGTAATATCCGCTCGATCCTGATCCGTGCAATACCACACGTATCCGATCGAACCTTGCCATATATCTATACGGCCTCTAGTACAAACCGTCCGATCCTGATCCGTGCAATACCACACGTATCTGATCGGACCCTGCCATATCTCCATACGGCCTCTACAGCGTTTCACCCGAAAGCTTGAGTAACTGGAAGTGTGGTGGACTCTAAAGACTCGTCAATACTATGGCTGTGGATTTAACCACTAGCACGTCAGAGGTATAAGCCAATACGTGACGGGCCACCAGCTATTGACCAAAAGGGACGTCGATGAGCGAACTCATCCTGACACCCTACTGAGCCTGTCAGTGACAATATCCGTACAGTCCGGTCCGTTCATCTATGAGCATCGCATGTCGGGCCTAGGGGGTTGGTAAAAGTCAGACCCCCAAAAGCGGTACAAGTCGTGTCGGAGTGTAGCCCAGAACACCCTGAGATACTACTGGAATACCTACCAGTAAATCTCCTGCCTTGGCTAAGGACTTTGTGTAATGGCTCTCCTAGACACAGCGCGACCTCACCCCCAATACCGGGAGAGACGAACCCCTGAAGATCCGCTCACTGCCTCCATGTGGCTCGGGACTGTACCCAACTAAAACATGTTTGCACGACTCCTTTGAGCCGTGGTAGGGTAGTAATCAAAGCACAGTGGGAACTCACACGAGACAAATGACGATCCCCAGGTCGATGAACTAACCTGTACACATGTCACCTGGGAACTGCTATCTGACGTCAGGTATAAGACCAACTAGCATGTTCCCGGCGAGTCCTGTCGGTGTACTCATTACCTAATGAGCACCTGTATACATCTTAGGTGAACCAACTGACACCAGTGGCTTGTGAGACCGGCCACCGCCCCTCGTCGGGGTCTCGACTGTATACACTAGTCTACTCTGGAGAATCGATGCCCTGTCTCGAAACTCCCACGACTAGGGACCAATTAAGGATGTGCTTATAGACTCCAGCTCTCACTTATATGATCGCCCTCATACTGCTGGCAGTCAAGCAAGAATCCTAGGGGCTCTATCAACGTGCAATAGCGACCTGTCAGGTCACCTAAAGCAGTACACGATGATAAAGGTAAACCAGATAGCATACTATCATCTCGAGTAAGACTCTCCTACCGGGATAGGTCCTCCCTCAATCATTGCAATCACGTGCCTGTGACCCAATAATTGACTCTAAGGGCACTATCTCCAACATAAACATACCCGCATTTGTATTACGACCGAATACAAATGCAACAGAGACAAAGATATTATATCTACATAGTATAATACTCGGATCCGGCTTAAACCAAAGCCCGCCAGTATTATCTGCCCGAAATATGACACGTGCGAAAATGAACGTGCATTTTCCGAACCCTGCCATAAAACCATACGGCCTGTACAACGTTTCGCCCGAACTTGGACAACTGTCTGTGGGGGACTCTAATGACTCATCAATACACTGGCACTGGGTATAACCACCGGCACGTCAGAGGTACAAGAACTACGTAACGGTTGCCTATGTATTGATTGGATGGGAAACTGACGAGCGAACTCATCCAGAAACCCTACTGAGCCTGACAGTGACAATATCCGTACAGTCTGGTCCATTCGTCTATGAGTATCGCATATAGGGCCTAGGGGCTGGTAAACGTCAGACTCCCAAAAGCTGTATATGTCGTGTCAAAGAGAGAAGCCTAGAACACCCTGAGATATTACTGGAATACCTACCAGTAAATATCGATTACCCTGGCCAGGGATTTCGTGTAATGGCTCTCCTAAACACAGCGCGATCTCACCCCGAATACCGGGAGAGACAAATCCCTGACGATCTGCTCACTGCCTCCATGTGGCTCGGGACTGTACCCAAAAAATACCTGTTTGCACGACTCATTTGAGCCGTGGTAGGGTAGAAATGAAAGCACAGTGGGAACGCACACGAGAAAAATGACGACCTCAGGTTGATGAACTAACCTGTACCCATGTCACCGGGGAACTGCTATCTGACAATATGTATAATACCAACTTAGCATGTTCCCGGCGAGTCCAGTCCGGTGTACTCATAACTCAATGTGCACCTGTGTACATCTTAGGTGAACCAACTGACACCAATGGCTTGTGAGACCGGACACCGCCCCTCGTCGGGGTTTCGACTGTATACACTAGTCTACACTGGAGTATCGATGCGCTGTCTCCAAACTCCCACGACTAGGGACTCTTTAAGGATGTGCTTATAGACCCCAGCTCTCATGTATATGATCGCTATCATACTGCCGGCAGTCAAGCAAGAATCCTATGGGCTCAATTAACATGCAATAGTGAACTAAAGCATGTATACGATGATAAAGACAAACCAGATAGCATACTATCATCTCGAGTAAGACAGTCATGTCGGTATAGGTCCTCCCTCAATTATTGCAATCACGTGCCTGCGATCGAATAATTGACTTAGAGGGCACTATATCCAACAGATATGAGAGGGGCCTATGTGCTCGATATTGGATATTGGATATATGAGATTTACTTGATATTGGGATATTGAGATATATATTTTGTGTCGATGCTTGACACAGATTTTCTGATGATTTCATTAATGATACTTAAATGTTTATACAACAATCTCACTATATTAAGAAAACAGTTTTCTTATTCATGATGTCTTCTGTTTTCATTTTACCGCATTCATACCTCATATTTACGATATATTGCTACCTGAGGTACTAACACGAGAACATGGATTACATTTATGCATAGATGTTTATCCTTGCCTTTATTTTATGCTTCGTGCCATATTATTATTGAGGATATATATTATGATCGTATGGACCTAGGATTGAGTCATACATGCGATTTCTGCTATGTGATGTTTTCTACTCATGAGTTGGCAACTCACCCCCATTGTGCCACAGTTCTTGCAGGTTTTGCAGTACAGGTTTCGTTGCGGTTTTGCTGGCACACTGCTTTCTTTCCGGATGATTGCTTTGGTAGGTGGGTTCACTCACATCGTGAGCACCATTGTACATTTATTTATATTCAGTTGTATCTAGTAAACTCCATCAACCAAACTTGTATATTTATTCAGACTTAGAGTCGCGCGTTGTATTATTATGGATTTCTTGATGATTTGAGTTCCTTTTGAGTTTTGATCCGCGACCTTCGGCGTTGTATATTATATTGCTCGCGTGGTTGTGACCGTCGATTGACGAAGAGCTAGCTCCCGCTTTGGGATACCTTTATTCATATTATCCATGTTGTACCCTCTTTGGGGCCAGTATTTACAAAGGAAACTCTGCCGAAATTTTCAGAAAAGACTTGAGATTTTAAAAATGCATATTCGGCTTATGTTATTTAAAAACCCCTTGTTTTAAAACATGTTTTCTTCACTTCTTTTTATATATGGTTTAGATTTCTGGGTTTTCTTGGCTTACTTGAATTAGATGGGGTCCTATAGACTTCAAATGATTCAAGTGCCAGTCGTGTACCATTTCGGGTCATGACAAAGTTGGTATCAGAGCGCTTGGTTAACCTTGGTTTGAGTCTATGTTTGACTATGCGGAGTCTAGGGCGTATATATATATTCGGAACCTAGGCTTGAACTTACGGAACTTGGACTTGGTCGAGGGGGTATTAGACCCGAACTTTCGTCGCGTAGGTTGGCCTTGGTTGATGGAGTGGGTGACTTAAGGAGAGTGACGTACCGTGTGTATGTTCCGCGGCATACTTACGATACGCTACTCCGCTTAAGAAGCCTTAGGATGTACATTTCGTTACACAACATTATATTCATTCATGATCTATTGTCACGACCCAAAATAGCACGTGACTGGCACTTGAATCATATGAAGCCTATAGGACCTCATCTAATTCAAGTAAGCCAAAAGCCCAGAAATCTAAAACCATTTTTAAGGAATAAATAAAGAAAACTAGTTTTAAGATGTGAAGAAAACATGTTTTAAAAAAACAAGGCTTTTAAAATAAGTAAGCTGAATATGCATTTTTAAAATCTATGGTCTTTTCTGAAAATTTCAGCAGAGTTTCCTTTGTAAATACTGGCCCCGAATGGGGTACAACATGATAAAAGCATATATACAATGATAAAACGCATCCCCAAGCGGGAGCTAGCTCTTCGTCAAACGACGGTCACAACCACGCAAGCAGTATAATATACAACGCCTAAGGGCGAGGATCAAAACTCAAAAGAAACTCAAAATATCAAGAAAACCATAATACTACATCGCGCGACTCTAAGGTCGAAATAATAAACAACTGGTCTTCTATGTCTGAAACAATATACATGTTTGGTTGATGGAATTACTAGATACAACTGAATAAAATAATACAAGGGTGATCACAATGAGAGTCAACCCACCTACTAATACAATCACCCATAAAGGATGCAGTGTGCCAGAAAATCCGCAATGAAACCTGTACGGCAAAACCTGCAAGAAACTGTGGCACAACGGGGGTGAGTTGCCAACTCGTGAATAGAAAACATCACAGAGCAGAAATCGTATGCATGACACAATCCTAGGTCAATACGATCAGATATATATAAACCTCAAATGAAAAAGTCTGAAGCGTAATAAGGTGGCAAAGTAACATCTATACATGAGTGTAGTGCCAAGTGCTCGTGCCAGTGACTCAGGTAATAACATGTCATAAATATGAGGTATGATCAATGTCGGCTATATCATGAAGTCTATGTGTTGGAGATAGTGCCCTCAGAGTCAATTATTGGATCATAGGCACGTGTTTGCAATGATTGAGGGAGGACCTATCCCGGTAGGACTGTCTTACTCAAGATGATAGTATGCTATCTGGTTTATCTTTATCATCGTGTACTGCTTTAGGTGACCTTACAGGTCACTATTGCACATTGATAGAGCCCCTAGGATTCTTGCTTGACTGCCAGCAGTATGAGGGCAATCATATATGTGGGAGCTGGGGTCTATAAGCACATCCTTAAAAGGTCCCTAGTCGTGGGAGTTTTGAGACATGGAATCGATACTCCAGAGTAGACTAGTGTATACAGTCGAGACCCTGACGAGGGGCGGTGGCCGGTCTCAGAATCCACTGGTGTCAGTTGGTTCACCTAAGATGTATACAGGTCCTCATTGGGTTATGAGTACATAGGACAGGACTCGCCGGGAACATGCTAGTTGGTCTTATACCTGACGTCAGATAGTAGTTCCCTGGTGACATGTGTACAGGTTAGTTCATCGACCTGAGATCGTCATTTATCTTATGTGAGTTCCCACTGTGCTTTGATTACTACCCTACCACGCTCAAAGGAGACGTGCAAACTGGTTTTAGTTGGGTACAGTCCCGAGCCACATGGAGGCAGTGAGCGGATCTGCAGGGGTTCGTCTCTCCCGGTATTAGGGGTGAGGTCGCACTGTGTCTAGGAGAGCCATTACACGAAGTCCTTGGCCATGGCAGGAGATTTACTGGTAGTTATTCCAGTAGTATCTCAGGGTGTTCTGGGCTACACTCCGACACGACTTGTACCGCTTTTGGGGGTCTGACTTTTACCAACCCCCTAGGCCCGCCATGCGATGCTCATAGACGAACGGACCGGACTGTACGGATATTGTCACTGACAGGCTCAGTAGGGTGCTAGGATGAGTTCGCTCATCGACGTCCCTTTTGGTCAATACCTGGTAGCCCGTTATGTATAGGCTAATACCTCTGACCTGCTAGTGGTTAAATCCATAACCAAAGTATTGACGAGTCTTTAGAGTCCCCTATAGACCGTTTTCTCAAGTTTCGGGCGAAACGCTGTAGAGGCCGTATGGAGATATGGCAGGGTTCGATCAGATACGTGCGGTATTGCACGGATCATGATCGGACGGATAATACTAGCGGGCTTTGGTTTAAGCCGGATCCTAGTATTGTACAATGTAGAGTTTGTCTCATTGCATTTGTATTCAGTGGGAATACAAATGCAGGTATGTATATACAATCACAGGGTTTTCCTGTAATTTATTACGGGATCAGTTTTCTGAAGTTGCCAGTTTGCATTCCGTTCCGGCCAGTTTTCCTTTGTTCCTTCGCGGCCGGATTCTTCTGATGGAGGGGCTAATTTGCAGTTGTGCAAATTAGCAATTGTGGAGGGGGTATATGTATATGAGGCTTCATGATGGTTCTAGCATGATGAGATTATTTTTGGGTCTTTTCTTTTGCATTAATGTGAAGTGATTTGTATATGACCTTGGATATGAAAGAGGGTGACATTTTCTTTCTTGTGACCACACATTTTGAGTATGCCTTTTTTCTCTCTCCTCCTCATTCTATCATCAAAGGGGCCGACCACTTTTTGAGAGGGTGAGGATTCTTTTTGTGTGAGAAATTCATTCTCATGGGTTTGCAACAAAGTTCCATAGCAATCACCAAAGCTCATTTTTCTTATTCCACCTCCAGCCAATGGCAACTTCAAACCCCAATAGAGACAAAGGATTCTACACTAGCCTACAGCATTCTTGGACACGTCGACTCGCCAACTTCGTGCCCGAGTTGCCTCGGTCCAGAGGTGGGAGCCCGTAAAAGATCCCGGCAATGTGGTGCCCGTTCCGACGAGGAAATGAAGACCGGAGGTTCCGCGAGGAGAACGTAGTGGAGGCGAACACCGAAGGACAGGATCGCTTGGTATAGCTCTCTACCCCATTCTCGTATTTGCTAGGAGTAGGTTAATGGCCCGATCCGGGATTTTAGTGCGCGCTGGTGCCGGTTTCTAGTTTTTAGAAAAGTTTCGTTTCTGCATTCCGGCGTCGGATTGACGGCCGGGGTGCCGCCGTGCACTTACACTGGTATCAGAGCCACGCCATTAACCTAGTCTAGCTTTCTCTAACGTGTTTACAAGTTCGATCGAACGGATTTTCAAAAAACCGCGTTTCCATGTCAAGTTTCTGTCGAATTTTTGCAGTGCTTTAAAAATTATTTGGTACATTGTAAAAATACGAGCAGGGTTTTTTATGCGTTCTGTTAAAATTTGGTAGGCTGAAGTTACTGTAGAGCGGAGGATCAGCGGACAAAACCACGTTTTGGCCGCGGATCCGCCGCCGAATTTTGGCTTCACCGCATCAACTTTTACAGTGGCTCTCTGACATTGAAATAGGGTTTCTGGTATATTCTTTTAGGGCCCAGATGTTTTTGAGTGCGACAGTTGTGCTTGGGGCCCACTTCGAAAAATTTGATCGATCGAAAATTTTAAACATGTTAGTTCACAGTATTTACATTATCTCTGCGACCGTGAATGTCACTCGATCGGTAAATCCTGTCTAACTGCTATAGCCCTTTTAGACGGATTTGCGAACGTGACATTCGCGTTGATGTTCTGTGTTGTGCTGTAATGTTGCGGATTGGTCGTAGGGGATAGCTTGGATGCAATGGTAGTACAGTTTGGTTTATTATGTACATTTGATATTGTGGGGAGAGCGTCCGACATGTAGACTGCCGTCACTGCCTGTTTGTATATTATTCTTTTGGGGCACGACCGGGCTGAAGTCGATGTACCCGTTGTATGTATATTTTACTTTCTGTACTAGGATTACCCCGCGGTGGGGTGCACGGATAGTCGGGTTCTAGAGGTCAACGGGCCCGCATCTCATGGCTTTGAGACGAAGGGGGCTTTACTCTATAATTGGCGGGCTATTCGCCACACTCGTAGTGGGTACAGGTTGACCCAAGAAGGGGTGCCCAAGTTACCGGATTCCGTGAAGTGCCGGGTGGTCCATTAACGTTGCTGAAGGGGCTGCCTCGCTTTAGGTTTTGGCGGGTAACTTGCCGCGCCCATAGGGGTCTAGGATTTTATTGCACATGCTATCCACACGACCAGGGGAATGTCGGGTTTCAGTAGCGGCTCTATGAAACCCGGGGATCCCAGATATCTGTATTGTTCTGTGATGCTTATTACATTTCTGTGATGTTGTATTTTATCACGCCTTGAGCGAATATTATATATTGATATATATACTAGTAGATGTTGTATATGTTTTGCATCCGTGCTAGTCCAGTTCCCGCTCTGTCGGTAGTTAAGTAACCTAACGGGTGATGACGGGACCCAGTGGCGAATGCGGATGGCATATACGTACATCATTATTTTCGTTCTTTATTGGTGTGATCAATTGATGGGACTGCGTTGGTTTGGATCAATGCAAGCTAAACAAACCTATTCTGATGTTGTTGGAACATTTTTCAAAAAACTATTATTGCAAGGGCGTTCTCTTTTGTTATGCACAGAGGTATTCGGTTATGAATATCCAGCACCTCAGTCGACGAGGCAAGGGCCGAGATCCCTTCACCGGGAGTGACCCCTTGGACAGAAGTTTGCATCAGGGAAATAACTTCACTATAGTCGTTTACTTTTGCTTTGCATCGTGGTATTCGGTTGGAATATCCTGCACCTCATTCTACGGGGAAAGAGCCGAGATCCCTTCACCGGGAGAGACCTCTTTAATAAGGTTTTCGCAACTATATTTTTATAAAAGCTATCCGGTTCCTTCAACGATATCAAGTTCATTAAGTTAAAGGTTTTCGCCAGAAACCATTCATAGCCCTCCGTCGTTTCATATGGATAGTCAATAAGTATTCAAGCTATGTTTGTTGGCCAAAGTCAAGGCACAGTGATTGGTAGCTATTGGGTATTCATATGCAGCATAGATAGATACGTTGGTTTGGGACAGTCGTACTGCCTTGTTGGCCAAAGTCAAGGGTAGGTACGGGTTGGTTCAAATTAACATGGAGAATGACGGGTAGAACTTGACATGTGACTTATGATTTGTTGGCCAAAGTCAAGGTCATAAGAGCATGGGGTAAAAATCACATCGGGGGTTTCTAAAGAAATTGAAACTTGCCAGATATGCGCATACCTTCTGGAGTGTGATAACGTGAGCGGATTCCGTCACGTTATCATGCGATGATAGTTGGATCCCGATTCCCACTGATGAGTTGGTTTACTCCTCGGGTGATCCCGACTAATTCTTCTTTCAGGTTTGGGGAAGAATTTGACGGTACAGTGGGAGGTTTCCTGATTAGATAAAGTGATAACCATTCTGATCTAGGTTAAAGTGCACGCTGAGTGTTTCTTTTCTCTCTCTCTTTGGCAGCGACCATGACCCGACCCTAGACTATGACTCAGTGACCAAGATGAACCGAACCTTCTTAAAACACTGGCTTTTGGATTGTCAGAGTTGCAAACCTCATTGCCACTCCTACTTTTACCCTTTTCTCCAGGATACCCCGTATTACTACGAACGTCCACTTCCATTGGATAAAACCATCGTATGGTTATATACGAACTCGAAGGAATTTATTCGAGGATGGTTTCTGGTTCTGGAGAAAACGAATAGGACTATTCAGTTGTCTTTTCCTTTTACCTTCTCTCAGGTTGCGAGTGCTCCTTGGATTAGGACGGTACAACTATTACGCAAATTGGATAGTCTTCTTCCAAACCATAGGCTGGTACCGAACGGTAGGGAATGAAGAAAACCAATTAGCCTAACTAAGGTGTACAGAAGATATTAAGTAAAGACAAATAAAGGGATTAGAAGGAGGGCAAAGTAAATTGCGACTGCTATTCACGACCAAACCAAGTATTTCATTACCACTCCCACTTCACCCTTGTACTTCTCCAGGACACTCCGTATCATTACGAAGATCCACAGTTTATTTGGATACTCCATCGTATGGTTATATACGAACTCGAAAGGAACTTGTTCCAGTTCGGGGATGGATTCTGGTTCAGGAGAAATAGGAATAAGGTTTATTCAGTTGTCTTTTATCCTCACCTTCTCTCAGGTTGTGAGTGCTCCTAGGATTAGGACAGTACACCCATTATGCTTATTGGATAGTCTTCTTCCAAACCATAGGCTGGTGCCGAACGGTAGGGAAGGAAGAAAACCATTTATCCTAAGAGGGTGTACAGAAGGTAATGAATAAATATATATAAAGGGATTTGGAAAGATGGCACAGAAATATACGGTTACAGTTATGAATCTGGATAATGGAAGAGGCATTACTAGGAATACCCGGATACCCTTACGAAACATTTTAATGTTTCAGTATTCACTGTGTACTGTTAAAAGAAAACTGATTTCCCAATTAGACACTTGCTCCAGGGTATGTATTTACCAGGTATGATTCTCACATCTGTATGGTTTTACAGATGATGAGTGAGAGTAAGTTATTGGGAATTAGGTGATCATCCTCATTATATCGGAATTCGTTGTAATTGGTGATATTTGAGGAAATCGCCTGGGCTGTTTGCCGGACGGCAAATATTTGGTTTTGAATATCCATTGTTATGCACCAGTTTCAAATTGATATTTCTGTACGTCTATTTTTATAGAGTGAGATATACCTTTTTGAAATTATGTCTATGACATTTACCTATATCAGTGGATGGTTAGGTAAGGAGCATAGAACAACGGTGTAATTCTTCTTAACCATAAGCACAGTTTTCAACTAACGACACACAGTTAATGAGTCACTAGACTCAGGGGACTTATACAGAGTATTTTATATTGTCCAGTGTCCATTAGGACAGAGGGGTTGGTCCTCATACTATATTCAGTTTACTTATGACTTCTCTAGTTCTTAGACAAGTGTTTCATAGAAACACAAGGTCTGAGTTTTGAGAAGTTATAGGTATAAGAGTAAAGTAGAGAACCAGGTATTGCAAGTATCAGGATTCTTCAAGGTGATCGAAGATGTAGATACTTGTGCATGGTGTTCAGTTGATAGTAATGATTAAGAGAACTTGCTTCTCTTTCAGGTTACTTATAATTGGAAGTATTCCTAAGTTGAGTAACGCTGATCGACCTCTTTCCATTTAGTTGACATGCACTAGAGACAGCTGCATGATTTGAATCTGGTTCAATTAAATCAGTGTCTCTGTTTCTATATTGGATATAGAATAGTTCATATCTTAACGATGTTAAGGTACGGGGAGTTGTCCGGCTTATGCTTAAAACCAGACACTGGACAACTCAAGGCACGTTTCTGTAATGGTTGTTTGTGGGTTAACCCAGGCTATGACGAGGGTTGACTTTCTACCATCAGAAAGATCAATAGTGATATTGTTCTTGACTCGCAACAATTTTATTAAAAATGGATTTTTTTTTTTCAGAAAACAGTAATGGGAGTATGGTAGAACTGGAAGTGATTCCATAACCGCAAACGATTACTGAAGATTTGATTAGATCCTAAAGATTCAATCTGGTTTGACATTTCATTGGCCACTCCGCAGATATGGTGGGTAACCTCAGGCACCCGAGAGGTACTCCGGTATGCTCAAGGACGGTGGCAGGGAGGTTCTTGTTTACCCATACTTGCCATTGCTGTTGTTCCAGACTGTGAGACCCGACAGGAGGATGAGTATAGCGTCGTTCTAAACTAGCTTTAGAAGTGTACGTGTATATGACTCTGCCAGAGAGTTGTCGTAGTCAGTGAGAGCAGCGGAAGCATAGTGGACAAGTAGCTTATGTCTATTTATGGACTAAAGCAAATATAGCGGAGATAGATCATCTATTTCTGATGTGACAGTCATAGGTTTGACTTCATCAGAATAGGGGTTGGATCTGTTAAGAAGGTAGTAGGGTGTGATGTCCTGGTATTTGGATGACATACACAGAGTAGGAAGTGAAATTCGTATACTACGATCGGTTATACTTTGGTTGTCACACAGTGGTTTCTCCACATAAGGAATTGGATTTTATATCAGACATTCTGGTTACTGGATCTATGGTTTTAGATCTATATTTGGGTAGTTTCCCAATTTGGGTACTTAGACAGCATTCTGAAAGTGTTTTAGAATGGATGACTCCTGGCACGGTGGTGTACCTACGGGTAATGGAGTCACCCTCTCTAAAGGTGTCTTACAGACTAAAGGGGAGAGGGATGTGCATGATTGGTAGATCACTTGCTTAGGAAATTGAGACAATCATGAGATGTCAAGTACCACACCAGATGTTGTTTTTGCAGCAGATGCAATAAGATATTGATCCAATCCTGGAGAAATGATCCGAAGCAGTTTTAGAACATAAGTTGATGTTCTAGGGAAATGATAACGGCAGCCTCCTTTGGGAGACAGTTATCATTCCAGGATTCCAAGGTGACCTGGATGACAGAGTGACTGTCAGAGTTATAGTTCTCCCTCTGAAGAGGGGCAGTATTTTGGACAGGTGGTCCAGGCGGATACCGAGGGAGGCATGGCGCAGGACACTGATTAAGTTCAGTCGATGATACAGTCTAAGAAGTTTGGATTTGGAGTTCATTTATGAGCTAGGTCCCATCAGACATCCAAAAATATTCTAAGACAGGTATTGCTCATTTCGGGAGATGGGTTTCTCCGCGAACATGAGATAAAGAGAGACATAGAAAGAAACATCACAGCAGATCCACTCACTGAGGCAATTCCTCGAACGCAATAGTTTCGCAAACGAGCTTTGTAAGACTGACTAGTAGAGGAGTTGGGTGTTCGGTATCACACGGGCTGTGAGTATGCGACATCGCAATAATTAGCCTTGAGTACAAGTGGGAGATTGTTGGAGATAGTGCCCTCGGAGTCAATTATTGGATCACAGGCACGTGATTGCAATGATTGAGGGAGGACCTATCCCGATAGGACAGTCTTACTCAAGATGATAGTATGCTATCTGGTTTATCTTTATCATCGTGTACTGCTTTAGGTGACCTTACAGGTCACTATTGCACGTTGATAGAGCCCCTAGGATTCTTGCTTGACTGCTAGCAGTATGAGGGCGATCATATACATGGGAGCTGGGGTTATTATGCACATCCTTAAAAGGGCCCTAGTCGTGGGAGTTTCGAGACAGGGCATCGATACTCCAGAGTAGACTAGTGTATACAGTCGAGACCCCGACGAGGGGCGGTGGCCGGTCTCACAAGCCACTGGTGTCAGTTGGTTCACCTAAGATGTATACAGGTGCTCATTGGGTTATGAGTACACCGGACAGGACTCACCGGGAACATGCTAGTTGGTCTTATACCTGACGTCAGATAGCAGTTCCCTGGTGACTTGTGTACAGGTTAGTTCATCGACCTGAGATCGTCATTTGTCTCGTGTGAGTTCCCACTGTGCTTTGATTACTACCTTACCACGCTCAAAGGAGACGTGCAAACAGGTTTTAGTTGGGTACAGTCCCGAGCCACATGGAGGCAGTGAGCGGATCTGCAGGGGTTCGTCTCTCCCGGTATTGGGGGTGAGGTCGCGCTGTGTCTAGGAGAGCCATTACATGAATTCCTTAGCCAAGGCTGAAGATTTACTGGTAGGTATTCCAGTAGTATCTCAGGGTGTTCTGGGCTACACTCCGACACGACTTGTACCGTTTTTGGGGGTCTGACTTTTACCGACCCCCTAGGCCCGCCATGCGATGCTCATAGACGAATGGACCGGACTGTACGGATATTGTCATTGACAGGCTCAGTAGGGTGTCAGGATGAGTTCTCTCATCGACGTCCCTTTTGGTCAATACCTGGTATCCCGTTACGTATAGGCTAATACCTTTGACGTGCTAGTGGTTAAATCCGCAACCAAAGTATTGACGAGTTTTTAGAGTCCTCTACAGACCGTTTTCTCATGTTTCGGGCGAAATGCTGTAGAGGTCGTATGGAGATATGGCAGGGTTCGATCAGATATGTGCGGTATTGCACGGATCATGATCGGACAGATAATACTAGCGGGCTTTGGTTTAAGCCGGATCCTAGTGTTGTACAGTGTAGATTTTGTCTCATTGCATTTCTATTCAGTGGGAATACAAATGCGGGTATGTATATACAGTCACTGGGTTTTCCTGTAATTTATTACGGGGTCTGTTTTCTGAAGTTGCCAGTTTGCATTCCGTTCCGGCCAGTTTTCCTTTATTCCTTCGCGGCCGGATTCTTCTGATGGAGGGGCTAATTTGCAGTTGTGCAAATTAGCAATTGTGGAGGGGGTTTTTGTATATGAGGCTTCATGATGGTTCTAGCACGATGAGATTCTCTTTGGGTCTTTTCTTTTGCATTAATGTGAAGGGATTTGTATATGACTTTGGATATGAAAGAGGGTGACATTTTCTTTCTTGTGATCACACATTTTGAGTATGCCTTTTTTTTCTCTCTCCTCCTCATTGTATCATCAAAGGGGCCGACCACTTTTTGAGAGGGTGAGGATTCTTTATGTGTGAGAAATTCATTCTCATGGGTTTGCAACAAAGTTCCATAGCAATCTCCAAAGCTCAGTTTTCTTATTCCACCTCCATCCAAAGGCAACTTCAAACCCTAATAGAGACAAAGGATTCTACACTAGCCTACAACTTTCTTGAACACGTCGACTCGCCAACTTCGTGCCCGAGTTGCCTCGGTCCAGAGGTGGGAGCCCGTAAAAGAACCCGGCGATGTGGTGCCCGTTCCGACGAGGAAAGGAAGACCGGAGGTTCCGCGAGGAGAACGGAGTGGAGGCGAAGACCGAAGGACACGGTTCACTTGGTATAGCTCTCTACCCCATTCTCGTATTTGCTAGGAGTAGGTTAATGGCCCGATCCGGGATTTTAGTGCGCGGTGGTGCCGGTTTCTAGTTTTTAGAAAAGTTTCGTTTCCTTATTCCGGCATCGGATTGACGGCCGGGGCGCCGCCGTGCACTTACACTATGAATATGTGGATATCATCCAACTGTGTGATCAATATCATCAATGTCAATATATATAGGTGGAAATCATCCACGTGTCATCCAATGACAATAAGCATCATGCATGTAAATATCATAAAGCATATGCATGGAAGTATGAGGATGTGAATCAACGTGTGTCGCTCACGACATATTAAAATCATGGAACCTGAGTGTCAAGCATCGACACTCGAAAACATCATGAAACCTGTGCCTAGCATCGGCACGTAAATCCTCATATATCTCAGGCGCCGCACACCCTGGTCGGCCCTCATATCCATCTCATGACTCCGGTCGGTATCCTCCGGATAACCGACGGATCCCAAATACTATCACCAGTAGGTACTAGCCACCCTGCCAGGCTCATCGTCTGCTCCACGAAAAACATTTCTCGCCCCGGGGAACCATACCGGGTCCACCATGAACCCGCAATCGGATCATCCAAGTCCTCGAATCCGGTTTCAAGCACACATTTCAGAACCGAGAAAACGCATGGTGGATGCACCAAAATATCATATTAAGGAAACCGGATTTTTAAAACAATGCATACTTTCTTGAAATAATACCACGGTTCTCAAATCTAGAAATCTCATGAAAACAAATATCTCAATGCGTATAATCATGAGCATGATGTATGCGACTTATAAGGGAAATGTAAGCATATCAGTATATCATGCATCATGGAATAATAGTATGCACATATCGAGGGAAACTACTTTTTAAAATGAATCCAGTTTTAAAATATATCTTGCGGTTCCCAAGTCTCCAAAATCAAGCCAGAATCATCTATGTATGTGCAAATATGTATGTGTGCAAGTATAGGTGTACAACATGTGTGTACGCAAGTATGTCATGCAAGGAGTCATATCCTGATGTAACAGTCCTACTGTGTAGTGATATGGCAATTATCGATGATAAAGTGTGTGAGCCGGCAAGCAGCTGTACGTGGAACATATGCATCATCAATAATGGTGCTGGTGTCCTTTCAGCATGGTCTTAACATAACAATAAACATATTTAACATGCGATGCGATGCGAACAGCAAGAATATGCAGCAAATTAATAATAAACACAACAGTGCAGAATCTACATCAATGTATCCATGTCATACTGTTTTGCCTTTTGAAAGAAGACGAATTGGGGTTTTTAGGAAAATAAGGGCTACGGTGTTTTTAAGAAAAGATACGTCTTTTAAAAATATCCTTAGAATCCTTTTGCCTGTCTTTAAAATACTCCTTATTCGTTAGTTTTTGAAAGAGGTATGACATCGGTCTAGCCTAACACCTACTAGCAAAACTACAGCTCTAACTAGCAAGTCAAACAAGAGGGGTATGGAAACCACCTAAATCTGAGTCGATATATATATATATATATATATATATATATAATAGTCGGTGATCCCACCTCAAAGGTACCGCGTATGATACAATATCATATAACATCCTCGAGTCATGAGTGCGGATCTATCATCAATATAAATCTCGTACGGTAAATTATCGTACGGCATCCCAAAAGCTGGGTACGGGTCAATATCACATTCATCTTATCAATTATCTGGTATCCTCACCATCATATCTCATGATCTGGGTACTGATCTAGTCTTGTACTAATCGATACCATCTATATAATTGTGTGTGTAAACACACGTCCAAAGGCCCGCTAAAATCACATGTCGTATCCCAAATACGAATCACATCATATCACCGATCTCATGGCGCTCTGCCCAATCTCATCGACTCATCTCCAAATATCATCCACTATCCTCATTATCCAGGTATAACTATAATAAGTAAGCATGTGTGTGCGTGTGGGTGTAAACCTATTCTAGGGTTCGCAACTAGGAACTATACTAGTTTACTTCTAAACCTTAATCTATCCATAATACACCTAATCTCATCTCAATATCCACGACACACAATAAGCTATCATATATAGTATATCTATACTATACCAAACATCGAATTGCGGGGGTGCTATACGCCATCTACCCGACTTCCCCCGTAGATATAATCTACTCACCTTGCATCCTGCGAATCGGTGTCGATGTCACCTTCATCTTCTTCCTCGCATGAAGCCCTCGAGAAGGTACCTACAAGGTAACACAATCGCAAAAGCATCTTAAAATCACATCGAGAAAACCAAACGACGCGCTAAGGCCTATAGGTTAGAACCTATGAACTACGCTTTCAAAACCATCAAACAATTCTCGACATTGTCGTATAAACGCCAAGTAATCGAGGTAAGACGCAATTATACAAATCCAGAATTTAAAATATGCAATACGAAAACACGAATCAAAACAGCAACTATAGAAAAGGGTCCCTGATTTCACCCTAGGTCAAATTAGAAAATTTTGCATATGCCAGGGGTCTAATTTACATGAATTAAAGCTACAGAACCAACACGACTCAAAATGGTGGGACCCAGGCGGCAAATTGCGGCCGTATGGATTAAATCTGTGGCCAGAATTAGAAGATAGGGGCTAGGGTTTTCATGGTATGTTCTAAATCACCTGCATGTATCACTGTCCTTGCAAAATAATTTTCAGAGTCTCTGGGTGATAGCAGATTCCATTTTACATCCACAGAATTCACAATTTTCTGATATCGGCTTTTCTAAATCCGTATTCCAGGGTTCTAGTCTTTGGTTTAGCACTTAATTCTAGCACTAGGGGGTTTGTGTGGCCTCTACTGAGCTTAATTACCCATCACCACTCTCAATTCCTATTAACCCTAACTAGGGTTTTCCTAAGTCCACAAACTCACACGATATCGGTCCTATCATAACATACGGGTAAAAGTAATGCAAATACTAAGCTAAAGGTTCAGAAATTACCTTATTTGGAAACTCAAGAAAATTCTTGAGTTGCCCCCAAGTGGCCAAAATCCATTCTTTCTTGGTCCAATGTGCTTCCCTTGAGCTTGTGCACAAATTTTATGAAATGGGGATAGGGTTTTGAGGTGATTTTCATGGTCTTTGGGGGGATTTTGTGGAGAGGGAAAGAGAGTGCAGCAGCAGCAACAACAACATGAGGGAGAGGGAGAGAAATGAGTGAAAACAATGAAGGAGGATGGCTCAAGACTTGGGTCAAAGGTAAACCCTCACTTTCTCTCTCCCACCCATACCTATATATTCTATTCACTCCTTTTCTTTTCTATTTTCATTCTCACATCAATAGTAACCCCAAAATAACAAGCCATGCACCCAAAACATGTAGGAAAATGCAACTAGTGTAGAAAAGATATGGTGCATGTTTTGCACAAAATACGCTTAAAGCGCGATTAGCGATTTTTAATCGCGATTAGCACTAAATTAGTGTCAAACTAATCATAAAAACTTAAAATTTGCATAATTCACATAAAACACCCTTTTTCTAGTAATTTCTATAATTTTCCAAATTTTCCCCATTTATCGGTATTTAATTATACCGAAATATTAAAATATTCATTTACAATTAATATTAAATTATAAAAATTCCCAAAAATAATATTTTATTTTTTTGAAATGTTACATCTATCCTCATCGATATTGGTTTATGATTTTTTTGCCATGATTAAGCGGGCAGAGAGAGCTACGGCTAGAGTTGCGTCAGCATGAGCTCGTCACGAATGAGGACTGACTAGGGCTTGAATCCATGGACATACAATTTGCATAGATACGTCGTTTTATTGTGTTTTCGTGCCATGAGAGGTTGATGGATCGCTTTTACGAAATTTCTTGGATGTGCAGATCAGCACCAGAGGATTGAGCCACTGCTAGAGGCCAGCCAGAATGTGATGAACGTCGATGCACCAATTATACTTGATGATTAATGCACTGTTCAGCGTGCAGACGAATGATTCAATTATTGCTGTGACTGATGAGATATCGCCCCAGATGTTGGAACTATTGCCGCACGAGTTGTGCTTAGAGATATGATAGAAGATCGCTAGTCACCCAAGGAGGAATGGCTAGGACATGTGATACGTTGCCTATCCCGATGCGAGCTTATCAAATTGATTGATTCCAGCTAGAGACGACTTCACGCAGGTACGTTGAGAGTCGATAGAGACGATCGAATGTCAGAAGCCCATTTTCTAAGTTTAAAGTATTCAGAGACAATGAAAGTAATGCTATGGACCCTCTAGAAGAATGAAACCCTAACTCGACATAATGACCATGAGAACGCTTTGAAACCTTAGGGTTTACGGCAGTTCAGCGGTGTCATTAGTGAGGCCTGGGTTTGCCCTTCTACGGTTGGTCCACAGGTACTGTGGTATGTACTAGAATACTGTTAAGCTATACCCAAAATGTTGAGCTCTTAAAGGATTATGGAACTTTGACAAATCAATCGAAAGGTTCGACGTCATTCGGATATCATGTGATGGGATGCATTGCTTGGGAGACTCCAGATACGAGTATAGCCGTTGGAGCACAGTCCATGCAGCCACTAAGAGATGAGTCCGAAGCAGTCGACATTAGAGGAAAGTAGAGTAAGAGGTTCGTACGAGATCTTGATGAGATGACGTTCCACTCCGCCGACATTAGAGATCTGATACGCATGCGGAGGCGTTGTATATGGATGTATCTTCCAGAAGGAGTCGCGATGAGTATGCAGCCGTTCCGGAACCAGAAATTGATATAGTAAAGGGTGATAACCTCCGGGAAGTTCGGCAAAAGCGAGATTTGGGAGAGACCTCGACAGGACCTTTCTGGAATACTATACGAAATACTTGGACCCAGGAGCAGTCATATTGCGCACACCCAGTCGGCCAGAGTTCGGCATCGTCGACGAGATAGTTGGCCAGAGATCTTTAGAGGATGTGCCAGAGCGGGACTGTTTCCGTCGTCATTCCATATTGAGCCGTTGAGCCGAAGAGGTATATATCTAGCAATTCGTAGTGAGAGACAAGAGCCTAAAGGAACTAGGTGCCAGAACATGAACAGGAGGCAATTAGATATCTTGTTCTGCTAGCTTTGGATGCACCGACACCTTCTCGACTGCGAAGGAAGGACATATCGACGACAGTGTTTACAATCTGGGATTTGGTGATTCGAATTTCACGCATCCGTCATTTTTTTGGATTTCGGTATTTTGGACGATTTTTTTGCTTGATTGAGATTTTTGTACACTACGATTGCACTTGACTTCGATTTGATGTCATTCGAGAGGTTGATTTTGATTTCATGCTGTAACATTTCAAAAAAATATAATATTATTTTTGGGAATTTTTATAATTTAATATTATTTTATTGAATATTTTAATATTTCGGTATAATTAAATACCGATAAATGGGGGGAAATTCTGAAGAAAAAAATTATGGAAATTCTAAAATATGTTATTTAGTGGTGATTGTGTTAATGTAGGGTTTTTGGTAAAAAGTTACCCAAAATGGCTTTTAAATATTTTATCTGGTTTTATGAATATTTTATTGGAATTTTATCTGGACTGCACACACTTGTGCATGTTAACTTGGGTTACCATGTTTAGATGAGCATGGTGGGTTAACCATGTTAAGCCAACCATGATGGCCTAAACCTTTTGGTTAAGCTAAGTGGGTTAATTAAGGGGTTTTAGCTTGTTAATGGTGGTTAGGGTTGGGGGTTGACTTGTGTAGGAGAGAGAGAGGGGGGCATGATGGATGTGGCATGACAAGCACCTAGTGAGAGAGAGGATGATGGGGGTTAACTCATCTCATATCAAGACTTTTCACCCCATTTCACTTCAAGACTTTTTGCATCTCACATCTCTCCCTCTCACTCACACCACACCAACATAAACATCACTTCACCCCACACAACAACACCCTACATCAGCCACAAAACAGCCCTCCCCTCTTATTATGCTGCTACTTTAACATCAGCAGCACCATCATACAAATCCAAGAGACAGCCCTAGCATCATTGCAACATCACCACACCACCATACCTACACCAAAACCATAACAACTCACCACAAAACAACAGCAGCAGCAGCTGCTGAAACTACAGCAAACATAAGCAGATCCCAAGCAAACACAACCTCAACCCAAACCAACAGCAATAGCAACAGCAACAGCTAAGGGAAAACAGCCAAAGGAGCAGCTCAGCAGCAGCACAGCCCCCTTTCCTCTCCTTCTTCCCTTCTCCTACATCATAGGATTTCCTTGACGTATAATCTTGCAAACCAACTCTTTTCTTATGATTGATTATGGTCGTAGAGCTGAAATTTAGTTTAGTGCTAGTTTTAGTGATTTTGAGTGAGATTTGGCCAAAGGATGGTTTTGAATGTTAGTATAGCTTGACTTGGTGCTGTTGAGACCAGTTCACCCCAGAGTTTCCCCAGATTCCAGCAAAGATACCAGATTGTTCGATTTAGTGTCGGTTAGCTTTTTGTCGACTTTTTAAGCCTTTCTAGAAACTGCTATCAACCCGGACCTCCTAAAATAATTTTTACTTGGCAGTGAGGTATGCAGGCAGATAGGAAGCAATACCCAAAACCCTAGCCCCAACCACCTTACCCTGGCCTCAGATTTAATCCATCTGGCCGCAATTTGCGGCCAAAGCAGGAGGGAACTGCCTCGTTTTGCGTGCATGGCTCTTTTACCTGTAAACTTGAACCTGGGTATGTCTAGTTTTTTCTGGTTCCAACCAGGTTACAATCTGGGTTGATTTTCTTGAGTTGACGCATGATTTACGACTTGTTTTCGTATGGATTTTGGTATTCGATGATTCATTTCTGTCGGGTGGCGTTTAAAAGCCAACGGCTGAGGGTTTTGGCTGTGTTTGAACGCGAGACTACAGGTTTTTACCTATCGGCTTAGCGTGCACCATTTTGGTTTCCGACATGGTTTTCATGTGTTTTAGCGTGTGATATCCTTATAGGTATCCCACGTGGTGTCGAAGCGTTGGATATGCAAATGGCGACATCGGCACCGGCACACATAAGAAAGGTGAGTAGATTTATATCTATGGGGAGAAGTCGGGTGGATGGCGTATAGCACCCCCGCAGTCCGATGTCTAGTATACCATATATACTGTACTTATATATGATAGCTTATGTGTGACTTGGTTTTTTAGTATGTGTTAGGTGTACTATGCCTAGATTAGGGTTAGAAGTAACTAGTGTAGTTCCTAGTCGCGAACCCTAGCATAGGTTTACACCCACATGCACATATGGGCATTTTTGCTATGTTTTTACTGTGATGATGAGGATATTGGAGGACATTGGATGTGAGTCGATGAGTTTGGGCATAGCGCCATGATATCGGTGATGTGATGTGACTCGTATTTGGGATACGGTATATGATTCTTAGCGGGCCTTGGGACATGTGTTTCACACACGCATTCTTACTTATATAATGGTATCGATTCGTACTAGATCTAGATCAGTACCCCAGATTGTGTGATATGATGATAAGGATACCAGATAATTGATGTGAGGATTGTGATTTTGACCCGCACCCAGCTATTGGGATGCCGTACAATGATTTACCGTACGAGCTTTATGTTGATGATTGATCCGCACTCATGACCTGAGGGTGTCAGATAATCTACGGTATCGTATGCGATACTATTGAGGCGGGATCACCGACTACTATCTTTATATTTATATATATATCGACTCGTATTTAGGTGGTTTCCATACCCCTCCCGATTGACTTGATGTTAGGTCAGTAGATAGTATAGTAGATGTTAGACTAGACCCGAGTCATACCTATTTCAAAACTAACGAATCGGGAGTATTTTAAAGACAGGAAACAAGGGATTCTACGGATAATTTCAAACGACGCATCTTTTCTTAAAGACACCGTAGCCCTTATTTTACTAAAAACCTCGATTCGTCTTATTTCAAAAAGGCAAAACTGCATGACACTTACATATTGATGTAGATTCTGCACTATTGCGTTGATTATTTGATTCCACAGATTCATATTATGTAAGTCTACGTTACCTCTCCCGGTTCTTTCGGGCTTGCCGAAACGGTGAAAAACGATTTTTAGGGTTTATGTAACATGGACTACAAAACACGGATCTTGGCTAAACTACACACTAGCAACAAACAAGAGAGTTATCTACTCGGTTAGGGGTTATACCTCAACTTGAACTCCTTCTTCTTGGACTCTTTGTAGTGGTCGGATGGTGCTTTCCTCGTTGCCTTCTCTTGTCGTAGATGGATCCACCTGAGGGTTTCTACCTTGAGCTCGTTTCTCGATCTTGAGAGAACTAAAGTGTCCGGCTTGCTAGACCTTCAAACTTAGGATGAGTAGAGAGTGGCTTTGGGTGTTTTATCTCCAAGAAAAGGTTTCTCAACTCATGAGAATGATTCTCCTTGAACTAGAGGAGGAGGAAGATGAAAAGAAGAGAGAGAATGGTTATGATAGAATGAGAATAGTTTTACAACCATAACAATATATGTGAATTATCTAATTAATAATATTAATCCAAAATGAAAATGGTGATGGTTGGTTTGATGAGACCATTATCATATCACATTAAATGTTTTTTGCAAAGATCAAAGAGCATCTTGAAAAGTAATGATGATGGTCAATGTTTCAAACATGGTCAACTAGTCAACCTTGGTCAACAAGTCAACAACCCTAACCATGACACAATTTCATTTAATTAATATTATTAATTGATATTTCACATATCCATTAGGGTTTGGAAAAAGACAACTGTCGACTGTGCATACACACCCGTTCCGAAACCCTAATGAAAATCCTCTTCCTCCGCCTCAATCAACTGTGCATACACACCCGCATTCGTGTTTCGAGGAACATGAATACAATGAGATAAAACTAACCCCAAAAACATATAGTAGGATCCGGCTCAAACCAGAGCCCGCTAGTAATGACAGTCCGGACACCAAACGTGCACAAGTGCGCGGATGTGAACGAACCCTGTCGCAAAACCATGCGACCTCTACTCTGTTTTGCCCAAAGGCGAATAACCCTCTGTGTGGGACTCTAAAGACTCGACACTACGCTGGCAGTGGGTTTAACCACAGACCGCAAGCGGCACCAGCTATGCGTAACGACCCCTAGGTAGATGCCGATAAAAAGACTGACGAGGTGAAACCCATCTGAACTCCTACTGAGTCTGTATGTGACAATCTCCGTACAGTCCGGTCTGTTCGTCTGATAACATCGCATGGCGGGCCTGGGGGTGGTAAACGTCAGTCCCCTAATAGCGGTACAAGCCGTGTCGGAGTGTAGCCCAGAACATCCTGAGATAACACTGGAAACCTACCAGTATATCTCGCTTGCCCTGGCCAAGGACTACTTGTGTAATGGTTCTTCTAGACACAGCGCGATGTCAACCCCCAATACCGGGAAGGACGAATCCTGTCTAACCGTCACTGCCTCCATGTGCTTCGGGACTGCACCCAACTACTACCTGTTTGCACGACTCCTTTGAGCCGTGGTAGGGTAGTAATCAAAGTACAGTGGGAACACACTCGAGGCGAAGTGACAGTGTCAAGTCAGCGGACTAAGCTGTACTCATGTCACCTGGGAACTGATAACTGACGATAGGTATAGTACCAACCAACAGTTCCCAACGAGTCCTGTCCAGCGTACTCGTAACCTAACGAGCACCCGCATACTATCTCAAGTACGACGTACTGACGGCTGTGGGACAGACCGTCTCCCGTGCTAGGATGAGAAGCGCATACGCTAGTCTACTCCGGAGTATCGATGCCCTGTCTTGATAATCCCACGACCAGGGACGTGTATATAAGGATATGCTTGTAGATTACCCAGCCCCCACTAGTGTGTCTGCCATCACAACGCTGGTAATCAAGCAAAGATCATAAGGGCTCCACTAATGTGTATAGGTGATACACTAAAAGAAACACATGTACACATTAAAGCAGAGACAAACAAAGTAGCATACTACCATTTCGAGCAAGATTGTCAATACAACTGTGAATATCCCAAGCTTCCATTAAGTAATATACAAACTAGTATGATACAATAATGGCCTCTAGGGCATATACACTAACATATTATTTGCATTGCATTACTTGTGTTTATTGAGATATTACCATCATGCTGTTAGGACACCAGCACCATTATCGATGATGTGTATGTTCCACGTACACTATTTGCAAGCTCACACACTACATCATCGATAATTGCCATGCCATTACACTGTAGTACTGTTGCATGCTGATGTGATTCTTGCATGGCATATTGTACACTTATACCTGTACACATAGATAGATGATTCTGGCTTGATTAGAGAATTGGGGACCGCTAGATATTCTTCAAAACCGATTCATTTTAAAAATCCGGTCACCCTTGATATGATATTTCAGTGCGTCCACCATGAGTTTTCTCGGTTCCAGAGAGCTTGTGTGGGTATACCCGATTCGAGGAGCGGTAGGCACCGATTGCGGGTACATGGTGGACCCGGTGAGGTACCCCGAGGCAACAATCCTAGCTTTATAGGTCTCAACCTGTCCATCTACACCAATCTTCCTTTTGAAGATCCACTTGCATCCTACGGGTTTTACCCTATCTGGAGCAACGTCCAACGTCCATACTTTGTTGGTGTACATGGACTCCATTTCGGTCCGCATTGCATCCAACCATTTTACCGAGTCAACGCTCTGAATGGCCTGCTGGAAGGTTGTGGGCTCATCATAATCAATGATGCAATCCTCTCTATCCTCGTCTATGAGAAAACCGTAGTATCTCTCGGGCGGATGAGACTGCCTACTACTCCTGCGGAGCGGCGTAAGAATGTCCTATTCTTTCGAACCCTCTGGTTCTACCAAGCTTTCAGTAATTGTCTGTGGTTCTGGAATTTCTTCCAGCTCTATCGCACTCCCACTAATTTCTTTTTCTAAGAACTGGTGTTCCAGAAAGTGGGCATTACGAGAAACAACGACCTTTTGTTCCTCTGCGTGATAGAAAAGATACCCCTGGAGTTCTTTGGGTATCCCACAAACTTGCACAGTACTGAGCGTGCCTCGAGTTTGTCCGCATGCTGATTTTTGACAAAAGATGGACATCCCCAGATCTTCAGATATTGAAGATAGGGTTTCTTCCTACTCCATAACTCATATGGTGTGGTAGGCACAGTCTTAGTTGGAACTCGGTTCAAAAGGTATGCAGCTGATTCTAGCGCATATCCCCAGAATGATCGCGGCAACTCAGCGTTACTCATCATGGAACGTACCATATCTAATAGGGTTCGGTTCCGTCTCTCCGATACACCGTTATGTTGCGGAGTGTATGGAGGAGTAAGCTGAGAGAGAATTCCATTCTCTTTTAGGTAATCCAGGAACTCGGCACTCAAGTATTAACCACCTCAATCAGATCTCAGTGTCTTGATACTTTTGCCTGTTTGTTTTTCTACTTCATTCTTGTACTCCTGGAATTTTCCAAAGGCTTCGGATTTGTGTTTCGTTAAGAAGACATATCCGTACGTTGAAAAGTCATCCGTAAAAGTAATGAAGTAAGATTAACCGCTTCACGCATGTGTAGACATTGGACCGCACACATCACTGTGTACGAGCCCCAAGAGCTCGCTCGCTCTTACCCCGTGTCCAGTGAACGGAGTCTTTGTCATCTTTCCTTTGAGACAGGATTGACAAGTTGCATATGAATGATATTCGAACGGATCCAAATATCCTTCTGTATGTAACTTCGTCAACCTTCTCTCATTGATGTGACCCAGTCTACAATGCTATAAGAAAGCATGATTGATTTCTGGAGACTTTCTTTTGTGTGTATTCTGGACATTGAAAATCTGTGGTTGGTTTAATACGTATATACCATTGTTTAATGTACCTGACCCAATCAAAACTTGATTAAGGTGAATGTTCACAACATTACTTATAAATGCAAATTCATAACCTTCTTTAGATAATAAAGATACAGATATGATATTACAGGTTGCATTGGGTACAAAATAACAGTCACGTAAAACAAAAACATGCCTATCTGACAATCCCAGGTGATAGTCCCCCACGGACTCAGCATCCATGCAAGCTCCGTTTGCAACTCTGAGGGTCATATCACCTGTCTTCAAAACCCTACGCCTTCTCAATGCCTGCAAAGAATTACAGATATGAGATCCTGATCCGGTATCCAATACCCAGGAAGTAGAGTTTATTGATAGACAGTTTTCAAAAACATACACACCTGAAGCTGAAGCTGCAACTTGCTTCAGATCCTGGGTTCTGGCCTTCCAAGCCCTGCAATCCTTTTTCCAGTGTCCACTCTTGTGACAGTAAAAGCATTCTTCCTTTCCCACAAGCTTTCCCTCTACCTTTGTTGCCTTTGCCTTTCCCTTCGTATCCACTTTACTAACACCGCCCCTTGGTTTGGCGGGGGCTTTCTTCTTCTTTCCCTTGGCTTTCGCCTTGGACTTAGAAGAGGAAGATCCTCCTACAAACAAAGTGGATGTTTCCCTACCTTTCTCTAGGGTGCCCTCTGCACTCCTCAACATGTTGAGGTGCTCCGGATGTTCAACCTCTTTTCCTTGCATGTTGAAGTTCAGGATAAACTGGGCGTAAGTGGAATGAAGGGACTGGAGATTCAAGTCCGTATAGAGCTCGTTCTCTAACGTGGTCCCAAGGTCCGCGAGCTCCTCAATGAAGCCAATCATCTTAAGCACGTGTTCCGCTACCGATGATCCGACGACCAATCTTGCCGAAAACAGCTTCTTCGACACTTCGTATCTTGCGATACGAGACTGCTCTCCATACAGTTCTTTTGTATGAAGAAATATGGATTCCAGGTCCATATTCTCATGCCTCCTCTGATGATCATTGTCCATAGAGGCAAGCACGAGGCACTTGGCCTTCGCGCAATCGATCTCCCATGTCTTACGGATTTCCTTATCCGCGACACTGGAGGTGGGACCTGGGACAGGGGGAGCTTTGCGTGGTAAGGAGATACCCCAACTTTTCGTAAGTGATTGCCATTTTGACATTCCTGAGCCAATCTTTGTAGTTTGGCCCTGTCAGTATATTTTTATCTAGTAATAACATAAGTCCGGTCACGTCGAATAGTCGCTGCAATTAGGAAAGAGAGAAGAAACACTTTAGCATGATGCTCTTGCAAGTTTAGAGTGGTTTTTAGTTTGTCTAAACAGGATGGCTCCCACTGTCTCTCGAATCCCTCCTCAAACCATAAAGGAAGAATTAGTCAGGATCAATCTCACCGTACAATACTTGCTTAACCGTTCAGCCAGGCCAGTGTCGGTACTTCGAGGGAGGTTTTCCAACAATTTCGCGAAGTTCCTTAATTAAATAACCACTTTTACCTGGGGGAGTAGCCCCGCTAACACCTTTCTAGACACCTACTAGGTTTATAGCATTGATCGTTAAGTGAGAAATTTCCCGAGGAGTAGCATATACTCACAGTAGGATCGGGATCCAAATATCATCGCATGACAAAACTGAAGGAATCCTACCAGAATCATCACACTCCAAATGGTATGCAACGCTACCAAGTTTCAGTTCTTTTGAAACTCCCGATGTGGATTTTTGGCCCATGCTCTTATGACCTTGGCGTGAGGTCAAAATGTCATAAGTCACATGTCAAGTTCTTCCCATTATTATCCAGGTTAATTTGAACCCACCCGTACCTACCCTTGACGTAGGCCAAAATGGAAGTATGACTGTCCCAAACCAACACATTCTATCTATGCAACAGATAAATATCCGGCAGCTACCAATCACTATGCCTTGGCGTGAGGTCAAAATACATAGCTTGAATACTACCGAATATTTAACTGAAATGATGGAGGGCTACGAATGGTTTTGGCGAAACCGTGAACGTAGTGAACTTGATATAATCGATGGAACGAGATAGCTTTTAAAAGGAGTGGCTCAAGCTTCGCATTTAAAAGTTGGTTTTTGAAAAGAACCGAGTGGTTTTGAAAGTGTTCCAACGACTTTTACTTGGTTTATTTTCTTGCATTAATTTTATTGCATCCCATCATTTAATCCTACCATTGCAGAAAACAACAAAAATATGACGTACGCTTATGCCATCCGCATTCGCCACGGGGTCCCGTCATCACCCGTTTGGTTACTTAACTAACGACAGAGCGGGGGCTGGACTAGCGCGGATGCAAAACATAAGCAACGCCTAAATAGATATCATATATAGATATATAGCAATGATAGCCATTCCAGACCACAGATGAATACATTGGATATACTAGGAATCCGCATTTCGTTGGAGCCTGTAACGAAAAGCGGATTACACGGTCGCAATGAATAGCCAATACCCCACCCTAGACCCCTACGGGCGCGGCAAACTACCCGCCAAGCACCTGAAGCGAAGCAACCTCCCTCAACGACTTGAGTAGGCCACTCGGCACTTCGAGATACCCGGTAGTTTGTGCACCCCACTTTGGGTCTATCCTAGGAGCAAAAACAGTAAAAAGAAATTATACAATGACGGCTACAACCCCATCCCGGTTGTGCGGCCATACAAATAATATTACATCAAATTTACATATTACACGAATTGAAAGATAAACAAAACTCTCATCTCACAATTCCCCCCGGCTATTCATCCGCGACAATCCAACGAATTCATATACACATACTATCAACATCACAGATCACAGATATGTATAACCCCTACTAATCGACGTATAGCGATTAGCAGACATTCAATACATATATAACATTACAGATACAACCCATTAGCCAAAGTCTACAGAAAATCGACCAAAATACGGATTTGTGACCACCCCAAAAACAAATTTGTTCTCTGGAAATTCTGGGCAGAAACAAACCATCTCAAAAATCACAAAACACCACCAGAAACAAACTGCAGGAGAAACGATCCACGGCCGAGTCAACTCGGCCGCGGAACCGCGGTGAGTTGGTCGGTTCGTTGGATCGTTTTTCTTGCCTGTTCATTAAACAGCCTGAGCCGATTTATTATTTTTAGAGCAGAAATAAAAATCGGCAGAAACTAGGATTTTCTGGGGTGTTTCGCTGTTTTTTGTCCGGTCGAAATTCTAGATACTTTGCTAACATGCTAGGGTGTGTTTAGTTAGGCTCTGATACCACTGTAAGTCCACGTTACCTCTCCCGGTTCATTCGGGCTTGCGGAAACGGTGAAAAACGATTTTTAGGGTTTATGTAACATGGACTACAAAACACGGATCTTGGCTAAACTACACACTAGCAACAAACAAGAGAGTTATCTACTCGGTAAGGGGTTATACCTCAACTTGAACTCCTTCTTCTTGGACTCTTTGTAGTGGTCGGATGGTGCTTTCTTCGTTGCCTTATCTTGTCGAAGATGGATCCACCTGAGGGTTTCTACCTTGAGCTCCTTTCTCGATCTTGAGAGAACTAATGTGTCCGGCTTGCTAGACCTTCAACCTTAGGATGAGTAGAGAGTGGCTTTGGGTGTTTTATCTCCAAAGAAAGGTTTCTCAACTCATGAGAATGATTCTCCTTGAACTAGAGGAGGAAGAAGATGAACAGAAGAGAGAGAATGGTTATGATAGAATGAGAATAGTTTTACAACCATAACAATATATGTGAATTATCTAATTAGTAATATTAATCCAAAATGAAAAAGGTGATGGTTGGTTTGATGAGACCATTATCATATCACATTAAATGTTTTTTGCAAAGATCAAAGAGCATGTTTAAAAGTAATGATGATGGTCAATGTTTCAAACATGGTCAACTAGTCAACCTTGGTCAACAAGTCAACAACCCTAACCATGACACAATTTCATTTAATTAATATTATTAATTGATATTTCACATATCCATTAGGGTTTGGAAAAAGACAACTGTCAACTGTGCATACACACCCGTTCCGAAACCCTAATGAAAATCCCCTTCATCCGCCTCAATCAACTGTGCATACACACCTGCATTCGTGTTCCGAGGAACATGAATACAATGAGATAAAACTAACCCCAAAAACATATACTAGGATCCGGCTCAAACCAGAGCCCGCTAGTAATGACTGTCCGGACACCAAACGTGCATAAGTGCGCGGATGTGAACGAACCCTGTCGAAAAACCATGCGACCTCTACTCTGTTTTGCCCAAAGGAGAATAACCCTCTGTGTGGGACTCTAAAGACTCGACACTACGCTGGCAGAGGGTTTAACCACAGACCGCAAGCGGCACTAGCTGTGCGTAACGGCCCCCAGGTAGATGCCGATAAGAAGACTGACGAGGTGAAACCCATCTGAACTCCTACCGAGTCTGTATATGATAATCACCGTACAGTCCGGTCTGTTCGTCTGAAAACATCGCATGGCGGGCCTAAGGGGTGGTAAACGTCAGTCCCCTAATAGCGGTACAAGTCGTGTCGGAGTGTAGCCCGGAACACCCTGAGATAACACTGGAAACCTACCAGTATATCTCGCTTGCCCTGGCCAGGGACTACTTGTGTAATGGCTCTCCTAGACACAGCGTGATGTCAACCCCCAATACCGGGAGAGACGAATCCTTTCTAACCGTCACTGCCTCCAAGTGCTTCGGGACTGCACCCAACTACTACCTGTTTACATGACTCCTTTGAGCCGTGGTAGGGTAGTAATCAAAGTACAGTGGGAACACACTCGAGGCGAAGTGACAGTATCAAGTCAGCGGACTAAGCTGTACTCATGTCACCTGGGAACTGATAACTGACGATAGGTATAGTACTAACCAACAGTTCCCAACGAGTCCTGTCTAGTGTACTCGTAACCTAACGAGCACCCGCATACTATCTCAAGTACGACGTACTGACGGCTGTGGGACAGACCGTCTCCCGTGCTGGGATGAGAAGCGCATACGCTAGTCTACTCTGGAGTATCGATGCCCTGTCTCGATAATCCCACGACCAGGGACGTGTATATAAGGATGTGCTTGTAGGTTACCCAGCCCCCACTAGTGTGACTGCCATCACAACGCTGGTAATCAAGCAAAGATCCTAAGGGCTCCACTAATGTGTATAGGTGATACACTAAAAGAAACACATGTACACATTAAAGCGGAGACAAACCAAGTAGCATACTACCATTTCGAGCAAGATTGTCTATACAACTGTGAATATCCCAAGCTTCCATTAAGTAATATACAAACTAGTATGATACAGTAATAGCCTCTAGGGCATATACACTAACATATTATTTGCATCGCATTACTTGTGTTTATTGAGATATTACCATCATGCTGTTAGGACACCAGCACCATTATCGATGATGCGTATGTTCCACGTACACTATTTGCCGGCTCACACACTTCATCATCGATAATTGCTATGCCACTACACTGTAGTACTATTGCATGCATGATGTGATTCTTGCATGGCATATTGTACACTTATACCTGTACACATACATAGATGATTCTGGCTTGATTAGAGAATTGGGGACCGCTAGATATTCTTTAAAACCGATTCAGTTTAAAAATCCGGTCACCCTTGATATGATATTTCAGTGCGTCCACCATGAGTTTTCTCGGTTCCAGAGAGCTTGTGTGGGTATACCCGATTCGAGGAGCGGCAGGCACCGATTGCGGGTACATGGTGGACCCGGTGAGGTACCCCGGGGCAAGAAGACTCGTATATACTAGACGGTGAGCCCGACAGGGGAGTACTACCTACCGGTGATAGTATTTGGGACCCGTCGGTTATCCGGGGGATATCGACTGGAGTTATGAGATGGATATGAGGGCCGGCCAGGGTGTGCGGCGCCTGAGATACATGAGGATTTACGTGTCGATGCTAGGCAAAGGTGTTCATGATGTTTTCGAGTGTCAATGCTAGGAACTCAGGTTCAATGATTTGATTACATCCTCATATTTCCATGCATATGCTTTACGATATTTACATGCATGATGCTTGTTGTCATTGGGTGACACGTGGACGGGATCCACCGAATTACAGACATTGATTACCTAGTTGGAAGATATCCACATACTACTAGATTCATGTTATAGCTGGCATTGATTCATATTGATTACATCGATCATACCTCATTTGTATATATAACGGTGGATGAGGACGCTGTTATATATACCCTTACACCAATATTAGTGGAATGGGACGCTAATATATGTGTATTGATATCAATTTAGATACTTCATCATATTACTTCATGCAGACATACCTTATATTTATGACATGTTATTACCCGAGGCATTGGCACGAGTACTTGGCACTACATACATGTATAGATGTTACATTGCCACCTCACCATGCTTCAGACTTATTCATTTGAGGTTTATATGTTGATCGTATAACCTAAGATTGCGTCATACATGCGATTTTCTGTTCGTAGATGTTCTTCTATTCACGAGTTGGCAACTCACCCCCGTTGTGCCCCAGTTCTTGCAGGTGTTTGCCGTACAGGGTTAATTACGGCTTGCGGCACTGCTTCTTTCGGGTGACTTGCTAGTAGGTGAGTTTATTTGTATCGTACCCATCATTATACATTGTATATTATATTTCAGTTGTATCTAGAAGTTCCATCAACCAAACATGTACTTATTTGAGATAGAGACCAGTGTTGATTATTCTTTCGACCTTAGAGTCGCACGTTATATTTCTCTGGGTTTCATGCTGTTGAGTTTCCTTTTCTGTTGTGATCCTCACCTTTAGGCGTTGTATATTATGTTGCGAACTGGTTGATTTACATATGGTTTTTCCTTCACTCCACTACTTTTCTTGGTTTGGATTTCTGGGCTCGGCTTACTTAGAGCACATACGTCTTGAGACGTTCGTAGCCTAAGTGCCGGTCATGTTCCGTACTTTCGGGTCGTGACAAAGTTGGTATCAAAGCGTTGGGTTTTACCTTCGGAGTGTAGGATGACCCTAGGTTGATGGAATAGGTGACTAAAGTCGAGTGACGTACCGTAGGTATGTCCGCGGCATATTTACGACACGCCACTCCACTTAAGAAGCCTTAGGATGTACATTTTTTTGTTCAGTATCATATTCATTCCTGATCTAGCCTCATCGGTACCCGTTATGTTTTACTACCACGATTACGGGGAGGGAGAGCTACGGCTAGAGTTGCGGTCAGCATGAGCTCGTTACGAACGAGGACTGACCGGGGCGTAATTCCGGCGACACACGATTGTAGGGGTGTATCTTTTGATTGTGTTTTCTGGTGACATGGGAACGTATCGAGTTAGTATTGATGATTGTGACCTCTTGTGGAGGAGAGTTCTTGGTTTTACACCGGATGATCGGGCCATTGTTAGAGCTGCCAGTTGAGAGAGGATTGTCGATATACAGCATACCTCAGAGATTATGTTGTCGCCTACCGTGCAGGCCGATGAACCAGCTGTTGCTGAGATCGCCGGAGCTTCCGAGCTGTGATCGCCGGAGCTTCCAGGCAGATATGAGACATATAATAGCTAGTCTACCCGAATTGAGAGACGAAGGTGGTTCGTCCGATTTATGCGCCGGAGCAGACCTAGTTGAGTTGAAGATTTCCAGTATGGAGAGTCTTACTCAGATCTAGAGCAGTTCGATTTAGAGATGAACGCCAATGTATCGCCTTTCCTGGAGGATTGAGGCGCTGATCAGCGTACAGACGAAGGAGCCAGTTGTTGCTGCGAACGACGAGATATTGCCCCAGATGTTGGAGCTATTGCAGTACGGGTTGTTCTAAGAGATGATTGAAGGCCGCTAGTCACCGAGGATGAATGACTAGGACATGTGGATCGTTCGTTACCCCGATGCGAGGTCATCAGATATATTGATTCCAGCTGAGACGACTTCACGCGGAGACGTTGAGAGTCGACAGAGACGATCGAATGTCAGAAACCTACTATTCCAAGTTTAAAGTATTCGGAAGGACGTGCAGGCAATTTTATGGACCCTCTAAAAGAATGAAATCCTAACTCGACTTAATGACCGTGTGAAAGCCTTTGAACCTTAGGGTTTACGGCAGTTCTGCGGCGCCATTAGTGAGACTTGGGTTTGCCCTTCTATGGCTGGACCACCGATGTTGTGGTGTGTACTCAATACTGTTAAACTGTAACCAAGATGTTGAGCTCTTGGGGGATTATGAGGTTCTGACGAGTCGATCAGTTGGTTCGACATCATTCGGATATCATGTGATGGGACACACTGCTTGGGAGACTCCAGATATGGGCATAGCCATTGGAGCATCGTCCAGCATGCCAGAGTTCGGCATCGTCGATGAGATAGTTGACCAGGTTCGGATATAGGACCTCACCCAGATGTGTTGTGAGTTGACCGAGGACGGACGAGTATTGAGCATTCCTCCGATGGATAGGACGCGCTCCCGAGAACCTGTTCGGCCAGACGTCTTCTGCCGAATGATGAAGCTACAGAGTATGTGAATTCGAGTCCGTGTGAGGGAATTCGGATTGACCGTGGCCGAGAACAGTGCAGTGCGTAGATATCATGGCGTGACGTCATAGTGGACGACGATAAAGACAAGCGGGACAAGAGGTTCGTGCGAGACACTGACGAGCTGTCATTACCTTCCGTCGAGAATAGAGACCTGATATGCTTACAGAAGCGTTGGGATACGGCCAGTTTCCGAGGAAATGTGTGCGGAACACGCAGATGTCCAAAAAACGAGAAAGGATTATATAAGAGTACCAGCCTCCGTACAGTTCGGCATAGGCAAGATCAGAAGAGACCCTGAGCAGGATTCCTTCCAGGACACAGCTACAATGATAGTTGCACCAGGATCAGATGTGTGATGTGCATTCAGAAAGCCAGAGGCCGACGCCAGTGAGATGCAGCTTTACGAGTGGTCATAATGATTGACCGAGAGATGACCAGAGAAGTGCCATAACGGAATCATTACCGTTAGCACACCTGACTGGGCCGATGAGCCGATAGATGGCGAGATTGGTAAATCCATAGAGAAGATAATGACCTAGAGACAGAGGACGCCAGACCATGAGCAAGAGGCAAGTAGTTATCTTGCGCTGCTAGCATTGGATGCACCGACACCTTCTCGATTTTGAAGGAGGGACTACCGATGACGGTATTTAAGATTTGTTATTTTGTGATTCGATTATCACGTATCGGTCATCTTGGATTTCGATATTTTGGGCATTCTGTCTACATGACCTAGCCTTTATGATTGAGTTTTATGACATTTGTTTTCATGCACCTTGGTTGCACCTATGGAGTATTTACGATTTTGCACAGTTGTTGCACTTGATATCGTTTTCGTGCCTTGGTTTCACATGTTTGTGATTTTATGGATTTGAGTTGATTTTGTGCGTATGCACGCACACGATTTGGTTTTGCACTCCGTATAGTTTACATATGCTTGTAGTGCAGTGACATGTATTTTGTACACTTGGATGCACTGGACTTCGATTTCGATGTTGATGCTCGGTAATTGTCTTGTGCACTTTATGCACCTGATTGGATTTGCGCATGTTCGGCGCTTGATATTGGATTTCATGATCTCGTACATGATGGATGCACTGGATTTGGATTTTTAGCGCATGTTGGGCGCATGTTATGAGATGAGATTTGGTGCACACCAGATGCTCTAAATCGGGATTTTTCGTGCATGTCAGATGCTCCTGATTTTGCTGTCAGGCACGCACGTTGCCTATGACCGATGTTGTGTGCAGAACCGTTGCACCTTGATGTGGTTTCTGTGCACCCGCTTGGCACATGTATGGATTTTGATTTCCGTGCGCACCGGACGCACAGGGTTTTCATATGCACTTTTGAATAAGTTTCTATGGAGCAGTACGTTTTATAATATTTGCTATGTGTTTTCGAACTGAGCAGGACTAGTCAGATGACAGTACCTTAGTGTGTTTTGCTTGCATTGATAGATTTCAAAGGGATTTTCAAAAGCGAGCTATAGTCTCATTATTTGCATACGTGTCCGATATGACACGAAACGTTTAAAAACAGGGAACCCTTCTAAATTGTTTTCAAACGGCGGATCGTGCATACTAAACAAAAGATATATACGTATATGGCTATTTTCTTATAAAGACATCTGCCACTGTGCAGTGTTATGCGCATTGCACATCAATTTTAAGGAATTTTTGGCATGCATTTCCTTCATATATTTATATATATAGTTCCGATTTATGGCATATCGGTTTTGCTTTGGATTTAGCCTTCGTGTTTTCGCCTTGACTCCGATGATTGCAGGATGCTTGACGGAGTTTTGATTTTGAGTTATCTGTTCATTGCTCATGCGCTTGTATTGCGCTACAATGTGTTTTATGGATTGATGATTTCGGAGCTCTGTGGACTTGGAAATTTTATGGAAATGTTTTAGAATTTGAGGGTTTAAATTGAAATTCGGGGACCGAATTTCTTTAAGGGAGGAAGACTGTAACATTTCAGAAAAATATAATATTATTTTTGGGAATTTTTATAATTTAATATTATTTTATTGAATATTTTAATATTTTGGTGTAATTAAATATCGATAAATGGGGAAAAATTCTGAAGAAAAAAATTATGGAAATTCTAAAATATGTTATTTAGTGGTAATTGTGTTAATGTAGGGTTTTTGGTAAAAAGTTTCACAAAACAGCTTTTAAATATTTTATCTGGTTTATGAATATTTTATTGGAATTTTATCTGGACTGCACACACTTGTGCATGTTAACTTGGGTTAGTCTGGGGTTACCATGTTTAGATGAGCATGGTGGGTTAACCATGTTTAGCTAACCATGATGGCCTAAACCTTTTGGTTAAGTTAAGTGGGTTAATTAAGGGTTTTTAGCTTGTTAACGGTGGTTAGGGTTGGGGTTGACTTGTGTAGGAGAGAGAGAGAGGAGGGGGACATGATACATGTGCCACGACAAGCACCTAGTGAGAGAGAGGAAGATGGGGGTTAACTCATCTCATATCAAGACTTTTCACCCCATTTTACTCCAAAACTTTTTGCAACTCACTTCTCTCCCTCTCACTCACACCACACCATCATAAACCTCACTTCACCCCACACAACAACACCCTACATCAGCCACAAAACAGCCCTCCCCTCTTCATCAGCTGCTACTTTAACATCAGCAGCACCATCATACAAATCCAAGAGACAACCCTAGCATCATTTTAACATCACCACACCACCATACCTACACCAAAACCACAACAACTCACCACAAAACAACAGCAGCAACAGCTGCTGAAACTACAGCAAACATAAGCAGATCCCAAGCAAACACAACCTCAACCCAAACCAACAGCAACAGCTAAGGGAAAACAGCCAAAGGAGCAGCTCAGCAGCAGCACAGCCCCCTTTCCTCTCCTTCTTCCGTTCTCCTACATCATAGGATTTCCTTGAGGTATAATCTTGCAACCCAACTCCTTTCTTATGATTGATTATGGTCGTAGAGCTGAAATTTAGTGTGTGCTAGGTGGTTTAGTGCTAGTTTTAGTGATTTTGAGTGAGATTTGGCCAACGGATGGTTTTGAATGTTAGTATAGCTTGACTTGGTGCTGTTGAGACCAGTTCACCCCAGAGTTTCCCCAGATTCCAGCAAAGATACCAGATTGTTCGATTTAGTGTCGGTTAGCTTTTTGTCGACTTTTTAAGCCTTTCTGGAAACTGCTATCAACCCGGACCTCCTAAAATAATTTCGACTTGGCAGTGAGGTATGCAGGCAGATTGGAAGCAATACCCAAAACCCTAACCCCAACGACCTTACCCCAGCCGCAGATTTAAACCCTCTGGCCGCAATTTGAGGCCAGAGCAGGAGGGAACTGCCTCGTTTTGCGTGCATGGATCTTTTACCTGTAAACTTGACCCTGGGTATGTCTAGTTTTGTCTGGTTCTAACCAGGTTAGAATATGGGTTGATTTTCTTGAGTTGACGCATGATTTAAGACTTGTTTTCGTATGGATTTTGGTATTCGATGATTCGTTTCTGTCGGGTGGCGTTTAAACGCCAACAGCAGAGGGTTTTGGCTGTGTTTGCACGCGAGACTACAGGTTTTTACCTATGGGCGTAGCGTGCACCATTTTGGTTTCCGACATGGTTTTCATGTGTTTTAGCGTGTGATATGATTATAGGTACCCCACGTGGCGTCGAAGCGTTGGGGATGCAAATGGCGACATCGACATCGGCACACATAAGAAAGGTGAGTAGATTTATATCTACGGGGAGAAGTCGGGTGGATGGCGTATAGCAGCCCCGCAGTCCGATGTCTAGTATACCATATATACTGTACTTATATATGATAGCTTATGTGTGACTTGGTTTTTTAGGATGTGTTAGGTGTACTATGCCTAGATTAGGGTTAGAAGTAACTAGTGTAGTTCCTAGTCGCGAACCCTAGCATACGTTTTCACCCACACGCACATACGGGCATTTTTGCTATGTTTATACTGTGATGATGAGGATATTGGAGGACATTGGATGTGAGTCGATGAGTTTGGGCATAGCGCCATGATATCGGTGATGTGATGTGACTCGTATTTGGGATACGGTATATGATTCTTAGCGGGCATTGGGACGTGTGTTTCACACACGCATTCTTACTTATATAATGGTATCGATTCGTACTAGATCTAGATCAGTACCCCAGATTATGTGATATGATGATAAGGATACCAGATAATTGATGCGAGGATTGTGATTTTGACCCGCACCCAGCTATTAGGATGTCGTACGACGATTTACCGTACGAGCTTTATGTTGATGATTGATCCGCACTCATGACTTGAGGGTGTCAGATGATATACGGTATCGTATGTGATACTATTGAGGCGGGATCACCGACAACTATCTTTATATTTATATATATATCGACTCAGATTTAGGTGGTTTCCATTGTTGGATATAGTGCCCTCAAAGTCAATTATTGGATCGCAGGTACGTGGTTGCAATGATTGAGGAGGACCTATGCCGGTAGGACAGTCTTACTCGAGATGATAGTATGCTATCTGGTTTGCCTTTATCAGTCATGTACATGTTCAGGTGACTGATTACATGTTACACGTTGATAGAGCCCTTAGGATCTTGCTTGACTACTAACAGTATGAGGGCGATCATATACGTGAGAGTTGGGTGGTCTATAAGCATATCCTTAATTGTGGTCCCTAGTCGTGGGAGTACCGAGACTGGGCATCGATACTCCGGAGTAGACTAGTGTATACAGTCGAGACCCCGACGAGGGGCGGTGGCCGGTCTCACAAGCCACTGGTGTCAGTTGGATCACCTAAGGTGTATACAGGTGCTCATTGGGTTATGAGTACACCGGACAGGACTCGCCGGGAACCTGCTAGTTGGTATTATACATATCGTCAGATAGCAGTTCCCTGGTGATATGTGTACAGGTTAGTTCATCGACATGAGGTCGTCATTTGTCTCGTGTGAGTTCCAACTGTGCTTTGATTTCTACCCTACCACGGCTCAAAGGAGTCGTGCAAACAAGTAGTTTTTGGGTGCAGTCCCGAGCCACATGGAGGCATGTGAGCGGATCGGTAGGGGATTCGTCTCTCCCGGTATTGGGGGTGGAGATCGCGCTAAGTGTAGGAAAGCCATTACACCAAGTCCTTGGCCAAGGCAGGTGAGAATTACTGGTAGGTACTCCAGTAGTTTCTCAGGGTGTTCACGACTTGTCTCCGACATGACTTATACCACTATTGGGGGTCTGCGTTACCAGCCCCCTAGGCCGGATATGCGATACTCATAAATGAACGGACCGGATTGTATATACATTGTCACTGTTAGGCTCAGTAGGGTTTCCGGATGAGTTCGCTCATCGGCCTCCCTTGAGGTCAGTACCTGGGCAGCCGTTACGCACAGCCAGTGCCGCTGACGGCTTGTGGTTAAACCCACTGCCAGGGTACCGACGAGTCATTAGAGTCCCCCATAGATAGTTTTCCAAGTTCGGGCGAAACGTTGTAGAGGCCGTATGGTTTTATGGCAGGGTTCGGAAAATGCACGTCCGTTTACGCACGTGTCATATTTCGGGCAGATAATACTGGAGGGCTTTGGTTTAAGCCGGATCCGAGTATTATACTTAGTAGATATAATATCTTTGTCTCAGTTGCATTTGTATTTGGTCGTAATACAAATGCGAGTATATTTATACAGTTACGGGGTTATCGTGAAATTCGTTTCGGGATGACTTTTGGAAGTTGCCAGTTTCCAGTTTTCTATCAGCCGTATTTTACATTCGGTTAAATGCGGGTTTATCTTTTCTTGAGAGTGAGTCATGAGGGTGAGTCATGAGAGGAAGCTTCTTGGATGATGACTAGGTTTTGTGAGTCATCCATTTGCATTAATGGTTGATGAGGTGTATTTGTGAGTCACCATTTTCCATTAATGTGTTTTGTTCATGCTTAGGATATTTTTGTGAGATCTTTTTCCTTTATGGTTACCCCCTTGCTCCTACACTCACCTCCCCTCCTTCTTTATAAGTGGCCGGCCCCTCATGGATGCCCACGAGGTTTTTCACACTCACTTGATTAGAAAAAAGATGATAGATTTGTGTATGGAATTTCATAGCTCTTATTGTTCCATCACCCGATCCAAATGGCAACTTCATTAACTGTTCGTCCATGGGTTTGGACAAAGCGAGACAAAGTGTTCTACTCATTCTCTACATCAATCTTGGTCATCTCTTCTAGCAAACTTGATGATCAAGTTGCCTTGAGTCAGAAGCGGGAGCCCGTTTAAAGATCCGATGACGTGGTGCCACCTGGACGAGGAGATCGGAGATCGACGAGATCGGAGCAGCCGCAAGGGAGCGTGGGATGATGGTTAAAGAACGAAGGACTCGGATCGTTCGGTATAACCTTTCTACCCTCTTTACAGTTTGTTAGTTTAACGTTAATGGCAGATCCGCGTTATAGTATGCGATAGCGCCAGTTATAAAAGTTTTTGTTCCGCATTTGACGTCTGAAAGACGGCCGGGGCGATACCATAGACTTACATGGTATCAGAGCCACGCCATTAAGCTTTACTAACTTGTACTAATGCGTTTAAAATATCGATCGAACGGATTTTCGAAAACCGCAAGTTTCAAGTCTAATGTTTCTGTCGATTTTAAAATGAGTCTAAAAATCATTTTGAGCATCTATAAAAATAAAGCAGGCCTTTTAAAGAAAACTGAAGAAAAACGACAAAGTGAATCGACCGTACGACCGCGATTCCGCGGTCAAAGCCTGTCTTTGACCGCGGAACCGCGGCCGTCTTGGTCAATCATTTGACCATTTTTCTTCTGTGGCTTCTACTTGTAAAATTGTGGTTTCTGGAACTGTTCATTTGGGCTTAGTGTTTTTTACTGTACAGTAGATGTATGTGGGGCCCACATCGGAAAATTTTGTCGATCGAAATTTAAACGTGTTAGTTTACAGTACTTACATTATATATCTGACCGTGAATGTCATTCGAGCGGTAAAACGCGTCTAATTGCTATAGTTCTTTTGGACGGGTTTGCGAACGTGACATTCGCGTTGATGTTCTGCGTTGTGCTGTGATGCTGCGGATTTGTCGTGGTGGATAGCAGTGTGCAATGGTAGTGCGGTTTGGGTTTATTTGTAAATTTGATATTGCTGGGCGAGCGTCCAATATATAGACTGTCGTCACTGCCTATTGTATAATATTCTTTTGGGGCACGACCGGGTTGAGGTCGATGTACCCGTTGTACATATTTTTCATTTCTGTACTAGGTTTTACCACGCGACGGAGTGCACGGATAGCCAGGTTCTGGAGGGAAAAGGGTCCGCATCTCATGGCTTTGAGAGGCAGAGGGGCCTCACTCTAGTACTAGCAGACTATTCGCCGCACTCGTAGGGGGTACAGGTTGACCCAAAGAGGGGTGCTGAAGTTACCGGATTCCGTGAAGTGCAGGGTGGACCATTCACTATGCTGTAGGGGGCTGCCTCGCTTCAGGTTTTGGCGGGTAACTTTCCGCACCCATAGGGGTCTAGGTTTCATTGCACAGGCTATCCACACGACCAGGGGAATGTCGGGTTTCAGCAGCGGCACTGTGAAACCCGGGGACCCCAGATTATCTGTATTGTTTTGTGATACTTATTACTTTTCTGTAATGTTGCATATTATCGCGCCCGGAGCGATTATTGTGTATTGGTATATATTCTATTAGATGTTGTATATGTTTTACACCCGCGCTAGTTCAGTCCCCGCTCTGTCGTTAGTTAAGTAACCTAACAGGTGATGACGGGACCTAGTGACGAATGCGGATGGCATATACGTACATTTTATTTTCGTTCTTTTCTGGTGTGATTAATTGATGGGACTGCGTTGATTCTGATCAATGCAAAGGAAAACAAACCTATTTGGATGTTGTTGAAACAGTTTTAAAAAGTGTTATTACAAAGACGTTTCCTTTTGTTATGCACAGTGGTATTCGGTTGGAATATCCTGCACCTCATTCGACGAGGCAAGGGCCGATATCCCTTCACCGGGAGTGACCCCTTGGGCAGAAGTTTGCGTTAGGGTAATAACTTCACTATAGTCGATTACAAGTTGCTTTGCATCGCGGTATTCAGTTGGAATACCCTGCACCTCATTCCACGAGGAAAGAGCCGAGATCCCTTCACCGGGAGTGACCTCTTTAGCAAAGGTTTTCGCCACTATATTTTATAAAAAGCTATCAGGTTCCTTCAACGAGATCAAGTTCATTACGTTAAAGGTTTTTCGCCAAAAAACTAGCCGTAGCCCTCTATCATTTCATATGAATGGTCAGTAGTATTCAAGCTATGTTGGTCTGGCCCTTAGCAAGGACATAGTGATTGGTAGCTGCTGGGGTGTTCACATGTTGCATAGATAGATGCGTTGGTTTGGGACAGTCGTACAGCCTTGTTGGCCCTTAGTCAAGGGCGAGTATGGGTGGGTTCAAATTAACAAGATAATGATGGGAAGAACTTGACATGTGACTTATGATGGGTTGGCCTTTAGTCACGATCATAAGAGCAAGGGGTAAAAATCATATCGGGAGTTTCTAAAGAAACTGAAACTTGCCAGGCATGCGCATACCTTCTGGAGTGTGATAACGTGAGTGGATTCCGTCACGTTATCATGCGATGAGAGTTGGATCCCGATTCCCACTGATGAGTTGGTTTACTCTTCGGGTGATCCCGATTGATTCTTCTTTTAGGTTTGGAGGAGAATTTGACAGTACAGTGGGAAGTTTCCGGATTAGATTAAGTGATAACCATTCTGATCTAGGTTAGAGTGCACACAGAGTGTTTCTTTTTTCTCTCTCTTTGGCAGCAACCTTTGACCGACCCTAGACTATGACTCAGTGACCAAGTTAACCGAACAATCTTAAAATACTGGCTTTTGGATTGTCTGAGTTGCATAAGTCATTGCCACTCCTTATTCTACCTTTTGAATTTCTCAGAACACGCCGTATTACTACGGACATCCACTTCCATTGGATAGATCCATCGTATGGTTATATACGAACTCGGAGGGACTTCTTCGAGGATGGATCAAGGTTCAGGAGAAATAGAATTGGTTTATTCAGTTGTCTTTTATTATCACCTTCTCTCAGGTTGCGAGGGCTCCTTGGTTTAGGAGAGTACACCTATTACGCTTATTGGATAGTCTTTTTCCAAACCATAGGCAGGTGCCGAAAGGTAGGGAATGAAGAAAACCAATTAGCCTAAGTAGGGTGTATAGAAGCTAATATGTAAAGACAAAATAAAGGGATTATAAAGAGATAAAAGTAAATTGCGACTGTTATCATTCACGACCAAACCGCGTACTTCATCGCCACTCCTATTTCACCTTTAAAAGAATAAAGTATTATTCAGTTGTCTTTTATCATCACCTTCACTCAAGATATGAGTACTCCTAGGTTCAGGAGGGTACACCTATTATGCTTACTGGATAGTCTTCTTCCAAACCATAGGCTGGTGCCGAACGGTAGGGAAGGAAGAAAACCATTTAGCCTAACGATGGTGTACAGAAGGTAACGACTAAAGACAAATAAAGGGATTTGGAGAGATGGCAAAGAAATATAAGGTTAAAGTCATGAATTGGATAATGGAAGAGTCATTACTATGAATACCAGGATACCCAAACGAAACATTTTCATGTTTCAGTGCATTGTTAAAGGAAAACTGTTTTCCTAATTAGATACTTACTCCAGGGTATGTATTTACCAGGTTTCATTCTCATATCTGTATGGTTTTACAGATGATTAGTGGAAGAAAGTTATTGGGAATTAGGTGATCATCCCCATTATATCTGAATTCGTTGTAATTGGTGATATTTGAGGAAATCGCCTGGGTACAGTTTTTCAACCTACGACGCACAGGTTTTGAGTTATTCAACTCAGCGGACTTATACAGAGTATTGTATGTTGTTGTTGGAGATAGTGCCCTCAGAGTCAATTATTGGATCACAGGCACGTGATTGCAATGATTGAGGGAGGACCTATTCCGGTAGGACGGTCTTACACGAGATGATAGTATGCTATCTGGTTTACCTTTATCATCGTGTACTGCTTCAGGTGACCTTACAGGTCGCTATTACACGCTGATAGAGCCCCTAGGATTCTTGCTTGACTGCCAGCAGTTTGAGGGTGATCATATACGTGAGAGCTGGTGGTCTATAAGCACATCCTTAAAAGGTCTCTAGTCGTGGGAGTTTCGAGACAGGGCATAGATTCTCCAGAGTAGACTAGTGTGTACAGTCGAGACCCTGACGAGGGGCAGTGGTCGGTCTCACAAGCCACTGGTGTCAGTTGGTTCACCTAAGATGTATACAGGTGCTCATTGGGTTATGAGTACACCGGACAGGACTCGCCGGGAACATGCTAGTTGGTCTTATACTTGACGTCAGAGAGCAGTTCCCTGGTGACATGTGTACAGGTTAGTTCATCGACCTGAGATCGTCATTTGCCTCGTGTGAGTTCCCACTGTGCTTTGAATACTACCCTACCACGGCTCAAAGGAGTCGTGCAAACATGTTTTAGTTGGGTACAGTCCCGAGCCACATGGAGGCAGTGAGCGGATCTGCAGGGGTTCGTCTCTCCCGGTATTGGGGGTGAGGTCGCGCTGTGTCTAGGAGAGCCATTACACAAAGCCCTCGGCCGAGGCAGGAGATTTACTGGTAGGTATTCCAGTAGTATCTCAGGGTATTCTGGGCTTCGCTCCGACACGACTTGTACCGCTTTTGGGGGTCTGACTTTTACCAACCCCCTAGGCCCGCCATGCGATGCTCATAGACGAACGGACCGGACTGTACAGATATTGTCACTGACAGGCTCAGTAGGGTGTCAGGATGAGTTTGCTCATCGACGTCCCTTTTAGTCAATAGCTGGTGGCCCGTCACGTATGGCTAATACCTCTGACGTGTTAGTGGTTAAATCCACAGCCATAATATTGACGAGTCTTTAGAGTCCCCCACACAGACAGTTACTCAAGTTTCGGGCGAAACGCTGTAGAGGCCGTATGGAGATATGGCAGGGTCCGATCAGATACGTGCGGTATTGCACGGATCAGGATCGGACGGTTTGTACTAGAGGCAGTATAGATATATGGCAAGGTTCGATCAGATACGTGCGGTATTGCACGGATCAGGATCGAACGGATATTACTAGCCGGCTTTGGTTTAAGCCGGATCCTAGTTTAGTACAGTGTAGATTTTGTCTCATTGCATTTGTATCCGGTCGGAATACAGATGCGGGTGTGTATGCACAGTATCGGGGTTTTCCTGTAATTTATTACGGGTCCAGTTTTCTGGAGTTGCCAGTTTGCATTCCATTCCGGCCGGTTTTTCCTTTGTTCTTTCCCGGCCGGACTTTTCCGATGGAGAGGGTTATTTGCAAGTGTGCAAATAACATTTTGTGGAGGGGTTTCTTGCTTTCGTGGCTTCATCATGAGATGCTTTTTCCATCTCATCCATTGCTTTTGTTATGGTAAGATTAGATTAGAAGTTGATTTGATGATGTTATCATTACCTTTTGGATGTGGTCACCCATTGCTTTTACTACCATCACCTCCCTTCTTGTGTTTTGTTTTTCCTCCACCATATTTCCAAAAGGGGGGTAGGCCGGCCACAAATTGGAGTAGAGAAGATGAGAGAGAGTTTCATTTTGTATGTGGCATATTTTCCTTCATCTCATTTTCTTGCTAGGAAAAATGAAAGTACCATTATTCCTTATCTTCATTCCTCCACATCCATGGCAACTTCACCCTAAGAGACAACCATTCTACACTAATCCTACAGTACCCTTGGACGCGTCGGCTAGCCAACTTCGCGCCCGAGTTGCCTCGGTCCAGAGGTGGGAGCCCGTAAAAGAATCCGGCTACGTGGTGCCCTTTCCGACGAGAAGACGACGAATGGTGATTCCGCGGGAGATCGGGACGACGACGAGAAGACCGAAGGACACGGATCGCTCGGTATATCTCTCACCCCATCTCTTGTTAGCTAGTATCGGTTAATGGTTACGATCCGGGTTTATTGTCCGCGGTAGCGCCGGTTTAAAAGTTAAGAAAAATTTTGATTCCGCATCTTGGCCTCGAGTAGAAGGCCGGGGCGCTGCCGTGGCGCAACATGGTATCAGAGCCACGCCATTAACCTAGTCTAGCTTTGTCTAATGTGTTTTACATTTCTGATCGAACAAAAATTCCAAAACCGTGTTTTTCTTCACATCAGTTTCTGTCGAAATTTTTTTAAGTCCAAAAATTTTTCAGGTTGTAGAAAAGTGATGTACTGAAAGTCCTAAGAACACTGGAAAAATTTGGTGCCCTGATCCTTCCGTACGACTGCGGAACCGCGGCCATAACCCCTCTTTGGCCGCGGTTCCGCCGCAGGAATGTGGATTCACGTCATTATTTTTTTGTAGTGGGCTTGTGGGCTGAAAATAGGGGTTTTGGTATACTTTGTTTGGGCCTAGAATTTCTGTGAGTGCTACAGTATTGTTTGGGGGCCCACTTGGTAAAATTTGATCGATCGGGTATTTTAAACACATTGGTTCACAGTATTTACATTATATCTGCGACCGTGAATGTCACTTAATCGGTAAATCCTGTCTAACTGCTATAGCCCGGTTAGACGGATTTGCGAACGTGACATTCACGTTGATGTCTTGTGATTTTGCTGTGATAATGCGGATTGGTCGTGGAGGATAGCCTGGATGCAATGGTAGTATAGATTTGATTGTATTATGTACATTTGATATTGCGGGGCGAGCGTCCGACATGTGGACTGCCGTCACTGTCTGTTTATATTATTGTTTTGGGGCACGACCAGGTTGCGGTCGATGTACACGTTGTATGTATATTTTACTTTCTGTACTAGGATTACCCCGCGGAGGGGTGCACCGATAGCTGGGTTCTAGAGGGCAACGGGCCCGCATCTCATGGCGTTGAGACGGAGGGGGCTTTACTCTAGAATTGGCGGGCTATTCGTCGCACTCGTAGGGGGTACAGGTTGACCCAGGAGGGGTTCCCAAGTTACCGGATTCCGTGAAGTGTTGGGTGGTCCATTCACGTTGCTGAAGGGGGCTGCCTCGCTTCAGGTTTTGGCGGGTGACTTGCCGCGCCCGTAGGGGTCTAGGATTTCATTGCACACCACACGACCAGGGGAACGTCGGGTTTCAGCAGCGGCTCTGTGAAACCCGGGGCTTCCAGATATCTGTATTGTTCTGTGATGCTGTATATTTCTGTGATGTTGCATTTTATCACGCCTTGAGCGAAATATAATATATTGGTATATATATTAGTAGATGTTGTATATGTTTTGCATCCATGCTAGTCCAGTCCCCGCTCTGTTGTTAGTTAGCTAACCTAATGGGTAATGACGGGACCTAGTGGCGAATGCGGATGGCATATACGTACATCAGTATATTTTCGTTCTTTGTGGTGTGATCAATTGATGGGACTGCATTGATTCGGATCAATGCAAGCTAAACAAACCTACTCTGATGTTGTTGGAACATTTTTCAAAAAGCTGTTATTGCAAGGACGTTCACTTTTGTTTTGCATCGTGGTATTCAGTTGGAATATCCTGCTCCTCAGTCGACGAGGCAAGGGCCGAGATCCCTTCACCGGGAGTGACCCCTTGGACAAAAGTTTGCGTCAGGGCAATAACTTCACTATAGCCGATTACTTTTTCTTTGCATCGTGGTATTCAGTTGGAATATCCTGCACCTCATTCTACGGGGAAAGAGCCGAGATCCCTTCACCGGGAGTGACCTCTTTAGCAAAGGTTTTTGTCACTATATTTTTATAAAAACTATGCAGTTCCTTCAACGATATCAAGTTCATTACGTTAAAGGTTTTTCGCCAAAAACCATCCGTAGCCCTCCGTCATTTCCTACAGGTATTATTTAGTATTCGTGCTGCGTTTGTTGACCTAGTCAAGACGTAGTGTTCGGTAGCTAAGTGGTACTTGTTTGTTGCATAAGTGGGATTGGTTAAGACAGTCGTGCGGCCTTGTTGACCTAGTCAAGGGCACGTACGGGTGGGTTTAATGCAATCCAGAATAATGACGGGTTGAACTTGACTAGCGGTTTATGGTTTGTTGACCAAGTCAAGGTCATAAACCGCTTGGGGAAAAAATCACATCGGGAGTTTCAAAAGAACTGAAACTTGCCAGATATGCGCATACCTTCTGGAGTGTGATACCGTGAGCGGATTCCGTCACGTTATCATGCGATGATAGTTGGATCCCGATTCCCACTGATGAGTTGGTTTACTCCTCGGGTGATCCCGACTAATTCTTCTTTCAGGTTTGGAGGAGAATTTGACGGTAGAGTGGGAGGTTTCCTGATTAGATAAAGTGATAACCATTCTGATCTAGGTTAGAGTGCACGCTGAGTGTTTTTTTTCTCTCTCTCTTTGGCAGCGACCATTGACCTGACCCTAGACTATGACTCAGTGACCAAGTTGACCGAACTTTCTTAACACTGGATTTTAGATTGTCAGAGTTGCAGACCTCATTGCCACTCCTACTTTTACCCTTTTCTCCAGGACACCCCGTATTACTACGAACGTCCACTTCCATTGGACAAAACCATCGTATGGTTATATACGAACTCGAAGGAATTCGAGGATGGTTTCCGGTTCTGGAGAAAACGAATAAGACTATTCAGTTGTCTTTTCCTTTTACCTTCTCTCAGCTTGCGAGTACTCCTTGGTTTAGGAGATAGTACACCTACTACGCAAATTGGATAGTCTTCTTCCAAACCTTAGGCTGGTGCCGAACGGTGGGGAATGAAGAAAGCCAATTAGCCTAAACGGTGTACAGAAGGTATTAAGTTAAGACAAAGCAAGGGATTAGTAAGAGGGCAAAGTAAATTGCGACTGATATTCACGACCGAACCAAGTATTTCTTCGCCAATCCTAAATCACCTTTGTATTTCTCCAGGACACTCCGTATCACTGCGAAGATCCACAGTTTATTTAGATATTCCATCGTATGGTTATATACGAACTCGAAAGGAACTTGTTCCAGTTCGGGGATGGATCCGGGTTCAGGAGAAATAGGAATAAGGTTCATTCGGTTGTCTTTTATCTTCACCTTCTCTCGCATTGTGAGTGCTCCTAGGATTAGGACAGTACACCCTTCATGCTTATTGAATAGTCTTCTTCCAAACCATAGGCTGGTGTCGAACGGTAGGGAAGGAAGAAAACCATTTGGCCTAAAGGGGTGTACAGAAGATAATGACTAAAGACATATAAAGGGATTTGGAGAGATGGCAAAGAATTATACGGTTACAGTTGTGAATCTGGATAATGGAAGAGGCATTACTAGGAATACCAGGATATCCCATCGAATCATTTCAATGTTTCAGTTCACTGTGTACTGTTAAAAGAAAACTGATTTCCCAATTAGACACTTGTTCCAGGGTATGTATTTACCAGGTATGATTCTCACATCTGTATGGTTTTACAGATGATGAGTGGGAGTAAGTTATTGGGAATTAGGTGATCATCCTCATTATATCGGAATTCGTTGTAATTGGTGATATTTGAGGAAGTCACCTAGGTTGTTTGCCGGACGGCAAATATTTGGTTTTGAATATCCGTTGTTATGCACCAATTTTAAATTGATATATCTGTACGTCTATTTTCATAGAGTGAGATATACCATTTTGAAATTATGTCTATGACATTTACCTATATCAGTGGATGGTTAGGTAATGAGCATTGAACAGTGGTGTAATTCTTCTTAACCATAAGTACAGTTTTCAACCTACGACACACAGTGAATGAGTTATTAGACTCAGGGGACTTATACAGAGTATTGTATATTGTCCAGTGTCCATTAAGACAGTGGGGTTGGTCCTCGTACTATATTCTGTTTACTTATGACTTCTCTAGTTCTTAGACAGGTGTTTCGTAGAAACACAGGGTCCATGTTTTGAGAAGTTATAGGTATATGAATAAAGTAGAGAACCAAGTGTTGCAAGTATCAGGATTCTTCAAGGAGATCGAAGATGTAGATACTTGTGTGTGGTATTCAGTTGATAGTAATGATTAAGAGAACTTGCTTCTCTTTCAGGTTACTCATAATTGGAAGCATTCCTAAGTTGAGTAACGCTGATCGGTCTCTTTCCATCTAGTTGACATGCACTGGAGACTGCTGCATGATTTGAATCTGGTTCAATTAAATCAGTGCCTCTGTTTCTATATTGGATATAGAACAGTTCATATCTTGACATTGTTAAGGTACGCGGAGTTGTCCGGCTTATGCTTAAAACCAGACTCCGGATAACTCGAGGCACGTTTCTGTATTGGCTGTTTGTGGGTTGACCCAGGCTATGACGAGGGTTGGCTTTCTACCATCTGGAAGATCAATAGTGATATTGTTCTTGACTCGCCACAATTTTAAAAGAAATGGATTTTTCAGAAAACAGAAGTGGGAGTATGGTAGAACTGGAAGTGATTCCAGAACCGCAAACGATTACTGAAGATTTGACAAGAACCTGAAGATTCAATCTGGTTTGACATTCCATTAGCCACTCCGTAGATATGGTGGGTAACCTCACGCACCCGAGAGGTACTTCAGTATGCTCAAGGACGGTGGCAGGGAGGTTCTTATTTACCCAGACTTGCCATTGCTGTTGATTCCAGACTGTGAGACCCGGCAGGAGGATGAGTATAGCGTCGTTCTAAACTTGCTTTAGAAATGTACGTGTATATGACTCTGCCAGAGGGTTGTCATGGTTAGTGGGAGCAGCGGAAGCATTGGTGGACATGTGGCTTATGTCTATTTATAGACTAAAGCAGATATAGCGGAGATAAATCATCTATTTCTGATGTGACAGTCATAGGTTTGACTTCATCAGAATAGGGGATGGATCTGTTAAGAAGGTAGTAGGGTGTGATGTCCTTGTATTTGGATGACATACACAGAGTAGGAAGTGATATTCCTATACTACGATCGGTTATACTTTGGTTGTCACACAGTAGTTTCTCCACATAGGAATTGAATTTTATATCAGACATTCTGGTTACTAGATCTATAGATCTAGATTTGGGTGGTTTTCCAATCTGGGTACTTAGACGGCATTCGATGAGTATTTAGAATGGAAGACTCCTGGTACGGTAGTATACCTGCAGGTAATGGAGTCACCCTCTCTAAAGGTGTCTTACAGACTAAAGGGGAGAGGGATACGCATGATTGACAGATCACTTTCTTAGGCAATTCCGTCAATCATGAGATGTCAAGTACCACACCAGATGTTGTTCTTGCAGTAGATGCAATAAGTTGATATTGATCCAATCCTGGAGAAACAGTCGGAAGCAGTTTTAGAACATAAGTTGATGTTCTAGGGATATGATAACAGCATTCTCCTTCGGGGGACAGTTATCATTCCAGGCTTCCAAAGTGACCTGGATGGCAGAGTGGCTGTCAGAGTTATAGTTTTCCCTCTGACAAGGGGCAGTATTTTGGACAGGTGGTCCAGGTGGATACTGAGGGAAGGCATGGCGCAGGATACTGATTAAGTTCAGTTGACGATACAGTCTAAGAAGTTTGGATTTGGAGTTCATTTATGAGCTAGGTCCCATCAGACATCCAGACACATTCTAAGACAGGTATTGCTCATTTCGGGAGATGGTTTTCTCCGCGAACTTGAGATATAGAGAGACATAGAAAGAAACATCACAGCGGATCTACTCACTGAGGCTATTCCTCGAACGTAGTAGTTTCGCAAACGAGCTTTGTGAGACTGACCAGTAGAGGAGTTGGGTGTTTGGTATCACACGGGCTGTGAGTATGCGAAATCGCAATAATTAGCCTTGAGTGCAAGTGGGAGATTGTTGGAGATAGTGCCCTCAGAGTCAATTATTGGATCACAGGCACGTGATTGCAATGATTGAGGGAGGACCTATTCCGGTAGGACAGTCTTACTCGAGATGATAGTATGCTATCTGGTTTACCTTTATCATCGTGTACTGCTTCAGGTGACCTTACAGGTCGCTATTACACGCTGATAGATCCCCTAGGATTCTTGATTGACTGCAAGCAGTATGAGGGTGATCATATATGTGAGAGCTGGTGGTCTATAAGCACATCCTTAAAAGGTCCCTAGTCGTGGGAGTTTCGAGACAGGGCATCGATTCTCCAGAGTAGATAAGTGTGTACAGTCGAGACCCCGACGAGGGGCGGTGGCCGGTCTCACAAGCCACTGGTGTCAGTTGGTTCACCTAAGATGTATACAGGTGCTCATTGGGTTATGAGTACACCGGACAGGACTCGCCGGGAACATGCTATTTGGTCTTATACTTGACGTCAGATAGCAGTTCCCTGGTGACATGTGTACAGGTTAGTTCATCGACCTGAGATCGTCATTTGTCTCGTGTGAGTTCCCACTGTTCTTTGATTACTACCCTACCACGGCTCAAAGGAGTCGTGCAAACAGGTTTTAGTTGGGTATAGTCCCGAGCCACATGGAGGCAGTGAGCGGATCTGCAGGGGTTCGTCTCTCCCGGTATTGGGGGTGAGGTCGCGCTGTGTCTAGGAGAGCCATTACACAAAGCCCTCGGCCGAGGCAGGAGATTTACTGTTAGGTATTCCAGTAGTATCTCAGGGTGTTCTGGGCTTCGCTCCGACACGACTTGTACCGCTTTTGGCGGTCTGACTTTTACCACCCCCTAGGCCCGCCATGCGATGCTCATAGACGAACGGACCGGACTGTACGGATATTGTCACTGACAGGCTCTATAGGGTGTCAGGATGAGTTTGCTCATCGACGTCCCTTTTAGACAATAGCTGGTGGCCCGTCATGTATGGCTAATACCTCTGACGTGCTAATGGTTAAATCCACAGCCATAGTATTGACGAGTCTTTAGAGTCCCCCACACAGACAGTTACTCAAGTTTCGGGCGAAACGCTGTAGAGGCCGTATGGAGATATGGCAGGGTCCGATCAGATACGTGTGGTATTGCACGGATCAGGATCGGACGGTTTGTACTAGAGGCCGTATAGATATATGGAAAGATTCGATCAGATACGTGCGTTATTGCACGGATCAGGATCGAACGGATATTACTAGCCGGCTTTGGTTTAAGCCGGATCCTAGTTTAGTACAGTGTAGATTTTGTCTCATTGCATTTGTATCCGGTTGGAATACAGATGCGGGTGTGTATGCACGGTATCGGGGTTTTCCTGTAATTTATTACGGGACCAGTTTTCTGGAGTTGCCAGTTTGCATTCCGTTCCGGCCGGTTTTTCCTTTGTTCTTTCCCGGCCGGACTTTTCCGATGGTGGGGGTTATTTGCAAGTGTGCAAATAACATTTTGTGGAGGGGTTTCTTGCTTTTGTGGCTTCATCATGAGATGCTTTTTCCATCTAATCCATTGCTTTTGTTATGATAAGATTAGATTAGAAGTTGATTTGATGATGTTATCATTACCTTTTGGATGTGGTCACCCATTGCTTTTACTACCATCACCTCCCTTCTTGTGTTTTGTTTTTCCTCCACCATATTTCCAAAGGGGGGGTGGGCCGGCCACAAATTGGAGAAGAGAAGATGAGAGAGAGTTTCATTTTGTATGTGGCATATTTTCCTTCATCTCATTTTCTTGCTAGGAAAAATGAAAGCACCATTATTACTTATCTTCATTCCTCCACATCCATGGCAACTTCACCTCAAGAGACAACCATTCTACACTAATCCTACAGTACCCTTGGACGCGTCGGCTAGCCAACTTCACGCCCGAGTTGCCTCGGTCCAGAGGTGGGAGCCCGTAAAAGAATCCGGCTACGTGGTGCCCTTTCCGACGAGAAGTCGACGAATGGTGATTCCGCGGGAGATCGGGACGACGACGAGAAGACCGAAGGACACGGATCGCTCGGTATATCTCTCACCCCATCTCTAGTTAGCTAGTATCAGTTAATGGTTACGATCCGGTTTTATTGTCCGCGGTAGCGCCAGTTTAAAAGTTAAGAAAAATTTTGATTCCGCATCTTGGCCTCGAGTAGAAGGCCGGGGCGCTGCCGTGGCACAACAGTTGTCTATTGTCCATCAGGACAAAGGGGTAGGTCCTCGTACTATGTTCTGTTTACTTATGACTTCTCTAGTTTTTAGAAAAGTGTTTCGTAGAAATACAAGGTCTAAGTTTTGAGAAGTTGTGGGTATAAGAATAAAGTAGAGAACCAGATGTCGCAAGTATCAGGATTCTTTAGAGAGATCGAAGATGTAGATACTTGTGATTGGTATTCAGATGATAGTAATGGTTTTGAGAAACTTGTTTCTCTTTCGGGTTACTCATAATTGGATGGATTCCTAAGATGAGTAATGCTAATTAGCCTCTCTCCATTAAGTAGATATGCACTGGAGACAGCTGCATGATTAGAATCTGGTTCCAAAAAAATAAGTGCCAAATTTTCTATATTGGATATAGAATGGTTCATATCTTAACGATGTTAAGGTACAGGGAGTTGTCCAGCTTATGCTTAAAACCAGACTCTGGATAACTCAAGGCACGTTTCTGTAATGGCTATTGGTGGGTTGGCCCAGGCTATGACGAGGATTGACTTTCTAACATCTGAAAGATCAATAGTGATATTGTTCTTGACTCGCCACAGTTTTAGTAAAATGGATTTTTTCAGAAAACAGTAGTGGGAGTATGGTAGAACTGGAAGTGATTCCAGAACCGCAAACGATTACGGAAAATTTAATAGGACCTAAAGATTCAATCAGGTTTGACATTCCATTAGCCACTCCGCAGATATGGTGGGTAACCTAAGACACCCGAGAGGTACTCCGGTAGCCTCAAGGACGGTGACAGGGAGGTTCTTGCTTACCCAGACTTGACACTAATGTTGTTCCAGACTATGAGACCCGGCAGGAGGTTAAGTATAGCGTCGTTCTAAACTAGCTTTAGAAGTGCACGTATATATTATTCTGCCAGAGGGTTGTTGTGGTCAGTGGGAGCAGCGGAAGCATAGTGGGAAATTAGCTTATGTCTATTTATAGACTAGAGCAGTTATAGCGGAGATTGATCATCTAATTTTGATGTGACAGTCATGGGTTTGACTTCATCAGAATAGGGGATGGATCTGTTGAGAAGGTAGTAGAGTGTGTGATGTCCTGGGATTTGGATGACATACACAGAGTAGGAAGTAAAATTCTTATACTACGATCGGTTGTACTATGGTCGTCACACAGTTGTTTCTCCAGACAGGATATGGATATAATATCTGACATTCTGGTTTCTAGATCTATGGTTTTAGATCTGGATTTGGGTAGTTTCCCAATGTGGGTACTTTGACTATATTCTAATGGTTTTTAGAATAGATGACTCCTGGCATGGTGATGTACCTGCAGGTGATGGAGTCACCCTTTCTAAATGTGTCTTATAGACTAAAGGGGAGAGGGCTGTGCATGATTGGCAGATCACTTGCTTAGGCAATTGAGTCAATCGTGAGATGTCAAGTACCACACCAGATGTTGTTTTTGCACTATATGCAATAAGTTTGTATTAATCCAATCCTGGAGAAACATAAGGAAGCAGTTTTCGAACATAAGTTAATGTTCTACGGATTAGATGACGACAGACTCCTTCGGGAGACGGTTATCATTCCAGGCTTCAAAGGTGACATGGATGACAGAGAGATTGTCAGAGTTATAGTTTTCCCTCTGATGGGGGACAGTATTATGGACAGGTGGTTCAAGAGGATACTGTGGGAGGCATGGTGCTGGATACTGATTAGGTTCAGTTATCGATACAGTCTAAGAAGTTTGGAATTGGAGTTCATTTATGAACTAGGTCCCATCAGATATCTAGACATATTCTAAGACAGGTATTACTCGATTCGGGAGATGGCTTTCTCCGCGAACTTGAGATTAAGAGAGACATAGAAAGAAACATCAGGGCGGATCCACTCACTAAGGCTATTTCTCGAACACAATAGTTTTACGAACGGGCTTTGTGAAACTGATTAGTAGAGGAGTTGGATGTTCGGTATCACACGGGCTGTGAGTATGCGACACCGCAATAATTAGCCTTAAGTGCATGTGGGAGATTGTTAGATATAGTGCCCTCAAAGTCAATTATTGGATCGCAGGTACGTGATTGCAATGATTGAGGAGGACCTATGCCGGTAGGACAGTCTTACTCGAGATGATAGTATGCTATCTGGTTTGCCTTTATCAGTCATGTACATGTTCAGGTGACTGATTACATGTTACACGTTGATAGAGCCCTTAGAATCTTGCTTGACTACCAACAGTATGAGGGCGATCATATACGTGAGAGTTGGGTGGTCTATAAGCATATCTTTAATTGTGGTCCCTAGTCATGGGAGTACCGAGACTGGGCATCGATACTCCGGAGTAGACTAGTGCATACAGTCGAGACCCCGACGAGGGGCGGTGGCCGGTCTCACAAGCCACAGGTATCAGTTGGATCACCTAAGATGTATACAGGTGCTCATTGGGTTATGAGTACACCGGACAGGACTCGCCGGGAACTTGCTAGTTGGTATTATACATATCGTCAGATAGCAGTTCCCTGGTGACATGTGTACAGGTTAGTTCATCGACCTGAGGTCGTCATTTGTCTCGTGTGAGTTCCTACTGTGCTTTGATTTCTACCCTACCACGGCTCAAAGGAGTCGTGCAAACAGGTAGTTTTTGGGTACAGTCCCGAGCCACATGGAGGCACGTGAGCGGATCGGCAGGGGATTCGTCTCTCCCGGTATTGGGGGTGGAGATCGCGCAGTGTCTAGGAAATCCATTACACCAAGTCCTTAGCCAAGGCAGGTGAGAATTACTGGTAGGTACTCCAGTAGATTCTCAGGGTGTTCAGGGCTTGTCTCCGATCCGAGTTATACCGCTATTGGGGTCTGACGTTACCAGCCCCCTAGGCCGGATATGCGATACTCATAGACGAACGGACCGGACTGTATATACATTGTCACTGTTAGGCTCAGTAGGGTTTCCGGATGAGTTCGCTCATCGGCCTCCCTTGAGGTCAGTACATGGGCAGCCGTTACGCACAGCTAGTGCCGCTGACGGCTTGTGGTTAAACCCATTGCCAGGGTATTGACGAGTCATTAGAGTCCCCCACAGATAGTTTCCCAAGTTCGGGTGAAACGTTGTAGAGGCCGTATGGTTTTATGGCAGGGTTTGGAAAATGCACGTGCGTTTATGATCGTGTCATATTTCGGGCAGATAATACTGGTGGGCTTTGGTTTAAGCCGGATCCGAGTATTATACTTAGTAGATATAATATCTTTGTCTCAGTTGCATTTGTATTCGGTCGTAATACAAATGCGGGTATATTTATACAGTTACGGGGTTATCCTGAAATTCGTTTCGGGATCACTTTTGGAAGTTGCCAGTTTCCAGTTTTCTATCAGCCGTATTTAACATTCGGTTAAATGCGGGTTTATATTTTCTTGAGAGTGAGACATGAGGGTGAGTCATGAGAGGAAGCTTCTTGGATGATGACTAGGTTTTGTGAGTCATCCATTTGCATTAATGATTGATGAGGTGTATTTGTGAGTCACCATTTTCCATTAATGTGTTTTGTTCATGCTTAGGATATTTTTGTGAGATCTTTTTCCTTTGTGGTTACCCCCATGCTCCTACACTCACCTCCCCTCCCTTTTTATAAGTGGCCGGCCCCTCATGGATGCCCACGAGGTTTTTCACACTCACTTGATTAGAAAAAAGATGATAGATTTGTGTATGGAATTTCATAGCTCTTATTGTTCCATCACCCGATCCAAATGGCAACTTCATTAACCGTTCGTCCATGGCTTTGGACGAAGCGAGACAAAGTGTTCTACTCATTCTCTACATCAATCTTGGTCATCTCTTTTAGCAAACTTGATGACCGAGTTGCCTCGAGTCAGAGACGGGAGCCCGTTTAAAGATCCGATGACGTGGTGCCACCTGGACGAGGAGATCGGAGATCGACGAGATTGGAGCAGCTGCAAGGGAGCGTGGGATGATGGTTAAAGAACAAAGGACTCGGATCATTCGGTATAACCTTTCTACCCTCTTTACAGTTTGTTAGTTTAGCGTTAATGGCAGATCCGGGTTATAGTATGCGATAGCGCCAGTTATAAAAGTTTTTGTTCCGCATTTGGCGTCTGAAAGACGGCTGGGGCGATACCGTAGACTTACATCCATACCCTTCCCGATTGACTTGATAGTTAAATCAGTAGTTAGTATTGTAGATGTTAGACTAGACCCGAGTCATACCTATTTCAAAACTAACGAATTGGGAGTATTTTAAAGACAGGCAACAAGGGATTCTACGGATAATTTCAAAAGGTGCATCTTTTCTTAAAGACACCGTAGCCCTTATTTTACTAAAAACCCCGATTCGTCTTATTTCAAAAAGGCAAAACTGCATGACACTTACATATTAATGTAGATTCTGCACTATTGCGTTGATTATTTGATTCCGCAGATTCATATTATTTGCATCGCATTACTTATGTTTATTGAGATATTACCATCATGCTGTTAGGACACCAGCACCATTATCGATGATGCGTATGTTCCACGTACACTATTTGCCGGCTCACACACTTCATCATAGATAATTGCCATGCTACTACACTGTAGTACTGTTGCATGCATGATGTGATTCTTGCATGGCATATTGTACACTTATACCTGTACACATACATAGATGATTCTTGCTTGATCAGAGAATTGGGGACCGCAAGATATTCTTTAAAACCGATTCATTTTAGAAAGAGTTGTTTCCCTCGACATGTGCACATTACTATTCCATGTTGCATGACTTACTGATATGCTTACCTTTCTTTACATGTCGCATACATGATGTTTTGATTATACGCATTGAGATATGTTCTTTCCGTGATATTTCTGGATTTGGGGACCGTGGATATTTCAAAGGAAAATATGTAACTGTTTTAAAAATCCGGTCACCCTTGATATGTTATTTCAGTGCGTCCACCATGAGTTTTCTCGGTTCCAAATAGCTTGTGTGGGTATACCCGATTCGAGGATCGGAAGGCACCGATTGCGGGTACATGGTGGACCCAGTGAGGTACCCCGGGGCAAGAAGACTCGTATATCCTAGACGGTGAGCCCGGCAGGGGAGTACTACCTACCGGTGATAGTATTTGGGACCCGTCGGTTATCCGGGGGATACCGACTGGAGTTATGAGATGGATATGAGGGCCGACCAGGGTGTGCGGCGCCTGAGATACATGAGGATTTACGTGTCGATGCTAGGCACAAGTGTTCATGATGTTTTCAAGTGTCGATGCTAGGCACTCAGGTTCCATGATTTGATTACATCCTCATATTTCCATGCATATGCTTTACGATATTTACATGCATGATGCTTGTTGTCATTGGGTGACACGTGGACGGGATCCACCGAATTACAGACATTGATTACCTAGTTGGAAGATATCCACATACTAATAGATTCATGTTATAGTTGGCATTGATTCATATTGATTACATCGATCATACCTCATTTGTATATATAACAGTGGATGAGGACACTGTTATATATACCCTTACACCAATATTAGTGGAATGGGACGCTAATATATGTGTATTGATATCAATTTAGATACTTCATCATATTAATTTATGGAGACATACCTCATATTTATGACATGTTATTACCTGAGGTATTGGCACGAGTACTTGGCACTACATACATGTATAGATGTTACATTACCACCTCAGCATGCTTTAGACTTATTCATTTGAGGTTTATATGTTGATCGTATGACCTAGGATTGCGTCATACATGCGATTTTCTGTTCGTAGATGTTCTTCTATTCATGATTTGGCAACTCACCCCCGTTGTGCCCCAGTTCTTGCAGGTGTTTGCCGTACAGGGTTCATTACGGCTTGCGGCACTGCTTCTTTCGGGTGACTTGCTAGTAGGTGGGTTTATTTGTATCGTACCCATCATTCTACATTGTATATTATATTTCAGTTGTATCTAGAAGTTCCATCAACCAAACATGTACTTATTTGAGATAGAGACCAGTGTTGATTATTCTTTCGACCTTAGAGTCGCACGTTATATTTCTCTGGGTTTCATGCTGTTGAGTTTCCTTTTCTGTTGTGATCCTCGCCTTTAGGCGTTGTATATTATGTTGCGAACTGGTTGATTTACATATGGTTTTTCCTACACTCCACTACTTTTCTTGGTTTGGATTTCTGGGCTCGGCTTACTTAGAGCACGTAAGTCTTGAGACGTTCGTAGCCTAAGTGCCGGTCATGTTCCGTACTTTCGGGTCGTGAGACATCTTAGGTTTACCTAGCACCTCATGAAGGGTTTGGAAGCATCACATGTCTCAAAATAAAATTTTTAAGGTGCTAAGTGAACATACAAAGAATCGTCCCTAGAAAATTAGGGTTACAAAACACAAGAAGAAAAGGTTAGGGTTTTGAGAGTACAACCTTTGTAGCTCCCTACGCTAGACTCCTTGGCTACTTGATGATTGTAAAAGGTCCGCTGAACTCCTCTAGGTCCACGATGATCCACAAGGAGTCCGCTTTGTCCAAGCTTGTAACTTCACAAGATCAAGAGAAGAAAATGGAAGCTAACACTCTTCACAAGTGGGCAAGACTAGTGTAGAATGGTGTTGTGGTTGGTTTTCTCACTTCAAAATCCTAACTTGATAAGTATTTTGCTCACTTGAGAAATCTAGAGAGCAAAAGAGAAAGGAGGAAGAAGATGATGGCTTTTGAAAACCAAGAGAATGATAATGTCTTATGAAAAATAGAAAATATAAGTATATATATTTTCTACTCTTCATCTCAAACCATAGTTACATTATATGGATATTATTGCACTTGAGTTAAAATACAAAAGGAAGATTAATTCATGGTTAAAAAGTAGGTGAACAAGGTTAGTTCAAAGAAGAGTGTAGAAGATAACCATGTATTAGTCTTTTTCATTTCTTTTGTTTTAAAACAAATACAATATATATCCATAAATATATAATTATAAGGTGTGAGTCTTATATTTCCACCATCTTCTATATATACAACCATGATAGAATGATGTATGCATGTATGTGTGCATGCACATCCATATGTACATGAACAAGAATGAATGCATACATGCATGCATACACCAAAAAGACAAGAAAAGGATTTGTAGTGAGAAACTAATGGTTAAATGATAAATCAACACTTGATTTATCAATCCGGTCATATCACATACGACCCGACCAAAAGCAAGCCGCCCGATTAATATACGGTATCTCATACGCGTATTTTAAACGGGTCCATGCACATATCGCATATGCGCACCACAACGTGTCGCCTGGACTAGGTAACTCCTTTGTGAGACTCTAAGACTCGGCAATGCGCCGGCAGTGGGTGATGATCATATCAAGCACCCCTAAGCCGCAAGCGGTCAGCTAAACGTAACGGCCACCCGGGTATTGAGCGATCAGAAGAAAACAATCGAACCAGTTACAACTCCCGTCGAGCCAACCGGCAACACTACCGTACAGTCCGGTCTCTTCGTCAGATATGCTGCATATCGAGTCTAGGGATAGTACCGTCGACCCCAATGACTCAATAAGTCGTGCTGATGAAAGGTCTATAACAGATCGAGAAACTACTGATAACACTTATCTATAAATCTCAACAGCCCTGGCCAGGGACTTACTGATATAGCCAGTCGAGCAAAGCACAGCATCAACTCCCAATACCGGGAGAGACGAAACCCCTCATATCGCTCATCGCCTTCGTTTGTCTCGGGACTGTACCCAACGGCCACCTATTTGCACGACTCAGTAGAGCCATGGTAGGGTAGTAATCAAAGTACAGTGGGAGAACACACAAGACTCTATGACGATCTCGGGTCTACAGACTAACCTGCACCAGTGTCACCTGAGAACTGCTATCCGACGATAGATATAATTCCATATAGGAGTTCTCGGCGAGTCCGTCCAGTGTACCCAGTCACCACTGAGCACCCATATACGATCTCAATATCAAACATCGATGAATGTGGGAACATCCATCGCCCATCATATGGGTCTAGTATCATATACGCTAGTCTACACTGGTATATCGATGCCCCATCTCGATACACCTATGACTAGGGACATTCCAGGATATGCTTATAAACTACTGATGTCCCACTAGTATGATCTCTATCATAATCACAGTAGTCAAGTCAATATCCTCAGGGCTTTATCAACATGTATGAACGAAAAAGCATGATCAAATCAACATGTCAGATAAAGAAGAACCAGATAGCATACTATCATGTCGAGCAAGAATGTACACTGAATATATATATATATATGTATATACATGTATAAATACATCCACTATCACATAATGGCCTCTAGGGCATACATATATCCAACAATCTCCTTCTTGCACTAAGGCCAGTTATTGGCGTATCTCATACCCAACATCTCAAAAAGTCGCTCATGCTGCGGCTGAGGAAGGGCCTTGGTGAGTGGATCCGCGGCATTATTCTTTGTGTCAACTCTCTTAATCTCGATCTCGCGGCGATCTACAATCTCCCGGATTAAATGAAAGTGCCTCAGGATGTGTCTAGACCGCTGATGGGACCTAGGCTCCTTGGCTAACGCCATAGCCCCATCACAATACAATGGTATTGGATCAATAACGGTTGGAACTACTCCTAGCTCCGAGACGAACTTCCTCATCCAGACGGCTTCCTTGGCGGCATCATTTGCAGCAATGTACTCAGCCTCCATCGTAGAGTCTGCAACGGTATCCTGTTTGGTACTCTTCCAACTTACCGCCCCTCCATTGAGCGTAAATACAAACCCTGAGATAGATTTGTTTTCGTCCTTATCGCTCTGGAAGCTCGAATCGGTAAAGGCCTCCATTTGGCGATCTCCATTATCATACACCAAGAACAATTCTTTAGTCCTTCGCAAGTACTTAAGAATGTTCTTCACAGCTATCCAGTGATTCTCCCCTGGGTTGGATTGATACCTGCTTACTACACTAAGTGCATAAACTACATCTGGGCGTGTACATAACATCGTATACATTATAGATCCTACTGCCGAAGCATATGGTATAATGCTCATGCGAGCTCTCTCTTCATCGGTCTTTAGGCAAGAGTCCTTGGAGAGAGTGACCCCATGGCAAGCGGGTAAGGCACCCCGCTTGGAGTCTTCCATACTAAACCTTTTTAGGATGGTGTTGATGTACTTGGTTTGGGAAAATCCCAATAACCTCTTGGATCTATCCCTATAGATCCTTATGCCCAGAATGTATGTGGCATCACTCAGGTCCTTCATGGAGAACCTTAGTGATAAGAAAGATTTGACCGACTGTAGCATAGGAATATCATTTCCTATCAGAAGAATGTCATTCACGTACAATACGAGGAATGCGACAGCTCTTCCTACAACCTTCTTATAAACACAAGGTTCATCTGGATTTTTGATGAAATCAAACTTTTTGATAACAACATCGAAAAAGATGTTCCAACTTCGTGATGCCTGTTTTAACCCATATATGGATTTAAGCAATCTATATGCTTTCCCGCTGCTCCCACTGTCAATGAAGCCCTCCGGCAGATCCATATAAACGCATTCTTCTAAATCTCCATTTAGAAATGCCGTTTTAACGTCCATCTGCCAGATTTCATAGTCGTAGTGAGCAGCAATAGCAAGTAGGATCGGAATGGATTTAAGCGTGGCTACGGGAGAAAAAGTCTCGTCATAGTCCAAACCTGGTCTTTGACGAAAATCCTTCGCCACAAGTCTTGCCTTGTAGGTCTCTACCTGCCCATCTACACCAATCTTTCTTTTAAAGATCCATTTGCATCCCACAGGTTTTACCCCAGGGGGTACAATGTCCAAAGTCCATACTTTGTTGGTGTACATAGACTCCATTTTGGATCTCATGGCATCCAGCCACTTCACTGAGTCTCCACTCGTGATAGCTTGCTGAAAACTGGTAGGATCATCATCCTCTATGATGCAGACTTCTCTGTCACCATCAATGAGGAAACCGTAGTACCTCTCTGGTGGGCGAGAAGTCCTACCAGACCTTCGGAGTGGCCGAGGTTCCTCAGTTTCTATTGCAACAGCCGGTTCAACCAAGTCATCATTTGTACTTTGTGTCTCTAGAACCTCTTCTAGATCCACCACATTGCCATCATCTTTATCTGTGAAAAACTCTTTTTCTAAGAATATGGCATACTGAGAAACAAACATCTTTTGTTCCTCCTTATGGTAGAATAGATATCCATAAGAGTTCCTTGGATATCCCACAAAGTTGCACATGACTGACCGTGTCTCGAGTTTGTCCGGATTCTGCTTTTTAACATAGGTCGGGCAACCCCAAATCTTAATTCTCTTAAGAGATGGTCTCTTCCCATGCCATATCTCATATGGCGTGGTAGACACGGTTTTGGTTGGAACCCTGTTCAAAAGAAACGCTGCAGTCTCCAATGCATGCCCCCAAAATGAGATAGGTAACTCCGCATCACTCATCATGGATCGGACCATATCTAATAGGGTCCTATTCCGTCGTTCAGAAACACCGTTGTGCTGTGGTGTGTAAGGAGGAGTGAGCTGAGATAGAATCCCATTCTCTTTCAGGAAGTTTGCAAATTCTGTACTGAGGTACTCCCCACCTCGATCTGATCGAAGCATCTTGATACTCAAGCCGGTTTGTTTTTCTAGTTCTTGTTTATATTCAGTGAATTTCTCGAAAGCTTCGGATTTATGCTTTAATAAAAATACATGACTGAATCTTGAGAAATCGTCAGTGAAAGTAATGAAGTAAGAAAAACCGCCTCTAGCCTGTGTAGACATTGGCCTACATACATCACTATGTATGAGTCCTAGGAGCTCGGTAGCTCTTTCTCCGTGTCCGGTAAACGGAGTTTTGGTCATTTTACCCTTGATACAAGACTGGCAAGTCGCATATGATTTATATTCAAAAGGGTTTAAATATCCATCTTTGTGTAACTTGTTTAGTCATGTTTCGTTAATATGACCAAGTCTACAGTGTCAAAGAAAAGCTTCATTTATTTCTGAAAGTTTTCTTTTATTAGTGTGTTGTATGCTGAAAACTGTGTGTTGATTTAGGACGTATATCCCGTTATTAAGTGTACCATACCCAACCAACATTTGATTCAGGTGAATGTTCATAACATTGTTCTGCAATACAAAATTATATCCTTCATTGTCTAACAAAGAAACAGATATTATATTACAAAGCATACTTGGTACAAAATAACATGGGTTCAAAACCAATATACACCCAGATGGCAACCCCAAGTGATACTCTCCCACCGCGACTGTATGTACATTGGAACCATTTCCAACGTGGAGAGTATGGTCACCTGTCTTCAAAACCTTGCTATTTCTCAGCCCCTGCATAGAATTGCAAATGTGAGAACCTGAACCGGTATCTAATACCCAGGAAGCAGAGTTTATTGAAAAACAGTTTTCTGTCACAAACACACCTGAAGCGGAAGCATCCCCATGCTTCTTCTTGAGATTCAAGTACTCCGTACAGTTGCGCTTCCAATGTCCTGTTTTGTGGCAATGAAAACATTCACCTTTCCCCGATTCTCCAGCTTTGGACTTTTCCTTCCCCTTAAACTTTTTTACTCCACCCTTAGGATTGGTGGACTTCTTCTTTTTCTTTCCCTTGGCCTTAGCCTTTGGGCGAGAAGAGGAAGATTGTCCAACAGTCATAACGGGAGTTTTCACTGATTTCAGTGTTCTCTCTGCACTCCTTAACCTATTTAAGGAGTTCAGGTAGTTCCCTCTCCATGTTGTGCATGTTGAAGTTAATTATGAATTGAGCTAAGGTGGACGGGAGGGACTGCAGAATAATATCCGTATATTGTTCATTGTCCATCGTCCATCCAAGGTCCTCAAGCTCTTCTATGAGAGCTATTATCTTCAGAACATAGTCTCCTACTGATGTGCCAGGGGCCATTCACATCTGAAACAATTTCTTTGATGCTTCGTATCGTAATACGCGGGATTGCTCTCCATACAACTCCTTTGTACGGAGAAATATGGCTTGGATGTCCATATTCTCGTGCTTCTTTTGATGTGTGTTGTCCATCGATGCGAGCGCGAGGCATTTGGCCATGGCACAATCAGCATCCCATGTCTTGCAGACTTCTTAGTCCGCAACTGAGGATTTTGGACCTGGGACGGGCGGGGCTGAAGCCGTGAGGACATATGATACTTTATCATAAGTCAAGGCTATTTTCAGATTCCTCAGCCAGTCTTTATAATTGGTCCCATTCAATTTATTTTTATCTAGTAGAAGCTTGAGTCCAGTCATTGGTATCTGCCATTAAGAGAGAGAAAAGAATACTCTCAGCGAAAGCTCTTGCAAAGATCAGATTGGTTATTATCTTGTCTAATCGATATCTCCCACTACTTTAATCAAGTTTTTCTTTCAAACCTTAAAAAGAAAACTAGCCAGGATTAATTACAGTCTACAACTTCTCTAACCGTTCAGCCAGGCCAGTGTCGGTACATGAGGGAGGTTCCCCATGCTTTCACACGGACCTAATTAAAGTAAACCTCGTTTTCCCTGAGGCGTAGCCCCGTTAACACCTTTCTAGACACCTAATGAGTTAGCTAATTGTAAACTGCAAAAATCTCCTAGGGGCAACTATTGCCCACAGTGGGATCGAGATCCAACCATCATATGGAAGGTATGCAATCTCATTGCAAATCTCAACACTTGAAATTACCGATGTGATTTTTACCCTAGTACTTATGACCTTAACTATGGTCAACAAATCATAAGCACCAGTCAAGTTCTACCCGTCATTTCTTGATTAAGTAGACCCACCCATATGACCCTTAACTATGGTCAACAAAGTCGAATGAATGTCCTAATTAATCTGCATCATATGCAGTGTAGGAAGACATCACTTAGCTACCGTACACTACGCCTTAACTAAAGTCAACAAACGTAGCACGAATACTAAGTACTCTACTTCCTAAAATGACGGAGGGTTGCGGATGACTTTTAAGAAAATCTTTAACACTTTGAACTTGATATCGTCGTAGAATCAAATGCTTTTCAAAAGGAGTGGCTTGTGCTTCGCAGTTTTGAAATATAGCTTTTTCATAAAGAGCCGAGTGGTTTTTAAATCCGATTGTACAACATCTTTTTAAGTTTATTTTCTTTACATTAATCATATTAATGTAGTCCCATCATTTAAGTCCTTAAGCCAATCATAGAAAAGAAACGAAAATACAACGTACGCTTATGCCATCCGTATTCGCCGCAATGTTCCGTTATGCACCGTTAGGTTACTTAACTAACGGCATACCGGGACGTGACTAGCGCGGGTGTAAAACATAAGCAACGTCTACTGTATATCTCATATATAATATATCATTCATCTCAGATATCACAGAACACAGGCAGCAGAAACATATATATAATGTGGGATATACTAGGACGTCCGTATTTATTATTTAACCAAAAATAGAAAATACGGATTCCACAGTCACGATGAATAGCCAAGCCCACACCCTTAGACCCCTACGAGAGCGGCAAGCGACCCTACCAATCCTGTAGTTTAGCAGACCCGGTCTCGACTCCTCAAGATGGCCTCCCACTGAACCCCAGAACCCGGTCACTTGTGTTCCCCTCCTTGGGTCTATCCTAATGCGGAAAAATAAATAATATACAACATTGGTAACATCAACCTCAACCTGAAAGTGCCCCAAATAAAAGAATATTACATTACATTTGAATTTTACATGAATGAAAAATAAAACTCTCATCTCACATAAAACCCCCGGCTATTCAATCGCAACAATCCTGCACATCATATCTCAGCAACACATAATATCATATATCATCAACGTAAGTAAGTATGCGTACCCCAATTTTCGTTGATGTATAGCAACGAAACCGGCGATAAGCGACATACTACACTTACCGTCACAGAAAAGAAAGTGTAAAACTATAACATTTGGAATCCACATTCTCTTTAGACATCGTAAATCCGAGATATCACATACCTCGCATTTCATGCCTAACTATATGAATTCCACATATTGTATCACATTCTAGATAAATAAACAGTATTAAACATTTCGATCGAATAATCAAATACCCAAAATTTTCTAAAGCTCAACACTTTAGCGGAGTTCAAAAAACCCGGAATGTGTCACAGTAGTAGCAGTCCAGCCGTAGAAGGGTCAAGTCAACGCCTCACATGTGGCACGCCGTACTGCCTCAAACCCTAAGGTTCAAAAGGTAGTTCAAGACGGTCACATAATCGAGTTAAGGTTTGTTGTCTTCTAGAGGGTCCACCACAAAACTTGCACGCATTTCTGAAAGATTTAAACTCGAGAAAAGATTCAACACTTGAAAATTTTTCGTGCCGGGAAAAAGCGAGTTAATGATATCCGTTCGAACTTTTTAATACTTTCTAAATTATCCGAAAAAGGCACGAGATTAAAATTCCGATCGAATCACCGAATCCAAAACAATCTCCAGAACATATATCACTGAAAACAGATTTAAAATACCCAAAAACATCTATAAGCAGGAAATAAGAACACTGTATAAAAACGAGGGCTTAATTCATCCGTACGGCCGCGGAGCCGCGGCCCAAGAAAGCTTTGGCCGCAGTTCCGCGGTGGGATTTTGTGATTAGGGCGTCGTCTTTTACAGGGTTTCTTAGAATTCCCTGCTGAATTTTTTACATATTTTTAATTCTGGAAAAACACAGGTTTGAAAAAATGTCCAGAGAGGGTTCTAAAAGTCTGTATTTTGGTTCGATCGGAGTTTTAACTTCGCTAAAGTATCGCCTAAAATTCTAGGTCGGCTCTGATACCAATGTTAGGTTTACCTTGCACCTCATGAAGGGTTTGGAAGCATCACATGTCTCAAAATCAAATTTTTAAGGTGCTAAGTGAACATACAAAGAATCATCACTAGAAAATTAGGGTTACAAAACAAACACAACATCACAAGAAGAAAAGGCTAGGGTTTTGAGAGTACAACCTTTGTAGCTCCCTACGCTAGACTCCTTGGCTACTTGAGGGTTGTAAAAGGTCCGCTTGAACTCCTCTAGGTCCACGATGATCCACCCGGAGTCCGCTTTATCCAAGCTTGTAACTTCACAAGATCAAGAGAAGAAAATGGAAGCTGACACTCTTCATAAGTAGGCAAGAATAGTGTAGAATGGTGTTGTGGTTGGTTTTCTCACTTCAAAATCCTAACTTGATAAGTATTTTTCTCACTTGAGAAATTTAGAGAGCAAAAGAGAAAGGAGGAAGAAGATGATGGCTTTTGAAAAACAAGAGAATGATAATGTCTTATGAAAAATAGAAAATATAAGTATATATATTTTCTACTCTTCATCTCAAACCATAGTTACATTATATGGATATTATTGCACTTGAGTTAAAACACAAAAGGAAGATTAACTCATGGTTAAAAAGTAGGTGAACAAGGTCAGTTCAAAGAAGAGTGTAGAAGATAACCATGTATTAGTCTTTTTCTTTTCTTTTGTTTTAAAACAAATACAATATATATCCATATATATAATTATAAGGTGTGAGTCTTATATTGCCACCATCTTCTATATATACAACCATGATAGAATGATGTATACATGTATGTGTGCATGCACATCCATATGTGCATGAACAAGAATGAATGCATACATGCATGCATACACAAAAAAGACAAGAAAAGGATTTGTAGTGAGAAACTAATGGTTAAATGATAAATCAACACTTGATTTATCAACCCGGTCATATCACATACGACCCGACCAAAAGCAAGCCGCCAGATTAATATACGGTATCTCATACGCGCATTTTAACCGGGTTCTCGCACATATCGCATATGCGCACTACAACGTTTCGCCTGGACTAGGTAACTCTTTTGTGGGACTCTAAGACTCGTCGATACGCCGGCAGTGGGTGATGATCATATCAAGCACCCCCAAGCCGCAAGCGGTCAGCTAAACATAACGGCCACCCGGGTATTGAGCGATCAGAAGAAAACAAGTGAACCTGTTACAATTCCCGTCGAGCCAACCGGCAACACTACCGTACAGTCCGGTCTCTTCGTCAGATATGCTGCATATCGAGTCTAGGGATGGTAGCATCGACCCTAATGACTCAATAAGTCGTTCCGATGAAAGGTCCATAACAGATCGAGAAATTACTGATAACACTTATCAGTAAATCTCAACAGCCCTGGCCAGGGACTTACTGATATAGCCAGTCGAGCACAGCACAGCATCAACTCCCAATACCGGGAGAGACGAAACCCCTCCTATCGCTCATCGCCTTCGTGTGTCTCGGGATTGTACCCAATGGACACCTGTTTTGACGACTCAGTAGAGCCGTGGTAAGGTGGTAATCAAAGTACAGTGGGAGAACACACAAGACTCAATGACGATCTCGGGTCTACAGACTAACCTGCACCAGTGTCACCTGAGAACTGCTATCCGACGATAGATATAATTCCATGTAGGAGTTCTCGGCGAGTCCGTCCAGTGTACCAAGTCACCACTGAGCAACCGTATACGATCTCGATGTCAAACATCGATGAATGTGGGAACATCCATCGCCCATCATATGGGTCTAGTATCATATACGCTAGTCTACACTGGTATATCGATGCCCCGTCTCGATACACCTACGACCAGGGACATTCCAGGATATGCTTATAAACTACTGATATCCCACTAGTATGATCCCTATCATAATCACAGTAGTCAAGTCAATATCCTCAGGGCTTTATCAACATGTATGAGTGAAAAAGCATGATCAAATCAACATGTTAGATAAAGAAGAACCAGATAGCATACTATCGTGTCAAGCAAGAATGTACACTGAATATATATATACATATATAAATACATCAACTATCACATAATGGCCTCTAGGGCATACATATATCCAACAACACATGCCTATGATATGCATATGATTTGACTTTTGCTTTCGGCATAGTTTTCATGCACTTTTAGTGTTTTGATTTCATTTGTGCACTTGATTTGGATTTTTTCGCATATTTGGGCTCTTGATGCGATTTTGGTTCACGCCAGATGCACTAAATCGAGATTCTTCGTGCATATCAGATGCACCTGATATTGCTGTCAGGCACACCCGTGCCTTGGACATGTGTTTCGTGAACAACCGTTGCACTAAAATTTTGTTTTATGCACATGTATGGCATATTCATGGATTTCGATTTTCGTGCGTACCAGACGCACGAGGCATTCTTATACATATTTTGGGATTTATTTCTTATGGAGCAGTACGTTTTTATGATATTTACTATTTGGTATAGTAGCTGAGCAGGACTAGTCAGAGTATAGTACCTGAATATGTTTTTGCATGCATTGATTGTTATCAAAGGAATGTCCAAAATGGGAGCTATAGTCTCAGAATTTACCTGTGTGTCCGAGATGACATGGAACAACTATAAAGGAAAACCTTCTAATTTATTTTTTTCAAAATGGCGGGACGTGTATGTTAAACAAAGGATATATATATATATATATATAGTGATTTCTTACAATAGACATCCGCCACTGTGCAGTGTTATGCTCATCGCACAACAACTAAAAAGGGTTTGGCATGCATTTGCTTCAGATGTTTACATGTATAGTTTTGATGTATATCATGTTGGTTTTCATATTGGATTTGACATTGGTGTCTTCACCATAACTCCGATGATTGCGGGATGCTTGACGGAGTTTTGATTTTTTGTTTATATACCCATTTTTCATGCGCATGCATTGCGCTACGATGTGTTCAATGTATTTATGATTTTGGAGCCCCGAAAACTTTGTCTTTTACTGAAATGTTTTAGTATTGAGGGGTTTAAATTTAAATTCGGGGACCGAATTTCTTTAAGGGGGAAGATTGTAACATTTCAGAAAAATAAAAATATTATTTTGGGGAATTTTTATAATTAAATAATAAATATTATGAATATTTTAATAATGTTGTATAATTAAATACCGATAAAGTGGAAAATATTTGGAAAATTATAGGAATTTCTGAAACTAGGTGTTTTAATGTGATTTAGACAAATTATAGATTTTTATAATTTATTTTTCAATTTTAATGCTAATCGCGATTAAATATCGCTAATCGTTTATTAAGCCGGATTTGTGCACATGACATGCACCATATCATTTTTCAAGCTTGTTACATTTATCCTCCATGTTTTCTTTGTGCTTGGTTTTGTTTATGTGAGAAGAGAGAGAAAAAGATAACAAAAGAAAAGAAAAGAAAAGAAAAAGTAAACAAATAAGCATGGGGGGGGGGGGTATTTATGAGGCATGGTGCTTTGACTTTGGACACTCTCTCTCTCTCTTTCCCTCACTTCCTCCAAGCTCCAGCAGCAGCACCCTCCCTTTCCCCTTCCCCTTTCCCCTTCCCCTTCTTCTTCTTCTTCTTCTCTTCATTCAAGCTTCAATCCTTCATCAAAAGTCCATCTCCTCTTCACTAAAAACATGCACAAGCTTCCTACAAGCCTTTTGGACCAAGAAAAATAGGATTTTGATGCTTGATTGATAGTTATTTTCGTATGCGTTTAAAAATTTAAGAATACCACAATCAAGACTGTGTCGCTTGGTAGCTAGCCGGTTGAGTACGAGTCGATCCATAGGGAAATGGTGTTCTTTTCTTTAAGTTCTAACGAGTTAAGTCCTATCTTTGGTAGGTTTTGTTTTACGATCTAAGAATGAGAATAAATTGATTTAAAAGCTTGCTAGAGTTAGGATTAGGTTAGTTTGAAAAAGGGATTCTTCTTGCTTCTATCAATGCCCTCGTTAAGAATATAGGTGTCACGACCCAAAGGTACGGAACGTGACCGACACTTAAATTACGAAACGTCTAGAGGCGTAACGTAATCTAAGCAAGCCGAAGCCCAGAAATCTAAACCATTAAAAGAAGAAGTAAAGAAAAACATGTTTAAAAGTAACATCAAATTTTCTCAAAAATTTCGGCAGAGTCTCCTTTGTAAAAACTGGCCCCAAACGAGTACAAATAAGAATATATACATAAGTAAAAATTAAAAGGCATCCCCAAGCGGGAGCTAGCTCTTCGCCAATTGGCGATCACAACCACGCAAGCAATATATATATACAACATATACATGTGATATGAGGGTATTATATGATACTTGGGGATAAGTCGATAAGATCGGGCATGATGCCGTGAGATATTGGATATATGACCGAGATATGATATGAAATGTGTTACGATATTAGCGGATCGTTGGGTAATGAGAAATATAAAAACGATGATATGTGTAGATGACATTGAAACGAATGAGGCTCTAGAATAAAACCCAGATTGTAATATATGACTTAATCATGATATGATATATAACATAATATTTTAGTGGATCATTTAACGATGTATATTTACATAGATGATGATATATGTTTGATAATATTGGGATGTATGCGATTATGGTACAGTACCCTTGATCATGATATTGTTTGATGATGATATTATACGAACGATGATGTATATATGTGATAGTTGACCCGTACCCCGATTTTAGGATGCCGTATGATGGATTTTACCGTATGAGGAATAGATGTGATGATTGATCTACACTCTTGACTCGAGGAAGTCGTATTACGTACGTGATGCTATTGAGGCTGGATCGCCGACTACTAGAGAAATCGACTCAGAATTTAGGAGGATTCTTCTTACCTTTCGACCAGTGTCTTTAGTTAGTTCCTTAGTTGGTTAGGTAGATCTTAGTTTAGGCTCGAGTCATACTTATTTTCAAAACTAACGAATCGTGCGCATTTTTAAAGACAGCCTAAGGGATACTACGGATTTTTCAAAGGACATGTCTTTTCTTAAAAACCCCGTAACCCATAATTTTCTAAAAACCACGATTCGTGCTTTTTCAAACAACAAACTGTATTACTCGTAATTAGTATGTATTCTCTAGTTGTTCGTTTACTACACATTCATCGTTATATTCATGTTGTATTCATCGCATTGCATGTTCATACATATGTTTCTTTAGCTAGTATGAAACTCTGCCTGTTAGGACACCAGCACTATTACCGATGATGCGCATGTTCCACGTACACTTATTTGCCGGCACACACATATCATCATCGGTAATTGCCATGTCACGCACATTTTAGAACATATTTTCTTTTATTGATATAATCAGCTAAACGCTAGTCTAGTATAATATTGTGTGATTACCCTTATGTACTAGTTTAGACATTACATTTATTACTTAGACACTTCATGCAATCACATATTCATATTATCATGCAGTATTCTGGGGCTTATGCCGATGCTCATTATTTACTTACTCATGATTTTGGGATTTTGGATTTCTATGAGATTTTTAGATTTTGGGAGAAAACCGCAAGAATTTAATAAAAGCATAGTATCATCATTTTTAAAATGCAAGTTGCCGTTTTCTCGTGATGTATGTTGTAAGTGCACGGTGGCACCCCGGCCTCCATCCCGAGGCCAAAATGCGGAAGCGGTAATATACTTAAATTTTTCATGAACTGGCACCACCGCGCACTAATACCCGGATCGATCCATTAACTAGTCCTAGCTAACTATAAGATAGGGAATAGAGATATACCGACTGATCCGAGTCCTCCGGTCTTCTCGTCATCGTCCCGATCTCTCGTGGAATGTCCTGTCTCCACCTCATCGCCGGAAGTGCACCACATCGCCTACATCTTTTACGGGCTCCCACCTCAATGCCGAGGCAACTCGGGCACGAAGCTGGCTAGTCAACGTGCCCAACGTTTGCTGCAGAATGTAGTGTAGAGGCTTGTGTCTCATTTGGGGTTTATGGAGGTGCCATTTTGTGGAGGAATGAACTATATCTTTTGGAGAAGGAGCTATATGGATTTTGCAAGCATCAAGAGACCAAAAATGCATCACCCAATTTTTTGGACAGCCCCCTAATGTGGCCGGCCATGTGTGTGAGAGGAGAGTATGAGAGTGGAGAGTGTCTCAAAAAATAATGGGAGCCACTCCATAAAGCAAGTGAGAGAGAGGTCAAAAGATATCATGCAAGAAAATGATCACAAGTAATGAACACAACCATATCCACACTCAACCACAACCATTATCAAAATCATGATTGCTCCAAAGTCAAGCCATGATGGATGAAGTGAACAAGTCAAGGTCAACAAGAGCTGTCATGAAGCAACAAAATTCAAAGAACCCCCTCTACTAATGCTTATTTGCACAAATGCAAATAGGCCCTCCTCCACCAATCTTCGGCCAATGAAAGATACAAAGAAATATGGCCGAAACGGAAAGCAAACTGACAACTCCAGAAAACTGGTCCCGTAATAAATTACAGGAAAACCCCGATACTGTGTATACACACTCGCATCTGTATTCCGACCGAAATACAAATGCAATGAGACAACATCTACACTGTACTATATAAGGATCCGGTTTAAACCAAAACCGGCTAGTAATATCCGTTCGATCCTGATTCGTGCAATACCGCACGTATCTGATCGAACCCTGCCATATATCCATACGGCCTATAGTACAAACTGTCCGATCCTGATCCGTGCAATACCGCACGTATCTGATCGGACCTTGCCATATCTCCATACGGTCTCTACAGCTTTTCGCCCGAAAGCTTGAGTAACTGAATGTGGGGGACTCTAAAGACTCGTCAACGCCTTGGTTGTGGATTTAACCACTAGCACGTCAGAGGTATTAGCCAATACGTAACGGGATACCAGGTATTGAACAAAAGGGACGTCGATGAGCGAACTCATCCGGACACCCTACTGAGCCTGTCAGTGACAATATCCGTACAGTCCGGTCCGTTCGTCTATGAGCATCGCATGGCGGGCCTAGGGGGTTGGTAAAAGTCAGACCCCCAAAAGCGGTACAAGTCGTGTCGGAGTGTAGCCCAGAACACCCTGAGATACTACTGGAATACCTACCAGTAAATCTCCTGCCTCGGCCGAGGGCTTCGTGTAATGGCTCTCCTAGACACAGCGCGACCTCACCCCCAATACCGGGAGAGACGAACCCTCGAAGATGCGCTCACTGCCTCCATGTGGCTCGGGACTGTACCCAACTAAAACCTGTTTGCACGTCTCCTTTGAGCGTGGTAGGGTAGTAATCAAAGTACAGTGGGAACTCACACGAGACAAATGATGATCCCCAGGTCGATGAACTAACCTGTACACAAGTCACCAGGGAACTGCTATCTGACGTCAGGTATAAGACCAACTAGCATGTTCCCGGCGAGTCCTGTCCGGTGTACTCATAACCCAATGAGCACCTGTATACATCTTAGGTGAACCAACTGACACCAGTGGCTTGTGAGACCGGCCACCGCCCCTCGTCGGGGTCTCGACTGTATACACTAGTCTACTCTGGAGTATCGATGCCCTGTCTCGAAACTCCTACGACTAGGGACCTTTTAAGGATGTGCTTATAGACTACCAGCTCCCACGTATATGATCGCCCTCATACTGATGGTGGTCAAGCAAGAATCCTAGGGGCTCTACCAACGTGTAATAGCGACCTGTAAGGTCACCTAAAGTAGTACACGATGATAAAGGTAAACCAGATAGCATACTATCATCTCGAGTAAGACTGTCCTACCCGGATAGGTCCTCCCTCAATCATTGCAATCACGTGCCTGTGATCCAATAATTGTCTCTGAGGGCACTGTCTCCAACAATCTCCCACTTGCACTCAAGGCTAATTATTGCGATGTCGCATACTCACAGCACGTGTGGTACCGAACACCCAACTCCTCTACTAGTCAGTCTCACAAAGCCCGTTTGCGAAACTATTGCGTTCGAGGAATAGCCTAAGTGAGTGGATCCGCTTTGATGTTTCTTTCTATGTCTCTCTATATCTCAAGTTCGCGGAGAAAACCATCTCCCGAAATGAGCAATACCTGTCTTAGAATATGTCTGGATGTCTGATGGGACCTAGCTCATAAATGAACTCCAAATCCAAACTTCTTAGACTGTATCGTCAACTGAACTTAATCAGTATCCTGCGCCATGCCACCTTCAGTATTGCCTTGGACCACCTGTCCAAAATACTGCCCCTCATCAGAAGGAAAACTATAACTCTGACAACCTCCTTGTCGTCCAGGTCACCTTGGAAGCCTGGAATGATAACTGTCTCCCGAATGAGGCTGTCGTTACCATATCCCTTAGAACATCCACTTATGTTCTAAAACTGCTTCCGACTGCTTCTCTAGGATAGGATCAATATCAACTTATTGCATCTAGTGCAAGAACAACATCTGGTGTGGTACTTGACATCTCACGATTGACTCAATTTCCTGAGTAAGTGATCTGTCAATCATGCGCATCCCTCCCCCCTTTAGTCTATAAGACACCTTTAGAGTGGGTGTCTCCATTACCTACAGGTACACTACCGTGCTAGGAGTCGTCCATTCTAAATACTCTTAGAATGCTGTCTAAGTACCCTGATTGGGAAACCACCCAAATCTAGATCAAAAACCATAGATCTAGTAACCAGTATGTCTGATATAATGTCCAAGTCCCATGTGTAGAAACACTGTGTGACGACCAAAGTCTAACCGATCGTAGTATAGGAGTTTCTTTTCCTATTTTGTGTATGTCATCCAAATACCATGACATCACACCCTACTACCTTCTCAACAGATCCATCCCCTATTCTGATGAAGTCAAACCTATGAATGTCACATCAGAAACTGATGATCTATCTCCGCTATATCTGCTTTAGTCTATAAATAGACATAAGCTACCTGTCCACCAATGCTTCCGCTGCTCCCACTGACTACGACAAACCTCTGGCAGAGTCATATATACGTACACTTCTAAAGCTAGTTTAGAACGACGCTATACTCATCCTCCCGCCGGGTCTCGCAACCTGGAACAACAGCAATGGCAATTGTGGGTAAACAAGAACTTCCCTGTCACCGTCCTTGAGGCTACCGAAGTACCTCTCGGGTGCCTGAAGTTACCCACCTTATCTGCGGAGTGGCCAATGGAATGTCAAACCAGATTGAATCTTTAGGTTCCTATCAAATCTTCAGTAATCGTTTGTGGTTCTGGAATCACTTCCAGTTCTACCATACTCCCACTACCGTTTTTCTGAAAAAATCCATTTTTATTAAAACTATGGCGAGTCTAGAACAATATCGCTATTGATCTTCCAGATGGTAGAAAGTCAACCCTCGTCATAGCCTGGGTCAACCCATAAACAACCATTACAGAAACGTGCCTTGAGTTGTCCGGTGTCTGGTTTTAATCATAAGCCGGACAACTCCCCGTACCTTAACAATGTTAAGATATGAACTGTACTATATCCAATATAGAACCAGAGGCACTGATTTAATTGAACCAAATTCAAATCATGCAGCTATCTTCAGTGCATGTCAACTAAATGGAAGGAGGCCGATCAGCGTTACTCAACTTAGGAATGCTTCTAATTATGAGTAATCTGAAAGAGAAGCAAGGTCTCTTAATCATTACTATCAACTGAATACCATACACAAGTATCTACATCTTCGATCACTTTGAAGAATCCCGATACTTGAAATACCTGGTTCTCTACTTTATTCAAATACCTATAACTTCTCAAAATTCGGACCCTGTGTTTCCACGAAACACCTGTCTAAAAACTAGAGAAGTCATAAGTAAACCGAATATAGTACGAGGACCAACCCCTCTGTCCTGATGGACCCTGGACAACATACAATACTCTGTATAAGTCCCTAGAGTCTGATAACTCATTCACTGTGTGTCGTAGGTTGGAAACTGTACTTATGGTTAAGAAGAATTACACCGCTGTTTAATGCTCCTTACCTAACCATCCACTGATATAGGTAAATGTCACAGACATAATTTCAAAAAGGTATATCTCACTCTATGAAAATAGTCGTACAGATATATCAATTTGAAATTGGTGCATAACAGCGGATATTCAAAACCAAATATTTGCCGTCCGGCAAACAACCCAGGTGACTTCCTCAAATATCACCGATTACAACGAATCCCGATATAATGAGGATGATCACCCAATTCCCAATAACTTACTCACACTCATCATCTGTAAAACCATACAGATGTGAGAATCATACCTGGTAAATACATACCCTGGAGTAAGTATATAATCGGGAAATCAGTTTTCCTATAATAGTACACAGCGAAGTGAAACATTGAAATGATTCGATGGGGTATCCTGGTATTCCTAGTAATGCCTCTTCCATTATCCAGATTCACAACTGTAACCGTGTAATTCTTTGCCACCTCTCCAAATCCCTTTATATGTCTTTAGTCATTACCTTCTGCACACCCCTTTAGGCCAAATGGTTTTCTTCCTTCCCTACCTTTCAACACCAGCCTATGGTTTGGAAGAAGACTATCCAATAAGCATAATGGGTGTACTGTCCCAATCCTAAGAACACTCACAATGCGAGAGAAGGTGAAGATAAACGACACCTGAATAAATCTTATTCCTATTTCTCCTGAACCAGAATCCATCCCCGAACCGGAACAAGTTACTTTCGAGTTCGTATATAACCATACGATGGAGTATCCAATAAACTGTGGATCTTCGTAGTGATACGGAGTGTCCTGGAGAAATACAAAGGTGATTTAGGATTGGCGAAGGAATACCTGGTTTGGTCGTGAATATCATTCGCAATTTAATTTGCCCTCTTACTAATCCCTTGCTTTGTCTTAACTTAATACCTTCTGCACACCATCGTTATGCTAATTGGTTTTCTTCATTCCCCACCGTTCGGAACCAGCCTAAGGTTTGGAAGAAGACTATCCAATTTGCGTAATAGGTGTACTATCTCCTAAACCAAGGAGTACTCGCAACCTGAGAGAAGGTAAAAAGAAAAGACAACTGAATAATCCTATCCGTTTTCTCCAGAACCGGAAACCATCCTCGAATTCCTTCGAGTTCGTATCTAACCATACGATGGTTTTGTCCAATGGAAGTGGACGTTCGTAGTAATACGGGGTGTCCTGGAGAAAAGGGTAAAAGTAGGAGTGGCAATGAGGTTTGCAACTCTGACAATCCAAAAGCCAGTGTTTAAGAAGGTTCGGTTAATTTGGTCACTGAGTCATAGTCTTAGGGTCGGGTCAATGATCGCTGCCAAAGAGAGAGAAAAGAAACACTCAGCGTGCACTCTATCCTAGATCAGAATGGTTACCAATTTATCTAATCTGGAAACCTCCCACTGTACCGTCAAATTCTCCTCCAAACCTGAAAGAAGAATTAGTCGGGATCACCCGAGGAGTAAACCAACTCATCAGCGGTAATCGGGATCCAACTATCATCGCATGATAACGTGATGGAATCCGCTCACGGTGTCACACTCCAGGAGGTATGCACATATCTGGCAAGTTTCAGTTCTTTTGAAACTCCCGATGTGATTTCTGCCCCATGCTCTTATGACCTTGACTTTGGCCAACATATCATAAGTCACATGTCAAGTTCTACCCGTCATTCTCCAGGTTAATTTGAACCCACCCGTACCCACCCTTGACTTTGGCCAAAATGGCAGTACGACTGTCCCAAACCAACGCATCTATCTATGCTGCATATGAATACCCCAATAGCTACCAATCACTGTGCCTTGACTTTGGCCAACATACACAGCTTGAATACTATTGACCACCCATATGAAACGACGGAGGGCTACGAATGGTTTCTGGCGAAAACCTTTAACGTAGTGAACTTGATTTCGTTGAACTGATAGCTTTTTAGAAAAATATAGTAACGAAAAACCTTTGCTAAAGAGGTCACTCCCGGTGAAGGGATCTCGGCTCTTTCCCCATAGAATGGGGTGCAGGATATTCCAACTGAATACCACGGTGCAAAGCAAAAGTAATCGGCTATAGTGAAGTTAATGCCTTGACGCAAACTTCTGTCTAAGGGGTCATTCCCGGTGAAGGGATCTCGGCCCTTGCCTCGTCGACTGAGGAGCAGGATATTCCAACTGAATACCACGATGCAAAACAAAAGAGAACGTCCTTGCAATAACAGCTTTTTGAAAAGTGTTCCAACAACATCAGATTAGGTTTGTTTTTAACTTGCATTGATCCGAATCAACGCAGTCCTATCAATTGATCACACCAAAACGAACGAAAATATACTGATGTACGTATATGCCATCCGCATTCGCCACTGGGTCCCGTCATTACCCGTTAGGTTAGCTAACTAACGACAGAGCGGGGACTGGACTAGCGCGGATGCAAACCATATACAACATCTACTAATATATCTACCAATATATTATATTTCGCTCAAGGCGTGAAAAAAAATGCAACATCACAGAAATGTACAGCATCACAGAACAATACAGGTATCTGGGATCTCCGGGTTTCACAGAGCCACTACTGAAACCCGACGTTCCCCTGGTCGTGTGGATAGCCTGTGCAATGAAATCCTAGACCCCTACGGGCGCGGCAAGTTACCCGCAAAAACCTGAAGCGAGGCAGCCCCCTTCAGCAACGTGAATGGACCACCCAGCACTTCACGGAATCCGGTAACTTGGGCACCCCTCCTGGGTCAACCTGTACCCCCTACGAGTGCGGCGAATAGCCCGCCAATTCTAGAGAGAAGCCCACTCCGTCCCAATGCCATGAGATGCGGGCTTGTTGCCTTCTAGAATCCGGCTATCCGTGCACCCCACCTTGGGGTAATCCTAGTACAGAAAGTAAAATATACATACAACGGGTACATCGACTGCAACCTGGTCGTGCCACAAAATAATAATACAATCAGGCAGTGACGGCAGTCCACATGTCGGACGCTCGCCCCGCAATATCAAATGTACATAATAAAACAAAAACTGTACTAGCATTGCATCCAGGCTATCCCCCACGACCAATCCGCAACATCATAGCAAAACACAGAACATCAACGTGAAAGTCACGTTCGCAAATCCGTCTAACCGGGCTATAGCAGTTAAACTGGATTTACCGATCAAGTGACATTCACGATCGCAGATATAATGTAAATACTGTGAACTAATGTGTTTAAAATATCCGATCGATCAAAATTATAACAAGTGGGCCCCAAGTACTACTGTAGCACATCAAGAAATTCTGGGCCCAAAATTAATATTCCAAAACCCCTATTTTTAACCCAGAAAGTAACTGCTGAAATTTGATGCAGTGATCTCAACATAGTGCGGCGGAACCGCGGCCTAAAGGGGGTTTGGCCGCGGTTCCGCGCTCCTATTGTGGAGTCACTGTATCGAATTTCTACAGTGTTCTTAGAATTTCCAGTACATCACTTTTATACAACCTGAAAAAAATTTCGACTCCAGAAAATTTCAACAGAAAACTGATGCATGTGAAAAACGCGGATTTGGAATTTTTGTTCGATCGGAAATGTAAAACACATTAGACCAAGCTAGACTATGTTAATGGCGAGGCTCTGATACCACTGTAAGTGCACGGCGGCGCCCCGGCCTCCATCCCGAGGCCAAAATGCGGAAGCGGTGATATACTTAAATTTTTCATGAACTGGCACCACCGCGCACTAATACCCGGATCGAACCATTAACTAGTCCTAGCTAACTACAAGATAGGGAATAGAGATATACCGACTGATCCGAGTCCTCCGGTCTTCTCGTCATCGTCCCGATCTCTCACGGAATGTTCTGTCTCCACCTCATTGCCGGAAGTGCACCACATCGCCTACATCTTTTACGGGCTCCCACCTCAATACCGAGGCAACTCAGGCACGAAGCTGGCTAGCCGATGTGCCCAAGGTTTGCTGTAGAATGTAGTGTAGAGGCTTGTGTCTCATTTGGGGTTTATGGAGGAGCCATTTTGTGGAGGAATGAACTATATCTTTTGGAGAAGGAGCTATATGGATTTTGCAAGCATCAAGAGACAAAAAATGCATCACCCAATTTTTTGGACAGCCCCCTAATGTGGCCGGCCATGTGTGTGAGAGGAGAGTATGAGAGTGGAGAGTGTCTCAAAAAATAATGGGAGCCACTCCATAAAGCAAGTGAGAGAGAGATCAAAAGATATCATGCAAGAAAATGATCACAAGTAATGAACACAACCATATCCACACTCAACCACAACCATTATCAAAATCATGATTGCTCCAAAGCCAAGCCATGATGGATGAAGTGAACAAGTCAAGGTCAACAAGACCTATCATGAAGCAACAAAATGCAAAGAACCCCCTCCACTAATGCTTATTTGCACAAATGTAAATAAGCCCTCCTCCACCAATCTTCGGCCAATGAAACATACAAAGAAATATGGCTGAAACAGGAAAGCAAACTGGCAACTCCAGAAAACTGGTCCCGTAATAAATTACAGGAAAACCCCGATACTGTGTATACACACTCGCATCTGTATTCCGACCGAAATACAAATGCAATGAGACAACATCTACACTGTACTATATAAGGATCCGGTTTAAACCAAAACCGGCTAGTAATATCCGTTCGATCCTGATTCGTGCAATACCGCACGTATCTGATCGAACCCTGCCATATATCCATACGGCCTATAGTACAAACTGTCCGATCCTGATCCGTGCAATACCGCACGTATCTGATCGGACCTTGCCATATCTCCATACGGTCTCTACAGCTTTTCGCCCGAAAGCTTGAGTAACTGAATGTGGGGGACTCTAAAGACTCGTCAACACCTTGGTTGTGGATTTAACCACTAGCACGTCAGAGGTATTAGCCAATACGTAACGGGCTACCAGGTATTGACCAAAAGGGACGTCGATGAGCGAACTCATCCTGACACCCTACTGAGCCTGTCAGTGACAATATCCGTACAGTCCGGTCCGTTCGTCTATGAGCATCGCATCGCGGGCCTAGGGGGTTGGTAAAAGTCAGACCCCCAAAAGCGGTACAAGTCGTGTCGGAGTGTAGCCCAGAACACCCTGAGATACTACTGGAATACCTACCAGTAAATCTCCTGCCTCGGCCGAGGGCTTCCTGTAATGGCTCTCCTAGACACAGCGCGACCTCACTCCCAATACCGGGAGAGACGAACCCCCAAAGATGCGCTCACTGCCTCCATGTGGCTCGGGACTGTACCCAACTAAAACCTGTTTGCACGTCTCCTTTGAGCGTGGTAGGGTAGTAATCAAAGTACAGTAGGAACTCACACGAGACAAATGACGATCCCCAGGTCGATGAACTAACCTGTACACATGTCACCAGGGAACTGCTATCTGACGTCAGGTATAAGACCAACTAGCATGTTCCCGGCGAGTCCTGTCCGGTGTACTCATAACCCAATGAGCACCTGTATACATCTTAGGTGAACCAACTGACACCAGTGGCTTGTGAGACCGGCCACCGCCCCTCGTCGGGGTCTCGACTATATACACTAGTCTACTCTGGAGTATCGATGCCCTGTCTCGAAACTCCCACGACTAGGGACCTTTTAAGGATGTGCATATAGACTACCAGCTCCCACGTATATGATCGCCCTCATACTGCTGGTGGTCAAGCAAGAATCCTAGGGGCTCTACCAACGTGTAATAGCGACCTGTAAGGTCACCTAAAGCAGTACACGATGATAAAGGTAAACCAGATAGCATACTATCATCTCGAGTAAGACTGTCCTACCCGGATAGGTCCTCCCTCAATCATTGCAATCACGTGCCTGTGATCCAATAATTGACTCTGAGGGCACTATCTCCAACATATGTGTCATCCACCATGAGATTTCATGTTTTCTGTTGGATTTCGAGACCCGATTCGAGGAGTGGATGAACCGTCTCGGGTACATGGTGGCCCGGTATGGTATCCTGGGGCAAGAAGCTCGAGTTGTAGACGATGAACCTGGTAGGGGAAGACTACCTGCCGGTGATGTCTGGCGCGGCGGATATCCGGAGGATACCGACCCTTGTCGTGAGATTTGATGATATATCCTACACACATTCCTATATATACAGACACACACATATACACCAAGTCAAGTTTATGTGTGTGCGTGTGTGTGTCTACAAGAAACCTAGGAATTCCCTCCAAGGAAATCATCCTCTGGTTAAGTCTTTCTAAATCAGTCTAATCTAACTTTAAGTCTTCACTAGTACCTTACTCGCCAAGAATCTAAGGTCATGTCCGACTTCCTAATAATTGTATATAATATCCTTATTCTACGTTTGCGGGGTGCTATAAGCCATCCACCCGACTTCCCCCGTAGATATACATATACTCACCTGGTCCTTATCTGCCGAAGTCGATGCCGCCATCCTCTTCTTCATCGTCTAAAGTCCACGTGAGGGGTACCTATACGCAAACATATATAATATCGTAAACCAAAATCGCGGAAAAAACCAAAACGGCGCACGAAACACGCATAGGTTAAAACCTATGACCCGCTCATGCAAAAGAACTGAATAACCCTCGACATCGGCGTACAAACGCCGATTGATCGAGATAAAACACAAGCGTACAATTCGTAGTTCCAAAACTCACTAATTATAATATAAAGTAGGGTTTAAATCATCAAAACCTTAAAATAAATCAAATCAATTTATTTCCGAAAACCTAGAAAGCACTAAATTTTTGTTTTAATTCGAAACTTGATGTTTTAACAAAACTAATGGCCATAATATCCACTAAATATCATAACTAAGTCTTATAAACCATTTCTATAATTTAATCTCATTAATTTGTATTAAATCTAAAATTCTAGTTTGCAAAAATACCCAATTTTAACACTTTTAAAGCAAAAATTCACAATTCAACAACTAAACTTGGTTTTGCATAATCTAAAGTATTAAACTACAATTTATCATGTTAATAATGTCATGAAACCCTAATTATATTTTAATCTCAATTATTTCATCAATTTCCGAAAACCTAGTTTGAAAAATTAGCATAATTAGCAAAATTTTAAGGTGAAAACTGGCAAACTAGTAACTAGATTAGGTTTTGCAATCTATTAACATGTTAATATAATCATTAGAACCATAATCTAATGATAGAAACCCTCACTTGAATTTTATCTCATCTACTTATATGATTTATAAAAATCTAGTTTGTATAAATATATGATTTAGATAATTTAAAAGTATCAATTTGCAAGCTAGCAACTAGTTTAGATTTTTCATTTCCTTAAGATGATAATATACACCTTGTAACCATGATTACATGATAAGAACCCTAATTTGCATTCAAAACCCTTTCTTGAAATTTTAAATCTTGAAATTAAAACGACAATTAATTTCCAATTAAGCTAGATTAAAGAAACAACCAACAATTTAACTATGGGTTAGGGTTTTATACCTCAAAGATTGTGGATTAACATGAGAACATAGCCTTCCAAAATGCTAACTTTACTCCAAGATCCAAGCTAGATAGGCCAAAGAATAATGGGTAGGATTTAAATTAGGAATTTGTGATGTTTTCTAAGGATTTTTTTCATGAATTTTGATGAATTTTGAAGTGAGAATGAGTTGGAAAAAATTTGGGGCTGCCTCAAGGTGAGGCTCGGCCATGGAGAAGGAGTGATATGAGAGAGAGAAAGAGTGTAGAAATGTATAGAAGTTTCATTCATTAAACACCTCAATTTAGTCTTTTCATTAATATCTTTATTTTGTTTATTTTATTTTCAAAAATAAAACCTAGAAAAATCTAGAACCATGGAGAGATTTTGAAAAAGAATTTACATGTTACACACTATGTTTTCAATATGTCATGGTTCATACTTGTTAAATTAACCCATTCCAATTTATAATTTGCACTAATTAAACGTATAATTACAAGCTTATATTAATATTTAAAATAATAAATTAAGGAAAAATATTTGAGTAAACTAAAAATTTACAAGTGACCAATTAAATACCAAAAACTAGCAATTACATAGTTAAAATAGGGGTATTTAATTTTATGATGAAAAATAACTATAGTTATGTTTTACGGAAAATACGGTTTATTTTACCGATTAACAGAAAATTCACCTAAAGGATTTTATTTATTTATTTTTATTTTTAAAACGTTACAATAGGTGTTAGGGTAATAGTCAACAATGGGGATTAGCACGACTAGGAAGAAACTAATTTTCTTCTTTTTGGTCCTTGTCTGTTCGTTCTTGGCTCTTAGCCCTAACCTCCAGTTAATTCAACCACAACCAGTCTAACTAGGGAATCACCGCTATCATATAGGATAGGGTGCCGTAGTGAGCGGATTATGTTTGATTTAAAGAGAGTCCTTATTTTAAAATTATTTGGGCAAAGAAATGAGTGAGAGAAATTTCCTTCTCTCAAACATTCCCTATCCTACCCCTAACAAGTGAGGAATTACTCACTCATTAGAAGGTGACAATAAAATTCATTTTTATATTTTTTGTATTAGACAAACTAAATTGCAGATAAATAAAGAACAGATAAAAAATTGCAGGAATTAAAATATGCAAAGAAGAATGCGAGATAAAAAAACTTACTTTATTGATGTCCTATCAACAACGCATTATAATGGAATTAAAAATCTAGATCTAAGAATTAAAAAGAGTAAAAACTAAAAAGTGGCATGCCTTCATTTGGCTTTCAACTTTCCTATTTATAGATAGGAAAAACCCTAGGTTTACATTCTGATTCAAAAATGAAATGAAAAAACTACCCTAATAAAGCCGGGTCAATGCACCGACACCCACCGACACCTACACCGACACGTCCACCATACGGCCGCGGAACCACGGCAGAAAGCCCTGTTTTGCCGCAGTTCCACGGCCGTATTATGGGATCTTGGTCTCAATCTTTCAGGGTTGCTTCATGTTGCTTTTTCCTTCTGTTTTCTTTACTTGGTTCCACAGAATCTCTTCTATTTTCTTCTAGATTTCCAACAGTGCAGAATGATATGGACTTTCGTCGTGAGCTTCGCGTTGAAGTATTGAATCTTGTGCTTCCCTTGTGCTTTGTGCATTGAACTGTCTAATGATTTTCATTTATTCCTTGAACTGGTAGACGACATCATACGGATTCATCTATTGTTGGTCGTAGTCTCATATTTGTAGCGACTTTTTCATGAATTTCACTGTAACGGTCTGAGAACTTATAACCTGCAACTATTTAGCAGACATGGATCAAAAGCACCTATTTATATGTAATGTGATTAAGAATGAGCGATATAATAATGCAAAATTCTGATATGAACAATGTTCTAGGGGATTCATGAGTGCCAAATGAGGTAATCCCTTCACCATTTGTGTAGTTTTTCATTCACTTTAGTATCCATATGTATTTAGTTGTGATTTAGTGCGGATTAGTTAACATTAAAATTTCTTAGAAGTGGTTATGTGGAATTTTGAGTTGTGTTAGTGCTATTAAGCCTTAGTGGTGACCTTAAACCCCCCTATGATGTTAGAAACCCAGACTACACTGAAAACAAACCTGAAAACCCCAAAACAGAAAACTTTCCATGTCGGTTTGTGAGGTAATAGAGGATGCAGGGAAATCTGGGATGACCTGGGACTTTTACTGGAAGAGCAAACAACTCCAGAGACCAAATTAAGACACCATGAGATCACCCTACCAAAACGAGACCCCAACTCCACCCCAAAACCGAGCTGGCCGGATTTCTAGAGTAAGTGGCCGGCCACTTGGTGGATTTTTGTGCCCAGGTTTTTTCTGTAGGTCATATACACCCTATATATCACCCCAGTGTTGTTTGTGCACCTTGGTTTTTCCTGAACTAAAATCTGGAGCATGTTTTCTTTGTTTCTGCCTTATGTTTTGAGATGGTTATGGATTTAAGTTTTGGTATTTGGTATTGTATTCGATTACTTGACGTTTGTATGTCTATATCGATTGTTATTTGGTTGATTTGTGAGAGCAGACCATAGGTTTTGACCTATGTGAGATTCGTGTGTCGTTTTGGTTTTGAATTGGATTTTAATGCGATACGATACGTTATAATATGTAGGTACCCTCGCGAAGACTTTGAGACTACAAGCAACCACGTGGAGACATCGGCATCGGCAAGCGAAGGTCAATGTGAGTAGATATATATCTACGAGGGAAGTTGGGTGGATGGCGTATAGCACCCTCGCAGTTCATAGTGTAGTGTATGGTACATATTATATGGATATAATTATATGTTTATTGTGAGTTTATGATTATCTAGATAGACTTTGGGGAGTCATGGATAATTTTAGTGTAATTGGATGATAACGTCATTAGTTAGTTTAGTCACGGACATTAGAATAAGGTTTACACCCACACGCGCGTGCGCGCACACACACACACATGTTTTTATTGTTTTACTTGTGCGGTTATGGGGATATGTATATATGCACACACATAGGTATGGGACTGTGTGTGTGTGTGTGTGTATACGTATACCTATACATAGATAATAAGGATAGTGGATGATATTTGGAGATAGGTCGATGAGATTGGGCATGATGCCACGAGATCGGTGATATGTTTTAATTCGTATTATGAGATACGACATGAGATTTTAGCGGGCCTTTAGGCGTGTGTTTTCATACACGCATATATATGCAGATGGTATCAGTTTGTACTAGACCTGGATCAGTACCCCCAGTTCATGAGATATGATGATAAGGATACCAGATAATTGATGAGATAAATATGATGTTCGACCTGTACCCTGATTGGGATGTCGTACGATGGATTTACCGTACGAGCTTTATATTGAAGTTAGATCCCCACTCTTGACTCGAGGATGTCATGTTATATATTGTATCGTATGTAATACTATTGAGACGGGAACACCGACTATTATATTTATATGTATTGACTCAGATCTAGGTGGTTTCTGTACCTTTTGATTAGCCTATTAGTTTAGTCCTGTAGTTTATTTATAGATGTTAGACTAGACTCGAGTCATACCTATTTCAAAACTAACGAATCATGAGTATTTTAAAGACAGGCCAAGGGATTCTATGGATATTTTCAAAGGACATATCTTTTCTTAAAAAAACTGTAGTCCCTATTTTTCTAAACACCACGATTCGTGTTATTTCAAATGGCAAAACTGTATGACTCATATAGATTAAATGTAGGTTCTTCACTGTTGCGTTTATTATTCATTTACCATTTATTATGTTGCTCGCATTGCATTGCATGCTTATATGTATTTTCGTTAGAAATGATGAAACCTGTTGTTAGGACACCAGCACCATTACCGATGACGCGTATGCTCCACATACACTCTCTTGCCAGCTCACACAAATCTTCATCGGTAATTGCTATGTCACGTATACTTAGAGAATACTATTTCATTGACATAGTTTGCTAGCTGATAGTTCCTATATATTATTGATTCATATTCCATTGTGCATATGGCATATAGCATACTTGTATACCTACATGCTTACGCATATGCCTTGACATGCTTACATGCTTGTTCCCCGCCGAAACACGAAGACGCGACCGCGTAGGTCCGTCTTGCCTGAATTTCGGGACAGATGCTAATTGGTGCAATCCATCCACCTCTCCGAAGATGCCAAGTTAATTTATGACACAATGTATCGAAGGTTTAAACGGATGCGGCCGATGTAGCAGACGTCGTCAGATTCCCCCTCATTTGAGGGGTTTTTGATTGTGGAGATGCTCTTCCCTACAGGCACAAGCCCCTGCAGTTAATTACGCTACCGAATCGCGGTAACCACTTTCTCCTTCTCCAGATGGTCACTTCATGTCGTCGGTGTTTGTTTTGATTTTGGTTGCCCATGGATTGCATACGGAGACTAATTTATATTGACGCCCGTAAGGCGTGGATTAGTCCAAATCCGTATTTTTTTAGATTTGGGTTTGGGGGTTGGGTTTAAGGATACATTAGTCTCATTTGAGACTAAGATCAACTTAAACATTCGTTGAGGATACGTTAGTCTTATTTTAGACTAAGATCAACTTAACAGGATCATTTAGATCCAGCAAGAGAGCATTTGGACTCTAATGTTTAGTTTAGGGACATTGCGGTCAATTAGTTTAAGGACATTACGGTCCATTGTTAGTTTAAGGACATCTCAGTCCGAGGTTAAGGACATCATAGTCCATGGGTTTTAAAGGACCCCACAGTCCGAGGTTAAGGACATCATAGTCCGTGAGTTTAAGGACCCCACAGTCCGTGGAATGTTTGGTTGTCGGGACCCATCACCTCTCTGAAGACGCTGAAGGATTACAACGACATGTATCAGAGGGGTTCAGAGATGTACCCTTGAACCGATGTAAGTTGGTTGAAAGATCTGTTGTCCAATTTAGGGCTAAGCTCTGTTAAAATATTTATGAGCGGATGGGCTCAATTAATATGAGTTGAGGACTTATGACCAATCTTGGGTTAAGCCCAATCGAGTTAAAATGTGTAACATTTATCTTGGGCTGCTGAGGATTTGCTTAGGCTTGGCCCTTTTAACAATTCTTGAATTCTGACAGTATTTTGTCTTTTATTGAATGCCGGGCATTCATCATAGCCTTGGGCATATTAAAGAACAATTTATATTCAATCAGCGCAACACATGGCGCGCTTGGCGCTTTGCGCTAATCAAAGAGCGCAGTGCGCTTCTGCCAAGTAGCGCACACATGAGGGACACGTGTCGCGCTTGGCGCTAAGCACCAGATGATGGGCGCATTGTGCCAGTTTATGAGCGCATTGCGCTAGTAGTTTAGTGGTGCACACTTTATTGACACGTGGTGCGTATGGCGGTGAGCGCCAGCCCATGAGCGCAGTGCGCTGGTTTAAGAGCACAAAGTGCTATCTGTTAATAGCGCATACATGAGGGACACGTGTCGCGCTTGGCGCTGAGCGCCAGTTGATGGGCGCAGAAGTGCAGTTCAAGAGCGCAAAGCTCAGTTCCAGAGTGCAAAGCACATATGATCAATTTTGTGATCTAAAAAGAGACTTTGTCTCAAGATTCTAAGAACAAAAGTTCTTCAATCTCTTATGTTGATGAAAGGCTTTGCCTTTATGGATCTATGATCTATGAGGAAGAAGTAATTTCTTCTTTTATTTTATGATGAGGTCTTTTGATCCCTTTGTAAAAGACTTTTTGTCTTTGTAGATGTATGATCTGTGAGAAGATTTATATTCTTCTTTTTATTTTATAATGGGATCTTTTGATCTCTTTGGAAAAGACTTTGGTCTTTGTAGATCTATGAACTTTTAAAGAAGTGATTCCTTCTTTTCAAATTAATTACGAGATGATTTCATCCCTATGTTCATCACCATTCTTTTTACCTTGAAGAAAAAATCTCCTTTCACTGAGAGCTTAGATCTTCTTCTTTGAATTTCTCATAGTTTTTGAGAAGGTTTCTCTCTATGCTTCTGTATATGAGACTTAATGTTTAGGGGCTTTTTTATAGGGCAAGCTGATTTGTTCAATCAGTTAAGAAGATCTTTTCTCCAATTGATTTGGGGAATTTCCCATCATTGGATCTTTGGTCCAAGGGCTTCTGATTTACAGAAGGCAATCTTCTTGTTTTTAACAAGATTGGGAAATCTTTCCATACAGAATTTATTCTGTACTTTTGGTGATTTTTAATCACCATTGGATCATTGATCCAACGGTGCTCTGATTTACAAAGCACAATTTTGTTGTTTGGAAAGATTTTGAGAAATCTTTCCTTAACAGAATTTAATTCTGGTTTATTAATGATTCATCATTATTATTAGATCTTTGATCTAACGGTGGGGAGCTTTTAGTTCCAGCGCTAGCGCACTCGTGCTTTGCACGTGGTGAGCTTCTTAAAGGGCAGCGCACATTGAGCTAGCGCACCCGTGTTTGACATGTGGTGCGCTGCTTAGAGCGCAGCACATCTAGAGCTAGTGCACACATGGTGTGCTGCTTAGAGCACAACGCACCCAGCGCTAGCGCCCACGTGCTTTGCACGTGATGCGCTGCTTAGGGCGCAACGCACTTGGCGCTGCATCTGAAGTGTTGCTTCATTTCAAAATTTAAATTTTGAACAGAGTTTTGCTCTGATTGAAGGAAACAAATGCCCCCCCTGTTGCTCTCATGTGGCCCACATATGAGTGCAGCGGTGGCACCATCTGCTCCCTTGGATCAACTCAGAAGTTGAAACGACACTTAGTGCCTATAAATAAGACCTTTGGCCTTTAGGATGATTTTTGTTCATCTTCCTCCTTGTTCTCTGAGAATTTTCATTCTCACACAGAGCATAGCTCTTCATTTTAAGAAATTTCATGAGTCAAAACTCTGCCAAAATTTAGGTAAAGATTATATCTTTTAATGATCTAGGGTTTTACCCATTAAAAGAGCCTTTCTCTTCATAGATCTTTGATCTAAAGAAAACTCTTTTAGGGTTTCATTAACAGAGCTTTGCTATCTTGGAATCATAGATCTAAAGAGATCTTTTTCAGGGTTTCTTAACCCATTAATAGAGCTTTGCTCCTTTCAAATCATGTAGATTTATTAATCTCTTATGAAGAACTCTTAAGAGTTTGTTCATGGATCTTGAAGATCTCAGAATTTTAATTCATATATAAAAAATTAATTTCAATTCTTCTAATGGATTATTCCATCGTTTTTTCCAGAGTAAGGCTCTTTAGGAATTTTTATTCCTTCATCATTAGAACTTGACAGGTGTCATTCTGTCACAGAGCACTGCTCTCAAGGGGAGATTTACTCCTTATGCCGAAGGATTTCTCATTAAATGAGAATCAATTGAGGATTTCCTCATTTAATTAACAGTCTCATCAAATGATGAGGCTGTTTTATTAATTAATGAACTGTCATCTAGATTTTATGGCCCCCCTTTGGTCCCTCTCTACTGCATTGTAGTGCGGCATGAATTTTAAAGTACCAAGCGTCAGAATTTAAATTATAGCACTGACAATTTACTTTTGTCCTCTTTTTCGCGCAGGTAACATGTCTTTCGACTGTTTTTTCCCATTCGTTCGTTCAGAGGGAGGATTCCCTGGAGCGCCTGTGGACCGGGAAGTCTTAGCATTGATCAGAGATCATGACCCGGAACATAAGAATATTCAACTCTGGGGGACATGGTACAATCAAATTATTAAGGGTCGGCAGGGCTTTTCGTGCGTGATACCCTCAGAGCCCATCATGGCGGTCCATTACGCCGACCCTGTTAGTTATATGTATTCCCTAGAGGCCATTATTGTACATGAGATGTATATTGTAGTGGATGCTAGGACATATATAGGTAGGACTTTCTTGCTCAACATGATAGTACGCTATCTGGTTGCTCTTTATCTTAACATGTATACTTACTGTCTCTCTGTTACATGTTGATAAAGCCCTTAGGATGTGTACTCGACTTGCAGGACTTTGATGTAGATCATACTAGTACGGCCTGGGTAGTCCATGAGTACATCCTTCAATGTTCCTAGTCGTGGGAATATCGAGACGGGGCATCGATATTCCTGAGTAGACTAGCGGATATCTTCTCGACCCATGTGATGGGCGATGGATGATCACATATCCATTGGTGTTTGACATCAGAGATGGTATGCGGGTGCTCAGTGGAGACTGGGTACACTGAACGAACTCGCCGACAACTCCCAGATGGTATTATACCTTACGTCAGATGGCAGTTCTCTGGTGACACTGGTACAGCTTAGTCTGTTGACCCGAGATCGTCATAGAGTCTTGTGTGTCTCCCACTGTGCTTTGATTTCCATCCTACCACGGCTCTACTGAGTCGTGCAAACAGGTGGTTTTTGGGTACAGTCCCGATTCACATGGAGGCAATGAGAGATAGGAGGGGATTCCTCTTTCTCGGTATTGGGGGTTGATGTTGCGCTATGCTCGACTGGCCATAACTGGAAATCTCTGGCCAGGGTAGCACTGATTTACTGATAAGTGTTATCAGTAGTTTCATGCTTGTTATGGACCTTACATCGGCATGACTTATCAAGCTGCTGGGGTCTGACGTTTACCACCCCTAGGCAAGATATGCGACACATCAGACTAACAGACCGGACTGTGCGTTAAGTGTTACTGATTGGATTCGCAGGAGTGTGAGCAGGCTTGCTCATTGATCTTCTGATCGCACAATACCCAAGTGGCCGTTACGTTTAGCAGACCGCTTGCGGCTTATGGGTGATTGATATGATCACCGCCTACTGCCGGCGTATTGACGAGTCTTTAGAGTCCTACACAGAGGTTTCCTGGCTCAAGCGAAACGAAATAGGAGCGCATATGAGATATGTGCGGAACCGAGAATAATACCAGTATGTGATACTGTATTCTATTCTCGCGATTTGTATCATCGGACGGTTATATGAGATATAGCCGGGTTACCGAATCAAGTGTTGACTCGATACATTGATACACTAGATATTAGTCGGTTATATGCGATATGACCGGATCATTAAATCAAGTGTTGATTTAATGATTTAATGTATAATTATATATTTGATATATTACTTTACATTAACTAGTATTGGTTCACTTAAGATAGATTTTCTCACTTGATGTGCACAAGTTGTATATGTGATATATGTTTGTGCACTAGTTTGTATCATGATTGATGATACATGCAAACATGGGTGGGTGTGTGACATACACCATGTTAATTATAATTTAGGTTTTTATTTATCTTAATTATTCAAAATGGTGGCTTCTTTTGTCATGGCTTGAAGCTTCATGAAGCTTGAAGCAACTTTGACAAAGTCCACTCATTTTGTCTTGATTAAGGTATTCATTAACCAAACGATTATAATTAACTATGGTTTAGTCTCTACAATGGTTAACTCACCCATGGTTGCATTATGATAGACTTCACTTGATTATTCATTTTATATAATTCATTTCTTATTCTTTTCTTCTTCCTCCTCTTCTTCAAGTGAAGAAAAGCTTTCTAGAATTTTTCAAGTGAAGATTTAGAGTGAGAAATCCAAATCTAAAGTGAACCCATTGTAGGGTTCCTAGGCACTCTCAAGAGTTTCACAAGGCATCAACCATGCCAATTTCAAATTTTACGGGTGCCGAGAAACCCTAATACGGATCGTTGACTAGAAGTTTAGGCGAAAAATGAATCTAGTTAATAACTTAGCTAAAGATAAGAAGCTACAACCTTTGTAGATCCGGTTATCCACTTCCTTAGCTCCACGTAGACATCCTCTTGCTGTCCTAGTCGGATCTCGGACTCTCGCATCGGCTTCATCGAAGAAATGAGCGGAATAGTTCGTCGGCTTCGTGCCGAAGATGATCTACGTCGAGGCATCACAAGTTCAAGCTCCAACTTCACCAAGTTGAGAAACTTATGAAGAAAACACCCAAAACAACTTGGCAAGAGGTAGAGGGTGAAGAAATAGGAGGTGGGTTCACTTTAGAATTGGATTTCTCACTTTAGAACTCAAGTTGCCATTGATGGCATCAAGCTTTCTTTCTTGAAGAAGAAGATCAAGAAGAAGAAAATATTATGATAAGTTAATCAAAAATGAAAAAGAAATGAATACTTATCATAATAGGAACCATGGTTAGGTGTAGAGAATTGACCAAGGTTAGAAGAGTGGTTAGGGTTAAGCATGAAGACAAATTGGTCACTTTGGTCAAAGCTTCATGAAGCTTCACAAAGGTTCAAGAATGAAAGCAACCATTTTGTATTCTAATCCCATTCTTTTTCCAAAAACAATAAATAAAAGAATGGATAATTAAAACCCTAATCACTTTCTTAACCTAGGTTTAATTCTTTACACTTAACCAAATGAGCAAGCATCATCAAACATGATACAAAGATGTGCACAAAAGTATATCACATATACAACTTGCACATCAAGTGAGAAAATCCATTTAAAGTGAACCAATACTAGTTAATGCAAAATAATATATCAAATATATAATTATACATTAAATCATTAAATCAACACTTGACTTAACGATCCGGTCATATCGCATATAACCGACTAGTATCCTATGTATCGGCTTATCGAATCAATCGTTGATTCGATATCTAGGTTATATCGAATATAACCAATCGATACATTCATCGCGAGAATGGAATACGGTATCACATACACGCATTATTCTCGGTCCTGCACATATCTCATATGCGCTCCTATTTCGTTTCGCTTGAGCTAGGAAACCTCTGTGTAGGACTCTAAAGACTCGTCAATACTCCGGTAGCAGATGATGATCATATCAAGCACCCACAAGCCGCAAGCGGTCTGCTAAACGTAACGGCCATCCGGGTATTGAGCGATCAGAAGATCGACGAGCTAGCCCGCTCACACTCCTGTGAATCCATCCAGTAACACTTACCGTACAGTCCGGTCTGTTCGTCTGATATGTCGCATATCAAGTCTAGGGATGGTAAACGTCAGACCCCAATAACCGATAAGTCATGCCGATGTGAGGCTCATAACGGGTCGAGAAACTACCAGTAACACTTACCAGCAAATCTCTGATCACCCCTGGCCAAGGACTTCCCTGTTACGGCCAATCGAGCACAGCGCAACATCAACCCCCAATACCGGGAGAGACGAAACCCCTCCTATCGCTCATTGCCTCCATGTAACTCGGGACTGTACCCAAAGACCACCGTTTTGCACGCCCTCATGGACGTGGTAAGGTGGAGATCAAAGCACAGTAGGAATCACACAAGACTCTATGACGATCTCGGGTTTACAGACTAACCTGCACAAGTGTCACCTGAGAACTGCCATCTGACGTGAGGTATAATACCATCTGGGAGTTCTCGGCGAGTCCGTCCAGTGTACCCAGTCTCCACTGAGCACCCGTATACCATCTCTGATGTCAAACACCAATGGATATGGGATCATCCATCGCCCATCTCATGGGTCAAGAAGCGTATACGCTATTCTACTCTGGTATATCGATGCCCCGTCTCGATACACCCACGACTAGGGACCTTAAAGGATGTACTTATGGACTACCATGTCCCCACTAGTATGATCTGCATCATAGTCCAGGTAGTCAAGTACACATCCTAAGGGCTTTACCAACATGTAACCATAAGACAGTTTAAAGAGACTAGTATACATGTTAAGATAGAGAGTAACCAGATAGCATACTATCATATCGAGCAAGAAAGTCATCTCTATATATATGTCCAAGCATCCAATATAATATACATCATCTGTACAATACTGGCCTCTAGGGCATACATACAACTAACAATCTTCCACTTGCACTAGGGCCAGTTGCTGTAGTATCGCATACCGAGCATCCCAAAGAGTCTCTCAAACTGTATCTGGGGAATGGCCTTCGTGAGTGGATCCGCCGTGTTGTTCTTCGTGTCAACCCTCCTGACCTCGATCACCCGGCGATCAACTATCTCCCGGATCAGGTGATACCGCCTCAGAATATGCCTGGATCGCTGATGGGACCTGGGTTCCTTGGCCAAAGCCACCGCTCCATTGTTATAGCAATACAAAGGTATTGGATGCTCAATGGATGGAACCACTCCAAGTTTAGTACTGAACTTCTTGATCCAGACAGCCTCTTTGGCAGCATCGTTGGCAGCGATGTATTCAGCCTCCATCGTCGAGTCTGCCACGGTTTCCTGCTTGGAACTCTTCCAGCTAACCGCCCATCCGTAAAGGGTAAAGACAAATCCCGACTGCGACTTAGAGTCGTCCTTATCACTCTGGAAGCTCGAATCGGTAAAGGACTCCACTTGGAGTTCTCCGTTACCATACACCAAGAGCATCTTTTTAGTCCTTGGTAAGTACTTAAGAATGCTCTTCACAGCTGTCCAGTGACTCTCTCCAGGATCAGCTTGATACCTGCTCACTACACTTAGTGAGTATGCTACATCGGGTCTGGTACATAGCATCGCATACATGATAGAGCCTACAGCCGAAGCATAGGGTATCCCTTGCATGCGAGCTCTTTCCAAATCAGTCTTGGGATACATCTCTTTAGAGAGAGTGACTCCAGAGATCGTGGGCAAGTTCCCACGCTTGGATTCTTCCATACTAAACCTCTTCAGTATGGTGTCAATGTACCTGGATTGGGACAATCCCAATATCCTTTTGGATCTATCCCTATAGATCCTTATTCCCAATATGCAGGAGGCATCACCAAGATCTTTCATTGAGAATCTTTGTGATAAGAAGAGCTTGACCGATTGCAGCATAGGAATATCATTTCCTATCAAGAGTATGTCGTCCACGTACAATACGAGGAAGACAACCTTACTCTCTGCCACCTTCTTGTAGATACAAGGTTCATCTGGGTTTTTAACGAAATCAAACTCTTTAATAACGACGTCAAAGCAGATGTTCCAACTCAGCGATGCTTTCTTTAATCCATAAATGGATTTAAGCAGCTTGCACACCTTCCCGCTGCTCCCACTATCTACGAAGCCCTCTGGCTGAGTCATGTACACGCACTCTTCTAAATCACCATTTAGAAAGGCGGTCTTAACATCCATTTGCCAGATTTCGTAATCATGATATGCAGCGATGGCAAGCATGATCCGGATGGATTTAAGCATAGCCACTGGAGAAAAGGTTTCGTCATAGTCCACACCTGGTCTTTGACGAAAACCCTTTGCAACAAGTCTAGCTTTGAAAGTCTCCACTTTCCCATCTACACCAAGTTTCTTCTTGAAGATCCACTTGCTCCCAATGGGTTTTACCCCTTCAGGAGCAACGTCCAAAGTCCATACTTTGTTGGTGTACATGGATTCCATCTCGGACCGCATAGCATCCAGCCATTTCACTGAGTTCCTACTCGTGATGGCCTGCTCGAAGCTAGTTGGGTCATCATCCTCCATGATGCAATCCTCGCTCCCACCATCCATGAGAAAACCGTAGTATCTCTCAGGTGGGCAAGGAACCCTACTAGATCGGCGGAGAGGCTGAGGTTCGTCGGGAGCTACTGAATGCTCTGGTTCCACTAAATCTTCTGTTGTATCTTGTTCAGCTGGAACCTCTTCCAGTTCTACCTCAGAGCCACTAATTTCTTTTGCAAGAAATTCCTTTTTCTAAAAAGGTGGCATGTTGAGCAACAAATACTCTTTGTTCCTCACTGTGGTAGAAGATATACCCTCGCGAATGTTTGGGATATCCAACAAATTTACACAAAATAGATCTTGCCTCGAGTTTGTCCGGTTTTTGTCTTTTGACATAGGCCGGGCAACCCCATATCTTTATAAAATTAAGATATGGTCTCTTCCCTTCCCATATCTCATATGGTGTGGTAGGCACAGATTTGGTGCGAACCCTGTTCGGTAGGTATGCTGCTGTTTCCAGTGCATATCCCCAGAAGGAAACAGGTAACTCAGCTACACTCATCATAGAGCGCACCATATCTAATAGGGTGCGGTTTCTCCGCTCCGATACACCGTTGTGCTGTGGTGTATATGGAGGAGTTAGCTGAGAGAGAATCCCATTCTCTTTTAGGAAGTCCAGGAATTCAATGCTCAAGTATTCTCCTCCTCGATCAGATCGTAGGATTTTAATACTTTTTCCGGTTTGGTTCTCAACTTCTTGTTTATATTCTCTAAATTTCTCAAAAGCTTCTGATTTGTGTTTCATCAGGAACACAAACCCGAACCTAGAGAGATCGTCAGTGAATGTAATGAAGTACGAAGAACCATCCCTGGCATGTGTAGACATGGGACCGCATACATCACTATGTATAAGTCCCAAGAGTTCGGTAACTCTTTCTCCGTGTCCCGTAAACGGAGTTTTGGTCATCTTGCCTTTGAGACATGACTGGCAAGTGTCATAAGATGAAAATTCAAATGGATTTAAATATCCATCCTTATGCAACTTAGCCAGTCGTGTCGCATTGATGTGACCTAGTCTACAATGCCACAAGAAGGATTCGTTCAGTTCTGAACTCTTTCTCTTGTGTGTGTTTGTTATGCTCAGAACTGTTGATTGATTTAGAACATAAATGCCATTGCACAACGTGCCTGATCCAACCAACTTTTGGTTACGGAAAATGTTCATAACATTGTCCTGTAATACAAAATTATATCCCTCTTTACTCAATAAAGAAACCGATATAATGTTGCATATCAGGTTTGGCATGTAATAGCATTCGTTCAGAACCAATGTATTACCAGTCGGTAATACAAGGTGATATTCCCCGACAGTCTTAGCTGCAACAATTGCACCATGTCCAACTCTAATGTCTTTATCACCTTCTCCAAGTTCTTTACCTTTCCTTAGCCCATGTAACTGATTACATATATGGGATCCTGACCCGGTATCTAATACCCAGGACGTAGAGCAAATGGAAAAACAGTTCTCTGTAACGAACACACCCGAAGAAAATGCATCAACATGTACTTTCTTCATTCGGGTGGCATGGGAATCCTGGTATTCCCCTATATCCTGTTCATTCCTATAACTCTTATAAGAAAGAACGGAACCAATGTTCCCCAGCACAGTATAACATGCGGGTTCGGTCAATACATCCATATTATTATCTTCATTAGGGCATGAAATGGTCGCTACCTGGAGAGAGAGAGAAGAAAACACTTTAGCGTATGCTCGTACAAGATCAGATTGGTTATTATCTTATCTAATCAGGATGGCTCCCACTGGTTTTTATCAAATCTTCCTTCAAACCCTAAAAGGAAAGACTAGCCGGGATTAATTACACACTACAAGTTCGCCAATCTTTCAGCCAGGCCAGTGTCGGTACTTTGAGGGAGGTCCCCCGTGCTTTCGCACGTACCTAATTAATGTAAAATTCATTTTCCCAGAGGCGTAACCTCGTTGACACCTTTCTAGACACCTACTTGATCGGCTAATTGCAATGTGCAAAACTCTCCCAGGAGTAACTCTTACTCGCAGTGGGTATCGGGATCCAACTATCTCATAGAAGGTATGCAATCTCATTGCAAATTTCAACACTTGAAATTCCCGATAATATTTTGCCCCAAGCATCCTATGACCTTGACGGAGGTCAACAAACCACAGGGTGCAAGTCAAGTTCAACCCGTCATTTCTTGATTGAATCAAACCCACCCGCACGACCCTTGACGGAGGTCAACATGGTCGTACGACTACCCTAATCCAATCTGCATCATATGCATAAGCAGGTAAATACTAGTTAGCTACCGCACACTGCGCCTTGATGGAGGTCAACAAACGTAGCACGAATACTAAGTAGGATTTATCTGAAATGACGGAGGGCTACGACAGGTTTTTCTGAAAACCTATTGCGTAATGAACTTGATATCGTTGTAGGATCGAATGATGTTTTTGAAAATGGAGTGATTTTGAGGCTTTTCTAGTTTTGCTAAAGGGGTCACTCCCGGAGAAGGGATCGTCGGCCCTTTCCTCGTCGAATGAGGTGCGGGATATATCATATATATCACTGTGCAAAGCAGAAACTATAGAAGCAATCAAAAGAAAACCGAGTGTGTAGCATCTGCCAGTTATTGCTAAAGGAGTCACTCCCGGTGAAGGGATCTCGGTCCTTTCCTCATCGAATAAGGTGCTGGGTATATCATATATACCGCTATGCAAAGCAAGAACTGTAGCTACCTGTTTTGTTTGAAATTCGATCCTACAACATCTTAGGTTTCTTTTCTTTCATTAATCTCATTAATGAAGTCCCATCATTTAAGTACCTAAACATCACAGATAAATACGACGTACACTTATGCCATCCGCATTCGCCTCGATGTCCCCTCGTGCACCGTTAGGTTAGGTAACTAACGGCAGAGCGGGGCAGGGCTAGCGCGGGTGTAAAACATAAGTAACGTCTATATAATATATCATATATACTATATAAAGTATCTATCATAGAACATCACATGATCACATCACAGATATCGCAACAGAAGAAACATATGAAACATTGGATATACTAGGACGTCCGTGTTTTCAATACGAGCCAGTATAAAACACGGATTCCACGGTCGTGATGAATAGCCAATCCCACATCCCTAGACCCCTACGAGAGCGGCAAGCAACCCTACCAATTCTAGGGTTAGGAGACCCGGACTCGACTCCTCGAGATGGTCTCCCACTGTACCCTAGAACACGGTTACTTATGCTCCCCTCCTTGGGTCTATCCTAGTGCGGAAAAGTAAATAATATACATCAAGGGTGACATCTTCCGCTACCTGGAAGTGTCCCAATAAAAGAATATTACATACAAGTTTTTACATGAATGAAAATGAAAAACACTCATCTCACATAAAAACCCCCGGCTATTCAAACACGACAATCCAATATAACATATCCAGCAACACATAACATCACATGTCATCAACGTAAGTAAATATGCGCATCCCAATTGTCGTTGACATATAGCAACGAAACCGGCGATATCACATATTACACTTACGGTCACAGAAAAGAAAGTGTAAAACTACAATAGTTGGAATCCGCAACCTCTTTTAAACATCACATGCCTAATCAAATGAAATACTTAGACATCACATGCCTAACAGTTATAAACCCCACATTTTAGTCTCATTATCGAAAACTCTTTTCTATATCAAATGAAACTAAACCGCTAGATTTATAACATTCATTCAGTTATCTCATAACTGTTTGTGAATTCCAATTGTTGTATCACATTCCAGATAAACAGAAAATGATAAACTTTCCGATCGAACAGTCGAACACCCAAGTTTTCCCGATACAGCTCAACACATGAAATAAGCCTAAAAACATTCAGTTCATGCCTCAGTACCAATGGTCCAGCCGTAGAAGGGTCAAGCCAACGCCTCACATGTGGCACGCCGTACTGCCCCAAACCCGAAGGTTCAAAGGGCAGTTCAAGACGGTCACATAATCGAGTTAAGGTTTGTTGTCTTCTAGAGGGTCCATCGCGTTACTTGCACTACTTAGAACGTCTTTAAACCACGGAAAAATCCAACACTTGGAAATTTCCGGCAGGGGAAAAGTTGGGTATTTATATCCGGTTGAACTTTTTAACATCTTCTAAAATATCCGGAAAGCCACATAGACAAGGTTTGATAATCCGATCGAATCGTAGATTCTCAATACAACCCCAGAACACTCAACTCTTGAGTCATAATAAAAATACCCAGAAAATATAGCATTCAAATATAAGAATTACTGTGCAGAAAACAAGAGGAGAAGGGACAAGATGGCCGCGGAACCGCCGCATTAGCATGCTAATGCCGCGGTTCCGCCGTACATTTGTGGAATCATGAGATCGTACTTCACAGTAATTATTAGAAATTCCTGCTTATTTTTCTGCATATTTTTAATTCACAAAAATCCAAATTTTCAGAAAAAGTCCAGAGAGCATATCGGGAAATAGGATTTCGGTTCGATCGGGTTTCAAACGTCGTCTAGACTTCGCCTAAGGCTCTAGCTAGGCTCTGATACCACTGTAGGGTTCCTAGGCACTCTCAAGAGGTCTCACAAGGCATCAACCATGCCAATTTCAAATTTTACGGGTGCCGAGAAACCCTAATACGGATCGTTGACTAGAAGTTTAGGCGAAAAACGAATCTAGTTAACAACTTAACTAAAGATAAGAAGCTACAACCTTTGTAGATCCGGTTATCCACTTCCTTAGCACCACGTAGACATCCTCTTGCTTTCCTAGTCGGATCTCGGACTCTCACATCGGCTTCATCGAAGAAATGAGCGGAATAGTTCGTCGGCTTCGTGCCGAAGATGATCTACGTCGAGGCATCACAAGTTCAAGCTCCAACTTCACCAAGTTGAGAAACTTGTGAAGAAAATACCCAAAACAACTTGGCAAGAGGTAGAGGGTGAAGAAATAGGAGGTGGGTTCACTTTAGAATTGGATTTCTCACTTTAGAACTCAAGTTGCCATTGATGGCATCAAGCTTTCTTTCTTGAAGAAGAAGATCAAGAAGAAGAAAATATTAAGATAAGTTAATCAAAAATGAAAAAGAAATGAATACTTATCATAATAGGAACCATGGTTAGGTGTAGAGAATTGACCAAGGTTAGAAGAGTGGTTAGGGTTAAGCATGAAGACAAATTGGTCACTTTGGTCAAAGCTTCATGAAGCTTCACAAAGGTTCAAGAATGAAAGCAACCATTTTGTATTCTAATCCCATTCTTTTTCCAAAAACAATAAATTAAAGAATGGATAATTAAAACCCTAATCACTTTCTTAACCTAGGTTTAATTCTTTACACTTAACCAAATGAGCAAGCATCATCAAACAAGATACAAAGATGTGCACAAAAGTATATCACATATACAACTTGCACATCAAGTGAGAAAATCCATTTAAAGTGAACCAATACTAGTTATTGCAAAATAATATATCAAATATATAATTATACATTAAATCATTAAATCAACACTTGACTTAACGATCCGGTCATATCGCATAAAACCGACTAGTATCCTATGTATCGGCTTATCGAATCAATCGTTGATTCGATATCTAGGTTATATCGAATATAACCAATCGATACATTCATCGCGAGAATGGAATACGGTATCACATACACGCATTATTCTTGGTCCTGCACATATCTCATATGCGCTCCTATTTCGTTTTGCTTGAGCCAGGAAACCTCTGTGTAGGACTCTAAAGACTCGTCAATACTCCGGTAGCAGATGATGATCATATCAAGCACCCACAAGCCGCAAGCGGTCTGCTAAATGTAACGGCCATCCGGGTATTGAGCGATCAGAAGATCGACGAGCTAGCCCGCTCACACTCCTATGAATCCATCCAGTAACACTTACCATACAGTCCGATCTGTTCGTCTGATATGTCGCATATCAAGTCTAGGGATGGTAAACGTCAGACCCCAATAACCGATAAGTCGTGCCGATGTGACGCTCATAACGGGTCGAGAAACTACCGGTAACACTTACCAGCAAATCTCTGATCAGCCCTGGCCAGGGACTTCCCTGTTACGGCCAATCGAGCACAGCGCAACATCAACCCCCAATACCGGGAGAGACGAAACCCCTCTTATCGCTCATTGCCTCCATGTGACTCGGGACTGTACCCAAAGACCACCGTTTTGCACGCCCTCATGGACGTGGTAAGGTGGAGATCAAAGCACAGTGGGAATCACACAAGACTCTATGACGATCTCGGGTCTACAGACTAACCTGCACAAGTGTCACCTGAGAACTGCCATCTGACGTGAGGTATAATACCATCTGGGAGTTCTCGGCGAGTCCGTCCAGTGTACCCAGTCTCCACTGAGCACCCGTATACCATCTCTGATGTCAAACACCAATGGATATGGGATCATCCATCGCCCATCTCATGGGTCGAGAAGCGTATACGCTAGTCTACTCTGGTATATCGATGCCCCGTCTCGATACACCCACGACTAGGGACCTTGAAGGATGTACTTATAGACTACCATGTCCCCACTAGTATGATCTGCATCATAGTCCAGGTAGTCAAGTACACATCCTAAGGGCTTTACCAACATGTAACCATAAGACAGTTTAAAGAGACTAGTATACATGTTAAGATAAAGAGTAACCAGATAGCATACAATCATATCGAGCAAGAAAGTCATCTCTATATATATGTCCAAGCATCCAATATAATATACATCATCTGTACAATACTGGCCTCTAGGGCATACATACAACTAACACCCATTTCCTATTTCATCATCCTCTACTACTTGCTATTTAGCTCAGGGTGTTCTCTTCACAAAGTTCTTGACCTAGTGAAGATGGAGCTTGAGTTTGAGTCTCCTCGACGTAGATCATCTTCGGCCTCGATGTCAACGACCTAGCCCGCTCATTTCTCCGAGGAAACCTCGAGTCCGGGATCTCGATGATCGCAGCGAAGGGACGTCAACATGGAGCTTTAGAAGTGAAGGACCAGATCTATAAAGGTTGTAATCCCTTTTCACTTAGTGTTAAAATGTTTAACTTGCTAGTTTTCGCATAATCTCTAGTATACGATCTTGGTTAGCGTTGTTCGGCATGGCTATTTTTTTGAATCGGGCATGGTTGATGCCTTGTAGAACCTTGTTAGAGTGCCTAGGAACCTTACAGTGGTATCAGAGCCAAGCTAGAGCTTTAGGCGAAGTCTAGACGAAGTTAAAAGTCCGATCGAACCCGGAAAACCCGATATACCCTAGTTTGTAGAAAAAATTTCAAAATGTGATTTTTTGTGAATTAAAAATACTCAAAAAAATCTGCAGGGAAATACAAGGATTACTGTGCAACACGTGCTACTGATCACCTTAAAGCGCCGCGGAACCGCGGCCGTACCATGGCTTGCGCTGCGGTTCCGCGGCCAAAAAGGTGAATCATGGCACGTGGTTTGCACAGTAATGTCCTTCTGTAATTCCTGATTCTTCTGGATATTTTTATATTTACTCAAGTGTTGAGTTTTCTGGGGTGTATTGGGGACTCGTTGATTCGATCGGATAATTTAACTTCGTTTAAGTTTTTCCGGATAATTTTAGAAAGTGTTAAAAAGTTCGACCGGATATCAATAACTCACTGTTTCCCCTGCCGGAAAATTTCCAAGTGTTGGATTTTTCCGTAGTTTAAAATCGTTCTAAATCATGCAAGTTACGCGATGGACCCTCTAGAAGACAACAAACCTTAACTCGATTATGTGACCGTCTTGAACTGCCTTTTGAACCTTAGGGTTTGGGGCAGTACGGCGTGCCACATGTGAGGCATTGGCTTGACGCTTCTACGGCTGGACCGTTGGTACTGTGGCATGAAATGGATGTTTTTAAACTTATTTCATGTGTTGAGCTATTTGGGAAAACTTGGGTGTTTGATTATTCGATCGGAAAGTTTAACATTGTCTTTTTATCTGGAATGTGATACAATATTTGGAATCCACAAGTAGTTATGAGATAACTAATTTGAATGTTATAGACATAGCAGTTTAGTCTCATTTGATCGGTTGCCATGGGATTTTGATGTGATCAAAAGTCCGTCGCGATCACGTAGCGTACGCGGATACTCGCCGGGTAAACTTAATAGACAGTCACCCCCCATAGCCCTGACCAAGTGACTGTAGGAGAACCCCGTCGCCAAAAGCATCCATTCGGGTGCTCGCGGCAGCGGTGTTCCGCCTTAGTGCACTTTGTCGACGGCATCCGGGGGGTGCGGCCGTCTAATAAAGTTTGCGACGAGCATTCGATCTGGATGTCGGGAATCTTGTTGAATTGCCCGACTGATTATTGAAAAGAGTTTTCGATAATGAGACTAAAATGCAGGGTTTATAATTGTTAGGCATGCGATGTCTAAGGAATTCATTTGGTTAGGCATGAGATGTCTAAGGTGTTAGTTATATATATGCCCTAGAGGCCATTACTGTACATAGGATGTATATTGTAGTGGATGCTGGGACGTATATAGGGAGGACTTTCTTGCTCGACATGATAGTATGCTATCTGGTTGAACTTTACCTTAACGTGTATACTGATTGTCTCTCTGTTACATGTTGGTAAAGACCTTAGGATGTGTACTTGACTACCTGGACTATGATGCGGATCATACTAGTGGGGACATGGTAGTCCATAAGTACATCCTTCAAAGTCCCTAGTCGTGGGTGTATCGAGACGGGGCATCGATATGCCAGAGTAGACTAGCGTGTACCTTCTCGACCCATACAGATGGGCGATGGATGATCCCATATCCATCGGTGTTTGACATCAGAGATGATATACGGGTGCTCAGTAGAGACTGGGTACACTGGACGGACTCGCCGAGAACTCCCAGATGGTATTATACCTCACGTCAGATGGCAGTTCTCTGGTGACACTGGTACAGAGTAGTCTGTTGACCCGAGATCGTCATAGAGTCTTGTGTGGTTCCCACTGTGCTTTGATTTCCATCTTACCACGTCCAAGAGGGCGTGCAAAACGGTGGTTTTTGGGTACAGTCCCGAGTCACATGGAGGCAATGAGCGATAGGAGGGGATTCGTCTCTCCCGGTATAGGGGGTTGATGTTGCGCTGTGTTCGATTGGCTATAACAGGAAATCCCTGGCCAGGGTTGCTGAGATTTACTGGTAAGTGTTACCAGTAGTTTCTCGAACAGTTATAGACCTCATATCGACACGACTTATCGAGCTATTGGGGTCTGACGTTTACCACCCCTAGGCGAGATATGCGACATATCAGACGATCAGACCGGACTGTACGGTAGTGTTACTGGTCGGATTCACTGGAGTGTGAGCGGGCTTGCTCGTCGATCTTCAGATCGTTCAATACCCGGGTGGCCGTTACGTTTAGCAGACCGCTTGCGGCTTGTGGATGTTTGATATGATCATCATCCGCTGCCGGCGTATTGACGAGTCTTTAGAGTCCTACACAGAGGTTTCCTGGCTCAAGCGAAACGAAATAGGAGCGCATATGAGATATGTGCGGGACCGAGAATGATACCAGTATGTGATACTGTATTCGATTCTCGCGATATGTGACATTGATCGGTTATATGCGATATAGCCGGGTTATCGGATCAAGTGTTGATTCGATAAGTTGTTACTGTTGATATTAGTCGGTTATATGCGATATGACCGGATCATTAAATCAAGTGTTGATTTAATGATTTAATGCATAATTATATATTTGATATATTACTTTGCATTAACTAGTATCGGTTCACTTTAAATGGATTTTCTCACTCGGGTGTGCACATTTCATATGCGATATGATTTGTGCACTTGCTTGTATCATGTTTGATGGTGCATGCCCTTTTTGTTAAGTGTATAGAATTAAACCTTGGTTAATGGAATGGTTAGGGTTTACTATTTGATTATTCATTTTATTCATTTGTTTATTTCTTTTTGGAAAAAAAAATTGCATGATAAAATGGTGGCATTTTTGTTTCATTCATGAAGCTTCATGAATACTTTGACCATTGCAACCATTTTGTCATCTTGTAAAACCTAACCATTCACTAACCATGATCAATTCTCTACATTAAACCATGGTTACTATTATGATAAGGATGGGTTTTCTTTTCTTATGAAAAAATAATTCTTATCATAATATTCTTCTTCTTCTTCCTTCAACTCAAGAAGAAAACCTAAGGTCCATCAATAGTGATTGATGATTAAGAATGAGAAATCCAATTCTAAAGTCTACCCACTTTCTATTTCTTCATCCTCTACCTCTTGCCAAGTAGTAGAGTGTGTTTCCTTCACAAGTTTTCATGACTTGGTGAAGGTGGAGCTTGATCTTTCGATGCCTCGACGTAGATCATCTTCGGCATGGACATCGACGACCTAGCTTGCCCATTCTCCGACGAAGACGACGCTAGAGCCCGGGAAATCACTTGGACAGCGAGGGGACTTCGTTGCGGAGCTATGGAGGTGGAGCACCGGATCTACAAAGGTTGTATTTCCGTATTCCCTTAGTTAAGTTGTTAACTAGTTTACTTTTCGCCTAGTTTTCTAGCAAACGATCCGTAGTCGGGTTTCTCGGCACCTAGATTTTTTGAAATTGGCATGGTTGATGCCTTGTGAGACCTCATTAGGATGCCTAGGAACCCTACAGTGGTATCAGAGCCTAGCTAGAGCCTTAGGCGAAGTCCAGACGGAGTTTGAAGTCCGAACGAACCCGAAAACCCATTTCTAACATGCTCTCTGTCCTTTTTTGAAAACAGTGAGTTTTTCCAAATTAAAAATTGCTAAAAAATTCAGCAGGGAAAAATAAGAATTACGGTGCAAAAAGTTTCTGGTGAACAGTAAATTTCGCGGCGGATCCGCGGCAGAAGCATGGCTTCTGCGGCGGATCAGCGGCCCCTTGATGACGTCAGCCCTGTTCCTTTGCACAGTAATTCCTAGTTCAAAGAGCTGAGTTTTCTGGGAATTTTTAATATTTATTCAAGAGTTGAATTTTTCTGCTGTGTTTTTTGGGATTCGGTGTTTCGATCGGAGTATCAAATTTTGTCTGTGTGGCTTTCCGGATAAAATTTAGAATATGTTAAAAAGTTCGACCGGATATAAATACCCAATTTTTCCCCTGTCGGGAAATTTCCAAGTGTTGGATTTTCCGTAGTTTAACGACGTTCTAAGTAGTGCAAGTAACGCGATGGACCCTCTAGAAGACAACAAACCTTAACTCGATTATGTGACCGTCTTGAACTGCCCTTTGAACCTTCGGGTTTGGGGCAGTACGGCGTGCCACATGTGAGGCGTTGGCTTGACCCTTCTACGACTGGACCGTTGGTACTGAGGTACGAACTGAATGTTGTTAGACTAGTTTCATGTGTTGATTTGTATCGGGAAAACTTGGGTGTTAGAATGTTCGATCGGAAAGTTTAACATTTTCTATTTATCTGGAATGGGATACAATAATTGGAATTCACAAGAAGTTATGAGATAACTGAATGAATGTTATAAACATAGCAAGTTAGTCTCACTTGATCGGTTGCCACGGAATTTTGATGTGATCAAAAGTCCGTCGCAATCACGTAGCGTACGCGGATACTCGCCGGGTAAACTTAATAGACAGCCTCACTCCATAGCCCCGACCAAGTGACTGTAGGAGAACCCCGTCGCCGAAAGCATCCGTTCGGGTGCTCGCGGTAGCGGTGTTCCGCCTTGGTGCACTTCGTCGACGGTAACGGGGGTGCGGCCGTCTACTGAAGTTTGCGACGAGCATTCGATCAGGATGTCGGGAATCTTGTTGAATTGCCCGACTTGATATTGAAAAGTGTTTTCGATAATGAGACAAAAATGCGGGGTTTATAATTGTTAGGCATGCGATGTCTAAGAAATTCATTTGGTCAGGCATGTGATGTCTGAGGTGGTTGCGGATTCCAACTGTTGTAGTTTTATACTTTCTTTTCTGTGACCGTATGTGTAATATGTGATATTTCCGGTTTCGTTGCGATATGTCAACGACAATTGGGATGCGCATATTTACTTACGTTGATGACATGTGATGTTATGTGTTGCTGGATATGTTATATTGGATCGTCGTGTTCGAATAGCCGGGGGTTTTTATGTGAGATGAGTGTTTTTCATTTTCATTCATGTAAAAACTTGTATGTAATATTCTTTTATTGGGGCGCTTCCAGGTTGCGGAAGTTGTCACCGTTTGTATATTATTTACTTTTCCGCACTAGGATAGACCCAAGGAGGGGAGCACAAGTAACCGGGTTCTGGGGTCCAGTGGGAGACCAACTCGAGGAGTCGAGTCCGGGTCTCCTAACTCCAGAATTGGTAGGGTTGCCTGCCGCTCTCGTAGGGGTCTAGGGGTGTAGGTTTGGCTATTCATCACGACCGTGGAATCCGTGTTTTATACTGGCTCGTATTGAAAACACGGACGTCCTAGTATATCCAATATTTCATATGATTCTTCTGCTGCGATATCTGTGATGTGATCATGTGATGTTCTGTGATAGATATAGTATATAGTATATATGATATATTATATAGACGTTACTTATGTTTTACACCCGCGCTAGCCCTACCCCGCTCTGCCGTTAGTTACCTAACCTAACGGTGCACGAGGGGACATCGAGGCGAATGCGGATGGCATAAGTGTACGTCGTATTTATCTGTGATGTTTAGGTACTTAAATGATGGGACTTCATTAATGTGATTAATGAAATAAAAGAAACCTAAGATGTTGTAGAATCGAATTTCAAAATAAAACAGGTAGCTACAGTTCTTGCTTTGCACAGCGGTATATATGATATATCCTGCACCTTATTCGATGAGGAAAGGACCGAGATCCCTTCACCGGGAGTGACTCCTTTAGCAATAACTGGCAGATGCTACACACTCGGTTTGTATTTTGATTGCTTTTAAGTGTTTTTGCTTTGCACAGTGATATATGTGATATATCCCGCACCTCATTCGACGAGGAAAGGACCGACGATCCCTTCACCGGGAGTGACTCCTTTAGCAAAACTAGAAAAGCCTAAAAAACACTTCATTTCAAAATTCATTCGATCCTACAACGATATCAAGTTCATTACGCAATAGGTTTTCAGAAAAACCTGTCGTAGCCCTCCGTCATTTCAGATAAGTCCTATTTAGTATTCGTGCTACGTTTGTTGACCTCCATCAAGGCGTAGTGTGCGGTAGCTAACTAGTATTTATCTGTTTATGCATATGATGCAAATTGAGTTAGGGTAGTCGTGCGGCCTTGTTGACCTCCGTCAAGGGTCGTGCGGGTGGGTTTAATTCGATCAAGAAATGACGGGTTGAACTTGACTAGTAGCCTATGGTTTGTTGACCTCCGTCAAGGTCATAGGACGCTAGGGGCAAAATATTATCGGGAATTTCAAGTGTTGAGATTTGCAATGAGATTGCATACCTTCTATGAGATAGTTGGATCCCGATACCCGCTGCGAGTAAGTGTTACTCCTGGGAGAGTTTTATACATTACAATTAGCCGATCAAGTAGGTGTCTAGAAAGGTGTTAACGAGGTTACGCCTCTGGGAAAACGAGGTTTACATTAATTAGGTTCGTGCGAAAGCACGGGGGACCTCCCTCAAAGTACCGACACTGGGCTGGCTGAAAGATTGGCGAACTTGTAGTGTGTAATTAATCCCGGCTAGTCTTTCCTTTTAGGGTTTGAAGGAAGATTTGATAAAAAGCAGTGGGAGCCATCCTGATTAGATAAAATAATAACCAATCTATTCTTGCAAGAGCGCACGCTGAGTGTTTTCTTCTCTCTCTCTCCTGGTAGCGACCATATCACGCCTTAATCAAGATAATAATACGGATTATTGACCGAACCCGCTTGTTATACTGAGCTTGGGAACGTTGGTCCCGCTCCAACTTATAAATGTTATAAGACAGAGCAGGAAATAGGGGATTACCAGAATTCCCGTGCCGCCCAAACGAAGAGAGTGCATGCTGATGCATCATCTTCGGGTGTGTTCATTACAGAGAACTGTTTCTCAGTATCCTTTACGTCCTGGGTATGTGATACCAGATCAGGATCCCAGATATGTAATCAGTTACATAGGGCTACAGAAAGGTAGAGACCTGAGAACGGGTGATAAGTTTCATGTGGCAGAAAACGGGGCAAGCGTTGCAGCCAAGTCTGTTGGTCACTGTCACCTTGTATTACCAATACATTGATTCTGAACGAATGTTATTAGATACCGAACCTGATATACAAAATCATATCTGTCTCTTTATTAGTAAAGAAACGGTAAAATTTTGTATTGTTGGATAATGTTTTGAACATTTCCTATATCAAAAGTTGATCGGTTCAGGCACGTTATCTAAAAGCATTAATGTTCTAAATCAAACCACAGTTCTTAGTATACAGAACACACACAAGAGGAAGAGTTCAGAAATGAACGAATCCTTCTTGAGGTATTGTAGACTAGGTCTAATCAATGCGACCCGACTGGCTAGAGTTACATAAAGATGCATATTTAAATTAGTTTGAATTTACATCTTGTGAAACTCGCCAGTCATGTCACAAAGATAAGATGACCATAGCTCCGTTTACTGGAAACAGAGAAAGAGTTAATGAACTCTTGGGATGATACATGTTGATGTATGTAGGTCCCCTGTCTACACATGCCAGGACTGGTTCTTTATACTTCATTACATTCTCTGATGATCTTTCGAGATTCAGACCTATGTTCCTGTTGAAACACAAGTCCGAACCTTTTGAGATATTCACAGAATATAAGCTAGAAGTAAAGAACCAAAATACGGGTATAAGTATTATGTCCTTTGATGAGATCAAGGAGGAGAATACTTGAGCACGGAATTCCTGGACTATTCTAAAGGAGAATGAGATTCTCTCTCAGCATTACTCCTCTGTATACACCATAGCACGATGGTATATCGGGGCAGAGCAATAACACCCTATATGATAAGGTGTGCTCTATGATGAGTACTACTGAGTTACCTATTTCCTTTTTGGGAGTTATGCACTTGAGAAGTTGCATACCTATTGAATAGGGTTCGAATCAAATCAGTTGCCTACCATTTCATATGTGATATGGAAAGGGAAGAGCCCATGTCTTAAGCTAGTTAAGATTTGGGGTTGACCGGCCTATGTCTGAAAGCAAAATCCGGACAAGCTCGAGGCAAAGTCTGTTATGTAGAACTGGAAAGGTTCCAGCTATACAAACTACAGCTGATGATTTGGTACAACCATAGGATTCAGTAGATACCAACGAACCTCAGCCTCTCCGCCGATCTAGTAGGGTTCCTCACCCACCTGAGAGATACTTCTGTTTCTCTATGACAGTGGGAGCGAGGATTGCATCATGAGATGATGACCCAACTAGTTTCGAGCTGGCCATCAGGAGTAAGACTCTGTAAGAATGGCTGGATGCTTAGCGATCTGAGATGGAATCCTTATACACCAACAAAGTATGGACTTTGGTTGCTATATCTGAAGGGTTAAATCCCCATCAGGAGCAAGTATATCTTGAGAAGATTACTTGGTGTATATGGAAAAGTTGAGACTTTCAAAACTAGACTTGTTAAAGCTTTTCGTCATCGACCAGGCGTGGATTATGATGAAACCTTTTCAAATAACTATGCTTAAGTCCATCCAGATCCTACTTGCCACGGCTACATACCATGACTACGATATCTGGTGGTTGGGTGTCATGACAGCTTTTCTAAATGATGTTTTAGAAGAGAGCGTCTATAAGTACACAGCCAGAGGGCTTCGTAGACAGTGGGAGCAGCGGAAACGTGTACATGATGCTTTATAGGATTAAAGCAGGCATCGCGGAGTTGGAACATCTGTTTTGATGGATTAGTCAAAGAGTTTGACATCATCAAAATGGTAGATGAACCTTGTATAAACAAAAGGGTAGTAGGGAGTATGGTGGCGATCCTCGTAGAGTACGTGGATGACATACTCCTGATAGGGAAGGAGTTTCCTATGCTACGCTCGATCAATCTCCGCATATCACAATGATTCTCCACATAGGATCATGATGATACCTGCTAAATCCTGAGTTTTGGATCTATGAGATAGATCTAAATGGATGTTAGGATACTCACTAGCTGCAGTGAGATGGTATCAGATGATCCTGGGGAGAATCACTGGAAGGGTTCCAGGGTGATAAAGACGACTGAATGTCAGTCGCAGGCATTGTCTTTACCCTCAGTAAAGGGACGGTATGTTGGAAGAGTTCCAAGCTAGATACCGTGACATACTAGACGATAAAGGAAGGATACATCGCTACTTAAGATGCTACCAAAGAGGCTGTTTGGGTGTATATTGGTTCATGAGATGAACTACGTTCCTACCATTGTGAGACAATGGAGTTGTGGCTTATGCCAAGGAACGCCGGTCCCATCAGTGATCCAGACATATTCTAAGGCAGTATCACATGATCATGGAGATGGTTGATCTCCAGGGTGATCGAGGTTAGGAGAGTAGACTCAGAGGACAACACAGCGGATCCACTCACAAAGGCCTGTTCCCAGAGAGAGACTTTTAAGGGATGGTTGAGTATGAGATACTACAACTACTGCTATCAGATGGCCCTAGTGCAAGTGGGAGATTGTTAGTTATATGTATGCCCTAGAGGCCATTACTGTACATAGGATGTATATTGTAGTGGATGCTGGGACGTATATAGGGAGGACTTTCTTGCTCGACATGATAGTATGCTATCTGGTTGAACTTTACCTTAACGTGTATACTGATTGTCTCTCTGTTACATGTTGGTAAAGCCCTTAGGATGTGTACTTGACTACCTGGACTATGATGTGGATCATACTAGTGGGGACATGGTAGTCCATAAGTACATCCTTCAAAGTCCCTAGTCGTGGGTGTATCGAGACGGGGCATCGATATGCCAGAGTAGACTAGCGTGTACCTTCTCGACCCATACAGATGGGCGATGGATGATCATATATCCATCGGTGTTTGACATCAGAGATGATATACGGGTGCTCAGTAGAGACTGGGTACACTGGACGGACTCGCCGAGAACTCCCAGATGGTATTATACCTCACGTCAGATGGCAGTTCTCTGGTGACACTGGTACAGAGTAGTCTGTTGACCCGAGATCGTCATAGAGTCTTGTGTGGTTCCCACTGTGCTTTGATTTCCATCTTACCACGTCCAAGAGGGCGTGCAAAACGGTGGTTTTTGGGTACAGTCCCGAGTCACATGGAGGCAATGAGCGATAGGAGGGGATTCGTCTCTCCCGGTATAGGGGGTTGATGTTGCGCTGTGTTCGATTGGCTATAACAGGAAATTCCTGGCCAGGGTTGCTGAGATTTACTGGTAAGTGTTACCAGTAGTTTCTCGAACAGTTATAGACCTCATATCGACACGACTTATCGAGCTATTGGGGTCTGACGTTTACCACCCCTAGGCGAGATATGCGACATATCAGACGATCAGACCGGACTGTACGGTAGTGTTACTGGTCGGATTCACTGGAGTGTGAGCGGGCTTGCTCGTCGATCTTCAGATCGCTCAATACCCGGGTGGCCGTTACGTTTAGCAGACCGCTTGCGGCTTGTGGATGTTTGATATGATCATCATCCGCTGCCGGCGTATTGACGAGTCTTTAGAGTCCTACACAGAGGTTTCCTGGCTCAAGCGAAACGAAATAGGAGCGCATATGAGATATGTGCGGGACCGAGAATGATACCAGTATGTGATACTGTATTCGATTCTCGCGATATGTGACATTGATCGGTTATATGCGATATAGCCGGGTTATCGGATCAAGTGTTGATTCGATAAGTTGTTACTGTTGATATTAGTCGGTTATATGCGATATGACCGGATCATTAAATCAAGTGTTGATTTAATGATTTAATGCATAATTATATATTTGATATATTACTTTGCATTAACTAGTATCGGTTCACTTTAAATGGATTTTCTCACTCGGGTGTGCACATTTCATATGCGATATGATTTGTGCACTTGCTTGTATCATGTTTGATGGTGCATGCCCTTTTTGTTAAGTGTATAGAATTAAACCTTGGTTAATGGAATGGTTAGGGTTTACTATTTGATTATTCATTTTATTCATTTGTTTATTTCTTTTTGGAAAAAAAAATTGCATGATAAAATGGTGGCATTTTTGTTTCATTCATGAAGCTTCATGAATACTTTGACCATTGCAACCATTTTGTCATCTTGTAAAACCTAACCATTCACTAACCATGATCAATTCTCTACATTAAACCATGGTTACTATTATGATAAGGATGGGTTTTCTTTTCTTATGAAAAAATAATTCTTATCATATTCTTCTTCTTCTTCTTCCTTCAACTCAAGAAGAAAACCTAAGGTCCATCAATGGTGATTGATGATTAAGAATGAGAAATCCAATTCTAATGTCTACCCACTTCCTATTTCTTCATCCTCTACCTCTTGCCAAGTAGTAGGGTGTGTTTCCTTCATAAGTTTTCATGACTTGGTGAAGGTGGAGCTTGATCTTTCGATGCCTCGACGTAGATCATCTTCGGCATGGACATCGACGACCTAGCTTGCCCATTCTCCGACGAAGCCGACGCTAGAGCCCGGGAAATCACTCGGACAGCGAGGGGACTTCGTTGCGGAGCTATGGAGGTGGAGCACCGGATCTACAAAGGTTGTATTTCCGTATTCCCTTAGTTAAGTTGTTAACTAGTTTACTTTTCGCCTAGTTTTCTAGCAAACGATCCGTAGTCGGGTTTCTCGGCACCTAGATTTTTTGAAATTGGCATGGTTGATGCCTTGTGAGACCTCATTAGGATGCCTAGGAACCCTACATAAGGAGGCTGCGGATTCCAACTGTTGTAGTTTTACACTTTCTTTTCTGCGACCATAAGTGTAATATGTGATATCGCTGGTTTCGTTGCTATATGTCAACGACAATTGGGATGGGCATATTTACTTACGTTGATGACATGTGTTGCTGGATATGTTATATTAGATCGTCGTGTTTGAATAGCCGGGGGGTTTTATATGAGATGAGAGTTTTTCTTTTTCATTAATGTAAAAACTTGTATGTAATATTCTTTTGTTAGGGCACTTCCGGGCTGAGAATGATGTCGCCATTGTATATTATTTACTTTTCCGCATTAGGATAGACCCAAGGAGGGAGCACAAGTAACCGGGTTCTAGGGTCCAGTGGGAGACCATCTTGAGGAGTCGAGTCCGGGTCTCCTAACTCTAGAATTGGTAGGGTTGCTTGCCACTCTCGTAGGGGTCTAGGGGTGTAGGATTGGCTATTCATCACGACCGTGGAATCCGTGTTTTATACAGGCTCAAAATAAAACACGGACGTCCTAGTATTTCCAATATTTTTTATGATATTTTCTGCTGCGTTATCTGTGATCTGATCATGTGATATATTCAGATAGATATTGTATATAGTATATATTATATATTATATCGACGTTGCTTATGTTTTACACCCGCACTAGCCCTGCCCCGCTCTGCCGTTAGTTACCTAACCTAACGGTGCAGACGGGACATCGAGGCGAATGCGGATGGCATAAGTGTACGTTGTATTTATCTGTGATGTTTAGGTGGACTTAAATGATGGGACATTCATTAATGAGATTAATGAAAGAAAATAAACCTAAAAGATGTTTTGGAATCGAATTTCAAAAATCAGGTAGCTCTAGTTGTTGCTTTGCATAGCGGTGTTCTTTATAGAACATCCAGCACCTTATTCGATAAGGAAAGAGCCGAGATCCCTTCACCGGGAGTGACCTCTTTAGAAATAACTAGCAGATGCTACAAGCTTCGGTTTGTCTTTTGACTGCTTTTCTAGTTCTTGCTTTGCATAGTGGTATTGTGAATATCCTGCACCTCATTCGACGAGGAAAGAGCCGAGATACCTTCACCGGGAGTGACCTCTTTAGCGAAACTAACAGAAGCCTCAAAAACACTCCATTTAAAACCATTTGATTCCGCAACGAGATCAAGTTCAAAGCGTTAAAGGTTTTCTTAAAAACCATCCGCAACCCTCCATCATTTTAGGAAGTAGAGTACTTAGTATTCGTGCTGTGTTTGTTGACCATAGTCAAGGCACAGTGTACGGTAGCTAAATGATGTCTTCCTACACAGCATATGATGTGATTAGTTAGGACAGTCATGTGACTTTGTTGACCTTAGCCAAGGGTCATGTGGGTGGGTCTAATTAATCACGAAATGACGGGTAGAATTTGACTAGTGCTTATGATTTTTTGACCATAGCCATGGTCATAGGTGCTAGGGGTAAAAACAATTATCGGGAGTTTCAAGTGTTGAAATTTGCAATGAGATTGCATACCTTCTATATGATAGTTAGATCCCGATATCCACTGCGAGTAATTGTTACTCCTGGGAGAGTTTTGCACTTTACAATTAGCCGATCAAGTAGGTGTCTAGAAAGGTGTCAATGGGGTTACTCCCCTGGGAAAACGAGATTTATTTTAATTAGGTCCATGCGAAAGCACGGGGAACCTCTCTCAAAGTACCGGCACTGGCCTGGCTGAAAGATTGGCGAACTTGTTGAGTGTAATTAATCCCAGCTAGTCTTTCCTTTTAAGGTTTGAAGGAAGATTTGATAAAAATAGTGGGAGCCATCCTGATTAGATAAAATATATAACCAATCTAATCTTGCAAGAGCGCACGCAGAGTGTTTTCTTCTCTCTCTCTCTCCAGGTAGCGACCATGTCATGCCTTAATCAAGATAATAATATGGATGTATTGACCGAACCCGCTTGTTATACTGAGCTGGGGAACGTTGGTCCCGCTCCAACTTATAATTGTTATATGACCGAGCAGGAAATTGGTGAATACCAGATTTCCCATGCCGCCCAAACGAAGAAAGTGCATGATGATGCATCTTTTTCAGGTATGTTTATTACATAGAACTGTTTCTCAGTATCCTTTACGTCCTGGGTATTAGATACCGGATCAGGATCCCACATATGTAATCTGTTACATGGGCTACAGAAAGGTAGAGAACTGAGAAGGGTGATAAGTTTCATAAGACAGAAAACGGTGCAAGTGTTGCAGCCAAGTCTGTTGGTCACTATCACCCTGTATTACCAGAATACATTGATTCTGAACGAATGTTATTAGATACCGAACCTGATATACAACATCATATCAGTCTCTTTATTAGTAAAGAAAGGATATAATTTTGTATTGTAGGATAATGTTTTGAACATTTCCTATATCAAGAGTTGATCGGTTCAGGCGCGTTATCTAAAAGCATTGACGTTCTAAATCAAACTACAGTTCTTAGTACACAGAACACACACGAAAGGAAGAGTTCAGAAATGAACGAATCCTTCTTGAGGCATTGTAGACTAGGTCATATCAATGCGACCCGACTAGCTAAGTTACATTTAGATGCATATTTAAATCTGTTTGAATTTACATCTTATGAAACTTGCCGGTCATGTCACAAAGACAAGATGACCATAGCTCTGTTTATTGGAAACAGAGAAAGAGTTAGTTAACTCTTAGGATTGATACATACTGATGTATGAAAGTCTCCTGTCTACATATGCCAAGACCGGTTCTTTGTACTTCATTACATTCTCTGATGATCTCTCAAGATTCGGACATATGTTCCTGTTGAAACACAAGTCTGAACCTTTTGAGATATTCACAGAATATAAGTAAGAAGTAGAGAACCAAAAACGGGTATAAGTATTATGTCCAATGATGAGATCAAGGAGGAGAATACTTGAGCACAGAATTCCTGGACAATTCTAAAGGAGAATGAGATTCTCTCTCAGCATTACTCCTCCGTATACACCATAGCACGATGGTATATCGGGGCGGAGCAATAGCACCCTATGTGATATGGTGTGCTATATGATGAGTACTACTGAGTTTCCTATTTCCTTTTGGGAGTTATGCACTTGAGAAGCTGCATACCTATTGAATAAGGTTCAAATCAAATCAGTTGCCTACCACTTCATATGTGATACGGAAATGGAAGAGCCCATTTCTTAAGAAAGTTAAGATTTGGGGTCGTCCAGCCTATGTCTAAAAGCAAAATACGGACAAGCTCGAGGCAAGGTCAATTCTGTAGAACTGGAAGGAGTTCCAGCTATACAAACTACAACTGATGATTTGACAGAACCAAAGGATTCAATAGTCCCCGACGAACCTCAGCCTCTCCGCCGATCTAGCAGGGTTCCTCATCCGCCTAAGAGATACTTCGGTTTCTCGATGACAGTGGGAGCGAGGATTGCATCATGAGATGATGACCCAACTAGTTTCGAACAGGGCATCGAGAGTAGGGACTCTGTAAGAATGGCTGGATGCTTAGCGATCTGAGATGGAATCCATGTACACCAACAAAGTATTGACTTTAGTTGAGACTTTCAAAGCTAGACTTGTTAAAGGTTTTCGTCATCGACCAGGTGTGGATAATGATGAAACCTTTTCCAGTGCCTAAGCTTAAGTCCATCCGGATTGTAGGGTTGCTAGGCACACGCACAAGGGTCTACAAGGCATCAACCATGCCCGATTAAAAATTTAGCCGTGCCGAACTACCCGAATACGGATCTTTAAACTAGAGATTAGGCGAAAACTAACATGTTAACAACTTTAACACTAAGTGAGAGGGATTACAACCTTTGTAGATCCGGTCGTTCACTTCATATGCTCCGTGTTGTGGTCCCTTCGCTGCGATCATCGGGTTCCGGACTCTCGAGAGGTTCCACGAAGAGAAAGATGCAACATTTGCTTCCGATCTTCGATACTAAGATGATCTACCTTGAAGTTCCGTTAACACAAGCTAACAATCATGAAATGATGTGAACACCCTCATCTAAATGGCAAGCTAAGATGAGGATGATGAAGTAGGATTTTTGCTCTCTTTATTTATCTTTTTTTCATATTTATTCATCACTTTTGAAAAATCTAGCAAGCTTTTTCATGAAAGAATGAAGGAAGAAGAAGAATAGTGATCCATTTTCTTTTGTGATGAATAATGAAAGGATTAATATGAAGAATAATGCAACCCTGGTTGACTTAACCATTGTAGAGAATTGACTAGGGTTAGGGTTTGGGTTGAGTTAAGAATGAGTCACTTGTAAATATCTTTTCCAAAACAAAATAGAAAACCTTCTAGAAACATCTAGAAAGCTTAACCCTAATCCAAACCCTAATCATGTTTAAACTCCACTAAACAAGATGCATTAGTTATCATATCATGTTACAATATTATATATCACATATATAATATTTATGGTAACAAAATAAAATAATACAATTAACATATATCGCATATATATCAATGTATTACCCGAGTGAGAAAAAGAATCTTTTAGTGAGCAAATATTAGTTAATGTAATTTAATATATCATATATATTATTATACATTAAATTATCGAATCAACACTTGATCCGACAATCCGGCTATATCGCATATAACCGACTAATATTTATCCGTACCGATTCATCGAATCAACACTTGATCCGATGACCCGGCTGATATCAAATATCGCGAGAATATAATACGGTATCACATATCGCATTATCCTAGGTCCCGCACATATCACATACGTGCTCCTACTCCGTTTTGCCTGAGCCAAGAAACCTCTGTGTAGGACTCTAAAGAATCGTCAATACGCCGGCAGTAGGTGATGATCATATCAAACACCCACAAGCTGCAAGCGGTCAACTAAACGTAACAGCTACCCAGGTATTGAGCGCTCAGAAGATCAACAAGCAAGCCTGTACATTCTCCTGTGAATCCAAACAGTAACACTCCCGTACAGACCGGTCTCGTCGTCTGATATGTTGCATATCTCGCCTAGGGGTGGTAAACGTCAGACCCCAGTAGCTTGATAAGTCGTGTCGATATGAGGTCTATAACAGTTCGAGAAACTACTGATAACACTTACCAGTAAATCTCAGCAACCCTGGCCAGGGATTTCCGGTTATAGCCAATCGAACACAGCACAACATCAACTCCCTATATCGGGAGAGACGAATCCCCTCCTATCGCTCATTGCCTCCATGTGATTCGGGACTGTACCCAAAAGCCACCTTTTTGCACGCCCTCTTGGACGTGGTATGATGGAAATCAAAGCACAGTGGGAATCACACAAGACTCTATGACGATCTCGGGTCAACAGACTACTCTGTACCAGTGTCACCGGAGAACTGCCATCTGACGTATGGTATAATACCATCTGGGAGTTCTCGACGAGTCCGTCCAGTGTACCCAGTCTCCACTGAGCACCCGTACACCATCCTTGATGTCAAACACCGATGGATATGGGATCATCCATCGCCCATCATATGGGTCAAGATGCGTATACGCTAGTCTACTCTGGTGCATCGATGCCCTGTCTCGATACGCCCTCGACTAGGAACAGTTTATAGGATGTACTCGTGGACTACCGTGGCCCCACTAGTATGATCTCATCATAGTCCTAGTAGTCGAGTACACATCCTAAGGGCTTTATCAACATGTAATATAGAGACAATCAGAGTACATGTTAAGATAAAGTACAACCAGATAGCATACTATCATGTCGAGCAAGAAAGTCCTCCCTATATATGTCCAAGCATCCATTACAATATACATCGTATGTACAGTAATGGCCTCTAGGGCATACATATAACTAACAATCTCCCACTTGTACTAGGGCCATCGTTATGGTATCGCATACCCAACAATTAGCTGCGGTTGAAGTATCCCATACTCAACCATCCCATAAAAGTCTCTACTGGGAAAAAGGCCTTCGTGAGTGGATCCGCGCTGTTGTCCTCTGTATCTACTCTCCTAACCTCGATCTCCTTGGAGATCATCCATCTCCATGATCAGGTGATACCGCCTAAGAATTATATCTGGATTTCTGATGGGACGGTAGTTCCTTGGCTGAAGCCACAACTCCATTGTCACACAATGGTAGGAACGAAGTTCATCTTATGAACTTATAAATATCCAGACTGCCTCTTTTGGTAGCATCCTTGGTAACGATGTATCTTGCCTTTAATCATCTAGTATGTCACGGTATCTAGCTTGGAACTCTTCCAACATACCGTCCCTCCACTGAGGGTATAGACAATGCCTGCGACTGACATTCAGTCGTTCTTATCACCCTGGAACCTTTCCAGTGATTCTCCCCAGGATCGATTGATACCATCTCACTACAACTAGTGAGTATCCTAACATCCAATTAGATCTATCTCATAGATCCAAAAACCTAGGATTTAGGAGGTATCATTTTGATCCTATATGGAGAATCCTTGTGATAAGCGGAGATTGACCGAGCGTAGCATAGGAAACTCCTTCCCTATCAAGAGTATGTCATCCACGTACTCTACGAGGATCACCACCATACTCCCTATACCTTTTTCTATATACAAGGTTCATCTACCATTTTGATGAAGTCAAACTCTTTGACTACCACATCAAAACAGATGTTCCATCTCCGCGATGCCTGTTCTATCATATAAAACATCTTGCACACGTTCTCCCACTGTCTACGAAGCCCTCTGGCTGTGTACTTATAGACGTTCTCTTCTAAAACATCACTTAGAAAAGCAGTCATGACACCCAACCACCAGATATCGTAGTCATGGTATGTAGCCGTGGCAAGTAGGATCTGGATGGACTTAAGCATAGATCCTTAGATAAGGTTTCAACATAATCCATACCTGGTCTATGATGCAAACCTTTAACAAGTCTAGCTTTGAAAGTCTCAACTTTTCCATGTACACCAAGTAATCTTCTAAAGATATACTTGCTCCTGATGGGGATTTAACCCTTCAGATAAAGCAACCAAAGTCCATACTTTGTTGGTGTATAAGGATTCCATCTCAGATCGATAAGCACCCAGCCATTCTTACAGAGTCCCACTCCTGATGGCCAGCTCGAAACTAGTTGGGTCATCATCTCATGATGCAATCCTCGCTCCCACTGTCATAGAGAAACCGAAGTATCTCTCAGGTGGGTGAGGAACCCTGCTAGATCGGCGGAGAGGCTGAGGTTCGTTGGAAACTATTGAATCCTTTGGTTCTACCAAATCATCAGCTGCATTTTGTATAGCTGGAACCTTTCCAGTTGTACATAACAGACCTTGCCTCGAGCTTGTCCGGTTTTTGCTTTTAGACATAGGCCGGACAACCCAAATCTTAACTAACTTAAGATATGGGCTCTTCCCTTTCCATATCATATATGGAGTGGTAGGCTTCTGATTTGATTGGAACCCTATTCAATAGGTATGCAGCTTCTCAAGTGCATAACTCCCGAAAGGAAATAGAAACTCAGTAGTACTCATCATAGAGCACACCATATTAAATAGGGTGCTAATGCTTCGCCCCGATACACCGATGTGCTGTGGTGTATACAGAGGAGTAATGCTGAGAGAGAATCTCATTCTCCTTTAGAATAGTCCAGGTAGTTCCGTGCTCAAGTATTCTCCTCCTTGATCTCATCAAAGGATATAATACTTATACCCTTATTTTGGTTCTCTACTTCTAACTTATATTCTGTGAATATCTCAAAAGGTTCAGACTTGTGTTTCAGCAGGAACATATGTCTGAATCTTGAGAGATCATCAGAGAATGTAATGAAGTACAAAGAACCAGTCTTGGCATGTGTAGACAGGAGACTTTCATACATCAGCATGTATCAATTCCCAAGAGTTCACTAACTCTTTCTCTGTTTCCAATAAACAGAGCTATGGTCATCTTATCTTTGTGACATGACCGGCAAGTTTCACAAGATGTAAATTCAAACTAATTTAAATATGCATCTAAATGTAACTTCAGCCAGTCGGGTCGCATTGATATGACCTGATCTACAATGCCTCAAGAAGGATTCATTCATTTCTGAACTCTTCTTCTTGTGTGTGTTCCGTATACTAAGAACTGTAGTTTGATTTAGAACGACAATGCTTTTAGATAACGTGCCTGAACCGATCAACTCTTGATATAGGAAATGTTCAAAACATTATCCAACAATACAAAATTATATCCTTTCTTTACTAATAAAGAGACTGATATGATTTTGTATATCAGGTTCGGTATCTAATAACATTTGTTCAGAATCAATGTATTCTGGTAATACAGGGTGACAGTGACCAACAGACTTGGCTGCAACACTTGCACCGTTTTCTATCTCATGAAACTTATCACCCGTTCTCAGTTCTCTACCTATCTGTAGCCCATGTAACAGATTACATATGCGGGATCCTGATCCGGTATCACATACCCAGGACGTAAAGGATACTGAGAAACAGTTCTGTGTAATTAACACACCCGAAGATGATGCATCAGCATGCACTTTCTTCGTTTGGGCGGCACGGGAAATCTGGTATTCCCCAATTTCCTGCTCTGTCTTATAACAATTATAAGTTGGAGCGGGACCAATGTTCCCCAGCTCAGTATAACAAGCGGGTTCGGTCAATATATCCGTTTTATTATCTTGATTAAGGCGTGATATGGTCGCTACCTGGAGAGAGAGAGAGAAGAAAACACTCAGCGTATGGTCTTGCAAGATTAGATTGGTTATCTAATATATCTAATCAGGATGTCTCCCACTGTTTTAATCAAATCTTCCTTCAAACCCTAAAAGGAAAGACTAGCCGGGATTAATTACACGCTACAAGTTCGCCAATCTTTCAGCCAGGCCAGTGTCGGTACTTTGAGGGAGGTCCCCCGTGCTTTCGCACGAACCTAATTAAAGTAAACCTCGTTTTCCCAGAGGCGTAACCCCGTTAACACCTTTCTAGACACCTACTTGATCGCTAATTGTAATATGTAAAACTCTCCCAGGAGTAACTCTTACTCGCAGCGGGTATCGGGATCCAACTATCTTATTGAAGGTATGCAATCTCATTGCAAATTTCAACACTTGAAATTCCCAATAATATTTTGCCCCTAGCGTCCCATGACCTTGACGCAGGCCAACAAACCACAGTGCGCTAGTCAAGTTCAACTCGTCATTTCTTGATTGAATTAAACCCACCCGCACGACCCTTGACACAGGCCAACAAAGTCGCACGACTACCCTAACTCAATCTGCATCATATGCATAAGCAGATAAATACTAGTTAGCTACCGCACACTACGCCTTGACGCAGGCCAACAAACGTAGCACGAATACTAACTACTACTTATCTGAAATGACGGAGGGCTACGACAGGTTTTTATGAAAACCCTTTGCGTAATGAACTTGATATCGTTGTAGAATCGAGTGATTTTAAATGGAGTGTTTTTGAGGCTTTTCTAGTTTTGCTAAAGGAGTCACTCCCGGTGAAGGGATCGTCGGTCCTTTCCTCGTCGAATGAGGTGCGGGATATATCATATATATCACTGTGCAAAGCAAGAACTATAGAAGCAATCAAAAGACAAACCGAATTTGTAGCATCTGCCAGTCATTACTAAAGGAGTCACTCCCGGTGAAGGGATCTCGGTCCTTTCCTTATCGAATAAGGTGCTGGATGTTCTACAAGGAACACCGCTATGCAAAGCAAGAACTAGAGCTACCAGTTTTTATAAACAAGTTTCTACAACATCTTAGGTTTCTTTTATTTCATTAATCTCATTAATGAAGTCCCATTTTATTATGCTTCGTAAGCATCTCTTTTTGAAACGAAATCTGCAATATAACATATATCTCATATATATAATATAAACATTCGTCTCAGGCAGTAATATGATCTCATCACAGAACATTGCAGCAGAAGAACATATATGAAATATTGGATATACTAGGACGTCCGTGTTTTCAATACGAGCCTGTATAAAACACGGATTCCACGGTCGCGATGAATAGCCAAACCCACATCCCTAGACCCCTACGAGAGCGGCAAGTAACACTGCCAATTCTAGGGTTAGGAGACCCGGTCTCGACTCCTCGAGATGGTCTCCCACTGGACCCTAGAACCCGGTTACTTATGCTCCCCGCCTTGGGTCTACCTAATGCGAAAAAGTAAATAATATACAACGGTGACATCTTCCGCTACCTGGAAGTGCCCCAATAAAAGAATATTACATACAAATGAATTTTATATGAATGAAAAAGAAAAGACTCTCATCTCACATAAAACCCCCGGCTATTCAAACGCGACGATCCAATATAACATATCACAGCAACACATAATATCTCATATCATCAACGTAAGCAAGTATGCGTATCCCGATTGTCGTTGATGTATAGCAACGAAGCCGGCGATACACCACATACTACGCTTACGGTCACAGAAAAAAAGTGTAAAACTACAACAGTTGGAATCTGCAACCTCTTTAGACATCGCATGCCAATCCAAATGAATTCCTTAGACATCTCATGCCTAACTATTATAAACCCCGCATTTTAGTCTCTTTATCGAAAACTCTTTTCAATATCAAGTCAGGCAATTCAACAAGATTCCCGACGTCCTGATCGAATGCTCGTCGCAAACTTTAGTAGACGGCCGCACCCCCGATACCGTCGACGAAGTGTACCAAGGCGGAACACCGCTACCGCGAGCACCCGAACGGATGCTTTCGGCGACGGGGTTCTCCTACAGTCACTTGGTCAGGGCTATGGGGCGTAGCTGTCTATTAAGTTTACCCGGCGAGTATCCGCGTACGCTACGTGATTGCGACGGACTTTTGATCACATCAAAATTCCGTGGCAACCGATCATCTGAGACTAAACTGCTATGTTTATAATATTCAAATTAGTTATCTCATAACTATCTGTGGATTCCAAATATTGTATCACATTCCAGATAAATAGACAAAGTTAAACTTTCCGATCGAATCATCAAACACCCAAGATTTCCCCAATATATCTCAACACTTGAAATCAGTTTAAAAACATTCATCACATGCCACAGTACCAATAGTCCAGCCGTAGAAGGGTCAAGCCAACGCCTCACATGTGGCACGCCGTACTGCCCCAAACCCTAAGGTTCAAAAGGCAGTTCAAGACGGTCACATAATCGAGTTAAGGTTTGTTGTCTTCTAGAGGTTCCACCGCGTTACTTGCACGACTTAGAACATTCTTAAACACGAGAAAAAAAATCCAACTTTTGAAAAATTTTCCGATAGGGGAAAAATGAGTTATTGATATCCGTTCGAACTTTTTAACTGTTTCTAAAAATTATCCGGAAAACACATAGACAAAATCTGATAATCCGATCGAGTCATCGAATCCCCAAAACAACCCCAGAAGATTCAACTCTTGAATAAAATATAAAAATTTCCAGAAGACTCAGCACATAAAGTTACTAATTATTGTGCAAAGCACGTGCATTGACTCAGCACTTTGGCCGCGGAACCGCCGCGCAAGCCAACTTAGGCCGCGGTTCCGCGGCACTTCTGTCGAATCAATGGCACATGCTTCACAGTAATTCATCAAATTCCCTGCTGATTTTTTTGGCATTTTTTAATTCGCAAAAATCCAAATTTTCAGAAAATTTCCAGAGAAGGGGTTAATTCGGGTTTTCCGGGTTCGATCGGACTTTAAACTTCGTCTAGACTTCGCCTAAAGCTCTAGCTTGGCTCTGATACCACTGTAGGTTGTTAGGCACGCGCACAAGGGTCTACGAGGTATCAACCATGCCCGATTAAAAATTTAGCCGTGCCGAACTACCCGAATACGGATCTTTAAACTAGAGATTAGGCGAAAACTAACATGTTAACAACTTTAACACTAAGTGAGAGGGATTACAACCTTTGTAGATCCGGTCCTTCACTTCATATGCTCCGTGTTGTGGTCCCTTCGCTGCGATCATCGGGTTCCGGACTCTCGAGAGGTTCCACGAAAAGAAAAATGCAACCTTTGCTTCCGATCTTCGATACTAAGATGATCTACCTTGAAGTTCCGTTAACACAAGCTAACACTCATGAAATGATGTGAACACCCTCATCTAAATGGAAAGGGAAGATGAGGATGCTGAAGTAGGATTTTTGCTCTCTTTATTTATCTTTTTCTCATATTTATTCATCACTTTTGAAAAATCTAGCAAGCTTTTTCATGAAAGAATGAAGGAAGAAGAAGAATAGTGATCCATTTTCTTTTGTGATGAATAATGAAAGGATTAATATGAAGAATAATGCAACCATGGTTGACTTAACCATTGTAGAGAATTGACTAGGGTTAGGGTTTGGGTTGAGTTAAGAATGAGTCACTTGTAAATATCTTTTCCAAAACAAAATAGAAAACCTTCTAGAAACATCTAGAAAGCTTAACCCTAATCCAAACCCTAATCATGTTTAAACTCCACTAAACAAGATGCATTAGTTATCATATCATGTTACAATATTATATATCACATATATAATATTTATGGTAACAAAATAAAATAATACAATTAACATATATCGCATATATATCAATGTATTACCCGAGTGAGAAAAAGAATCTTTTAGTGAGCAAATATTAGTTAATGTAATTTAATATATCATATATATTATTATACATTAAATTATCGAATCAATACTTGATCCGACAATCCGGCTATATCGCATATAACCGACTAATATTTATCCATACCGATTCATCGAATCAACACTTGATCCGATGACCCGGCTGATATCAAATATCGCGAGAATATAATACGGTATCATATATCGCATTATCCTCGGTCCCGCACATATCACATACGTGCTCCTACTCCGTTTTTCCTGAGCCAAGAAACCTCTGTGTAGGACTCTAAAGAATCGTCAATACGCCGGCAGTAGGTGATGATCATATCAAACACCCACAAGCTGCAAGCGGTCAGCTAAACGTAACAGCTACCCAGGTATTGAGCGCTCAGAAGATCAACAAGCAAGCCTGTACATTCTCCTGTGAATCCAAACAGTAACACTCCCGTACAGTCCGGTCTCGTCGTCTGATATGTTGCATATCTCGCCTGTGGGTGGTAAACGTCAGACCCCAGTAGCTTGATAAGTCGTGTCGATATGAGGTCTATAACAGTTCGAGAAACTACTGATAACACTTACCAGTAAATCTCAGCAACCCTGGCCAGGGATTTCCGGTTATAGCCAATCGAACACAGCACAACATCAACTCCCTATACCGGGAGAGACGAATCCCCTCCTATCGCTCATTGCCTCCATGTGATTCGGGACTGTACCCAAAAGCCACCTTTTTGCACGCCCTCTTGGACGTGGTATGATGGAAACCAAAGCACAGTGGGAATCACACAAGACTCTATGACGATCTCGGGTCAACAGACTACTCTGTACCAGTGTCACCGGAGAACTGCCATCTGACGTATGGTATAATACCATCTGGGAGTTCTCGGCGAGTCCGTCCAGTGTACCCAGTCTCCACTGAGCACCCGTACACCATCCTTGATGTCAAACACCGATGGATATGGGATCATCCATCGCCCATCATATGGGTCAAGATGCGTATACGCTAGTCTACTCTGGTGCATCGATGCCCTGTCTCGATACACCCTCGACTAGGAACAGTTTATAGGATGTACTCGTGGACTACCGTGGCCCCAGTAGAATGATCTCATCATAGTCCCAGTAGTCGAGTACACATCCTAAGGGCTTTATCAACATGTAATATAGAGACAATCAGAGTACATGTTAAGATAAAGTACAACCAGATAGCATACTATCATGTCGAGCAAGAAAGTCCTCCCTATATATGTCCAAGCATCCATTACAATATACATCGTATGTACAGTAATGGCCTCTAGGGCATACATATAACTAACACGGATCCTACTTGCCATTGCTGCATACCATAACTGCGATATCTGGTGGTTGGGTATCATGACTGCTTTTCTAAAAATTGATTTAGAAAAGAACGTCTATAAGAACACAGCCAGAGGGCTTCATAAAAGGTGGGAGCAACGGAAACATGTGCAAGATGCTTTATGTGATAAAGCAGGCATCGCGGAGTTGGAACATCCGTTTTGATGTGGTAGTCAAAGAGTTTGACTTCATCAAAATAGTAGATGAACCTTGTACATACAAAAAGGTAGTAGAGAGTAAGGTGGTGATCCTCGTAGAGTACGTGGATGACATACTCTTGATAGGGAAGGAGTTTCGTATTCTATGCTCGGTCAATCTCCGCTTATGACAAGGATTCTCCAAATAGGATCATACTGATACCTCCTAAATCCTAGGTTTTATATCTATGAGATAGATCTAAATGGATATTAGGATTCTCACTAGGTGTAGTGAGATGGTATCAATCGATCCAGGGGAGAATCACTGGACAGCTTCCAGGGTGGTAAGGTGGACTGAATGTCAGTCACAGGCATTGTCTTTACCCTCAGTGGAGGGACGGTATGTTGGAAGAGTTCCAAGCTAGATACCGTGGCAAACTAGACGATAAAGGATGGTGACATCGCTATCAAAGATACTACCAAAGAGGCAGTTTGGGTGTATAATAGTTCATGAGATGAACTAGGTTCCTACCATTGTGTGATAATGGTGTTGAGGCTTTGACCCAGGAACCCCGGTTCCATCAGTGACCCAGACATATTCCAAGGCAGTATCACCTGATCATGGAGATAGTTGATCTCCAGGGTGATCGAGGTTAGGAGAGTAGACTCAGAGGACAACACGGCGGATCCACTCATAAAGGCCTTTTCCCAGAGAGAGACTATTATGGGATGGTTGAGTATGAGATACTGCAACCACTGCTACAGATGGCCCTAGTGCAAGTGGGAGATTGTTAGTTATATGTATGCCCTAGAGGCCATTACTGTACATGAGATGTATATTGTAGTGGATGCTGGGACATATATAGGTAGGACTTTCTTGCTCGACATGATAGTACGCTATCTGGTTGCTCTTTATCTTAACATGTATACTTACTGTCTCTCTGTTACATGTTGATAAAGCCTTTATGATGTGTACTCGACTTGCAGGACTATGTTGTAGACCATACTAGTAGGGCCTGGGTAGTCTATGAGTACATCATTCAATGTTCCTAGTCGTAGGAATATCGAGACGGGGCATCGATATTCCAGAGTAGACTAGCGTATATCTTCTCGACCCATGTGATGGGCGATAGATGATCCCATATCCATTGGTGTTTGACATCAGAGATGGTATACGGGTGCTCAGTGGAGACTGGGTATACTAAACGGACTCGCCGAGAACTCCCAGATGGTATTATACCTTACGTCAGATGGCAGTTCTCTGTTGACACTGGTACAGCTTAGTCTGTTGACCCGAGATCGTCATAGAGTCTTGTGTGTCTCCCACTGTGCTTTGATTTCCATCCTACCACGGCTCTACTGAGTCATGCAAATAGGTTGTTTTTGGGTATAGTCCCGATTCACATGGAGGCAATGAGCGATAGGAGGGGATTCGTCTCTCCCGGTATTGGGGGTTGATGTTGCGCTATGCTCGACTGGCCATAACTGGAAATCCCTGGCCAGGGTTGCACTGATTTACTGGTAAGTGTTATCAGTAGTTTCATGCTTGTTATGGACCTTACATCGGCATGACTTATCAAGCTGCTGGGGTCTGACGTTTACCACCCCTAAGCAAGATATGCGACATATCAGACGAACAGACCGGACTGTGCCGTAAGTGTTACTGATTGGATTCGCAGGAGTGTGAGCAGGCTTGCTCGTTGATCTTCTGATCGCTCAATACCCGGGTGTCCGTTACGTTTAGCAGACCGCTTGCGGCTTGTGGATGATTGATATGATCACCGCCTACTGCCGGCGTATTGATGAATCTTTAGAGTCCTATATAGAGGTTTCCTGGCTCAAGCGAAATGAAATAGGAGCGCATATGAGATATTTGCGGGACCGAGAATAATACCAGTATGTGATACTGTATTCTATTCTCACGATTTGTATCATCGGACGGTTATATGAGATATAGCCGGGTTACCGAATCAAGTGTTGATTCGATACATTGATACACTAGATATTGTCGGTTATATGCGATATGACCGGATCATTAAATCAAGTGTTGATTTAATGATTTAATGTATAATTATGTATTTGATATATTACTTTACATTAACTAGTATTGGTTCACTTAAGATAGATTTTCTCACTTGATGTGCACAAGTTGTATATGTGATATATGTTTGTGCACTAGTTTGTATCATGATTGATGATACATGCAAACATACGTGGGTGTGTGACATATACCATGTTAGTTATAATTTAGGTTCTTATTTATCTTAATTATTCAAAATGGTGGCTTCTTTTGTCATGGCTTGAAGCTTCATGAAGCTTGAAGGAACTTTGACAAAGTCAACTCATTTTGTCATGATTAAGATATTCATTAACCAAACCATTATAATTAACTATTCTTTAGTCTCTACAAAGGTTAACTCACCCATGGTTGGATTATGATAGACTTCATTTGATTATTCATTTTATATAATTCATTTCTTATTCTTTTCTTCTTCTTCCTCTTCTTCAAGTGAAGAAAAGCTTTCTAGAATTTTTCAAGTGAAGATTTAGAGTGAGAAATCCAAATCTAAAGTGAACCCATTTCCTATTTATCATCCTCTACTACTTGCCATTTAGTTTAGGGTGTTCTCTTCACAAAGTTCTTGACCTAGTGAAGATGGAGCTTGAGTTTGAGTCTCCTCGACATAGATCATCTTCGGCCTCGAAGTCAACGACCTACCCGCTCATTTCTCCGAGGAAACCATCACTCGAGTCCGGGATCTCGATGATCGCAGTGAAGGGACGTCAACACGGAGCTTTAGAAGTGAAGGACCAGATCTACAAAGGTTGTAATCCCTTTTCACTTAGTGTTAAAATGTTTAACTTGCTAGTTTTCACATAATCTCTAGTATACGATCTTGGTTAGGGTTGTTCGGCACGGCTATTTTTTTGAATCGGGCATGGTTGATGCCTTGTAGAACCTTGTTAGAGTGCTTAGGAACCCTACAGACCCACCCCCGTTGAATTATACCGTGGAAGAAGTCAACTGGACTTTGGGAGGTCTTCTTCATCCTGCTATGGCTTCGATACCCGTTCAGCCTCCAATGGATTTGGATACCCTGGGGCGACGTATTTATCAAGGCGAGGCACGCCCGTGGGGACAACCATATATGATTAGCTTAATTCCTCGTCATCCAGCTGGCTATCTGCAATGGGCCCGCTATATTCTGTCAGCGAAGAAATCGCAGTTGATGAGGCTTGGGTTGTATCCTGCAATTTATGCTTCTCTCTTCCAGTATTCTACCCTTCCCGCCTGGTGGGTTAAGGCCTTTCTGGAGCAGTGGAATATTCCTACTCACACCTTCCTTTTGCTGGTCCGAGAATTATCAATCTCCTTAGAGGAATTTGCAGAAGTTTCTAGCTTACCGGTTATGGGGGAGCATTATGAGGAACTGCTTCCTACGGATGAATACGTTTTTGGTGCTAAGTCAATGATGACAAGCCTTACCCCGGAGAACGCCATTCAACACCTATTCCCTAGTTTGATCAAAATGTTGAATATTTATGAGGGCCTTTTCCTTGAATCTGGGAGCCGTGGGGTTAATTTCGAGGATTTCATCGCTCGTTTTCTCCACCCGGAAGTCCTCTCGAAGGAGGCTGCTAAATTCTCCAAACTTGACGATCCTTTCGGTTTAGGTTTAAACAACCTGCCAACGGCGGAGGCAGATCAAAAGAGTTTCTACCTTCCCAACACCCCAATCGTTTCTTTTGCGGAGGTTGCAGTCCCTGGTATTGATGAAGAAACGTTCTTTTTGGGGTTTCTTGGGTTATGGCTGAGCTGGTTTGCGCTTCCGATGCACCCTCGCCGTATGAGGCCGTCTGTCTTCTACCCAGCTCACCGAATGATTATTGGGATGAAAGTGGCTGTCGGGGATGCCAGGTTAGCTTATTTGTATTACGAACTCAGCCAAGCAGCGGATACTACTGAACCAGGAGTGCATCATGTGAACTTCTTGATGCATTCCTTCATGTCATAGCTCGAGCTACATGGACTTCGCGTTTTCGGTATCCATAAAAGGCCTTCCTTCTACGACAGGTGCGACTTCCTCCGGATTATTCGATTAGTCGACGCATCTATTGTAAATCCGTCACCGCGGGAAGATAGGGGTTTTCTCCTTCGTCTTCGCATGGTTGGAGATGGCATGAGCTTTACCGACAAGATTCTAACTATCGGTAAAGAGTCCGCAACAACGGTGCAGCCATTGCGGGACATTTTTAAAGATGGAGCCTCTTTTTTGAAAGCTCGGGAAATCCTTCATTTATATTCCATCAGACCGGGCTTTCTAGTGTTTAGCCAAAATGATGCGGCGTTATTCATGAGATACAATCTGCATCGTTTCGCCCAGCAGCTGAGCTATAATCAGGGAGTCCCGCTTGAGGCTTTCTTGTTAGAACCTGCTTCCACCGAAGAGGGAATGCGAAACACGCTGCATCATTTTATGTGCGTGAACACAGGGTCAAACTTCTTTATCAGTGAACCGAGCTGTGTCCCGAAGGCCCTAGATGTGTACGTGGCCTGGTATCAGCATTCAATGGACGCCGTCATCAGGGAGGAGAAGCGACTGCTGCTCGATCGCAAGGGTGCACCACCTGTCGGTGATCGAAACGTCCCTCTGAAGCGACGGACCATTGTCCGTCCTCCCTTAAGAGAAGCTGCCGTGATCGAAGTCCTGCGTGACAGGCCCGAGCTACCGATACCCCATGCTCCCGTGGAAACGGTGACTGTAGATTCCCCCGAGTCTGACGTGGGTTCAGATATCGGGACTCGTCGTCCCAAGGTGCCCACCAAGCGTAAACTTGTGCTGGCGGCGACGGGCACTCGCTCGCAGAAAAGGAAGAAGAAGTCGATCCTCTCTGTAGACGTTGTACTCGGCCAGGAGCCTCATGCTCCTTATAGCGAGGGCTTGAATGAATATGGGACCAATGAGGGTCTATTCATAGCACCGGACGATACTGATCTGGCGGCTGCTATTGCTTCTTCTGAGCGATCAGCAAGCCACAAAGAGGAACTAGCCCCCCTCACGCAATTAAGTAAGCTTCAATCGTACCTTTTTGCTACTACGTTTTTGTTATGATGCTTTGACTGACACTTGTTCTCCAACAGGCATTTCCACTGAAGAGGCTCTAGCGGCTTCCCTCAAGACTTTCGAGGAGGAGGAGAGGATTCACTCTTCACTGGGCGTTGGTATATTTCGGCTCATTGCGCCTTCATTCTCCTTTCTTATTGACAATCTGACCTCTTCTTATCTTATCGCAGGGACTACAATGCCAATCCCGCAGGGTGATGCAGAGATGCTTCCAGGGCCAGCCATCGAAGTCCCAGCCTCCTCAGCACTGACGAAAGAGGCTTTACTCAAACGACCAATGATGGATGCCATAACGGCTCCAGAGGTAACTATTGGCGCAGACGAAGACATCCCGTTGATGGAGGTCTTGAGAAGATCTGCCCTTACGGCTCGAGTAGAAATGAAGCGTAGAATGCGTGCGGCAAGGGAGCGTAACGCTGCCTTGGCCGTGGGTGCAGGTTCAAGCGCTGCTACCCCTGAATACTCCTTCATGAAGGATTTTCTATAGCACCACTACAAGGGTTTGGTAGCATCACACATGCCATATTAAAATTTTATAGGGTGCGAGAGAAACTAACCTAAGGATCATACTAGAAAATCTAGGGTAACAAAACAATAACACTAACACAAGTAGAAAAAAGGTAGGGTTTTAGAATACAACCTTTGTAGCTCCCTACGCTAAACTCCTTGACTACTTGAGGGTTGAGAAAGGCTCGCTTGAGATCCTCTAGGTCCACGACGATCCACCCGGAATCCTCTTTGTCTAAGCTAGAAGCTCCACTTGATCAAGAGAAGAAGTAGAACTCAACACTCTAAACTAATGGGCAAGAGTAGTGTAAAATGGTGATGTGGTTTGTTTTCTCACTTCAAAACCCTAACTTGATCACTCTTTTGCTCACAAGTGAAAGCTAGAGAGCAAGAGAGAGGAGGAAGAAGATGATGGCTAATGAGAGCTCAAGAGATAATGATAAAAGGTAAGATAAGAATGAGAAAAGAAAAAATATATATTTTCTTCTTCACACTCTTAACTCAAGTTAATAAATATCTAGATATTTTCTTTTGGATGCAAAATGGCCATGGAAATTAACTCAAGGTTAATGCAAAGGTTAGTGGGTAAATAAAATAATCAAGCATGATAATAATTTCAATTTCCATTTTCTTTTCCAAAAAGAAATATCAACATATTTATAAAAGGTGTGAGTCTTATATTGCCACCATCCATTGTATCAACAACCATGATACAAGAGTGTATGCATGTATGTGTACATGCACATTCATATGTGCATCAATGAGAATAAGTGCATACATGCATGCATACAACAAAAGACAAGAAGGGTTTAAAGTGAAAAAGCTAATGGTCAATGATAAATCAACACTTGATTTAGCAAACCGGTCATATCACATATGACCCGACCAATAGCATACCGCCCGATTAATACACGGTATCATATACACGCATTTAATCCGGTCCCCACGCATATCTCATATGCACAGCACATCGTTTCGCTTGGACTAGGTAACTCCATTGTGGGACTCTAAGACTCGTCAATACTCCGGCAGTGGGTGATGATCATATCAAGCACCCCAAGCCGCAAGAGGTCAGCTAAACGTAATGGCCACTCGGGTATTGAGCGATCAGAAGAAAACAAGCGAACCTGACACAACTCCCGTCGAGCCAACCGTCAACACTACCGTACAGTCCGGACTCTTCGTCAGATATGCTGCATATCAAGTCTAGGGATGGTAACATCGACCCCAATAACTCAATAAGTCGTGCCGATGAATGATCTATAACAGATCGAGAAACTAATGATAACACTTATCAGTAAATCTCAACAGCTCTGGCTAGAGACTTACTGATATAGCCAATCGTGCACAGCACAGCATCAACCCCCAATACCGGGAGAGACGAAACCCCTCCTATCGCTCATCTTCTTCGTGTGTCTCGGGACTGTACCCAAAATCCACCTGTTTGCATGACTCAGTAGAGCCGTGGTAGGGTGGTAATCAAAGTACAGTGGGAGAACACACAAGACTCTATGACGATCTCGGGTCTACAGACTAACCTGTACCAGTGTCACCTGAGAACTGCTATCCGATGATAGATATAATACCATATAGGAGTTCTCGGTGAGTCCGTCCTTTGTACCCAGTTTCCACTGAGCAGCCGTATATGATCTTGATGTCAAACATCAATGGATATGGGAACATCCATCGTCCATCTCATGGGTCTAGTATCATATACGCTAGTCTACTCTGGTATATCGATGCCCCATCTCGATACACCTACGACTAGGGATATTTCAGGATATGCTTATAAACTACAGACGTCCCACTTGTATGATCTCCATCATAATCACAATAGTCAAGCAAATATCCTCAGGGCTTTATCAACATGTATGAATGAATAAAAACATGATCAAGTCAACATGTCAGATAAAAAAGAACCAGATAGCATACTATCATGTCGAGCAAGAATGTATACTGAATATATATACATATATAAATACATCCAATATCATATAATAGCCTCTAGGGCATACAAATATCCAACAATCTCCCACTTGCACTAAGGCCAGTTATTGGCGTATCTCATACCCAACATCTTAAAAAGTCGCTCATGCTGCGGCTGAGGGAGGGCCTTGATGAGTGGATCCGCAGTGTTATTCTTTGTGTCTACTCTCCTAATCTCGATCTCACGGCGATCTACAATCTCCCGGATCAAATGAAAACGCCTCAGGATGTGTCTGGACCGCTGATGGGACCTGGGCACCTTGGCTAATGCCATAGCTCATTATTATCACAATACAATGGTATTGGATCAATAATGGTTGGAAATACTCCTAGCTCCGAGACGGACTTCCTCATCCAGACGACATCCTTGGCGGCATCATTCGCAGCAATGTACTCAGCCTCTATCGTAGAGTCTGCAACGGTATCCTGTTTGGAACTTTTCCAACTAACCGCCTGATTGTTATAGTTTTTGCGTGCTTAGTTAATTACCGCAATCAAGACGGTTTCGTTTGTAGCTAGCCGGTTGAGTACGGGTCGTCCGCAGGGAGATGGGAATCTTTTTCTATGTGCTTTAACGAGTTAAGTCCAAATGTCCAAGTTTGTTTGAGATTAACTATGTGCTAAAATGTATATAAAGAGAGCTTGTTAGGGTTAGGATTAGGTTAGTTTGAGATAGGAGTCGCTAAGTTCTTTCGTTGCCACTCTTAATATCGGTGTTACGGTAATCGGCAACAACGGGGATTAGCACGACTAGGAAGGAACTTGCAAGTATAAGCTAGGCTTTCCAACGCTTAGTTCCTTCCTTTTGGTCCTTGTCCGTCCGTTCTTGGCTCTTAGCCTTAACCTCCGGTTAGTTCAACCACAACTAGTCTCACTAAGGAATCACCGCTATCTTGTAGGATAGGGTGCCATAGGGAGCGGATTGTGGTTTAATTAACGGGAGTCCGAATTAAGATGTTGGGCAAGAAAAGAGTGAGTGCGATTTCCTTCTCTCAAACTTTCCTTATCCTACCCTAACAAGTGAGAAAACTACTCACCCATTACAAGAAAAAGGAAAATAAAACAAAAGGAGGAAGATAGAAAGAAAGAGGTTAGAAGATTACAACTAGCTATTTGAGACCTCACCTTGGCAAGGATCAAGCTTAAGCATCATTGTTGTTTTAAGGATAAAGAAAAATAGAACAAGAAAAAAAAAACAACAAATATCAACAACTAGATTAGCAAATGAAAATTACAAGCAATTATAATTAACAACATCACAAGACAACCATGATAAAGAAAGGAACTCTTTTATTCATCACCTCACTCATAAAAGCTCACTACAAGGTTTCAATGGAGAAAGATGAAAAGAGGAAGAAGAACTACAAAATCGATCTAAAATTTCATACAAGAATAATCACCCCTTGGCTTGGCATTGTTCTGGGATATTTATAGGCAGGAAACTGAAACTCTAGGGCAACATTCTGCCCCCATATGATATTACAAAACTGCCTTTAAAAGATAACCCTCTGCCGAGTCAACTCGGCTGCGGATCCGCGGACGAGTCGCCATGTTGGCCGTGGATCCGCGGCCATTTATGGGAGTTAGCTCATCAAATTTTTTGTGTTTCCCTGTTTGGCTGTACTCTTCATTGTGGCATGCTTTGTTTCTCATAAGCTCTTCATATTTCTTCCAGATTTTCAGCAGATCAAAAGGTGATTTGATGTGGATCTTTTGCCATGATTTTCTTGAGCTCCGCGTAGATGTCTTGGATATTGTGTTGACATTGTGCTTTGTGCATGAAAATGACGATCGATTTGCCATTTTGTCCCTTAAACTGGTGTGTGGCAACATACGGATAGAGAGCGGAGACCCGTATTTTATCTATGGTTGGCAGTAATCCAGAATTTGTCGTGCTTTTCCATGAATTTCACTGTTTAGAGCTGAGAACATGTATCCTGCAATTAACTAGCAAACACGGCTCAAAAGTACCTACCTATAAGCAATGTGACAAAAAATGGGCGGTATAAAAATGCAAAAATCTGATATGAACAAATACCCCCAAACTTATCATTTGCTCGTCCCGAGCAAAGCCAGTTTATTCACAAAAATTCCTAACCTCACTTTCGCAGGGAACGCGATTGCACTGAGCATGTGCAACTAGCCGTTAAACCTCTAGGTGTTCCTAATAGGAGGAGTGTTGTCTCCTGAGGGTTTTCAGCGGATACTATCCACAAAATCCCGTCAAGCTAGTTTTGCAAAATAACTATGATTCAAACCCTAAGGTTTTGTTTTAAAAATAATAATTCTATTATCCTAAGTCTAGACTACAGAACCTTTATTTTTCACACCTCGCATCTCATTTAACTTAAGATTTTATATGTCTTTACGTGCAGTGCAAATAGTGTCGTTAAGTTTCAGAAGGATCGATTAAAGTCATCATGTCACAAAATAAAGCCCAGATAAAAATTTTAAAAGGATCACATAAGTTTTATAAAGAGATAAGTATTTTTCAAGTTTCGTTTTCCAGTAAGGTTTCAATTTCAGAATTTCTATCTTCCTTAACAGGAAACTAGGCTCATTTTTCACTCCACATTTTTCTTGTTTTCATTTCATACACACATCTGTGAACGTGTAATAGTCTTTATCATAGAATAAAACCTTCATATCTCCGCTAGAAATATATTTTTTTTTATAAAAACCTGTCTTTTGTCAAGATTATTCTCACACAAAGAACCGTTAGGAATTTTAACTCGGAGAGAACACTTGCTTGACTTTGTTTTAATCTGGACTTTCTAGACTTCTTAACGAGCTTTGTACCAATGCTCCCAAACCAGTTGGCTTTAGGGCATTAGGTGTAGAGACACCCCAGCGGACATAATTACTCAAGTTACCTAGGCCAAAAAACAAAAGACAATTTAGCGTGAAAATCATGATGATTCAATGCGAACGGAGATATAACCGGCAGCTCAATTATTTTTTTGGATAAAAGACATGTTTAGTGGGTTGGGTGTGTAATCATTCCAATCAAGTTTCAGATGGGTTATTTTTCAGAATTAGTTCTAATTAAGGCATCAATAACATCCCTTCATATCCGCTTCACTTCATAAACTCTCTTTGATATTACTTATTTCAGAACAAACCTATTTGATCCTCAGAAAATAATTTATCCATTTAAAAGTTTTTCAGACATAATAGACTTGTCATTAAATTTTCAAAACTTACGACACGTGTAATGTGATGTAAAGACGTATATCAGCTATAGTTAACTTCAAAGGAGAGTTATCTTTCAGGTTTTCAAAATTTAAAAATAAGATTTAGTTATTCTTATCTTATCAAACAAAACCGTTGAAATATTGAATCTGAGTTCTCCCAATAACTAACTTGACGAAAAAGTTTTTATGTTTTTAGAAAATTTTCTAAGTTTTATGGATTTTATGGATTTTAGTATGCAGATGCAAAATATACATATGAATGCGAAGGTTAGAAATGCGTACCGAGCGTACCCCCAAACTTAAACTGGACAGTGTCCTCACTGTCATTGCATGAAAAATTATTGAAGGGTCAAAATTATCGGTTAGATATACACATTTTTTTTTGTTTTTAAAGAAAAGAAAAAAAATAAAAATGGATATGCACCGGACAAGAATATCCACATATATATAAAATATGTTATATACATACCCCCAAACTTATTTGAAACAGTGTCCACTGTTTTGGCTGGGTAACCGAAGTTTAGTGGTAGGCAGAGGAAGATTATGCAGGGTAAACCGGCTCCTGTAAGACCAGGAGCTCCTCTGTTGGTTCGGCGCTAAGGTACGGTTTTAGTCTGTGTCCGTTTAATTTGAAAAATGAACCGTCCTTTGGATTCTCCAAATCCACAGCGCCATGCGGATACACATTCCGCACAAAATATGGCCCTTTCCAGCGAGATCTGAGCTTACCTGGATGGAAATGTAGCCGGGTGTCGTAAAGCAGTACCTGTTGACTAGGTGCGAATGTTTTGCGCAAAAGGTGTTTATCGTGAAACACCTTCGTTCGGTTCTTAACGACAACCGCGTTTTCGTAAGCCTCATCCTGAAGCTCGCTCAATTCTTTCAACTGCAGCTTCCGATGGCTGCCCGCCTCTCCGAGAGACAGATTCTGCTCCTTTAACGCCCAAAATGCGCGATGCTCTATTTCCACAGGAAGGTGGCAAGGCTTTCCGTAAACAAGCCGATAGGGATACATGTCAAGATCGGTCTTATAAGCAGTTCGAAATGCCCAAAGGGCATCAGTGAGTTTTAACGACCAATCCTTACGGTTCTTAGAAACCGTCTTCTCCAGTATCTGCTTGATTTGCCGATTTGAAACATCGGCTTGCCCACAGGTTTGGGGGTGGTAGAGCATAGATAGCTTATGATTAATGGAATATTTTCGCATCAAGGCCACGAAAGTCTTATTACAGAAATGGGTTCCATTGTCGCTAATGATCGCTCGGGGTGCCCAAACCGGGAGAAAATGTTTTCCTTAAGAAATCTAACTGTCGTTAGTGTAACATTTCAAATATATATATATTATTTTTAGGAATTTTTATAATTTAATATTATTTTATTGAATATTTTAATATTTTGGTATAATTAAATACAGAAAAAAATTATGGAAAATTATAAAATAGGGTATTTTATAGAATTATGCCATTTTAAAGCTTTCATGGTTAATCATATACTATTTTAGTGTTAATTACGATTAAAAATCGCTAATTGGATTTCTAGCATTTTTGTGCAAAAATGTGCACATATCATTTTTCCACACTTGTTACATGTTTTGGGGTATGGTTGCTTAGGGTTTACCTTTGTGTGAGGGGAGATAAAAGAAAAAGGAAAAGAAAAAGAAAAGAAAAGGCTTCATGATGAAAGAGAGAGAGACCAAGTCAACCCTCATCTTTTTGAACCATACTCCCATTATTTCCCTTCTCATTTTCTCCCCTCCCCCTTCATGAAGAGCTGCTGCTGCTCCTGCTCCCTCTTCTTCCTTCTCTCTCTTCAACCTAGATCCACCATGAATATAACCCAAAAACCCTATTTCCATTTCACAAAAAGTGTTCTCGAGCTCACTAGCTACACATTGAGCCTAGCAAGAATGGATTTGGAGGACTTTGAGCAACTCAAGAATTTTCTTGAGTTGCCAAAGGAGGTAATTTCTGCACCTGTTAGAGTAGTATCTCATTTCTTGTGCATCAATACTAGTTTCATATCGATATGGTGTCGTTTGTGGACTTTGGAAAATTCTAGTTAGGGTTTAGGGTTAGACCTGAAATCAAAAGTGAAATTGAGGCTTGTGGTGACCTTAGAACATTGGTGTGATGTTATTTTAGACCCAAACCTAGAACTGAAACCAGAATATGGATTTATGAGACGATGTCGGGGAAAAACTGTGAATCTGTGATCGTATTTTGAAATCTGCTTTCAATCCGAGACCCCAAAAAAAATTTTGAGTTGGCAGTGAGATGTGCAGGTAAATAGAAACCAACTCCCAAAACCCTAGACCCCAACTCCTATTCCAGGCTGCCAATTAATTCCTTCTGGCCGCAAATTGCTGCCAGAGCAGGAGGGAATTGCCTCGTTTTTTGTGCATGGCCCTATTTCCAGTAGATTAGACCCCTGGCATGTGTAAATTTGTCTAATTTGACCTAGGGTGAAATCTGGAGCCTATTTTCTAAGTTGCTGTTTTGGATTCGTGTTTCCGTATTCCGTATTTTGAATTCTGGATTTGCGTATTGTTTTTTTCCTCGAATACTTGGCGCTTAGACGACGATATCGAGGATTATTGATGGTTTTGAAAGCGTAGTCCATAGGTTTTAACCTATAGGCCTTAGCGCATCGTTTTGGGTTTCGTGTGTCGTTTTAGCTTTGATTCGGTTTTAATACGCATTACGATACTTTGACGTGTAGGTACCCCATGAAGACTTCGGGACGACAAGCAAGCGCGTGGCGACGTCGACAAATGAAGACGCAAGGTGAGTAGATTATATCTACAGGGGGAAGTCGGGTGGATGGCGTATAGCACCCCCGCAGTCCGTAGTTGATATACTATATATTATATATGATAGTTATAGTGTGTTATGGATATTGTGTTAGGTGTATTATGGATGGCTTAGGGTTAGAAGTAAACTAGTATAGTTCATAGTCGCGAACCCTAGAATAGGTTTACACCCACACGCGCACCCTTGCATATTCACTATACTTACACTGTGTTGATGATGATATTGGATGACATTGGAGATGAGTCGATGATTTTGGGCATTGTGCCGTGAGATCGATGATGTGATGTGATTCGTACTTGTGATACGACATGTGATCTTAGCGGGCCGTTGGGCATGTGTTTTACCCCCGCTTTCATACTTATATAGATGGTATTGATTTGTACTGGACTTAAATCTGTACCCCAGATTATGTGGTATGATGATAATGATACCTGATATTTGATGAGAGGAATGTGATACTGACCCATACCCAGCTATTGGGATTCCGTACGACGATTTACCGTACGAGCTTTATATTGATGATAAATCCGCACTCATGACTTGAGGATGTCATATGATATACTGTATTGTGCGCGATACTACTGAGGCGGGATCACCGACTACTATACGTACATATCGACTCAGATTTAGGTGGTTTCCATACCCCTCCCGATTGACTTGATACTTAGATCTGTAGTTTGCATAGTATATGTTAGACTAGACCCGAGTCATACCTATTTCAAAAACTACAAATCAGGAATATCTTAAAAGACAAGTAAAGGGATTCTACGGGTATTTTTCAAAGGACGTATCTTTCTTAAAAATACCGTAGCCCTTATTTTACTTGAAATCCTGATTCGTCTTATTTCAAATGACATAACTGCATGACATATACATATTGATGTAGATTCTTCACTGTGGTGTTGATTATTTGATTTCCGCATGTTCATGCTATTCACATTGCTTTGCATATCTTTATTGTTATATTACTATCATGCTGTTAGGACACCAGCACCATTATCGATGATGCGTATGTTCCATGTACACTATTTGCCGGCTCACACACTTCATCATCAATAATTGCCATGCCACTACATTGTAGTACTGTTGCATTCATGATATAATTCTTGCATGGCATATTGTACAATTATACCTGTACACTTACGTAGATGATTCTGACCCGATTAGATATTTGGGAACCGCAAGATATTCTTCAAAACTGATTCATTTTGAAAAGAGCGGTTTCCTTCGACATGTGCACATTACTATTCCATGTTGCATGACTTACCGTTATGCTTACCTTTCTTTACATGTCGCATATATCATGTTTTGATTATACGCATTGAGATATGTTGTTTCCATAATATTTCTGGATTTGGGAACCGTGGGTATTTCAAAAGAGAATATGTAATTGTTTTAAAAACCCGGTTACCCTTGATATGATATTTTAGTGCGTCCACCATGTATTTTCTCGGTGCTGAGAGCGACATGTGAAACCCGATTCGAGGAGGTGGATGAGGCCGATTGCGGGTACATGGTGGACTCGATATGGTACCCCGGGGCGAGAACGGTTTCGCTGTGTAATAGTCGGTGAGCCTGGCAGAGGGACTACCACCTACCGGTGATTGGTTTGACCTGGCGGTTATCCGGAGGATACTGACCAGAGTCGATAGATGGATATGGGTGTACTGCCGGGGCCGAGGGCCGATTCCGCAGACATAGCCCGTGGGCTGATCCGGACTGATGGAGCCCGATAGATGAGGATTTACGTGCCGATGCTTGGCACAGGTTTCATGATGATTTCCATGATTTTGATTATTGTTAGTTATATGTATGCCCTAGAGGCCATTACTGTACATTGGATGTATATTGTAGTGGATGCTGGGACATATATAGGGAGGACTTTCTTGCTCGACATGATAGTATGCTATCTGGTTGACCTTTACCTTAACGTGTACACTGATTGTCTCTCTGTTACATGTTGGTAAAGCCCTTAGGATGTGTACTTGACTACCTGGACTGTGATGCGGATCATACTAGTAGGGACATGGTAGTCCATAAGTACATCCTTCAAAGTCCCTAGTCGTGGGTGTATCGAGACGGGGCATCGATATACCAGCGTAGACTAGCGCATACCTTCTCGACCCATACAGATGGGCGATGGATGATCCCATATCCATTGGTGTTTGACATCGAAGATGATATACGGGTGCTCAGTGGAGACTGGGTACACTGGACGGACTCGCCGAGAACTCCCAGATGGTAATATACCTGACGTCAGATGGCAGTTCTCTGGTGACACTGGTACAGAGTGGTCTGTTGACCCGAGATCGTCATAGAGTCTTGTGTGGTTCCTACTGTGCTTTGATTTCCATCTTACCACGTCCAAGAGGGCGTGCAAAACGGTGGTTTTTGGGTACAGTCCCGAGTCACATGGAGACAATGAGCGATAGGAGGGGATTCGTCTCTCCCGGTATAGGGAGTTGATGTTGCGCTGTGTTCGATTGGCTATAACAGGAAATCCCTGGCCAGGGTTGCTGAGATTTACTGGTAAGTGTTACCAGTAGTTTCTCGAATTGTTATAGACCTCATATCGACACGACTTATCAAGCTATTGGGGTCTGACGTTTACCACCCCTAGGCGAGATATGCGACATATCAGACGATCAGACCGGACTGTACGGTAGTGTTACTGGTTGGATTCACAGGAGTATGAGCGGGCTTGCTCGTCGATCTTCTGATCACTCAATACCCGGGTGGCCGTTACGTTTAGCAGACCGCTTGCGGCTTGTGGGTGCTTGATATGATCATCACCTGCTGCCGGCGTATTGACGAGTCTTTAGAGTCCTACACAGAGGTTTCTTGGCTCAAGCGAAACGAAATAGGAGCGCATATGAGATATGTGCGGGACCGAGAATAATGCGTGTATGTGATACCGTATTCCATTCTCGCGATGAATGTATCGAAAGGTTGTATGCGATATAACCTAGTTATCGAATCAAGGGTTGATTCGATAAGCCGATACATTGGATACTAGCCGGTTATATGCGATATAACCGGATCATTGAATCAAGTGTTGATTTAATGATTTAATGTATAATTATATATTTGATATATTACTTTGCATTAAGTAGTATTGGTTCACTTTAAATGGATTTACTCACTTGGTTTGTACACATTGTATATGTGATATACTTTTGTGCACAAGATTGTATCATATTTGATGATACTTGCTCTTTTGGGTTTGTGTAAAGATTAAACCATGTTTAGTGAATGGTTAGGGTTTCTTTTCTCTTATTTATTTATCCATTTATTATTGTTTCGGAAAAGATAAAGAGAAAAAGAAATGGTGGCTTAGTTTGTCTTTTCTTTGAAGCTTCTTGAAGCTTTGAAAAGTCTACCATTCTTGTCTCTTCTTTAACCCTAACCACTCTTCTAAACCTTGGTTAAATCTCTACACTAAACCATGGTTGAAGTTATGATAGGTATTCTTTTTATTTTCTTTTTTAATTAACTTATCATATCTTCTTCTTCTTCTTCATCTTCTTGAACAAAAGAGAAAGCTTGCTACTCCAATGGCAAGTGATGAAAACTAGTGAGAAATCCAAAACTAAAGTCTACCCACTTCCTATTTCTTCATCCTCTACCTCTTGCCAAGTTGTATAGGGTGTTTACTTCACAAGTTTTCAAAGCTTGGTGAAGTTGGAGCTTGTTCTTGTGATGCTTCGACGTAGATCATCTTCGGCATGGACATCGACGACCTAGCTCGCCATTTCTCCGACGAAGCCGACGCTAGAGCCCGGGAATTCATTTGGACAGCGAGGGGACTTCGTTGCGGAGCTATAGAGGTGGAGCACCGGATCTACAAAGGTTGTATTTCCGTTTAAACTTTAGTTAAGTGTTAACTAGTTTCTTTTTCGCCTAGACATCTAGCTAACGATCCGTAGTCTAGGGTTTCTCGGCATCATAAAATTTGAAAATGGCATGGTTGATGCTTTGTGAGACCTCATTAGGGTGCCTAGGAACCCTACAGTGGTATCAGAGCCTAGCTAGAGCCTTAGGCGAAGTCTAGACGCAATTTGAAGTCCGAACGAACCCGAAACCCAACACCAAACATGCTCTCTGTCCTTTTTCTAAAAACTGGGATTTTTCAACATTAAAAATATGCAGAAAAATCAGCAGGCGATTTTAAGAGTTACTGTGAAGTTCGAGTGTCTAACTCCATCAACCTGCCGCGGTTCCGCGGCACGAGCATGGCTCGTGCGGCGGTTCCGCGGCCGTACGGCCTCATTGTTCAGTGAATCTTACACAGTAACTCCTAATTGATAGTGCTGGATTTTCTGGGAATTTTTAATATTTATTCAAGAGTTGAATTTTCTGGGTTGTTTTTGGGGATTCGGTGTTTCGATCGGAATATCAGATTTTGTCTATGAGGCTTTCCGGATAAATTTTAGAATATGTTAAAAAGTTCGACCGGATATAAATACCCAATTTTTCCCCTGTCAGGAAATTTCCAAGTGTTGGATTTTTCCGAAGTTTAACGACGTTCTAAGTAGTGCAAGTAACACGATGGACCCTCTAGAAGACAACAAACCTTAACTCGATTATGTGACCGTCTTGAACTGCCCTTTGAACCTTCGGGTTTGGGGCAGTACGGCGTGCCACATGTGAGGCGTTGGCTTGACCCTTCTACGGCTGGACCGTTGGTACTGAGGCACGAACTGAATGTTCTTAGACTTATTTCATGTGTTGAGCTGTATCGGGAAAACTTGGGTGTTCGACTGTTTGATCGAAAAGTTTAACATTTTCTATTTATCCGGAATGTGATACAATAATTGGAATTCACAAGTAGTTATGAGATAACTGAATGAATGTTATAAACATAGCAATTTAGTCTCACTTGATCGGTTGCCATGGAATTTTGATGTGATCAAAAGTCCGTCGCAATCACATAGCGTACGCGGATACTCGCCGGGTAAACTTAATAGACAGCCTCACCCTATAGCCCCGACCAAGTGACTGTAGGAGAACCCCGTCGCCGAAAGCATCCGTCCGGGTGCTTGCGGTAGCGGTGTTCCGCCTTGGTGCACTTCGTCGACGGTATCGGGGGTGCGGCCGTCTACTGAAGTTTGCGACGAGCATTCGATCAGGATGTCGGGAATCTTGTTGAATTGCCCGACTTGAATATTGAAAAGTGTTTTCGATTTTGAGACTAAAATGCGGGGTTTATAATTGTTAGGCATGCGATTTCTAAGGAATTCATTTGGTCAGGCATGCGATGTCTGAGGTGGTTGCGGATTCCAACTGTTGTAGTTTTACACTTTCTTTTCTGTGACCGTAAGTGTAATATGTGATATCGCCGGTTTCGTTGCTATATGTCAACGACAATTGGGATGCGTATATTTACTTACGTTGATGACATGTGATGTTATGTGTCGCTGGATATGTTATATTGGATCGTCGTGTTTGAATAGCCGGGGGTTTTTATGTGAGATGAGTGTTTTTCATTTTCATTCATGTAAAAACTTGTATGTAATATTCTTTTATTGGGGCACTTCCAGGTTGCGGAAGATGTCACCGTTTGTATATTATTTACTTTTCCGCACTAGGATAGACCCAAGGAGGAGGGCACAAGTGACCGGGTTCTGGAGTCCAGTGGGAGACCAACTCGAGGAGTCGAGTCCGGGTCTCCTAACTCCAGAATTGGTAGGGTTGTTTGCCGCTCTCGTAGGGGTCTAGGGGTGTGGGTTTGGCTATTCATCACGACCGTGGAATCCGTGTTTTATACTGGCTCGTATTGAAAACATGAACGTCCTAGTATATCCAATATTTTATATGATTCTTCTGCTGCGATATCTGTGATGTGATCATGTGATGTTCTGTGATAGATACTTTATATAGTATATATGATATATTATATAGACGTTACTTATGTTTTACACCCGCGCTAGCCCTGCCCCGCTCTGCCGTTAGTTACCTAACCTAACGGTGCACGAGGGGACATCGAAGCGAATGCGGATGGCATAAGTGTACGTCGTATTTATCTGTGATGTTTAGGTACTTAAATGATGGGACTTCATTAATGTGATTAATGAAATAAAAGAAACCTATGATGTTGTAGAATTGAATTTCAAAATAAAACAGGTAGCAACAGTTCTTGCTTTGCATAGAGGTATATGTGATATATCCTGCACCTTATTCGATGAGGAAAGGACCGAGATCCCTTCACCGGGAGTGACTCCTTTAGCAATAACTGGCAGATGCTACACACTCGGTTTGTCATTTGATTGCTTTTAAGTGTTTTTGCTTTGCACAGTGATATATGTGATATATCCCGCACCTCATTCGACGAGGAAAGGACCGACGATCCCTTCACCGGGAGTGACTCCTTTAGCAAAACTAGAAAAGCCTCAAAAGCACTCCATTTTAAAATCATTTGATTCTACAACGATATCAAGTTCATTACGCAATAGGTTTTCAGAAAAACCTGTCGTAGCCCTCCGTCATTTCAGATAAGTCCTATTTAGTATTCGTGCTACGTTTGTTGACCTCCGTCAAGGCGTAGTGTGCGGTAGCTAACTAGTATTTATCTGTTTATGCATATGATGCAGATTGAGTTAGGGTAGTCATGCGGCCTTATTGACCTCCGTCAAGGGTCGTGCGGGTGGGTTTAATTCGATCAAGAAATGACGGGTTGAACTTGACTAGTAGCCTATGGTTTGTTGACCTCCGTCAAGGTCATAGGGTGCTGGGGGCAAAATATTATCGGGAATTTCAAGTGTTGAAATTTGCAATGAGATTGCATACATTCTAAGAGATAGTTGGATCCCGATACCCGCTGCGAGTAAGAGTTACTCCTGGGAGAGTTTTATACATTACAATTAGCCGATCAAGTAGGTGTCTAGAAAGGTGTCAACGAGGTTACGCCTCTAGGAAAACGAGGTTTACATTAAATAGGTTCGTGCGAAAGCACGGGGGACCTCCCTCAAAGTACCGACACTGGCCTGGCTGAAAGATTGGCGAACTTGTAGTGTGTAATTAATCCCGGCTAGTCTTTCCTTTTAGGGTTTGAATGAAGATTTGATAAAAAGCAGTGGGAGCCATCCTGATTAGATAGAATAATAACCAATCTATTCTTGTAAGAGCGCACGCTGAGTGTTTTCTTCTCTCTCTCTCCAGGTAGCGACCATATCATGCCTTAATCAAGATAATAATACGGATATTTGACCGAACCCGCTTGTTATACTGAGCTGGGGAACGTTGGTCCCGCTCCAACTTATAATTGTTATAAGACAGAGCAGGAAATTGGGGATTACCAGAATTCCCGTGCCGCCCAAACGAAGAGATTGCATGCTGATGCATCATCTTCGGGTTTGTTCATTATACAGAACTGTTTCTCAGTATCCTTTACGTCCTGGATATATGATACCGGATCAGGATCCCAGATATGTAATCTGTTACATAGGGCTACAAATAGGTAGAGAACTGAGAACGGGTGATAAGTTTTATGAGGCAGAAAATGGGGCAAGAGTTGCAGCCAAGTCTGTTGGTCACTGTCACCCTGTATTCCAAATACATTGATTCTGAACGAATGTTATTAGATACCGAACCTGATATACAAAATCATATCAGTCTCTTTATTAGTAAAGAAATGATAAAATTCTGTATTGTTGGATAATATTTTGAACATTTCCTATATCAAAAGTTGATCGGTTCAGGCACGTTATCTAAAAGCGTTGATGTTCTAAATCAAACTACAGTTCTTTAGTATACAGAACACACACAAGAGAAAGAGTTCAGAAATGAACGAATCCTTCTTGAGGTATTGTAGACTAGGTCAGGTCAATGCGACCCAACTGGCTAGAGTTACATAAAGATGCATATTTAAATTAGTTTGAACTTACATCTTGTGAAACTCGCCAGTCATGTTACAAAGATAAGATGACCATAGCTCCGTTTACTGGAAACAGAGAAAGAGTTAATGAACTCTTGGGATGATACATGTTGATGTATGTAGGTCCCCTGTCTACACATGCCAGGACTGGTTCTTTATACTTCATTACGTTCTCTGATGATCTTTCGAGTTTCTGACCTATGTTCCTGTTGAAACACAAGTCCGAACCTTTTCAGATATTCACAGAATATAAGTTAGAAGTAGAGAACCAAAATACGGGTATAAGTATTATGTTCTTTGATGTGATCAAGGAGGAGAATACTTGAGCATGGAATTCCTGGACTATTCTAAAGGAGAATGAGATTCTCTCTCAGCATTACTCCTCTGTATACAACATAGCATGATGGTATATCGGGGCGGAGCAGATACACCCTATTTGATATGGTGTGCTCTATGATGAGTACTACTGAGTTACCTATTTCCTTTTGGGAGTTATGCACTTGAGAAGCTGCATACCTATTGAATAGGGTTCCAATCAAATCAATTGCCTACCACTTCATATGTGATATGGAAAGGGAAGAGCCCATGTCTTAAGCTAGTTAAGATTTGGGGTTGTCCGGTCTTTGTCTAAAAGCAAAATCCGGACAAGCTCAAGGCAAGGTCTGTTATGTAGAACTGGAAATGTTCCAGCTATACAGACTGCAGCTGATGATTTGATAGAACCAAAGGATTCAGTAGATTCCAACGAACCTCAGCCTCTCCGCCGATCTAGTAGGGTTTCTCACCAACATGAGAGATACTTCGGTTTCTCTATGACAGTGGGAGCGAAGATTGCATCATGAGATGATGACCCAACTAGCTTCGAGCTGGCCATCAGGAGTAAGACTCTGTAAGAATGGCTGGATGTTTAGCGATCTGAGATGGAATCCATGTACACCAACAAAGTATGGACTTTGGTTGCTATATCTGAAGGGTTAAATCCCCATCAGGAGCAAGTATATCTTGAGAAGATTACTTGGTGTAGATGGAAAAGTTGAGACTTTCAAAGCTAGACTTGATAAAGGCTTTCGTCATCGACCAGGCGTGGATAATGATGAAACCTTTTCCAGTACCTATGCTTAAGTCCATCCAGATACTACTTGCCACGGCTACATACCATGACTACGATATCTGGTGGTTGGGTGTCATGACAGCTTTTCTAAATGATGTTTTAGAAGAGTGCGTCTATAAGTACACAGCCAGAGAGCTTCGTAAACAGTGGGAACAGCGGAAACGTGTGCAAGATGCTTTATAGGATAAAGCAGGCATCGCGGAGTTGGAACATCTGTTTTGATGGATTAGTCAAAGAAGTTGACATCATCAAAATGGTAGATGAACCTTGTATAAACAAGAAGGTAGTAGGGAGTATGGTGACGATCCTCGTAGAGTACGTGGATGACATACTCTTGATAGGGAAGGAGTTTCCTATGCTACGCTCGATCAATCACAGCTTATCACAAGGATTCTCCACATAAGATCAAAGTGATACCTACTAAATCCTGGGTTTTGGATCTATGAGATAGATCTAAATGGATGTTAGAATACTCACTAGTTATAGTGAGATGGTATCAGTTGATCCTGGGGAGAATCACTGGAAGGGTTCCAGGGTGATAAAGACGACTGAATGTCAGTCGCAGGCATTGTCTTTACCCTCAGTAAAGGGACGGTATGTTGGAAGAGTTCCAAGCTAGATATCGTGACATACTAGACGATAAAGGCAGGATACATCACTACTTAAGATACTACCAAAGAGGCAGTCTGGGTGTATATTAGTTCATAAGATGAACTATGTTCCTCCCATTGTGTGACAATGGAGTTGTGGCTTATGCCAAGGAACGCATGTCCCATCAGTGATCCAGACATATTCTAAGGAAGTATCACCTGATCATGGAGATGGTTGATCTCCAGGGTGATCGAGGTTAGGAGAGTAGACTCAGAGGACAACACGGCAGATCCACTCACGAAGGCCTATTCCCAGAGAGAGACTTTTATGGGATGGTTGAGTATGAGATACTACAACCACTGCTACAGATGGCCCTAGTGCAAGTGGGAGATTGTTAGTTATATGTATGCCCTAGAGGCCATTACTGTACATTGGATGTATATTGTAGTGGATGCTGGGACATATATAGGGAGGACTTTCTTGCTCGACATGATAGTATGCTATCTGGTTGACCTTTACCTTAACGTGTACACTGATTGTCTCTCTGTTACATGTTGGTAAAGCCCTTAGGATGTGTACTTGACTACCTGGACTGTGATGCGGATCATACTAGTAGGGACATGGTAGTCCATAAGTACATCCTTCAAAGTCCCTAGTCGTGGGTGTATCGAGATGGGGCATCGATATACCAGTGTAGACTAGCGCATACCTTCTCGACCCATACAGATGGGCGATGGATGATCCCATATCCATTGGTGTTTGACATCAGAGATGATATACGGGTGCTCAGTGGAGACTGGGTACACTGGACAGACTCGCCGAGAACTCCCAGATGGTAATATACCTGACGTCAGATGGCATTTCTCTGGTGACACTGGTACAGAGTAGTCTGTTGACCCGAGATCGTCATAGAGTCTTGTGTGGTTCCCACTGTGCTTTGATTTCCATCTTACCACGTCCAAGAGGGCGTGCAAAACGGTGGTTTTTGGGTACAGTCCCGAGTCACATGGAGACAATGAGCGATAGGAAGGGATTCGTCTCTCCCGGTATAGGGAGTTGATGTTGCGCTGTGTTCGATTGGCTATAACAGGAAATCCCTGGCCAGGGTTGCTGAGATTTACTGGTAAGTGTTACCAGTAGTTTCTCGAATTGTTATAGACCTCATATCGACACGACTTATCAAGCTATTGGGGTCTGACGTTTACCACCCCTAGGCGAGATATGCGACATATCAGACGATCAGACCGGACTGTACGGTAGTGTTACTGGTTGGATTCACAGGAGTATGAGCGGGCTTGCTCGTCGATCTTCTGATCGCTCAATACCCGGGTGGCCGTTACGTTTAGCAGACCGCTTGCGGCTTGTCGGTGCTTGATATGATCATCACCTGCTGCCGGCGTATTGACGAGTCTTTAGAGTCCGACACAGAGGTTTCCTGGCTCAAGCGAAAAGAAATAGGAGCGCATATGAGATATGTGCGGGACCGAGAATAATGCGTGTATGTGATACCGTATTCCATTCTCGCGATGAATGTATCGAAAGGTTGTATGCGATATAACCTAGTTATCGAATCAAGGGTTGATTCGATAAGCCGATATATTGGATACTAGCCGGTTATATGCGATATAACCGGATCATTGAATCAAGTGTTGATTTAATGATTTAATGTATAATTATATATTTGATATATTACTTTGCATTAAGTAGTATTGGTTCACTTTAAATGGATTTACTCACTTGGTTTGTACACATTGTATATGTGATATACTTTTGTGCACAAGATTGTATCATATTTGATGATACTTGCTCTTTTGGGTTTGTGTAAAGATTAAACCATGTTTAGTGAATGGTTAGGGTTTCTTTTCTCTTATTTATTTATCCATTTATTATTGTTTTGGAAAAGATAAAGAGAAAAAGAAATGGTGGCTTAGTTTGTCTTTTCTTTGAAGCTTCTTGAAGCTTTGAAAAGTCTACCATTCTTGTCTCTTCTTTAACCCTAACCACTCTTCTAAACCTTGGTTAAATCTCTACACTAAACCATGGTTGAAGTTATGATAAGTATTCTTTTTATTTTCTTTTTTAATTAACTTATCATATCTTCTTCTTCTTCTTCATCTTCTTGAACAAAAGAGAAAGCTTGCTACTCCAATGGCAAGTGATGAAAACTAGTGAGAAATCCAAAACTAAAGTCTACCCACTTCCTATTTCTTCATCCTCTATCTCTTGCCAAGTTGTATAGGGTGTTTACTTCACAAGTTTTCAAAGCTTGGTGAAGTTGGAGCTTGTTCTTGTGATGCTTCGACGTAGATCATCTTCGGCATGGACATCGACGACCTAGCTCGCCATTTCTCCGACGAAGCCGACGCTAGAGCCCGGGAATTCATTTGGACAGCGAGGGGACTTCATTGCGGAGCTATGGAGGTGGAGCATCGGATCTACAAAGGTTGTATTTCCGTTTAAACTTTAGTTAAGTGTTAACTAGTTTCTTTTTCGCCTAGACATCTAGCTAACGATCCGTAGTCTAGGGTTTCTCGGCATCATAAAATTTGAAAATGGCATGGTTGATGCCTTGTGAGACCTCATTAGGGTGCCTAGGAACCCTACAATTATACCCTCATATTTACATGCATGATGCTTATTGTCATTGGGTGACAGATGGAAGAGATCCACATATATACAGACATTGATTACATACAGACTTTGACTACATTGATCATACTTCATTTGTATATATAACAGGGTATGAGGGCGCTGTTATGTATACCCTTACACCAATATTAGTGGAATGGGACGCTAATATATGTGTATTGATATCTATTTCGATACTTCATCATATTTACTTCATGCAGACATACCTTATACTTATGACATGTTATTACCTGAGGCACTGGCACGAGTGCTTGGCACTACATACACGACTAGATGTTACATTGCCACCTTGTCATGCTTCAGACTTACTCTTGAGGTTTATATCATATACTGATCGTATTGACCTAGTATTATATCTTGCATTCGGTTTCTGCTTGTAGATGCTTTCTATTCACGAGTTGGCAACTCACCCCCGTTGTGCCACAGCTTCTTGCAGGTTTTGCCGTACAGGTTCCATAGCGGCATTTTTGGCACACTGCTTCCTTTCCGGGTGAATTGCTTTTGGTAGGTGGGTTCTTGCATCAGAACCACCCTTGTATATGTATTATTCATTGTATCTAGAATTCCATCAACCAAAACTTGTATATTGTTTCAGAGTTAGACATTAGTGATGTATTATTTTGACCTTAGAGTCGCGTGTAGCAGTTTTTTTACGGCTTTCATGTTATTTTGAGTTTCTTTTTGAGTTTTGATCCTCGCCCTTCGGCGTTGTATATTATATTGTTTGTGTGGTTGTAACCGTCGATGGACGAAGAGCTAGCTCCCGCTTGGGGATGCCTTTTATCACTGTATATATATTGTTCTTGTTGTACCCCGTTCGGGGCCAGTTTTTGCAAAAGATACTCTGTCGAAATTTTTAGAAAAGAATTTACATTTTTAAATGCATATTCGGCTTAGTTATTTAAAAACCTTGACTTCAAAACATGTTTTCTTCACTTCTTTAAACTAGTTTTCTTTATTTACTCCTTAAAATGGTTTTAGATTTCTGGGCTTTTTGGCTTACTTGGATTAGGTGGGGTCCTATAGACTTCATATGATTCAAGTGCCAGTCACGAGCTATTTCGGGTCGTGACAGTTAGTCCGGCTTGGCATAGCCTCGACCCACTTAGAGACATAATCAACACCGAGAAAGATATACAAGTTCCCAAAAGAGCTGGGAAACGGCCCCATGAAATCGATCCCCCAAACATCGAAAATCTCCACAACCAAGATTGGTTGGAGCGGCATCTCGTTTTTCCTGGATATCTGGCCCAAATGTTGGCACCGGGAGAAAGTCTTGCAGGACTCATGAGCGTCTTTGAAGATTTGTGGCCAGTAGAAACCACACTGCAAGATCTTCTCGGCTGACTTTCTAGGGCCAAAATGCCCGCCACATGCTTGATCGTGGAAAAACGATAGCACACTCTTGAATTCATCGTCAGGGACACACCGACGGATAATCTGGTCGGGACAGTACTTGAACAGATAGGGTTCATCCCAGTAAAAGTGTTTTACTTGGGATAAGAATCGAAGTCTGTCCTGACTTGACCATTCAGTCGGTAGTAATCCTGTGGCCAAATAGTTCACAATATCTGCGAACCAGGGATCGCAAGATACTGTCAAGAGTTGTTCATCCGGAAAAACGTCGTTGATCGCAATTTGAAGCGACGGCGAAGAAGGAAGTCGAAAGAGATGGTTGGCGACTACGTTTTCACATCCTCTTTTGTCCTTGATGACAAGGTCAAACTCTTGAAGTAAGAGGATCCAACGTATCAGCCGAGATTTTGCATCTCTCTTCGCAAAAAGATGGCGCAGAGCAGAATGGTCCATATAGACGATGACTGGAGAACCGATGAGGTAGGGCCTGAACTTCTCTAAGGCAAATACAACAGCCAAGAATTCCTTCTCAGTTGTTATATAGTTCAGTTGGGCGTCGTTCAGGGTTCGGCTAGCATAATAGATTACATGCGGCATCTTGTTGATGTGTTGTCCAAAGACAGAACCGATGGCAAAGTCGGATGCATCGCACATAATCTCAAATGGGTGCGTCCAGTCAGGAGAAGAAAGAACGAGAGCAGAAGTGAGTCAGCTTTTTAATGACTCGAATGCAGTCACACAACTCGAGTTGAAGTCGAATGTCGGGTCCTTGGCCAGCAAAAGAGTCAAGGGCCTAGCAATCTTGCTAAAGTCCTTGATGAACCATCTATAGAAACCGGCATGGCCAAGGAAAGCTCGGATGTCTCTGACGCATCTGGAAGGAGGAAGATTGGAAATGACTTCAATCTTTGCCTTATCTACCTCAATGCCATTTTGCGAGATGATATGTCCTAAGACAATACCTTCGCGCACCATGAAATGGCACTTCTCCCAATTCAAAGTGAGGTTCTTGTCCTTACACCGGGTAAGGACAGCGTCGAGATGCAGCAAACACTCATCAAAGGAATCGCCAAAAATGAAGAAATCATCCATAAAGATCTCCTAGAATTTTTCCACCACGTCTGAGAAGATTCCCATCATACACCGCTGAAAGGTAGCGGGCGGATTGCATAACCCAAAGGGCATGCGACGATATGCAAACGTGCCGAAAGGACAAGTGAATGTGGTCTTTTCCTGGTCTTTTTCGGCGATGGGAATTTGATTATAGCCGGAGTAGCCATCAAGAAAGCAGTAGTACGCGTGTCCAGCCAATCGTTCGAGCATCTGGTCAACGAAAGGTAGCAGAAAGTGGTCCTTCCGCGCTGCGGCGTTGAGTTTTCTGTAATCGATGCATACTCGCCACCCAGTCTGGGTGCGAGTAGGGATTAACTCCTTCGTCTCATTGGTTATGACCGTTATGCCCGACTTCTAAGGGACAACATGAATGGGGCTAACCCACTGGCTATCAGAAATAGGGTAAATGATACCACTATCCAGACACTTTACGATCTCCTTTTTCACAACCTCCTTCTTGACTGGATTGAGTCGCCTTTGTGGATCCCTGGCTGGTTTGGCATCATCCATCAGATGAATGTGATGTTCAACGATCAGGGGACTAATCCCCTTGATGTCCGCCATTGACCAGCCAAAGGCCTGCCTATTGTTGTGCAAGACCGTAAGAAGGGCTTTCTCTTGCTCTGGAGCTAGAGAAGCCGAGATGATAACAGGAAGGGTCTCATTCTCACCCAAGTAAGCATACTTAAGGTGAGATGGTAATGGCTTGAGTTCGAGCGTTGGAGGTGAAACGATTGAAGGCAAGATTGGTGAAAAGGTCTCGAACTCAAAGGATTCCAGCAGAGGTTCAAAACGAGTGTAAGCGACCGAGTTAGATGGTTCAGGTAACTCATCCGGAAATTCGAAGGATTCAAACTCGGGTGGTGACTGACCAAGATCGTTCGAGAAGGTGAAACACTCGTAGTCATTGTCGGGCGCAGAAGCAGCAGTAGGTTCGAAAAGGAACGCACTGGTGGCGTCAAGGTTGTTGTGATCGAATAAAAACTCCTCGAATTCACAGTCCTCCGAGGTGATCTCCTGGATTGAGCAAACGTCTAGTATATGAGCATTAGGTTCGGGGGGCTGATTCCCCAACCTAAAAATGTTGAGTTCAATTGTCATGTTTCCAAAAGATAGGTTCATCGAACCATTTCGACAATTGATCACAGCATTTGAGGTTGCAAGGAATAGGCGACCGAGTATCACCGGAATTTGATTCCAGGGGTTAGCTATAGGCTGTGTGTCTAAAACAATGAAGTCAATGGGGAATATGAAGTCCCCGACCTTGATTAACACATCCTCTAGCTCACCCCTAGGATGGGTGATCGATCGGTCGGCCATTTGGAGAGTACAGTGTGTGGGTTTCAGCTCTCCTACACCTAATTGCTCATATACTGAGTACAGAAGCAGGTTAACACTGGCACCAAGATCCAAAAGTGCGCGGTTGATGTTCTTATCCCCAATGGTAATAGAAATCGTAGGACAGCCAGGGTCCTTCCGTTTTTGAGGTAAAGATTGGGTAAGAGCATCACTCACAGCACTAGCTAAGAAAACTTTCTTGGGTACCTGAGATTTCCTCTTTTTCGTGCACAAGTCCTTTAAGATTTTTGCGTAGGAAGGGACTTGTTGGACATCATCTAAAAGGGGAATGTTAATATTAACCTGCTTAAACAACTCCAGAATCTTCTCCATTTGTAGATTTTGTTTATTGGACCTCAACCGGTTTCGAAATGGAACGTTTTTAAAATTGGTTGAGTCCAATGCTTGTGGAGGAGATTATGGAGTTGGAACGGATCCCAGAGCTGGAGTTTTCGTAGAGTGAGAGGTGGGTCCGTTCAGAGCAGAAGAAGAAGAAGAAGAGCCTTTTGAAGAATGAAGAATAGGATCAGAAGATGAGGAAGGAGAAGAAGAAGACGAAGCGGATGGGGTGTCATTCTCCTCAATTGTTGTGCCGATGTTGTTGTGCAGCATCCTTCCAGATCTCAATGTAGTCACGGCACTCACATTATGGTTCTGTTGTTCAAGAGCAACATGCACATTATGTGGGTGACCAGGATTTGGGAGTGGTTGAGATGGAAGCTTCCCCTTTTCTCGCTCGCTTAACGCCGCATTCAGCTGTGCAATTTGGGCTTCGATGGTATTGATGCTTTGCCCGTGTACAGCAGTGTATTGCACCAAAGACTGAATAGACGACTGAATGTTTGCGGTGGATTGTGTCGATTGTTTAACGAATGCCTCCAGACTTCATTCTAGCAAGGAAACCTTATCGTTGTTTGACGGAACAAAGTTGTTTTGAGGAAAAGAGTTATTGGGTGCAAAGTTGTTCATCTGATTTTGAAAAGGTTGGGGTTGGAAGGGCTGCTGAAATTGATGTTGAGTTTGTTGCTGAGCTTGTTGTTGCGGCGGAAGGGGCCTCTGGAAATTGTTGCCTTGGAATTGATACTGGTTCTGATTCCAGGCGAAGTTGGGGTGGTTCCTCCAACCAGGATTGTAGGTGGAAGAGTATGGATCGTTTCTTGGTATTTGCTGAAATGCAGCATTAACCTGATCCTGTCCTTGAGATGGTGGATTGTAAGGACACTCTTCTGTTAAGTGAGATGGGTCGGAACAAGCATAAATGGTACGAATAGGAAGAACAGGGGCAGGAGCAGGAGATGAAAATTTGCTCTCTATCGCTTCAAGTTTTCTCGTTATTGCAGCCATTTCGGCTTTCATTGCAATAGAGACATCGAGTTGGTGAATGCCTACCCTAGACTGACCAGTAGAAGTAGAGGAAGAAGAAGAAGAACTTGGTCTGGTACTCTCCCATTGCAGCGTTTGTTCCGCAAGGTCGTCGAAGAATTGCCATGCTTCCTCGTTAGATTTGGACAGGAAGTGGCCTTGACAAATTGTTTCCAACAACTGCTTGGTTGCTGGGTTCAGGCCCTTATATAAGGTTTGGCAAAGTTTCCATTTCTCAATACCGTGATGAGGGCACTGAACAAGAAGGTCTTTATACCGGTCAAAGCACTTCCAAAAGGGTTCGGTATGAAGCTGGGAAAATTGGTTGATTTTTTTACAGATCCTCACGGTTTTATGATTCGGATAGAATTTCTTGAGAAACACTTTCACAAACTCGTCCCAACTGGTTATGGAGTGGGAAGCAGTGCTATACAACCACTTTTCAGCAAGATCGCACAAAGTGAACGGAATGACCCGTAGCCGTATAGCATCGTTTGACAGCTGGGTCATTTTCATCATGGCATAAACATTCTGGAACTTGTTGATGAAGATATAGGCATCTTCAGATTCAAGCCCATGAAATTTCGGAAGCATGTTAATGAAGTGGGGCTTAATTTCAAAATTATCCCCATTGGCCGGTGGAAAGGAAAGACAGGTGGGAAGTGCAGAGCGGGTGGGATAGAAACGATCCTGGAGTGCGATTCGCTGTGGCGCTACAACAGGCGGTGGTTGTTGGTTATTCGCATCCATAGGAGGTGGAATCAATCCCGGGGGAGTTGAAGGGATGTTAGGATTAAATCCTGATATCGCAGAAGAAGAAGTTGGTGATAGTGAAGGTGAGGAAGTATGAACAGAATCCCGGTCAACGTTGGAGTTGGCCGGCAAGGGTAAGGGTGAAAGAGGCGTGGAAGGAGTTTCGACGTCTGAGTCGATCGCGTAGTCGGTAGCGACTAACGTAACGCGGACTAGGCAGGCACTAGTGTCCTGAGTCCAACCGGACATACACTAAACGAGTTTAGTGTAGTTAAAACGGAGAAGGTGAGGGTAAGAAAACGTCAATGGAGAAATACGATGGGAGGTGGGTAAAAAAAATAGGATTCTGGCGACAAAGGGCAAGTTTTTATAAAAGTTTTTGTTTTGTGTTTTTTTTTCTTTTTTTAGAAAGAGCTTTATAGAAATATGTACGGACTTACGGCTTCAAACAATCACAGACAAAATATGCACAATCACACCTAGATCTACGGTCACCTAGGTCAGCTAGACAGCTCCTAACTGTTCCAAAAGGCTAGAAATAGGACCTCAAACCGCCTCTTCTCCGCCAATTGCGGCCAAGTAAGTGCCAGGTAAGTGGGAGGCTCCCCACTACGTAAGTAGTGTAAGGTTTGTTTAGCACCCTATGAAGTGTTTTGAAGCATCACATGACCCAAAGTTATAATTTTTAAGGTGCTAAACTAACATGCAAAGGGATCGATCCTAGAAAATTAGGGTTTCGAAATAAAAAAACGAACTAATCTAGGGTTTTGAGACTACAACCTTTGTAGCTCCCTTTCGCTGGACTCCTTGGTCTCTAGGGTGTTGAACGAAGGTCCTCTTGAAGTCCCCTTGTGTCCACGACGATCCACCACGGAGATCTCCGTCCAAGCTCGCAACTTCGTCAAAACGAAGAGAACACTCTAAACAAAACGGCTAAGCTTGTGTAGAATGATGTTGTGGTTAGGTTTCTCACATCAAAAACCTATCTTTAAGTGGTATTTGCTCACTAGAAAAAACTAGAGAGCAAAAGAGCAAGAGGAAGAAGATGGTGGCAATTTTTGACAAGAGGTAAAAAGATAACTCAAGTGAAGAAAAAGAAATATATCAATATATATTTTATTCCTTCATGCTATGAACCATGGTTAAAGTGATGGAGACATTATTTAACTTTGGTTTGGAATGATAAAGAGAAGGATAACCTTAGGTTAGTGGTAGTTGAGCATGGTTAGGTCAAAGGAAGAATGTAGAAGCATGAATGATTATCCTTTCCTTTTTCATTTTCTTTTAAATCCAAAATTAAATAATAATCCATTATATAATCCATGGTGTGAGTCTTATATTGCCACCATTTCCATATGCTAACAACCATGATGGATGAGTGTATGTATGTGTGCATGTATGCACATCCACATGTGCATGAAACTAGCATGAAAGAAAGAAAGAAAAGCACATATGCATGCACACATCCATCATCCAAGAAAAAGGTTTTAAGTGAGAAAACTAATGGTTAAATGATAAATCAACGCTTGATTTATCAATCCGGTCATATCTCATATGACCCCACCAAAAGCAGTTCACCCGATCAATGTTCGGTATCATATACGCACATTTCAATCGGGTGCATGCGCATATCGCATACGCGCACCACAACGTTTCGCCTGGACTGGGTAACTGCTTTGTGGGACTCTAAGACTCGTCAATACGCCGGCAGTGGGTGATGATCATATCAGGTACCCTCAAGCCGCAAGCGGTCAGCTAAACGTAACGGCCACCCGGGTATTGAGCGATCAGAAGACAACAAGCGAACCTGCTACAACTCCCATCGAGCCATCCGGCAACACTACCGTACAGTCCGGTCTCTTCGTCAGATATGCTGCATATCGAGCCTAGGGATGGTCACGTCGACCCCAATAACTCAATAGGTCGTGCCGGTGAATGGTCTATAACAGATCGAGAAACTACTGATAACACTTATCAGCAAATCTTAGCAGCCCTGGCCAGGGACTTGCTGTTATAACCAGTCGGGCACAGCACATCATCAACTCCCAATACCGGGAGAGACGAAACCCCTCCTATCGCTCATCGTCTTCGTGTGTCTCGGGACTGTACCCAACGGCCACCTGTTTGCACGACTCAGTAGAGCCGTGGTAGGGTGGCAATCAAAGTACAATGGGAGAACACACAAGACTCCATGACGATCTCGGGTCTACAGACTAACCTGTACCAGTGTCATCTGAGAACTGCTATCCGACGATAGATATAATTCCATATAAGAGTTCTCGGTGAGTCCGTCCAGTGTACCCAGTCACCACTGAGCACCCGTATATGATCTTGATGTCAAACATCGATGAATGTGGGAACATCCATCGCCCATCGTATGGGTCTAGTATCATATACGCTAGTCTACTCTGGTATATCGATGCCCCGTCTCGATATACCTACGACTAGAGACTTTCCACGATATGCTTATAGACTACAGATGTCCCACTAGTATGATCTCCATCATAATCAGAGTAGTCAAGCCGATATCCTCAGGGCTTTATCAGCATGTATGAATGAATAAAAGCATGATCAAATCAACATGTCAGATAAAGAAGAACCAGATAGCATACTATCATGTCGAGCAAGAATGCAAACTGAATATATATACATGTATAGATACATCGACTATCACATAATGGCCTCTAGGGCATACATATATCCAACAATCTCCCACTTGCACTAAGGCCAGTTATTGGCGTATCTCATACCCAACATCTCAAAAAGTCGCTCATGCTGTGGCTGAGGGAGGGCCTTGGTGAGTGGATCCGCGGCATTGTTCTTTGTATCTACTCTCTTAATCTCGATCTCGCGGCGATCTACAATCTCCCGGATCAAATGAAAGCGCCTCAGGATGTGTCTGGACCGCTGATGGGATTTGGGCTCCTTGGCTAACGCCATCGCCCCATTATTGTCACAATACAAAGGTATTGGATCAAAAATGGTTGGAACTACTCCTAGCTCCGAGACGAACTTCTTCATCCAGACGGCTTCCTTGGCGGCATCATTTGCAGCAATGTACTCAGCCTCCATCGTAGAGTCTGCAACGGTATCCTGTTTGGAACTCTTCCAACTTACCGCCCCTCCATTGAGGGTAAATACAAACCCTGAGATAGATTTGCTGTCATCCTTATCGCTCTGGAAGCTCGAATCGGTAAAGGCCTCCATTTGGAGATCTGTATTACCATACACCAAGAACAATTTTTTAGTCCTTCGTAAGTACTTGAGAATGTTCTTCACAGCTGTCCAGTGGTTCTCCCCTGGGTTGGATTGATACCTGCTTACAACACTAAGTGCATAAGCTACATCTGGGCGTGTACATAACATCGCATACATTATAGATCCTACTGCCGAAGCATAAGGTATAATGCTCATGCGAGCTCTCTCTTCATCGGTCTTTGGACAAGAATCCTTGGAGAGAGTGACTCCATGGCAAGCGGGTAAGGCACCCCGCTTGGAGTCTTCCATACTAAACCTCTTTAGGATGGTGTTGATGTACTTGGTTTGGGACAATCCCAATAACTTTTTGGATCTATCCCTATAGATCCGTATGCCCAGGATGTATGTGGCATCACCCAGGTCCTTCATGGAGAACCTCAGTGATAAGAATGATTTGACCGACTGTAGCATAGGAATATCATTTCCTATCAGAAGAATATCAACCACGTACAATACGAGGAATGTGACAGCTCTTCCTACAGCCTTCTTATAAACACAAGGTTCATCTGGATTTTTAATGAAATCAAACTCTTTGATAACATCATCGAAACAGATGTTCTAACTCCGAGATGCCTGCTTTAACCCATATATGGATTTAAGCAATCTACATGCTTTCTCGCTGCTCCTACTGTCAATGAAGCCCTCTGGCTGATCCATATAAACGCATTCTTCTAAATTTCCATTTAGAAATGCTGTTTTAACGTCCATCTGCCAGATTTCATAGTCGTAGTGAGCAGCAATAGCAAGTAGGATCTGAATGGATTTAAGCATGGCTACAGGCGAAAAAGTTTCGTCATAGTCCAAACCTGGTCTTTGACGAAAACCTTTTGCTACAAGTCTTGCTTTATAGGTCTCTACCTGACCATCTACACCAATCTTTCTTTTAAAGATCCATTTGCACCCTACAGGTTTTACCCCAGGGGGTACAACGTCCAAAGTCCATACTTTGTTGGTGTACATAGACTCCATTTCGGATCTCATGGCATCCAGCCACTTCGCAGAGTCACCACTCGTGATAGCTTGCTGAAAACTGGTAGGATCATCATTATCCATGATGCAATCTTCTCCGTTACCATCAATGAGGAAACCGTAGTACCTCTCCGGTGGGCGAGAAGTCCTACCAGACCTACGGAGTGGCCGAGGTTCTTCAGTTTCTGCTGCAACAGCCGGTTCAACCAAATCATCATTTGTAGTTTGTGTCTCCAGAACCTCTTCTAGATCCACCACCTTGCCATCATCTTTGTCTGTGAAAAACTCTTTTTCTAAGAATGTGGCATGCTGAGAAACAAACACCTTTTGTTCCTCTTTGTGGTAGAATAGATATCCATAAGAATTCTTTGGATATCCCACAAAGTTACACATGACCGACCGTGTCTCGAGTTTGTCCGGATTCTGCTTTTTAACATAGGCCGGGCAACCCCAAATCTTAATTCTCTTAAGAGATGGTCTCTTCCCATTCCATATCTCATATGGCGTGGTAGACACGGCTTTGGTTGGAACCCTGTTTAGCAGATATGCTGCAGTCTCCAATGCATGTCCCCAAAACGAGACTGGTAACTCAGTGTCACTCATCATGGACCGGACCATATCTAATAGGGTCCTATTCCTTCGTTCTGACACACCGTTGTGCTGTGGTGTGTAAGGAGGAGTGAGCTGAGAGAGAATCCCATTCTCTTTTAGGAAGTTTGCAAATTCTGTACTGAGATACTCTCCACCTCGATCTGATCGAAGCATCTTAATACTCAAGCCGGTTTGTTTTTCTACTTCTTGTTTATATTCAATGAATTTCTCGAAAGCGTCGGACTTGTGCTTTAATAAAAATACATGACCGAATCTTGAGAAATCGTCGGTGAATGTAATGAAGTATGAAAAACCGCCTCTAGCCTATGTAGACATTGGCCCACATACATCACTATGTATAAGGTCAAGGAGCTGAGTAGCTCTTTCTCCGTGTCCGGTAAACGGTGTTTTGGTCATTTTACCCTTGATACAAGACTGGCAAGTCGCATAAGATTCATATTCAAAAGAGTTTAAATATCCATCTTTATGTAACTTGTTTAGTCTTGTTTCGTTAATATGACCAAGTCTACAATGCCAAAGAAAAGCTTCATTTAATTCTGAAAGTTTTCTTTTATTAGTGTGTTGTATACTGAAAACTGTGTGTTGATTTAGGACATATATTCCGTTATTAAGCGTACCATACCCAACCAACATTTGATTTAGGTGAATGTTCATAACATTGTTCTGCAACACAAAATTATATCCTTCATTGTCCAACAAAGAAACGGATATTATATTACATAGCATACTTGGTACAAAATAACATGGATTCAAAATCAAAATACATCCAGATGGCAACCCCAAGTGATACTCTCCTACTGCGACTGTATGTACATTGGAACCATTTCCAACGCGGAGAGTATGGTCACCTGTCTTCAAAACCTTGCTATTTCTCAGCCCCTGCATAGAATTGCAAATGTGAGAACCTGAACCGGTATCCAATACCCAGGAAGCAGAGTTTATAGAAAAACAGTTTTCAGTCACAAACGCACCTGAAGCAGAAGCATCACCATGCTTCTTCTTGAGACTTAAGCACTCCGTGCAATTGGGCTTCCAGTGTCCTGTCTTGTGGCAATGGAAACATTCACCCTTCCCTGAGTCTCCAGCCTTGGACTTTCCCTTTCCCTTCACCTTTTTAACTCCGCCCTTAGGATTAGTGGGTTTCTTCTTTTTCTTTCCCTTGGCCTTGGCTTTCGGGCGAGAAGAGGAAGACTGTCCAATAGTCATAACGGGAGTTTTTGCTAACTTCATAGTGCTCTCTGCACTCCTTAACATATTAAGGAGTTCAGGGAGGTCCTTCTCCATGCCATGCATGTTGAAGTTCACTATGAATTGAGCAAAGGTGGAGGGGAGGGACTGCAGAATAATATCTATATATTGTTCATTGTCCATCATCCATCCAAGGTCCTCAAGCTCTTCTATAAGAGCTATCATCTTCAGAACATGGTCTCCTACTGGTGTGCCAGGGGCCATTCACATCTGAAACAATTTCTTTGATTCTTCGTATCGTAATACGCGGGATTGCTCCCCATACAACTCCTTTGTATGGAGCAATATACCGTGAATGTCCATGTCCTCGTGTTGCTTTTGATGTGTGTTATCCATCGATGCAAGCGCGAGGCATGTGGCCGTGGCACAGTCAGCGTCCCATGTCTTGCGGACTTCAATGTCCGCAACTGAGGATTTTGGACCAGGGACGGGCGGGGCTGAAGCCGTGAGGACATATGATACTTTATCATAAGTCAAGGCGATCTTCAGATTCCTCAGCCAGTCTTTATAGTTGGTCCCATTCAGTTTGTTTTTATCTAGTAGAAGCTTAAGTCCAGTCATTGGTATCTGCCATTAAGAGAGAGAAAAGAATACACTCAACGAAAGCTCTTGCATAGATTAGATTGGTTTATTATCTTGTCTAATCGATGTTTCCCACTGCTTTTTATCAAGTTTTTCTTCCAAACCTTAAAAAGAAAAACTAGCCAGGATTAATTACGGTCTACAACTTCGCTAACCGTTCAGCCAGGCCAGTGTTGGTACTTTGAGGGAGGTTCCCCGTGCTTTCGCACGGACCTAATTAGAGTAAACCTCGTTTTCCCAGAGGCGGAGCCCCGTTAACACCTTTCTAGACACCTAATGAGTTAGCTAATTGTAAACTGTAAAACTCTCCTAGGAGCAACTATTGCCCACAGTGGGATCGGGATCCAACCATCATATGGAAGGTATGCAATCTCATTGCAAATTTCAACTATTGAAATTCCCGATGTGGTTTTTACCCCTAATACTCGTGACCTTGGCTAAGGTCAACAAATCACGAGCACTAGTGAAGCTCAACCCGTCATTTCTTGATTAATTAGACCCGTTCACATGACCCTTGGCTAAGGTCAACAAAGTCATATGCCCGTCCTAATTAATCTGCATCATATGCGTTTGTAGGAAGACATCACTTAGCTACCGTACACTACGCCTTGGCTAAGGTCAACAAACGTAGCACGAATACTAAGTACTCTACTTCCTAAAATGACGGAGGGTTGCGAATGATTTTTAAGAAAATTTTTAACGCTTTGAACTTGATATCGTTGTAGAATCAAACAGTTTTCAAAAGGAGTGGCTTGAGCTCCGCAGTTTTGAAATATAGCTTTTTCATAAATAGCCGAGTGGTTTTTAAATCCGATTCTACAACATCTTTTTAGGTTTATTTTCTTTACATTAATCACATTAATGTAATCCCATCATTTAAGTCCTTAAGCCAATCACAGAAAAGAAACGAAAATAACACGTACGCTTATGCCATCCGCATTCGCCGCAATGTTCCGTTATGCACCGTTAGGTTACTTAACTAACGGCATACCGGGACGGGACTAGCGCGGGTGTAAAACATAAGCAACGTCTACTATATATCATATATATAATAATATGTCATTCGTTTCAGATATCACAGAACACAGGCAGCAGAAACATAGATATAACGTGGGATATCCTAGGACGTCCGTATTTAGTATTTAGCCAGAATAGAAAATACGGATTCCACAGTCGCGATGAATAGCCAAACCCACACCCTGGACCCCTACGAGAGCGGCAAGTGACCCTACCAATTCTGGAGTTTAGGAAACCCGGTCTCGACTCCTCGAGATGGCCTCCCACTGAACCCCAGAACCCGGTCACCTGTGCTCCCCTCATTGGGTCCATCCTAATGCGGAAAAGTAAATAATATACAACACTGGTGACACAACCGCAACCTGGAAGTTCCCCAAATAAAAGAATATTACATTACATTTGAATTTACATGAATGAAAATATAAAACTCTCATCTCACAAAACCCCCCGGCTATTCGATCGCGACAATCCTACACATCATATCTCAGCAACACATAATATCTCATATCATCAACGTAAGTAAGTATGCGTACCCCGATTGTCGTTGATGTATAGCAACGAAACCGGCGATATCTAACATACTACACTTACGGTCATAGAAAAGAAAGTGTAAAACTATAATATTTGGAATCCAGATTCTCTTTAGACATCATAAATGCGAAATATCACATATTTCGTATTTCATGCCTAAACTATATGAATTCCACATATTGTATCACATTCCAGACAAACAGACAGTATTAAAGTTTTCGAACGAACGATCAAGCACCCAAGATTCACTAAAGCTCAACACTTGAGCAGGGTTCAAAAATCCGGAGTGTGACACAGTAGTAGCGGTCCAGCCGTAGAAGGGTCAAGCCAACGCCTCACATGTGGCACGCCGTACTGCCCCAAACCCTAAGGTTCAAAGGGCAGTTCGAGACGGTCATATAATCGAGTTAAGGTTTGTTGTCTTCTAGAGGGACCACCGCAAAAAGACTTGCACGTCTCTCCAAAGTATTTAAACCCCGTGAATAGTGAGTAAATGATACTCGTTCAAACACTTCAATACTTTCTAATTTACCCGGAAAAGCTACGAAATGAAAGTCCCGATCGAATTGACGAGTCCAACACCATCTCCAGAATTTTTCAAAACCAAATACAGATTAAAAATATCCAAAAATTTATACATGCAGATTCATGAATTACTGTACAAACAAAATTCATCAATTCATTTATATGGCCGCGGAACCGCGGCCTAAGCAAGCTTAGGCCGCGTTTCCGCGGCTATAATCACTGTTCACTTGAAACTTTATGTACCGTAATCCTTATTTTTTCCTGCTGTATTTTTTACATATTTTTAATTCTGCAAATTATCAAATTTTAGAAAATTTCCAGAGAGCACCCAAAAATACCGTATTTTTGTCCGATCGGGGTTTTCACTTCGTAAAAACGTCACCTAATGTTCTAGGTCGGCTCTGATACCAATGTAAGGTTTGTTTAGCACCCTATGAAGTGTTTTGAAGCATCACATGACCCAAAGTTATAATTTTTAAGGTGCTAAACTAACATGCAAAGGGATCGATCCTAGAAAATTAGGGTTTCGAAATAAAAAACGAACTAATCTAGGGTTTCGAGACTACAACCTTTGTAGCTCCCTTTCGCTGGACTCCTTGGTCTCTAGGGTGTTGAACGAAGGTCCTCTTGAAGTCCCCTTGTGTCCACGACGATCCACCACGGAGATCTCCGTCCAAGCTCGCAACTTCGTCAAAACGAAGAGAACACTCTAAACAAAACGGCTAAGCTTGTGTAGAATGATGTTGTGGTTAGGTTTCTCACTTCAAAAACCTATCTTTAAGTGGTATTTGCTCACTAGAAAAAACTAGAGAGCAAAAGAGCAAGAGGAAGAAGATGGTGGCAATTTTTGACAAGAGGTAAAAAGATAACTCAAGTGAAGAAAAAGAAATAAATCAATATATATTTTATTCCTTCATGCTATGAACCATGGTTAAAGTGATGGAGACATTATTTAACTTTGGTTTGGAATGATAAAGAGAAGGATAACCTTAGGTTAGTGGTAGTTGAGCATGGTTAGGTCAAAGGAAGAATGTAGAAGCATGAATGATTATCATTTCCTTTTAAATCCAAAATTAAATAATAATCCATTATATAATCCATGGTGTGAGTCTTATATTGCCACCATTTCCATATGCTAACAACCATGATGGATGAGTGTATGTATGTGTGCATGTATGCACATCCACATGTGCATGAAACTAGCATGAAAGAAAGAAAGAAAAGCACACATGCATGCACACATCCATCATCCAAGAAAAAGGTTTTAAGTGAGAAAACTAATGGTTAAATGATAAATCAACGCTTGATTTATCAATCCGGTCATATCTCATATGACCCCAACAAAAGCAGTTCACCCGATCAATGTTCGGTATCATATACGCACATTTCAATCGGGTGCATGCGCATATCGCATACGCGCACCACAACGTTTCGCCTGGACTGGGTAACTCCTTTGTGGGACTCTAAGACTCGTCAATACACCGGCAGAGGGTGATGATCATATCAGGTACCCTCAAGCCGCAAGCGGTCAGCTAAACGTAACGGCCACCCGGGTATTGAGCGATCAGAAGACAACAAGCGAACCTGCTACAACTCCCGTCGAGCCATCCGGCAACACTACCGTACAGTCCGGTCTCTTCGTCAGATATGCTGCATATCGAGCCTAGGGATGGTCACGTCGACCCCAATAACTCAATAAGTCGTGCCGGTGAATGGTCTATAACAGATCGAGAAACTACTGATAACACTTATCAGCAAATCATAGCAGCCCTGGCCAGGGACTTGCTGTTATAACCAGTCAGGCACAGCACAGCATCAACTCCCAATACCGGGAGAGACGAAACCCCTCCTATCGCTCATCGTCTTCGTGTGTCTCAGGACTGTACCCAACGGCCACCTGTTTGCACGACTCAGTAGAGCCGTGGTAGGGTGGCAATCAAACTACAGTGGGAGAACACACAAGACTCCATGACGATCTCGGGTCTACAGACTAACCTGTACCAGTGTCACCTGAGAACTGCTATCCGACGATAGATATAATTCCATATAAGAGTTCTCGGTGAGTCCGTCCAGTGTACCCAGTCACCACTGAGCACCCGTATATGATCTTGATGTCAAACATCGATGCATGTGGGAACATCCATCGCCCATCGTATGAGTCTAGTATCATATACGCTAGTCTACTCTGGTATATCGATGCCCCGTCTCGATATACCTACGACTAGGGACTTTCCAGGATATGCTTATAGACTACAGATGTCCCACTAGTATGATCTCCATCATAATCAGAGTAGTCAAGCTGATATCCTCAGGGCTTTATCAGCATGTATGAATGAATAAAAGCATGATCAAATCAACATGTCAGATAAAGAAGAACCAGATAGCATACTATCGTGTCGAGCAAGAATGCAAACTGAATATATATACATGTATAGATACATCGACTATCACATAATGGCCTCTAGGGCATACATATATCCAACAAGTAGTGGTCCTAATTAAGTAACCACTTGCCTTAGACACACTTTCCTAGACACCGCAAAGTCAGGATAGGATAAACGACCGATGCCTACAATCAGTCCTCTGTCCTATTGAGCGCGACGTCCTTAGGGCTGAGTCTAGTATTTTTTAATTAAATAATGGTCAATGCATATGCCTTTTGTGATTTCCGGGGTCCTGGGAAGGGTGATGAAATCCCCACCCAATCTGGATTGGTTTCAAGCCCCTTAAAGTCCGATTAGAATATGCAAAGCAGTAACAATCAACAGCAATCAATTTTTTATTTTTTAGAGCGGCTCAAAAAATCCTGCACAAAAACAATTTAATGGAAGGGGGAAGAGAGTTTGCGCAAAGAATGCTGCAGAAAATACAGTTCAGTGGAGTTCAGAGGAGTGGGGGAAAAAGTTAGGAATACTCACAGAATGTTTCGATCCCTGAGGGCAGCTAATAGCCGCGGTTCCGCAGCCAAACAAGCCCTAATGCCGCGGATCCGCGGCTGTTTAGATAAGTTGGACATTCCGATTTCTGGAGTGTGCTGCATTGGGTGTCCTCATCTTGCTTGGAGCCCCAGAATCTTGATTTGCTTACTGGGATTGCTCCAGAATTTTACAGTAGACCGTTGGTTCCGTTTTGATCAAACGCGGTGTAGCCACGAGATATGGGTCTAACTTCCCACGTCTTTGGCACTGAACTCAACCCTTCTTTTTATCCTGCACACTTGCACAAAAAGTTATCAAAAATAACAAGATGGTTTTTACAATGTAATTTTTTTTGTTTTTCCGTTATATTTATATTCACAAATTAACCCGAAATTACACAAAGAAATAAACTACCGTCTCCCCGGCAACGGCGCCATTTGATTGTTATAGTTTTTGCGTGCTTAGTTAATTACCGCAATCAAGACGGTTTCGCTTGTAGCTAGCCGGTTGAGTACGGGTCATCCGCAGGGAGATGGGAATCTTTTTCTATGTGCTTTAACGAGTTAAGTCCAAATCTCCAGGTTTGTTTGAGATTAAGTATGTGCTAAAATGTATATAAAGAGAGCTTGTTAGGGTTAGGATTAGGTTTGTTTCAGATAGGAGTCGCTCACTTCTTTCGTTGCCACTCTTAATATCGGTGTTACGGTAATCGACAACAATGGGGATTAGCACGACTAGGAAGGAACTTGCGAGTATAAGCTAGGCTTTCCAACGCTTAGTTCCTTTCTTTTGTTCTTTGTCCGTCCGTTCTTGGCTCTTAGCCTTAACTTCCGGTTAATTCAACCACAACCGGTCTCACTAAGGAATCACCGCTATCTTGTTGGATTGGGTGCCGTAGGGAGCGGATTGTGGTTTAATTAACGGGAGTCCGAATTAAGATGTTGGACAAGAAAAGAGTGAGAGAGATTTCCTTCTCTGAAACTTTCCTTATCCTACCCTAACAAGTGAGAAAACTACTCACCCATTACAAGAAAAAGGAAAATAAAACAAAAGAAGGAAGATAGAAAGAAAGAGGTTAGAAGATTACAACTAGCTATTTGAGACCTCACCTTGGCAAGGATCAAGCTTAAGCATCATTGTTGTTTTAAGGATAAAGAAAAATAGAACAAGAAAGAAACAAACAACAAATATCAACAACTAGATTAGCAAATGAAAATTACAACCAATTATAATTAACAACATCATAAGACAAGCATGATAAAGAAAGGAACTCTTTTATTCATCACTTCACTCATAAAAGCTCACTACAAGGTTTTTATGGAGAAAGATGAAAAGAGGAAAAAGAACTACAAAATATATCTAAAATTTCACACAAGAATAATCACCCCTTGGCTTGGCATTGTTCTGGTATAATTATAGGCAGGAAACTGAAACTCTAGGGCAACATTCTGCCCCCATATGATATTACAAAACTACCCCCAAAAGATAACCCTCTGCCGAGTCAACTCGGCCGTGGATCCGCGGCCGAGTCGCCATGTTGGCCGTGGATCCACGGCCATTTATGGGAGTTAGCTCATCAAATTTTTTGTGTTTCCCTGTTTGGCTGTAATCTTCATTGTGGCATGCTTTGTTTCTCATAAGCTCTTCATATTTCTTTTAGATTTTCTGCAGATCAAAAGGTGATTTGATGTGGATCTTTTGCCATGATTTTCTTGAGCTCCGCGTAGATATGTTGGACTTTGTGTTGACATTGTGCATGAAAATGACGATCGATTTGCTATTTTGTCCCTTAAACTGGTGTGCGGCATCATACAGATAGAGAGTGGAGACCCGTGTTTTATCTGTGGTTGGCAGTAATCCAGAATTTGTCGTGTTTTTCCATGAATTTCACTGTTTAGAGCTGAGAACCTGTATCCTGCAATTAACTAGCAAACACGGCTCAAGAGTACCTACCTATAAGCAATGTGATAAAAAATGGGCGGTATAAAAATGCAAAAAATCGGATATGAACACCGCCCTTCCATTGAGAGTAAATACAAACCCAGAGATAGACTTGTTGTCGTCCTTATCACTCTGGAAGCTCGAATCGGTAAAGGTCTCCATTTAGAGATCTCCATTACCATACACCAAGAAAAATTCTTTAGTCCTTCGCAAGTACTTAAGAATGTTCTTCACAGCTATCCAGTGATTCTCCCCTGGGTTGGATTGATACCTGCTTACTACACTAAGTGCATAAGCTACATCTGGGCGTGTACATAACATCGCATACATTATAGAACCTACTGCTGAAGCATAGGGTATAATGCTCATGCGAGCTCTCTCTTCATCTGTCTTTGGGCAAAAGTCCTTGGAGTGAGTGACTCCATGGCAAGCGGGTAAGGCACCCCGCATGGAGTCTTCCATAGTAAGCATTTTTAGGATGGTGCTAATGTACCTGGTTTGGGGCAATCCCAATAACCTCTTAGATCGATCTCTGTAGATCCTAATGCCCAGAATGTATGTAGCATCACCCAGGTACTTCATGGAGAACCTTAGTGATAAGAAAGATTTGACCGACTATAGCATATGAATATCATTTCCTATCGGAAGAATGTCATCCACGTACAATACGAGGAATGTGACAGCTCTCCATGCAGCCTTCTTATAAACACAAGGTTCATCTGGATTTTTGATGAAATCAAACTCTTTGATAATATCATCGAAACAGATGTTCTAACTCCGTGACGCCTGCTTTAATCCATAAATGGATTTAAGAAATCTACATGCTTTTCCGCTGCTCCCACTGTCAATGAAGCCATCTGGCTGATCCATATAAATGCATTCTTCTAAATCTCCATTTAGAAATGTTGTTTTAACGTCCATTTGCCAGATTTCATAGTCATAGTGAGCAGCAATAACAATTAGGATCCGAATGGATTTAAGCATGGCTACGGGAGAAAAAGTTTCTGTAAGTCTACGGTAGCGCCCCGGCCAATGATCTAAGGCCAAACGCGGAACAAAAACTTTTACAGCCGGCGCTATCGCATACTATAACCCGGATCTTGCCATTAACGCTAAACTAACAAACTGTAAAGAGGTAGAAAGGCTATACCGATCGATCCGTGTCCTTCGGTCTTTAGCCATCATCCCACGCTCCTCGCGGCATCTCCGATCTCCTGTCTCCTCGTCGAGGTGGCACCACATCATCGATTCTTTATACGGGCTCCCGCCTCTATACCGAGGCAACACGGACATCAAGTCTGCTAAAAGAGATGACCAAGATGAAGTAGTGAATGAGTGGAATATTTTGTCTCAATACACTTTTTGGTTCTCATCACATGAGAGGGTAAGAGTGGAGGTTGAAGAAGATGCTAAGGTTTGGAGAGTGTAAGCTCAAGAAATGAATCAAGTGAGCAAAAGAACCAAGCATAGAACTTGTTTTTCTTTTTCTTTTGTGAGTAGATATATATAAGGTTGTGTGTTGAAAAACAAAGAAAATATCTCATAAAAATATCTCCCAAAAATATCTCCAAAAATCCAAAAATATCTACACCCAAAACAAAACATCATTAATTCTATCATGACTCACTTAGTGACTCATTAGCATGATTCACTAATGAACATGCTAGAAGAAATGTGTTACCATGAATGAGTCACACTTTCCAAATCCAATAATCATTTAAACCAAATTGATTAACCCTAAAAGAAATGCATCTTCTAAAGTATTCTCGTAACGGATTACGAGAATACCCCTCACCTGTATCCATATTCCGACCGAATACGAATACGAATACGATGAGACTAAAATATTCCGACTCAATATAATACTTGGATCCGGCTTAAACCAAAGCCCACCAGTATTATCTGTCCGAAATATGACACGTGCACATATGCACGTGCACGTTCGAACCCTGCCATAAAACCATACAGCCTCTACAACGTTTCTCCCGAACTTGAGAAACTATCTGTGGGGGACTTTAAAGACTCGTTAATACCCTGGCAGTGGGTTTAACCACTAGCACGTCAGCGGCACAAGTTGTGCGTAACGGCTTCCCATGTACTGACTGAAAGGGAAGCCGATAAGCAAACTCATCCTGAAACCCTACTGAGCCTATCAGTGACAATATCCATACAGTCCGGTCCGTTCGTCTATGAGCATCGCATATCGAGCCTAGGGGCTGGTAACGTCAGACCCCCAATAGCTGTATAAGTCGTGTCGGAGGTTAGCCCTGAACACCCTGAGAAACTACTGGAATACATACCAGTAATTCTCACTTGCCTTGGCCAAGGACTTGGTGTAATGGCTCTCCTAGACACAGAGCGATCTCACCCCCAATACCAGGAGAGATGAATCCCCTGTCGATCCACTCACTGCCTCTATGTGGCTCGGGATTGTACCCAACTAAAACCTGTTTGCACGACTCCTTTGAGCCGTGGTAGGGTAGTAATCAAAGCACGGTGAGAACTCACATGAGACAAATGATGACCTCAGGTTAATAAACTAACGTGTACACATGTCACCTGGGAACTGCTATGTGACGCTAGGTATAATACCAACTAGTATGTTCCCGGCGAGTCCTGTCCGGTGCACTCATAACCCAATGAGCACCTGTATACATCTTAGGTGATCCAACTGACACCAATGGCTTGTGAGACCGGCCATCGCCCCTCGTCGGGGTCTCGACTGTATACACTAGTCTACTCCGGAGTATCGATGCCCTATCTCGAAACTCCCACGACTAGGGACCACTTTTAAGGATGTGCTTATGGAATACCCAACTCTCACGTATATGATCGCCATCATACTGTTGGTAGTCAAGTAAGAATCCTAAGGGCTCTATCAATGTGTAATAGTGATCATGTCACCTAAAGCTGTACACGATGATAAAGGCAAACCAGATAGCATACTATCATCTCGAGTAAGATTGTCCTACCGGTATAGGTCCTCCTCAATCATTTCAATCACGTGCCTGCGATCCAATAATTGACTTTGAGGGCACTACATCCAACAATCTCCCACTTGCACTTAAGGCTAATTATTGCGATGTCGCATACTCACAGCCTGTGTGATACCGAACACCCAACTCCTCTACTAACCAGTTTCATAAAGCTCGTTTGTAAAACCCTTGTGTTTGAGAAAAAGCCTCAATGAGTGGATCCACCCTGATGTTTCTTTCTATGTCTCTCTTAATCTCAAGTTCGCGGAGAACTCCATCTCCCGAATTGAGTAATACCTATCTTAGAATATGTCTGGATATCTGATGGGACCTAGTTCATAAATGAACTCCAAATCCAAACTTCTTAGACTGTATCGTCAACTGAACCTAATCAGTATCCTGCACCATGCCTCCCACAGTATCCTGTTGGACCACCTGTCTAAACTATTACCCCTTGTCAGAGGGAAAACTATAACTCTGACAATCACTCTGTCATCCATGTCACCTTGGAAGCCTGGAATGATAACTGTCCCCCGAAAGAGGCTGCCGTCATCAACTCCGTAGAATATCCACTTATGTTCTAAAACTGCTTCCGAATGTTTCTCCAGGATTGGATAAATATAAACTTATTGTATCTAGTGCAAAAACAACATCTGGTGTGGTACTTGACATCTCATGATCGACTCAATTGCCTAAGCAAGTGATATGCCAACATACACATCCCTTCACCCTTTAGTCTGTAAGACACCTTTATAGAGGGAGACTCCATCACCTGCAGGTACACCACCAAGCCAGGAGTCGTCCATTCTAAATGACCTTTAGAATACTATCTAAGTACCCAGATTGGGAAACTACCCAAATCTAGATCTAAAACCATAGATCTAGTAACCAGAATGTCTGATATTATATCCATATCCTGTGTGGAGAAACAACTGTGTGACAACCAAACTATAACCGATCGTAGTATAGGAATTTTACTTCCTACTTTGTGTATGTCATACAAATACCAGGACATCATACTCTACTACATTCTTAACAGATCCATCCCCTATTCTGATGAAGTCAAACCCATGACTGTCACATCAAAAATAGATGATCTATCTCCGCTATATCTGCTTTACTCTATAAATAGACATAAGCTACTTGCCCACTATGCTTCCGCTGCTCCCACTGACCACAACAACCCTCTGGCAGAATAATATATATGTGCACTTCTAAAACTAGTTTAGAACGACGCTACACCCATCTTCCTGCCGGGTTTCATAGCCTGGAACAACAGTAGTGTCAATTCTGGGTAAACAAGAACCTCCCTGTCACCGTCCTTGAGGCTACTAGAGTACCTCTCACGTGCCTGAGGTTACCCATCATATCTGCGGAGTGGCTAATGGAATGTCAAACCTGATTGAATCTTTAGGTCCTTTTAAATTTTCCGTAATCGTTTCCGGTTCTGGAATCTCATCCAGTTCTACCATACTCCCACTACTGTTTTCTGAAAAACTCCATTTTACTAAAACTGTGGCGAGTCAAGAACATTATCTCTATTGATCATCCAGATGGTAGAAAGTCAACCCTCGACATAGCCCGGGTCAACCCATAAACTGCCATTACAGAAACGTGCCTTGAGTTATCCAGAGTCTGGTTTTAAGCATAAGCCGGACAACTCCCCGTACCTTAACATCGTTAGGATATGAACCATTCTATATCCAATATAGAAACTTTGGCACTGATTTAATTGGAAACAGATTCAAAAAATGCAGTTGTCTCCAGTGCATATCATCTTAATGGAAAGAGGCTAATCAGCATTACTCAACTTAGGAATGCATCCAATTATGAGTAACCTGAAAGAGAAACAAGTTTCTCAAAACCATTACTATCAACTGAATACCAATCACAAGTATCTACATCTTCAATCATCTTGAAGAATCCCGAAACTTGCGACACCTGGTTCTCTACTTTATTCCTATACCTATAATTTCTCAAAAATTAGACATTGTATTTCTACGTAACACTTGTCTAAAAACTAGAGAAGTCATGAGTAAACAGAACATAGTACGAGGACCAACCCCTTTGTCCTAATGGACACTGGACAACATACAATACTCTGTATAAGTCCGCTGAGTTGAATAACTCAAAACCTATGCGTCGTAGGTTGAACTACAAGGTTTGGTCGTGAATGATAGCAGTCGCAATTTACTTTGCCCTCTTTCTAATCCCTTTACTTATTACCTTCTGTACACCCTACTTAGGCTAATTGGTTTTCTTCATTCCCTACCTTTCGGCACCTGCCTATGGTTTGGAAGAAGACTATCCAATAAGCGTAATAGGTGTACTCTCCTAAACCAAGGAGCCCTCGCAACCTGAGAGAAGGTGATGATAAATGAAAACTGAATAAACCAATTCAATTTCTCCTGAACCTGGACCTATTCTGGAAGAAGTCCCTTCGAGTTCGTATATAACCATACGATAGATTTATCCAATGGAAGTGGATGTTCGTAGTAATACGAAGTGTTCTGGAGAAATGCAAAGGGTAAAAGAAGGAGCGGCAATGACTTATGCAACTCAGACAATCTAAAAGCCAGTGTTTTAAGAAGGTTCGGTCAACTTGTTCACTGAGTCATAGTCTAGGGTCGGTCAATGGTCGCTGCCAAAGAGAGAGAGAAAAGAAACACTCTGCGTGCACTCTAACCGAGATCAGAATGGTTATCACTTTATCTAATCAGGAAACCTCCAACTGTATCGTCAAATTCTCCTCCAAACCTGAAAGAAGAATTAGTCGGGATCACCCGAAGAGTAAACTAACTCATCAGTGGGAATCGGGATCAAACTCTCATCGCATGATAACGTGAAGGAATCCACTCACGTTATCACACTCCAGAAGGTATGCGCATGCCTGGCAAGTTTCAGTTTCTTTAGAAACTCCCGATATGGATTTTTGCCCCATGCTCTTATGACCTTGACTAAGGGCCAACAAATCATAAGTCACATGTCAAGTTCTTCCCGTCATTATCCAGGTTGATTTGAACTCATCCGTACATATTCTTGACTAAGGGCCAACAAAGTAATACGACTGTCTCAAAACAATGCCTCTATCTATGCAACATGTGAACACCCCAGCAGCTACCAATCACTATGTCTTGACTATGGGCCAAACAAACATAGCTTGAATACTACTGACCATTCATATGAAATGACGGAGGGCTACGACTGGTTTTTGGCTAAAAACCTTTAACGTAATGAACTTAATCTCGTTGAAGGAACCTGATAGCTTTTTACAAAAATATAGTAGCGAAAACCTTTGCTAAAGAGGTCACTCCCGGTGAAGGGATCTCGGCTCTTTCCTTATGGAATGAGGTGCAGGATATTCCAACTGAATACCGCGATGCAAAACAACAAGTAATCGACTATAGTGAAGTAATTACCCTGACGCAAACTTCTGCCCAAGGGGTCACTCCCGGTGAAGGGATCTCGGCCTTTGCCTCGTTGAATGAGGTGCAGGATATTCCAACTGAATACCACTGTGCAAAACAAAAGAAAACGTCCTTGTAATAACACCTTTTGAAAACTGTTCCAAAAACGTCAAAACAGGTTTGTTTTCCTTTGCATTGATCAAAATCAACGCAGTCCCATCAATTAATCACACCAGAAAAGAACGAAAATAAAATGTACGTATATGCCATCCGCATTCATCACTGGGTCCCGTCATCACTCGTTAGGTTACTTAACTAACGACAGAGCGGGAACTGGACTAGCGCGGGTGCAAAACATATACAACATCTACTAGTATATATACCAATATACAATAATCGCTCCAGGCGTGATAAATGCAACATCATAGAAAAGTAATAAGTATCACAGAACAATATAGATAATCTTGGATCCCCGGGTTTCACCGAGCCTCTACTGAAACCCGACGTTCCCCTGGTCGTGTGGATAGCCTGTGCAATGAAAACCTAGACCCCTATGGGTACAGCAAGTTACCCGCGAAAACCTGAAGCGAGGCAACTCCCTACAGCAAAGTGAATGGACAACCCTGCACTTCACGGAATCCGGTAACTTAAGCACCCCTACTTAGATCAACCTGTACCTCGTACGAGTGCGGCGAATAGTCTGCCAATTCTAGAGTGAGGCCCTCTACCTCTCAAAGACATGAGATGCAGACCCGTTGCCCTCCAGAACCCGGTTATCCGTGCACTCCGTCGCGGGGTAAACCTAGTACAGAAATGAAAATATATACAACGGGTACATCGACCTCAACCCAGTCGTGTCCCAAAAGAATAATATACAAACAGGCAGTGACGACAGTCCACATGTTGGATGCTCGCTCCGCAATATCAAATGTACAAATAAATCCAAACTGCACTACCATTGCATACAGCTATCCACCACGACAAATCCGCAACATCACAGCACAACATAGAACATCAACACGAATGTCACGTTCGCAAACCCGTCTAAAAGAGCTATAGCAATTAGACACGGTTTACCGCTCGAATGACATTCACGGTCGGAGATATAATGTAAGCACTGTAAACTAACATATTTAAAATCTCGATCGAAAAAACTTCCCGAAGTGGGCTCCAAGTATAACTACACTACCCAAAAAAAATCTAGGCCCAAACAAAATATTCCAGAAACCACAATTCCACATGAAAGACACCCAGAAGAAAAATGGTGCACTGAAGCCCCAAAACGGAGGTGGAACCGCGGCCAATAGAAGGCTTGTACGACGGTTCCGCAGCGGTCTTGATGGTTCAATCGACCAAATTTCTTCTAGAGTCTTAAAAAAGCCTGCACGATTTTCTGACATACTCAAAATATTTTTTAGACCAGTTTAAAAATTCGACAGAAACTTTATCATGAAAAATGCGGTTTTGGAAATTTTGTTCGATCGATGTTTTAAACACATTAGAACAAGCTAGTAAAGGTTAATGGCGTGGCTCTGATACCATGTAAGTCTACGGTAGCGTCCCGGCCAATAATCTGAGGCCAAACGCGGAACAAAAACTTTTACAACTGGCGCTATCGCATACTATAACCCGGATCTTGCCATTAACGCTAAACTAACAAACTGTAGAGAGGTAGAAAGGCTATACCGATCAATCCGTGTCCTTTGGTCTTTAGCCATCATCCCACTCTCTTCGCGGCATCTCCGATCTCCTGTCTCCTCGTCGAGGTGGCACCACATCATCGATTCTTTATACGGGCTCCCGCCTCTATACCGAGGCAACTCGGACATCAAGTCTGCTAAAAAAGATGACCAAGATGAAGTAGAGAATGAGGGGAATATTTTGTCTCAATACACTCTTTGGTTCTCATCACAAGAGACGGTAAGAGTAGAGGTTGAAGAAGATGCTAAGGTTTGGAGAGTGTGAGCTCAAGAAATGAATCAAGTGAGCAAAAGAACCAAGCATAAAACTTGTTTTTCTTTTTCTTTTGTGAGTAGATATATATAAGGTTTTGTGTTGAAAAACAAAGAAAATATCTCATAAAAATATCTCCCAAAAATATCTCCACAAACCCTAAAATATCTACACCCAAAACAAAACATCATTAATTCTATCATGACTCACTTAGTGACTCATTAGCATGAGTCACTAATGAACATGCTAGAAGAAATGAGTTACCATGAATGAGTCACACTTTCCAAATCCAATAATCATTTAAACCAAAATGATTAACCCTAAAAGAAATGCATCTTCTAAAGTATTGTCGTAACGGATTACGGGAATACCCTCACCTGTAAATACATAGCTGTATCCGTATTCCGACCGAATACGAATACGATGAGACTAAAATATTCCTACTCAATATAATACTTGGATCCGGCTTAAACCAAAGCCCACTAGTATTATCTGTCCGAAATATGACACGTGCACATATGCACGTGCATGTTCGAACCCTGCCATAAAACCATACAGCCTCTACAACGTTTTGCCCGAACTTGGGAAACTATCTGTGGGGGACTCTAAAGACTCATCAATACCCTGGGAGTGGGTTTAACCGCAAGCACCTCAGCGGCACAAGCTGCGCGTAACGGCTGCCCATGTACTAACCGAAAGGGAAGCCGATGATAGAACTCATCCTGGAAACCTACTGAGCCTATCAATGACAATATCCGTACAGTCCGGTCCGTTCGTCTATGAGCATCGCATATCGAGCCAAGGGGTTGGTAACGTCAGACCCCCAATAGCTGTATAAGTCATGTCGGAGGTTAGCCCTGAACACCCTGAGAAACTACTGGAATACCTACCAGTAATTCTCACCTGCCTTGGCCAAGGACTTGGTGTAATGGCTCTCCTAGACACAGCGCGATCTCACCCTCAATACCGGGAGAGACGAATCCCTTGCCGATCCGCTCACTGCCTCTATGTGGCTCGGGACTGTACCCAACTAAAACCTGTTTGCATGACTCTTTTGAGCCATGGTAGGGTAGTAACCTAAGCACAGTGCAAAGTTACACGAGACAAATGACGACCTCAGGTCGATGAACTAACCTGTACACATGTCACCAGGGAACTGCTATCTGACGCTAGGTATAATACCAACTAGCATGTTCCCGGTGAGTCCTGTCCGGTGCACTCATAACCCAATGAGCACCTGTATGCATCTTAGGTGATCCAACTAACACCAATGTCTTGTGAGACCGGCCACCGCCCCTCGTCGGGGTCTCGACTGTATACACTAGTCTACTCCGGAGTATCGATGCCCTATCTCGAAACTCCCACGACTAGGAAACACTTTTAAGGACGTGCTTATGGAATACCCAACTCTCACGTATATGATCGCCCTCATACTGTTGGTAGTCAAGCAAGAATCCTAAGGGCTCTATCAATGTGTAATAGTGATCATGTCACCTAAAGCTGTACACGATGATAAAGGCAAACCAGATAGCATACTATCATCTCGAGTAAGACTGTCCTATCGGTATAGGTCCTCTTCAATCATTGTAATCACGTGCCTGCGATCCAATAATTGACTTTGAGGGCACTACATCCAACAGTTTCGTCATTGTCCAAACCTGATTTTTGACGAAAACCCTTCGCCACAAGTCTTGCCTTATAGTTCTCTACCTGCCCATCTACACCAATCTTTCTTTTAAAGATCCATTTGCACCCTACAGGTTGTACCCCAAGGGGTACAACGTCCAAAGTCCATACTTTGTTGGTGTACATAGACTCCATTTCGGATCTCATGGCATCCAGCCACTTTATATAGTCTCCACTCGTGATAGCATGCTGAAAGCTGGTAGGATCATCATCCTCCATGATGCAGTCTTCTTTATCACCATCAATGAGGAAACCGTAGTACCTCTTCGGTGGGTGAGAAGTCCTACCAGACCTACAGAGTGGCCGAGGTTCCTCATTTTTTGTTGCAACAGCCGGTTCAACCAAGCCATCATTTGTAATTTGTATTTCTAGAACTTCTTCTAGGTCTACCACACTACCATCAGTATCATTTGTAAAAAACTCTTTTTCTAAAAATATGGCATGCTGAGAAAAAAAAACCTTTTGTTCCTCCTTGTGGTAGAACAGATATCCATAAGAATTCTTTGGATATCCCACAAAATTACACATGACTGACCGTGTCTCGAGTTCGTCCGGATTCTGCTTTTTAACATAGGCCGGACAACCCCAAATCTTAATTTGTTTAAGATATGGTCTCTTCCCATGCTATATCTCATATGGTGTGGTAAATACGGTTTTGGTTGGGACCCTGTTCAGTAGAAATGCAGCAGTCTCTAATGCATGCCCCCAAAATGAGACGGATAACTCAACATCACTCATCATGGAACAGAACATATCTAATAGGGTCCGATTCCATCGTTCTGACACACCGTTGTGCTGTGGTGTGTAAGAAGGAGTGAGCTGAGAGAGAATCCCATTCTCTTTTAAGAAGTCTGCAAACTCTGTACTGAGATACTCCCCACCTCGATCTGATCGAAGCATTTTTATGCTCAAGCCGGTTTGTTTTTCTACTTCTCGTTTATATTCAGTGAACTTCTCGAATGCTTCGGATTTGTGCTTTAATAAAAATACATGACCGAATCTTGAGAAATCATCAGTGAAAGTAATGAGGTATGAAAAACCGCATCTAGCCTGTATAGACATTGGCCCACATACATCACTATATATAAGGCCTAAAAGCTCATTAGCACTTTCTCCGTGTCCGGTAAACGGAGTTTTGGTCATTTTACTCTTGATACAAGACTGGCAAGTAGCATAAGATTTATATTCAAAAGGGTTTAAATATCCATCTTTGTGTAACTTGTTTAATCTTATTTCGTTAATATGACCAAGTCTACAGTGCCAAAGAAAAGCTTCATTTATTTTTGAAAGTTTTCTTTTATTAGTGTGTTGTATGCTGAAAATTGTGTGTTGATTTAGGACGTATATCCCGTTATTAAGTGTACCATACCCAACCAACATTTGATTCAGGTGAATGTTCATAACATTGTTCTGCAATACAAAATTATATCCTTCATTTTCTAACAAAGAAACGGATATTATATTACAAAGCATACTAGATACATAATAACATGGGTTCAAAACCAATATACACCCAGATGGCAACCCCAAGTGATACTCTCCCACTGCAACTGTAGGTACATTGGAACCATTTCCAACGCGGAGAATTTGGTCACCTGTCTTCAAAACCTTGTTGTTTCTCAGCCCCTGCATAGAATTGCAAATATGAGAACCTGAACCGGTATCTAATACCTAGGAAGCAGAGTTTATTGAAAAACAGTTTTCTGTCACAAACACACCTGAAGCAGAAGCATCCCCATTCTTCTTCTTGAGATCCAAGTACTCTGTGCAGTTGCGCTTCTAGTGTCCTGTCTTGTGGCAGTGATAACATTCCCCTTTCCCCGATTCCCCAACTTTGGACTTGTCTTTCCCCTTAACCTTTTTGACTCGACCCTTAGGTTTGGTGGGTTTCTTCTTTATCTTTCCCTTAGCCTTAGCCTTTGGGCGAGAAGAAGAAGATTTCCCAACACTCAAAAAGGGTGTTTTCACTGATTTTAGCGTGCTCTCTGCACTCCTTAACATATTAAGGAGTTCAAGTAGTTCTTTCTCCATGTTGTTCATGTTGAAGTTAACTATAAATTGAGCAAAGGTGGAAGGGAGAGACTGCAGAATAATATCCGTATATTGCTCATTGTCCATTGTCCACCCAAGGTCCTCGAGCTCTTCTATAAGAGCTATCATCTTCAGAACATGATCTCCTACTGGGGTGCCAGGGGCCATTTGCATCTGAAACAACTTTCTGGATGCTTCGTATCGTAATACGCAGGATTGCTCTCTATACAACTCTTTTGTATGGAGGAATATGATGTGGACGTCCATATTCTCGTGCTGCTTTTGATGTGTGTTATCCATCGATGCAAGCGCGAGGCACTTGACCATGGCACAGTCAGCGTCCCATGTCTTGCTGACTTCAATATTCGCAACTGAGGATTTAGGACATGGGACGGGCGGGGCTGGAGCCGTGAGGATATATGATACCTTATCATAAGTCAAGGCAATGTTAAGGTTCCTCAGCCAGTCTTGATAATTGGTCCCATTCAGTTTGTTTTTATCTAGTAGAAGCTTGAGTCCAGTCATTGGTATCTGCCATTAAGAGAGAGAAAAGAATACACTCAGCGAAAGCTCTTGCATATATCAGATTGGTTATTATCTTGTCTAATCGATGTCTCCCACTGCTTTAATCAAGTTTTTTTTTCAAACCTTAAAAAGAAAACTTGCCAGGATTAAATACAGTCTACAACTTCGCTAACCGTTCAGCCAGGTCAGTGTCGGTACTTGAGGGAGGTTCCCCTTGCTTTCGCACGGACCTAATTAATATAAACCTCGTCTTCCCAGAGGCGTAACCCCGTTAACACCTTTCTAGACACCTAATAAGTTAGCTAATTGTAAACTGCAAAACTCTCCTGAGAGCAACTATTGCCCACAGTGGGATCGGGATCCAACCATCATATGGAAGGTATGCAATCTCATTGCAGATTGCAACTCTTGAAACTCCCGATGTGGTTTTTACCCCTAGCACTCATGACCTTGGCTATGGTCAACAAATCATAAGCACTAGTCAAGTTCAACCCGTCATTTCTTGATTAATTAGACCCGTTCACATGACCCTTGGATAAGGTCAACAAAGTCACATGCCCATCCCAATTAATCTGCATCATATGCATTGTAGGAAGACATCACTGAGCTACCGTACACTACGCCTTGGCTAAGGTCAACAAACGTAGCACGAATACTAAGTACTCTACTTCCTAAAATGACGGAGGGTTGCAGATGATTTTTAAGAAAATCTTTAACGCTTTGAACATGATATCGTCGTAGAATCAAATGGTTTTCAAAAGGAGTGGCTTAAGCTCCGCAAGTTTGAAATGTAGCTTTTTCATAAAAATCCGAGTGGTTTTCAAATCCGATTCTACAACATCATTTTAGGTTTATTTTCTTTACATTAATCATATTAATGTAAACCCATCATTTAAATCCTTAAGTCAATCACAGAAAAGAAACGAAAATACAATGTACGCTTATGCCATCCGCATTCGCCGCAATGTTCCGTTATGCACCGTTAGGTTACTTAACTAACGGCATACCGGGACGGGACTAGCACGGGTGTACAACATAAACAACGTCTATTATATATCTCATATATAATATAGAATTCGTCTCAGATATATTAAGCGATCACATCACAGAATATAGGTGATTGTTAGAGATTCTGCGTGTTCAAGTTTAGTTAATTACCGCAATCAAGACGGTTTCGTTTGTAGCTAGCCGGTTGAGTACGGGTCGTCCGCAGGGAGATGGGAGTCTTTTTCTATGTGTTTTAACGAGTTAAGTACGAGAGTCCAGATTTGTTTGTGATTATCTAAGTGTTAAAATGATATGTAAAGAGAGCTTGTTAGGGTAAGGATTAGGTTAGTTTGAGTTAAGAGTCTTCCACATCTTTCGTTGCCCCTCTTAATATCGGTGTTACGGTAATCGGCAACAACGGGGATTAGCACGACTAGGAAGGAACTTGCGAGTATAAGCTAGGCTTTCCAACGCATAAGTTCTTCCTTTTGGTGCTTGTCCGTCCGTTCTTGGCTCTTAGCCATAACCTCCGGTTAATTCAACCACAACCGGTCTCACTACGGAATCACCACTATCATGTAGGATAGGGTGCCGTAAGGAGCGGATTGTGGTTCAATTAACGGGAGTCAAATAAGCTGTTGGGCAAGGAAAGAGTGAGATAGATTTCCTTCTCTCAAACTTCCCTTATCCTACCCTAACAAGTATGAAACTACTCACACATCATGATACGGAAAAATAAAACAAAACAAAAGAGGTAGATAGAAAGAAAGAGATTAGAAGATAACAACTAGCTATTTGCGACCTCACCTTGGCGAGGATCAAGCGTAAGCATCAAGGTTGTTTTAAGGATAAAGAAAAGAGAGAAGAAAGAAACAACAACTAAGTTAACAAATAAAAATTACAACAATTAACAAGAGAATAAGACAAGCATAATAATAAACGGTTCTTCTTTATTCATCATTCTTCACTCACAAGCTCACTACAAGTTTTAATGGAGAAGAGATGAGAAGAGGAAGAAGAACATGTATTCTAAAACCTAGAGAAAAAAATACAAGATTATGGACCCCCTTCCCTTCACAAAGTTCTGGGCTATTTATAGGCTGAAAAATGAAAACCTAGGGCAACCACCAGAACACAAATGCAAAGACCAATCTACCCCTGAAATTTCATCATGTCAGGCGCCAGTACGGCCGCGGATCCGCGGCCTATACCCCCTATTGGACGCGGATCCGCGGCCCTATGGTGGACTCAGGGCATGGGCTTTCTTGTACTTCCCTGATCTGCTGTCCCCTTTTGTCTGGTACATGTATTTTCTGATAATCTTTCCACATTTCTTCCAGATTTTTTATTGATCAAAAGGTGATTGGACATGTATCTTTTGTCAAGATTTTCTTGAGCTCCGCGTAGATTTCTTGGAACTTGTGTTGCCATTGAGCCTTATGCATGAAGGTGACAATCGATTTGCCATTTTGTCTCCTAACTGGTGTGTGGCAACAGACGGATAAAGAGCGGAGACCCGTGTTTTACCTGTGGTTGGCAGGAACCCGGATTTTGTCGTGTTTTTCCATGGATTTCACCGTTTAGAGCCGAGAACCTGTAACCTGCAATTGACTAGCAAACACGGCTCAAGAGTACCTACCGATATGCATTGTGATAAAAATTGGGCGGTATAAAAATGCAAAAATCTGATATGAACAAATACCCCCAAACTTATCATTTGCTCGTCCCGAGCAAAGCCAATTTATTCACAAAAAATTTCCTAACCTCACTTTCGCAGGGAACGCGATTGCACTGAGCATGTGCAACAAGCCGTTAAACCTCTAGGTGTCCCTAGTAGGAGGAGTGTTGTCTCCTGAGGGTTTTCAGCGGATACTACCCACAAAATCCGGTCAAGTTGGTTTTGTAAAATAACTAAGATTCGACCCCTAAAGTTTTGTTTCAGAAAATAACAATTCTATAATCCTAAGTCTAGACTATCGAACCTTTATTTTTCACACCTCGTTTCTTATTTAACTACAGATTTTATATGTCTTTACGTGCAGTGCAAATAGTGTCGTTAAGTTCCAGAAGGATCGATTAAAGTCATCATGTCGCACAATAAAGCCCAGATAACAATTTTAAAAGGATCACATAAGTTTTATAAAGAGTTAAGCATTTTTCAAGTTTCGTTTTCCAGTAAGGTTTCAACTTCAGAATTTCTATCTTCCTTAACAGGAAACTAAGTCGTATTTTTCACTCCACCTTTTTCTTGTTTTCATTTCATACATACCTCTGTGAACGTGCAATAGTCTTTATCATAGAATAAAATCTTCATATCTCCGTTAAATTTTTTTATAAAAGCCTGTCTTTTATCATGATTATTCTCACACAAAGAACCGTTAGGAATTTTAACTCGGAGAGAACACTTGCTTGACTTTGTTTTAAACTGGACTTTCTAGGCTTCTTAGCGAGCTTTGGGCCGATGCACCCAAACCAGTTGATTTTAGGGCATTAGGTGTAGAAAAACCCCAGCGGACTTAATTACTCAAGTTACCTAGGTCCAAAAACAAAAGACAGTTTGGCATGAAAATCAGATGATTTAATACGAACGGAGATATAACCGGCAGTTCAATTATTTTTTGGATAAAAGTCATGTTTAGTGGGTTCGGTATGTAATCATTCCAATCAAGTTTCAGATAGGTTATTTTTCAGACTTAGTTCTAATTACGGCATCAATAACATTCCTTCATATTCGCTTTACTTCATAAACTATTCTTGACATTACTTATTTCAGAACAAACCTATTTGATCCTCAGAAAATCATTTATCTGTTTAAAAGTTTTTAAAGATAAAAGACTTGTCATCTAATTCCCAAAAACTAACGACACGTGTAGTGTGATGTAAAGACGTATATCAGCTATAGTTAACTTCAAAGGAGAGTTATCTTTCAGGTTTTCAAAATCTAAACATAAGATTTAGTTATTCCTATTTTTTCAAACAAAAACCGTCGAAATGTTGAATCAGAGTTCTTCCACAAGCTAACTTGATGGAAAAGTTTTTATGTTTTTAGAAAATTTTCAGATTTTTATGGATTTTATGGATTTTAATATGCAGATGCAAAATATACATATGAATGCGAAGGTAAGAAATGCGTACCGAGCGTACCCCCAAACTTAAACTGGACAGTGTCCTCACTGTCATTGCATGAAGAGATCATTTGAAGGGTCAAAATTGTCGGTTAGCGATACACAATATTTTTTTTTTAAAGAAAAGAAAAAGAAAAAGAATATACACAAATATATACAAAATGGTTTATACATACCCCCAAACTTATTTGGAACAGTGTCCACTGTTCTTGGCTGGATAACCGAAGTTTGGAGGTAGGCAGAGGAAGATCAGGCAGGGTAAACCGGCTCCTGTAAGAACAGGAGCTCCTCTGTTGGTTCTGCGCTAAGGTACGGTTTGCATCGGTGTCCGTTCACTTTGAAAAATGAACCGTCCTTAGGATTCTCCAAATCCACAGCGCCCTGCCGATACACATTCCGCACAAAATACGGCCCTTTCCAGCGAGATCTGAGTTTTCCTGGATGGAGGTGAAGTCGGGTGTCGTAAAGCAGTACCTGCTGACCCGGTACGAAAGTTTTGCGCAAAAGGTGTTTATCATGAAACACCTTCGTTCGATTCTTAACGACAACCGCGTTATCGTAAGCCTCATCCCTAAGCTCGCTCAGTTCGTTCAACTGCAGCTTTCGATGGCTGCCTGCATCTTCGCGAGACAGATTCAACTCTTTTATCGCCCAAAATGCGCGATGCTCTATTTCGATAGGTAGGTGGCAGGCTTTTCCGTACACAAGCCGATAGGGAGACATGCCAAGGTCGGTCTTATAAGCGGTTCGAAAGGCCCTAAGGGCATCAGTGAGTTTCAGCGACCAATCCTTACGGTTCTTGGAAACCGTCTTCTCCAGTATCTGCTTGATTTGCCGATTTGAAACTTCGGCCTGCCCGCAGGTTTAGGGGTGGTAGGGCGTGGATAGCTTATGATTAATGGAGTATTTCCGCATCAAGGCCTCAAAAGTCCTGTTGCAGAAATGACTTCCATTGTCGCTAATGATCGCTCGGGGGTGCCCAAAACGGGAGAAAATGTTTTCTTTAAGAAACCTAACGACAACCTTGTTGTCATTAGTCCGGCTGGGCACAGCCTCGACCTATTTAGAGACGTAATCAACGGCGAGAAGGATGTACAAGTTCCCGAAAGAGCTGGGAAACGGCCCCATGAAATCTATCCCCCAAACATCGAAAATCTCCACAACCAAGATCGGTTGGAGCGGCATCTCGTTCCTCCGGGATATCCGGCCCATGTGTTGGCACCGGGAGCAAGTCTTGCAATAGTCATGAGCGTCTTTGAAAAGTTGTGGCTAGTAGAAACCACATTGCAAGATCTTCTCGGCTGTCTTTCTGGGGCCAAAATGCCCGCCACACGCTTGATCGTGGCAAAATGACAGCACACTCTTGAATTCCTCGTCAGGGACACACCGATGAATAATCTGTTCGGGACAGTACTTGAACAAATAGGGTTCGTCCCAGTAAAAGTGTTTTACTTGGGATAATAAGCGAAGTCTGTCCTGACTTGACCATTCAGTCGGTAGTAATCCTGTAGCCAAATAGTTCACAATATCTGCGAACCAGGGTTCGCAAGATACTGTCAAGAGTTGTTCATCCGGGAAAACGTCGTTGATCGGAATTGGAAGCGAAGGCGAAGAAGGAAGTCGTGAGAGATGGTCGGCAACTACGTTTTCACATTCTCGTTTGTCCTTAATGACAAGGTCAAGCTCTTGAAGCAAGAGGATCCAACGTATTAACCGAGATTTTGCATCTTTCTTCGCAAAAAGATGGCGCAGAGCAGAATGGTCAGTGTAGACAATGACTGGAGAGCCGATGAGGTAGGGTCTGAACTTTTCTAAAGCAAATACTACAGCCAAGAATTCCTTCTCAGTTGTTGTATAATTGAGTTGGGCGTCGTTCAGGGTTCGGCTCGCATAATAGATTACGTGCGGCATCTTGTTGATGTGTTGTCCAAGGAAAGCACCAATGGCAAAGTCGGATGCATCGCACATAATCTCAAATGGGTGCGTCCAGTCAGGTGAAGAAAGAACGGGAGCAGAAGTGAGTGAGCTTTTCAATGACTCGAATGCAGTCACACAGCTCGAGTTGAAGTCGAATGGCGTGTCCTTGGCCAGCAAAAGATTCAAGGGCCTAGCAATCTTGCTAAAGTCCTTGATGAACCGTCTATAGAAACCGGCATGGCCAAGGAAGGCTCGGATATCTCTGACGCATCGGGGAGGAGGTAGATTGGAAATGACCTCAATCTTTGCTTTGTCAACCTCTATGCCATTTTGCGAGATGATATGTCCTAAGACAATACCTTCGCGCACCATGAAGTGGCATTTATCCCAGTTCAAAATGAGATTCTTGTCCTTACATCGGGTAAGGACAGCGTCAAGATGTAGCAAACACTCGTAGAAGGAATCGCCGAAGATGGAGAAATCATCCATGAAAATCTCCAGAAATTTTTCCACCATGTCTGAGAAGATTCCCATCATACACCGCTGGAAGGTAGCGGGCGCATTGCATAACCCAAAGGGCATGCAACGATATGCAAACGTGCTGAAAGGACAAGTGAAAGTGGTCTTGTCCTGGTCTTTTTCGGCGATGGGAATTTGATTATAGCCAGAGTAGCCATCAAGAAAGCAGTAATACTCGTGTCCGGCCAATCGTTCAAGCATTTGGTGAACGAAAGGTAGCGGAAAGTGGTCTTTCCGCGTTGCGGCGTTGAGTTTTCTGTAATCAATGCACACTCGCCACCCAGTTTGGGTGCGAGTAGGGATTAACTCGTTCGCCTCGTTGGTTATGACCGTGATGCCCGACATCTTGGGGACAACATGAATGGGGCTAACCCACTGGCTATCAGAGATAGGGTAAAAGATACCACTATCTAGACATTTTACGATCTCCTTCTTCACAGCCTCTTTCATGACTGGATTGAGTCGTCTTTGTGGATCCCGGGCTGGTTTGGCATCATCCATCAGATGAATGTGATGCTCAATGATCAGGGGACTAATCCCCTTGATGTCCGCCATGGACCAGCCAAAAGCTTGCCTGTTGCTGTGCAAGACCGCGAGAAGGGCTTTCTCTTGCTCTGGAGCTAGAGAAGCCAAGATGTTGACAGGGAGGGTCTCATTCTCACCTAAGTAAGCGTACTTAAGGTGAGACGGCAAAGGCTTGAGTTCGAGCATTGGAGGTGAAACGATTGAAGGCAAGATTGGTGCAAAGGTCTCGAACTCAAAGGACTCCAGCAAAGGTTCAAAACGAGTGTAAGCGACCGAGTCGGATGGTTCAGGTAACTCATCCGGAAATTCAAAAGATTCAAACTCGGGTTGTGCGCGGCTAAGATCGTTCGAGAACGTGAAACACTCGTAGTCGTTGTCGGGCGCAGAAACAGCAGCAGGTTCGAAGAGAAACGCACTAGTGGCGTCAAGATTATCGTGATCAAACAGAAACTCCTCGAATTCACACTCTTCTGGGGTGATCTCCTGGATCGAGCAGACGTCCAGTATATGAGCATTAGGTTCGGCGGGCTGATTCCCCAACCTAAAAATGTTGAGTTCAATCGTCATGTTTCCAAAAGAGAGGTTCATCGAACCATTGCGACAATTGATCACAGCATTTGAGGTTGCTAGAAATAGGCGACCGAGTATCACCGGAATTTGATTCCGGGGGTTAGCTACAGGCTATGTATCTAATACAATGAAGTCAACGGGGAATATGAAGTCCCCGACTTTGATTAACACATCCTCTAGCTCACCCATAGGATGGGTGATCGATCGGTTGGCCATTTGGAGAGTGCAGTGCGTGGGTTTCAGCTCTCCTACGCCTAATTGCTCGTATACTGAATACGGAAGCAGGTTAACACTGGCACCAAGATCTAATAGTGCGCGGTTGATGTTCTTATCCCCAATAGTAATAGAAATCGTAGGACAGCCAGGGTCCTTCCGTTTTTGTGGTAAAGATTGGGTAAGAGCATCACTCACAGCACTAGCCAAGAAAACTTTCTTTGGTACCTGAGATTTCCTCTTTTTCGTGCACAAGTCTTTTAAGATTTTCGCATAGGACGGGACTTGTTGGACAGCATCTAAAAGAGGAATGTTAATGTTAACTTGCTTAAATAACTCCAGAATCTTCTCCATTTGAGGATTTTGTTTATTAGACCTCAACCGGTTTGGAAATGGAACATTTTTAAAATTGGTTGAGTCTAATGCTTGTGGAGGAGATTGTGGAGTTGGAACGGATCCCAGAACAGGTGTTTTCGTGGAGTGAGAAGTGGGTCCGTTCAGAGCAGAAGAAAAGGAAGGAGAGCCTTGTAAAGAACGGAGAATAGGCTCAGAAGACGAAGAAGCATGAGAAGAAGAAGAAGAAGAAGAAGAAGAAGAAGCGGCCGGGGTGTCATCGTTGATTCGTTTGCCAATGTTGTTTTGCAGCATCCTTCCCGATCTCAGTGTGGTCACGGCACTCACATTATGGTTCTGTTGTTCAAGAGCAACATGTGCATTATGTGGGTGACCGGGATTTGGGAGTGGCTGGGACGGGAGCTTCCCCTTCTCTCGCTCGCTTAAAGCCGCGTTCAGCTGTGCAATCTGGGCCTCGATGGTCTTGATGCTTTGCCCGTGAGCGGCAGTGTGTTGCACTAAGGATTGAATGGCAGACTGGATGTTGGCGGTGGACTGAGTCGATTGTTTAACGAACGCCTCCAGACTTCGTTCGAGCGAGGAAACCTTATCGTTGTTTGACGGAACAAAGTTGTTTGGTGGAAAAGAATTGTTGGGTGCAAAGTTGTTCGTCTGATTTTGAAAAGGTTGGGGTTGGAAGGGCTGCTGATACTGAGTTTGTTGTTGCGCTTGTTGTTGCGGCGGAGGGCCCCTTTGGAAATTGTTGCCCTGGAATTGATTCTGATTCTGATTCCAGGCGAAATTGGGGTGGTTCCTCCAACCGGGATTGTAGGTGGAAGAGTATGGATCATTCCTCGGTCTTTGCTGGAATGCAGCATTAACCTGATCCTGTCCTTACGAGGGTGGATTGTAAGGACACTCTTCGGTCAGGTGGGAAGGATCGGAACAACAAGCGCAAATGGTACGAAAGGGGAGAACAGGGGCAGGAGCAGGAGCAGGAGAAGAAAATTTGCTCTCTAACGCTTCAAGCTTTCTCGTTATTGCAGCCATTTCAGCTTTCATCGCAATAGAGACATCAAGTTGGTGAATTCCTACCCTAGACTGACCGGTAGAAGTGGAGGTAGAAGAAGAAGAAGTCGGTCTGGTGCTCTCCCATTGTAGCGTTTGCTACGCAAGGTCGTCAAAAAACTGCCATGCTTCCTCGTCAGATTTCGATAGGAAGTGGCCCTGACAGATGGTTTCCAACAACTACTTCGTTGCTGGGTTCAAGCCCTCGTATAAGGTTTGGCAAAGTTGCCATTTCTCTATACCGTGGTGAGGACACTGAACAAGAAGGTCTTTGTACCGGTCAAAGCACTTCCAGAAGGGTTCAGAAGGAAGCTGAGAGAACTGGTTGATTTCATTGCGAATCCTTGCGGTTTTATGATTCGGATAGAATTTTTTTAGAAACGCTTTAACAAAATCGTCCCAACTGGTTATGGAATGGGAAGCGGTGCTATACAGCCATTTTTCAGCAAGATCGCATAAAGTGAACGGAATGACCCGTAGACGTATAGCATTGTCCGACAGCTGGGTGGTTTTCATCATGGCAAAGACGTTTTGAAATTTGTTGATGAAGATATAGGCATCTTCAGATTCAAGCCCATGAAATCGTGGAAGCATGTTGATGAAGTGGGGCTTAATTTCAAAATTATCCCCATTAGCCGGTAGAAGAGAAAGGCAGGTGGGAAGTGCAGAACGGGTGGGGTAGAAACGATCCTGGAGCGCGATTCGCTGCGGCGCTACAACAGGCGGTGGTGGTGGTTTATTGGTCTCTGTAGGAGGTGGAGCCAATCCAGGGGTGGTCAAAGAGATGTTCGGATTAAATCCCGACATCGCGGAAGAAGAGGTTGGTGAAGGTGAAGGCGAAGATGTATGAACAGAATTCCGGTCAACGTCGGAGTTGGCCGGCAAAGGAAGGGGTGAAAGAGGAGTGGACGGAGTATCGACGTCTGAGTCGATCGCGTAGTCGGTAGCGACTAACGTAACGCGGACTAGACGGGCGCTAGTGTCCCGAGTCCAAGCGGACATACACTAAACGAGTTTAGTATAGTCAAAGCGGAGAAGGTGAGGGTAAGAAAACGTCAATGGAGAAACGATGGGTGGTGGGTGAAAAATGAATTTGGCGACAAAGGGCAAGTTTTTATAAAAGTTTTTGATTTTTTTTCTTTTTTTTTGTTTTAGAAAGATCTTTACAGAAATATGTATGGACTTACGGCTTTAAGCAATCACAAATAAGCTATGCACAATCTCACCTAGATCTAGGGTCATCTAGGTCTACTAGACCTGCTCCTAACTGTTCCAGAGGGCCAGAAAAAGGACCTCAAACCGCCTCTTCTCCGTCTAATGCGGCCAGATAAGTGCCAGGTAAGTGGGAGGTTGTCCAACGCTTTCGCGAAGTTCCTTAATTAAATAACCACTTTCCTTCGTCACACTTGCCTAGCCACCGCAAAAGTCAGATAGGATAAACGGCCGATGCCTGTAACTAGTCCTCTGTCCTATTGAGCGCGAAGTCCTTAGGGCTGAGTCTAGTATTTTTTAATTTAACATTGGTCAATGCATATGCTTTTTGTGATTTTTGGAGTCCTGGGAAGGGTGATGAAATCCCTACCCAATCTGAATTGGTTTCAAGCCCCTTAAGTCCGTATTAATGAATGCAAAGCGATAACAAATCAACTGCAAACAATTTTTATTTTTAGCGCGGCGCAAAGAATCCTGCACAAGAACAGTTTATTGGAAGGGGGAAGAGAGTTTGCGCAAAGAAATCTGCAGAAAACACAATTTATTGGAGTCTAGAGGAGTGGGGAAGAAGCAGGGAACACTTACAGAAAATTTTAGATGCAGAGGGCACCATACGGCCGCGGATCCGCGGCCTAAGCCAGCTTATTCCGCGGAACCGCGGCAGTAAGGTGGAGTTGGATCTTTATTTTTCTGGGTTATTCTCAGTTGGGTTTCCTCTTGTTGTCTGGATGTCCTGAATCTTGAATTGTTCATTGTATCTGCTCCAGAATTTTTCAATAGACCGTCTTTTTCGTTTTGATCCGTCGCGGTGTAGCCGCGAAATGTGGGTCTATCTTCCCACGTCTTTGGCATGGAACTCGAACTCCGTATTTTCCTGCACACTTGCACAAAAACTAATAAAAAATAACAAGATGATTTTTTTACAAAGTATATTTTTTTTTTGTTTTTTTTTTGGGTTGTTTTTATATTCACAAGTTAACCCGAAATTACACAAAGAAATAAACTACCGTCTCCCCGGCAACGGCGCTATTTGATTGTTAGAGATTCTGCGTGTTCAAGTTTAGTTAATTACCGCAATCAAGACGGTTTCGCGTGTAGCTAGCCGGTTGAGTACGGATCGTCCGCAGGGAGATGGGAGTCTTTTTCTTTGTGTTTTAACGAGTTAAGTCCAAGAGTCCAGATTTTTTTGTGATTATCTAAGTGTTAAAATGATATGTAAAGAGAGCTTGTTAGGGTAAGGATTAGGTTAGTTTGAGTTAGGAGTCTCCCACATCTTTCGTTGCCCCTCTTAATATCGGTGTTACGGTAATCGGTAACAACGGGGATTAGCACGACTAGGAAGGAACTTGCGAGTATAAGCTAGGCTTTCCAACGCATAAGTTCTTCCTTTTGGTGCTTTTCCGTCCGTTCTTGGCTCTTAGCCATAACCTCCGGTTAATTCAACCACAACCGGTCTCACTACGGAATCACCGCTATCATGTAGGATAGGGTGCCGTAAGGAGCGGATTGTGGTTCAATTAACGGGAGTCGAATTAAGCTGTTGGGCAAGGAAAGAGTGAGAGAGATTTCCTTCTCTCAAACTTCCCTTATCCTACCCTAACAAGTATGAAACTACTCACACATCATGATACGGAAAAATAAAACAAAACAAAAGAGGAAGATAGAAAGAAAGAGATTAGAAGATAACAACTAGCTATTTGCGACCTCACCTTGGCGAGGATCAAGCGTAAGCATTATGGTTGTTTTAAGGATAAAGAAATGAGAGAAGAAAGAAACAACAAGAAAAATAACAACAACTAAGTTAACAAATGAAAATTACAACAATTAACAAGAGAATAAGACAAGCATAATAATAAACGGTTCTTCTTTATTCATCATTCTTCACTCACAAGCTCACTACAAGTTTTAATGGAGAAGAGATTAGAAGAGGAAGAAGAACATGTATTCTAAAACCTAGAGAAAAAAATACAAGATTATGGACCCCCTTCCCTTCACAAAGTTCTGGGCTATTTATAGGCTGAAAAATGAAAACCTAGGGCAACCACCAGAACACAAATGCAAAGACCAATCTACCCCTGAAATTTCATCATGTCAGGCGCCAGTACGGCCGTGGATCCGCGGCCTATACCCCCTATTGGCCGTGGATCCGCGGCCCTATGGTGGAGTCAGGGCATGGGCTTTCTTGTACTTCCCTGATCTGCTGTCCCCTTTTGTCTGGTACATGTATTTTCTGATAATCTTTCCACATTTCTTCCAGAATTTTTATTGATCAAAAGGTGATTGGACATGTATCTTTTGTCAAGATTTTCTTGAGCTCCGCGTAGATTTCTTGGAACTTGTGTTGCCATTGAGCCTTATGCATGAAGGTGACAATCGATTTGCCATTTTGTCTCCTAACTGGTGTGTGGCAACAGACGGATAAAGATCGGAGACCCGTGTTTTATCTGTGGTCGGCAGGAACCCGGATTTTGTCATGTTTTTCCATGGATTTCACCGTTTAGAGCCGAGAACCTGTATCCTGCAATTGACTAGCAAACACGGCTCAAGAGTACCTACCGATATGCAATGTGATAAAAATTGGGCGGTATAAAAATGCAAAAATCTGATATGAACAATAGGCAGCAATAACACAGATATGATAATATAGGATATACTAGAACGTCCGTATTTAGTATTTAGCCAACAATAGAAAATACGGATTCCAGAGTTGTGATGAATAGCCAATCCCACACCCTAGACCCCTACGAGAGCGGCAAGCGACCCTACCAATTCTAGAGTTAGGAGACCCGGTCCCGACTCCTCGAGATGGTCTCCCACTGGACTCTAGAACCCGGTCACTTGTGCTCTCCATCTTGGGTCTATCCTAATGCGAAAAAGTAAATAATATACAACAATGGTGAAATCATCCTCAATCCGGAAGTGCCCCAAATAAAAGAATATTACATTAGAAATGAATTTTACATGAATGAAAGTAAAACTCTCATCTCACATAAAACCCCCGGGCTATTTGATCACGACAATCCAATACATCACAACACAGTAACACATTACATCATATGTCATCAACGTAAGCAAGTGTGCGTACCCCAATTACAGTTGACATATAGCAACGAAACCGGCGATACGCATACTACGCTTACGGTCGCAGAAGCAAGTATCACATACTACTAGGCGATGTTAAACCCTTCGATCGAATTAACGAACACCCATATTCCCCAGCAAGCTCAACACTTGAGCACCGTTAAACAATACCCAAAATCTATGCCACAGTATTTAATGGACCAACCGTAGAAGGGTAGACCCAAGCCTCATTTGTGGCGCAACTAACTACGGTAAACCCTAAGGTTCAGTCGTAGTTTGGTGCTCATATCTCGAGTTAGGGTTACTTTCTTCTAGGGGGTCCATAGGAATACCTGCATTAGTTATCGAGTACGTTCAACCTAGAAAATACGAGTGTTTGATAATTCGATCGACCTATTTAACGTCGCCAACGTTACCAATACAATGCTATAAAAATACGAATACGAAGTACTCCGCAAATAGTCCATAACCAAACTTACATCACATGCAATTGTAGACAACTAAACAGTACTAGAAACCCCAGATCATAATGTACAGAACACTGGAGCAAAATGAGAAGGAGAGGAACACAATGGGTCGGCGACGCCGGAATTTTTGGCTTGGTCGCCGGCCAAATCCGAGCCCCCCTTCGTATTGCACATGTGTTCTTACATCATCCTAAATGCCACTCTGCAGTTGTTTAAATAATTTTCAGGCCACTTTTTAAAAAATTTACAGAGAGCATTTCATAGGTTCTCTAATCTCGTATTTTTGCGGAAGTTTTCGTTTTCGTATTGTTATAACATCGTTTAGGCTTCTAGTTAGGCTCTAATACCATAACGGAGTTTCTACAGCACCACTACAAGGGTTTGGTAGCATCACACATGCCATATTAAAATTTTATAGGGTGCTAGAGAAACTAACCTAAGGATCATACTAGAAAGCTAGGGTAACAAAACTATAACACTAACAAAAGTAGTAAAAAGCTAGGGTTTGAGAATACAACCATTGTAGCTCCCTACGCTAGACTCCTTGACTACTTGAGGGTTAAGAAAAGCTCGCTTGAGATCCTCTAGGTCCACGACGATCCACCCGGAATCCTCTTTGTCCAAGCTAGAAGCTCCACTTGATCAAGAGAAGAAGTAGAACTCAACACTCTAAACTAATGGACAAGAGTAGTGTAGAATGGTGATGTGGTTTGTTTTCTCACTTCAAAACCCTAACTTGATCACTCTTTTGCTCACAAATGAAAGCTAAAGAGCAAGAGAGAGGAGGAAGAAGATGATGGCTAATGAGAATCAAGAGATAACGATAAAAGATAAGATAAGATTGAGAAAAGAAAATATATATATTTTCTTCTTCTCACTCTTAACTCAAGTTAATAAATATCTAGATATTTTCTTTTGGATGCAAAATGGACATGGAAATTAACTCAAGGTTAATGCAAAGGTTAGTAGGTGAATAAAATAATCAAGCATGATAATAATTTCCATTTCCATTTTCTTTTCCAAAAAGAAATATCAACATATTTATAAAAGGTGTGAGTCTTATATTGCCACCATCCATTGTATCAACAACCATGATACAAGAGTGTATGCATGTATGTTTGCATGCACATCCATATGTGCATCAATGAGAATAAGTGCATACATGCAAGCATAGAACAAAAGACAAGAAGGATTTAAAGTGAAAAAGCTAATGGTCAATGATAAATCAACACTTGATTTAGCAAACCGGTCATATCACATACGACCCGACCAATAGCATACTGCCCGATTAATATACGGTATCACATACACGCATTTAATTGGGTCCCGACGCATATCTCTTTTGCGCACCACATCGTTTCGCCTGGACTAGGTAACTCCATTGTGGACTCTAAGACTCGTCAATACTCCGGAAGTGGGTGATGATCATATCAAGCACCCCCAAACCGAAAGAGATCAGCTAACCGTAATGGCCACCTGGGTATTGAGCGATCAGAAGAAAACAAGGGAACCTGTCACAACTCCCGTCAAGCCAACTGGCAACACTACCGTACAGTCCGGTCTCTTCATCAGATATGCTTCATATCGAGTCTAGGGATGGTAACGTCGACCATAATAACTCAATAAGTTATGCCGATGAATGGTCTATAACAGATGGAGAAACTACTGATAACACTTATCGGTAAATCTCAACAGCCATGGCCAGGGACTTACTGATATAGCCAATCGTGCACAACACAACATCAGCCCCCAATACCGGGAGAGACGGGACCCCTCCTATCGCTCATGGTCTTTGTGTGTGTCGAGACTGTATCCAAAAGCCACCTGTTTGCACAACTCAGTAGAGCCGTGGTAGGGTGGTAATCAAAGTACAGTGGGAGAACACACAAGACTCTATGACGATCTCGGGTCTATAGACTAACCTGTACCGGTGTCACCTGAGAACTGCTATCTGACGATAAATATAATACCATATAGGAGTTCTCGGCGAGTCCGTCCAGTGTACCCAGTCTCCACTGAGCACCCGTATATGATCTTGATGTCAAACATCAATGGATGTGGGAACATCCATCGCCCATCTCATGGGTCTAGTATCATATACGCTAGTCTGGTCTGGTATATCGATACCCCATCTCGATACACCTACGACTAGGGACATTTCAGGATATGCTTATAAACTACAGACGTCCCACTAGTATGATCTCCATCATAATCACAGTAGTCAAGCAAATATCCTCAGGGTTTATCAACATGTGTGAATGAATAAAAACACGATCAAGTCAACATGTCAGATAAAGAAGAACCAAATAGCATACCATCATGTCGAGCAAGAATGTATACTGAATATATATACATGTATAAATACATCCACTATCATAGAATGGCCTCTAGGGCATACATATATCCAACACTTCAGAGGATGTTTCGGCCGCCCTATCTATCGCTCACAGACAGGCAGCACGTGCGGCTTGGGAGGCCATTGAAAGACCGACCTAAGGTAATGTAATATTGAGTTCTTTTGTCAAAGTTTTAATTTTTAGATTCTCATATATTCTATCCTGCAGGGCCGAATCTTAATGAGAAAGTGGTGGGTGAAATGGCGGCAACCACCGAGCCTGAGCTAGCCACTCTTTCTCAGGAATCTGGCACTGCCCCGATTGCCATTCTTTCCACCTGCGGTTCTCTGCCATCTCCTACAGTCGCGAGTGTTACGAAGACTCTCATAGAGTCAAGGGATGAGGCTACGGGTGGCAAGACCATTCCGTTGGAGGAGGGTGAGGCAGTCACTACATCCAGTGTTACCCTTGTTGCGGTCTCGACCGGCGAGTTACCAGGTAGATTTTGGGTCATTGCTTTTCTTTTCATTCTGCAATCCCTTTCAATCTCTCCTGACAGTATTTCTTTCACTTCTAATGCAGGCATGGCGAGCGTTGAGATTGTGCCACCCGAGGAAGTATCGCCAGTTGCTACTTTGACGGTGGCCGCCCCTTTACCTCCTCTCGTATCCTCTCAAATGCTGGAAGGTACGGACTTGTGACCCATCGGTTTCATTTTGGGAAATATACTTTATGTAATGACATTGTATTATTACATCCTTGAAGGAGTCCTTTTTGATCACCTGTATCAGGTGCTGCACCCATATTTCTCTTTCCAGTCAGAGATTGCCTCTTCTAGCGGAGTTGGTGAGTACAACCTTTAGCTAACGTCTTTTATTTTCTTTTACTGGCAGTCAAATCATTTCTAATTCTTCCTTTTTGATTGCAGCCCTACAGATCGAAGGAGGAGATGAAAGAACAGTTGCACCATCGGTACTCCCGATCTTGCCACCTGCTGCAGCCGGTATAGTAAACTCCGTTGTTCATGAACCTCCTTTATTTCCTGAACCGTTATTTGACTGTGATTTGCTTTGCAGCTGTAACATCGACTTCAACTTCATTCGAGTCTAGAATCATAATGCCAGCGGGCCTCTTTTCCAGACGTCTATCTTCAAAAGGTGTTGTGAATAGTCTGCGTATGCTAAGTGATCATCTCGAGGAGCTTGACACTGAGACTCCTACCCTTGCTGTAGATTTTGCTGCTGAGGTTAATCCCATGCTGGCGACTCTCGTGAACTTTCACAGCGAGGGCATCATTGAGTCTTGGGTTAATCACTGTAGGAAAATTGAGGCTTGTCTGCATGAGCTCAAGGTTGGACGTCCAGCTCCCGAGGTCCTGGCTGTGAACTCTCAACGGGCTGTATGGGTCATGGAGAGCACTCCCAACTTCCGCCATCTTGAACAGGAAGCGGCCTTAAAGCGTAAGGAGTGCGAAGAGAATTTAAGCGAATATGCTCGATTGCATGCTCAAGTTGACGCAAACGCTGCACAGCTGAAAGTTATCTTCAGAAGCCTTCTAATGTATTTCTGACGGGCTCATGCTAAGGCAAAAGCTCGACCTCATTCAGCGAGATGCACAGAATCGTGGGGGATCTCAACGGGTCGTCGATGAGAAACATTCATCCTATTTGCAGCAATGAGCTCAGGTTGAAGCAGAGTTGGCCGCGGCAGCTGACCATGAAAAGGGGCTGAGGGAAGTGCGCGAGCGGTTGATTGGTCTATTGAAAATGCTTCCCTCCCAATAATTGTTTTTGCACCATTTGTAATTTTGAATAAAATGTATCCATTTTTTATTCTTTCATATGATGTATTTTGTACCCAATTGAATTTATGAATAAAAAATACATTTCCTTCGTTATATCTTGTGTCATCTCTTGCTTTCTTCTTTTCTTTGTTACCGGCATGTCACTTTAGTAATCGTAGCCTGCAGATGATAAAGAGAGCATTCCGTTTTGAATTCTTCGAGAGGTAGCGATGGCTTAGGAAGCAGGTTCAGATCTGCTGCCTAAGGCTTTTCAACTTCATGAGCCGTGAGGGTCTCATAAAGACATTTTTCCCTACGAGTCGAGAGGATCTCGTAGGTGTATTTTCTCCTTAAGAATCATGAGGATTCCTAAGTGAGTTTTCTCTTATAATTCGTAAGGATCTTACAAGAGAGTTTTCTTCCTTACGGGTCGAGAGGACCCGTAAGTGTTTGATGAGATCGACATCATCCGTGTTTCACGGAGTCAGGGGTTCGTCTGGGCATTTCCCACGGGGTCAAGATTGACTCTAGCCGTGTTCCACGGGACCAGAATTTGCTCCGGATGCTTCCCACGGGGTCAGGATTGACATAGCCATGTTCTGCGAGGACTAGGATCCGCTATAGACGTTTCCCATGGGGTCAGAATTGACATAGGCCGTGTTCTACGTGACCAGGAATTTGCTCTGGATGCTTCCCACGGGGTCAAGATTGACATAGCCGTGTTCTGCGAAGACCAGGCACCGCTCTGGACGTTTCCCACAGGGTCATGAATGACACAGGCCGTGTTCCACTAGACTAGGAATTTGCTCTGGATGCTTCCCACAGGGTCAGGATTGACATAGCCGTGTTGTGCGAGGACCAGGCTCCGATCTGGACGTTTTCCACGGGGTCAGGATTGACATAGGCCGTGTTCCACGTGACTAGGAATTTGCTCTGGATGCTTCCCACGGGGTCAGGATTGACATAAGCCGTGTTCTGCGAGGACCAGGCTCCACTCTGGACGTTTCCTACGGGGTCAGGATTGACATAGGCCGTGTTCTACATGACCAGGAATTTGCTCTGGATGCTTCCCACGGGGTAGGTTTAACATAGCCGTTTTCTGAGAAGACCAGGCTCCGCTCTGGATGTTTCCCACGGGGTCAAGATTGACATAGGCGGTATTCCACGTGACCAAGAATTTGCTCTGGATGCTTCCCACGGGGTCACGATTGACATAAGCCGTGTTCTGCAAAGACCAGGATCCGCTCTGGACATTTCCCACGGGGTCAGGATTGACATAGGCCATGTTCCACGTGACCAGGAATTTGCTCTGGATGCTTCCCATAGGGTCAGGCTTGACATAGCCGTGTTCTGCGAGGACCAGGATCCGTTCTGGACGTTTCCCACGGGGTTTGGATTGACATAGGCCGTGTTCCACGTGACCAGGAATTTGCTCTGGATGCTTCCAATGGGTCAGGATTGACATAGGCCATATTCTGCAAGGACCAGGATCCACTCTGGACGTTTCCTACGGGGTCAGGATTGACATAGGCCGTGTTCCACGTGACCAGGAATTAGCTCTGGATGCTTCCCACGGGGTCGGTTTGACATAGCCGTGTTCTGCGAGGACCAGGCTCTGCTCTAGATGTTTCCCACAGGGTCAGGATTGACATAAGCCGTATTTCACGTGACCAGGAATTTGCTCTGGATGCTTCCCACGGGGTCAGGATTGACATAGGCCGTGTTCTGCGAGGACCAGGATCCGCTCTGGAAGTTTCCCACTGGGTCAGGATTGACATAGGCCGTGTTCCACATGACCAGGAATTTGCTCTGGATGCTTGCCATGGGTCAAGCTTGACATAGCCGTGTTCTGCGAGGACCAAGATCTGCTCTGGACGTTTCCCACGGGTCAGGATTGACATAGGCCGTGTTCCACGTGACTAAGAATTTTCTCTGGATGCTTCCAACGGGGTCAGGATTGACATAGGCCGTGGTCTGCGAGGACCAGGCTCCGCTTTGGACGTTTCCTACAGGGTCAGGATTGAGTTCTACGTGACCAGGAATTTGCTCTGGATGCTTCCCACGGGGTCGGTTTGACATAGCCGTGTTCTGTGAGGACCAGGCTCCACTCTGGATGTTTCCTACGGGGTAAGGATTAACATAGGCCGTGTTCCACGTGACAAGGAATTTGCTCTGGATGCTTCCCACGGGGTCAGGATTGACATAGGCCGTGTTTTGTGAGGACCAGGATCCGCTCTGGATGTTTCCCATATGGTCAGGATTGACATTGGTCGTGTTCCATGTGACCTGGAATTTGCTCTGGATGCTTCCCATGGGGTCAGGCTTGACATAGCCATGTTCTGCGAGGACTAGGATCCGCTCTGGACGTTTCCTACGGGGTCAGGATTGACATAGGACGTGTTCCACGTGACCAGGAATTTGCTCTGGATGCTTCCCACGGGGTCAGGATTGACATAGACCGTGTTCTGCGAGGACCAGGCTTCGCTCTAGACGTTTCCTATAGGGTCAGGATTGACATAGGCCGTGTTCTACGTGACCAAGAATTTGCTCTGGATGATTCCCACGGGGTCGGTTTGACATAGCCGTGTTCTGCGAGGACCAGGCTCCGCTCAGGACGTTTCCCACGGGGTTAGGATTGATATAGGTCGTGTTCCATGTGACAAGGAATTTGCTCTGGATGCATCCCATGGGGTCAGGATTGACATAGGCCGTGTTCTGCGAGGACCAGGCTCCGCTCTGGACGTTTCCTACGTGGTCAGGATTGACATAGGCCGTGTTCTACATGACCAGGAATTTTCTTTGGATGCTTCCCACGGGGTCGGTATGACATAGCTGTGTTCTGCGGGGACCAGGCTCCGCTCTGGACGTTTCCCATGGGGTCAGGATTGACATAGGCAGTGTTCCATATGACCAGGAATTTGGTATGGATGCTTCCTATGAGGTCACGATTGACATAGGCCGTGTTCTGTGAGGACTAGGCTCCCCTCTGGACGTTTCCCACTGGGTCAGGATTGACATAGGCCATGTTCCACGTGACGAGGAATTTGCTCTGGATGCTTCCCACAGGGTCAAGCTTGACATAGCCGTGTTCTGCGTGGACCAGGATCCGCTCTGGACGTTTCTCACGGGGTCAGGATTGATATAGGCCATGTTCCACGTGACCACGAATTTGCTCTGGATGCTTCCCACGGGGACGCGATTGACATAGGCCGTGTTATGTGAGGACCAGGCTCTGCTCTGGACGTTTCCCACAGGGTCAGGATTGACATAGGCCGTGTTCCACGTGACCAGGAATTTGCTCTGGATGCTTCCCACGGGGTCAGGATTGACATAGTCGTGTTCTGCGAGGACCAGGATCCGCTCTGGACGCTTCCCACGGGGTCAGGATTGACATAGGCCATGTTCCACGTGATCAGGATTTGTTGACTTTATCCGCATTTCACGGAGTCGGGGGTTGACTCTCGGTTGTCCGTACACCGCCGAGTCATGGAACTGGGAACTTTGTCGCAGCTTCGATTTGCTGATATTGTGTCTGTTGTATTGAGACGAATGTTGAGATGTTCTCCAGGCTGTCTGCGAACCATTGAGACTTGACTCTCTTTCAGATGGAGTCTGGTGGGGAGGCATGGTTCGCTCTTAATTTGTTCCCCTGGAATGTATACAGGGATCGATCTGATCTCACCTATAGGGCAAAAGTTTCATTCTTTCAGATTTTTTTTCTTTCCGCGATGCTATATCATTTCAGCTTTTTATATCGTGAAAGTCGCGATTGCCTAATCATTTCGGCTATTTTTTTCGCGGTGCCCAATCATTTCGGCTATTTGTTTTATTTACACGCTGCTTTTTATTACGAGTTGCCCAATCATTTCGGCTATTTCTTATGCATACATTTTTACTTGCCGATGTGCAAGTTGCCCCATCATTTCGGCTATTTCATTTGCATTTGTGGCTCACTGACTTTTTACTGTGAGTTTGAGATTTGAAACCGATTTAGGCATCAGCATCGCTACAACTGGGTTATTGCCAGGAGCGAATCATCATTTGCCTCGGTCGATGTCGAACAAAAGTGGCTTAGTAAACAGGGTTAGGATCCTGTCGACTAAGGCTTTTAACTTTACGAGCCGTAAGGGTCTCATAAAGGTGTTTCTCCCTACGAGTCGTGAGGATTACGTAGGTGCGTTTTCTCCTTAGGAATGAGGATTCCCAAGTGTATGACTTCTCGTAAGTCGTAAGGGTCTTACAAGAGTGTTTTCTCCTTATAAGTAGATAGGACTTACAAGGGTTGTTCACCGTGTAGACATATCCCAAGTCGCGGGTAGGACTTTGTTAGGGAAATGTTTATTCACGCCCATGGATTGTGTAGGGTTACTAGACACTGTCACAAGGCTCTATAAGGCATCAACCATGCCGAATTTAAAAATTTCAAGTGCCGAACAACCTAAAGCGAGGATCTTTGCTAGATAATTAGTGTTAACAAAGCATGTAAACATCTTTACATCTAAGAGAAAGGTATTACAACCTTTGTAGTCCGTTCCTTCGCTTCATAAGCTCCGAGTAGGAGTCCCTTCGCCGCGATCCATGGACTTCCGGACTCTAGAGAGTCTCTACAAGCCGAATGATCTATGCTTGCTTGAAGTCTTCCTTTTCGAAGATGATCTACTTTGAATAATCTTTAACCCAAGCTTACACTTCACTAAACAACTTATTAAAGAAGTGAACTCCCTAATCTAAGTGGCAAGAATAGATAAGGATGATGAAGTACAAATTTAGATCTCTTTTTATTTCAATTTCTCACACTTATTCATTACTAACCCAAAAGCTAGAAAGCTTTTCAAGAGGAAGAAGAAGAAGAAAAGTGTTTGTGATGAATAATGAAATTGTGTTGTGGTCACAAATCCAACCTTGAGTTAAGAATGAATGGCTTAACTCATGTAGGGAATAAACCTACGGTAAAGGGTTTGGGTTGGGTTAAGAAATATCTTAACAAAATATCTTAGCTAAAAACAAAGAAAGCTTCTTGAAAAAGCTAACCCAAATGCTAGCCCAAATCAAACCCTAACTTGTTTAATCACCACAAATCATGTTGCATTTGTAATCATAACTTGTTACAATATTATATATCACATATATAATAGTAACAAAAGAAAATAATACAATTAACATATATCGCATATGTATCAATGTATTAACCGGTGAGAAAATGAATTAATATAGCGAGCTTATATTAGTTAATGTAATGCAATATATCACATATATAATTATACATTAAATTATCGAATCATCACTTGATCCGATAATCCGGCTATATCGCATATAACTGACTAATATAAAAAGTACCGATTCATCGAATCAACATTTGATCCGATGACCCGGCTATATCATATATCGCGAGAATAGAATACGGTATCTCATATCGTATTATTCTCGGTCCCGCACATATCACATATGTGCTCCTACTCCATTTTTCCTGAGTCAGGAAACCTCTGTATAGGACTCTAAAGAATCGTCAATACGCCGGCAGTAGGTGATGGTCATATCAAACACCCACAAGCTGCAAGCAGTCAGCTAAACGTAACAGCCACCCAGGTATTTAGCGATCAGAAGATTAACAAGCAAGCCTGTGCATTCTCCTGTGAATCCAATCAGTAACACTACCGTATAGTCCGGTCTCTTCGTCTGATATGTTGCATATCCAGTCTAAGGGTGGTAAACGTCAGACCCCAGTAACCAATAAGTCGTTTCGATATAAGGCTCATAACGGGTCGAGAAACTACTGATAACACTTACCAGTAAATCTCCATATCAGCCCTGGCCAGGGATTTCTAGTTATAGCAAATCGAACACAGCACAACATCAACTCCCTATACCGGGAGAGACGAAACCCCTCCTATCGCTCATTGCCTCCATGTGATTCGGGACTGTACCCAAAAGCCACCGTTTTGCACGCCCTCTTAGACGTGGTAAGGTGGAAATCAAAGCACTGTGGGAATCACACAAGACTCTATGACGATCTCGGGTCTACAGACTAACCTGTACCGGTGTCACCGGAGAACTGCCATCTGACGTGAGGAATATTACCATCTGGGAGTTCTCGGCGAGTCCGTCCAGTGTACCCATTCTCCACTGAGCACCCGTACACTATCTTTGATGTCCAACACCAATGGATAAGGGATCATTCATCGCCCATCATATAGGTCAAGATGCGTGTACGCTAGTCTACTCTGGAGTATCGATGCCCGGTCTCGATACACCCTCGACTAGGAACAGTTATAGGATGTACTCGTAGACTACCCTGGCCCCATTAGTATGATCTATATCATAGTCTTAGTAGTCGAGTACATATCCTAAGGGCTTTATCAACACGTGATCACAAAACAATATTCGTTAACATGTTAAGATAAAGTGAAACCAGATAGCATACTATCATATTGAGCAAGAAAGTCCTATCTATATATATCCAAGCATCCACTATATTATACATCATATGTACAACAATGGCCTCTAGGCCATACATAAAACTAACAATCTCCCACTTGCACTAAGACCGGCTGTTGTACTATCTCATACCCAACATCCCTAAGAGTCTCTTAAATTGTATCTGAGGAATGGCCTTTGTGAGTGGATCCGCAGTGTTGTCCTTCGTATCAACTCTCCTGACCTCGATCTCCCGGCGATCAACTATCTCCCGGATCAGGTGATACCACCTCAGAATATGTATGGACTTCTGATGGGACATGGGTTCCTTGGCCAAAGCCACAGCTCTATTGTTATCACAATACAGAGGTATTGGATACTCAATGGACGGAACCATACCAAGTTCAGTGATGAACTTCTTTATCCAGACAGCCACTTTGGCAGCATCATTGGCAGCGATGTATTCAGCCTCCATCGTCGAGTCTGCCACGGTTTCCTGTTTGGAACTCTTCCAACACACCGCCCCTCCATTGAGGGTAAAGACAAATCCCGAGTGCGACTTAGAGTCATCCTTATCACTCTGGAAGATCGAATCGGTAAAGGACTCCACCTGGAGTTCTCCGTTACTATACACCAGGAACATCTCTTTTGTCATTCTCAAGTACTTGAGAATGTTCTTCACAGCTGTCCAGTGATTCTCTCCAGGATCTGCTTGATACCTACTCACTACACTTAGTAAGTATGCTACATCGGGTCTGGTACATAGCATTGCGTACATGACAGAGCCTACTGCCAAAACATAGGGTATCCCTTGCATGCGAGCTCTTTCCAAATCAGTCTACATCTCTTTGGAGAGAGTGAGTCCAGAGATCGTGGGTAAGTTCCCACGCTTGGATTCTTCCATACTAAACCTCTTTAGTATGGTGTCAATGTACCTGGATTGGGACAATCCCAGTATCCGTTTAGATCTATCTCTATAGATCTTAATTCCCAGTATGCAGGAGGCATCACCTAGATCTTTCATTGAGAATCATTGTGATAAGAAGTGCTTGACCAAGTGCAGCATAGGAACATCATTTCCTATCAAGAGTATGTCATCTACGTACAATACGAGGAAGACAACCTTACTCTCTGCAACCTTCTTATATATACAAGGTTCATCTACATTTTTGATGAAGTCAAACTCTTGACTACAACATCAAAGCAGATGTTCCAACTCCGCGATGCCTGCTTTAACCCATAGATGGATTTAAGCAGCTTGTACACTTTTCCGCTGCTCCCACTGTCTACGAAGCCCGCTAGCTGAGTCATGTATACGCACTTTTCTAAATCACCATTTAGAAAGGCGGTCTTAACATCCATCTGCCAGATTTCGTAGTCATGATATGCAGCAATGGCAAATAGGATCCGGATGGACTTAAGCATAGCCACTGGAGAAAAGGTTTCGTCATAATCTATACCTGGTCGTTAACGAAAACCCTTTGCAACAAGTCTAGCTTTGAAAGTCTTAACTTTTCCATCCACGCCAAGTTTCTTCTTAAAGATCCATTTGCACCCAATGGGTTTTACCCCTTCAGGAGCAATTTCCAAAGTCAATACTTTGTTGGTGTACATGGATTCCATCTCAGATCGCATTGCATCCAGTTATTTCACAAAGTCACCACTCATGATGGACTGCTCGAAACTAGTCGGGTCATCATCTTCCATGATGCAATCCTCGCTCCAACCATCAATGAGAAAACCGTAGTATCTCTCAGGTGGATGAGGAATCCTACTAGATCGGCGGAGAGGATAGGATTCGTTGGGAACTACTGAATCCTTTGGTTCTACCAAATCTTCTGTTTCAGTTTGTGTAACCGAAACTTCTTCCAGTTCTACCTCCTTGCCACTAATTTCCTTCGCAAGAAATTCCTTTGCTAAAAAGGTAGCATGCTAAGAAACAAATACCTTTTGTTCCTCACGGTGGTAGAAGATATGTCCTCGCGAATGCTTGGGATATCCTACAAACTTGCACAAAAATGATCTTGCCTCGAGCTTGTCCGGATTTTGCCTTTTAACATAGGCCGGGCAACCCCATATCTTAACGAAATTAAGACATGGTCTCTTCCCCTCCCATATCTCATATAGAGTGGTAGGCACTGATTTGGTTGGAACTCTATTCAATAGGTATATGGCTGTCTCAAGCGCATACCCTCAAAAGGAAATAGGTAACTCAGCAGTACTCATCATAGAGCGTGCCATATCTAATAGGGTGCGATTCCTCCGCTCCGATACACCGTTGTGCTGTGGTGTATAGGGAGGAGTAAGCTGAGAGAGAATCCCATTCTCTTTTAGATAATCGAGGAACTCATTGCTCAAGTATTCTCCTCCTCGATAAGATCGAAGGATTTTAATACTTCTACCAGTTTGGTTCTCTACTTCGTTCTTATATTCTCTGAATTTCTCAAAAGCTTCAGACTTGTGTTTCAACAGGAACACATGTCTGTATCTTGAGAGATTGTTAGTGAATATAATGAAGTAGCAAGAACCATTCCTGGCATGTGTAGACATGGGACCGCATACATCACTATGTCTCAGTCCCAAGAGTTCTGTAACTCTTTCTCCGTGTCCACTAAACGGAGTTTTGGTCGTTTTTCCTTTGAGACATGAATGGCAAGTTTCATAAGATGATAATTCGAACGCATTTAAATAACCATTTTTATGTAACTTAGCAAGTCGTGTCGCATTGATATGACCAAGTCTACAATGCCACAAGAAGGATTCATTCATTTCTAAACTTTCCCTCTTGTGTGTATTCTGTATATTAAGAACCGTGTTCTGATTTAGAACGTATATGCCATTATTTAACGAGCCAGATCCAATCAAGTTTTGATTTAGGAAGATGTTCATAACATTATCCTGTATTACAAAATTATATACTTCTTTATTTAATAAAGAAACTGATATAATGTTGCATATCATGTTCGGTAAATAATAGCATTTGTTCAGAATCAATGTATTACCACTTGGTAATAGAAGGTGATATTCGCCAACTGCTTTGGCTGCAACATTTGCACCATTCCCTACTCTTACGGAATGATCACCTATTCCCAGTTCTTTACCTTTCTTAAGCCCATGCAATATATTTCATATGTGGGATCCTGATCCGGTATCTAATGCCCAGGACGTAGAGTGAACTGAGAAACACTTCTCGGTAACTAACACATCTGAAGAAGATACATCATCATGTTTATTCTTCGTTTGGATGGCGTGTGAATTCTGGTATTCCCCTATTTCCTGTTCAGTCTTATAACAATTATAAGAAAGAACGGGACCAACGTTCCCCTGCTCAGTATAACAAGCGGGTTCGGTCAATACATCCATATTATTATCTTGATTAAGGCCTGACATGGTTGCTACCTGGAGAGAGGGAGAAGAAAATACTTTAGCGTGCGCTCTTTGCAAGATTAGATTGGTTATTATCTTATCTAATCAGGATGGCTCCAACTATTTTAATCAAATCTTCCTTAAAACCCTAAAAGGTAAGATTAGCCGGGATTTATTACACCCTACAAGTTCGCCAATATTTCAGCCAGATCAGTGTTGGTACTTTGAAGGAGGTTCCCCGTGCTTTCGCACGGACCTAATTAAAATAAACCTCGTTTTCCCAGAGGCATAACCCCGTTAACACCTTTCTAGACACCTACTTGATCGGCTAATTGTCCTGTGTAAAATTCTCCCAGGAGTAACTTTTACTCGCAGTGGGTATCGGGATCCATCTATCTCATAGAAGGTATGCAATCTTATTGCAAATTTCAACACTTGAAATTCCCGATAAGATCTTTTACCCCTAGCGTCCTATGACCTTGACGAAGGTCAACAAACCATAAGCTACTACTCAAGTTCAACCCGTCATTTCCTGGTTGAATTAAACCCACCCGCACGACCCTTGACAGAGGTCAACAAAGTCGTATGACTACCCTAAAACAATCGCATCACATGCTGCAGATAAATACTAGTCAGCTACCGCACACTAGACCTTGACGAAGGTCAACAAACATAGCACGAATACTAAGTAGGATTTATCTGAAATGACGGAGGGCTACGCAGGTTTTTCTGAAAATCATGAGCGTAATGAACTTGATATCGTTCGTAGAAACAAGTGATTTTGAAAAGGAGTGTTTTTGAGGCTTTTCTAGTTTCGCTTAAGAGGTCACTCCCGGTGAAGGGATCTCGGCTCTTTCCTCATCGAATAAGGTGCAGGATATTTCATAAATACCGCTGTGCAAAGCAAGAACTATAGAAGCAATCAAAAACTAAACCGTGAGTTTGTAGCATCATCCAGTTTTTCTAAAGAGGTCACTCCTGGTGAAGGGATCTCGGCTCTTTCCTCATCGAATAAGGTGCAGGGTATATCATATATACCGCTATGCAAAGCAAAACTATAGCTTCCATTTTTATAAAGTTTTGATTCTACAACATCTTTTAGGTTTCTTTTCTTTTATTAATCTCATTAATAAATCCATAAGTTATGCTGCCTAAGCATCACAGAAGAAATGAATGCAATAATATTTATATATCATCATATATATATATAGTATAAGCATTCGTCCCAGGAAGTAATATGATCTCATCACAGAACAATGCAGAAGAAGATAACATAAGAAATATTAGATATACTAGGACGTCCGTGTTTTATTTCATGCCTGTATAAAACATGGATTCCACGTTCGCGATGAATATCTAAACCCACATCCCTAAACCCCTATAAGAGCGGCAAGCAACACTATCAATTCTAGGGTTTGGAGACCCGGTCTCGACTCCTCGAGATGGCCTCCCTCTGGACCCTAGAACCCGGTAACTTGTGCTCCCCTCCTCGGGTCTACCTAATGTGGAAAAGTAAATAATATACAATGGTGACATCAACCTCAACCCGGAAGTGCCCCAATAAAAGAATATTACATACAATGAATTTTACATGAATGAAAATGAACACCCTCATCTCACATAAAACCCCGGCTATTCAGAACACGACGATCCAATATAACATATCACAGCAACACATAATATCTCATATCATCAATGTAAGCAAGTATGCGTATCCCGATTGTCGTTGATGTATAGCAACGAAGCCGGCGATACACCACATACTACGCTTACGGTCACAGAAAAGAAAGTGTAAAACTACAACATTTGGAATCCACAATCACTTTAGACATCTTAAATCCGAAATATCACATACTTCGCATTTCATGCCTAACTAAATGAATTCAACATATTGTATCACAATCCAGATAAATAGACAATGTTAAACTTTCCGATCGAAACAACGAATTCTTAAGATCTCCAGAAAACTCAACACTTGAGTAATATTAAAAATTCCCAGAAGCATATAGTAATACCTACGGATGTTACCTAGAAATATATATCCCTAATACCCAAGTTCGGCCGCGGAACCGCCGCGAAAAGCCTGGTATTGCCGCGGTTCCATGGTGACTTGAAGGTATTAGGGGTTTGTATTTCACAGTTATCCATAGAATCACCTGCTTAATTTTCTAAGTATTTTAATACAGAAAAAACCATCTTTTTAAAAATTTCCAGAGAGGGGGTCAAATACGACGTTTCGGGGTTCGATCGGACTTTTAACTTCGTCTACACGTCGCCTAATGCTTTAGCTAGGCTCTGATACCACGGTAGGGTTACTAGGCACTGTCACAAGGCTCTAAAAGGCATCAACCATGCCGAATTTAAAAATTTCAAGTGCCGAACAACCTAAAGCGAGGATCTTTGCTAGATAATTAGGGTTAACAAAGCATGTAAATATCTTTACATCTAAAAGAAAGGGATTACAACCATTGTTGTCGATTCCTTCGCTTCATAAGCTCCGAGTAGTAGTCCTTTCGCCGCGATCCATGGACTTCCGGACTCTAGAGAGGCTCCAGAAGCCGAATGATCCATGCTTGCTTGAAGTCTTCCTTTTCGAAGATGATCTACCTTGAAAAATCTTTAACCCAAGTTTACACTTCACTAAACAACTTATTAGAGAAGTGAACACCCTAATCTAAGTCGCTAGAATAGATAAAGATGATGAAGTAGGAATTTAGCTCTCTTTTTATTTCAATTTCTCAAACTTATTTATCACTAACCCAAAAGCTAGAAAGCTTTTGAAGAGGAAAAAGAAGAAGAAAAGTATTTGTGTTGAATAATGAAATTGTGTTGTGGTTACAAATCCAATCTTGAGTTAAGAATGAATGGCTTAACTTATGTAGAGAATAAACCTAAGGTAAAAGGTTTGGGTTGGGTTATGAAATATCTACACAAAATAACTTAACAAAATATCTTAGCTAAAAACAAAGAAAGCTTCTTGAAGCTTCTTGAAAAAGCTAACCCAAATGCTAACCCAAATCAAACTCTAACATGTTTAATCTCCACAAATCATGTTGCATTTGTAATCATAACTTGTTACAATATTATATATCACATATATAATATATTTTAGTAATAAAAGAAAATAATACAATTAACATATATCGCATATATATCAATGTATTAATCGGTGAGAAAATGAATTAATATAGCGAGCTTATATTAGTTAATGTAATGCAATATATCACATATATAATTATACATTAAATTATCGAATGATCACTTGATCCGATAATCCGTCTATATCTCATATAACCGACTAATATAACAAGTACCGATTCATCGAATCAACATTTGATCCGATGCCCCGGCAATATCATATATCGTGAGAATAGAATACGGTATCTCATATCGTATTATTCTCGGTCCCGCACATATCACATATGTGCTCCTACTCCGTTTTGCCTGAGTCAGGAAACCTCTGTGTAGGACTCTAAAGAATCGTCAATACGCCGGCAGTAGGTGATGATCATATCAAACACCCACAAGCTGCAAGCGGTCAGCTAAACGTAACAGCCACCCAGGTATTGAGCGATCAGAAGATCAACAAGCAAGCCTGTATATTCTCATGTGAATCCAATCAGTAACACTACCGTACAGTCCGGTCTCTTCATCTGATATGTTGCATATCTAGTCTATGGGTGGTAAACGTCAGACCCCAGTAACCGATAAGTCGTGTCGATATAAGGCTCATAACAGGTCGAGAAACTACTGATAACATTGTTTGGGTCAAAATTTGCACCCCCGGTTGACCGAGTCAAAGTCAAGGTCAACCCCAAGCCAGGTGGGCACAAGCTCAGGTCAAGCGGGCCCAAGCCCAAGTCGAGCCCGCGGCCAGCCTCCTCCATGCCAAAATATAGATCATGTAATAAATAATTTTTATGTAATTTTTTATGCATGAATGTGTTTGAAATGGGCATAAAGACAAATTTTTGTAAAGCCCAAGGTTTATGTGCAAAAAGAAATGGCACATGAGGCATGGGATGGGCAAAATGCCATTTTGTAAAGCCCAAGGGGCTATATGTAAATATGTAAGCCTATATAAGGCAACATGATGAAAATATCTAATATACTTTTTCATTCCCCCAAAAACTTGGGTTCTTTGTTCCTCCTGCTCCTTCTACAAGGTTCTAAACCTTCTCATTTCTTTTGAATTAAATCAAGAGTTTTACTCTTTCTTTTCCAAAACTAAGTAGTTTTCTACCACAAAACCCATAATGGGGAACTCAGATCTCCCATCATATCTCAAAAAGGATAGACTTTTAAAATCTCATATTTCTTGATCTTCAAGATCCGTCCAACAAAGGAAGAAGAAGGAGATCCATCTTCAGAAACCCCACTTTGGGGACGAACTAGGGCTCAAGAGGAGAAGCCCTTCATCAGTTTCAAAACATCCTAGGAGTTTAACTCCTCACACACGCACACACACACAGAATAATAAGTGCTTCTTTCTGAGAGTAAAACTGCTATTGCAGGGACCAAGTCTATTTTGCTGCTCGAGCGCCCACGTGGTGCGCTAGCGCTCTTGCGCTCAGGGTGCTAGCGCCCATAGCGCTAGCGCCTGAGCGCCGACGTGCTGACACGTGGTGCGCTAGCGCTCTTGCGCTCAGAGCACTAGCGTCCAAAGCGCTAGCGCCCGAGAGCCCACGTGCTGACACGTGGTGTGCTAGCGTTTAAAGCGTTTGTTGGAGATAGTGCCCTCAGAGTCAATTATTAGGTCACAGGTACGTGATTGTAATGATTGAGGGAGGACCTATCCCGGTAGGACAGTCTTACTCGAGATGATAGTATGCTATCTGGTTTACCTTTATCATCGTGTACTGCTTTAGGTGACCTGACACGTCGCTATTACACGTTGATAGAGCCCCTAGGATTCTTGCTTTACCACCAGCAGTATGAGGGCGATCATATAAGTGGGAGCTGGGGGTCTGCAAGCATATCCTTAAAAGGTCCCTAGTCGTGGGAGTTTCGAGACCGGGCATCGATACTCCATTAGTAGACTAGTGTATACAGTCGAGACCCCGACGAGGGGCGGTGGCCGGTCTCACAAGCCACTGGTGTCAGTTGGATCACCTAAGATGTATACAGGTGCTCATTGGGTTATGAGTACACCGGACAGGACTCGCCGGGAACATGCTAGTTGGTCATATACCAGACGTCAGATGGCAGTTCCCTGGTGACATGTGTGCAGGTTAGTTCATCGACCTAGGGATCGTCATTTGTCTCGTGTGAGTTCCCACTGTACTTTGATTACTACCCTACCACGGCTCAAAGGAGTCGTGCAAACAGGTTTTAGTTGGGTACAGTCCCGAGCCACATGGAGGCAGTGAGCGTATCTTCAGGGGTTCGTCTCTCCCGGTATTGGGGGTGAGGTCGTGCTGTGTCTAGGAGAGCCATTACACAAAGTCCTTGGCCAAGGCAAGGAGATTTACTGGTAGGTATTCCAGTAGTATCTCAGGGTGTTCTGGGCTACACTCCGACACGACTTGTACCGCTTTTGGGGGTCTGACTTTTACCAACCCCCTAGGCCCGCCATGCGATACTCATAGACGAACGGACCGGACTGCACGGATATTGTCACTGACAGGCTCAGTAGGGTGTCAGGATGAGTTCGCTCATCGACGTCCCTTTTAGTCAATAGCTGGTGGCCCGTTACGTATTGGCTTATACCTCTGACGGGCTAGTGGTTAAATCCACAGCCATTGTATTGACGAGTCTTTAGAGTCCACCACACTTTCAGTTACTCAAGTTTCGGGCGAAACGCTGTAGAGGCCGTATGGAGATATGGCAAGGTCCGATCAGATACGTGCGGTATTGCACGGATCAGGATCGGACGGTTTGTACTGGTAGCCGTATGGTTATATGGCAGGGTTCGATCAGATACGTGCGGTATTGCACGGATCAGGATCGGACGGATTTTACTAGCCGGCTTTGGTTTAAGCCGGTCCTAGTTTAGTACAGTGTAGATTTTGTCTCTTTGCATTTGTATCCGGACGGAATACAGATGCGGGTGTGTATGCACAGTATCGGGGTTTTCCTGTAATTTATTACGGGACCAGTTTTCTGGAGTTGCCAGTTTGCATTCCGTTCCGGCCGGTTTTCCTTTGTTCTTTCCCGGCCGGACTTTTCCGATGGAGGGGGTTATTTGCAATTGTGCAAATAACATTTGTGGAGGGGGTTTCTTGTAAAAGATTGATTATGATAGCTTTCATTTCTTTTGCTCCATACTTTGGATTTGAGTGACATGAAAGGGTATGGTTTGAAAAAGGGGTGAAGCATGGTTGTATGTTTCTTTGTCCCTTGGATGTGGTCACCTCTTCTTCACTCCTACACTCACCTCCCTTAAGGCTTCATATTCTTTCCTTCTACATTTCTAAGTTGATAAGTTTTTCCATGGTTGAGTGAGAAGAAGAGGAGAGAAGGAGAGAGCTTCATCTTTGTGAGTGATTCATTTGGTGTATATCATTCTTCATCTCATTCCATTGCTAGAAAATTGAAAGCACCAATTTTCTATACACCATTCCTCCATCTATGGCAACCAACCCCAAAGTGAGACATACACTCTACACTATATTCCTACAGCAAATCTTGGACGCGTCGATTCGCCAGCTTCGCGCCCGAGTTGCCTCGGTATTGAGGTGGGAGCCCGTAAAAGCTACAGGCGATGTGGTGCCCCTTTCCGACGAGGAGGAGACGGACGGAGATCCCGCGAAGAGATCGGAGTGGAGATGAAGACCGGAGGACTTGGATCGTCGGTATACATCTCTTCCCTTTCTTATTAGTAGCGTAGACTAGTTTAATGGTTCGATCCGGAGTTTAGTGCGCGGTGGTGCCGGTTTGCAAAGTCCGCAAAAATTTTAAGTTTATCACCGTTTCCGCATTCCGGCGTCGGATTGACGGCCGGGGCGCCGCCGTGCACTTACAGTGGTATCAGAGCCTCGCCATTAACTTAGTCTAACTTTGTGTAATGTGTTTTTCAGTTCCGATCGATCGAAATGTCCAAAAACCCGTATTTGCCCACGACAGTTTCTGTTGAAAATTTTTGGTCTCGAAAAATTTTTCAGGTTGTAAAATATTGATGTACTGGATAATCTAAGAGTTCTGTAAAAATTTGGTGAAGTAACTCCACAGTTGGAGCGCGGAACCGCCGCGAAAACCCCCTTTGTGCGGCCCTTCCTCCGCGCACTATTCACATCACTTCACCATTTTTTTACAGAGGCCTTCTGGGCTTTAAATATGGGCTTTGGAATATTAAAGTTGGGCCAATTGTTTCTGTGAGTGCTACAGTTTTCTTTGGGGCCCACTTGTTAATTGTTTGATCAATCGGAAATTTTTTAAACACATTTTTCACAGTATTTACATTATATCTGCGACCGTGAATGTCACTCGATCGGTAAATCCGGTCTAACTGCTATAGCCCGGTTAGACGGATTTGCGAACGTGACCTTCACGTTGATGTTCTATGTATTTGCTGTGATGTTGCGGATCGGTCGTGGGGGATAGCCTGGATGCAATGCTAGTACAGTTGTGGTTGTATTATGTACATTTGATATTGCGGGGCGAGCGTCCGACATGTGGACTGCCGTCACTGCCTGTTTGTATTATTATTTTGGGGCACGACCTGGTTGCGGTCGATGTACCCGTTGTATGTATATTTTACTTTCTGTACTAGGATTGCCCCACGGAGGGGTGCACGGATAGCCGGGTTCTAGAGGGCAACAAGCCCGCATCTCATGGCATTGAGAGGGAGGGGGCTTCACTCTAGGATTGGCGGGCTATTCGCCGCACTCGTAGGGGGTACAGGTTTGACCCAGGAGGGGTGCCCAAGTTACCGGATTCCGTGAAGTGCTGGGTGGTCCATTCACGGTGCTGAAGGGGGCTGCCTCGCTTCAGGTTTTGGCGGGTGACTTGCCGCGCCCGTAGGGGTCTAGGATTTCATTGCACAGGCTATCCACACGACCAGGGGAACGTCGGGTTTCAGTAGTGGCTCTGTGAAACCCGGGGATCCCAGATATCTGTATTGTTCTGTGATGCTGTACATTTCTGTGATGTTGCATTTTATTCACGCCTTGAGCGAAATACTATATATTGGTATATATATTAGTAGATGTTGTATATGTTTTTCATCCGCGCTAGTCCAGTCCCCGCTCTGCCGTTAGTTAGCTAACCTAACGGGTGATGACGGGACCCAGTGGCGAATGCGGATGGCATATACGTACGTCAGTATATTTTCGTTCTTTGTGGTGTGATCAATTGATGGGACTGCATTGATTCGGATCAATGCAAGTTAAACAAACCTAATCTGATGTTGTTGGAACAATTTTCAAAAAGCTGTTATTGCAAGGACGTTCACTTTTGTTTTGCATCGTGGTATTCATTGGAATATCCTGCTCCTCAGTCGACGAGGCAAGGGCCGAGATCCCTTCACCGGGAGTGACCCCTTGGACAGAAGTTTGCGTCAGGGCATTAACTTCACTATAGCCGATTACTTTTGCTTTGCACCGTGGTATTCATTTGGAATATCCTGCACCTCATTCTACGGGGAAAGAGCCGAGATCCCTTCACAGGGAGTGACCTCTTTAGCAACGGTTTTCGTCACTATATTTTTAAAAAAGCTATCCATTCCTTCGACGATATCAAGTTCATTACGTTAAAGGTTTTCGCCAGAAACCATTCGTAGCCCTCCGTCGTTTCATATGGGTGGTCAATAGTATTCAAGCTGTGTATGTTGGCCAAAGTCAAGGCACAGTGATTGGTAGCTATTGGGGTATTCATATGCAGCATAGATAGATGCGTTGGTTTGGGACAGTCGTGCTGCCATTTTGGCCAAAGTCAAGGGTACGTACGGGTGGATTCAAATTAACCTGGAGAATGACGGGCAGAACTTGACATGTGACTTATGATATGTTGGCCAAAGTCAAGGTCATAAGAGCATGGGGCAGAAATCACATCGGGAGTTTCAAAAGTACTGAAACTTGCCAGATATGCGCATACCTTCTGGAGCGTGATACCGTGAGCGGATTCCGTCACGTTATCATGCGATGATAGTTGGATCCCGATTCCCACTGATGAGTTAGTTTACTCCTCGGGTAACCCCGACTAATTCTTCTTTCAGGTTTGGAGGAGAATTTGAGGTACAGTGGGAGGATTCCAGATTAGATAAATTGGTAACCATTCTGATCTAGGTTAGAGTGCACGCTGAGTGTTTCTTTTCTCTCTCTCTTTGGCAGCGACCATTGACCCGACCCTAAGACTATGACTCAGTGACCAAGTTGACCGAACTTTCTTAACACAGGCTTTTGGATTGTCAGAGTTGCAAACCTCATTGCCACTCCTACTTTTACCCTTTTCTCCAGGACACCCCGTTTTACTACGAACGTCCACTTCCATTAGACAAAACCATCGTATGGTTAGATACGAACTCGAAAGAATTTATTCGAGGATGGTTTCCGGTTTTGGAGAAAACGGATATGATTATTCAGTTGTCTTTTCCTTTTACCCTCTCTCAGGTTACGAGTACTCCTTGGTTTAGGGGTAGTACACCTATTACGCAAATTGGATTGTCTTCTTCCAAACCTTAGGCTGGTGCCGACCGGTAGGGAATGAAGAAAACCAATTAGCCTAACGATGGTGTACAGAAGGTATTAAGTTCAGACAAAGCAAGGGATTAGTAAGAGGGCAAAGTAAATTGCGACTGATATTCACGACCAAACCAAATATTTCTTCGCCAATCCTAAAATCACCTTTGTATTTCTCCAGGACACTCCGTATCACTATGAAGATCCACAGTTTATTGGATACTCCATCGTATGGTTATATACGAACTCGAATGGAACTTGTTCCAGTTCGGGGATGGATTCTGGTTCAGGAGAAATAGGAATAAGGTTTATTCGGTTGTCTTTTATCTTCACCCTCTCTCATTGCGAGTGTTCCTAGGATTGGGACAGTACACCCATTATGCTTATTGGATAGTCTTCTTCCAAACCATAGGCTGGTGCCGAACGGTAGGGAAGGAAGAAAACCATTTGGCCTAAAGGGGTGTACAGAAGGTAAAGACTAAAGACATATGAAGGGATTTGGAGAGGTGGCAAAGAACTATACGGTTACAGTCGTGAATCTGGAAGAGACATTACTAAGAATACCAGAATACCCCATCGGAACATTTCGATGTTTCAGTTTCACTGTGTAATGTTAAAGGAAAACTGATTTCCCGATTAGATACTTACTCCAGGGTATGTATTTACCAGGTACGATTCTCACATCTGTATAGTTTTACAGATGATGAGTGGGAGTAAGTTATTGGGAATTGGGTGATCATCCTCATTATATCGGGATTCGTTGTAATCGGTGATATTTGAGGAAATCACCTGGGTTGTTTGCCGGTCGGCAAATATTTGGTTTTGAATATCCGCTGTTATGCACCAATTTCAAATTGATATATCTGTACGTCTATTTTCATAGAGTGAGATATACCTTTCTGAAATTATGTCTACGACATTTACCTATATCAGTGGATGGTTAGGTAAGGAGCATTAAACAGCGGTGTAATTCTTCTTAACCATAAGTACAGTTTTCAATCTACGACACACAGTGAATGAGTAATCAGACTCAAGGGACTTTTACAGAGTATTGTATGTTGTCCAGGGTCCATCAGGACAGAGGGGATGGTCCTCGTACTATATTCGGTTTACTTATGACTCCTCTATTTTTTAGACAGGTGTTTCGTGGAAACACAGGGTCCGAATTTGGAGAAGTTATATGTATTTGAATAGAGTAGAGAACCAGGTATAGCAAGTATCGGGATTCTTCAAAGAGATCGAAGATGTAGATACTTGTGTATGGTGTTCAGTTGATAGTAATGATTAAGAGAAATTGCTTCTCTTTCAGGTTACTCATAATTGGAAGCATTCCTAAGTTGAGTAACGCTGATCGGCCTTCTTCCATTTAGTTGACATGCACTGGAGACAGCTGCATGATTTGAATCTAGTTCAATTAAATCAGTGCCTCTGGTTCTATATTGGATATAGAACAGTTCATATCTTAACGATGTTAAGGTACGGGGAGTTGTCCGGTTTATGATTAAAACCAGACACTGGACAACTCAAGGCACGTTTCTGTAATGGCTGTTTGTGGGTTGACCCAGGCTATGACGAGGGTTGACTTTCTACCATCTGGATGAACAATAGCGATATTGTTCTAGACTCGCCACAGTTTTATTAAAAAATGGATTTTTTCAGAAAACAGTAGTGGGAGTATGGTAGAACCGGAAGTGATTCCAGAACCACAAACGATTACTGAAGATTTGATAAGGAACCTAAAGATTCAATCTGGATTGACCATTGGCCACTCCGCAGATAAGGTGGGTAACTTCAGGCACCCGAGAGGCACTACGGTAGCCTCAAGGACGGCGACAGGGAAGTTCTTGTTTACCCACAATTGCCATTGCTGTTGTTCCAGGTTACGAGACCCGGCGGGAGGATGAGTATAGCGTCGTTCTAAACTGGTTTTAGAAGTGTACGTCTATATGACTCTGCCAGAGGGTTGTCGTAATCAGAGGGAGCAGCGGAAGCATTGGTGGACAGGGAGCTTATGTCTATTTATAGACTAGAGCAGATGTAGCGGAGATAGATCATCTATTTCTGATGTGACAGTCATGGGTTTGACTTCATCAGAAAAGGGGATGGATCTGTTGAGAGGGTAGTAGGGTGTGATATCCTGGTTTTTGGATGATATACACAGAGTAGGAAAAGAAACTCCTATACTACGATCGGTTATACTTTGGTCGTCACACAGTGGTTTCTCCACAAAGGAAGTGGATTTTATATCTGACATACTGGTTACTGGATCTATGGTTTTAGATCTAGATTTGGGTGGTTTCCCAATCAGGGTACTTGACAGCATTCTAAGAGTATTTAGGATGGACGACTCCTGGCACGGTAGTGTACCTGCAGGTAATGGAGTCACCCTCTCCAAAGGTATCTTACAGACTAAAGGGGAGAGGGACGGGCATGATTGGCAGATCACTTGCTCAGGCAATTGAGTCAATCGTGAGATGTCAAGTACCACACCAGATGTTGTTCTTGCACAAGATGCAATAAGTTGACATTAATCCAATCCTGGAGAAACAGTTGGAAGCAGTTTTGGAACATAAGTGGATGTTCTAGGGATATGATAACGACAGCCTCATTCAGGAGACGGTTATCATTCCAGGCTTCCAAGGTGACATGGACGACAAGGAGGTTGTCAGAGTTATAGTTTTCCCTCTGACGAGGGGCAGTATTTTGGACAGGTGATCCAAGGCAATACTGAGGGAGGCATGGCGCGCAGGATACTGATTAAGTTCAGTTGACGATACAGTCTAAGAAGTTTGGATTTGGAGTTCATTTATGAGCTATGTCCCATCAGACATCCAGACACATTCTAAGACAGGTATTGCTCATTTCGGGAGATGGGTTTCTCCGCGAACATGAGATATAGAGAGACATGGAAAGAAACAACAAAGCGGATCCACTCACTGAGGCTATTCCTCGAACGCAATAGTTCCGCAAACGAGCTTTATGAGACTGACTAGTAGAGGAGTTGGATGTTCGGTATCACACGGGCTGTGAGTATGCGACATCGCAATAATTAGCCTTGAGTGCAAGTGGGAGATTGTTGGAGATAGTGCCCTCAGAGTCAATTATTAGGTCACAGGTACGTGATTGTAATGATTGAGGGAGGACCTATCCCGGTAGGACAGTCTTACTCGAGATGATAGTATGCTATCTGGTTTACCTTTATCATCGTGTACTGCTTTAGGTGACCTGACACGTCGCTATTACACGTTGATAGAGCCCCTAGGATTCTTGCTTTACCACCAGCAGTATGAGGGCGATCATATAAGTGGGAGCTGGGGGTCTGCAAGCATATCCTTAAAAGGTCCCTAGTCGTGGGAGTTTCGAGACCGGGCATCGATACTCCATTAGTAGACTAGTGTATACAGTCGAGACCCCGACGAGGGGCGGTGGCCGGTCTCACAAGCCACTGGTGTCAGTTGGATCACCTAAGATGTATACAGGTGCTCATTGGGTTATGAATACACCGGACAGGACTCGCCGGGAACATGCTAGTTGGTCATATACCAGACGTCAGATGGCAGTTCCCTGGTGACATGTGTGCAGGTTAGTTCATCGACCTAGGGATCGTCATTTGTCTCGTGTGAGTTCCCACTGTACTTTGATTACTACCCTACCACGGCTCAAAGGAGTCGTGCAAACAGGTTTTAGTTGGGTACAGTCCCGAGCCACATGGAGGCAGTGAGCGTATCTTCAGGGGTTCGTCTCTCCCGGTATTGGGGGTGAGGTCGTGCTGTGTCTAGGAGAGCCATTACACAAAGTCCTTGGCCAAGGCAAGGAGATTTACTGGTAGGTATTCCAGTAGTATCTCAGGGTGTTCTGGGCTACACTCCGACACGACTTGTACCGCTTTTGGGGGTCTGACTTTTACCAACCCCCTAGGCCCGCCATGCGATACTCATAGAAGAACGGACCGGACTGCACGGATATTGTCACTGACAGGCTCAGTAGGGTGTCAGGATGAGTTCGCTCATCGACGTCCCTTTTAGTCAATAGCTGGTGGCCCGTTACGTATTGGCTTATACCTCTGACGGGCTAGTGGTTAAATCCACAGCCATTGTATTGACGAGTCTTTAGAGTCCACCACACTTTCAGTTACTCAAGTTTCGGGCGAAACGCTGTAGAGGCCGTATGGAGATATGGCAAGGTCCGATCAGATACGTGCGGTATTGCACGGATCAGGATCGGACGGTTTGTACTGGTAGCCGTATGGTTATATGGCAGGGTTCGATCAGATACGTGCGGTATTGCACGGATCAGGATCGGACGGATTTTACTAGCCGGCTTTGGTTTAAGCCGGTCCTAGTTTAGTACAGTGTAGATTTTGTCTCTTTGCATTTGTATCCGGACGGAATACAGATGCGGGTGTGTATGCACAGTATCGGGGTTTTCCTGTAATTTATTACGGGACCAGTTTTCTGGAGTTGCCAGTTTGCATTCCGTTCCGGCCGGTTTTCCATTATTCTTTCCCGGCCGGACTTTTCCGATGGAGGGGGTTATTTGCAATTGTGCAAATAACATTTGTGGAGGGGGTTTCTTGTAAAAGATTGATTATGATAGCTTTCATTTCTTTTGCTCCATACTTTGGATTTGAGTGACATGAAAGGGTATGGTTTGAAAAAGGGGTGAAGCATGGTTGTATGTTTCTTTGTCCCTTGGATGTGGTCACCTCTTCTTCACTCCTACACTCACCTCCCTTAAGGCTTCATATTCTTTCCTTCTACATTTCTAAGTTGATAAGTTTTTCCATGGTTGAGTGAGAAGAAGAGGAGAGAAGGAGAGAGCTTCATCTTTGTGAGTGATTCATTTGGTGTATATCATTCTTCATCTCATTCCATTGCTAGAAAATTGAAAGCACCAATTTTCTATACACTATTCCTCCATCTATGGCAACCAACCCCAAAGTGAGACATACACTCTACACTATATTCCTACAGCAAATCTTGGACGCGTCGATTCGCCAGCTTCGCGCCCGAGTTGCCTCGGTATTGAGGTGGGAGCCCGTAAAAGCTACAGGCGATGTGGTGCCCCTTTCCGACGAGGAGGAGACGGACGGAGATCCCGCGAAGAGATCGGAGTGGAGATGAAGACCGGAGGACTTGGATCGTCGGTATACATCTCTTCCCTTTCTTATTAGTAGCGTAGACTAGTTTAATGGTTCGATCCGGAGTTTAGTGCGCGGTGGTGCCGGTTTGCAAAGTCCGCAAAAATTTTAAGTTTATCACCGTTTCCGCATTCCGGCGTCGGATTGACGGCCGGGGCGCCGCCGTGCACTTACAGCGTTAGCGCCCTTGCGCTCAGAGCGCTAGCGCCCAAAGCGCTAGAGCCCGAGCGCCCATGTGCTGACACGTGGTGCGCTAGCGCTCTTGCGCTCAAAGCGCTCGCGCCCGAGCGCCCACATGCCGACACGTGGTGCGCTCGCGCTCTTGTGCTCAGAGCGCCAGCGCCCAAAGTGCTAGCGCCCGAGCGCCCACGTGGTGCGCCAGCACTCACAGCGCTGGCGCTTTTCCCTACGCATCCTTTGGATGCCCTTTCCTTTTATATATATATATATATATATATATATATATATATATATAGACACACACAAACACATGCTCTACAACAATGTCCCCCTCAAAAAAAATTTGGGTCGGGGCGCTGCCCCGCACCCCGCAAGGGGACTGCTAGCCCCCTTGACTCCCAGCCCGCTATCTGAGTAGCGGGACCCCCGTAAAAACTCTGCGGGGCCCCCGATATATCCAAAACCCCTTCAAAACATAACACTACACGCTGAGTTCGCATGACCAGTTTAACCTGTTAATCAGAGGTTCTCTCGCTCCAAAAGGCGAGGGGTAATTAACGGCAGCTTAGTCCGCGGCTGCCGAAGATTCGGATCCCCACAATCAATAAACCCCAGCCTACCCTAAGCAGGTGGAATCTGTAATGCGCCTGACAAGCGCGCGCATATTCCCATCTCAATGGGGTGACAAAAAACACCCTACAGATTCTGGCACGCCCGGTGGTACCAATCTCTCCTCCGATATTTCTGGTTAAGCTTTCATGCGAACTCAATTAATATGCATATCAATTGCCTGTACTAAAATCATAATTTTTTTTGCAGGTTAACATTCTCCAATTGCAATCTTCGGATGCAGCAAAGATGTCTTTAAGGATCAGCTCAGCTCTCGACACAGCTCCCATCTCCTACACGATGAAGATGGACGCCAGGACGGTCCTCCCGGCCAGTCTTGGGTGACAATGGGAAGAGCCTCCGCTACCATTCGGCTCTATTCTTTTCGTGTCAGCTAACGCCATCCCAGCTCCTCAAGCCCCGGTGACAGACAAGCCGGTCTCGAAAGGCAAGAGGGCAAATGTGGTGGTCTCGAAGCCCCAACTTAAACGCAAGTCGTTGTTTGAACGAATCTCCTTGGCCCCAGCTGGAGGAAAGGCCATCAACACCAACAAAGCAACAAGGCGTCTCGAGCAAGCTTCGGCGGTGCCCCTGACAACTGCTTGATCGGGTGTCTTCTCTAAGCTCCCCGCTAAGCGACTCACAGTGGCTTTCCAGGAAAAAGATGCTCGCCAAGCCCTTAAAATTGAGAAGCTAAGACAGAAAAGGCTCAGATATAGAGGCAACAAAAGGGCTAGGGCTCCTTCTAGGTTGTACCTCATGAGGTTCGAAGAACAGGGCTACCCCGCCAAAGATGAAAGGATGGCTGAATTTGTTATCCACACCGTCTACATGGTGGGCACGCGTCCCAGCGACAAACTGCGCAGCAAAATCAAGGATGGGGCCACCACATCTCAAATCCAACCTGGTGTGAATATGGCTGCCACATTCTAAGACCAGCCTCCTCTGGAAGATAATGAAGGCCCTTCCAGAAAGGCTGATAAGCAGAGAGAGCCATCGGTTCATGAGGAGTCGGGTTCGGAAAGTGAAGAGCAGCTAATCTTCCGTCCAAAGAATGCAGAGCAACAACTTCTCCAAGAGCTCCGAAAATAGCTCAGAAGCAAAGATAAGGAGATGGACAAACTTTACTCCAAAATTGACGACTTGACGAACGTCGTCTTGCAGCTCACGGCCCGACTTGCCTCTGAGCCGCCCAATCAAGCACAGAGCTCTGGCCATGAACCGGGAAATGGTGTCCCAAAGCAGCCGACGCCTATTCCCTCAAATCCAAAAGTGGGCGAACCGCATGAAAATCAGTCGCATCATATCTCGGGAAATGTCTTGGCTACTAATGACAGTAGCCCGCTAACTCAAGATCAAATCATGGATTTGGTTGCCAGCAAAGTCAAAACATTGGTAGCTGAAGCCAAAGCGCAAAAAGATGTTAGCAGTAGCGGGAGACCATATCCTGCTCAGTATGATCTGGTAGAATTTCCCAGCGGCTATATCATCCCTAAATTCAGAAGATTCGACGGGACGGGAAATGCAATTCAGCACATCGCCTACTTCAAAGCCTCATGCGGGAATACTGGGGGTAATGATGCGCTTCTCCTCCGCCAGTTCGTTAATAGCTTGGCCGGCATTGCTTTCGACTGGTATACGAGCATACCGGATGGCTCCGTCACAACTTTCATCCAAATGGAGTCTCTGTTTCCACAGAGGTTCATGAGCGTTAGCGATAAGATCACCATCGCCAACTTCGTAAGGACCAAGCTAAAGAACAACGAAAGTAGCATGGATTTTATAACCCGATGGCGCAATCTCTCCGTCAAATGCGTACCGCCGATAGAGCAGGACCAATCTGTCAGTCTCCTCGTCGGAAATCTCAACAATTGGATAGCCCCGTTTCTATGCACCGCGGGTCTCAAAACATTCCAAGAGCTGACCAGTAAAGTCCAGATGTTGGAACACTCAAAGCAGGAGTCCTCCTCTGACTCCCAAAATAACGATAGGTCCTGGAGAAACCGAAAGGACGAAAATTGCAAAGGCGGAAATTCCGACGATACTGAATCTTTCAATGCCTCGGCTAACCAAAATAAGCAAGGGACGAGCGGGCCTAATGCCAACCAGCTTCGGAAGCTAATTTTCGGAGAGGGAGGAGAATCTCCACTGAAAGAGAATCTGGACAAGGTCTATTCGTTCAGAAGGGACAAAATCCGTAAAATATTCAAAGACGCCCTAAGGAACGGTCTACAACTTCCAGAGTCAAAAAGACCGCAGGAAGCGAATAGGACCGACGACCCTAAATACTGCCCCTATCATAGAGTGATAGGTCCTGCCATTGAGGACTGCTTCGTCTACAAAGATTGGGTCGAAAAGCAATACAAGGCAGGAGAGATAGAATTGTCTAAAGGCGTGTTAACAAACAGTCCAGCTGCGACCGCCAATTTCATACAAACGGAGACCGAAGTTCTTCGTGAAACTGATTCTCTCAGACATCTGCCTTTCTCTGAAAACAATCGACCACCACGTCATTAAACTGGGAACAGTCGACCTCTAAGTCGATAAACTGGGAATGTAAATATATATATATATATATATATATATATATATATATATATGTATATGTATATGTAAATAAACGAAAAATGTGTAAATAAAAGAAAATTAAAGAAAAGCCGAAATGATGGGGCAACCGCGAATAAAAGCCGAAATGATAGGGAAATCGCGATCTTCGCGATAAGAAAAGCTGAAATGATAGAGCAATCGCGGTAAAACAAAAAAACAACAAAAAACAAAAACAAAAACAAAACAAAAAAAAACGGTGAATGATAAGTCATTCCTGGTACCATATTCCAGTGCAGCGATGCAGACGCCGACCAAAATTCAATTTCTCGAAATTCTTCCGGCCCTACGGTTAGTCCCCAAATTGACTGCCGTATACAATCCACGGGCTCAAATAATTCTCATCATACCCATGCCCCACCGCAATCACCAGTCCCGCGGTTGGTCTCCGCCTTTGGAATTATGCTCTATTGGAAAGACCCACTCATGTGTCCTCACGATGCAGGAGGAGAACAAACCTTTGTGGGATCCTTACGACTCACCAAGGAAAAACACACTTGGGGGCCCTCATGACTCCTAAGGAGAAAATACACCTATGGGATCCTTACGACTCGCAGGGAGAAAATGCTTTTATGGGACCATCATGGCCCATAAAATTGAAAAGGCTTAGGTGATAGGGATCTAAACCTGTCTCCTAAGCCATCGCTTCCCAATCCCCAAGTGGCGAATGATAAGTCGCTCCTGGTACCATATTCCAGTATAGCGATGCACACGCCAACCAAATTCCAAATCCCAACCCCAATGGCGAATGATAAGTCGCTCCTGGTACCATATTCTAGTGCAGCGTTGCAGACGCCAAAAAAGTTCCGAAATTTTTTCGGCCCTACGGTCTGGATCATACATCCTGCAAAACCGTATACAATCCACGGGCGTAAAATGATCCCAATCCCTTCCAAGTCCTGCCGGTGAGACCATATTCAAAGTCCCACCGGAGGTGAAGATTCAAAAAAAAAAAGAAAGGTATGTCCACAAGCAAAATGGGCACGGATGAAAACCGGAAAGGGCTCCGTGAGTAAAAACAGCAGGACTGCCGGCGAGTTTGTGAAAACCCGAAAGGGCGCAAACTCATAAAAAAGAGATGAAATGCACTCACAAAGTCCTCTCGACTTTGTGAGGAGAAAATTCCCGCGTGAGATTCTTATGACTCACAAAGGAGCAAAACACTTAGGAGTACCCACTACTCCTAAGGAGAAAATACACCTACGGGATCCTTACGACCCGTAGGGAGAAAATGCTTTGTGAGACCCTTATGGCTCACAAAATTAAAAAGTCTTAGGTGCTAGGGACCTAAAACCTGTCCCCTAATCATCGCTTCCTGATAAGCAAGCACAAATGATGATTCTCTCCTGATACCATATTCCAGTGTAGCGATACTGATGCCAAGTAAAAACCAATTCCCAAATCCTCCCAGGGCAAATGATGAGTTGCTCTTGGCATTATTCCACTGCAGCAATGCAGATGCCAAACCAAAACAAAATACCTAATTCCTCTGATGGAAAATAGTGATTCGCTTCTGGTACCATATTCTAGCATGGCGATGCTGATGTTAACCCAAATCAAATCAAACCAATAACCTCTGCGGCGGAATCATGCTTTATCCCAGAATTTACCCCGTGTCGAAATCATGCTTCGCCTCGGGATATCTACCTTCCCTGTGGGAGTTATGCTTCGGCTCGGAATCAACCAACGACCTCCCCGTCGGAATTATGCTTCACCTCGGAATCAAGTCAACCAGCAAGCTCTGCGTCGGAATCATGCTTCGTCTCAGGATATGCACCCCGTGTAGAAATCATGCTTCGCCTTGGTGTACCCGCCTTCCCTATCGGAATTATGCTTCGGCTCGGAATCAACCAACGACCTCCTCGTCAGGATTATGCTCCGCCTCGGAATCAAGTCAACCAACAAGCTCTGCGCCGGAATCATGCTCTGTCTAAGAATGTATCCCGTGTCGAAATCAAGCTTCGCATCGGAGTATTTGCCTTCCCTGTCGGAATTATGCTTCGCCTAGGAATCAACCTCTGCATCGAAATTATGCTTCGGTTAGAATGTCTGCCACTCATCGGAATGATGCTCCAAATCTTAGAATCATGCTCCGCTCTTCGGAATGATGCTCCGAATCATGGAATCATGCTCCGCTCTTCGGAATGATGCGCCGAATCCTGGAATCATGCTCCGCTCTTCGGAATGATGCTCCGATCCCGGGAATCATGCTCCGCGCTTCGGAATGATTCTCCGATCCTTGGAATGATGCTCCACTCTTCGGAATGATGCTTCGATCCTTGGAATTATGCTCCGCAAATTGGAATCATGCTCCGCTCATCGGAATGATGCTCCGATCTCTTGAATCATGCTCCGCCCTTCGAAATGACGCTCCGATCCTTGGAATCATGCTTTGCCCTTCGGAATGATGCTTCCATCTCTGGAGTCATGCTCCACCCTTTGGAATGACGCTCCGATCCTTGGAATTATGCTCCGCGCTTCGGAATGATGCTCCGATCCCTGGAATCATACTCCGCGCTTCGGAATGATGCACCGATCCCTGGAATCATGCTCCGCAAATCGGAATGATGCTCCGATCCCCGTGAATCATGGATACTCCGACCCTGGAATTATGCTCCGTGAATCAAAATGATGCTCCGATCCCCAGGAATCATGCTCCCCGGGATGATGCTCCGCCCCCGGAATGATGTTCCACCTTGAAGTTCAGCTTCAAGATCCATCAATTTCATCCACACAACTCAAATGTGCGGCGTGCACTTATTGATGGGAGGCACTTTGTTGGGGTCAAAATTTGCACCCACGGTTGACCGAGTCAAAGTCAAGGTCAACCCCAAGCCAGGTGGGCCCAAGCCCAGGTCAAGCGGGCCCATGCCCAAGTCGAGCCCGCGGCCAGCCTCCTCCATGCCAAAATATAGATCATTTAATAAATAATTTTTATGTAATTTTTTATGCATGAATGTGTGTGAAATGGGCATAAAACCAAATTTTTGTAAAGCCCATGGCTTATATGCAAAAAGAAATGGCACATGAGCCATGGGATGGGCAAAATGCCATTTTGTAAAGCCCAAGGGGCTATATGTAAATATGTAAGCCTAAATAAGCCAACATGATGAAAATATCTAATATACGTTTTCATTCCCCCAAAAACTAGGGTTCTTTGTGCCTCTTGCTCCTTCTCCAAGGTTCTAAACCTTCTCATTTCTTTTGAATTAAATCAAGAGTTTTACTCTTTTTTTTCCAAAACTAAGTAGTTTTCCACCACAAAACCCATAAAGGGGAACTCGGATCTCCCATCAGATCTCAAAATGGATAGTCTTTTAAAATCTCATATTTCATGATCTTCAAGATCTGGCCAACAAAGGAAGAAGAAGGAGACCCATCTCCAGAAACCCCACTTTGGCAAAGAACTAGGGCTCAAAGGGAGAAGCCTTTCATCAGCTTCAAAACATCCAAGGAGTTTAACTCCTCATACACACACACACACACACACACAGAGAATAATAAGTGCTTCTTTCTGGGAGTACAACTCCCATTGCAGGGACCAAGTCCCTTTTGCTGCTCGAGCGCCCACGTGCTGACACGTGGTGCGCTAGCGCTCTTGTGCTCAGGGCGCTAGCGCCCGAGCGCCCACGTGCTGACACGTGGTACGCTAGCGCTCAAAGCGCTAGCGCTCTTGCGCTCAAAGCACTAGCGCCCAAAGCGCTAGTGCCCGAGAGCTCACGTGCTGACACGTGGTGTGCTAGCGCCCTTGCGCTCAGAGCGCTAGCGCCCAGAGCGCTAGCGCCCAGAACGCTAGCGCCGAAAGCGCTAGTGCCCGAACGCCCACATGCTGACACGGGGTGCGCTAGCGCCCAAAGCGCTAGCGCCCGAGCGCCCACGTGCTGACACGTGGTGCGCTAGCGCTCTTGCGCTCAAAGCGCCAGTGCCTGAGAGCCCACTTGCTGACACGTGGTGCACCAGCGCTCAAAGCGCTGGCGCTTTTCCCCACACATCCTTTGGATGCCCTTTCCCTTTATACACACACACACACACACATGCTCTATAACACTGTCCCCCTCAAAAAAAATTTAGGCCGGGGCGCTGCCCCGCACCCCACAAGGGGCTGCTAGCCCCCTTGACCCCCAGCCCGCTATCCGGGTAGCGGGACCCCCGTAAAATCTCTGCGGGGCCCCCGATATATCCAAAACCCTTTCAAAACACAACACTGCACACTGAGTTCGCATGACCAGTTTAGCCCGTTAATCGGAGGTTCTCTCGCTCCAAAAGGCGAGGGGTAATTAACGGCAGCTTAGTCCGCGGCTGCCGGAGATTCGGATCCCCACAATCAATAAACACCAGCCTATCCTAGGCAGGGGGAATCTGTAATGCGCCTGACAAGAGCGCACATATTCCCATCTCAATGGGGTGATGAAAAACACCCTACAAACACTTACCAGTAAATCTCCATATCAGCCCTGGCCAGGGACTTCCAGTTATAGCCAATCGAACACAGTACAACATCAACTCCCTATACCGGGAGAGACGAAACCCCTCCTTTCGCTCATTGCCTCCATGTGATTTGGGACTGTACCCAAAAGCCACCTTTTTGCACGCCCTCTTGGATGTGGTAAGGTGGAAATCAAAGCATAGTGAGAATCACACAAGACTCTATGATGATCTCGGGTCTACAGACTAACCTGTACCATTGTCACCGGAGAACTGCCTTCTGACATGAGGTATATTCCCATCTGGGAGTTCTCGGCGAGTCCGTCCAGTGTACCCAGTCTCCACTGAGCACCCGTACACCATCTTTGATGTCCAACACCAATGGATATGGGATCATCCATCGCCCATCATATGGGTCAAGATGCGTGTACGCTAGTCTATTCTGGAGTATCGTTGCCCTTTCTCGATACATCCTCGACTAGGAACAGTTATAGGATATACTCGTAGACTACCCTGGCCCTACTAGTATGATCTGTATCATAGTCCTAGTAGTCGAGTACATATCCTAAGAGCTTTATCAACACGTGATCACAAAATAGATTTCGTTAACATGTTAAGATAAAGTGAAACCAGATAGCATACTATCATATCGAGGAAGAAAGTCCTCTTTATATATATCCAAACATCTACTATAATATACATCATATGTTCAACAATGGCCTCTAGGGCATACATATAACTAACAGATTGTATACAAGGGTCAGTACTGAACCGCTTGTAGGGCAGCATTAGAGGTTGTGATGGCTGCTTAAGAACAGGTTCAGATCCCTGTAGCTTAAGGCTTTCGAATCCTATGAGCCGTGAGGGTCTCAAAGGGGAATTCTCCTTACGAGCCGTGAGGATCCCATAAGTGTAATTTCTCTTTAGGAATCGTGGGGATCCCTAAGTGTGTTTCTCCCTTGTGAGTTGTAAGGATCTCAAGCAGGTAGTTTCTCCTCACAAGGTCGAGAGGACCTTGCAAGTGTCTTTAAACGAGATTGCGCCCTTTCAGGTTTTCACAAAACTCGCCGGTAGCCCTGCTGTTTTTACTCACCGAGCCCTTTCTGGTTTTCATCCGTGCCCCTTTTTCTTATTGACATACCGTTTTCTTCTTTTTTTTATTTTTATTTTATTTTATTTTTTTTTTGTCAGCCTCGGGATGCTGCGGTCTGTAGTAGTTTATCGACGTTTCGGTCAACAGCTAGTTTTAGGACATAATGGTCCATTGTTAGTTTAAGGACGTTTCGGTCCAACGTCAGTTTTAGGACATAGTGGTCCATCGTTAGTTTAAGGACATTTCGGTTTGACATTAGGAAGCCGGCTACTACTTACAGAGTTTAGACTTAAGAAGATAGCGAGCGGACATAGGCGTCGTCATCTATCGTTGACCTAGGCCATGACTCGTCAGGCGTAGTATTTCTTTAGGAAGCGACCGTTTATTGGCCTGAAAGGTCTTTCACCATGCATGTCTTTGAGTAGATATGCTCCACCCTGGTAAGCTTTGTCTATGATATACGGGCCTTCATAGTTCGGCTCGAATTTCCCCCGCTTGGCACGATTGGGGATCATAGGCCTTTTGACAACTAGCATGAGTTCGCCTTGGCGGAATGTTCTCGGCCAAGTAAATCTTTCATATGAGCACGTCATCTTTGCTTTATAAGCCTCCAGATTTTGCTGCGCCATGAACCTGATTTCATCAAGGGCATCGAGCTCCTCAAGCCGAAGGTGAGCATTTTCTTCGTCTGTTAGGTCGTAGTGAACCGCCACTCGTAGAGAGGGTAACTCTATCTCGAGGGGGAGTACCACTTCTGTGCCGAATACCAATACATACGGCGTTGTGTTTGTGGCTGTTTTGAACTTAGTTCAATACGCCCAAAGAGCTTCATGCAGTCTCTCGTGCCAGTCCCTCTTATTTCGAGACACCGTCTTTTTCACGATCTTCGTCAAGGTCTTGTTAAAAGCCTCAGCTAGACCGTTAGCTCAGGGATTATAAACCGATGAATATCTCCAGTCTATGTTATGCTGTTTTGCAAAGCGGCTGAACTTGTGGCTTATATAGGCTGGCCCGTTATCGGAGATAATCCGTTGCGGAGTGCCAAACCGATAAATGACATGTGTCTTGAAGAAATGGAGGATATTCTCCGTCTTCACTTCCCTTAGCGGTACTGCTTCTGCCCATTTGGAGAAATAATCAGTTGTCGCCAAAATGAATCGATGTCCTCGGGACGATGCTGGTTCGATGGGCCCGATTTTGTCGGTTCCCCACATTTCGAACGGCCAGCTAGCCACCGTTGGATGTAGTGGATTTGGATGCTGGTGAATAAAGTCTTCGTGAATTTGGCACGAGTGGCACTGCTTCGCGTATTCGAGGCAGTCCTGGATCATCGTGGTCCAATAGTAGCCCATCCTTTTAATCTTCCGCTTCATCTTCGGGCCGGTTTAGTGAGAACCGCAGAGTCCATCATGAGTTTCTTGGACGACTCTCTTTTCCTCTTCAGGTCCCAGGAATCTTAGCTACAGAAAATCAAATGACCTCTTATACAGAGTATCATTGACGAAGGCGAAAGACAGAGCTCGTTTCATAAGCTGATGTCTTGAGGACACATCTTCAGGTGTTCGACGGGATTTGAAGTAGTCTATAAAGACTTCTCTCCAATCCTCAGCCTTTTCCTGGTCTTTTATTTGCAGAGTCATTTGCTCGGTCGCTCCTTTTTCTTCGGACAACTCCGGAGATATTTCTGCCGGTGCAAGAACCCGACGGCTTTGCACAACGATCCTCATGTCATCGAGGTTTTCGTCGGCCAGCTTTTTAGCGAGCTTGGCTAATGCATCCGCCTTGCTATTTTCCGCACGCGGTATGCTCTCCAGGGCATAAGCAGGGATTTGAGTCAGCAATTGCTGCACTCTCTCGCTGTATTTCACCAACTCTGGCTTGCACGTTTGATAGTCGCCATTTACTTGGCTAACGACCAGTTGGGAGTCTCTGTATATAAGGAGGTTCTCAATTCTCATGTCGATGGTGATCTCAAGACCTGCTATCAAGGCTTCGTATTCGGCTTCATTGTTCGTTCTTTGCTCTGTTAAGGAGAAGGCAAAGCGCATTATCCCTCCTCGTGGAGTCCCGAAGATGAGGCCTACCTTTGATTTGATTATAGGGGTGCTTTGTTTACGCTTCTTCATGGAAGATGCTCCATCGAAGTAAAGTTCCCATCGGGTATCATTCTCTGTTCTCTCCCCGTCGATCATGTCAAACACGTACTCGTTAGGCAATTCGTAGTTCAAAGGAGAATTGGCGGGTATCGGATGTTCAGCGAGGAAGTCAGCGATGGCTTGGCCTTTCACCCCCCTAAGGGGACGATAAGTTATCAAGAACTCCATTAAGAGCAGGGCCCATTTAGCGAGACGTCCTGTTAATATGGCTTTCGACATCAAATATTTGAGAGGATCGACCTTTGATATGAGACGGACTTCATGTGCCAACGCATAGTGTCTGAGCTTCGTTATCGCGAAGATCAATGCCAGGCAGTGTTTTTCGATGGGAGAATAATTGCTTTCTGCCCCCAGTAGAACTCGACTCAAATAGTAGAGGTCTCTCTCCTTCCCTTGGTCGTTCTCTTGTGCCCATAATGCGCCTAAGAAACCTTCAAGGGCGGTTGTATATAGAATAAGAGGCTTTCCTATGACCGGAGCGGTTAGCACCGGAGGATTCTGTAGGTATTGTTTGATTTAGTCAAGTGCGCTTTGGCATTTGCGATCCCAAACGAAAGGGGTTCCCTTCTTCATCAGGTGACTGTAAGGGAGACACTTGCCAGAGAGGTTAGCTATTAACCGCCAGATATATGCGGGCTTTCCTTGGAGAGACCACAGTTGCTTGAGAGTAGCTTAATTAATCATCCTTGCTGATCTGGTAGAAGTTTCGAGGGTTTTCTAAAGATTGACATATATTTCTGAGCAGTAGGCACTGATATAGGAATTATGCACTGAAATTGGACTGATGATGTGGCATAACCGCCGCGGATCCACAGCGCAAGCAGGCTCCCACCGTGGATCCGCGGCCATGTTGGAGGCTTGGGGCTTGGTCTTTCCTCTGCCAGTTTGGGCTGATGTTTGGGCCTTTTTATGATATGTTGAATTTAATATTTCCCTCTAGATTGCTACCAGTTCTCAGGTCTTTGAGTTGGCGTAATGTTTGATCAGCACAATGATGTAAATTTGACCGTTCTCTTGAAATTTCCAGCACAGACTTCGAAACACAAGTTGCACAATATAGGAATGATGCGATGCCATAAAATACAGTCAATTTCCCTAGAAATGCCGGTTTTAAAGTCTAACACATGCAATCTGATATTTTACGACTGTTTTGTTAATATGTGCTAAATGAATGCCGAACACTTCTAGATGAGTGCAAAAGATAGGGAAATTTCCGGTTTAAAGATGCAGTATTTTCGACTGATCAAATTCCGCCAAACTTATTTTCGATCGTCTTGAGCAAACTGTTTATTAAAAAGAGCAGGAGAAAATAAAGAAAGAGAAAATCTAACTAGCACACTTTCGTAGGCAACACGATTGCACTGAGCACGTGTAACAAGCCTTTAAACCTCTAGGTGTCCCTAGTAGGAGGAGTGTTGTCTCCTGAGGGTTTTCAGTTGATGGCACCCACAAAATCCAATAATAAAAGGAAGACCGTGACTATTACATTTAAAGACAAGAATTGTAAAAGAAAGACCTTGAAAGTTAGGGTTTCCAATTGAGCTAGCTTTTCGGTTGTCATGAGCCCTATCTTAATAGTCATGAAAAGATGTCAGAAATCACGTCCTCCATTAATAAAACATCGTCTTATTCTTCATTCCTATCTTTCTTCCAAACATCGATCATATAAACTTACGTGTGTGTAATAAACATCCCTACACCCGGAGAATTCAATTCAAGCTATCATACTCTTGCCCATCAGCCTCAGTACTTTTTAATTAATGAATATTTAGATGAGATTGCTCACACACTTTCATGCGACCGTTAATACTTCTTGAGGTACTAACCGACCGATTACTCATGTGCTTGCTTATTTAGTGTATTTTCCTCGTCTTGCACCACCTAAAGCTTAGCAGTGACTCCCAGACCAGTTGGCCTTAGGGCACTAGGTGAAGAGGTACCCTCGCTATAATTTTTTATTGCTTCCTTGGCGATAACAAAACCAGTGTTCATTTTTCTCACCCTTTTATATTTTCTTCATTTTTTTATTTCCTTCATACTTTGGCTTTTAGACAAGAGCATTTCAAGGTATCCTCTACTATCCCGAGTTTCAAGGCGTATGTAAGTGCGAATAGCAAGGTATCAACGTTCAAAATGTTTGGCTTCCAGAATAGAAACTATTTTTCAGACTTATTTTCATCCTCAGATTAGTGACTTCCTTCATCTTACTAACCCTTGGGACAACGGCTCATAACTACTTATTACTAGTTCGTATAAGAAAACTTCTAATTTTCTTAGTTTTCTTAAATTTTTCCAATCTTTTGGATGTAATTTTTCACTCTAATCTTTTATTATCTTATTTATGTACAAAATATGTTTTTATTTTTGAAATTTTTGAAATTTTTATAGGTTTTCAAAAATGTTTTGTGCTTATGCAAAGTATGATGCAAATGATGCGAAAATAAGCACAAACCTCCCCCAAACTTGTTTTCAACAGTCTCCTCACTGTTTCCATCTGCTAAATCTCAAAAAACCTGTAAGCTTGGGAGGAAATTTATTAATAGGGGAAAAATATTTAAGTGAAGACCCTCCCCCAAACTTATTTTCGGCTCCACATTTTGAGTAAAAATTTTCTTTTCAAGAGCCAGAAAAAATGCCCCCCCCCCAAACTTGAGTTATGCAATGTTAAGCATTGAAAATCACATGAGGGGGTCAAAAATTAGTGGTCGATGCCAAGCTTTGCAAAGACCGAAGGTTAACACCAAACATTCAAAATTTTTATCAATGCAGTGCTCTGGTTGGTGGAAGAAGAAGTGGGGAAAGGGTAAGGGGTGGAAAAGAATGTCTGTGCGTCTCATTTTGGAGAGACGATGCAGTGAATGTGATGGATTTCTCGCATTCTTTTTACAGTTCAGAAGAAGGGGTGGAGGTTCAATTTCATTGATTGGGAGATGATTCATCTCAACACCCGTGCCATTCAAAAATGCGAGTTCATCAGCGAAGATCTCCTCAAAAGTTCCATCTATACCCCGATGAATAATGTCATCACAAAGTGCGGGGTGATCTTCAGACTCTAAGAACAATTCATAATCAGTGTTAATTGTTGACCCGGACAACTCAGTGGAAGAGTCCGTATGTGTATGATACATAGTTGGGTCAAACAACAACGTATGAAAAGAGTCTAGATCAGTATCAAGAGGATCATCAAATTCGCTGCCGTCGACATCCATTAAGTCGACAGAACATACCTGAGCAGTAGGTTCGGAGGGTACACTTCCCAACTTGTAAATGTTCAGCTCTATTGACCTATTCCCGAAAGATAGGGTCATAGAACCGTTACGACAGTTGATAATAGAATTGGAAGTGGCTAAAAAGGGGCGACCTAAAATCACCGGAATTTGATTCCGTGGGTTTGCTACAGGCTGTGTATCAATTACAATAAAGTCCACAGAGAATATAAATTCCTCAATTTTTATTAACACATCCTCCAGTTCACCCCTAGGTTTGGTGATTGATCGGTCAGCCATCTGGAGTGTGCAATGGGCTGGTTTCAACTCTCCTATCCCTAATTGCTCATAGACTGAGAAAGGAAGCAGGTTAACACTTGCGCCAAGGTCAAGTAGAGCACGGTTAATGTGTTTTTCCCCAACAGAAATGGAAATAGTAGGATATCCAGGATCCTTACGTTTCCTCGGTAATTGCTGGGGGAAAGCCGTGTCTACAGTCTTTGCTATGAATATCTTCTTAGGCACTTGTTTCTTCCTCTTTCTAGTGCACAAGTCTTTAAGAAATTTCGCATACGTGGGGACTTGTTGGATAGCGTCTAGAAGAGGGATGTTGATGTTAACCTGTTTAAACATTTCAGTGATCTTCTCCATTTGTGGACTGGGTCTGTTTCCCCTTAACCGATTTGGGTAAGGAGCTTGGGCAATAAGCGCTGGGTCCATCCAAGGAGAAGATCGTGTGGGTGGACCTGATCCCAGAATAGAAGTGGGGATTGTCCGTGGAGAGCTAGAAGAGATGGTCTGAGGTGGCGAGCTTTTGTGAAACGAAGAATAGGCTCGCAAGAAGGTGGTGGGGTAGAAGAACTGGGGTCAGAAGTAGAAGTGGAAGGAAAGGTCTCAGCCGGGGTATCATCGATAGATTTTTCAGTGTCATCAATCTCTTCCCCAACGTGATTGTCAAGCACTCTTCCAGATCTCAACGTGATTGCATTCACATGATTTGAATAGCCAGGATTGGGTAAAGGTTGAGCTGGAAGTTTCCCTTTCTCTCTTGCACTCATTTCGGCTTTTAATCGTGCAATTTCTTCTTCCATCGATTTAATACTCTCGCTTTGAGAGACAATGATCTTCATCACATTCTCGACGGAAGATTGCAAACTTGCCGTCCCTTGGATGGATTGTTTCATGAAAGTATCTAAGGTTTGTGCTAGTGCAAAGGTATTATCTGTACCAGTCAATTGCAAAGAGTTTTCATATGGTGCAAAACTGTTGGCCAGATTTTGGAAGTTTTGTGATTGGAAGGGGTGCTGACTCAATTGAAGTGGTGGTTGCTGTTGTGGTGGAGGGACCCTTTGGAAATTGTTTTGGGTTGGAACCGTGTTTTGAGATTGTGATTGGTTCCAAGCAAAGTTTGGGTGATTCCTCCAACCCTGATTATATGTGGAAGAAAATGGATCGTTCCTAGGTCTTTGAAATGCGGCATTGGTATGCTCGTGACATTGAAACGGAGAATTTCGTGGACATTCTTCCGTCAAATGAGAAGGATCAGAACAGCAGCCACATACAGTTTTGGAGAGTGACATTTGATTTAGGGCTGCGGCTAAAAATTTGTTTTCCATATTGTCGAATTTCTTGTGTAAAGCTGAAATTTCAGCTCTAACTCTTATGGAAATATCATTGCCATCCCTAGACGATTGACTCACACCCTCCCACTGTAAAGATTTTTCAGCGAAATCTTCTAGAAATTTCTAGGCTTCCCCATCATCTTTTGTCATGAAGTTGCCTTGACACATGGATTTAAAGGTCTGTCTTGTGTTAGGATTAATGCCCTCATAAATGATTCTGCACAGTTCCCATCTAGGGATTCCGTGATGTGGACATTGGACTAACAGATCCTTTAAGCGTTCAAGACATTTTGAAAATGGTTCATTTGGAAGCTGAGTGAATTGATTTATTTCGCTACGGACTCGAGCTGTCTTATGATGTGGGTAGAATTTCTTAAGGAATGGTTTAACGAATTCTTCCCAATTTGAAATGGAATGTGCGGTAGTGTTATACAGCCACTTCTCGGCTATATCGCACAAGGTAAATGGGAGAAGACGTAGACGCATAGCATCCATAGAAAGCTGTGAGGTACCCATCATTGCGCATACATTTTCAAATTTGGTGCTAAAGGCATATGCGTCTTCAGACTCGAGACCGTGAAATTTTGGTAGAAAGTTGATGTATTGGGGTTTAATTTCAAAATTTTCCCCGTTGGCTGGTAGAATGGAAAGACAGGTGGAAAGGGGACCTCGTGTAGGATAGCACCACTCCTGGAGAGAGATGCGGGGTGGATTCTGGGCACCAACGGACGGCGGTAGAGTAGTGGTAAAGAAATTCGATGGTGAAGGATCCATCGATATGGGTGTGGTGGTGGGTAAAGAAGAGTTAAACGTAGAAATACCAACTTTTGGGTCGATCAAGGGAACGCAGACTAAACGGGCACTGGAATCCCGTGTCCAGCCTATCTTGCACTAAAAAGGGTTAGTACAAGTGGCAGCGTGACTTATAATTAGGGGAAAGAATGAATGTGATTGGTGTTTGTTTTGAAAAATATACGGATTTTTGAAAAAATGATGCGATCACAACAAATGCAACAAGCAAAACCCTAAAATCTAGTGGTCACCTAGGTCAAAGCTCTAGACCGCTCCTAACTGCCAAAAGACAAGTCGCAGGATCAATCCTCCACTGCCTCTTTGTCTCTCCTGTGGCCAGGTAAATGCCAGGTAAGTGGGAGGTTCTCCACTACGTAAGTAGTGGGCCTAACTAAGTAACCATTAGCCTTCGACACACTTGCTTTAGACACCACAAAAGAAACGCGGATAAGCAATGAATTACCCATGGCCTTCTCTTGTCATAAGTGAGCGCGACGGTCCTTAGAGTCATCTCTAGATATTTTTTAGTTAATGAGGGTAAATGCGGATGCAAGTTTGTGATTTTTGGGGCTTAGGAAGGGTAATGAACTCCCCACCTAATCTGGATTTGGTCTTTGCCCCTTAATGTCTGTATTAATTATGCAAACAACCACAAAATCAAAACAAGCACAATTTAATTTGCTTTTTGCACGACGCTGCGATTTTTGCAAAGAAACTTGAACAAAATGTTATTTGGAGCAGATGAGGAGAGAGATAAGAAAGTAAGAAGTCACCTGAGAAATTTTGGAACAGTGAACTTCCTGAACAGCCGCAGAAACGCGGTGGGAGCTGCTTAATGCCGCGGAAACGCGGTCTCGTAAGGTGATCACAGCACAGAAAGTTTACAGAGAGCTTCTGTTAACTCCTCAAGCACTCTGGAATGCTCAGAAAATTTTTTCTCCAGCTCCAATGATTCCAGATTTCATCACAGAAATCACAACAACTCGTATTAGTGTTTGCGTGAATTTTGATCACAAAATTATAATGGAATAAATCTTTCAATTCAAATTTCAATATAGAACGAATTAGCGCGCGATCCCCGGCAACGGCGCCATTTGATTGAATGATTTCGAATTGTGTAGTTCAAATGATCTCCGGTAACGGCGCCATTTGATTGAATGATTTCGGATTGTGTAGTTCAAATGATCCCCGGCAACGGCGCCATTGGATTGAATGAATTTCTCGTTGTGTATGTTTGGAAAATTGTATAGAAATCACAACCAAAAATATTTTGACCGCAATCAATAACGGTGTCGAATGTAGCGCGTTAGTAAGTGCGGATCGTCCACAGGGAAAGTGTAATCGTTCGTGTTTCGATTTAGATGAGTCAAAATTTTAAAGAAAAGAAAACAAACAACAATTCATGATTTAAAGATTTGAAGTTCAAGAATTAGAAAAATCTAGTCTAAATCAAGAAACGATAAAATCAAGAATTGAGAATTTGTGATGATTTCCAAACCAACAATCAAGAATCGAAATGAGGCTCGTAGGAATCGACCGGATCTATAGATGTGATGAAATCTAGTGATTACGTATTCTTATCCATCGATGAATTGATACTAGATCGATGATGATCAACGAGAATTAGGGATTTCTTGTGAAACTAGGGTTTCATCATTTATCCCTTGTTCCTTTGTCGATATCATTCATATTCTAGCCTCTAGTAAATTCAAGAATCGATCGTGGATCCTTAATTTCGAGCGATCACAATCAAGAAAGCATCGCAACGAAACTAGGTCGTCGATTCTTCAATTTACAAGAGTTTACAAAACTCATAGGACTTAAGAATCGTTTTAAGATTTATTACATCATCATTCTATTGATCGTCTTGACTCCTTTACGAGCGGAGTTTTACTCAAACATCACAACAAGAACCACAATCACAAATTGAGATCGAATCATGATGCAAGAATTTAAAGAAAGCAAGATTAAAGAATTTCACTTTTATTTATCAACAATTCCTTTACAAATCGCTCAAGAACTATAAAAGGAAGAACTTGATCGTCGATTTGGCTTCGCTCGTCTCCTTGAGTCGCGGATCGGCTTGGATCACTTGCTCGATTGAAGATCGGCTCCGCTCCTAAAAGGTTGAAGGCCTCTCGCTTGAATGGTACTCGGGATCTTGAATTTGGCTTTGGATTTTAGAATTAGGGTTACAAGTTGTGTCATTCAACTTGTATTAGAATTTAGGGAGAGAGAATGAACTAATCCTAGTTTTAGATTTTAGAAGAAGTAAAGATTAAGCAAACCATTTAACCCTAGATCTAGGCTCCTATTTATAGACTTCCCAAAACCCTAGATCTAGGATTTGAATTTTGAATTTCCCTCCAAAAGATAGTTAGAGGGAGAGGCTTCTAGAAGTAGTTTGTTAGGAGTTTGATTAGCTTAATCAAGATTAGCTTAATTAATTATCCTTGCTGATCTGGCAGAAGCTTCGAGGGTTTTCTGGAGATTGACATATATTTCTGAGCTGTAGGCACTGATATAGGAATTATGCACTGAAATTGGACTGATGACATGGCATAACCGCCGCGGATCCGCGGCGCAAGCAGGCTCCCGCCGCGGATCCGCGGCCATGTTGGAGGCTTGGGGCTTGGTCTTTCCTTGCCGGTTTGGGCTGATGTTTGGGCCTTTTTATGATATGTTGAATTTAATATTTCCCTCTAGATTGCTACCAGTTCTCTGGTCTTTGAGTTGGCATAATGTTTGATCAGCACAATGATGTAAATTTGACCGTTCTCTTGAAATTTCCTGCACATACTTCGAAACACAAGTTGCACAATATAGGAATGATGCGATGTCATAAAATACAGTCAATTTCCGTAAAAATGCCGGTTTTAAAGTCTAACACATGCAATCTGATATTTTACGACAGTTTTGCTAATATGTGCTAAATGAATGCCGAACACTTCTAGATGAGTGCAAAAGATAGGGAAATTTCCGGTTTAAAGATGCAGCATTTTCGACTGTTCAAGAGTTCTTGGCGGAGGCATTTCCATAATCGCCTTGATCTTCGACGGGTCTATTTCGATGCCTCGGTGTCGGACGACGAATCCCAGGAACATGCCCGAGGAAACTCCGAACGTGCATTTGAGAGGGTTCATCTTCAAGTTGTATTTCCGAAGGCGCTGAAACACGATCTTCAGATACTCTGAATGTTCCTCGTAGGATTTACTTTTAACTACGAGGTCGTCGATATAGCATTCGACGATTACATGTATGAGGTCATCGAAAATCTCCGTCATGGCCCTCTGATAGGTGACACCGGTGTTCTTTAGACCGAAAAGCCTCACCTTGTAGCAGAATATGCCCAAAGGGGTCCGGAAAGCGGTATGCTTCTGGTCCTCGGGATGCATCTTTATCTGATTGTATCCTGATGATCCGTCCATGAAGGAGAAAACTTCGTGAGTGGACGTATTATCTATCATCAGCTCAGTGATTGGTACTGGGAAGTCGTTCTTTGGGAAGGCTTTATTGAGATTACGAAAGTCCACACATATGCGCACCGTCCCATTTTTCTTCATCACTGGGACGATATTGGCGATCCAGTCAGGATATTGAACCTCTTGGATGAAGCCAGAGCCGATTAGCTTCTTGACCTCGGCATTGATACTCATCTTAAGCTCGAATCGCATTCTTCTCGGTGCTTGTTTGATCGGCTTGACGTCCAAACACGTCCGTTTCACTGAACGGGATGAGAACACGATGCAAGGACGCTACCACAGGGTTAGAGGTATCGAGCAGGCCATGACAAGTATTTTTAATTTAATTTTAGATGAATTAAATTGTTATATGCAGAATATAACATGTCGGTGTAAACTATAACTGGTAACAGTCAAATCAGTATAAATGAAATAAATACCACAAACCGTACATATGGTAACAGAAATTTGTAACACTGGACTTGGTTGTTACATGTTTGTATTTTAAATGTAATTTATTGTTTAGTATATAATTTATTTTTTTGTGTTGCTTAATTAGAAAACTAAATCAGAATGTGTTGTGCAAAAACAGGCCGATCAAAATAAAGAGAATAGGAAGTCGGCGAAGAGAGGTCGCCCCACTTATACAGGTGGCTCGAGGTGTTGAATGTTCATCACAGAATACTGCATTTTATACCGCCCATTCTTATGCTCGGTTGTTTTTAGGTAGGTACTTTTAATCCGTGTTTGTTATATATTTGCAGGATACAGGTTCTCGGTTCTAAAACGGTAAATTCATGGAAAACACGACAAAATCCGGGTTCCTGCCAACCACTGAGAAAACACGGTCTCCGCTCGTCATCCGTATGTTGCCAAATACCAGTTTAGGAAGACAAAATGTCAAATCAATGTCACCTTCATGCACAAGGCTCAATGGCAACAACAAGTTCTAAGAAATCTACGCGGAGCTCGAGGCAATCATTCCAAATCTTGACAAAAAGTCCACCTTTCCTCAACAGAAATTCTGGAAGAAATGTGAAAGTATTTTCAGAAACTACATGTACCAGACAACAGGGGACACCAAACCAGGCCACCACCAAAAAGCCCATTTCCCAACACCTCTAAAGGGCCGCGGAACCGCGGCCAAAGGGGGGTCTTGGCCGCGGTTCCGCGGCCATGTGGGGCCCACTCACTGTCGTGTTTCAGGGGTGTTTTGGGTACTTCATTTATGCTCTGCTGGTTGCCCTAGAACTTCAACTCCCTGCCTATAAATACAGCAGAACTTGCCAAAGCCAAGGGTCATTCTTTGCATTCTTTTGTTCCTCTTTCTTTTGTAGTTTTAGTTCTTTTTCTTCATCTTCTTCATTTCTCTTCCATGAATTGTAGTGAGAGCTTTTTGTGGATATGAATAAAGATGAGGGTTTTGCATCATTCTTTTGTGTTTCTTCTTCCCCTTGAGATTCTTGCTTTCTCTTGCTCATTCAACCTCTTTATTGAGCTTGAATGGGTAAGGGTTAGTTATTGATCTCAAAGGTCGTATTTTCTCCCGGGACTAGTTCTTCACTTCACATGCGTTCTCTACCCTTCCCTTGATCTTGCAACCTCTTCATTGAGCTTGCAAGTTTAAGGGTTGGCTATTGAGCACATGCTTGGCTTGGGTTCTACTTCCGTGTTCTTTTCTTGTTCTTTTTATTACTCGCTTTTTATTACTTGTCTTTTTATTACTTGCATTCTATTTCATGCAATTTTATTCATGCTCTTTATTACTTGTATCTTTTCTTTTCTTTGTTCTTTTCTTTTTGTTCTCTTTTGTTCATTTTGTAAATGTTGTAATTATTGTTGTTGTTAAGAATTAATATGATTTTATAAGTTAACATTTCTTTGCCAATTCCTTTTCCCGTTATTTTCCATTTGAACTTCGCCCAAACCATACGCAAGCGCTCCGTTAGGCACCGTACCCTGACAAGGTAACGGTGATTCCTAACCACGACCGGTTGCGTTCGGTTTGGCCGGAGGCGAAAGCAAGAGACAAGAACGGAAGGACAAGGGTAAATAAGCCGGATTCCACGAATACCGCGCTTAATCCCCTAATCCACGTTGTTGCCGATTGCTTAGCTTCAATTGGTCAAGACTCGGCTCAAAGGTTTTGAGTACGGATTTCTTAGCTTACAATTTCGTATCTTTTCTTAACAACTTTATACTTGCAGATATACACATAGGTTAGAACAAACTCATACAGATTCTTTATTGACTCGTCTAAGACAAGAAGGTAAGATACCACCATCTCCCTGTGGACCGACCCGTGCTCAACCGGCTAGCTGCAAAGCGACACCGTCCTGATCGCGGTTACACTTAAATTCTTTGAACATCCGACACGCCAAAAGCGTGCGATCAAATGGCGCCGTTGCCGGAGAGACGGTAGCGTATTTTCTTTCTTGTTATTCGGGTTAATATTCTTTTTGTATATATAAAAAAAAAAAAAGATATTCTTTTTATTCTTTTTTGTTTTTTGGACAATATTTTTGTGGGCAAGTGTGCAGAATTTTGCGGATTTGCAAACTGCGATAGTGGGGAAGCAAAGTGTACATTCAACGTTAAGGTGATTTCGGAGTACAGTGCCAAAGATCCGGGTAGTTTGACCCACGCAAGCGAACCTTTCAAGCTTACCGGACTAGATTCAACGGGGGTTTCTTAACCCAAAACTTAAACGGTACGTACTTTACTAACACCTTCTTCTCAAATCCGACGCTTCCAATATACTATTCTTTTGCAGGATTCTTTGCAAGTTCGCTAGCAAACGCTAAAACTTGACTAACCCGTATTTGTTGCAGCGCCGCGCTTAAACTAAAAAAACGATTGTTTTGATTCTTTATAAGAATTTTTTGAATTGCGCATTGCATCAATTAATACGGACTTAAGGGTAAGCGAACCCCACAACATACGGTAAAGGATTTCATCACCTTTTCCGTGGCCCACAAATCACGAACTTGCGCATAACGATAACCCGCACAAATTTTAAAAGAAACTAGACTTTAAGCCTTAAGGACTTCGCGCTCACTAGGAGAAGTTAACTGTATTTAGAAGCTTGCTTAACGGTATATTGTTTACGGGGTGTCTAGGAAAGTGTTAACGGCGAAACCGCCAAAAGAGAAAGGGTTATTTAATTAAGGAACTTCGCGAAAGCGTTGGAAAACCTCCCCTTATCTCTGCACTTACCTGGCCTCGTGATCAGTGTATCTTGAGCCTGTTTCTCGACACAGTTTTACTTCGACAATCAAGTTCTCGAGCAGGTCTAGTTGACCTAGGTGAACCCTAGAACGATTAGGTGTGTGGTATTTTTGTGTCGTGATTTTTGTCCATATTCTTTTTTTGTGTATACTTCATTCTTTTGCTAACAACTAACTAAATAAAAAAAATAAAAAATCACATTCTTTTTCCCCTCCTTTTCTCTTCCTTTCTTTCACTCTCTCTTCATATCATGGGTACTCCACCTCGCAAAACTCTTGCCGAACTTTGGTACCCACAACCGGACATTACTTCTTACGGTTCTTGTTTTGGCCGAACATCGAACGACCCCTCCATGCCAAAAATTTCTTTGAAAGATCGGATAGACGCGTCTAGGACAAACAATTTGACTCCGCAATCCACTTCATATCAACCATTTCAAACAGTCACCCCTTCTTACGTTGATACCCCTTCTTCGAGTCATGTTGCAATTCCAAGACCTATGTCTATTGCAGAACGTATTGAACAATCTCGTAGCCGATCTTTCACTCCTTTCACCACTTCAAATTCTTGGGATCAACAATTCCATTCACCTTCTTATCCCAATGTTGATCCCACTCCTGTCCAGCCATTCAATTCCTACCAATCCTACCCTACTTATGCACCTTCCCTAGACATTGCTTCAGAACCGCCTTTTGGGAGTTTTCAGTATCCATACAACTGTGAATCTTTCACTGAAACCCCTTCACAACCAATGTCTAGTCTAGAACAGTCGTTGGAAGACTTTAGGGTAGCGTCAAGCCAACAAATGATGGATTTGAATGCGTCCATGGCCGCCCTCATACAACCTAGTGATCCGGTAGCTAGTTTTCAACTAGCTCCAACTTTTTCAATGTATGATGAGGCGGCAGGACAGGCTGTGAATTTGAGTGGAGAGAGTGAGATGTACCCCCTTCCAAATCAAACCTACCCGTCTCAAGTTGAATCCCACAACTCTTGTTTTGAAAGTCTATCAAGTGTCCCAAATGAATTATCAGTTGAAGATAGAATGATTAATGAGTTGTGCGACTTCGTAGTGTTTGATTTGCCCGATTGCGAAGGGTCTCTTCCAAGTGAAACCAATCCTAAACCTTTTGACCTTTACACCTCCATCTTAGAACCTGAATCGATTGAAATCCATGCTTTTGATGAGGTGTCTGAGAATATAGATTTTCACTTGATCGAGGATATTGACGCTGGGAATATTTTGGATGATGAACCCATAGATTTGTCTGAGGTTGTCTCTTCAAATCATCATCCCGAGTCTTTAATTGTTTTTCCCGAACTTCATATGCGTCTGGAATTTGATGAAATATGCATGGATGAGCTTAACTTTGAGGAGAATTCTGAGGATAGTTTTGAGGATGAACCAGTTATAATTGATGAGTCGGATTTTCCAATTCATCCTGTTCCTTTCATTGACTGTGTACACCCTCCCGAAACCTTAACCGATACCCTTCCTCAACCACTTCCCTCCATCATGTTCGTCGTTCCGACCTTGCAAGAACCCGTATCACTTCCATTTCCATTGTCTGGTTTACCAAGTTCGGCGTACCCATGGTTTCTTACGAATCTTGACGGATTTGACCCAATCTCTCGACGGGTTAATAGATTAGCACAAACGCTGTTTACACATCGCTCATCACGAATTGTGCTAATCTATTTACTCCATTTGCACCCTCAAGTTCGTATCCCACTTCTTTTTCCCTTCCGCCATTCTTCTTCCTCTCATATACCGAGACCGTATCCCGCTTCTCTTCGCATACGGTCTCGCGTATTGTCCTTCTCTTTTCTCTACGCCTTCTTCCACCAACCTGTACATTATAGCGATAAAATCTTTGAATGGTTGGTGCTCACCTTTGGCCTGTGTAAGGCCTTGTATAGCTTGATACTGTTCTTTCCCCCCTAAACCTGAACTTCAACGCCTAACAGTGGAAACACTGTTTTACTTAAGTTTGGGGGGAACACCTTTTTTGTATATATTTTTGGTTTTTCTTTTTGTATATAATTTGTTTTTAGGAGGAACGCCGACAATTTTGACCCTCTTGGTATAGCCTGACAGTGAGGGCACTGTCAAGTTTAAGTTTGGGGGTGTGCTCGGTAAGCTTTCTTCCTTCGCATTCATTTGTATATTTTGCATTTGCATACCCTATTAAAAACCCACAAAAATTGAAAATTTCCAAAAAAATATAAAAACTTTCTTGTCAAGTTAGCTTGTGAAAGAACTCTGATTCAACATTTCGACGGTTTTTGTTTGAAAAAATAGGAATAACTAGATCTTATGTTTGGATTTTGAAAACCTGAAAGATAACTCTCCTTTGATGTTAACTATAGCTGATATACGTCTTTACATCACACTACACGTGTCGTGAATTTTGGGAATTAGATGACAAGTCTTTCATGTTTAAACTTTTAAACAGATAAATGATTTTCTGAGGATCAAATAGGTTTGTTCTGAAATAAGTAATGTCAAGAATAGTTTATGAAGTAAAGCGAATATGAAGGAATGTTATTGATGCCGTAATTGGAGCTAAGTCTGAAAAATAACCCATCTAAAACTTGATTGGAATGATTACACACCAAACCCACTAAACACGTCTTTTATCCAAAAAAATATTTGAACTACCGGTTATACCTCCGTTCCTATTAAATCATCTGATTTTCACGACAAAACTGTCTTTTGTTTTCTGGACCTAGGTAACTTGAGTAATTAAGTCCGCTGGGGTGTTTCTACACCTAATGCCCTAAAACCAACTGGTTTGGGTGCATTGGCCCAAAGCTCGCTAAGAAGCCTAGAAAGTCCAGTTTTAAAACAAAGTCAAGCAAGTGTTCTCTCCGAGTTAAAATTCCTAACGGTTCTTTGTGTGAGAATAATCTTGATAAAAGACAGGCTTTTATAAAAATTTTAACGGAGATATGAAGGTTTTATTCTATGATAAAGACTGTTGCACGTTCACAGAGGTGTGTACGAAATGAAAACAAGAAAAAGGTGGAGTGAAGAATAAGACCTAGTTTCCTGTTAGGGAAGATAGAAATTCTGAAGTTGAAACCTTACTGGAAAACGAAACTTGAAAAATGCTTAACTCTTTATAAAACTTATGTGATCCTTTTAAAATTGTTATCTGTGCTTTATTGTGCGACATGATGACTTTAATCGACCTTTCTGGAACTTAACGGCACTATTTGCACTACACGTAAAGACATATAAAACCTGTAGTTAAATAAGAAGCGAGGTGTGAAAACTAAAGGTTCGATAGTCTAAACTTAGGATTATAGAATTGTTATTTTCTGAAACAAAACTTTAGGGGCTTGAATCTTAGTTATTTTACAAAACTAGCTTGACCGGATTTTGTGGGTAGTATCCGCTGAAAACCCTCAGGAGACAACACTCCTCCTACTAGGGACACCTAGAGGTTTAACGGCTTGTTGCACATGCTCAGTGCAATCGCGTTCCCTGCGAAAGTGCGGTTATCATTTTATTTTTGTGAATAATTGGTTTTGCTCGGGACGAGCAAAAGTTAAGTTTTGGGGTATTTGTTCATCACAGAATACTGCATTTTATACCGCCCATTCTTACGCTCGGTTGTTTATAGGTAGGTACTTTTAATCCGTGTTTGTTATATATTTGCAGGATACAGGTTCTCGGTTCTAAAATGGTAAATTCATGGAAAACACGACAAAATCCGGGTTCCTGCCAACCACTGAGAAAACACGGTCTCCGCTCGTCATCCGTATGTTGCCAAATACCAGTTTAGGAAGACAAAATGTCAAATCAATGTCACCTTCATGCACAAGGCTCAATGGCAACAACAAGTTCCAAGAAATCTACGCGGAGCTCGAGGCAATCATTCCAAATCTTGACAAAAAGTCCACCTTTCCTCAACAGAAATTCTGGAAGAAATGTGAAAGTATTTTCAGAAACTACATGTACCAGACAACAGGGGACACCAAACCAGGCCACCACCAAAAAGCCCATTTCCCAACACCTCTAAAGGGCCGCAGAACCGCGGCCAAAGGGGGGTCTTGGCCGCGGTTCCGCGGCCATGTGGGGCCCACTCACTGTCGTGTTTCAGGGGTGTTTTGGGTACTTCATTTATGCTCTGCTGGTTGCCCTAGAACTTCAACTCCCTGCCTATAAATACAGCAGAACTTGCCAAAGCCAAGGGTCATTCTTTGCATTCTTTTGTTCCTCTTTCTTTTGTAGTTTTAGTTCTTTTTCTACTTCTTCTTCATTCCTCTTCCATGAATTGTAGTGAGAGCTTTTTGTGGATATGAATAAAGATGAGGGTTTTGTATCATTGTTTTGTGTTTCTTCTTCCCCTTGAGATTCTTGCTTTCTCTTGCTCATTCAACCTCTTTATTGAGCTTGAATGGGTAAGGGTTAGTTATTGATCTCAAAGGTCGTATTTTCTCCCGGGACTAGTTCTTCACTTCACAGGCGTTCTCTACCCTTCCCTTGATCTTGCAACCTCTTCATTGAGCTTGCAAGTTTAAGGGTTGGCTATTGAGCACATGCTTGGCTTGGGTTCTACTTCCGTGTTCTTTTCTTGTTCTTTTTATTACTCGCTTTTTATTACTTGTCTTTTTATTACTTGCATTCTATTTCATGCAATTTTATTCATGCTCTTTATTACTTGTATCTTTTCTTTTCTTTGTTCTTTTCTTTTTGTTCTCTTTTGTTCATTTTGTAAATGTTGTAATTATTGTTGTTGTTAAGAATTAATATGATTTTATAAGTTAACATTTCTTTGCCAATTCCTTTTCCCGTTATTTTCCATTTGACCTTCGCCCAAACCATACGCAAGCGCTCCGTTAGGCACCGTACCCTGACAAGGTAACGGTGATTCCTAACCACGACCGGTTGCGTTCGGTTTGGCCGGAGGCGAAAGCAAGAGACAAGAACGGAAGGACAAGGGTAAATAAGCCGGATTCCACGAATACTGCGCTTAATCCCCTAATCCACGTTGTTGCCGATTGCTTAGCTTCAATTGGTCAAGACTCGGCTCAAAGGTTTTGAGTACGGATTTCTTAGCTTACAATTTCGTAACTTTTCTTAACAACTTTATACTTGCAGATATACACATAGGTTAGAACAAACTCATACAGATTCTTTATTGACTCGTCTAAGACAAGAAGGTAAGATACCACCATCTCCCTGTGGACCGACCCGTGCTCAACCGGCTAGCTGCAAAGCGACACCGTCCTGATCGCGGTTACACTTAAATTCTTTGAACATCCGACACGCCAAAAGCGTGCGATCATTGAACGCTCATGTAGATTTCCTTCAACACTCTTACATTGAGGAGGTTGACGGAGGACCCATTGTCAACCAGGATTTTGCCTATCTTGATATCATGATAGTATCCGGAGACATAGAGGAGATGGTTATGCTCGCACGTCCCGAGGAGGAGATCTTCATCGCCAAAGGTGATATCGGCTGTGTGCACTTATTCCAGCTCGTCTTTCATATTTTCTTCGGCAAGGAAAGATTGAAATTGGTCGGGCTCTTATAATTCCCTAATCAGAGAGTCTCTCGCCTCCTTAGATAGCAGAAGGGCGTCGAGAATGCTGAGCTGCGAGGCTATCTTCCTCAGGTGTGCAAGAATGTTGTAATCCACCTTACTTTTCTTAGGCGGGTCCTTGGCTGCCAGCTCTTCGACGACTCGATCATCAAGGGCGATATCCTCAGGGACTTTTTCCTTCCCCTTATCCTTTTTGTTTAGCCCTTATTTGCAGATCCGAGATTCTTTTCAGGTAATGTGCTATTCTGCAGCTGAATGTTCTCGCAGCTCTTCGGTTCTTCCTCTTTTCCCGAGGTGGATTCTTTAAATAGAGGGTCAAGAGTCATCTCTTCGTCATAGTCGCTCCCGAAGGTTAGAACAAGCGATCCCTCAGCGTTGACCATGTGACATTTGCCGGCAGTTCTCTTATGCTCCTCGGTCATATTTCCTTGCTCCCGACGAGCTTTGCAGCTCATCCGCTTGAAATGTTGCCGGTGAGCTGTTGGATATGTATGCCCTAGAAGCAATTATTGTATAGTACTAGTTTGTATAATACATTTTGGAAGCTTGGGATATATACATGGGTTTACGACAGTCTTGCTCGATATAGTAGTATGCTACTTGGTTAGTTTCTATCTTAATATGTGTATATGTTTCTTTTAACATATCGCTAATACATATTGATGGATCCCTTAGGATCTTTCCTTGACTACCGGCGTTGTGATGGCGATCATACTAGTAGGGGCTGGGTAGTCTATAAGCACATCCTTATTTTGGTCCATAGTCGTAGGATTATCGAGACAGGACATCGATACTCCAAAGTAGACTGGTGTATACGCTTCTCGTCCCAGCAGGGGAGATGGTCTGTCCCACAGCCATCAGTATGTCGTACTGGAGATAGTATGCAGGTGCTTATTAGGTTACGACTACACTGGACATGACTCGTCGGGAACTGTTGGTTGGTATTATACCTATCGTCAGTTAACAGTTCCCAGGTGACATGAGTACAGCTTAGTCCGTTGACTTGACACTGTCACTTCGCCTCAAGTGTGTTCCCACTGTTCTTAGATTACTACCTTACCACGGCTCTATTGAGTCATGCAAACAGGTAGTAGTTGGGTGCAGTCCCGAAGCACTTGGAGGCAGTGACGGTTAGACAGGATTCGTCTCTCCCGGTATTGGGAGTTGATATCGCGCTGTGTCTAGGAGAGCCATTACACATAGTCGTCCCTGGCCAGGGAAAGCGAGAATTACTGGTAGTATTTCCAGTAGTTTCTCAGGGTGTTCTGGGCTATACTCCGACACGACTTGTACCGCTATTAGGGGACTGACGTTTACTGTCCCCCTAGGCCCGCCATGCGATACTCTCAGACGAACAGACCAGACTGTATGGAGATTGTCACGTTCAGGCTCAGTAGAAGTTCGGATGGGTTCACCTCGTCGGTCTTCTTATCGGCATCTACCTGAGGACCGTTACGTACAGCTAGTACCGCTTGCGGCCTGTGGTTAAACCCACTGCCAGTGTAGTGTCGAGCCTTTAGAGTCCGCCACAGAGGGTTATTCGCCATTGGGCAAAACGGAGTAGAGGTCGCATGGTTTTGCGACGGGGTTCGTTCACATCCGCGCACTTGTACATGTTTGTTGTCCGGACAGTTTTTACTAGCAAGCTTTAGTTTAAGCCAGATCCAAGTATTTGTTTTGGGATTGGTTTTGTCTCATTGTATTCGTGTTCCTCGGAAAACGGATGCGGGTGTGTATGCACAGTTGACAAAGACGGAGGAATCTCATTAGGGTTATTGACCGTTGACTTTTTCTTAACCCTAATGAGAATGAGAAATATGATTAACGATATTAATTAAGGATGATTGTGCCATGGTTAGGTTGACCATTTTACTTTTGTTGACCTTTTGACTTTGGTTGACCGGTTGACTTTTGTTGACCTTTTGACCATCATCATTTCATTTGCAAGATGCTTCTTGATTCTTGCAAATTGCATTTATTGTGAAATGATAATAGTCATTCTAAACTAACCATCACAATTATCTTTATTATTATTATTATTATTTCATATTATCTCATATGTGAGAATGGTTGTAGAATTCTATTCTCATTCTCTCTTGCTCTTTCTCTCTCATGTTTCTGAGCTCTTCCTCTTCCTCTCAAAGCTCACATCTCTCATGTGTTGAGAATCATAAGCTTGTAAGATAAAACCATCAAGACTTCTCTCTACTCATTCTAGGGTTCTAGGTTTAGCAAGCCAAGCACTCTAGTTACCTCTTAGTTGAGGTAGAAGCTCAAGGTAGAGGCCTTCGGGTGGATCTTTCTTCGGCAAAGAGAAGACGACGAGGAGGAGCCATCTTCATTACTCCAAGGAGCAAGAAAGGAGGAGGACCACTACAAGAAGAGAAGGAGTTCAAGATCTAGGTATAACCATTCAACATAGAAGCTAGAACTTGTTGTTAGTATGTTAGTTTTGTTTAGAAAAGATCCTTCATGGTTGGTCCATGTTACCTTGTGAGAAAATTTTGATTTTTACCTATCGCCTCCCCGAAAGAACCGGGGTGGGTAACGTGGACCTAACAGTGGTATCAGAGCCTGGCTAAACAACAACTAGCATGTTAGCAAAGTGTTTAGAACTTCGATCCGAGAAAAAATCGCAAAACGCACCGAAATCACATACTTTCTGCCGATTTTTAAAACAGCCCTAAAAATATTTCCACACACCTTAAAAATCCGTGCAGGGTATTTTAGGAACAACCAAGAAAAACGAGCCCACTACTCGGTCAAAGCGCCGCGGAAGAGCGGCGAAACCAAGCGTTTCGCTGCGGATCCGCGGCCGAGTTGACTCGGTCGCGACTCGTTTTTCCTGCAGTGTTCTCAGTTTGATGTTTTGGCATTTTTAAGATACTTTGTTTCTGCCCAGATTATCCAGAGAACAATGTTGTGTTTGAGGTACTTATAAATTGGTATTTTGATCGGAGTTCTACAAACTTTGGCTAATTGGTTATATCTGTAATGTGATATATGCACTGAACGTCGACTAATCGCTATACGTCGATTAGTGGGGGTTGTGCATATCTGTGATCTGTGATGTTGGATTGTGTATATGAACTTGTTGGATTGTCACGGATGAATAGCCGGGGTTGTGAGATGAGAGTTTCTTTATCTTTCATTTGATGTAAATTGTAAATTGATGTAATATTATTTTTATGGCCGCACATCCGGGATGAGGTTGTAGCCGCCATTGTATATTATTTCTTATACTGTTTTTGCTCCTAGGATAGACCCAAGGTGGGGTGCACAAACTACCGGGTACTTTGAAGTGCTGAGTGGCCTATTCACGTTGTTGAGGGAGGCTACTTCACTTCGAGTATTTGATGGGTAGTTTGCCGCACCCGTAGGGGTCTAGGGTGGGGTTTGGCTATTCATCGTGACCGTGTAATCCGTCTTTCGTTGCAGGCTCGAACGAAACGCGGATTCCTAGCATATCCAATGTGTTCATCTGTGATCTGGAATGGCTATCATTGCATCTGACGAATGTAAATATCTATATATGATATCTAGTAGACGTTACTTATGTTTTGCATCCGCGCTAGTCCAGCCCCCGCTCTGTCGTTAGTTAAGTAACCTAACGGGTGATGACGGGGCCCCGTGGCGAATGCGGATGGCATAAGCGTACGTCATATTTTCGTTGTTTTCTGCAATGGTAGGATTATTTGATGGGACGCATTATATTAATGCAAAGAAAAACAAACCTAAAAGATGCTGTTAGAACAATTTTCAAAAAGTTGTTATTGCAAGGACGTTCTCTTTTGTTTTGCACAGAGGTATTCGGTTATGAATACCCAGCACCTCATTCGACGAGGCAAGGGTCGAGATCCCTTCATCAGGAGTGACCCCTTAGACAGAATATTTGTAAGTCTACGATAACGCCCCGGCCGTCTACAGACGCCAAATGCGGAACAAAAACTTTTAACTGGCGCTATCGTATACTATAACCCGGATCTGCCATTATTGCTAAACTAACAAACTGTAAAGAGGGTTGAAAGGTTATACCGAACGATCCGAGTCCTTCATTCTTTAACCATCATCCCACGCTTTGTTGCGGCTGCTCCGATCTCGTCGATCTCCGATCTCCTCGTCCAGGTGGCACCACGTCAACGAATCTTTAAACGGGCTCCCGCCTCTGATTCGAGGCAACTCCGTCGTCAAGTTTGCTAAAAGAGACGACCAAGATTGATGTAGAGAATGAGTAGAATAGTTTGTCTCACTTCGTCCAAAGCCATGGACGATCAGTTAATGAAGTTGCCACTCGAAATGAAATGGAATGAGAAATGAGTTATCAAATTTCCGTACATCCAAAAACTTAGTCTTCTTCTCTCAAAAATGAATCTATCAAGTGTATGTGAGAGAGGAGGGGGCTGGCCACATATAAGGAGGTGGGGGGCGAGTGTAGGAGAGGGGGAGGTGACAATAAGAGAAATATCTAGTGTGAACACAAAGTATGAACACAAAGTATGAACACAATAAATGCACCATTAAAGCACTATTAATGAACAAGTGAGTCACAAGCCTAATCACCTCTTCTAGAACCTTCTAGAAGCATCCACACTTATCCAAAGAAAAGATTAATCCGTCTTTAACCGAATGTTAAAAGACGACTGATAGAAAACTGGAAACTGACAACTTCCAAGAGCGATTCCGAAACGAATTTCACGATAACCCCGTAACCGTATAAATATACATGCATTTGTATTACGAACGAATACAATGCAACTGAGACAAAGATATTATACCTACTCAATATAATACTCGGATCAGGCTTAAACCAAAGCCCACCAGTATTATCTGCCCGAAATATGACACGTGCGTAAACGCACGTGTATTTTCCGAACCATGCCATAAAACCATACAGCCTCTAAAACGTTTTGCCCGAACTTGGGAAACTGTCTGTGGGGAACTCTAATGACTCGTCAGTACCCTGGCAGTGGGTTTAACCACAAGCCGTCAGCGGCACTAGCTGTGCGTAACGGCTGCCTATGGACCGACCTCAAGGGAGGCCGATGAGCGAACTCATCCGGAAACCCTACTGAGCCTAACAATGACTATGTATATACGGTCCGGTCCGTTCGTCTATGAGTATCGTATATCTTCCTAGGGGGCTAGTAACGTCAGACCCCCAATAGTAGTATAAGTCGTGTCGGAGTGTAGCCCAATAACACCCTGAGATACTACTGGAGTACCTACCAGTAAATCTCCTGCCACGGCCGTGGGCTTTGTGTAATGGCTCTCCTAGACACAGCACGATCTCACCCCCAATACCGGGAGAGACGAATCCCCTGCCGATCCGCTCACGTGCCTCCATGTGGCTCGGGACTGTACCCAAAAACTAGCTGTTTGCACGACTCCTTTGAGCCATGGTAGGGTAGAAATCAAAGAACAGTGGGAACTCACACGAGACAAATGACGGCCTCAGGTCGATGAACTAACCTGTACACATGTCACCAGGGAACTGCTATCTGACGATATGTATAATACCAACTAGCAGGTTCTCGGCGAGTCCTGTCCGGTGTACTCATAACCCAATGAGCACCTGTATACATCTTAGATGATCCAACTGACACCAGTGGCTAGTGAGACTAGCCACCGCCCCTCGTCGGGGCCTCGACTGTATACACTAGTCTACTCCGGAGTATCGATGCCCTGTCTCGAAACTCCCACGACTAGGGACCACAATTAAGGATATGCTTATAAACCACCCAACTCTCATGTATATGATCGCCATCATACTGTTGGTAGTAAAGCAAGATCCTAAGGGCTCTATCAAAGTGTAACAGTGATCAATCACCTGAACCTGTACACAACTGATAAAGGCAAACCAGATAACATACTATCATCTCGAGTAAGACTGTCCTACCGGTATAGGTCCTCCGCAATCATTACAATCACGTGCCTGCAATCCAATAATTGACTCTGAGAGCACTATCTCCAACAATCTCCCACTTGCACTCAAGGCTAATTATTGCGATGTCGACTACTCACAGCCCGTGTACCGAACATCCTACTCCTCTACTAATCAGTTTCACAAAGCCCGTTTGTAAAACTATTGTGTTAGAGAAATAGCCTCAGTGAGTGGATCCGCCCAGATGTTTCTTTCTATATCTCTCTAAATCTCAAGTTCACGGAGAAAACCAACTCCCAAATTAAGTAATACCTATCTTAGAATATATTTGGATATCTGATGGGACCTAGTTCATAAATGAACTCCAAATCCAAACTTCTTAGACTGTATCGATCACTGAACTAAATCAGTATCCGGCACCAAGCCTCGCACAGTATCCTCTAGGACTACCTGTCCATAATACTGCCCCCTTCGTCAGAGGAAAAAACTATAACTCTGACAATCTCTCTGTCAACCATGTCACCTTTGAAGCCTGGAATGATAATCGTCTCCCGAAGGAGGCTGCCGTCATCAAATCCGTAGAACATGCACTTATGTTCTAAAACTGCTTCCTTATGTTTCTCCAGGATTGGATTAATACAAACTTATTGCATCTAGTGCAAAAACAACATCTGGTGTGGTACTTGACATCTCACGATTGACTCAATTGCCTAAGCAAGTGATCTGCCAATCATGCACATCCCTCTCCCCTATAGTCCGTAAGACACCTTTAGAGAGGGTGACTCCATCACCTGCAGGTACACCACCATGCCAGGAGTCATCTATTCTAAAAACCATTAGAATACTGTCAAAGTACCCATATTGGGAAACTACCCAAATCCAGATCTAAAACCATAGATCTAGAAACCAGAATGTCTGATATTATATCCATATCCTGTCTGGAGAAACAACTGTGTGACGACCACAGTACAACCGATCGTAGTATAGGAATTTTACTTCCTACTCTGTGTATGTCATCCAAATACCATGACATCACACCCTACTACCTTCTTAACAGATCCATCCCCTTATTCTGATGAAGTCAAACCCATGACTGTCACATCAAAATTAAATGATCTATCTCCGCTATATCTGCTCTAGTCTATAAATAGACATAAGCTACTTGCCCACCATGCTTCTGCTGCTCCCACTGACTACGACAACCTTCTGGCAGAATAATATATACGTGCACTTCTAAAGCTAGTTTAGAACGACGCTATACTTAACCTCCTGCCGGGTCTCACAATCTGGAACAACAGTAGTGTCAAGTCTGGGTAAACAAGAACCTCCCTGTCACTGTCCTTGAGGCTACCGGAGTACCTCTCAGGTGTCTGAGGTTACCCACCATATCTGCGGAGTGGCTATTGGAATGTCAAACCTGATTGAATATATAGGTCCTATTAAATTTCCGTAATCGTTTGCGGTTCTGGAATCACTTCCAGTTCTACCATACTCCCACTACTGTTTTCTGAAAAAATCCATTTTACTAAAACTATGGCGAGTCAAGAACAATATCACTATTGATCTTCCAAATGGTAGAAAGTCAACCATCGTCATAGCCAGGGTCAACCCACAAACAGCCATTATAGAAACGTGCCTTGAGTTATCCAGAGTCTGGTTTTAAGCATAAGCTGGACAACTTCCCGTACCTTAACATCGTTAAGGTATGAACCATTCTATTTCCAATATAGAAACTTTGGCACTTATTTAATTGGAACCATATTCTAATCATGCAGCTGTCTCCAGTGCATATCAACTTAATGGAAAGTGGCTAATCAGCATTACTCAACTTAGGAATCCATCCAATTATGAGCAACCTAAAAGAGAAACAAGTTTCTCAAAACCATTACTATCATCTGAATACCAATCACAAGAATCTACATCTTCGATCTTTTTGAAGAATCCCGATAGTTGTGACACCTGGTTCTCTACTTTATTCTTATACCCACAACTTCTCAAAACATAGACCTTATATTTCTACGAAACACTTGTCTAAATACTAAAGAAGTCATAAGTAAACAGAACATAGTACGAGGACCTACCCCTTTGTCCTGATGGACACTTGGACAACATACAATACTCTGTATAAGTCCACTGAGTTGAACAACTCAAAACCTGTGCGTCATAGGTGGAAAACTGTACCCTGGCGATTTTCTCAAATATCACCAATTACAACGATTTCCGATATAATGAGGATAATCACCTAATTCCCAATAACTTACTCCCACTCATCATCTGTAAAACCATACAGATATGAGAATGAAACCTGGTAAATACATACCCTTGGAGTAAGTATCTAATTGGTAAAACAGTTTTCTTTTAACAATGCACTGAAACATGAAAATGTTTCGTAGGGGTATCCTGGTATTCCTAGCAATGCCTTTTCCATAATCCAATTCATGACTTCAACCGTATATTTTATTGCCATCTCTTCAAATCTCTTTATTTGTCTTTAGTCATTACCTTCTGTACACCATCGTTAGGCTGAATGGTTTTCTTCCTTCCCTACCGTTCGGCACCAGCCTATGGTTTGGAAGAAGACTATCCAGTAAGCATAATAGGTATACCCTCCTAAACCAAGGAGTACTCGTATCTTGAGAGAAGGTGATGATAATAGACAACAGAATAATACCTTATTCTTTTAAAGGTGAAATAGGAGTGGCGATGAAGTACGCGGTTTAGTCGTGAATGATAACAGTCGCAATTTACTTTGCCCTCTTTCTAATCCCTTTATTTTGTCTTTAGTTATTTCCTTCTGTACACCCTACTTAGGCTAATTAGTTTTCTTCATTCCCTACCTTTCGGCACCTGCCTATGGTTTGGAAGAAGACTATCCAGTAAGCGTAATAGGTGTACTCTCCTAAACCAACGAGCCTTCGCAACCTGAGAGAAGGTGATAATAAAAGACAACTGAATAAACCAATTCAATTTCTTCTTAACCTGGATCCATCCTCGAAGAAGTCCCTTCGAGTTCGTATATAATCATACGATGGATCTATCCAATGGAAGTGGATGTCCGTAGTAATACGGGGTGTTCTGAGAAATGCAAAGGGTAAAAGAAGGAGTGGCAATGACTTATGCAACTCAGACAATCCAAAAGCCAGTATTTTAAGAAGGTTCGGTCAACTTGGTCACTGAGTCACATTCTAGGGTCAGTCAAAGGTCGCTGCCAAAGAGAGAGAGAAAAGAAACATTCTGCATGCACTCTAACCTAGATCAGAATGGTTATCACTTTAACTAATCCGGAAACCTCCCACTGTACTATCAAATTCTCCTCCAAACCTGAAAGAAGAATCAATCAGGATCACCCGAAGAGTAAACCAACTCAACAGTGGGAATCAGGATCCAACTCTCATCGCATGATAACGTGACGGAATCCACTCACGCTATCACACTCCAGAAGGTATGCGCATGCTTGGCAAGTTTCAGTTTCTTTAGAAACTCCCGATATGATTTTTACCCCATGCTCTTATGACCTTGACTTTTGCCAAAATGCCATAAGCCACATGCCAAGTTCTACCCATCATTATCTTGTCAATTTGAACCCACCCGCACATGCCCCTGACTTTGGCCAATCGGCAGAACGACTGTCCCAAACCAACTCATCTATCTATGCAACAAATGAATACCCAGCAGCTACCAAACACTATGCCTTAACTTTGGCTAAAATGCATAGCTTGAATACTACTGAATACCCAAAAGAAATGACGGAGGGCTACGGCTGGTTTTTGGCGAAAAACCTGTAACGTAACGAACTTGATATCGCATAAGGAACCTGATAGCTTTTTATAAAAATATAGTGGCGAAAACCTTTGCTAAAGAGGTCACTCCCGGTGAAGGGATCTCGGCTCTTTCCTCGTGGAATGAGGTGCAGGATATTCCAACTGAATACCGCGATGCAAAGCAACTTGTAATCGACTATAGTGAAGCTATTACTCTGACGCAAACTTCTGCCTAAGGGGTCAGTCCCGGTGAAGGGATATCGGCCCTTACCCCGTCAAATGAGGTGCAGGATATTCCAACCGAATACCGCTATGCAAAACAAAAGAAAACGTCTTTGTAATAACACTATTTAAATTTGTTCTAACAACTGCCAAATAGGTTTGTTTTTCTTTGCATTGATCAGAATCAACGCAGTCCCATCATTAATCACACCAGAAAAGAACGAAAATAAAATGTACGTATATGCCATCCGCATTCGTCACTGGGTCCCGTCATCACCCGTTAGGTTACTTAACTAACGACAGAGCGGGGACTGGACTAGCGCGGGTGTAAAACATATACAACATCTAATAGTATATATACCAATATACAATAATCGCTCCAGGCATGATAATATGCAACATTACAGAAAAGTAATAACCATCACAGAACAATACAGATAATCTGGGATCCCCGAGTTTCACAGAGCCGCTGCTGAAACCCGACGTTCCCCTGGTCGTGTGGATAGCCTGTGCAATGAAACCTAGACCCCTACGGGTGCAGCAAGTTACCCGCCAAAACCTGAAGCGAGGCAGCCCCTTACAGCAATGTGAATGGACCACCCTGCACTACACGGAATCCGGTAGCTTGAGCACCCCTCCTTGGGTCAACCTGTACCCCCTACGAGTGCGGCGAATAGTCTGCCAATTCCAGAGTAAGGCCCCCTGCCTCTCAAAGCCATGAGAAGCGTACCCGTTGCCTTCCAGAACCCGGCTTTCCTTGCACCGCGTCGCGGGGTAAAACCTAGTACAGAAATGAAAAATATGTACAACGGGTACATCGACCTCAACCCGGTCGTGCCCCAAAAGAATATTATACAACAGGCAGTGACGGCAGTCCACATGTTGGACGCTCGCCCCGCAATATCAAATGTACAAATAAATCCTAACTGCTCTACCAATGCACACTGCTATCCACCACGACAAATCCGCAACATCACAGCACAACACAGAACATCAACGCGAATGTCACGTTCGCAAACCCGTCTAAAAGAACTATAGCGATCAGACGCGGTTTACCGATCAAATGACATTCACGGTCGGAGATATAATGTAAGTACTGTAACTAACATATTTAAATTTCGATCGACTAAATATCATGAAGTGGGCCCCACGTACATCTGCTGTACAGTAACAAAATCTGGGCCCAAAAGATATATACCAAAAAACACAATTTAACCAAAAGAAGCCACTGTACAAATTTGGGTCAATGATCCCACAGATTGGCCGTGGATGCGCGGTCAAACCCTAGGTTTGACCGCGATTCCGCGGCGGTCTTGAAGGGTCACGTGACCAAATTTCTACCACGTGCATAAAAAAGCCTGCTGAATTTTCTGTGATGTGTAAAATTATTTTTAGAACCATTTTAAAATCGACAGAAACTCAGAACTGAAAAGTTGTAGTTTTTGATATTCGGTCCGATCGATGTTTTAAATGCTTTAAATGCGTTAGCACAAGTTAGTAAAGCAAAATGGTGAGGCTCTGATACCACTGTAAGTCTACGATAGTGCCCCGGCTGTCTGCAGACGCCAAATACGGAACAAAAACTTTTAACTGGCGCTATCGTATACTATAACCCGGATCTTCCATTATTGCTAAACTAACAAACTGTAAAGAGGGTTGAAAGGTTATACCGAACGATCCGAGTCCTTCGTTCTTTAACCATCATACCACGCTTTGTTGCGGCTGCTCCGATCTCGTCGATCTCCGATCTCCTCGTCCAGGTGGCACCACATCAACGGATCTTTAAATGGGCTCCCGCCTCTGACTCGAGGCAACTCGGTCGTCAAGTTTGCTAAAAGAGACGACCAAGATTGATGTAGAGAATGAGTAGAATAGTTTGTCTCACTTCGTCCAAAGCCGTGGACGATCGGTTAATGAAGTTGCCACTCGAAATGAAATGGAATGAGAAATGAGTTATCAAATTTCCATACATCCAAAAACATAGTCTTTTCTCTCAAAAATGAATCTATCAAGTGTATGTGAGAGAGGAGGGGGCCGGCCACATATAAGGAGGTGGGGGTGAGTGTAGGAGAGGGGGAGGTGACAATAAGAGAAATATCTAGTGTGAACACAAAGTATGAACACAAAGTATGAACACAATAAATGCACCATTAAAGCACCATTAATGAACAAGTTGTTGGAGATAGTGCCCTCAGAGTCAATTATTAAGTCACAGGTACGTGATTGCAATGATTGATGGAGGACCTATCCCGGTAGGACAGTCTTACTCGAGATGATAATATGCTATCTGGTTTACCTTTATCATCGTGTACTGTTTTAGGTGACCTGACAAGTTGCTATTACACGTTGATAGAGCCCCTAGGATTCTTGCTTGACCACCAGCAGTATGAGGGCGATCATATAAGTGGGAGCTGGGGTCTATAAGCATATCCTTAAATGGTCCCTAGTCGTGTGAGTTTCGAGACAGGGCATCGATACTCCAGAGTAGACTAGTGTATACAGTCGAGACCCCGACGAGGGGCAGTGGCCGGTCTCACAAGCCACTGGTGTCAGTTGGATCACCTAAGATGTATACAGGTGCTCATTGGGTTATGAGTACACCGGACAGGACTCGCCGGGAACATGCTAGTTGGTCATATACCAGACGTCAGATGGCAGTTCCCTGGTGACATGTGTGCAGGTTAGTTCATCGACCTGGGGATCGTCATTTGTCTCGTGTGAGTTCCCACTGTACTTTGATTACTACCCTACCACGGCTCAAAGGAGTCGTGCAAACAGGTTTTAGTTGGGTGCAGTCCCGAGCCACATGGAGGCAGTGAGCGTATCTTCAGGGGTTCGTCTCTCCCGGTATTGGGGGTGAGGTCGCGCTGTGTCTAGGAGAGCCATTACACGAATTCCTTGGCCAAGGCAGGAGATTTACTGGTAGGTATTCCAGTAGTATCTCAGGTGTTCTGGGCTACACTCCGACACGACTTGTACCGCTTTTGGGGGTCTGACTTTTACCAACCCCCTAGGCCCGCCATGCGATGCTCATAGACGAACGGACCGGACTGTACGGATATTGTCACTGACAGGCTCAGTAGGGTTGGCAGGCTGAGTTCGCTCACAGACGTCCCTTTTAGTCAATACCTGGTAGCCCGTTACGTATTGGCTTATACCTCTGACGTGCTAGTGGTTAAATCCACAACCAAGGTGTTGACGAGTCTTTAGAGTCCCCCACATTCAGTTACTCAGCTTTCGGGCGAAAGGTTGTAGAGGCCGTATGGAGATATGGCAAGGTCCGATCAGATACGTGCGGTATTGCACTGATCAGGATCGGACAGTTTGTACTACAGGCCATATGGATATATGGCAGGGTTCGATCAGATACGTGCGGTATTGCACGGATCAGGATCGAACGGATATTACTAGCCGGCTTTGGTATAAGCCGGATCCTAGTATAGTACAGTGTAGATTTTGTCTCATTGCATTTGTATTTCGGTCGGAATACAAATGCAGGTGTGTATGCACAGTATCGGGGTTTTCCTGTAATTTATTACGGGACCAGTTTTCTGGAGTTGCCAGTTTGCTTTCCGTTTCGGCCAATTTTCTTTGTATCGTTCATTGGCCGAAGATTGGTGGAGGAGGGCTTATTTGCATTGTTGCAAATAAGTATTTGTGGAGGGGGTCTTTGCATATTTCCTTGTATCATGATGGTTGCACCATCCCTTGACCATTTGACTCTTTCTTTCCATCATGACTTGACTTTTGGTTCATCATGGTTGTTGATGATTAGCTAGTTGAAGTGTTGGTTTTGGTGCAATCATGGTGGTTGTTGTTAGTTGAGTTTGGGTTTGATTTGGTGATGATTCTTTTTGTCTGATAGCCTTCTCTCTCTCTCCCTCTCTCCATTGTATTATTGGATGGCTCTCTTATTCTATGATCTCACTCCCTCATTCTCACTCACTCCCCCACCAAGAGAGGCCGGCCATATTAGGCAAGGGCTGTCCAAGTTTTTGAGAGAGGAAATCTTGTTCATTTCATGCTCCAAATACCCCCTAGTTCCTCCACATAATTCTTGTGTCATCCCTCCACCAAAATGGCACCTCCATGAACCCCAAATGAGACTTCTTCACTACACATTCTACAGCGAATCTTGGGCACGTCGACTAGCCAGCTTCGTGCCCGAGTTGCCTCGGCATTGAGGAGGGAGCCCGTAAAAGAAGTAGGCGATGTGGTGCATTTCCGGCGACGAGGAGGAGACAAGACATTCCGCAGGAGATCGGGACGATGACGAGAAGACCGGAGGACTTGGATCGTCGGTATATCTCTATTCCCTTTCTTGTAGTTGGCTAGGACTAATTAATGGTTCGATCCGGGTATTAGTGCGCGGCGGTTTGCCAGTTCAAGTAAAAATTAAAGTTTATCACCGCTTCCGTATTTGGCCGTCGGATTGACGGCCGGGGCGCCGCCGTGCACTTACAGTGGTATCAGAGCCTCGCCATTAACTTAGTCTAGCTTAGTTTAATGTGTTTTGCATTTCCGATCGACCAAAATTCCAAAATCTACATTTTTGCTAGCGACAGTTTTCTGTTGAAATTTTTTGGTCTCCAAAAATTTTTCAGGTTGTATAAAATTAATGTACTGGAGACTACTAGGCTACTGTAGAAATTCGACAGGGTGAATCCACAGTAGAGGAGCAGAACCGCGGCCAAAACCCCCTTGGGGCCGCGGTTCCGCCGCACACTGTGGGGATCCCTGCACCAAATTTCTACAGTATCTTTCTGGGGTTAAAATTGGGGTTTTGGAATATTAATATTGGGCCCAGATTTTCTTGATGTGCTACAGTAGTGCTTGGGGCCCACTTATTATAATTTTGATTGATCGGATATTTTAAACACATTATTTCACAGTATTTACATTATATCTGCGACTGTGAATGTCACTTGATCGGTAAATCCAGTCTAACTGCTATAGCCCGGTTAGACGGATTTGCGAACGTGACTTTCACGTTGATGTTCTGTTTTTGCTGTGATGTTGCAGATCGGTCGTGGGGGATAGCCTGGATGCAATGCTAGTACAGTTGTGGTTGTATTATGTACATTTGATATTGCGGGGCGAGCGTCCGACATGTGGACTGCCGTCACTGCCTGATTGTATTATTATTTTGGGGCACGGCCAGGTTGCGGCCGATGTACCCGTTGTATGTATATTTTACTTTCTGTACTAGGGTTGCCCCGCGGAGGGGTGCACGGATAGCCGGGTTCTAGAGGGCAACAAGCCCGCATCTCATGGCATTGAGACGGAGGGGGCTTCACTCTAGGATTGACAGGCTATTCGCCGTACTTGTAGGGGGTACAGGTTGACCCAGGAGGGGTGCCCAAGTTATCGGATTCTGTGAAGTGCTGGGTGGTCCATTCACGATGCTGAAGGGGGCTGCCTCGCTTCAGGTTTTGGCGGGTAACTTGCCGCGCCCGTAGGGGTCTAGGATTTCATTGCACAGGCTATCCACACGACCAGGGGAACGTCGGGTTTCAGTAGTGGCTCTGTGAAACCCGGGGATCCCAGATATCTGTATTGTTTCTGTGATGCTGTACATTTTCTGTGATGTTGCATTTATCACGCCTTGAGCGAATATAATATATTGGTATATATATTAGTAGATGTTGTATATGTTTTGCATCCGCGCTAGTCCAGTCCCCGCTCTGTCGTTAGTTAGCTAACCTAACGGGTAATGACGGGACCCAGTGGCGAATGCGGATGGCATATACGTACATCAGTATATTTTCGTTTTTTTTGGTGTGATCAATTGATGGGACTGCGTTGATTCGGATCAATGCAAGTTAAAAACAAACCTAATCTAATGTTGTTGGAACACTTTTCAAAAAGCTGTTATTGCAAGGACGTTCTCTTTTGTTTTGCATCGTGGTATTCAGTTCGAATATCCTGCTCCTCAGTCGACGAGGCAAGGGCCGAAATCCCTTCACCGGGAGTGACCCCTTGGACAAAAAGTTTGTGTCAGGGCAATAACTTCACTATAGCCGATTACTTTTGCTTTGCATCGCGGTATTCATTTGGAATATCCTGCACACCCCATTCTACGGGGAAAGAGCCGAGATCCCTTCACCGGGAGTGACCTCTTTAGTAAAGGTTTTCGTCACTATATTTTTAAAAAAGCTATCAGTTCCTTCAACGATATCAAGTTCTTTACGTTAAAGGTTTTCGCCAGTAACCATTCGTAGCCCTTCGTCGTTTCAGATGGGTAGCACGTAGTATTCATGCTATGTTTGTTGACCTTCGTCAAGGCATAGTGTATGGTAGCTGCTTGTTACCTTTCTGCTGCATAGATAGATGCGTTGGTTTGGGACAGTCGTATAGCCTTGTTGACCTTCGTCAAGGACTTGTACGGGTGGATTCAAATTAACCTGGATAATGACGGGTAGAACTTGACATGTGACTTATGATTTGTTGACCTTCGCCAAGGTCATAAGAGCATGGGGCAGAAATCACATCGGGAGTTTCAAAAGAACTGAAACTTGCCAGATATGCGCATACCTTCTAGAGTGTGATGCCGTGAGCGGATTCCGTCACGGTATCATGCGATGAGAGTTGGATCCCGATTCCAACTGATGAGTTAGTTTACTCCTCGGGTGTTCCCGACTAATTCTTCTTTTAGGTTTGGAGGAGAATTTGAGGTACAGTGGGAGGTTTCCAGATTAGATAAATTGGTAACCATTCTGATCTAGGTTAGAGTGCACGCTGAGTGTTTCTTTTCTCTCTCTCTCTTTGGCTGCGACCATTGACCCGACCCTAAGACTATGACTCAGTGACCAAGTTAACCGAACCTTCTTAAACACTGGCTTTTGGATTGTCAGAGTTGCATACCTCATTGCCAGTCCTACTTTTACCCTTTTCTCCAGGACACCCCGTTTTACTACGAACGTCCATTTCCATTGGACAAAACCATCGTATGGTTATATACGAACTCGAAGGAATTCGAGGATGGTTTCAGCTTCTGGAGGAAACGGATAGGACTATTCAGTTGTCTTTTCCTTTTACCTTCTCTCAGGTTCTGAGTACCCCTTAGATTAGGGGATAGTACACCTATTACGCAAATTGGATAGTCTTCTTCCAAACCATAGGCAGGTGCCGACTGGTAGGGAATGAAGAAAACCAATTAGCATAACGATGGTGTGCAGAAGGTATTAAGTTAAGACAAAGCAAGGGATTAGTAAGAGGGCAAAGTAAATTGCAACAGATATTCACGACCAAACCAAGTATTCCTTCGTCAATCCTAAATCACCTTTGTATTTCTCCAGGACACTCCGTATCACTACGAAGATCCACAGTTTATTTAGATACTCCATCGTATGGTTATATACGAACTCGAAAGGAACTTGTTCCAGTTCGGGGATGGATTCTGGTCCAGGAGAAATAGGAATAAGGTTTATTCGGTTGTCTTTTATCTTCACCATCTCTCGCATTACGAGTGTTCCTAGGATTGGGACAGTACACCCATTATGCTTATTGGATAGTCTTCTTCCAAACCATAGGCTGGTGCCGAACGGTAGGGAAGGAAGAAAACCATTTGGCCTAAGGGGTGTGCAGAAGGTAAAGACTAAAGACATAAGAAGGGATTTGGAGAGGTGGCAAAGGATTATACGGTTACAGTCGTGAATCTGGAAGAGGCATTACTAGGAATACCGGGATACCCCATCGAAACATTTCAATGTTTCAGTCTCACTGTGTACTGTTAAAGGAAAACTGATTTCCCGATTAGATACTTACTCCAGGGTATGTATTTACCAGTTACGATTCTCACATCTGTATGGCTTTACAAATGATGAGTGGGAGTAAGTTATTGGGAATTGGGTGATTATCCTCATTATATCGGGATTCGTTGTAATCGGTGATATTTGAGGAAATCACCTGGGCTGTTTGCCGGTCGGTAAATATTTGGTTTTGAATATCCGCAGTTATGCACCAATTTCAAATTGATATATCTGTACGGCTATTTTCATAGAGTGAGATATACCTTTCTGAAATTATGTCTACGACATTTACCTATATCAGTGGAAGGTTAGGTAAGGAGCATTAAACAGCGGTGTAATTCTTCTTAACCATAAGTACAGTTTTCAACCTACGACACACAGTGAATGAGTTTTCAGACTCAAGGGACTTATACAGAGTATTGTATGTTGTCCAGGGTCCATCAGGACAGAGGGGTTGGTCCTCGTACTATATTCGGTTTACTTATGACTTCTCTAGTTTTTAGACAGGTGTTTCGCGGAAACACAGGGTCTGAATTTTGAGAAGTTATAGGTATTTGAATAGAGTAGAGAACCAGGTGTAGCAAGTATCGGGATTCTTCAAAGTGATCGAAGATGTAGATACTTGTCAATGGTATTCAGTTGATAGTAGTGATTAAGAGAACTTGCTTCTCTTTCAGATTACTCATAATTGGAAGCATTCCTAAGTTGAGTAACGCTGATCGGCCTCCTTCCATTAAGTTGACATGCACTGGAGACAGCTGCATGATTTGAATCTGGTTCAATTAAATCAGTGCCTCTGGTCCTATATGGGATATAGAACAGTTCGTATCTTAACGATGTTAAGGTACGGGGAGTTGTCCGGCTTATGATTAAAACCAGACTCTGGACAACTCAAGGCATGTTTCTGTAATGGCTGTTTGTGGGTTGACCCAGGCTATGACGAGGGTTGATTTTCTACCATCTGGATGAACAATAGCAATATTGTTCTAGACTCGCCACAGTTTTAATAAAAATGGATTTTTTCATAAAACAGTAGTGGGAGTATGGTAGAACTGGAAGTGATTCCAGAACCACAAACGATTACTGAAGATTTGATAAGGAACCTAAAGATTCAATCTGGATTGACATTCCATTGGCCACTCCGCAGATAAGGTGGGTAACTTCAGGCACCCGAGAGGTACTACGGTAGCCTCAAGGACGGTGACAGGGAAGTTCTTGTTTACCCACAATTACCATTGCTGTTGTTCCAGGCTGCGAGACCCGGCGGGAGGATGAGTATAGCGTCGTTCTAAACTAGTTTTAGAAGTGGACGTCTATATGACTCTGCCAGAGGGTTGTCGTAGTCAGTGGGAGCAGCGGAAGCATTGGTGGACAGGTAGCTTATGTCTATTTATAGACTAAAGCAGATATAGCGGAGATAGATCATCTATTTCTGACGTGACAGTCATAGGTTTGACTTCATCAGAATAGGGGATGGATCTGTTGAGAAGGTAGTAGGGTGTGATGTCCTGGTATCTGGATGACATACACAGAGTAGGAAAAGAAATTCCTATACTACAATCGGTTATATTTTGATCGTCACACAGTGGTTTCTCCACAGAGGAAATGGATTTTGTATCAGACATTCTGGTTACTAGATCTATGGTTTTAGATCTAGATTTGGGTGGTTTCCCAATCTGGGTACTTAGACAGCATTCTATGAGTATTTAGGATGAACGACTCCTGGCATGGTAGTGTACCTGCAGGCGATGGAGTCACCCTCTCTGAAGGTGTCTTACAGACTAAAGGGGAGAGGGATGTGCATGATTGGCAGATCACTTGCTCAGGCAATTGAGTCAATCATGAGATGTCAAGTACCACACCAGATGTTGTTCTTGCACTAGATGCAATAAGTTGACATTGATCCAATCCTGGAGAAACAGTCGGAAGCAGTTATAGAACATAAGTGGATGTTCTAGGGATATGATAACGACAGCCTCATTCGGGAGACAGTTATCATTCCAGGCTTCCAAGGTGACATGGACGACAAGGAGGTTGTCAGAGTTATAGTTCTCCTTCTGACGAAGGGCAGTATTTTGGACAGGTGGTCCAAGGCAATACTGAGGGTGGCATGGCGCAGGATACTGATTAAGTTCAGTTGACGATACAGTCTAAGAAGCTTTGGATTTGGAGTTCATTTATGAGCTAGGTCCCATCAGACATCCAGACACATTCTAAGACAGGTATTGCTCATTTCGGGAGATGGGTTTTCTTCGCGAACTTGAGATATAGAGAGACATAGAAAGAAACAACTAAGCGGATCCACTCACTGAGGCTATTCCTCGAACGCAATAGTCTCGCAAACGAGCTTTGTGAGACTGACTGGTAGAGGAGTTGGGTGTTCGGTATCACACGGGCTGTGAGTATGCGACATCGCAATAATTAGCCTTGAGTGCAAGTGGGAGATTGTTGGAGATAGTGCCCTCAGAGTCAATTATTAAGTCACAGGTACGTGATTGCAATGATTGATGGAGGACCTATCCCGGTAGGACAGTCTTACTCGAGATGATAGTATGCTATCTGGTTTACCTTTATCATCGTGTACTGTTTTAGGTGACCTGACAAGTTGCTATTACACGTTGATAGAGCCCCTAGGATTCTTGCTTGACCACCAGCAGTATGAGGGCGATCATATAAGCGGGAGCTGGGGTCTATAAGCATATCCTTAAATGGTCCCTAGTCGTGTGAGTTTCGAAACAGGGCATCGATACTCCAGAGTAGACTAGTGTATACAGTCGAGACCCCGACGAGGGGCAGTGGCCGGTCTCACAAGCCACTGGTGTCAGTTGGATCACCTAAGATGTATACAGGTGCTCATTGGGTTATGAGTACACCGGACAGGACTCGCCGGGAACATGCTAGTTGGTCATATACCAGACGTCAGATGGCAGTTCCCTGGTGACATGTGTGCAGGTTAGTTCATCGACCTGGGGATCGTCATTTGTCTCGTGTGAGTCCCCACTGTACTTTGATTACTACCCTACCATGGCTCAAAGGAGTCGTGCAAACAGGTTTTAGTTGGGTGCAGTCCCGAGCCACATGGAGGCAGTGAGCGTATCTTCAGGGGTTCGTCTCTCCCGGTATTGGGGGTGAGGTCGCGCTGTGTCTAGGAGAGCCATTACACGAAGTCCTTGGCCAAGGCAGGAGATTTACTGGTAGGTATTCCAGTAGTATCTCAGGTGTTCTGGGCTACACTCCGACACGACTTGTACCGCTTTTGGGGGTCTGACTTTTACCAACCCTCTAGGCCCGCCATGCGATGCTCATAGACGAACGGACCGGACTGTACGGATATTGTCACTGACAGGCTCAGTAGGGTTGTCAGGCTGAGTTCGCTCACAGACGTCCCTTTTAGTCAATACCTGGTAGCCCGTTACGTATTGGCTTATACCTCTGACGTGCTAGTGGTTAAATCCACAACCAAGGTGTTGACGAGTCTTTAGAGTCCCCCACATTCAGTTACTCAGCTTTCGGGCGAAAGGTTGTAGAGGCCGTATGGAGATATGGCAAGGTCCGATCAGATACGTGCGGTATTGCACGGATCAGGATCGGACAGTTTGTACTACAGGCCGTATGGATATATGGCGGGGTTCGATCAGATACGTGCGGTATTGCACGGATCAGGATCGAACGGATATTACTAGCCGGCTTTGGTATAAGCCGGATCCTAGTATAGTACAGTGTAGATTTTGTCTCATTGCATTTGTATTTCGGTCGGAATACAAATGCAGGTGTGTATGCACAGTATCGGGGTTTTCCTGTAATTTATTACGGGACCAGTTTTCTGGAGTTGCCAGTTTGCTTTCCGTTTCGGCCAATTTTCTTTGTATCGTTCATTGGCCGAAGATTGGTGGAGGAGGGCTTATTTACATTGTTGCAAATAAGTATTTGTGGAGGGGGTCTTTGCATAATTCCTTGTATCATGATGGTTGCACCATCCCTTGACCATTTGACTCTTTCTTTCCATCATGACTTGACTTTTGGTTCATCATGGTTGTTGATGATTAGCTAGTTGAAGTGTTGGTTTTGGTGCAATCATGGTGGTTGTTGTTAGTTGAGTGTGGGTTTGATTTGGTGATGATTCTTTTTGTATGATAGCCTTCTCTCTCTCTCTCTCTCCATTGTATTATTGGATGGCTCTCTTATTCTATGATCTCACTCCCTCATTCTCACTCACTCCCCCATCAAGAGAGGCCGGCCATATTAGGCAAGGGCTGTCCAAGTTTTTGAGAGAGGAAATCTTGTTCATTTCATGCTCCAAATACCCCCTAGTTCCTCTACATAATTCTTGTGTCATCCCTCCACCAAAATGGCACCTCCATGAACCCCAAATGAGACTTCTTCACTACACATTCTACAGCGAATCTTGGGCACGTCGACTAGCCAGCTTCGTGCCCGAGTTGCCTCGGCATTGAGGTGGGAGCCCGTAAAAGAAGTAGGCGATGTGGTGCACTTCCGGCGACGAGGAGGAGACAGGACATTCCGCAGGAGATCGGGACGATGACGAGAAGACCGGAGGACTTGGATCGTCGGTATATCTCTATTCCCTTTCTTGTAGTTGGCTAGGACTAATTAATGGTTCGATCCGGGTATTAGTGCGCAGCGGTTTGCCAGTTCAAGTAAAAATTAAAGTTTATCACCGCTTCCGCATTTGGCCGTCGGATTGACGGCCGGGGCGCCGCCGTGCACTTACACAAGTGAGTCACAAGCCTAATCACCTCTTCTAGAACCATATAGAAGAATCCACACTAATCCAAAGAAAAGATAAATCCGTCTTTAACCGAATGTTAAAAGACGGCTGATAGAAAACTGGAAACTGGCAACTTCCAAAAGCGATCCCGAAACAAATTTCAGGATAACCCCGTAACCGTATAAATATACCCGCATTTGTATTATGATCGAATACAAATGCATCTGAGATAAAGATATTATATCTACTCAATATAATACTCGGATCCGGCTTAAACCAAAGCACACCAGTATTATCTGCCCGAAATATGACACGTGCGTAAACGCACGTGTATTTTCCGAACCCTGCCATAATACCATACAGCCTCTACAACGTTTCGCCCGAACTTGGGAAACTGTCTGTGGGGAACTCTAATGACTCGACAGTACCCTGGCAGTGGGTTTAACCACAAACCGTCAGCGGCACTAGCTGTGCGTAACGGCTGCCCATGGACCGACCTCAAGGGAGGCCGATAAGCGAACACATCCGGAAACCTTACGGAGCCTAACAGTGACTATGTATATACGGTCCGGTCCGTTCGTCTATGAGTATCGTATATCTGCCTAGGGGGCTAGTAACGTCAGACCCCCAATAGCAGTATAAGTCGTGTTGGAGTGTAGCCCAATAACACCCTGAGATACTACTGGAGTACCTACCAGTAAATCTCCTGCCACGGCCGTGGGCTTTGTGTAATGGCTCTCCTAGACACAGCACGATCTCACCCCCAATACCGGGAGAGACGAATCCCCTGCCGATCCGCTCACGTGCCTCCATGTGGCCCGGGTCTGTACCCAAAAACTACCTGTTTGCACGACTCCTTTGAGCCGTGGTAGGGTAGAAATCAAAGCACAGTGGGAACACACACGAGACAAATGACGACCTCAGGTCGATGAACTAACCTGTACACATGTCACCAGGGAACTGCTATCTGACGATATGTATAATACCAACTAGCAGGTTCCCGACGAGTCCTGTCCGGTGTACTCATAACCCAATGAGCACCTGTATACATCTTAGGTGATCCAACTGATACTAGTGGCTTGTGAGACCGGCCACCGCCCCTCGTCGGGATCTCGACTGTATACACTAGTCTACTCCGGAGTATCGATACCCTATCTCGAAACTCCCACGACTAGGGACCACAATTAAGGATATGCTTATAAACCACCCAACTCTCACGTATATGATCGCCATCATACTGTTGGTAGTAAAGAAAGATCCTAAGGGCTCTATCAAAGTGTAACAGTGATCAGTCACTTGAACCTGTATACAACTGATAAAGGCAAACCAGATAGCATACTATCATCTCGAGTAAGACTGTCCTACCGGTATAGGTCCTCCGCAATCATTGCATTCACGTGTCTGCGATCTAATAATTGACTCTGAGGGCACTATCTCCAAAAATTTTTGTGTCAGGGTAATAACTTCACTATAGTCAATTATTCTTGCTTTGCATCGAGGTATTCAGTTTGGAATATCCTGCACCTCATTCGACGAGGAAAGAGCCGAGATCCCTTCACAGGGAGTGACCTCTTTAGCAAAAGTTTTCGCCACTATATTTTTAAAAGGGCAATCATGTTCCTTCAACGATATCAAGTTCATTACGTTAAGGGGTTTTTCGCCAAAACCCAGCCATAGCCGTCCGTCATTTCAGATTGGTATTGCTTAGTATTCGTGCTACGTATTTCGTGCTCAGCCGAGGCGTAGTGTACGGTAACTATGTAATATTTTTTCTGTAACATATAATGCGATTGGTTGGGACAGTCGTGCAGTCATTTTGGATTAGTCAAGGACTCGTACAGGTGGGTCTAATGCAATCAAGATAATGACGGATTGAACTTGACTAGGATCCTTTGATATGTTGGCTCAGTCAAGGTCACTTGGGTCCTAGGGGTAAAAACCACATCGGGAGTTTCAAATATACAGGAAAATTGCAGATTTAGCATACCTTCTGGAGTGTAATGACTAGAGTGGATTCCATCTAAGTCATTACATAATGATAGTTGGATCCCGATCCCACTGATGAGCTGGATTACTCTCGGGAGATTATTTCACTTAACAATCAATGCTATAAACCAAGTAGGTGTCTAGAACGGTGTTAGCGGGGCTACGCCTCCAGGGAAAAGAGGTTATGTAATTAAGGAACTTCGCGAAAGTGTTGGAAAATCTCCCTCAATGTACCAACAGTAGCCTGGCTGAAAGGTTAAGCAAGTATTGTGACGTGCGATTAATCCTGACTAGTTCTTCTTTTAAAAGTTTGAAGAAGAATTTGAGGAAACAGTGGGAGCCATCCTGGTTAGATAAATTAATAAACCAATCTAATCTTACAAGAGCGCACGCTGAGTGTTTCTTTTCTCTCTTTCCAGGTAGCAACCATTTCACGCCCTAATCAAGATAATAAAATGTATCGCTTGACCGATCCAAATTCTTATTCGGGGCTGGGGAACGTCGGTTCGGCTCTAACTTATGACAATAGTCAAAAGTATGAGCAAGGGAAAGAGGATTGTATGGATTCCAAGGAGACCCAGTTGAAGAAGAAGCATAGTTTTGCATCTACTTCAGGTGTTCTTGTTATTGAGAACTGCTTTACGGTCAGCCCTACCTCCTCGGTACTTGATACCGGATCAGGATCTCATATCTGTAATTTATTGCAGGGACTGAGAAAAAGTAGGAAAGTTGCACCTACTGATATGTCGCTCAGGGTAGCGAACGGAGCACAAGTTAATGCTGCAGCCGTCGGTGAATATCACCTAGTGTTGCCAAATGGCAATACTATGATTTTGAACAATTGCTACTATGTACATTCCATGGTTTGCAACATAATATCAGTATCTTTACTTAATAAAGATGGATATAACTTTGTTCTTGATAGAAATATCATGAACATTTACCTTCATAAGGTACTGGTTGCAGAAGGTACACTGTGTAATGGTATCTATGTTCTAAATCAGAATACAGTTCTCAATATACAAAACACACGCAAGAGGAACAGTTCAGATACGAACGAATCCTACTTATGGCATTGTAAACTTGGTCATATCGAAGAGAAAAGACTAAGTAAGTTGCATAAAGATGGACTCTTGGATACGTTCGAGTTTTCATCTTATGAAACTTGTCAGTCTTGTCTCAAAGGAAAGATGGCCAAATCTCCGTTCACCGGACATGGAGAAAGAGCAACAGAGCTCTTGGGACTCATACACAGTGATGTATGTGGTCCGATGTCTATACAGGCAAGAGGTGGGTTCTCATACTTCATCACATTCACTGACGATCTCTCTAGATTCGGATATGTGTATCTTATGAAACACAAATATGAAGCATTTAAGAAATTCAAGGAATTCAGAAACGAAGTAGAGAACCAGACTGGAAAAAGTATCAAGATCCTCCGATCAGATAGGGGAGAGGAGTACTTAAGCATGGAATTCCTAGATTACTTAAAAGAGAATGGAATTCTCTCTTAGCTTACTCCTCCTTATACACCACAGCACAATGGTGTATCGGAGCGGAGAAATCATACCCTATTGGATATGGTTCGCTCCATGATGAGTAGTGCCGAGTTGCCTCTTTCATTTTGGGGACATGCGCTTTTGATAGCGGCATATCTATTGAATGATGTTCTGTCTAAATCAGTGCCTAAGACACGATTCGAGATATGGAATGGTAAAAGGCCGTATCTTAAGCGCATTAAGATATGGGGTTGTCCGGCCTATGTAAAAGTACAAAATCCGGACAAACTTCAGGCACGTTCAGTTCTATGTAAATTTATGGGATATCCTAAGAACTCTATAGGATATCTGTTCTACCACACCGAGGAACAGAAGGTGTTTGTATCTCACCACGCCACCTTTTTAGAGTGGCAATTTCTTGCAAAAGAAACTAGTGGGAGTTCGGTAGAACTGAAAGAAATTCAGCGACCACAAAATGAAACTGAAGATTTGACAGAACCTCAGGATTCAATAACCCCAGACGAAGCTCAGCCACTCCGCAGATCTGGTAGGATTTCTCATCCTCCTGAGAGTTACTACGGTTTTCTCATAGACGGGGATCGAGAGGATTGCATCTTGGATGAAGATGACCCTACCAGTTTCAGGCATGCCATTATCAGTAGGGACTCTAATTGTTAGTGTATATGCCCTAGGGGCCATTATTGTATCATACTAGTTTGTATATAACGTAATGAAAGCTTGGGATATTCACATGTATATAACAGTCTTGCTAAACATGGTAGTATGCTACTTGGTTTTTCTATCTTAATATGTGAGTATACGTATTGATAGAGTTCTTAGGATCTTGCTTGACTACCAGCGTTGTGATGGCAATCACACTAGTGGGGGCTGGGTAGTCTACAAGCACATCCTTATTCAGGTCCCTAGTCGGATTATCAAGACAGGGCATCGATACTCCGGAGTAGACTAGTGTGTACGCTTCTCATCCCAGTTGGGGAGATGGTCTGTCCCACAGCCATCAGTACGTCGTACTGGAGATACTATGCAGGTGCTCGTTAGGTTACGGGTATACCGGACAGGACTCACAGGGAACTTTTGGTTGGTTTTATACCAGTCGTCAGTGAACAGTTCCCAGGTGACATGTGTACAGCATAGTCCGCAGACTTGACACTGCTACTTCGCCTCGAGTGTGTCCCACTATTCTTAGATTACTACCCTACCACGGCTCAAATGAGTCGTGCAAACAGGTAGCAGTTGGGTGCAAACCCGAGCACTTGGAGGCAGTGGCGGTTAAACAGGATTCGTCTCTCCCGGTATTGGGGGTTGATATCGCGCTGTGTCAGAGAGCCATTACGCAAAGTCCATGGCCAGGGCAAGAGAGATTTGCTGGTAGGTTCCAGTAGTTTCTTAGGGTGTAATGGGCTTCGCTCCGACACGACTTATACCGCTATTAGGGGACTGACGCTTGCCGCCCCCTAGGCCCGATATACGATAGTCTTAGACGAATGGGCCGGACTGTATGGAGATTGTCACATCAGACTCAGTAGGAGTTCGGATGGGTTTCCTCATCGGCCTTCTTATCGACATCTACCTGGGGACCGTTACGTACAGCTAGTGCCGCTTGCGGTCTGTGGTTAAACCCACTACCAGCGTAGTAGTCGAGTCTCTAGAGTCCCACGCAGAGAATTTCCCTACTCCAGGAGAAACGATATAGAGGTCATATGGTTTTACGACAAGGGTTCGGACGCATACGTGTGTTTACGCACGTACGACTTTCGGACAGTTTTTACTAGTCGGCTTTGGTTTAAGCCAGTTACTAGTATCCGGTTATTGGATTTATACAGTCTAAAGTTTTTCCGTGTTTTCACGGATAGGAGGGGCGTTCTCGTAATTGCGTGAGAAGCTTCTAGAAGATGGTGACTAAGGAGGTTAAGGTGGCATATACATTAAATGAGATTAGTAAGTCATATGGATGATTCATCCATGTCATTAATACATCATAAATACTTAATGACTCATGGAGATGAATCACCATTAGATATTTATCAAGCATGGTTGTAAATCATTTTTTTCTTTTCTTGAAAAACAATAATGCTTGATATATATTATGATAACTCATTTTTTCATTTCATTATTAGGTTCATCTTCTCTCTCCTCAAGCTCTCTCTCTTCAAACCCTAATCCTCCCCTCTCATGTGTTGAGTACAAGGATTAGTTAGACTACTTAATCCATGACCATACTCTATTTCATCTAGGTACTTTGATTAGCACTTAAAGATACCTAGTTGCCTTAAGTTTAGAGGCAAAGCTTGGTGTTTAGCTCTCGTGGTGGATCGTCTACTACTTGGAGAAGGCCGAGGAGGAGGTGGAGTTTGTAAAGATGAAGGACACGGTTCTTTAGGTATAATCCCTTTACATAGTAGTTGTTAACTTCTATGTTTGATGTTAGTTATCGTTTAGCTTCGATTCATGCGGTTAGTCGATGCTTATGCAAAGAACAAGATCGTTTTTCATATTTCTGCCTCCTCGCTAATCGTGGGGTGTTGTACATCGACTTACAGTGGTATCAGAGCCTCACTAAACAATAAATAACTCACTTTCAAAATTGTATGAATTTCGAACGGAAAAAACAAAACCGGAAAACCCCGATATCATGAGTTTCTGTCGATTTTTAAATGAAGTTCAAAAATTTTTCAGGCAGGTTCAGAAAGCCCTAAATGATAGTATTTGAACACCCAAGAAAACTGGGCTTATGAATCGGCTAAAGCGCCGTGGAACCGCGGCGGATCCCACCGATCCGCCGCGATTCCGCCGCCGAGTTGCCGATTCATCTGACCAATTTTCCTGTGTTGGTTCTCTGTGATATTTGGTATTTTCTGGAATTTTTTAATTTTTTCTCAGGTTTCAGATTTACAGAGAAGTATTGGAGCAAAATTAAATGTGTTTAATCGATCGAAATTATACGGTATTTGCTTGTTGGATTATATCTGTGTTTGTATAATGTGTTCGTAAACCTCACCTAACTGCTAGTATGTCGGTTGGCAGGGGGTTGCACATTTCTGTAGTGGTTTTTACTGTTTGTGGATATGAACTGTGTTGGACTGTTGTGATGTATAGCCGGGATTATGTGATGGGTTATTATTTAATTCATTTGATGTAAATGTAATTTGTTGTAATATTAATTTGCGGGGCACATCCAGGTTGCGGTTGTAGCCACCATTGTATTATTTCATTTTACTGTTTTTGCTCCTAGGACAGACCCAAGGTAGGGTGCACAAACTGCCGGGCGGGTAGTTTGCCGTACCCGTAGGGGTCATGGGTGGGGTAATGGCTATTCATCACAACTATGTATTCCGTCTTTTGTTGCAGGCTCAAAACAAACACGGATTGCTTGTAAATCCAATAAAGTTCATCTGTGATCTGGAATGCCTATTATTACGTCTGACGAATGTACAATATCTATATATGATAGCTATTTAGACGTCACTTATGTTTTACACCCGCGCTAGCCCAGCTGCCGCTCTGTTGTTAGTTAAGTAACCTAACGGGAGATGACGGGACCCCGTGGCGAATGCAGATGGCATAAGAGGACGTTGTATTTTTGTTGTTTTCTGCAATGATAGGTTAATGATGGGACGCATTATTTATAATGCAAAGAAAATAAACCAAAAGTTTAATCGTTGGAACAATTTAAAAGAAACCACTCGGTTAATTTTAAAAACAGATATTTTTAAATGCGGAGCTTTAACCACTCCTTTTAAAAGCTATCAGGTTCCTTCGGTTATATCAAGTTCACTACGTTCACGGTTTCGCCAAAACCATTCGTAGCCCTCTGTCATTTCATCCGGGTGTTCAGTAGTATTTAAGCTATGTATTTTGACCTAACGCTAAGGCATAATGTTTGGTAGCTACTGGATATTCATTTGTTACATAGATAGATGAGTTAGTTTGGGACAGTCGTATTATCATTTTGGCCGAACGTCAAGGATATATACGGATGGGTTCAAATTGACAAGATAATGATGGGTAGAACTTGACATTTTGACCTAACGCCAAGGTCATAAAAGCATGGGGCAAAAATATATATCGGGAATTTCTAAAGAAACTGAAATTTGCAAAGAGTTGCATACCATTTGGAGTTTGATGAATGTTGGTAGGATTCCTTCAACATTATCATACGATGATATTTGGATCCCGATCCTACTGTGAGTATATGCTACTCATCAGGATATTCGTCACTTAACGATCAATGCTATAAACCAAGTAGGTGTCAAGAAAGGTATCAGCGGGGTTACGCCCCCAGAGAAAAGAGGTTATTTAATTAAGGAACTTCGCAAATGCGTTAGAAAACCTCCCTCAAAGTACCGACACCACCCTGGTTGAACGGTTAAGAAAGTATTGTACAGTGAGAATAGTCCTGGCTAATTCTTCTTTTATGGTTTGAGGAAGGATTCGAGAAACAGTGTGAGCCATCCAGTTTAGATAAACTAAAAACCACTCTAAACTTGCAAGAGCATCAAGCTAAAGAGTTTCTTCTCTCTCTCCTAATTGCAGCGACCCTGAAAATGACTGGACTTAAGTTACTTTTAGAGAAAAATATACTGACAGGGCCAAACTATAAAGATTGGCTGCGGAATGTCAAAATGGCTTTGACCTATGACAAATTGGGGTATGTCCTCACCGCTACGGCACCTGCTGTCCCTGGTCCCAAATCCAGTAATGCGGATAAGGAAATCCGCAAAACCTAGGATTTCGATTGCGCGAAAGCCAAGCGCATCGTGCTTTCCTCGATGAACAATATACATCAGAGGAGGCACGAGGATATGGAACTAGATGCCATAGTTCACCATACAAAGGAACTTTATGGAGAGCAATCTCGTATAGCATGATACGAGACCTCTAAGAACTTGTTTCGAGCGAGGTTGGCTGTCGGGCCAACGGTAGGAGAACATGTCCTAAAGATGATCGGCTATATAGAAGAGCTCGCAGACCTTGGGACGACTTTGGATAATGAGCTCTATAAAGACCTTATTCTCCAGTCCCTTCCTCCCACCTACGCCTAGTTTATCCTGAACTTCAACATTCAAAGAAAAGAAGTTGAACTTCCGGAACTCCTCAACATGTTAAGGAGTGCAGAGGGCACCTTGCAGAAAGCAAGGGAAACACCCGCTATGTTTGTTAGCAGTGCAGCTTCTTCCGGGTCCAAGGCTAGGGCCAAAGGAAGGAAGAAGAAGGCCGCCACCAAACCTAGAGGAGGTGTTAGTAAGGTGGGAGGGAAGGGAAAGAAAAAGTTTGCGGTACCGGTAGTGGGCCAGGATGAGTGCTTCCATTGTCACAGGAAAGGGCACTGGAAGAAGGATTGCAAGGCGTGGAATGCCAAGAACCAGGAACCGAAGCAAGTTGTGGCTTCGACTTCAGGTGTGTTTGTAATTGAGAATTGTCTGTCAATCAACTCTACTTCCTGGGTATTGGATACCGGATCAGGATCTCATATTTGCAATTCATTGCAGGCACCGAGAAACCGTAGAGTGCTGAAGGAAGGTGATATGACCCTGATGGTTGCTAACGGAGCTAGCGTGGGAGCTGTGTCCGTAGGGGATTATCACCAGGGATTGACGAGTGGACACATTTTGGTTTTACATAACTGTTTTTGTGTACCCAGCTTAACGTGTAATATCATATCTGTTTCCTTGTTATCAAATAAAGGTTATGATTTCACGTTTGGAAGTGGTGTTGTTAACATCCACCTTAATCATAGTTTGATTGGGTCCGGTACACTGGAAAACGGTATATATGTGTTAAACCAACTCCAAATTCTCAATGTCCAGAACACACTAAAAAGAAAGTCTCCAGATTTAAATAAAGCTTTCTTATGGTATTGTAGACTGGGTCACATCAATGAGAGAAGGTTGACTAAGTTGCATAGTGAAGGATATTTGGACTCGTTCGAATATCAAACTTATGACACTTGTCAATCTTCTCTCAAAGGAAAGATGACAAAGACTCCATTTACTGGACATGGAGTAAGAGCGAGCGAGCTCTTAGGACTCATACACAGCGATGTATGTGGTCCAATGTTTACACATGCAAGAGGTGGTTTTTCCTATTTCATTACTTTCACGGATGATTACTCAAGGTACAGATTCATTTATCTGATGAAACATAAATCCGAGGCTTTTAAGAAATTCTAAGAGTATAAGAATGAAGTAGAAAACCAAACCGGCAAAAGTATGAAGACACTAAGATCTGATCGAGGTGGTGAATACTTGAGTGCCGAGTTCCTAGGTTACCTAAAAGAGAAAGGAATTCTCTCTCAGCTTACACCTCCATACACTCTACAGCATAACGGTGTATCGGAGTGACGGAATCGAACCCTATTGGATATGGTACGATCCATGATGAGTAATGCTGAGTTACCGCGATCTTTCTGGGGTTATGCGCTAGAATCAGCGGCATATCTTCTGAACATGGTACCTACCAAGACTGTGCCTACCACTCCATATCAGATGTGGAGCGGGAAGAAACCCCATCTACAGTATATAAAGATTTGGGGATGTCCATCTTTTGTTAAAAAGCAGCATGTGGACAAGCTCGAGGCACGATCAGTAAAGTGTAAGTTTGTGGGATATCCAAAGAACTCCAGGGGATATCTATTCTATTACACAGAGGAACAAAAGGTATTTGTTTCTCGTAATGCCCATTTTCTAGAACATCAGTTTTTAGAAAAGGAATCAAGTGGGAGCGAAATAGAACTGGAAGAAATTCTAGAACCACAAACTAATACTGAAAGTTTGGTAGAACCGGTAGTTCAAGAAGAACAAGACATTCCCGCACCCCTCCGCAGGAGTAGTAGGCCGTCTCATCCGCCTGAGAGATACTACGGTTTTCTCATAGATGGGGATAGAGAGGATTGCATCATAGATGATGATGAACCTACTGGCTTCCAGCAGGCCTTCCAGAGCGGCGACTCGGTACGATGGCTAGATACAATGCGGACCGAAATGGAGTCCATGTACACCAACAAAGTATGGACTTTGGACTTTGCTCCAGATGGGGTAAAACCCATAGGATGCAAATGGATCTTCAAGAAAAAGATTGGTGTAGATGGACAGGTGGAAACCTATAAGGCTAGACTTGTTGCAAAGGGTTTTCGTCAAAGACCTGGTTTGGACTAATGACGAAACTTTTTCTCCAGTGGCTATGCTCAAATCCATTCAGGTCCTTCTTGCTATTGCTGCCTTCCATGATTATGAAACTGGCAGATGGACGTAAAGACGGCTTTTCTGAATGGAAATTTAGAAGAGTGTGTCTATATGGATCAGCCAGAGGGTTTCAATCAGAGTGGGAGCAGCGGGAAAGTATGCAAGTTGCTTAAGTCCATTTATGGACTGAAGCAGGCATCGCGGAGTTGGAACATCTGTTTTGATGAAACAGTCAAAGAATATGACTTCATCAAAAATCCAGATGAACCGTGCATATATAGTAAAGTTGTAGCCAGAAGTGTCGTATTCCTCGTCTTGTACGTGGATGACATTCTATTGATAGGAAATGACATTCCTATGCTACAATCTGTCAAAGGATTCTTGTCACACAGGTTCTCCATGAAAGACCAGGGAGATGCCTCTTACATTCTGGGGATCCGGATCTATCGTGATAGATCCAAGAGGATGTTGGGACTTTCACAGTCCAGGTATATCGACACTGTACTGAAAAGATTCAGTATGGAAGATTCTAAGCGCGGTAATCTACCGGCTTGTCACGGAATCACCCTATCCAAAGAGATGTCTCCCAAGACTGATATGGAAAGGGAACGCGTGTCTATTATACCCTACGCTTCTGCGGTAGGCTGTATAATGTATGCGATGTTGTGCACCAGACCAGATGTAGCTTACGCACTGAGCGTGGTAAGCCGGTATCAGTCAGACCCAGGGGAGAAGCACTGGATAGCAGTAAAGAACATTCTCAAGTACCTGAGAAGGACTAAGGAGATGTTCTTGGTTTACGGCGGGAAAGACCTCAGGTTAGAGGCCTTTGCTGATTCCGGCTTCCAGAGTGATAAGGACGATTCCAAGTCCATGTCGGGTTATGTCTTTACCCTCAATGGAGGGGAAGTGTGCTGGAAGAGTTCCAAGCAAGACACCGTTGCTGACTCAACGATGGAAGCGGAGTATATTGCTGCTTGCGATGCCGCAAAAGAAGCAGTCTGGATGAAGAAGTTCCTAACAGAACTTCAGGTCGTTCCTACCATTGTTGATCCAATACCTCTGTATTGTGACAACAACGGAGCTATAGCTTTAGCGAAGGAACCAAAGTCCCATCAGAAGTCCAGACACATCTTAAGGCGGTATCACCTGATCAGGGAGATCATTGATCGTCAGGAGATCGAGGTTCGGAGAGTTGCTACTGAAGAGAACATTGTTGATCCATTCACAAAGGCCCTACCTCAGATTCAGTTCGAGAGGCTACTCGAGATCATCGGTCTTCGATATGCCAGTACATGGCCCTAGTGCAAGTGGGAGATTGTTAGTGTATATGCCCTAGGGGCCATTATTATATCATACTAGTTTGTATATTACTTAATGGAAGCTTGGGATATTCACATGTATATAACAGTCTTGCTAAACATGGTAGTATGCTACTTGGTTTTTCTATCTTAATATGTGAGTATACGTATTGATAGAGCTCTTAGGATCTTGCTTGACTACCAGAGTTATGATGGCAGTCACACTAGTGGGGGCTGGGTAGTCTATAAGCACATCCTTATTTAGGTCCCTAGTCATTGGATTATCATGACAGGGCATCGATACTCCGGAGTAGACAAGTGTGTACGCTTCTCATCCCAGTTGGAGAGATGGTCTGTCCCACAGCCATCAGTACGTCGTACTGGAGATAGTATGCAGGTGCTCGTTAGGTTACGGGTACACCGGACAGGACTCACAGGGAACTGTTGGTTGGTTTTATACCAGTCGTCAGTGAACAGTTCCCAGGTGACATGAGTACAGCATAGTCCACAGACTTGACACTGCAACTTCGCCTCGAGTGTGTCCCACTATTCTTAGATTGCTACCCTACCACGGCTCAAAGGATTCATGCAAACAGGTAACAGTTGGGTGCAGTCCCGAGCACTTGGAGGCAGTGGCGGTTAGACAGGATTCATCTCTCCCGGTATTGGGGGTTGATATCGCGCTGTGTCAGAGAGCCATTACGCAAAGTCCCTGGCCAGGGCAAGAGAGATTTGCTGGTAGGTTCCAGTAGTTTCTTAGGGTGTAATGGGCTTCGCTCCGACACGACTTATACCGCTATTAGGGGACTGACGCTTGCCGCCCCCTAGGCCCGATATGCGATAGTCTTAGACGAATGGACCGGACTATATGGAGATTGTCACATCAGACTCAGTAGGAGTTCGGATGGGTTTCCTCATCGGCCTTCTTATCGACATCTACCTGGGGACCATTACGTACAGCTAGTGCCGCTTGCGGTCTGTGGTTAAACCCCCTGCCAGCGTAGTAGTCGAGTCTGTAGAGTCCCACGCAGAAAGTTTCCCTACTCCAGGCGAAAAGATATAGAGGTCGTATGGTTTTACGACAAGGGTTCGGACGCATACGTGTGTTTACGCACGTACGACTTTCGGACAGTTTTTACTAGTCGGCTTTGGTTTAAGCCAGTTACTAGTATCCGGTTATTGGATTTATACAGTCTAAAGTTTTTCCGTGTTTTCACGGATAGGAGGGGCATTCTCGTAATTGCGCGAGAAGCTTCTAGAAGATGGTGACTAAGTAGGTTAAGGTGGCATATACATTAAATGAGATTAGTGAGTCATATGGATGATTCATCCATGTCATTAATACATCATAAATGCTTAATGACTCATGGAGATGAATCACCATTAGATATTTATCAAGCATGGTTGTAAATCATTTTCTTTTCTTTTCTTGAAAAACAATAATGCTTGAGATATATTATGATAACTCATTTTCTTTTCTTTTCTTGAAAAACAATAATGCTTGATATATATTATGATAACTCATTTTCTCATTTCATTATTAGGTTCATCTTCTCTCTCCTCAAGCTCTCTCTCTTCAAACCCTAATCCTTCCCTCTCATGTGTTGAGTACAAGGATTAGTTAGACTAATTAATCCATAACCATACTCTATTTCATCTAGGTACTTTGATTAGCACTTAAAGATACCTAATTGCCTCAAGTTTAGAGGCAAAGCTTGGATTTTAGCTCTCGTGGTGGATCGTCTACTACTTGGAGAAGGCCGAGGAGGGGGTGGAGTTCGTAAAGACGAAGGACACGGTTCTTTAGGTATAATCTCTTTACATAGTAGTTGTTAACTTCTATGTTTGATGTTAGTTATCGTTTAGCTTCGATTCATGCGGTTAGTCGATGTTTATGCGAAGAACAAGATCGTTTTTCATATTTCCGCCTCCCCGCGAATCGTGGGGTGTTGTACATCGACTTACACTGATAAGTGGCTGGACGCTATGCAATTCGAAATGGAGTCCATATACACAAATAAAGTGTGGACCTTGGATATTGCTCCACCTGGGGTAATACCTGTTGGATGCAAATGGATCTACGAATGGAAACTTGGTGTAGATGGGCAGGTGGAAACCTATAAGGCTAGACTCGTTGCAAAAGGTTTTCGTCAAAGACCTAGTATGGAATATAACGAAACTTTTTCTCCAGTAGCTATACTCAAATCCATTCGGATCCTACTTGCCATTGCTTCCTTCCATGACTATGAAATCTGGCAGATGGACGTAAAAACGACTTTTCTAAATGGCTGTTTGGAAGAGTGCGTTTACATGGATCAGTCAGAGGGTTTCGTAGATAGTGGGAGCAGCGGGATGGTGTGCAAGTTGCTTAAATCCATTTATGGATTAAAGCAGGCATCGCATAGCTGGAACATCTATTTTGATGAGGCAATCAAGGAATTTGATTTCATCAAGAACGAAGATGAACCTTGTATCTATAAGAAGATTGTAGGACGAACTGTCGTGTTCCAAGTCTTGTACGTGGACGACATTCTTTTGATAGGAAATGACATTCCTATACTACAATCGGTCAAGCTATTCTTGTCACAACGGTTCTCTATGAAGGACCTGGGTGATGCCTCGTACATTCTGGGGATCAAGATCTACAGAGATAGATCCAAGAGATTACTGGGATTTTCGCCGTCCAGGTACATAGAGATCGTACTAAAGAGATTTAGTATTGAAGATTCCAAGTGAGGTAATGTACCCACATTGTACGGAATCACCCTCTCCAAGAAGATGTCTCCTAAGACTGACGATGAGAGGGTTCGCATGAGCACTATACCCTACGCTTCGGCGGTAGGATCTATAATGTATGCGATGCTATGTATAAGACCAGATGTAGCTTACGCCCTGAGCGTGGTGAGCCGGTATCAGTCAGACCCAGGTGAGAACTGTAAGTGCACGGCGGCGCCCCGGCCGTCAATCCGACGCCGGAATGCGGAAGCGGTGAATAACTTAAATTTTGCGGACTTAGCAAACCGGCACCACCGCGCACTTTAACCGGATCGAACCATTAACTAGTCTAAGCTATCTACAAGAATGGGAATAGAGATATACCGACGATCCAAGTCCTCCGGTCTTCTCGTCATGGTCCCGATCTCCTGCGGAAAAGTCCCGTCTCCTCCTCGTCGCCGGAAGTGCACCACATCGCCTTCTTCGTTTACGGGCTCCCACCTCAATGCCGAGGCAACTCGGGCACGAAGCCGGCTACTCGACGTGCCCAAGGTTCGTTGTAGAATATGTAGTGAGCTTGTGTCTCTTTTTGGGATTGTGGAGTTTTGCCATTTTGTGGAGGAAGAAGAACTTGGAGAGAGGTGAAGGGAAAAACTAGCATCCAAAAGAAAGAAAAATGAGAGTGTCACATATTTTTTTTTCCACACTCCAAAATGAAGCATTCTCCTCATCCCACCAAAATGGCCGGCCCACCCCAATGATGTGTGATTGGAGAGAGAAAGAACAAAGACAAGGGGGTGGGTGGAAAGCAAGAGAGAGAGAGAATGGTTATCATTCAAAAGAAATCATCACAAAGAAAAGTCCTCACTCAACAACCATACCCCTCAACATCATCAACAACCATGACTTTAAAAGTCAAGCCATGATGGAGTCAAAACAAGTCAATGATGGTGCACATCATGAAAGCCATCATGATGCATCAAGATGCAAAGAACCCCCTCCACTAATGCCTATTTGCAACAATGCAAATAAACCCTCCTCCACCAATCTTCGGCCAATGAACGGAACAAAGGAAATTGGCCGAAACGGAAAGCAAACTGGCAACTCCAGAAAACTGGTCCCGTAATAAATTACAGGAAAACCCCGATACTGTGCATACACACCCGCATCTGTATTTCGACCGAAATACAAATGCAATGAGACAAAATCTACACTGTACTATACTAGGATCCGGCCTATACCAAAGCCGGCTAGTAATATCTGTTCGATCCTGATCCGTGCAATACCGCACGTGTCTGATCGAACCCTGCCATATTACCATACAGCCTATAGTACAAACTGTCCGATCCTGATCCGTGCAATACCGCACGTATCTGATCGGACCTTGCCATATCTCCATACGGCCTCTACAACCTTTCGCCCGAAAGCTGAGTAACTGAATGTGGGGGACTCTAAAGACTCATCAACACCTTGGTTGTGGATTTAACCACTAGCACGTCAGAGGTATAAGCCAATACGTAACGGGCTACCAGGTACTGACTAAAAAGGACGTCGATGAGCGAACTCATCCTGACACCCTACTGAGCCTGTCAGTGACAATATCCGTGCAGTCCGGTCCGTTCGTCTATGAGCATCGCATGGCGGGCCTAGGGGGTTGGTAAAAGTCAGACCCCCAAAAGCGGTACAAGTCGTGTCGGAGTGTAGCCCAGAACACCCTGAGATACTACTGGAATACCTACCAGTAAATCTCCTTGCCTTGGCCAAGGACTTTGTGTAATGGCTCTCCTAGACACAGCACGACCTCACCCCCAATACCGGGAGAGACGAACCCCTGAAGATACGCTCACTGCCTCCATGTGGCTCGGGACTGTACCCAACTAAAACCTGTTTGCACGACTCCTTTGAGCCGTGGTAGGGTAGTAATCAAAGTACAGTGGGAACTCACACGAGACAAATGACGATCCCCAGGTCGATGAACTAACCTGCACACATGTCACCAGGGAACTGCCATCTGACGTCTGGTATATGACCAACTAGCATGTTCCCGGCGAGTCCTGTCCGGTGTACTCATAACCCAATGAGCACCTGTATACATCTTAGGTGATCCAACTGACACCAGTGGCTTGTGAGACCGGCCATCGCCCCTCGTCGGGGTCTCGACTGTATACACTAGTCTACTAATGGAGTATCGATGCCCAGTCTCGAAACTCCCACGACTAGGGACCTTTTAAGGATAAGCTTATAGACCCCCAGCTCCCACTTATATGATCGCCCTCATACTGCTGGTGGTCAAGCAAGAATCCTAGGGGCTCTATCAACGTGTAATAGCGACGTGTCATGTCACCTAAAGCAGTACACGATGATAAAGGTAAACCAGATAGCATACTATCATCTCGAGCAAGACTGTCCTACTGGGATAGGTCCTCCCTCAATCATTACAATCACGTACCTGTGACCTAATAATTGACTCTGAGGGCACTATCTCCAACAATCTCCCACTTGCACTCAAGGCTAATTATTGCGATGTCGCATACTCACAGCCCGTGTGATACCGAACACCCAACTCCTCTACTAGTCAGTCTCACAAAGCTCGTTTGCGGAACTATTGCGTTCGAGGAATAGCCTCAGTGAGTGGATCCGCTTAGTTGTTTCTTTCTATGTCTCTCTATATCTTAAGTTCGCGGAGAAACCTATCTCCCGAAATGAGCAATACCTGTCTTAGAATGTGTCTGGATGTCTGATGGGACATAGCTCATAAATGAACTCCAAATCCAAACTTCTTAGACTATATCGTCAACTGAACTTAATCAGTATCCTGCGCGCCATGCCTCCCTCAGTATTGCCTTGGACCACCTGTCCAAAATACTGCCCCTCATCAGAAGGAAAACTATAACTCTGACAACCTTCTTGTCGTCCATGTCACCTTGGAAGCCTGGAATGATAACTGTCTCCTGAATGAGGCTGTCGTTATCATCTCCCTAGAACATCCACTTATGTTCTAAAACTGCTTCCGACTGTTTCTCCAGGATTGGATTAATGTCAACTTATTGCATCTAGTGCAAGAACAACATCTGGTGTGGTACTTGACATCTCACGATTGACTCAATTGCCTGAGCAAGTGATCTGCCAATCATGCCCGTCCCTCTCCCCTTTAGTCTGTAAGACACCTTTGGAGAGGGTGACTCCATTACCTGCAGGTACACTACCGAGCCAGGAGTCGTCCATCCTAAATACTCTTAGAACGCTGTCAAGTACCCTGATTGGGAAACCACCCAAATCTAGATCTAAGACCATAGATCTAGTAACCAGTATGTCTGATATAAAATCCATTTCCTTTGTGGAGAAACAACTGTGTGACGACCAAACTATAACCGATCGTAGTGTAGGAGTTTCCTTTCCTACTCTGTGTATATCATCCAAATACCAGGATATCACACCCTACTACCTTCTCAACAGATCCATCCCCTATTCTGATGAAGTCAAACCCATGACTGTCACGTCAGAAATAGATGATCTTTCTCCACTACATCTGCTCTAGTCTATAAATAGACATAAGCTACCTGTCCACCAATGCTTCCGCTGCTCCCACTGACTACGACAACCCTCTGGCAGAGTCATATAGACGTGCACTTCTAAAACTAGTTTAAAACGACGCTATACTCATCCTCCCGCCGGGTCTCGCAGCCTGGAACAACAGCAATGGTAATTGTGGGCAAACAAGAACTTCCCTGTCACCGTCCTTGAGGCTACCGGAGTACCTCTCGGGTGCCTGAAGTTACCCACCTTATCTGCGGAGTGGCCAATGGAATGTCAATTCAGATTGAATCTTTAGGTTCCTTATCAAATCTTCAGTAATCGTTTGTGGTTCTGGAATCACTTCCAGTTCTACCATACTCCCACTACTGTTTTTCTGAAAAAAAATCCATTTTTAATAAAACTGTGGCGAGTCTAGAACAATATCGCTATTGTTCGTCCAGATGGTAGAAAATCAACCCTCGTCATAGCCTGGGTCAACCCACAAACAGCTATTACAGAAACGTGCCTTGAGTTGTCCAGTGTCTGGTTTTAATCATAAACCGGACAACTCCCCGTACCTTAACATCGTTAAGATATGAACTGTTCTATATCATATATAGAACCAGAGGCACTGATTTAATTGAACCAGATTCAAATCATGCAACTGTCTCCAGTGCATGTCAACTAAATGGAAGGAGGCCGATCAGCGTTACTCAACTTAGGAATGCTTCCATTTATGAGTAACCTGAAAGAGAAGAAATTTCTCTTAATCACTACTATCAACTGAATACCATATACAAGTATCTACATCTTCGATCACTTTGAAGAATCCCGATACTTGCTACACCTGGTTCTTTACTCTATTCAAATACCTATAACTTCTCCAAATTCGGACCCTGTGTTTCCACGAAACACTTGTCTAAAAACTAGAGAAGTCATAAGTAAACCGAATATAGTACGAGGACCAACCCCTCTGTCCTAATGGACACTGGACAACATGCAATACTCTGTATAAGTCCCTTGAGTCTGATAACTCATTCACTGTGTGTCGTAGGTTGAAAACTGTACTTATGGTTAAGAAGAATTACACCGCTGTTTAATGCTCCTTACCTAACCATCCACTGATATAGGTAAATGTCGTAGACATAATTTCAGAAAGGTATATCTCACTCTATGAAAATAGACGTACAGATATATCAATTTGAAATTGGTGCATAACAGTGGATATTCAAAACCAAATATTTGCCGACCGGCAAATAGCCCAGGTGATTTCCTCAAATATCACCGATTACAACGAATCCCGATATAATGAGGATAATCACCCAATTCCCAACAACTTACTCCCACTCATCATCTGTAAAACCATACAGATGTGAGAATCGTACCTGGTAAATACATACCCTGGAGTAAGTATCTAATCGGGAAATCAGTTTTCCTTTAACATTACACAGTGAAACTGAAACATTGAAATGTTCCGATGGGGTATTCTGGTATTCCTAGTAATGCCTCTTCCAGATTCACGACTGTAACCGTATAGTTCTTTGCCACCTCTCCAAATCCCTTCATATGTCTTTAGTCTTTACCTTCTGCACACCCTTTTAGGCCAAATGGTTTTCTTCCTTCCCTACCGTTCGGCACCAGCCTATGGTTTGGAAGAAGACTATCCAATAAGCATAATGGGTGTACTGTCCGCATCCTAGGAACACTCGCAATGAGAGAGGGTGAAGATAAAAGACAACCGAATAAACCTTATTCCTATTTCTCCTGAACCAGAATCCATCCCCGAACTGGAACAAGTTCCATTCGAGTTCGTATATAACCATACGATGGAGTATCCAAATAAACTGTGGATCTTCGTAGTGATACGGAGTGTCCTGGAGAAATACAAAGGTGATGTGGGAGTGGTAATGAAATATTTGGTTTGGTCGTGAATATCTGTTGCAATTTACTTTGCCCTCTTACTAATCCCTTGCTTTGTCTGAACTTAATACCTTCTGCACACCATCGTTATGCTAATTGGTTTTCTTCATTCCCTACCGGTCGGCACCAGCCTAAGGTTTGGAAGAAGACAATCCAATTTGCGTAATAGGTGTACTACCCCTAAACCAAGGAGTACTCGTAACCTGAGAGAGGGTAAAAGGAAAAGACAACTGAATAATCCTATCCGTTTTCTCCAGAACCGGAAACCATCCTCGAATAAATTCTTTCGAGTTCGTATCTAACCATACGATGGTTTTGTCCAATGGAAGTGGACGTTCGTAGTAATACGGGGTGTCCTGGAGAAAAAGGGTAAAAGTAGGAGTGGCAATGAGGTCTGCAACTCTGACAATCCAAAAGCCGGTGTTTAAGAAGGTTCGGTCAACTTGGTCACTGAGTCAAAGTCTTAGGGTCGGGTCAATGGTCGCTGCCAAAGAGAGAGAGAAAAGAAACACTCAGCGTGCACTCTAACCTAGATCAGAATGGTTACCAATTTATCTAATCTGGAATCCTCCCACTGTACCTCAAATTCTCCTCCAAACCTGAAAGAAGAATTAGTCGGGGTTACCCGAGGAGTATACCAACTCATCAGTGGGAATCGGGATCCAACTATCATTGCATGATAACGTGACGGAATCCGCTCACGCTATCACACTCCAGAAGGTATGCGCATATCTGGCAATTTTCAGTTCTTTTGAAACTCCCGATGTAATTTCTGCCCCATGCTCTTATGACCTTGGCTTTGGCCAACAAATCATAAGTCACATGTCAAGTTCTACCCGTCATTCTCCAGGTTGATTCGAATCCACCCGCACAAGCCCTTGACTTTGGCCAACAAGGCTATACGACTGTTCCAAACCAACGCATCTATCTATGCTGCATATGAATAACCAACAGCTACCAAACACTGTGCCTTGACTTTGGCCAACAAACACAGCTTGAATACTATTGACTACCCATATGAAACGACGGAGGGCTACGAATGGTTTCTGGCAAAGACCTTTAACGTAAAGAACTTGATATCGTCGAAGGAACGGATAGCTTTTAAAAATATAGTGACGAAAACCGTTGCTAAAGAGGTCACTCCCGGTGAAGGGATCTCGGCTCTTTCCCCGTAGAATGAGGTGCAGGATATTCCAAATGAATACCACGGTGCAAAGCAAAAGTAATCGGCTATAGTGAAGTTAATGCCCTGACGCAAACTTCTGTCCAAGGGGTCACTCCCGGTGAAGGGATCTCGGCCCTTGCCTCGTCGACTGAGGAGCAGGATATTCCAAATGAATACCACAATGCAAAACAAAAGTGAACGTCCTTGCAATAACAGATTTTTGAAAAAGTGTTCCAACAACATCAGATTAGGTTTGTTTTTAACTTGCATTGATCCGAATCAATGCAGTCCCATCAATTGATCACACCAAAATGAACGAAAATATACTGATGTACGTATATGCCATCCGCATTCGCCACTGGGTCCCGTCATTACCCGTTAGGTTAGCTTACTAACGACAGAGCGGGGACTGGACTAGCGCGGATGCAAAACATATACTACATCTACTAATATATATACCAATATATTATATTCGCTCAAGGCGTGAATAAAAATGCAACATCACAGAAAATGTACAGCATCACAGAAACAATACAGATATCTGGGATCCCCGGGTTTCACAGAGCCACTACTGAAACCCGACGTTCCCCTGGTCATGTGGATAGCCTGTGCAATGAAATCCTAGACCCCTACGGGCGCGGCAAGTTACCCGCCAAAACCTGAAGCGAGGCAGCCCCCTTCAGCAACGTGAATGGACCACCCAGCACTTCACGGAATCCGGTAACTTGGGCACCCCTCCTGGGTCAACCTGTACCCCCTACGAGTGCGGCGAATAGCCCGCCAATCCTAGAGTGAAGCCCCCTCCGTCTCAATGCCATGAGATGCGGGCTTGTTGCCCTCCAGAACCCGGCTATCCGTGCACCCCTCCGCGGGGCAATCCTAGTACAGAAAGTAAAATATACATACAACGGGTACATCGACCGCAACCAGGTCGTGCCCCAAAATAATAATACAATCAGGCAGTGACGGCAGTCCACATGTCGGACGCTCGCCCCGCAATATCAAATGTACATAATACAACAAAACTGTACTAGCATTGCATCCAGGCTATCCCCACGACCGATCCGCAACATCACAGCAAAAACAAAACATCAACGTGAAAGTCACGTTCGCAAATCCGTCTAACCGGGCTATAGCAGTTAGACCGGATTTACCGATCGAGTGACATTCACGGTCGCAGATATAATGTAAATACTGTGAAAAATGTGTTTAAAAAATTTCCGATTGATCAAACAATTAACAAGTGGGCCCCAAAGAAAACTGTAGCACTCACAGAAACAATTGGCCCAACTTTAATATTCCAAAGCCCATATTTTAAGCCCAGAAGGCCTCTGTAAAAAAATGGTGAAGTGATGTGAATAGTGTGCGACGGAAGGGCCGCACAAATGGGGTTTTCGCGGCGGTTCCGCGCTCCAACTGTGGAGTTACTTCGTCAAATTTTTACAGAACTCTTATATTTTCCAGTACATCAATATTTTATAACCTGAAAAAATTTTCGAGACCAAAAATTTTCAACAGAAACTGATGCGAACTAAAATGCAGTTTTGGAACTTTTTGATCGATCGGAAATGCAAACACATTACACAAAGTTAGACTAAGTTAATGGCGAGGCTCTGATACCACTGTAAGTGCACGGCGGCGCCCCGGCCGTCAATCCGACGCCGGAATGCGGAAGCGGTGAATAACTTAAATTTTGCGGACTTAGCAAACCGGCACCACCGCGCACTTTAACCGGATCGAACCATTAACTAGTCTAAGCTATCTACAAGAATGGGAATAGAGATATACCGACGATCCAAGTCCTCCGGTCTTCTCGTCATGGTCCCGATCTCCTGCGGAAAAGTCCCGTCTCCTCCTCGTCGCCGGAAGTGCACCACATCGCCTTCTTCGTTTACGGGCTCCCACCTCAATGCCGAGGCAACTCGGGCACGAAGCCGGCTACTCGACGTGCCCAAGGTTCGTTGTAGAATATGTAGTGAGCTTGTGTCTCTTTTTGGGATTGTGGAGTTTTGCCATTTTGTGGAGGAAGAAGAACTTGGAGAGAGGTGAAGGGAAAAACTAGCATCCAAAAGAAAGAAAAATGAGAGTGTCACATATTTTTTTTTTCCACACTCCAAAATGAAGCATTCTCCTCATCCCACCAAAATGGCCGGCCCACCCCAATGATGTGTGATTGGAGAGAGAAAGAACAAAGACAAGGGGGTGGGTGGAAAGCAAGAGAGAGAGAGAGAATGGTTATCATTCAAAAGAAATCATCACAAAGAAAAGTCCTCACTCAACAACCATACCCCTCAACATCATCAACAACCATGACTTTAAAAGTCAAGCCATGATGGAGTCAAAACAAGTCAATGATGGTGCACATCATGAAAGCCATCATGATGCATCAAGATGCAAAGAACCCCCTCCACTAATGCCTATTTGCAACAATGCAAATAAACCCTCCTCCACCAATCTTCGGCCAATGAACGGAACAAAGGAAATTGGCCGAAACGGAAAGCAAACTGGCAACTCCAGAAAACTGGTCCCGTAATAAATTACAGGAAAACCCCGATACTGTGCATACACACCCGCATCTGTATTTCGACCGAAATACAAATGCAATGAGACAAAATCTACACTGTACTATACTAGGATCCGGCCTATACCAAAGCCGGCTAGTAATATCTGTTCGATCCTGATCCGTGCAATACCGCACGTGTCTGATCGAACCCTGCCATATTACCATACAGCCTATAGTACAAACTGTCCGATCCTGATCCGTGCAATACCGCACGTATCTGATCGGACCTTGCCATATCTCCATACGGCCTCTACAACCTTTCGCCCGAAAGCTGAGTAACTGAATGTGGGGGACTCTAAAGACTCATCAACACCTTGGTTGTGGATTTAACCACTAGCACGTCAGAGGTATAAGCCAATACGTAACGGGCTACCAGGTACTGACTAAAAAGGACGTCGATGAGCGAACTCATCCTGACACCCTACTGAGCCTGTCAGTGACAATATCCGTGCAGTCCGGTCCGTTCGTCTATGAGCATCGCATGGCGGGCCTAGGGGGTTGGTAAAAGTCAGACCCCCAAAAGCGGTACAAGTCGTGTCGGAGTGTAGCCCAGAACACCCTGAGATACTACTGGAATACCTACCAGTAAATCTCCTTGCCTTGGCCAAGGACTTTGTGTAATGGCTCTCCTAGACACAGCACGACCTCACCCCCAATACCGGGAGAGACGAACCCCTGAAGATACGCTCACTGCCTCCATGTGGCTCGGGACTGTACCCAACTAAAACCTGTTTGCACGACTCCTTTGAGCCGTGGTAGGGTAGTAATCAAAGTACAGTGGGAACTCACACGAGACAAATGACGATCCCCAGGTCGATGAACTAACCTGCACACATGTCACCAGGGAACTGCCATCTGACGTCTGGTATATGACCAACTAGCATGTTCCCGGCGAGTCCTGTCCGGTGTACTCATAACCCAATGAGCACCTGTATACATCTTAGGTGATCCAACTGACACCAGTGGCTTGTGAGACCGGCCACCGCCCCTCGTCGGGGTCTCGACTGTATACACTAGTCTACTAATGGAGTATCGATGCCCAGTCTCGAAACTCCCACGACTAGGGACCTTTTAAGGATAAGCTTATAGACCCCCAGCTTCCACTTATATGATCGCCCTCATACTGCTGGTGGTCAAGCAAGAATCCTAGGGGCTCTATCAACGTGTAATAGCGACGTGTCATGTCACCTAAAGCAGTACACGATGATAAAGGTAAACCAGATAGCATACTATCATCTCGAGCAAGACTGTCCTACTGGGATAGGTCCTCCCTCAATCATTACAATCACGTACCTGTGACCTAATAATTGACTCTGAGGGCACTATCTCCAACAAGAACCACTGGACGGCAGTGAAGAACATTCTCAAGTACCTGAGAAGGACTAAGGAGATGTTCCTGGTTTACGGTAATGGAGACCTCAGGGTCGAGTCCTTTACCGATTCAAGCTTCCAAAATGACAAAGATGATAGAAAGTCTATCTCGGGTTTTGTGTTTACCCTCAACGGAGGGGAGGTGTGTTGGAGGAGTTCCAAACAGGATACCGTCGCAGACTCGACTATGGAGACTGAATACATTGCTGCATGCGATGCCGCAAAAGAGGCGGTCTGGGTGAAGAAGTTCATTAGTGAACATCAGGTGGTTCCGTCCATTGTTGACCCAATACCTTTGTATTGCGATAATAATGGGGCTATAGCTTTAGCAAAGGAACCAAGGTCCCATCAGAAGTCCATACGCATCTTAAGGCGGTATCACCTGATCAGGGAGATCATTGATCTCCAGGAGATCGAGGTACGGAGAGTGGACACAAAAGACAACACGGCGGATCCATTCACAAAGGCCCTCCCTCAAACACAGTTCGAGTGACTTTTTGAGCTATTGGGTGTTGGGGTAAAAATTTACACCCCGGTTGACCAAGTCAAAATCAAAGTCAACCCCAAGCCAAGTGGGCCCATGCCCAGGTCCAGTGGGCCCATGCCCAGGTCGAGCCAGAACATGAAGCGGCCGGCCTCCCCCCATGCCAAGATAAAAATTTTTGTAATAAATAATTTTGTTGCATTTATTTTATTTTATTTTATGGATAAATGTAAGAAAAATAGGCATAAAACCAAATTTTTGTAAAGCCCATGGCTTATGTGCAAAAAGAAATGGCACATGAGCCAAGAAATTGGCAAAATGCCATTTTGTGAAGCCCAAGGGGCTATGTGTAAAGTGTATGGCCTATAAAGGAAAAGATAATGAAAATATCTAACAACTTTTTTCTCTCTTTAAAACTTTTCCAGATCTGAGAACTTTCTCCTTCTTCAAGGTTCCAAAACCTTCTTCTTTCTCTTGAATTAAATCAAGAGTTTTACTCTTCTTTTTATAAAACAAAATAGTTTTTCACCACAAAACCCATAAAGGGGAACTCAGATTTCCCATTAGATCTCAAAAAGAAGAGATTTTTAAAGATCCCACATCTCTTGATCTTCAAGATCCAGCTAACAGAGGAGGAGGAAGAAGAACATCTTTCACTAAACCCCCTAAAAAAAGAAGAAGAAAAACACATTCAGGAGTCCAACTCCTCTCTGATTTCTCTTCTGAGAAATTTTTCTTTTAGGCTAAAAGCCTCCTTTTCTCGCTGGCGCTCAAGCGCAGAGCGCCCGCGTGCCGACACGTGGCGCGCTTGCGCTCCAGCGCACAGCGCTCAAGCGCAAGTCGCCCCCGTGCCGACACGTGGCGCGCTTGCGCTCCAACGCAAGCGCTCGAGCGCAAGTCGCCCCCGTGCCGACACGTGGCCCTCTTGCGCTCCAGCGCAAGCGCTGGAGCGCATGTCGCCCCGGTACTGACACATGGCGCTCTTGCGCTCCAGCGCTCTTGCGCTCCAGCGCTTGCGCTGGAGCGCAAGTCGCCCCCGTGCTAACACGTGGCGCTCTTGCGCTCAAGCGCAAGCGCTGGAGCTCAAGTCACCCCCGTGCTAACACGTGACGCTCTTGCGCTCCAGCGCAAGCGCTCGAGCGCAAGTCGCCCACGTGCCGACACGTGGCGCGCTTACGCCCAAGCTCTCAGCGTCCGAGCGCAAAGTGGCCACGTGCCGACACGTGGCGCGTTGCGCTCCAGCACTCTACGCTCGAGCGCAAAGCGCCCACGTGCCGACACGTAGCGCGCTTGCGCTCAAGCGCCTAGACGCTGGCCCCACGCATCCTTTGGATGTCTTTTTCCCCTTTATTTATATATATGCATATATATATATACATACGTATACATATGTACACATACACATACTCCACGACACTGCCTCTGTTAGAAAAAAAATTTCTAACGGGGCGCTGCCCCGCAACCCACAAGGGGGCTGCTCGCCCTCTTGACCCCCAGCCCACTATCCGGGTAGCGGGACCCCCGTAAAAACTCTGCGTGGCTCCCGATATATCCAAAACCCCCTTTTCAAAACACATCATACGCACACTGCACATTGTATTCGCATGACCTGTTTAACCCGTCAATCGGAGGTTCCCTCGCTCCAAGGGCGATGGGTAATTAACGGCAGCTTAGTCCACGGCTGCCGAAGATTCGGATCCCCACAATCATTAAACCTCCGCTTACCCTAGGCAGGGGGAATCTGTAGTACGCCGGACAAGCGCGCGCGTATTCCCATCTCAATGGGGTGACGAAAAACACCCTACAGACTCTGGCACGCCCGGTGGGACCAATCTCTCCTCCCATATTTTGGGTTAAGCGGTCATGCGAACTCAATCAATATACATATCGATTGCCTATACTGAAATGATGTTTTCTTTTCGTGCAGCAATCAACTTTCAACGACAATGTCTCCCCAGACGAATTCAGCGTCCAACGTGACCCCGATTCTGTACGTGGTCAAGATCAACGCTCGTGTGGTTCTCCCTGCAAGCCTCAGTCGACAGTGGGAGGAACTGCCCCGCCAGTTTGGCTCCGTCATCATCTACCCTGCCGGTAGCGCTCATCTGGCGGAAATCCCGGCGGAACAGGTGGTCAAGCCGGTCCCAAGGGGCTAGAGGCCGAATGTTGTGATTGCTAAGGCACCACAACCGAAACTTAAGATGGAGTCTGAACGACTCCCTGGCGCTCTAGCTGGGGGCAAGACTTCCGATGTGAAGGGCAATATCAAATGTTGCAGACGAGCTCAGGCGATGACTCCAACAAATGCACAATCGAGCGTATCTTCAAGGCCCTCCATCAACCGGTCTGCGGCGTCTTCCCAAAGAGCCGAAGTCTGCCAGGTGCTTAGAACAGAAAAGTTAAGGCAGAAGCGGCTCAGGTATCGAGCCAACAAGAGGGCCAGGGCTTCAGCCAAATGGAATCGTTTGAAGTTCCAAGTGCAGGATTGCCCTGCGATGATGGCTGAGTCGGACGTAAGAATCAGCAATTCCTTCGAGCCTCTGAAGTGGGTTCAGAAAAATGCCATGACCGCTAGAATCAAGAAGACAGCGGTCCGAACAGTTCTACAAAGAGACGTGTCCCGGCCCCAACAGAAAAAGTACGACACTATCTCTTCATGGGTCTATCAGGCGCTCTGTGCCGCACGAAAGCAGCAGGGCAAACCCAGGAAAGAAGCGCCAGCACCATTTAAGAACCTGGTTAGGCCAGCCGCCTTCAATCGACTACCAGCTACCGAAACAAGGGGGTCAAGACAGCAATCCATGAAATCAGCTGCCAATGATAGAAAGACGTCCGGGTATACCATCCATACGGTCTATATGGCGGGCGGGCGCCCCAGCGACAACCTTCGCAGCAAAAGCAAGGACGGGGCCACCACATCCCAAGCCCAATCTAGCCTGAATGTGGTTTCCGCCACCCAAGAACAGCCGCCCCCGCTGGATGAAGAAAACCCTCTCGATGAGGATGATAGGCAGATAGACCCCTCGGTCCATGTAGAGTCAAGCTCGGACAGCGAGGAAGAGCCGACTTTCCGCCCCAGGACTGCGGAGCAAGAGCTGCTTCAAGAGCTTTGAAAACAACTCAGGAGAAAAGATAAAGAGATGGCCAAGCTCTATTCGAAGATTAACGACCTAACGAACGTGGTGATGCATTTCACGGCTCAAATTGCTCAAGCGCCTCCCAATGAAGCACAAGCCGCTACTAATCAGCCGGGTGATGACAGTCCGAGGCAGCCAATGCCTGTTCCTTTGGGACCAAGACTGGTCGAGCCGCATGAAAGCCGGCCACATTCCGCCTCTGGGGACGCCTTGGCCCCAGATAGCACTATCCCGCTAACACAGGATCGGATAATGGATTTGGTCACCAGCAAGGTTAAAACATTGGTGGCCGAAGCTGAAGCTCAGAAAGAAATCGGCAGTAGTGGCCGGCCATATCCCGCGCGGTACGATCTGATTGAGTTCCCAAGCGGCTACGTCATTCCTAAGTTCGGAAGATTTGATGGAACGGGGAATGCAAATCAGCACGTCGCCCACTTCAAAGTATCGTGCAGAAATACAGGGGGCAATGACGCGCTCCTTCTTCGTCAGTTTGTCAACAGCCTGACCGGTGTCGCTTTCGACTGGTACGCGAGCATACCAGACGGGTCCGTCATTACCTTTGCCCAAATGGAGTCTCTGTTCCGGCAAAGGTTCATGAGCGTCAGTGATAAAATCTCCATTGCCGATCTTGTGAGGACCAAGCCGGAGAAGAATGAAAGCAACACTGACTTTATCGCCCGATGGCGTAATCTCACGGTCAAGTGTGAACCGCCGCTGGAGCAGGACCAGTCCGTCAGCCTTCTTATTGGGAACCTCAGCAATTGGATGGTCCCATTCTTGTGTACAGCGGGCCTCAAGACATTCCAGGAGCTAACCAAGAAAGTACAAATGCTGGAACGCTCGAAGCAAGAGTCCCCGCTAGACTCTCAGAGAGACAAAACTTGGAAAAGCAAGCGGGACGACAGCCGTAGAAGCGGGAGTTCCAGCAATACCAATGTTTTCAATGCGTCCGACAATGAAGAAAAGCGAAGGGCGGGCGAATCCAAAACCAACCGGTCTCGAAAGCCATTGCTGGGAGGAGATGGGCCTTCCCTAGAGGAGAAGAAGAACAAGGTTTACTCTTTCAGAAGGGACAAGGTCCGTAAGATATTTAAAGATACCTTGAACAACGGCCTACAATTGCCGGAGTCGAAAAGACCCCAAGAAGCAAAAATGACCGACAATCCCCTGTATTGCCCGTACCACCGAGTAGTGAGCCATGCGATCGAGGATTGCTATATCTTCAAAGACTGGGTCGAGAAGCAGTACAAGGCTGGAGAGATCGAGCTATCCAAAAGCGTGTTGGAAAACAATCAAGTTGCAACCGCCAACTTTATACAGACAGAAGTTGAAGCCTTCTGGGAGCAGACGGCTGAACCTGTTACCTTGACAAACGAAACTGACTCATCACGGCCTCCGTGGAGTACGCACATATCTAATAATAAGAAGAAGATGATAAAGCTACTTCAGAAAGAGCCCAGGACGGAATGGAAAGGGCAGAAAAAGCCTACCAGTCTAGCTGCCAATGCGGCTCCATCAGGCTCAAAATCCAAGAAGCTCAAGAAGAAGAAAAGTGCAGCTCGGCGCAAAAGAGAGTCTGCAGGGAGATCGACCATTCAAAAATATATCGATTCCCTCGAAGAATTTGAACAAAAGGAAAGAACATTGATTCAATTGAAGGAGTTCTTCCCTGTACAAGCGGCTGAAATTCTGGAGGAGTTAGAAGAATACTCCAATGAAGAAATCCCAGTAGTAACCTGCTACGCCATCCATCTTGGCAGCGACTCCGAGGATGAGCTCTGTTTTCCCGAAGAGGACGAGGAGCTCACCAAAAAGGCCAATCAAATCCAGCTCAGAAGCGGCAGGGCTCTACCGCCAAATCAGGGCAACGCCCCAAAAGGGAAGGAAAAAAAAGTCGCTAATGAAGAAGATGGCAGAGAACCGACTGATGAAAACATAAGTCCTTCCTCGGTGGACTATAATGTCTTGGCATATCTCCGGAAGCTTCCGTCTCTCCTGAGCATCTACGACGCCTTGGTCCTATCTAAGGAGCTTAGAGATGTTCTCATTTACGCTCTACAAAACCCCGAGCGGTATCAGGCTCACTTTGCGGAAATTAATATGAAAGAAGCCCAGCACGCTCTGCATGCCGCCGCAGTCACATTTAAGGATGAAGACTTGCTACTGGGAATGGCTGAGCATAATCGGACGCTTTACGTGACCGGGTACAGCGACGGAGATCGAATTAATCGTATATTGATTGATCCGGGGTCCTCAGTGAACATCATGAACTTGCGAACTCTGAAGAGTTTGTCAATGGACGTCCGACACCTGTCAAGGGAAAGGATTTTCATTCAAGGCTTCAACCAAAATTGCCAGCAAGTTCTGGAGTCTATAACTTTGCCAATCAAATTTGGGGATCTGCAAACTGAAGCTAAGATATACGTGATCGACGCCGACACGTCTTATAAGATTCTCTTAGGGCGGCCGTGGCTCCACAAATTACGGCATCATTCTGTCAACTCTCCATCAATGCATGAAGTATACTAAACATGGTGAAGAAAGACGCATTGACGGAGACAGCCGGCCGTTTGGTGTGCATGAAGTCCGATATGAAGATTCTCGGTACTTTATGAACCACCAAAATGCTAAGCCACAACTAACCGAGGATAGACCGGCCCCAAGACTCAAAAGAAAATCTGCGCCGGCTGTCACTTTCAAAACCAAAAATACCCAAGTGCGCCCGCATTTCGGCAGCGACACTGATGAGTCCGATGCTGGAAGCCCGTCCTTCCGTAAAACTCGCCCTCGTTTCGGTAGAGATACGGACGAATCTGTTACAGAAGGCCCATCTAGCAGCAAAGTCCGCCCTCATCTTGGCAGTGACACTGAAGAGTCAGAAGAAGAGGACCTGCCATGCAACAGCTGTGCAGATTGGACCCCCATGCAGCAAGAGAAACTACGAGAGACCTTCGAAGTCGCAGAAGGGTCCTTGGCCATCACAAGGGTGCCGGAACGGATGTGCAAAGAGCTTGACGCATTGTCAGTCTCTTCCGTGGACCAGCTGAAAACTTTCTACGTGCCCGGGAGGAAAAATGGTCAGAAGGGCATCCTGTTTTACAGGTCAAACCCCGTTGTGCACCCGGACGATCTTTCTGTCGCGTGCCTTCCCTATGAGAGAGGCATAAGAGCCGTCCTCAATCCCAGATACTATGCGCCCGAGATGCGGGAATACTTTAAGAAGTATGGATGCCGGTTATATCAAACGGAGTCCGAAGCAAAGTTTTACGAAGGGCTATGGTATCCGCCCCAGGTCCGAGCACTCATCGATGGACGAATTCCAGATAGACAGGGCATAGGCTACATTCAACCTGATTTCAAAGCATGCCACATGATCCATGTTGGTGAGGCCAGCGAAAGATCAAATGATGACGACGAGATAGCCGAGCCAGAAGAAGCTCCCCAAGAGCTCGAAGATGGCGGACAAGCAACCTTTGACGAGCTAACCGAGATTGACTTAGGAACGCCCGATAATCCAAGGCCGACCTACATCAGCTCGCTCTTGTCAGAGGAAATGAAAGCACAGATAATTGCCCTGTTGCATGAGTTCGTCGACTGCTTCGCGTGGACATACAAAGAAATGCCTGGCCTTTCCCCTGAAGTGGCCGTACATAAGTTGGCTATATCTCCTGATGCTAAGCCAGTCAAACAAGCTCCTCGAAGAATGAGAAGGGAACTAGAAGAAAAGGTCATCGAGGAAACTAAGAAACTCATCGATGCCGGCTTCATCAGGGAAGAGAAATATGCAGACTGGATCGCATGCATAGTCCCAGTGAAGAAGAAAAATGGGCAGATCCGAGTTTGTGTCGATTTCAGGGACCTCAACAAGGCATGTCCTAAAGACGACTTCCCGCTACCGGTCATGGAAATGATGGTCGATGACACCTCAAATTACGAACTGTTCACCTTTATGGATGGCTCGTCTGGATATAATTAGATCAAGATGTCGCCTGAGGATGAGAAGCACACAGCATTTCGAACCCCGATCGGGATATATTGCTACAAGGTAATGCCATTCGGACTGAAGAACGCAGGTGCTACATATCAGAGGGCAATGTCTAATATCTTTAATGACCTAATCCATAAAGTCGTCGAATGCTATGTTGATGATCTGGTCAAGACTAAAGCAAAGGCCGATCATATCCAAGATCTCAGGACCGTTCTCACCAGACTGAGGGAATACGATCTGAAGATGAATCCTCTGAAGTGCCCTTTTGGCGTGTCATCGGGAAGATTCCTGGGCTTCATAGTCCGACATCGAGGGATCGAAGTTGACCCATCAAAGATAAATGCCATCATGGAGATGCCCCCTCCGAAGAGTTTGACGCAGCTAAGATCTTTTAAAGGCAAGCTTGCTTATATACGGAGGTTTATCTCAAATTTATCGGGGAGATGTAGGACCTTCTCAAAGCTCATGAAGAAAGGAGCTCCTTTTATCTGGGATGCCGAATGTCAAGCAGCGTTCGAAAGCATCAAACAATACTTGTTGCATCCTCCAGTGCTGGCCGCTCCCATTCCAAATAAACCGCTGATTCTCTACACTGCCGCGCTGGACGAGTCACTCGGTGTGCCCCTTGCCCAGAATAACGAGGAAGGAAAAGAAAATGCCCTCTACTACCTCAGTCGAACTCTAGTCGAGGCGGAACATAACTACTCCCCAATCGAAAAGCAATGCCTGGCTTTGATATTTGCTGTGAAGAAGCTGAGGCACTATCTGCTCGCTCATCGGGTTATGCTGATCTCCAAGGTCGACCCGCTCAAACACTTGATGACCAGAGCGAGCCTAGCTGGCAGAATGGCAAGATGGGCTGTTATGCTACTTGAGTTTGACATAGTTTACACTCCTCAGAAAGCAGTAAAAGGGCAAGCTCTTGCAGACTTTCTCGCTGCTCATCCCATACCAGAAGGGTCGCCGCTAAATTGTGAGTTACCCGATGAACAAGTGCTGCACCTCGAGGAAGATGAGCCATGTTGGGAGCTCTACTTCGATGGAGCCTGGTCAATAAGGACCTCCAGTAAATCAAGCGTCCCGGAGATAAAAGCAGGGATAGGATTGGTATTCATCACACCATCCATGGGAACCCTACGGCGTTCTTTTGCTCTCACCGAGCCTCGGACAAACAATGAAGCTGAGTATGAAGCTCTGATAGCTGGTTTGGAGCTCGCCATAGAAATGGAAATCCATCGGCTATGAGTTTACGGTGACTCCCAGCTTGTCGTCAACCAAGTAAGCGGCGACTATAAGATATACAAACCCGAGTTAGCTCGGTACAGAGGTCGAGTGGTGGAACTCATGAAACGGTTCACTCATATTGAACTAACGAGAGTCCCTAGAGCGTTGAACGGAAAGGCTGATGTACTCGCTCGCTTAGCCAAGGAGCTGGCTGATCCTGACATGGACGAAATTCTGATCACAGTCAGGAGCCGGCAAATTCTACCCCCAGTCTCTCTACGAGAAGAGGGAAGCACGGAACAGAAGAGCAGTCCTGCCGAAGAAGCTTCGATCATCCAAGACGAGCCCGATTGGAGAGAACCCTTCATAGAGTACCTCCGATACGACAAGCTGCCCGAAGAAAAATCTGCGAGGATTCAGCTGAAGAAGAGAGCTCTCCAATACGTGTTTGTAAATGACACGTTATACCGCAGGTCATATGACCAACTCTGGCTCAGGTGTCTGTCATTGGCCGAAGCCCAAAAGGTCATGAAAGATGTTCACTCGGGCGTTTACGGTGCTCACCAATCTGGCCCCAAGATGCGACTTCAAATCAAACGGCTTGGGTATTACTGGTCCACCATGATACGGGATTGCGGAGAGCATGCAAAGAAATGTTATATCTGCCAAATTCACGGTGATTTTATTCACAAGCATCCCAATCCATTGCATCCTACGGTGGCGTCGTGGCCCTTCGAAGTCTGGGGCACCGACATTGTTGGACCAATTGATCCTCCGTCATCCAAAGGCCATCGGTTTATACTGGCCGCCACAGACTACTTCTCCAGATGGGCTGAAGCTGTCCCGCTAAAAGAAGTCAAGACAAAATATATTCTGACATTCTTCCAGCATAATATTCTATACCGCTTCGGTACACCAAGAAGAATCGTTTCTGACAACGAGCCTTCTTTCAAGAGCTTCAATGTCTCAAGGTTCGCTACTCAGCACAAGATAGACTAGAGATATTCCTTCATCTATAATCCAAGAGCCAATGGGCTAGCCGAAGCCTTCAATAAGACTCTATGCAAGCTCCTGAGGAAAAATGCTTCAGCCAACAAGAGAGATTGGAATCTCAAGCTTCACGAGGCATTGTGGGCATATCGTACCACGCACTGTACTCCAACACAGTCCACTCCATACTCATTGCTCTTCAGAGTGGAGGCGGTCCTCCCCCTCGAAGTCGAAGTTCCAAGCTTAAGAATGGCCGTTCAGCATGAGTTGACAGAAGAGGAAAACGTGCTCCTTCGACTTGAAGAACTCGATGCCCTCGAAGAAAAGAGGCTCGCGGTGCAGCAAAATCTGGTGCTATACCGAGCCCAAATGTCACGGGCCTATGACAAGATAACTCGTCTCCGCGCTTTCAAGGAAGGTGAATTGGTGTTGGTCCTCAAAAGACCGATTATCCTCAATCGACATGCCAAGGGAAAATTCGAACCAAACTGGGAAGGACCATACATCATCGAGAAAGTGTTCGACGGAGGATCCTACCAACTAATAAGTGCCGAGGGAGAAAGGCCCATGCCACCCATCAATGGCCGATATCTCAAGAAATACTGCACGTGAATGCTCCAAGTCGCAGGCGAATTGAGCACATCAGCCCTACGGTCTGGATAAGACATCCTGCAAAACCGTATACAATCCACGGGCGTAAATGACCCCTATTTCTCCCAAATCCTGCCGGTGAGACTACTTTTAAATTCCCACCAGAGGTGAAAAAGAAAGAAAAAGAAAGAAAAAGGAAAAAAAAGAAGAAGAAATAAACGGTATGTCCACAAGCAAAACGGGCACGGATGAAAACCCGAAAGGGCTCCGTGAGTAAAAACAGCAGGACTACCGGCGAGTCTGTGAAAACCCGAAAGGGCGCAAACTCGTAAAAAGAGATGAAATACACTTGCAAAGTCCTCTCGACCTTGTGAGGAGAAACCCCCTGCGTGAGATCCTTACGACTCACAAAGGAGCAACACACTTAGGAATCCTCACAATTCCTAAGGAGAAAATACACCTGCGTGGATCCTTATGACACGTGGGGAGAAAATGCTTTTATGGGACCCTCACGGCCCATAAAATTGAAAACCCTTAGGTGATAGGGACCCAAACTTGTCTCCAATGCCATCGTTCCCTAACGGGCAATGGCAAATGATGAGTCGCTCCTGGCATTTCGCTTCAGTGTTAGCGGTGCTGATGCCGACCAAAAACCCAAATCCCAAGTCGTCCCAAGGCAAATGATGAGTTGCTCCTGGCATTATTCCAGTGCTGCAATGCTGATGCCAAACAAGATCCAAATTCCAAGTCCCCAAACGGCGAATGATGAGTCGCTCCTGGTACCACATTCCAGTGCAGCGATGCAGACGCCAACCAAAATCCAATTTCTCAAAATTCTCCCGGCCCTACGGTGGGTCCCCAAGTTGACCATCGTATACAATCCACGGGCTCAAATAATTCTCGTCATACCCATGCCCCACCACAATTACCAGTTAGGCGGCTGGTCTCCGCCTTTGGAATTATACTCCATTGAGAAGACCCACTCATGTATCCTCACGATACATGAGGAGAACAAACCTTTGTGGGATCCTTACGACTCATAAAGGAAAAACACACTTAGGAGTCCTCACGACTCCTAAGGAGAAAATACACCTACGGGATCCTTACGACTCGTAGGGAGAAAATGCTTTTATGGGACCCTCACGGCCCATAAAATGGAAAAGTCTTAGGTGACAGGGATCTAAACCTGTCTCCTAAGCCATCGCTCCCCAACCCCAAAGTGGCGAATGATGAGTCACTCCTGGTACCATATTCCAGTGTAGCGATGCAGACGCCAACCAAATTCTAAATCCCATACCCCAATGGCGAATGATGAGTCGCTCCTGGTACCACATTCCAGTGCAGCGATCCAGACGCCAACAAAGCCCTTAAATCTTTCCGGCCCTACGGTCTGGATCATACATCCTGCAAAACCGTATACAATCCACGGGCGTAAAGCAATCCCGATCTCTCCAAAAAGAAAAAAAAAGATGAAGAAGAAGAAAAACAAAAAGAACGGTATGTCCACAAGCAAAATGGGCACGGATGAAAACCCGAAAGGGCTCCGTGAGTAAAAACAGCGGGACTGCCGGCGAGTTTGTGAAAACCCGAAAGGGCGCAAAGTCGTAAAAAAGAAAAGAAATGAAATGCACTCGCAAAGTCCTCTCGACATTGTGAGGAGAAAATTCCCGCGTGAGATCCCAACGACTCACAAAGGAGCAACACACTTAAGAGTCCCCACGACTCTTAAGGAGAAAATACACCTACGAGATCCTTTCAACTCGCAGGGAGAAAATTCTTTTATGGGACCCTCACGGCCCATAAAATTGAAAAGTCTTAGGTGAAAGGGATCTAAACCTGCCTCCTAAGCCATCAATTCCCAAATCCTCTCGGGGCAAATGATGAGTTGCTCCTGGCATTATTCCAGTGCAGCAATGCAGATGCCAAACAAAAACCAATTCCCAAACCCTGCGATGACAAATGATGATTCGCTCCTGGTACCATATTCCAGCGTAGCAATGCTGATGTCAGCCCAAATCACATCAAGTCAAACAACCAATGACCTCCCTGGAAGAATCAAATTCCAACTCGGAAACAAGTCAACTTCATCCCTGACGCTGCAAGAAGCGGGGTAAGTCAAATCCAGCACCGATCGTCCATGTCGTTAAAATGGCAGCATCGACCGTCCACGTCGCTAAAAGGGCAGCAACGACCGTCCAAGTCGTTAAAATGGCAGCACCGACCGTCCATGTCATTAAAATGGCAGCATCGACCGTCCACGTCGCTAAAAGGGCAGCAACGACCGTCCAAGTCGTTAAAATGGCAGCACCGACCGTCCACGTCGCAAAAAGGGCAGCATCGATCGTCCACGTCGCTAAAAGGGCAGAACCGACCGTCCAAGTCGCTAAAATGGAAGCATCGACCGTCCAAGTCGCAAAAAGGGCAACATCGACCGTCCACGTTGCTAAAAGGGCAGCACCGACCGCCCAAGTCGCAAAAAGGGCAGAACCGACCGTCCACGTCGCAAAAAAGGCAGAACCGACCGTCCATGTCGTTAAAATGGCAGCATCGACCGTCCACGTCGCTAAAAGGGCAGCAACGACCGTCCAAGTCGTTAAAATGGCAGCACTGACCATCCACGTCGCAAAAAGGGCAGCATCGACCGTCCACGTCGCAAAAAAGGCAGCACCGACCGTCCAAGTCGCTAAAATGGAAGCATCGACCGTGCAAGTCGCAAAAAGGGCAACATCGACCGTCCACGTCGCTAAAAGGGCAGCACCGACCGCCCAAGTCGCAAAAAGGGCAGAACCGACCGTCCACGTCACAAAAAGGGCAGAACCGACCGTCCACGTCGCAAAAAGGGCAGCATCGACCGTCCACGTCGCTAAAAGGGCAGCACCGACTGTCCAAGTCGCAAAAAGGGCAGAATCAACCGTCCAAGTCGCAAAAAGGGCAGAACCGACCGTCCAAGTCGCAAGAAGGGCTGCATCGACCGTCCATGTCGTAAAAAGGGCAGTGCCAGCTTCCCAAAAGGTGGGAACCGAATCAAGTCGCCTCCACGTGAAAGAAGATCCATCAATTTCATGCACACGACCTACATATGTGGTGTGCATTTATTGATGGGGGGCAATTTGTTGGGGTAAAAATTTACACCCCAGTTGACCAAGTCAAAATCAAAGTCAACCCCAAGCCAAGTGGGCCCAAGCCCAGATCCAGTGGGCCCATGCCCGGGTCGAGCCAGAACATGAAGCGGCCGGCCTCCCCCCATGCCAAGATAAAAATTTTTGTAATAAATAATTTTGTTGCATTTATTTTATTTTATTTTATCGATAAATGTAAGAAAAATAGGCATAAAGCCAAATTTTTGTAAAGCCCATGGCTTATGTGCAAAAAGAAATGGCACATGAGCCATGAAATAGGCAAAATGCCATTTTGTGAAGCCCAAAGGGCTATGTGTAAAGTGTATGGCCTATAAAGGCAAAGATAATGAAAATATCTAACAACTTTTCTCTCTCTCTCAAACTTTTCCAGATCTGAGATCTTTCTCCTTCTTCAAGGTTCCAAAACCTTCTTCTTTCTCTTGAATTAAATCAAGAGTTTTACTCTTCTTTTTATAAAACAAAATAGTTTTTCACCACAAAACCCATAAAGGGGAACTCAGATTTTCCATTAGATCTCAAAAAGAAGAGATTTTTAAAGATCCCACATCTCTTGATCTTCAAGATCCAGATAACAGAGGAGGAAGAAGAAGAATATCTTTCACTAAACCCCCCTAAAAAAAAAGAAGAAAAACACATTCAGGAGTCCAACTCCTCTCTGATTTCTCTTCTGAGAATTTTTTTTTTTAGGCTAAAAGCCTCCTTTTCTCGCCAGCGCTCAAGCGCAGAGCGCCCGCGTGCCAACACGTGGCGCGCTTGCGCTCCAGCGCACAGCGCTCCAGCGCAAAATGCCCGCGTGTCGACACGTGGCGCGCTTGCGCTCCAGCGCAAGCGCTCGAGCGCAATTCCCCCCGGTGCCGACACGTGGCGCTCTTGCGCTCCAGCGCAAGCGCTCCAGCGCAAGTCGCCCCCGTGCCGACACGTGGCGCTCTTGCGCTCCAGCGCAAGCGCTCGAGCGCAAGTCGCCCCGGTGCCGACACGTGGCGCTCTTGCGCTCCAGCGCAAGCGCTCGAGCGCAACTCGCCCCCGTGCTGACACATGGCGCTCTTGCGCTCCCGTGCAAGCGCTCGAGCGCAAGTCGCCCACGTGCCGACACGTGGCGCGCTTGCGCCCAAGCGCTCAGCGTCCGAGCGCAAAGTACCCACGTGCCGACACGTGGCGGGTTGCGCTCCGGCACTCTATGCTCGAGCGCAAAGCGCCCACGTGCCGACACGTGGCGCGCTTGCGCTCAAGCGCCTAGGCGCTGGCCCCACGCATCCTTTGAATGTCTTTTTCCCCATTATTTATATATATGCATATATATATATATACATACGTATACATATGTACACATACACATACTCCACGACACTGCCTCTGTTAGAAAAAAAAATTCTAACGGGGCGCTGCCACGCACCCCGCAAGGGGGCTGCTAGCCCCCTTGACCCCCAGCCCGCTATCCGGGTAGAGGGACCCCCGTAAAAACTCTGCGTGGCTCCCGATATATCCAAAACCCCCTTTTCAAAACACATCATACGCACACTGCACATTGAGTTCGCATGACCAGTTTAACCCGTCAATCGGAGGTTCCCTCGCTCCAAGGGCGATGGTTAATTAACGGCAGCTTAGTCCGCGGCTGCCGGAGATTCGGATCCCCATAATCATTAAACCTCCGCCTACCCTAGGAAGGGGCAATCTGTAGTACACCTGACAAGCGCGCGCGTATTCCCATCTCAATGGGGTGACGAAAAACACCCTACATTGGGTAGGCGGTACGCCAGCAGCTGGCCTTTGTGCAGACGTTGGGTATGCAGTACACCAATTACTGGCCTTTAGTGCAAGTGGGAGATTATTGGATATGTATGCCCTAGAAGCCATTATTGTATAGTACGAGTTTGTATAATATATTTTGGAAGCTTGGATATATACACGGGTTTACGACAGTCTTGCTCGATATAGTAGTATGCTACTTGGTTTATTTCTACCTTAATATGTGTATATGTTTCTTTTAACATATCGCTAATACATATTGATGGAGCCCTTAGGATCTTTGCTTGACTACCGGCGTTGTGATGGCGATCATACTAGTGGACGCTGGGTAGTCTACAAGCACATCCTTATTTTGGTCCCTAGTCGTAGGATTATCGAGACAGGGCATCGATACTCCAGAGTAGACTGGTGCATACGCTTCTCGTCCCAGCAGGGGAGATGGTCTGTCCCACAGCCATCAGTACATCGTACTGGAGATAGTATGCAGGTGCTCGTTAGGTTATGAGTACACTGGACATGATTCGTCGGGAACTGTTGGTTGGTATTATACCTATCGTCAGTTAACAGTTCCAAGGTGACATGAGTACAGCTTAGTCCGTTGACTTGACATTGTCACTTCGCCTCAAGTGTGTTCCCACTATTCTTAGATTAATACCCTGCCACGGCTCTATTGAATCGTGCAAACAGGTAGTAGTTAGGTGCAGTCCCGAAGCACTTGGAGGCAGTGACGGTTAGACAGGATTCATCTCTCCCGGTATTGGGAGTTGATATCGCGCTGTGTCTAGGAGAGCCATTACACATAGTCGTCCCTGGCAAGGGAAAGCGAGAATTACTAGTAGTGTTTCCAGTAGTTTCTCAGGGTGTTCTGGGCTACACTCCGACATGACTTGTACCGCTATTAGGGGACTGACGTTTACCGCCCCCTTAGGAGATTGTCACGTTCAGGCTCAGTAGAAGTTCGGATGGGTTCATCTCATCAGTCTTCTTATCGGCATCTACCTGGGGACCGTTACGTACAGCTAGTACCGCTTGCGGCCTGTGGTTAAACCCACTGCCAGCGTAGTTTCGAGCCTTTAGAGTCCCACACAGAGGGTTATTCGCCTTTGGACAAAACAGAGTAGAGGTTGCATGGTTTTGCGACGGGGTTCGTTCATATCCGCGCACTTTTGCACGTTTAAGCCAGATCCTAGTATTTGTTTTAAGCCAGATCCTAGTATTTGTTTTGTGATTGGTTTTGTCTCATTGTATTCGTATTCCTCAGAACACGGATGCGGGTGTGTATGCATAGTTGACAGAGACAGAGGAATCTTATTAGGGTTATTGACCGTTGACTTATTCTTAACCCTAATGAGAATGAGAAATATGATTAATGATATTAATTAAGGATGATTGTGCCATGGTTAGGTTGACCATTTGACTTTTGTTGACCTTTTGACTTTGGTTGACCAGTTGACTTTTGTTGACCTTTTGACCATCATCATTTCATTTGCAAGATGATTCTTGATTCTTGCAAATTGCATTTATTGTGAAATGATAATGGTCATTCCAAACTAACCATCACAATTATCTTTATTATTATTATTATTATTATTTCATATTATCTCATATGTGAGCATGGTTGTAGAATTCTATTCTCATTCTCTCTTGCTCTTTCTTTCTCATGTTTTTGAGCTCTTCCTCTTCCTCTCAGAGCTCTCATCTCTCATGTGTTGAGAACCATGAGCTTGTGAGATAAAACCATCAAGACTTCTCTCTACTCATTCTAGGGTTCTAGGTTTAGCAAGCCAAGCACTCTAGTTACCTCTTGGTTTAGGTAGAGGACAGTTCATATCAGATTTTTGCATTTTTATACCGCCCAATTTTTATCACATTGCTTATCGGTAGGTACTCTTAAGCCGTGTTTGCTAGTCAATTGCAGGATACAAGTTCTCGGCTCTAAACAGTGAAATTCATGGAAAAGCACGACAAATTCCGGATTACTGCCAACCACAGATAAAACAAGGGTCTCCGCTCTCTATCCGTATGTTGCCTCACACCAGTTTAAGGAACAAAATGGCAAATCGATGTCATTTACATGCACAAAGCTCAATGTCAACACAAGATCCAACATATCTATGCGGAGCTCGAGGAAATCATGGCAAAAGATCAACATCACATCACCTTTTGTTCTGCTGGAATTCTGGAAATATTGTGAAGAGATTCTGGAAAAAAACATATACCACACTGAAGAGTACTAAAAACCAGCGAAAACCACAAAATTTCATGACCTAAGTCTCCTAAAGGGATACGATTCCGCGACATAAGCATGCTTAGGCCGCGGAACCTCGGTCGTACGGGCTCCGCAGTGGATGAGGTTTCAGGGGTATTTTGGTCATTCTATATGGAGGCAGATTGTTGCCCTAGGTTTCCAGTTCCCTGCCTATAAATAGTCCAGAACTTGCCAAAGCCAAAGGTGCTTGTTCTTGTATTTATATTTTAGAATACATATTGTTGTTCTTCTACCTCTTCTCATCTCTTCTCCATTAAAACCTTGTAGTGAGCTTTTGTGAGTGAAGTGATGAATAAAGAGTTTTTTTTGTTACCATGCTTGTCTTATTGTTAATTATAATTGCTTGTATTTTTCATTTGCTAATCTAGTTGTTGTTATTTATTGTTTGTTTCTTTCTTGTTCTCTTTTTCTTTATCCTTAAACAACAATGATGCTTAAGCTTGATCCTTGCCAAAGTGAGGTCTCAAATAGCTAGTTGTAATCTTCTAACCTCTTTCTTTCTATCTTCCTCCTTTGTTTTATTTTCCTTTTTCTTGTAATGGGTGAGTAGTTTTCTCACTTGTTAGGGTAGAATAAGGAAAGTTTGAGAGAAGGAAATCTCTCACACTCTTTTCTTGCCCAACATCTTAATTCGGACTCCCGTTAATTGAACCACAATCCGCTCCCTATGGCACCCTATCCTACATGATAGCGGTGATTCCTTAGTGAGACCGGTTGTGGTTGAATTAACCGGAGGTTAAGGCTAAGAGCCAAGAACGGACGGACAAGCACCAAAAGGAAGAACTTAAGCGTTGGAAAGCCTAGCTTATACTCGCAAGTTCCTTCCTAGTCGTGCTAATCCCCGTTGTTGCCGATTACCGTAACACCGATATTAAGAGTGGCAATGAAAGAAGTGAGCGACTCCTAACTCAAACTAACCTAATCCTAACCCTAACAAGCTCTCTTTATATATCATTTTAGCACATAAGTAATCTAAAAACAAACCTGGACATTTGGACTTAACTCGTTAAAGCACATAGAAAAAGATTCCCATCTCCCTGCAGACGACCCGTACTCAACCGGCTAGCTACAAGAGAAACCGTCTTGATTGCGGTAATAAACTTAGCATGCAAAAACACAACCAATCAAATGGCGCCGTTGCCGGGGAGACGGTAGTTTATTTCTTTGTGTAATTTCGGGTTAATTTGTGAATATAAATATAACCGAAAAACAAAAAAAATATACATTGTAAAAAAACCATCTTGTTATTTTTGATTAGTTTTTGTGCAAGTGTGCAGGATAAAAAGATGGTCGAGTTCAGTGCCAAAGACGTGGGAAGTTAGACCCATATCTCGAGGCTACACCGCGACGGATCAAGACGGAGCCAACGGTCTACTGTAAAATTCTGGACCATATTCAGTGAGCAAATCAAGATTCAGGAGCTCCGGACAAGAAGAGGACAGCCAAAGAAGCACACACAAAAATTTCAGAGGCCCAATCCCACTTTATTGCCGCGGAACCGCGGTATAAGCAAGCTTAGGCCGCGGAACCGCGGCATAAGCAAGCTTAGGCCGTGGAACCGCGACCATTTGGAGCCATCAATACCCAAAAATTTCTGTAAGTCTCTCTTCTCTCTTCCTCACTCCTCTGAACTCCACTGAACTGTGTTTTCTGCAGCATTCTTTGCGCAAACTCTCTTCCCTCTTCCAATAAATTGTTTTTGTGCAGGATTCTTTTCGCCGCGCTAAAATATAAAAAATGATTGCAGTTGATTGTTACTGCTTTGCATATATTAATACGGACTTTAAGGGGCTTGAAACCAATCAAGATTGGGTGGGGATTTCATCACCCTTCCCAGGACCCCAGAAATCACAAAAGCATATGCATTGACCATTGTTTAATTAAAAAATACTAGACTCAGCCCTAAGGACTTCGCGCTCAATAGGACAGAGGACTAGTTACAGGCATCGGCCGTTTATCCCATCCTGACTTTGCGGTGTCTAGGAAAGTGTGTCCAAGGCAAGTGGTTACTTAATTAGGACCACTACTTACGTAGTGGGGAGCCTCCCACTTACCTGGCACTTACCTGGCCGCAATTGGCGGAGAAAAGGCGGTTTGAGGTCCTATTTCTAGCCCTTTGGAACAGTTAGGAGCTGTCTAGCTGACCTAGGTGACCCTAGATCTAGGTGTGAATATGCATATCTTGTTTGTGATTGCTTGAAGCCGTAAGTCCGTACATATTTCTGTAAAGCTTTTTCTAAAAAGAAAAAAAACAAAAAAAAAACCAAAAATTTTTATAAAAACTTGCCCTTTGTCGCCAGAATCCATTTTTTCACCCACCTCATATCGTATTTCTCCATTGACGTTCTCTTACCCTCACCTTCTCCGCTTTGACTATACTAAACCCGTTTAGTGTATGTCCGCTTGGACTCGGGACACTAGCACCCGCCTAGTCTGCGTTACGTTAGTCGCTACCGACGCCTCTTTCACCCTTACCTTTGCCGGCCAACTCCGACGTTGACCGGAATTCTGTTCATACATCCTCACCTTCACCATTACCAACCTCTTCTTCCGCGATGTCAGGATTTAATCCAAACATCTCTTTGACTCCCCCAGGATTGATTCCACCTCCTATGGATGCGAATAACCCACCACCACCGCCTGTTGTAGCGCCACAGCGAATCGCGCTCCAGGATCGTTTCTATCCTTCCCGTTCTGCACTTCCCACCTGTCTTTCCTTTCTACCGGCCAATGGGGATAATTTTGAAATTAAGCCCCACTTCATTAACATGCATCCTAAATTTCATGGGCTTGAATCTGAAGATGCCTATATCTTCATCAACAAGTTCCAAAATGTTTGTGCCATGATGAAAACTACCCAGCTGTCGGATGATGCTATACGACTACGGGTCATTCCGTTCACTTTGTGTGATCTTGCTAAAAAATGGTTGTACAGCACCGCTTCCCACTCCATAACCAGTTGGGACGAGTTTGTGAAAGCGTTTCTTAAGAAATTCTATCCGAATCATAAAACCGCGAGGATCCGTAACGAAATCAACCAATTCTCCCAGCTTCCTACTGAACCCTTTTGGAAGTGCTTTGACCGGTAGAAAGACCTTCTTGTTCAGTGCCCTCACCACGGTATTGATAAATGGCAACTTTGCCAAACCTTATACGAGGGGCTGAACGCAGCAACCAAGCAGTTGTTGGAAACCATTTGTCAGGGCCACTTCCTATCGAAATCTGACGAGGAAGCGTGGCAATTCTTCGACGGCCTTGCGGAACAAATACTTCAATAGGAGAGCACCATATCAACTTCTTCTTCTTCTTCCTCCACCTCTACTGGTCAGTCTAGGGTAGGAATTCACCAACTTGATGTCTCCATTGCGATGAAAGCTGAAATGGCTGCAATAACGAGAAAACTTGAAGCGATAGAGAGCAAATTTTCATCTCCTGCTCCTGCCCCTGTTCTTCCCCTTCGGATCATTTGTGCTTATTGTTCCGATCCTTCTCACTTAACCGAAGAGTGTCCTTACAATCCACCATCTCAAGGACAGGATCAGGTTAATGCTGCATTTCAGCAAAGACCGAAAAATGATTCATACTCTTCCACCTACAATCCCGGTTGGAGGAACCACCCCAATTTCGCCTGCAATCAGAATCAGCATCAATTCCAAGGCAACAATTTCCAGAGGCCCCCTCCTCCGCAACAACAAGCGCAACAACAAACTCAACATCAGTTTCAACAGCCCTTCCAACCCTAACCTTTTTAAAATCAGATGAACAACTTTGCACCCAACAATTGTTTTCCCCAAAACAACTTTGTTCTGTCAAACAACGATAAGGTTTCCTCGCTCGAACGAAGTCTGGAGGCGTTCGTTAAACAATCGACACAATCCACCGCAAACATCCAGTCGTCTATTCAGTCTTTGGTGTAACACACTGCTGCACATTGGCAGAGCATCAAGACCATCGAGGCCCAGATTGCACAGCTGAATGCGGCGTTAAGCGAGCAAGAAAAGGGGAAGCTTCCATCTCAACCACTCCCAAATCCCTGTCACCCACATAATGTACATGTTGCTCTTGAACAACAGAACCATAATGTGAGTGCCGTAACTACATTGAGATCGGGAAGGATGCTGCACAACAACATCGACACAAAAATTGAGGATAATGACACCCCGGCCGCTTCTTCTTCTTCTTCTTCTTCGTCTTCTGAGCCTATTCTCCATTCATCAAAAGGCTCTTCTTCTTCTTCTTCTTCTTCTTCTTCTTCTTCTTCTGCTCTGAACGGACCTACTTCTCACTCCACTAAAACACCAGCTCTGGGATCCGTTCCAACTCCACAATCTCCTCCACAAGCATTGGACTCACCCAATTTTAAAAACGTTCCATTTCCAAACCGGTTGAGGTCCAATAAACAAAATCCGCACATGGAGAAGATTCTGGAGTTATTTAAGTAGGTTAACATCAACATTCCCCTTTTAGATGCTGTCCAACAAGTCCCGTCCTACGCGAAAATCTTAAAGGACTTGCGCACGAAAAAGAGGAAATCTCAGGTACCAAAGAAAGTTTTCTTGGCTAGTGCTGTGAGTGATGCTCTTACCCAATCTTTACCTCAAAAACGGAAGGACCCTGGCTGTCCTACGATTTCTATTACCATTGGGGATAAGAACATCAACAGCGCACTATTAGATCTTGGTGCCAGTGTTAACCTGCTTCCGTACTCAGTATATGAGCAACTAGGTGTAGGAAGGCTTAAACCCACACACTGCACTCTCCAAATGGCCAACCGATCGATCACCCATCCTAGGGGTGAGCTAGAGGATGTGTTAATCAAGGTTGGGGACTTCATATTCCCCGTTGACTTCATTGTATTAGACACACAGCCTGTAGCTAACCCCCGGAATCAAATTCCGTACTCGATCGCCCATTCCTTGCAACCTCAAATGCTGTGATCAATTGTACAAATGGTTCGATGAACCTATCTTTTGGAAACATGACAATTGAACTCAAAATTTTTAGGTTGGGGAATCAGCCCTTCGAACCTAATGCTCATATATTAGACGTTTTCTCAATTCAGGAGATCACCCAGAAGAGTGTGAATTCGAGGAGTTTTTGTTCGATCACGATAACCTTAACGCCACTAGTGCGTTCCTCTTCGAACCCGCTGCTGTTTCTGCGCCCGATAATGACTACGAGTGTTTCACTTTCTCGAACGATTTTAGTCACTCACCACCCGAGTTTGAATCCTTCGAATTTCCGGATGAGTTACCTGAACCATTTAACTCGGTCGCATACACTCGTTTTGAACCTTTGCTGGAATCCTTTGAGTTCGAGACCTTTTCACCAATCTTGCCTTCAATCGTTTCACCTCCAACGCTCGAACTCAAGCCTTTGCCGTCTCACCTTAAGTACGCTTACTTGGGTGAGAACGAGACCCTCCCTATTATCATCTCGGCTTCTCTAGCTCCAGAGCAAGAGAAAGCCCTTCTTGCGGTCTTGCACAGCAATAGGCAAGCTTTTGCTGGTCCATGGCGGACATCAAAGGGATTAGTCCCCTGATCGTTGAACATCACATTCATCTGATGGATGATGCCAAACCAGCCAGGGATCCACAAAGGCGACTCAATCCAGTCATGAATGAGGCTGTGAAAAAGGAAATCGTAAAGTGTCTGGATAGTGGTATCATTTACCTTATCTCTGATAGCCAGTGGGTTAGCCCCATTCACATTTTCCCCAAGAAATCAGGCATAACGGTCATCACTAACGAGGCGAATGAGTTAATCCCTACTCGTACCCAAACTGGATGGCGAGTATGCATCGATTACAGAAAACTCAACGCCGCAACGTGGAAGGACCACTTTCCGCTACCTTTCATTGACCAAATGCATGAACGATTGGCTGGACACGAGTACTACTGCTTTCTTGATGGCTACTCCGGCTATAATCAGATTCCCATCGCCGAAAAAGACCAGGACAAGACTACATTCTCTTGTCCTTTCGGCACGTTTGCATATCGTCGCATGCCCTTTGGGTTATGCAATGCGCCCGCTACCTTCCAGCGGTGTATGATGGGAATCTTCTCAGACATGATGGAAAAATTCCTGGAGATCTTCATGGACGATTTCTCCATCTTCGGCGATTCCTTTAACGAGTGTTTGCTTCATCTCGACGCTGTCCTTACCCGATGTAAGGACAAGAACCTCACTTTGAATTGGGAGAAGTGCCACTTCATGGTGCGTGAAGGTATTGTCTTAGGACATATCATTTCGCAAAATGGCATAGAGGTTGACAAAGAAAAGAATGAGTTCATTTCCAATCTCCCTCCTCTCAGATGCGTCAGAGACATCCGAGCATTCCTTGGCCATGCCTGTTTCTATAGACGGTTCATCAAGGACTTTAGCAAGATTGCTAGGCCCTTGAATCTTTTGCTGTCCAAGGACACGCCATTCAACTTCAACTCGAGCTGTGTGACTGCGTTCGAGTCATTAAAAAGCTCACTCACTTCTGCTCCCGTTCTTTCTTCACCTGACTGGACGCACCCATTTGAGATTATGTGCGATGCATCCGACTTTGCCATTGGTGTTGTCCTTGGACAACACATCAATAAGATGCCGCACGTAATCTATTATGCTAGCCGAACCCTGAACGAAGCCCAACTTAATTTTACAACAACTGAGAAGGAATTCTTGGCTGTTGTATTTGCTTTAGAAAAGTTCAGGCCCTACCTCATCGGCTCTCCAATCATTGTCTACACAAACCATTCTGCTCTGCGCCATCTTTTTGCGAAGAAAGATGCAAAATCCCGGCTGATACGTTGGACCCTCTTACTTCAAGAATTTGACCTTGTCATCAAGGACAAAAGAGGATGTGAAAATGTAGTCGCCGACCATCTCTCACGACTTCCTTCTTCACCGTCACCTCAACTTCCGATCAACGACATTTTTCCGGATGAACAACTCTTGACAGTATCTCGCGAACCCTGGTTCGCAGATATTATGATCTATCTGGCCACAGGGTTACTACCAACTGAATGGTCAAGTCAGGACAGACTTCGATTCTTATCCCAAGTAAAACACTTTTACTGGGACGAACCCTATCTATTCAAGTACTGTCCCGACCAGATTATTCGTCGGTGTATCCCTGACGATGAATTCAAGAGTATGCTGTCATTTTGCCACGACCAAGCATGTGGCGGGTATTTTGGCCCCAGAAAGACAGCTGAGAAGATCTTGCAATGTGGTTTCTACTGGCCACAACTCTTCAAAGACACTCATGACTATTGCAAGACTTGGGCCGGATATCCAGGAGGAACGAGATGCCGCTCTAACCAATCTTGGTTGTGGAGATTTTCGACATTTGGGGGATAGATTTCATGGGGCCGTTTCCCAGCTCTTTTGGGAACTTGTACATCCTTCTCGCTGTTGATTACGTCTCTAAGTGGGTCGAGGCTGTACCCAGCCGGGTTGTCGTTAGGTTTCTTAAAGAAAACATTTTCTCCCGGTTCGGGCACCCCCGAGCGATCATTAGCGACAATAGAACTCATTTCTGCAATAAGACTTTCGAGGCCTTGATGCAGAAATATTCCATTAATCATAAGCTATCTACGCCCTACCACCCCCAAACCTGTGGGCAAGCCGAAGTTTCAAATCGGCAAATCAAGCAGATACTAGAGAAGACGGTTTCCAAGAACCGTAAGGATTGGTCGTTGAAACTCACTGATGCCCTTTGGGTATTTCGAACTGCTTATAAGACCGATCTTGGCATGTCTCCCTATCGGCTTGTGTACGGAAAGGCTTGCCACCTCCCTGTGGAAATAGAGCATCGCGCATTTTGGACGATAAAGGAGCTGAATCTGTCTCTCGAAGATGCAGGCAGCTATCGGAAGCTGCAGTTGAACGAATTGAGCGAGCTTAGGGATGAGGCTTACGAAAACGCGGTTGTCATTAATAATCGAAGGAAAGTGTTTCACGATAAACACCTTTTGCGCAAAACTTTCGTACCTGGTCAACAAGTACTGCTTTACGACACCCGGCTACACTTCCATCCAGGAAAGTTCAGATCTCGCTGGAAAGGGCCGTATTTTGTGCAGAATGTGTATCCGCATGGCGCTGTGGATTTGGAGAATCCAACGGACGGTTCATTTTTCAAAGTAAACGGACACCGACTAAAACCGTACCTTAGCGCCGAACTAACAGAGGAGCTCCTGGTCTTACAGGAGCCGGTTTACCCTGCATAATCTTCCTCTGCCTACCACCAAACTTCGGTTATCCAGCCAAGAACAGTGGACACTGTTCCAAATAAGTTTGGGGGTATGTACATACCTTTTTGTATATATTTGTGGATATTCTTTTCCATTTTTACTATTTTGCTTTTCTTTAAAAACAAAAAAAAAATTGTATATCTAACCGACAATTTTGACCCTTCAATGATCTCTTCATGCAATGACAGTGAGGACACTGTCCAGTTTAAATTTGGGGGTACGCTCGGTACGCATTTCTAACCTTCGCATTCATATGTATATTTTGCATCTGCATACTAAAATCCATAAAATCCATAAAAATCTGAAAATTTTCTAAAAACATAAAAACTTTTCTGTCAAGTTAACTAGTGGGAGAACTCTGATTCAACATTTCGACGGTTTTGTTTGATAAGATAAGAATAACTAAATCTTATTTTTAGATTTTGAAAACCTGAAAGATAACTCTCCTTTGAAGTTAACTATAGCTGATATGCGTCTTTACATCACACTACACGTGTCGTGAGTTTTGGAAATTAGATGACAAGTCTTTTATGTCTAAAAACTTTTAAATGGATAAATGATTTTCTGAGGATCAAATAGGTTTGTTCTGAAATAAGTAATATCAAGAATAGTTTATGAAGTGAAGCGAATATGAAGGAATGTTATCGATGCCTTAATTGGAACTAATTCTGAAAAATAACCCATCTGAAACTTGATTGGAATGATTACACACCTAACCAACTAAACACATCTTTTATCCAAAAAATAACTGAACTGCCGGTTATATCTCCGTTCGCATTGAATCATCATGATTTTCACGCTAAATTGTCTTTTGTTTTTGGACCTAGGTAACTTGAGTAATTAAGTCCGCTGGGGTGTCTCTACACCTAATGCCCTAAAGCCAACTGGTTTGGGTGCATTGGCTCAAAGCTCGTTAAGGAGCCTAGAAAGTCCAGATTAAAACAAAGTCAAGCAAGTGTTCTCTCCGAGTTAAAATTCCTAACTGTTTTTTGTGTGAGAATAATCTTGACAAAAGACAGGTTTTTATAAAAAAAATATTTCTAGCGGAGATATGAAGGTTTTATTCTATGATAAAGACTATTGCACGTTCACAGAGGTGTGTATGAAATGAAAACAAGAAAAAGGTGGAGTGAAAAATAAGACCTAGTTTCCTATTATGGAAGATAGAAATTCTGAAGTTGAAACCTTACTGGAAAACGAAACTTGAAAAATGCTTAACTCTTTATAAAACTTGTGTGATACTTTTAAAATTTTTATCTGGGCTTTATTCAGTGACAAGATGACTTTAATCGATCCGTCTGGAACTTAACGTCACTATTTGCACTGCACGTAAAGACATATAAAATCTTAAGTTAAATAAGAAGCGAGGTGTGAAAAATAAAGGTTCGATAGTCTAGACTTAGGATAATAGAATTGTTATTTTCTGAAACAAAATTTTAGGGTTTGAATCATAGTTATTTCGCAAAACTAGAATGACCGGATTTTGTGGGTTGTATCCGCTGAAAACCCTCAGGAGACAACACTCCTCCGACTAGGGACACCCAGAGGTTTAAACGGCTTGTTGCACATGCTCAGTGCAATCGCGTTCCCTGCGAAAGTGAGGTTAGGAATTTTTTATGAATAAATTGGCTTTGCTCGGGACGAGCAAAGGATAAGTTTGGGGGTATTTGTTCATATCAGATTTTTGCATTTTTATACCGCCCAATTTTTATCACATTGCTTATCGATAGGTACTCTTGAGCCGTGTTTGCTAGTCAATTGCAGGATACAGGTTCTCGTCTCTAAACAGTGAAATTCATGGAAAAGCACGACAAATTCCGGATTACTGCCAACCACAGATAAAACACGGGTCTCCGCTCTCTATCCGTATGTTGCCGCACACCAGTTTAAGGGACAAAATAGCAAATCGATGTCATTTTCATGCACAAAGCTCAATGTCAACACAAGATCCAACATATCTATACGGAGCTCGAGGAAATCATGGCAAAAGATCCACATCACATCACCTTTTGTTCTGCTGGAATTCTGGAAATATTGTGAAGAGATTCTGGAAAAAAACATATACCACACTGAAGAGTACTAAAAAACAGGGAAAACCACAAAATTTCATGACCTAAGTCTCCTAAAGGGCCGCGGTTCCACGGCACAAGCATGCTTAGGCCGCGGAACCGCGGCCGTAAGGGCTCCGCAGTGGATGAGGTTTCAAGGGTATTTTGGTCATTCTATATGGAGGCATATTGTTGCCCTAGGTTTCCAGTTCCCTGCCTATAAATAGTCCAGAACTTGCCAAAGCCAAGGGTGCTTATTCTTGTATTTAGATTTTAGAATACATGTTGTTCTTCTTCTTCCTCTTCTCATCTCTTCTCCATTAAAACCTTGTAGTGAGCTTTTGTGAGTGAAGTGATGAATAAAGAGTTCTTTTTGTTACCATGCTTGTCTTATTGTTAATTATAATTGCTTGTATTTTTCATTTGCTAATCTAGTTGTCGTTATTTTTTGTTTGTTTCTTTCTTGTTCTCTTTTTCTTTATCCTTAAACAACAATGATGCTTATGCTTGATCCTTGCCAAAGTGAGGTCTCAAATAGCTAGTTGTAATCTTCTAACCTCTTTCTTTCTATCTTCCTCCTTTGTTTTATTTTCCTTTTTCTTGTAATGGGTGAGTAGTTTTCTCACTTGTTAGGATAGGATAAGGAAAGTTTGAGAGAAGGAAATCTCTCTCACTCTTTTCTTGCCCAACATCTTAATTCGGACTCCCGTTAATTGAACCACAATCCGCTCCCTACGGCACCCTATCCTACATGATAGCGGTGATTCCTTAGTGAGACCGGTTGTGGTTGAATTAACCGGAGGTTAAGGCTAAGAGCCAAGAACGGACGGACAAGCACCAAAAGGAAGAACTTAAGCGATGGAAAGTCTAGCTTATACTCGCAAGTTCCTTCCTAGTCATGCTAATCCCCGTTGTTGTCGATTAGTGTAACACCGATATTAAGAGTGGCAATGAAAGAAGTGAGCGACTCCTAACTCAAACTAACCTAATCCTAACCCTAACAAGCTCTCTTTATATATCATTTTAGCACATAAGTAATCTAAAAACAAACCTAGACATTTGTACTTAACTCGTTAAAGCATATAGAAAAAGATTCCCATCTCCTTACGGACGACCCGTACTCAACCGGCTAGCTACAAGGGAAACCGTCTTGATTGTGGTAATTAACTAAGCACGCAAAAATTCTACCAATCAAGGCCTTCGGGTGGATCTTTCTTCGGCAAAAAGAAGACGACGAGGAGGAGCCGTCTTTATTACTCCAAGGAGCAAGCAAGGAGGAGGACCACTACAAGAAGAAAAGGAGTTCAAGATCTAGGTATAAACATTCAACATAGTAGCTAGAACTTGTTGTTAGTATGTTAGTTTTGTTTAGCAAAGATCCTTCATGGTTGGTCCATGTTACCTTATGAGAAAATTTTGATTTTTACCTATTCCGCCTCCCCGAAAGAACCGGGGTGGGTAACGTGGACCTAACATGAGCAACATATCCCTGCCACCAGTTTTTAAAGGCTATGCACTCTTCAATAGGGTGTGCAATCCTTCGATGATATAGATAGTAGTTAGGATGTATATCCGCTTCATTAGGAGTGTTTCCTTCGGAGGGTGGTAGCTTCATTCCGATTGCTATGGCTTTGGAGAACCTCTTCCTCATCTTGAACCTACTGTTATTTGTGGTGGATGTATTTTGATCTGCTGGGAGTGCTTTAATCCTTTCGTCCAGTCGCCGGCGTTTAGCCTTTTCATATATGGCCATCTCACGCTCTCGACCAGCTTTGCTTTTAAGAAGAGCTTCGTCCAGGAATGCATCAATCATTTCGTCCGATTGTCCTGGAAGTTCCGGCTCAGGATCTACCCCCAGTTTCTCTGCGTAAGGAGTTTCTTCATCGTCTATTAATGAGTGAGAGATCACATGGTAGCTTACTACGTAATCCTCAGATTCATCCGACGAGTCTTCTCCATTGTCATCATCTCCGTCCTCAAGGACGCGAAATTCTTGGAGTGTGACCAGGGTCCGCACCTTCTGGTTATATTCTTCTAGCGCGTCGATATATTTTTGCAGGTCCGTGCGCTTGTCATCGTGCTTCATGGGCTTTTTGGTCTTCTTCTTCTTTTTCGAATACTTTGACGGCTGGGTGTGAGCGCTTTGACTATCATCACCAATTTTTGGAGTTGGGAGCAGCTTCAGCATTCCCTCGATAATCTCGGATTCCAGTGGATTCTTCCACCTGATCGCCGGGCATATGTGGAGATCCTTCAGCATTCTTTTAGTCATGGCTGAAAGAATGACCTCCCATGGAGCTTCTTCTACGGAAGAACATGATGCCCCCGGTGTGTCCGTCTTCTTGGGAGCGTGTGGCTGTGGCGGGTTCACCTTCCAATTCTCGGACAGGGAAAATTTGCCCTGTTGGTATTGATCTTCGATCCAGCCTTTAAAGACGAAGCAATCTTCAATTGGATGGCTTACCGCTTGATGGTAAGGGCAATAATTGGGACTATTAGCCTCACCAGGTTGCAACGGTCATTTTGGATTCGGCAGATTGATAAGCCTGTTGAGCACCGCCAGCTCAAACAATCTCCGCATTTTGTCCCGGGGAAATGAATAAGGGAGCTTCATTTTCTCATTATAGTATTGTCGTCTCTCGTCTAGTCGATCTTTTAATTTTGGACCACTGGGCTGCTGTTGAGCATTGGTGACGAAGGTCACTTTCCCTTTCCTTTTTTTCATTCCACGGCTCCGGCTTCGAAGAAGAAGGCCTATGGCCCATCTTGTCCATTTGAGCTAGCTTATCAATCAGGGCCTGGAACGTGGTTGGCTTAAAAAACATCATGAATTATGAGATGGTCGCTTGAGGGTCAAGAGTGCCCACAAACATGCCCACTGCCGGTGCTTCTTCGATGCGTTGTTCGCTTTTCGACCATAATTTCGCCACCGTATTGCGTACTGGACCCAAGTTTCGCCTGGCTTCACCCTGGCTTTAATTAGTGCGGTAATCGGAGTACGCTCGCTAGCGCTCGCGAATCTCTGCGTAAACAGCAGCTCCATCTCCGCAAATGTCTTGACAGAATCGTTCGGGAGTTCAGAGTACCATTCGAACGCTGTCTCCGACAAGCTGCTGACGAACTAGCGAAGTAGCAGTTTATCGTCACCTCCGGTGTTGCCGCATAAGGCTCTGAATTGAGCGACACGCTGATGCAGATTTCTCGTCCCCTTATATACGTGGAATTTAGGGATCGTGTATCCCGGCGTGTACCTTATTTGGTCATACCAGCCCGGATAGGGTCGTCCAGTCATACCGACCTGCCCAGCCGCATCATTCTCCTGGTGAGCTCGTATCTACTGAGCAATGTTATCGTCCAAGGCGGCCTTAGAGATTGTCTCTTCATTGGCTGCTGAAAGAGCCGCAGGGGGGTTTGATGTCTCTCCACTGTCATCTTCAATGATGATCGGAGGGTCTTCAGCTGGAGGTTCCGGCTGTAACATCATCCCAACCATGTCTTGGAACAAAAGAGCCATTCGTTTAATGTTGGTTACCTATTCCGCGGCCTCTTTTTCTTTCCTCTTGAGCATTCTTCAAAGGAAATCAGCATCAGTTTCTTGTTCTTGACGCTAGTCTGAGGTCTCCAGATTGTCTTTCGGCCCAGTGAGTGCGGCCATTGCAGTCAGCATCTCCTGAAGTTTCTGCTGCTATTGTTCCTGAGCCTTCGTTATCGATCGGGTAAGCGGTCAATGACCCGTGGAAGCACGGCTTTCCTTTTTTCCGGAAGCCATATAAACGGTATGTGTTACCATGCCCCCAGACTTAAGGCGTTTAGGTTCAGCGTCTTTGGGGTTCGCTGCGATCACAATGGCTTTTTCTGACCTCCTTCTCTTATGAGCAGCTGACGTTGAGGGAGCCGTTGCAGCGGGCACCCAGACGGATGACATCTTTTGTTGAACCACGGAATGGCTCTTTTCTTGCCGAGCTTTAAGCTTCTTTGGTCGGCCAGAGTAGTCCTGGTCAATCACCGATTCCTGGACCTGTCGCCAGACTTTGTATATTTTAGAGGACAGCCGCTGAGGGGGCTGCTCCGGCTTCTTTTTTGTAGCATTCTCCACTGGTGGAGGAGATCTTTTCAGCGCGGCAGTTGGAGAGTTCTTGCGGACCCTACTAAGCGGTTCAAAGTTGCTCCCAGTTGGAACAGCAGCATCGATTTCCACCATAGGAGCTGGCGGAGTTAGTCTAGAAGGGGATTTGCCCCCAGTCTTCCTTACTCGGCGCCAGTGACGATATCGAGCGTGTCAAGCCATTGGGATTGTCTCAGCCGTAGGGGTGACTTCGTCATGCCCCCTTTTTTGGCGAAGGGTTGTCGCCGGCGTCAGCCTCTTGAATACCAATGTCCATTGAGAAGCAATGTCCAATCTGTCAAAGACAGACCTCTGGGTAGGGGAAACAGCTTTGAGGACTTCGCCTGGAGCAGGTGCCGGAATAGATAGCCTTATGAAGACTGACTTCTTGGCAGAAGAAGCCTCTCCGATAATTTCTCCTGCTTGAGCCGGGATGGCTATCCGAATTGGGATGGCTGTTTCGGGTATCGCGGGCTTGTTGGCGTTCTGGCCCAGTCTGCTGAAAACTGAGGCAGTAGAGTTAGGCGACCCATTGAGAGGGGCCGCAACAGTGGTAAGTCGATCAAAGACTGACTTCTTTGGGGCTTCTTGCGGCAGCAGCGGAGCTTTGAAGTTCATCGGTGGGATCATGTCCCCAAAGAACAGTCCAATGGTAGCTTGAGTTATTTGCTCCACCGGCATCTTAAACAGTGAGGCCGCTTGGGGCCCGTAAGTTACACCTCTAGATGAGGCATAACGGGAGCTGCAGTTGCAGTTGGAGCAGTTGGAGGCCATTTCTTTTTCTGCACGAGAGCAAAACCAAATCTTAGTACCTCGAACCCAAGGGCAACCATATCAAACCACGATTCGTTCGCGAACACGACACACGGAGTGTGGAGTGGAAAGAGGAAAAGGTCCCACCGGGCATGCCAGAATCTGTTCCCCGCCGAAACACGGAGACGCGACCCCGTAGGTCCGTCTTGCCTGAATTTCGGGATAGATGCTAATTGGTGCTATCCTTCCACCTCTCCGAATAATGCCAAGTTGATTTATGACACCATGTTTCGAAGGTTTAAACGGATGCGGCCGATGTAGCAGTCTTCGTCAGATTCCCCTTCATTTCAGGGGTTTTTGATTGTGGGGGCGCTCTTCCCTGCAGGTGCAAGCCCTGCAGTTAATTATGCTACCGCCATCGCGGTAACCATTTTCTCCTTCTCCAGATGGTCACTTCATGTCGTTGGTGTTTGTTTTGTTTTTGGTTTCCCGTGGATTGTATACGGAGACTAATTTATGTTGTCGCTCGTAGGGCGTGGATTAGTTCAAATCTATATTTTCTTAGATTTGGGTTTAAGGATACGTTAGTCTTATTGAGACTAAGATCGACTTAATCATTCGTTGTGGATACGTTAGTCTAATTTTATACTAAGATCAACTTAATGGGATCATTTAGATCCAGCAAGAGAGCATTTGAACTCTAATGTTAGTTTAGGGACATTGCAGTCGATTAGTTTAAGGACATTATGGTCCAATGTTAGTTTAAGGACATCTCGGTCCGAGGTTAAGGACATCATAGTCCATGGGTTTTAAAGGACCCCACAGTCCGAGGTTAAGGACATCATAGTCCATGGGTTTTAAAGGACCCCACAGTCCGAGATTAAGGACATCATAGTCCGTGAGTTTAAGGACCCCACAGTCCGTGGAATGTTTTGTTATCGGGACCCTTCACCTCTCTGAAGACGCTGAAGTATTACAACGACATGTATCAGAGGGGTTCAGAGATGTACCCTTGAACCGATGTGAGTTGGTTGAAAGATCTGTAGTCCAATTTGGGGCTAAGATCTGTTAAAATATTTATGAGCAGATGGGCTCAATTAATATGAGTTGAGGACTTATGGCCAATCTTGGGCAAAGTGTAAGTCACGTTGCCCACCCCGGTACTTGCGGGGAAGCGGAAAACGGAATAAAAATCGGATTTTTATCAACTTAGGCAACATGGACTACACTATGAAGGATCTTTGCTAAACAAAAACTTGCTAAAGCTAACTAAAAACTAGCTAAGTGCTAGAAAGGTTATACCTTGGGCTTTATGTCCTTCTCTCCTTGCTCCTTGGAGTAGTGGAAGGAGGTCACCTTGTCGTCTTCTCCCGTCCAAAAAAGATCCACCCGAAAGCCTCAACCTTTGGCTTCAACTCCAAGCTAGAAGTAACTAGGGTTCAAGAAGTGCTAGTCCTTCAACCCTAGATGAGAGTAGAGATGATCAAGAGAGGGTTTTTCTCAAGCTCATGTGTTTCTCAACACATTAGAGGGGAGAGCTTGAGGGAGAGGAAGAACAAGAGAGAGAAATGAAATGATAGAATGAGAATAATGTGAACCATTCTCACTAATATGTGTATATTATTTTAATTAAATAATTAGCTAGATAATTTTCATGGCTAATCATGACATGACCATTATCATTTCAATTTGCAAAGATCAAAAAACATCTTCCAAAAGAAATGATGATGGTCAAAGTGTCAACCTAGGTCAACAAGTCAAGGAGGTCAAATGGTCAACAACCATAACCATGCACAATTATTAAACTAATTATCAATTAACTATAATACACACATAAGCATTAGGGTTAATAAAATGACAATAGCAATTAACCCTAATCAAGGTCCTCTCCCTCTGTCTCAAACAACTGTGCATACGCACCCGCATTCATGATCCGAGGAACACGAATACAATGAGAAAAACCAATCCCAAATCATATACTAGGATCCGGCTTAAACCAAAGCCCGCTAGTATAAACTGTCCGGACAGCAAACGTGCACAAGTGCACGGATGCGAACGAACCCGGTCGCAAAACCATGCGACCTCTACTCATTTTGCCTAAAGGCGAATAGCTCTCTGTGTGGGACTCTAAAGACTTGACACTACGCTGGCAGTGGGTTTAACCACAGACCGCAAGCGGCACTAGCTGTACGTAACGGTCCCCAGGTAGATGTCGATAAGAAGACTGACGCGGTGAACCCCATCTGAACTCCTACTGAGCCTGTATGTGACAGTCTCCGTGCAGTCCGGTCTGTTCGTCTGATACATCGCATGGCGGGCCTAGGGGGGCGGTGAACGTCAGTCCCCTAATAGCGGTACAAGTCGTGTCGGAGTTAAGCCCAAAACACCCTGAGATAACACTGGAAACCTACCAGTCTATCTCGCTTGCCCTGGCCAGGGACTACTCATGTAATGGCTCTCCTGGACACAGCGCGATGTCAACCCCCAATACCGGGAGAGACGAATCCTGTCTAACCGTCATTGCCTCCAAGTGCTTCGGGACTGCACCCAAAAACTACCCGTTTGCACGACTCTTTTGAGCCGTGGTAGGGTAGCAATCAAAGTGCAGTGGAAACACACTCGAGGCGAAGTGACAGTGTCAAGTCAGCGGACCAAGCTGTACTCATGTCACCTGGGAACTGATAACTGACGATAGGTATAGTACCAACCAACAGCTCCCGACGAGTCCTGTCCAATGTACTCGTAACCTAACGTGCACCCGTATACTATCTCAAGTACGACGTACTGACGGCTGTGGGACAGACCGTCTCCCACACTGGGATGAGAAGCGCATACGCTAGTCTACTCCGGAGTATCGATGCCCTGTCTCGATAGTCCAACGACCAGGGACCTGTATAAGGATGTGCTTATAGACTACCCAGCTCCCACGAGTGCGAGCGCCATCACAACGCTGGTAATCAAGCAAAGATCCTAAGGGCTCTACTAATATGTATATCAGCGATATGCTAAAAGAAACACATGCACATATTGAAGTAGAGACAAACCAAGTAGCATACTACCATTTCGAGCAAGATTGTATATACAACTGTGAATATCCTAAGCTTCCATCAAGTAATATACAAACTAGTATGATACAGTAATGGCCTCTAGGGCATATACACTAACAATCTCCCACTTGCACTAAGGCCATGTACTGGCGTATCGAAGACCTATCATCTCGATCAGCCGCTCGAACTAAGTCTGGGGCAAGGCCTTGGTGAATGGATCTGCTGTGTTATCTTCTGAAGCAACCCTCCCGACCTCGATCTCTTGGCGATCCACGATCTCCCTGATCAGGTGATACCGCCTCAAGATGTGTCTGGATTTCTGATGGGACCTGGGTTCCTTCGCTAAAGCTATAGCCCCGTTGTTGTCGCAATACAGAGGTATTAGGTCAACAATGGACGGAACCACCTGAAGTTCTTTCAAGAACTTCCTCATCCAGACAGCTTCTTTTGCGGCATCAGATGCAGCGATGTATTCCGCTTCCATAGTCGAGTCCGTAATGGTTTCCTGCTTGGAACTCTTCCAACACACCGCCCCTCCATTGAGGGTGAAGACAAAACCCGACATGGACTTGGAATCATCCTTGTCACTCTGGAAGCTGGAGTCAGCAAAGGCCTCAATCTGCAGGTTTTTTCCGCCATACACCAAGAACATCTCCTTAGTCCTTCTCAGGTACTTGAGAATGTTCTTTACTGCTATCCAATGTTTTTCCCCAGGGTTTGACTGATACCTTCTTACCACACTCAGTGCATAAGCCACATCCTGTCTGGTACACAACATCGCATACATTATAGAGCCTACCGCAGAAGCGTAGGGTATAATAGACATGCGACCCCTCTCCAAATCAGTCTTGGAAGACATCTCTTTAGAGAGGGTGATCCCGTGACAAGCCGGTAGATTACCGCGCTTGGAATCTTCCATACTGAATCTCTTCAGTATGGTGTCGATGTACCTGGACTGTGAAAGTCCTAATATCCTCTTGGATCTGTCACGGTAGATCCGGATACCCAGAATGTATGAGGCATCACCCAGGTCTTTCATGGAGAACCTGTGTGACAAGAACCCCTTGACAGATTGTAGCATAGGAATGTCATTTCCTATTAAGAGAATGTCATCCATGTATAAAACGAGGAATACTACAGTTCTCGCTACAAATCTACAATAGATGCTTGGTTCATCTGGATTTTTGATAAAGCCAAATTCCTTGACCGTCTCATCAAAACAGATGTTCCAACTCCGCGATGCCTGCTTTAGTCCATAAATGGACTTGAGCAACTTGCACACCTTTCCGCTGCTCCCACTCTGAATGAAACCCTCTGGCTGGTCCATATAGACACACTCCTCTAAATGGCCATTTAGAAAAGTTGTATGTACGTCCATCTGCCAAATCTCATAATCGTGGAAGGCAGCAATGGCAAGAAGGATCCGAATGGATTTCAGCATAGCTACTGGAGAAAAGGTCTCGTCATAGTCCAAACCAGGTCGCTGACGAAAACCCTTTGCTACCAATCTAGCTTTATAGGTCTCAACCTGTCCATCTACACCAATCTTCCTTTTGAAGATCCACTTGCATCCTATGGGTTTTACCCCATCTGGAGCAATGTCCAACGTCCATACTTTGTTGGTGTACATGGACTCCATCTCGGTCCGCATTGCATCCAGCCATTTTACCGAGTCGACGCTCTGAATGGCTTGCTGGAAGCTAGTAGGCTCATCACAATCTATGATGCAATCCGCTTTATCCCCGTCAATGAGAAAACCGTAGTATCTCTCGGGCGGATGAGACTGCCTACTACTCCTGCGGAGTGGCATGGGAATGTCCTGATCTTTCGAACCCTCTGGTCCTACCAAGCTTTCAGTAGTAGCTTGTGGTTCTGGAATTTCTTCCAGTTCTATTGCGCTCCCACTTATTTCTTTTTCTAAGAACTGATGTTCCAGAAAATGGGCATTTCGAGAAACAAGGACTTTTTGTTCCTCTGCGTAATAGAAAAGATACCCCCTGGAGTTCTTTGGGTATCCCACAAACTTGCATAGTACTGAGCGTGCCTCTAGTTTGTCCGCATGCTGCTTTTTGACATAAGCTGGACATCCCCAAATCTTCAGGTATTGAAGATAGGGTTTCTTTCCACTCCATAACTCATACGGTGTGGTAGGCACAGTCTTAGTTGGAACTCGGTTCAAAAGGTATGCAACTGATTCTAGCGCATATCCCCAGAACGATCACGGCAACTCAGCATTACTCATCATGGACCGTACCATATCCAATAGGGTTCGGTTCCGTCTCTCCGATACACCATTATGTTGCGGAGTGTATGGAGGAGTAAGCTGAGAGAGAATTCCATTCTCTTTTAAGTAACCCAGGAACTCGGCACTCAAGTATTCACCACCTCGATCAGATCTCAGTGCCTTGATACTTTTGCCTGTTTGTTTTTCTACTTCATTCTTATATTCCTGGAATTTTTCAAAAGCCTCGGATTTATGCTTCATCAAGAAGACATGTCTGAATCTTGAGAAATCATCCGTAAAAGTAATGAAGTAAGAATAACCGCTTCGCGCATGTATAAACATTGGACCGCACACGTCGCTGTGTACGAGTCCCAAGAGCTCGCTCGCTCTTTCTCCGTGTCCAGTGAACGGAGTCTTTGTCATCTTTCCCTTGAGACAGGATTGACAAGTTGCATACGATTGATATTCGAACGGATCCAAATATCCTTCTGGATGTAACTTAGTCAACCTTCTCTCATTGATGTGACCCAGTCTACAATGCCATAAGAAAGTTTTATTTATTTCTGGAGACTTTCTTTTGTGTGTATTCTGGAAATTGAAAATCTGTGGTTGGTTCAGTACGTATATACCGTTGTTCAATGTACCTGACCCAATCAAAACTTGATTAAGGTGAATGTTCACTACATTACTTACAAATGCAAATTCATAACCTTCTTTAGACAATAAAGATACAGAAATGATATTACAGGTTGCATTTGGTACATAATAACAACTACGAAAAACCAAAAAATGTCCATCCGACAATCCCAGATGATAGTCCCCCACGGCCTCAGCATCCATGCTAGCACCGTTTGCAACTCTAAGGGTCATGCCACCTGCCTTCAAAACTCTACGCTTTCTCAACGCCTGCAAAGAATTACAGATATGAGATCCTGATCCGGTATCCAATACCCAGGATGTAGAGTTTATTGATAGACAGTTTTCAATAACATACACACCTGAAGCTGAAGCCGCAACTCGCTTCAAATCCTGTGTTCTGGCCTTCCAAGCCTTGCAATCCTGTTTCCAGTGACCACTTTTGTGACAATAGAAGCATTCTTCCTTCCCCACCAGCTTTCCCGCTATCTTTGTTGCTTTTCCTTTTCCCTTCGTATCCACTTTACTGACACCGCCTCTTGGTTTGGCGGGGGCTTTCTTCTTCTTACCCTTGGCTTTCGCCCTGGATCTAGAAGAGGAAGATCCTCCTACAAACAAAGTGGATGTCTCCCTACATTTCTGTAGGGTGCCCTCAGCACTCCTCAACATGTTCAGAAGTTCGGAAAGTTCAACCTCTTTTCCTTGCATGTTGAAGTTAAGGATAAACTGGGCGTAAGTGGAAGGAAGGGACTGGAGAATCAAATCAGTATAGAGTTCATTCTCCAACGTGGTCCCAAGGTCCGCGAGCTCCTTAATGTAGCCATTCATCTTAAGCACGTGTTCCGCTACCGATGATCCGACGGCCAACCTTGCCGAAAATAGCTTCTTCAACACTTCGTATCTTGCGATACGAGACTGCTCTCCATACAGTTCTTTTGTATGGAGAAATATGGACTCTAGGTCCATATTCTCGTGCCTCCTCTGATGTTCGTTGTCCATCGAGGCAAGTACGAGGCATTTGGCCTTCGCGCAATCTATCTCCCATGTCTTACGGATTTCCTTGTCCGCGATGCTGGAGGTGGGACCTGGGACAGGGGGAGCTTTGGTAGTAAGTACATACCCCAACTTGTCGTAAGTGATTGCCATCTTGACATTCCTGTGCCAATCTTTGTAGTTTGGCCCTGTCAGTAGGTTTTTATCTAGTAATAACTTAAGTCCGGTCATGTTGAATGGTCGCTGCAATTAGGAGAGAGAAAAGAAACACTTTAGCATGATGCTCTTGCAAGTTTAGAGTGGTTTTTAGTTTGTCTAAACTGGATGGCTCCCACTGTCTCTCGAATCCCTTCTCAAACCGTAAAGAAATGATTAGTCAGGATCACTCTCATCGTACAATACTTGCTTAACCGTTCAGCCAGGCCAGTGTCGGTACTTCGAGGGAGGTTTTCCAACGCTTTCGCGAAGTTCCTTAATTAAGTAACCTCTTTTCCCTGTGGGCGTAGCCCCGCTAACACCTTTCTAGACACCTACTAGGTTTATAGCATTGATCGTTAAGTGAGAGTTTTCCCGAGGAGTAGCATATACTCACAGTAGGATCGGGATCCAAATATCATCGCGTGATAAAACCGAAGGAATCCTACCAGAATCATCACACTCCAAATGGTATGCAGCGCTAGCAAGTTTCAGTACTTATGAAACTCCCGATGTGGATTTTTGCCCCATGCTCTTATGACCTTGGCGTGAGGTCAAAATGTTATAAGTCACATGTCAAGTTCTTCCCATCATTATCCCGGTTAATTTGAACCCACCCGTACCTACCCTTGACGTAGGCCAAAACGGCAGTGCGACTGTCTCAAACCAACGCATTCTATCTATGCAACAGATAAATATCCGGCAGCTACCAATCACTATGCCTTGGCGTGAGGTCAAAATACATAGCTTGAATACTACCGAATATTTAACTGAAATGATGGAGGGCTACGGATGGTTTTGGCGAAACCGTGAACGTAGTGAACTTGATATAATCGATGGAACGAGATAGCTTTTAAAAGGAGTGGTTCAAGCTCCGCGTTTAAAATTTTAGTTTTGAAAAGAACCGAGTGGTTTTCAAAGTGTTCCAATCGACTTTTACTTGGTTTATTTTCTTGCATTAGTTCTTTTAATGCGTCCCATCATTTAATCCTACCATTGCAGAAAACAACCAAAATATGACGTACGCTTGTGCCATTCGCATTCGCCACGGGGCCCCGTCATCACCCGTTAGGTTACTTAACTAACGACAGAGCGGGGGCTGGGCTAGCGCGGCTGTAAAACATAAGCAACGCCTAAATAGTTATCATATATAAATATATAGCAATGATAGACATTACAGATCACAGATGAATACATTGGATATACTAGGAATCCGCAATCCGTTCGAGCCTGCAACGAAAATCGGATTACACGGTCGCGGTGAGTAGCCAATACCCCACCCAAGACCCCTACGGGTGCGGCAAACTACCCGCCAAGTACCCGAAGCGAAGCAACCTCCCTCAACACCGTGAGTAGGCCACTCGGCACTTCGAGATACCCGGTAGTTTGTGCACCCCCTCCATGGGTCTATCCTAGGAGCAAAAACAGTAAAAAGAATTATACAATGACGGCTACAACCCCGACCCGGTTGTGCGGCCATATAAATAATAATATTACATCAATTTACATGTTACAATGAATGAAAGGAAAAACAACACTCAACTCACATCCACCCCGGCTATTCACCCGCGACAATCCAACCCATTCATATACACATACCAATCATCAATCACAGATCACAGATATGTATAACCCTGACTAATCGATATATAGCGATTAGCCGACGTTCAATACATACAAACATCACAGATATAACCTTTTAGTCAAAGTGTATTGAAGTTCGGGAAAAAAAATACGGATTTATAGGCCCCCAAAAATAAATTTCTATTCTGGAAAATCTGGGCACATATAAAATATCTTAAAAATCCTAAAACCAAGCCAGAGATACACGGCACCAAACTCGACCCAATGAAAAGCCAACTTGGCCGCGGTTGCGCTGCAATAGCTTGCTATTGCCGCGGAACCACGGCTCATTGGTCGAGTCACTGGACTGGGTTTGGTGGTTATCTTCAAAAACCCCTGAGAAGATTTTTGGAGTATAACAAATTTTGTTTTGACCAGAAAAAATTTTAACAGAAACTTAGGGTTTCGAAAACTTGGTTTTTCGATTTTTACGTTTCGAACTTCGATACACTTCACTACTTAGCTAGTTTATGTTTAGTTAGGCTCTGATACCACTGTAAGTCCACGTTGCCCACCCCGGTACTTGCGGGGAGGCGGAAAACGGAATAAAAATCGGATTTTTATCAACTTAGGCAACATGGACTACACTATGAAGGATCTTTGCTAAACAAAAACATGCTAAAGCTAACTAGAAACTAGCTAAGTGCTAGAAAGGTTATACCTTGGGCTTTATGTCCTTCTCTCCTTGCTCCTTGGAGTAGTGGAAGGAGGTCACCTTGTCGTCTTCTCCCGTCAAAGAAAGATCCACCTGAAAGCCTCAACCTTTGGCTTCAACTACAAGCTAGAAGTAACTAGGGTTCAAGAAGTGCTAGTCCTTCAACCCTAGATGAGAGTAGAGATGATCAAGAGAGGGTTTTTCTCAAGCTCAAGTGTTTCTCAACACATGAGAGGGGAGAGCATGAGGGGAGGAAGAACAAGAGAGAGAAATGAAATGATAGAATGAGAATAATGTGAACCATTCTCACTAATATGTGTATATTATTTTAATTAAATAATTAGCTAGATAATTGTCATGGCTAATCATGACATGACCATTATCATTTAAATTTGTAAGGATCAAAAAGCATCTGCCAAAAGAAATGATAATGGTCAAAGTGTCAACCTAGGTCAACAAGTCAAGGAGGTCAAATGGTCAACAACCATAACCATGCACAATTATTAAACTAATTATCAATTAACTATAATACACACATAAGCATTAGGGTTAATAAAATGACAATAGCCATTAACCCTAATCAAGGTCCTCTCCCTCTGTCTCAAACAACTGTGCATACGCACCCGCATTCGTGATCCGAGGAACATGAATACAATGAGAAAAACCAATCCCAAATCATATACTAGGATCCGGCTTAAACCAAAGCCTGCTAGTATAAATTGTCCAGACAGTAAACGTGCACAAGTGCGCGGATGCGAACGAACCCTGTCGCAAAAACCTGCGACCTCTACTCATTTTGCCTAAAGGCGAATAGCTCTCTGTGTGGGACTCTAAAGACTCGACACTACGCTGGAAGTGGGTTTAACCACAGACCGCAAGCGGCACTAGCTGTACGTAACGGTCCCCAGGTAGATGTCGATAAGAAGACTGACGAGGTGAACCCCATCTGAACTCCTACTGAGCCTGTATGTGACAGTCTCCGTACAGTCCGGTCTGTTCGTCTGATACATCTCATGACGGGCCTAGGGGGGCGGTGAACGTCAGTCCCCTAATAGCGGTACAAGTCGTGTCGGAGTGAAGCCCAGAACACCCTGAGATAACACTGGAAACCTACCAGCCTATCTCGCTTGCCCTGGCCAGGGACTACTCGTGTAATGGCTCTCCTGGACACAGCGCGATATCAACCCCCAATACCGGGAGAGACGAATCCTGTCTAACCGTCACTGCCTCCAAGTGCTTCGGGACTGCACCCAAAAACTACCCGTTTGCACGACTCCTTTAAGCCGTGGTAGGGTAACAATCAAAGTGCAGTGGGAACACACTCGAGGCGAAGTGACAGTGTCAAGTCAGCGGACTAAGCTGTACTCATGTCACCTGGGAACTGATAACTGACGATAGGTATAGTACCAACCAACAGTTCCCGATGAGTCCTGTCCAGTGTACTCGTAACCTAACGAGCACCCGTATACTATCTCAAGTACGACGTACTGACGGCTGTGGGACAGACCGTCTCCCACACTGGGATGAAAAGCGCATACGCTAGTCTACTCCGGAGTATCGATGTCCTGTCTCGATAGTCCAACGAGTAGGGACCTGTATAAGGATGTGCTTATAGACTACCCAGCTCCCACGAGTGCGAGCGCCATCATAACGCCGGTAATCAAGCAAAGATCCTAAGGGCTCTACTAATATGTATATCAGCGATATGCTAAAAGAAACACATGCACATATTGAAGTAGAGACAAACCAAGTAGCATACTACCATTTCGAGCAAGATTGTATATACAACTGTGAATATCCCAAGCTTCCATCAAGTAATATACAAACTAGTATGATACAGTAATGGCCTCTAGGGCATATACACTAACACTAAGTCTAATCGAGTTAAAATGTTTAACATTTATCTTGGGCAGCTTAGCATTTGCTTAGGCTTGGCCCTTTTAACAATGCTTGAATTCTGACAATATTTTGTCTTTTATTGAATGTTGGGCACTCATCATAGCCTTGGGCTTGTTGAAGAACAATTTATGTTCTATCAGCGCGACACGTGGCGCGCTTAGCGCTTTGCACCAATCAAAGAGCACAGTGCGTTTCTGCCAAGTAGCGCACACATGAGGGACACATGTTGCGCTTGGCGCTAAGCGCCAGATGATGAGCGCATTGTGCCAGTTTATGAACGCATTGCGCTAGTAGTTTAGTGGTGCACATGTTATTGACACGTGGTGCATCTGGCGCTGAGCGCCAGCCCATGAGCGCAGTGCGTTGGTTTAAGAGCGCAAAGCGCTATCTGTTAAGAGCGCATACGTGAGGGACACGTATCACGCTTGGCGCTGAGCGCCAGTTGATATGCGCAAAAGCGCAGTTCAAGAGCGCAACGCTCAGTTTCGGAGCGCAAAGCATATATGATCAATTTTGTGATCTAAAAAGAGAATTTGTCTCATGATTCTAAGAACAAAAGTTCTTCAATCTCTTATGTTGATGAAAGGCTTTGCCTTTATGGATCTATGATCTGTGAGGAAGAAGTAATTTCTTCTTTTACTTTATGATGAGGTCTTTTGATCCCTTTGTAAAAGACTTTTTGTCTTTGTAGATCTATGATCTGTGAGAAGATTTATATTCTTCTTTTTATTTTATAATGGGATCTTTTGATCTCTTTTGAAAAGACTTTGGTCTTTGTAGATCTATGATCTTTTAAAGAAGTTAATCCTTCTTTTCAAATTAATTACGAGATTATTTCATCTCTATGTTCATCACCATTCTTTTTACCTTGAAGAAAAAATCTTCTTTTACTGAGATCTTGGCTCTTCTTCTTTGAATTTCTTAAAGTTTTTAAGGAGGTTTCTCTCTATGCTTCTGTATATGAGACTTGAAGTCTAGGGTCCTTTTTATAGGGCAAGTTGATTTGTTCAATCAGTTATGGAGATCTTTTTCTTTAATTGATTTGGGGAATTTCCCATTGTTGGATCTTTGATCCAAGGGCTTCTGATTTACAGAAGGAAATCTTCTTTTTTTAACAAGATTGGGAAATCTTTCCATACAGTATTTATTCTATACTTTTGGTGATTTTTAATCACCATTGGATCATTGATCCAACGGTGCTCTGATTTACAGAGCACAATTTTGTTGTTGGGAAAGATTTTGAGAAATCTTTCCTTAACAGAATTTAATTCTGGTTAATTAATGATTCATCATTATTATTAGATCTTTGATCTAATGGTGGGGAGCTTTTAGTCCCAGCGCTAGGGCACCCGTGCTTTGCATGTGGTGCGCTGCTTAAAGGGCAGCGCACATTGCGCTAGCGCACCCGTGTTTGACATGTGGTGCACTGCTTAGAGCGCAGCACATCTAGTGCTAGCGCACACTTGGTGTGCTTCATAGAGCGCAATGCACCCAGCGCTAGCGCCCACGTGCTTTGCACGTGATGCACTGCTTAGGGCGCAGCGCACTTGGCGCTGCATCTAAAGCGTTGCTTTATTTCAAAATTTGAATTTTGAACAGAGCTTTGCTCTGATTGGGGGAAACAATGCTAGTTACCCATATACCTATATGGTATTGTACCATTAGTGATAGGTATATACACATATGAGATATAGCTATATGTTCATCTTTATATGATGTTGTGTAGATTTTGAGAATTTAGGAACCACATGATATATTTTATAACTTGTTGCAGTTAAATAGCGATTTTTCCTTATATGCTCATATTACTGTTTCATGTTGCATATATATTATATTCATGGATTTCACATTGAGATATAGTTTTCATATAATGTTTTCTGGATTGTTTTACTCCTGCGTATATATATCAGTGGTATGGGACGCTGATATATATATATATATATATATATATATATATATATATCTGTGTGTGTGTGTGTACCCATCGTATATATATATCAGTGGTATGGGAAGCTGATATATATATATATACACCGATATCATATATCATCATAATGGTATATGCAAATATACTTATTCATTATATGTGAGGGGCCTATGTGCTCGGGGCCTATGTGCTCGATATGAGAGGGGCCTATGTGCTCGGGGCCTATTTGCTCGATATGAGAGGGGCCTATATGCTCGGGGCCTATGTGCTTGATATGAGAGGGGCTTATGTACTCGAGGCCTATGTGCTCGATATTGGATATTGGATATATGAGATTTACTTGATATTAGAATATTGAGATATATATTTTGTGTCGATGCTTGACATTGATTTTCTGATGATTTCATTAACGATACTTAAATGTTTATACAACAATCTCACTATATTAAGAAAACAATTTTCTCATTCATGAGGTATTTTGTTTTCATTTTACCGCATTCATACCCCATATTTACGATATATTGCTACCTGAGGAACTGACACGAGCACATGGGATTACACTTATGCATAGATGTTTATCCTTGTCTTTATTTTATGCTTCAGGCCATATTATTATTGAGGATATATATTATGATCGTATTGACCTAGGATTGAGTCAAACATATGATTTCTGCTCTGTGATGTTTTCTACTCATGAGTTGTTAACTCACCCGCGTTGTGCCACAGTTCTTGCAGGTTTTGCAGTACAGATTTTGTTGCGGTTTTGTTGGCACATTGCTTTCTTTCCGGATGATTGCTTTGGTAGGTGGGTTCACTCGCATCGTGACCACCAATGTACATTTATTTATATTCAGTTGTATCTAGTAAACTCCATCAACCAAACTTTTATATTTATTCAGACTTAGAGTCACGCATTGTATTATTTTGGCTTTCTTGATGATTTGAGTTCCTTTTGAGTTTTGATCCCCGCCCTTCGGCGTTGTATATTATATTGCTTGCGTGGTTGTGACCGTCGATTGATGAAGAGCTAGCTCCTACTTGGGGATGCCTTTATTCATATTATGCATGTTGTACCCTTTTTGGGGCCAGTATTTACAAAGGAATCTCTGCCGAAATTTTCAGAAAAGACTTGAGATTTTAAAAATGCATATTCGGATTATGTTATTTAAAAACCCCTTGTTTTAAAACATGTTTTCTTCACTTCTTTCTATAACTGGTTTAGATTTCTGGGTTTTCTTAGCTTACTTGAATTAGATGGGGTCATATAGACTTCATATGATTCAAGTGCCAGTCGCGTGCCATTTCGGGTCGTGACATACGGCCCCTCCCGCGCTAAGGATCAAAGCCCTCACCAAGAGGCAACCGGGCCCGCCCTTTCTCGGTTATCCCTGGATGGTAGTTCCCTACCCCACAACACCAGGGATCAAAGCCCTCGTCAAGAGGCACCGGGAAGCAACCCTGCTCGGGTCATCCTTAAGGATCAAAGCCCTCTCCAAGAGGTACCGGGCAATAATCCTGCTCGGCCCGTCCTTAGTAGGCCTCTTACGGCCCCTCCCGCGCTAAGGACCAAAGCCCTCGTTAAGAGGCAACCGGGCCCGCCCTTGCTCGATTATCCCTGGCTGGTTGGTCCCTACCCCACACACGCTAGGGATCAAAGCCCTCACCAAGAGGCACCGGGCAGCAACCCTTCTCGGCCGTCCTTAGCAGGAAGTGCCCTACCGCACAACACCAGGGATCGAAGCCCACTCCAAGAGGCGACCAAGCAGCTACCCTGCTCGGTCCATCCTTAGCATGCCTCTCTGAGCCTTCTACGCTAAGGAACAAAACCCTCACCAAGAGGCATTCGGTCTATTTACGTCTGAGCGATCTCCACCTCAACTTCGGGTCCATAGAGATACCATCCTCCCACCGGTCTTTGCACACTTGGTAAATGATCAGGTTCAACTCAACTTGCAATCTCTAGACGAAAAACAGGCCTAACATGAAGGTAGCACCGTGCAAACAGAGGTTTAACAACAAGCAAAAGGAAAATATGCATGCAAATACTACTGCAAAAAGAGTTTATTCACAAAGTCAAAAGTCTCTACAAGGGTATTATGGGCTCCCCAGCCTAACAAAAGTGCCCGGAGGCTTACAAAATTTTAGAGCAAAGAAAAGAAATAAGAGGACGAGGGGTTTCAGGCCTCAGGGCCAGGCGCAACCCTAGGGAGCTCAATGTCCACGACTGGGGCTGCGTCTTGAGGATCGGCGCCCTTCGCAGGAGCCTCAGCGTCGCCCTTGCTGAGAACCTCTTCCCCGGCAGCGCTTCCAGGGGGCTCCCCTGCGCGTCGTCCCCATGAGGATATTCAGCTCGGAGCTCTTCATCAGGGAACTCCGGCATCCGAGTCTTAACAGCGTCGAGGGCATCGTGCCAGATGAGGGTAGTGGCTGCGGCTAAGTCGGTGTAAAAATGGTCCGACTTCTTATAGTTCTCCACCGCCTTCGCCGCCCTGAGCTCGGCTCGCTTTGTACCCTCTATCGCTTCCACCAGCTCCTTCCGGAGGGTGCTCGTCGACTTCTTCAGGGTGCCGACGAGCAACTTGGGGTGCTGAAGCTTGGCCTCGGCGGCCCGGACAGTCTCCTGCTTCCCGGCCGCCACCTCCCGCTTCCCGGCCGCTACCTCGTCCTCAAGGGCAGTGTTCATATCAGATTTTTGCATTTTTATACCCCTAATTTTTATCATATTGCTTATCGGTAGGTACTCTTGAGCCGTGTTTGCTAGTTAATTGCAGGATACAGGTTCTCAGCTCTAGACAGTGAAATTCATGGAAAAGCACTACAATTCCGGATTAATGCCAACCACAGATAAAAAAAGGGTCGCCGCTCTCTATCCGTATGTTGTCGCACACCAGTTTAAGGGACAAAATGGCAAATCGGTGTCATTTTCATGCATAAAGCTCAATGTCAGCACAAGATCCAACATATCTACGCAGAGCTCAAGAAAAATCATGACAAAAGATCCACATTACATCACCTTTTGCTCTACTGAAATTCTGGAAATATTGTGAAGAGATTCTGAGAAACAACTTATACCACACTGAAGAGTACTAAAAATAAGGGAAAACCACCAAATTTCATGGCCTAACTCCACTAAAGGGCCACGGTTCCGCGGCATAAGCATGCTTAGGCCGCGGAACCGTGGCCGTACAGGCTCCGCAGTGGATGAGGTTTCTGGGGTATTTTGGTCATTCTATATGGAGTTAGTTTGTTGCCCTAGGTTTCCGGTTCCCTGCCTATAAATAGTCCAGAACATGCCAAAGCCAATGGTGCTTATTCTTGTATTTAGATTTCAGAATACATGTTGTTGTTCTTCTTCCTCTTCTCATCTCTTCTCCATTAAAACCTTGTAGTGAGCTTTTATGAGTGAAGTGATGAATAAAGAGTTCTTGTTGTTACCATGCTTGTCTTATTGTTAATTATAATTGCTTGTAATTTTGATTTCGCTAATCTAGTTGTTGTTATTTGTTGTTTGTTTCTTTCTTCATCTAGTTTTTCTTTATCCTTAACAACAATGATGCTTAAGCTTGATCCTTGCCAAGGTGAGGTCTCAAATAGCTAGTTGTAATCTTCTAATCTCTTTCTTTCTATCTTCCTCCTTTTGTTTTATTTTCTTTTTCTTATAATGGGTGAGTAGTTTTCATACTTGTTAGGGTAGGATAAGGAAAGTTTGAGAGAAGGAAATCTCTCTCACTCTTTTCTTGCCCAACATCTTAATTCGGACTCCCGTTAATTGAACCACAATCCGCTCCCTACGTCACCCTATCCTACATGATAGCGGTGGTTCCTTAGTGAGACCGGTTGTGGTTGAATTAACCGGAGGTTAAGGCTAAGAGCTAAGAACAGACGGACAAGCACCAAAAGGAAGAACTTATGCGTTGGAAAGCCTAGCTTATACTTGCAAGTTCCTTCCTAGTCGTGGTAATCCCCGTTGTTGCCGATTACCGTAACACCGATATTAAGAGTGGCAACGAAAGAAGTGAGCAACTCCTAACTCAAATTAACCTAATCCTAACCCTAACAAGCTCTCTTTATATATCATTTTAGCACATAGTTAATCTAAAAATAAACCTGGACATTTGGACTTAACTCGTTAAAGCACATAGAAAAAGATTCCCATCTCCCTGCGGACGACCCGTACTCAACCGGCTAGCTATAAGTGAAACCGTCTTGATTGTGGTAATTAACTAAGCATGCAAAAACTCTACCAATCAGGCAGCGACCCTCACCATCGCCGCTTACAGCTCCAACTTTGTGCTCTCCTCCAGTGAGGAGAACTCGCCCACGGCTCGCATCACCGGGGCAATTTCATCTTCCTCCATCTGGACGGTGAGGGCGACGTGCTGGAGGACCTGAAGAAATCAGAGGGTGGTCAGAAAGAAAAGGGAGGCACAAAATCTTGCGAATGATAGGGCGCTGAGTGAAAAATCATGTGAGGTGCGGGCACTAACCTGCACGGCCTCTTGGGCGATGGCCGCCATTTGCGCCTTGAGTGTCCCCCGAGGGACCTTGCCCCCGGACGACCTCTCCATGTCTGCCAGCAAGCTGTCAGCAATCGAGAGCCCTGAGGGCACCTCAAAGTGGAGGCCCCCCTCATCCACTAAGATCGTGGAGGCCGGGGTGTACGGGACCGTCCGGTTGAACCACTTGAGAGACGACGCCGGGGAGCCGGTCTCTACCTCCGAAGCCCAGGCTTCTTGTTCCCGAACATGCTTTCGCCTCGGCTCCTGGCTGGGCTCCGCGGCACGGGCCGCAATTGAACGCCTCAGTGGAGCGGCTGTCGGGGGAGCCGGGGCCGACGCCGGACCGGAGGAGCTGGCACCTCCAGCCCTCGATCCCTTCTTCGGCTCGTGCTTGGCCGATCGAAGCTTGCTCAGGTTCATGAGTTCTGCACAAGACAAGGTACAATGGAGTCGGCAGCATAAGTGGAAATAAAAATAAACGCAGGTTTAACAGATTGCCTGTAAACTCCTAACTTACAGGAGAATTGGGTGGGGCTGAGCCCAGCCCAACTAAGAACCCGCTCAGAAAGCAGCACGTCGGCCCGGGGAATGGGCTCCTACTCCGCCACTTTCACCGTGTCGGGATCGACAAACTGACTCTTCCGCAGGCACCTATCCCTAGACCACATGGTGGGAACGGGCCAGTCCTCACCCTCTGGCGGCCCAAAAAAAAAATTCTTCTTCCAATCGTGGATGGAAGAAGGTACGACGATGACTCCCGACCCGGCAGCGCTTCCCCGTTGATTCCTAAAGGAGATGTAAACCCACCTTGGCTCGCCTGCGCGAGCGCCGGGGTGACCTTTATAAATGAGAGAGGATGCAAGTGTGGGCAGCCTGAAAGGGATCAACTGCAACTTCAAACGGACCAGGAACCCAAGGAGAATCCTCCAGGAGCTCGGCACTAGCTGGCCAGAGGATAGCCCAAAATGATTTAGCGTTCTAACAACCTCGGGAGGGAGGGGCAGGTGCATTCCGGCCCAAATGGCTTCCAGGTACAGGACAATCTCCTTGCCTCGTACCTGATCTGCCCTTTCCCCTTCCTCGGCTAAACGTAGCGTGTAACCGGGAGGAATGTGGAAGCGAGTCCGAACGGTGGCGAGCTCGTCCTCATACCTCACTGTGGATGACACGCCAGGTGCATCCGCGACCTCCACTCGGGGAACCGCCCCTGTCGCGTGACCCCGGGAAGAGGATCTGACCCTAACTCCCCAGGAGGACTCCGACTCAGAAGAAGAAGAAAAAGAGGAAGAATCTACAGAGGGATCACCAGACTCTACCCTAACTACATCTACAGACTCTTCAGAAGAAGACATCTATCCTGATGAAGGAGATGGGTCCTCGGACGAGAAAACGCAAAGATCCGACCTAAGAAGTAAAGCGCCGAGCCTACAAGATCAAGGACGAGGAAAATTACGAAGAGGTATGGGCCCTGAAGAGGACCCCACCTTTACTTATAGCGGCCGGTGTAACACATCCAACGGCGACGGTCATCTCCCGCCAAAATGACTCTTCGCACTCGACGGCCACCATCGCTCCATCTGTCATGCGCACATTGGCCGCACCCCATCGGGCATAAGAAACCTACTGTTAGTTATATGTATGCCCTAGAGGCCAGTATTGTACATATGATGTATATCATATTGGATGCTTGGACATATATAGAGAGGACTTTCTTGCTCGACATGATAGTATGCTATCTGGTTGCTCTTTATCTTAATATGTATACTTGTCTCTTGATATTGTCTTATGGTTATATGTTGGTAAAGCCCTTAGGAAGTGTACTTAATTACCAGGACTATGATGCAGATCATACTAGTGGGGCGATGGTAGTCCATAAGTTCATCCTTTAACGTCCCTAGTCATGGGTGTATCTAGACAGGGCATCGATATACCAGAGTAGACTAGCGTATACGCTTCTCGACCCATGAGATCGGTGATGAATGATCCTATATCCATTGGTGTTTGACATCAGAGATGGTATACGGGTGCTCAGTGGAGATTGGGTACACTGTACCGACTCGTCGAGAACTCCCAGATGGTATTATACCTCACGTCAGATGGCAGTTCTTTGGTGACACTTGTACAGGTTAGTCTGTAGACCCGAGATCGTCATAGAGTCTTGTGTGATTCCTACTGTGCTTTGATATCCACCTTACCACATCCGAGAGGGCATGCAAAATGGTGGTTTTTGGGTACAGTCCCGAGTCACATGGAGGCAATGAGCGATATGAGGGGATTCGTCTCTCCCGGTATTGGGGGTTGATATTGCGCTGTGCTCGATTGGCCATAACAGGGAAGTCCCTGGCCATGGTTGATTTAAAGATTTACTAGTAAGTGTTACCAGTAGTTTCTCGACCCGTTATGAGCCTCACATCGGCATGACATATCGATTATTGGGGTCTGACGTTTAACATCCCTAGACTTTATATGCGACATATCTGTAACGTTTTAGAAATCGTTATGCGAATTTTTCCGTTTTAAACCGACTGTGTTCAAACGACTATATAGATTTGCCAGCACCTAGTTTAAATAAAATAAAGCTAGTGCGCAAGCTTTGGGGGTATATGGGACGTTTTGGTTCAATTTGAATTTTTCCCAATTTTAATATTATTTTAATACGGTATTCACATTTTGGGAAATTTCTCTTTAGTGATCTTTTCTTCAATTATTCTTGAGTAAACCAAACCCACATAATATCTAGATTCATTTTGTGGACTAGGATCAAGGTTTAAAGAAAAGAAGAAAAAAGAAATGAGGTGCATTCATGTGTGCATGTGTTGTGTGAATGCATTAAATTGCATTTATTGTTAGAAATTGCTAGGAAATTCCCTAACCTCCTTACTTAGCGGAGCTCCTTCCCTTTCCTACTGCCTTAGATCAATTCCTTTCCAATTTGCATCAATCCAAACTCAAAATTCTCCAAAATTCCAAAATATATCACAAAATATACTTCAAGTCTTGGTTCTTGCTCTTTGATCACTTGGAAACTAGGAAAGCGTAGATCTTGTGAGCTAAAGTTGATAGGTATAATCCCTACACAGTTAATTAGGAGTTTTTATGTTGTTTAGCTCGTTGGTTGTTGCGTAGAACACTTGAAGTATCGATTAGTGCAATATCGGGTTTTTTAGTGTCTTTTAGAGCCTCTGTGGACTGCTGTGACATGGGATTTTTATAGAAAAATCAAACAAAATTATAGTGATGTACTAGTGACCCTGGAGCACCACCTAAGAGATGAGGACCACCCTACCGGCCGGGGCCGGCGACCCCTTCGACGAATTCCGGCGACGCCGGCGATGTAGGGAGATGCTGGGGTTTGGTTTTTGTGGGTAGTCGTGTGCTGTTGGTTAGGGATGTTTGGTACTGTTTACTTTTTTAGTAATTGCAGTATGAAAAATATGGAATCGTTTACCTATAATCTAGTGTTTTGAGTCCGCGTGTTACGTGTTGCGACACGAATCGTGACCTTGTGCAGCTGTTGTACTTGGGTAAGTTTTGTGGTATCGTTACGCACGTTAGCCACTAGACGTACACTCGCGAGTTAGTTTAGTGTTGGTGCGTTATTTAATACGTAGTTTTACGTTATATTGGTCGATTTCTGAGATGTATGCACTATTTCTTATGTTTGTCGAAATATAGCGTCGCAAGCGGGGACTTCGGACTCTGCGAACAAGGGAAGCAGGTGGTCGGATTTTCATAGTTGGAGACTATTTGTGAGTAGATTTAACATCTACGGGGAAATCGCCTGTATGGCGTTATGCGTCGGGCCTGATATGATAGGATAGCTGCATGTTATTGCATATTGGTTAATGTCATATGAATGTCATTCCATAGTAGTATCTGTTGTACCTTTAGATATAACACATTATTGACGGTTCATGTTGCATGAGCACTAAATTATATGCTACACCCACATCGTCAGTAATTGCCATGACACGCACAAACCACCTACATACGTGATATGGTAGTGGATAGGGGTAGTGGAGGTAGTAACTCTTATTCCTTTGTGTTAGTTATATGTATGCCCTAGAGGCCATTACTGTACATGCGTTGTATATTGCAGTGGATGCTGGGACATATATAGGGAGGACTTTCTTGCTCGACATGATAGTATGCTATCTGGTTACTCTTTATCTTAACATGTACTCTGATTGTCTCTATGTTACATGTTGATAAAGCCCTTAGGATATGTACTCGACTACTGCGACTATGATGAAATCATACTGGTGGGGCCATGGTAGTCGACGAGTACATCCTATAACTGTTCCTAGTCAAGGGTGTATCGAGACAGGGCATCGATACACCAGAGTAGACTAGCGTATACGCATCTTGACCCATATGATGGGCGATGGATGATCCCAAATCCATCGGTGTTTGACATCAAGGATGGTGTACGGGTGCTCAGTGGAGACTGGGTATACTGGACAGACTCGCCGAGAACTCCCAGATGGTATTATACCTCACGTCAGATGGCAGTTCTCTGGTGACACTGGTACAGGTTAGTCTGTAGACCCGAGATCGTCATAGAGTCTTGTGTGATTTCTACTGTGCTTTGATTTCCATCATACCACATCCAAGAGGGCATGCAAAAAGGTGGCTTTTAGGTACAGTCCCGAATCACATGGAGGCAATGAGCGATAGGAGGGCATTCGTCTCTCCCGGTACAAGGAGTTGATGTTGCGCTGTGTTTGATTGGCTATAACTGGAAATCTCTGGCTAGGGTTGCTGAGATTTACTGGTAAGTGTTATCAGTAGTTTCTTGAACTATTATAGACCTCATATCGACACGACTTATCAAGCTACTGGGGTCTGACGTTTATCACCCCTAGGCGAGATATGCGACATATCATACCGAGAGACCGGACTATACGGGAGTGTTACTGATTGGATTCACGGGAGAAAGTACAGGCTTGCTTATTGATCTTCTGATCGCTCAATACCTGGGTGGCTGTTATGTTTAGTTGACCGCTTGCAGCTTGTGGGTGTTTGATATGATCATCACCTACTGCCGGCGTATTGACGATTCTTTAGAGTCCTACACAGAGGTTTCCTGGCTCAGGCAAAACGGAGTAGGAGCATATATATGATATGCGCGGGACCGAGAACAATACGTGTATGTGATACCGTATTGGATTATCGCGATATGTGATATCGGCCGGGTATATGTGATATAGCCGGGTCATCGGATCAAGTGTTGATTCGATGAACTGATACAGAGTATATTAGTCGGTTATTTGTGAAATAGCCGGATTGTCGGATCAAGTGTTGATTCGATAATAAAATTATTATATATTTGATATATTAAATTACATTAACTAATCTAAGCTCACTAAAAGATTCTTTTTCTCACTCGGGTAATACATTGATATATATGCGATATATGTTAATTGTATTATTTTATTTTGTAACAATAAATATTGTATATGTGATATATAATATTGCAACATGTTATGATTACTAATGCAACATATTTAGTGGAGATTAAAAAAGGTTAGGTTTTGATTTGGGTTAGTTCTTTCTAGATGCTTCTAGAAGGTTTTACTTTGTTTTTAGTAAAGATATTATGTTTGATATTTTTGCTAGATATTTCTAACCCAACCCAAACCCTTCACCCTAGGTTAAGTCTCTACAATGGTTAGCCTCTTCATATTCAACCATGGTTGCATTATTAATTATGATGATATTTTTCATTATTCATCACAAAAGGTTTCCATTCTTCTTCTTCCTCGAGCTTTGAAAAAGCTTTCTAGGTTTTCATTTAGTGCTGAAAATGAGTGAGATTAAGAAAACAAATGAGAGCTAAAATCCTACTTCATCATCCTAATCTATCCTAGCCATTTAGATTAGGGTGTTTCACTTCATTAGTGAGTGAGAGCTTGTGTTAAAGAAACTTCAAGGTAGATCATCTTTGTTATCGAAGATCGGAAGCAGGCTTGCATCATTCTCTTCGTGGAGCCTCTCTAGAGTCCGGATTCTTGACGATCGCAGCAAAGGGACCTCAACACGGAGCTTTAGAAGTGATGGACCGGACTACAAAGGTTGTAATCCCAAACTCTTAGATGTTAAAGTGTTTAACATGCTTTGTTTCCCCTAATCTCTTGTTTAAAGATCTTGGTTAGGGTTGTTCGGCACGTATAAATTTTAAATCGGGCATGGTTGATGCCTTATAGACCCTTGTGAGAGTGCCTAGTAACCCTGCAGTGGTATCAGAGCTAAGCTAGAGCTTTAGGCGAAGTCTGGGTGATGTTTAAAGTCCGATCGAACTCCGAATACCCGATAAAACCTAGTTTCTAGAAAAAAAATTAAAATGTTGATTTTTCGTATTAAAAATACTCAGAAAAATCAGCAGGTGATTTTATGGATTACTGTGCAAAACGACTTTATAATGCCTTTAATGCGCCGCGGAACCGCGGCAATAACCTGGCTTGCGCGGCGGTTCCGCGGCCAAATAGTAGCATTAGGGTTTCATTTTACACAGTAATATTCGTACAGATTTCCTGATTATTCTGGGAATTTTTATTCTACTCAAGTGTTGAGTTTTCTGGGTTGTATTGGGAGCTCATTGATTCGATCGGAAAGTTTAACTTCGTTTAATTTTTTCCGGGTAATTTTAGAACGTGTTAAAAAGTTCGAACGGATATCAATAACTCACTTTTTCCCCTGTCGGAAAATTTTTCAAAAGATGGATTTTTTTTTCGAGTTTGAAACTTCTGGAAAATCATGCAAGTAACGCGGTGGACCCTCTAGAAGAACACAAACCTTAACTCGATTATGTGACCGTCTGAACCGCCTCTAAACCTTAGGGTTTGTGGCAGTATGGCGTTGCCACATGTGAGGCGTTGGCTTGACCCTTCTACGGCTGGACCATTGGTACTGTGGCATGTGATAGATGCTTTTAAACTCCGCTCAAGTGTTGAGCTATTTGGGAAAACTTGGGTTTTTGATTATTCGATTGGAAAGTTTAACATTGTCTATTTATCTGGAATGTGATACAATATTTGGAATCCACAAGTAGTTATGAGATAACTAATTTGAATGTTATAAATCTAGCAGTTTAGTCTCAGATGATCGGTTGCCACGGAATTTTGATGTGATCAAAAGTCCATCGCAATCACATAGCGTACGCAGATACTCACCGGGTAAACTTAATAGACAGCCATGCCCCATAGCCCCGACTAAGTGACTGTAGGAGAACACCGTCGCCAAAAGCATCCGTTCGGGTTCTCGTGGCAGCGGTGTTCCGCCTTAGTGCACTTCGTCGACGGCATCCGGGGGTGCGGCCGTCTACTAAAGTTTGCGACGAGCATTCGATTAGGATGTCGGGAATCTTGTTGAATTGCCCGACTTGAATTGAAAAGTGTTTTCGAGATCGAGACTAAAATGCGGGGTTTATAATTGTTAGGCATGATATGTCTAAGAAATTCATTTGGTTAGGCATGCGATGTCTAAGGAGGTTGCGGATTCCAACTGTTGTAGTTTTACACTTTCTTTTCTGTGACCGTAAGCGTAGTATGTGGTGTATCGCTGGCTTCGTTGCTATACATCAACGACAATCGGGATACGCATACTTGCTTACGTTAATGATATGAGATATTATGTGTTGTTGTTATATGTTATATTGGATCGTCGCGTTTTGAATAGTCGGGGGTTTTATGTGAGATGAGAGTTTTTCTTTTTCATTCATGTAAAATTCAATTGTATGTAATATTCTTTTATTGGGGCACATCCGGGCTGAGGATGATGTCACCGTTGTATATTATTTACTTTTCCGCATTAGGTAGACCCAAGGCGGGGAGCACAAGTAACCGGGTTCTAGGGTCCAGTGGGAGACCATCTCGAGTAGTCGAGACTGGGTCTCCTAACCCTAGAATTGACAGTGTTGCTTGCCGCTCTCGTAGGGGTCAGGGATGTAGGTTTGGCTATTCATCGCGACCGTGGAATCCGCGTTTTATACAGGCTCGCATAAAAACCGGAAATCCTAGTATATCGAATATTTCATATATGTTCTTCTGCTGCAATGTTCTGTGATGAGATCATATTACTGCCTGAGACGAATGTTTATATTATATATATGAGATATATGTTATATTGCAGATTTCGTTTCAAATGTGATGCTTGTGAAGCACAAGAAAATGGGACTTCATTAATGAGGTTAATAAAACTAAAAGAAAACTAAAGATGTTGTAGAAACTTGTCTCAAAAACTGGTAGCTCTAGTTCTTTCTTTGCATAGCGGTGTTCCTTGTAGAACATCCAGCACCTTATTTGATAAGGAAAGAGCCGAGATCCCTTCACCGGGAGTGACCTCTTTAGCGAAACTAGCAGATGCTACAAACTCGTGTTGTCTTTTGATTGGTTCTTTAGTTTTTGCTTTGCATAGTGAAATTTGTGAAATATCCTGCACCTTATTCGATGAGGAAAGAGCCGACAATCCCTTCACCGGGAGTGACCTCTTTAGCAAAACTAGAAAAGGCCTAAAAACATTCCATTAAAAATCACTCGATTCTACAACAATATCAAGTTCATTACGCTCATGGTTTTCTTAAAAACCTGCGTAGCCCTCTGTCATTTCAGATAAGTACTACTTAGTATTCGTGCTGCGGTAGTTTGGCATGCGTCAAGGCGTAGTGTACGGTAGCTAACTAGTGCTTATCTGCTAGCATACGATGCGATTGGATTAAGGTATTCGTACGGCGTTGTTTGGCATGCGTCAAGGGTCGTGCGGGTGGGTCTAATTCAATCAAGAAATGTACGGGTTGAACTTGACTAGCGGACTATGGGTTGTTTGGCATGCGTCAAGGTCATAGCTTACTAGGGGTAAAATATTATCGGGAATTTCAAGTGTTGAAATTTGCAATGAGATTGCATACCTTCTATGAGATAGTTGGATCCCGATACCCGCTGTGAGTAAGAGTTACTCCCGGGAGAGTTTTACACATTACAATTTGCCGATCAATTAGGTGTCTAGAAAGGTGTCAACGGGGTTATGACTCTGGAAAAATGAGGTTTATTTTAATTAGGTCCGTGCGAAAGCACGGGGAACCTCCCTCAAAGTACCGGCACTGGCCTGGCTGAAAGATTGGCAAACTTGTAGAGTGTAATTAATCCCGGCTAGTCTTTCCTTTTAGGGTTTGAAGGAAGATTTGACTAAAACAGTGGGAGACATCCTGATTAGATAAATTTATAACCAATATAATCTTGTAAAAGCGCACGCTGAGTGTTTTCTTCTCTCTCTCTCCTGGTAGCGACCATGTCACGCCTTAATCAAGATAATAATACAGATGTATTGACCGAACCCGCTAGTTATACTGCGCTAAGGAACGTTGGTCCCGCTCCAACTTATAATTATTATAAGACAGAGAAGGAAATAGAGGATTACCAGAATTCCCGTGCCGCCCAAACGAAGAAAGTCCATGCTGATGCATCTTCTTCAGGTGTGTTCATTACAGAGAACTGTTTCTCAGTATCCTTTACGTCCTGGGTATGAGATACCGGATCAGGATCCTGCATATGTAATCTGTTACATGGGCTACATATAGGTAGAGAACTGAGAACGGGTGATAAGTTTCATGAGATAGAAACGATGCAAGTGTTGCAGCCAAGTCTGTTTGTAACTATCACTCTGTATTAACAAATACATTGATTCTGAACGAATGTTATTAGATACCGAACCTGATGTACAACATCATATCAGTCTCTTTATTAGTAAAGAAGGATATAATTTTGTATTGTTGGATAATGTTTTGAACATTTCCTATATCAAGAGTTGATCGGTTCAGGCACGTTATCTAAAAGTATAGACGTTCTAAATCAAACCACAGTTCTTAATGTACAGAACACACAAAAAAAGAAGAGTTCAGAAATGAACGAACCCTTCTTGAGGTATTGTAGACTAGGTCATATCAATGTGACCTGACTAGCTGAAGTTACATTTAGATGCATATTTAAATTAGTTTGAATTTACATCTTTTGAAACTTTCTGGTCATGTCACAAAGATAAGATGACCATAGCTCTGTTTATTGGAAACAGAGAAAGAGTTAGTGAACTCTTGGGATTGATACATGCTGATGTATGAAGGTCCCCTGTCTACACATGCCAAGACCGGTTCTTTGTACTTCATTACATTCACTGATTATCTCTCAAGATCCGGACATATGTTCCTGTTGAAACACAAGTCTGGAACTTTTGAGAAATTCAATGAATATATGTTAGAAGTAGAGAACCAAAAACGGGCATAAGTATTATGTCCTTTGACGAGATCAAGGAGGAGAATACTTGAGCACGGAATTCCTAGACTATTCTAAAGGAGAATGAGATTCTCTCTCAGCATTACTCCTCCGAATACACCACAGCACGTCGGTGTATCGGGGCGGAGCAATCATACCCTATTAGATATGGTGCTCTCTATGATGAGTACTACTGAGTTTCCTATTTCCTTTTGGAAGTTATGCACTTGAGAAGTTGCATACCTATTGAATAGGGTTCAAAATCAAATCAGTTGCCTACCACTTCATATGTGATATGGAATGGGAAGAGCCCATATCTTACGTATGTTAAGATTTGGGGTTGTCCAGCCTATGTCAAAAAGCATAATCCGGACAAGCTCGAGGCAAAGTCAGTTCTGTAGAAGTTTGTTGGATATCCCACGCAATCGAAAGGGAATATCTTCTGCCAAACCGAGGAACAAAAGATGTTTTGTTTCTCAACATGCCACCTTTGTGAAAGGGAATTTCTTGTGAAGAAATTAGTGGTCATGAGGTAGAACTGGAAATAGTTCCAGCTATACAAACTGCAGCTGATGATTTGGTAGAACCAAAGGATTCAATAGTAACTAACGAACCTCAGCCTCTCCGCCGATCTAGTAGGGTTTCTCACCCACCTGAGAGATACTTCGGTTTCTCTATGACTGTGGGAGCGAGCATTGCATCATGAGATGATGACCCAACTATTTTCGAGTAGGCCATCAGGAGTGGGACTCTGTAAGAATGGCTGGATGCTTAGTAATCTAAGATGGAATCCTTATACACCAATAAAGTATGGACTTTGGTTGCTTTATCTGAAGGGTTAAATCCCCATCAGGAGCAAGTATATCTTGAGAAGATTACTTGGTGTACATGGAAAATTTAAGACTTTCAAAGCTATGCTTAAGTCCATCCAGATCCTACTTGCCACGGCTACATACCATGACAACGATATCTGGCAGTTGGGTGTCATGACTGCTTTTCTAAATGATGATTTGGAAGAGAACGTCTATAAGTACACAGCCAGAGGGTTTCGTAGACAGTGGGAGAAGCGAAAACGTGAGAAAGATGCTTTATAGGATAAAGCAGGCATCGCGGAGTTGGAACATCTGTTTTGATGTGGTAGTCAAAGAGTTTGACTTCATCAAAATGGTAGATGAACCTTGTATATACAAAAAGGTAGTAGGGAGTATGGTAGTGATCCTCGTAGAGTACGTGGATGACATACTCTTGATAGGAAAGGAGTTTCCTATGCTACGCTCGGTCAATCTCCGCTTATCACAAGGATTCTCCATATAGGATCAAAGTGATACCTCCTAAATCCTGGGTTTTGGATCTATGAGATATATCTAATTGGATGTTAGGATTCTCACTAGTTGTAGTGAGATGGTATCAATCGATCCTGGGGAGAATCACTGGAATGGTTCCAGGGTGATAAGGATGACTGAATGTCAGTCGCAGGCATTGTCTTTACCCTCAGTAGAGGGACGGTATGTTGGAAGATTTCCAAGCTAGATACCGTGACTTACTAGACGATTAAAGGCAAGATACATCGTTACCAAGGATGCTACCAAAGAGGCAGTCTGGATATATATAAGTTCATGAGATGAACTCCGTTCCTACCATTGTGTGACAATAGAGTTGTGGCTTATGCCAAGGTACCCCCGTCCCATCAGAAATCCAGATATAATTCTTAGGTAGTATCACCTGATCATGGAGATGGTTGATCTCCAGGGAGATCGAGGTTAGGAGAGTAGACACAGAGGACAACAGCGCGGATCCACTCACAAAGGCCTTTTTCCCAGTAGAGACTTTTATGGGATGGTTGAGTATAAGATACTTCAACCACAACTAATTGTTGGGTATGTGATACCACAACAGATGGCCCTAGTGCAAGTGGGAGATTGTTACTTATATGTATGCCCTAGAGGCCATTACTGTACATGCGTTGTATATTGCAGTGGATGCTGGGACATATATAGGGAGGACTTTCTTGCTCGACATGATAGTATGCTATCTGGTTACTCTTTATCTTAACATGTACTCTGATTGTCTCTATGTTACAAGTTGATAAAGCCCTTAGGATATGTACTCGACTACTGGGACTATAATGAGATCATACTAGTGGGGCCACGGTAGTCGACGAGTACATCCTATAATTGTTCCTAGTCGAGGGTGTATCGAGACAGGGCATCAATACACCAGAGTAGACTAGTGTATACGCATCTTGACCAATATGATGGGCGATGGATGATCCCATATCCATCGGTGTTTGACATCAAAGATGGTGTACGGGTGCTCAGTGGAGACTGGGTACACTAGACGGAATCGCCGAGAACTCCCAGATTGTATTATACCTCACATCAGATGGCAGTTCTCTGGTGACACTGGTACAGGTTATTCTGTAGACCCGAGATCGTCATAGAGTCTTCTGTGATTCCCACTGTGCTTTGATTTCCATCATACCACGTCTAAGAGGTCGTGCAAAAAGGTGGCTTTTGGGTACAGTCCCGAATCATATGGAGGTAATGAGCGATAGGAGGGGATTCGTCTCTCCCGGTACAGGGAGTTGATGTTGCGCTGTGTTCGATTGGCTATAACTGGGAATTCCTGGCCAGGGTTGTTGAGATTTTCTGGTAAGTGTTATCAGTAGTTTCTCAAACTGTTATAGACCTCATATCGACATGACTTATCAAGCTACCGGGGTCTGACGTTTACCACTCCTAGGCGAGATATGCGACATATCAGACGGAGAGACCGAACTGTACGGTAGTGTTACTGATTGGATTCACGGGAGAAAGTATAGGCTTGCTTGTTGATCTTCTGATCGCTCAATACCTGGGTGGCTGTTACGTTTAGCTGACCGCTTGCATCTTGTGGGTGTTTGATATGATCATCACCTACTACCGACGTATTGACGATTCTTTAGAGTCCTACACAGATGTTTCCTGGCGCAGGCAAAATGGAGTAGGAGCACATATATGATATGTGCGGTGTTAGTTGTATGTATGCCCTAGAGGCCAGTATTGTACAGATGATGTATATTATATTGGATGCTTGGACATATATAGAGAGGACTTTCTTGCTCGATATGATAGTATGCTATCTGGTTGCACTTTACTTGTCTCTTTATACTGTTTTATAGTTACATGTTGGTAAAGCCCTTAGGATGTGTACTTGACTACCTGGACTATGATATGGATCATACTAGTGGGGACATGGTAGTCCATAAGTACATCCTTCAAGGTCCCTAGTCGTGGGTGTATCGAGACGGGGCATCGATATACCAGTGTAGACTAGCGTATACGCTTCTCGACCCATGAGATGGGCGATAGATGATCCTATATCCATTGGTGTTTGACATCAGAGATGGTATACGGGTTCTCAGTGGAGACTGGGTACACTGGACGGACTCGCCGAGAACTCCAAGATGGTATTATACCTTACGTCAGATGGCAGTTCTCTGGTGACACTTGTGCAGGTTAGTCTGTAGACCCGAGATCGTCATAGAGTCTTGTGTGATTCCCACTGTGCTTTGATTTCCACCTTACCACGTCTATGAGGGCATGCAAAACGGTGGTTTTTGGGTACAGTCCCGATTCACATGGAGGCAATGAGCGATAGGAGGGGTTTCGTCTCTCCAGGTATTGGGAGTTGATATTACGCTGTGCTCAATTGGCCGTAACACGGAAGTCCTTGGCCAGGGCTGATTTAGAGATTTACTGGTAAGTGTTACCAGTAGTTTCTCGACCCGTTATGAGCCTCACATCGGCACGACTTATCGGTTATTGGGGTCTGACGTTTACCACCCCTAGACTTGATATGCGACATATCAGACGAGGAGACCGGACTGTACGGGAAGTGTTACCGGCAGGCTTTTACAGGAGTTGGAGCGGGCTTGCTTGCTGATCTTCTGATCGCGCAATACCCGGGTAGCCGTTACGTCCAGCTAGTACCGCTGACGGCTTGTGGGTGCTTGATGTGATCATCACCTACTGCCGGCGTATTGACGAGTCTTTAGAGTCCTACATATAGGTTTTACTGGCTCAGGCAAAACGAAATAGGAGCACGTATGTGATATGTGTGGGACCGAGAATAATGCGTGTATATGATACTGTATTCTATTCTCGCGATTTTATGTATCAGTCGGTTATATATGATATAGCCAGGTTATCGAATCAAGTGTTGATTCGATAAGTCGATACATTGGATGTTAGTCGGTTATATGTGATATTTCCGGATTATTAAGTCAAGTGTTGATTTAATAATTTATTGTATAATTGTATATTTGATATACTAGTTTGCATTAACTAACACTTGTTCACTTTAGGTTTTTTTCACAAGTACACAACTTTGATATATATGTGATATGTATTAAAATTGTGTTTTCTTTTTGTATCATGGTTGATGATACATAAGACTTGGGTGTATGAGACTTACACTGTGCTATCTATTATGTTGGGTTTTTATATTTTAAGTAATTACTAAATTAGTGGAGGATTAGCACAATACATGAAGCTTGTGGTAGCTTGTTGATGCATTGACTAATTCCAATAATTTTTTTTTACTATGGATATTTCTTAACCTAACCATAAGTATTAGCCAAGATTATGTCTCTACATGAGTTAGTATATGATACTCACTGACCATGGTTAGCTTTCTCACTTGATCATTATCCTCATCTCTTTCTTTTGTTCATCTTCTTCTTCATTGTTAAAATGAAAAGGCTTGCTAGGGTTTGATCAAAAGTGAGAAATAAAATTCTAAAGAGAACCCACTTCCTATTTCTCCATCCTCTACTAGACTAGCACTTTAGTTTAGGGTGTTTTCTTCACTAATTCTCAAGTTAGTGAAGTAGAAGCTTGAGTTGGCATCCCCTCGACGTAGATCATCTTCGGCCTCGAAGACATCAAGCAAGGTCGCCTCTTTCCCCTCGTGAAGCCATGCAAGGGTCCGGGAGAACCACGATCGTAGCGAAGGGACTTCAACTAGGAGCTATAGAAGTGAAGGACCGATCTACAAAGGTTGTATTTCGTATTCACTTAGTCGTAAACATAGTTTACTTGCATATGAAATCCTAATTTTCTAGCAACGATCTTGTTTAGGGTTATTCGGCATGGCTAAAATTTTAAACGAGCATGTTTGATGCTTCCTTAAACCTTATTAGAGTGCCTAGTAACCCTACAGTGGTATCAGAGCCTAGCTAGAACATTAGGCGACATGTTTACGAAGTTAAAACTCCGAACGAACCCCGATATGTCAAAGTTAACCCCCTCTCTGTACATTTTTTCAAAACTGTGTATTTTCAGTATTAAAAATACCTTAAAAATTCAGCAGGGTTTTCTAAGCATTACTGTGCAAAACGGTGACGTAAGTCGTACGGACGGCTGCGGAACCGCGGCAATACACTGCTTGTGCCGCGGATCCACGGCCGTACAGTGAGTGTTTGATATGGTTTTTGCACAGTAATACTAATATATGATAGTGCTATTTTCTGGGTATTTTTAAACTGACTCAAGTGTTGAGTATTTTGGTGTTTATTTTGTAATCGTCAATTCGATCGGAGAATTTAATTTTGTTATGTTATTCCGGATAATTTATAAAGTATTAAAATGTTCGAACGGATATCATTAACTCAATTTTTCCCGGCACGTAAAACATTCAAGTGTTGAATTTTTCTCGGGTTTAAATCTTTCGGAAAAACGTGCAAGTAATTCGATGGACCCTCTAGAAGACAACAAACCATAACTCGATTATGTGACCGTCTTGAACTGCCTTTTGAACCTTAGGGTTTGGGGCAGTACGGCGTGCCACATGTGAGGCGTTGGATTGACCCTTCTACGGCTGGACCGTTGCTACTGTGACGTATTCTGGAATTTTTTGAACTCTGCTCAAGTGTTGAGCTATTTAGGAAATCTTGGGTATTTGATTATTCGATCGGAAAGTTTAATACTGTCTATTTATCTGGAATGTGATACACTATGTGGAATTCATATAGTTAGGCATGAAATACGAAGTATGTGATATTTCGGATTTACAATGTCTAAAGAGATTGTGGATTCCAAATGTTGTAGTTTTACACTTTCTTTTCTGCGACCGTAAGTGTAATATGTGATATCGCCGGTTTCGTTGCTATATGTCAACGACAATTGGGATGCGCATATTTACTTACGTTGATAACATATGATGTTATGTGTTGCTGGATATGTTATATTGGATCGTCGCGTTCTGAATAGCCGGGGTTTTTTATGTGAGATGAGAGTTTTTATTTTCATTCATGTAAAATTAAACGTATGTAATATTCTTTTATTGGGGCACTTCCGGGATGAGGTCGATGTCACCATTTGTATATTATTTACTTTTCCGCACTAGGATAGACCCAAGGAGGAGAGCATAAGTAACCGGGTTCTAGAGTCCAGTGGGAGACCAACTCGAGGAGTCGAGTCCGGGTCTCCTAACTCTAGAATTGGTAGGGTTGCTTGCCGCTCTTGTAGGGGTCTAGGGGTGTGGGTTTGGCTATTCATCGCAACTATGGAATCCGTGTTTTATAGAGGCTCAAAATAAAACACAAACGTCCTAGTATATCCAATGTTTCATATATTACTTCTGCTGCGATATCTGTGATGTGATCATGTGATGTGATAAATACTGTATATAGTATATATGATATATTATATAGATGTTACTTATTTTCTACACCCGCGCTAGCCCTGTCCCGCTCTGCCGTTAGTTACCTAACCTAACGGTGCACTAGGGGACATCGAAGCGAATGCGGATGGCATAAGTGTACGTCGTATTTATCTGTGATGTTTAGGTGACTTAAATGATGGGACTTCATTAATATGATTAATGAAAGAAAAGAAACCTAAAAAGATGTTGTAGAATCAAATTTTTCAAAAAGGGTAGCTACAGTTTTGCTTTGCATAGTGATATATATGATATATCCTGCACCTTATTCGATGAGGAAAGAGCCAAGATCCCTTCACCGGGAGTGACCTCTTTAGAAAAACTGGCAGATGATACAACACTCGGTTTGGTTTTTGATTGCTTTTGGAGTTTTGCTTTGCATAGTGATATATATGATATATCCCGCACCTTATTCGATGAGGAAAGAGCCGAGATCCCTTCACCGGGAGTGACCTCTTTAGCAAAACTAATGAAAGCCTCAAATTCACTCCATTTCAAAATTCACTTGATTCTACAACGATATCAAGTTCATTACGCAATAGGTTTTCAGAAAAACCTGTCGTAGCCCTCCGTCATTTCAGATAAGTCCTACTTAGTATTCGTGCTACGCTTGTTGACCTCCGTCAAGGCATAGTATGCGGTAGCTAACTAGTATTTATCTGCTTATGCATATGATGCAGATTGGATTAGGGTAGTCGTACGACCTTGTTGACCTCCGTCAAGGGTCGTGCGGGTGGGTTTGATTCAATCAAGAAATGACGGGTTGAACTTGACTTGCACCCTGTAGTTTGTTGACCTCCGTCAAGGTCATGGGATGCTTGGGGCAAAATATTATCGGGAATTGTTACTCCTGGGAGAGTTTTACACAGGACAATTAACCGATCAAGTAGGTGTCTAGAAAGGTGTCAACGGGGTTACGCCTCTGGGAAAACGAGGTTTACTTTAATTAGGTCCGTGCAAAAGCACGGGGAACCTCCCTCAAAGTACCGACACTGGCCTGGCTGAAAAATTGGCGATGTTGTAGGGTGTAATTAATCCCGGCTAGTCTTTCCTATTAGGGTTTGAAGGAAGATTTGATAAAAACAGTGGGAGCCATCCTGATTAGATAAAATAATAACCAATCTGATCTTGCAAGAGCATACGCTAAAGTGTTTTCTTCTCTCTCCCTCCAGGTACCGACCATATAATGCCTTAATCAAGATAATGATATGGATGTATTGACCGAACCCGCATGTTATACTGTGCTGGGGAACGTTGGTTCCGTTCTTTCTTATAAGAGTTATAGGACTGAACAGGATATAGGGGAATACCAGGATTCCCTTGCCACCCGAATGAAGAGAGTACATGTTGATGCATTTTCTTCGGGTGTCTTTATTACAGAGAACTGTTTCTCCATTTGCTCTATGTCCTGGGTATTAGATACCGGGTCAGGATCCCATATATGTAATCAGTTACATGGGCTTAGGAAAGGTAGAGAACTTGGAGAAGGTGATAAAGACATAAGGGTTGGAAATGGTGCAATTGTTGCAGCTAAAACCGTCGGGGAATATCACCTTGTATTGCCAACTGGTAATACATTGATTCTGAACGAATGCTATTACATGCCGAACCTGATATGCAACATTATATCAGTTTCTTTGTTGAGTAAAGAGGGATATAATTTTGTATTACAGGATAATGTTATGAACATTTTCCTTAACCAAAAGTTGGTTGGATCAGGCACGTTGTGAAATGGCATTTATGTTCTAAATCAATCAACAGTTCTGAGCATAACAAACACACACAAGAGGAAGAGTTCAGAAATGAACGAATCCTTCTTGTGGCATTGTGGACTGGGTCACATCAATGCGACACGACTAGCTAAGTTGCATAAGGATGGATATTTAAATCCTTTTGAATTTTCATCTTATGACACTTGCCAGTCATGTCTCAAAGGCAAGATGACCAAAACTCCGTTTACGGGACACGGAGAAAGAGTTACCGAACTCTTGGGACTGATACATAGTGATGTGTCCCATGTTTACACATGCCTGGGATGGTTCTTCGTACTTCATTACATTCACTGACGATCTCTCTAGATTCGGATATGTGTTCCTGATGAAACACAAATCAGAAGCTTTTGAGAAATTTAGAGAATATAAAAAAGAAGTCGAGAACCAAACCGGAAAAAGTATTAAAATCCTTCGATCTGATCGAGGAGGTGAATACTTAAGCAATGAATTCCCGGACTTCCTAAATGAGAATGCGATTCTCTCTCAGCCGACTCCTCCATATACACCACAGCACAACGGTGTATCAGAACGGAGGAACCGCACCCTATTAGATATGGTGCGCTCTATGATGAGTATAGCTGAGTTACCTATTTCCTTCTAGGGATATGCACTAGAGACAGCAGCATACCTACTAAATAGGGTTCCTACCAAATCTGTGCCTACCACCCCATATGAGATATGGGAGGGGAAGAGACCATATCTTAATTTTATTAAGATATGGGGTTGCCCGGCCTATGTCAAAAGACAAAAACAGGAAAAACTCGAGGCAAGGTCTGTTTTGTGTAAGTTTGTTGGATATCCCAAGCATTCGCAAGGGTATATCTTCTACCTCAGTGAGGAACAAAGGGTGTTTGTTGCTCAACACGCCACCTTTTTAGAAAAGGAATTTCTTGCAAAAGAGATTAGTGGCTCTGAGGTAGAACTGGAAGAGGTTCCAGCTGTACAAACCACAACAGAAGATTTGGTAGAACCAGAGGATTCGGTAGTTCCCGATGAACCCCAGCCACTCCGCCAATCTAGTAGGGTTCCTCACCCACCTAAGAGATACTACGATTTTCTCATGGATGGTGGGAGCGAGGATTGCATCATGGTTGATGATGACCCAACTAGCTTCGAGCAGGCCATCACGAGTGGGGACTCAGTGAAATGGCTGGATGCAATGCGGTCCGAGATGGAATCCATGTACACCAACAAAGTATGGACTTTGGATGTTGCTCCTGAAGGGGTAAAACCCATTAGGAGCAAGTGGATCTTTAAGAAAAAACTTGTTGTAGATGGGAAAGTGGAGACTTTCAAAGCTAGACTTGTTGCAAAGGGTTTTCGTCAAAGACCAGGCGTGGGCTATGATGAAACCTTTTCTCCAGTGGCTATGCTTAAATCCATCCGGATCATGCTTGCATCGCTGCATATCATGACTACGAAATCTGGCAAATAGATGTTAAGACCGCCTTTCTAAACGGTGATTTAGAAGAGTGTGTGTACAAGACTCAGCCAGAAGGCTTCGTAGATAGTGGGAGCAGCGGGAAGGTGTGCAAGCTTCTTAAATCCATTTATGGATTAAAGCAAGCATCGCGGAGTTGGAACATCTGCTTTGACGTCGTTATCAAAGAGTTTGATTTTGTCAAAAGCGTAGATAAACCTTGTATCTACAAGTAGGTGGCAGAGAGTAAGGTTGTCTTCCTCGTATTGTACGTCGATGGCATACTCTTGATAGGAAATGACATTCCTATGCTGCAATCGGTCAAGCTCTTCTTATCACAATGATTCTCAATGAAAGATCTTGGTGATGCCTCCTGCATATTGGGAATTATGATCTATAGAGATAGATTTAAAAGGATATTGGGATTGTCCCAATCCAGGTACATTGACACCATACTAAAGAGGTTTAGTATGGAAGAGTCCAAACGTTGGTTTTTACCCACGATCTCAGGGCTCACTCTCTCCAAAGAGATGTCTCCCAAGACTGATTTGGAGAGAGCTCGCATGCAAGGGATACCCTATGCTTCGGCTGTAGGCTCTATCATGTACGCGATGCTATGTACCAGACCCGATGTAGCATACTCACTAAGTATAGTGAGTAGGTATCAAGCTGATCCTGGAGAGAGTCACTGGACAGCTGTGAAGAGCATTCTCAAGTACTTGTGATAGATTAAAGAGATGCTCTTGGTGTATGGTAACAGAGAACTCCAAGTGGAGTCCTTTAACGATTCGAACTTCCAGAGTGATAAGGACGACTCTAAGTCGCAGTCGGGATTTGTCTTTACCCTTTACGGAGGGGCGGTTAGCTGGAAGAGTTCCAAGCAGGAAACCGTGGCAGACTCGACGATGGAGGCTGAACACATCGCTGCCAACGATACTGCCAAAGAGGCTGTCTGGATCAAGAAGTTCATTACTGAACTTGGAGTGGTTCCATCCATTGAGCACCCAATAACTTTGTATTGTGATAACAATGGAGTGGTGGCTTTGGCTAAGGAACCCAGGTCCCATCAGCGATCCAGGCATATTCTGAGGCGGTATCACCAGATCCGGGAGATAGTTGATCGCCGGGAGATCGAGGTCGGGAGGGTTGACACGAAGAACAACAATGCGGATCCACTCACGAAGGCCATTCCCCAGATACAGTTTGAGAGACTCTTCGGGATGCTTGGTATGCGATACTACAGCAGCTGGCCCTAGTGCAAGTGGGAGATTGTTAGTTGTATATATGCCCTAGAGGCCAGTATTGTACATATGATGTATATTATATTGGATGCTTGGACATATATAGAGAGGACTTTCTTGCTTGATATGATAGTATGCTATCTGGTTGCACTTTACTTTAACATGTATACTTGTCTCTTTATACTGTTTTGTAGTTACATGTTGGTAAAGCCCTTAGGATGTGTACTTGACTACCTGGACTATGATACGGATCATACTAGTGCGGACATGGTGGTCCATAAGTACATCCTTCAAGGTCCCTAGTCGTGGGTGTATCGAGACGGGGCATCGATATACCAGTGTAGACTAGAGTATACGCTTCTCGAGCCATGAGATGGGCGATGGATGATCCCATATCCATTGGTGTTTGACATCAGAGATGGTATACGGGTGCTCAGTGGAGACTGGGTACACAGGACGGACTCGCCGACAACTCCAAGATGGTATTATACCTTACGTCAGATGACAGTTCTCTGGTGACACTTATGCAGGTTAGTCTGTAGACCCGAGATCGTCATAGAGTCTTGTGTGATTCCCACTGTGCTTTGATTTCCACCTTACCACGTCCATGAGGGTGTGCAAAACGGTGGTTTTTGGGTACAGTCCCGAGTCACATGGAAGCAATGTGCGATAGGAGGGGTTTCGTCTCTCCCGGTATTGGGAGTTGATGTTGTGCTGTGCTCGATTGGCCGTAACAGGGAAGTCCCTGGCCAGGGCTGATTTAGAGATTTACCGGTAAGTGTTACCAGTAGTTTCTCGACCCGTTATGAGCCTCACATCGGCACGACTTATCAGTTATTGGGGTCTGACGTTTACCACCCCTAGACTTGATATGCGATATATCAGACGAGGAGACCGGACTGTACGGGAAGTGTTACCGCAGGCTTTTACAGGTGTTGGAGCGGGCTTGCTTGCTGATCTTTTGATCGCTCAATACCCGGGTAGCCGTTACGTCCAGCTGTACCGCTGACGGCTTGTGGGTGCTTGATATGATCATCACCTACTGCCGGCGTATTGACGAGTCTTTAGAGTCCTACATAGAGGTTTTACTGGCTCAGGCAAAACGAAATAGGAGCACGTATGTGATATGTGTGGGACCGAGAATAATGCGTGTATGTGATACCGTATTCTATTCTCGCGATTTTATGTATCAGTCGGTTATATATGATATAGCCGGGTTATCGAATCAAGTGTTGATTCGATAAGTCGATACATTGGATGTTAGTCGGTTATATGTGATATAACCGGATTATTAAGTCAGGTATAGATTTAATAATTTATTGTATAATTGTATATTTGATATACTAGTTTACATTAACTAACACTTGTTCACTTTAGGTTTTTTTCACATGTACACAACTTTGATATATATGTGATATATATTAAAATTGTGTTTTCTTTTTGTATCATGGTTGATGATACATAAGACTTGGGTGTATGAGACTTACACCATGCTATCTATTATGTTGGGTTTTTATATTTTAAGTAATTACAAAATTAGTGGAGGATTAGCACAATGCATGAAACTTGTGGAAGCTTGTGGATGCATTGACTAATTCCTCTAAATTTTTTTTTACTATGGATATTTCTTAACCCAACCATAAGTATTAGCCATGGTTATGTCTCTACATAAGTTAGTATATGATACTCACTCACCATGGTTAGCTTTGTCACTTGATCATTATCCTCATCTCTTTCTTTTGTTTATCTTCTTCTTCATTGTTAAAAAGAAAAAGCTTGCTAGGGTTTGATCAAAAGTGAGAAAGATTGTGAGAAATAAAATTCTAAAGCGAACCCACTTCCTATTTCTCCATCCTCTACTAGACTAGCACTTTAGTTTAGGGTGTTTGCTTCACTAATTCTCAAGTTAGTGAAGTAGAAGCTTCAGTTGGCATCCCCTCGACGTAGATCATCTTCGGCCTCGAAGACTTCAAGCAAGGACGCCTCTTTCCCCTCGTGAAGCCATGCAAGGGTCCGGGAGAACCACGATCACAGCGAAGGGACTTCAACAAGGAGCTATAGAAGTGAAGGACCGATTTACAAAAGTTGTATTTCGTATTCACTTAGTCGTAAACATAGTTTACTTGCATATTAAACCCTAATTTTCTAGCAACGATCTTGTTTAGGGTTATTCGGCACGGCTAAAATTTTAAACGGGGCATGTTTGATGCTTCCTTAAACCTTATTAGAGTGCCTAGTAACCCTACATGCAGGACTGAGAACAATACGTGTTTGTGATACCGTATTAGATTCTCGCGTTATGTGTTATCGGCCGGGTATATGTGATATAGCCGGGTCATCGGATCAAGTGTTGATTCGATGAACTGATACAGATTATATTAGTCGGTTATTTGTGAAATAGCCGGATTATCGGATCAAGTGTTGATTCGATAATTTAATGTATAATTATATATTTGATATATTAAATTACATTAACTAATATAAGCTCACTAAAAGATTCTTTTTCTCACTCGGGTAATACATTGATATATATGCGATCTATGTTAATTGTATTATTTTATTTTGTTACAATAAATATTGTATATGTGATATATAATATTGTAACATGTTATGATTACTAATGCAACATGTTTGGTGGAGATTAAATAAGGTTAGGGTTTGATTTGGGTTAGTTCTTTCTTGATGCTTCTAGAAGGTTTTACTTTGTTTCTAGCAAAGATATTATGTTTGATATTTTTGCTAGATATTTCTATCCCAACCCAAACACTTCACCCTAGGTTAAGTCTCTACATTGGTTAGCCTCTTCATATTCAACCATGGTTGCATTATTAATTATGATGATATTTTTCTTTATTCATCACAAAAGGTTTCCATTCTTCTTCTTCCTCCTTAAGCTTTGAAAAAGCTTTCTAGGTTTTCATTTAGTGATGAAAATGAGTGAGATTAAGAAAACAAATGAGAGCTAAAATCTTACTTCATCATCCTAATCTATGCTAGCCATTTAGATTAGGGTGTTTCACTTCATTAGTCAGTGAGAGCTTGTGTTAAAGAAACTTCAAGGTAAATCATCTTTGTTATCGAAGATCGGAAGCAAGCTTGCAACATTCTCTTCGTGGAGTCTCTCTAGAGTCCGGATTCTTGATGATCGCAGCGAAGGGATCTCAACACGGAGCTTTAGAAGTGAAGGACCGGACTACAAAGGTTGTAATCCCAAGCTCTTAGATGTTAAAGTGTTTAACATGCTTTGTTTCGCCTAATCTCTAGTTTAAAGATCTTGGTTAGGGTTGTACGGCACGTCTAAATTTTAAATCGGGCATGGTTGATGCTTTGTAGACCCTTGTGAGAGTGCCTAGTAACCCTGCACTTTGTGCATAGGAGATATTGTTGACACCTACATACGTGTTATTGTGTTTGACATGGATAGTTAAGATAGTAACTCTTAATCCATTTCACGTAAACCTTACTATAGCTACTTGTACGTCTTGCATACATATTGACATGTATACCCACATAGTCTATTACAGCTACATGTATATCATGCACACATATTGACATGTACACCCACATATTTTCGCTATAGTTGTATGTACCCCAAGTGGTATTGTTTTGATATGTGATATTGAGTTGTTGATCATTGCGCTTATGAAATTCATCATACCCACTTGCTTATATGTAGATACTTAAACCTTGCTACAATTATATGTACACATCATATGATGCTGCATTTGTTTTCGGAGGATTTTGGGAACCGCAAGATATATTTTAAAAGGCTGGATTCATTTAAAAGAGCGGTTTTCTCTTTATATGCTCATATTGATGTTTTATGTTGCATATATCAGTTTTATATGGATTTTACACATTGAGACATGGATTTCATATGATTTATGGATTTGAGAACCGTGGGGGTATTTTCAAGAAACTATGTATTGTTTGAAAACCCGGTTTCTCTTGATATGATATTTGATGCGTCCACTATGAGATTTCTCGGTTCTGAGCTTTGTGATATATACCTGATATGAGCAGTGAGTGGTCCGTATGCGGGTACATGGTGGGGCCCGGTACGGTTCCTCTCAGCAAGATGTCCGTGGTACATACGATGAGCCTAGAAGGTGGGCAAGTACCTATCGGCGACTGTATTTAGACTCAGCGGTTATCGTGGGGATACCGACCGGAGTGATGTACGATATATCGTCAGGGCCAGTCGTGGTGACAGCTCCTGAGTTTTGAGGATTTACGTGTCGATGCTAAACACGGGTTTCATGATGTTTCAAGTGTCGGTGTTAGACACTCAGGTTTTCATGATTTTTACGTTTCGTCGGTGGACATACGGGGTTGATATCCTCATACATATAAACATATATATATACACACAGGAATATGTTTTCATGATGTTTCGGGTGTCGATGTTTGACACTCAGGTTCCATAAGACATACAGGATGTGAGGGCCGATCTGTGGATGCGGTGCTTGAGGATTTGGGATTTGATGTGTCAGTGAGGGACACTGGTGTTTTTCTATGCTGATGATTTTGCATGAGATTTTATTGTATCATCCCACACACTCAGGATTTTTGTTGTTATGCATTGTTTCATATAGTTGTAGTACCCTGATGATGTACCTTTACATGATTGTTGCATATTCACTTATCATACTTATTCTATCGGATTACATGTGATAGATAGATCGCTGTTCGTGCATACCTGCGATTACAGTATGATGTTATTTATTATTCACGAGTTGACAACTCACCCCCGTTGTGCTACAGGGTTTTGCAGGACTTACCCTCAGAGTAGTCGCGACAGGGCATCTTATCATCTCTACTTTTGCGGATACCGCTATGTTAGGCAGTCAGGCCTTTGCTTTTAGGTGGGTTTGCGGATATCTGCTTGTACATTGTATATCTTTTTGTTAGATCTAGTATTTTCCATCTACCACTGTTTTTATACGACTTAGAGACGACTTGTGAGGATTCGGTGTTGTATTATTTTTGGTGACTTTGGGTGCCGTGCTCGTGGGAGACGGTTTTGTTTTGGGAAAGTTTACTCCTTATCAGCCTTTTCTTTGATATTTCTTCGCTTCGGCGTCATATAAATGTTGTGGTGATTGTCTCCGCCGTTGGGCGTGATTTTGCTCCCATTTGGGATGCTTTATATTTTATCTATGTTGTACCCGTTTTCTGGGCTAGTTTTTACAAAGGAGGTGCTGCCGAAATTTTCAGGAAAGAAAACTAGAGTTAGAGATTTTACTTATGATTTTTTTCAAATGTTAAAACTATGTTTTTCTCCGTTGATCCAGATTTGGGTGGTTTAGATTTCTGGGTTTCGGCTTACTTGAATTGCGTACGCCTGTAGACGTTACGTAGTTTAAGTGCCGGTTACGGGCCAAATTTTGGGTCGTGACAATATCAAACGAGGAGACCGGACTGTACAGCAAGTGTTACTGTCAGGCTTTTGCAGGAGTTGGAGCGGGCTTGCTTGATGATCTACTGATCGCTCAATACCCGGATAGCCGTTACGTCTAGCTAGTACCGCTGACGGCTTGTGGGTGCTTGATATGATTATCACCTACTGCCGGCGTATTGACGAGTCTTTAGAGTCTTACATAAAGGTTTTACTGGCTTAGGCAAAATGAAATAGGAGCACATATGTGATATGTGCGGGACCGAGATTAATGCGTGTATGTAATACCGTATTCTATTCTCGCAACTTTTTTATCGATCGGTTATATGTGATATAGCCGGGTTATCAAATCAAGTGTTGATTCGATATGTTGGTACATTTAGTGTTAGTCGGTTATATGTGATATAGACGGATTATTAAATCAAGAGTTGATTTGATAATTTAGTGTATAATTGTATATATGATATACTAATCTACATTAACATACATTTGCTCACTTAGGTATTTATTTTCTCACATGTGCACACTTAATATATATGTGATATATATTAATTTGTGTTTTGTTTTTGTATCATGGTTGTTGATACAACATACATGGGTGTATGAAACATACACCATTCTATTTATAATGGTGGGTTATTAATATTTAAAGTAATTACAAAATAAGTGGATTATTGGAAAAATGCATGAAGCTTGTGGAAGCTTGTAGATGCATCGACTAAGTCCACTAGGTTTGTTTTACTTTAGATATTTGTTAACCTAACCATTTTAATTAGCCATAGTTATGTCTCTACATGAGTTAGTATATGATACACACTCACCCATGGTTCACTCTCTCACTTGATCATTATTTCATTCTCTTCTTCTTTCTTCATCTTCTGCCTCCAAAAGAAAAAGCTTACTAGGGTTTGAAACAAGTGAGAAAGTATTGTGAGAAAAATAATTCTAAAGTGAGCCCACTTCCTATTTCATCATCCTCTACTAGATTAGCACTTTAGTATAGGGTGTTTGCTTCACTAATCCTTTAGTTAGTGAAGTAGAAGCTTAAGCTAGTATTCCCTCGACGTAGATCATCTTCGGCCTCGAAGACTTCAAGCAAGATCGCTCTTTTCCCCTCGTGAAGCCATGCAAGAGTCCGGGAGTTCAATGATCGTAGCGAAGGGACCACTACAAGGAGCTTTAGAAATGAAGGACCGATCTACAAAGGTTGTATTTCTATTTCACTTAGAAGTAAAAAGGTTTACTTTTTTCCGTATTATATTCTAGTTAACGATTCTAGTTTAGAGTTCCTTGAAACGGCAAAAATTTTAAAATGGCATGGATGATGCCTCCCGAAACCTTGCTGCCGTCGATAGAAAACCTACAGTGGTATCAGAGCCTAACTAGAAAATTATACGGATAATGTTAGATTATGAATACGAAACGAACTCCGAAACTTGAAACCCTAAATCCATGTTTTTGTTGATTTTAAAACGAGCTCCAAAAAATATTCAAACAAGTGCAGAATCATCTATGAGCAGATATAGGAGCATGGAAGAAAATTGGGACCCTGTGCTCGGATTTGGACCGAGCATATGGGGTGAAAAACCGGGGAGTCCGGCCCGGGGAAGTCCTATGTGTCCCCAATTTTTTTCATGCTCTGTGCTCTAGGATTTGGGGTTTCAGGTGTTGTTTATTTTTGCTACTTTTTCATGTGATGATTAACTCAATGCAAAAGCAACTTGAGTGTTTCGTAGTCATAATTTTAACTGTTATCGGGTTACTTTAGATGTTGTTAAAAGGTTCAATCGGATGTTAAATACCCGCTTTAACCCTTGCCGGAAAAATTTCCAAGCGTTGGATTTTTACCGTAGTTAATAAGTTTTCAAAAATCATGCAAGTTATTCAATGGACCCTCTAGAAGAATGAAACCCTAACTCGAGATGTGACCACGAAACTACGACTAAACCTTAGGGTTTACCGTAGTTAGTGGCGCCATAAATGAGGCTTGGGTTTGCCCTTCTACGGCTGCTCCATTGCTACTGTGGCGTGTGCTGAATAACTTTAAACTATCCTCAAGTATTGAGCTTTTTGGGTAATCTTGGGTGTTCGTTGATTCGATTGGGATGTTTAACATCGTCTAGTTTTTTCTGCGATTTCATGACATGTGATGTTCTGTGATGCTGTATATGTTATATTGGATCATCGTGTTTTGAATAGCCGGGGGTTTTATGTGAGATGGGAGTTTTTATTTTCATTCATGTAAAAATCAATGTATGTAATATTCTTTTATTGGGGCACTTTCGGGTTGAGGTTGATGTCACCATTGATGTATATTATTTACTTTTCTGCATTAGGATAGACCCAAGGAGGAGAGCACAAGTAACCGGGTTCTAGAGTCCAGTGGGAGCCCAACTTGAGGAGTCGAGTCCGAGTCTCCTAACTCTAGAATTGGTAGGGTTGCTTGCCGCTCTCGTAGGGGTATAGGGATGTGGGTTTGGCTATTCATCGCGACCATGGAATCCGTGTTTTATAGAGGCTCAAAATAAAACACGGACCTCCTAGTATATCCATTATTTTATATGTTTCTTCTACAGCGATATCTGTGATGTGATCATTTGATATGTTGAGATGGATACTGTATATAGTATATATGATATATTATATAGACGTTACTTATGTCTTACACCTACGCTAGCCCTGCCCCGCTCTGCCGTTAGTTACCTAACCTAACGGTGCATGATGGGACATCAAGGCGAATGAGGATGGCATAAGTGTACGTTGTATTTATCTGTGATGTTCAGGTGATTTAAATGATGGGACTTCATTAATGTGATTAATGAAAGAAAAGAAACCTAAAAGATGTTGTAGAATCAGATTTTCAAAAAGGGTAGCTACAGTTTTTAATTTGCATAGTGATATATATGATATATCCCGCACCTTATTCGATGAGGAAAGAGCCGAGATCCCTTCACCGGGAATGACCTCTTTAGAAAAACTAGCAGATGCTACAACACTCGGTTTGTCTTTTGATTTCTTTTGGAGTTTTGCTTTGCATAGTGATATATATGATATATCCCACACCTTATTCGATGAGGAAAGAGCCGAGATCCCTTCACCGGGAATGACCTCTTTAGCAAAACTAATGAAAGCCTCAAAAACACTACTTTTCAAAATTCACTTGTTTCTACAACGATATCAAGTTCATTACGCAATTGGTTTTCAGAAAAAACTGTCGTAGCCCTCCGTCATTTCAGATAAGTCCTACTTAGTATTCGTGCTACGTTTGTTGACCTCCGTCAAGGTGTAGTGTGCGATAACTAACTAGTATTTATCTGTTTATGCATATGATGCAGATTGGATTAGGGTAGTCGTACGACATTGTTGACCTCCGTCAAGGGTCGTGCGGGTGGGTTTGATTCAATCAAGAAATGACGGGTTGAACTTGACTTGCACCCTATGGTTTGTTGACCTCCGTCATGGTTATGGGATGCTTGGGGCAAAATATTATCGGGAATTTCAAGCGTTGAAATTTGCAATGAGATTGCATACCTTCTGTGAGATAGTTGGATCCCGATACCCGCTGCGAGTAATTGTTACTCCTGAGAGAGTTTTACAGAGGACAATTAGCAGATCAAGTAGGTGTCTAGAAAGGTGTCAACGGGGTTATACCTCTGGGAAAATGAGGTTTATTTTAATTAGGTCCGTGCGAAAGCACGGGGAACCTCCCTCAAAGTACCGACACTGGCCTGGCTGAAAAATTGGAGAAATTGTAGGGTGTAATTAATCCCGGCTAGTCTTTCCTTTTAGGGTTTGAAGAAAGATTTGATAAAAACAGTGGGAGCCATCCTGATTAGATAATATAATAACCAATCTGATCTTGCAAGAGCATACGCTAAAGTGTTTTCTTCTCTCTCTCTCCAGGTAGCGACCATATAATGCCTTAATCAAGATAATAATATGGATGTATTGACCGAACCCGCATGTTATACTGTGCTGGGGAACGTTGGTTCTGTTATTTCTTATAAGAATTATAAGACTGAACAGGATATAGGGGAATACCAGGATTCCCATGCGACCCGAATGAAGAAAGTACATGTTGATATATTTTCTTCGGGTGTTTTCGTTACAGAGAACTGTTTCTCCATTTGCTCTACGTCCTGGGTATTAGATACCGGGTCAGGATCCCATATATGTAGTCAGTTACATGGGCTTAAAAAAGGTAGAGAACTTGGAGAAGGTGATAAATACATAAGGGTTGGAAATGGTGCAATTGTTGCAGCTAAAACCGTCGGGGAATACCACCTTGTATTACCAAGTGGCAATGCATTGATTCTGAACGAATGTTATTACATGCCGAACATGATATGCAACATTATATCGGTTTCCTTATTAAATAAAGGGGATATAATTTTGTATTATAGGATAATGTTATGAACAATTTTCTGAACCAAAAGTTGGTTGGATCAGGCACATCGTGCAATGGCATTTATGTTCTAAATCAATCAACAGTTCTGAGCATAACAAACACACACAAGAGGAAGAGTTTAGAACTGAACGAATCCTTCTTGAGGCATTGTACACTAGGTCACATCAATGCGACACGACTAGCTAAGTTACATAAGGATGGATATTTGAATCCGTTCGAATTTTCATCTTATGACACTTGCCAGTCATGTCTCAAAGGCAAGATGACCAAAACTCCGTTTACGGGACATGGAAAAAGAGTTACTGAACTCTTGGGACTGATACATAGTGATGTATGCGGTCCCATGTCTACACATGCCAGGGATGGTTCTTCATACTTCATTATATTCACTGACGATCTCTCTAGATTCGGATATGTGTTCCTGATGACACACAAATCAGAAGCTTTTGAGAAATTTAGAAAATATAAACAAGAAGTCGAGAACCAAACTAGGAAAAGTATTAAAATCCTTCGATCCGATCGAGGAGGTGAATACTTGAGCAATGAATTCCTGGACCTCCTAAAAGAGAATGGGATTCTCTTTCAGCTAACTCCTCCATATACACCACAACACAACGGTGTATCGGAACGGAGGAACCGCACCCTATTAGATATGGTGCACTCTATGATGAGCATAGCTGAGTTACCTATTTCCTTCTGGGGGTATGCACTGGAGACAGCAGCATACCTACTGAATAGGGTTCCTACCAAATCCGTGCCTACCACCCCATATGAGATATGGGAGGGGAAGAGACCATATCTTAATTTTATTTAGATATGGGGTTGCCCGGCCTATGTCAAAAGACAAAAACTGGACAAACTCGAGGTAAGGTCTGTTTTGTGTAAGTTTGTTGGATATCCCAAGTATTCGCGAGGGTATATCTTCTACCACAGTGAGGAACAAAGAGTGTTTGTTGCTCAACACGCCACTTTTTAAGAAAAGAAAATTTCTTGCAAAAGAGATTAGTGGCTCTGAGGTAGAACTGGAAGAGGTTCCAGCTATACAAACCACAACAGGAGATTTGGTGGAACCAGAGAATTCGGTAGTTCCCGATGAACCCCAGCCACTCCGCCGATCTAGTAGGGTTCCTCACCCACTTGATAGATACTACGGTTTTCTCATGGATGGTGGGAGCGAGGATTGAATCATGGAGGATGATGACCCAACTAGCTTCGTGTAAGTGCACGGCGGTGCCCCGGCCGTCAATCCGACGGCCAAATGCGGAAGCGGTGATAAACTTTAATTTTTTCATGAACTGCCACCACCGCGCACTAATACCCGGATCGAACCATTAACTAGTCCTAGCTAACTACAAGATAGGGAATAGAGATATACCGACTGATCCAAGTCCCCCGGTCTTCTCGTCGTCGTCCCGATCTCCCGCGGAATGTCCTGTCTCCACCTCGTCGCCGGAAGTGCACCACATCGCCTACTTCTTTTACGGGCTCCCACCTCAATGCCGAGACAACTCGGGCACGAAGCTGGCTAGTCGACGTGCCTAAGATTTACTGTAGAATATAGTGTAGAGGCTATGTCTCATTTTGGGATTCATGGAGGTGCCATTTTGGTGGAGGGATGATACAAGAACTATGTAGAGGGACTTAGGGATTTTGGGAGCATGAAAAGAACAACAAATCCCCATCCAAAAATTTGGACAGCCCATTTCATGAAGTGGCCGGCCATGCTCATTGTGATGGAGAGAATGAGAATCAATCTATCAAAAAAATGGGAGCCATACTCATATCATACAAGAGAGAGAGAGGAATGGTTATCATATGAAAGGAAATCATCACAAACATAAACCCAACACTCCACCAACCTCACCCCTCATCATCATCAACAATCATGACTTTAAAAGTCAAGCCATGATGGAGTCAAAACAAGTCAATGATGGTGAAGTCATCATGAAGCAACAAGATGCAAAGAACCCCCTCCACAAACACTTATTTGCACAAATGCAAATAAGCCCTCCTCCACCAAACTTCGGCCAATGAACGATACAAAGGAAATTGGCCGAAACGGAAAGCAAACTGGCAACTCCAGAAAACTGGTCCCATAATAAATTACAGGAAAACCCCGATACTGTGCATACACACCCGCATTTGTATTCCGACCGAAATACAAATGCAATGAGAAAAAATCTACACAGTACTATACTAGGATCCGGCTTAAACCAAAGCCGGCTAGTAATATCTGTTCGATCCTGATCCGTGCAATACTGCACGTATCTGATCGAACCCTGCCATATATCCATACGTTCTACAGTACAAACTGTCCGATCCTGATCCGTGCAATACCGCACGTATCTGATCGGACCCTGCCATATCTCCATACGGCCTCTACAACTTTTCGCCCGAAAGCTTGAGTAACTGAATGTGGGGTGAAAGGTTTGTTTAGCACCCTATGAAGAGTTTTGAAGCATCACATGACCCAAAGTTTAAATTTTTATGGTGCTAAACGAACATGCAAAGGAATCGATCCTAGAAAATTAGGGTTTCGAAATATAAAGCGAACTAATCTAGGGTTTCGAGACTACAACCTTTGTAGCTCCCTTTTGCTGGACTCCTTGGTCTCTAGGGTGTTGAACGGAGGTCCTCTTGAAGTCCTCTTGTGTCCACAACGATCCACCACGGAGATCTCCGTCCAAGCTCGCAACTTCGCAAAACCGAAGAGAACACTCTAAACAAAACGGCTAAGCTTGTGTAGAATGAAGTTGTGGTTAAGTTTCTCACTTCAAAAACCTTTCTTTAAGTGGTATTTGCTCACTAGAAAAGACTAGAGAGCAAAAGAGAAAGAGGAAGAAGATAGTGGCAATTTTTTTAACAAGAGGTAAAAAAATAACTCATGAGAAGAAAAAGAAATATATCAATATATATTTTATTCCTTCTCACTATGAACCATGGTTAAAGTGATGGAGACATTATTTAACTTGAGTTTTGAATGATAAAGAGAAGGATAACCTTAGGTTAGTGGTAGTTGAGCATGGTTAGGTCAAAGGAAGAATGTAGAAGCAAGAATGATTATCCTTTCCTTTTCATTTTCTTTTAAATCCAAAATTAAATAATAATCCATTATATAATACATGGTGTGAGTCTTATATTGCCACCATTTCCATATGCTAACAACCATGATGGATGAGTGTATGTATGTGTGCATGTATGCACATCCACATTTGCATGAAACTAGCATGAAAGAAAGAAAGAAAAGCACACATGCATGCACACATCCATCATCCAAGAAAAGGTTTTAAGTGAGAAAACTAATGGTTAAATGATAAATCAACACTTGATTTATCAATCCGGTCATATCTCATATGACCCCACCAAAAGCAGTTCACCCGATCAATGTTCGGTATCATATACGCACATTTCAATCGGGTGCATGCGCATATCGTATACGCGCACCACAACGTTTCGCCTGGACTGGGTAACTCCTTTGTGGGACTCTAAGACTCATCAATACGCCGGCAGAGGGTGATGATCATATCAAGTACCCTCAAGCCGCAAGCGGTCAGCTAAACGTAACGGCCACCGAGGTATTGAGCGATCAGAAGACAACAAGCGAACCTGCTACAACTCCCGTCGAGCCATCCGGCAACACTACCGTACAGTCCGGTCTCTTCGTCAGATATGCTGCATATCGAGCCTAGGGATGGTCACGTCGACCCCAATAACTCAATAAGTCGTGCCGGTGAATGGTCTATAACAGATCGAGAAACTACTGATAACACTTATCAGCAAATCTCAGCAGCCCTGGCCAGGGACTTGCTGTTATAACCAGTCGGGCACAACACAGCATCAACTCCCAATACCGGGAGAGACGAAACCCCTCCTATCGCTCATCGTCTTCGTGTGTCTCGGGACTGTACCCAACGGCCACCTGTTTGTACAACTCAGTAGAGCCGTGGTAGGGTGGCAATCAAAGCACAGTGGGAGAACACCCAAGACTCCATGACGATCTCGGGTCTACAGACTAACCTGTACCAGTGTCACCTAAGAACTGCTATCCGACGATAGATATAATTCCATATAGGAGTTCTCGGTGAGTCCGTCCAGTGTACCCAGTCACCACTGAGCACCCGTATATGATCTTGATGTCAAACATCGATGAATGTGGGAACATTCATCGCCCATCGTATGGGTCTGGAATCATATACGCTAGTCTACTCTGGTATATCGATACACCTCCGACTAGGGACATTTCAGGATATGCTTATAGACTACAGATGTCCCACTAGTATGATCTCCATCATAATCAGAGTAGTCAAGCCGATATCCTCAGGGCTTTATCAGCATGTATGAATGAATAAAAGCATGATCAAATCAACATGTCAGATAAAGAAGAACCAGATAGCATACTATCATGTCGAGCAAGAATGCAAACTGAATATATATACATGTATAGATACATTGACTATCACATAATGGCCTCTAGGGCATACATATATCCAACATGGGGGACTCTAAAGACTCGTCAACACCTTGGTTGTGGATTTAACCACTAGCACGTCAGAGGTATAAGCCAATACGTCACGGGCTACCAGGTATTGACTAAAAGGGACGTCTGTGAGCGAACTCAGCCTGACAACCTTACTGAGCCTGTCAGTGACAATATCCGTACAGTCCGGTCCGTTCGTCTATGAGCATCGCATGGCGGGCCTAGGGGGTTGGTAAAATTCAGACCCCGAAAAGCGGTACAAGTCGTGTCGGAGTGTAGCCCAGAACACCCTGAGATACTACTGGAATACCTGCCAGTAAATCTCCTTGCCTCGGCCGAGAGCTTCTTGTAATGGCTCTCCTAGACACAGCGCGACCTCACCCCCAATACCGGGAGAGACGAACCCCTGAAGATGCGCTCACTGCCTCCATGTGGCTCGGGACTGTACCCAACTAAAACCTGTTTGCACGACTCCTTTGAGCCATGGTAGGGTAGTAATCAAAGTACAGTGGGAACTCACACAAGACAAATGACGATCCTCAGGTCGATGAACTAACCTGTACACATGTCACCAGGGAACTGCCATCTGACGTCTGGTATATGACCAACTAGCATGTTCCCGGCGAGTCCTGTCCGGTGTACTCATAACCCAATGAGCACCTGTATACATCTTAGGTGAACCAACTGACACCAGTGGCTTGTGAGACCGGCCACCGCCCCTCGTCGGGGTCTCGACTGTATACACTAGTCTACTCTGGAGTATCGATGCCCTGTCTCGAAACTCTCACGACTAGGGACCATTTAAGGATATGCTTATAGACTGCCAGCTCCCACTTATATGATCGCCCTCATACTGCTGGTTGTCAAGCAAGAATCCTAGGGGCTCTATCAACGTGCAATAGTGACCTGTCAGGTCACCTAAAGCAGTACACGATGATAAAGGTAAACCAGATAGCATACTATCATCTCGAGTAAGATTGTCCTATCGGGATAGGTCCTCCCTCAATCATTACAACCACGTTCCTGTGATCCAATAATTGACTCTGAGGGCACTATCTCCAACAATCTCCCACTTGCACTCAAAGCTAATTATTGCGATGTCGCATACTCACAGCCTGTGTGATACCGAACACCCAACTCCTCTACCAGTCAGTCTCACAAAGCTCGTTTGCGAAACTATTGTGCTCGAGGAATAGCTTCAGTGAGTGGATCCGCTTTGTTGTTTCTTTCTATGTCTCTCTAAATCTCAAGTTCACGGAGAAAGCCATCTCCCGAAATGAGCAATACCTGTCTTAGAATGTGTCTGGATGTCTGATGGGACATAGCTCATAAATGAACTCTAAATCCAAACTTCTTAGACTGTATCGTCAACTGAACTTAATCAGTATCCTGCGCCATGCCTCCCTCAGTATTGCCTTGGACCAACTGTCCAAAATACCGCCCCTCGTCAGAAGGAAAACTATAACTCTGACAACCTCCTCATCGTCCAGGTCACCTTGGAAGCCTGGAATGATAACTGTCTCCCGAATGAGGCTGTCGTTATCATATCCCTAGAACATCCACTTATGTTCTAAAACTGGTTCCGACTGTTTCTCCAGGATTGGATCAATGTCAACTTATTGCATCTAGTGCAAGAACAATATCTGGTGTGGTACTTGACATCTCATGATTGACTCAATTGCCTGAGCAATTGATCTGCCAATCATGCACATCCCTCTCCCCTTTAGTCTGTAAGACATCATTAGAGAGGGTGACTCCATCTTCTGCAGGTACACTACCGTGCATGGAGTCGTCCATTCTAAATACCCTTAGAATGCTGTCTAAGTACCCAGATTGGGAGACTGCCCAAATCTAGATCTAAAACCATAGATCTAGTAACCAGAATGTCTGATATAATGTCCAAGTCCCATGTGGAGAAACCACTGTGTGACGACCAAAGTATAACCGATCGTAGTATAGGAATATCACTTCCTACTCTGTGTATGTCATCCAAATACCAGGACATCACACCCTACTACCTTCTCAACAGATCCATCCCCTATTCTGATGAAGTCAAACCTATGACTGTCACGTCAGAAATAGATGATCTATCTCCGCTATATCTGCTTTAGTCTATAAACAGACATAAGCTACCTGTCCACCAATGCTTCCGCTGCTCCCACTGACTACGACAACCCTCTGGCAGAGTCATATAGACGTACACTTCTAAAACTAGTTTAGAACGACGCTATACTCATCCTCCCGCCGGGTCTCGCAGTCTGGAACAACAGCAATGGCAAGTGTGGGTAAATAAGAACTTCCCTGTCACCGTCCTTGAGGCTACCGGAGTACCTCTCGGGTCCCTGAGGTTACCCACCTTATCTGCGGAGTGGCCAATGGAATGTCAAACCAGATTGAATCTTTAGGTTCCTTATCAAATCTTCAGTAATCGTTTGTGGTTCTGGAATCACTTCCAGTTCTACAATACTCCCACTACTGTTTTCTGAAAAAATCCATTTTTATTAAAACTGTGGCGAGTCTAGAACAATATTTCTATTGATCTTCCAAATGGTAGAAAGTCAACCCCCATCATAGCCTGGGTCAACCCACAAACAGCCATTACAGAAACGTGCCTCGAGTTGTCCAGTGTCTGGTTTTAAGCATAAACCGGACAACTCCCCGTACCTTAACATCGCTAAGATATGAACTGTTCTATATCCAATATAGAAACAGAGGCACTGATTTAATTGAACCAGATCCAAATCATGCAACTGTCTCCAGTGCATGTCAACTAAATGGAAGGAGGCCGATCAGCGTTACTCAACTTAGGAATGCTTCCAGTTATGAGTAACCTGAAAGAGAAGCAAGTCCTCTTAATCATTACTATCAACTGAATACCATACACAAGTATCTACATCTTCGATCACTTTGAAGAATCCCGATACTTGTAATATCTGGTTCTCTACTTTATTCAAATACCTGTAACTTCTCAAAAATCGGACCCTGTGTTTCCACGAAACACCTGTCTAAAAACTAGAGAAGTCATAAGTAAACCGAATATAGTACGAGGACCAACCCCTCTGTACTGATGGACCCTGGACAACATACAATACTCTGTATAAGTCCCTTGAGTCTGATTACTCATTCACTGTGTGTCGTAGGTTGAAAACTGTACTTATGGTTAAGAAGAATTACACCGCTGTTTAATGCTCCTTACCTAACCATCAACTGATATAGGTAAATGTCGTAGACATAATTTCAAAAAGGTATATCTCACTCTATGAAAATAGACGTACAGATATATCAATTTGAAATTGGTGCACAACAACGGATATTCAAAACCAAATATTTGCCGACCGGCAAACAGCCCAGGTGATCTCCTCAAATACCACCGATTACAACGAATCCCGATATAATGAGGATGATCACCCAATTCCCAATAACCTACTCCCACTCATCATCTGTAAAACCATACAGATGTGAGAATCATACCTGGTAAATACATACCCTGGAGTAAGTATCTAATCGGGAAATCAGTTTTCCTTTAACAGTACACAGTGAAGCTGAAACATTGAAATGTTTCGATGGGGTATCCCGGTATTCCTAGTAATGCCTCTTCCAGATTCACGACTGTAACCGTATAGTTCTTTGCCACCTCTCCAAATCCCTTCATATGTATTTAGTCTTTACCTTCTGTACACCCCTTAGGCCTAATGCCTCTAAAGACTCGTCAACACCTTGGTTGTGGATTTAACCACTAGCACATCAGAGGTATAAGCCAATACGTAACGGGCTACCAGGTATTGACTAAAAGGGACGTCTGTGAGCGAACTCAGCCTGACAACCCTACTGAGCCTGTCAGTGACAATATCCGTACAGTCCGGTCCGTTCGTCTATGAGCATCGCATGGCGGGCCTATGGGGTTGGTAAAAGTCAGACCCCCAAAAGCGGTACAAGTCGTGTCGGAGTGTAGCCCAGAACACCCTGAGATACTACTGGAATACCTACCAGTAAATCTCCTTGCCTCGGCCGAGGGCTTCGTGTAATGGCTCTCCTAGACACAGCGCGACCTCACCCCCAATACCGGGAGAGACGAACCCCTGAAGATGCGCTCACTGCCTCCATGTGGCTCGGGACTATACCCAACTAAAACCTGTTTGCACGACTCCTTTGAGCCGTGGTAGGGTAGTAATCAAAGTACAGTGGGAACTCACACAAGACAAATGACGATCCCCAGGTCGATGAACTAACCTGTACACATGTCACCAGGGAACTTCCATCTGACGTCTGGTATATGACCAACTAGCATGTTCCCGGCGAGTCCTGTCCGGTGTACTCATAACCCAATGAGCACCGTATACATCTTAGGTGAACCAACTGACACCAGTGGCTTGTGAGACCGGCCACCGCCCCTCGTCGGGGTCTCGACTGTATACACTAGTCTACTCTGGAGTATCGATGCCCTGTCTCGAAACTCTCACGACTAGGGACCATTTAAGGATATGCTTATAGACTGCCAGCTCCCACTTATATGATCGCCCTCATACTGCTGGTTGTCAAGCAAGAATCCTAGGGGCTCTATCAACGTGCAATAGTGACCTGTCAGGTCACCTAAAGCAGTACACGATGATAAAGGTAAACCAGATAGCATACTATCATCTCGAGTAAGATTGTCCTATCGGGATAGGTCCTCCCTCAATCATTACAACCACGTGCCTGTGATCCAATAATTGACTCTGAGGGCACTATCTCCAACACTTCGAGCAGGCCGTCACGAGTGGTGACTCGGTGAAATGGCTAGATGCAATGCGGCCCGAGATGGAATCCATGTACACCAACAAAGTATAGACTTTGGAAGATGCTCCTGAAGGGGTAAAACCCATTGGAAGCAAGTGGATCTTCAAGAAAAACTTGGTGTAGATGGGAAAATGGAGACTTTCGAAGCTAGACTTGTAGCAAAGGGTTTTCGTCAACGACCAGGTGTTGATTATGACGAAACCTTTTCTCTAGTGGCTATGCTTAAATCCATCCGGATCATGCTTTCCATCGCTGCATATCATGACTAAGAAATCTGGGAAATGGATGTTAAGACCGCCTTTCTAAATGGTGATTTATTAGAAAGTGTGTACATGACTCAGCCAGAGGGCTTCGTAGTTAGTAGAAGCAGCGGAAAGGTGTGCAAGCTGCTTAAATCAATTTATGAATTAAAGCAAGTATCACGGAGTTGGAACATCTGCTTTGATGTCGTTATCAAAGAGTTTGATTTCGTCAAAAACGTAGATGAACCTTGTATATACAAGAAGGTGGCAGAGAGTAAGGTTATCTTCTTCATATTGTACGTGGATGACTTACTCTTGATAGGAAATGACATTCATATGCTGCAATCGGTCAAGCTCTTCTTATCACAAAGATTCTCAATGAAAGATCTAGGGGATGCCTCCTACATCTTGGGAATTAAGATCTATAGAGATAAATCTAAACGGATACTGGGATTGTCCCAATCTAGGTAAATTGACACCATACTAAAAAGGTTTAGTATGGAAGAATTCAAGCGTGGGTTTTTACCCACGTTCTCTAGACTCACTCTCTCTAAAGAGATGTCTCCCATGACTGATTTGGAAAGAGCTCGTATGCAAGGGATACCCTATGCTTCGGCAGTAGGCTCTATCATGTATGCGATGCTATGTTCCGGACCCGATTTAGCGCACTCACTAAGTGTAGTGAGTAGGTATCAAGAAGATCCTGGAGAGAGTCACTGGACAGCTGTGAAGAGCATTCTCAAGTACTTACGAAGGACTAAAGAGATGCTCTTGGTGTATGGTAACGGAGAACTCCAAGTGGAGTTCTTTACGGATTCGAGCTTCCAGAGTGATAAGGACGACTCTAAGTCGCACTCGGGATTTGTCTTTAACCTCTATGGAGGGGCGGTATGCTGGAAGAGTTTAAGGCAGGAAACCATGGATGACTCAACGATGGAGGCTGAATACATCACTGCCAACGATGCTGCCAAAGAGGCTGTCTGGATCAAGAAGTTCATAACTGAACTTGGAGTGGTTCCATCCATTAAGGATCCAATACCTTTGTATTATGATAACAATGGAGCGGTGGCTTTGGCCATGGAACCCAGGTCCCATCAGCGATCCAGTCATATCCTGAGGCGGTATCACCTGATCCGGGAGATAGTTGATCGCCGGGAGATCGAGGTCAGGAGGGGTGACACAAAGAACAACACAGCGGATCCACTCACGAAGACCATTCCCCAGATACAGTTCGAGAGACTCTTCGGGATGCTCGGTATGCAATACTACAGCAGCTGGCCCTAGTGCAAGTGGGAGATTGTTAGTTATATGTATGCCCTAGAGGCCAGTATTGTACATTTGATGTATATCATATTGGATGCTTGGACATATATAGAGAGGACATTCTTGCTCGACATGATAGTATGCTATCTGGTTGCTCTTTATCTTAACATCTATACTTGTCTCTTGATACTGTCTTATGGTTACATGTTAGTAAAGCCTTTAGGATGTGTACTTAACTACCAGGACTATGATGCAGATCATACTAGTGGGGCCATGGTAGTCCATAAGTTCATCCTTTAACGTTCCTAGTCGTGGGTGTATCGAGAAAGGGCATCGATATACCAGAGTAGAATAGCGTATACGCTTCTCTACCCATGAGATGGGCGATGGATGATCCTATATCCATTGGTGTTTGACATCAGAGATGGTATACAGGTGCTCAGTGGAGATTGGGTACACTGGACGGACTCGCCGAGAACTCCCAGATGGTATTATACCTCACGTCAGATGACAGTTCTCTGGTGACACTTGTACATGTTAGTCTGTAGACCCGAGATCGTCATAGAGTCTTGTATGATTTCCTCTGTGCTTTGATTTCCACCTTACCACGTCCAAGTGGGCGTGTAAAACGGTAGTTTTTGGGTACAGTCCCGAGTCACATGGAGGCAACGAGCGATAGGAGGGGTTTCGTCTCTCCCGGTATTGGGGTTGATGTTGCGTTGTGCTCGATTGGCCATAACAGGGAAGTCCCTGGCCAGGGCTGATTTAGAGATTTACTGGTAAGTGTTACCATTAGTTTCTCGACCCGTTATGAGCCTCATATCGGCATGATTTATCGGTTATTGGGGTCTGACGTTTACTACCCCTAGACTTGATATGCGACATATCAGTCGAGGAGACCGGACTGTCGGCAAGTGTTACTTGTAGGGTGTTTTTCGTCACCCCATTCAGATGGGAATACGTGCGCGCTTGTCAGGCGTACTACAGATTCCCACTGCCTGGGGTAGGGCGGGGTTTAATTATTGTGGGGATCCGATTCTCCGGCAGCCGCGAACTAAGCTGCCGTTAATTACCCCTCGCCTTTGGGGCGAGGGAACCTCCGATTAACGGGTTAAACTGGTCATACGAACTCAATGTGCAGTGTGCGTGTGTTGTGTTTTGAAAAGGGTTTTTGGATATATCGGGAGCCACGCAGAGTTTTTACGGGGTCCCGCTACCCGGATAACGGGCTAGGAGCAGCCCCCTTGCGGGGTGCAGGGCAGCGCCCCGTTAGAAATTTTTTTCTAACAAGGACAGTGTCATGGTGTATGTGTGTGTGCACATATGTATGCATATGTGTATATATATATGTATATATGTATATATATATATAAAAGAAAGAGGGGGGAAAGGCATCCAAAGGATGCGTGGGGCCAGCGCCTTGGGCGCTGTGCGCTCAGGCGCTAGCGTGCCACGTGTCGGCATGTGGGCGCTCTACGCTTGAGCGCAGGGCGCTGTAGTGCAAGCACGCCACGTGATGGCACTTTGCGCCTCAGCGCCTGACGCTCTGCGCCTCAGCACCTGATGCTCGAGCGCAAGTGCGCCACGTGTCGGCACGGGGGCGACTTGCGCTGGGCGCTTGAGCGCAAGTATGCCACGTGTTGGCACGGGGGCGACTTGCGCCAGAGCGCTGTGCGCTTGAGCGCAAGCACGCCGCATGTCGGCACTGGGGAGACTTGCGCCAGAGCGCTGTGCGCTTGAGCGCAAGCGCGCCATGTGTCGGCACGTGGGTGCTTTGCGCTCGAGCGCAGGGCGCTGTTGTGCAAGCGCGCCATGTGTCGGCACGTTGGCACTTTGTGCTTGAGCGCTGAGCGCTTGAGCGCAAGCGCACCACGTGTCGGCACGTGGGCGCTCTGCGCTTGAGCGTCGGTGAGGAAAAGAGGCTTTTAGCCTAAAAAAGATTCTCGGAAGAGAAATCAGAGTGGAGTTGGACTCCTAAGTGTGTTTTTTGGGTGAATAGAAGGGGTTCTTCTTCTTCCTCCTCTGTTAGCTGGATTTTGAAGATCAAGAGATAAGAGATCTCAAAATCTCTCCTTTTTGGGATCTAAAGACATATCCAAGTTCCCCTTTGTGGGTTTGGTGGTGAAAAACTATCTTGTTTTTGAAAAGGAAGAGTAAAACTCTTGATTTAATTCAAAAAAAAGAAGATGGTTCGAAACCTTCAAAAAGGTGAAAGAGGCACAAACCCTAGGTTTTTGAGAGAATGAAAAAGTGCTAATTTATTCATCATCATGTTGCCTTGTAAAGGCTTGCATATTTACATATAGCCCTTTGGGCTTTACAAAAATAGCATTTTAGCCATCCCATGGCTCATGTGCCATTTCATTTTTACACATAAGCCATGGGCTTACAAAATATTGGATTTATGCCCATTTTGTTTACATTCATGCATAAAAAAATACATAAAAATTATATATTACATGATTTCATTTTGAAACGTGGAGGCTGGCCGCGGGCTCGACTTAGGCATGGGCCCGCTTGACCTGGGCTTGGGCCCACCTGGCTTGGGGTTGACTTTGATTTTGACTTGGTCAACCGGGGTGTAAATTTTTACCCCAACAAATTGCCCCCATCAATAAATGCACACAACATATGTGGGTCGTATGCATGTGTAACACCTTAGAATGTGTTTTGTGGCTAATTATATTTTAATGTATGGATTTTAATAAAAAGTTTACCCAATTAAGTTTCAAATATTTTATCCTATTTAATGAGTATTTTATTAGATTTTTCCTAGGCTTGCACACACTTGTGCATGTTAACTAGAGTGTTAATTTGAGGTTTAACCATTTCTTAATCTAGGTTTTAGTTTGTTTGAGGGTTATGGGTTTATTGTTCATGGTTGTTTTAAAAATAAAAAGGATTTAAATTATAGTTGAAGTGTTGACTTTGGGAGAGAGAGGGAAAGCATGGGGCAACATGGCTCAAGCCATGCTCATTAAATGAGGGAAGAGAAAGAGAGTGGAGGTTTTTTTTGAATTTCCTCTCATTTCTCTCTTTGTTCTCTCTTTTCATTCACTCTCTCACTCTCTCTCACACACACACACTCAGCAACAGAGAAGTAGCAGGCTCAGCATCAGCAGCAAGCAGCAGTGGCAGCATCAACAACAACAACAACAGAGACAGCAGCAGCAGCCATCATCATCATTAGCAGAATCAGCAGCTGTAGCAACAGCAGCCCCAGCACTTGCAGCAGCTCCTTTCACTTCTTCTCCTGCTCTCTAGGGTTCAACAGGGTATACTTCTTAACCCAATCCCCTAGTTGCTTAAGTTGTGCATCGATTAGCTTCTATTAGTGTTAAATAACTAGTTTAGTGCTAATTATGGTGATTTGAGAGATGTTGTGGCAAATTGATGATTGTGTTAGTTAACCTAGCCTATTTTAGTATTGTTAGGGTTACTTTAACTAAGTATTTCCCTGGATTACACTAAAGTACCTTAGGGTTTGCTTTTTGTGCAAATTAGCATTTTAAAGCGATTTTTTTGGCAATCTGGGTTCTGCTATTGACCCGGACCATTCAGAACAAAATTGAGGAAACTGGAACATGCTTATTAGGTCAGAACCATACCACCAAAACACGTGTCCCCCTTTCCTAAATCTGGCCGCCAATTTAATACATCTGGACGCAAATTGCGGCCAGGAAGTGGGGTGGGGTCTTGGGGTTTTGGCTACTGTTGTCTACAGTGTATTGTAGTGTTTTGGCATGTCTAGTTTTGTAAGATTTGACCTGTAGGAAAATCTGGGGCAATATATCGTATTTGGTGTCCGTTGTGTTTGCGCGATACGCGCGATACGTGAGTGGGTTCTGCGATCCAGCGTGTCGCGATGGTTTTAGGCGCGTACACACACGTTCTAGCGTATCGTGCACACGCGCGTTTAGTTCGCGATACAAGTTTCTCGTATTGGGTTCGATATCGCGTTTTGCGGAATATTTAGCTTATATACGATTTTCATGTCTTATTTGCGGGTTTGCAGGCAGGGAGTACGGACACTGCTACAAGGGGGAGCAGATGGTAGGATTCACCTAGCGTGGAGTGTAGGTGAGTAGATTTAACATCTACAGGGGAATCGCCCGCATGGCGTTATGCGTCTGGGCTAGGATTCTAATACTTGTCGCATATTCTACGTTATTGTTAGAATTGCGCCTTTACCCTATTTTACTTAGATATAGTTGTACTGTGACTAGTAGCCATAGGGCACTGAACACATTATTGACGGTTCTTGTTGCACGAGCACGGATGGTATGCTACACACACACCGTCAATAATTGCCATGTCACACACTAACCATTATAGATGCTATTGCTTATCACACATGACGTCTAGCTTATCGGTATACCTATAGTGTTTCATACCTTTAGTGATAGGTACATATACACCTTTTGATACAGCTACAGGTATACCTTGCACATATTTTACTTATACCCAAGGGGGTATACGACATTAGTATTTATAGGTAGATACCTATACATTACTACACCTGTATGTTACACACATATTCAATTGCTGTTACATATTTACCTTTACTGATGTTACTTAGCTGTACCTTATTGGTTTCGCATACATCTGGTTTCAGCTACATATTCTCATTTATATGCTCGCATTTCAGATATATCGCATATATTTATTTCTGGATTTGCGCATTGTTATTTGGATTTCAAATGATGATTTCTGGATTTGGGAACCATGGGAGTTCATGAAATTATGCATACATTGAAAACCCGGTTTCCTTGATATGATATTTGATCAGCAACCATGAGATTTATCGGTTCTGATTATATACTCCATACGAGGTGTGGTTGTCGTATGAGGGTACATGGTGGGGCCCGGTATGGTTCCCCTCGGAAAGAAGATCGATGGATGTTGCCGATTGAGCCAGGAGGCGGGCTAGTACGTACCGGTGACAGTACTAATGACTCGACGGGGGTCATGGAGACACCATTGGTGGAGGGTTGCTATGCACGCGCACAAGGGTCTACGAGGCATCAACCATGCCCAATTAAAATTTTAGCCGTGCCGAACAACCCAAATACGGATCTTTAAACTAGAGTTTAGGCGAAAACTAACATGCTAAACAACTTTAACACTAAGTGAGAGGGATTACAACCTTTGTAGATCCGGTCCTTCACTTCATAAGCTCCGTGTTGTGGTCCCTTCGCTGCGATCATCATACTCCGGACTCTCGAGTGGCTCCACGAAGAGAAAGGTGCAGTCTTGCTTCCGATCTTCAATACAAAGATGATCTACCTTGAAGCTTCATTAACACAAGCTAACACTCACTAAAATTGAGTGAACACTCTCATCTAAAGGGCAAGGGAAGATGAGGATGATGAAGTAGGATTTTTGCTCTCTTTATTTATCTTTTTCTCACATATTTTCATCACAAATATCAAAACAAGAAAGCTTTGCATGAAGAACTCAAGGAAGAAGAAGAATAGTGATCCATTCTTATTTGTGATGAATAATGAAAGGATTAATATGATGAATAATGCAACCATGGTTGACTTAACCATTGTAGAGAATTAACCAAGGGTTAGGATTTGGGTTGAGTTAAGAATGAGTCACTTGAAAATATCTTTTCCAAAACAAAATAGAAAACCTTCTAGAATCTACTAGAAGTCATTAACCCAAATCAAACCCTAATCTTGATTAATCTTTACTAAACATGTTGCATTAGTTATCATATCATGTTACAATATTATATATCACATATATAATATTTATTGTAACCAAATAAAATAATACAATTAACATATATCGCATATATATCAATGTATTACCCGAGTGAGAAAAAGAATATTTTAGTGAGCTAATATTAGTTAATGTAATTTAATATATCATATATATTATTATACATTAAATTATCAAATCAACCCTTGATCCGACAATCCGGCTATATCGCATATAACCGACTAATATTTATCCGTACCGATTCATCGAATCAACACTTGATCCGATGACCCGGCTGATATCAAATATCGTGAGAATAGAATACGGTATCTCATATCGTATTATCCTCGGTCCCGCACATATCACATATGTGCCCCTACTCCGTTTTGCCTGAGCCAAGAAACCTCTGTGTAGGACTCTAAAGAATCGTCAATACGCCGGCAGTAGGTGATGATCATATCAAACACCTACAAGATGCAAGCGGTCAGCTAAACGTAATAGCTATCCAGGTATTGAGCGCTCAGAGGATCAACAAGCAAGCCTGTACATTCTCCTGTGAATCCAAACAGTAACACTCCCGTACAGTCCGGTCTCGTCGTCTGATATGTCGCATATCTCGCCTAGGGGTGGTAAACGTCAGACCCCAGTAGCTCGATAAGTCGTGTCGATATGAGGTCTATAACAGTTCGAGAAACTACTGATAACACTTACCAGTAAATCTCAGCAACCCTGGCTAGGGATTTCCGGTTATAGCCAATCGAACACAGCACAACATCAACTCCCTATACCGGGAGAGACGAATCCCCTCCTATCGCTCATTGCCTCCATGTGATTCGGGACTGTACCCAAAAGCCATCTTTTTGCACGCCCTCTTGGACGTGGTATGATGGAAATCAATGCACAGTGGGAATCACACAAGACTCTATGACGATCTCGGGTCAACAGACTACTCTGTACCAGTGTCACCGGAGAACTGCCATCTGACGTGAGGTATAATACCATCTGGGAGTTCTCGGCGAGTCCGTACAGTGTACCCAGTCTCTACTGAGCACCCGTACAACATCCTTGATGCCAAACACCGATGGATATGGGATCATCCATCGCCCATCATATGGGTCAAGATGCGTATACGCTAGTCTACTCTGGTGTATCGATGCCCTGTCTCGATACACCCTCGACTAGGAACAATTATAGGATGTACTCGTCGACTACCGTGGCCCCACTAGTATGATCTCATCATTGTCCCAGTAGCCGAGTACATATCCTAAGGGCTTTATGAACATGTATCATAGAGACAATCAGAGTACATGTTAAGATAAAGTACAACCAGATAGCATACTATCATGTCGAGCAAGAAAGTCCTCCCTATATATGTCCAAGCATCCATTACAATATACATCGTATGTACAGTAATGGCCTCTAGGGCATACATATAACTAACAATCTCCCACTTGCACTAGGGCCATCTGTTGTGGTATCACATACCCAACAATTAGCTGCGGTTGAAGTATCTCATACTCAACCATCCCATAAAAGTCTCTACTGGGAAAAAGGCCTTTGTGAGTGGATCCGCGCTGTTGTCCTCTGTGTCTACTCTCCTAACCTTGATCTCCCTGGAGATCAACCATCTCCATGATCAGGTGATACTGCCTAAGAATTATATATGGATTTCTGATGGGATGGTAGTTCCTTGGCTAAAGCCACAACTCCATTGTCACACAATGGTAGGAACGAAGTTCATCTTATGAACTTATAAATATCCAGACCGCCTCTTTGGTAGTATCCTTGGTAACGATATATCCTGCCTTTAATCGTCTAGTATGTCACGGTATCTAGCTTAGAACTCTTCCAACATACCGTCCCTCCACTGAGGGTAAAGACAATGCCTGCGACTGACATTCAGTCGTCCTTATCACCCTAGAACCTTTCCAGTGATTCTCCCCAAGATCAATTGATACCATCTCACTACAACTAGTGAGTATCCTAACATCCAATTAGATCTATCTCATAGATCCAAAACCCAGGATTTAGGAGGTATCACTTTGATCCTATATGAAGAATCGTTGTGATAAGCGGAGATTGACCGAGCGTAGCATAGGAAACTCCTTTCCTATCAAGAGTATGTCATCCACGTACTCTATGAGGATCACCACCATACTCTCTACTACCTTTTTGTATATACAAGGTTCATCTACCATTTTGATGAAGTCAAACTCTTTGACTACCACATCAAAACAGACGTTCCAACTCCGCGATGCCTCCTTTATCACATAAAACATCTTGCACACGTTTCCGCTGCTCCCACTGTCTACGAAGCCCTCTGGCTGTGTACTTATTGACGCTCTCTTCTAAAACATCATTTAGAAAAGCAGTCATGACACCCAACCACCAGATGTCATAATCATGGTATGTAGCCGTGGCAAGTAGGATCTGGATGGACTTAAGCATAGCTTTGAAAGTCTCAACTTTTCCATGTACACCAAGTAATCTTCTCAAGATATACGTGCTCCTGATGGGGATTTAACCCTTCAGATAAAGCAACCAAAGTCCATACTTTGTTGGTGTATAAGGATTCCATCTCAGATCGATAAGCATCCAGCCATTCTTATAGAGTCTTACTCCTGATAGCTTGCTCGAAACTAGTTGGGTCATCATCTCATGATGCAATCCTCGCTCCCACTGTCATAGAGAAACCGAAGTATCTCTCAGGTGGGTGAGGAACCCTACTATATCGGCGGAGAGGCTGAGGTTCGTTGGAAACTATTGAATCCTTTGGTTCTACCAAATTATCAGCTGTAGTTTGTATAGCTGGAACATTTCCAGTTCTACATAACAGACCTTGCCTCGAGCTTGTCCGAATTTTTCTTTTAGACATAGGCCGGACAACCCCAAATCTTAACAAACTTAAGATATGGGCTCTACCCTTTCCATATCACATATGAAGTGGTAGGCAACTGATTTGATTTGAACCCTATTCACTAGGTATGCAGTTTCTCAAGTGCATAACTCCCAAAAGGAAATAGGAAACTCAGTAGTACTCATCATAGAGCACACCATATCAAATAGGGTGCTATTGCTCCGTCCCGATACACCGACGTGCTGTGGTGTATACGAAGGAGTAATGCTGAGAGAGAATCTCATTCTCCTTTAGAATAGTCCAGGAATTCCGTGCTCAAGTATTCTCCTCCTTGATCACATCAAAGGACATAATACTTTTACCCGTTTTTTGGTTCTCTACTTCTAACTCATATTCTGTGAATATCTCAAAAGGTTCGGACTTGTGTTTCAACAGGAACATATGTCTGAATCTTGAGAGATCATCAGAGAATGTAATGAAGTACAAAGAACTGGTCTTGGCATGTGTAAACCGGGGACTTTCATACATCAGCATGTATCAATCCCAAGAGTTCACTAACTCTTTCTCTGTCTCCAATAAACAGAGCCGTGGCCATTTTATCTTTGTGACATGACTGGCAAGTTTCACAAGATATAAATTCAAACTAATTTAAATATGCATCTATATGTAACTTCAGCCAGTCGGGTCGCATTGATATGACCTAGTCTACAATACCTCAAGAAGGATTTATTCATTTCTGAACTCTTCCTCTTGTGTGTGTTCTGTATACTAAGAACTGTAGTTTGTTTTAGAACGTCTATGCTTTTAGATAACGTGCCTGAACCGATCAACTCTTGATATAGGAAATGTTCAAAACATTATCCAACAATACAAAATTATATCACTTCTTTACTAATAAAGAAACTGATATGATGTTGTATATCAGGTTCGGTATCTAATAACATTCGTTCAGAATCAATGTATTCAGATAATACAGAGTGATAGTGACCAACAGACTTGGCTGCAACACTTGCACCGTTTTCTGTCTCATGAAACTTATCACCCGTTCTCAGTTCTCTACCTATCTGTAGCCCATGTAACAGATTACATATACGGGATCCTGATCCGGTATCACATACCCAGGATGTAAAGGATACTGAGAAACAGTTCTTTGTAATGAACACACCCGAAGATGATGCATCAACAGGCAATTTCTTCGTTTGGGCGGCATGGGAAATCTGGTATTCCCCAATTTCTTGCTCTGTCTTATAACAATTATAAGTTGGAGCGGGACCAACGTTCCCCAGCTCAGTATAACAAGAGGGTCCGGTCAATATATCTGTTTTATTATCTTGATTAAGGCGTGATATGGTCGCTACCTGGAGAGAGAGAAGAAAACACTCAGCGTATGCTCTTGCAAGATTAGATTGGTTATCTAATATTTCTAATCAGGATGTCTCCCACTGTTTTAATCAAATCTTCCTTCAAACCCTAAAAGGAAAAACTAGCCGGGATTAATCACACGCTACAAGTTCGCCAATCTTTCATCCAGGCCAGTGTCGGTACTTTGAGGGAGGTCCCCCGTGCTTTCGCATGAACCTAATTAAGTAAACCTCGTTTTCCCAGAGGCGTAACCCCGTTAACACCTTTCTAGACACCTACTTGATCGGCTAATTGTAATGTGTAAAACTCTCCCAGGAGTAACTCTTACTCGCAGCGGGTATCGGGATCCAACTATCTCATAGAAGGTATGCAATCTCATTGCAAATTTCAACACTTGAAATTCCCAATAGTATTTTACCCTAGCGTGCTATGACTTTGACGCATGCCAAACAACCCATAGTCCGCTAGTCAAGTTCAACCCGTACATTTCTTGATTGAATTAAACCCACCCGCACGACCCTTGACGCATGCCAAACAACGCCGTACGAATACCCTAATCCAATCGCATCGTATGCTAGCAGATAAGCACTAGTAGCTACCGTACACTAGGCCTTGACGCATGCCAAACTACCACAGCACGAATACTAACTAGTACTTATCTGTAATGACGGAGGGCTACGACAGGTTTTTAAGAAAACCCTTTGCGTAATGAACTTGATATCGTTGTAGATTCGAGTGATTTTAAATGGAGTGTTTTTTAGGCTTTCTAGTTTTGCTAAAGGGGTCACTCCCGGTAAAGGGATCGTCGGCCCTTTCCTCATCGAATAAGGTGCAGGATATATCATATATACCGCTGTGCAAAGCAGAAACTATAGAAGCAATCAAAAGACAAACCGAGAGTTGTAGCATCTGCCAGTTATTGCTAAAGGAGTCACTCCCGGTGAAGGGATCCCGGTCCTTTCCTTATCGAATAAGGTGCAGGATGTTCTACAAGGAACACCGCTATGCAAAGCAAGAACTAGAGCTACCAGTTTTTAAAACAAGTTTCTACAACATCTTAGGTTTCTTTTATTTCATTATCTTATTAATGAAGTCCCATTTTATTATGCTTCACAAGCATCACTTTTGAAACGAAATCTGCAATATAACATATATCTCATATATATAATATAAACATTCGTCACTGGCAGTAATATGATCTCATCACAGAACATTGCAGCAGAAGAACATAAATGCAATATTGGATATACTAGGACGTCCGTGTTTTAGTACGAGCCTGTATAAAACACGAATTCCACGGTCGCGATGAATAGCCAAACCCACATCCTAGACCCCTACAAGAGAGGCAAGTAACCCTGCCAATTCTAGGGTTAGGAGACCCGGTCTCGACTCCTCGAGATGGTCTCCCACTAGACCCTAGAACCCGGTTACTTGTGCTCCCCGCCTTGGGTCTACTTAATGCGGAAAAGTAAATAATATACAACGGTGACATTTTCCGCAACCTGGAAGTGCCCCAATAAAAGAATATTACATACAAATGAATTTTACATGAATGAAAAAGAAAAACTCTCATCTCACATAAAACCCCCCAGCTATTCAAAACGCGACGATCCAATATAACATATCACAGCAACACATAATATCACATATCATCAACGTAAGCAAGTATGCGTATCCCGATTGTTGTTGATATATAGCAACGAAGCCGGCGATACACCACATACTACGCTTACGGTCACAGAAAAGAAAGTGTAAAACTACAACAGTTGAATCCGCAATCTCTTAGACATCGCATGCCTAACCAAATGAATTCCTTAGACATCACATGCCTAACTTTTATAAACCCCGCATTTTAGTCTCATTATCGAAAACTCTTTTCAATGTCAAGTCAGCGAATTCAACAAGATTCCCGATATTCTGATCGAATGCTCGTCGCAAACTTTAGTAGACGGCCGCACCCCAGATGCCGTCGACGAAGTGCACTAAGGCGGAACACCGCTGCCGCGAGCACCCGAACGGATGCTTTCGGCGACGGGGTTCTCCTACAGTCACTTGGTCGGGGCTATGGGGCGTAATTGTCTATTAAGTTTACCCGGCGAGTATCCGCGTACGCTACGTGATTGCGATGGACTTATAATCACATCAAAATTCCGTAGCAACCGATCAACTGAGACTGAACTGCTAGATTTATAACATTCAAATTAGTTATCTCATAACTGCCTGTGGATTCCAAATATTGTATCACATTCCAGATAAATAGACAATATTAAACTTTCCGATCGAATAATCAAACACCCAAGATTTCCCCAATGTACCTCAACACTTGAAATCAGTTTAAAAACATCCATCACATGCCTCAGTACCAATGGTCCAGCCGTAGAAGGGTCAAGCCAACGCCTCACATGTGGCACGCCGTACTGCCCCAAACCCAAAGGTTCAAAAGGCAGTCAAGACGGTCACATAATCGAGTTAAGGTTTGTTGCCTTCTAGAGGGTCCACCGCGTTACTTTCACGACTTAGAACATTCTTAAACACGAGAAAAAATCCAACTTTTGAAAATTTTCCGACAGGGGAAAAAGTGAGTTATTGATATCCGTTCGAACTTTTTAACAGTTTCTAAAAATTATCCGGACAAACTAAACAAAGTTAAATTATCCGATCGAATCAACGATTCCCCAATACAATCCATGAAAACTCAACACTTGAGTGGAATTAAAATATTCCCAGAAAAAATTAACAAGAAAGGGCCTAAAATAATTACATGAAATTTCAGGACTAAGTCCAAATTTTGGCCGCGGAACAGCCGCAAAACGCATGGTTTAGCCGCAGTTCCGCGGTCAAATTTTCGAGTTAGAGGTTCGTACTTCACAATAATTCTTTGTTTTTCGTGCTTAATTTTCTGAGAATTTTTAATTCAGAAAAAACCACATTTTTGAAAAATGTACAGAGAGGGTTCCGTGTCGGGGTTTCGGCGTTCGATCGGACTTTAAACTTCGTCTAGACTTCGCCTAAAACTCTAGCTTGGCTCTGATACCACTGGAGGGTTGCTATGCACGCGCACAAGGGTCTACGAGGCATCAACCATGCCCAATTAAAATTTTAGCCGTGCCGAACAACCCGAATACGGATCTTTAAACTAGAGTTTAGGCTAAAACTAACATGCTAAACAACTTTAACACTAAGTGAGAGGGATTACAACCTTTGTAGATCCGGTCCATCACTTCATAAGCTCCGTGTTGTGGTCCCTTCGCTGCGATCATCATACTCCGGACTCTCGAGAGGCTCCACGAAGAGAAAGGTGCAGTCTTGCATCCGATCTTCGATACAAAGATGATCTACCTTGAAGTTTCATTAACACAAGCTAACACTCACAAAAATTGAGTGAACACTCTCATCTAAAGGGCAGGGAAGATGAGGATGATGAAGTAGGATTTTTGCTCTCTTTATTTATCTTTTTCTCACATATTTTGATCACAAATATCAAACAAGAAAGCTTTGCATGAAGAACTCAAGGAAGAAGAATAGTAATCCATTCTTATTTGTGATGAATAATGAAAGGATTAATATGATGAATAATGCAACCATGGTTGACTTAACCATTGTAGAGATTAACCAAGGGTTAGGATTTGGGTTGAGTTAAGAATGAGTCACTTGAAAATATCTTTTCCAAAACAAAATAGAAAACCTTCTAGAATCTACTAGAAGTCATTAACCAAATCAAACCCTAATCTTGATTAATCTTTACTAAACATGTTGCATTAGTTATCATATCATGTTACAATATTATATATCACATATATAATATTTATTGTAACCAAATAAAATAATACAATTAACATATATCGCATATATATCAATGTATTACCCGAGTGAGAAAAAGAATCTTTTAGTGAGCTAATATTAGTTAATGTAATTTAATATATCATATATATAATTATACATTAAATTATCAAATCAACCCTTGATCCGACAATCCGGCTATATCGCATATAACCGGCTAATATTTATCCGTACCGATTCATCGAATCAACACTTGATCCGATGACCCGGCTGATATCAAATATCGCGAGAATAGAACACGGTATCTCATATCGTATTATCCTCGATCCCGCACATATCACATACGTGCCCCTACTCCGTTTTTCCTGAGCCAAGAAACCTCTGTGTAGGACTCTAGAGAATCGTCAATACGCCGGCAGTAGGTGATGATCATATCAAACACCCACAAGCTGCAAGCGGTCAGCTAAACGTAACAGCTATCCAGGTATTGAGCGCTCAGAAGATCAACAAGCAAGCCTGTACATTCTCCTATGAATCCAAACAGTAACACTCCCGTACAGTCCGGTCTCGTCGTCTGATATGTCGCATATCTCGCCTAGGGGTGGTAAACGTCAGACACCAGTAGCTTGATAAGTCGTGTCGATATGAGGTCTATAACAGTTCGAGAAACTACTGATAACACTTACCAGTAAATCTCAACAACCCTGGCCAGGGATTTCCAGTTATAGACAATCGAACACAGCACCACATCAACTCCATATACCGGGAGAGTCGAATCCCGTCCTATCGCTCATTGCCTCCATGTGATTCGGGACTGTACCCAAAAGCCACCTTTTTGCACGCCCTCTTGGACGTGGTATGATGGAAATCAAAGCACAGTGGGAATCACACAAGACTCTATGACGATCTCGGGTCAACAGACTACTCTGTACCAGTGTCACCGGAGAACTGCCATCTGACGTGAGGTATAATACCATCTGGGAGTTCTCGGCGAGTCCGTACAGTGTACCCAGTCTCTACTGAGCACCCGTACACCATCCTTGATGTCAAACACCGATGGATATGGGATCATCCATCGCCCATCATATGGGTCAAGATGCGTATACACTAGTCTACTCTGGTGTATCGATGCCCTGTCTCGATACACTCTCGACTAGGAACAATTATAGGATGTACTCGTCGACTACCGTAGCCCCACTAGTATGATCTCATCATAGTCCCAGTAGCCGAGTACATATCCTAAGGGCTTTATCAACATGTATCATAGAGACAATCAGAGTACATGTTAAGATAAAGTACAACCAGATAGCATACTATCATGTCGAGCAAGAAAGTCCTCCCTATATATGTCCAAGCATCTATTACAATATACATCATATGTACAGTAATGGCCTCTAGGGCATACATATAACTAACAATTGGGAGTCATGCACGTATGCATACGTTGAAAGGCGAGGGTCAGAGCTAGGCATTCGTGTTTTCGGGACAGCGTATGATACGTACCTATCAGGATTTCTGTGTCGAGGCTTGACACATTGTTTCCATGATATTTCTTTTAAACACCTTTGTATATATAACAGGGGATTAGCCATTGTTATATATACCCTTACACCAATATTAGTGGAATGGGACGCTAATATATGTGTATTGACCCCATCATATTTATTTCTGCATATATACATATACTTAAGATGCTAGAAACTTACTTGAGACTTTGACTTAGGATATCAGGTGATTCATTGAGATTGGACATACATATGGGATTATTGACTTGTACATTCGGGATATATGAGATTACTCGATATTGTACATTGAGGAGATGTGAGACTCATATGATATGAGAGCCCAACTTGGGGGCTGATTTGAGGATTTGGGATTTGAGTGTCTTGATGGATTGTGATCCTACCACGATGTCAGGTTTCCGTGGAAATGACATATTCCACCCCTACCTCACACTTATCTATTTTATGCACAGTTTCATATATTGGTAGTGCCTGTTAGTGTACCCTTATGATTGCTGCATATTTGCTTTCTCATATCCCTATTGCATAGTTATTGCATACTATTGTCATCTTATTATTGCCTTACCTATTGATTGTACCTGCTAGTGTACTTCCCATTATTCGGCATTTACATGACATGTTATTACTGTAATCGCATATCTTAGATTCATGCTGTACGTGCATTCCTGCGATTACCTGCATATGTTATCTACTATTCAAGAGTAGGCAACTCACCCCTGTCGTGCCACAGGTGTTTCAGGTTGTTCCCCAGAGTAGTCGAGGCAGGCTATTCAGTTATCCAGCTATCATCTTTTGCTACAGATACCGCATCAGCTCACAGTACTATTTTGCTTAGGTGGGTTAGATGATTATCTGTATTTCATATTGTACATTCGTTGTATCTTGTACTCTCCATCTACTATTATGTGGTTGACTTAGAGACTTGGTGAGGACGATATTGTATATTATTGTGGATTTGTTGTCTTTTATATACAGCTTTCTCTCTATTGTCTTTATTTCGTCGCTACGGCGTCGTATATTTGTATTGTATTCATCTTGGCTAGTTTTTACAAAAGGGGGTGTTGCCAAAATTTTAAGGAAAGAAAGTAGAACTTTTAAAGAATTTGGGTTGCGATTTCAAGTGTTTCAAAAACTTATATTATCTTTTCCGTATTTTCTTGGTTTAGATTTCTGGGTTTTGGCTTTCTTTTACTGCGTTACGTCTTTAGCCGTTGCATAGTATTAGGGCCGTCACGGGCCAATTTTGGGTCGTGACAAAGTTGGTATCAGAGTGCTAGGTTTTACCTTTCGGAGTGTAGGATGACCTTAGTATGATGGAGTAGGTAGCTTAAGCAGAGTAACGTAGTGTGTGTATGTCTGCAGCATACCCATGATGCGGTACCTTGCATTAAGTGACCTAAGTACAATTTGCTTGAAATTCCTTCCTTGATGATTCTTATCCTTGAGATTCGATTCATTATTCTCATCGAATCTTATATCTATTTATAGCCTTGCCGCCGATGACTATGGGGACTCAGAGTGATGCAGCGAGGGCCGAGGTCAGAGTTGTCTCGGGTGAGACGAGTACTGACCAGGATGGCACTCTAGTTGCACAGGTGCAGACGGATCAGCCTACGACATATACTATTGATAGAATTTTGGCAGAGATACAAGACTTCCGCCAGACTATGAGTTCATTGGTTGATGTCGTTCGGGAGTTACGACAGGAGGTTGTCACCCCTGTTACTCAGTTGTCACTTACGATCAGCATGCAGCAATCTGTCACCTACATAGCACCAGTGGTTGCAGCTCCAGTGGCTGGAGCGCAAGCACGCCACGTGTCGGCATGTGGACGCTTTGCGCTCGAGCACAGGGCTCTGTTGTGCAAGCGCGCCACGTGTCGGCACGTGGGCGCTCTGCGCTTGAGTGTTTTGCGCTTGAGCGCAAGCGCGCCACGTGTCGGCACGTGAGCGCTCTGCGCTTGAGCGCCGGCGAGGAAAAGAGGCTTTTAGCCTAAAAAAGATTCTTGGAAGAGAAATCAGAGTGGAGTTGGACTCCTAAGTGTGTTTTTGGGGTTAATGGAAGGGGTTCTTCTTCCTCCTCCTCTGTTAGCTGGATCTTGAAGATCAAGAGATGCGAGATCTCAAAATCTCTCCTTTTTGGGATCTAAAGACAGATCCAAGTTCCCCTTTGTGGGTTTGGTGGTGAAAAACTATCTTGTTTTTGAAAAGGAAGAGTAGAACTCTTGATTTAATTCAAAAAAAAAGAAGAAGGTTTGAAACCTTCAGAAAGGTGAAAAAGGCACAAACCCTAGGTTTTTGAGAGAATGAAAAAGTGTTACTTTATTCATCATCATGTTGCCTTTTATAGGCTTACATATTTACATATAGCCCCTTGGGCTTTACAAAAATGGCATTTTAGCCATCCCATGTCTCATGTGCCATTTCATTTTTGCACATAAGCCATGGGCTTACAAAATATTGGATTTATGCCCATTTTGTTTACATTCATGCATAAAAAATTATATAAAAATTATTTATTACATGATTTCATTTTGGCACGGGAAGGCTGGCCGCGGGCTTGACCTGGGCATGGGCCCGCTTGACCTGGGCTTGGGCCCACCTGGCTTGGGGTTGACTTTGATTTTGACTTGGTCAACCGGGGTGTAAATTTTTACCCTAACATTACTGTCAGGCTTTTGCAGGTGTTGGAGCGGGCTTCCTTGCTGATCTTCTGATCGCTCAATACCCGAGTAGCCGTTACGTCCAGCTAGTACCGCTGACGGCTTGTGGGTGCTTGTTGTGATCATCACCTACTGCCGGCGTATTGACGAGTCTTTAGAGTCTTACATAGAGGTTTTACTGGCTCAGGAAAAACGAAATGGGAGAACATATGTGATATGTGCGGGACCGAGAATAATGCGTGTATGTAATACCGTATTCTATTCTCGCAACTTTTTTATCGATCGGTTATATATGATATAGCTGGGTTATCGAATCAAGTGTTGATTCGATATGTTGGTACATTTAGTGTTAGTCGGTTATATGTGATGTAGCCGGATTATTAAATCAAGAGTTGATTTGATAATTTAGTGTATAATTGTATATATGATATACTAATCTACATTAACTAACATTTGCTCACTTAGGCATTTATTTTCTCACATGTGCACACTTAATATATATGTGATATATATTAATTTGTTGTTTGTTTTTGTATCATGGTTGTTGATACAACATACATGGGTATATGAGACATACACCATTCTATTTATAATGGTGGGTTATTAATATTTAAAGTAATTACAAAATTAGTGGATTATTGGAAAAATGCATGAAGCTTGTGGATGCATTGACTAAGTCCCCTAGGTTTGTTTTACTTTAGATATTTATTAACCAAACAATTTTAATTAGCCATGGTTATGTCTCTACATGAGTTAGTATATGATACACACTCACCCATGGTTCACTCTCTCACTTGATCATTATTTCATTCTCTTCTTCTTTCTTCATCTTCCTCCTCCAAAATAAAAAGCTTACTAGGGTTTGAAACAAGTGAGAAAGTATTGAGAGAAAAATAATTCTAAAGTGAGCCCACATCCTATTTCATCATCCTCTAGTAGATTAGCACATTAGTATAGGGTGTTTGCTTCACTAATCCTTTAGTTAGTGAAGTAGAAGCTTGAGCTAGTATTCCCTCGACGTAGATTATCTTCGGCCTCGAAGACTTCAAGCAAAATCGCTTTTTCCCCCTCGTGAAGCCATGCAAGAGTCCGAGAGTTCAACGATCGCAGCGAAGGGAGTACCACAATGAGCTTTAGAAGTGAAGGATCGATCTACAAAGGTTGTATTTCTATTTCACTTAGAAGTAAAAAGGTTTACTTTTGTTTCCGTATTATATTCTAGTTAATGATTCTAGTTTAGAGTTCCTTAAAACGGAAAAAATTTTAAAATGTCATGGACGATGCCTCCCAAAACCTTGCTGCCGTCGATAGGAAACCTACACCTGCGGCCCGTCGCGTCAACTAACCAGCGCCTGACACGTGGGCTGTCGCTTCAGTGAAAGTACGCACGATCCGGCGCACCCTCTTTTATGGAAGATCCGACCCTTGATTCGCTGATGTCATCAAGAGAATACGACATATTGCCCGGGAACACGCCCCGATGATACCTACGAAATGGAGCTCACTTCGGGGAACTCGGCAAACCACTCTCGATCCGACCCGTGAGCAGGTCGGGACGAGAGTGGGGGGCTAATGATGATGCTCAATATCGATGATCTCCCAGATCATGACACGTGGCTGATGACGTGTCCCAAAGTTTGCAACAAAGGGCCTACAATGGCCGACCAGACCGCTCTTATGCCCGTCCTATGGACAACCTTTGGCTCATCTCCGAGCCTCCTGCACAACTGGCCTCCTCGGCCCTCTCAGCTCGCTTCTGAGCTCTAGCAGAACCAAGATAGCTTGGCCTCCAGCTCGTCCGCGAGCTCTCCCGCCGAGCTCATCTTCCTCGGTCTCATCGACGGACCAACGACACCACTCGCAGGCGCAACCGCCTCACTCCCGTGAATCTAGCCATGCGTGATATATCCGCCGGCCACGTCCCACGTTCCACTCCATCACGATCCCCCATTAACGAGCCTGTCTCACCATTAATGCGGGATCCCACACATCACGCGGGCGTGACGCCGGGGGCGTAACGGCCGGCGTGATTCTTGCGCCTGCTTGCCTGCTGCCACCACTATTTAAACCCCTCCTTCAGACGGTTCAAGTAAGTCTTTTTCTCCCCACTAAGCCGTTACTCTGCTCGGATATCCGGTTTAACTTGATTGTCGGAGGGTCCTCGGTGGTACAACCACCCCGGGACTTCCTTGTAGGTAGCTCGGCCACAACAACCTCAAACCCATTGAGATCCACACCCTTCAAGAGCCAGTCTCCAACTCTAATCTCATCCGTCCATCATCGCCAACAGCAGATTTACGGAAGGTAACATCTTGACGTGATCTGACATCCGTCAGTATGTGAATATTTTCTAACAAAGCATGGACATGGACATAATACGATTTGATACAGGGATATTCATCAGATTCTAAAGAAACATATAGAACTAAATAAATTAATGAAAGTATCATGTTCCATATTCATCCAACTATGACAAGGCTTCATAATAGAGGTGCATTCTACAAGCCAAGGTTTAAAATCTTGGTATCGGTACCGGTATCGGGCAATCTTTGGGATTGGCAGCCATCTCGGCTGTATCGCTCATCTCGGAGCGGAAATATATCATTTGATCAAATAAAAATAAAATGGCTAAGATGCAGGAAACCCCACTTACTTTTGTCTAAAAAGCGGGAAAACCCCTAAACTTAAAAACATGCATTTTATCTCATAAATTTAACACCGTTAGTTTTTTTAGGTGTATATCACCCAAAATTCCTCTCAAGTCTTTCTCCTCCAAGTTCTCTCTTTCTTCTCTATAAATATTTTCCTCCCTAAACCATTTTAATCATTTTTCCTTAAATCTTTAATTCAAAATATCACCTACCTTCTCTCTGATCTTCTAAAGAGTGAGCATGGATTCAAAAAAGGAAGCTTTGAAATGAAGGGAAAAAAGAATATAAGGTTAGTCAATTGATACTCTCGATATAGGCAATGTCAAAAGGGCGAAAAGAAGACCGAAGAAAACATGGATGGAGGTGATACGAAAAGATATGGTTGCCAAAGGCCTCAATGAAAGTATATTGTTCGATAGGAGTGAGTGGAGGCGGATGATTCATGTGCTGGACCCGGCGTGATTCTCATATTGGTTCATATAGCCTACCCCATATGCTTGGGATAAAAGGCTCAGTTGTTGTTGTTGTATAAGATTAGTCAATTAAATATATTGGAGGGGAAATTTTGGCATAAGAAAGTCTTGTTGATGGAAAAACTAACATTGTTAGGATTTTGGAGATAAAGTGCATGTTTTTCAAGTTTACAAGGGTTTCCTGCTTTTAATGAAAAAGTGAGAGGGGTTTCCGCATTTAAGCTAAATAAAAATCATGAAATTATATAGTAGAAGCAAGTAAAAAGAGCAGCTTTTCAGTGTCTAATTTCATTTCTTGACGTTCATTTCTAATTGATCATCTCATTGTCTTCCAACAATAGAATTGTTTCACTTGTGATGCAAGTTGCCCCGATTGATTCATATTCCGCAAGTCCCCATTTTCTCCCTTTTTGTGGCTTTGAGACCCGTAATGATGCCTCAAATGATCGTTTTAATACTAGATAAAAATAACTATAATATTTTAAATATGCTCTTCAGTAATTTGTGATGTCAAATAAATTGAAAACCAATAATCTATTAATAAATCACCAGCCCATGAATAAACTTAATACTATGATCCTGTTAATGATATATGCCCTAGAGGACATTACTGTATAGTACTGGATTGTATATTACATTTTGGAAGCTTGAGATATACACAAATATAATAACAGTCTTGCTCAAAATGGTAGTATGCTATCCGGTTTGATTCTATCTTAATATGTGTATATGTTTCTTTTAGCATATCACTAATACATATTGATAGAGCCCTTAGGATCTTTGCTTGACTACCGGCGTTGTGATGACAGTAATACTAGTAGGGGCTGGATAGTCTATAAGCACATCCTTACACTGGTCCCTATTCACAAGATTATCAAGACAGGGCATCGATACTCCAGAGTAGACTAGTGTATAGGCTTCTCATCCCAACAGAGGAGAAGGCATGTCCCACAGCCATTGGTATGTCGTACCGGAGATAGTATACAGGTGCTCATTGGGTTATGAGTTACACTGATGGACTCGATAGGGACTGCTGGTTGGTATTATACCTATCGTCAGTTAGCAGTTCCCGGTGGAATAAGTACAGGTTAGTCCATTGACTTTACATCACTATTTATCTCGAGTATATTCCCACTGCACTTAGATTGCTACCCTACCATGGCACAAATGAGTCGTACAAACAGGTAGGAGTTGGGTGCTGTCCCGAAGCACTTGGAGGTAGTAGGGGTTAGAAAGGATTCGTCTCTCCCGGTATTGGGGGTTGATATCGCGCTGTGTTCGGATAGCCATTACACAAAGTCCCTGGCCAAGGAAAGCTAGATTTACTAGTAGGTACACTAGTAGTTTCTCAGGGTGTATTGGGCTCTAAACCGGCACGACTTATTGCGCTATTAGGGGTCTGACGGTTACCACCCCTCTAGACCCGATATGCGATACTCTTAGACGAACATACCGGACTATACAGAGATTGTCACAGATAGGCTCAGTAAGAGTTCAGATGAGTTTGCTCATCGATCTTCTTATCAACATATACCTGGGTAGCCGTTACGTATAGCTAGTACCGCTGACGGACTTGTGGTTAAACCCACTGCCAGCGTACAGTCGAGTCTTTAGAGTCCCACACAGAGAGTTTCCCTACTTCAGGCGAAACAATGTAGAGGTCGTATGGTTTTACGGCAGGGTTCTGATCATATACATGTACTGGCTACACGGATGTTGTTCGGATGGATAATACTGGTGGGCTTTGGTTTAAGACGGATTCTAGTATTATATTATTGGATTCTTATTATCTTATTATATTCTTATTTTTCTGAATACGAATACGGGTATGTATATACGATGAGGGCATTCTTGTAATTTCACAAGAGATGCTTCTTGAAAGGGACACCTCATTATTTGGTTTATCTATTTTTGGAAATAGATTAATGAGATGGAAATAGAGATATTTGTGGTATGGAGTGAAGCATAGCTCATTTCATTTGTTTATTGGTTTGGGTTTACTATTGAAGCATGGTTGATATTTTCTATCGGAAAATATTCCATGCTTCATGTGAGATGAGTATGAGCCATTCTACACTTTGCCAAGACTTAGCTCATTTTGTGTTTTCACTTTCTCTCTCCATTTTTCTCTCCTTCTTCCTCAAGACTTAAAACCCTCACATGAGTTGTGAACCATTAGGTCTCTTGAGATTAAATACTCCAATAAACATTCTACATCTTCTAGGCTACTTAGATTAGCGAACTAGATACCTTAGTTACCTCGGTTTAGAGGTTGGAGCTTGAAGCATAGACTCTCGGATGGATCATCTTCGACACGAGGAGGCCGACGATCAAGCGCGATCCGAATCTGCGAGTAGCTCAAGCTAAGGAGAAGAAGAAGACCCGAAGGACATGAATTAAGGAGGTATAACACTATCATAGTAGTTAAAAACCTCCAAGTAGTATAGCTAGTTAAGGTTTCCGTAAAGATCCTGTAGATAAGTCGATGTTGCAAAATCAAGAAAATTGTTTTTTGTAAATTCCGCCTCCCCATAAGTGCGTGGGGTGTGCGACATCGATTTATAGATCCTACTGGTTAAGAGGTAAACCCGATATAATTAGTATCGATCAGTACGAATACCGAAACTCTCGGAGTCATTTCTTGGATCAGGATCGGCAGAGATTATAAACCATGCTATAATCTTGATGGCGCATGAAAGACAATACATGAAATGTATGAAACTATAATCTCTTTAGCTATTTTGCCCTTGCATTTCCTCTCTCTACTTTTTCAACACATTGGGTGGTTTCTTTCAACCTTCTGGGATAAAAAAAAAGGGCCAAGCCCTTATGCACCTTCATATTTATGTACTCTTAATGTCAAAGATGAAGCTTCAAGAGAGCCCAAACATACACTTTTCCATCAAAGGAGGACACCATATTTTTTAAAAATTGTTGGATATAGTGCCCTCAAGGCAATTATTGTAATTGAAAGTAGGCGATTCTGATAATTGAAAGAGGACATATACAACTAGAACAGTCCTACCTGAGATGATAGTATGCTATCTGGTTTTTCTTTATCATTGTATGTATACATTTTACTCGTTATTACGTGTCGATAATATATAATGATAAAGCCCGAATGATCATTGCTTGACTACCAGAATTATAATGGCGATCATATACGTAGAAGATGGGAGGTCCATAAGCACATCCTTAAATGTCCCTAGTCAAGGGAGTATCGAGACTGGGCATCGATACTCCAGATTAGACTAGTGTATACATTTCGAGACCCCGACGAGGGGCAGTGGCCGGTCTCACATGCCATTGATGTTGAGTCATCTAAGATAGCATACATGGGCTCACTGAAGTTGAGTACACTGGACGGACTCGCCGAGAACTTCTAGATGGTATTATATCTATCGTCAGATGGAAGTTCTCTTGTGGCATGAGTACATGTTAGTCTTTTGAAATGAGATTTTCTTTTGTCTCGTGTGAATTCCCACTATACTTAGATTACTACCCTACCACAGCTCAAAAGAGTCGTCCAAATAGGTTTTAGTTGGGTACAGTCTTGAACCATAAGGAGGCAGTGGACAATCGTCAGGGATTCGTCTCTCCCGGCACTGGCAGTCGATGTCGCACTGTATTGGGTCGGCTGTCACCATAAAATCCTTGGCCAAGGTGGATGAGATTTACTGATGTGATATCAGTAGTTTCTCAGTGGGTGATGAGTTTCAGACCGGCACGACTTATCGAGTTAGTAGGGGTCTGACATTATCCACCTCTTAGACCAGGTATGCGATTATCTCTGACGAAGAGACCGGACTGTAAGGAGATTGTAGCAGACGGGTTCAGTAGGGGTAAAGAAGAATTTGCTCATTGGTCTTCTTTTCACTCAATACCTGGATAGCCGTTACGTACAGCTAGTGCCACTGACGTGCTTCTGGTTAAACCCACAGCCAGCGTATTGACGAGTCTTTAGAATCCCACACAGAAAGTTTTTCCGGTTTAGGAGAAATGATATAGTGGCCATATATTGATACATGCAGAGATCCGATTAGGTATGTGTGCTAGCCACACGGATTTTAGTCGGGCGGATGATAATACTAGCCGGCTTAGGATTAAGCCAGATTATTAAATCATGTTTTGATTTAATAATTTACATATATATATTTTGATAGGTATATTCTAGTATCATGTTCATTGTATTTTTCTATCTCTTAGGTATTCATATTTTGATACGAATACGGGCATGTATTTGCGGAGACGTATTCTTGTATTTAGACAAGAATAATTCTAGAAGAAGTATACCTCATTTCTAAGAATTTCCTTTTAAAGAAATTGTGAAATGAGGCGGAAGAGAGAAATGGTGAATAGTATGGACAAATGAATTGTTAATCGCTCATAATATTCAATTATAGTTGCAATTTTAAATTGGTAAAATTCTTTTAACAAAAGAAAAGATGTATGCTTGAATTTGGGAAGAGTTCTATTCATTCAACCATTTAGCTTCTCTCTCCTATAATGGCTCCTCCTCCTTCCTCTACCCTCTTATATGTTGAGATTCAAGAGGATAAAGAGAAAGAAAAACAAATAGAACACTAACACTATATCACTAAGCATCCTAGATTAGCATCTTAGGATCCTTAGTTACTTCATTGATGAAGTTGAAACTTGAACTTGGTTCACTCGGGTGGATCATTTTCGGCAATGGAGGAACGGCTTGCAAGCGCAATCATAGAGGCTCGAGGAGCTATCGAAGACGAAGACCATAAACACAAAAGTTGTAACCCTAATGTCACGACCCGCAGGGTACGGAACGTGACTGGCACTTAAGTTTACGAAACGTCTAAAGACGTCCGTAAAATAAGTAAGCCAAAGCCCAGAAAACAAAACCAATTAAGCAAAAGAGTGAAGAAAACCCAATCAATTGAAAGCAAGTTTATCAAATAAGTCATGTAAAACCCTTTTTAAAAACCATACTAATTTTCCTGAAAATTTCGGCAGAGTCTCCTTTGTAAATACTGGCCCCTAAAAATGGGTACAACAAGAATATATGTAAAACCAACAAATAAGGCATCCCCAAGCGGGAGCTAGCTCTTCGCCATAAGGCGGTCATAAATCCCACGCAATATAAATGACAGCAAGCATAATAATCATAATGAAGCATAAGAAAACATCATGTCGACTCAAGTGAGCTCGACCCCAAAATACAGCATAAAATCCACAAACCTCACAGTCTCATCTCTAGGTCAATATACAATAATCTGGTAGAAACAGTAGATGGAGTACACTAGATACAAAGAATATACAAGGTGGTACAAAAATGATAACATAACCCACCTATGAGCAAATCTCGAGCTCAGGCAAAAGAGGCAAAAGAACAAATGCGCCCGACGCTACTGAACTGACGGAGCGGACCTGCAAAAGACTGTGGCACAACGGGGGTGAGTTGCCAACTCGTGAGTAATAAATAACATCTACAAAGGCTATCGTATGCATGCACACAAGCATCCTAGCATCTAAAATACAGGTATGACGAGATGCACTAGCAGGTGTGTATACAACATCAGTGTACTAATATGTATGCAACATGAATATCTGAGGTCTCAATAGGTATATATAAGAAACATTTTATCTCTTTTTGTTTTTGAAACTCTTTTAGAATGCCAGTATAATACTCAAAGAATCGACGAGAACCGGTGTCCAGCAACGACACCCAAAAGCTGTCTCAAATCTCATAAATGTATCTCTGGCCTCAGCCGTCCGGCTGACCCATCTCAAATATCAATATCTCATCATCTAGCGGCCACGGTCGGTATCCTCTGGATATCCGCCGTCCCAAACAGTCACCGGTAGGTAATCCGTCCCCTGCCAGGCTCAACGTCATCACCACATTCCTCTTGCCCCGGGGTACCTTACCGGGCCCACCATGTATCCGTGCCGGTTCCTCCACTCCTCGACACGGATTTCCAAATCCACAGCAAACTCATGGTGGACGACACTTACATCACTAGAAAACCGCAATTTACGTATTTTAAAAATATAATAAGTTTAGAAATTTTGCGGCTTTCCCCCGAAATCCAGCAATATCATAAAATCTCAAGAAATCCTCATAAGTGCATATATCAATGATAATGAATGCATATGATATCAATAATCAAGTTGCGATGTGTGATTAATGTATTAAGCATGAACAATTAATATGATGAAGTACATGCACATGAATAGCAATACTACGGTTTCATTTTTAAGGAATTAAAGGCAATAGTACCAGTTTAAGTATCAATTAGTAAAAGGTTTCAATTTAAAAGTTATCTAGTGTGGTGGCATGGCAATTACCAGGGTGTGTGTGTATACATGAATAGTGCTCGTGCTGCATATAAAAACCCTGGTAATGGTGCAGGTGTCCTATGAAATGGTTTCGTATAGGTATGTCAATATAATGCATGGATGCAGCAAATAGTCAATTACTAACATTACTAAGGATTTGTAAGTTACTAAAACTATCGGGCGGCTTGCGCCATCCAACGATAGTCCCCCGTAGATGTTACATCTACTCACCGGAATCCCTGGCTAGCCGTGTCCAATCACCGCCTTTCCCTTTCGCGCCGCGTCTGACGTCTCCGCGACCGAACCTGGAATTTACATCAATACCAAATATAAGGTTACATATCAAGAACGACGCAAAACCCGAACGAAACTACTAAAGTTCGCTAGCTAGGTACAACGTGCACAAAGTGCGCGGAACACACGCGAAAATCGCAAAACTGCCAAAAAAACGCCGATTTGGTCGCCCGGCAAAACTAAAACCCGACTACCCAACAATCCGCACTCATGCATCCTAAAAGTCGTAGGACAAGCCACTACAATCGTCAAGATATCAAAAATAATTCATCACATAATTTTTATACAAAACTAGTAAGCATTTGCATTCCAAAATCGGTGCAAAAATCGCCGATTTGCGACAAAACGACTACAATAAAGCATAATTACCCAAGCACACTACAAGCAATCTACAAACACTAATTACAACACAATAGCAATGATTCCAATCCTATTTTCCATAACCACCAATTCTTGAATTATAACCTAGCAAATTCCAAATCAATTTCCACACTTGAAAACTTAAATTAACACAACAAAAGCCCACTTAAGAAAATTAACCTCTTAGGTTAGGTTAGCAAAATACTAGATAGAAATTTAGGTTCAACCAACTAAATAATGTTTTCTAAACCTTAATCAACTCACTAATCAAGTTTCACAATCCATTTTCCATACATAACCCTCTCTTGAAAAATCCTAAAACAACAATTTCATACTTCTAAGTTTAACTAAATTAGCATAATTGAAAACTACATAAACAAGGTAATCATATAGATTAGTTAATTAACAACTAGATTAACTAAAAGACAAGCTAATTAACTAACATGGTTTCAAAACCCTAGTTAAACAACTACTCTTTTTTTTTTTTAAACTAGATTAGAAATTATTTAACTTTTAACACTAAACCATGCATTTAAAGGAATTTAGCAACAAAAGAAAGTAACTTTGATGAGAATTATACCTCACTTGAGATCTAGAAAGAATGGATTTTGCTCCAAATGATGGCCTCAAGCACCAAGATTCAAGCAAGAATGGCTAAGGAAAATGATAGCATAAGGATTTTGTTTGGATTTTTGAATTAATCATGGATTTTGATGTGGTTTTTTGAAGAAAATTGAAGAAAAATGAAAAGAAAAGAGATGAAGAAGAGGAGGGTTCAGTTTCAGCCAGAGGAGGTAAGGGGGAGGGTGTGGGCAAGTGGGGAAAAGTCATGGGTCAAGTTTCCAAAGTCAATGTATCATACTTTATCAATTATAATTAAAAATAAATCCATAAACTAACAAAACAACTCAAGAAGCAACCAAAGAAAAGAGAGGCCAGAAATTTCTGGTCTTGGTCAGGGTTGGGCTGTCCTAGGGCTGAGGGAAAAGAGAGAGGGGTTTTACAAAAGAAATTTTATGCAAAAAGGCCCCCTACAACTCAAAAATTGCAAGTTTTAGCTCAAAATTCAATAAATTCGTTTCATAACATAAAAATTTGTTATAAATCAAAATAAATTACTAAAAATTTATGTTATCACTAGATTATAATTATCATAATTTTAGAGATTAAAATTAGCCCGGAAAAATTTGTATTTATCGCTAATTTAATGTATTTTCTTAATGGCTTAAAATAATATTAAAAAATTGAAAAATTAGGGAAAATTTTTAAACGACCAGAATTTCATAATTAACTCATTAGCTACTAAAAACAAGCAATTACCTATCCATTTTAGGTATAATTAGCCCTAAACTGCAAAATAACAAGAAAGACGGTTTTCGGAAAAATACCGAATTTTCACCGAATTTCAGGAAAACACCAAAACGACTTTTCAAGACGCTACAATCTTCCCCCCTAAAAGAAATTCGGTCCCCGAATTTAAAAATATAACTACGCGTACCTTCAAAGAGATGGGGATATTTCTTCCTCATCTCGCCCTCGGTCTCCCAGGTAACCTCCTCACTGCTCGGGCTACGCCAAAGGACCTTGACGGTTGGTATAATCTTCGACCTCAACTTCTTCACCTGCCGATCCAGGATGGCCACCGGCTGCTCTGCAAAAGAAAGGTCGCGCTCTAGCTGGACTGTCGGGTGCTGAATCGCATGCGAAGGGTCGTGAAGGTACTTGCGGAGCATCGAAACATGGAAGACGGGGTGAACATCGGGAAAGCTGGGAGGAAGAGCCAAACGATATGCAACAGCGCCAACACGCTCGAGGATCTCGAAGGGACCTACGAATCTAGGGCTAAGCTTCCCCTTTCGCCCAAAACGCATCACGCCCTTCATCGGAGAGACCCTCAGAAAAGCATGGTCGCCAACTGTGAACTCTAATCTGCGACGGCGCCTGTCTGCATACGATTTCTGCCTGCTCTGAGCCGCTCTAATCCGGTCTCGGATCAACTGTATCTTCGCTGTCGTCTCCTCCACAAGCTGCGGCCCCAAAATGCTGCTCTCGCTGAGCTCTGTCCAACAAACGGGCGATCTGCATCTCCTCCCATACAATGCCTCGAAATGTGCCATCTGAATAGTATCCTGGAAGCTGTTGTTGTAGGAGAACTCCACTAGAGGTAAATGACGATCCCAGCTACCACCAAAGTCTAAAACGCACGCTCTGAGCATGTCCTCGAGAGTCTGAATAGTCCGCTCTGACTGTCCGTCGGTCTGCGGATGAAACGCTGTGCTGAAGCTCAAACGAGTGCCCAAAGCCTCCTGAAGTCTCTGCCAAAGTCGGCTGGTGAACTGAGTGCCTCGATCTGAAACGATACAAGTCGGTACGCCATGTAGTCGCACGATCTCATCAATATAGAGCTGAGCATACTGAGCGAAGCTGAAAGTCGTCTTCACTGGAAGGAAGTGAGCCGCTTTCATCAATCTATCCATGATCACCCAGATGGAGTCGTACCCTCGACTGGTCCTGGGTAGACCCACAACGAAATCCATCGAAATCTGCTCCCATTTCCACTCTGGAATGGGTAACGGCTGTAGCTCTCCCGCGGGCCTCTGGTGCTCGGCCTTGACTTGCTGACAAGTCAGGCATCTCGAAACGAACTCCGCAATGTCCCTCTTCATCCCGTCCCACCAGTAGGTCTCTCTCATATCATGGTACATCTTGGTGGAACGAGGGCAGACACTATACACTGATCGGTGTGCCTCCTCAAGAATGTCGCGCCGCAATCCATCAGCATCTGGTACGCACAGTCTAGATCCATATCGTAAAATCCCCTGATCGTCAATCACGAACTCGGAAAATCTGCCCTGTCCCATCTGTGCCATGATCTCTGAGCAACGGTCGTCACTGCGCTGTGCCTCATATATACGGTCAAGCAACTGTGGGCGTGCACGAACATGCGCGAGCTATCCCCCTGTCTGAGTGAACTCGAACTCAACTCGGCTGTCGCATAACATCTGCCAATCTGCTGACGACTGCCACTGCACTGCACGCAAAAAGGATAGACTACCCCCGGGCCTCCTACTCAACGCATCTGCCACCACATTCGCCTTGCCGGGGTGATATAAGATCTCGCAGTCGTAGTCTTTCACCAACTCCATCCAACGACGCTGTCTGAGGTTCAGGTCTCGCTGCTGAAATATGTACTTTAAGCTCTTGTGATCGGTGAATATCTGACACGACTCGCCGTAAAGGTAATGTCGCCAAATCTTCAGTGCAAAGACCACTGCAGCCATCTCCAAATAATGAGTGGGGTAGTTCTGTTCATGCTTCTTCAACTGCCGAGAAGCATAAGCGATCACCCAGCCATGCTGCATCAATACGCATCCTAATCCCACTCGCGAAGCATCACAGTAGACAACAAATCCGCCTGATCCCGAAGGCAAAGATAATACCGGCGCCGTAGTCAAACAAGTCCGTAGCTGCTGAAAACTGCGCTCGCACTCCTCTGTCCAAACGAAAGGAACTCCTTTCCGGGTCAAACTGGTCAACGGTGCAGCTATACGGGCGAAGTCCTGAACAAAACGCCTGTAGTAGCCCGCCAAGCCTAGAAAACTACGGATCTCAGTAACCGATGTAGGTCGGGGCCACTGCTGAACAGCCTCAATCTTCTTCGGGTCCACACAAATGCCGTCTCTCGTAACCACGTGACCCAAGAATCCGACGCTGTCCAGCCAGAATGCACACTTGGAGAACTTCGTGAACAGCTGGTGCTCCCTCAGAGTCTGTAACGTAATCCGTAAGTGCTGCTCGTGCTCCTCTCTGCTCCGGGAGTACACCAAGATATCGTCGATAAACACGATGATGAACAAGTCAAGATACGGCCTGAATGTACGGTTCATCAAATCCATGAATGCTGCCGGGGCGTTGGTGAGTCCGAACGACATCACCAAAGACTCGTAGTGGCCATAGCGCGTGCGGAAAGCTGTCCTCGGTATATCCTCCTGTCGAACTCGCAGCTGATGGTATCCTGATCGCAAGTCGATCCTCGAAAAATACCCCGCACCCTGAAGCTGGTCAAACAAATCATCAATGCGCGGCAACGGATATCTGTTCCGAACGGTAACTTTGTTCAACTGGCGGTAGTCGACACATAAGCGCAAACTTCCATCCTTCTTCTTGACAAACAGGACCGGAGCACCCCACGGAGAAACACTCGGTCGAATAAGCCCCTTATCTAACAAATCCTGCAACTGATCCTTCAGCTCTCGAAGCTCTGCCGGGGCCATCCGATAAGGCGGTATAGAAATAGGCCCCGAACCGGGAATCAAATCAATGCAGAACTCAACATCGCGCTCAGGCGGTAGCCCAGGTAGCTCATCAGGGAAAACATCAGGGAACTCACAAACTACCGGGACCCGGTCCAACGGAACATCTGCAGTTCGAGTATCACAAATATACGCTAAGAATCCCTGACATCCCTTCCGCAAGAGCTGACCAGCGCGAAGAGATGAAATTAAGCTGGGAAGGGCGACACTGCGATCTCCCTGAATAACAAGGACTGGCTCTCCCGGAAAGCTAAATCTGACTGCCTTCTCACGGCAGTCCACCGAAGCATAACAAGTGGCTAGCCAATCCATGCCCAGAAGCACATCAAAGTCCAACATATCGAGGAGTATCAAATCAACTGATGAATCCCTCTCCCCGATACGAACGGAACACAAACGAAATACAAACCGAGCGACAAACGACTCGCCTACCGGAATAACAACAACAAGCGGATGATCTAACGACGATGACTCACGGCCCAACATCGGTGCAAAGTGTGTAGAGACGTACGAATGTGTGGAACCTGGGTCGAATAATACCCGTGCGTCGAAAGAACAAACTGGCAAGGTACCTGTCACAACGGCATTGGATGCCTGCGCATCCTGCGGTGTCAAAGCAAAAACTCGGGCCTGTCCTCCACCGATAGCGGGCTGACCTCGACCTCGGCCTCTGCCTCCTCGTCCTCTCTGAACAGGACCGCCACGTCCACGGCCTCTCGGTGCACCTAGCTGGCGTGGAGCATCGCCTGGGGTAGGAAGTAGGGCTCTCTGAGGAGGGGGTGGTGATGGTGGTAGGGTCACATGCGGGACTGTCGCTGCTCCCTGTCGTCTCACCGGACAGTCTCTGACAAGATGGTGCAGACTCCCGCACCCAAAACACCCTGGAGACGGCTGCTGCCCCTGGGGATAAGAACCATATAACTGTCCCCCGCCCAAATCCTCTGCCAGTCCTATCTCTCGGAAAGAATCTGGCGCGCTGTCTCTGAGACGGTACATCGGTGCGAATCCTCTTCGGCCCAGAAACGGCCGAAGTCTGTGATATGCGTGTCTCCATCCGCAATGCCGTATCCATAGCAGCTGAATAAGTGTCGTAGTGCTGGGCGCCAATGGCAAGATATAGCTGGGCATCAAGTCCCTGTACGAACCTCTTCACCATCTTCTCCTCGGTATCCACCAAATACTGAGCATATCGGGATAACTGTGTAAACTGGATGTCATACTCAGACACCGTCATCCCAGGTGTCTTGACTAAGGCCTCGAAGCTGCGAGCTTTGGCGTCACGAACGCTCTCTGGAAGGAAACGGGCCAGAAAGACCGCTGTAAACTCGGCCCAAGTCATAGGCGGCAGACCTGCAGCTCGACCTCTCAAGACTGACTCCCACCATGTCTGCGCGAGACCCTCTAGTCGGAAACTCGCAAGCTCTACCCATCGATCATCCGAACATCTCAGCGAACGACAGATCCTGGCTAAACTGTCAAGGAACGTCTGTGGGTCCTCCGCTGCCTCGGTGCCGGTGAATACTGGAGGTCTCAGCCTCATGAAATCCTGTAGTGAAACCGGAATGGCCATGGTGGTAGTAGTAGGAGCAGGTATCATGGTCGTCTGTGATGTAGTAGGTACGTCATCCGGCCTCGGTGTACGACTGGCTGCAAATAGGGATCCTACCATCTGACGTAGCTCCTGCATGCCTCCCATCATCTGTCGCAACTCCTCCATACCGGTCTCGAGCCTATCCATACGGCCTGGGGAAGGTGGATCGGTCTGTCCCTGCGGCGCAGGCATACCACCCTGCTCAGTCCTAGTCTCGGACGAGCCAGCTCGAATCTCGTCTCTGGCGGCAGCCCTCTGTGCCCTCGTAGCCTTCGGCGGCATAGTGGCTGTTACAGGAAAACGGATAATAAGAACAGTGCAATAGGATCATAGGATACACGGAATTGAAGAAGGAATTTTTCAAGCAAGTATATCCTAAAGTCACTTAAGCGGAGTACCGTATCGTAAGTATGCCGCGGACATACGCACGCTACGTTACCCTGCTTAAGTCACTTACTCCATCTACCAAGGGTCATCCTACACTCACAAAGGTCAAACCTATCGCTCTGATACCAACTTTGTCACGACCCGCAGGGTACGGAACGTGACTGGCACTTAAGTTTACGAAACGTCTAAAGACGTCCGTAAAATAAGTAAGCCAAAGCCCAGAAAACAAAACCAATTAAGCAAAAGAGTGAAGAAAACCCAATCAATTGAAAGCAAGTTTATCAAATAAGTCATGTAAAACCCTTTTTAAAAACCATACTAATTTTCCCGAAAATTTCGGCAGAGTCTCCTTTGTAAATACTGGCCCCCAAAAATGGGTACAACAAGAATATATGTAAAACCAACAAATAAGGCATCCCCAAGCGGGAGCTAGCTCTTCGCCATAAGGCGGTCAAATCCCACGCAATGTAAATGACAGCAAGCATAATAATCATAATGAAGCATAAGAAAACATCATGTCGACTCAAGTGAGCTCGACCCCAAAATACTGCATAAAATCCACAAACCTCACAGTCTCATCTCTAGGTCAATATACAATAATCTGGTAGAAACAGTAGATGGAGTACACTAGATACAAAGAATATACAAGGTGGTACAAAAATGATAACATAACCCACCTATGAGCAAATCTCGAGCTCAGGCAAAAGAGGCAAAAGAACAAATGCGCCCGACGCTACTGAACTGACGGAGCGGACCTGCAAAAGACTGTGGCACAACGGGGGTGAGTTGCCAACTCGTGAGTAATAAATAACATCTATAAAGGCTATCGTATGCATGCACACAAGCATCCTAGCATCTAAAATACAGGTATGACGGGATGCACTAGCAGGTGTGTATACAACATCAGTGTACTAATATGTATGCAACATGAATATCTGAGGTCTCAATAGGTATATATAAGAAACATTTTATCTCTTTTTGTTTTTGAAACTCTTTTAGAATGCAAGTATAATACTCAAAGAATCGACGAGAACCGGTGTCCAGCAACGACACCCAAAAGCTGTCTCAAATCTCATAAATGTATCTCTGGCCTCAGCCGTCCGGCTGACCCATCTCAAATATCAATATCTCATCATCTAGCGGCCACGGTCGGTATCCTCTGGATATCCGCCGTCCCAAACAGTCACCGGTAGGTAATCCGTCCCCTGCCAGGCTCAACGTCATCACCACATTCCTCTTGCCCCGGGGTACCTTACCGGGCCCACCATGTACCCGTGCCGGTTCCTCCACTCCTCGACACGGATTTCCAAATCCACAGCAAACTCATGGTGGACGACACTTACATCACTAGAAAACCGCAATTTACGTATTTTAAAAATATAATAAGTTTAGAAATTTTGCGGCTTTCCCCCGAAATCCAGCAATATCATAAAATCTCAAGAAATCCTCATAAGTGCATATATCAATGATAATGAATGCATATGATATCAATAATCAAGTTGCGATGTGTGATTAATGTATTAAGCATGAACAATTAATATGATGAAGTACATGCACATGAATAGCAATACTACGGTTTCATTTTTAAGGAATTAAAGGCAATAGTACCAGTTTAAGTATCAATTAGTAAAAGGTTTCAATTTAAAAGTTATCTAGTGTGGTGGCATGGCAATTACCAGGGTGTGTGTGTAAACATGAATAGTGCTCGTGCTGCATATAAAAACCCTGGTAATGGTGCAGGTGTCCTATGAAATGGTTTCGTATAGGTATGTCAATATAATGCATGGATGCAGCAAATAGTCAATTACTAACATTACTAAGGATTTGTAAGTTACTAAAACTATCGGGCGGCTTGCGCCATCCAACGATAGTCCCCCGTAGATGTTACATCTACTCACCGGAATCCCTGGCTAGCCGTGTCCAATCACCGCCTTTCCCTTTCGCGCCGCGTCTGACGTCTCCGCGACCGAACCTGGAATTTACATCAATACCAAATATAAGGTTACATATTAAGAACGACGCAAAACCCGAACGAAACTACTAAAGTTCGCTAGCTAGGTACAACGTGCACAAAGTGCGCGGAACACACGCGAAAATCGCAAAACTGCCAAAAAAACGCCGATTTGGTCGCCCGGCAAAACTAAAACCCGACTACCCAACAATCCGCACTCATGCATCCTAAAAGTCGTAGGACAAGCCACTACAATCATCAAGATATCAAAAATAATTCATCACATAATTTTTATACAAAACTAGTAAGCATTTGCATTCCAAAATCGGTGCAAAAATCGCCGATTTGCGACAAAACGACTACAATAAAGCATAATTACCCAAGCACACTACAAGCAATCTACAAACACTAATTACAACACAATAGCAATGATTCCAATACTATTTTCCATAACCACCAATTCCTGAATTATAACCTAGCAAATTCCAAATCAATTTCCACACTTGAAAACTTAAATTAACACAACAAAAGCCCACTTAAGAAAATTAACCTCTTAGGTTAGGTTAGCAAAATACTAGATAGAAATTTAGGTTCAACCAACTAAATAATGTTTTCTAAACCTTAATCAACTCACTAATCAAGTTTCACAATCCATTTTCCATACATAACCCTCTCTTGAAAAATCCTAAAACAACAATTTCACACTTCTAAGTTTAACTAAATTAGCATAATTGAAAACTACATAAACAAGGTGATCATATAGATTAGTTAATTAACAACTAGATTAACTAAAAGACAAGCTAATTAACTAACATGGTTTCAAAACCCTAGTTAAACAACTACTCTTTTTTTTTTTTTAAACTAGATTAGAAATTATTTAACTTTTAACACTAAACCATGCATTTAAAGGAATTTAGCAACAAAAGAAAGTAACTTTGATGAGAATTATACCTCACTTGAGATCTAGAAAGAATGGATTTTGCTCCAAATGATGGCCTCAAGCACCAAGATTCAAGCAAGAATGGCTAAGGAAAATGATAGCATAAGGATTTTGTTTGGATTTTTGAATTAATCATGGATTTTGATGTGTTTTTTTGAAGAAAATTGAAGAAAAATGACAATAAAAGAGATGAAGAAGAGGAGGGTTCAGTTTCGGCCAGAGGAGGTAAGGGGAAGGGTGTGGGCAAGTGGGGAAAAGTCATGGGTCAAGTTTCCAAAGTCAATGTAACATACTTTATCAATTATAATTAAAAATAAATCCATAAACTAACAAAACAACTCAAGAAGCAACCAAAGAAAAGAGAGGCCAGAAATTTCTGGTCTTGGTCAGGGTTGGGCTGTCCTAGGGCTGAGGGAAAAGAGAGAGGGGTTTTACAAAAGAAATTTTATGCAAAAAGGCCCCCTACAACTCAAAAATTGCAAGTTTTAGCTCAAAATTCAATAAATTCGTTTCATAACATAAAAATTTGTTATAAATCAAAATAAATTACTAAAAATTTATGTTATCACTAGATTATAATTATCATAATTTTAGAGATTAAAATTAGCCCGGAAAAATTTGTATTTATCGCTAATTTAATGTATTTTCTTACCGGCTTAAAATAATATTAAGAAATTGAAAAATTAGGGAAAATTTTTAAAAGACCAGAATTTCATAATTAACTCATTAGCTACTAAAAACAAGCAATTACCTATCCATTTTAGGTATAATTAGCCCTAAACTGCAAAATAACAAGAAAGACGGTTTTCGGAAAAATACCGAATTTTCACCGAATTTCAGGAAAACACCAAAACGACTTTTCAAGATGCTACACCTAACCTAGTAATGTAATCCTTCTCATGGTGTTTCTAGTTTAAAGTGTTTGGTGTAAATTCTAGGGTTAAATTTCTAGTGCTACGAAAATTTTTCTTTTTGGATTCCGCATTGGCTGCGGGTTAGCGCCGAGGGCATTAGGAACTTTCAATGGTATCAGATCCACCTAAACACCCTAAACTAAATAGATATAACTTCCGAATCTCGCTGTTTTTTGCTCCGCAAAAACTGTCTCAAAACCAGTGAGAAAATTCATACTAATTTGATGTTTTGACTCCCTGCGGGCTCTCTATTTGAAACGAGAAGCCGCGTAGAGGTGCACGGGGACCCCGGGGATGCCCCGGAAGGACCTAGGGAAGGCCTACCCTAAGGTGTCCAGGGGGTAGGCAGACCTGAGCCTGCCCGGTGAGGACCCGAGCCCTGCCCAGAGGAGCAGGCTCGGGTCAGCTTATCCCCTGGCCACCTCAGGGTGGCCTAAGGGTGGGTACCCCCTTAAGTGCCCTCCAGTGTCACGACCCGAGTATATGGAACGCGACTATCACTTAAATTACGCAATGTCTAGAGGCGTAATGTAATCTAAGTAAGCCAAAGCCCAGAAATCTAAACCATTTAAAGAAAATAGAGTGAAGGAAAACTTATTTAAAAGTTAACATAGAAAATCACTTTGAAAGTCTTTATAATTAGCTCAAGTTTTTATAAATATTTCGGCAGAGTTTCCTTTGTAAATACTGGCCCCAAACGGGTACAAAACAAGAATTTACATAAGTAATGAATAAAAGTATCCCCAAGCGGGAGTTAGCTCTTCGCCAATGGAGGAATCACAACCATATGCAATATATATATCATCATAATATGAACTAAGTATCTGAAAACAAGAAATAAGAAAACACCACGTCGGCTCAAGTGAGCATCGACACCAGAAATAGAATACATGCAAATCTCACAAGCTCACCATCTAAGTCTAATATACAACTGGTGAAAATGGTAAATAAGGCAGATGGAGTATACTAGTGTCATGACCCGAAGGTACGGAACGTGACTGGCACTTAGATTACGAGACGTCTAAAGGCGTACCGTAACCTAAGTCAGCCAAAGCCCAGAAGAATCTAAACCAAAAGCAAAAGAGAGTGAAGGAAAACCTTTAATGAAAACGGTTTTTAAATTGATTAATTTACATAGAATCCGTTTTTTTTAAAAAACATCAAAAATTTCCGAAAATTTCGGCAGAGTCTCCCCTGTATTTTCTATCCCCCAAAATGGGTACAACAAGATATATATAACCTGTAATCATAAATGGCATCCCCAAGCGGGAGCTAGCTCTTCGCCCAAAGCGGATCACAACCACATGCAATATATAAGTAATATCAAGAAAAGAGCATAAAAGAAACGCAAAATATCAGAAAACACAACGCCGGCTCAAGTGAGCTCGACCCAAAAGAAACCCCAAATATACAAATCTCTCAGTCTCATCACTAGGTCGCATATACAAATAGAAAGTGGTAGATGGAGAATACTAGATACAATGATAGAGCAAAAAGAAATAAAGTGTGCTCGCAACCTACCTACGGACGATGTCGCGAGTCTGAGCAAAAGGAGATGATGATAAGATAGCCCGCCGCTACAAGGGTGACGGGTCCGACCTGCAAGACACTGTGGCACAACGGGGGTGAGTTGCCAGCTCGTGAGTAGAATATAACATCTAATAAGGCAATCGTAAGAATGCACGCAAATGCGTCACAGCATGTATGTTCAGATGTGATATAATATCTCTAGTATGCATGCACATGTATGCAATGTCATTACTAACTCTTTAAGTGTTTTAAATGCTAAGGGTACTGCATTCTTAACTTTAGAAAATGAATATCTGTATAATAGCTAAGTACCATCAAGAGATCATCTGAAAACCCGTGTCAAGCATCGACACCAAATATGAAATCATATCTGTCTCAATATCTCACTGTAACAAAGTCTCAAATATTGGGCTCCGTCAGTCCGGATCGGCCCATATCATCAAATCTCACGACAACGGTCGGTATCCTCTGGATATCCGCCGCGCCAGACATCACCGGTAGGTAGTCTTCCCCTGCCAGGCTCATCGTCTACAACTCGATCTTCTTGCCCCGGGGTACCATACCGGGCCCACCATGTACCCGAGACGGTTCATCCACTCCTCGAATCGGGTCTCGAAATCCAACAGAAAACATGAAAACTCATGGTGGACGACACAAACATCACGAGAAAACCGCAACTTTGTTTTAAAAATGATAAATATAAGCTTTTGTTAAATTCTTGCGGTTTTCCCCAAAAATCCAGAAATCACAGCAATACTGAAATCCTCAAGAAAAATCATAATGTCCACATGTTATATATGATAAATGTCTATGATAACAAGGTATGCGATGTGAATTGTGGCAAAAAAATCTATGTAAGTATGATGATGATGTGAGGTATATACATGCTATGCAATTTCATATATCATGCACGATGCAAGTGGCGATACTAAGCTAAACAGGTTCTATAGTGCACGTGGCATGGCAATTACCAAAGGCGTGTGTGTCACATGAATAGTGCGCGTGCAACAGATGCCAATGGTAATGGTGTTCGTGTCCTACGAAGTGTTATCGCATATGTGCATATGAATATCCATGCAATCTAGCATACTATTAACTATAAGGGTTTGCAATGTAAATAAAGGGGTAAGCTAACTAACAATATAAATCTTGCAAGAAATAGGGTAATCTTAACTAGGGGCGCCTCGCGCCATCCAGACGATTCCCCCATAGATGAATACATCTACTCACCTGAATGCCTCGCTAATCCGATCCGACCACTGCCTTGCCTTTACGGGCCGTGTCCGAAGTTTCCCCGACCGATCCTATATTTGCACAACACCAAGCATAAGATTACATATCCTAAAACGATGCAAGTGACAATATACAAATATCGACGCTCTCGAATTAAACATAACGTGCACTCGGTGTGCGGGAAAACACACGAAAATCGCTAAATCTTTAACTAGAATCGTCGTTTCGGGGAAATCGACAAAACTAAAACCCGACTAGATAAAACCCCGAGTTCACGCACTCTAATAGTCGTTTTTGAAGCTAATTATATCGCTAATATAACGTAATTAGATCACATCCTAATTTTAATAAAAATCTAGTAAGCAAAAAGCATACCGATTCGATGCAAATATCGCAATTTTACCGATCTAGCGAGCGCAACATCGCACAATTCACCACTCTAACTAATTAGATAACCAAACCCTAACTTAACTCCATCAACCATGCTACGAACCCTAATTCAAAATCAAATCCCATTCTTGAATTTCCTAAACAAACAATTACTACTAAATTAACACATCAAAATTCAATTTTAGAACATTTAAACTACAAGTTAACAACTAGTTTAGAATTTTCACCTCACAAGTGAACCCCAACTTGCACTTTCCCTTGAAAGAAGCCTCCTTTCACCTTGTTTTGAACAAATTAGGGTTTGGAAAGAGGTGGAATAAGGATTAGGTTTGAATTTGTGAAGAAATTTGTTGATTTCGGTGGATTTTTGAAGATTTTTGAAGGAATTATGAAGCAAGAAGTGAGGGGAAAAATGAGAACTGAAGCAAGGGAGCTCGGCCTGAGGTGTAGGAGGTGAGTGGTGAGGGAATGGTGTAGTGAGGGAATGGTGTAGAAATTTCTACACAAAAGCTATCTTCCAAAGTCAATTAATGAATGTTACATCATTTTTTTACAAAAAAAAACCCTTTTTAATGCATTTTTAAACCATAGAACCAAAATTCTTGGAATGTTTTGGTAAATTTTTTTTTACTAATATATTTTAGTTTATAATGATTCCTAAGTGTGTAATTTACCTAATTAAATTTGTATTTATCTCTAATTTAATGTATTTTTAAAAGCTTAAAATAATATTAAAAATAATTAAATTTTTTTTTATTTAACCAGAAAATTATAAGTGGCATTTTAGTGACCAATTTATAGTAATATCTTATCTAAATTTTGTATAATTAGGTCTACAATGAAAAATACCTATTTTGACTTTTTACGGAAAAAGCTGAAAAATTAGCCGATTACCGAAAAACTGCCTAAACGATTTTCGAAGGGTTACAATCTTCCCCCCTTAAAGAAATTCGGTCCCCGAATTTAGAATTTAACTACGCGTACCTTCAAAAAGATGGGGATATCTCTTCCTTATCTCGACCTCGGTCTCCCAGGTGACCTCCTCGCTGTTCGGGCCACGCCAAAGGACCTTGACGGACGGTATAACCTTCGACCTCAATTTCTTCACCTGCCGATCCAGAATGACCACCGGCTGCTCGGTGAATGAAAGATCACGCTCTAGCTGGATCGTCTGGTGCTGAATCGCATGGGAAGGATCATGAAGGTACTTGCGGAGCATCCAGACATGGAATACGGTGTGAACATCGGGGAAGCTGGGCGGAAGAGCTAACCGATAACCGACTGGACCAACACGCTCTAGGAACTCGAAAGGACCAACATATCTAGGACTCAGTTTCCCTTTCCGCCCAAATCTCATCACACCTTTCATCGGAGAGACCATCAGGAAAACATGATCGCCAATAGAGAACTCGAGTCGGCGACGGTGCCTGTCAGCATATGATTTCTGCCTGTTCTGTGCCGCTCTCATCCTGTCCCGAATCAGCTGTATCTTCTCGGTCGTCTCCTGTACGATCTGCGGCCCCAAAATACTGCTCTCCCTGAGCTCTGTCCAACATACAGGCGATCGACATCTCCTCCCATATAAAGCCTCAAAAGGTGCTATCTGAATCGTCTCCTGGAAGCTATTATTGTAAGAAAACTCGATCAAAGGTAAATGACGATCCCAGCTACCACCGAAATCTAAAACACAAGCCCTGAGCATGTCCTGAAGAGTCTGAATAGTACGCTCCGACTGACCGTCGTTCTGCGGATGAAAGGCTGTGCTAAAACTCAATCGGGTGCCCAATGCTTCCTGAAGTTTCTGCCACAATCGGCTGGTAAACAGGGTGCCCCGGTCGGACACGATGCAAGTCGGAATGCCATGCAGTTGCACTATCTTATCAATATAAACCTGGGCGTACTGAGAAAATCCAAAAGTGGTCTACACTGGCAGGAAGTGACCCTCTTTCGTCAGTCGATCCACAATCACCCAAATAGAGTCATACCCTCAAATGGTCCTGGGTAGACCCACAATAAAGTCCATGGAGACCTGCTCCCACTTCCACTCAGGGATAGGCAAAGGCTGTAACTCGCCGGCTGGCCTCTGGTGCTCGGTCTTGACTTGCTGACAAGTCAGGCATCTGGACACAAAGTCTGTAACATCCTTCTTCATCCCGTCCCACCAGTAAACCTCTATCAAATCATGGTACATCTTAGTGGAACCTGGGTGAACACTGTATACCGATCTATGTGCCTCCTCAAGAATATCACGCCTCAGTCCCTCTGAATCTGGCACGCACAGTCGAGTCCCAAATTGAAGTATCCCCTGATCATCAATCACGAACTCAGAAACTCTGCCCTGCCGAATCTGCTCAATAATCTTTAAAATACGGGCATCGCCGGACTGTGCCTCGCAGATACGGTCAAGTATCTGTGGGCATGCTCTGAAATGGGCCAGCTATCCCCTGGTAGGAGTAAACTCGAACTGCACTCTGCTGTCATATAAAACCTGCCAATCCACCGTCGACTGCATCAGTACTACGCTCAAACAAGATAAGCTACCTCCGGGTCTCCTACTCAAAGCATCTGCTACCACATTCGTCTTGCCCGGATGGTATAGAATCTCGCAGTCATAATCCTTCACCAACTCCATCCATCGGCGCTGTCTCAAGTTCAGATCTCGCTGCTGGAAGATATACTTCAAACTCTTGTGGTCAGTGAATATCTGGCACGACTCACCGTATAGGTAATGTCTCCAGATCTTAAGTGCAAATACCACTGCAGCCATCTCTAAATCATGGGTGGGGTAGTTCTATTCGTGTTTCCTCAGCTGCTGAGAAGCATACGCGATAACTCTGTCGTGCTGCATCAATACACAACCCAGCCCCACTCGAGAAGCATCACAATATACCACGAACCCGCCTGATCCTGAAGGCAATGCTAACACTGGTGCAGTAGTCAGACGAGTCTTCAACTGCTGGAAACTATCCTCACATGCCTGGGTCCAATCAAAAGGAACCCCCTTCCAGGTCAATCCGGTCAACGGTGCAGCAATGCGGGAGAAATCCTGGACAAAACGTCGATAGTAGCCGGCCAGACCTAGAAAACTGCGAACCTCTGCAACTGATACTGGTCTAGGCCAACGCTGAACTGCCTCGATCTTCTTCGGGTCCACACAAATACCATCTCTCGTCACCACATGACCCAAGAAGTCGACACTGTCCAACCAGAATGCGCACTTGGAAAATTTGGCGAACAGCTGATGCTCCCTCAAAGTCTGCAATGTGATACGTAAGTGCTGCTCATGCTCCTCCCGGCTCCGAGAATAAAAAAATATGTCGTCAATGAACACAATAATGAACTAATCGAGATACGGCCTAAATACACGGTTCATCAAGTCCATAAACGCTGCCGGGGCATTGGTGAGCCCGAACGACATCACCAAGAACTCATAATGACCATATCGGGTACGGAAAGCGGTCTTCGGAATATCCCCCTTCCGAACCCGCAACTGGTGATAACCTGACCGTAAATCAACCTTCGAGAAAAACCCTGCACCCTGGAGCTGATCGAATAAGTCATCAATGCGGGGTAGGGGATATCTGTTACGCACAGTAACCCGGTTCAGCTGACGATAATCAATGCATAAGCGCATACTTCCGTCCTTCTTCTTAACAAACAAGACGGGAGCACCCCAAGGTGACACACTCGGTCTGATAAGCCCTTTGTCCAGCAAGTCCTGTAACTGATCCTTTAGCTCTCTCAGCTCTGCCGGGGCCATCCGATAAGGCGGTATAGAGATAGGCCCCGTGCTGGGGATCAGGTCGATACAGAACTCAATCTCGTGCTCTGGTGGCAGACCAGGCAGCTCGTCAGGGAATACATGAGGGAACTCTCTCACAACAGGAACCTGGTCCAACGGAACCTCTGTGGAGCTAGTATCACAAACATAGGCTAAGAATCCCTGACACCCTTTTCTTAAGAGTTGACCAGCGCGAAGAGAAGAAATCAAGCTGGGAAGGGTAGCGCTACGATCTCCCTGAATAACAAGAACCGGCTCACCAGGAAAACTGAATCTGACTGCTTTCTCACGGCAGTCCACGGATGCATAACAGGTGGCTAGCCGGTCCATACCAAGAAGAACGTCAAAGTCTAGCATATCGAGGAGAATCAAATCAACTGAAGAATCTCTCTCCCCGATACGAACGGAACATGATCGGTACACGAAACGGGAAATAAACGACTCGCCTACCGGTGTAATAACGACAAGCGGCTGATCTAACGGAGAAGACTCTCGGCCCAACCTCGGTGCAAAATACGTGGAAACATAGGAATGTGTGCAGCCTGGATCAAATAATACCCGTGCATCAAAAGAACATACTAGCAAAGTACCTATCACGACGACATTGGATGCCTGTGCATCCTGAGGAGTCAACGCGAACACTCGGGCCTGTCCACCACTAATAGCTGGCTGTCCTCTGCCTCTATCTCGGCCTCTGCCTCTGCCTCTGTCGCCTCGTCCTCTCTGAACCGGACCCCACGCCCACGACCTCTAGAAGCATCTGGATGGCATGGAGCATCATTAGGAGTAGGAAGTAGAGCTTCCGTTGGACCAGTTGGATCACCTAAGATGTATACAGGTGCTCATTGGGTTATGAGTACACCGGACAGGACTCGCCGGGAACATGCTAGTTGGTCTTATACCTGACGTCAGATAGCAGTTCCCTGGTGACATGTGTACAGGTTAGTTCATCGACCTGGGGATCGTCATTTGTCTCGTGTGAGTTCCCACTGTACTTTGATTACTACCCTACCACGGCTCAAAGGAGTCGTGCAAACAGGTTTTAGTTGGGTACAGTCCCGAGCCACATGGAGGCAGTGAGCGGATCTTCGGGGGTTCGTCTCTCCCGGTATTGGGGGTGAGGTCGCGCTGTGTCTAAGAGAGCCATTACACGAAGTCCTTGGCCAAGGCAGGAGATTTACTGGTAGGTGTTCCAGTAGTATCTCAGGGTGTTCTGGGCTACACTCCGACACGACTTGTACCGCTTTTGGGGGTCTGACTTTTACCAACCCCCTAGGCCCGCCATGCGATGCTCATAGACGAACGGACCGAACTGTACGGATATTGTCACTGACAGGCTCAGTAGGGTGTCAGGATGAGTTCGCTCATCGATGTCCCTTTTAGTCAATAGCTGGTGGCCCGTCACGTATTGGCTTATACCTCTGATGTGCTAGTGGTTAAATCCACAACCATAGTATTGACGAGTCTTTAGAGTCCACCACACTTTCAGTTACTCAAGCTTTCGGACGAAACGCTGTAGAGGCCGTATGGAGATATGGCAGGGTCCGATCAGATACGTGCGGTATTGCACGGATCAAGATCGGACGGTTAGTACTAGAGGCAGTATAGTTATATGGCAGGGTTCGATCAGATTCGTGCGGTATTGCACGGATCAGGATCGGACGAACATTACTAGCCGGCTTTGGTTTAAGCCGGATCCTAGTTTAGTACAGTGTAGATTTTGTCTCTTTACATTTGTATCCGGACGGAATACAGATGCGGGTGTGTATGCACAGTATCGGGGTTTTTCCTGTAATTTATTACGGGACCAGTTTTCTGGAGTTGCCAGTTTGCATTCCGTTCCGGCCGGTTTTCCTTTGTTCTTTCCCGGCCGGACTTTTCCGATGGAGGGGGTTATTTGCAAGTTTGCAAATAACACTTAGTGGAGGGGTTTCTTGCAAATGTTTTGATTATGATGGCATCTTTTCTTTTCCACCATCACTTGCATTAATTGAGTTAAGGGAGGGTATGGTTTGGATGTAAGTTTGTGATGATGATGTTTTGTTTATGGTCACCTTTCTACTTTTACTACACTCACTCTCCTTCTTGATTTAATGATGGTTGATTTCATTTTTCCCTCCACCATTCTAATTGCATGGCCGGCCACAATTTTGGAGAGGGGAGAAAATGAGAGATTTCATTTTTGGTGGGAAATTAATCATCCATCTCATTTTTCCATAGCTACCAAAAATCCCCAAGTTGTTATCTTGTTGATTCCTCCATCAAGGCAACTACAAACCCCAAATGAGACTAGCATGATCTACACTACATTCTACAGCACTTCTTAGGCATGTCGACTTGCCAGCTTCATGCCCGAGTTGCCTCGGCATTGAGGTGGGAGCCCGTAAAAGATACAGACGATGTGGTGCCCTTCCGGCAAGGAGGCGACGGCCGGAGTTTCCACGGGAGATCGGGACAATGACGAGAAGACCGGAGGACTCGGATCACTCGGTATATCTCTTCCCTATTTTGTTAGTTAGCTAGGACAAGTTTAATGGCCCGATCCGGGGTTTAGTGCGCGGTGGTGCCGGTTTGCTAAGTTCGCAAAATTAAAGTTTATCACCGTTTCCGCATTTGGCCGTCGGATTGACGGCCGGGGCGCCGCCGTGCACTTACACAAAATACCTAAATTTTAACAATTTTATAGCAAAAATGCACAAACTACAATCTAGCTCGCATTTGCTTGATCTAAAATATTAAAATACAATTTAAAATGTTAATAATACCATGGATACCCTAATTAGATTTTTATCTCACCAAAATATATATATATTTTAAAAAGCTAGTTTGCAATTTATATAATTATCATAAATTTAAATTAACAAAAATGCAAACTAACAACTAGATTTGATTTAGCATGCCCACTACATGCTAACTACATCACACAACCACAATCTCATTATTCAAAACCCTAACTTGCATTCAAAACCCTTTTCTTGAAAGTTGAATCTTTAACAACAAAACCATAATTAACTCCTAATTAATTTAGCTTAAGCAATAAATCAACAATTAACCATAGGATTAAGATCTTATACCTCACAATCATTAGAGATCTAGCATGAAAATCTTGGCCTCCAAAATGGCTTCCATGCTCCTAGATCCATACTAGAGTAACGAAGGAAAAATGGGTAAGAGTCGGATTTGGAGTTTGTGAGGTTTTTTGATTGAGATTTTTTTTTTTGGATGAAAGCATTTTGGGGTTTGCAAAGGAAATGAAGAAGAACAAAATGGGGCTGCTGGAATTGCAATTTCGGCCACTAGGAGAGAGAGGGGGAAAGTGCGGGTTTGTAGTGTTGTTTTGAATTTCTATTTAGTTTTGATTCTCACCCTCGGCGTTTTATATTATATTGCTTGTGTGGTTGTGGCCGTCGATTGACGAAGAGCTAGCTCCTGCTTGGGGATGCCTTTTTTTTGATTTCGTATAGTATTCATATTGTATCCCCTTTGGGGGGCAGTATTTACAAAGGAGACTCTGCCGAAATTTTCAGGAAATATTTGATGTTTTTAAAACCGCATAATTCGGCTTATGCTATTAAAACTATTTGATTTTAAATTGGTTTTCCTTCACTCTACTACTTTTCTTGGTTTGGATTTCTGGGTTTTCGGCTTACTTAGATTACGTACGCCTCGAGACGTTCGTAGTTTAAGTGCCGGTCATGTTCCGTACTTTCGGGACGTGACAGTTGAACTTGAATAGGACCCTTTGATTTGTTAACATCGTCAAGATCACTAGGGTTCAAGGGGTAAAAACCATATCGGGAGTTTCAAATATAAGGAAAACTTTCCAGGTTTATGCATATCTTCTGGAGTGTGGTAATTTTGGTCAGCCTCTGTCAAGATTATCATACAATAATAGTTGGCTCCTAATTCCCACCGATTAGTAGGTATTACTTCTCAGGGGATTTTCACTTCACAATTAGCAAACCTATCAGGTGTCTAGAATGTGTTAACGAGGTTATGCCTTTATGGAAATGGGGTTATTTATTTGGGTCTGTGCGAAAGAATGGGAGACCTCCCTCGTAGTACCAACACTGGCCTGGCTGAATAGTTAGCGAACTTGTAAGGTGTATTTGATCCCAACTAGTTGTCCTTTTAGGGTTTGAAGGAGAATTCGAGGAAACGGTGGGAGCTATCCTGATTGAATAAAGTGATTAACCAATCTTATCTTGATAGAGTACATGCTGAGTGTTTCATTTCTCTATCTCTAGTTTGCGATAATGTTTGACCTTAAACTTAAACTCGTTAACCAAGTTGACCGAACCTTTTTACATTTGGTTTTGGATTGTCATGATTCACGACAAAATCGCATATATTTTTGCTGCTACTACTTTCCCTTTTCCCTTCTTCAGAACACTTTGTATCACTACGGAGATCCATATTGTTTGGAAAGGCCATATAGTATAGTTACATACAAACTCGAAGAAACTTGTTTCAGTTCGAGGATGGCCACGGGTTCTGGAGAAATTGAACAGGATTATTCGGTTGTCTTTTATCTTTACCTTCTTTTCTGTTGTATAGGCTCCTAGTATTAGAAGAGTACACTTATTACGCTTATTGGATAGTCTTCTTCCAAACCTTAGGCTGGTGCCGAATGGTAGGGACAGAAGAAAACCAATTAGTCTAAGTGTGGTGTACAGAAAGTAAGAAGTAAACATATAAAGGGATTGAAGTGAGGGCAAAGAAAATTGCAATAATTATCATGAATCTGAATAGTGGAAGAGGCATAGGAATACCAAGCTACCCCCTCAAAATATTTTCATGTTTCACTTTTACTGTGCGGTGTTAATTGAAAACTGCTTTCCCAATTAGATTCTGACTCTAGGGTATGTATTTACCAAACTTGATTCTCATATCTGTATAGAGTTACAGATGCCGAGTGAGAGTAGAATATTGGGAATTAGGTTATTAGATCCTCAAAATCAGAATTCTTCGTAATTGGTGATATTTGAGAAATCACCTGGGTTTTGCCTTACGGCAAATATTTGGTTTTGAATAATCATTGTTATGCACCAATTTTTAAAATTCTATATCTGTATCTTTATTTTATAAAGTGAGATATAAATTTTGAAAACTGTATTCTAAACATTTACCATTATCAATTGAGGATAAGGTAAGGTGCATTGAATAACGGTATAGACATTCTTAACCAAAATACAGTTTTCAACTTACAACACATAGAATTTAAGTTAGTATACTCTAGGGACTTATACATGAAAATGTATGTTGTCCAGTGTCCTTCAGTACAAGGGTTGGTAATCTTACTTCATTCAGTTTACTTATGAGTTCTCTGATTTTAGACATACATTTGTCGAAATATAAGGTCCAAAGATTTTGAGAAGTTATACGTATAAGAATAAAGTAGAGAACCATAGGTTGGAAGTAACAGGATTCTTCTAGATGATCAAAGATATAGATACTTATACTAGGTATTCCATCATAATAAAATTGAGAACATGATTTTCTCATAGGTTACTCATCCGCGGGTGCGCTCCTTGATGAGTAATGTTGCATGGCCTTTTTCTATATGGGATATGCACTGGACACGGTTGCATAACAATTGAATATGGTTCCATCTAAATTAGTGCCCATGATTCTCTGAGAACATAGAATGGTTGAATATCTTGAGGATGTTAAGATATGGAGTTATCCAGTTTCTGTATAAAAGCAGAATTTGGACAAACTCATAGCACATTTCAGTAATGGCAGTTTGTGGGTTATTCTAGGCTTTTAGCAAAGGTTTAACTTCTACCATTTCAAGATCAAAGGTTAATTTGTTTTTGACTTTCCAATATTTTATAAAAGGAATCGTTTTACAAAAGATATAAGTGGAAGTATGATAGAACTGGAAGTGATTCCAAAAGCATAAATGATTACTGAAAATTTAATAGAACCTGAAGATTCAATTGGATTCGACAATCCATTAGCCACTCCGTAGATTTAGTGGGTAATTGTAACATTTCAGAAAAATAAAATATTATTTTTGGGAAATTTTATAATTAAATAATAAATATAATGAATATTTTAATATGGCGGTATAATTAAATACCGATAAATTAGGAAAAATTTGTAAAATTATAGAAATTACTTAAATGAGGGTGTTTAATTGGATTTAAGCAAATTATGCAATTTTATAATTTATTATACACTATTTTAATGCTAACCGCGATTAAATATCGCTAATCGCGCATTAAACGTGTTTTGTGCACATGACATGCACACGTCATTTTTCACACTTGTTACATTTTCCTACATGGTCTCTTCTTTTTATCATGCATGACTTGGGTTTTTAAAAGAAAAGAGAAGAGAAAAGATAACAAAGAAAAGAAAACGAAAAGGAAAACAATAAACAATGAAGGATGGGCATGAGAGAGAGTGAGGTGAGGGGTTCTCTTGACTTGGTCTCACTTCATCATCCTCTTCATTTTCTTCTCTTCTTCAACCATGGCAGCACACTCCTTTCTCTCCCCTCTACCTCCTCACAACTTCATCAAAAACCACACAAAATTTCATCCCCACTTCATTAAAAACATGCACAAGCTTCTCACAAGCACTTTGGACCAAGCAAAATCTGATTTTGAGCACTTAGGGCAACTCAAGAATTTTATTGAGTTGCCAAATGAGATATATTCTTCGCCATTTGTGTAGTATTACTTTCACTTTAGCCTCTATTCAAGTTTAAAACCGATTTAGTGAAGTTTTGTGAACTTTGAGATTCATAGAAGAAGGTTAGGGTTTTTCTTGAGTTGTGATGTGAAATTGAGAGTAGTTAGTGACCTTAAGCTTGTTAGTGTCATTCTGGATCAACACCTACCATAGGAAACAAAAAACTTGTGTTTTGATAATTCAATGTCGTTTTTGTTAACAATACGTGCTTACAGGGAATCTGGAGCATCCCGGGGAGATTCTGAGAAAAGCAAACAACACCACTAACTTAGATGGACCACTAGGAAGACACCCTGATGATACGAACCAATTCTGAGCCCCCAAACCAAGCTCACTGGATTTTTGGCCAATGTGGCCGGCCCAAAAGTGGAGGATTGTGTTGAATTTGCTTCTGTAGCTCATATACACCCTATACATCACCCCAGTAATGTTTGTTTAAGACAATTTGACCTGAACTAAAATTTTGGAACACTTTATGGGTTGCTGCCTTGTATTTCGTGAGGTTTATGATTTTAAGTTTTGATATTTGAGTTTGGTATCGGTCACTGGACGTTTGTATGTCGATATCGGGTGTTTTTGGGCTCTGATGCGTGATTAGACCATAGGTTCTAACCTATGTGTATTTCACGTGTCGTTTTGGTTTTGAATTGGACATTTTGATGCGATACGATATATGTGATATGTAGGTACCCTCACGTGGATTTCGGGACGACACGCAAGAGGATGGCGACATCAACTTCGGCGAGCAAGATCAAGTGAGTAGATATATATCTACGGGGGGAAGTCGGGTGGATGGCGTATAGCACCCCCGCAGTTCGTAGTGTAGCTTATGTTATGTTATACATTTACATATGTGTTGTGAATTTGGATGATTAACAAGTAGGATCTTAGAAGATCATGGGATAAATGTTGGTGTATTTGGAAGATGGTGTCATGGTTAATTTCTTAGTCGCGAACCATAGAATAGGTTTGCACACACGCACACACACACCCTTGCATGCATTATTATTATTATTACTTGAGCATATATGGGGATACGTGTATACACACACACACACATAGGTATGGGACTATACATATATATATATATATATAGATATATATATATATACGTATACATGGATAATGAGGATAGTGGATGATATTTAGAGATGAGTCGATGAGATTGGGCATGATGCCACGAGATCGGTGATATGTTTTGATTCGTATTATGAGATACGACATGAGATTTTAGTCGGCCTTTAGGCGTGTGTTTTCAAACACGCATATATATGCAGATGGTATCAGTTTGTACTAGACTTAGATCAGTATACCCAGTTCATGAGATATGATGATAAGGATACCAGATAATTGATGAGATAAATATGATGTTCGACCCGTACCCAGATTGGGATGCCGTACGATGGATTTACCGTACGAGCTTTATATTGATGATAGATCCACACTCTTGACTCAAGAATGTCATGTTATATATTGTATCGTATGTGATACTATTGAGGTGGGATCACCGACTATTATATTTATATGTATCGACTCAGATTTAGGTGGTTTCCTTATCTTTTCGATTAGTCTGTTAGTTTAGTCATGTAGTTTACTTATAGATGTTAGACTAGACTCGAGTCATACCTATTTCAAAAACTAACGAATCATGAGTATTTTAAAGACAGGCCAAGGGATATTACGGATATTTCAAAGGATGTACTTTTCATAAAAACACCGTAGCCCTATTTTCTAAACACCACGATTCATACGATTTCAGATACCAAAAACTGTATGACTCGTATATATGAATGTATATTTCTTTATTGCTGCATTATTATTCATTTACCATTTATTCTGCTGCCCGCATTGCATTGCATGCTTATATGTATTTTCGTTAGAAATGATGAAACCTGTTGTTAGGACACCAGCACCATTACCTGTAACGTTTTAGAAATCATTATGCGAATTTTTCCGTTTCAGGGTAAAATTGTCGGTATTTTCTGTTTTAACCCGACTGTGATCAAACGTCCATATAGACTTTCCAGCACCTAGTTTAGCTAAAATAAAGCTAGTGCGCAAGCTTTGGGGGTATATGGGACGTTTTGGTTGAATTTGATTTTTCCCAATTTAAATATTATTTTAATGTGGTATTTACATTTTGGGAAATTTCCTTCTTTGAAATTTTTGCCAATAAATCAAGTTAGGTAAAACAAAACCTTCCATATTTTATCTAGATATTGTTTTGTGCAAGGATTTAATGTTTTAAAGAAAAGAAAAGAATGCAATACGTGGCTTCATGCATCCATGTGTGTGTGAATGCATTAAATTGCATTTATTGATGAATTTTGCTAGAACACTCCACACAACTCTCCCCACTTCTTCTCTTGGCCGAATTCCTCTTCTCTCTTCTGCCTTTGACTATTTCTTTCCTATTTGCATCAATCCTAGCTCAATAAATCCTCAAAATCCCAATTTATATCACAAATATACCTCAAGTTTTGATATTTTTGCCTCTTTGATCACTTGGAGCTAGGAAAGCTTGATCTTGTGAGCAAGTATTGATAGGTATAATCCCTACACTGATAAATAGGAGTTTTTATGTTGTTTAGCTCATTGGTTGTAGCGTAGAACACTTTAAATATCGATTAGTGCAATATCGTGTTTTTAGTGTCCTTTTTGAACCTCTGTGAACTGCTATGACCTGGATTTCATACAGAAAAATCAAACAAAATTTTAGTGATGTACTAGTGACCCTGGAGAACCACCTGAGACCCGAGACCTACCCTACCGGCACGGGCCGGCGACCCTTTAGCAAATTCCGGCGACGCCGGCAATGGGGGGAGGTGATGGGGTTTGGATTTTGTGGGTAGTTGTCTGCTGTTGGTTAGGGGTGTTTGGTATTGTTTACTTTTTTAGTATTTTCTGTACGCAAAATCTGGGATCGTTTTCCTATAATCTAGTATTTTGTGTCAGCGCGATACGTTATACGACACGGATCGTGCGCTCTGTGTGGTTTTGCTCTTAAGTTGTTTTCGTCGTGTCGCTACGCACGTTAGCCACAATACGAACACTTGAGAGTATGTTTTGTGTTGTTGTGTCGGTTAAATGTAGTGTGTGTGTGTTTTGGGACTATTATTAATATATGCTTGCTTTATTGTTTTGTTGTGGTATGTTCGCAGGCGGGAACTTCGGACACTGCTACAGGGGGAAAACGAGTGGTTTGCTTCATTTAGCCCGGAGCGTTGGTGAGTAGATTTAACATCTACAGGAGAATCGCCCGCATGGCGTTATGCGTCTGGGCTAGAAATGACTTAACTTATCGCATATTCTATGTCATATTTAGAATTGTGCATTTATCCTACTTCTTAGTAAATTGTTATGCTTGGACTAGTATCCTTAGGACACTGCACTATTATTGACGGCTCATGTTGCACGAGCACTGATTGTATGCCATACAACCGTCAATATTTGCCATGTCACGCACAAACCATATATAGAAATGATATTGTCTGGTTAGGGACATTGAGACATTGATTCATATTTCTTTATGCATATGACTTATAGCATACCTGTATACCTACATGCTTACACATATGCCTTGACATATTTACGTGCTAGTTACCTGTTTACCTATAGAGTATTGTACCATTAGTGACAGGTACATACACACTTCATGACATAGCTACAGGTATACCTTGCACACATACTTCACTTATACCCAGGGGGTATATTACATCATTACTGATAGGTAGATGTCTATATCTTGCTATACCTTATGTTTACACATATACCTGGTTATAGCTACATGTTTATCTTTACTTGAAGTCATTTAGAATTGGAGAGATTAGGAACCGCATGATATTATATTAACTTATTGCAGTTAATTGAAGCTTTTCCTTTATATGCTCGCATTTTAGATTTATGATGCGTATACTATATTCATGGATTTTCTCCTTGAGATATGGATTTTTAATGATGTTTTCTGGATTTTGGGGACCGTGGGAGTTTCATGAAATTATGCATTATTTGAAAAACCCGGTTTCCTTTGATATGATATTGTAGGGTTCCTAGGCACACTAATGAGGTCTCACAAGGCATCAACCATGCCAATTTCAAATTTCAACGGTGCCGAGAAACCTTAACAAGATCGTTGGCTAGAATTTTAGGCGACAAAGCAAACTAGTTAACACTTAACTACAAGAATACGGAAATACAACCTTTGTAGATACGGTCCTCCACCTCCACGGCTCCGTGATGAGGTCCTCTCCGCTGTCCAAATGCAATCCCGGGCTCTAACGTCGGCTTCATCGGAGAAGAAGCGGGCTAGGTCATCGACGACGATGCCGAAGATGATCTACGTCGAGGCATCGCTAGATCAAGCTCCAACTTCACCAAGTCAAGAAAACTTGTGAAGGAAACACACTCTACTACTTGGCAAGAGGTAGATGATGAAGAAATAGGAAGTGGGTTCACTTTAGAATTGGATTTCTCACCCTTTTTCATCAATCGCCATTGATGAAGTGAAGCTTTCTTCATGAAAGAAGATGAAGAAGAAGAAGAATAAATTCTATGATAATCTCCCAAATAGAAAATAAAAGGATACTTATCATAACCAAACCATGGTCAAGTGTAGAGAATAAATCATGGTTAGTGGGATGGTTAGGGTTAAGCATGAAGACAAAATGGTCACTTAGTCAAAGCCTCATGAACTTTCAATGTAAAACAAAACTAGCAACCATTTTCTTTTCTTTTGCCATTTCTTTTCCAAAATAAATGAAATAAATAAATAAATGAAAAAGAAAACCCTAACCATTACACAACCATGGTTTAATCTTTACACAAACCCTAGAGAGCATGTATCATCAAACATGATACAATCAAGTGCACAAAAAGTATATCACATATACAATGTGCACATCCGAGCGAGAAAATCCATTTAAAGTGAACCGATACTAGTTAATGCAAAGTAATATATCAAATATATAATTATGCATTAAATCATTAAATCAACACTTGATTTAATGATCCGGTCATATCGCATATAACCGACTAATATCTACAGTAACAACTTATCGAATCAACACTTGATCCGATAACCCGGCTATATCGCATATAACCGATCAATGTCACAAATCGCGAGAATCGAATACAGTATCACATACTGGTATCATTCTCGGTCCCGCACATATCTCATATGCGCTCCTATTTCGTTTCGCTTGAGCCAGGAAACCTCTGTGTAGGACTCTAAAGACTCGTCAATACGCCGGCAGCAGATGATGATCATATCAAACACCCACAAGCCGCAAGCGGTCTGCTAAACGTAACGGCCACCCGGGTATTGAGCGATCAGAAGATCGACGAGCAAGCCCGCTCACACTCCAGTGAATCCAACCAGTAACACTTACTGTACAGTCCGGTCTGATCGTCTGATATGTCGCATATTTCGCCTAGGGGTGGTAAACGTCAGACCCCAATAGCTTGATAAGTCGTGTCGATATGAGGTCTATAACATTTCAAGAAACTACTGGTAACACTTACCAGTAAATCTCAGCAACCCTGGCCAGGGATTTCCTGTTATAGCCAATCGAACACAGCGCAACATCAACTCCCTATACCGGGAGAGACGAATCCCCTCCTATCGCTCATTGCCTCCATGTGACTCGGGACTGTACCCAAAAACTACCGTTTTGCACGCCCTCTTGGACGAGGTAAGATGGAAATCAAAGCACAGTGGGAACCACACAAGACTCTATGACGATCTCGGGTCAACAGACTACTCTGTACCAGTGTCACCAGAGAACTGCCATCTGATGTAAGGTATAATACCATCTGGGAGTTCTCGGCGAGTCCGTCCAGTGTACCCAGTCTCCACTGATCACCCGTATATCATCTCTGATGTCAAACACCAATGGATATGGGATCATCCATCGCCCATCTGTATGGGTCGAGAAGGTATACGCTAGTCTACTCTGGTATATCGATGCCCCGTCTCGATACACCCACGACTAGGGACTTTGAAGGATGTACTTATGGACTACCATGTCCCCACTAGTATGATCCGCATCATAGTCCAGATAGTCAAGTACACATCCTAAGGGCTTTACCAACATGTAACAGAGAGACAAACAGTATAGACGTTAAGGTAAAGAGCAACCAGATAGCATACTATCATGTCGAGCAAGAAAGTCCTCCCTATATATGTCCCAGCATCCACTACAATATACATCCAATGTACAGTAATGGCCTCTAGGGCATACATATAACTAACAATCTTCCACTTGCATTAGGGCCATCTGTTAGCAGTGGTTGTAGTATCTCATACTCAACCATCCCATAAAAGTCTCTCTCTGGGAATAGGCCTTCGTGAGTGGATCCGCCGTGTTGTCCTCTTAGTCTACTCTCCTAACCTTGATCCCTTAGAGATCAACCATCTCCATGATCAGGTGATACTGCCATAGAATATGTCTGGATCACTGATGGGACCTGCGTTCCTTGGCATAAGCCACAACTCCATTGTCACACAATGGGAGGAACATAGTTCATCTCATGAACCAATATACACCCAAACAGCCTCTTTGGTAGTATCTTAAGTAGCGATGTATCCAGCCTTTATCGTCTAGTATGCCACGGTATCTAGCTTGGAACTCTTCCAACATACCGTCCCTTTAACCGAGGGTAAAGACAATGCCTGCGACTGACATTCAGTCGTCTTTATCACCCTGGAACCCTTCCAGTGATTCTCCCCAGGATCGATTGATACCGTCTCACTACAACTAGTGAGGCTCCTAACATCCATTTAGATCTATCTCATAGGTCCAAAACCCAGGATTTAGTAGGTATCACTTTGATCCTATTTGGAGAATCATTGTGATAGGCGGAGATTGATCGAGCGTAGCATAGGAAACTCTTTCCCTATCAAGAGTATGTCATCCACGTACTCTACGAGGATCATCACCATACTCCCTACTACCTTTTTGTATATACAAGGTTCATCTACCATTTTGATGATGTCAAACTCTTTGACTATTTCATCAAAACAGATGTTCCAACTCCGCGATGCCTGCTTTATCCTATAAAGCATCTTGCACACGTTTCCGCTGCTCCCACTGTCTACGAGGCCCTCTGGCTGTGTACTTATAGACGCTCTCTTCTAAAACATCATTTAGAAAAGCTGTCATGACACCCATCCACCAGATATCTTAGTCATGGTATGTAGCCGTGGCAAGTAGGATCCGGATGGACTTAAGCATAGCCACTGGAAAAGGTTTCATCATTATCCACGCCTGGTCGATGACGAAAACCTTTAACAAGTCTAGCTTTGAAAGTCTCAACTTTTCCATGTACACCAAGTAATCTTCTCAAGATTTACTTGCCCCTGATGGGGATTTAACCCTTCAGATATAGCAACTAAAGTCCATTCTTTGTCGGTGTATAAGGATTCCATCTCAAATCACTAAGCATCCAGCCATTCTTACAGAGTCCCACTCCTGATGGCCAGCTAGAAACTAGTTGGGTCATCATCTTATGATGCATTCTCGCTCCCACTGTCATAGAGAAACAGAAGTATCTCTCAGGTGGGTGAGGAACCCTACTAAATCGGCGGAGAGGCTGAGGTTCGTTGGAATCTACTGAATCCTTTGGTTCTATCAAATCATCTGTTGTAGTTTGTATAGCTGAAACACTTCCAGTTCTACATAACTGACCTTGCCTCGAGCTTGTCCGGATTTTGCTTTTTAGACATAGGCCGGACAACCCCAAATCTTAACTAGCTTAAGACATGGGCGCTTCCCTTTCCATATCACATATGAAGCGGTAGGCAACTGATTTGATTGGAACCCTATTCAATAGGTATGCAGCTTCATAAGTGCATAACCCCCAAAAGGAAATAGGTAACTCAGTAGTACTCATCATAGAGCACACCTTATCATATAGGGTGTGATTGCTCCGCCCCGATATACCATCGTGCTATGGTGTATACGGAGGAGTAATGCCGAGAGAGAATCTCATTCTCCTTTAGAAAATTCCAAGAATTCCGTGCTCAAGTATTCTCCTCCCTGATCTCATCATAGGACATAATACTTATACCCGTATTGGTTCTCTACTTCTAACTTATATTCTGTGAATATCTCAAAAGGTTCAGACTTGTGTCTCAACAGGAACATATGTCTGAATCTTGAGAGATCATCAGAGAATGTAATGAAGTACAAAGAATCGGTCTTGGCATATGTAGACAGGGGACCTTACATACATCAACATGTATCATCCCAAGAGTTTTCTAACTCTTTCTCTGTTTCCAGTAAACGGAGCTATGGTCATCTTATCTTTGTGACATGAATGGCAAGTTTCACAAGATGTAAATTCAAACTGATTTAAATATGCATCTTTATGTAACTTAGCTAGTCGGGTCGCATTGATATGACCTAGTCTACAATACCTCAAGAAGGATCGGTTCATTTCTGAACTCTTCCTCTTATGTGTGTTCCGTATACTAAGAACTGTAGTTTGATTTAGAACATCAATGCTTTTAGATAACGTGCCTGAACCGATCAACTTTTGATATAGGAAATGTTCAAAACATTATCCAACAATACAGAATTTTATCGTTTCTTTACTTATAAAGAGACGCATATGATTTTGTATATCAGGTTCGGTATCTAATAGCATTTGTTCAGAATGTATTAGTAATACAGGGTGATAGTGACCAACAGACTTGGCTGCAACACTTGCCCCGTTTTCTGTCTTATGAAACTTATCACCCGTTCTCAGTTCTCTACCTTTCTGTAGCCCTATGTAACAGATTACATGCCTGGGATCCTGATCTGGTATCACCTACCCAGGACGTAGAGGATACAGAGAAACAGTTCTGTATAATGAACACACCCGAAGATGATGCATCATATGCACTTTCTTCGTTTGGGTGGCACGGGAAATCTGGTATTCCCCAATTTCCTGCTCTGTCTTATAACAATTATAAGTTGGAGCGGGACCAACGTTCCCCAGCTCAGTATAACAAGCGGGTTCGGTCAATATTCCGTATTATTATCTTGATTAAGGCGTGATATGGTCGCTACCAGGAGAGAGAGAGAAGAAAACACTCAGCGTGCGCTCTGTCAAGAATAGATTGGTTATTATTTTATCTAATCAGGATGGCTCCCACTGCTTTTTATCAAATCTTCCTTCAAACCCTAAAAGGAAAGACTAGCCAGGATTAATTACACACTGCAAGTTCGCCAATCTTTCAGCCAGGCCAGTGTCGGTACTTTGAGGGAGGTCCCCCGTGCTTTCGCACGAACCTAATTAATGTAAACCTCATTTTCCCAGAGGCGTAACCTCGTTGACACCTTTCTAGACACCTACTTGATCGGCTAATTGTAATGTGTAAAACTCTCCCAGGAGTAACTCTTACTCGCAGCGGGTATCGGGATCCAACTATCTCATAGAAGGTATGCAATCTCATTGCAAATTTCAACACTTGAAATTCCCGATAATATTTTGCCCCTAGCAGCTATATGACCTTAACATAGTCAACAAATCATAAGTGCTAGTCAAGTTCAGCCCGTCATTTCCCGATTGAATTAAACCCACCCGCACGACCCTTAACATAGTCAACAAAGTCGCACGACTACCCTAATCCAATCACATCATATGCTTATGCAGATAAGCATTAATTAGCTACCGCACACTACGCCTTAACATAGTCAACAAACGTAGCACGAATACTAACTAGTACTTATCTGAAATGACGGAGGGCTACGACAGGTTTTTCTGAAAACCTATTGCGTAATGAACTTGATATCGTTGTAGAATCAAATGATTTTAAAATGGAGTGTTTTTTAGGCTTTTCTAGTTTTGCTAAAGGAGTCACTCCCGGTGAAGGGATCGTCGGTCCTTTCCTCGTCGAATGAGGTGCGGGATATATCATATATATCACTGTGCAAAGCAAAAACTCTTAAAAGCAATCAAAAGACAAACCGAGTGTGTAGCATCATCCAGTTATTGCTAAAGGAGTCACTCCCGGTGAAGGGATCTCGGTCCTTTCCTCATCGAATAAGGTGCAGGATATATCATATATATCGCTGTGCAAAGCAAGAACTGTAGCTACCTGTTTTAATTTTGAAATTCGATTCTACAACATCTTAGGTTTCTTTTATTTCATTAATCACATTAATGAAGTCCCATCATTTAAATCACCTAAACATCACAGATAAATACGACGTACTCTTATGCCATCCGCATTCGCCTCGATGTCCCCTCGTGCACTGTTAGGTTAAGTAACTAACGGCAGAGCGGGGCAGGGCTAGCACGGGTGTAAAACATAAGTAACGTCTATATAATATATCATATATACAATATACTGTATCCATCACAGAACATCACATGATCACATCACAGATATCGCAGCAGAAGAAACATATGAAATATTGGATATACTAGGACGTCCGTGTTTTCAATACGAGCCAGTATAAAACATGGATTCCACGGTCGTGATGAATAGCCAAACCCACACCCCTAGACCCCTACGAGAGCGGCAAGCAACCCTACCAATTCTGGAGTTAGGAGACCCGGACTCGACTCCTCGAGTTGGTCTCCCACTGGACTCCAGAACCCGGTTACTTGTGCTCCCCTCCTTGGGTCTATCCTAGTGCGGAAAAGTAAATAATATACAAAAGGTGACAACTTCCGCAACCTGGAAGTGTCCCAATAAAAGAATATTACATACAAGTTTTTACATGAATGAAAATGAAAAACACTCATCTCACATAAAAACCCTCGGCTATTCAAACATGACGATCCAATATAACATATCCAGCAACACATAACATCACATGTCATCAACGTAAGTAAATATACGCATCCCAATTGTCGTTGACATATAGCAACGAAACCGGCGATATCACATATTACACTTACGGTCACAGAAAAGAAAGTGTAAAACTACAACAGTTGGAATCCGCAACCTCCTCAGACAACGCATGCCTGACCAAATGAATTTCTTAGACATCGCATGCCTAACAATTATAAACCCCGCATTTTAGTCTCATTATCGAAAACTCTTTTCAATATCAAGTCGGGAAATTCAACAAGATTCCCGACATCCTGATCGAATGCTTGTCGCAAACTTTAGTAGACGGCCGCACCCCCGATACCGTCGACGAAGTGCACCAAGACGGAACACCGCTACCGCGAGCACCCGGACGGATGCTTTCGGCGACGGGGTTCTCCTACAGTCACTTGGTCGGGGCTATGGAGTGAGGCTGTCTATTAAGTTTACCCGGCGAGCATCCGCGTACGCTACGTGATTGCGACGGACTTTTGATCACATCAAAATTCCGTAGCAACCGATCAAGTGAGACTAAACTGCTATGTTTATAACATTCATTCAGTTATCTCATAACTGCTTGTGAATTCCAATTATTGTATCACATTCCGAATAAGATAGAAAATGTTAAACTTTCCGATCGAACAATCGAATACCCAAGTTTTCCCGAAACAGCTCAACACATAAAACAAGTCTAAAAACATTCAGTTCGTGCCTCAGTACCAACGGTCCAGCCGTAGAAGGGTCAATCCAACGCCTCACATGTGGCACGCCGTACTGCCCGAAACCCGAAGGTTCAAAGGGCAGTTCAAGACGGTCACATAATCGAGTTAAGGTTTGTTGTCTTCTAGAGGGTCCATCGAGTTACTTGCACTAGTTAGAACGTCTTTAAACCACGGAAAAATCCAACACTTGAAAATTTCCCGACAGGGGAAAAATTGGGTATTTATATCCGGTCGAACTTTTTAACATATTCAAAAATTATCCGGAATGCCACACAGACAAAATTTGATAATCCGATCGAACATTCGAATCCCCAAAACAACCCAGAAAATTCAACTCTTGAATAAATATTAAAAATTCCCAGAAAATCCAACACCAGAAAAGAGGAATTACTGTGCAAAAAGGGAAGCTGACGTCATCAATTGGCCGCGGAACCGCCGCAGAAGCCAGGCTTCTGCCGCGGTTCCGCCGCACTTTGGTAGATTCATGGGTACGGGCTTCACAGTAATTCTTACAATTCCCTGCTGATTTTTCTGCATATTTTTAATGTGGAAAAATCCCAGATTTTAGAAAAAGTCCAGAGAGCATGTTTGGTTTAGGGTTTCGGGTTCTTTCGGACTTCAAACTCCGTCAGGACTTCGCCAAAAGCTCTAGCTAGGCTCTGATACCACTGTAGGGTTCCTAAGCACACTAATGAGGTCTCAAAAGGCATCAACCATGCCAATTTCAAATTTCAACGGTGCCGAGAAACCCTAACAAGATCGTTGGCTAGAATTTTAGGCGACAAAGCAAACTAGTTAACACTTAACTACAAGAATACGGAAATACAACCTTTGTAGATCCGGTCCTCCACCTCCACGGTTCCGTGATGAGGTCCTCTCCGCTGTCCAAATGCAATCCCGAGCTCTAGCGTCGGCTTCATCGGAGAAGAAGCGGGCTAGGTCATCGACGACGATGCCGAAGATGATCTACGTCGAGGCATCGCTAGATCAAGCTCCAACTTCACCAAGTCAAGAAAACTTGTGAAGGAAACACACTCTACTACTTGGCAAGAGGTAGAGGATGAAGAAATAGGAAGTGGGTTCACTTTAGAATTGGATTTCTCACTCTTTTTCATCAATCACCATTGATGAAGTGAAGCTTTCTTCATGAAAGAAGATGAAGAAGAAGAAGAATAAATTCTATGATAATCTCCCAAATAGAAAATAAAAGGATACTTATCATAACCAAACCATGGTCAAGTGTAGAGAGTAAATCATGGTTAGTGGGATGGTTAGGGTTAAGCATGAAGACAAAATGGTCACTTAGTCAAAGCTTCATGAACTTTCAATGTAAAACAAAACTAGCAACCATTTTCTTTTCTTTTGCCATTTCTTTTCCAAAATAAATGAAATAAATAAATAAATGAAAAAGAAAACCCTAACCATTACACAACTATGGTTTAATCTTTACACAAACCCTAGAGAGCATGTATCATCAAACATGATACAATCAAGTGCACAAAAAGTATATCACATATACAATGTGCACATCCGAGCGAGAAAATCCATTTAAAGTGAACCGATACTAGTTAATGCAAAGTAATATATCAAATATATAATTATGCATTAAATCATTAAATCAACACTTGATTTAATGATCCGGTCATATCGCATATAACCGACTAATATCTACAGAAACAACTTATCGAATCAACACTTGATCCGATAACCCGGCTATATCGCATATAACCGATCAATGTCACAAATCGCGAGAATCGAATACAGTATCACATACTGGTATCATTCTCGGTCCCGCACATATCTCATATGCGCTCCTATTTCGTTTCGCTTGAGCCAGGAAACCTCTGTGTAGGACTCTAAAGACTCGTCAATACGCCGGCAGCAGATGATGATCATATCAAACACCCACAAGCCGCAAGCGGTCTGCTAAACGTAACGGCCACCCGGGTATTGAGCGATCAGAAGATCGACGAGCAAGCCCGCTCACACTCCAGTGAATCCAACCAGTAACACTTACCGTACAGTCCGGTCTGATCGTCTGATATGTCGCATATTTCGCCTAAGGGTGGTAAACGTCAGACCCCAATAGCTTGATAAGTCGTGTCGATATGAGGTCTATAACATTTCAAGAAACTACTGGTAACACTTACTAGTAAATCTCAGCAACCCTGGCCAGGGATTTCCTGTTATAGCCAATCGAACACAGAGCAACATCAACTCCCTATACCGGGAGAGACGAATCCCCTCCTATCGCTCATTGCCTCCATGTGACTCGGGACTGTACCCAAAAACCACCGTTTTGCACGCCCTCTTGGACGTGGTAAGATGGAAATCAAAGCACAGTGGGAACCACACAAGACTCTATGACGATCTCGGGTCAACAGACTACTCTGTACCAGTGTCATCAGAGAACTGCCATCTGACGTAAGGTATAATACCATCTGGGAGTTCTCGGCGAGTCCGTCCAGTGTACCCAGTCTCCACTGAGCACCCGTATATCATCTCTGATGTCAAACACCAATGGATATGGGATCATCCATCGCCCATCTGTATGGGTCGAGAAGGTATACGCTAGTCTACTCTGGTATATCGATGCCCCGTCTCGATACACCCACGACTAGGGACTTTGAAGGATGTACTTATGGACTACCATGTCCCCACTAGTATGATCCGCATCATAGTCCAGATAGTCAAGTACACATCCTAAGGGCTTCACCAACATGTAACAGAGAGACAAACAGTGTACACGTTAAGGTAAAGAGCAACCAAATAGCATACTATCATGTCGAGCAAGAAAGTCCTCCCTATATATGTCCCAGCATCCACTACAATATACATCCAATGTACAGTAATGGCCTCTAGGGCATACATATAACTAACAGATATTTCAGCAGCCACCATGAGATTTATCGGTTCGGATATATATACCCCACGCGAGGAAAGGAAGGATCCGTATGCGGGTACATGGTGGGGCCCGGAGATACCCCGGGGCAAGAATCTCAGTGAGGAGATGAGTTAGTGGGGGAACCATACTTTCCGGTGACATTACCAATGACTCGGCGGTTATCGTGGGTATACCGATGGGAGTCATGTGCGTATGGATACGTCGAGAGGCGAGGGTCAGATCTAGGCACTCGAGCTTTCGGGATAGCGTATGATACGTACATATCAGGGAGCCAGTCATGGAGACGGTACCTGATAGATCAGCCTTTCTGTGTCGATACTTGACACATTGTTTTCATGATATTTTACTTCTAAGTATATATAACAGTGGAATGGAACGCTATTATATATGCTTTTACACCAATATTAGTGGAATGGGACACTAATATATGTGTATTGATATCAATTTATATACATCATCATATTTATTCATGCAAATATATTTAGGATGTTAGAGATATACTTGATATTGTACATACGGGATATGTGAGATCTACTTGATGTTTTACATTCGTGATATGTGAGATATACTTGATATTATACGTACGGGATATGTGAGATCTACTTGATGTTGTACCTACGGGATATGTAAGATATACTTGATGTTGTACCTACGGGATATGTGGGATCTACTTGATGTTGTACATTCGGGGTATACGAGATATACTTGATATTGTACATATGGGATATGTGAGATCTACTTGATGTTGTGCATTCGGGAAATACGAGATACACTTGATATTGTACATTCGGGATATATGAGATTTACTTGATGTTGTACATTAAGGATATGTGAGACTTACTTGATACGATAGCCAATTTGGAGGCTGATTTGAAGAAATTGGGATTTGGATTTGTCTTGATGGATTTTGATCCTACCACGATGTCAGGATTCCGTGAAAATGACATGTTTAATTCCATACTCTACTTTTACTGTTTATGCACTGCTTCATGCATTAGTGTACCTGTTAAAGTACCTTCAATGACTGTTGCATTTACATACCTTTATTCATATCATTTCTTCATGTATTAGTAGTACCGATATAGTACCTTACATGATGCTGCATACAGATTGTCATACTATTATTGCTTCATGTATTAGTATTACAGATATAGTACCTTACGTGATTACTGCATACAGATTGTCATACTATTATTGCTTCATGTATTAGTTGTACCTGTTAGCGTACCTTTCATGACTATTGCATTCATATGACATGTTACTGCTTTTAACCTGCATATGTTAGATTCGTGATGTACGTACATACTCGCGATTACCTGCATATGTTATTTACTATTCACGAGTTGGCAACTCACCCCCGTTGTGCCACAGTGTTTGCAGGTGTTCCTCAGGATAGTCAGAGGCAGGGCTATTTTCATCCATCGTATCATCTTTGCTGCGGATACCGCTTCGCCTGACAGTGTACAGTTTTGCTTAGGTATGCTTTGCGGTTATCCAATGTTGCTTGTTGTGTATTCGTTGTATCATGTACTCTCCATCTACTATTATCTTGTATGACTTAGAGACTTGATGTGAGGACGATATTGTATATTATTTTGTGACTTGGAGGTTTTTATGCAGTTTTATGTATATCATCTCTTTCTTCGCTACGGCGTCGTATATCTGTTGTGGTGATTGTTTTCCGCCTTTTGGCGTGGATTTTCTCCCGTTGGGGATGCTTTACTTTATATTTATGTTGTACCCATTTTGGGGGCTTATTTTACAAAGGAGGTGCTGTCAAAATTTTAAAGGAAATAAGTTGGACTTTTAAAGAATTTGGGTTGAGATTTCAAAGGGTTTGAAAGTGCTATTATTTCTTATTACTTTTGACGGTTTAGATTTCTAGGTTTTGGCTTTCTTTTACTGCGTTACGCCTGTAGACGTTGCGTAGTATTAATGCCGTCACGTGCCAATTTCGAGTCGTGACAAAGTTGGTATCAGAGCGCTAGGTTTTAACTTTCGAAGTGTAGGATGACCTTGGTATGATGGAGTACGTAGCTTAAGCAGAGTAACGTGGGGTGTATGTCTGCAGCATACTCACGATGCGGTACTCTACCTAAAGTGACCTAAGTACAAATTGCTTGAAATTCCTTCCTTGATGATTCATATCCTCGTGATTCGATTTCCGTGTTCATATCGAATCCTATCTCTATTTATAGCCTTTGTCGCCGATGACTATGGGGACTCAGAGAGGTGCGGCGAGGGCCGAGGTCAGAGTATACTCGGGTGGGATGAGGACTGGCCCGGATGGCACGCTCGTTGCACAGGAACAGACGGATCCACCTTCAAAAGATAGTATCTCTAGGCTTGTGGCAGAGATGCAGGACATGCGCCAGACGATGAGTTCTTTGGTTGAGGCCATTCGAGCGCAGCGACAGGAGGTTGTCACCCCTGTTACCCAGTTGTTCCTTATGATCAGCACACAGTATTCCGTCACCTACATAGCACCAGTGGATGCAGCCCCAGTTGACGAGGCACGTATTCCAGAGACTTTGGGAGTTCCAGAACCGTGGGTGTACCAGCCTAGAGACAGAGGCTTAGTTGTCGAGACAGCTTTCGTGACTGTCGCGGGAGTAGCAGAGGTTTGGGACGAGGAGAGTCATGTTAGCTAGATTAGCCGTTTGTTGTGTTAACTTCCGTCAGCGATTCTTTTGTTACGCAATACGTATTTCAGTCGTGTGCCAATTGGTTAGGAGATAGAGATTCGTCGGTCATTTTGATCCTTCTAGAGATGTTGGATTTGACGTTCTCCTGGGCACGGACTGGTTAGCTACGTGCTGGGCGTCTGTAGACTACCGCGAGAAAACAGCCAGGTTTGTTTTCCCGGTAAGTCAGTTCTCGTTGTGTAGGGGGGATAGTGGTGCCGCCTCTCACAGCTTGAATTCAGCCTTTTCGCTAGTCGGCTTTTGAGGAGATGTCGAGGATTCTTGGCGTTCATTCATGATACCGTAGCCACAATGGGTTTTTTGGACCAGTTTCCTTTCGTGCAAGAGTTTTCCGACCTTGTTCCAGGTGAGCCGGCGAAGCTTAAGGAGCTTAAGGATCACCTGCAGAGTTGTTTTGTTGGGGGGTTTGTGCGTCTGAGAGTTTCGCTTTGAGGAGCTCCGATTTCTGTTCGTCAAGGTGATGGACGACAGTTGAGGTTGTGTATTGGTTGATCGTCAATTGAACCGTCTTACGGTGCCGATAGGTATCCTTCACCTCGCATAGATGATTTCTTCGATCAGCTCCAGAGTGCGAGACATTTTCTAAGTTTTTTTGGGGATCAGGTCATCATTGTTGCAGGTTCGGAGTGATGACATTCCGAAGACTGCCTTGTGCGTGCTACGGGCTTTGTGTGTTTTGGTGGTGTCATTGGACTCACCAATGCCCTAGCAGCATTCGTAGATATGATGAACCAGATTTCTTCAGGCCGTTCCTCGACCAGTTATTGTTGTGTCATTGATGACATTCTGGTCTATTCAATGTGTCTTGAGGAATAGGAGTAACACGTGAGGATTTGTTTTGCGGACATCGGGAGAGCCCCAACTGTTTGCTAGATTCTCGGAGTGTTCCATCATGCTTGTTTTTGTTGACTCTTAAGTCTTTTAGTTACGGGACACGGTTTTCGTATGGACCCGAGGAAGATTGAGGCCATACAGCTTTGACCCATACTTATATCCGGGACAAAGGTCTGCAGATTTTGGGCTTAGCAGGTTTTTACCGCCGTTTCGTGCAGAATTGCTAGTGTAGTGCTGCACCGTTGACTGGACTGACCAGAAAGGAGAGTGCTTTTCTTTGGACTGAGGCATGCGTGCGAAGTTTTTCAACAGTTGGAGACTCGGTTAACAACTGCACCAGTTCTTTCTTTGCTTTCTGGTTCGGGCGACTTTGTTGTTTAACTGTGATGTTTCATGAGTGGGGCTCGATTGTGTACTGATGTGACACTATAGAGTTATTGCTTTTGCTTCCCGACAGTTGGAGGATGTACAAGCAGGATATCCCACTCATGATCTGGAGATGGCCGCGGTGGTAGTGCGTTGGAAATTTAGAGACACTACTTGTTCGAGAGTCGTGTCATATTTTCACGGACCACCAGAGCTTAATGTACATCTTCCTACAGCGGATTCTGATTATTGTGATAGTCTTCTGCAGATTTACAGTTCTAGTTCAATCATTGAGTACATCTTAAGTTCGCCTCTACGGAGAGGACAGCTTGCTCATGTCCGCGCCCGACCACCTTTCCTTAATTGTTTTCGTGAGGCATAACCCGCAGATATACATTCATCAGAGATTCTTCAGCATACTCGGCAGGGTAAAGATTCGTAGTCCTTGATTTGTGACTAGGATGTGCTACGTTTAAGGACGCGTGTGTGTACCTGATACTATTGGGTAGAGACGCGAAATCCTAGAGCAGGCACATCAGTCAGCTCTCTGTGTTCATCCAAGTTCCACCAACAATTGACGTGACTTATGAGATAGTTACGGGTGGGCATGGATGTAAAGAGAAGTTTCAGGTTTCGTTTCAAGGTGTCTGTCTGGTTGTGTGATAAGGTTGAGCATTTGAGATCGGCTGGAGAGTTGCAATCTTTAACCGTTCTGGAGTGGGAATGGGAGCAGATCTCCATGATTTTCGTTGGGGTGTCTACCCAGGTCTAGACAGGGTGTGGCTCCATTCGGGTGTTTGATGTCCGGTTATTCTCAGTTTGCTCAGTTGTTCTTTGTTAAGTTTGTGCGTTGCACGGAGTTCCTTCATGCGTGTATCCAATAGAGCTACCTTGTTCGCTAGCCATAGTTGGCAGGAGCTTCAGGAAGCCTTGGGTACTGGATGAGCTGTAGCTCCGCTTTTCTATCTGTGGGATGATGGTCAGTTGAGCGGACTATACCGACTCTGGAGGATATGCTTCTGCGTGCGTACAAATTGTTGTCGGCAGTTGGGATCGTCACTTGCCATTGTTAGGATTCTCATTCGATAGGAGTTATCAGGAGGCACTCCAACTGGCAACCTTTAGGTTTAGCTGTTAGGTCGTGTCGGTCTCCAGTCTGTTCTTCTGACTCTGTGTGAGCAGGATTTTTGGACCCTAGCTAGTCTTGAGACTTCGGAAATGATCCAGTTAGTTTAGGTCAGGATGATGACATTCCTATGCGGACAGAGGTTTTATGTCGATCGTAGTGGTCGTAAACTTGAGTTCGCAGTGGGAGATCATGTATTCTTATGGATTTTTCCCGATAAATGACGTGTTGAGTTTTGGGAAGCTTATCCCAAAATTGTAGGTCCTTTTGAGATCCTTTTAGCAAGTTAGTTTCATTGCCTATAACTTGGTACTTCTGCCCAGATTATTGAGTTTTCACACCGTAATCCTTGTATCGTTACTTTACAAATACCTTCATGACCTTTCTCACATATTTCAGCATCAGACCTTTTAGCTTGGACGCGATCTTTTCGTTCACCATCATCCATTTGTGTTAGTGGCTCGGCAGGTGGAGAGACTTCGATCAAGGGTCTTGCCATCTGTGGAGAGTTTACTTGGACGTAGCCGTATAGTGAGATGATCACTTGGGAGGCTGCGAGCGAGTCTTGGGAGTTTTGTACTCTTTTCTTTGAAGGTACGCTTAGTGAGAATTTTAAATTCGGGGACGAATTTTTATAAGGGGGAGATTGTAACGTTTTAGAAATCGTTATGCGAATTTTTCCGTTTGAGGGTAAAATTGTCGGTATTTTCTGTTTTAACCCGACTGTGATCAAACGACTATATAGACTTGCCAGTACCTATTTTAGCTAAAATAAAGCTAGTGCGCAAGCTTTGGGGGTATATGGGACATTTTGGTTCAATTTGATTTTTCCCAATTTAAATATTATTTTAATGTGGTATTTACATTTTGGGAAATTTCCTTCTTTGAAATTTTTGCCAATAAATCAAGTTGGGTAAAACAAAACCTTCCATATTTTATCTAGATATTGTTAGTGTATATGCCCTAGAGGTCATTACTATATCATACTAGTTTGTATATTACTTAATGGAAACTTGGGATATTCACCTTGTATAAACAATCTTGCTCAATATAGTAGTATGCTACTTGGTTTGTTTCTACTTCAATGTGTACATGTGTTTATTTTAGTATATCACCTATACACATTAGTGGAGCCCTTAGGATCTTTGCTTGATTACCAGCGTTGTGATGGCAGTCACACTAGTGGGGCTGGGTAATCTATAAGCACATCCTTATACAGGTCCCTAGTCGCAGGACTATCGAGACAGGGCATCGATACTCCGGAGTAGACTAGCGTATGCGCTTCTCAACCCAGTGTGGGAGATGGTCTGTCCCACAGCCATTAGTACGTCGTACTGGAGATAGTATACGGGTGCTCGTTAGGTTACGAGTACACTGGACAGGACTCGTCGGGAACTGACCGGTTGGTATTATACCTATCGTCAGTTATCAGTTCCCAGGTGACATGAGTACAGCTTAGTCCGCTGACTTGACACTGTCACTTCGCCTCGGGTGTGTTCCCACTGTACTTTGATTACTACCCTACCACGGCTCAAAGGAGTCGTGCAAACAGGTGGTAGTTGGGTGCAGTCCCGAAGCACTTGGAGGCAGTGACGGTTAGACAGGATTCGTCTTTCCCGGTATTGGGGGTTGACATCGCGCTGTGTCTAGGAGAGCCATTACACGAGTAGTCCCTGGCCGGGGCAATCGAGATATAATGGTAGGTTTCCAGTGTTATCTCAGGGTGTTTTAGGCTTTACTCCGACACGACTTGTACCGCTATTAGGGGACTGACGTTTACCGCCCCCCTAGGCCCACCATGCGATGTATCAGACGAACAGACCGGACTGTATGGAGATTGTCACATTCAGGCTCAGTAGGAGTTCAGATGGGTTTCACCTCGTCAGTCTTCTTGTCGGCATCTACCTGGGGACCGTTACGCACAGCTAGTGCCGCTTGCGGTCTGTGGTTAAATCCACTGCCAGCGTAGTGTCGAGTCTTTAGAGTCCCACATAAAAAGCTATTCGCCTTTAGGCAAAAGAGTAGAGGTCGCATGGTTTTGCGACAGGTTTCATGGTTTTGCGACAGGTCGCATGGTTTTGCGACAGGGTTCGGTCACATCCGTGCACTTGTGCACGTACAGTGTCCGGACAGTTAACACTAGCGGGCTTTGGTTTAAGCCAGATCCTAGTGTACGTTTTGGGATTGGATTTATCCAGTTTGTATTCGTGTTCCTCGGAACGCGAATGCGGGTGTGTATGCACAGTTGTCGGAGAGACAAAGGCAGAGGATTCTCATTAGGGTTGTTGACCGTTGACTGTTGACTATTGACCTTTTGCTCAACCCTAATGAGAATATGATATATGATTAACAATAATATTAATTAAGTATTATGGTGATATGGTTGTTGAGGGGTTGACTTTGTTGACCGGTTGACTAGATTTGACTAGCTGACCATCATGATGACAATGGCTATCATTTCATGGCAAAGACTTTTTCCTTTCTTATTTCTCTTGTGAGAAATGAGTGCATGAAATGATATGGCTATTGTAGCTTAAACCATTTACACAATACTTGATTACTATTATTGTGATGATGGCTTTGGATTATGAGAACCAAGAGAGAAAAGTCTTCTCTCATTCTATCATTCTCATTCTCTCTCTTGTTCTTGAGCTCTCATCTCCTTCCTCTTGCTCTCCCTCTCTTTAGTCTATGGTTCACTTGTCTCATGTGTTGAGAACCAAGAACCATAGAGAAAATCCCAACACAATCTTCTCTACTCACTCTAGTTCACAAGGTTTAGCAAACCAAGTGAACTAGTTTCTTCAAAGACCGAAGAAGAAGCCAAAGGTAGAAGCTTTCAGGTGGATCTATCTTCGGCGCAAGGAGACGACGGAGTGAAGCCGATCCGGACAACCATCGATGCTTGAAGACGAAGGAGTTCAAGAAAGAAAGGTATAACCCCCTAACCGAGTAGTTAACAACTCCTAGTTAGGTTGTTAGTTAGATGTTTAACAAAGATCCGGTTTTGAGTCCATGTTACCACCTCTAGAAAAATTGTTTTTCACCAAATTCTGCATGCCCGAAAGTACCGGGAGAGGTAGCATGGACTTACAGTGGTATCAGAGCCAAGTTAAACTCTATTTAACATGTTAGCATAGTAATTAGAAATTCGATCGGAGAAAAAGTCGCGAAATACACCCGGATTTCAAAATTTCTGTCGATTTTCAAAGTGCTGCAAAAATTATTTGAGATATACCAAAAATCGACTTAGGGTTTTTAGAAGAAACTGCAAAAATTCGACCCACTGAATCAATCAACGCGCCGCGTTTCCGCGGCGGGAGCTTGCTCCCACCACGGAACCGCGGCCGAGTTGACTCGGTCGTGGGGTTTTATTTTTGCAGTTTGTTCATAGGGGTATTTTGGCATTTTTGGAATATGTATTTTCTGCCCAGATTTTCCAGAATGAAAATTTTGTGTTTGGGGCCTGAAAATCCATATTTTTGATCGAACTTCTAAAAGACTTAAGCTGACGGGTTTTTCTGTGATGTGATATTTGTATTGAACGTCTGCTAATCGCTATATGTCGATTAGTGGGGGTTACACAAATCTGTGATCTGTAATGTTATTGGAATGTGTATATGAATTCATTGGATTGTCGCGGGTGAATAGCCGGGGGTTGTGAGACGAGAGTTTTCTTTTCTTTCAATTCATGTAAATTTGTAAATTGATGTAATAATTATTTGTATGGCCGCACAACCGGGTCGGGGTTGTAGCCGTCATTGTATAATTTCTTTTTTCTGTTTTTGCTCCTAGGATAGACCCATGGAGGGGGTGCACAAACTACCGGGTATGCCGAAGTGCCGAGTGGCCTACTCACGCAGTTGAGGGAGGTTGCTTCACTTCGGGTACTCGGCGGGTAGTTTGCCGCACCCGAAGGGGTCTTGGGTGGGGTATTGGCTATTCACCGCGACCGTGTAATCTGCTTTTCGTTACAGGCTCGTACGAATTGCGGGTTCCTAGTATATCCAATGTGTTCATCTGTGATCTGAAATGGCTATCATTGCAATATATCTATATATGATATTATTTAGGCGTTGCTTATGTTTTACAGCCGCGCTAGCCCAGCCCCCGCTCTGTCGTTAGTTAAGTAACCTAACGGGTAATGACGGGGCCCCATGGCGAATGCGAATGGCATAAGCGTACGTCATATTTTGGTTGTTTTCTGCAATGGTAGGATTAAATGATGGGACGCATTAAAAGAACTAATGCAAGAATATTACGCATTAAAAGAACTAATGCAAGAAAATAAACCAAGTAAAAGTCGTTGGAACACTTTCGAAAAAACACTCGGTTCTTTTCAAAACTAACTTTTAAATGCGGAGCTTGAGCCACTCCTTTTAAAAGCTATCTCGTTCCATCGACTATATCAAGTTCACTACGTTCACGGTTTCGCCAAAACCATTCGTAGCCCTCCGTCGTTTCACATAAATAGTCAATAGTATTCAAGCTATGTATGTTGGCCAAAGTCAAGGCATAGTGATTGGTAGCTATTGGGTATTCATGTGTAGCATAGATAGATGCGTTGGTTTGGGACAGTCGTACTGCCATTTTGGCCAAAGTCAAGGGTAGATACGGGTGGATCCAAATTAACCTGGAGAATGACGGGTAGAACTTGACATGTGACTTATGATATTTTGGCCAAAGTCAAGGTCATAAGAGCATTGGGCAAAAATCCACATCGGGAGTTTCAAAAGAACTGAAACTTGCTAGTGTTGCATACCATTTGGAGTGTGATGATTCTGGTAGGATTCCTTCAGTTTTGTCACGCAATGATATTTGGATCCCGATCCTACTGTGAGTATATGCTACTCCTCGGGAAATTTCTCACTTAACGATCAATGCTATAAACCTAGTAGGTGTCTAAAAAGGTGTTAGCGGGGCTACGCCCCCAGGGAAAAGAGGTTCTTAAATTAAGGAACTTCGTGAAAGCGTTGGAAAACCTCCCTCGAAGTACCGACACTGGCCTGGCTAAACGGTTAAGCAAGTATTGTACGGTGAGATTGATCCTGACTAATTCTTCCTTTTTGGTTTGAGGAGGGATTCGAGAAACAGTGGGAGCCATCCTGTTTATACAAACTAAAAACCACTCTAAACTTGCAAGAGCATCATGCTGAGTGTTTCTTCTTCTCTCTCCTAATTGCAGCGACCAATCGACATGACTTGACTTAAGTTACTTCTAGATAAAAACATACTGACAGGGCCAAACTACAAAGATTGGCTCAGGAATGTCAAAATAGCAATCACTTACGACAAGCTGGGGTATCTTCTTACCACCAAAGCTCCCCCTGTCCCAGGTCCCACCTCCAGCGTCGTGGATAAGGAAATCCGTAAGACTTGGGAGATTGATAGCGCGAAGGCCAAGTGCCTCGTACTTGCCTCTATGGACAACGAACATCAGAGGAGGCACGAGAATATGGACCTCGAATCCATATTTCTCCATACAAAAGAACTGTATGGAGAGCAATCTCGTATCGCAAGATACGAAGTGTCGAAGAAGTTATTTTCGGCAAGGTTGGCCGTCGGATCATCGGTAGCGGAACACGTGCTTAAGATGATTGGCTACATAGAAGAGCTCGCGGATCTTGGGACCACATTGGAGAATGAGCTCTATACGGACTTGATTCTCCAGTCCCTTCCTTCCACTTACGCCCAGTTTATACTGAACTTCAACTTACAAGAAAAAGAATTTGAACTTTCAGAACTCCTCAACATGCTGAGGAGCGCAGAGGGCACCCTACAGAAAGGTAGGGAAACATCCACTTTGTTTGTAGGAGGATCTTCCTCTTCTAGGTCCAAGGCGAAAGCCAAGGGAAAGAAGAAGAAAGCCCCCGCCAAACCAAGGGGCGGTGTTAGTAAAGTGGATACGAAGGGAAAAGCAAAAGCAACAAAGAAAGCGGGGCAGCTTGTGGATAAAGAAGAATGCTTCTATTGTCATAAGAAGGGACACTGGAAGAATGATTGCAGGGCTTGGAAAGCCAGGACACAGGAATTGAAGCAGGTTGCGGCTTCAGCTTCAGGTGTGTATGTTATTGAAAACTGTCTTTCAATAAACTCTACTTCCTGGGTATTGGATACCGGATCAGGATCTCATATCTGTAATTCTTTGCAAGCGTTGAGAAACCGTAGGGTTTTGAAGGCAGGTGACATGACCCTCAGAGTTGCAAACGGAGCTAGCATGGATGCTAAGGCCGTGGGGGACTATCACCTGGGAATGTCAGATGGACATGTTTTGGTTTTTCGTAATTGCTTTTTTGTACCCAACGCAACTTGTAATATCATTTCTGTATCTTTAGTTTCTAAAGAAGGTTATGAATTTGCGTTTGTAAGTAATGTTGTAAACATTCACCTTAATCAAGTTTTGATTGGGTCAGGTACATTGAGCAATGGTATATACGTATTAAACCAACCACAGATTTTCAATGTCCAGAATACACACAAAAGAAAGTCTCTGGAAATAAATCAGACTTTCTTATGGCATTGTAGACTAGGTCACATCAATGAGAGAAGGTTGACAATGTTACATACAGAAGGATATTTGAATCCGTTCGAATATCAATCGTATGCCACTTGTCAATCCTGTTTCAAAGGAAGGATGACAAAGACTCCGTTCACTGGACACGGAGTAAGAGCGAGCGAGCTCTTAGGACTCGTACACAGCGACGTGTGCGGTCCAATGTCTACTCATGCGCGAAGCGGTTATTCTTACTTCATTACTTTTACGGATGACTTTTCAAGGTACGGTTATGTCTTCTTAATGAAACATAAGTCCGAAGCCTTTGGAAAATTCCAGGAATATAAGAATGAAGTAGAAAAACAAACCGGCAAAAGTATTAAGATTCTAAGATCGGATCAAGGTGGAGAATACTTAAGTGCCGAGTTCCTGGACTATTTAAAAGAGAACGGAATTCTCTCTCAGCTTACTCCTCCATACACTCCGCAACATAACGGTGTATCGGAGAGACCGAACCGAACCTTATTAGATATGGTACGGTCCATGATGAGTAACGCTGAGTTACCGCGATCATTCTGGGGGTATGCGCTAGAATCAGCTGCATACCTTTTGAACCGAGTTCCAACTAAGACTGTGCCTACTACACCATATGAGATGTGGTGTGGGAAGAGACCCTATCTTAATCACATTAAGACATGGGGAAGTCCAGCTTTTGTAAAAAAGCAGCATGCGGACAAGCTCGAGGCACGCTCAGTACAGTGCAAGTTCGTGGGATATCCAAAGAACTCCAAAGGATATTTCTTCTACTGCGAAAAGGAACAAAAGGTTTTTGTTTCTCGTCATGCCCACTTTCTAGAACACCAGTTCTTGGAAAAGGAAATTAGTGGGAGCGCAGTAGAACTGGAAGAAATTCCAGAACCACGAGCTATTACTGAAAGCTTAGTGGAACCAGAGGGTTCAAAAGAACAGGACATTCCTACGCCACTCCGCAGGAGTAGTAGGCAGTCTCATCCGACCGAGAGATACTACGGTTTTCTCATAGACGGGGATAGAGAGGATTGCATCATAGATTATGATGTGCCTACTAGCTTCCAGCAAGCCGTTCAGAGCGTAGACTCGGTAAAATGGCTGGATGCAATGCGGACCGAAATGGAGTCCATGTACACCAACAAAGTATGGACGTTGGACATTGCTCCAGACGGGGTAAAACCCGTAGGATGCAAGTGGATCTTCAAAAGGAAGATTGGTGTAGATGGACAGGTTGAGACCTATAAAGCTAGACTGGTTGCAAAGGGTTTTCGTCAAAGACCTGGTTTGGACTATGACGAGACCTTTTCTCCAGTAGCTATGCTGAAATCCATTCGGATCCTTCTTGCCATTGCTGCCTTCCACGATTATGAGATCTGGAAAATGGACATAAAGACCGCTTTTCTAAATGGAAATTTAGAGGAGTGTGTCTATATGAACCTGTTAGTTATATGTATGCCCTAGAGGCCATTACTATACATAGGATGTATATTGTAGTGGATGCTGGGACATATATAGGGAGGACTTTCTTGCTCGACATGATAGTATGCTATCTGGTTAATCTTTACCTTAACGTGTATACTGATTGTCTTTCTGTTACTTGTTGGTAAAGCCCTTAGGATGTGTACTTGACTACCTGGACTGTGATGCGGATCATACTAGTGGGGACATGGTAGTCCATAAGTACATCCTTCAAAGTCCCTAGTCGTGAGTGTATCGAGATGGGGCATCGATATACCAGAGTAGACTAGCGTATACCTTCTCGACCCATACAGATGGGTGATGGATGATCCCATATCCATTGGTGTTTGACATTAGAGATGATATACGGGTGCTCAGTGGAGACTGGGTACACTGGACGGACTCGCCGAGAACTCCCAGATGGTATTATACCTCACGTCAGATGGCAGTTCTCTGGTGACACTGGTACAGAGTAGTCTGTTGACCCGAGATCGTCATAGAGTCTTGTGTGGTTCCCACTGTGCTTTGATTTCCATCTTACCACGTCCAAGAGGGCGTGCAAAACGGTGGTTTTTGGGTACAGTCCCGAGTCACATGGAGGCAATGAGCGATAGGAGGGGATTCGTCTCTCCTGGTATAGGGGGTTGATGTTGCGCTGTGTTCGATTGGCTATAACAGGAAATCCCTGGCCAGGGTTGCTGAGATTTACTGGTAAGTGTTACCAGTAGTTTCTCGAATTGTTATAGACCTCATATCGACACGACTTATCGAGCTATTGGGGTCTGACGTTTACCACCCCTAGGCGAGATATGCGACATATCAGACGATCAGACCGGACTGTACGGTAGTGTTACTGGTTGGATTCACTGGAGTGTGAGCGGGCTTGCTCGTCGATCTTCAGATCGCTCAATACCCGGGTGGCCGTTACGTTTAGCAGACCGCTTGCGGCTTGTGGATGTTTGATATGATCATCATCTGCTGCCGGCGTATTGACGAGTCTTTAGAGTCCTATACAGAGGTTTCCTGGCTCAAGCGAAACGAAATAGGAGCGCATATGAGATATGTGCGGGACCGAGAATAATACGTGTATGTGATACCGTATTCCATTCTCGCGATGAATGTGTCGAATGGTTGTATGCGATATAACCTAGTTATCGAATCAAGGATTGATTCGATAAGCCGATACATTGTATACTAGTCGGTTGTGTGCGACATGACCGGATCATTGAATCAAGTGTTGATTTAATTATTTAATGCATAATTATATATTTGATATATTACTTTGCATTAACTAGTATCGGTTCACTTTAAATGGATTTTCTCACTCGGATGTGCGCATTGCATATGCGATATGATTTTGTGCACTTGCTTGTATCATGTTTGATGATACATGCCTTTTGGTTAAGTGTAAAGAATTAAACCTTGGTTAATGAAATGGTTAGGGTTTACTATTTCCTTATTCATTTATTTATCTATTTATTCTTTTTGGAAAATGATTTGCATAAAGATTAAATGGTGGCTTTCTTTGTTGTTTTCATGAAGCTTCATGAACACTTTGACTAAGTGACCATTTTGTCTCTAGCTTGACCCTAACCATTCCTTTAACCATGATTGATTCTCTACACATTACTATGGTTAAAGATTATGATAAGTATTCTTTTATTTTATATTTTCTAATAACTTATCATAACATTTACCTTCTTCTTCTTCATTTCTTCAAGTGAAGAAGCTTGCTTCATCAATGGTGATTGATGAAAACAAGTGAGAAATCCAATTCTAAAGTCTACCCACTTCCTATTTCTTCATCCTCTACCTCTTGCCAAGTAGTAGAGTGTGTTTTCTTCACAAGTTTCTTGACTTGGTGAAGTCGGAGCTTGATTTAGCGATGCCTCGACGTAGATCATCTTCGGCATGGACATCGATGACCTAGCCCGTCCATTCTCCGATGAAGCCGACGCTAGAGCCCGGGACTTGTTATGGACAGCGAGGAGACTTCATTGCGGAGCTATGGAGGTGGAGAACCGGATCTACAAAGGTTGTATTTCCGTATCTCTTAGTTAAGTGTTAACTAGTTTGCTTTTTCGCCTAGATATCTAGCAAACGATCCGTAGTCGGGTTTCTCGGCACCGTTTAAATTTGAAATTGGCATGGTTGATGCCTTGTGAGACCTCATTAGGATGCCTAGGAACCCTACAGTGGTATCAGAGCCTAGCTAGAGCCTTAGGCGAAGTCTAGACGGAGTTTGAAGTCCGATCGAACCCGAAAGTCCAAAATTTCCATGCTCTCTGTACATTTTTGAAAACAGTGGATTTTTCAGTATTAAAAATATGCAGAAAATAAAGCAGGGTATTTTATGAAATACTGTGCAAAACGGAGCCGTAACTCCGTCATGACGGCGCGGAACCGCGGCCTAAGCCCACGTGGCGCGGCGGTTCCGCGGCCATACTATTGACTCTTTGACTTTTGTTTGCACAGTAATTCCTATTTTCTGGAGTTGGATTTTCTGGGTATTTTAAATATTTTTTCCAGAGTTGAATTTTCTGGGTTGATTTGGGGATTCATTGTTTCGATCGGAGTATCAGATTTTGTCTATGTGGCTTTCCGGATAAATTTTAGAATATGTTAAAAAGTTCGACCGGATATAAATACCCAATTTTTTCCCTGTCGGGAAATTTCCAAGTGTTGGATTTTTCCGTAGTTTAACGACGTTCTAAGTAGTGCAAGTAACGCGATGGTCCCTCTAGAAGACAACAAACCTTAACTCGATTATGTGACCGTCTTGAACTGCCCTTTGAACCTTCGGGTTTGGGGCAGTACGGCGTGCCACATGTGAGGCGTTGGCTTGACCCTTCTACGGCTGGACCGTCGGTACTGAGGCACGAACTGAATGTTGTTAGACTTATTTCATGTGTTGATCTGTATCGGGAAAACTTGGGTGTTCGAATGTTCAATCGGAAAGTTTAACATTTTCTAATTATCTGGAATGGGATACAATAATTGGAATTCACAAGAAGTTATGAGATAACTGAATGAATGTTATAAACATAGCACTTTAGTCTCACTTGATCGGTTGCCACGGAATTTTGATGTGATCAAAAGTCCGTCGCAATCACGTAGCGTACGCGGATACTCGCCGGGTAAACTTAATAGACAGCCTCACTCCATAGCCCTGACCAAGTGACTGTAGGAGAACCCCGTCGCCGAAATCATCCGTTCGGGTGCTCGCGGTAGCGGTGTTCCGCCTTGGTGCACTTCGTCGACGGTATCGGGGGTGCAGCCGTCTATTGAAGTTTGCGACGAGCATTCGATCAGAATGTCGGGAATCCTGTTGAATTGCCCGACTTGATATTGAAAAGTGTTTTCGATTTTGAGACTAAAATGCGGGGTTTATAATTATTAGGCATGCGATGTCTAAGTAATTCATTTGGTCAGGCATGTGATGTCTGAGGTGGTTGCAGATTCTAACTGTTGTAGTTTTACACTTTCTTTTCTGTGACCGTAAGTGTAATATGTGATATCGCCGGTTTCGTTGCTATATGCCAACGACAATTGGGATGCGCATATTTACTTACGTTGATGACATGTGATGTTATGTGTTGCTGGATATGTTATATTGGATCGTCGTGTTTGAATAGCCGGGGTTTTTTATGTGAGATGAGTGTTTTTCATTTTCATTCATGTAAAAACTTGTATGTAATATTCTTTTATTGGGGCGCTTCCAGGTTGCGGAAGTTGTCACCCTTTGTATATTATTTACTTTTCCGCACTAGGATAGACCCAAGGAGGAGGGCACAAGTAACCGGGTTCTGGAGTCCAGTGGGAGACCAACTCGAGGAGTCGAGTCCGGGTCTCCTAACTCCAGAATTGGTAGGGTTGTTTGCCGCTCTCGTAGGGGTCTAGGGGTGTGGGTTTGGCTATTCATCACGACCGTGGAATCCGTGTTTTATACTGGCTCGTATTGAAAACACGGACGTCCTAGTATATCCAATATTTCATATGATTCTTCTGCTGCGATATCTGTGATGTGATCATGTGATGTTCTGTGATAGATACAGTATATAGTATATATGATATATTATATAGACGTTACTTATGTTTTACACCCGCGCTAGCCCTGCCCCGCTCTGCCGTTAGTTACCTAACCTAACGGTGCACGAGGGGACATCGAGGCGAATGCGGATGGCATAAGTGTACGTCGTATTTATCTGTGATGTTTAGGTACATTAAATGATGGGACTTCATTAATGTGATTAATGAAATAAAAGAAACCTAAGATGTTGTAGAATCGAATTTCAAAATAAAACAGGTAGCTACAGTTCTTGCTTTGCACAGCGGTATATATGATATATCCTGCACCTTATTCGATGAGGAAAGGACCGAGATCCCTTCACCGGGAGTGACTCCTTTAGCAATAACTGGCAGATGCTACACACTAGGTTTATTTTTTGATTGCTTTTAAGAGTTTTTGCTTTGCACAGTGATATATGTGATATATCCCGCACCTCATTCGACGAGGAAAAGACCGACGATCCCTTCACCGGGAGTGACTCCTTTAGCAAAACTAGAAAAGCCTCAAAAACACTCCATTTCAAAATTCATTCGATCCTACAACGATATCAAGTTCATTACGCAATAGGTTTTCAGAAAAACCTGTCGTAGCCCTCCGTCATTTCAGATAAGTTGTATATAGTATTCGTGCTGCATTTGTTGGCTTTCGTCAAGGTGCAGTGTGCGGTAGCTATATGCTGCTTATCTGCCAGCATACGATGCGATTGGATTAGGGTTGTCGTGCGGCTTTGTTGGCTTTCGTCAAGGGTCGTGCGGGTGGGTTTAATTCGATCAAGAAATGTACGGGTTGAACTTGACTAGCGGGCTATGGTTTGTTGGCTTTCATCAAGGTCATAGCACGTTAGGGGAAAAATATTATCGGGAATTTCAAGTGTTGAAATTTGCAATGAGATTGCATACCTTCTATGAGATAGTTGGATCCCGATACCCGCTGCGAGTAAGTATTACTCCTGGGAGAGTTTTATACATTGCGATTAGCCGATCAAGTAGGTGTCTAGAAAGGTGTCAACCGGGTTACGCCTCTGGGAAAACGAGGTTTACATTAATTAGGTTCGTGCGAAAGCACGGGGGACCTCCCTCAAAGTACCGACACTGGCCTGGCTGAAAGATTGGCGAACTTATAGTGTGTAATTAATCCCGGCTAGTCTTTCCTTTTACGGTTTGAAGGAAGATTTGATTAAAAGCAGTGGGAGCCATCCTGATTAGATAAAATAATAACCAATCTATTCTTGCAAGAGCGCACGCTGAGTGTTTTCTTCTCTCTCTCTCCAGGTAGCGACCATATCACGCCTTAATCAAGATAATAATACGGAATATTGACCGAACCCGCTTGTTATACTGAGCTGGGGAACGTTGGTCCCGCTCCAACTTATAATTGTTATAAGACAGAGCAGGAAATTGGGGATTACCAGAATTCCCGTGCCGCCCAAACGAAGAGAGTGCATGCTGATGCATCATCTTCGGGTTTGTTCATTATACAGAACTGTTTCTCAGTATCCTTTACGTCCTGGGTATATGATACTGGATCAGGATCCCAGATATGTAATCTGTTACATAGGGCTACAGATAGGTAGAGAACTGAGAACGGGTGATAAGTTTCATGAGGCAGAAAACGGGGCAAGTGTTGCAGCCAAGTCTGTTGGTCACTGTCACCCTGTATTACAATACATTGATTTTGAACGAATGTTATTAGATACCGAACCTGTTATGCAAAATCATATCTGTCTCTTTATTAGTAAAGAAACGATAAAATTTTGTATTGTTGGACAATGTTTTGAACATTTCCTATATCAAAAGTTGATCGGTTCAGGCACGTTATCTAAAAGCATTAATATTCTAAATCAAACTACAGTTCTTAGTATACGGAACACACACGAGAGGAAGAGTTCAGAATTGAACGATTCCTTCTTGAGGTATTGTAGACTAGGTCAGATCAATGTGACCCGACTAGCTAGAGTTACATAAAGATGCATATTTAAATTAGTTTGAATTTACATCTTGTGAAACTCGCCAGTCATGTCACAAAGATAAGATGACCATAGCCCTGTTTACTGGAAACAGAGAAAGAGTTGATAAACTATTGGGATGATACATGTTGATGTATGTAAGGTCCCCTGTCTACACATGCCAGGACAGGTTCTTTGTACTTCATTACATTCTCTGATAATCTCTCAAGATTCAGACATATGTTCCTGTTGAAACATGAGTCCGAGCCTTTTGAGATATTCACAGAATATAAGCGAGAAGTAGAGAACCAAAATACGGGTGTAAGTATTATGTCCTATGATGAGATCAAGGAGGAGAATACTTGAGCACGGAATTCCAGGACTATTCTAAAGGAGAATGAGATTCTCTCTCAGCATTACCCCTCCGTATACACCATAGCACGATGGTATATCGGGGCGGAGCAGATACACCCTATTTGATATGGTGTGCTCTATGATGAGTAATACTGAGTTACCTTTTTTTCTTTTGGGAGTTATGCACTTGAGAAGTTGCATACCTATTGAATAGGGTTCGAATCAAATCATTTGCCTACCACTTCATATATGATATGGAAAGGGAAGAGCCTATGTCTTAAGATTAGTTAAGATTTGGGGTTGTCCGGCCTATGTCTAAAAGCAAAATCCGGACAAGCTCGAGGCAAGGTCAGTTATGTAGAACTGGAAATGTTCCAGCCATACAAACTACAGCAGATGATTTGATAGAGCCAAAGGATTCAGTAGATTCCAATGAACCTCAGCCTCTCCGCCGATCTAGTAGGGTTCCTCACCCATGTAAGTGCACGGCGGCGCCCCGGCCGTCAATCCGACGGCCAAATGCGGAAGCGGTGATAAACTTTAATTTTTCTTGAACTGGCAAACCGCCGCGCACTAATACCCGGATCGAACCATTAACTAGTCCTAGCTAACTACAAGATGGGGAAGAGAGATATACCGACTGATCCGAGTCCTCCGGTCTTCTCGTCGTCGTCCCGATCTCCTGCGGAAGCTCCGGTCTCCACCTCGTCGCCGGAAGTGCACCACATCGCCTACTTCTTTTACGGGCTCCCACCTCAATGCCGAGGCAACTCGGGCACGAAGCTGGCTAGTCGACGTGCCCAAGATTTGCTGTAGAATGTGTAGTGCTCAAGTCTCATTTTGGGGTTGTAGGAATTGCCTTTTGGTGGAGGAATGAACTATGGAGTTTGGAGATGGAACTTGTGGGATTTTTGCAACATGAAATGAGCCAAAAACCCACACCAAAATGTTTGGACAGCCCCCTTTAGGGAAGTGGCCGGCCATGCATGTGAGGGAGAGTGAGAAATGAGGAGGTTGTATCAAAAATGGGAGAGGCCAAACTCATGTCATGCAAGAGAGAGAGGAATGGCTATCATAAACAACCATGATCACAAAACTATGCCAACACTCCACACTACCATCATCTCATGCATGATGGCTCCAAAAAGGTCAAGCCATCATGAGCATAGAAAGTCAAGTGATGGTGCACATCATGAAAACCATCATGATACAAATAATATGCAAAGGACCCCCTTCCAAATACTTATTTGCAACAATGCAAATAAGCCCTCCTCCACCAAACTTCGGCCAATGAATGATACAAAGGAAATCGGCCGAAACGAAAAGCAAACTGGCAACTCCATAAAACTGGTCCCGTAATAAATTACAGGAAAACCCCGATACTGTGCATACACACCCGCATCTGTATTTCGACCGAAATACAGATGCAATGAGACAAAATCTGCACTGTACTATACTAGGATCCGGCTTAAACCAAAGCCGGCCAGTAATATCCGTTCGATCCTGATCCGTGCAATACCGCACGTATCTGATCGAACCCTGCCATATATCCATACGGCCTATAGTACAAACTGTCCGATCCTGATCCGTGCAATACCGCACGTATCTGATCGGACCTTGCCATATCTCTATATGGCCTCTACAACCTTTCGCCCGAAAGCTGAGTAACAGAATGTGGGGGACTCTAAAGACTCGTCAACACCTTGGTTGTGGATTTAACCACCAGCACGTCAGAGGTATAAGCCAATATGTAATGGCCTACCAGGTATTGACTAAAAGGGACGTCTGTGAGCGAACTCAGCCCGACAACCCTACTGAGCCTGTCAGTGACAATATCCGTACAGTCCGGTCCGTTCGTCTATGAGTATCGCATGGCGGGCCTAGGGGGTTGGTAAAAGTCAGACCCCCAAAAGCGGTACAAGTCGTGTCGGAGTGTAGCCCAGAACACCCTGAGATACTACTGGAATACCTAACAGTAAATCTCCTTGCCTCGGCCGAGGGCTTCGTGTAATGGCTCTCCTAGACACAGCGCGACCTCATCCCCAATACCGGGAGAGACGAACCCCTGAAGATACGCTCACTGCCTCCATGTGGCTCGGGACTGTACCCAACTAAAACCTGTTTGCACGACTCCTTTGAGCCGTGGTAGGGTAGTAATCAAAGTACAGTGGGAACTCACACAAGACAAATGACGATCCCAGGTCGATGAACTAACCTGTACACATGTCACCAGGGAACTGCCATCTGACATCTGGTATATGACCAACTAGCATGTTCCCGGCGAGTCCTGTCCGGTGTACTCATAACCCAATGAGCACCTGTATACATCTTAGGTGATCCAACTGACACCAGTGGCTTGTGAGACCGGCCACCGCCCCTCGTCGGGGTCTCGACTGTATACACTAGTCTACTCTGGAGTATCGATGCCCTGTCTCGAAACTCACACGACTAGGGACCATTTAAGGATATGCTTATAGACTGCCGGCTCCCACGTATATGATCGCCCTCATACTGCTGGTGGTCAAGCAAGAATCCTAGGGGCTCTACCAACCTGTAATAGCGACTTGTCAGGTCACCTAAAGCAGTACACGATGATAAAGGTAAACCAGATAGCATACTATCATCTCGAGTAAGACTGTCCTACCGGGATAGGTCCTCCATCAATCATTGCAATCACGTACCTGTGACCTAATAATTGACTCTGAGGGCACTATCTCCAACAACCCACCTGAGAGATACTTCGGTTTCTCTATGACAGTGGGAGCGAGGACTGCATCATGAGATGATGACCCAACTAGTTTCGAGCTGGCCATCAGGAGTGTGACTCTGTAAGAATGGCTGGATGCTTAGCGATCTGAGATGGAATCCTTATACACCAACAAAGTATGGACTTTGGTTGCTATATCTGAAGGGTTAAATCCCCATCAGAAGCAAGTATATCTTGAGAAGATTACTTGGTGTACATCGAAAAGTTGAGACTTTCAAAGCTAGACTTGTTAAAAGTTTGCATCATTAACCAGCTGTGGATAATGATAAAACCTTTTCAAGTATCTATGCTTAAGTCCATCCAGATCCTACTTACCATGGCTACATACCATGACTACGATATCTGGTGGTTGGGTGTCATGACTGCTTTTCTAAATGATATTTTGGAAGAGAGCGTCTATAAGTACACAGCCAGAGGGCTTCATAGACAGTGGGAGCAGCGGAAACATGTGCAAGATGCTTTATAGGATAAAGCAGGCATCGTGGAGTTGGAACATCTGTTTTGATGAATTAGTCAAAGAGTTTGACATCATCAAAATGGTAGATGAACCTTGTATAAACAAAAAGGTAGTAGGGAGTATGGTGACGATCCTCGTAGAGTACGTGGATGACATACTCTTGATAGGGAAGGAGTTTCCTATGCTACGCTCGATCAATCTCCGCTTATCACTATGATTCTCCATATAGGATCAAAGTGATACCTACTAAATCCTGGACTTTGGATCTATGAGATAGATCTAAATGGATGTTAGGATACTCACTAGCTGTAGTGAGATGGTATCAATCGACCCTGGGGAGAATCACTGGAATGGTTCCAGGGTGATAAAGACGACTGAATGTCAGTCACAGGCATTGTCTTTACCCTCAGTAAAGGGACGGTATGTTGGAAGAGTTCCAAGCTAGATACCGTGACATACTAGACGATAAAGGCTGGATACATCGCTACTTAAGATGCTACCAAAGAGGCAGTCTGGGTGTATATTGGTTCATGAGATGAACTTTGTTCCTCCCATTGTGTGACAATGGAGTTGTGGCTTTTGCCAAGGAACGTCCGTCCCATCAGTGATCCAGACATATTCTAAGGCAGTATCACTTGATCATGGAGATGGTTGATCTCCAGGGAGATCAAGGTTAGGAGAGTAGACTCAGAGGACAACACAGCGGATCCACTCACAAAGGCCTGTTCCCAGAGAGAGACTTTTATGGGATGGTTGAATATGAGATACTTCAACCACTGCTACAGATGGCCCTAGTGCAAGTGGGAGATTGTTAGTTATATGTATGCCCTAGAGGCCATTACTATACATAAGATGTATATTGTAGTGGATGCTGGGACATATATAGGGAGGACTTTCTTGCTCGACATGATAGTATGCTATCTGGTTAATCTTTACCTTAACGTGTATACTGATTGTCTCTCTGTTACATATTGGTAAAGCCCTTAGGATGTGTACTTGACTACCTGGACTGTGATGCGGATCATACTAGTGGGGACATGGTAGTCCATAAGTACATCCTTCAAAGTCCCTAGTCGTGAGTGTATCGAGACGGGGCATCGATATACCAGAGTAGACTAGCGTATACCTTCTCGACCCATACAGATGGGCGATGGATGATCCCATATCCATTGGTGTTTGACATCAGAGATGATATACGGGTGCTCAGTGGAGACTGAGTACACTGGACGGACTCGCTGAGAACTCCCAGATGGTATTATACCTCACGTCAGATGGCAGTTCTCTGGTGACACTGGTACAGAGTAGTCTGTTGACCCGAGATCGTCATAGAGTCTTGTGTGGTTCCCACTGTGCTTTGATTTCCATCTTACCACGTCCAAGAGGGCATGCAAAACGGTGGTTTTTGGGTACAGTCCCGAGTCACATGGAGGCAATGAGCGATAGGAGGGGATTCGTCTCTCCCGGTATAGGGGATTGATGTTGCGCTGTGTTCGATTGGCTATAACAGTAAATCCCTGGCCAGGGTTGCTGAGATTTACTGGTAAGTGTTACCAGTAGTTTCTCGAATTGTTATACACCTCATATCGATACGACTTATCGAGCTATTGGGGTCTGACGTTTACCACCCCTAGGCGAGATATGCGACATATCAGACGATCAGACCGGACTGTACGGTAGTGTTACTGGTTGGATTCACTGGAGTGTGAGCGGGCTTGCTCGTCGATCTTCAGATCGCTCAATACCCGGGTGGCCGTTATGTTTAGCAGACTGCTTGCGGCTTGTGGATGTTTGATATGATCATCATTTGCTGCCGGCGTATTGACGAGTCTTTAGAGTCCTACACAGAGGTTTCCTGGCTCAAGCGAAACGAATTAGGAGCGCATATGAGATATGTGCGGGACCGAGAATAATACGTGTATGTGATACCGTATTCCATTCTCGCGATGAATGTGTCGAATGGTTGTATGCGATATAACCTAGTTATCGAATCAAGGATTGATTCGATAAGCCGATACATTGTATACTAGTCGGTTGTGTGCGACATGACCGGATCATTGAATCAAGTGTTGATTTAATTATTTAATGCATAATTATATATTTGATATATTACTTTGCATTAACTAGTATCGGTTCACTTTAAATGGATTTTCTCACTCGGATATGCGCATTGCATATGCGATATGATTTTGTGCACTTGCTTGTATCATGTTTGATGATACATGCCTTTTGGTTAAGTGTAAAGAATTAAACCTTGGTTAATGAAATGGTTAGGGTTTACTATTTCCTTATTCATTTATTTATCTATTTATTCTTTTTGGAAAATGATTTGCATAAAGATTAAATGGTGGCTTTCTTTGTTGTTTTCATGAAGCTTCATGAACACTTTGACTAAGTGACCATTTTGTCTCTAGCTTGACCCTAACCATTCCTTTAACCATGATTGATTCTCTACACATTACTATGGTTAAAGATTATGATAAGTATTCTTTTATTTTATGTTTTCTAATAACTTATCATAACATTTACCTTCTTCTTCTTCATTTCTTCAAGTGAAGAAGCTTGCTTCATCAATGGTGATTGATGAAAACAAGAGAGAAATCCAATTCTAAAGTCTACCCACTTCCTATTTCTTCATCCTCTACCTCTTGCCAAGTAGTAGAGTGTGTTTTCTTCACAAGTTTCTTGACTTGGTGAAGTCGGAGCTTGATTTAGCGATGCCTCGACGTAGATCATCTTCGGCATGGACATCGATGACCTAGCCCGTCCATTCTCCGATGAAGCCGACGCTAGAGCCCGGGACTTGTTATGGACAGCGAGGAGACTTCATTGCGGAGCTATGGAGGTGGAGAACCGGATCTACAAAGGTTGTATTTCCGTATCTCTTAGTTAAGTGTTAACTAGTTTGCTTTTTCGCCTAGATATCTAGCAAACGATCCGTAGTCGGGTTTCTCGGCACCGTTTAAATTTGAAATTGGCATGGTTGATGCCTTGTGAGACCTCATTAGGATGCCTAGGAACCCTACAGGACCAACCAGAGGGTTTCATTCAGAGTGGGAGCAGCGGAAACGTGTGCAAGTTGCTTAAGTCCATTTACGGACTAAAGTAGGCATCGCGGAGTTGGAACATCTGTTTTGATGAGACGGTCAAGGAATTTGGCTTTATCAAAAATCCAGATGAACCATGCATCTATAGTAGATTTGTAGCGAGAACTGTAGTATTCCTCGTTTTATACGTGGATTGTTGGAGATAGTGCCCTCATAGTCAATTATTGGATCGCAGGTACGTGATTGCAATGATTGCGGAGGACCTATACCGGTAGGACAGTCTTACTCGAGATGATAGTATGCTATCTGGTTTGCCTTTATCAGTCGTGTACATTTTCAGGTGACTGATTACATGTTACACTTTGATAGAGCCCTTAGGATCTTGCTTTACCACCAACTGTATGATGGCGATCATATACGTGAGAGTTGGGTGGTTTATACACATATCCTTAATTATAGTCCCTAGTCGTGGGAGTTTCGAGACAGGGCATCGATACTCCGGAGTAGACTAGTGTGTACAGTCGAGACCCCGACGAGGGGCGGTGGCCGGTCTCACAAGCCACTGGTGTCAGTTAGATCACCTAAGATGTATACAGGTGCTCATTAGGTTATGAGTACACCGGACAGGACTCGCCGGGAACCTGCTAGTTGGTATTATATCTATCGTCAGATAGCAGTTCCCTGGTGACATGTGTACAGGTTAGTTCATCGACCTGAGGTCGTCATTTGTCTCGTGTGAGTTCCCACTATGCTTTGATTTCTACCCTACCACGGCTCAAAGGAGTCGTGCAAACAGGTAGCTTTTGGGTACAGTCCCGAGCCATATGGAGGCACGTGAGCGGATCGGCAGGGGATTCGTCTCTCCCGGTATTGGGGGCAAGGTCGTTCTGTGTCTAGGAGAGCCATTACACAAAGTCCATGGCCATGGCAGGAGATTTACTGGTAGGTACTCCAGTAGTATCTCAGGGTGTTATTGGGCTACACTCCGACACGACTTATAATGCTATTGGGGGTCTGACGTTTCTAGCCCCCTAGGCAGATATGGGATACTCATAGACGAACGGACCGGACTGTATATACATTGTCACTGTTAGGCTCAGTAGGGTTTCCGGATGAGTTCGCTCATCGGCCTCCCTTGAGGTCAGTCCATGGGCAGCCGTTACGCATAGCTAGTGCCGCTGACGGTTTGTGGTTAAACCCACTGCCAGGGTACTGACGAGTCATTAGAGTCCCCCACAGACAGTTTCCCAAGTTCGGGCGAAACGTTGTAGAGGCCGTATGGTTTTATGGCAGGATTCGGAAAATGCACGTGCGTTTACGCACGTGTTATTTAGATGATACTGGTCGGCTTTGGTTTAAGCCGGATCCGAGTATTATATTGAGTAGGTATAATATCTTTGTCTCAGTTACATTTGTATTCGGTCGTAATACAAATGCGGGTATATTTATACAGATACGGGGTTATCCTGAAAGTCGTTTCAGGATCACTTTTGGAAGTTGCCAGTTTCCAGTTTTCTATCAGCCGTCTTTTAACATTTGGTTAAAGACGGATTTATCTTTTCTTGGATGAGGGTGAGTCATGCTTCTAGAAGGTTCTAGAAGTTTCTAGAAAGCGGTGACAAGGATTGTGACTCATGCTTTGATTTCAATGTATTCTTGTTTTCCTTAAGATATTTGTGCTTGATATTTTCATGTGTTCACACATGATATTTTCCTTGTGGTCACCCTCTTTGCTCCTACGATCACCTCCTCCTCCATATAAGAGGCCGGCCCCCTCTATCTCCTCACACACTCTCTCACTTGTAAAAGATGGTTGAAAAAGATATGATAGATTTTGGGGTGTATGGAATTTCACAGCTCATTTCATTCCATCACCCGATTCCCTCGGCAACTTCATTAACCGATCGTCCACGGACTTGGACGAAGTGAGACAAAGTCATCTACTCAGTCTCTACATCATTCTTGGTCGTCTCTTTTAGCAAACTTGACGACCGAGTTGCCTCAAGTCAGAGGCGGGAGCCCGTTTAAAGAATCGTTGATGTGGTGCCACCTGGACGAGCAGATCGGAGATCGACGAAATCGGAGCAGCCGCAACGGAGCGTGGGATGATAGTTAAAGAACGAAGGACTCGGATCGTTCGGTATAACCTTCCTACACTCTTTACAGTTTGTTAGTTTAGCAATAATGGCAGATCCGAGTTAAAGTATACGATAGCGCCAGATAAAAAGTTTTTGTTCCGCATTTGGCGTCTGTAGACGGCCGGGGTACAACTCTCAGTGTACAACTCTCGGGTGGATCGTCTTCGACTCAAGAAGGCCGCGGAGGTGACCTAGATCCGGATCGACCCTCGGAGCGTGGATGGACGAGCCGGACAGCGGAGAGAAGACCCGAAGGACCGGTTTCATGACGTATATTTTCTACAGCATAGTAGTTAAAGCCTCTACTTGTTTGCTAGTTTCTAGTTTAGCCAAGATCCTTGCTTTTGAGTCCATGTTGCCCTTGCGCCAAATTAATGATTTTCGCCGTTTCCGCCTCCCCGTAAGAACCGGGGTGAGCAACGTGGACTTACAGTGGTATTAGAGCCTAGCTAAACATAAACTAGCAAGTTAGCAAAGTGTTTAGAATATCGATCGGAAAAAAGTCACAAAACATGCCCGGAAAAAACCTAGTTTCTGTCGATTTTTTATAATGCTCAAAAAGTTATTTAAAATATATGAAAAATCGTCTCAGGGTTTTTATTGAACACACAGAAAAATTGAGCCTCTGACTCGGCCAACTCGCCGTGGATCCGCGGCCGAGTTGACTCGGCCGCGACTCCGTTTTGCTGCAATGTTCTTAGCTTGCCGTTTTGAGATTTTTAATGCATGTTTTTTCCACCCAGAATTTCCACAGAGCAAATTGACTTTTGGGGTGGTTATAAATCCGTATTTTGATCGATATTCCGTAGACTTTGGCTTATGCATATTTTCTGTGATGTGATATATGTATTGAATGTCCGCTAATCGCTATACGTCGATTAGTGGGGGTTATACAAATCTGTGATCTGTAATGTTGATGGTTTGTGGATATGAACTCGTTGGATTGTCGCGGATGAATAGCCGGGAATGGGTGTGAGATGAGAGTTTCTTTTTCTTTCATTCATTGTAAAAGTTGTAAATTGATGTAATATTATTTGTATGGCCGCACAACCGGGTCGGGGTTGTAGCCGTCATTGTATAATTTCTTTTTACTGTTTTTGCTCCTAGGACAGACCCAAGGTGGGGTGCACAAACTACCGGGTATCTCGAAGTGCCGAGTGGCCTACTCACGGGTTGAGGGAGGTTGCTTCGCTTCGGGTACTTGGCGGGTAGTTTGCCGCACCCGTAGGGGTCTAGGGTAGGGTTTGGCTATTCATCGCGACCGTGTAATCCGTTTTTCGTTGCAGGCTCGAACGAATCGCTGATTCCTAGTATATCCAAAGTGTTCATCTGTGATCTGTAATGGCTATCATTGCTATATATCTATATATGATATCTATTTAGGTGTTGCTTATGTTTTGCATCCGCACTAGTCCAGCCCCCGCTCTATCGTTAGTTAAGTAACTTAACGGGTGATGACGGGGCCCCATGGCGAATGCGGATGGCATAAGCGTACACCATATTTTGGTTGTTTTCTGCAATGGTAGGTTTAAATGATGGGACGCATTGGAATTAATGCAAGAAAATAAACCAAGTAAAAGTCGTTGGAACACTTTCAAAACCACTCGGTTCTTTTCAAAAACCAGCTTTTTAAACGCGGAGGTTGAACCACTCCTTTTAAAAGCTATCTCGTTCCATCGATTATATCAAGTTCACTACGTTCACGGTTTCGCCAAAACCATCCGTAGCCCTCCGTCGTTTCGTATGAATATTCAACAGTATTCAAGCTGTGTTTGTTGGCCTTAGTCAAGGCACTGTGTTTGGTAGCTGGTAGGTATTCATATGTTGCATAGATAGAATGCGTTGGTTTGGGACAGTCGTATTACTTTGTTGGCCATAGTTAAGGGTATGTACGGGTAGGTTCAAATCAACCTGGACAACGACGGGTAGAAATTGACATGTGACTTATGATTTGTTGGCCTTAGTCAAGGTCAAAAGAGCATGGGGCAAAAATCCACATCGGGAGTTTCAAAAGTACTGAAACTTGCTAGCGCTGCATACCATTTGGAGTGTGATGATTCTGGTAGGATTCCTTCAGTTTTGTCACACGATGATATTTGGATCCCGATCCTACTGTGAGTATATGCTGCTACTCCGGAACTTTCTCACATAACGATCAATGCTATAAACCAAGTAGGTGTCTAGAAAGGTGTTAGCGGGGCTACGCCCACAGGGAAAATAGGTTACTTAATTAAGGAACTTCACGAAAGCGTTGGAAAACCTCCCTCGAAGTACCGACACCAGCCTGGCTGAACGGTTAAGCAAGTATTGTACGGTGAGATTGATCCCGACTAATTCTTCCTTTATGGTTTGAGGAGGGATTCGAGAGACTGTGGGAGCCATCCTGTTTAGATAAATTAAAAACCAATCTAAACTTGCAAGAGCATCATGCTAAGTGTTTTCTTCTCTCTCTCTTAATTGCAGCGACCCAGTGACCGCACCTAGGTTACATCTAGATAATAAAATGACTGAATCTGACTGTTATGACTGGCAAAGGTCTGTCCAGATGTCCATTGCCCATGACAAGCTGGGACACCTCTTGACTGATCCAACCCCTGCCGTCTCAGGTCCAGTTTCCCCTGTCACGGATATTGATATCCGTAGGTCATCGGAAGAAGACTGTGCGAAAGCCAAGTGCCTCGTGTTAGCCTTAGTTGATGGTACATACCAGAGGTAGCACGAGAAGATGGACTCAGCTTCTATCTTCCTCCATAACAAAGATTTATATGGAGAGCAATCTCGTATCACAAGATATGAGACCTCGAACGAATTGCTTCCAGCGAGGTTGGCTATCGGGTCATCTGTAAGGGGCAACGTCCTTACAGAGACCAGCTCTTATGAGCTCTCGGATCTGAAGACCACGTTGAAGAACGGGTCAGATGCTGACTTAGTTCAACAGTCTCTACCTACTACCCTGAAGGAAACCAGGAAAGTAGAAAGAAAGGGAAGGACGGAAGTTTTAGGACTGGATGTAGTAAAAGCAGAAAGTTCCTATTGTTACGGGAATGAACATGGGCAGAAGGATTGCAGGGCCTACAAAGCCAGTAGCCAGAATTCGAAGCATGTTGTGGCTTCGGCTTCGGGTGTGTTTGTAATAGAGAACTGTATGTCAGTTAACCCTACTTCCTGGGTATTGGATACCGGATCAGGATCTCATATCTGTAATTCGTTACAGGCTCTGAGAAACCGTAGGGTTTGTTGGAGATAGTGCCCTCAGAGTCAATTATTGGATCACAGGCACGTGATTGCAATGATTGAGGGGGGGACCTGTCCCAGTAAGACAGTCTTACTCGAGATGATAGTATGCTATCTGGTTTATCTTTATCATCGTGTACTGCTTTAGGTGACTTTACGAGTCGCTATTACATGTTGATAGAGCCCCTAGGATTCTTGCTTGACTACCAGCAGTATGAGGGCGATCATATAAGTAAGAGCTGGAGTCTATAAGCACATCCTTAAAAGGTCCCTAGTAGTAGGAGTTTCGAGACAGGGCATCAATTCTCCAGAGTAGACTAGTGTATACAGTCGAGACCCTGACGAGGGGCAGTGGCCGGTCTCACAAGCCACTGGTGTCAGTTGGTTCACCTAAGATGTATATAGGTGTTCATTGGGTTATGAGTACACCGGACAGGACTCGCCGGGAACCTGCTAGTTGGGATTATACCAGACGTCAGATAGCAATTCCCTGGTGACATGTGTACAGGTTAGTTCATCGACCTGAGATCGTCATTTGTCTCGTGTGAGTTCCCACTGTGCTTTGATTACTACCCTACCACGGTTCAAAGGAGTCGTGCAAACAGGTTTTAGTTGGGTACAGTCCCGAGACATATGGAGGCAGTGAGCGGATCTGCAGGGGTTCGTCTCTCCCGGTATTGGGGGTGAGGTCGCGCTGTGTCGAGGAGAGCCAGAACATGAAAAGTCCTTGGCCAAGGCAGGAGATTTGCTGGTAGGTATTCCAGCAGTATCTCAGGGTGTTCCGGGCTACACTCCGACACGACTTGTACCGCTTTTGGGGGTCTGACTTTTACCAACCCCCTAGGCCCGCCATGCGATGCTCATAGACGAATGGACCAGACTGTACAGATATTTTCACTGACAGGCTCAGTAGGGTGTCAAGATGAGTTCGCTCATCGACGTCCCTTTTGGTCAGTAGCTGGTGGCCCGTCACGTATGGCTTATACCTCTGACGTGCTAGTGGTTAAATCCACAGCCATAGTATTGATGAGTCTTTAGAGTCCACCACACAGACAGTTATTCAGGTTTCGGGCGAAACGCTGTAGAGGCCATATGGAGATATGGCAGGGTTCGATCAGATACGTGCGGTATTGCACGGATCATGATCGGACGGATTTTACTAGCCGGCTTTGGCTTAAGCCGGATCCTTGTATTAGACAGTGTAGATTTTTTCTCTTTTCATTTGTGTTCAGTGGGAATACAAATGCGGGCATGTATTTGCAGTAGCGGGGTTTTCCTGTAATTTATTACGGGATCAGTTTTCTGAAGTTGCCAGATTGCATTCCGTTCCGGCCGGTTTTCCTTTGTTCCTTCACGGCCGGACCTTATCGTTGGAGGGGCTAATTTGCAATTGTGCAAATTAGTTTTGGTGGAGGGGGTTCTTTGTAAAATGGCTTCATCATGATGAGATTCCATTCTTTTCTTACTCATTGCTTTTCATTATGGTTTGAAAAAGGGATTGATTAGTGAGATGAGGGTGACCTTTTGATAATTATCTTTTCATTATTCTCCTCTTGCTTTTGTGATTCAATTTATCTCCACCATGGAGGAAGAGGGGCCGGCCACATCTAGGGAGAGGGAGAGGGGTCATTTTGTGATGGCATAAATCTTCATCTCATTTTATTCCATTCATCATAAAATGAGAGTTTCATTTCAAAGCTCTTTCTCTTTCTCACCTCCACATCCATGGCAACTTCTAAACCCCAAAAGAGACATAGCATTCTACACTATTCTATAGCATCCCTTGGACGCGTTGGTTAGCCAACTTCGCGCCCGAGTTGCCTCGGTCAAGAGGCGGGTGCCCGTATACGAATCCGGCTACGTGGTGCCCTTTCCGACGAGATGATGATGGACGGTTTTCCGCGGGAGATCGGAGTGGAGACGAAGACCGAAGGACACGGATCGCTTGGTATAGCTTCTCTACTCTTTTCTTGTTTGCTAGTTAGCTAGGTTAATGGCCCGATCCGGGTGAAAAGTGCGCGGTGGTGCCGGTTTGCTAGTTTGCAAAGTTTTTTTTACTTCACGTTTCCGCGTTTCCGGCGTCGGATCGATGGCCGGGGCGCCCCCGCGGACTTACATTGGTATCAGAGCCACGCCATTAACCATGCCTAGCTTGCTCTAGTATGTTTAAAACCCGATCGAACAGAAATCCTCAAAAACCGCATTTTCCAATACTTCATGTTTCTGTCGAAATTTTTTCAAGCTCCAAAATTTTTTCAGGTCATTGCAGAAACATGTACTGAGAATTCTAAGAACACTGAAAAAATTTGGTAACCTGATACGTCTATACGGCCGCGGAACCGCGGCCATAACCCCACTTTGGCCGCGGTTCCGCCGCCGTAATATAGGTTCGTTGCACCTTTTTTTTCCAGTGGGTCCTAGTCTAAGAAATGGGGTTTTTGGGACATTCTTTTTGGGCCGAGATTTTCTGTAAGTGCTACAGTAATGCTTGGGGCCCACTTTGATAAATTTGTTCGATCGGATATTTTAAACATGTTAGTTCACAGTATTTACATTATATCTGCGACCGTGAATGTCACTTGATCGGTAAATCCTGTCTAACTGCTATAGCCCGGTTAGACGGATTTGCGAACGTGACATTCACGTTGATGTTCTGTAATTCCCACTGATGAATCCCGAACTCAATCGTCGGCTTCATCGGAGAAACGGGCGAGCTAGGTCGTCGGCTTCGTGTCAAAGACGATCTACGTCGAGGCATCACAAGTTCAAGCTCCGACTTCACAAAGTTGTGAAACTTGTGAAGAAAACACCCAAAACAACTTGGTAAGAGGTAGAGGGTGAAGAAATAGGAGGTGGGTTCACTTTAGAATTGGATTTCACTCACTTTTGCTCAAGTTGCCATTGATGGCATCTAGTTTTCTCTCTTGAAGAAGAAGGAGAAGATCAAGCTAGAATATGATAAGTGTTGTTTAAAATAGAAAAATAAATCAATACTTATCATATCTTAACCAAGGTTAAGTGTAGAGAAAAGACCATGGTAAATGAGAAGGGTTAGGGTTAAGCTAGAAGACAAAATGGTTTCTTTAGTCAAAGCTTCAAGAAGCTTCAACAAGCTTCATGACAAAAACAAACCATTTTATTTTCATTTATCCATTTAAATAAATAAAGAATGGATAAATAAATGAGAGAATAAATCAAAACCCTAATTATCTTCTTAACCATGGTTTAATTCTTTACACTTAACCATGTGAGCAAGTATCATCAAATATGATACATATATGTGCACAAAAGTATATCACATATACAACTTGCACATCAAGTGAGAAAATCCGTATAAAGTGAACCAATACTAGTTAATGCAAAGTAATATATCAAATATATAATTATACATTAAATCATTAAATCAACATTTGATTCAATGATCCGGTCATGTCGCACATAACCGACTAGTATTCAATGTATCGATTTATCAAATCAATGATTCGATAACTAGGTCATATCGAATATAACCAATCGAAACATTTATCGCGAGAATGAAATGCGGTATCACATACATGCATTATTCTCGCTCCCGCACATATCTCATATGCGCTCCTATTTCGTTTCGCTTGAGCCAGGAAACCTCTGTGTAGGACTCTAAAGACTCGTCAATACGCCGGTAGCAGATGATGATCATATCAAGCACCTGTTGGAGATAGTGCCCTCAGAGTCAATTATTAGGTCACAGGTACGTGATTGTAATGATTGAGGGAGGACCTATCCCGGTAGGACAGTCTTACTCGAGATGATAGTATGCTATCTGGTTTACCTTTATCATCGTGTACTGTTTTAGGTGACCTTACAGGTCGCTATTACACGTTGGTAGAGCCCCTAGGATTCTTGCTTGACCACCAGCAGTATGAGGGCGATCATATAAGTGGGAGCTGGGGGTCTATAAGCTTATCCTTAAAAGGTCCCTAGTCGTGGGAGTTTCGAGACTGGGCATCGATACTCCATTAGTAGACTAGTGTATACAGTCGAGACCCCGACGAGGGGCGGTGGCCGGTCTCACAAGCCACTGGTGTCAGTTGGATCACCTAAGATGTATACAGGTGCTCATTGGGTTATGAGTACACCGGACAGGACTCGCCGGGAACATGCTAGTTGGTCATATACCAGACGTCAGATGGCAGTTCCCTGGTGACATGTGTGCAGGTTAGTTCATCGACCTGGGGATCGTCATTTGTCTCGTGTGAATTCCCACTGTACTTTGATTACTACCCTACCACGGCTCAAAGGAGTCGTGCAAACAGGTTTTAGTTGGGTACAGTCCCGAGCCATATGGAGGCAGTGAGCGTATCTTCAGGGGTTCGTCTCTCCCGGTATTGGGGGTGAGGTCGTGCTGTGTCTAGGAGAGCCATTACACAAAGTCCTTGGCCAAGGCAAGGAGATTTACTGGTAGGTATTCCAGTAGTATCTCAGGGTGTTCTGGGCTACACTCCGACACGACTTGTACCGCTTTTGGGGGTCTGACTTTTACCAACCCCCTAGGCCCGCCATGCGATACTCATAGACGAACGGACCGGACTGCACGGATATTGTCACTGACAGGCTCAGTAGGGAGTCAGGCTGAGTTCGCTCACAGACGTCCCTTTTTGTCAATACCTGGTAGCCCGTTATGTATTGGCTTATACCTCTAACGTGCTAGTGGTTAAATCCACAACCAAGGTGTTGACGAGTCTTTAGAGTCCCCCACATTCAGTTACTCAGCTTTCGGGCGAAAGGCTGTAGAGGCCGTATGGAGATATGGCAGGGTCCGATCAGATACGTGCGGTATTGCACGGATCAGGATCAGACAGTTTGTACTAGAGGCCGTATGGTTATATGGCAGGGTTCGATCAGATACGTGCGGTATTGCACGGATCAGGATCGAACAGATATTACTAGCCGGTTTTGGTTTAAGCCGGATCCTAGTATAGTACAGTGTAGATTTTGTCTCATTGCATTTGTATTTCGGTCGGAATACAAATGCGGGTGTGTATGCACAGTATCGGGGTTTTTCCTGTAATTTATTACGGGACCAGTTTTCTGGAGTTGCCAGTTTGCTTTCCGTTTCGGCCGATTTCCATTGTTCCGTTTATTGGCCGAAGATTGGTGGAGGAGGGTTTATTTGCATTGTTGCAAATAAGCATTTGTGGAGGAGGTCTTTGCATATTATCATGTCATGATACTTGTCCCATCATTTGACTTCATAAACTCATGATTGCTTGACTTTCTTTATCATCATGGTTTTGATGATGGTTGTTGATGATGAGAGATGGTTGTTAGTTGAGTGTTGGTTTTGCTTTGTTATCATTTGGTTCATATGATAACCATTCCTCTCTCTCTCTTGCTTGATATGAGAATGGCTCCCATTATTTTTGAGACTCCTCTCTCCATTGACACTCTCATTCTCTCCTCTCTTGATGTCATGGCCGGCCTTCCCCTTGGAAGGGCTGTCCAAGTTTTTTGAGGGTGGAAATCTTGTTCATTTTATGCTCCAAAAGCCTACAAGTTCCTCCACATAATCCTTGTATCATCACTCCACCAAAAGGCACCTCCATGAACCCCAAATGAGACACAATCCTCTACTACACATTCTACAGCAAACCTTGGGCACGTCGAGTAGCCGGCTTCGTGCCCGAGTTGCCTCGGCATTGAGGTGGGAGCCCGTAAACAAAGTAGGCGATGTGGTGCACTTCCGGCGGCGAGGAGGAGACGGGACATTCCGCAGGAGATCGGGACGATGGCGAGAAGACCAGAGGACTTGGATCGTCGGTATATCTCTTTCCCATCTTATTGTTAGCTAGGACTAGTTAATGGTTCGATCCGGGTGTTTAGTGCGCGGTGGTGCCGGTTTGCTAAGTCCGCAAAATTTAAGTTTTTCACCGTTTCCGCATTCCGGCGTCGGATTGACGGCCGGGGCGCCGCCGTGCACTTACAGTGGTATCAGAGCCTCGCCATTAACTTAGTCTAGCTTTGTGTAATGTGTTTTTTAGTTCCGATCGATCGAAATGTCCAAAAACCCGTATTTGCCCACATCAGTTTTCTGTTGGAAATTTTTGGTGTCGAAAAATTTTTCAGGTTGTAAAATATTGATGTACTGGAAAATCTAAGAGCTCTGTAAAAATTCGACGAAGTAACTCCACAGTGGGAGCGCGGAACCGCCGCGAAAACCACCTTCCCGCCGCCCTTCCGCCGCGCACTGTGGAGATCACTTCACCAATTTTTTACAGAGGCCTTCTGGGCTTAAAATATGGGTTTTGGAATATTAAAATTGGGCCCAGGTTTTTTGTGAGTGCTACAGTTTTGATTGGGGGCCCACTTGTTAATTTTTGATCGATCGGATATTTTAAACACATTTTTCACAGTATTTACATTATATCTGCGACCGTGAATGTCACTTGATCGGTAAATCCGGTCTAACTGCTATAGCCCGGTTAGACGGATTTGCGAACGTGACTTTCACGTTGATGTTTTGTTTTTGCTGTGATGTTGCGGATCGGTCGTGGGGGATAGCCTGGATGCAATGCTAGTACAGTTTTGTTGTATTATGTACATTTGATATTGCGGGGCGAGCGTCCGACATGTGGACTGCCGTCACTGCCTGTTTGTATTATTATTTTGGGGCACGACCTGGTTGCGGTCGATGTACCCGTTGTATGTATATTTTACTTTCTGTACTAGGATTGCCCCGCGGAGGGGTGCACGGATAGCCGGGTTCTAGAGGGCAACAAGCCCGCATCTCATGGCATTGAGACGGAGGGGGCTTCACTCTGGGATTGGCGGGCTATTCGCCGCACTCGTAGGGGGTACAGGTTGACCCAGGAGGGGTGCCCAAGTTACCGGATTCCGTGAAGTGCTGGGTGGTCCATTCACGTTGCTGAAGGGGGCTGCCTCGCTTCAGGTTTTGGCGGGTAACTTGCCGCGCCCGTAGGGGTCTAGGATTTTATTGCACAGGCTATCCACACGACCAGGGGAACGTCGGGTTTCAGTAGTGGCTCTGTGAAACCCGGGGATCCCAGATATCTGTATTGTTTCTGTGATGCTGTTCATTCTCTGTGATGTTGCTTTTCATTCACGCCTTGAGCGAAATATAATATATTGGTATATATATTAGTAGATGTCGTATATGTTTTGCATCCGCGCTAGTCCAGTCCCCGCTCTGTCGTTAGTAAGCTAACCTAACGGGTAATGACGGGACCCAGTGGTGAATGCGGATGGCATATACGCACATCAGTATATTTTCGTTCTTTTTGGTGTGATCAATTGATGGGACTGCATTGATTCGGATCAATGCAAGTTAAAAACAAACCTAATCTGATGTTGTTGGAACACTTTTCAAAAAGCTGTTATTGCAAGGACGTTCACTTTTGTTTTGCATCGTGGTATTCATTGGAATATCCTGCTCCTCAGTCGACGAGGCAAGGGCCGAGATCCCTTCACCGGGAGTGACCCCTTGGACAGAAGTTTGCGTCAGGGCATTAATTCACTATAGCCGATTACTTTTGCTTTGCATCGCGGTATTCATTTGGAATATCCTGCACCCCATTCTACGGGGAAAGAGCCGAGATCCCTTCACCGGGAGTGACCTCTTTAGCAACGGTTTTCGTCACTATATTTTTAAAAGCTATCCGTTCCTTCGACGATATCAAGTTCATTACGTTAAAGGTTTTCGCCAGAAACCATTCGTAGCCCTCCGTCGTTTTATATGGATAGTCAGTAGTATTCAAGCTGTGTATGTTGGCCAAAGTCAAGGCACAGTGTTTGGTAGCTATTGGTTATTCATATGCAGCATAGATAGATGCGTTGGTTTGGAACAGTCGTACTGCCATGTTGGCCAAAGTCAAGGGTATGTACGGGTGGATTCAAATTAACCTGGAGAATGACGGGTAGAACTTGACATGTGACTTATGATATGTTGGCCAAAGTCAAGGTCATAAGAGCATGGGGCAGAATTCACATCGGGAGTTTCAAAAGAACTGAAACTTGCCAGATATGCGCATACCTTCTGGAGTGTGATGACGTGAGCGGATTCCGTCACATTGTCATGCGATGAGAGTTGGATCCCGATTCCCACTGATGAGTTGGTATACTCCTCGGGTGATCCCGACTAATTCTTCTTTCAGGTTTGGAGGAGAATTTGAGGTACAGTGGGAGGTTTCCAGATTAGATAAATTGGTAACCATTCTGATCTAGGTTAGAGTGCACGCTGAGTGTTTCTTTTCTCTCTCTCTTTGGCAGCGACCATTGACCTGACCCTAAGACTATGACTCAGTGACCAAGTTGACCGAACCTTCTTAACACCGGCTTTTGGATTGTCAGAGTTGCAAACCTCATTGCCACTCCTACTTTTACCCTTTTCTCCAGGACACCCCGTTTTACTACGAACGTCCACTTCCATTGGACAAAACCATCGTATGGTTAGATACGAACTCGAAAGAATTTATTCGAGGATGGTTTCCGGTTCTGGAGAAAACGGATAGGATTATTCAGTTGTCTTTTCCTTTTACCCTCTCTCAGGTTACGAGTACTCCTTAGATTAGGGGTAGTACACCTATTACGCAAATTGGATTGTCTTCTTCCAAACCTTAGGCTGGTGCCGACCGGTGGGGAATGAAGAAAACCAATTAGCATAACGATGGTGTGCAGAAGGTATTAAGTTAAGACAAAGCAAGGGATTAGTAAGAGGGCAAAGTAAATTGCAACAGATATTCACGACCAAACCAGGTATTTCGTTACCACTCCCACATCACCTTTGTATTTCTCCAGGACACTCCGTATCACTACGAAGATCTACAGTTTATTTGGATACTCCATCGTATGGTTATATACGAACTCGAAAGGAACTTTTTCCAGTTCGGGGATGGATTCTGGTTCAGGAGAAATAGGAATAAGATTTATTCAGGTGTCTTTTATCTTCACCTTCTCTCGCATTGCGAGTGTTCCTAGGATTGGGACATTACACCCATTATGCTTATTGGATAGTCTTCTTCCAAACCATAGGCTGGTGCCGAACGGTAGGGAAGGAAGAAAACCATTTGGCCTAAAAGGGTGTGCAGAAGGTAAAGACTAAAGACATATGAAGGGATTTGGAGAGGTGGCAAAGAACTATACGGTTACAGTCGTGAATCTGGAAGAGGCATTACTAGGAATACCAGAATACCCCATCGGAACATTTCAATGTTTCAGTTTCACTGTGTAATGTTAAAGGAAAACTGATTTCCCGATTAGATACTTACTCCAGGGTATGTATTTACCAGGTACGATTCTCACATCTGTATGGTTTTAAAGATGATGAGTGGGAGTAAGTTATTGGGAATTGGGTGATTATCCTCATTATATCGGGATTCGTTGTAATCAGTGATATTTGAGGAAATCACCTGGGCTGTTTGCCGGTCGGCAAATATTTGGTTTTGAATATCCGCTGTTATGCACCAATTTCAAATTGATATATCTGTACGTCTATTTTCATAGAGTGAGATATACCTTTCTGAAATTATGTCTACGACATTTACCTATATCAGTGGATGGTTAGGTAAGGAGCATTAAACAGCGGTGTAATTCTTCTTAACCATAAGTACAGTTTTCAACCTACGACACACAGTGAATGAGTTATCAGACTCAAGGGACTTATACAAAGGATTGTATGTTGTCCAGGGTCCATCAGGACAGAGGGGTTGGTCCTCGTACTATATTCGGTTTACTTATGACTTCTCTAGTTTTTAGACAAGTGTTTCGCGGAAACACAGGGTCCAAATTTTGAGAAGTTATAGGTATTTGAATAGAGTAGAGAACCAGGTATAGCAAGTATCGGGATTCTTCAAAGAGATCGAAGATGTAGATACTTGTGTATGGTATTCAGTTGATAGTAATGATAAAGAGATCTTGCTTCTCTTTCAGGTTACTCATAATTGGAAGTATTCCTAAGTTGAGTAAAGCTGATCGGCCCCCTTCCATTTAGTTGACATGCGCTGGGGACAGCTGCATGATTTGAATCTGGTTCAATTAAATCAGTGCCTCTGTTTCTATATTGGATATAGAACAGTTCATATCTTAATGATGTTAAGGTACGGGGAGTAGTCCGGTTTATGATTAAAACCAGACACTGGACAACTCAAGGCACGTTTCTGTAATGGCTGTTTGTGGGTTGACCCAGGCTATGACGCGGGTTGATTTTCTACCATCTGGATGAACAATAGCAATATTGTTCTAGACTCGCCACAGTTTTAATAAAAATGGATTTTTTCAGAAAAACAGTAGTGGGAGTATGGTAGAACTGGAAGTGATTCCAGAACCACAAACGATTACTGAAGATTTGATAAGGAACCTAAAGATTCAATCTGGATTGACATTCCATTGGCCACTCCGCAGATAAGGTGGGTAACTTCAGGCACCCGAGAGGTACTACGGTAGCCTCAAGGACGGTGACAGGGAAGTTCTTGTTTACCCACAATTACCATTGCTGTTGTTCCAGGCTGCGAGACCCGGCGGGAGGATGAGTATAGCGTCGTTCTAAACTAGTTTTAGAAGTGCACGTCTATATGACTCTGCCAGAGGGTTGTCGTAGTCAGTGGGAGCAGCGGAAGCATTGGTGGACAGGTAGCTTATGTCTATTTATAGACTAGAGCAGATGTAGCGGAGATAGATCATCTGTTTCTGACGTGACAGTCATGGGTTTGACTTCATCAGAATAGGGGATGGATCTGTTGAGAAGGTAGTAGGGTGTGATATCCTGGTATTTGGATGATATACACAGAGTAGGAAAAGAAACTCCTACACTACGATCGGTTATACTTTGGTCGTCACACAGTTGTTTCTCCACAAAGGAAATGGATTTTATATCAGACATACTGGTTACTAGATCTATGGTTTTAGATCTAGATTTGGGTGGTTTCCCAATCAGGGTACTTGACAGCATTCTAAGAGTATTTAGGATGGGCGACTCCTGGCATGGTAGTGTACCTGCAGGTAATGGAGTCACCCTCTCCAAAGGTGTCTTACAGACTAAAGGGGAGAGGGACGGGCATGATTGGCAGATCACTTGCTCAGGCAATTGAGTCAATCGTGAGATGTCAAGTACCACACCAGATGTTGTTCTTGCACTAGATGCAATAAGTTGACATTAATCCAATCCTGGAGAAACAGTCGGAAGCAGTTTTAGAACATAAGTGGATGTTCTAGGGAGATGATAACGACAGCCTCATTCAGGAGACAGTTATCATTCCAGGCTTCCAAGGTGACATGGACGACAAGGAGGTTGTCAGAGTTATAGTTTTTCCCTTCTGACGAGGGGCAGTATTTTGGACAGGTAGTCCAAGGCAATACTTAGGGAGGCATGGCGCAGGATACTGATTAAGTTCAGTTGACGATACAGTCTAAGAAGTTTGGATTTGGAGTTCATTTATGAGCTATGTCCCATCAGACATCCAGACACATTCTAAGACAGGTATTGCTCATTTCGGGAGATGGCTTTCTCCGCGAACTTGAGATATAGAGAGACATAGAAAGAAACAACTAAGCGGATCCACTCACTGTGGCTATTCCTCGAACGCAATAATTTCGCAAACGAGCTTTGTGAGACTGATTAGTAGAGGAGTTGGATGTTCGGTATCACACGGGCTGTGAGTATGCGACATCGCAATAATTAGCCTTGAGTGCAAGTGGGAGATTGTTGGAGATAGTGCCCTCAGAGTCAATTATTAGGTCACAGGTACGTGATTGTAATGATTGAGGGAGGACCTATCCCGGTAGGACAGTCTTACTCGAGATGATAGTATGCTATCTGGTTTACCTTTATCATCGTGTACTGTTTTAGGTGACCTTACAGGTCGCTATTACACGTTGGTAGAGCCCCTAGGATTCTTGCTTGACCACCAGCAGTATGAGGGCGATCATATAAGTGGGAGCTGGGGGTCTATAAGCTTATCCTTAAAAGGTCCCTAGTCGTGGGAGTTTCGAGACTGGGCATCGATACTCCATTAGTAGACTAGTGTATACAGTCGAGACCCCGACGAGGGGCGGTGGCCAGTCTCACAAGCCACTGGTATCAGTTGGATCACCTAAGATGTATACAGGTGCTCATTGGGTTATGAGTACACCGGACAGGACTCGCCGGGAACATGCTAGTTGGTCATATACCAGACGTCAGATGGCAGTTCCCTGGTGACATGTATGCAGGTTAGTTCATCGACCTGGGGATCGTCATTTGTCTCGTGTGAATTCCCACTGTACTTTGATTACTACCCTACCACGGCTCAAAGGAGTCGTGCAAACAGGTTTTAGTTGGGTACAGTCCCGAGCCACATGGAGGCAGTGAGCGTATCTTCAGGGGTTCGTCTCTCCCGGTATTGGGGGTGAGGTCGTGCTGTGTCTAGGAGAGCCATTACACAAAGTCCTTGGCCAAGGCAAGGAGATTTACTGGTAGGTATTCCAGTAGTATCTCAGGGTGTTCTGGGCTACACTCCGACACGACTTGTACCGCTTTTGGGGGTCTGACTTTTACCAACCCCCTAGGCCCGCCATGCGATACTCATAGACGAACGGACCGGACTGCACGGATATTGTCACTGACAGGCTCAGTAGGGAGTCAGGCTGAGTTCGCTCACAGACGTCCCTTTTTGTCAATACCTGGTAGCCCGTTATGTATTGGCTTATACCTCTAACGTGCTAGTGGTTAAATCCACAACCAAGGTGTTGACGAGTCTTTAGAGTCCCCCACATTCAGTTACTCAGCTTTCGGGCGAAAGGCTGTAGAGGCCGTATGGAGATATGGCAGGGTCCGATCAGATACGTGCGGTATTGCACGGATCAGGATCAGACAGTTTGTACTAGAGGCCGTATGGTTATATGGCAGGGTTCGATCAGATACGTGCGGTATTGCACGGATCAGGATCGAACAGATATTACTAGCCGGTTTTGGTTTAAGCCGGATCCTAGTATAGTACAGTGTAGATTTTGTCTCATTGCATTTGTATTTCGGTCGGAATACAAATGCGGGTGTGTATGCACAGTATCGGGGTTTTTCCTGTAATTTATTACGGGACCAGTTTTCTGGAGTTGCCAGTTTGCTTTCCGTTTCGGCCGATTTCCATTGTTCCGTTTATTGGCCGAAGATTGGTGGAGGAGGGTTTATTTGCATTGTTGCAAATAAGCATTTGTGGAGGAGGTCTTTGCATATTATCATGTCATGATACTTGTCCCATCATTTGACTTCATAAACTCATGATTGCTTGACTTTCTTTATCATCATGGTTTTGATGACGGTTGTTGATGATGAGAGATGGTTGTTAGTTGAGTGTTGGTTTTGCTTTGTTATCATTTGGTTCATATGATAACCATTCCTCTCTCTCTCTTGCTTGATATGAGAATGGCTCCCATTATTTTTGAGACTCCTCTCTCCATTGACACTCTCATTCTCTCCTCTCTTGATGTCATGGCCGGCCTTCCCCTTGGAAGGGCTGTCCAAGTTTTTTGAGGGTGGAAATCTTGTTCATTTTATGCTCCAAAAGCCTACAAGTTCCTCCACATAATCCTTGTATCATCCCTCCACCAAAAGGCACCTCCATGAACCCCAAATGAGACACAATCCTCTACTACACATTCTACAGCAAACATTGGGCACGTCGAGTAGCCGGCTTCGTGCCCGAGTTGCCTCGGCATTGAGGTGGGAGCCCGTAAACAAAGTAGGCGATGTGGTGCACTTCCGGCGGCGAGGAGGAGACGGGACATTCCGCAGGAGATCGGGACGATGGCGAGAAGACCGGAGGACTTGGATCGTCGGTATATCTCTTTCCCATCTTATTGTTAGCTAGGACTAGTTAATGGTTCGATCCGGGTGTTTAGTGCGCGGTGGTGCCGGTTTGCTATGTCCGCAAAATTTAAGTTTTTCACCGTTTCCGCATTCCGGCGTCGGATTGACGGCCGGGGCGCCGCCGTGCACTTACAGCACCCACAAGCCGCAAGCGGTCTGCTAAACGTAACGGCCATCCGGGTATTGAGCGATCAGAAGATCGACGAGCTAGCCCACTCACACTCCTGTGAATCCAACCAGTAACACTTACCGTACAGTCCGGTCTGTTCGTCTGATATGTCGCATATCAAGTCTAGGGGTGGTATACGTCAGACCCCAATAACCAATAAGTCGTGCCGATGTGAGGCTCATAACGGGTCGAGAAACTACTGGTAACACTTACCAGCAAATCTCTGATCAGCCCTGGCCAGGGACTTCCCTGTTATGGCCAATCGAGCACTGCGCAACATCAACCCCCAATACCGGGAGAGACGAAACCCCTCCTATCGCTCATTGCCTCCATGTGACTCGGGACTGTACCCAAAGACCACCGTTTTGGACGCCCTCATGGACGTGGTAAGGTGGAGATCAAAGCACAGTGGGAATCACACAAGACTCTATGACGATCTCGGGTCTACAGACTAACCTGTACAAGTGTCACCTGAGAACTGCCATCTGACGTGAGGTATAATACCATCTGGGAGTTCTCGGCGAGTCCGTCCAGTGTACCCAGTCTCCACTGAGCACCCGTATACCATCTCTGATGTCAAACACCAATGGATATGGGATCATCCATCGCCTATCTCATGGGTCGAGAAGCGTATACGCTAGTCTACACTGGTATATCGATGCCCTGTCTCGATACACCCACGACTAGGGACCTTGAAGGATGTACTTATGGACTACCATGTCCCCACTAGTATGATCTGCATCATAGTCCAGGTAGTCAAGTACACATCCTAAGGGCTTTATCAACATGTAACTATAAGACAGTTTAAAGAGACAAGTGTACATGTTAAGATAAAGAGTAACCAGATAGCATACTATCATATCGAGCAAGAAAGTCATCTCTATATATATGTCCAAGCATCCAATATAATATACATCATCTGTACAATACTGGCCTCTAGGGCATACATACGACTAACAATCTCCCACTTGCACTAGGGCCAGCTGCTGTAGTATCGCATACCGAGCATCCCGAAGAGTCTCTCAAACTGTATCTGGGGAATGGCCTTCGTGAGTGGATCCGCCGTGTTATTCTTCGTGTCAACCCTCCTGACCTCGATCTCCCGGCGATCAACTATCTCCCGGATTAGGTGATACCGCCTCAGAATATGCCTGGATCGCTGATGGGACCTGGGTTCCTTGGCCAAAGCCACCGCTCCATTGTTGTCGCAATACAAAGGTATTGGATGCTCAATGGATGGAACCACTCCAAGTTCAGTAATGAACTTCTTGACCCAGACAGCCTCTTTGGCAGCATCGTTGGCAGCGATGTATTCAGCCTCCATCGTCGAGTCTGCCACGGTTTCCTGCTTGGAACTCTTCCAGCTAACCGCCCCTCCGTAAAGGGTAAAGACAAAACCCGACTGCGACTTAGAGTCGTCCTTATCACTCTGGAAGCTCGAATCGGTAAAGGACTCTACTTGGAGTTCCCCGTTACCATACACCAAGAACATATCTCTAGTCCTTCGCAAGTACTTGAGAATGTTCTTCACAGCTGTCCAGTGACTCTCTCCAGGATCTGCTTGATACCAACTCACTACACTTAGTGAGTATGCAACATCGGGTCTGATACATAGCATCGCATACATGATAGAGCCTACTGCCGAAGCATAGGGTATCCCTTGCATGCGAGCTCTCTCCAAATCAGTCTTGGGAGACATCTCTTTAGAGAGAGTGAGTCCAGAGATCGTGGGCAAGTTCCCACGCTTGGATTCTTCCATACTAAACCTCAAAATGGTGTCAATGTACCTGGATTGGGACAATCCCAATATCCGTTTGGATCTATCTCTATAGATCCTAATCCCCAATATGCAGGAGGCATCACCAAGATCTTTCATCGAGAATCTTTGTGATAAGAAGAGCTTGACCGATTGCAGCATAGGAATATCATTTCCTATCAAGAGTATGTCGTCCACGTACAATACGAGGAAGACAACCTTACTCCCTGCCACCTTCTTGTAGATACAAGGTTCATCTGGGTTTTTGACGAAATCAAACTCTTTGATAACGACGTCAAAGCAGATGTTCCAACTCCGCGATGCTTGCTTTAATCCAAAAATGGATTTAAGCAGCTTGCACACCTTCCCGCTGCTCCCACTATCTACGAAGCCCTCTGGCTGAGTCATGTACACGCACTCTTCTAAATCACCATTTAGAAAGGCGGTCTTAACATCCATTTGCCAGATTTCGTAGTCGTGATATGCAGCGATGGCAAGCATGATCCGGATGGATTTAAGCATAGCCACTGGAGAAAAGGTTTTGTCGTAGTCCACACCTGGTCTTTGACGAAAACCTTTTGCTACAAGTCTAGCTTTGAAAGTCTCCACTTTCCCATCTACACCAAGTTTCTTTTTGAAGATCCACTTGCTCCCAATGGGTTTTACCCCTTCAGGAGCAACTTCCAAAGTCCATAATTTGTTGGTGTACATGGATTCCATCTCGGACCGCATTGCATCCAGCCATTTCACTGAGTCCCTACTCGTGATGGCCTGCTCGAAGCTAGTTGGGTCATCATCCTCCATGATGCAATCCTCGCTCCCACCATTCATGAGAAAACCGTAGTATCTCTCAGGCTGGCGAGGAACCCTACTAGATCGGCGGAGAGGCTGAGGTTCATTGGGAGCTACTGAATCTTCTGGTTCCACTAAATCTTCAGTTACTGTTTATGTATCTGGAACCTCTTCCAGCTCTACCACTTTGCCACTAATTTCTTTTTCAAGAAATTCCTTTTCTAAAAAGGTGGCATATTGAGAAACAAACACTTTTTGTTCTTCAGCATGGTAGAAAAAATATCCTTGCGAATTCTTAGGATATCCTACAAACTTGCAAAGAACTGACCGTGCCTCGAGTTTGTCTGGATTTTGCCTTTTGACATAGGCCGGACAACCCCATATTTTAACTCGCTTAAAATATGGTCTCTTCCCACTCCATATCTTATATGGTGTGGTAGGTACAGATTTAGATGGAACTTGATTCAATAGATATGCTGCTGTCTCCAGCGCATATCCCCAGAAGGAAATAGGTAACTCAGCTGTGCTCATCATAGAGCGCACCATATCTAATAGGGTGCGGTTCCTCCGTTCAGATACACCGTTGTGCTGTGGTGTATATGGAGGAGTCAGCTGAGAGAGAATCCCATTCTCTTTTAGGAAGTCCAGGAATTCATTGCTCAAGTATTCACCTCCTCGATCAGATCGAAGGATTTTAATACTTTTTCCGGTTTGGTTCTCGACTTCTTGTTTATATTCTCTAAATTTCTCAAAAGCTTCTGATTTGTGTTTCATCAGGAACACATATCCGAATCTAGAGAGATCGTCAGTGAATGTAATGAAGTATGAAGAACCATCCCTGGCATGTGTAGACATGGGACCGCTTACATCACTATGTATCAGTCCCAAGAGTTCGGTAACTCTTTCTCCATGTCCCGTAAACGGAGTTTTGGTCATCTTGCCTTTGAGACATGACTGGCAAGTGTCATAAGATGAAAATTCGAAAGGTTTCAAATATCTATCTTTATGCAACTTAGCCAGTCGTGTCGCATTGATGTGACCTAGTCTACAATGCCACAAGAAAGAATCGTTCAGTTCTGAACTCTTCCTCTTGTGTGTGTTTGTTATACTCAGAACTGTTGATTGGTTTAGAACATAAATGCCATTGCACAACGTGCCTGATCCAACCAACTTTTGGTTATGGAAAATGTTCATAATATTGTCCTGTAATACAAAATTATATCCTTCTTTACTTAGCAAAGAAACCGATATAATGTTGCATATCAGGTTCGGCATGTAATAGCATTCGTTCAGAACCAATGTATTATTAGTTGGTAATACAAGGTGATATTCCCCGACAGTCTTAGCTGCAACAATTGCACCATTTCCAACTCTAATGTCTTTATCACCTTCTCCAAGTTCTCTACCTTTCCTAAGCCCATGTAACTGATTACATATATAGGATCCTGACCCGGTATCTAATACCCAGGACGTAGAGCAAATGGAGAAACAGTTCTCTGTAACGAACACACCCGAAGAAAATGCATCAGCATGTACTTTCTTCATTCGGGTGGCATGGGAATCCTGGTATTCCCCTATATCCTGTTCATTCCTATAACTCTTATAAGAAAGAACGGAACCAACGTTCCCCAGCACAGTATAACATGCGGGTTCGGTCAATACATCCATATTATTATCTTTATTAAGGCATGAAATGGTCGCTACCTGGAGAGAGAGAGAAGAAAACACTTTAGCGTAAGCTCGTGCAAGATCAGATTGGTTATTATCTTATCTAATCAGGATGGCTCCCACTGTTTTTATCAAATCTTCCTTCAAACCCTAAAAGGAAAGACTAGCCGGGATTAATTACACACTACAAGTTCGCCAATCTTTCAGCCAGGCCAGTGTCGGTACTTTGAGGGAGGTCCCCTGTTCTTTCGCACGAACCTAATTACTGTAAACCTCGTTTTCCCAGAGGCGTAACCCCGTTGACACCTTTCTAGACACCTACTTTATCGGCTAATTGCAATGTGTAAAACTCTCCCAGGAGTAACTCTTACTCGCAGTGGGTATCGGGATCCAACTATCTCATAGAAGGTATGCAATCTCATTGCAAATTTCAACACTTGAAATTCCCGATAATCTTTTGCCCCTAGCAGCAATATGACCTTAACATAGTCAACAAATCATAAGTGCTAGTCAAGTTCCACCCGTCATTTCCTGATTGAATTAAACCCACCCGCACGACCCTTAACATAGTCAACAAAGTCGCACGACTACCCTAATCCAATCGCATCATATGCTTATACAGATAAGCACTAATTAGCTACCGCACACTACGCCTTAACATAGTCAACAAACGTAGTACGAATAACTAGTACTTATCTGAAATGACGGAGGGCTACGACAGGTTTTTCTGAAAACCTATTGCGTAATGAACTTGATATCGTTGTAGAATCAAATGAAGTTTTGAAATGGAGTGATTTTGAGGCTTTTCTAGTTTTGCTAAAGGGGTCACTCCCGGTGAAGGGATCGTCGGCCCTTTCCTCGTCGAATGAGGTGCGGGATATATCATATATATCACTGTGCTAAGCAAAAACTCTTAAAAGCAATCAAAGCCAAACCGAGTGTGTAGCATCTGCCAGTTACTGCTAAAGGAGTCACTCCCGGTGAAGGGATCTCGGTCCTTTCCTCATCGAATAAGGTGCAGGGTATATCATATATACCGCTATGCAAAGCAAGAACTGTAGCTACCTGTTTTGTTTAAAATCTGATTCTACAACATCTTAGGTTTCTTTTCTTTCATTAATCACATTAATGAAGTCCCATCATTTAAGTACCTAAACATCACAGATAAATACGACGTACACTTATGCCATCCGCATTCGCCTCGATGTCCCCTCGTGCACCGTTAGGTTAGGTAACTAACAACAGAGCAGGGCAGGGCTAGTGCGGGTGCAAAACATAAGTAACGTCTATATAATATATCATATATACTATATATAGTATCTATCACAGAACATCACATGATCACATCACAGATATCGCAGCAGAAGAAACATATGAAATATTGGATATACTAGGACGTCCGTGTTTTCAATACGAGCCAGTATAAAACACGGATTCCACGGTCGTGATGAATAGCCAATCCCGCACCCCTAGACCCCTACGAGAGCGGCAAGCAACCCTACCAATTCTAGGGTTAGGAGACCCGGACTCGACTCCTCGAGTTGGTCTCCCACTGGACCCCAGAACCCGGTTACTTGTGCTCCCCTCCTTGGGTCTATCCTAATGCAGAAAAGTAAATAATATACAAAGGGTGACAACTTCCGCAACCTGGAAGTGCCCCATATAAAAGAATATTACATACAAGTTTTTACATGAATGAAAATGAAAAACACTCATCTCACATAAAAACCCCCGGGCTATTCAAACACGACAATCCAATATAACATATCCAGCAACACATAACATCACATGTCATCAACGTAAGTAAATATGCGCATCCCAATTGTCGTTGACATATAGCAACGAAACCGGCGATATCACATATTACACTTACGGTCACAGAAAAGAAAGTGTAAAACTACAACAGTTGGAATCCGCAACCTCTTTAGACATCATATGCCTAACAGTTATAAACCCCGCATTTTAGTCCCATTATCGAAAACTCTTTTCGATATCAAGTGAAACTAAACCGCTAGATTTATAACATTCATCCAGTTATCTCATAACTGTTTGTGAATTCCAATTATTGTATCCAATTCCGGATAAATAGAATATATCAAACTTTCCGATCGAACATTCGAACACCCAAGTTTTCCCGACACCGATCAACACATGAAATAAGTTCAAAGACATTCACTTCATGCCTCAGTACCAACGGTCCAGCCGTAGAAGGGTCAAGCCAACGCCTCACATGTGGCACGCCGTACTGCCCTAAACCCGAAGGTTCAAAGGGCAGTTCAAGACGGTCACATAATCGAGTTAAGGTTTGTTGTCTTCTAGAGGGACCATCGCGTTACTTTCACTACTCAGAACGTCTTTAAACCACAGAAAAATCCAACACTTGGAATTTTTCCGGCAGGGGAAAACTTGGGTATTTATATCCGGTCGGACCTTTTTAACATATTCAAAAATTATCCGGAAAAACACTTAGACAAGGTTCGATAATCCGATCGAAACATCGTTTCCCAATTTAACCCCAGAACACTCAACCCAAGAGCCAATTTAAAAATTCCCAGAAAACTCAGAATAATTAATCAGGAATTACTCTGCAAACACTTGGGGCTGACGTCACCAAATAGCCGCGGAACCGCCGCAGAAGCTAGGCTTCTGCCGCGGTTCCGCCGCACAAAGTACTGTTCATGGGAAACTTTTTGCACCGTAATTCTTAGATTTCATTGCTGAATTTTTTAAGCATTTTTAATTGACAAAAAACCACAAATTTGGAAAAAGTCCAGAGAGCATTATCGGGTTAGGGTTTCGGGTTCGTTCGGACTTCAAACTTCGTCTAGACTTTGCCTAAGGCTCTAGCTAGGCTCTGATACCACTGTAGGGTTCCTAGGCACTCTTATGAAGTCTCTCGAGGCATCAACCATGCCAATTTCAAAAATTATGGGTGCCGAGAAACCCTAATACGGATCGTTGACTAGAAGTTTAGGCGAAAAGATAATCTAGTTAACACTTTAACTAAAAGTTAGATGCTACAACCTTTGTAGATCCGGTTCTCCACTTCCTTAGCTCCACGTGGGTGTCCTCTCGCTGTCCATCATGAATCCCGAACTCAATCGTCGGCTTCATCGGAGAAACGGGCGAGCTAGGTCATCGGCTTCGTGTCAAAGACGATCTATGTCGAGGCATCACAAGTTCAAGCTCCGACTTCACAAAGTTGTGAAACTTGTGAAGAAAACACCCAAAACAACTTGGCAAGAGGTAGAGGGTGAAGAAATAGGAGGTGGGTTCACTTTAGAATTGGATTTCACTCACTTTTGCTCAAGTTGCCATTGATGGCATCTAGTTTTCTCTCTTGAAGAAGAAGGAGAAGATCAAGCTAGAATATGATAAGTGTTGTTTAAAATAGAAAAATAAATAAATACTTATCATATCTTAACCAAGGTTAAGTGTAGAGAAAAGACCATGGTAAATGAGAAGGGTTAGGGTTAAGCTAGAAGACAAAATGGTTTCTTTAGTCAAAGCTTCATGAAGCTTCAACAAGCTTCATGACAAAAACAAACCATTTTATTTTCATTTATCCATTTAAATAAATAAAGAATTGATAAATAAATGAGAGAATAAATCAAAACCCTAATTATCTTCTTAACCATGGTTTAATTCTTTACACTTAACCATGTGAGCAAGTATCATCAAACATGATACATATATGTGCACAAAAGTATATCACATATACAACTTGCACATCAAGTGAGAAAATCCGTATAAAGTGAACCAATACTAGTTAATGCAAAGTAATATATCAAATATATAATTATACATTAAATCATTAAATCAACATTTCATTCAATGATCCGGTTATATCGCACATAACCGACTAGTATTCAATGTATCGATTTATCAAATCAATGATTCGATAACTAGGTCATATCGAATATAACCAATCGAAACATTTATCGCGAGAATGAAATGCGGTATCACATACACGCATTATTCTCGCTCCCGCACATATCTCATATGCGCTCCTATTTCGTTTCGCTTGAGCCAGGAAACCTCTGTGTAGGACTCTGAAGACTCGTCAATACGCCGGTAGCAGATGATGATCATATCAAGCATCCACAAGCCGCAAGCGGTCTGCTAAACGTAACGGCCATCCGGGTATTGAGCGATCAGAAGATCGACGAGCTAGCCCGCTCACACTCCTGTGAATCCAACCAGTTACACTTACCGTACAGTCCGGTCTGTTCGTCTGATATGTCGCATATCAAGTCTAGGGGTGGTATACGTCAGACCCCAATAACCAATAAGTCGTGCCGATGTGAGGCTCATAACGGGTCGAGAAACTACTGGTAACACTTACCAGCAAATCTCTGATCAGCCCTGGCCAGGGACTTCCCTGTTACGGCCAATCGAGCACTGCGCAACATCAACCCCCAATACCGGGAGAGACGAAACCCCTCCTATCGCTCATTGCCTCCATGTGACTCGGGACTGTACCCAAAGACCACCGTTTTGCACACCCTCATGGACGTGGTAAGGTGGAGATCAAAGCACAGTGGGAATCACACAAGACTCTATGACGATCTCGGGTCTACAGACTAACCTGTACAAGTGTCACCTGAGAACTGCCATCTGACGTGAGGTATAATACCATCTGGGAGTTCTCGGCGAGTCCGTCCAGTGTACCCAGTCTCCACTGAGCACCCGTATACCATCTCTGATGTCAAACACCAATGGATATGGGATCATCCATCGCCCATCTCATGGGTCGAGAAGCGTATACGCTAGTCTACACTGGTATATCGATGCCCTGTCTCGATACATCCACGACTAGGGACCTTGAAGGATGTACTTATGGACTACCATGTCCCCACTAGTATGATCTGCATCATAGTCCAGGTAGTCAAGTACACATCCTAAGGGCTTTATCAACATGTAACTATAAGACAGTTTAAAGAGACAAGTGTACATGTTAAGATAAAGAGTAACCAGATAGCATACTATCATATCGAGCAAGAAAGTCATCTCTATATATATGTCCAAGCATCCAATATAATATACATCATCTGTACAATACTGGCCTCTAGGGCATACATACAACTAACACCGATTCCCACTGATGAGTTGGTTTACTCCTCGGGTGATCCCGGCTAATTCTTCTTTCAGGTTTGGGGAAGAATTTGACATTACAGTGGGAGGTTTCCAGATTAGATAAAGTGATAACCATTCTGATCTAGGATAGAGTGCACGCTGAGTGTTTCTTTTCTCTCTCTCTTTAGCAGCGACCATTGACCCGACCCTAGACTATGACTCAGTGACCAAGTTGACCGAACCTTCTTAACACTGGCTTTTGGATTGTCAGAGTTGCAAACCTCATTGCCACTCCTACTTTTACCCTTTTCTCCGGGACACCCCGTATTACTACGAACGTCCACTTCCATTAGACAAAACCATCGTATGGTTATATACGAACTCGAAGGAATTCGAGGATGGTTTCCGGTTCTGAAGAAAACGAATAGGACTATTCAGTTGTCTTTTCCTTTTACCTTCTCTCTAAGATTGCGAGTACTCCTTAGTTTAGGAGTAGTACACCTATTATGCAAATTGGATAGTCTTATTCCAAACCTTAGGCTGGTGCCGACCAGTAGGGAATGAAGAAAACCAATTAGCCTAAACGGTGTACAGAAGGTATTAAGTTAAGACAAAGAAAGGGATTAATAAGAGGGCAAAGTAAATTGCGACTGCTATTCACGACCAAACCAAGTATTTCTTCGCCAATCCTAAACCACCTTTGTATTTCTCCAGGACACTCCGTATCACTACGAAGATCCCAGTTTATTGGATAATCCATCGTATGGTTATATACGAACCCGAAAGGAACTCGTTCCAGTTCGGGGATGGATCCTGGTTCAGGAGAAATAGGAATAAAGTTCATTCAGGTGTCTTTTATCTTCACCTTCTCTCGCATTGCGAGTGCTCCTAGGATTAGGAGTAGTACACCCATTATGCTTATTGGATAGTCTTCTTCCAAACCATAGGCTGGTGCCGAACGGTAGGGAAGGAAGAAAACCATTTGGCCTAAAGAGGTGTACAGAAGGTAATGACTAAAGACATATAAAGGGATTTGGAGAGGTGGCAAAGAATTATACGGTTATAGTTGTGAATCTGGATAATGGAAGAGGCATTACTAGGAATACCGGGATACCCTATCGAAACATTTCAATGTTTCAGTTTCACCGTGCACTGTTAAAAGAAAACTGATTTTCCGATTAGACACTTGCTCCAGGGTATGTATTTACCAGGTTTGATTCTCACATCTGTATGGTTTTACAGATGATGAGTGGGAGTAAGTTATTGGGAATTAGGTGATCATCCTCATTATATCGGGATTCGTTGTAATTGGTGATATTTGAGGAAGTCACCTGGATTGTTTGCCGGACGGCAAATATTTTGTTTTGAATATCCGTTGTTATGCACCAGTTTCAAATTGATATATCTGTACGTCTATTTTTATAGAGTGAGATATACCTTTTTGAAATTATGTCTATGACATTTACCTATATCAGTGGATGGTTAGGTAAGGAGCATTCAACGGCGGTGTAATTCTTCTTAACCATAAGTACAGTTTTCAACCTACTACACACAGTGAATGAGTTGTTAGACTCAGGGGACTTATACAGAGTATTGTATATTGTCCAGTGTCCATTAGGACAGAGGGGTTGGTCCTCGTACTATATTCTGTTTACTTATGACTTCTCTAGTTCTTAGACAAGTGTTTCGTAGAAACTGTAGGGTTCCTAGGCACTCTCAAGAGGTCTCACAGGGCATCAACCATGCCAATTTCGAAAATTATGGTGCCGAGAAATCCTAGTGTACGGATCGTTGGCTAGATTTCTAGGCGAAAAGTAAACTAGTTAACACTTAACTAAGAGATACGGAAATACAACCTTTGTAGATCCGGTTCTCCACCTCCATAGCTCCGCAATGAAGTCTCCTCGCTGTCCATAACAAGTCCCGGGCTCTAGCGTCGGCTTCATCGGAGAATGGACGGGCTAGGTCATCGATGTCCATGCCGAAGATGATCTACGTCGAGGCATCGCTAGATCAAGCTCCAACTTCACCAAGTCAAGAAAACTTGTGAAGGAAACACACTCTACTACTTGGCAAGAGGTAGAGGATGAAGAAATAGGAAGTGGGTAGACTTTAGAATTGGATTTCTCACTCATTTTCACATTCCACCATTGTTGGTAGAAAGCTTTCTTCAAGGTTGAAGATGAAGAAGAAGAAGATAATGATATGATAAGTTAATTAAAAGGAATAATAAAAAAGAATACTTATCATATCATTAACCATGGTCATGTGTAGAGAATCAATCATGGTTAAAGGAATGGTTAGGGTCAAGCTAGAGACAAAATGGTCACTTAGTCAAAGTGTTCATGAAGCTTCATGAAAACAACAAATGAAAGCCACCATTTCATTTCATTTTCTTTTATTCATTTATCAAAAATAAATGGATAATTAAATAAGATAAATGAATAACAAATAATAAACCCTAACCATTTCATTAACCAAGGTTTAATACTTTACACTTAACCAAAAAGCATGTACCATCAAACATGATACAAGCAAGTGCACAAAATCATATCACATATATAATGCGCACATCCGAGTGAGAAAATCTATCTTAAGTGAACCAATACTAGTTAACGCAAAGTAATATATCAAATATATATAATTATGCATTAAATCATTAAATCAACACTTGATTTAACAATCCGGTCATATCGCATATAACCGACCAGTATTCTATGTATCGGCTTATCGAACCAACCCTTGATTCGATAACTAGGATATATCGCATACAACCTTTCGATACATTCATCGCGAGAATAGAATACGGTATCACATACACGCATTATTCTCGGTCCCGCACATATCTCATATGCGCTCCTATTTCGTTTCGCTTGAGCCAGGAAACCTCTGTGTAGGACTCTAAAGACTCGTCAATACGCCGGCAGCAGATGATGATCATATCAAGCACCCACAAGCCGCAAGCGGTCTGCTAAACGTAATGGCCACCCGGATATTGAGCGATCTGAAGATCGACGAGCAAGCCCGCTCACACTCCAGTTAATCCAACCAGTAACACTACCGTACAGTCCGGTCTGATCTTCTGATATGTCGCATATCTCGCCTAGGGGTGGTAAACGTCAGACCCCAATAGCTCGATAAGTCGTGTCGATATGAGGTCCATAACACTTCGAGAAACTACTGGTAACACTTACCAGTAAATCTCAGCAACCCTGGCCAAGGATTTCCTGTTATAGCCAATCGATCACAGCGCAACATCAACCCCCTATACCGGGAGAGACGAATCCCCTCCTATCGCTCATTGCCTCCATGTGACTCGGGACTGTACCCAAAAACCACCGTTTTGCACGCCCTCTTGGACGTGGTAAGATGGAAATCAAAGTACAGTGGGAACCACACAAGACTCTATGACGATCTCGAGTCAACAGACTACTCTGTACCAGTGTCACCAGAGAACTGCCATCTGACGTGAGGTATAATACCATCTGGGAGTTCTCGGCGAGTCCGTCCAGTGTACCCAGTCTCTACTGAGCACCCGTATATCATCTCTGATGTCAAACACCAATGGATATGGGATCATCCATCGCCTATCTGTATGGGTCGAGAAGGTATACGCTAGTCTACTCTGGTATATCGATGCCCCGTCTCGATACACCCTCGACTAGGGACTTTGAAGGATGTACTTATGGACTACCATGTCCCCACTAGTATGATCCGCATCATAGTCCAGGTAGTCAAGCACACATCCTAAGGGCTTTACCAACATGTAACAGAGAGACAATTAGTGTACACATTAAGGTAAAGATCAACCAGATAGCATACTATCATGTCGAGCAAGAAAGTCCTCCCTATATATGTCCCAGCATCCACTACAATATACATCCAATGTACAGTAATGGCCTCTAGGGCATACATATAACTAACAATCTCCCACTTGCACTAAGGCCATCTGATAGCAGTGGTTGCAGTATCTCATACTCAACCATCCCATAAAAGTCTCTCTCTGGGAACAGGCCATTGTGAGTGGATCCGCTGTGTTGTCCTCTGAGTCTACTCTCCTAACCTCGATCACCCTGGAGATCAACTATCTCCATGATCAGGCGATGCTGCCTTAGAATAAGTCTGGATCACTGATGGGACCGGTGTTCCTCGGCATGAGCCACAACTCCATTGTCTCACAATGGTTGGAACGTAGTTCATCTCATGAACTAATATACACCCAAACATCCTCTTTGGTAGCATCTTAAGTAGCGATGTATCCTGCCTTTATCGTCTAGTATGTCACGGTATCTAGCTTGGAACTCTTCCAACATACCGTCCCTTTACTGAGGGTAAAGACAATGCCTGCGACTGACATTCAGTCATCTTTATCACCCTGGAACCCTTCCAGTGATTCTCCCCAGGATCAACTGATACCATCTCACTACAGCTAGTGAGTATCCTAACATCCATTTAGATCTATCTCATAGATCCAAAACTCAGGATTTAGCAGGTATCATCATGATCCTATGTGGAGAATCATTGTGATATGCGGAGATTGATCGAGCGTAGCATAGGAAACTACTTCCCTATCAAGAGTATGTCATCCACGTACTCTACGAGGATCGTCACCATACTCCCTACTACCTTTTTGTTTATACAAGGTTCATCTACCATTTTGATGATGTCAAACTCTTTGACTAATTCATCAAAACAGATGTTCCAACTCCGCGATGCCTGCTTTATCAAATAAAGCATCTTGCACACGTTTCCGCTGCTCCCACTGTCTACGAAGCCCTCTGGCTGTGTACTTATAGACGCTCTCTTCTAAATCATCATTTAGAAAAGCAGTCAAGACACCCAACCACCCGATATCGCAGTCATGGTATGTAGCCGTGACAAGTAGGATCTGGATGGACTTAAGCATTGCTACTTGAAAAGGTTTCATCATTATCCACACTTGGTCAATGATGCAAACTTTTAACAAGTCTAGCTTTGAAAGTCTCAACTTTTCCATGTACACCAAGTAATCTTCTCAAGATATACTTGCTCCTGATGGGAATTTAACCCTTCAGATATAGCAACCAAAGTCCATACTTTGTTGGTGTACATGGATTCCATCTCAGATCGATAAACATCCAGCCATTCTTACAGAGTCTTACTCTCGATGGCCTGCTCGAAGCTAGTTGGGTCATCATCTCATGATGCAATCCTCGCTCCCACTGTCATAGAGTAACCGAAGTATCTCTCAGGCGGGTGAGGAACCTCACTAGATCGGCGGAGAGGCTGAGGTTCGTTGGTAACTATTGAATCCTTTGGTTCTATCAAATCATCTGCTGTAGTTTGTATAGCTGGAACCTTTCCAGTTCTACATTACAGACTTTGCCTCGAGCTTGTCCGGATTTTGCTTTTTGACGTAGGCCGGACATCCCCAAATCTTAACTAGCTTAAGAGATGGGCTCTTCCCATTCCATATCACATATGAAGTGGTAAGCAACTGATTTGATTTGAACCCTATTCAATAGGTATGCAGCTTCTCAAGGGCATAACTCCCAAAAGGAAATAGGTAACTCAGTATTACTCATCATAGAGCACACCTTATCACATAGGGTGTGATTGCTCCGCCCCAATATACCATCGTGCTATGGTGTATACAGAGGGGTAATGCTGAGAGAGAATCTCATTCTCCTTTATAAATGTCCAGGAATTCCATGCTCAAGTATTCTCCTCCTTGATCTCATCAAAGGACATAATACTTATACCCGTGTTTTGGTTCTCTACTTCTAACTTATATTCTGTGAATATCTCAAAAGGTTCGGACTCATGTTTCAACAGGAACATAGGTCTGAATCTTGGAAGATCATCAGAGAATGTAATGAAGTATAAAGAACCGGTCTTGGCAAGTATAGACAGGGGACCTACATACATCAACATGTATCATCCCAAGAGTTTACTAACTCTTTCTCTGTTTTCAGTAAACGGAGCTATGGTCATCTTATCTTTGTGACATGACTAGCAAGTTTCATAAGATGTAAATTCAAACAGATTTAAATATGCATCTATGTGGAACTTAGCTTGTCGGGTCGCATTGATATGACCTAGTCTACAATACCTCAAGAAGAATTCGTTCATTTCTGAACTCTTCCTCTTGTGTATGTTCTGTATACTAAGAACTGTAATTTGATTTAGAACATCAATGCTTTTAGATAACGTGCCTGAACCGATCAACTTTTGATATAGGAAATGTTCAAAACATTATCCAACAATACAAAATTTTATCATTTCTTTACTAATAAAGAGACTGATATGATTTTGTATATCAGGTTCGGTATCTAACAACATTCGTTCAGAATCAATGTATTGGTAATATAGGGTGACAGTGACCAACAGACTTGGCTACAACACTTGCCCCGTTTTCTGTCTCATGAAACTTATCACCCGTTCTCAGTTTTTCTACCCTTTTGCAGCCCTATGTAACAGATTATATATCTGGGATCCTGATCCGGTATCATATACCAAGGATGCGGAGGATACTGAGAAACAGTTCTGTATAATGAACACACCCGAAGATGATGCATCAACATGCACTCTCTTCGTTTGGGCGGCACGGGAATTCTGGTAATCCCCTATTTCCTGCTCTGTCTTATAACAATTATAAGTTGGAGCGGGACCAACGTTCCCCAGCTCAGTATAACAAGCGGGTTCGGTCAATAATCCGTATTATTATCTTGATTAAGGCGTGATATGGTCGCTACCTGGAGAGAGAGAGAAGAAAACACTCAGCGTGCGCTCTGTCAAGATTAGATTGGTTATTATTTTATCTAATCAGGATGGCTCCCACTGCTTTTTATCAAATCTTCCTTCAAACCCTAAAAGGAAAGACTAGCCGGGATTAATTACACACTACAAGTTCGCCAATCTTTCAGCCAGGCCAGTGTCGGTACTTTGAGGGAGGTCCCCCGTGCTTTCGCACGAACCTAATTAATGTAAACCTCGTTTTCCCAGAGGCGTAACCTCGTTAACACCTTTCTAGACACCTACTTGATCGGCTAATTGTAATGTATAAAACTCTCCCAGGAGTAACTCTTACTCGCAGCGGGTATCGGGATCCAACTATCTCATAGAAGGTATGCAATCTCATTGCAAATTTCAACACTTGAAATTCCCGATAATATTTTGCCCCTAACCTCCTATGACCTTGACAAAGGCCAACAAACCATAGGATGCTAGTCAAGTTCAACCCGTCATTTCCTGATTGAATTAAACCCACCCGCACGGCCCTTGACAAAGGCCAACAAGGTCGCACGACTACCCTAACTCAATCTGCATCATATGCATAAGAAGATAAGCACCAGTTAGCTACCGCACACTGCGCCTTGACAAAGGCCAACAAACGCAGCACAAATACTAACTACTACTTATCTGAAATGACGGAGGGCTACGACAGGTTTTTCTGAAAACCTATTGCGTAATGAACTTGATATCGTTGTAGAATCAAATGATTTTAAAAATGGAGTGTTTTTGAAGCTTTTCTAGTTTTGCTAAAGGAGTCACTCCCGGTGAAGGGATCGTCGGTCCTTTCCTCGTCGAATGAGGTGCGGGATATATCATATATATCACTGTGCAAAGCAAAAACACTTAAAAGCAATCAAAAGACAAACCGAGTGTGTAGCATCTGCCAGTTATTGCTAAAGGAGTCACTCCCGGTGAAGGGATCTCGGTCCTTTCCTTATCGAATAAGGTGCAGGATATATCATATATACCGCTGTGCAAAGCAAGAACTGTAGCTACCTGTTTTATTTTGAAATTCGATTCTACAACATCTTAGGTTTCTTTTATTTTCATTAATCACATTAATGAAGTCCCATCATTTAAATTACCTAAACATCACAGATAAATACGACGTACACTTATGCCATCCGCATTCGCCTCGATGTCCCCTCGTGCACCGTTAGGTTAGGTAACTAACGGCAGAGCAGGGCAGGGCTAGCGCGGGTGTAAAACATAAGTAACGTCTATATAATATATCATATATACTATATACTGAATTTATCACAGAACATCACATGATCACATCACAGATATCGCAGCAGAAGAATCATATGAAATATTGATATACTAGAACGTCCGTGTTTCAATACGAGCCAGTATAAAACACGGATTCCACGGTCGCGATGAATAACCAAACCCACACCCCTAGACCCCTACGAGAGCGGCAAGCAACCCTACCAATTCTGGAGTTAGGAGACCCGGACTCGACCCCTCGAGTTGGTCTCCCACTGGACTCCAGAACCCGGTTACTTGTGCCCTCCTCCTTGGGTCTATCCTAGTGCGGAAAAGTAAATAATATACAAAGGGTGACAACTTCCGCAACCTGGAAGTGCCCCAATAAAAGAATATTACATACAAGTTTTTACATGAATGAAAATGAAAAACACTCATCTCACATAAAAACCCCTGGCTATTCAAAAACACGACGATCCAATATAACATATCCAGCAACACATAACATCACATGTCATCAACGTAAGTAAATATGCGCATCCCAATTGTCGTTGACATATAGCAACGAAACCGGCGATATCACATATTACACTTACTGTCACAGAAAAGAAAGTGTAAAACTACAACAGTTGGAATCCGCAATCACCTCAGACATCGCATGCCTGACCAAATGAATTCTTTAGACATCACATGCCTAACAATTATAAACCCCGCATTTTAGTCTCATTATCGAAAACACTTTTCAATATCATGTCGGGCAATTCAACAAGATTCCCGATATCCTGATCGAATGCTCGTCGCAAACTTCAGTAGGCGGCTGCACCCCCGATACCGTCGACGAAGTGCACCAAGGCGGAACACCGCTGCCGCGAGCACCCGAACTGATGCTTTCGGTGGCGGGGTTCTCCTACAGTCACTTGGTCGAGGCTATGGAGTGAAGCTGTCTATTAAGTTTACCCGGCGAGTATCCGCGCACGCTACGTGATTGCGACGGACTTTTGATCACATCAAAATTCCGTGGCAACCGATCAAGTGAGACTAAATTGCTATGTTTATAACATTCATTCAGTTATCTCATAACTATTTGTGAATTCCAATTATTGTTTCCCATTCCAGATAAATAGAAAATGTTAAACTTTCCGATCGAACATTCAAACACCCAAGTTTTCCCGATACAGATCAACACATGAAATAAGTCTAACAACATTCAGTTCGTGCCTCAGTACCAACGGTCCAGCCGTAGAAGGGTCAAGCCAACGTCTCACATGTGGCACGCCGTACTGCCCCAAACCCGAAGGTTCAAAGGGCAGTTCAAGACAGTCACATAATCGAGTTAAGGTTTGTTGTTTTCTAGAGGGACCATCGCGTTACTTGCACTACTTAGAACGTCGTTAAACTACGGAAAAATCCAACACTTGGAAATTTCCCGACAGGGGAAAAAGTGGGTATTTATATCCGGTCGAACTTTTTAACATATTCTAAAAATTTATCCGGAAAGCCACATAGGCAAAATTTGATACTCCGATCGAAACACCGAATCCCCAAAACAACCCCTGAAAATTCAACTCTAGAATAAAAATTAAAAATTCCCAGAAAATCCAGCATAATAAAATAGGAGTTACTGTGCAAACAGGAATTGATGATGTCACCTTTTTGCCGCGGAACCGCCGCAGAAGCCAAGCTTCTGCCGCGGTTCCGCCGCAATATGTACTGTTCATCAGAAACTTTTTGCGCCGTAATTCTTAGATTTCCCTGCTGAATTTTTTAAGCATTTTTAATGTTGAAAAAACCACGTTTTTGAAAAAAGGACAGAGAGCATTTTTGGTTTGGGCTTTCGGGTTCGTTCGGACTTCAAACTCCGTCTAGACTTCGCCTAAGGCTCTAGCTAGGCTCTGATACCACTGTAGGGTTCCTAGGCACTCTCAAGAGGTCTCACAGGGCATCAACCATGCCAATTTCGAAAATTATGGTGCCGAGAAACCCTAGTGTACGGATCGTTGGCTAGATTTCTAGGCGAAAAGTAAACTAGTTAACACTTAACTAAGAGATACGGAAATACAACCTTTGTAGATCCGGTTCTCCACCTCCATAGCTCCGCAATGAAGTCTCCTCGCTGTCCATAACAAGTCCCGGGCTCTAGCGTCGGCTTCATCGGAGAATGGACGGGCTAGGTCATCGATGTCCATGCCGAAGATGATCTACGTCGAGGCATCGCTAGATCAAGCTCCAACTTCACCAAGTCAAGAAAACTTGTGAAAGAAACACACTCTACTACTTGGCAAGAGGTAGAGGATGAAGAAATAGGAAGTGGGTAGACTTTAGAATTGGATTTCTCACTCATTTTCACATTCCACCATTGTTGGTAGAAAGCTTTCTTCAAGGTTGAAGATGAAGAAGAAGAAGATAATGATATGATAAGTTAATTAAAAGGAATAATAAAAAAGAATACTTATCATATCATTAACTATGGTCATGTGTAGAGAATCAATCATGGTTAAAGGAATGGTTAGGGTCAAGCTAGAGACAAAATGGTCACTTAGTCAAAGTGTTCATGAAGCTTCATGAAAACAACAAATGAAAGCCACCATTTCATTTCATTTTCTTTTATTCATTTATCAAAAATAAATGGATAATTAAATAAGATAAATGAATAACAAATAATAAACCCTAACCATTTCATTAACCAAGGTTTAATACTTTACACTTAACCAAAAAGCATGTATCATCAAACATGATACAAGCAAGTGCACAAAATCATATCACATATATAATGCGCACATCCGAGTGAGAAAATCTATCTTAAGTGAACCAATACTAGTTAACGCAAATTAATATATCAAACATATATAATTATGCATTAAATCATTAAATCAACACTTGATTTAACGATCCGGTCATATCGCATATAACCGACTAGTATTCTATGTATCGGCTTATCGAACCAACCCTTGATTCGATAACTAGGTTATATCGCATACAACCTTTCGATACATTCATCGCGAGAATAGAATACGGTATCACATACACGCATTATTCTCGGTCCCGCACATATCTCATATGCGCTCCTATTTCGTTTCGCTTGAGCCAGGAAACCTCTGTGTAGGACTCTAAAGACTCGTCAATACGCCGGCAGCAGATGATGATCATATCAAGCACCCACAAGCCGCAAGCGGTCTGCTAAACGTAACGGCCACCCGGGTATTGAGCGATCTGAAGATCGACGAGCAAGCCCGCTCACACTCCAGTGAATCCAACCAGTAACACTACCGTACAGTCCGGTCTGATCGTCTGATATGTCGCATATCTCCCCTAGGGGTGGTAAACGTCAGACCCCAATAGCTCGATAAGTCGTGTCGATATGAGGTCTATAACACTTCGAGAAACTACTGGTAACACTTACCAGTAAATCTCAGCAACCCTGGCCAGGGATTTCCTGTTATAGCCAATCGATCACAGCGCATCATCAACCCCCTATACCGGGAGAGACGAATCACCTCCTATCGCTCATTGCCTCCATGTGACTCAGGACTGTACCCAAAAACCACCGTTTTGCATGCCTTCTTGGACGTGGTAATATGGAAATCAAAGCACAGTGGGAACCACACAAGACTCTATGACGATCTCGGGTCAACAGACTACTCTGTACCAGTGTCACCAGAGAACTGCCATCTGACGTGAGGTATAATACCATCTGGGAGTTCTCGGCGAGTCCGTCCAGTGTACCCAGTCTCTACTGAGCACCCGTATATCATCTCTGATGTCAAACACCAATGGATATGGGATCATCCATCGCCCATCTGTATGGGTCGAGAAGGTATACGCTAGTCTACTCTGGTATATCGATGCCCCGTCTCGATACACCCTCGACTAGGGACTTTGAAGGATGTACATATGGGCTACCATGTCCCCACTAGTATGATCCGCATCATAGTCCAGGTAGTCAAGCACACATCCTGAGGGCTTTACCAACATGTAACAGAGAGACAATTAGTGTACACATTAAGGTAAAGATCAACCAGATAGCATATTATCATGTCGAGCAAGAAAGTCCTCCCTATATATATCCCAGCATCCACTACAATATACATCCAATGTATAGTAATGGCCTCTAGGGCATACATATAACTAACAGAAACACAGGTTCTAAGTTTTGAGAAGTTATAGGTATATGAATAAAGTAGAGAACCAGGTATTGCAAGTATCAGGATTCTTCAAGGAGATCGAAGATGTAGATACTTGTGTATGGTATTCAGTTGATAGTAATAGTTAAGAGAACTTGCTTCTCTTTCAGGTTACTCGTAATTGGAAATACTCCTAAGTTGAGTAATGGTTAAGAGAACTTGCTTCTCTTTCAGGTTACTCGTAATTGGAAGTACTCCTAGAGTTGAGTAACGCTGATCAGCCTCCTTCCATTTAGTTGACATACACTGGAGACAGCTGCATGATTTGAATCTGGTTCAATTAAATCAGTGCCTCTGTTTCTATATTGGATATAGAACAGTTCATATCTTAACGATGTTAAGGTACGGGGAGTTGTCCGGCTTATGCTTAAAACCAGACTCTGGATAACTCAAGGCACGTTTCTGTAACGGCTGTTTGTGGGTTGACCCGGGCTATGACGAGGGTTGATTTTCTACCATCTGGAAGATCAATAGCGATATTGTTCTTGACTCGCCACAGTTTTAATTAAAAATGGATTTTTTCAGAAAACAGTAGTGGGAGTATGGTAGAACTGGAAGTGATTCCTGAACCGCAAACGATTACTGAAGATTTGATAAGAACCTAAAGATTCAATCTGGTTTGACATTCCATTGGCCACTCCGCAGATTTGGTGGGTAACCTTAGGCACTCGAGAGGTACTTTGGTATGCTCAAGGACGGTGGCAGGGAGGTTCTTGTTTACCCAGACTTTCCATTGCTGTTGCTCCAGACTGTGAGACCCGGCAGGAGGATGAGTATAGCGTCGTTCTAAACTAGCTTTAGAAGTGTACGTCTATATGACTCTGCCAGAGGGTTGTCGTAGTCAGTGGGAGCAGCGGAAGCATTAGTGGACATCAGGCTTATGTCTATTTATAGACTAAAGCAGATATAGCGGAGATAGATCATCTATTTCTGATGTGACAGTCATAGGTTTGACTTCATCAGAATAGGGGATGAATCTGTTAAGAAGGTAGTAGGGTGTGATGTCCTGGTATTTGATGACATACACAGAGTAGGAAGTGATATTCCTATACTACGATCGGTTATACTTTGGTCGTCACACAGTGGTTTCTCCACATAGGAATTGGATCTTATATCGTACATTCTGGTTACTAGATCTATGGTTTTAGATCTAGATTTGGGTGGTTTCCCAATCTGGGTACTTAGACAACATTCTAAGAGTATTTAGAATGAACGACTCCTGGCACGGTGGTGTACCTGCAGGTAATGGAGTCACCCTCTCTAAAGGTGTCTTTAAGACTAAAGGGGAGAGGGATGTGCATGATTGGCAGAACACTTGCTTAGGCAATTGAGTCAATCATGAGATGTCAAGTACCACACCAGACGTTGTTCTTGCAGTAGGTGCAATAAGTTGATATTAATCCAATCCTGGAGAAACAATCGGAAGTAGCTTTAGAACATAAGTGGATGTTCTAGGGATATGATAACAGCATTCTCCTTCGGGAGACAGTTATCATTCCAGGCTTCCAAGGTGACCTGGATGGCAGAGTGGCTGTCAGAGTTATAGTTTTCCTTCTGACGAGGGGCAGTATTTTGGACAGATGGTCCAGGTGGATACTGAGGGAAGGCATGGCGCAGGATACTGATTAAGTTCAGTTGACGATACAGTCTAAGAAGTTTGGATTTGGAGTTCATTTATGAGCTAGGTCCCATCAGACATCCAGACACATTCTAAGACAGGTGTTGCTCATTTCGGGAGATGGCTTTCTCCGCGAAATTGAGATATAGAGAGATATAGAAAGAAACACCAGAGCGGATCCACTCACTGAGGTTATTCCTCGAACGCAATAGTTTCGCAAACGAGCTTTGTGAGACTGACTAGTAGAGGAGTTGGGTGTTCAGTATCACACGGGCTGTGAGTATGCGACATCGCAATAATTAGCCTTGAGTGCAAGTGGGAGATTGTTGGAGATAGTGCCCTCAGAGTCAATTATTGGATCACAGGCACGTGATTGCAATGATTGAGGGGAGGACCTGTCCCAGTAGGAAAGTCTTACTCGAGATGATAGTATGCTATCTGGTTTATCTTTATCATCGTGTACTGCTTTAGGTGACCTTACGAGTCGCTATTACACGTTGATAGAGCCCCTAAGATTCTTGCTTGACTACCAGCAGTATGAGGGCGATCATATAAGTGAGAGCTGGAGTCTATAAGCACATCCTTAAAAGGTCCCTAGTCGTGGGAGTTTCGAGACAGGGCATCGATTCTCCAGAGTAGACTAGTGTATACAGTCGAGACCCCGATGAGGGGCGGTGGCCGGTCTCACAAGCCACTGGTGTCAGTTGGTTCACCTAAGATGTATACAGGTGCTCATTGGGTTATGGGTACACCGGACAGGACTCGCCGGGAACCTGCTAGTTAGGATTATACCAGACATCAGATAGCAGTTCCCTGGTGACATGTATACAGGTTAGTTCATCGACCTGAGATCATTATTTGTCTCGTGTGAGTTCCCACTGTGCTTTGATTACTACCCTACCACGGCTCAAAGGAGTCGTGCAAATAGGTTTTAGTTGGGTACAGTCCCGAGCCACATGGAGGCAGTGAGCGGATCTGCAGGGGTTCATCTCTCCCGGTATTAGGGGTGAGGTCGCGCTGTGTCAAGGAGAGCCAGAACATGAAAAGTCCTTGGCCAAGGCAGGAGATTTGCTGGTAGGTATTCCAGCAGTATCTCAGGGTGTTCTGGGCTACACTCCGACACGACTTGTACCGCTTTTGGGGGTCTGACTTTTACCAACCCTCTAGGCCCGCCATGCGATGCTCATAGACGAACGGACCGGACTGTACAGATATTGTCACTGACAGGCTCAGTAGGGTGTCAGGATGAGTTCGCTCATCGACGTCCCTTTTGGTCAGTAGCTGGTGGCCCATCACGTATGGCTTATACCTCTGACGTGCTAGTGGTTAAATCCACAGCTATAGTATTGACGAGTCTTTAGAGTCCACCACACATACAGTTACTCAGGTTTCGGGCAAAACGCTGTAGACGCCGTATGGAGATATGGCAGGGTTCGATCAGATACGTGCGGTATTGCATGGATCATGATCAGACGGATTTTACTAGCCAGCTTTGGCTTAAGCCGGATCCTAGTATTAGACAGTGTAGATTTTGTGTCACGACCCGAAAGTACGGAACGTGACCGGCACTTAGATTACGAAGCGTCTAGAGGCGCCACGTAACCTAAGTAAGCCGAAGCCCAGAAATCTAAACCATGAAAAAGAAGAAGCAGTAAAAGAAAACAAGTATAAAATCATCAGCAAATTTTACCAAAAATTTCGGCAGAGTCTCCTCTGTAAAAACTGGCCTCCAAACGGGTACAGCAAGTATAATATACATAAACAATAAAAAGTATCCCCAAACGGGAGCTAGCATCAACGCCAACAGGCGGAAACAACCACAGCAAGCACAATAATATACAACGCCAATAGGCGAGGCTCAAAACTCAAAAGAAAACAAAACCACCAGATCTGAATAATACATGCGCGACTCTAAGGTCGAAATAAAAGACTGGTCCTATAAACTTATCAAGTAATACAAATATGGTTGATGGAGCTTACTAGATACAAATGAATGAATAAAAGTACAATGGTGGTTCGGATACAAGTGAACCAACCTACCGTGCAAATTACCCTGAAGAAAAGATGTGCCAACAAGCTGCCACAGAAACCAGTACATCGAACCTGTAAAGAATTTGGCTCAACGGGGGTGAGTTGCCAACTCGTGAGTAGAAGACATCTACGAAAAGAAATCGAATGCACGACGCTATCCTAGGTCATAATAATACACTACTATATCCCAAACATCTAGTAATAGCAGGGAATACTACATGTAAGTGCAACTACTCCGTGTCGTGTCAGTACCTCATATAATACTATCTCATATGAATGAAATGCATGCACCATGAATGTAAAGTAACAAATCCTGAAATCCAGATATATATGTATAAGAAATCTTTAGCTGTTATCATAGTAGAATGTGTATAAGAATCTGAAATCTCAATAATGAAATCCATGGAAATCCGTGTCAGACATTGACACAACACATGTAATCTCAAGTCTCAATATCTCGGGCTCCGTCAGTCCGGATCGGCCCATATCATCAAATCTCACGACAACGGTCGGTATCCTCCGGATATCCGCCGCGCCAGACATCACCGGTAGGTAGCCTTCCCCTACCAGGCTCATCGTCTACAACTCGATCTTCTTACCCCGGGGTACCATACCGGGCCCACCATGTACCCGAGACGGTTCATCCACTCCTCGAATCGGGTCTCGAAATCCAACAGAAAACATGAAATCTCATGGTGGACGACACATACATCATGAGAAAACCGCATCTTATTTTAAAAAGAGAAGAGGAGAGAGAGAGAAGTTTTATATATTTTTGCGGTTTTCCCCAAAAATCCAGAAATCTCATAGAAATCCAAATCTCAAAATCATGAGTAAGCATATGATAAGTGTCGGCATATGCCCATACTACTGCATGATAACATGAAAATATGAATGCGTGAATGTCTAAGCAATAAATATCATGTCTGTACTAATGTCAGAGAATAATCACAATATTATAGCGGTCTAGTTGTTAACTGATTCTATCCATAAAAGTCAATATGATCTAAAGTGTACGTGACATAGCAATTACCGATGATGATGTGTGTGAGCCGGCAAATAAGTGTGCGTGGAATATGCGCATCATCGGTAATAGTGCTGGTGTCCTAACAGGTAAAGTTTATACTGATTATTGCAGCATCTAAAAGAACATGCACCATGATAATTACAGTATGAATGTAAATACAGATGTGCATTATCCACCCCTCTGCGAGATACGAGTACAACTACCACTAAGTGAGTCGAACCTAAACCAGTGTCCATCTAACATCCTAAGGAACTAAACCTAATAGACTAGTCAGTAAGAAACTAGAGTCTACCTAAGGTCTGAATCAATATCTCTAATAGTCGGCGATCCCGCCTCAATAGCGTCACGTACGTAGTACGGCTTCCTCGAATCAAGAGTGCGGATCAATCGTCAAATCTAAACCTCGTACGGTAAAATCCATCGTACGGCATCCCAATATCGGGGTACCGTCAAGTATCTCCTAGGTGTCTCCTCATTCGTATAATGTCATCATCAGTATATCTCATGATCATGGTGTTAAACTGTGATCGCATACATCAATCATATATCATTGCCATCATGATAAGCATCATTAGTTTATCCTCAGAAATATCATGTCATATGTATCATATTGTGACTAGGTCATACTTATATGATATCGGCATCAGGTCACACCAATATAATGTCGTAATCAAGTTATACATATATCATATCGTGATCAGTCACAAGTTACAGTCCGGGTACTGTTCTAGCGTCCCATGTACATCAATATCACCACCACTCTTTATAATTTATATTTTCATGTTCATTATCTCATTCTCTAATGATCCGCTAACACTTTAATACGACTGTATAGTCAAGAATCACGGCATCAAGCCCAGTTATACTGCTTCATCATGCCTCAAATATCATATCACATCAATGAATCCCATATACGTGTTGTATATATATATACACCTATACCTAGTTTTATATACATATACACATATACGTATACTCCATGTCGAGTTTTAGTGTGTGCGTGTGTGTTTCTATCAGAAACCTACGAACCTTTCCCAAAGTATTCATCCTCAGGTATGGTTTTCCTAAATCAGTCTAGTCCCGCCTAGGGTCATTACTAAGGTCCTGCTCAGTAAGAATCTAGGGTCACATCGGGTTTCCTAATGTCAATAAGTACTATTCCTATTCTACGTTACGGGGGTGCTAAACGCCATCCACCCGACTTCCCCCCGTAGATATGCATCTACTCACCTGGTCCATGTCTGCCGACGACGGTGTCGCCATCCTCCTCTTCATCGCCCGCAGTCCACTTGAAGGGTACCTAAATGCAAACATATAAATATTATCGTAAACTGAATCACATACGAAAGTCAAACGATTTAAAGGAGCAAGCATAGGTTAAAACCTATGTCCCGTCCACGCAAAAGAACCAAATACCGCTCGATATCGGCGTACAAACTCCGATGGATCGAGATAACATCATCAAACAACTTGTAGTTTTAAAACACATTACTTATACCATAAAACACGATTAAATCCATCGAAACCCTAAAATCCATCAAACCGTCCAATTTCGTAAAACCCGAAATTGCCAATTTACCGTTTTTCATCAAAACTTGACATTTAAATGAAACCAATAGTTATAAAACTCATTATATAGCATAACTAGACTATACAAACCGTTACTATATTTTTATTACACAAATTTATATTAATTTGAAATTTCTAGTTTGCAACATTTAACAATTTTCAACATTTTTCAAGCAAAGCACCACAATTCTACCACAAAACATGATTTGCATGAATTAATGTATTAAACCACAATTCATAATGATAATGATTCAATGAAACCATAAATTATATTTTTAATCACATTTATTTAGAAATTCCTAAAATCTAGTTTACAAAATAATAGCATTTTATTACTATTTTTCCAATTATCAAAGTAATCTAGTGATCAAACTAAGTTTTTCATTCAATTAATGTGCTAATATTCTCATTAAAACTACCATCTAAAGATAGCAACTTAAATTGGAATTTTATATTACCCACAAACACATTTTAGAAAAATCTAGTTAGCTAATTTCCTTATTTAAAACAATTTTAAATGAAAATTTTACAATTTAACAACCATGCAATATTTTCCAATTCTAAAAGTGTTAAACTAACTATTATAAACCTAATTAATTATTAAAAACCCTAACTTGAATTTACAACCCTAACTTGCATTTTTTTTTTAAAACATAGAATTAATTCATTAAATCTAATTAAGCTTAAATGATCATCTAATAACAATAAATCAAAAGAAAGAAAATTATACCTCCAAAATGTGAAGTCCAAACAAGAAATGAGCCTCCAAAATACATGCTTTCCCACTCCAAAATCCATATAAAAAAGGGTAGAGAATAAAGGGTATGAAGAAATTATGATTTTGTGTATTTTTTGTTGAATTTTTGATGGATTTTGATGGATTTTTGTGCAAAAATGAGGTGGGAAATGGGGGGGGCAGCCATGGGGGGGTTGTGGCCGGCCTTGAGGGAGTGAGGGAGAGAAAGAAATGATTAAGGAAAAGTGTAGAAGTTTCAAGAGGAGAAATATCACTTAAAGGTCTTTTCATGGTTTATTTAATTATTTATTTATTTGTTTACTATAGCAACTCAAGAAAGCTCTAGAAAATAGGAAAAAATTGCAAATAAATTTTGCATGATACACACTAATTTCTAACATGCCATGGTTCATTTTTATAAATTAAAACCATTTAAATTTGTAATTTACACTAATTTAGTGTAAAAATAAAGCTTATGATAATATTTAAAATAATTAATTTAGGAAAAATCTTTTATTAAACTAAAAATTTATAAGTGGCTAAATAAACACCATTTACTAGTAATTTCATAATTAAAATAGATATATTAAAAATTATAATGAAAACAATCACGGTTTGGTTTTACGAAAAATACATTTTACTTTACCGAAAATCCTAAAATTCACTTAAACACTTTTATTCCTTTAATTATTTATTTAATTATTTATTTAATTATTTTTAAAACTTTACAATCTTCCCCCCTTTAAAAAATTCGGTCCCCGAATTTAAATTAAAACTCCCCTTCCAAATACTAAAACATTTAGCAAAACTCTCAAATCGTCGGGGCTCTGAAATCATCAATACATAACAAAATCAACTCCGTCAAGCATGACGCAATCATCGGAGTTATGGCGATAATAAAATATCATAACTCAATGTGAAAACCATCATAATATACATCAATCTATAACTTATATATAGTTCGCATCCTAGTAAAATCGCCGAATCATCATAATAAAGAAGCATACAAATACCCCTCTTGAAAATCGCCGTGCAATGCACGTGTCACGGCATAAGTAGCGGACGTTTAAATTTTAAAAAAAAACTATATATATATCTTTTATTTAACATACACGTCCCGCCTGGTTACTAAATCAAATAATAATGATTATGAAAACATACTGCTCAAACTAAAATCAATCCCAATCACATCAATAAAATGTCATGTGCGTCCGGTGCGCACTGAAATCGAAACCAACTAAAGATACCATGAATACACACAAAAACAAAACTAAGTGCAACAGGTGTGCACCAAAAACATCTGTCAAGTGCAACGGGCGTGCACGACTCAATATCAGGTGTATCTAATCTGCACAAAACCCCGATTTAGTGCATCTGGTGTGCACAAAATCGTATCAAGTGGGCCAAGTATGCGCAAGGATCCTAATCAGGTGTACATGGTGCACGAAAACATACTTCGAATATCAAAATCAAAATCACAGTACAAAAATGCATGAAAACTAAGTCAAACATATGTCCAAATCATGTGTAACCACTATGCACGAAATCAAATCAAAAATCTCAAAATATATAAAACCAAATCAAGTGTACTGGGTGCGTACTAAACCACATCAATACAACTGACATATGAAACACAGATAGAATGAAGGTACACACAGGAAATACCAATCGTAGAACAAAGTCCTCAAAATACAAAAATCCAATCAACGAAAATAGGAAATTCAAATCACTAAATCACAATCGTAAACACTATCGTCAATGTGCGCCTCTTTCCTCTGATGTCGATTGCTTCGAACTCGTTCTTTCATAGGTGTGCTGACTGCGCTACCAACGGCAATACTCATGTCTAGAGTCTCCCACGTAGTCGATCCCTTCACCTGATATCCGGACTACATTAAACTTTTCGATCGATCCATCAAAATCCCATAATTCCCCGAGAGCTCAACACTCAAGTACAGTTTAAAAATATCCGGTACATACCCCAGCATCGATGATCCAGCTGTAGAAGGGCAAACCCAAGCCTCACTAATGGCACTGCGAAACTGCCGTAAACCCTAAGGTTCAAGGGCGTTCTCGTAGTCATTATGTCGAGTTAGGGTTTCATTCTTCTAGAGGGTCCATCGAAATACCTGCATGTTCTTCCGAATACTTTAAACTTAGGAAAATGGTTTTCTGATAATCGTTCGAACCCTTTAACTTCATCCGGACGGCATGTGAATACCCTTCGTCCGCACGCTAAGCAATGCTTCAATCCTCAAGAACAACCAATACTCTAATGGTTATCGCATTCAAGCCGTAGCTTCCTCTGCCCGTGCGCCCGTGGTAACAGAAACCACCATCCGACATTTACGAAGATAGATCAAAAGAACGAATGGAATACGGTGCAAACAATGTAAATCCTAGGGCTCCTTAAGCAGAGTAGCATATCGTAAGTATGCCGCGGACCATACCCACGGTACGTTACTCTACCTAAATCGCCTACTCCATCAACCAAGGGTCACCTAGACTTATACAAGGTTAAACCTAGCGCTCTGATACCAACTTTGTCACGACCCGAAAGTACGGAACGTGACCGGCACTTAGATTACGAAGCGTCTAGAGGCGCCACGTAACCTAAGTAAGCCGAAGCCCAGAAATCTAAACCATGAAAAAGAAGAAGCAGTAAAAGAAAACAAGTATAAAATCATCAGCAAATTTTACCAAAAATTTCGGCAGAGTCTCCTCTGTAAAAACTGGCCCCCAAACGGGTACAGCAAGTATAATATACATAAACAATAAAAAGTATCCCCAAACGGGAGCTAGCATCAACGCCAACAGGCGGAAACAACCACAGCAAGCACAATAATATACAACGCCAATAGGCGAGGCTCAAAACTCAAAAGAAAACAAAACCACCAGATCTGAATAATACATGCGCGACTCTAAGGTCGAAATAAAAGACTGGTCCTATAAACTTATCAAGTAATACAAATATGGTTGATGGAGCTTACTAGATACAAATGAATGAATAAAAGTACAATGGTGGTTCGGATACAAGTGAACCAACCTACCGTGCAAATCACCCTGAAGAAAAGATGTGCCAACAAGCTGCCACAGAAACCTGTATATCGAACCTGTAAAGAATTTGGCTCAACGGGGGTGAGTTGCCAACTCGTGAGTAGAAGACATCTACGAAAAGAAATCGAATGCACGACGCTATCCTAGGTCATAATAATACATTACTATATCCCAAACATCTAGTAATAGCAGGGTAATACTACATGTAAGTGCAACTACTCCGTGTCGTGTCAGTACCTCATATAATACTATCTCATATGAATGAAATGCATGCACCATGAATGTAAAGTAACAAATCCTGAAATCCAGATATATATGTATAAGAAATCTTTAGCTGTTATCATAGTAGAATGTGTATAAGAATCTGAAATCTCAATAATGAAATCCATGGAAATCCGTGTCAGACATTGACACAACACATGTAATCTCAAGTCTCAATATCTCGGGCTCCGTCAGTCCGGATCGGCCCATATCATCAAATCTCACGACAACGGTCGGTATCCTCCGGATATCCGCCGCGCCAGACATCACCGGTAGGTAGCCTTCCCCTACCAGGCTCATCGTCTACAACTCGATCTTCTTGCCCCGGGGTACCATACCGGGCCCACCATGTATCCGAGACGGTTCATCCACTCCTCGAATCGGGTCTCGAAATCCAACAGAAAACATGAAATCTCATGGTGGACGACACATACATCATGAGAAAACCGCATCTTATTTTAAAAAGAGAAGAGGAGAGAGAGTGAAGTTTTATATATTTTTGCGGTTTTCCCCAAAAATCCAGAAATCTCATAGAAATCCAAATCTCAAAATCATGAGTAAGCATATGATAAGTGTCGGCATATGCCCATACTACTACATGATAACATGAAAATATGAATGCGTGAATGTCTAAGCAATAAATATCATGTCTGTACTAATGTCAGAGAATAATCACAATATTATAGCGGTCTAGTTGTTAACTGATTCTATCCATAAAAGTCAATATGATCTAAAGTGTACGTGGCATAGTAATTACCGATGATGATGTGTGTGAGCCGGCAAATAAGTGTGCGTGGAATATGCGCATCATCGGTAATAGTGCTGGTGTCCTAACAGGTAAAGTTTATACTGATTATAGCAACATCTAAAAGAACATGCACCATGATAATTACAGAATGAATGTAAATACAGATGTGCATTATCCACCCCTCTGCGAGATACGAGTACAACTACCACTATGTGAGTCGAACCTAAACCAGTGTCCATCTAACATCCTAAGGAACTAAACCTAATAGACTAGTCAGTAAGAAACTAGAGTCTACCTAAGGTCTGAATCAATATCTCTAATAGTCGGCGATCCCGCCTCAATAGCGTCACGTACGTAGTACGGCTTCCTCGAATCAAGAGTGCGGATCAATCGTCAAATCTAAACCTCGTACGGTAAAATCCATCATACGGCATCCCAATATCGGGGTACGGTCAAGTATCTCCTAGGTGTCTCCTCATTTGTATAATGTCATCATCAGTATATCTCATGATCAAGGTGTTAAACTGTGATCGCATACATCAATCATATATCATTGCCATCATGATAAGCATCATTAGTTTATCCTCAGAAATATCATGTCATATGTATCATATTGTGACTAGGTCATACTTATATGATATCGGCATCAGGTCACACCAATATAATGTCGTAATCAAGTTATACATATATCATATCGTGATCAGTCACAAGTTACAGTCCGGGTACTGTTCTAGCGTCCCATGTACATCAATATCACCACCACTCTTTATAATTTATATTTTCATGTTCATTATCTCATTCTCTAATGATCCGCTAACACTTTAATACGACTGTATAGTCAAGAATCACGGCATCAAGCCCAGTTATACTGCTTCATCATGCCTCAAATATCATATCACATCAATGAATCCCATATACGTGTTGTATATATATATACACCTATACCTAGTTTTATATACATATACACATATACGTATACTCCATGTCGAGTTTTAGTGTGTGCGTGTGTGTTTCTATCAGAAACCTACGAACCTTTCCCAAAGTATTCATCCTCAGGTATGGTTTTCCTAAATCAGTCTAGTCCCGCCTAGGGTCATTACTAAGGTCCTGCTCAGTAAGAATCTAGGGTCACATCGGGTTTCCTAATGTCAATAAGTACTATTCCTATTCTACGTTACGGGGGTGCTAAACGCCATCCACCCGACTTCCCCCCGTAGATATGCATCTACTCACCTGGTCCATGTCTGCCGACGACGGTGTCGCCATCCTCCTCTTCATCGCCCGCAGTCCACTTGAAGGGTACCTAAACGCAAACATATAAATATTATCGTAAACTGAATCACATACGAAAGTCAAATGATTTAAAGGAGCAAGCATAGGTTAAAACCTATGTCCCGTCCACGCAAAAGAACCAAATACCGCTCGATATCGGCGTACAAACTCCGATGGATCGAGATAACATCATCAAACAACTTGTAGTTTTAAAACACATTACTTATACCATAAAACACGATTAAATCCATCGAAACCCTAAAATTCATGAAACCGTCCAATTTCGTAAAACCCGAAATTGCCAATTTACCGTTTTTCATCAAAACTTGACATTTAAATGAAACCAATAGTTATAAAACTCATTATATAGCATAACTAGACTATACAAACCGTTACTATATTTTTATTACACAAATTTATATTAATTTGAAATTTCTAGTTTGCAACATTTAACAATTTTCAACATTTTTCAAGCAAAGCACCACAATTCTACCACAAAACATGATTTGCATGAATTAATGTATTAAACCACAATTCATAATGATAATGATTCAATGAAACCATAAATTATATTTTTAATCACATTTATTTAGAAATTCCTAAAATCTAGTTTACAAAATAATAGCATTTTATTACTATTTTTCCAATTATCAAAGTAATCTAGTGATCAAACTAAGTTTTTCATTCAATTAATGTGCTAATATTCTCATTAAAACTACCATCTAATGATAGCAACTTAAATTGGAATTTTATATTACCCACAAACACATTTTAGAAAAATCTAGTTAGCTAATTTCCTTATTTAAAACAATTTTAAATGAAAATTTTACAATTTAACAACCATGCAATATTTTCCAATTCTAAAAGTGTTAAACTAACTATTATAAACCTAATTAATTATTAAAAACCCTAACTTGGATTTACAACCCTAACTTGCATTTTTTTTTAAAAAACATAGAATTAATTCATTAAATCTAATTAAGCTTAAATGATCATCTAATAACAATAAATCAAAAGAAAGAAAATTATACCTCCAAAATGTGAAGTCCAAACAAGAAATGAGCCTGCAAAATACATGCTTTCCCACTCCAAAATCCATATAAAAAAGGGTAGAGAATAAAGGGTATGAAGAGATTAGGATTTTGTGTATTTTTTGTTGAATTTTTGATGTATTTTTGTGCAAAAATGAGGTGGGAAATGGGGGGGGGGGCAGCCATGGGGGGGTTGTGGCCGGCCTTGAGGGAGTGAGGGAGAGAAAGAAATGATTAAGGAAAAGTGTAGAAGTTTCAAGAGGAGAAATATCACTTAAAGGTCTTTTCATGGTTTATTTAATTATTTATTTATTTGTTTACTATAGCAACTCAAGAAAGCTCTAGAAAATAGGAAAAATTTGCAAATAAATTTTGCATGATACACACTAATTTCTAACATGCCATGGTTCATTTTTACAAATTAAAACCATTTAAATTTGTAATTTACACTAATTTAGTGTAAAAATAAAGCTTATGTTAATATTTAAAATAATTAATTTAGGAAAAATCTTTTATTAAACTAAAAATTTATAAGTGGCTAAATAAACACCATTTACTAGTAATTTCATAATTAAAATAGATATATTAAAAATTATAATGAAAACAATCACGGTTTGGTTTTACGAAAAATACATTTTACTTTACCGAAAATCCTAAAATTCACTTAAACACTTTTATTCCTTTAATTATTTATTTAATTATTTTTAAAACTTTACATTTTGTCTCTTTGCATTTGTGTTCAGTGGGAATACAAATGCGGGCATGTATTTGCAGTAGCGGGGTTTTCTTGTAATTTATTACGGGATCAGTTTTCTGAAGTTGCCAGATTGCATTCCGTTCCGGCCGGTTTTCCTTTGTTCCTTCACGGCCGGACCTTATCGTTGGAGGGGCTAATTTGCAATTGTGCAAATTAGTTTTGGTGGAGGGGGTTCTTTGTAAAATGGCTTCATCATGATGAGATTCCATTCTTGTCTTACTCATTGCTTTTCATGATGGTTTGAAAAAGGGATTGATTAGTGAGATGAGGGTGACCTTTTGATAATTATCTTTTCATTATTCTCCTCTTGCTTTTGTGATTCAATTTATCTCCACCATGGAGGAAGAGGGGCCGGCTACATCTAGGGAGAGGGAGAGGGGTCATTTTGTGATGGCATAAATCTTCATCTCATTTTATTCCATTCATCATAAAATGAGAGTTTCATTTCAAAGCTCTTTCTCTTTCTCACCTCCACATCCATGGCAACTTCTAAGCCCCAAAAGAGACATAGCATTCTACACTATTCTATAGCATCCCTTGGACGCGTCGGTTAGCCAACTTCGCGCCCGAGTTGCCTCGGTCAAGAGGCGGGAGCCCGTATACGAATCCGGCTACGTGGTGCCCTTTCCGACGAGACGATGATGGACGGTTTTCCACGGGAGATCGGAGTGGAGACGAAGACCGAAGGACACGGATCGCTTGGTATAGGTTCTCTACTCTTTTCTTGTTTGCTAGTAAGCTAGGTTAATGGCCCGATCCGGGTGAAAAGTGCGCTGTGGTGCCGGTTTGCTAGTTTGCAAAGTTTTTTTTACTTCACGTTTCCGCATTTCCGGCCTCGGATCGACGGCCGGGGCACCCCCGCGGACTTACAGGGTTATCAAGAAAGGTGATATGACTCTCATGGTTGCTAACGGAATGAGCATGTATGCTGAATCCGTAGGGGAATATCATCTAGGACTGACAACTGGGCAGATATTGATTCTGCGTGACTGTTTTTATGTACCAGGTGCGACTTGTAACATCATATCTGTATCCTTACTTTCTAAAGAAGGATATGATTTTACTTTTGTAAGTGATGTATTAAATATCCACCTAAATCAAGTACTGATTGGGTCAGGTACATTGAAAAACGGTATATATGTTTTGAATCAAGCTCAGATCTTCAGTGTCCAGAACAAACTTAAAAGAATGTCTCAGGAATTAAATCAGGCTTTCTTATGGCATTGTAGACTGGGTCACATTAATTAGACACGGTTAACAAAGTTACATAAAGAAGGATACTTGGATCCGTTCGAGTATCGGTCTTATGCTACTTGTGAATCTTGTCTCATAGGAAAGATGACAAAGACTCCGTTCACTGGACACGGAGAAAGAGCAAGCGAGCTCTTGGGACTCATACACAGTGATGTGTGTGGTCCAATGTCTATACATGCGCAAAGTGGTTATTCATACTTCATTACTTTCATAGATGATTTCTCTAGGTATGGGCATGTCTTCTTGATGAAGCATAAATCCGCGGCCTTTGAGAAATTTCAGGAATATAAAAATGAAGTTGAAAAACAAACAGGCAAAAGTATCAAGACACTGAGATCTGATCGAGGTGGTGAATACTTGAGTGCCGAGTTTCAGGGCTACTTAAAAGAGAATGGAATTCTCTCTCAGCTTACTCCTCCATACACACCACAACACAACGGTGTATCGGAAAGGCGGAATCGAACCCTATTGGATATGGTTCGTTCCATGATGAGTAAGGCTGAGTTGCCGCGATCCTTCTGGAGTTATGCACTAGAAACAGCTGCATATCTTTTGAACCAAGTTCCCACTAAGTCAGTGCCTACCACACCATATCATATGTAGAGTGGGAAGAAACCCAGTCTTAAACACTTTAAGACATGGGGATGTCCAGCTTTTGTAAAAAAGCAGCATGCGTACAAGCTCGAGGCACGTTTAGTACAGTCTAAGTTTGTGGGATACCCAAAGAACTCCAAGGGGTATCTTTTCTATTACGCAGAGGAACAAAAGGTTTTTGTTTCTCGTCATGCCCGCTTCTTGGAAACTGAGTTTTTGGAAAATCAGATAAGTGGGAGCGCAATAGAACTGGAAGAAATTCCAGAACCACGAACTATTACTGAAAGCTTAGTAGAACCAAAGGGTTCGAAAGAATAGGACATTCCGACGCCACTCCGCAGGAGTAGTAGGCAGTCACATCCTCCTGAGAGATACTACGGTTTTCTCATAGACGGGGATAGAGAGGATTGCACTATAGATTATGGTGAGCCTGCTAGCTTCCAGCAAGCCATTCAGAGCGGTGACTCGGTAAAATGGCTGGATGCAATGCGGACCGAGATGGAGTCCATGTACACCAACAAAGTTTGGACTTTGGACTTTGCTCCAGAAGGGGTAAAACCCGTAGGCTGCAAATGGATCTTCAGAAAGAAGATTGGTGTAGATGGGCAGGTTGAGACCTATAAAGCTAGACTTGTTGCAAAGGGTTTTCGTCAAAGACCTGGTTTGGACTATGACGAGACCTTTTCTCCAGTGGCTATGCTGAAATCCATTCGGATCCTTCTTGCCATTGCTGCCTTCCACGATTATGAAATCTGGCAGATGGACGTAAAGACGGATTTCCTAAATGGAAATTTGGAAGAGTGTGTCTATATGGATCAGCCAGAAGGATTCATTCAGAGTGGGAGCAGCGGTAAAGTGTGCAAGTTGCTAAAGTCCATCTATGGACTTAAGCAGGCATCGCGGAGTTGGAACATCTACTTTGATGATACTGTCAAAGAATTCGAATTTATCAAAAACCCAGATGAACCATGCATTTACAGTAAGATTGTAAGGAGAACTGTGGTATTCCTCGTCTTGTACGTGGATGACATTCTCCTAATAGGAAATGATATTCCTATGCTACAGTCAGTCAAAGGATTCTTGTCGCAGAGGTTCTCCATGAAGGACCTGGGCGATGCCAACTACATTCTGGGGATCCAGATCTATCGTGATAGATCTAAGAGGATGTTGGGACTTTCACAGTCTAGGTACATTGACACCATACTGAAAAGATTCAGTATGGAAGATTCCAAGCACGGTAATCTACCGGCTTGTCACGGGATCACCCTCTCCAAAGAGATGTCTCCCAAGACTGATTTGGAAAGGGATCGCATGTCTATTATACCCTACGCTTCTGCAGTAGGCTCTATAATGTATGCGATGTTATGTACCAGACCAGATGTAGCATACGCATTGAGCGTTGTAAGCCGGTATCAGTCGAACCCAGGGGAGAAACACTGGATAGCGGTAAAGAACATTCTCAAGTATCTGAGAAGGACTAAGGAGATGTTCTTGGTGTATGGCGGAAAAGACCTCCAGCTCGAGGCCTTTGCTGACTCCAGCTTCCAGAGTGACAAGGATGACTCCAAGTCCATGTCGGGTTATGTCTTTACCCTCAATGGAGGGGCGGTTTGCTGGAAGGGTTCCAAGCAGGAGACCGTTGCTGACTCAACTATGGAAGCGGAGTACATAGCTACTTGCGATGCCGCAAAGGAAGCTGTCTGGATGAAGAAGTTCCTCATGGAGCTTCAGGTGGTTCCTACCATTGTTGATCCAAAACCGCTGTATTGCGACAACAACGGCGCTATAGCTTTAGCGAAGGAACCCAGGTCCCATCAGAAGTCCAGGCACATTTTGAGGCGGTACCACCTGATCAGGGAGATCGTAGATCGCCGGGAGATCGAGGTGAGGAGAGTAAATACGGAGAACAACACTGCAGATCCACTCACGAAAGCCCTACCCCAGACTCAGTTCGAGCGGCTGATCGAGATGATAGGTCTTCGATACGCCAGTACATGGCCTTAGTGTAAGTGGGAGATTGTTAGTGTATATGCCCTAGAGGCCATTATTGTATCATACTAGCTTGTATATTACATAATGGAAGCTTGGGATATTCTTAGTTGTATAGACAATCTTGCTCAAAATGGTAGTATGTTACTTGGTTTGTCTCTACTTCAATATGTGCATGTGTTTCTTTTAGCATATCGCTTATATACATATTAGTAGAGCCCTTAGGATCTTTGCTTGATTACCAGCGTTGTGATGGCAGTCACACTCGTGGGGGATGGGTAATCCATAAGCACATCCTTATACTGGTCCCTAGTTGTAGGACTATCGAGACAGGGCATCGATACTCCGGAGTAGACTAGCGAATGCGCTTCTCATCCTAGCAGGGGAGACGGTCTGTCCCACAGCCGTTAGTACGTCATACTTAAGATAGTATGCGGGTGCTCGTTAGGTTACGAGTACACTGGACAGGACTCGTCGGAACTGTTGGTCAGTATTATACCTATCGTCGGTTATCAGTTCCCAGGTGACATGAGTACAGCTTAGTCCGCCGACTTGACACTGTCACTTCGCCTCGAGTGTGTTCCCACTGTACTTAGATTACTACCCTACCACGGCTCAAAGGAGTCGTGCAAACAGGTAGTAGTTGGGTGCAGTCCCGAAGCACTTGGAGGCAGTGACGGTTAGACATGATTCGTCTCTCCCGGTATTGGGGGTTGACATCGCGCTGTGTCTAGGAGAGCCATTACACAAGTAGTCCCTGGCCAGGGCAAGCGAGATATACTGGTAGGTTTCCAGTGTTATCTCAGGGTGTTCTGGGCTACACTCCGACACGACTTGTACCGCTATTAGGGGACTGACGTTCACCACCCCGCTAGGCCCGCCATACGATGTATCAGATGAACAGACCGGACTGTACGGATATTGGCACATACAGGCTCAGTAGGAGTTCGGATGGGTTTACCTCATCGGCCTTCTTATCGACATCTACCTGGGGACCGTTACGTACAGCTAGTGCCGCTTGCGGTCTGTGGTTAAACCCACTGCCAGCGTAGTGTCGAGTCTTTAGAGTCCCACACAGAGAGTTTCCCTGCACTGAGCGAAATGTGCAGAGACCGTATGGTTTTACGGCAGGGCTACGATCACTTACGTGCACTTGTGTGCGTATACTGTTCGGGCAGGCAATACTAGTGGGCTTTGGTTTAAGGCAGATCCTAGTATTGCACAGATGGATTTGTTTTGTCTTCTGTGCATTCGCATTCTACGGAATGCGGATGCGGGTGTGTATGCACAGTTTTGAGGAGCAATGAAGGAGAACGTGCCTCATTAGGGTTTTGGCAGATGGTTCGGCCAAAACCGCTATGTGGCAGGTTCATTAGGGTTTTGGCAATTCATTTGGTCAAAACCATTATGAGCCGGAGACATTGTTTACTAATCCTTTTAGTGATAGTTTAGTGATGGCTAATTGCATTGACCATTTGACCACCATGACCTCTCTTGACTTTGTTGACCCGTTGACCGTGTTGACCATTGACCTTCAAGAGAGATCTACACTCTTCCTTGATTTTCTTTTTAATTTTTGATTATGAAAATGGTCAATTCAATGTAGCATCAACTTTATCATGATAGGATTAGTAATGATGGTTTTGGGTGTAATATTGCAACCATGGTTCATTTTTTTGAGTTAATCTTTTCATTATTCTCTTCTCATTCTCTCTCTTGAAGTGAGAAGAAAAGAAAAGCTCCATGGTTGCTAGAGTTTCTCCTCCATCATCCTCCTCTTGAAAATTATTTTGATCTCATGTGTTGAGAGAAAAAGAATCCACATAGACAAACACTTCCATCTTTCTCTTCTACAAAACCTAGGGTATCTAGATTAGCGATCTCGTTGCCCTAGTTTCCTCGGCTTGAGGTGGAGCTCGGTGTACAACTCTCGGGTGGATCGTCTTCGACTCAAGAAGGCCGCGGAGGTGACCTAGATCCGGATCGACCCTCGGAGCGTGGATGGACGAGCCGGACAGCGGAGAGAAGACCCGAAGGACCGGTTTCATGAGGTATATTTTCTACAGCATAGTAGTTAAAGCCTCTACTTGTTTGCTAGTTTCTAGTTTAGCCAAGATCCTTGCTTTTGAGTCCATGTTGCCCTTGCGCCAAATTAATGTTTTTCGCCGTTTCCGCCTCCCCGTAAGAACCGGGGTAGGCAACGTGGACTTACAGATTGTAGCATTGAACACTTTAAATATCGATTAGTGCAATATCGTGTTTTTAGTGTCCTTTTTGAACCTCTGTGAACTGCTATGACTTGGATTTCGTATAGAAAAATCAAACAAAATTTTAGTGATGTACTAGTGACCCTGGAGCACCACCTGAGACCCGAGACCCACCCTACCGGCATGGGCCGGCGACCCTTTAGCAAATTCCGGCGACGCCGACAATGGGGGGAGGTGATGGGGTTTGGATTTTGTGGGTAGTTGTCTGCTGTTGGTTAGGGGGTTTGGTACTGTTTACTTTTTTAATATTTGCTGTATGCAAAATCTGGGATCGTTTTCCTATAATCTAGTATTTTGTGTCTGCGCGATACGTTATATGACACGAATCGTGCACTTTGTGTTGTTTTGCTCTTAAGTTGTTTTCGTCATGTCGCTACGCACGTTAGCCACAATACGAACACACGAGAGTATGTTTTTTGTTGTTGTATCGGTTAAATGTAGTGTGTGCGTGTTTTGGGACTATTATTAATATATGCTTGCTTTATTGTTTTGTTGTGGTAGGTTCGCAGGCGGGAACTTCGGACACTGCTACAGGGGAAAATGAGTGGTTGGCTTCACTTAGCCAGGAGCGTTGGTGAGTAGATTTAAATCTATAGGGGAATCGCCCGCATGGCGTTATGCGTCTGGGCTAGAAAAGACTTAACTTGTCGCATATTCTATGTCATATTTAGAATTGCGCATTTACCCTACTACGTAGTAAATTGTTGTACTTGGACTTGTATCCTTAGGAAACTGCACTATTATTGACGGCTCATGTTGAACGAGCACTGATTGTATGCCACACACCGTCAATAATTGCCATGTCACGCACAACCCACACATAGAAATGATATTGTCTGGTTAGGGACATTGAGACATTGATTCAAATTTCTTTATGCATATGACTTATAGCATACCTGTATACCTACATGCTTACACATATGCCTTGACATATTTACGTGCTAGTTACCTATATACCTATAGAGTATTGTACCATTAGTGATAGGTACATACACACTTCGTGACATAGCTACAGGTATACCTTACACACATACTTCACTTGTACCCAGGGGGTATATTACATCATTACTGATAGGTAGATATCTATATCTTGCTATACCTTATGTTTACACATATACCTGGTTATAGCTACATGTTTACCTTTATTTGATGTCATTTAGAATTGGAGAGATTAGGAACCGCATGATATTATATTAACTTATTGCCGTTAATTGCGGCTTTTCCTTTATATGCTCGCATTTCAAATTTATGATGCGTATACTATATTCATGGATTTTCGCATTGAGATATGGATTTTTCATGATGTTTTCTGGATTTTGCGGACCGTGGGAGTTTCATGAAATTATGCATTATTTGAAAAACCCGGTTTCCTTTGATATGATATTTCAGTAACCACCAAGAGATTTATCGGTTCGGATATATATATACCCCACGCGAGGAAAGGAGGGATCCATATGCGGGTACATGGTGGGGCCCGGCGGTACCCCGGGGCAAGAATCTCAGTGAGGAGATGAGTTAGTGGGGGAACCATACTTTCCGGTGACATTACCAATGACTCGGCGGTTATCATGGGGATACCGACGGGAGTCATGTGCGTATGGATACGTCGAGAGGCGAGGGTCAGAGCTAGGCACTCGAGCTTTCGGGATAGCGTATAAAACGTACCTATCAAGGAGCCAGTCATGGAGACAGCGCCTGATAGATCAGCCTTTCTGTGTCAATGCTTGACACATTGTTTTCATGATATTTTACTTCTGAGTATATATAACAGTGGAATGGGACGCTGTTATATATGCCTTTACACCAATATTAGTGGAATGGGACGCTAATATATGTGTATTGATATCAATTTATATACATCATCATATTTATTCATGCAAATATATTTAGGATGTTAGAGATATACTTGATATTGTACATACAGGATATGTGAGATCTACTTGATGTTGTACATTTGGGATATGTGAGATATACTTGATATTGTACATACGGGATATGTGAGATCTACTTGATGTTGTACCTACGGGATATGTGAGATATACTTGATATTGTACCTACGAGATATGTGAGATCTACTTGATGTTGTACATTCGGGATATACGAGATATACTTGATATTGTACATACGGGATATGTGAGATCTACTTGATGTTGTACATTCGGGATATACGAGATATACTTGATATTGTACATTCGAGATATATGAGATTTACTTGATGTTGTACATTAAGTATATGTGAAACTTACTTGATACGATAGCCAATTTGGAGGCTGATTTGAAGAAATTGGGATTTGGATTTGTCTTGATGGATTTTGATCCTACCCCGATGTCAGGATTCCCTGGAAATGACATGTTTCATTCCATACTCTACATTTACTGTTTATGCACTGCTTCATGCATTAGTGTACCTGTTAGAGTACCTTCCATGACTGTTGCATTTACATACCTTTATTCATATCATTTCATCATGTATTAGTAGTACCGATATAGTACCTTACATGATGCTGCATACAGATTGTCATACTATTATTGCTTCATGTATTAGTAGTACAGATATAGTACCTTACATGATTGCTGCATACAGATTGTCATACTATTATTTCTTCATGTATTAGTTGTACCTGTTAGCGTACCTTTCATGACTATTGCATTCATATGACATGTTACTGCTTTTAACCTGCATATGTTAGATTCATGCTGTACGTACATACTCGCGATTACCTGCATATGTTATTTACTATTCACGAGTTGGCAACTCACCCCATCTTGTGCCACAGTGTTTGCAGGTGTTCCTCAGGATAGTCAGAGGCAGGGCTATTTTCATCTATCGTATCATCTTTGCTGCGGATACCGCTTCGCCTGACAGTGTACAGTTTTGCTTAGGTAGGCTTTGCGGTTATCCAATGTTGCTTGTTGTGTATTCGTTGTATCATGTACTCTCTATCTACCATTATCTTGTATGACTTAGAGACTTGATGTGAGGACGATATTGTATATTATTTTGTGACTTGGAGGTTTTAATGCAGTTTTTTGTATATCGTCTCTTTCTTCGCTACGGCGTCATATATCTGTTGTGGTGATTGTTTTCCGCCTTTTGGCGTAGATTTGCTCCCGTTGGGGATGCTTTACTTTATATTTATGTTGTACCCATTTTGGGGGCTTGTTTTACAAAGGAGGTGCTGTCAAAATTTTAAAGGAAATAAGTTGGACTTTTAAAGAATTTGGGTTGAGATTTCAAAGTGTTTGCAAATGCTATTATTTCTTATTACTTTTGACGGTTTAGATTTCTGGGTTTTGGCTTTCTTTTACTGCGTTACGCCTGTAGACGTTGCGTAGTATTAGAGCCGTCACGTGCCAATTTCGGGTCAAGACATTACTGATGACGCGTATACTCCACGTACACTCGCTTGCCGGCTCACACACATCTTCATCGGTAATTGCTATGTCACGTACACTTAGAGAATAATATTTCACTAACATAGTTTGCTAGCTGGTAGTTCCTATATGTTATTGATTCATATTCCATTGTGCATATGACATATAACATACCGGTATACCTACATGCTTACACATATGCCTTGACATGCTTACATGGTAGTTACCCATATACCTATATGGTATTGTACCATTACTGATAGATATATACACATATGAGATATAGCTACATGTTCACCTTTATATGATGTTGTATGGATTTGGAGAATTTAGGAACCGCATGATATATTTTATAACTTGTTGTAGTTAAATAGTGATTTTTCCTTATATGCTTATATTACTGTTTCATGTTGCATATATATTATATTCTTGGATTTCGCATTGAGAGATGGTTTTCATATGATGTTTTCTGGATTGTTTTACTCCTGCGTATATATATATATATATATCAATGGTATGTGACGCTGATATATATATATATATATATGTGTGTGTGTGTGTGTGTGTGTGTGTGTGTGTGTGTGTGTACCCATTGTATATATATATCAGTGGTATGAGACGCTGTTATATATATACACCGACATCATATATCATCATAATGGTATATGCAAATATACTTATTCATTATATGCTCGGGGCCTATATGCTCGATATGAGAGGGGCCTATGTGCTCGTGGCTTATGTGCTCGATGTGAGGGGCCTATGTGCTCGTGGCCTATGTGCTCGATGTGAGGGGCCTATGTGCTCGATATGAGAGGGGCCTATGTGCTCGGGGCCTATGTGCTCGATATGAGAGGGGCTTATGTGCTCGGGGCCTATGTGCTCGATATTGGATATTGGATATATGAGATTTACTTGATATTGGGATATTGAGATATATATTTTGTGTCGATGCTTGACACTAAGTTTCTGATGATTTCATTGATGATATTTAAATGTTTATACAGAAATCTCACTATATTAAGAAAACAGTTTTCTCATTCATGATGTCTTCTGTTTTCATTTTACCGCATTCATACCTCATATTTACGATATATTGCTTCCTGAGGCACTGACACGAGCACATGGGATTACACTTAAGCATAGATGTTTACCCTTACCTTTATATTATGCTTCAGGCTATATTATCATTGAGGATATATATTATGATCGTATCGACCTAGGATTGAGTCATACATCCGATTTCTGCTCTGTGATATTTTCTACTCACGAGTTGGCAACTCACCCGCGTTGTGCCACAGTTCTTGTAGGTTTTGCCGTACAGTTTCGTTGCGGCTTTGCTGGCACACTGTTTTCCATTCCGAGTGATTGCTTTGGTAGGTGGGTTCACTCGCATCGTGACCACCATTGTACTTTATTTTATTCAGTTGTATCTAGTAAACTCCATCAACCAAACTTGTATATTTATTTGGGTTAGAGACCAGTTGTATATTATTTCGACCTTAGAGTCGTGCGTTGTATTATTAAGGGTTTTCTTGATGTTTTGAGTTTCCTTTTGAGATTTTGATCCTCGCCTTTCGACGTTGTATATTATATTGCTTGCGTGGTTGTGACCGTCAATTGACGAAGAGCTAGCTCCTGCTTAGGGATGCCTTTACTCATATTATGCCTGTTGTACCCTATTGGGTCCAGTATTTACAAAGGAAACTTCGCCGAAATTTTCAGAAAAGACTTGAGATTTTAAAATTTTATATTCGGCTTATGTTATTTAAAACCACTTGCTTTAAAACATGTTTTCTTCACTTCTTTCTTAAAATGGTTTAGATTTCTTGGATTTCTTGGCTTACTTGAATTAGATGGGGTCCTATAGACTTCATATGATTCAAGTGCCAGTCATGTGCCATTTTGGGTCATGACAAAGTTGATATCAGAGCGCTAGGTTAACCTTGGTTCAAGTCTATGTTTGATTATGCGGAGCCTAGGGCGTTTGTATATATACGGAATCTAGGCTTGACCTTACGGAACTTAGACTTAGTCGAGGGGGTATTAGACCCAAACTTTCGTCGCGTAGGTTGACCTTGGTTAATGGAGTAGGTAACTTAAGAAGAGTGACGTACCGTGTGTATGTTCCACGACATACTTACGATACGCTACTCCGCTTAGGGAGACTTAGGATGCACATTTCCTTACACAGTATTATATTCATTCCTCTGATTTATCCTCATCGATTTTGGTTTATGGTTTTGCTGCCACGATTACACGGGTAGAGAGAGCTACGGCTAGAGTTGCGGTCGGCATGGGCTCATCACGAGTGAGGACTGACCAGGGCGTGATTCCAGGGACTTACGATTGCATAGAGGCGTCGTTTTATTGTGTTTTCGCGCCATGAGCGGTTGATGGATCACTTTCACGAGATTTCTCGGACATGCAGATCAGCACCAGAGGATTGAGCAACAGCTAGAAGCCAGCCAGAATGTGATGGCCGTCAATGCACCGATTATATTGGTGATTGAGGCACTGTTCAGCGTGCGGACAAATGAGCCAGTGATTGCTGCGAATGACAAGGTATCGCCCCAAATGTTTGGAGCTAATGCCGCATGAGTTATACTTAGAGATACAATAGAAGATCACTAGTTACCCAAGGAGGAATGACTAGGACATGTGATTCGTTGCGTACCCCGATGCGCGGTCATCAGATTGATTGATTCCAGCTAGAGAAGACTTCACGCAGGTACATTGAGTGTCGATAGAGACGATCGAATGTCAGAAACCAATTTTTTCAAGTTTAAAGTATTCGGAGAAACATGCAAGTAATTCCGTGGACCCTCTACAAGAATGAAACCCTAATTCGACATAATAACCATGGGAACGCTTTTGAACCTTAGGGTTGGAGGCAGTTCCGCGGTGCCATTAGTGAGGCTTGGGTTTGCCCTTCTACGGCTGGTCCATAGGTACTGTGGCATGTACGGGAATACTATTAAACTGTACTTAAGATGTTGAGCTCTTGGGGGATTATGGAACTTTGACGAATCGATCAAGAGATTCGACGTCATTCGGATGTCATGTGATGGTATACATTGCTTGGGAGACTCCAGATACGAGTATAGCCGTTGGAGCACAGTTCATACAGCCACGAAAAGATGAGTCCGAATCAGTCGACATTAGAGAAAGGTGGAGTAAAAGGTTCGTACGAGATTTTGATGAGATGGCGTTCTACTCCGCTGACATCAGAGATATGATACGCATGCAGAGGCATTGTATATGGATATATATCCTAGAAGGAGTTGCAATGAGTATGCAGCCGTTCCGGAACAAGAAACACAGTTAGTAAATGGTGATAACTTCTGGGCAGTTCGGCAGAAACGAGATTCGGGAAAGACCCCGACAAGATCATTCTGGAATACTATATGAGAAGACTTGGACCCAGGATCGGTCATATTGTGCACACCTAGTAGGCCAGAGTTCGGCATCGTCGACGAGACATGTTACGGTGACCATGATAGTTGGCCAGAGATTTTTAGAGGATGTGCTAGAGCGGGACTGTTTCTGCCATCTTTGATTTCAGTATTTTGGGTGATTTATTTCCATGATTGAGATTTTATACACCACATTTGCGCTTGACTCCGATTTGATGTCATTAGAGATATTGATTTTGATTTCATAACTATGGTATGTATGTGATTTGACTTATGCTTTCAGCATAGTTGATCAGTCGAAAATAATGTATTTTTAACACGGCAATTTCCCTATCATTTGCACTCATCTAGAAGTGTTCGGTATTCATATTACACATATTAGCAAATCAGTCGTAAAATATCAGATTGCATGTGTTAGACTTTTAAACTGGCACTTTAAGGGATATTGACTGTATTTTATGGCATCGTATCATCCCTATATTGCGCAACACTTGTTTCGAAGTCTGTGCAGGAAAATCCGGAAGAAAAGCCAAAATTGTCATTTTTGCTGATCAAACATTACGCCAACTCAAAGACCTGAAAGCTGGCAGCAATATAGAGGGAAATATTAATTTCAACATATCAGATAAAAGCCCATAAATCAGCCCAAAGCAGCACCAGAAATCCCAAGCACTATGGCCCACAGAGTGCCGCGGATCCGCGGCGTGAGCCTGCTTTCGCCGCGGATCCCGCTTCTGCCACGTCATCCGTCCAAATTTGCTGCAGTATTCCTATTTCAATGCCTAAAGCTCAGAAATCTATATCAAATTCCAGAATTCTCTCGAAGATTCTGCCAGATTAGCAAAGATCATTAAGCAACCTAATCTTGATTAAGCTAATCAAGCTCCTAACAAACTTCATCTAGAAGCTTCTCCTCAACAAACTTTTGGATGGAAATTCAAATCTCCTCAACAAACTTTTGGAGGGAAACTTAAAATTCAAATTCTAGATCTAGGGTTTTAATGTCTATAAATAGGAGCCTAGATCTAAGGGTTGAGGGGTTGATTACTTCCTCACTCAACCATTAATCTCCATCTTCTTCCACAAGTCTAGTGACAAGACTTGTGCGAAACCCTAACCCTAATTCCAATCCAAATTCAAGATCCCGAGTACCAATCAAGCGAGAAGCCCTTCAACCTTTTAGGAGCAGAGCCGATCTCCAATCGAGCAAGTGATCCAAACCGATCCGCGACTCAAGGAGCCGAGCGAAGCCAAATCGATGATCGAGTTCTTCCTCTTGTAGTTCTTGAGCGATTGTAATGAAATTTTTGATATAAATAAAAGGTGAAATTCTTTAATCTTGCTTTCTTTAAATTCTTGCATCATGATTCGATCTCAATTTGTAATTGTAGTTCTTGTTGTGATGTTTGAGTAAAACTCCGCTCGTTAAGGAGTCGAGAAGATCAATAGAATGATAATGTAACAAATCTTAAAACTATTCTTAAGTCCTACGAGTTTTGTAAACCCTAGCAAGTTCAAGAATCGATGACCTAGTTTCGTTGCGATGCTTTCTTGATTGTTATCACTCGAAATTAGGGATCTACGATCGTTTCTTGAATTTACTAGAGGCTAGAATGTGAAAGATATCGACGAAGGAACAAGGGATAAATGATGAAACCCTAGTTTCACTAGAAATCCCTAATTCTCGTCGATCATCATCGATCTAGTATCAATTCATCGAAGGATAAGAATACGACATCTTGAGATTACAGCACATCTATAGATCCGATCGATTCCTACGAGCCTCATTTAGATTCTTGATATTTGGTTGGAAAAATCATCAAACTCGCAATCCACTTCTTGATTTTAATGCTTTCTTAGATCAAAATTTTTCTCCTTCTTGAAATGCAATTTTAAATCATGAATTGTTTTGTTTTCTTTTCTTTAAACTTTCGACTCATCTAATTCAAAAGACGAACTATTACACTGTCCCTGTGGACGATCCGCACTCACTTACAATCTACATCCGACACCGTAGTTGATTGCGGTCAAATAATTCTTTGATTGTGAATTTTATTCATTTTCTAAATACGGACACAAAGAAACTTATTCGTTTATTTCGATTTACACAGTCTTGAATTTTACAATCAATCAATAGTTTTCATGCACTTTTTTTATTTTGATTTGATTTTGTGCACGCTGATGCACATGGTTATGAGATTACATACCACAGTATACCTGATGTAGATGTAAGTCCATGCTACCTCTCCCGGTACTTTCGGGAATGCGGAATTTGGTAAAAAACGATTTTCTTAAAGATGGTAACATGGACCTATAACCCGGATCTTGGTTAAACATCTATCTAACATCCTAACTAAGAGATTCTAGCTACTCGGTTAGGGGGTTATACCTAGCTTGTCTTGAACTCCTTCTCTTCAAGCTCCGATGGTGGTCCGATGGCTCCTTCTCGTCGTCTCCGTACGCCGAAGATAGATCCACTTGAAAGCTCCAACCTTTAGCTCCTTCTTCGTTCTTTGAAGAAACTAGTTCACTTGGTTTGCTAAACCTAGTGAACTAGAATGAGTAGAGAGGAAATAGAATGGGATTTTATCTATGGTTCTTGATTCTCAACTCATGAGACAAGAGAACCATAGATCAAGAGAGGGAGCAAGAGGTTGAGGGTGAGAGCAAGAGGAGAGCTCAAGAACAAGAGAGAGAATGAGCAAGAAAGAATGAGGCTCTCTTTTGTCTTTCACCCTCTCATAATCCAAAGTGATCATAACTCATCATATCAAAAAAAGTCTTATGTGATGGTTTGAAGCAACCATAACCATATCATTTCATGCACTCATTTTACACAAATGAGCAAGTAAACAAAAGTCTTTGCCATGAAATGATGGCTATGGTTATCATGATGGTCAACTAGTCAAGCCTAGTCAACCGGTCAACAAGTCAACAAAAGTCAACAAGTCAACAAAGTCAACAAGTCAACAAAAGTCAACAAGTCAACAACCATATCACCATAATACTTAATTAATATAATAGTTAATCACATATCATATTCTCATTAGGGTTGAGCATAAAGTCAAATAGTCAACGGTCAACTGTCAACAACCCTAATGAGAATCCGCTGCCTTTGCCTCCCTGTCAACTGTGCATACACACCCGCATCCGCGTTTCGAGGAACATGAATGCAAACTGGATAAATCCAATCCCATAAGGTACACTAGGATCTGGCTTAAACCAAAGCCCGCTAGTGTAAACTGTCCGGACACTGTACGTGCACAAGTGCACGAATGTGACCGAACCCTGTCGCAAAACCATGCGACCTGTCGCAATACCATGCGACCTGTCGCAATACCATGCGACCTCTACTCTTTTGCCTAAAGGCGAAAAGCTTTCTGTGTGGGACTCTAAAGACTCGACACTACGCTGGCAGTGGGTTTAACCATAGACCGCAAGCGGCACTAGCTGTGCGTAACGGTCCCCAGGTAATGCCGACAAGAAGACCGACGAGGCGAAACCCATCTGAACTCCTACTGAGCCTGAGTGTGACATTCTCCGTACAGTCCGGTTTGTTCGTCTGATACATCGCATGGCAGGCCTAGGGGGCGGTAAACGTCAGTCCCCCAATAGCGGTACAAGTCGTGCCGGAGCGAAGCCCAAAACACCCTGAGATAACACTGGAAACCTACCAGTATATCTCGTTTGCCCTGGCCAGGGACTACTCGTGTAATGGCTCTCCTAGACACAGCGCGATGTCAACCCCCAATACCGGGAGAGACGAATCCTGTCTAACCGTCACTGCCTCCAAGTGCTTCGGGACTGCACCCAACCACTACCTGTTTGCACGACTCCTTTGAGCCGTGGTAGGGTAGTGATCAAAGTACAGTGGGAACACACTCGAGGCGGAATGACAGTGTCAAGTCAGCGGACTAAGCTGTACTCATGTCACCTGGGAACTGATAACTGACGATAGGTATAATACCAACTAGTCAGTTCCCGACGAGTCCTGTCCAGTGTACCCGTAACCTAACGAGCACCCGCATACTATCTCAAGTACGACGTACTGATGGTTGTGGGACAGACCGTCTCCCACACTGGGATGAGAAGCGCATGCGCTGGTCTACTCCGGAGTATCGATGCCCTGTCTCGATAGTCCTGCGACCAGGGACCTGCATAAGGATGTGCTTATAGATTACCCAGCCCCACTAGTGTGACGGCCATCACATCGCTGGTAATCAAGCAAAGATCCTAAGGTCTCTACTAATGTGTATAGGCGATATACAAAAATAAACACATGTACACATTGAAGTAGAAACAAACCAAGTAGCATACTACTATTTTGAGCAAGATTGTATATACAAGGTGAATATCCCAAGCATCCATTAAGTAATATACAAACCAGTATGATACAGTAATGGCCTCTAGGGCATATACACTAACAATCTCCCACTTGCACTAAGGCCATGTACTGGCGTATCGAAGACCTATCATCTCGATCAGCCGCTCGAACTGAGTCTGGGGCAGGGCCTTGGTGAATGGATCTGCAGTGTTATCTTCTGAAGCGACTCTCCGAACCTCGATCTCCTGGCGATCCACGATCTCCCTGATCAGGTGATACCGCCTTAAGATGTGCCTGGATCTCTGATGGGACCTGGGTTCCTTCGCTAAAGCTATAGCCCCGTTGTTGTCGCAATACAGAGGTATTGGATCAACAATGGACGGAACCACCTGAAGTTCTTTCAAGAACTTCCTCATCCAGACAGCTTCTTTTGCGGCATCAGATGCAGCGATGTATTCCGCTTCCATCGTCGAGTCCGCAACGGTTTCTTGTTTGGAACTCTTCCAACACACCGCCCCTCCATTGAGGGTAAAGACAAAACCCGACATGGACTTGGAATCATCCTTGTCACTCTGGAAGCTGGAGTCAGCAAAGGCCTCGATCTGGAGGTCTTTTCCGCCATACACCAAGAACATCTCCTTAGTCCTTCTCAGGTAGTTGAGAATGTTCTTTACCGCTATCCAGTGTTTCTCCCCAGGGTTTGACTGATACCGGCTTACCACACTCAGTGCATAAGCTACATCCGGTCTGGTACACAACATCGCATACATTATAGAGCCTACCGCAGAAGCGTAGGGTATAATAGACATGCGATCCCTCTCCAAATCAGTCTTGGGAGACATCTCTTTAGAGAGGGTGATCCCGTGACAAGCCGGTAGGTTACCGCGCTTGGAATCTTCCATACTGAATCTCTTCAGTATGGTGTCGATGTACCTGGACTGTGATAGTCCTAATATCCTCTTGGATCTGTCACGGTAGATCCGGATTCCCAGAATGTATGAGGCATCACCCAGGTCTTTCATGGAGAACCTGTGTGACAAGAACCCCTTGACAGATTGTAGCATAGGAATGTCATTTCCTATTAAGAGAATGTCATCCACGTATAAAACGAGGAATACTACAGTTCTCGCTACAAATCTACTATAGATGCAAGGTTCATCTGGATTTTTGATAAAGCCAAATTCTTTGACCGTCTCATCAAAGCAGACGTTCCAACTCCGCGATGCCTGCTTTAGCCCATAGATGGACTTAAGCAACTTGCACACCTTTCCGCTGCTCCCACTCTGAATGAAACCCTCTGGTTGGTCCATATAGACACACTCCTCTAAATTTCCATTTAGAAAAGCGGTCTTTACGTCCATTTGCCAGATCTCATAATCGTGGAAGGCAGCAATGGCAAGAAGGATCCGAATGGATTTCAGCATGGCTACTGGAGAAAAGGTTTCGTCATAGTCCAAGCCAGGTCTTTGACGGAAACCCTTTGCTACCAGCCTAGCTTTATAGGTCTCAACCTGCCTATCTACACCAATCTTCCTTTTGAAGATCCACTTGCATCCTACGGGTTTTACCCCGTCTGGAGCAATGTCCAACGTCCATACCTTGTTGGTGTACATGGACTCCATTTCGGTCCGCATTGCATCCAGCCATTTCATTGAGTCAACGCTCTGAACGGCCTGCTGGAAGCTAGTAGGCTCATCATAATCTATGATGCAATCCTCTCTATCCCCGTCTATGAGAAAACCGTAGTATCTCTCGGGCGGATGAGTCTGCCTACTACTCCTGCGGAGCGGCGTAGGAATGTCCTGTTCTGTTGAACCCTCTGGTTCCACTAAGCTTTCAGTAACAGTCTGTGGTTCTGGAACTTCTTCCAGTTCTATTGTGCTCCCACTTATCTGGGTTTCCAAAAACTCAGTTTCCAAGAAGCGGGCATGCTGAGAAACAAAAACCTTTTGTTCCTCAACGGAATAGAAAAGATACCCCCTGGAGTTCCTTGGGTATCCCACAAACTTACACTGTACTGAACGTGCCTCAAGCTTGTCCGCATGCTGCTTTTTTACAAAAGCTGGACATCCCCATACCTTAAGATACTTAAGACAGGGTTTCTTCCCAGTCCACATCTCATATGGGGTGGTAGGCACAGTCTTGGTGGGAGCCTTGTTCAAGAGATATGCAGCTGCTTCCAGTGCATATCCCCAGAATGATCGCGGTAACTCAGCGTTACTCATCATGGACCGAACCATATCCAATAGGGTTCGGTTCCGTCTCTCCGATACACCATTATGTTGCGGAGTGTATGGAGGAGTAAGCTGAGAGAGAATACCATTCTCTTTTAAGTAATTCAGGAATTCGGCACTTAAGTATTCTCCACCTCGATCCGATCTTAGAATCTTAATACTTTTGCCGGTCTGTTTCTCTACTTCATTCTTATACTCCTGGAATTTTCCAAAGGCCTCGGACTTATGTTTCATCAAGAAGACATAACCGTACCTTGAGAAGTCATCCGTAAAAGTAATGAAGTAAGAATGTCCGCTTCGGGCATGTGTAGACATTGGACCGCACACGTCACTGTGTACGAGTCCCAAGAGCTCGCTCGCTCTTACTCCATGTCCAGTAAACGGAGTCTTTGTCATCTTTCCTTTGAGACAAGATTGACAAGTGGCATACGATTGATATTCGAACGCATTCAAATATCCTTCTGTATGTAACTTAGTCAACCTTCTCTCATTGATGTGACCCAATCTACAATGCCATAAGAAAGTCTGATTTATTTCTGGAGACTTTCTTTTGTGTGTATTCTGGACATTAAAAATCTGCGGTTGATTTAACACGTATATACCATTACTCAATGTACCTGACCCAATCAAAACTTGATTAAGGTGAATGTTTACAACATTACTTACAAACGCAAATTCATAACCTTCTTTAGAAACTAAAGATACAGAAATGATATTACAAGTTGCGTTGGGTACAAAAAAGCAATTACGCAAAACCAAAATATGTCCATCTGACATTCCCAGGTGATAGTCCACCACGGCTTTAGCATCCATGCTAGCTCCGTTCGCAACTCTGAGGGTCATGTCACCTGCCTTCAAAACCCTACGGTTTCTCAACGCCTGCAAAGAATTACAGATATGAGATCCTGATCCGGTATCCAATACCCAGGAAGTAGAGTTTATTGAAAGACAGTTTTCAATAACATACACACCTGAAGTTGAAGCTGCAACCTGCTTCAATTCCTGTGTTCTGGCCTTCCAGGCCCTGCAATCATTCTTCCAGTGTCCTTTCTTATGACAATAGAAGCATTCTTCCTTATCCACAAGCTTCCCCGCTATCTTTGTTGCTTTACCTTTTCCCTTCGTATCCACTTTACTAACACCGCCCCTTGGTTTGGCGGGGGCCTTCTTCTTCTTTCCCTTGGCTTTCGCCTTGGACCTAGAAGAAGATGATCCTCCTACAAACAAAGTGGATGTATCCCTACCTTTCTGTAGGGTGCCCTCTGCGCTCCTCAGCATGTTGAGGAGCTCTGAAAGTTCAACTTCTTTTTCTTGTAAGTTGAAGTTCAGTATAAACTGGGCGTAAGTGGAAGGAAGGGACTGGAGAACTATATCCGTATATAGCTCACTCTCCAATGTGATCTCTAGGTCAGCGAGCTCCTCAATGAAGCCGATCATCTTTAGCACGTGCTCGGCTACTGATGATCCGACGGCCATTCTTGTCGAAAATAACTTTTTCGACGCTTCGTATCTTGCGATATGAGATTGCTCTCCATACAGTTCTTTTGTATGAAGCAATATGGATTCCATGTCCATATTCTCGTGCCTCCTCTGATGTTCGTTGTCCATCGAGGCAAGCAGGAGGCATTTGGCCTTCGCGCTATCAATCTCCCAAGTCTTGCGGATTTCCTTATCCGCGATGCTGGAAGTTGGACCAGGGACAGGGGGAGCTTTGGTGGTAAGAAGATACCCCAGCTTGTCGTAAGTGATTGCTATCTTGACATTCCTGAGCCAATCTTTGTAGTTTGGCCCTGTCAGTTTGTTTTTATCTAGGAGTAACTTAAGTCCAGTCATGTTGATTGGTCGCTGCAATTAGGAGAGAGAAGAAGAAACACTCAGCATGATGCTCTTGCAAGTTTAGAGTGGTTTTTAGTTTGTCTAAACAGGATGGCTTCCACTGTTTCTCGAATCCCTCCTCAAACCATAAAGGAAGAATTAGTCAGGATCAATCCCACCGTACAATACTTGCTTAACCGTTCAGCCAGGCCGGTGTCGGTACTTCGAGGGAGGTTTTCCAACGCTTTCGCGAAATTCCTTAATTAAAGAACCTCTTTTCCCTGGGGGCGTAGCCCCGCTAACACCTTTCTAGGCACCTACTAGGTTTATAGCATTGATCGTTAAGTGAGAAATTTCCCGAGGAGTAGCATATACTCACAGTAGGATCGGGATCCAAATATCATTGCGTGACGAAACTGAAGGAATCCTACCAGAATCATCACACTCCAAATGGTATGCAAATCTAGCAAGTTTCAGTACTTATGAAACTCCCGATGTGGATTTTTGCCCCATGCTCTTATGACCTTGACGAAGGTCAACAAATCATAAGTCACATGTCAAGTTCTGCCCGTCATTATCCAGGTTAATTTGAATCCACCCGTATATACCCTTGACGAAGGTCAACAAGGTAATGCGAATGTTCCAAACCAACGCATCTATCTATGCTACATATGAATACCCAATAGCTACCAATCACTATGCCTTGACGAAGGTCAACAAACACAGCTTGAATACTATTGAATATTCATACGAAACGACGGAGGGCTACGAATGGTTTTGGCAAAACCGTGAACGTAGTGAACTTGATTTGGTCGATGGAACGAGATAGCTTTTAAAAGGAGTGGCTCAAGCTCCGCATTTAAAAGTTGGTTTTGAAAAGAACCGAGTGGTTTTTCGAAAGTGTTCCAACGACTTTAACTTGGTTTATTATCTTGCATTAGTTCTTTTAATGCGTGATATTCTTGCATTAGTTCTTTTAATGCGTCCCATCATTTAATCCTACCATTGCAGAAAACAACCAAAATATGACGTACGCTTATGCCATTCGCATTCGCCACGGGGCCCCGTCATTACCCGTTAGGTTACTTAACTAACGACAGAGCGGGGGCTGGGCTAGCGCGTCTGTAAAACATAAGCAACGCCAAAATAATATCATATATAGATATACTGCAATGATAAACATTTCAGATCACAGATGAATACATTGGATATACTAGGAATCTGTAATTTGTACGAGCCTGTAACAAAAGACAGATTACACGGTCGCGGTGAATAGCCAAATACCCCACCCAAGACCCCTACGGGTGCGGCAAACTACCCGCCAAGTACCCGAAGCGTAGTAACCTCCCTCATCTCCATGAGTAGGCGACTCGACACTTCGGCATACCCGGTAGTTTGTGCACCCCCTCCATGGGTCTATCCTAGGAGCAAAAACAGTAAAAAGAAATTATACAATGACGGCTACAACCCCGACCCGGTTGTGCGGCCATACAAATAATTATTACATCAATTTACAAATTTACATGAATTGAAAGAAAAGAAAACTCTCGTCTCACAACCCCCGGCTATTCACCCGCGACAATCCAACATATTCATATCCGCATTCCAGCAACATTACAGATCACAGATTTGTATAACCCCCACTAATCGACATATAGCGATTAGTAGACGTTCAATACAAATAACACATTACAGAAAACCCGTTAGCTTAAGTCTTTTAGAAGTTCAATCAAAAATACGGATTTTCGGGACCCCAAAATAAAATTTTCGTTCTGGAAAATCTGGGCAGAAAATAAATATTCCAAAAATCCCAAAATACCCCCAGAAGAACACTGCACCAAAAAGGAACCACGGCCGAGTCAACTCGGCCGCGGATCCGCGGCGCTTTGACTCGATCGTGCGACCAATTTTGGTGGGTGTTCACAGAAAAGCCTGAGCCGATTTTAGGTGTTAAAATAATCAACTTTTGAACAGTGGAAAAATCGACAGAAACTGCAAAATTTTTGGGGTTTGTTTCGGGACTTTTTCGTTGATCGATCTTCTAGTTACTTGCTAACATGCTAGATAGAGTTTAACTAGGCTCTGATACCACTGTAAGTCCATGCTACCTCTCCCGGTACTTTCGGGAATGCGGAATTTGGTAAAAAACGATTTTCTTAAAGATGGTAACATGGACCTATAACCCGGATCTTGGTTAAACATCTATCTAACATCCTAACTAAGAGATTCTAGCTACTCGGTTAGGGGGTTATACCTAGCTTGTCTTGAACTCCTTCTCTTCAAGCTCCGATGGTGGTCCGATGGCTCCTTCTCGTCGTCTCCGTACGCCGAAGATAGATCCACTTGAAAGCTCCAACCTTTAGCTCCTTCTTCGTTCTTTGAAGAAACTAGTTCACTTGGTTTGCTAAACCTAGTGAACTAGAATGAGTAGAGAGGAAATAGAATGGGATTTTATCTATGGTTCTTGATTCTCAACTCATGAGACAAGAGAACCATAGATCAAGAGAGGGAGCAAGAGGTTGAGGGTGAGAGCAAGAGGAGAGCTCAAGAACAAGAGAGAGAATGAGCAAGAAAGAATGAGGCTCTCTTTTGTCTTTCACCCTCTCATAATCCAAAGTGATCATAACTCATCATATCAAAAAAAGTCTTATGTGATGGTTTGAAGCAACCATAACCATATCATTTCATGCACTCATTTTACACAAATGAGCAAGTAAACAAAAGTCTTTGCCATGAAATGATGGCTATGGTTATCATGATGGTCAACTAGTCAAGCCTAGTCAACCGGTCAACAAGTCAACAAAAGTCAACAAGTCAACAAAGTCAACAAGTCAACAAAAGTCAACAAGTCAACAACCATATCACCATAATACTTAATTAATATAATAGTTAATCACATATCATATTCTCATTAGGGTTGAGCATAAAGTCAAATAGTCAACGGTCAACTGTCAACAACCCTAATGAGAATCCGCTGCCTCTGCCTCCCTGTCAACTGTGCATACACACCCGCATCCGCGTTCAGAGGAACATGAATGCAAACTGGATAAATCCAATCCCATAAGGTACACTAGGATCTGGCTTAAACCAAAGCCCGCTAGTGTAAACTGTCCGGACACTGTACGTGCACAAGTGCACGGATGTGACCGAACCCTGTCGCAAAACCATGCGACCTGTCGCAATACCATGCGACCTCTACTCTTTTGCCTAAAGGCGAAAAGCTTTCTGTGTGGGACTCTAAAGACTCGACACTACGCTGGCAGTGGGTTTAACCACAGACCGCAAGCGGCACTAGCTGTGCGTAACGGTCCCCAGGTAATGCCGACAAGAAGACCGACGAGGCGAAACCCATCTGAACTCCTACTGAGCCTGAGTGTGACATTCTCCGTACAGTCCGGTCTGTTCGTCTGATACATCGCATGGCGGGCCTAGGGGGCGGTAAACGTCAGTCCCCCAATAGCGGTACAAGTCGTGCCGGAGCGAAGCCCAAAACACCCTGAGATAACACTGGAAACCTACCAGTATATCTCGTTTGCCCTGGCCAGGGACTACTCGTGTAATGGCTCTCCTAGACACAGCGCGATGTCAACCCCCAATACCGGGAGAGACGAATCCTGTCTAACCGTCACTGCCTCCAAGTGCTTCGGGACTGCACCCAACCACTACCTGTTTGCACGACTCCTTTGAGCCGTGGTAGGGTAGTGATCAAAGTACAGTAGGAACACACTCGAGGCGGAATGACAGTGTCAAGTCAGCGGACTAAGCTGTACTCATGTCACCTGGGAACTGATAACTGACGATAGGTATAATACCAACTAGTCAGTTCCCGACGAGTCCTGTCCAGTGTACCCGTAACCTAACGAGCACGCGCATACTATCTCAAGTACGACGTACTGACGGCTGTGGGACAGACCGTCTCCCACACTGTGATGAGAAGCGCATGCGCTGGTCTACTCCGGAGTATCGATGCCCTATCTCGATAGTCCTGCAACCAGGGACCTGCATAAGGATGTGCTTATAGATTACCCAGCCCCACTAGTGTGACGGCCATCACATCGCTGGTAATCAAGCAAAGATCCTAAGGGCTCTACTAATGTGTATAGGCGATATACAAAAATAAACACATGTACACATTGAAGTAGAAACAAACCAAGTAGCATACTACTATTTTGAGCAAGATTGTATATACAAGGTGAATATCCCAAGCATCCATTAAGTAATATACAAACCAGTATGATACAGTAATGGCCTCTAGGGCATATACACTAACAGTAGATTTGGATTGAAATGTATTGTATACCATCGATTTCGATTATGATATTTGATATTTGTTTTCGTGCACCTTGTGCACTGGATTTGGATTCTTGCACATATTTGTGCGCTTGATGCGATTTTGATGCACACCAGATGCACTAGATTGGGATTCTTCGTGCATATCAGATGAACCTGGTTTTGCTGTCAAGAACACCCGTTGCTTTTGACTGGTGTTTCGTGCACACCCGTTGCACTTAGATTTTGTTTCCGTGTACATGTATGGCACATTCATGGATTTAGATTTCCGTGCACACCGGACGCACGCGGCATTCTATATACATTTTGGGATTGATTTCCCTTAAGCAGCATGTTTTATGATATTTACTATTTGGTATAGTAGCTGAGCAGGACTAGTCCGAGGACAGTACCTGAATATGTTTTGCATGCATTGATAGTTATTGAAGGGATTTCAAAAAAAAAGGAGCTATAGTCTCAGTATTTACCTACGTGTCCGAGATGACATGAGACATTTAACAAAGGAAACCCTTATAAATTACTTTTCAAAACGGCGGGGCGTGTATGTTAAACGAAGGATATAAATATATATATATATATATATAGTTATTTTCTTACAATAGACATCCGCCACTGTGCAGTGATACGCACATCGCACAGCGACTTGAAAAAGTTTGGCATGCATCTCTTTCACATGTTTTGACGAATTTACCATGATATTTACATGTAAAGTGTTGATGTACATCATGTTGGTTTTCGTATTGGATTTAGACATTGATGTCCTCCCCATGACTCCGATGATTGCGGCATGCTTGACGGAGTTTTGATTTGGTTTATATACTTATTTTTCAAGCGCATGCATTACGCTACGATGTGTTTTATGTATTTATGATTTCGGGACCCCGACGACTTAGTCTTTTACTGAAATGTTTCAGTATTTGAGGGGTTTAAATTTAAATTCGGGCACTGAATTTCTTTAAGATGGGAAGATTGTAACATTTCAGAAAAATAAAATATTATTTTTGGGAAATTTTATAATTAAATATTAAATATAATGAATATTTTAATATGGCGGTATAATTAAATACCGATATATTAGGAAAAATTGGAAAATTATAAAATTACTAAAATGAGGGTATTTTATTGGATTTAAGTAAATTATGAAATTTTATAATTTATTATAAAATATTTTAATGCTATTCGCGATTAAATATCGCTAATCGCGCATTAAACGTATTTTGTGCACATGACATGCACATGTCATTTTTCACACTTGTTACATTTTCCTACATGGTCTCTTCTTTTGATCATGCATGACTTGGGTTTTTAAAAGAAAAGAGAAGAGAAAAGATAACAAAGAAAAGAAAAGAAAAAGGAAAACAATAAACAAAGAGGGATGAGCATGAGAGAGAGTGAGGTGAGGGGTTATCTTGACTTGGTCTCACTTCATCATCCTCTTCATTTTCTGATCTTCTTCAACCATGGCACCACATTCTTTCCTCTCCCCTCTACCTCCTCACAACTTCATCAAAAACCACACAAAATTTCATCCCAACTTCATTAAAAACATGCACAAGCTTCTCACAAGCACTTTGAACCAAGCAAAAACTGATTTTAAGCACTTGGGGCAACTCAAGAATTTTCTTGAGTTGAAAAATGAGTTATATTTTTCACCATTTGTGTAGTATTACTTTCACTTTAGCCTCTATTCAAGTTTTAAACCGATTTAGTGAAGTTTTGTGAACTTTGAGATTCATAGAAGAAGGTTAGGGTTTTTCTTGAGTTGTGATGTGAAATTGAGAGTAGTTAGTGAACTTAAGCTTGTTAGTGCCATTCTGGATCAACACCTACCATAGGAAACACAAAACTTGTGTTTTGATAATTCAATGTCGGTTTTGTGAATATTACGTGCCTACAGGGAATCTGGAGCAACCCGGGAAGATTCTGAGAAAAGCAAACAACACCACTAACTAGATGGACCACTAGGAAGCCACCCTAACGATACGAACCAATTCTGACCCCACAAACCGAGCTCACCGGATTTTTGGCCAATATGGCCGGCCCAAAAGTGGAGGATTGTGTTGAATTTGCTTCTGTGGCTCATATACACCCTATACATCACCACAGTATTGTTTGTTTAAGCTAATTTGACCTGAACTAAAATCTGGGAACACTTTTATTGGTTGCTGCCTTGTATTTCAAGAGGTTTATGAATTTAAGTTTTGATATTTGTGTTTGGTATCGGTCACTGGACGTTTGTACGTCGATATCGGGTGTTTTGGGCTCTTTTGTGTGATTAGACCATAGGTTCTATCCTCTGTGTGTTTCATGTGTCGTTTTGGTTTTGAATTGGACATTTATTTGCCATACGATATATGTGATATGTAGGAACCCTCACGTGGATTTCTGGATGACACGCAAGAGGATGGCGACATCGACTTCGGAGAGAAAGATCAAGTGAGTAGATATATATCTATGGGGGGAAGTCGGGTGGATGGCGTATAGCACCCCCGCAGTTCGTAGTGTAGCTTATGTTATGTTATACATTAACATATGTGTTGTGAATTTGGATGATTAACAAGTAGGGTCTTAGAAGATCATGGTATAAATGTTGGTGTATTTGGAAGATAGTGTCGTGGTTGATTTCTTGGTCACGAACCATAGAATAGGTTTGCACACACGCACACGCACACCCTTGCATGCATTATTATTAGTATTACTTGTGCATATATGGAGATACGTATACACACACACACATAGGTATGAGACTATGCATATATATATATATATATATACGCACGTATACCTATACACGGATAATGGGGATAGTGGATAATATTTGGAGATGAGTCGATGAGATTAGGCATGATGCCATGAGATCGGTGATATGTTTTGATTCATATTATGAGATACGACATGAGATTTTAGTGGGCCTTTAGGCATGTGTTTTCATACAGGCATATATATGCAGATGGTATCAGTTTGCACTAGAATTAGATCAGTACCCCCAGTTCATGAGATATGATGATAAGGATACCAGATAATTGATGAGATAAATATGATGTTCGACCCGTAACCAGATTGGGATGTCGTACGATGAATTTACCGTATGAGCTTTATATTCATGATAGATCCGCACTCTTGACTCGAGGATGTCGTGTTATATATTGTATCGTATATGATACTATTGAGGCGGGATCACCGACTATTATATTTATATGTATCGACTCAGATTTAGGTAGTTTCCTTATCTTTTCGATTAGCCTGTTAGTTTAGTCATGTAGTTTACTTGTAGATTTTAGACTATACTCGAGTCATACCTATTTCAAAAACTAATGAATCGTGAGTATTTTAAAGACAGGCCAAGGGATACTACAGATATTTCAAAGGATGTACTTTTTCATAAAAACACCATAGCCCTATTTTCTAAACACCACGATTCATGCGATTTCAGATACCAAAAACTGTATGACTCGTATATAGGAACGTATATTTCTTTATTGCTGCATTTGCATTGCATGCTTATATGTATTTTCGTTAGAAATGATGAAACCTGTTGTTAGGACACCAGCACCATTACCGATGACGCGTATGCTCCATGTACACTCGCTTGCCGGCTCACAAACATTTTCATCGGTAATCGCTATGTCACATACACTTAGAGAATACTATTTCATTGACATAGTTTCCTAGCTAGTAGTTCCTATCTGTTATTGATTCATATTCCATTGTGCATATGACATATAACATACCGGTATACCTACATACTTACACATATGCCTTGACATGCTTACATGCTAGTTACCCATATACCTTTATGGTATTGTACCATTAGTGATAGGTATATACACATATGAGATATATATACATGTTCACATTTATATGATGTTGTATGGATTCGGAGAATATAGGAACCGCGTGATATATTTTATAACTTGTTGCCATTAAATAGCGATTTTTCCTTATATGCTCATATTACTGTTTCATGCTGCATATATATTATATTCATGGATTTCGAATTGAAATATGGTTTTCATATGATATTTTCTGGATTGTTTTACTCCTGCATATATATATCAGTGGTATGGGACGCTGATATATATATGTATACCCATCGTATATATATATATATATCAGTGGTATGGGATGCTGTTATATATATACACCGACATTATATATCATCATAATGGTATATGCAAATATACTTATTCATTATATATGATGGGCCTATATTCTCGGGGCCTATGTGCTCGATATGAGAGGGGCTTATGTGCTCGATGTGAGGGCCTATGTGCTCGATATGTGAGGGGCTTATGTCCTCGATATGAGAGGGGACTATGTGCTCGGGACCTATGTGCTTGATGTGAGGGGCCTATGTGCTCGATATGAGAGGGGCCTATGTGCTCGGGGCCTATGTGCTCTATATGAGAGGGGCCTATGTGCTCGGGGACTATGTGCTCGATATTGGATATATGAGATTTACTTGGTATTGGGATATTGAGATATATATTTTTTGTCGATGCTTGACACCGAGTTTCTGATGATTTCATTGATGATATTTAAATGTTTATACAGAAATCTCACTATATTAAGAAACAGTTTTCTCATTCATGATGTCTTCTGTTTTCATTCACCGCATTCATACCTTATATTTACGATATATTGCTACCTGAGGCACTGACACGAGCACATGGGATTACACTTATGCATAGATGTTTACCTTTATATTATGCTTCAGGCCATATTATCATTGAGGATATATATTATGATCGTATTGACCTAGGATTGAGTCATACATGCGATTTCTGCTCTGTGATATTTTCTACTCACGATTTGGCAACTCACCCCTGTTGGGCCACAGTTCTTGCAGGTTTTGCCGTACAGGTTTCGTTGCGGCTTTGCTGGCACACTGTTTTCCATTCCGGGTGATTGCTTTGGTAGGTGGGTTCACTTGCATCGTGACCACCATTGTACTTTATTTTATTCAGTTGTATCTAGTAAACTCCATCAACCAAACTTGTATATTTATTTGACTTAGAGACCATTATATATTATTTCGACCTTAGAGTCGCGCGCTGTATTATTATGGGTTTTCTTGATGTTTTGAATTTCCTTTTGAGTTTTTGATCCTCACCCTTCGGCGTTGTATATTATATTGCTTGCGTGGTTGTGACCGTCAATTGACGAAGAGCTAGCTCCCGCTTGGGGATGCCTTTACTCATATTATGCTTGTTGTACCCTTTTGGGGCCAGTATTTACAAAGGAAACTTTACCGAAATTTTCAAAAAAGACTTGAGATTTTAAAAATGCATATTCGGCTTATGTTATTTAAAACCACTTGCTTTAAAACATGTTTTCTTCACTTCATTCTTAAAATGGTTTAGATTTCTGGGATTTCTTGGCTTACTTGAATTAGATATGGTCCTATAGACTTCATATGATTCAAGTGCCAGTAACGTGCTATTGCGGGTCGTGACAGTAATCTCAGCCACCCGAGAGGTACTTCGATTGCCCTAAAGACGGTGACAGGGAGGTTTTGATAATCCAAACTTATCACTACTGCTGTCCTTGACTATGAGATCTAGAAAGTGGATGACTATAACGTCATTCTAAATTGAATTTAGAAGTGTACGTGCATGACTCTGCCAAAGGGTTGTTGTAGTCAGTGGGAGCAGCGGAAGCATGGTGGGAAAATTGCTTATGTTTATTTATAGATTAAATCAAGGAGAGCGGAATGGGCATCTAGTTTGATGTAAAAGTCATGGTGTTTGACTCCATTAGAACAACAGATAAGACATGGTAATTTAGAAGTGTACGTGTTTGACTCCATAGTGTTTGTCGTAACTATGATATGTTCAATAAAAAGACTTGTTAGGGGTAGTTTTAGGTTAGCATGCGTAGGATGATGTTTGTCGTTTCCTTATAGACCTAATTCTGATATTGATACTAAGGCAATAGGCAACAACGTAGATTAGGGAACTTGAAATATGGTATTTGCGATTGTGTGCCAAATCCGTATTTCATGTCCCTTGTCCTTCCGTTGTTTTCACTTGACCTTAGCCTTCTGAAAACCACTCACAACCGGTCACGAATAGGATTCACCGCTATCGTGGTAGGATAGGGTGCCTAACGGAGTGGAATTGCGAGTCGTTTGGTCGGAGTTTCAATTACAAAGTTAAGGTTTTTATGGTTTTAGCAAACACATCTCCTAACACAAACTAACCATATTCTACCCTTAACAAGTAAGTCAATTATTCACACATATTTACAATACAAAAAAAGAAGAAGAAAAGAATAAGGCACATAACAAAAATTGCAAGAAAAGTAAAGTCAAGGTTAGAAAGTTAAGAACCGATATATCCTATGTGAAAATATCTTCAAATGTTCTTTAAGCCCGTATAATTGTGAAATCAAAATACCAAACTTTAAGGTTTCAAGCTCACTTAAGAGCCTGTAAGATCAAAGCAAGGCAAGGATTTCATAAGTTCAATGTTTGTAGAAAGCAAGACACATGTAATGAACATTGAGAACTTTTTATTGAATTTCAAATAAGATACAACTAATTTTGAATTCAAGAACCTAAATCTTAAGGTTGCAAGTTCAATAAAGAAGTTATAAGGCCAAGATAAAGAGGCAAGAGCTCAAGGGTTCAAAGGAAAGACAAGTTACAAATTACAATTTGTTCTAACTAAAACTAAAGCAAAAGCATCCTCTCCCCTTGCCCATTGATATGTATTTATAGGCCTCATTCCAGAATAAACAAACAATAAGAATGAGATGATGTGACCCAAATAAACCACCAGAAGAAAAATGGGGACAATTGGGCACGTTGGGACCGGTGGTGCCAGTTTTTTGGAGGGTCTCGCTGGGCTTGGCTCGAGCATTGGGGCTTGAGTTGAGGTGGTGGTCTCGAGTGTACTCAACAAGTTCACTGGTAATGTTTGATTTCTCCATATCAGCTTGGGTTATACTCAGTAGTCTTAGAGGGAAACTTGATGCTTTTTAAATCACATCACATCTTTTAGCATTTATTACACATCACACTCACTTATGCCAAGGCAGCCCTACCATGGTCCATGTGCCAAAGAGCATGTGCACACTTGCATTGTGTTGGACCAAAATTGTGTGCACGCATTTATTTGCAAAAGAACTCTGGTCATTGATCGGTTTTCTATTCTGTTTGCAGTGTCGGCTCCCAAACGTTATATCCATGATTTTGAGTGTGTTTCCAGTATTATATCATGGATACCTATAATCTGTATTCACTGAGCAGACATTTGTTAATAGTGCCGATATATAACAAAATAGATAATGAATGAGCAGTATTAAATTGCAGTTTTCTGAGATGAAAAAATACCCTCAAACTTATCTTTTGCTCGTCCCGAGCAAAACAGAAATCCTGACCTAATTTTCGCAGGAAACGCGGTTGCACTGAGCTCGTGCAATAAGCCGTTAAACCTCCAGGTGTCTCTAGTAGGAGGAGTGTTGTCTTCTGAGGGTTTTCAGCGGATTTCACCCATAAAATCCTGTCAAGCTAGTTTCATGAAATAACTATCGATTCTAACCCTAAGGTTTAGCTTTAAAGATAGAAATTCTACTATCCTAAGTTAGAAATATCGAACCTTTATTTTTCACACCTCACTTCTTATTTAACTTAAGATCATATATGTCTTTACGTGCGGTGTAAATAGTGTTGTTAAGTTTCAAAAGGATCGATTAAAGTCATCATGTCACAAAATAAAGCCCAGATAAAAACTTAAAAAGGATCACACAAGTTTTATAAAGAGTTAAGTATTTCTCAAGTTTCGTTTTCCAGTTAGGTTTCAAATTCAGAATTTCTATCTTCCTAAATAGGAAACCAGGGCTTATTTTTCACTCCACCTTTTACTTGTTTTCGTTTCATACACACCTTCGTGAACGTGCAATAGTCTTTATCATAGGATAAAACTTTCATATCTCCATTAAAAATATTTTTATAAAAACCTGTCTTTTGTCAAGATTATTCTCACACAAAGAACCGTTAGGAATTTTAACTCGGAGAGAACACTTGCTTGACTTTGTTTTAATTTGGACTTTCTAGGCTTCTTAGTGAGCTTTGGGCCAATGCTTCTAAACCAGTTGGTTTTAGGGCATTACGTGTAGAGACACCCCGGCGGACTTAATTGCTCAAGTTACCTAGGCTCTAAAACAAAAGGACCCATTTTGGCATGAAAATCATAACGATTTAATGCGAACGGAGATATAACCAGTTTTGCAATTATTTTTAGGATAAAAGACGTGTTTAGTGGATCGGGTGTGTAATCACTCTAATCAAGTTCCAGATGGGTTATTCTTCAGAGTTAGTTCCTATTAAGGCATCTATAATTTCCCTTCATATCCACTTCACTTTTGAAACTATTCTTGATATTACTTATTTTAGAACAAACCTATTTGATCCTCAAAAATAGTTTATCAATTAAAAAGTTTTCAGACATATTAGACTTGTTATCTAATTTTCAAAACTTACGACACGTGTAGTGTGATGTAAAGACGTATATTAGCTATAGTTAAACTTAAAGGAGGGTTATCTTTCTGGTTTTCAAAATCTAAAAATAGGATTTAGTTGTTCTTATCTTATCAAACAAAACCGTCAAAATATCGAATCTAAGTTCTCCTACTAGCAAACTTGACGACAAAGTTTTTATGTTTTTGGAAAATTTTCTGATTTTTATGGGTTTTAGAATATGTATGCAAATGCAGAATATACAAATGAATGCGAAGGGAGAAATCTTACCGAGTAGACCCCCAAACTTAAACTGGACAGTGCCCTCACTGTCATTATACATCAAGAGGGAAAAATTGCTGAAGGGTCAAAATCGTCGGTCCCCCCTTTTTTTAATGAACAAATGAATGAGCATCACCAGATAAGATTGCGCGTCAAAAAGAAAAAATGGATATGCACAGGACAAGAATATCCACATATATATACCAAAAATAGTATATACATACACCAAACTTATTTGAAACAGTGTCTCCACTGTTTATGGCTAGATAACCAAAGTTTGGTGGTAAATAGAGGAAGATAATGCAGGGTAAACCGGCTCCAGCAATATCAGGAGCTCCTCTGATGGTTCTGCGCTAAGGAACGGTTTTAATCTGTGTCTGTTTACTTTGAAGAACGAACCATCGTTTGGATTCTCCAAATCCACTGCGCCGTGCAGGTACACACACCACACAAGAAAAGATCCCTTCCAGTGAAATCGAAGTTCACCGGGATGGAAATAGAGTCGGGTGTCATAAAGAATTACCTTTTTTCCATGCGTGAAGGTTTTGCGCGTAACATGTTTATCATGAAACACCTTCATTCGGTTTTTTATAACAACCGCGTTGTCGTAAGCCTCATCCCGAAGCTCGTTCAGTTTGTTAAGTTGTAGCTTCCGATAGCTGCCCGCATCTTCAAGATTGAGATTCAACTCTTTGATCGCCTAAATAGCACGATGTTCGATTTCCACAGGGAGGTGGCAAGCCTTTTCGTACACAAGCCGATAGGGAGACATGCCAAGATTAGACTTATATGCAGTTCGAAATGCCCAAAGGGCATCGGTTAATTTCACAGACCAATCTTTACGGTTCCTCGAAACCGTTTTCTCCAATATTTGCTTGATCGACCGATTTGAAACTTCGGCTTGCCCACATGTTTGGGGGTGATAGTGTATGGTTCCTAGGCACACTAATGAGGTCTCACAAGGCATCAACCATGCCAAATTCAAAAAATTTCCGGTGCCGAGAAACCCTAATGCGATCGTTGACTAGAGATTAGGCAAAACATGCAACTAGTTAACAACTTAACTAAGAGTGAACGAAAAATACAACCTTTGTAGATCCGGTACTCCACCTCCAAAGATCCGTGATGATGTCCCCTCACTGCGATCATCAGATCCCGGGCTCTAGCGTCGGCTTCATCGGAGAAATGGGCGGGCTAGGTCGTCGACTTCGATGCCGAAGATGATCTACATCGAGGCAACTCATGATCAAGATCCAACTTCACCTAGTCATGAAACTTGTGAATAAAACACCCTATACTACTTGGCAAGTGGTAGAGGATGAAGAAATAGGAAGTGGGTTCACTTTGGATTTGGATTTCTCACTTGGAATCATCACTTAGAATTTTCTAGCCATGGTTTCTTCTCTTCATGAAGAAGATGAAGAAGAAGAAAGAAAAAGAATTATCAATAATAGAAAAAAAAGTGATGGTTATCATAATGCAACCATGGTTAAGTGTAGAGAATAAACTAGGGTTAGGTGAATGGTTAGGGTTAAGGAAAGAAACAAAATGGTCAAGCTTTCAAAGCTTCATGAAGCTTCAACAAAAAACAAAAGTAGCAACCATTTCATTTCTTGTCCAAATATAAATGAAAAGAAATAAATAAATAACTAAATCAAACCCTAACCATTAACTTAATCATGGTTTAATCATACACACCCAAGTTTGCATGTATCATCAAACATGATACAAACTAGTGCACAAAATTATATCATATATACAATGTGCACATTCAAGTGAGAAAGTAATCTTAAGTGAACCAATATTAGTTAATGTAAAGTAATATATCAAATATATAATTATACATTTAATCATTAAATCAACACTTGATTTAACGATCCGTTCACATCGCATATGACCGACTAATATCCAATGTATCGACTTATCGAATCAATCCTCAATTCGATAACCAGGTTATATCGCATACAACCAATCGATACATTCATCAAGAGAATAGAATACGGTATCACATACACGCATTATTCTCGGTCCCGCACATATCTCATATGCGCTCCTATTTCGTTTCGCTTGAGCCAGGAAACCTCTGTGTAGGACTCTAAAGACTCGTCAATACGCCGGCAGCAGGTGATGATCATATCAAACACCCACAAGCCGCAAGCGGTCTGCTAAACGTAACGGCCACCCGGGTATTGAGCGATCAGAAGATTGACAAGCAAGCCCGCTCACACTCCTGTGAATCCAACCAGTAACACTTACCGTACAATCCGGTCTGTTCGTCTGATATGTCACATATCTCGCCTAGGGGTGGTAAACGTCAGACCCCAGTAGCTCGATAAGTCATGTCGATATGAGGTCTGTAACAGTTCGAGAAACTACTGGTAACACTTACCAGCAAATCTCAGCAACCCTGGCCAGGGATTTCCGGTTATAGCCAATCGAACACAGTGTAACATCAACTCCCTATACCGGGAGAGACGAATCCCCTCATATCGCTCATTGCCTCCATGTGATTCGGGGCTGTACCCAAAACCACCATTTTGCATGCCCTCTTGGACGTGGTAAGATGGAAATCAAAGCACAGTGGGAATCACACAAGACTCTATGACGATCTCGGGTCTACAGACTAACCTATACCAGTGTCACCAGAGAACTGCCATCTGACGTAAGGTATAATACCATCTGGGAGTTCTTAGCGAGTCCGTCCAGTGTACCCAGTCTCTACTGAGCACCCGTATATCATCTCTGATGTCAAACACCAATGGATATGGGATCATCCTTCGCCCATCTGTATGGGTCGAGAAGGTATACGCTAGTCTACTCTGGTATATCGATGCCCCGTCTCGATACACCCACGACTAGGGACATTGAAGGATGTACTTATAGACTACCATGTCCCCACTAGTATGATCCGCATCATAATCCAGGTAGTCAAGTACACATCCTAAGGGCTTTACCAACATGTAACAGAGAGACAATCAGTATACACGTTAAGGCAAAGAGTAACCAGATAGCATACTATCATGTCGAGCAAGAAAGTCCTCCCTATATATGTCCCAGCATCCACTACAATATACATCCTATGTATAGTAATGGCCTCTAGGGCATACATATAACTAACAATCTCCCACTTGCACTAGGGCCATCTGTAGCAGTGGTTGCAGTATCTCATACTCAACCATCCCATAAAAGTCTCTCTCTGGGAAAAGGCCTTTGTGAGTGGATCCGCCGTGTTGTCCTCAGAGTCTTCTCTCCTAACCTCGATCACCTTGGAGATCAGCCATCTCCATGATCAGGTGATACTGCCTTAGAATATGTCTGGATCACTGATGGGACGGACGTTCCTTAGCATAAGCCACAACTCCATTGTCACACAATGGGAGGAACTAAGTTCATCTCATGAACAAATATAAATCCAGACTGCCTCTTTGGTAGCATCTTAAGTAGCAATGTATCCAGCCTTTATCGTCTAGTATGCCACGGTATCTTGCTTGGAACATTTCCAACATACCGTCCCTTTACTTAGGGTAAAGACAATGCCTATGACTGACTTTCAGTCGTCTTTATCACCCTGGAACCTTTCCAGTGATTCTCCCCAGGATCGATTGATACCATCTCACTACTACTAGTGAGAATCCTAGCATCCAATTACATCTATCTCATAGATGAAAACTCAGGATTTAGGAGGTATCACTTTGATCCTATATGGAGAATCCTTGTGATAAGCGGAGATTGACCGAGCGTAACATAGGAAACTCCTTCCCTATCAAGAGTATGTCATCCACGTACTCTATGAGGATCACCACGATACTCCCTACTACCTTTTCATTTATACAAGGTTCATCTGCCATTTTGATGAATTCAAACTCTTTGACTACCACATCAAAACAGACTTCCCATCTCCCCGATGCCTTCTTTAATCCGTAAAGCAACTTGCACACGTTTCCGCTGCTCCCACTGTTTACGAAGCCCTCTGGCTGTGTATTTATAGACGTTCTCTTCTAAATCATTATTTAGAAAAGCAGTCATGGCACCCAACCGCCAGATATCGTAGTCATGGTATGTAGCCGTGGCAAGTAGGATCTGGATGGACTTAAGCATAGCCACTGAAAAAGGTTTCATCATAATCCACGCCTGGTCAATGATGCAAACTTTTAACAAGTCTAGCTTTGAAAGTCTCAACTTTTCCAACTACACCAAGTATTCTTCTCAAGATATACCTGCTCCTGATGGGGATTTAACCCTTCAGATAAAGCAACTAAAGTCCATACTTTGTTAGTGTATAAAGATTCCATCTCAGATCGCTAAGCATCCAGCCATTCTTACAGAGTCTCACTCCTGATGGCCAGCTCGAAACTAGTTGGGTCATCATCTCATGATGCAATCCTCGCTCCCACTGTCATAGAGAAACCGAAGTAACTCTTAGGTGGGTGAGGAACCCTACTAGATCGGCGGAGAGGCTGAGGTTCGTTGGTTACTATTGAATCCTTTGGTTCTACCAAATCATCAGCTGCAGTTTGTATAGATGGAACATTTCCAGTGCTACATAACAGACCTTACCTCGAGATTGTCCGGATTTTTCTTTTAGACATAGGCCGGACAACCCCAAATCTTAACTATTTTAAGATATGGGCTTTTCCCATTCCATATCACATATGAAGTGGTAGGCAACTGATTTGATTTGAACCCTAATCAATAGGTATGCAACTTCTCAAGTGCATAACTCCCAATAGGAAATAGGTAACTCAGTAGTACTCATCATAGAGCACACCATATAATATAGGGTGTGATTGCTCCGCCCCGATATGCCATCGTGCTATGGTGTATACGGAGGAGTAATGCTGAGAGAGAATCTCATTCTCCTTTAGAATAGTCCAGAAATTCTATGCACAAGTATTCTCCTCTCTGATCTTATCATAGGACATAATACTTATACCCGTATTTTGGTTCTCTACTTCTAACTTATATTCTGTGAATATCTCAAAAGGTTCGGACCTATGTTTCAACAGGAACATATGACTGAATCTTGAGAGTTCATCAGAGAATGTAATGAAGTACAAAGAACCGGTCCTGGCATGTGTAGACAGGGGACCTTACATACATCATCATGTAACAGTCCCAAGAGTTCACAAACTCCTTCTCTGTTTCCAGTAAACAGAGTTATGGTCATCTTATCTTTGTGACATGACTGGCAAGTTTCATAAGATGTAAATTCAAACTGATTTAAATATGCATCTAAATGTAACTTTAGCTAGTCGGGTCACATTGATCTGACCTAGTCTACAATACCTCAAGAAGGATTCGTTCATTTCTGATCTCTTCCTATTGTGTGTGTTCTATATACTAAGAAATGTAGTTTGATTTAGAACATCAATGCTTTTAGATAACGTGCCTAAACCGATCAACTTTTGATATAGGAAATGTTCAAAACATTATCCAACAATACAAAATTATATTCTTCTTTACTAATAAAGAGACTGATATGATTTTGTATATCAGGTTCGGTATCTAATAACATTCGTTCAGAATCAATGTATTCTAGTAATACAGGGTGACAGTGACCAACAGACTTGGCTGCAACACTTGCACCGTTTTCTGCCTCATGAAACTTATCACCCGTTCTCAGTTCTCTACCTTTCTGTAGCCCATGTAACAAATTACATATGCGGGATCCTGATCCGGTATCACATACTCAGGACGTAAAGGATACTGAGAAACAGTTCTATGTAACGAACACACCTGAAGATGATGCATCATCATGCACTTTCTTCGTTTGGGTGGCACGGGAAATCTGGTATTCCCCAATTTCCTGCTCTGTCTTATAACAATTATAAGTTGGAGCGGGACCAACGTTCCCCAGCTCAGTATAACAAGTGGGTTCGGTCAATACATCCGTATTATTATCTTGATTAAGGCGTGATATGGTCGCTACCTGGAGAGAGAGAGAAGAAAACACTCAGCGTATGCTCTTGCAAGATCAGATTGGTTATTATTTTATCTAATCAGGATGGCTCCCACTGTTTTTATCAAATCTTCCTTCAAACCCTAAAAGGAAAGACTAGCCGGGATTAATTACGCTCTACAAGTTCGCCAATCTTTCAGCCAGGCCAGTGTCGGTACTTTGAGGGAGGTTCCCCGTGCTTTCGCACGGACCTAATTAATGTAAACCCGTTTTCCCAGAGGCGTAACCCCGTTTTCCCAGAGGCGTAACCCCGTTGACACCTTTCTAGACACCTACTTGATCGGCTAATTGTAATGTGTAAAACTCTCCCAGGAGTAACTCTTACTCGCAGCGGGTATCGGGATCCAACTATCTCATAGAAGGTATGCAATCTCATTGCAAATTTCAACACTTGAAATTCCCGATAATGCTTTTGCCCCTAGCGTCCCATGACCTAGACGGAGGCCAAACTACCCACAGGACGCTAGTCAAGTTCAACCCGTCATTTCTTGATTGAATAAAACCTACTCGTACGACCCTTGACGGAGGCCAAACTACGCCATACGAATACCCTAATCCAATCGCATCATATGCTAGCAGTTAAGCACTAGTTAGCTACCATACACTACGCCTTGACGGAGGCCAAACTACCGCAGCATGAATACTAAGTAGTACTTATCTGAAATGACGGAGGGCTACGACAGGTTTTTCTGAAAACCTATTGCGTAATGAACTTGATATCGTTGTAGAATCAAGTGAAGTTTTGAAATGGAGTGATTTTGAGGCTTTTATTAGTTTTGCTAAAGAGGTCACTCCCGGTGAAGGGATCTCGGCTCTTTCCTCATCGAATAAGGTGCGGGATATACCATATATATCACAGTGGAAAGCAAAACTCCAAAAGCAATCAAAAGCAAACCGAGTGTTGTAGCATCTGCCAGTTTTGCTAAAGAGGTCACTCCCGGTGAAGGGATCTGTAATACCCAGCCCCTTTTATACCAAAATCCGTATTATGTCACTTTATAATTTTAATTATAAATTTTTATTTCTCCTAAAGCCCATTCCCTTTTATTAGACCAAAACCCAAACAAAATCTATCAGTTTCTTTTATAAAATCCCAGCCTTTTGTAATTTTCTCATTATTTTATTTTATTTTATTTAAACTCAAAACCCAAAATTTTCCCTTCAACCATTTCCTTTATTTACTTAAAACTAAACTCTAAAACCAAATAAATCCCTTAATCTTTTCCCCAGCCCGTTTTCGCCTTCAAGCCCACTCCTTTGTCATTTTCTTAAATTAATTTAAGCCTCTGGCCCGGTTTTTTTTCCATTTATTTTTTGATTTTTCTCGGCCCAAATCTTCTTCAGCCCAGAGAAAAAAAGGGGGAAATTCTTTTAATTAATCTCGGCCCGTTTCACCTACCCGACCCGGCCCAATACCTCTTTCTTCCTCAACGGCTCATTTCCCTTTTTTCCCGCGCACGTTTCCTGGCGAACACGTCGCCGCGCTTCTCGCCTCCACCGACGCTCACACTCGCGAGCGTTACCCACGACGCACGCCTTTGACCCCTCCTCGTCGTCTCCCCTCCTTACTCCCATCACTCCTCCCTCTCATTCTTTCACCAGCTCTACCCATCACCATCCCTTACCTACTTCTCCGACTTCACCCTCACTTCTAACCTCACCGTTAACGGCCTCAGCTCCCTCTTCCCACTCGCCGGCACCCCACTGGGATCGCCCTCCTCCATCAACGATGACCCCTCTTCCCTCATTTCCTCCAACCGAACTTCACCCCATACCCACAGCCACGTTTGCCTCGCCGGAACTCCACGCACCCGAGCCACCTCACCGCCGTCACACCATCATCATCATCATCATCACTGTCGCCATCATCTCTCTACTTCTCCCTCTACACTTATCTCTCTCATTCCCTTCCCCTGCACTCTCTCCCCTTCCTCGGTTTCTCTCTCTCAAATCCTCTCTCCCTCCTTCCTTTTACAGTGACTCACTTCAAAATATCATTCCCTATTCAACCCACCACCGAGCTCACACTCTCCAAGCCGAGCTCAAGCCCCGTCGAACACTTGGTTGCCATCACCGCAACAGCCACCGTTGACGACTCTATCGGTGGCACTGTTGTCTTTGTCATCTCTGCGATCATAACCGTCACCGTAGTAATCACCGTCGCACCCACCGAGCCGTCGAATCCAAAGCCGAGGCCACGAACCCTACACGCACCATTCATTGCGCGTTAGTGCCGTTACCACTGCCGTGCATCGCCTAGACGCCTCCAGGCAAGTTCTCTACTTGCTACATGCTACAGTATGATAATTACACATTATAATCTTGCATATCCTATGTTTTACTTTCTGTTAAATATTACGATGTAACTGTTCGATACATGTTCTCATAGGACAACATCATTTAATTTGACGGAACTAACTGTTATAAGCTGGCCCGTATGGCCGTGAATCTAATGTGTGAATTTCGTTGGATAATATGACACTTAACGACTAAAACGACTACCCCCAAGTTTGCCTGTAAAACTGGATATTTTCTGTACCTGAAAACCGTAAAAATCACCATAAATTATACACATACTAGAATGATACGTTCGAGGGCTCAAATCGAAGCCGACTCGACGATCTTTAACCCTATACTAGTTTCCATATGTTTCTGTACATAAACTGTGACAATATTTGGATCGGAGTGCGACTCTGGACTGCAGTCCAGAGCGACTCCAATTGATGCTTACTGTTCCGTAATGAACACCACCCTGTTTCCTAAACTTGTAGGTTGCGGAACTCCACTGTTTATTGTAGGTGAACCTGTTAGCTAGATAACACAAGTGTTTTCATTCTGTTTTGTTATCGTTTGTTATTTAATCGGTAACTTAATAGATCGGGACGCATAACAGTCCCAGCAGAATCAGAACCGACATATTGGTATTGAATAGTGTATATCTCCTGACGTACAGACGCGATTGAAGATCCGTCTATTGCGTTGAAAGACTTACTGAAAACCCTAGAATTCATCCAACTGTAGCATCGCTAAAATCTTATCCCAACTGGGATTAAAATGCGTTGCGAAACGGACTTCTGATTCTGAAACTGGATTTCCAGCCGCGAGCGCTTAAAATGAAATGGTTATAATTAATGATCCTGGAACCTGATTGGCATGGAACTAAATTCTATGGATGGACAACTGAACATACTAATTATTACCTGTTTATCGTTTCGCTAAACTATACACGTACGTTTCATGATAAATCGTGCAAGTGATAGAATACTATTTTATGACACCTTAATTATGCTTCATATACCGTTTACACATCATATCATACACATATCATTGCATTGATAACATAGTGATAACGTGCATTTACCCAGTGTTAGGTTTTAGTGATGATTGTGGCAAGTACGTCAGTGTTCGGGAGTCCCATGCCGGCTTATATATTTAGGGAGATATATGGAGATTTACAGGGTATGTGATATTCACCGCGATATACATGTTGGGCCCGTGGTCTCTTGCCCTTTGGTTCTACCCTTGGGTGGAGGACACTCATGAGTGGTTGACTCTCACACTTGGACTAATGATAGGCTTAGTGACCTATACAGTGAGACTTAGAGACTGATAGGGATACTGGCATTGATATATCTTACTTACTGTGTTGACATACGTGGCATATCGTTTTGCTGCTTTTACTGTTCCGCTGCATTGATTACTGCATGTTCATATCCATACTGCCACTGATCTACTGTTATATAGACTTATGATCACTATTAGAATTGTTACATGATTTTATATATATTATATTGCTATTGTGTCGTTCTGACGACCTGAGTATGCATGCTCGGTGTGAGGAGAAGATTTAGCCTGGACCAGAACTAGACGTGCATCACAGACTTCTTGACTTGCTATTCAGAGTTACATTCGTTTGTTTCCCATCAGGTCAGTTTATATTACTATTTTGTTCCAGTTACTGCATTTCTCATTACCTGCGTGTTATTTACTGATTGCCAGTTAAAACTAGAAGCCGAAGTATGACTACGGCAGGACATTTCCTTGACCGTAGGAGCATGGCTGGCCTTGTCAACCCCTCGTATTCCGTATTTTGGGAAGCGGGGCATGACATGGTTTAGTTGGTATCAGAGCCAGGTTTTGCTTCGAGTGGGATTGCAGTTTTCCGTGTTTAGCTTGGCAATCTAAGACATTCCTTGGTCTAGGTTGTAAACTTGTCATTCTTGATCCATATTCACATCGTGTGTTTAGCTATCCATTCGCTAGGGTTTCAGGTGACTTGGCAAAGTTTCATGGTGGTAATGGTGAACTACATCACGATTACGCTACCATACTCTGTTTAAGTGACTTGGAGTCATACAGTTGATTTTTCCGCTTGTAATAAATTTCATCACATCTGATATTCTTGAATCTTTGTCCAATTCTTATTATATCTGAATCTTTTAGCTGGTGCCTTATATCATTTTCAAAATTGTTCTTTCAGGATCATGTCTTCCAACGACTCTTCATCTTTATCCGCTCCCCAGAATCAGACCATTGAGATTCTGAGTGTACTGCAAGGTCTAAAGGAAGCCCAAGAGCGAACAAACGACTTGTTAGCTGAAGGACTGAGAAGGCAGGTGAATCAGGCACCAGCGGGAGTCTCCAATCAAAAAGGGATCCCCGTTAGACGAGGAAAAGAGAAGAAGATGAAACGCCAATTTGTTTCCCCACGACAGAAGCAGCAGAAGACCCCGTGTTGTGCGTATTGTAAGAGGCCAGGACATCTTCAGAAGGATTGTCGTCGCGCCCAAGGGAAATGTCTGATTTGCGGATCCGGCGAACATCTCATTAACGGTTTCCCAGAAAGGAAGGAGCTACAAAAAGGAGATTCGTCCACACTCTCCACTTTTGCCGAGCGATGATTTTTGCGTAGTTCGCACTTCGAGGATAAAGCGGACCCAACACAGGATTCAATTTGCATGACGGGGATGCAGCGGTCTAGTGATCAAAGAAGAATTTTCATGTTGTTTCTACTTTCAGTAATAATGTGTCATCATCTTATAAATATTTCCTTCCGTTTGAAATCGTGTATCCGTTGAATTTTAGTTGAATGCAATAAAACTTTGGATCGTAATATATGTATCATTCTCTTGCTTTCTCCTTATACTATTCATTATCACAGCAGTATTATCCTGATAATTTTTCAATTCCTGCCACCGCATATCATTCTATACTTCGTACACTTAACTATTTTCTTGATGTGTTCCGTTGTCTAATCATGACACTTTCTTTCAGGCCATGGCCCACCCTGGAGCAGCACCGCATCTAGATGAGGATGCACAGTCATGCGTTTCCCTAGAACACACACTGATGAGTTCTGACGAAGAGATCAATGGTCCCCAGGGCAATTTCGGAAACAACAATTCAGAGGACGAAGGAGTAGCCACCCCAGAGTTTGACATAATAGGCGATTCCGACGAAGAGGAAGAAGTCCCTGAAGAAAACCCAATAGAAGAGGATCCCGAGGAAGAACCGATGGAAGAAAATCCAGTGGAGGAAGACCCCATGGAAGAGAATCCAGAAGAAGAAAATCACATGGAATCAGACCTCGATGAAGAAGCTCTATCCGAGAGAGAAGGACCAGAAGATCAAGACCCTGCTGTGGAAGAACTCCCAATGGCGATCCCTGCGAGACGATATGGAAATGGACGCCCCTACCTGAGTGCGCGAGCCTACCGCAACCTACTGAATCTCCACAACCGCGACTGACGGAATTTCTTTTAATGTTGTCTTCCTGGCCAAATATAATGTGTATAGTTTAGGGCCACTTTTCGTCTTTGGGAATGCCTTGTTTCAAATTCTCTCGAATGAAATAAATCTTCTGAATTCGTAAACCTTTTGATTTTTAGTTCGCTTGATGCTTGTTTATTGCCCTTATCCAATTATTTTCTGCTGAGATCCCGACTTTCCACCCCTACTCATTGTATAGTTTTCACCCCCGTTTCGATTAGAAAGTACCGCACCCTGATCCTTAGAATGAGCCACCATTCATCTTTCGTCTGTACCCTGTCTGAGATCCTTCTGGGAGGAGGACCTTTCTTATGAATTACCGAGTTCATTAACTTTTCAAATTCTTAATTCATAGGATGTACCGAACGTTATTCTCCCCTATACTTTTACCTTGTAGTCCTTTTGTTGCTCACCATTACTTTCTGTGCTGACCCGATCCCAGTCTCCTTGATCTTCAGCCTAAAGCCGCCACACACCGACCTTCTGTATGAGCCACACTTCTTTGTAATCATTACCCTAGCTAGCCCTATATTCCTTTGTGTTTTTCCTGTTACCCTAACTATATTTAGGGACACTGTTATTCAAAAATTTAGTTCTCAGTATTTTGAATTTATCAAAGAGTGTGTGTTATTGATTACTCTGTTTTATGTATTTTAAGTACACTATTATTAATCTCGTTTTCAGTAGCGCAAACTTACACTGCGCATATATTGTTCCATGTTCCCCGTTTTCGTTATGTGAGTTTTCTAAGTTGATTCAAAACTATTTGATCGATACATCATCCTAAAATGTTTTAAACTACCGACAAATCTTTCACTACTTTATTATCGTTACCCTATTTCGAGTATTATGCATATGCTTACTATTATAAGTGGTTGAACCTTATACTTATTATTTCTGTTTGCTATTTTGATATACTTAGATGTGCACACATTTGGGTTTCGACTTTTACCGAGCACACTTTGATTAATATTATTCGTTAATTGTTACCTATATTCTCGTATATTTGTAGTTACCATTATAGTGTTCCTGCATTATGCCTTTTAGGCCTAACTTTTGTATGTGGTTCTTATATATATATGTATGTACCTTCAAAACTTTGTCTACCCGTTTTTATGTAAATCAACATGTATTAGTTTTCGATATGATAATTCTTCGCTTATTATTTATAGCTAGTTGTTTCTTTTAAATTTCGAGGACGAAATTTTTGTAAGGGTGGTATGATGTAATACCCAGCCCCTTTTATACCAAAATCCGTATTGTGTCACTTTATAATTTTAATTATAATTTTTTATTTCTCCTAAAGCCCATTCCCTTTTATTAGACCAAAACCCAAACAAAATCTATAAGTTTCTTTTATAAAATCCCAGCCTTTTGTAATTTTCTCATTATTTTATTTTATATTATTTAAACTCAAAACCCAAAATTTTCCCTTCAACCATTTCCTTTATTTACTTAAAACTAAACTCTAAAACCAAATAAATCCCTTAATCTTTTCCCCAGCCCGTTTTCCCCTTCAAACCCAATCCTTTGTCATTTTCTTAAATTAATTTAAGCCTCTGGCCCGGTTTTTTTTCCATTTCTTTTTTGATTTTCCTCGGCCCAAATCTTCTTCAGCCCACAGAAAAAAGGGGGAAATTCTTTTAATTAATCTCGGCCCGTTTCACCTACCCGACCCGGCCCAATACCTCTTTCTTCCTCAACGGCACATTTCCCTTTTTCCCGCACACGTTTCCTGGCGACCACGTCGCCGCACTTCTCGCCTCCACTGACGCTCACGCCCGCGAGCGTTACCCACGACGCACGCCTTTGACCCCTCCTTGTCGTTTCCCCTCCTTACTCCCATCACTCCTCCCTCTCATTCTTTCACCAGCTCTACCCATCACCATCCCTCACCTACTTCTCCGACTTCACCCTCATCACTTCTAACCTCACCGTTAACGGCCTCAGCTCCCTCTTCCCACTCGCCGGCACCCCATTGGGATCGCCCTCCTCCATCAACGACGACCCCTCTTCCCTCGTTTCCTCCAACCGAACTTCACCCCATACCCACAGCCACGTTTGCCTCGCCGGAACTCCACGCACCCGAGCCGCCTCACCGCCGTCACACCATCATCATCATCATCATCATCATCACTATCGCCATCATCTCTCTACTTCTCCCTCTACACTTATCTCTCTCACTCCCTTCCCCTGCACTCTCTCCCCTTCCTCGGTTTCTCTCTCTCAAATCCTCTCTCTCTCCTTCCTTTTACAGTGACTCACTTCAAATTATCATTCCCTATTCAACCCACCACCGAGCTCACACTCTCGAAGCCGAGCTCAAGCCCCGTCGAACACTTGGTTGCCATCACCGCAACAGCCACCGTTGACGACTCTATCGGCGGCACTGTTGTCTTTGACATCTCTGCGATCATAACCATCACCTTAGTAATCACCGTCGCACCCACCGAGCCGTCGAATCCAAAGCCGAGGCCACGAACCCTACACGCACCATTCATCGCGTGTTCGTGCCGTTACCACTGCCGTGCATCGCTTAGACGCCTCCAGGCAAGTTCTCTACTTGCTACATGCTACAGTATGATAATTACACATTATAATCTTGTATATCCTATGTTTTACTTTCTGTTAAATATTACGATGTAACTGTTCGATACATTTTCTCATACGACAACATCATTTAATTTGATGGAACTAACTGGTATAAGCTGGCCTGTATGGCCGTGAATCTAATGTGTGAATTTCGTTGGATAATATGACACTTAACGACTAAAACGACTACCCCCAAGTTTGCCTGTAAAACTGGATATTTTCTGTACCTGAAAACCGTAAAAATCACCATAAATTATACACATACTAGAATGATGCGTTCGAGGGCTCAAATCGAAGACGACTTGACGAACTTTAACCCTATACTAGTTTCCAGATGTTCCTGCACATAAACTGTGACAATATTTGGATCGGAGTGCGACTCTGGACTGCAGTCCAGAGCGACTCCAATTGATGCTTACTGTTCCGTAATGAAGACCACCCTGTTTCCTAAACTTGTAGGTTGAGGAACTCTACTGTTTATTATAGGCGAACCTGTTAGCTAGATAACACAAGTGTTTTCATTCTGTTTTGTTATCGTTTGTTATTTAATCGGTAACTTAATAGATCGGGACGCATAACAGTCCCAGCAGAATCAGAACCGACATATTGGTATTGAATAGTGTATATCTCCTGACGTACAAACGCGATTGAAGATCTGTCTGTTGCGTTGAAAACCTTACTGAAAACCTAGAATTCATCCAACTGTAGCGTCGCTAAAATCTTATCCCAACTGGGATTAAAATGCGTTACGAAACGGACTTCTGATTATAAAACCGGATTTCCAGCCGCGAGCGCTTAAAATGAAATGTTTATAATTAAAGATCCTGGAACCCGATTGGCATGGAACTAAATTCGATGGATGGACAACTGAACATACTAATTATTACCTGTTTATCGTTTCGCTAAACTATACACGTATGTTTCATGATAAATCGTGCAAGTGATAGAATACTATTTTATAACACCTTAATAATGCTTCATATACCGTTTACGCATCATATCATACACATATCATTGCATTGATAACATAGTGATAACGTGCATTTTGTAGGGTTCCTAGGCACCCTAATGAGGTCTCACAAGGCATCGAACATGCCAATTTCAAAAATTCTAGGTGCCGAGAGACCCGACTACGGATCGTTTGCTAGATGACTAGGCGAAAAAGCTAACTAGTTAACACTTAACTACAAGATACGGAAATACAACCTTTGTAGATCCGGTGCTCTACCACCATAGCTCCGCAACGAGGTCCTCTCCGCTGTCCAAATCAAATCCGGGCTCAAGCGTCGGCTTCGTCGGAGAATGGGCAAGCTAGGTCGTCGATGTCCATGCCGAAGATGATCTACGTCGAGGCATCGCTAAATCAAGCTCCGACTTCACCAAGTCCAAAAACTTGTGAAGAGAACACACTCTACTACTTGGCAAGAGGTAGAGGATGAAGAAAAAGGAAGTGGGTAGACTTTAGAATTGGATTTCTCACTTGTTTTCATCAATCACCATTGATGAAGTGAACTTTCTTCATGTGAAGAAGATGAAGAAGAAGAAGAAAGAAATATGATAAGTTAATTATATTTGGAAAAGAAAATGAATACTTATCATATTAGAACCATGGTCAAGTGTAGAGAATTAACCAAGGTTAGATTAATGGTTAGGGTTTAAGATGAAGACAAGAATGGTTACAAAGTCAAAGCTTCATGAAGCTTCAACTAAACTCCAAAATTAGCAACCATTCTTTTCTTATCTATTCAAAATAAATAAATAAATAAATAAATAAGTAATAAAAAGAAAACCCTAATCATTAGTTTAACCATGGCTTAATTCATTACACTTAACTAGAGTTAAACATGTATCATCAAACATGATACAATCATGTGTACAAAAGTATATCACATATACAATGTGCACAAACCAAGTGAGAAAATCCGTTTAAAGTGAACCAATACTAGTTAGTGCAAAGTAATATATCAAATATATAATTATGCATTAAATCATTAAATCAACACTTGATTCAATGATCCGGTCATGTCGCACACAACCGACTAGTATTCAATGTATCGGCTTATCGAATCAATACTTGATTCGATACCTAGGTTATATCGTATACAACCATTCGATACAATCATCGTGAGAATAGAATACGGTATCACATACACGCATTATTCTCGGTCCCGCACATATCTCATATGCGCTCCTATTTCGTTTTGCTTGAGCCAGGAAACCTCTGTGTAGGACTCTAAAGACTCGTCAATACGCCGGCAGCAGATGAAGATCATATCAAACACCCACAAGCCGCAAGCGGTCTGCTAAACGTAACGGCCACCCGGGTATTGAGCGATCTGAAGATCGACGAGCAAGCCCGCTCACACTCCAGTGAATCCGACCAGTAACACTACCGTACAGTCCGGTCTGATCGTCTGATATGTCGCATATCTCGCCTAGGGGTGGTAAACGTCAGACCCCAATAGCTCAATAAGTCGTGTCGATATGAGGTCTATAACTATTCGAGAAACTACTGGTAACACTTACCAGTAAATCTCAGCAACCCTGGCCAGGGATTTCCTGTTATAGCCAATCGAACACAGCGCAACATCAACCCCCTATACCGGGAGAGACGAATCCCCTCCTATCGCTCATTGCCTCCATGTGACTCGGGACTGTACCCAAAAACCACCGTTTTGCATGCCCTCTTGGACGTGGTAAGATGGAAATCAAAGCACAGTGGGAACCACACAAGACTCTATGACGATCTCGGGTCAACAGACTACTCTGTACCAGTGTCACCAGAGAACTGCCATCTGACGTGAGGTATAATACCATCTGGGAGTTCTCGGCGAGTCCGTCCAGTGTACCCAGTCTCTACTGAGCACCCGTATATCATCTCTGATGTCAAACACCAATGGATGTAGGATCACCCATCGCCCATCTGTATGAGTCGAGAAGGTACACGCTAGTCTACTCTGGTATATCGATGCCCCGTCTCGATACACCCACGACTAGGGACTTTGAAGGATGTACTTATGGACTACCTGTCCCCACTAGTATGATCTGCATCATAGTCCAGGTAGTCAAGTACACATCCTAAGGGCTTTACCAACATGTAACAGAGAGACAATCAGTATACACGTTAAGGTAAAGAGCAACCAGATAGTATACTATCATGTCGAGCAAGAAAGTCCTCCCTACATATGTCCCAGCATCCACTACAATATACATCCTATGTACAGTAATGGCCTCTAGGGCATACATATAACTAACAATCTCCCACTTGCACTAGGGCCATCTGTAGCAGTGGTTGTAGTATCTCATACTCAACCATCCCATAAAAGTCTCTCTCTGGGAACAGGCCTTTGTGAGTGGATCCGCTGTGTTGTCCTCTGAGTCTACTCTCCTAACCTCGATCACCCTGGAGATCAACCATCTCCATGATCAAGTGATACTGCCTTAGAATATGTCTGGATCACTGATGGGACCGGCATTCCTTGGCATAAGCCACAACTCCATTGTCACACAATGGTAGGAACATAGTTCATCTCATGAACTAATATACATCCAAACAGCCTCTTTGGTAGCATCTTAAGTTGCGATGTATCCTGCCTTTATCGTCTAGTATGTCACGGTATCTAGCTTGGAACTCTTCCAACATACCGTCCCTTTACTGAGGGTAAAGACAGTGCCTGCGACTGACATTCAGTCGTCTTTATCACCCTGGAACCCTTCCAGTGATTCTCCCCAGGATCGGTTGATACCGTCTCACTACAACTAGTGAGAATCCTAACATCCATTTAGATCTATCTCATAGATCCAAAATCCAGGATTTAGTGGGTATCACTTTGATCCTATGTGGAGAGTCATTGTGATAAGCGGAGATTGATCGAGCGTAGCATAGGAAACTCCTTCCCTATCAAGAGTATGTCATCCACGTACTCTACGAGTATCGTCACCATACTCCCTACTACCAGTTTGTTTATACAAGGTTCATCTACCATTTTGATGATGTCAAACTCTTTGACTAACACATCAAAACAGATGTTCCAACTCCGCGATGCCTGCTTTATCCTATAAAGCATCTTGCACACGTTTCCGCTGCTCCCACTGTCTACGAAGCCCTCTGGCTGTGTACTTATAGACACTCTCTTCTAAATCATCATTTAGAAAAGCAGTCAAGACACCCAACCACCAGATATTGTAGTCATGGTATGTAGCCGTGGCAAGTAGGATCTGGATGGACTTAAGCATAGATCCTTAGAAAAGGTTTCATCATGATCCGTACCTGGTCAATGTTGCAAACCTTTAACAAGTCTAGCTTTGAAAGTCTCAACTTTTCCATGTACACCAAGTAATCTTCTCAAGATATACTTGCTCCTGATGGGGATTTAACCCTTTAGATATAGCAACTAAAGTCCATACTTTGTTGGTGTATAAGGATTCCATCTCAGATCGATAAACATCCAGCCATTCTTACAGAGTCTCACTCTTGATGGCCAGCTCGAAACTAGTTGGGTCATCATCTCATGATGTAATCCTCGCTCCCACTGTCATAGAGAAACCGAAGTATCTCTCAGGTGGGTGAGGAACCCTACTAGATCGGTGGAGAGGCTGAGGTTCGTTGGAATCTACTGAATCCTTTGGTTCTATCAAATCATGTGCTGTAGTTTGTATAGCTGGAACATTTCCAGTTCTACATAACAGACCTTGCCTCGAGCTTGTCCGGATTTTGCTTTTAGACATAGGCCGGACAACTCCAAATCTTAACTAGCTTAAGACATGGGCTCTTCCCTTTCCATATCACATATGAAATGGTAGGCAACTGATTTGATTTGAACTCTATTCAATAGGTATGCAGCTTCTCAAGCGCATAACTCCCAAAAGGAAATAGGTAACTCAGCAGTACTCATCATAGAGCACACCATATCAAATAGGGTGTATCTGCTCCGCCCCGATATACCATCGTGCTATGGTGTATACGGAGGAGTAATGCTGAGAGAGAATCTCATTCTCCTTTAGAATAGTCCATGAATTCCATGCACAAGTATTCTCCTCCTTGAAGTCATCATAGGACATAATACTTATACCCGTATTTTGGTTCTCTACTTCTAACTTATATTCTGTGTATATCTCAAAAGGTTCGGACTTGTGTTTCAACAGGAACATAGGTCAGAAACTCGAAAGATCATCAGAGAACGTAATGAAGTAAAAGAACCGGTCTTGGCATGTGTAGACAGGGGACCTACATACATCAACATGTATCATCCCAAGAGTTTACTAACTCTTTCTCTGTTTCCATTAAACGGAGCTATGGTCATCTTATCTCTGTGACATGACTGGCAAGTTTCACAAGATGTAAATTCAAACTGATTTAAATATGCATCTACATGTAACTTCAGCTAGTCGGGTCGCATTGATATGACCTAGTCCACAATGCCTCAAGTAGGATTCGTTCATTTCTGAACTCTTCCTATTGTGTGTGTTCCGTATACTAAAGAACTGTAGTTTGATTTAGAACATCAATGCTTTTAGATAACGTGCCTGAACCGATCAACTTTTGATATAGGAAATGTTCAAAACATTATCCAACAATACAAAATTTTATCATTTCTTTACTAATAAAGAGACTGATATGATTTTGTATATCAGGTTCGGTATCTAATAACATTCGTTCAGAATCAATGTATTGGTAATACAGGGTGACAGTGACCAACAGACTTGGCTGCAACATTTGCCCCGTTTTCTGCCTCATGAAACTTATCACCCGTTCTCAGTTCTCTACCTATCTGTAGCCCTATGTAACAGATTACATATCTGGGATCCTGATCTGGTATCACATACCCAGGACGTAAAGGATACTGAGAAACAGTTCTTTGTAACGAACACACCCGAAGATGATGCATCATATGCACTCTCTTCGTTTGGGCGGCACGGGAATTCTGGTAATCCCCTATTTCCTGCTCTGTCTTATAACAATTATAAGTTGGAGCGGGACCAACGTTCCCCAGCTCAGTATAACAAGCGGGTTCGGTCAATATTCCGTATTATTATCTTGATTAAGGCGTGATATGGTCGCTACCTGGAGAGAGAGAGAAGAAAACACTCAGCGTGCGCTCTTGCAAGAATAGATTGGTTATTATTTTATCTAATCAGGATGGCTCCCACTGCTTTTTATCAAATCTTCCTTCAAACCCTAAAAGGAAAGACTAGCCGGGATTAATTACACACTACAAGTTCGCCAATCTTTCAGCCAGGCCAGTGTCGGTACTTTGAGGGAGGTCCCCCGTGCTTTCGCACGAACCTAATTAATGTAAACCTCGTTTTCCCAGAGGCGTAACCTCGTTAACACCTTTCTAGACACCTACTTGATCGGCTAATTGTAATGTATAAAACTCTCCCAGGAGTAACTCTTACTCGCAGCGGGTATCGGGATCCAACTATCTCATAGAAGGTATGCAATCTCATTGCAAATTTCAACACTTGAAATTCCCGATAATATTTTGCCCCTAACCTCCTATGACCTTGACAAAGGCCAACAAACCATAGGATGCTAGTCAAGTTCAACCCGTCATTTCTTGATTGAATTAAACCCACCCGCACGGCCCTTGACAAAGGCCAACAAGGTCGCACGACTACCGTAACTCAATCTGCATCATATGCATAAACAGATAAACACCAGTTAGCTACCGCACACTGCTCCTTGACAAAGGCCAACAAACGCAGCACGAATACTAACTACTACTTATCTGAAATGACGGAGGGCTACGACAGGTTTTTCTGAAAACCTATTGCGTAATGAACTTGATATCGTTGTAGGATCGAATGAATTTTGAAATGGAGTGTTTTTGAGGCTTTTCTAGTTTTGCTAAAGGAGTCACTCCCGGTGAAGGGATCGTCGGTCCTTTCCTCGTCGAATGAGGTGCGGGATATATCGTATATATCACTGTGCAAAGCAAAAACTCTTAAAAGCAATCAAAAGACAAACCGAGTGTGTAGCATCAGCCAGTTATTGCTAAAGGAGTCACTCCCGGTGAAGGGATCTCGGTCCTTTCCTCATCGAATAAGGTGCAGGATATATCGCATATACCGCTGTGCAAAGCAACAACTGTAGCTACCTGTTTTATTTTGAAATTCGATTCTACAACATCTTAGGTTTCTTTTATTTCATTAATCACATTAATGAAGTCCCATCATATAAGTACCTAAACATCACAGATAAATACGACGTACACTTATGCCATCCGCATTCGCCTCGATGTCCCCTCGTGCACCGTTAGGTTAGGTAACTAACGGCAGAGCAGGGCAGGGCTAGCGCGGGTGTAAAACATAAGTAACGTCTATATAATATATCATATATACTATATACTGTATCTATCACAGAACATCACATGATCACATCACAGATATCGCAGCAGAAGAATCATATGAAATATTGGATATACTAGGACGTCCGTGTTTTCAATACGAGCCAGTATAAAACACGGATTCCACGGTCGTGATGAATAGCCAAACCCACACCCCTAGACCCCTACGAGAGCGGCAAGCAACCCTACCAATTCTGGAGTTAGGAGACCCGGACTCGACTCCTCAAGTTGGTCTCCCACTGGACTCCAGAACCCGGTTACTTGTGCCCTCCTCCTTGGGTCTATCCTAGTGCGGAAAAGTAAATAATATACAAGAGGTGACAACTTCCGCTACCTGGAAGTGCCCTAATAAAAGAATATTACATACAAGTTTTTACATGAATGAAAATGAAAAACACTCATCTCACATAAAAACCCCCGGCTATTCAAACACGACGATCCAATATAACATATCCAGCAACACATAACATCACATGTCATCAACGTAAGTAAATATGCGCATCCCAATTGTCGTTGACATATAGCAACGAAACCGGCGATATCACATATTACACTTACGGTCACAGAAAAGAAAGTGTAAAACTACAACAGTTGGAATCCGCAATCACCTCAGACATCGCATGCCTGACCAAATGAATTTCTTAGACATCGCATGCCTAACAATTATAAACCCCGCATTTTAGTCTCTTTATCGAAAACACTTTTCAATACCAAGTCGGGCAATTCAACAGAATTCCCGACATTTTGATCGAATGCTCGTCAGAAACTTCAGTAGACGGCCACACCCCCGATACCGTCGACGAAGTGCACCAAGGCGGAACACCGCTACCGCGAGCACCCGGAGGGATGCTTTCGGCGACGGGGTTCTCCTACAGTCACTTGGTCGGGGCTATGGAGTGAGGCTGTCTATTAAGTTTACCCGGCAAGTATCCGCGTACGCTATGTGATTGCGACGGACTTTTGATCACATCAAAATTCCGTGGCAACCGATCAAGGGAGACTAAACTGCTACGTTTATAATATTCATTCCGTTATCTCATAACATCTTGTGAATTCCAATTATTGTATCCCATTCCAGATAAACAGAAAATGTTAAACTTTCCGATCGAACAATCGAACACCCAAGTTTTCTCGATACAGATCAACACATGAAATAAGTCTAACAACATTCCGTTCGTGCCTCAGTACCAACGGTCCAGCCGTAGAAGGGTCAAGCCAACGCCTCACATGTGGCACGCCGTACTCCCCCAAACCCGAAGGTTCAAAGGGCAGTTCAAGACGGTCACATAATCGAGTTAAGGTTTGTTGTCTTCTAGAGGGTCCATCGCGTTACTTGCACTACTTAGAACGTCGTCAAACTACGGAAAAATCCAACACTTGGAAATTTCCCGACAGGGGAAAAGTTGGGTATTTATATTCGGTCGAACTTTTTAACATATTCTAAAAATTTATCCGGAAAGCCACACAGACAAAATTCGATAATCCGATCGAACATTCGAATCCCCAAAACAACCCAGAAAATTCAACTCTTGAATAAATTTTAAAAATTCCCAGAAAATCCAGAAGAATTTATCAGGTATTACTGTGCAAACAGTAAGGGATGACGTCATGATTGGGCCGCTGATCCGCCGCAGAAGCCATGCTTCTGCCGCGGATCCGCCGCGAATATTACTGTTCACCAGAAACTTTTTGCACCGTAATTCTGATTTTTCCCTGCTGAATTTTTTAGCAATTTTTAATTTGGAAAAACTCACTGTTTTCAAAAAAGTACAGAGAGCAAGATTGATTTGGTGTTTCGGGTTCGTTCGGACTTCAAATTCCGTCTGGACTTCGCCAAAGGCTCTAGCTTGGCTCTGATACCACTGTAGGGTTCCTAGGCACCCTAATGAGGTCTCACAAGGCATCGAACATGCCAATTTCAAAAATTCTAGGTGCCGAGAGACCCGACTACGGATCGTTTGCTAGATGACTAGGCGAAAAAGCTAACTAGTTAACACTTAACTACAAGATACGGAAATACAACCTTTGTAGATCCGGTGCTCCACCTCGATAGCTCCGCAACGAGGTCCTCTCCGCTGTCCAAATCAAATCCGGGCTCAAGCGTCGGCTTCGTCGGAGAATGGGCAAGCTAGGTCGTCGATGTCCATGCCGAAGATGATCTACGTCGAAGCATCGCTAAATCAAGCTCCGACTTCACCAAGTCCAAAAACTTGTGAAGAGAACACACTCTACTACTTGGCAAGAGGTAGAGGATGAAGAAATAGGAAGTGGGTAGACTTTAGAATTGGATTTCTCACTTGTTTTCATCAATCACCATTGATGAAGTGAACTTTCTTCATGTGAAGAAGATGAAGAAGAAGAAGAAAGAAATATGATAAGTTAATTATATTTGGAAAAGAAAATGAATACTTATCATATTAGAACCATGGTCAAGTGTAGAGAATTAACCAAGGTTAGATTAATGGTTAGGGTTTAAGATGAAGACAAGAATGGTTACAAAGTCAAAGCTTCATGAAGCTTCAACTAAACTCCAAAATTAGCAACCATTCTTTTCTTATCTATTCAAAATAAATAAATAAGTAATAAAAAGAAAACCCTAATCATTAGTTTAACCATGGCTTAATTCATTACACTTAACTATAGTTAAACATGTATCATCAAACATGATACAATCAAGTGTACAAAAGTATATCACATATACAATGTGCACAAACCAAGTGAGAAAATCCGTTTAAAGTGAACCAATACTAGTTAGTGCAAAGTAATATATCAAATATATAATTATGCATTAAATCATTAAATCAACACTTGATTCAATGATCCGGTCATGTCGCACACAACTGACTAGTATTCAATGTATCGGCTTATCGAATCAATACTTGATTCGATACCTAGGTTATATCGCATACAACCATTCGATACAATCATCGCGAGAATAGAATACGGTATCACATACACGCATTATTCTCGGTCCCGTACATATCTCATATGCGCTCCTATTTCGTTTTGCTTGAGCCAGGAAACCTCTGTGTAGGACTCTAAAGACTCGTCAATACGCCGGCAGCAGATGATGATCATATCAAACACCCACAAGCCGCAAGCGGTCTGCTAAACGTAACGGCCACCCGGGTATTGAGCGATCTGAATATCGACGAGCAAGCCCGCTCACACTCCAGTGAATCCGACCAGTAACACTACCGTACAGTCCGGTCTGATCGTCTGATATGTCGCATATCTCGCCTAGGGGTGGTAAACGTCAGACCCCAATAGCTCAATAATTCGTGTCGATATGAGGTCTATAACTATTCGAGAAACTACTGGTAACACTTACCAGTAAATCTCAGCAACCCTGGCCAGGGATTTCCTGTTATAGCCAATCGAACACAGCGCAACATCAACCCTCTATACCGGGAGAGACGAATCCCCTCCTATCGCTCATTGCCTCCATGTGACTCGGGACTGTACCCAAAAACCACCGTTTTGCACGCCCTCTTGGACGTGGTAAGATGGAAATCAAAGCACAGTAGGAACCACACAAGACTCTATGACGATCTCGGGTCAACAGACTACTCTGTACCAGTGTCACTAGAGAACTGCCATCTTACGTGAGGTATAATACCATCTGGGAGTTCTCGGCGAGTCCGTCCAGTGTACCCAGTCTCTACTGAGCACCCGTATATCATCTCTGATGTCAAACACCAATGGATATGGGATCATCCATCGCCCATCTGTATGAGTCGAGAAGGTACACGCTAGTCTACTCTGGTATATCGATGCCCCGTCTCGATACACCCACGACTAGGGACTTTGAAGGATGTACTTATGGACTACCTGTCCCCACTAGTATTATCTGCATCATAGTCCAGGTAGTCAAGTACACATCCTAAGGGCTTTACCAACATGTAACAGAGAGACAATCAGTATACACGTTAAGGTAAAGAGCAACCAGATAGCATACTATCATGTCGAGCAAGAAAGTCCTCCCTACATATGTCCCAGCATCCACTACAATATACATCCTATGTACAGTAATGGCCTCTAGGGCATACATATAACTAACACATTTACCCAGTGTTAGGTTTTAGTGATGACTGTGGCAAGTACGTCAGTGTTCGTGTATCCATGAATAAGTGAAAGTGGTACGTACTTGTACACAATCAGTGACCCTATTATTCTATTGCATTGTCCACGTCTGTGGGATGCGTGTACGCGTGACTATAAGTGGTATGGGACACTTATGGAAGCGCTTGCACGGGTGTCACAGATAAGGCATCAGACACTGCCATTTATCTTAGGTATTAGTCGGGACGTGCTTGATGGAGGTCCTGCCTCCAGTTCTTACGCAGACATGTCACCAATCGATTGGTATTTAGGGTTATGGTTAGCGTTTGATGTAGACCACGGGGTGTGGGGTAGTTTAAGTGTGAGTTCAACAGAATCTCGGGAGTCCCATGCCGGCTTATATATTTATGGAGATATATGGAGATTTACAGGGTATGTGATATTCACCGTGATATACATGTTGGGCCCGTGGTCCCTTGCCCTTGGGTTCTACCCTTGGATGGAGGACACTCACGAGTGGTTGACTCTCACACTTGGACTGACGATAGGCTTAGTGACCTATACAGTGAGATTTAGAGACTGATAGGGATACTGGCATTGATATATCTTAATTACTGTGTTGACATACGTGGCATATCGTTTTGCTGCTTTTACTGTTCCGCTGCATTGATTACTGCATGTTCATATCCACACTGCCACTGATCTACTGTTATATAGACTTATGATCACTATTAGAATTATTACATGATTTTATATATATTATATTGCTATTGTGTCGCTCTGACGACCTGAGTATGCATGCTCAGTGTGAGGAGAAGATTTAGCCTGGACCAGAACTAGACGTGCATCACAGACTTCTTGACTTGCTATTCAGAGTTACATTCGTTTGTTTCCCATCAGGTCAGTTTATATTACTATTTTGTTCCAGTTACTGCATTTCTCTTACCTGCGTGTTATTTACTGATTGCCAGTTAAAACTAGAAGCCGAAGTGTGACTACGGCAGGACATTTCCTTGACCGTAGGAGCATGGCTGGCCTTGTCAACCCCTCATATTCCGTATTTTGGGAAGCGGGGCGTGAAAGAATCTCGGCTCTTTCCCCATCGAATAAGGTGCAGGGTATATCATATATACCACTATGCAAAGAAAAACTGTAGCTACCCTTTTATTTTAAAATTTGATTCTACAACATCTTTTAGGTTTCTTTTCTTTCATTAATCACATTAATGAAGTCACATCATTTAAGTCACCTAAACATCACAGATAAATAGGACGTACACTTATGCCATCCGCATTCGCCTCGATGTCCCCTCATGCACCGTTTGGTTAGGTAACTAACGGCAGAGCAAGGCAGGGCTAGCGCGAGTTTAAAACATAAGTAACGCCTATATAATATATCATATATACTATATAGAGTATCCATCACAGAACATATCTAATGATCACATCACAGATATCGCAGCAGAAACATAGATATAATGTGGGATATACTAGGACGTCCATATTTAGTATTTAGCCAACAATAGAAAATACGGATTCCACAGTCGCGATGAATAGCCAAGCCCACACCCTGGACCCCTATGAAAGCGACAAGAGACCCTACCAATTCTGGAGTTTAGGAGACCCTGTCTCGACTCCTCGAGATGGCCTCCCACTGAACCCCAGAACCCGGTCACCTGTGCTCCCCTCCTTGGGCCCATCCTAATGCGGAAAAGTAAATAATATACAATACAGGTGGCATCGACCTCAACCCGGAAGTGCCCCAAATAAAAGAATATTACATTACTGTTGGAGATAGTGCCCTCAAAGTCAATTATTGGATCACAGGCACGTGATTGCAATGATTGAGGGAGGACCTATCCCGGTAGGACAGTCTTACTCAAGATGATAGTATGCTATCTGGTTTATCTTTATCATCGTGTACTGCTTTAGGTGACCTTACGAGTCGCTATTGCACGTTGATAGAGCCCCTAGGATTCTTGCTTGACTACCAGCAGTATGAGGGCGATCATACAAATGAGAGCTGGAGTCTATATGCACATCCTTAAAAGGTCCCTAGTCGTGGGAGTTTCGAGACAGGGCATCGATTCTCCAGAGTAGACTAGTGTATACAGTCGAGACCCCGACGAGGGGCGGTGGCCGGTCTCACAAGCCACTGGTGTCAGTTGGTTCACCTAAGATGTATACAGGTGCTCATTGGGTTATGAGTACACCGGACAGGACTCGCCGGGAACCTGCTAGTTGGGATTATACCAGACGTCAGATAGCAGTTCCTTGGTGACATGTGTACAGGTTAGTTCATTGACCTGAGATCGTCATTTGTCTCGTGTGAGTTCCCACTGTGCTTTGATTACTACCCTACCACGGCTCAAAGGAGTCGTGCAAACAGGTTTTAGTTGGGTACAGTCCCGAGCCACATGGAGGCAGTGAGCGGATCTGCAGGGGTTCGTCTCTCCCGGTATTGGGGGTGAGGTCGCGCTGTGTCTAGGAGAGCCAGAACATGAAAAGTCCTTGGCCAAGGCAGGAGATTTACTGGTAGGTATTCCAGTAGTATCTCAGGATGTTCTGGGCTACACTCCGACACGACTTGTACCGCTTTTGGGGGTCTGACTTTTACCAACCCCCTAGGCCCGCCATGCGATGCTCATAGACGAACGGACCGGACTGTACGGATATTGTCACTGACAGGCTCAGTAGGGTGTCAGGATGAGTTCGCTCATCGACATCCCTTTTTGTCAATACCTGGTAGCCCGTTACGTATTGGCTTATACCTCTGACTTGCTAGTGGTTAAATCCACAACCAAGGTGTTGACGAGTCTTTAGAGTTCACCACACTCAGTTACTCAGGTTTCGGGCGAAACGCTGTAGAGACCGTATGGAGATATGGCAGGGTTCGATCAGATACGTGCGGTATTGCACGGATCATGATCGGACGGTTTTTACTAGCCGGCTTTGGCTTAAGCCGGATCCTAGTATTAGACAGTGTAGTTTTGTCTCTTTACATTTGTGTTCAGTGGGAATACAAATGCGGGCATGTATTTGCAGTAGCGGGATTTTCCTGTAATTTATTACGGGATCAGTTTTCTGAAGTTGCCAGTTTGCTTTCCGTTCCGGCCGGTTTTCTCTTTTTCCTTCCCGGTCGGACTTTTCGTTGGAGGGTGTTAATTGCAAGTTTGCAATTAACATTTTGTGAGGGGTTTCTTTGCATGAGTGTGGCTTCATAATCATGAGATTCTATTCTAGTCTCATTCATGGCATTTATGGTGATGGTTTGTGAATGGATTGAGTTGGAAATTGGTGTGACTAATTTCCCATTCATTCATTCCCTTTCTCCTCTTTATTTATTCCATGTTTTTTCCCCACTTGGTAGGGCCGGCCATTGAGTGAGTTGTGGGTGGGGCCGGCCACACATTTGTGTGAAAGGGAGTGGTTTAATATGTGTAGAATTATTCCTTCTTGTATTTTGGTGGCCCCCCCCATTTTTGGTTTTGCTGTGAAGTGATTAATTTTTTGGAGCATGTTTTTTTTTAATGGACTTCAACCGTATTGTGAGAGATAGAGAGCTTGCTTCATTCTTCTTTTTCCAGAGAGCACTTTTCTCATGGCTGGCCGAGCACTTTTCATGAGATGCTCCTTTTTCATCATGCATCCATCCATGAAATTTCGTGTGCAAAATTCCTCCAACATGGCAACCTCCTAAACCCCAAAGAGACAAGACTACTACACTATTCTACAGCATCCCTTGGACGCGTCGGCTAGCCAACTTCGCGCCCGAGTTGCCTCGGTCAAGAGGTGGGAGCCCGTAAAAGATTCCGGCTACGTGGTGCCCTTTCCGACGAGACGGTGACGGACGAAGTATCCGCGGGAGATCGGAGTGGAGACGAAGACCGAAGGACACGGATCGCTTGGTATACTTCTCTACTCTTTTCTTATTTTGCTAGTTAGCTAGGTTAATGGCCCGATCCGGGTGAAAAGTGCGCGGTGGTGCCGGTTGCAAGTTTTGCAAAGTTTTTTGTTTCCGCGTTTTCGGCGTCGGATCGACTGCCAGGGCGCCCCCGCGGGCTTACATTGGTATCAGAGCCACGCCGTTAACCTACCTAGCTTGCTCTTGTATGTTTAGTACTCGATCGAATGAAAATCCCCAAAAACCGTATTTTCCCATGCTTCAGGTTTCTGTCGATTTTATTTTGTCTCAGAAAATTTTTCAGTACATTGCAGAAACATGAGAATGAAATTCAAAGGACTCTGGAAAAATTTGGTTTTGCGATGCTTCAGGACGACTGCGTAAACGCGGCCAAACCCCTGGTTTGGCCGCGGTTCCGCGGTGGAAAGAAGTCCTTGCAATTACATGAATGAAAATATAAAACTCTCATTTCACATAAAAAAAACCCGGCTATTCAATCGCGACAATCCTGCACACCATATCTCAGCAACACATAATATCTCATATCATCAACGTAAGCAAGTATGCGTACCCCAATTGTCGTTGATGTATAGCAACGAAACCGGCGATATCGACATACTACACTTACGGTTACAGAAAAGAAAGTGTAAAACTGCAATATCTGGAATCCACATTCTCTTTAGACATCGTAAATGCGAAATATCACATACTTCGTATTTCATGTCCAACTATATGAATTCCACATATTGCATCACATTCCAGATAAATAAACGGTATTAAAGTTTTCGAACGAACGATCAAATATCCAAGATTCACTAAAGCTCAACACTTGAGCGGAGTTCAAAAACCCGGAGTGTGACACAGTGGTAGCGGTCCAACCGTAGAAGGGTCAAGACAACGCCTCACATGTGGCACGCCGTACTGCCCCAAACCCTAAGGTTCAAAAGGAAGTTCAAGATGGTCACATAATCGAGTTAAGGTTCGTTGCCTTCTAGAGGGTCCACCACAAACAAACTTGCACGTATTTCCGAAAGATTTTAAACCCCGTGAAAAATGAGCAAATGATACTCGTTCGAACACTTCAATACATTCTAATTTATCCCGAAAAGTCACGAAATCAAAATTCCGATCGAATCGACGAGTCCAAAACCATCTCCAGAATTTACAGAACTAAACTCAGATTAAAAATACTCCAAAAAAATATACAAGCAGTGTAATTAGTTACTGTACAAAAACCACACCATGATCCAACAGAACAGCGGCGGAACCGCGGCCTAAGCAGGCTATTGCCGCGGTTCCGCGGTCGAATTAACAGATCATGTCCTCGTTTTTTAAAGTAACTCTTATATTTACCTGCTGGATTTTTTGCATATTTTTAATTCTGAAAATAGCCAGTTTTTGAAAAATGTCCAGAGAGCACTAAAAAACCGTATTTTCCGGTTCGATCGGAGTTTTAACTTCGTTAAAGTGTCGCCTAATGTTCTAGGTTGGCTCTGATACCACTGTAGGGTTCTTAGGAACACTAATGAGGTCTCACAAGGCATCAACCATGCCAAATTCAAAAAATTTCCGGGGCCAAGAAACCCTAATGCGATCGTTGACTAGAGATTAGGCAAAACATGCAACTAGTTAACAACTTAACTAAGAGTGAATGGAAAATACAACCTTTGTAGATCCGGTCCTCTACCTCCATAGCTCCGTGATGATGTCCCCTCGCTGCGATCATCGGATCCCGGGCTCTAGCGTCGGCTTCATCGGAGAAATGGGCGGGCTAGGTCATCGACTTCGATGCCGAAGATGATCTACGTCAAGGCAACTCAAGATCAAGCTCCAACTTCACCAAGTCATGAAACTTGTGTAGTAAACATCCTATACTACTTGGTAAGTGGTAGAGGATGAAGAAATAGGAAGTGGGTTCACTTTGGATCTTGATTTCTCACTTGGAATCATCACTTAGAATTTTCTAGCCATGGTTTCTTCTCTTCATGAAGAAGATGAAGAAGAAGAAAGAAAAAGAATTATCAATAATAGAAAAACAAGTGTGGTTATCATAATGCAACCATGGTTAAGTGTAGAGAATAAACTAGGGTTAGGTGAATGGTTAGGGTTAAGGAAAGAAACAAAATGGTCAAGCTTTCAAAGCTTCATGAAGCTTCAACAAAAAACAAAAGTAGCAACCATTTCATTTCTTGTACAAATATAAATGAAAAGAAATAAATAAGTAAGTAAATCAAACCCTAACCATTAACTTAATCATGGTTTAATCATACACACCCAAGTTTGCATGCTTCATCAAACATGATACAAACTAGTGCACAAAACTATATCATATATACAATGTGCACATTCAAGTGAGAAAGTAATCTTAAGTGAACCAATATTAGTTAATGTAAAGTAATATATCAAATATATAATTATGCATTAAATCATTAAATCAACACTTGATTTAACGATCCGGTCACATCGCATATGACCGACTAATATCCAATGTATCGACTTATCGAATCAATCCTCGATTCGATAACCAGGTTATATCGCATACAACCAATCGATACATTCATCGCGAGAATAGAATACGGTATCACATACACGCATTATTCTCGGTCCCGCACATATCTCATATGCGCTCCTATTTCGTTTCGCTTGAGCCAGGAAACCTCTGTGTAGGACTCTAAAGACTCGTCAATACGCCGGCAGCAGGTGATGATCATATCAAACACCCACAAGCCGCAAGCGGTCTGCTAAATGTAACGGCCACCCGGGTATTGAGCGATTAGAAGATCGACGAGAAAGCCCGCTCACACTCCTGTGAATCCAACCAGTAACACTTACCGTACAGTCCGGTCTGTTCGTCTGATATGTCGCATATCTCGCATAGGGGTGGTAAACGTCAGACCCCAGTAGCTCGATAAGTCGTGTCGATATGAGGTCTATAACAGTTCGAGAAACTACTGGTAACACTTACCAGCAAATCTCAGCAACCCTGGCCAGGGATTTCCGGTTATAGCCAATCGAACACAGTGCAACATCAACTCCCTATACCGGGAGAGACGAATCCCCTCTTATCGCTCATTGCCTCCATGTGATTCGGGACTGTACCCAAAAACCATCGTTTTGCACGCCTTCTTGGACGTGGTAAGGTGGAAATCAAAGCACAGTGGGAATCACACAAGACTCTATGACGATCTCGGGTCTACAGACTAACCTGTACCAGTGTCACCAGAGAACTGCCATCTGACGTAAGGTATAATACCATCTGGGAGTTCTCGGCGAGTCCGTCCAGTATACCCAGTCTCTACTGAGCACCCGTATATCATCTCTGATGTCAAACACCAATGGATATGGGATCATCCATCGCCCATCTGTATGGGTCGAGAAGGTATACGCTAGTCTACTCTGGTATATCGATGCCCCGTCTCGATACACCCACAACTAGGGACATTGAAGGATGTACTTATAGACTACCATGTCCCCACTAGTATGATCCGCATCATAGTCCAGGTAGTCAAGTACACATCCTAAGGGCTTTACCAACATGTAACAGAGAGACAATCAGTATACACGTTAAGGCAAAGAGTAACCAGATAGCATACTATCATGTAGAGCAAGAAAGTCCTCCCTATATATGTCACAGCATCCACTACAATATACATCCTATGTACTGTAATGGCCTCTAGGGCATACATATAACTAACAGATAGGGCGTGGACAGCTTATGATTAATCGCATATTTCCACATTAAGGCCTCAAAAGACCTAATGCCGAAATGTGTCACATTGTCGCTAATGATAGCGCGATGGTGCTCAAACCGGGAAAAGATGTTTTCATTCAGGAATTTAACAACCTTATTGTCCTTAGTCCAGCTTGGCAGTGCCTCAACCCATTTGGAGACATAATCAACAGCTAAGAGAATGTACAGGTTCCCAAAAGTGTTTGGAAACGGGCCCATGAAATCTATCCCCCATACATCGAACATCTCAACAACTAAGATTGGTTGGAGCGGCATCTCATTTCGTCTGGAAGTCCGGCCCAAATGTTGGCACCGGGAGAAAGTCTTGCAGTACTCATGTGCATCTTTGAAAAGTTTTAGCCAGTAAAAGCCACATTGCAAGACTTTCTCAGCTATCTTTCTTGGGCCAAAGTGCCCTCCACACGCTTGATTGTGGCAAAAAGAAAACACACACTTGAATTCATTTTTCGGAACACACCGGCGGATGATTTGGTCTGGACAATACTTGAATCGGTAGGGTTCGTCCCAGTAATAGTGTTTTACTTGGGATAAAAATCTAAGTCTGTCCTGACTCGACCAATCGTTAGGTATGAGTCCAGTCTCTAGGTAGTTCACAATATCTGCGAACCAGGTTTCGCAAGATACCGTCAAGAGTTGTTCATCAGGGAAAGTATCGTTGATTGGGAGAGGGAGCGTCGACGATGAAGGAAGTCGTGAAAGATGATCGCCTACTAAGTTTTCACATCCTCTTTTGTCCTTAATGATGAGGTCAAACTCTTGAAGTAAAAGGATCCAACGTATTAGCCGTGATTTTGCATATTTTTTCGCAAAAAGATGTCTTAGTGCGGAATGATCAATGTAGACAATGACTGGGGAGCCGATAAGATAAGGTCTGAATTTTCTCTAAAGTAAACACAATAGCTAAGAACTCTTTCTCAGTTGTTGTGTAATTCATTTGGGCGTCATTCAGGGTCCAGCTTGCGTAGTAGATTACGTGCGGCATCTTATCGATGTGCTGTCCTAAGACCGCACCGATAACAAAGTCGGATGCATCGCACATAATCTCGAAAGTATGCGTCCAGTCGGGTGAAGAAAGAACGAGAGCAGTGGTTAGCAAGCTTCTCAAGGATTCGAAAGCGGTCAAGCAGCTTGAGTCAAAGTTGAACGTGGTATCCTTGGCCAGAAGAAGAGTCAAGGGTCTAGCAATCTTGCTAAACTCCTTGATAAACCGTCTGTAAAAACCGGCATGGCCAAAGAACGATCGGATATCTCTGACACATTTGGGAGGAGCAAGGTTGGAAATGACATCAATCTTTTCTTTGTCAACCTCGATGCCATTTCACAAAATGATATGTCCTAAGACAATACCTTGATGTACCATGAAGTGGCATTTTTCCCAGTTTAAAGTGAGATTTTTATCCTTACATTGGGTAAGGATAACATCAAGATGTTGCAGACACTAGTCGAAAGAATCGCCAAATATGGAGAAATCATCCATGAATATCTCTAAAAATTTCTCAACCATGTCAGAGAAAATTCCCATCATACACCGCTGGAAGGTAGCGGGAGCATTGCATAACCCAAAAGGCATGCGGCGATATGCGAACGTGCAGAAAGGACAAGTGAAAGTGGTTTTATCCTGGTCTTTCTCGGCGATGGGAATCTGGTTGTAGCCTGAGTAATCGTCCAGAAAACAATAATACTCATGTCCAGCTAATCGTTCGAGCATTTGGTCAATGAAAGGTAGCGGAAAATGATATTTCCGCGTTGCGGCGTTGAGTTTCCGATAATCAATGCACACTCGCCATCCGGTTTGGGTGCGAGTAGGGATCAACTCATTCGCCTCGTTTGTGATGACAGTAATGCCCGACTTCTTAGAGACAACGTGTATACGACTGACCCATTGGCTGTCTGAAATAGGGTAAATGATACCACTATCCAGACATTTGACGATCTCCTTTTTCACAGCCTCCTTCATGACTGGATTTAATCGTCTCTGTGGATCCCTAGCTAGTTTGGCATCATAATCATATGAATGTGATATTCAACGATTTGGGGACTAATCCCCTTGATGTCCTCTATCGTCCAGCCGAATGCTTGCCGATTAGATTGCAAGACCGTGAGAAGGGCTTTCTCTTGCTCTAGAGCTAGAGAAGTCGAGATGATGACTGGGAGGGTCTCGTTTTCACCTAAGTAAGCATACTTAAGGTGAGACGGTAGAGGCTTGAGTTTAAGCGTAGGAGGTGAAATGTATGAAGGAAAGATTGGAGAAAATGTCTCGAACTCAAAAGATTCCAACAGGGGCTCAAAGTGAGTGTATCCGACCGAGTCGGATGGTTCAACCAACTCATCCGTAAATTCAAAAGATTCGAACTCAGGTGGTGACAAGCCAAGATCATTTGAAAACGTGAAGCACTCGTAATCGTTGTCAGACGTGGAAGCAGCAGGTTCAAAGAGGAATACACTAGTGGTGTCAAGTTCACTGTGATCAAACAAGAATTCCTCAAATTCACAGTCCTCGGGTGTGATATCCTGAATGGAACAAACATCTAATATATGAGCACCTGGTTTGGGTGGCTGATTCCCTAACCTAAAAATGTTCATCTTGCCAAAAGATAGGTTCATCGAACCATTTCGATAATTGATCACAGAATTTGAGGTTGCAAGGAATGGGCGACCAAGTATCACCGGAATTTGATTCCGGGGGTTAGCTACAGGTTTTGTATCTAAAACAATGAAGTCAACGGAGAATATGAATTCCCCAACCTTAATTAACACATCCTCTAGCTCACTCCTAGGATGGGTGATAGATCGGTCGGCCATTTGAAGAGTACAATTTGTAGGTTTCAGTTCTCCTACACCTAATTACTCATATACAGAATAAGGAAGCAGGTTAACACTGGCACCAAGATCCGAAAAAGCGCGGTTGATGTTCTTATCCCCAATGGTTATGGAAATCGTAGGACAGCCAGGGTCCTTCTTGAAAGTCGACCTTAGCACCACCTTGAGGTTATAGAGGCATCAAGCATGCCAAATTTTAAATTTTATGAGGTGCTAAGTTAGACTAAGAAGATCTTTACTAGATTATTAGGGTTTGCCTTTGTGATGTGTTAGAATAAAGACAAGGAAAGAGCATACAACCTTTGTAGTTCGAGTCCTTCACTTCACATGCTCCGTGTAGTAGTCCCACGACTCCAATAGGCTCCACTTGAGGCTTTGGACGAGCTTCCTCCGATGACCTTCGTTCTGAAGATGATCCACGTGAAGTCCCTCCACCTCAAGCTACCTCTACACTAAACTCTTTAGCGTAGGAAACATGCTACACTCGATCGCTAGTCAAGTGTAGGATGGTGAAGTAGGGGATGTTAAAGCTCTCATGTTTGTGTTCAAGCTTCATGATTCACATCTCATGCTTGAATAATAGCAATGAGGAAGATGAAGAAGCTAGAGAGCAACCATGGAAGCAACTAAGGAAAAATGGCCAAGTGTTGAGAATGAGCAAAGAATGAATGGCAACTCTGGACCCCTACTCATTCAAGCATGGAATTTTGCAATATAAAATTGCAACCAATAGTGAGTCAAGATGAATAAACAAAAATAACTCCCATGCCTGCAACCATGCTCTCAATTTACACCTCATTTCTATTTTTCTCAAAAATAGAAAATCAAGCCATGCTTCATTATTATATATATATATATATATATATATATCATATATATATATATATATATCTATATAATGAAGAATAATTAGTGAGCTAATGATATTAGATAATATATAATTATATCACATATAATGTATATCACATTATTAAATCAACACTCGATTTAAAAATCCGGTTATATCACATATGATCGACTAATACCATTTATCTATATATCACATTATCAAATCAACACTTGATTCGACAATCTGGTTATATCACATATAACCAAACCGATAACAGATAACTTCCAGATTACAATACGGTATCACATACACGTATTTAATCTGGCCCACACACATATCACATATGTGTCCTACTTCGTTTAGCTTGAACCAGGGAACTTCTGCGTGGGACTCTAAAGACTCATCAATACGTCAGCAGTAAGTGATGATCACATCAGTCACCTATAAGCCGTCAGCGGTACTAGCTGGACATAATGGCTACCCGGGTATTGAGCGATATGAAGATCAACAAACAAGCTTATCCATAGTCTCCATGAAGCCTATCAGTATCACTACCGTACAGTCCGGTCTCTTCGTCTGATATGTCGCATATCATGTCTAAGGGTGGTAAACGTCGGACCCCAGTAATGTGATAAGTCATGCCAATGTCTGGCCTATAACGGTTTGAGAAACTACTGATAACACTTATCAGTAAATCTCATAAGTAGCCCTGGCCAAGGACTTCCAGTTATATCCAATCGAACATAGCGCAACATCAACCCCCAATACCGGGAGAGACGAAACCCCTCCTATCGCTCATTGCCTCCATGCGACTCGGGACTGTACCCAAAATCCACCCGTTTGCATGTCTCCTTTAGGCGTGGTAGGGAGGAAATCAAAGCATAGTACGAGCCGCACAAGAATCTATGACGATCTCGTGTCACAGACTAACCTGTAAAAGTGTCACCAGCGGACTGCTATCTGACGATATGTATACTACTGCATAGGAGTCCTCGGCTAGTCCTGTTCGGTATACCCATTCTCCAATGAGCACCAGTGTACAATCTTTGATGTCACACACCAATGGTTGTGGGATCAACCATCGCCCTCTAAGGGACAAGAAACGTACACTCTATTCTACTCTGTAATATCGATGCCCTAGTCTCGATATACCCTCGACTAGCAACTGATTAAAAGAAGTACTTTTGGACTACCCTGGCCCCACCAGTACGATCTCATCATAGTCCTGGTTGTCAACTACATATCCTAAGGGCTTTATCAACATGTAAGAGACAGACAATATAAATACCAGTCTACATGTTAAGATAAAGGTAACCTGATAGCATACTATCATGTCGAGCAAGAAAGTCCTCTATATATATGTCCAAGCATCCACTATAATATACATCACATTGTAACGTTTTGAAAATTGTTTCGGTGAAATTTCAAAAAAAGGGTAAAATAAGGGGGCTTTGTGTAAAAAGTCAAAATGCAAATATCTTTATTATAAAATTAAATATACATATTCTAGCTATGAAATTGCTAGTATTTGGTGTTTATTGAGCCAATGGTGAAATTTCAAATTTTCCGAAAAAAAATATTTTTAATATTATTTTAAGCCGTCACTAATACATTTAATTAGGGAAAATTACAAACTGGAATGGGTTGAAAAAAATTTTGTGCATCATATTACATTAATGAAAATTTTAATATGTGTTTTTTTGAATTAAAATGAAGTTTCTAAGCGGTGTTAGAAATATCGAAGAAAAAGGCTTTTTTTGTTGAAATTAGCGAAAACTTGCAATTTGGTAACATGAGGGGTTCTTTTTGCATGGAACTTTTTTTGTCAATTACTCACTCACATGCTCACCCCTCCTTGGCCGGCCCCACCCCCATCAACAGCCCATATTTTCTTCCCTCTTGTTTGTCTTCATCTCATGTGAAGGAAATGGTCTAAAAAGGGTTATATATATATTATTTTGAGGTAAGGGTATTGTGGTAATTGGGAGGGGCTTTGACTTGGAACTTTTTGGCACCATCCCCTCACCTTTTCCCCTCCTTCCCTTGGCCGAAACCTGCACAGCAGCAGCCCCCATTTCTTCTCCTCTTTTCTCTTCAAAACTTCATCCAAAATGCTTCAAAAAAATCCCACAAAATCAAATTCTAATCCCTACCCATTTCTTCTTGACCTATTCTAGTGTGGATCATGGATCAAGAGAGCAAATTGGAGGCCAAGATTTTGGTGTTAGATCTCTAATTTTGTGAGGTATAATCTTAGCATTTTGCATAAGTTTTTGTTTGATTACTTGAATCTAGCTATTATGTGTTTAATTAGGAGTTAATTGTGGTTTTGATATTAAAGATTTAACTTTCAAGAAAGGGTTTTGAATGCAACTTAGGGTTTTATGATGTGAGATTATGGTTGTGTGATGCTTTTGACATATTAATGTTATGCTAAATCAAATCTAGTTGTTAGTTGAATTTTTGTTAATTTAAATTGTGTTAATTACGCTAATTTGCTAACTAGGTTTTTTATAATTGGTTAAATAATTAAGAGAAAAATGTGATTAGGGTATTCATAACATTATTAACATTATAAAATGTAGTTTAATTAAAGTTCATGAAAATCCAATCTAAATTGTTGTTTGTGCATTTTTGTTATAAAATTGTTAAAATTGGGTATATTGTGAACTAGAATTTTGGGGTTAACGAAATTTAATAAGATTAAATTATGAAAATTGTTTTTATGACTTATTTAAGTTATTTAATAAGTATTATGGACGCTAGAATTATTTAAACGTCGAGTTTTGTACTAAAACGGGAAATTTTGCTTGCTAGTTTTTCGGTAAAAAACGGCTTTTAAAGTGAATTTGGGGTTTTTGTGAGTTTTAACCTATTTTATATTAAAATTAGTGTTCGTGAATGTGCAAATGAGTGTATTTGGGTTTTTCTCGATGGTCTGGCGTTTGTACGCCGATGTCGAGGGTTTTTGGGTTGATTTGTGGAAGCAACCATAGGTTTTGACCTATGTGGGATTCGTGAGTCGTTTTGGTCATGAGTCGGATTTTAATGCGATACGGTGCGTTATAATATGTAGGTACCCCATGTGGACTTCGAGACGACAAGCAAGCGCGTGGTGACGTCGGCACCGGCGAGCGAGAACCAGGTGAGTAGATTTGTATCTACGGGGAGAAGTCGGGTGGATGGCGTATAGCACTCCCGCAGTCCATGGTGGTGTATACGGATGCGTATACACTGATTATGTCAAAAATTATGAGTTTACCGCAATCAGAAACGGCGTCGCTTCGCAGCTAGCCGGTGAGTACGGGTCGATCCACAGAGACGGGTAAATTTCTTTAAAGTGATTTAACGAGTTGATTCTTTTTGTAGTTTTGGTAGGTTTATAAAAATCTAAAGATTAGATCTAATTAATTTAATTAAGAATCTTGCTAGGGTTAGGATTAGGGGAAGTTTTGGAAATTAAAGATTTTTCCTCACCGCTTTCAATACCTTCCTTTTTTAGATCTCTTAGATGTTAAGTTAATTATCAATAAAGTGGATACAAATCTTTTGGGAAGATGTTTCTTCCTCTAGATTTGTACCCTACCTTTGTTGATAATTATCCTAACCCTCACGGAAAACGCGCAGAACCGGCCCTTTATACTACGGTTCATCGTTACCTCGAAGGGTAGGATGCCGCAGGGAGCGGTTGTGTTCGTATGCGTGAAGTTCTTATTCATTAGGTGAAGGTGGCATTGAAAGGGGCGAGAGATTTCATCTCTCAACCCTTTCCCTAAGGCTAACCCTAACAAGCGAGGAGACTACTCGCTCATTAGGGGATGAGAAGACATTAAATTAAAAGAGATAAAAATACTTACTAGTTGACGGCTCCCTTCAAACAAGAAGAACAGATCTGAATTTTGCTCTCAGAAAATCTGAATTTTATTGATTGAAAAGAGGCATGAGAAATTACAATGATTAGAGTCCTATTTATAGATAATAGGAAACCCTAGGTTACATTTTGATTCGCACATCTGAATTTACAAAAATGCCCTCTAAGAAATGTCCAAGTCAAAGATCTGCGCCGCTCTGCATTTTGGAAAAAAATCTCGGACTCCGTGCACTAGACGGCCGCGGAAGCGCGGCGCGAGGCCTGGTTTGGCCGCGCTTCCGCGGCCAAAATGTGGAATTGGGCTCAGGGCTTTTTTATTCTGGCTTCTGGTGACTTTTTATTCCTGTTTATATATGTTGTTTTCCATTTGGGCTTCTAGGTTAGTTCCAGATTTCCAGTGAACAATTCGCAATGGATTTTTAACCGTTCGCTTTGAGTCTATGTCTTGAATCTTGCTTTGTGAACTGATCTTCATGTAGGCTTGATCAAGATTCTCTGTTTGTTGGTTAAAGTCCACTTTTGCATTATCTTTTCATCGTTTTCACTGTTTCCTGTCCAAGAACCTGTAACCTGTAACATGTAGCAGACATGCGTCAAAAGCACCTGTTTTTATTGTAAAATGCATAAGAATGGGGAATATAAAATACAATATTATGGTGTGAACAAATACCCCCAAACTTATCTTTTGCTCGTCCTCGAGCAAACTTATTGTTTTATTCTCTACAAAAAAAAACTAACCGCACTTTCGCAGGGAAACGCGATTGCACTGAGCTCGTGCAACAAGCCGTTAAACCTCTAGGTGTCCCTAGTAGGAGGAGTGTTGTCTCCTGAGGGTTTTCAGCGGATTACACCCACAAAATCCTATCAATTCAGCCCATTGACTTTTGTTCTCCAATTAGGTTTTCTAACAAGGAATTCTATTATCGTCGACCCGCAAATTATCCACCCATACTCTTCACACTTCCTCATTATTTAACTTAAGATTATATATATCCTGCAGATCTACTTAGCTTTCGGCATTTCTTAAGTCTTCCTTCTAGGGTTACATCTCCACTTAGGAATTTTTATCAACTCTACTAAAGATACAAGTTCTATTCTTCATTCCTTTCTCTTATCTAGATTCCAATCACATACCCCTACGTGTGTGTATAGATCACCCCTACACTTGGAAATTCAAATCAAGCAATCGTACTCTCATCCATTGTCCAAAGTACTAATTAGTTGGTGAATGAAATTTGCTTACACATCCTTCATGCGACCGTTAATACTTCTTGAGGTACCAACGACCGATTACAAAATGCGTTTGCACTTTAAAGCGTACTTCCTAGTCTTTGCAACCCCCAAGGCTTTTAGCAGTGACTCCCAAACCAGTTGGTCCAAGGCACTAGGTGATGAAGCACCCTCGCTAAATATTTTTCTATTTTTGCAGCCTTAAGTAATCACAAAAACCAGTGTTCATTTTTTTCTTTTCTTTATTCACCCCTTTTTTTTCTTTTATTTTCATTGTACTAAGGACTTTAGACAAGAGCATTTCAAGGTCTCCTCTACTATTCCAAGTTTCAAGGTGCGTGATTGTGCAAATTGTAGGGTATACATTTTCAGAATCTAGATTTAAGCTAGGAACTATTTTTCAAACTTATACTCTAATAAAAGTTTTAATACTTTTCCTTCGTTTCGACTTAGCCCAAGAAGTGAACCCAAAATTTGCCTATTTCTAAATAAACTACAAGGCATATACTTTCTACCGTTAAACTTTAAGAAAGGTTATTTTTAGGGTTTTTAATTTACTAAGTCTAAGATCTAGTTGTTCCTAACCAGTTGACCTATTTGTCAAACTCTAGTCAATTAGCCAAAATTGAATACATTTATTTATAATTTTTTTGAAATTTTTCAAATTTTTATAGGTTTTCAAATAAGTATGCAAATGCCAAAAATATGTACAATTGAATGCGAAGGAGGAAGACGTACCGAGCATACCCCCAAACTTGAACTTTGACAGTGTCCTCACTGTCTTGCTAAACAAAGAGGGTCAAAATGCCGATACTCTCCTGTTTATTTATTTACAATTTTTTTTTTTTTAATTTTTAATGTTTTGAAATTTTTTTTTATTTTTTTAGAGAAAAAGAAAACAAAAATATATACAAAAAGACCCTCCCCCAAACTTCAATTAAACTATGTTAGACAATACTGCCCAACTTTGCATAGGCCAAAAGTCAACACCAACCATTCGAAAAATTTATCAGTAAAGAATATTGGTGGGTGAAAAAATAAGTAGTGGTGGTCCGCAAAGAATTGGGGAAGATAGAAGTAGTGGAATGGGAGGTGTGGAGGTGAATATACAGGTGATGGTGAGGTATCGATATGAGAATGTAAGTGATCAGCAATCAGTGGAGTGTTGGCATTCTCGTACCTTATTAAAAGAAATGGGGGTATGTCAACTTCTAAGGGAGGAGGTTGACTCACCACAATACCCCCAAGATGTTCCCGTGTGTCCTCTATTGACATGGCATCATCCATCAAATGTGTATGATATTTACTTAGGAGGGAACTGATCTCCGCGATGTCCGCCATAGTCCAACTGAAAACTTGCCGCCTATCTTGTAAGACTTTTAAAATAGCGTTCTCTTGCTCGAAGGCTAGAGAGGCTGATATGATAATGGGAAAAGTCTCATTCTCACCTATGTAAGCATCTCTACGGTGAGACGGCAAGGGCATGAGTTCGAATTTATGAGGCGAAAGAACCATTGCGGAATCTACCTCGAACTCAAAGGACTCTAACACAGGTTCGAAATCACTGCAAACAACCGATTCGGATGGTTCTACTGACTCATCCAAAAACTCAAACGACTCATATTCGGGCTGTGAGTCGTCGTCATCCGAAAAAGTGAAACATTGATAATCAGCATCGGTTGTGTCAACAGTAGTAGGCTCAAGGAGGGACGCACTAGTAGCGTCAAAACTGTTTTCATCAAATAGAAATCCTTCAAGCTCGCAGTCCTCCTGCGTGATTTCGTGAATAGAACAAACTTCTCGTGTACTAGTTTTAGGCACGGGGGGCAGACTTCCCATCTTATAAATATTGAACTCACTAGACCTCTTTCCGAAGGATAGAGTCATGGAGCCATTGCGACAATTTATTATGGCATTGGAAGTGGCCAAAAATGGTCGACCAAGAATCACCGGAATTTGGTTTCTTGGGTTAGCAACAGGTTGTGTATCCATAACGATAAAATCAACGGGGAATATGAATTCTCCGACTTTGATCAACACATCCTCTAGTTGACCCCTTGGATAGGTGATTGATCGATCAGCCATTTGGAGAGTGCAACGAGTGGGTTTCAACTCTCCAACCCCTAATTGTTCGTACACGGAGTAAGGAATCAGGTTAACACTAGACCCAAGATCTAAAAGTGCTCGATTAATTTGCTTATCCCCAATTGTGATTGAAATAGTAGGACAGCCGGGGTCCTTTCGTTTTTGGGGTAAGGTTTGATGGTGGTTAATAGCATTGCTCACTGCACTAGCCACTAGCACTTTCTTGGGTACTTGAGATGCCTTTCTCTTCGAGGTGCACAAGCCCTTTAAGATTTTCGCGTATGAAGGGACTTGTTGGATAGCATCCAAGAGAGGTATATTTATGCTAACCTGCTTAAAGATCTCCACAATCTTCTCCACTTGTGCATTTGGTTTATTAGGACTCAACCTGTTTGGAAATGGTGCATTTTGAAAATTTGTTGAGTCACAAGTCTGTGGATTAGAATGTGGAATAGGAACGGATCCCAGTGTGGATGTGTTCGTGTTGTTAGAAATGGGTCCGTTCGAGTCAGAAGAAGTAGAGCCGTGTGAAGGGTGGAGAATAGGCTCTAAAGAAAAAGGTGAAGAAGGAAGTGAAGAAAATGAAGAAGGAGAAGAAGAACCACCGGCGGGGATGTCATCACTAGTTTCCACATTATTTTGCAACTCTCTTCCGGATCTCAACGTGGTCACCGCATTCACATTGTGATTGTTATATGCGTTTAGTGTGTGACCGGGATTGGGCAATGGTTGAGATGGAAGCTTTCCTTTTTCTCTCTCGCTCAACGCAGCAGTTAATTGTGCAATTTGTGCCTCGATAGATTTGATACTTTGATCGTGTGAGGCATTGTTATTTATTAAAGATTGAACATAACTTTCAAATCTTGCTGCGGAATCTGTAGTTTGCTTGAGAAATGCTTCAAGACTTTTCTCGAGCGAGCTAACCTTATCATCATTAGGTTGAACCAAATTGTTCGTTTGATTTGTATAAGGTTGTTGTTGGAAAGGTTGCTGGTTTTGAGTTTGTAAGGGTGCTTGTTGTTGTTGTGGAGGAGCTCTTTGAAAATTGTTATTCCCTTGGACTTGTTGATTTTGGTTCCAAGCGAAATTTGGGTGACTCCTCCACCCCTGATTGTAAGTCGAAGAGTAAGGATCGTTTCTTTGTCTTTGCTGGAATGCAGCATTGACTTGATCCTGCCCTTGAATGGGTGCATTATAAGGGCACTCTTCGGTGAGATGTGATGGATTAGAACAACAAGCACAAACAGTTCGTGTGGGTAGAGTAGGGGCAGGAGAAGTCGATGAGATTTTGGTCTCAATCGCTTCTAGCTTTTTCATAAGTGAGGCCATCTCGGCCTTCATAGCAATCGACATATCTATTTGATGTATGCCTGCCCTAGATTGACCAACTGAAGAAGATGATGTGGTCTTGGTACTCTCCCATTGAATTGTTTGCTCACTTAGGTCCTCAAGAAACTGCCAAGCTTCGTCGCTAGATTTAGAGAGAAAATGACCTTGACATATTGTTTCTAGCAACTGCTTCGTTGCTGCGTTCAATCCCTCGTATAATGTTTGGCAAAGTTGCCATTTTTCTATCCCATGATGAGGGCATTGAACAAGTAGGTCTTTAAATCTCTCGAAACACTTCCAGAATGGTTCGGACGGAAGCTGTGAAAATTGTATGATTTCGTTTCTGATTCTAGCAGTTTTGTGGTGAGGGTAGAACTTTTTCAGAAAAGCTCTCACAAACTCGTCCCAATTTCTAATGGAGTGTGATGCGGTGCTGTATAGCCACTTCTCGGCTAGGTCACATAAGGTAAAAGGAATGACCCTTAGCCTTATTGCGTCATCACTTAATTGGGTTGTCTTCATCATGCCGCAAACGTTTTGGAATTTATTAATAAAAATATATGCATCCTCGGATTCCAAACCATGAAACTTAGGCAGCATATTGATGAAGTGTGGTTTTATCTCAAAGTTGTCCCCATTAGCCGGTGGGAGGGAAAGACAAGTGGGAAGGGCGGTGCGGACGGGGTAGAAAAGATCCTGGAGCGCGACTCGTGCGGGCGCTTCGACAGGCGGGAGATTCGGGTTATTCGCACCTAACGGAGGCAGAATCATTCCCGTCGGCAAGGTATAGTTGGGGTCGTGTCCCGACATACCTTCGAAAGAAGAATTTGAAGATGGAGGTAAGGAGAAGGAGGGAACGTCGACGAAGGGTTCGTCGAAGGGTTCGTTGGTCGGTACCAACGAAACACGGACTAATCGGGCGTTAGTATCCCTAGTCCAAGATGACATACACTAAAGGGTAGTGCAGTCAGAAAACAGAATGTGAGGGTAAGAAAACGACTTTGAGAAGAAGTGGTGTAAGTGAGTGCAAAGATTCTTTAGCGGCAAGTTGCAAGTTTTGAAAAGATTTTCCTTTTTCTTTTTAAGTGAGCTTTTGCAAAAAGATTCTGAAAAGAGACTAGTGACACAACTGCAATTAACCACACATGCACAATCAGGCCTAAGTCTAGGGTTGCCTAGGTCAGCTAGACAGCTCCTAACTGTTCCAAAGGGCTAGATATAGAACCTCAAACCGCCTCTTCACGGACAAGTACGGCCAGGTAAGTGGGAAGGAACCACCACTACAGTGGGCCTAATTAAAAACCACTAGCCTAGTCACCGCAATGTCGGTTAGGATAAACGGCCGATGCCTATACTAGTCCTCTGTCCTTATTGAGCTCGACGTCCTTAGGGCTGAGTCTAATATTTTTTAGATTAAAAGTGGTCAATGCAGATGCTTTAAGTGATTTCTGGGGTCCTGGGAAGGGTAATGAAATCCCCACCCAATCTGAATTGGTCAATAGCCCCTTAAAGTCAGATTAAAATATGCAAAGCAGTAAATCACTTGCAATCAATTTGCTTTTAAGCGCGGCGCAAAGAATCCTGCAGAGAATCAATTATTGGAAGGGGGAAGAAGATTTTTACGCAAAGAAATCCTGCAGAAATATTTTTTTTTTTTACAGAGAGAATTATGGGAGATTTCAGAGGGGAGAGAGAAAAACAAACCCTGAAATTTTTTTAGGGCTGACGTGGCAGCCAAAGCGCGGCGCTTCCGCGGTGTGAGATAGGGTTATGCGGCGGAAGGGCGGCCGAAAGGAAATATTGGGATTTGGAAATTTTTGTACTGCTCCTATGTCCAATTTCTCCTCTGTTTTTATGCACCAACTTCTGATTTGCCCTCTGTAAAATTCCAGATCCGTGAAACCTGCAAGATTCACAAAGAGTACCCTTCAAACAATAAAAGATGATTTTTTTTTTTATATTTTTGATTTTTTCAGATTTTTATAATTTTTTAAATTTTATATCAACCCGAAAATTCACAAAAAAGAAAGATTACGCCGTCCCCGGCAACGGCGCCATTTGATTATGTCAAAAATTATGAGTTTACCGCAATCAGAAACGGCGTCGCTTCGCAGCTAGCCGGTGAGTACGGGTCGATCCACAGAGACGGGTAAATTTCTTTAAAGTGATTTAACGAGTTGATTCTTTTTGTAGTTTTGGTAGGTTTATAAAAATCTAAAGATTAGATCTAATTAATTTAATTAAGAATCTTGCTAGGGTTAGGATTAGGGGAAGTTTTGGAAATTAAAGATTTTTCCTCACCGCTTTCAATACCTTCCTTTTTTAGATCTCTTAGATGTTAAGTTAATTATCAATAAAGTGGATACAAATCTTTTGGGAAGATGTTTCTTCCTCTAGATTTGTACCCTACCTTTGTTGATAATTATCCTAACCCTCACGGAAAACGCGCAGAACCGGCCCTTTATACTACGGTTCATCGTTACCTCGAAGGGTAGGATGCCGCAGGGAGCGGTTGTGTTCGTATGCGTGAAGTTCTTATTCATTAGGTGAAGGTGGCATTGAAAGGGGCGAGAGATTTCATCTCTCAACCCTTTCCCTAAGGCTAACCCTAACAAGCGAGGAGACTACTCGCTCATTAGGGGATGAGAAGACATTAAATTAAAAGAGATAAAAATACTTACTAGTTGACGGCTCCCTTCAAACAAGAAGAACAGATCTGAATTTTGCTCTCAGAAATCTGAATTTTATTGATTGAAAAGAGGCATGAGAAATTACAATGATTAGAGTCCTATTTATAGATAATAGGAAACCCTAGGTTACATTTTGATTCGCACATCTGAATTTACAAAAATGCCCTCTAAGAAATGTCCAAGTCAAAGATCTGCGCCGCTCTGCATTTTGGAAAAAAATCTCGGACTCCGTGCACTAGACGGCCGCGGAAGCGCGGCGCGAGGCCTGGTTTGGCCGCGCTTCCGCGGCCAAAATGTGGAATTGGGCTCAGGGCTTTTTTATTCTGGCTTCTGGTGACTTTTTATTCCTGTTTATATATGTTGTTTTCCATTTGGGCTTCTAGGTTAGTTCCAGATTTCCAGTGAACAATTCGCAATGGATTTTTAACCGTTCGCTTTGAGTCTATGTCTTGAATCTTGCTTTGTGAACTGATCTTCATGTAGGCTTGATCAAGATTCTCTGTTTGTTGGTTAAAGTCCACTTTTGCATTATCTTTTCATCGTTTTCACTGTTTCCTGTCCAAGAACCTGTAACCTGTAACATGTAGCAGACATGGGTCAAAAGCACCTGTTTTTATTGTAAAATGCATAAGAATGGGGAATATAAAATACAATATTATGGTGTTGCTTTGTGAACTGATCTTCATGTAGGCTTGATCAAGATTCTCTGTTTGTTGGTTAAAGTCCACTTTTGCATTATCTTTTCATCGTTTTCACTGTTTCCTGTCCAAGAACCTGTAACCTGTAACATGTAGCAGACATGCGTCAAAAGCACCTGTTTTTATTGTAAAATGCATAAGAATGGGGAATATAAAATACAATATTATGGTGTGAACATACACACCAACAATTATTATATGTTATTTGGGATTAATAACGATGTTAGGATGGATATTGGTGTGTTGGATTATTTTAGTGTTGCGAACCCTAGGGTAGTGTTGCACTACACACATACATACATACATACTTGCATTCATTCCTATTTATATGTGCTCATGGGATTCTTTATAGTTATGTGTTCACATACGGATTTGAGGATGATACTTGGGATTGAGATGAGTCGATGAGATTTGTGTTGATGTTATGATATCGGTGATGTGGCAGGATTCGTACTTGAGATACGTCCTGGTGTTATAGCGGATTTTGGGGCGGCGATATGGGTGAATAGTGTTATAAATAAAGTGGTCGACATGTGATCATGATATGAGATATGATATGCTAGGATATTGATATTAGGCCGTATCGGGCGATGTATACCCCTTGATGATGATATGTGCTGATGATATCGGTTTGTACGAGATTGTCGATCAGTAGTCAGATCATGAGTATATTAAGGATATTAGTATTGTACTAGACATAGGTCAGTAACCTAGACTATGATCTTGGATAAAGAGGATACCAGAGGAATAGTGTGAGGAATATGATATTAACCCGTACCCAGATCTGGGGATGCCTTACGACGGATTTACGTACGAGCTATATCTTGATGATTGATCCGCACTCTTGACTTGGGATATCTGATTGTAGATATGGTATCGGATATGATATTATTGAGGCGGGATCACCGACTAATATTGTAAGTGCACGGCGGCGCCCCGGCCGTCAATCCGACGGCCAAATGCGGAAGCGGTGATAAACTTTAATTTTACTTGAACTGGCAAACCGCCGCGCACTAATACCCGGATCGAACCATTAATTAGTCCTAGCTATCAACAAGAAAGGGAAGAGAGATATACCGACAGATCCGAGTCCTCCGGTCTTCTCGTCGTCGTCCCGATCTCCTGCGGAATGTGCCGTCTCCTCCTCGTCGCCGGAAGTGCACCACATCGCCTACTTCTTTTACGGGCTCCCACCTCAATGCCGAATGCCGAGGCAACTCGGGCACGAAGCTGGCTAGTCGACGTGCCCAAGATTTGCTGTAGAATATGTTGTGGATTACATGTCTCATTTGGGATTATGGAGTTGCCTTTTGTGGAGGAATTGAAGGATGTTTTTGGATGAACAAGAGAGCATTTTTCTTGGCACCATGAGAGCTAAAATTGCCACATCCATAATGAAACGAATCCCATCCCTTTTCAAGGAATGGCCGCCCCACCCCCTTTGTGTGTGATTGGAGAGAGAAAGAACAAAGACAAGGGGGTGGGTGGAAAGTGAGTGATGATGAAAAGAAACCAAATGATCACAAGGAAATCCACAATCCATCAACAACATCAACTCAACAAAGTCAAGCCATCATGATAGCTAGAAGTCAAGGTCAATGAGAGACTATCATGATAAAACAATAAGCAAATACCCCCTCCACAAATACTTATTTGCAACAATGCAAATAAGCCCTCCTCCACCAAACTTCGGCCAATGAACGGAACAAGGGAAATCAGCCGAAACGGAAAGCAAACTGGCAACTCCAGAAAACTGGTCCCGTAATAAATTACAGGAAAACCCCGATACTGTGCATACACACCCGCATCTGTATTTCGACCGAAATACAAATGCAATGAGACAAAATATACACTGTACTATACTAGGATCCGGCTTAAACCAAAGCCGGCTAGTAATATCCGTTCGATCCTGATCCGTGCAATACCGCACGTATCTGATCGAACCCTGCCATATAACCATACGGCCTATAGTACAGGCTGTCCGATCCTGATCCGTGCAATACCGCACGTATCTGATCGGACCTTGCCATATCTCCATACGGCCTCTACAACCTTTCGCCCGAAAGCTGAGTAACTGAATGTGGGGGACTCTAAAGACTCATCAACACCTTGGTTGTGGATTTAACCACTAGCACGTCAGAGGTATAAGCCAATACGTAACGGGCTACCAGGTACTGACTAAAAGGGACGTCTGTGAGCGAACTCAGCCTGACTCCCTACTGAGCCTGTCAGTGACAATATCCGTACAGTCCGGTCCGTTCGTCTTTGAGCATCGCATGGCGGGCCTAGGGGGTTGGTAAAAGTCAGACCCCCAAAAGCGGTACAAGTCGTGTCGGAGTGTAGCCCAGAACACCCTGAGATACTAGTGGAATACCTACCAGTAAATCTCCTTGCCTCGGCCGAGGGCTTCGTGTAATAGCTCTCCTAGACACAGCACGACCTCACCCCCAATACCGGGAGAGACGAACCCCTGAAGATGCGCTCACTGCCTCCATGTGGCTCGGGACTGTACCCAACTAAAACCTGTTTGCACGACTCCTTTGAGCCGTGGTAGGGTAGTAATCAAAGTACAGTGGGAACTCACACGAGACAAATGACGATCCCCAGGTCGATGAACTAACCTGCACACATGTCACCAGGGAACTGCCATCTGACGTCTGGTATATGACCAACTAGCATGTTCCCGGCGAGTCCAGTCCGGTGTACTCATAACCCAATGAGCACCTGTATACATCTTAGGTGATCCAACTGACACCAGTGGCTTGTGAGACCGGCCACCGCCCCTCGTCGGGGTCTCGACTGTATACACTAGTCTACTATGGAGAATCGATGCCCTGTCTCGAAACTCTCACGACTAGGGACCTTTTAAGGATATGCTTATAGACCCCCAGCTCCCACTTATATGATCGCCCTCATACTGCTGGTGGTCAAGCAAGAATCCTAGGGGCTCTATCAACGTGTAATAGCGACGTGTCAGGTCACTTAAAACAGTACACGATGATAAAGGTAAACCAGATAGCATACTATCATCTCGAGTAAGACTGTCCTACCGGGATAGGTCCTCCATCAATCATTGCAATCACGTACCTGTGACCTAATAATTGACTCTGAGGGCACTATCTCCAACAATCTCCCACTTGCACTCAAGGCTAATTATTGCGATGTCGCATACTCACAGCCCGTGTGATACCGAACACCCAACTCCTCTACTAGTCAGTCTCACAAAGCTCGTTTGCGAAACTATTGCGTTCGAGAAATAGCCTCAGTGAGTGGATCCGCTTTGTTGTCTCTTTCAATGTCTCTCTATATCTCAAGTTCGCGGAGAAACCCATCTCCCGAAATGAGCAATACCTGTCTTAGAATGTGTCTGGATGTCTGATGGGACATAGCTCATAAATGAACTCCAAATCCAAACTTCTTAGACTGTATCGTCAACTGAACTTAATCAGTATCCTGCGCCATGCCACCCTCAGTATTGCCTTGGACCACCTGTCCAAAATACTGCCCCTCGTCAGAAGGAAAAACTATAACTCTGACAACCTCCCTGTCGTCCAGGTCACCTTAGAAGCCTGGAATGATAACTGTCTCCTCGAATGAGGCTGTCGTTATCATATCCCTAGAACATCCACTTATGTTCTAAAACTGCTTCCGACCGTTTCTCCAGGATTGGATCAATGTCAACTTATTGCATCTAGTGCAAGAACAACATCTGGTGTGGTACTTGACATCTCATGATTGACTCAATTGCCTGAGCAAGTGATCTGCCAATCATGCACATCCCTCTCCAGTTTTGTCTGTAAGACCCCTTCAGACAGGGTGACTCCATTACCTGCAGGTACATTACCGTGCCAGGAGTCGTCCATCCTAAATACTCTTAGAATGCTGTCAAGTACCCTGATTGGGAAACCACCCAAATCTAGATCTAAAACCATAGATCTAGTAACCAATATGTCTGATATAAAATCCATTTCCTTTGTGGAGAAACCACTGTGTGACGACCAAAGTATAACCGATTGTAGTATAGGAGTTTCTTTTCCTACTCTGTGTATGTCATCCAAATACCAGGATATCACACCCTACTACCTTCTCAACAGATCCATCCCCTATTCTGATGAAGTCAAACCTATGACTGTCACATCAGAAATAGATGATCTATCTCCGCTACATCTGCTTTAGTCTATAAATAGACATAAGCTACCTGTCCACCAATGCTTCCGCTGCTCCCACTGACTACGACAACCCTCTGGCAGAGTCATATAGACGTACACTTCTAAAACTAGTTTAGAACGACGCTATACTCATCCTCCCGCCGGGTCTCGCAGCCTGGAACAACAGCAATGGTAATTGTGGGTAAACAAGAACTTCCCTGTCACCGTCCTTGAGGCTACCGTAGTACCTCTCGGGTGCCTGAAGTTACCCACCTTATCTGCGAAGTGGCCAATGGAATGTCAAACCAGATTGAATCTTTAGGTTCTTTATCAAATCTTCAGTAATCGTTTGTGGTTCTGGAATCACTTCCAGTTCTACCATACTCCCACTATTGTTTTCTGAAAAAATCCATTTTTAATAAAACTGTGGCGAGTCTAGAACAATATCGCTATTGTTCATCCAGATGGTAGAAAGTCAACCCTCGTCATAGCCTGGGTCAACCCACAAACAGCCATTACAGAAACGTGCCTTGAGTTGTCCTGTGTCTGGTTTTAATCATAAGCCGGACAACTCCCCGTACCTTAACATCGTTAAGATATGAACTGTTCTATATCCAATATAGAAACAGAGGCACTGATTTAATTGAACCAGATTCAAATCATGCAGCTGTCTCCAGTGCATGTCAACTAAATGGGAGGAGGCCGATCAGCGTTACTCAACTTAGGAATGCTTCCAATTATGAGTAACCTGAAAAAGAAGCAAGTTCTCTTAGTCATTACTATCAACTTAATACCATACACAAGTATCTACATCTCCGATCTCTTTGAAGAATCCCGATACTTGCTACACCTGGTTCTCTACTCTATTCAAATACCTATAACTTCTCAAAATTCGGACCCTGTGTTTCCGCGAAACACCTGTCTAAAAACTAGAGAAGTCATAAGTAAACCGAATATAGTACGAGGACCAACCCCTCTGTCCTGATGGACCCTGGACAACATACAATACTCTGTATAAGTCCCTTGAGTCTGATAACTCACTCACTGTGTGTCGTAGGTTGAAAACTGTACTTATGGTTAAGAAGAATTACACCGCTGTTTAATGCTCCTTACCTAACCATCCACTGATATAGGTAAGTGTCGTAGACACAATTTCAGAAAGGTATATCTCACTCTATGAAAATAGACGTACAGATATATCAATTTGAAATTGGTGCATAACTGCGGATATTCAAAACCAAATATTTGCCGACCGGCAAACTACCCAGGTGACTTCCTCAAATATCACTGATTACAACGAATCCCGATATAATGAGGATGATCACCCAATTCCCAATAACTTTCTCCCACTCATCATCTGTAAAACCATACAGATGTGAGAATCATACCTGGTAAATACATACCCTGGAGCAAGTGCCTAATCGGGAAATCAGTTTTCCTTTAACATTACACAGTGAAACTGAAACATTGAAATGTTTCGTTGGGGTATCCTGGTATTCCTAGTAATGCCTCTTCCAGGTTCACGACTGTAACCGTATAATTCTTTGCCACCTCTCCAAATCCCTTCATATGTCTTTAGTCTTTACCTTCTGCACACCCCTTTAGGCCAAATGGTTTTCTTCCTTCCCTACCGTTCGGCACCAGCCTATGGTTTGGAAGAAGACTATCCAATAAGCATAATGGGTGTACTGTCCCAATCCTAGGAACACTCGCAATGCGAGAGAAGGTGAAGATAAAAGACACCTGAATAAATCTTATTCCTATTTCTCCTGAACCAGAATCCATCCCCGAACTGGAACAAGTTCCTTTCGAGTTCGTATATAACCATACGATGGAGTATCCAATAAACTGTGGATCTTCGTAGTGATACGGAGTGTCCTAGAGAAATTCAAAGGTGATTTTAGGATTGGCGAAGAAATACCTGGTTTGGTCATGAATATCAGTCGCAATTTACTTTGCCCTCTTACTAATCCCTTACTTTGTCTTAACTTAATACCTTCTGTACACCATCGTTAGGCTAATTGGTTTTCTTCATTCCCTACCGGTCGGCACCAGCCTAAGGTTTGGAAGAAGACTATCCAATTTGCGTAATAGGTGTACTATCTCCTAAACCAAGGAGTACTTGCAACCTGAGAGAAGGTAAAAGGAAAAGACAACTGAATAGTCCTATCCGTTTTCTCCAGAACCGGAAACCATCCTCGAATAAATTCTTTCGAGTTCGTATCTAACCATACGATGGTTTTGTCCAATGGAAGTGGACGTTCGTAGTAAGACGGGGTGTCCTGGAGAAAAGGGTAAAAGTAGGAGTGGCAATGAGGTTCGCAACTCTGACAATCCAAAAGCCGATGTCAAGAAGGTTCGGTTAATATTGGTCACTGAGTCATAGTCTTAGGGTCGGGTCAATGGTCGCTGCCAAAGAGAGAGAGAAAAGAAACACTCAGCGTGCACTCTAACCTAGATCAGAATGGTTACCAATTTATCTAATCTGGAATCCTCCCACTGTACCTCAAATTCTCCTCCAAACCTGAAAGAAGAATTAGTCGGGGTCACCCGAGGAGTAAACTAACTCATCAGTGGGAATCGAGATCCAACTCTCATCGCATGATAACGTGACGGAATCCGCTCACGTCATCACACTCCAGAAGGTATGCGCATATCTGGCAAGTTTCAGTTCTTTTGAAACTCCCGATGTGATTTTTTACCCCATGCTCTTATGACCTTGACTTTGGCCAACATATCATAAGTCACATGTCAAGTTCTACCCGTCATTCTCCAGGTTAATTTGAATCCACCCGTACCTACCCTTGACTTTGGCCAAAATGGCAGTACGACTGTCCCAAACCAACGTATCTATCTATGCTGCATATGAATACCCCAATAGCTACCAATCACTGTGCCTTGACTTTGGCCAACATACACAGCTTGAATACTATTGACCATCCATATGAAACGACGGAGGGCTACGAATGGTTTCTGGCGAAAACCTTTAACGTAATGAACATGATATCGTTGAAGGAACGGATAGCTTTTTAGAAATATAGTGACGACAACTTCCGCTAAAGAGGTCACTCCCGGTGAAGGGATCTCGGCTCTTTCCCCGTAGAATGGGGTGCAGGATATTCCAACTGAATACCACGGTGCAAAGCAAAAGTAATCGGCTATAGTGAAGTCATTGCCCTGATGCAAACTTTTTGTCCAAGGGGTCACTCCCGGTGAAGGGATCTCGGCCCTTGCCTCGTCGACTGAGGAGCAGGATATTCTAAATGAATACCGCGATGCAAAACAAAAGTGAACGTCCTTGCAATAACAGCTTTTTGAAAAGTGTTCCAACAACATCAGATTAGGTTTGTTTTTAACTTGCATTGATCCGAATCAACGCAGTCCCATCAATTGATCACACCACAAAGAACGAAAATATACTGATGTAGTATATGCCATCCGCATTCGCCACTGGGTCCCGTCATTACCCGTTAGGTTAGCTAACTAACGACAGAGCGGGGACTGGACTAGCGCGGATGCAAAACATATACAACATCTACTAATATATATACCAATATATTATATTCGCTCAAGGCGTGAATAAAATGCAACATCACAGAGAATGAACAGCATCACAGAAACAATACAGATATCTGGGATCCCCGGGTTTCACAGAGCCGCTGAAACCCGACGTTCCCCTGGTCGTGTGGATAGCCTGTGCAATGAAATCCTAGACCCCTACGGGCGCGGCAAGTCACCCGCCAAAACCTGAAGCGAGGCAGCCCCCTTCAGCGCCGTGAATGGACCACCCAGCACTTCACGGAATCTGGTAACTTGGGCACCCCTCCTGGGTCAACCTGTACCCCCTACGAGTGTGGCGAATAGCCCGCCAATCCTAGAGCGAAGCCCCCTCCGTCTCAATGCCATGAGATGCGGGCTTGTTGCCCTCTAGAATCCGGCTATCCGTGCACCCCTCCGCGGGGCAATCCTAGTACAGAAAGTAAAATATACATACACCGGGTACATCGACCGCAACCAAGTCGTGCCCCAAAATAATAACACAAACAGGCAGTGACGGCAGTCCACATGTCGGACGCTCGCCCCGCAATATCAAATGTACATGATACAATCACAACTGTACTAGCATTGCATCCAGGCTATCCCCACCGACCGATCCGCAACATCACAGCAAAAACAGAACATCAACGTGAAAATCACGTTCGCAAATCCGTCTAACCGGGCTATAGCAGTTAGACCGGATTTACCGATCAAGTGACTTTCACGGTCGCAGATATAATGTAAATACTGTGAAATAATGTGTTTAAAATATCCGATCAATCAAATTTTAACAAGTGGGCCCCAAAGCATTACTGTAGCAGATCAGGAAAATCTGGGCCTAAAATTAATATTCCAAAACCCATATTTTAAGCCCATAAGCCCTCTGGAAAAAGCTGGTGAGCTGAACCCAATTACCTGCGGCGGAACCGCGGCCAACAAGGGGTTATGGCCGCGGTTCCGCGGTCGTACGGAGGGTTCAGGCAACCAAAATTTTCCAGTGGTCTTAGGGTACTCTGTACATCATTCTGCAATCACCTGAAAAAATTTTCGAGACCAAAAATTTTTAACAGAAACTGATGCGAACTAAAATGCAGTTTTGGAACATTCGATCGATCGAAACAGAAAAACACAATACACCAAGCTAGACTAAGTTAATGGCGAGGCTCTGATACCACTGTAAGTGCACGGCGGCGCCCCGGCCGTCAATCCGACGGCCAAATGCGGAAGCGGTGATAAACTTTAATTTTACTTGAACTGGCAAACCGCCGCGCACTAATACCCAGATCGAACCATTAATTAGTCCTAGCTATCAACAAGAAAGGGAAGAGAGATATACCGACAGATCCGAGTCCTCCGGTCTTCTCGTCGTCGTCCCGATCTCCTGCGGAATGTGCCGTCTCCTCCTCGTCGCCGGAAGTGCACCACATCGCCTACTTCTTTTACGGGCTCCCACCTCAATGCCGAATGCCGAGGCAACTCGGGCATGAAGCTGGCTAGTCGACGTGCCTAAGATTTGCTGTAGAATATGTTGTGGATTACATGTCTCATTTGGGATTATGGAGTTGCCTTTTGTGGAGGAATTGAAGGATGTTTTTGGATGAACAAGAGAGCATTTTTCTTGGCACCATGAGAGCTAAAATTGCCACACCCATAATGAAATGAATCCCATCCCTTTTCAAGGAATGGCCGGCCCCCCCCTTTGTGTGTGATTGGAGAGAGAAAGAACAAAGACAAGGGGGTGGGTGGAAAGTGAGTGGTGATGAAAAGAAACCAAATGATCACAAGGAAATCCACACTCCATCAACAACATCAACTCAACAAAGTCAAGCCATCATGATAGCTAGAAGTCAAGGTCAATGAGAGACTATCATGATACAACAATAAGCAAATACCCCCTCCACAAATACTTATTTGCAACAATGCAAATAAGCCCTCCTCCACCAAACTTCGGCCAATGAACGGAACAAGGGAAATCAGCCGAAACGGAAAGCAAACTGGCAACACCAGAAAACTGGTCCCGTAATAAATTACAGGAAAACCCCGATACTGTGCATACACACCCGCATCTGTATTTCGACCGAAATACAAATGCAATGAGACAAAATCTACACTATACTATACTAGGATCCGGCTTAAACCAAAGCCGGCTAGTAATATCCGTTCGATCCTGATCCGTGCAATACCGCACGTATCTGATCGAACCCTGCCATATAACCATACGGCCTATAGTACAGACTGTCCGATCCTGATCCGTGCAATACCGCACGTATCTGATCGGACCTTGCCATATCTCCATACGGCCTCTACAACCTTTCGCCCGAAAGCTGAGTAACTGAATGTGGGGGACTCTAAAGACTCATCAACACCTTGGTTATGGATTTAACCACTAGCACGTCAGAGGTATAAGCCAATACGTAACGGGCTACCAGGTACTGACTAAAAGGGACGTCTGTGAGCGAACTCAGCCTGACTCCCTACTGAGCCTGTCAGTGACAATATCCGTACACTCCGGTCCGTTCGTCTATGAGCATCGCATGGCGGGCCTAGGGGGTTGGTAAAAGTCAGACCCCCAAAAGCGGTACAAGTCGTGTCGGAGTGTAGCCCAGAACACCCTGAGATACTACTGGAATACCTACCAGTAAATCTCCTTGCCTCGGCCGAGGGCTTCGTGTAATGGCTCTCCTAGACACAGCACGACCTCACCCCCAATACCGGGAGAGACGAACCCCTGAAGATGCGCTCACTGCCTCCATGTGGCTCGGGACTGTACCCAACTAAAACCTGTTTGCACGACTCCTTTGAGCCGTGGTAGGGTAGTAATCAAAGTACAGTGGGAACTCACACGAGACAAATGACGATCCCCAGGTCGATGAACTAACCTGCACACATGTCACCAGGGAACTGCCATCTGACGTCTGGTATATGACCAACTAGCATGTTCCCGGCGAGTCCAGTCCGGTGTACTCATAACCCAATGAGCACCTGTATACATCTTAGGTGATCCAACTGACACCAGTGGCTTGTGAGACCGGCCACCGCCCCTCATCGGGGTCTCGACTGTATACACTAGTCTACTATGGAGAATCGATGCCCTGTCTCGAAACTCTCACGACTAGGGACCTTTTAAGGATATGCTTATAGACCCCCAGCTCCCACTTATATGATCGCCCTCATACTGCTGGTGGTCAAGCAAGAATCCTAGGGGCTCTATCAACGTGTAATAGCGACGTGTCAGGTCACTTAAAACAGTACACGATGATAAAGGTAAACCAGATAGCATACTATCATCTCGAGTAAGACTGTCCTACCGGGATAGGTCCTCCATCAATCATTGCAATCACGTACCCGTGACCTAATAATTGACTCTGAGGGCACTATCTCCAACAAATATATATACAGGTATTTATATGGATTGACTCAGATGTTAGGCGGTTTTCTTACCTGTAGCCCAGCTTGTTAGCTTAGCCCTTTAGTTTAGTTTAGTTGTTAGATTAGATTCGATTCTTACCTATTTCAAAAACTAACGAATCGTGGGTATTTTAAAAGACAGCCCAAGGGATCCTACGGATACTTCAAAAGACGTATCTTTTCATAAAAACACCGTAGCCCCTATTTTCAAAACCACATGATTCGTGTTATTTCAAAAGGCACCATTTGTAGGACATATATTAGATTAATGCAGGTTAGTTACAGTTGCGTCTAGTATTCAGCTCCCGCTTATTATTGTGGTTCGCTTCGCATCGCATACTTATGTTATAATTTCTTATTGCAATGTTGATATCATATTGTTAGGACACCAGCACCATTACCGATGATGCGTATGTACCACGTACACTTACATGCCGGCTCACACACATCTTCATCGGTAATTGCCATGTCACGTACACCTTAGAAAATATTATTGCTTGACTTAGCTTGTTAGTTAGTAATTTGACTGATATTAGTATACCTGCCTTATATGCCAGCTTAACATTGTAGTTATTACTTGTCACTTCATGCATACTGTTATTCATTGTTATGCCTACATTCATGGTTTTACATGCTATTGATGATTTGGATTCGGATTTCCATGAGATTTTCTGGATTTGGGGGGGGGGGAACCGCAAAAACTTATATAAACTGATTTCTCTCTTTTTAAATAAAAAAAGTGCGGTTTTTCCCATGATGTATGAGTCGTCCACCATGAGTTTGCTGATGGATTTCGAGACCCGATTCGAGGAGACGGATGAACCGTTTCGGGTACATGGTGGACCCGGTAAGGTACCCCGGGGCAAGAAGAGCGTGATGATGACGATGTGAGCCTGGCAAGGGAGCACTACCTACCGGTGATTTTACCCGACGCGTCGTATATCCGGAGGATACCGTCGTGGTCTTGATATGGATGGTAGGGGCCGGTCTGGACTGACGGCGCCCTAGATATTGAGACTGTGATATTGAGATTTCGAAATATTGAGGTACAGAGACTGTGATACAGAGATATCGAGATATTGGGATTACGTTTTGTGCCGATGCTAGGCACTATTTTATGCTGATTTCATTATGATATCTCATTTTAAAAATACAAAGGAAATCTCACTAAATTATGAAAACAGTTCTTCATTTACATGTATTCTGTTTTCATGCATTCATACCTCATTCATATGATATATTGCTACCTGAGGCACTGACACGGACACATGAGATTACACTCGGGTTAGATATCTACCCTAGCCTTGTTATAGGTTGCATGTTATTCTTATATTTGAGGATATATTATGATCATTGACCTAGGATTGCGTTATTTATGCGATTTCTTTTCGTAGATGTTTTTCTATTCACGAGTTGGCAACTCACCCCCGTTGAGCCCCAGTTTCTTGCAGGTTTGCCGTACATGTTTCATTACGGCTTGCGGCATAGTTTCCTTCGGGTGATTTGCTAGTAGGTGGGTTTACCTGTATCGTACCCCCCATTATATAACTTGTATATTATTATTCAGTTGTGTCTAGAAGTTCCATCAACCAAACATGTATTTATTTGAGATAGAGACCAGTGATATTTATTCTTTCGACCTTAGAGTCGCGCGTTGTTTTTCTGTGGATTTCTTGTTGTTTTGAGTTTTCTTTTGAATTTTGATCCTCGCCGTCGGCGTTGTATATATTATTGCTTGTGTGGTTGTGACCATCGATTGACGAAGAGCTAGCACCTGCTTGGGGATTCCTTTTATTGATTTCGTATACTATTCATATTGTATCCCGTTTGGGGGGCAGTATTTACAAAGGAGACTCTGCCGAAATTTTCAGAAAATACTTGATGTTTTAAAAACCGCATAATTCGGCTTATGCTATTAAAACTACTTGTTTTAAATTGGTTTTCCTTCACTCTACTACTTTCCTTGGTTTGGATTTCTGGGTTTTCGGCTTACTTAGATTACGTACGTCTCAAGACGTCTCGTAGCTTAAGTGCCGGTCATGTTCCGTACTTTCGGGACGTGACAAAGTTGGTATCAGAGCGTTAGGTTTTACCTTCGGAACGTAGGATGACCCTTGGTTGATGGAATAGGTGACTAAAGTAGAGTGACGTACCGTGGGTATGTTCCGCGGCATACTTACGACACGCCACTCCACTTAAGGAGCCTTAGGATGTACATTTCTTTGCTCAGTATTATATTCATTCCGATCTAGCCTCATCAGTACCAGTTATGGTTTTGCTGCCACGATTACGGGCAGGGAGAGCTACAGCTATAGTTGTGGTCTGCACGAGCTTGTCATGAACGAGGACTGACCAGGGCGAAATTCCAGCGACACACGATTGCGGAGATGTGTCTTTTTACTATGTTTCCGTACCACGAGCGTTTGGCGGATCGCCTTTATGAGGTTACTCGGATGTGCTGATCGACACTAGAGGATTGAGCCAATGATAGAGACCAGCTAGATTTTGATGACCGTTGGTGTGTTGCTTATTCATGATGATCGAGGCACTATTCAGCGTGCAGACGAGTAAGCCAGTTATTGCTGCGAACGACGAGATATTGCCCCAGATGCTGGAATTAGGGCAGAACGAGTTGTACTAAGAGATGATAGAAGGTCGCTAGTCATCGAGGATGAATGACTAGGACATGTGGATCGTTCACCTACCCCGATGCGAGGTCATCAGATAGATTGATTCCAGCTAGAGACGACTTCACGCGGAGACGTTGGGTGTCGACAGAGATGATCGAATGTCGAAAACCTATTATTCCAAGTTTAAAGTAGTCGGAAAGACATGCAGGCAATTCTATGGTCCCTCTAGAAGAATGAAACCCTAACTCGACTTAATGACCGTGTGAAAGCCTTGAACCTTCGGGTTTGCGGCAGTTCTACGGCGCCATTAGTGAGGCTTGGGTTTGCCCTTCTACGGCTGGACCACCGATGCTGTGGTATGTACTCGATACTATTAAATTATGCCCAAGAGGTTGAGCTCTTGGGGGATTATGAGGTTTGACGACTCGATCGGATGGCTCGACTTAATTCGGATGCTAGGTGGTGAGATGCATTTCTTGGGAGACTCCCGATACGAGGATAGCCGTTGGAGCTCAGTCCATGTAGCCACGATGAGACGAGTCCGAAGCAGTCGACATTAGAGAAAGTGGAGTAAAGAGGTCCGTACAAGATCTGGATAAGACGACGTTCTACTCTGCCGACATCAGAGATGCGATACGCATGCCGAGGCAGAGTACTGGATATACCTTCCAGAAGGAGTCGCGATGGGTATGCAGCCGTTCCGGAGCAAGATGCAGATATAGGAAAGGACGATGACTTCCGGACAGTTGGCAGGGACGAGACATGGAAGAGACCATGAGCAGGAATCCTTCCAGGACACTGCTGCAATGATACTTGCACCCAGGATCAGATGTGTCACGTATATTCAGAGAGCCAAAGGCCGACGCCAGTGATATGCTGTCTTACGAGTGGTCGCGATGAATGACCGGGAGATGACAAGAGACGTGCCAGAACGGGATCATCCCCGTTAGCACACCTGACAAGGCCGATGAGCCGATGGACCGAGAGATTGGTAATTCCCAGTGAAGACCTTGACCCAGGAGTGGTCATTATTACGCACACCAGCAGGCCAGAGTTCATGATCATCGACGAGACGTCCCACTAGTGACCGCGACAGTTGGCCCGAGATTCTTAGAGGATTTGCTTGAGCCGTACTATGCCGCCATTATTGATTTCGATGTTTTGGGTGATTTATTCGAATGATTTGATTTTGATGATTGAGGATTTACGATCTTTGCACAGTGTTGCACTTGATATCGTTTTCGTGCTTGGGTTTCACATGTTTGTGATTTTACGGTTTTAGACATTTGAGATGATTTTGTGTGTATGCATGCACACGATTTGGTTCCTGCACTCAGTATAGTTTATATATGCTTGCAGTGCAGTTATACGCCTTTTGTGCACTTAGATGCATTGGTATTTTGATTTCGATGGTGATGTTCGATATTTGTTTTGTGCACCTTGTGCACCTGATTTGATTTTGCGCATGTTCGGCACTTGATATTGGATTTCATGATTTCGTGCACGATGGATGCACCTGATTTGGATTTTCGCGCATGTTGGGCGCATGTTTTGAAGTGTGATTTTGGTGCACACCAGATGCACTAAATCGAGATTTTTCGTGCATGTCAGATGCACCTGATTTTGCTGTCAAGCACACATGTTGCCTACGACAGATGTTTAGTGCACACCCGATGCACTTAGATGTTGTTTCTGTGCATATGTATGGCATATATTTGGATTCTGATTTTCGTGCGCACAAGACGCACGTAGTATTCATACGCGTAGTTTGGGATTGATTTTTCTTATAGAGCAGTACGTTTTTATGATATTGCTATGTGTTTTCGTACTGAGCAGGACTAGTCAGAGGACAGTACCTGAATATATTTTACATGTATAGTTTCGTATGGTTTTGCTTTGGATTTGGTATTGATGTCTTCCCCATGACTCCGATGATTGCGGGATGCTTGACAGAGTTCTGATTTGAGTTATATGCTCATTTTTTTCATGCGCATGCGTTGCGCTACGATTTGTTTTATGTATTTATGATTTCGGAGCCCCGGTGATTTGATGGTTTTGGCTGAAATATTTTAGTATTTGGGGGAAGTTTTAATTTAAATTCGGGGACCGAATTTCTTTAAGGGGGGAAGATTGTAACGTTTTGAAAATCGTTTCGGTGAAATTTCAAAAAAACGGTAAAATAAGGGGGTTTTCTGTAAAAAGTCAAAATGCAAATAACTTTATTACAAAATTAAATATACACATTCTAGCTATGAAATTGCTAGTATTTGGTGTTTATTGAGCCACTGGTGAAATTTCAAATTTTCCGAAAAAAAATAATTTTAATATTATTTTAAGCCGTCACTAATATATTTAATTAGGGAAAATTACAAACTAGAATGGGTTGAAACAAATTTTGTGCATCATATTACATTAAGGAAAATTTTAATATGTGTTTTTTTGAATTAAAATGAAGTTTCTAAGCGGTGTTAGAAATATCGAAGAAAAAGGATTTTTTTGGTGAAATTAGCGAAAACTTGCAATTTGGTAACTTGAGGGGTTCTTTTTGCATGGAACTTTTTTTGTCAATCACTCACTCACATGCTCACCCCTCCTTGGCCGGCCCCACCCCCATCAACAGCCCATATTTTCTTCCCTCTTGTTTGTCTTCATCTCATGTGAAGGAAATGGTTTAAAAAGGGTTATATATATATTATTTTGAGGTAAGGGTATTGTGGTAATTGGGAGGGGATTTGACTTGGAACTTTTTGGCACCATCCCCTCACCTTTTCCCCTCCATCCCTTGGCCGAAACCTGCACAGCAGCAGCCCCCATTTCTTCTCCTCTTTTCTTTTCAAAACTCCATCCAAAATGCTTCAAAAAAATCCCACAAAATCAAATTCTAATCCCTACCCATTTCTTCTTGACCTATTCTAGTGTGGATCATGGATCAAGAGAGCAAATTGGAGGCCAAGATTTTGGTGTTAGATCTCTAATTTTGTGAGGTATAATCTTAGCATTTTGCATAAGTTTTTGTTTGATTACTTGAATCTAGCTATTATGTGTTTAATTAGGAGTTAATTATGGTTTTGATATTAAAGATTTAACTTTCAAGAAAGGGTTTTGAATGCAACTTAGGGTTTTATGATGTGAGATTATGGTTGTGTGATGCTTTCGACATATTAATGTTATGCTAAATCAAATCTAGTTGTTAGTTGAATTTTTGTTAATTTAAATTGTGTTAATTACGCTAATTTGCTAACTAGGTTTTTTATAATTGGTTAAATAATTAAAAGAAAAATGTGATTAGGGTATTCATAACATTATTAACATTATAAAATGTAGTTTAATTCTTTAGTTCATGAAAATCCAATCTAAATTGTTGTTTGTGCATTTTTGCTATAAAATTGTTAAAATTGGGTATATTGTGAACTAGAATTTTAGGGTTAATGAAATTTAATAAGATTAAATTGTGGAAATTATTTTTATGACTTATTTAAGTTATTTAATAAGTATTATGGCAGCTAGAATTGTTTAAACGTCGAGTTTTGTACTAAAACGGGAAATTTTGCTTGCTAGTTTTTCGGAAAAAAAAACGGCTTTTAAAGTGAATTTGGGGTTTTTGTGAGTTTTAACCTATTTTATATTAAAATTAGTGTTCGTGAATGTGCAAATGAGTGTATTTGGGTTTTTCTCGATGGTCTGGCGTTTGTACGCCGATGTCGAGGGTTTTTAGGTTGATTTGTGGAAGCAACCATAGGTTTTGATCTATGTGGGATTCGTGAGTCGTTTTGGTCATGAGTCGGATTTTAATGCGATACGGTGCGTTATAATATGTAGGTACCCCATGTGGACTTCGAGACGACAAGCAAGCGCGTGGCGACGTCGGCACCGGCGAGCGAGGACCAGGTGAGTAGATTTGTATCTACGGGGAGAAGTCGGGTGGATGGCGTATAGGACCCCCGCAGTCCGTGGTGGTGTATACGGATGCATATACACACCAACAATTATTATATGTTATTTGGGATTAATAACGATGTTAGGATGGATATTGGTGTGTTGGATTATTTTAGTGTTGCGAACCCTAGGGTAGTGTTGCACTACACACACACATACATACTTGCATTCATTCCTATTTATATGTGCTCATGGGATTCTTTATAGTTATGTGTTCACATACGGATTTGAGGATGATACTTGGGATTGAGATGAGTCGATGAGATTTGTGTTGATGTTATGATATCGGTGATGTGGCAGGATTCGTACTTGAGGTACGTCCTGGTGTTATAGAGGATCTTGGGGCGGCGATATGGGTGAATAGTGTTATAAATAAAGTGGTCGACATGTGATCAAGATATGAGATATGATATGCTAGGATATTGATATTAGGCCGTATCGGGCGATGTATACCCCTTGATGATGATATATGCTGATGATATCGGTTTGTACGAGATTGTCGATCAGTAGTCAGATCATGAGTATATTGAGGATATTAGTATTGTACTAGAAATAGGTCAGTACCCTAGACTATGATCTTGGATAAAGAGGATACCAGAGGAATAGTGTGAGGAATATGCTATTGACCCGTACCCAGATCTGGGGATGCCGTACGACGGATTTACGTACGATCTATATCTTGATGATTGATCCGCGCTCTTGACTTGGGATGTCTGATTGTAGATATGTTATCGGATATGATATTATTGAGGCGGGATCACCGACTAATATATATACAGGTATGTATATGGATTGACTCAGATGTTAGGCGGTTTCCTTACCTGTAGCCCAGCTTGTTAGCTTAGCCCTTTAGTTTAGTTTAGTTGTTAGATTAGATTCGATTCTTACCTATTTCAAAAACTAACGAATCGTGGGTATTTTAAAAGACAGCCCAAGGGATCCTACGGATATTTCAAAAGACGTATCTTTTCATAAAAACATCGTAGCCCCTATTTTCAAAACCCCATGATTCGTGTTATTTCAAAAGGCACCATTTGTAGGACATATATTAGATTAATGCAGGTTAGTTACAGTTGCGTCTAGTATTCAGCTCCCGCTTATTATTGTGGTTCGCTTCGCATCGCATACTTATGTTATAATTTCTTATTGCAATGTTGATATCATATTGTTAGGACACCAGCACCATTATCGATGATGCGTATGTACCACGTACACTTACTTGCCGGCTCACACACATCTTCATCGGTAATTGCCATGTCACGTACACCTTAGAAAATATTATTGCTTGACTTAGCTTGTTAGTTAGTTATTTGACATGATATTAGTATACCTGCCTTATATGCCAGCTTAACAATGTAGTTATTACTTGTCACTTCATGCATACTGTTATTCATTGTTATGCCTACATTCATGGTTTTACATGCTATTGATGATTTGGATTCGGATTTCCATGAGATTTTCTGGAATTGGGGGGGGGGGGGAACCGCAAAAACTTATATAAACTGATTTCTCTCTTTTTAAATAAAAAAAAGTGCGGTTTTCCCATGATGTATGAGTCGTCCACCATGAGTTTGCTGATGGATTTCGAGACCCGATTCGAGGAGACGGATGAACCGTTTCGGGTACATGGTGGACCCGGTAAGGTACCCCGGGGCAAGAAGCGCGTGATGATGACGATGTGAGCCTGGCAGGGGAGCACTACCTACCGGTGATTTTACCCGACGAGTCGGATATCCGGAGGATACCGTCGTGGTCTCGAGATGGATGGTAGGGGCCGGTCTAGACTGACGGCGCCCTAGATATTGAGACTGTGATATTGAGATTTCGAGATATTGAGGTACAGAGACTGTGATACAGAGATATCGAGATATTGGGATTACGTTTTGTGCCGATGCTAGGCACTGTTTTATGCTGATTTCATTATGATACCTCATTTTAAAAATACAAAGGAAATCTCACTAAATTATGAAAACAGTTCTTCATTTACATGTATTCTGTTTTCATGCATTCATACCTCATTCATATGATATATTGATACCTGAGGCACTGACACGGGAACATGAGATTACACTCGGGTTAGATATCTACCCTAGCCTTGTTATAGGTTGCATGTTATTCTTATATTTGAGGATATATTATGATCATTGACCTAGGATTGCGTTATTTATGCGATTTCTTTTCGTAGATGTTTTTCTATTCACGAGTTGGCAACTCACCCCCGTTGTGCCCCAGTTTCTTGCAGGTTTGCCGTACAGGTTTCATTACGGCTTACGGCATAGTTTCCTTCGGGTGATTTGCTAGTAGGTGGCTTTACCTGTATCGTACCCCCCATTATATAACTCGTATATTATTATTCAGTTGTATCTAGAAGTTCCATCAACCAAACATGTATTTATTTGAAATAGAGACCAGTGATGTTTATTCTTTCGACCTTAGAGTCACGCGTTGTTTTTCTGTGGATTTCTTGTTGTTTTGAGTTTCCTTTTGAATTTTGATCCTCGCCGTTGGCGTTGTATATATTATTGCATGTGTGGTTGTGACCGTCGATTGACGAAGAGCTAGCTCCGGCTTAGGGATGCCTTTTATTGATTTCGTATACTATACATATTGTATCCCGTTTGGGGGGCAGTATTTACGAAGGAGACTCTGCCGAAATTTTCAGAAAATACTTGATGTTTTAAAAACCGCATAATTCGGCTTATGCTATTAAAACTACTTGTTTTAAATTGGTTTTCCTTCACTCTACTAATTTTCTTGGTTTGGATTTCTGGGTTTTCGGCTTACTTAGATTACGTACGTCTCATGACGTCTCGTAGTTTAAGTGCCGGTCATGTTCCGTACTTTCGGGACGTGACACATGTTGGAGATATTGCCCTCAGAGTCAATTATTGGATCACAGGCATATGATTGCGATGATTGAGGGAGGACATATCCCGGTAAGACAGTCTTACTCGAGATGATAGTATGCTATCTGGTTTACCTTTATCATCGTGTACTGCTTTAGGTGACCTGACAGGTCACTATTGCACGTTGATAGAGCCCCTAGGATTCTTGCTTGGCTGCCAGCAGTATGAGGGCGATCATATAAGTGAGAGCTGGAGTCTATAAGCACATCCTTAAAAGGTCCCTAGTCTTGGGAGTTTCGAGACAGGGCATCGATTCTCCAGAATAGACTAGTGTATACAGTCGAGACCCCGACGAGGGGCGATGGCCGGTCTTACAAGCCACTGGTGTCAGTTGGTTCACCTAAAATGTATACAGGTGCTCATTGGGTTATAAGTACACCGTACATGACTCGCCGGGAACATGCTAGTTGGTCTTATACCTGACGTCAGATAGCAGTTCCCAGGTGACATGTGTACAGGTTAGTTCATCGACCTGGGGATCGTCATTTGTCTCGTGTGAGTTCCCACTGTGCTTTGATTACTACCCTACCACGGCTCAAAGGAGTCGTGCAAACAGGTTTTAGTTGGGTACAGTCCCGAGCCACATGGAGGCAGTGAGCGGATCTTCAGGGGTTCGTCTCTCCCGGTATTGGGGGTGAGGTCGCGCTGTGTCTAGGAGAGCCATTACACAAAGTCCTTGGCCAAGGCAGGAGATTTACTGGTAGGTATTCCAGTAGTATCTCAGGGTGTTCTGGGCTACACTCCGACACGACTTGTACCGCTTTTGGGGGTCTGACTTTTACCAACCCCCTAGGCCCGACATGCGATGCTCATAGACAAACGGACCGGACTGTACGGATATTGTCACTGACAGGCTCAGTAGGGAGTCAGGATGAGCTTGCTCATCGACGTCCCTTTTGGTCAATAGCTGGTGGCCCGTTACGTATTGGCTTATACCTCTGACGTGCTAGTGGTTAAATCCACAGCCATAGTATTGACGAGTCTTTAGAGTCCACCACACTTTCAGTTACTCAAGCTTTCGGGCAAAACGCTGTAGAGGCCGTTTGGAGATATATGGCAGGGTCCGATCAGATACGTGCGGTATTGCACGGATCAGGATCGGACAGTTTGTACTAGTGGCCGTATGGATATATGGCAGGGTTCGATCAGATACGTGCGGTATTGCACGGATCAGGATCGGACGAATATTACTAGCCGGTTTTGGTTTAAGCCGGATCCTAGTATAGTACAGTGTAGATTTTGTCTCTTTGCATTTGTATCCGGTCGGAATACAAATGCGGGCATGTATATGCAGTAGCGGGGTTTTCCTGTAATTTATTACGGGACCAGTTTTCTGGAGTTGCCAGTTTGCATTCCGTTCCGGCCGGTTTTCCTTTGTTCTTTCCCGGCCGGACTTTTCCGATGGAGGGGGTTATTTGCAAGTTTGCAAATAACATTTGTGGAGGGGGTTTCTTGCAAATATATTTGTTATGATATGTTAAGCATCTTTCTTCCATCACTTGCATTAAATGAGATTTGAAAGGTTCATTTGTGTGGAGATATATTTGATCATCTCATTTTCTTTGAAAAAGATTGATAGCTTCATTTCCCTCCAAAGCTCATTCTTCCTTCACCTCAATCAAAGGCAACATAACCCCAAAGTGAGACATAGCCTCTACACTACACATTCTACAGCATATCTTGGGCATGTCGACTTGCCAGCTTCATGCCCGAGTTGCCTCGGTATTGAGGTGGGAGCCCGTAAAAGATGCAGGCGATGTGGTGCCCTTCCGGCAAGGAGGCGACGACCGGAGTTTCCGCGAGAGATCGGGACGATGACGAGAAGACCGGAAGACTCGGATCACTCGGTATATCTCTTCCCTATCTTGTTAGTTAGCTAGGACAAGTTTAATGGCCCGATCCGGGGTTTAGTGCGCGGTGGTGCCGGTTTGCCAAGTTCGCAAAATTAAAGTTTATCACCGTTTCCGCATTTGGCCGTCGGATTGACGGCCGGGGCGCCGCCGTGCACTTACAGTGGTATCAGAGCCTCGTCATTAACTTCGTCTAGCTTTGTTTGATGTGTTTTGCATTTCCGATCGACCAAAATTCCAAAATCTACATTTTCACTCACATCAGTTTTCTGTCGATTTTTTTCTGGCTCTAAAAATTTTTCAGGTTGTAGAAAACTGATGTACAAGAAATTCTAAGACTTCTGTAAAAATTCGATACAGTGAATCGACCATTGAAGCGCGGAACCACGGCCAAACCCCCCTTGGGCCGCGGTTCCGCCGCACATTGGTGTCGTCACTGTATCATTTTTTTCCAGTAGGCTTCTGGGCTTATTTTAGGGGTTTTGGAATATTAATTTTGGGCTCAGATTTTCTGTAAGTGCTACAGTATTGCTTGGGGGCCCACTTATTAATTTTTGATTGATCGGATATTTTAAACACATTATTTCACAGTATTTACATTATATCTGCGACCGTGAATGTCACTCGATCGGTAAATCCAGTCTAACTGCTATAGCCCGGTTAGACGGATTTGCGAACGTGACTTTCACGTTGATGTTCTGTGTTTTTGCTGTGATGTTGCGGATCGGTCGTGGGGGATAGCCTGGATGCAATGCTAGTACAGTTTTTTGTTGTATTATGTACATTTGATATTGCGGGGTGAGCGTCCGACATGTGGACTGCCGTCACTGCCTGTTTGTATTATTATTTTGGGGCACGACCTGGTTGCGGTCGATGTACCCGTTGTATGTATATTTTACTTTCTGTACTAGGATTGCCCCGCGGTGGGGTGCACGGATAGCCGGGTTCTGGAGGGCAACAAGCCCGCATCTCATGGCATTGGGACGGAGGGGGCTTCAGTCTGGAATTGGCGGGCTATTCGCCGCACTCGTAGGGGGTACTGGTTGACCCAGGAGGGGTGCCCAAGTTACCGGATTCCGTGAAGTGCTGGGTGGTCCATTCACGGTGCTGAAGGGGGCTGCCTCGCTTCAGGTTTTGGCGGGTGACTTGCCGCGCCCGTAGGGGTCTAGGATTTCATTGCACAGGCTATCCACACGACCAGGGGAACGTCGGGTTTCAGTAGTGGCTCTGTGAAACCCGGGGATCCCAGATATCTGTATTGTTCTGTGATGCTGTACATTTCTGTGATGTTGCATTTTTTATTCACGCCTTGAGCGAAATATAATATATTGGTATATATATTAGTAGATGTTGTATATGTTTTTCATCCGCGCTAGTCCAGTCCCCGCTCTGCCGTTAGTTAGCTAACCTAACGGGTGATGACGGGACCCAGAGGCGAATGCGGATGGCATATACGTACGTCAGTATATTTTCGTTCTTTGTGGTGTGATCAATTGATGGGACTGCGTTGATTCGGATCAATGCAAGTTAAACAAACCTATTATGATGTTGTTGGAACACTTTTCAAAAAGCTGTTATTGCAAGGACGTTCACTTTTGTTTTGCATCGTGGTATTCATTTGGAATATCCTGCTCCTCAGTCGACGAGGCAAGGGCCGAGATCCCTTCACCAGGAGTGACCCCTTGGATAGAAGTTTGCGTCAGGGCATTAACCTCACTATAGCCGATTACTTTTGCTTTGCATCGTGGTATTCATTTGGAATATCCTGCACCACATTCTACGGGGAAAGAGCCGAGATCCCTTCACCGGGAGTGACCTCTTTAGTAAAGGTTTTCGCCACTATATTTTCTAAAAAGCTATCCGTTCCTTCAACGATATCAAGTTCATTACGTTAAAGGTTTTCGCCAGAAACCATTCGTAGCCCTCCGTCGTTTCAGACAGGTAGCACGTAGTATTCATGCTATGTTTGTTGACCTTCGTCAAGGCATAGTGCATGGTAGCTGCTTGTTGCTTTTCTGCTGCATAGATAGATGTGTTGGTTTGGGAAAGTCGTATAGCCTTGTTGACCTTCGTCAAGGGCTTGTACGGGTGGGTTCAAATTAACCTGGACAATGACGGGTGGAACTTGACATGTGACTTATGATTTGTTGACCTTCGTCAAGGTCATAAGAGCATGGGGCAGAAATCACATCGGGAGTTTCAAAAGAACTGAAACTTGCCAGATATGCGCATACCTTCTGGAGTGTGATACCGTGAGCGGATTCCGTCACGTTATCATGCGATGAGAGTTGGATCCCGATTCCCACTGATGAGTTGGTTTACTCCTCGGGTGACCCCGACTAATTCTTCTTTCAGGTTTGGAGGAGAGTTTGAGGTACAGTGGGAGGTTTCCAGATTAGATAAATTGGTAACCATTCTGATCTAGGTTAGAGTGCACGCTGAGTGTTTCTTTTCTCTCTCTCTTTGGCAGCGACCATTGACCCGACCCTAGACTACGACTCAGAGACCAAGTTGACCGAACCTTCTTAACACCGGCTTTTGGATTGTCAGAGTTGCAGACCTCATTGCCACTCCTACTTTTACCCTTTTCTCCAGGACACCCCGTATTACTACGAACGTCCACTTCCATTGGACAAAACCATCGTATGGTTATATACGAACTCGAAGGAATTTATTCGAGGATGGTTTCCGGTTTTGGAGAAAACGGATGGGATTATTCAGTTGTCTTTTCCTTTTACCTTCTCTCAGGTTGCAAGTACTCCTTGGTTTAGGAGATAGTACACCTATTATGCAAATTGGATAGTCTTCTTCCAAACCTTAGGCTGGTGCCGACCGGTAGGGAATGAAGAAAACCAATTAGCCTAAACGGTGTGCAAAAGGTATTAAGATTAAGACAAAGCAAGGGATTAGTAAGAGGGCAAAGTAAATTGCGACTGATATTCACGACCAAACCAAGTATTTCTTCGCCAATCCTAAATCACCTTTGTATTTCTCCAGGACACTCCGTATCACTACGAAGATCCACAGTTTATTGGATAATCCATCGTATGGTTATATACGAACTCGAAAGGAACTTGTTCCAGTTCGGGGATGGATTCTGGTCCAGGAGAAATAGGAATAAGGTTTATTCAGTTGTCTTTTATCTTCACCTTCTCTCGCATTGTGAGTGCTCCTGGGATTAGGACAGTACACCCATTATGCTTATTGGATAGTCTTCTTCCAAACCATAGGCTGGTGCCGAACGGTAGGGAAGGAAGAAAACCAATTGGCCTAAAGGGGTGTGCAGAAGGTAATGACTAAAGACATATAAAGGGATTTGGAGAGGTGGCAAAGAATTATACGGTTATAGTTGTGAATCTGGATAATGGTAGAGGCATTACTAGGAATACCAGGATACCCCATCGAAATATTTCAATGTTTCAGTTCAGCTGTGTACTGTTAAAAGAAAACTGATTTCCCGATTGGACACTTGCTCCAGGGTATGTATTTACCAGGTTTGATTCTCACATCTGTATGGTTTTACAGATGATGAGTGGGAGTAGGTTATTGGGAATAGGGTGATCATCCTCATTATATCGGGATTCGTTGTAATCGGTGATATTTGAGGAGATCATCTGGGCTGTTTGCCGGTCGGCAAATATTTGGTTTTGAATATCCGCTGTTGTGCACCAATTTCAAATTGATATATCTGTACGTCTATTTTCATAGAGTGAGATATACCTTTTGATATTATGTCGATGACATTTACCTATATCAGTGGATGGTTAGGTAAGGAGCATTAAACAGCGGTGTAATTCTTCTTAACCATAAGTACAGTTTTCAACCTACGACACACAGTGAAAGAGTTGTTAGACTCGGCGGACTTATACAGTGTATTGTATGTTGCCCAGTGTCCATTAGGACAGAGGGGTTGGTCCTCATACTATATTCTGTTTACTTTTAACTTCTCTAGTTCTTAGACATGTGTTTCGTAGAAACACAGGGTCTAAGTTTTGAGGAGTTATAGGTATTTGAATAGAGTAGAGAACCAGGTGTAGCAAGTATCGGGATTCTTCAAAGTGATAAAAGATGTAGATACTTGTGTATGGTATTCAGTTGATAGTAATGATAAAGAGAAATTGCTTCTCCTTCAGGTTACTCATAATTGGAAGCATTCCTAAGTTGAGTAACGCTGATCGGCCTCCTTCCATTTAGTTGCCATGCACTGGAGATAGCTGCATGATTTGAATCTGGTTCAATTAAATCAGTGCCTCTGGTTCTATATTGGATATAGTACAGTTCATATCTTAACATTGTTAAGGTACGGGGAGTTGTCCGGCTTATGATTAAAACCAGACTCTGGATAACTCAAGGCACGTTTCTATAATGGCTGTTTGTGGGTTGACCCAGGCTATGACGAGGGTTGACTTTCTACCATAAGAAAGATCAATAGTGATATTGTTCTTGACTCGCCACAGTTTTAATAAAAATGGATTTTTTCAAAAACAGTAGTGGGAGTATGGTAGAACTGGAAGTGATTCCAGAACCGCAAACGATTACTGAAAATTTGATAAGGAACCTAAAGATTCAATCTGGTTTGACATTCCATTGGCCACTCCGCAGATAAGGTGGGTAACTTCAGGCACCCGAGAGGTACTCTGGTAGCCTCAAGGACGGTGACTGGGAAGTTCTTGTTTACCCACACTTGCCATTGTTGTTGTTCCAGACTGCGAGACCCGGCAGGAGGATGAGTATAGCGTCGTTCTAAACTAGCTTTAGAAGTGCACATCTATATGACTCTGCCAGAGGGTTTTCGTAGTCAGTGGGAGCAGCGGAAGCATTGGTGGACATCAGGCTTATGTCTATTTATAGACTAAAGAAGATATAGCGGAGTTAGATCATCTGTTTCTGATGTGACAGTCATAGGTTTGACGTCATCAGAATAGGGGATGGATCTGTTGAGAAGGTAGTAGGAAGTGATATTCCTATACTAAGATCGGTTATATTTTGGTCGTCACACAGTGGTTTCTCCACATGGGACTTGGACATTATATCAGACATACTGGTTACTAGATCTATGGTTTTAGATCTAGATTTGGGTGGTTTCCCAATCAGGGTACTTTGACAGCATTCTGAGAGTATTTAGAATGGACGACTCCTGGCATGGTAGTGTACCTGCAGGTAATGGAGTCACCCTCTCTAAAGGTGTCTTATAGACTAAAGTAGAGAGGGATGTGCATGATTGGCAGATCACTTGCTTAGGCAATTGAGTCAATCATGAGATGTCAAGTACCACACCAGATGTTGTTCTTGCACTAGATGCAATAAGTTGACATTAATCTAATCCTGGAGAAACAGTAGGAAGCAGCTTTAGAACATAAGTGGATGTTCTAGGGATATGATAACGACAGCCTCATTCGGGAGACAGTTATCATTCCAGGCTTCCAAGGTGACCTGGACGACAAGGAGGTTGTCAGAGTTATAGTTTTCCCTCTGACGAGGGGCAGTATTTTGGACAGGTGGTCCAAGGAAATACTGAGGGTGGCATGGCGCAGGATACTGATTAAGTTCAGTTGACGATACAGTCTAAGAAGTTTGGATTTGGAGTTCATTTATGAGCTCGGTCCCATCAGACATCCAGACACTCTAAGACAGGTATTGCTCATTTCGGGAGATGGCTTTCTCCGCGAACTTGAGATATAGAGGGACATAGAAAGAAACATCTAGGCGGATCCACTCACTGAGGCTATTCCTCGAACGCAAGAATTTCGCAAACAGGCTTTATGAGACTGACTAGTAGAGGAGTTGGGTGTTCGGTATCACACGGGCTGTGAGTATGCGACATCGCAATAATTAGCCTTGAGTGCTAGTGGGAGATTGTTGGAGATATTGCCCTCAGAGTCAATTATTGGATCACAGGCACGTGATTGCGATGATTGAGGGAGGACATATCCCGGTAAGACAGTCTTACTCGAGATGATAGTATGCTATCTGGTTTACCTTTATCATCGTGTACTGCTTTAGGTGACCTGACAGGTCACTATTGCATGTTGATAGAGCCCCTAGGATTCTTGCTTGGCTGCCAGCAGTATGAGGGCGATCATATAAGTGAGAGCTGGAGTCTATAAGCACATCCTTAAAAGGTCCCTAGTCGTGGGAGTTTCGAGACAGGGCATCGATTCTCCAGAGTAGACTAGTGTATACAGTCGAGACCCCGACGAGGGGCGGTGGCCGGTCTCACAAGCCACTGGTGTCAGTTGGTTCACCTAAGATGTATACAGGTGCTCATTGGGTTATGAGTACACCGGACAGGACTCGCCGGGAACATGCTAGTTGGTCTTATACCTGACGTCAGATAGCAGTTCCCAGGTGACATGTGTACAGGTTAGTTCATCGACCTGGGGATCATCATTTGTCTCGTGTGAGTTCCCACTGTGCTTTGATTACTACCCTACCACGGCTCAAAGGAGTCGTGCAAACAGGTTTTAGTTGGGTACAGTCCCGAGCCACATAGAGGCAGTGAGCGGATCTTCAGGGGTTCGTCTCTCTCGGTATTGGGGGTGAGGTCGCGCTGTGTCTAGGAGAGCCATTAAACAAAGTCCTTGGCCAAGGCAGGAGATTTACTGGTAGGTATTCCAGTAGTATCTCAGGGTGTTCTGGGCTACACTCCGACACGACTTGTACCGCTTTTGGGGGTCTGACTTTTACCAACCCCCTAGGCCCGACATGCGATGCTCATAGACAAACGGACCGGACTGTACGGATATTGTCACTGACAGGCTCAGTAGGGAGTCAGGATGAGCTTGCTCATCGACGTCCCTTTTGGTCAATAGCTGGTGGCCCGTTACGTATTGGCTTATACCTCTGACGTGCTAGTGGTTAAATCCACAGCCATAGTATTGACGAGTCTTTAGAGTCCACCACACTTTCAGTTACTCAAGCTTTCGGGCAAAACGCTGTAGAGGCCGTATGGAGATATATGGCAGGGTCCGATCAGATACGTGCGGTATTGCACGGATCAGGATCGGACAGTTTGTACTAGTGGCCGTATGGATATATGGCAGGGTTCGATCAGATACGTGCGGTATTGCACGGATCAGGATCGGACGAATATTACTAACCGGTTTTGGTTTAAGCCGGATCCTAGTATAGTACAGTGTAGATTTTGTCTCTTTGCATTTGTATCCGGTCGGAATACAAATGCGGGCATGTATATGCAGTAGCGGGGTTTTCCTGTAATTTATTACGGGACCAGTTTTCTGGAGTTGCCAGTTTGCATTCCGTTCCGGCCGGTTTTCCTTTGTTCTTTCCCGGCCGGACTTTTCCGATGGAGGGGGTTATTTGCAAGTTTGCAAATAACATTTGTGGAGGGGGTTTCTTGCAAATATATTTATTATGATATGTTAAGCATCTTTCTTCCATCACTTGCATTAAATGAGATTTGAAAGGTTCATTTGTGTGGAGATATATTTGATCATCTCATTTTCTTTGAAAAAGATTGATAGCTTCATTTCCCTCCAAAGCTCATTCTTCCTTCACCTCCATCAAAGGCAACATAACCCCAAAGTGAGACATAGCCTCTACACTACACATTCTACAGCATATCTTGGGCATGTCGACTTGCCAGCTTCATGCCCGAGTTGCCTCGGTATTGAGGTGGGAGCCCGTAAAAGATGCAGGCGATGTGGTGCCCTTCCGGCAAGGAGGCGACGACCGGAGTTTCCGCGAGAGATCGGGACGATGACGAGAAGACCGGAGGACTCGGATCACTCGGTATATCTCTTCCCTATCTTGTTAGTTAGCTAGGACAAGTTTAATGGCCCGATCCGGGGTTTAGTGCGCGGTGGTGCCGGTTTGCCAAGTTCGCAAAATTAAAGTTTATCACCGTTTCCGCATTTGGCCATCGGATTGACGGCCGGGGCGCCGCCGTGCACTTACAACAAACATGTACAATAATGGCCTCTAGGGCATACATATTCCTAACAATCTGTTGGATATATGTATGCCTTAGAGGCCATTATATGTATAGTGGATGCTTGGACATGTATATATATACACACAGATGACTTTCTTGCTCGAAATGATAGTATGCTATCCGGTTTACATTATCTTGACATGTTCATTTGATCATGCATTTTACTCATTTGGTACATGTTGATAAAGCCCTCAAGATATTTGCTTAACTACTGCGACTACGATGCAGATCATATTTGTGGGACACGTGTAGTTTATGAGCATATCCTTGAACTGTTCCTAGTCCTGGGTATATCGAGACGGGGCATCGATATTCCAGAGTAGACTAGCGTATACCATTCTTGTCCCATATGATGGGAGATGGATGATCTCATATCCATCTGGTGTGGTGACACCAAAGATTGTATGCACGTGCTCAGTGAAGACTGAGTACACTGAACGGACTCGCCGAGAACTCCTATGTGGTATTATATCTATCGTCAGATAGCAGTTCTCAGGTGACACTGGTACATGTTAGTCTGTAGACCCAAGATCGTTATAGAGTCCTGTGTGTCCTCCCACTGTATTTTGATCTCCACCCTACCACGGCTCTACTGAGTCATGCAAACAGGTGGATTTTGGGTAGAGTCCCGAGGCACATGGAGGCAATGAGAGATAGGAGGGGTTCCGTCCCTCCCGGTATTGAGGGTTGATGTTTGTGCAATGCTCGATTGACTATAATAGGAAGTCCCTGGCCAGGGATGCTGAGATTTACTGATAAGTGTTATCAGTAGTTTCTCGATCTGTTATGAGCCATACACCGGCATAACTTATTGAGTTATTGGGGTTGACGATACCATTCCTATACTCGATATGCAGCATATCTGACGAAGAGACCGGACTGTACAGTAAGTGTTTCCAGTTGGCTCGACGGGAGTTTTGACAGCTTCGCTTTTTTTCTTCTAATCGCTCAATACCCGGGTGGCCGTTACGTTTAGCTGACCGCTTACGGCTTGTGGATTTTTGATATGATCATCACCTACTGTCGGTGTATTGACGAGTCTTAGAGTCCCACACAGGAGTTTCCTAGCTCAGGCGAAACGATGTGGTGTGCATATGAGATATGCACGGGGACCCGATTAAATGCATGTATGTGATACCGTATATTAATCAGGCGTTTTTCTATTGGTCTAGTCATATGTAATATGACCGGTTTGTTAAATCAAGTGTTGATTTAACATTGACTTTTAGCTCAATTCTTTATTAAACCATTTTCTATAATGATGTATTCATGCATGTATGCACATGTTGATGTGTATGGACATATACATGCATACATGGTATCATGGTTGTTGATACCCTTGGGATGGCAATGCAAGACTCACATGGTGAATAAATATCTATATACAATTGTTTTTGAGTTAAATAAAAAGGAAAATTAATCATAATTCATATGTTCCACACTCTTCTACACTTAACCATGAGTTTAACCCTTGATTTATTTTCCTTTGTTACATTAACTCATTTGTAAACTATCTAGATATTTGTTTACCATGGTTTGTGATGAGATTCTGAAAATATATATATTTTCTATTCTCATTTTCTTTACATATATCATTATCTTTTGAGAAAAAGCTTTTGCCATCTCCTTCTTCTTCCTCCAAGCTCTCTTGAGATTTTTAGTGAGTGAAGATCATAAAAAGAAAGGGTTTTGAATAGAGAAAGCAAACCACATCACCATTCTACACTAATCTAGCCCATTTGTGTAAAGTGTTTGCTTCATGTTCATCCTTGATCAAGAGAAGTAAGGAGCTTTGTGCAAAGGGACTTCGGGTGGATCATCGTGGACTAGGAAGGTTTCTAGCGAGCCGTTTTAAACTCTCAAAGATCCAAGGAGTCACTAAAGCAAGTCTACAATGGTTGTATTCTCTTCACTTAGTGATAAATAGATTTTAGTATGTGATACTATTGTTGTTATCTTAAATTTTCTAGTTAAGATTCATGGTTAGATTGTTTAGCACCTCCCCAAAATTTTATTGTGGCATGTATGATGCTAGCAAACCCTAGGCATGGTGCTAAGAAATCCCAACAGTGGTATCAGAGCCAAGCTAAAGTTTTAGAGTAACCTAGACGACGTTAAAATCCTCGAACGAACGAAACTCGACACTCGAATGATGCTCACTAGAAATTTTTCAAAAAGTTGGATTTTTTCACATTAAAAATACTCATAAAATCGTGTAGGGTATTGTATGGGCCCACAAGAAGAACGAAGTGTAGGGTTACTGGGCACACTCACAAGGTTCTACAAGGCATCAACCATGCCCGATTTAAATTTTAGATGTGCCGAACAACCCTAACCAAGATTTTAGACTAGAGATTAAGCGAAACAAATAGCAAGTAAACAACTTTACTTCTAAGAGTTTGGGATTACAACCTTTGTAGTCCGGTCCTTCACTTCATAAGCTCCGTGTTTTGGTCCCTTCGCTGCGATCATCAAGTTCCCGGACTCTAGAGAGGCTCCACGAAGAGAAAGATGCATGCTTGCTTCCAATCTTCGATAACAAAGATGATCTACCTTGAAATTTTTTTAACACAAGCTCTCACTTACTAATGAAGTGAACACCCTAATCTAAATGGCTAGAATAGATGAGGATGATGAATTAGGAATTTAGCTCTTATTTGTTTTCTTTAACTCACTCATTTTCATCACTTCATAAAAGGCTAGAAAGTTTTTTCATAAGAGAAGAAGGAAGAAGAAGAACCAATCTCTTTGTGATGAATAATGAAACTCTGGTGAGATTAGAAATGCAACCATGGGTTAAGTATGAAGACTTAACCCATGTAGAGAGTTAACTATGGTGAAGGGTTGGGTTGGGTTAAGCAAATATCTACACAAAATATCCAAAGTCAAAGTCAAATCTTCAAGAAGCTTCTTGAAAGCTTCTTGCAAGCTTAACCCTAATCCAAACCTTAACCACATTTAAACTCCACAAAACATGTTGCACTTATAACCATAATATGTTACAATATTATATATCACATATACAATATTTATTGTAACAAAATAAAATAATACAATTAACATATATCACATATATATCAATGTATTACCGGAGTAAGAAAAAGAATCTTTTAGTGAGCTTATATTAGTTAATGTAATTTAATATATCAAATATATAATTATAAATTAAATTATCGAATCAACACTTGATCCGATAATCCGGCTATTTCACAAATTGTAAGTACACGGCGGCGTCCCGGCCGTCAATCCGACGCCGGAATGCGGAAACGAAAATTTTACGAAACTTGTAAACCGGCACCACCGCACTTTAAACCCGGATCAGACCATTAACTTAATCCTAGCTAACTAGAGAAGGGGTAGAGAGATATACCGAGCGATTCGTGTCCTTCGGTCTTCTCATCGTCGTCCCGATCTCCCCGCGGAAACTCCGGTCTTCATCTCTTCGTCGAAAGGGCACCACATCGCCGGGTTCTTTTACGGGCTCCCACCTCTGGACCGAGGCAACTCGGGCACGAAGTTGGCGAGTCGACGCGCCCAAGAATTGCTGTAGAATAAGTGTAGGATGGTTTTTGTCTCTTGGGGTTTACTAGAAGTTGCCCTTTTATGAAGTGGAGGAGGAGATGTGATTTTGTGATGAACAAGGGAATTTTTAGCAAGCAAATGAGACCAAAACTCATGCCCAAAAATTTGGACAGCCCCCCCTTAGTGGCTGGCCCATCTTTATTAGGAATGAGAATGGGAAGTATGAAAAAGGGAGCCCCACAATAATGCAAGGGAGAGGAATGATAATGATCATGAAGAAAGTCACCTCAATAATCATACCCATAACATCAACAATCATGTCACCCAAAAGTCAAGTAATGATGAGGAAAAAGAAGTCAAGGGATGGTTCAACCATCATGAAACCATCATGATGCAACAACTTGCAAAAACAACCCTCCAAAATACAAATTTGCATGCTTGCAAATAAACCCTCCTCCACCAATTTTCAGCCAAGGAAAGAACAATGGAAAATGGCCGAAACCGGAAAGCAAACGGGCAACTTCATAAAACTGATCCCGTAATAAATTACAGGAAACCCCGCTACTGTATATACATACCCGCATTTGTATTCCGACTGAATACAAATGCAATGAGACAAAATCTATACTGTACAATACTAGGATCCGGCTTAAAGCATAGCCCGCTAGTGTTATCCGTCCGATCATGATCCGTGCAATACCACACGTACCTGATTGAACCCTGCCATATCTCCATACGGCCTCTACAGCATTTCGCCCGAAACTTGAGAAAACGGTCTGTGGGGGACTCTAAAGACTCGTCAACACTTTGGCTGTCGATTTAACCACTAGCAAGTCAGAGGTATTAGCCATACGTAACCTGCTACCATGTATTGACCAAAAGGGATGTCGATGAGCGAACTCATCCTGACACCCTACTGAGCCTGTCAGTGACAATATCCGTACAGTCCGGTCCGTTCGTCTATGAGCATCACATGGCGGGCCTAGGGGGTTGGTAAAAGTCAGACCCCCAAAAGCGGTACAAGTCGTGTCAGAGTGTAGCACAGAACACCCTGAGATACTACTGGAATACCTACCAGTAAATCTCCTGCCTTGGCCAAGGACTTCGTGTAATGGCTCTCCTAGACACTGCGCGACCTCACCCCCAATACCGGGAGAGACGAACCCCTGCAGATCCGCTCACTGCCTTCATGTGGCTCGGGACTGTACCCAACTAAAACATGTTTGCACGTCTCCTTTGAGCGTGGTAGGGTAGTAATCAAAGTACAGTGGGAACTCACACGAGACAAATGACGATCTCAGGTCGATGAACTAACCTGTACACATGTCACCGGGGAACTGCTATCTGACGTCCGGTATAAGACCAACTAGCATGTTCCCGGCGAGTCCTGTCCGGTGTACTCATAACCCAATGAGCACCTGTATACATCTTAGGTCAACCAACTGACACCAGTGGCTTCTGAGACCGGCCACCGTCCCTCGTCGGGGTCTCGACTGTATACACAAGTCTACTCTGGAGTATCGATGCCCTGTCTCGTAACTCCCACGACTAGGGACCTTTTAAGGATGTACTTATAGACCCCAGCTCCTACGTATATGATCGCCCTCATACTGCTGGCAGTCAAGCAAGAATCCTAGGGGCTCTATCAACGCGCAATAGTGACCTGTAAGGTCACCTAAAGCAGTACACGATGATAAAGATAAACCAGATAGCATACTATCATCTTGAGTAAGACTGTCCTACTGGGACAGGTCCTCCCTCAATTATTGCAATCACGTGCCTGTGATCTAATAATTGACTCTGAGGGCACTATCTCCAACAATCTCCCACTTGCACTCAAGGCTAATTATTGCGATGTCACATACTCACAGCCCGTGTGATACCGAACACCCAACTCCTCTACTAATCAGTCTCACAAAACCTGTTTGCGAAACTAATGTGTTCGAGGAATAGCCTCAGTGAGTGGATCCGCCATGATGTTTCTTTCTATGTCTCTCTATATCTCAAGTTCGCGGAGAAAGCCATCTCCCGAAATGAGCAATACCTGTCTTAGAATGTGTCTGGATGTCTGATGGGACCTAGCTCATAAATGAACTCCAAATCCAAACTTTTTAGACTGTATCGTCAACTGAACTTAATCAGTATCCCGCGTCATGCCTCCCTCAGTATCCCCTTGGACCACCTGTCCAAAATACTGCCCCTCGTCAGAAGGAAAACTATAAATCTGACAACCACTCTGTCATCCATGTCACCTTGGAAGTCTGGAATGATAACTGTCTCCTAAAAGAGGCTGTTGTTATCATATCCCTAGAACATCCACTTATGTTCTAAAACTGCTTCCGTTCGTTTCTCCAGGATTGGATCAATATCAATTTATTGCATCCACTGTAAAAACAACATCTAGTGTGGTACTTGACATCTCATGATTGACTCAATTGCCTAAGCAAGTGATCTGCCAATCATGCACATCCCTCTCCCTTTTAGTCTGTAAGACTCCTTTAGAGAGGGTGACTCCATCACCTCCAGGTATACTACCGTGCCAGGAGTCGTCCATTCTAAAAACTCTTAGAATGCTGTCTAAGTACCCTGATTGGGAAACCACCCAAATCTAGATCTATAGATCTAGTAACCAGAATGTCTTGATATTATATCCAAGTCCCATGTGGAAAAACTACTGTGTGATAACCAAAGTATAACCGATCGTAGTATAGGAATATCACTTCCTACTCTGTGTATGTCATCCAAATACCAGGATATCACACCCTACTACCTTCTTAACAGATCCATCCCCTATTCTGATGAAGTCAAACCTATGACTATCACATCAGATATGGATGATCTATCTCCGCTATATCTGCTTTAGTCTATAAATAGACATAAGCCACTTGTCCACCAATGCTTCCGCTGCTCCCACTGACTACGACAACCCTCTGGCAGAGTTATACACACGTTCACTTCTAAAGCTAGTTTAGAACGACGCTATACTCATCCTCCTGCCGGGTCTCGCAGCCTGGAACAACAGCAATGGAAAGTCTGGGTAAACAAGAACCTCCCTGTCACCGTCCTTGAGGCTACCGGAGTACCTCTCGGGTGCCTAAGGTTACCCAACATATCTGCGGAGTGGCCAATGGAATGTCAAACCAAATTGAATCTTTAGGTTCTTATCAAATTTTCAGTAATCGTCTGCGGTTCTGGAATCACTTCCAGTTCTACCATACTCCCACTACTGTTTTCTGAAAAAAACCAATTTTGTTAAAACTGTGGCGAGTCAAGAACAATATCACTATTGATCTTCCAGATGGTAGAAAGTCAACCCTCGTCATAGCCTGGGTCAACCCACAAACAGCCATTATAGAAACGTGCCTTGAGTTATCCAGAGTCTGGTTTCAAGCATAAGCCGGACAACTCCCCGTACCTTAACATCGTTAAGATATGAAATGTTCTATATTCAATATAAAACCAGAGGCACTGATTTAATTGAACCAGATTCAAATCATGCAGCTGTCTCCAGTACATGTCAATTAAATGGAGAGAGGCCGATCAGCATTACTCAACTTAGGAGTGCTTCCAATTATGAGTAATCTGAAAGAGAAGCGAGTTCTCTTAATCATTGCTATCAACTGAATACCCTACACAAGTATCCACATCTTCGATCACCCTGAAGAATCTCGATACTTGCAACACCTGGTTCTCTACTTTATTCATATACCTATAACTTCTCAAAACTCAGACCTTGCATTTCTACGAAATACATGTCTAAGAACTAGAGAAGTCACAAATAAACATAATACAGTCCGAGCACCAACCCCTCTGTCGTCAAGGACACTGGACAACATACAATACTCTGTATAAGTCCCCTGAGTATAATAACTCATTCCCTGTGTGTCGTAGGTTGAAAACTGTACTTATGGTTAAGAAGAATTATTCCGCTGTTTTAATGCTCCTTACCTAACCATCCACTGATATAGGTAAATGTCATGGACATAATTTCAAAAAGTTATATCTCACTCTCTAAAAATAGACGTACAGATATATCAATTTGAAATTGGTGCATAGCAACAGATATTCAAAACCAAATATTTGCCGACCGGCAAACAGCCCAGGCGATTTCCTCAAATATCACCAATTACAACGAATTCCGATATAATGAGGATGATCACCTAATTCCCAATAACTTACTCCCACTCATCATCTGTAAAACAATACAGATGTGAGAATCATACCTGGTAAATACATACCCTGGAGCAAGGGCTAATTGGGAAATCAGTTTTCTTTTAACAATACACAGTGAAACTGAAATATTGAAATGTTTCGTAGGGGTATCCTGGTATTCCTAGTAATGCCTCTTCCATTATCCAGATTCACAACTGTAACCGTATAATTCTTTGCCATCTCTCCAAATCCCTTTATATGTCTTTAGTCATTATCTTCTGTATACCCCCTTAGGCCAAATGGTTTTCTTCCTTCCCTACCGTTCGGCACCAGCCTATGGTTTGGAAGAAGAATATCCAATAAGCATAATGGGTGTACTGTCCTAATCCTAAGATCACTCGCAATGCGAGAGAAGATGAAGATAAAAGACAACCGAATAAACCTTATTCTTATTTCTCCTCAACCAGAATCCATTCCCGAACTGGAACAAGTTCCTTTCGAGTTCGTATATAACCATACGATAGAGTATCCAAATAACTGTGGATCTTCGTAGTGATATGGAGTGTTCTGGAGAAATACAAAGGTGAAGTAGGAGTGGTAATGACATACTTGGTTTTGGTCGCGAATAGCAGTCGCAGTTTATTTTGCCCTCTTACTAATCCCTTTATTTGTCTTAACTTATTACCTTCTGCACACCATCGTTAGGCTAATTGGTTTTCTTCATTCCCTACCATTCGGCACCTGCCTATGGTTTGGAAGAAGACTATCCAATTTGCGTAATATGTGTACTATCCCCTAATCTAAGGGGCACTCCAAACCTGAAAGAAGGTAAAAGGAAAAGACAACTGAATAGTCCTATTCGTTTTCTCCAGAACCAGAAACCATCCTCGAATAAATTCCTTCGAGTTCGTATATAACCATACGATGGTTTTATCCAATGGAAGTGGACGTTCGTAGTAATACGGGGTGTCCTGGAGAAAAGGGTAAAAGTAGGAGTGGCAATGAGGTCTGCAACTCTGACAATCCAAAAGCCAGTCTTATAAGAAGGTTCGGTTAATCTTAGTCACTGAGTCATAGGGCGGGTCATGGTCGCTGCCAAAGAGAGAGAGAAAAGAAACACTCAGCATGCACTCTAACCTAGATCAGAATGGTTATCAATTTATCTAATCAGTTAACCTCCCACTGTACCGTCAAATTCTCCTCCAAACCTGAAAGAAGAATTAGTCGGGATCACCCGAGGAGTAAACCAACTCATCAGTGGGAATCGGGATCCAACTATCATCGCATGATAATGTGATGGAATCCACTCACATTATCATACTCCAGAAGGTATGCGCATATCTGGCAAGTTTCAGTTTCTTTAGAAACTCCCGATGTGATTTTTACCCCATGCTTTTATGACCTTGACGAAGGTCAACAAATCATAAGTCACATGTCAATTTCTACCCGTCATTGTCCAGGTTAATTTGAACCCACCCGTACAAGCCCTTGACGAAGGTCAACAAGGCTATACGACTGTCCCAAACCAACACATCTATCTATACAGCAGAAAGGCAACAAGCAGCTACCATTCACTATGCCTTGACAAAGGTCAACAAACATAGCATGAATACTGCGTGCTACCCGTCTGAAATGATGGAGGGCTACGAATGGTTTTTGGCGAAAAACCTTTAACGTAATGAACTTGATATCGTTGAAGGAACCAGATAACTTTTTATAAAAATATAGTGACGAAAACCTTTGCTAAAGAGGTCACTCCCGGTGAAGGGATCTCGGATCTTTCCCCGTAGAATGAGGTGCAGGATATTCCAACTGAATACCACGATGCAAAGCAAAAGTAAACGACTATAGTGAAGTTATTGCCCTGACGCAAACTTATGTCCAAGGGGTCACTCCCGGTGAAGGGATCTCGGCCGTTGCCTCGTCGACTGAGGTGCTGGATATTCATAACCGAACACCACTGTGCAAAACAAAAGAGAACGCCCTTGCAATAACAGCTTTTTGAAAAAATGTTCCAACAACATCAGAATAGGTTTGTTTAGCTTGCATTGATCTGAATCAATGCAGTCCCATCAATTGATCACACCAATAAAGAACGAAAATAATGATGTACGTATATGCCATCCGCATTCGCCACTGGGTCCCGTCATTACCCGTTAGGTTACTTAACTAACGACAGAGCGGGGACTGGACTAGCGCGGATGCAAAACATATACAACATCTACTAGTATATATATCAATATATAATATTCGCTCAAGGCATGATAAAATACAACATCATAGAAATGTAATAAGCATCACAGAACAATACAGATATCTGGGATCCCCGGGTTTCATAGAGCCGCTACTGAAACCCGACGTTCCCCTGGTCGTGTGGATAGCCTGTGCAATGAAATCCTAGACCCCTATGGGCGCGGCAATTTACCCGCCAAAACCTGAAGCGAGGCGGCCCCCTTCAGCAACGTGAATGGACCACCCAGCACTCACGGAATCCGGGAACTTGGGCACTCCTCCTTGGGTCAACCTGTACCCCCTACGAGTGCGGCGAATAGCCCGCCAATTCTAGAGTGAGGCCCCCTCCGTCTCAACGCCATGAGATGCGGGCCCGTTGCCCTCTAGAACCCGGCTATCCATGCACCCCACCTTGGGGTAATCCTAGTACAGAAAGTAAAATATACATACAACGGGTAAATCAACCTCACCCCGGTCGTGCCCCAAAAGAATAATATACAAACAGGCAGTGACGGCAGTCCACATGTCGGACGCTCGCCCCGCAATATCAAATGTACATATAAAATGAAACTGTACTAACATTGCATCCAGGCTATCCCCCATGACCAATCCGCAAAATCACAGCACAACACAGAACATCAACGTGAATGTCACGTTCGCAAATCTGTCTAAAAGGATTATAGCAGTTAGACAGGATTTACCGATCAAATGACATTCACGGTCGCAGATATAATGTAAATACTATGAACTAACGTGTTTAAACTTTTCGATCGACTAAAAATTTCCCGAAGTGGGCCCCAAGCACAACTGTAGCACTCAAAAAATTCTTGGCCCAAACAGAACTTTCCAAAAACCCCATTTTCAACTCAGGAGCTCTCTGTAAAATTTTGGTGCACTGAACAGTTAAAGTGGCGGCGGAACCGTGACCCAAGCATAGGTTTGGCCGCGGTTACGCGGTGGAATAGTGAGTTCACGCGACCAAACTTTTACAGAATGCTTAGAATTCCCTGCACGTATTTCTGTAATGTACTGAAAAAAATTTCGAGCCAAAAATAAATCGACAGAAAACTGATGCATTTGAAAATGCGGTTTCGGAATTTTTGTGCGATCGAGTTCTAAACACGTTAGAGGAAGCTAGACAGGGTTAATGGCGTGGCTCTAATACCATGTAAGTGCACGGCGGCGCCCCGGCCGTCAATCCGAGGCCAAAATACGGAAACGATAATTTACTTTAACTTTTGAACCGGCACCACCACGCACTTTAAACCCGGATCGGGCCATTAACTTAATCCTATCTAACTAGAGATGGGGTAGAGAGATATACCGAGCGATCCGTGTCCTTCAGTCTTCTCATCGTCATCCCGATCTCCCCGCGGAAACTCCGGTCTTCATCTCCTCGTCGGAAGGGCACCACATCGCCGGGTTCTTTTACGGGATCCTACCTCTGGACCGAGGCAACTCGGGCACAAAGTTGGCGAGCCGACGTGCCCAAGAATTGCTGTAGAATAAGTGTAGGATGGTTTTTGTCTCTTGGGGTTACTAGAAGTTTCCCTTTTATGAAGTGGAGGAGGAGATGTGATTTTGTGATGAACAAGGGAATTTTTAGCAAGCAAATGAGACAAAAACTCATGCCCAAAAATTTGGACAGCCCCCCTAGTGGCCGGCCCCTCTTTATTAGGAATGAGAATGGGGAGTATGAAAAAGGGAGCCCCACAATAATGCAAGGGAGAGGAAAGATAATGATCATGAAGAAAGCCACCTCAATAATCATACCCATAACATCAACCATCATGTCACCCAAAAGTCAAGTAATGATGAGGAAAAAGAAGTCAAGGGATGGTTCAACCATCATGAAACCATCATGATGCAACAACTTGCAAAAACAACCCTCCAAAATACAAATTTGCATGCTTGCAAATAAACCCTCCTCCACCAATTTTCAGCCAAGGAAAGAACAATGGAAAATGGCCGAAACCGGAAAGCAAACTGGCAACTTCATAAAACTAATCCCGTAATAAATTACAGGAAACCCCGCTACTGTATATACATACCCGCATTTGTATTCCGACTGAATACAAATGCAATGAGACAAAATCTACACTGTACAATACTAGGATCCGGCTTAAACCATAGCCCGCTAGTATTATCCGTCCGATCATGATCCGTGCAATACCGCACGTACCTGATCGAACCCTGCCATATTTCCATACGGCCTCTACAGCGTTTCGCCCGAAACTTGAGAAAACGGTCTGTGGGGGACTCTAAAGACTCGTCAACACTTTGGCTGTAGATTTAACCACTAGCAAGTCAGAGCTATTAGCCATACGTAACCTGCTACCAGGTAATGACCAAAAGGGACGTCGATGAGCGAACTCATCCTGACACCCTACTGAGCCTGTCAGTGACAATATCTGTACAGTCCGGTCCGTTCGTCTATGAGCATCGCATGGCGGGCCTAGGGGGTTGGTAAAAGTCAGACCCCCAAAAGAGGTACAAGTCGTGTCGGAGTGTAGCACAGAACACCCTGAGATACTACTGGAATACCTACCAGTAAATCTCCTGCCTTGGCCAAGGACTTCGTGTAATGGCTCTCTAAGACACAGCGCGACCTCACCCCCAATACCGGGAGAGACGAACCCCTGCAGATCCGCTCACTGCCTCCATGTGGCTCGGGACTGTACCCAAATAAAACCTGTTTGCACGTCTCCTTTGAGCGTGGTAGGGTAGTAATCAAAGTACAGTGGAAACTCACACGAGACAAATGACGATCTCAGGTCGATGAACTAACCTGTACATATGTCACCAGGGAACTGCTATCTGACGTCAGGTATAAGACCAACTAGCATGTTCCCGGCGAGTCATGTCCGGTGTACTCATAACCCAATGAGCACATGTATACATCTTAGGTGAACCAACTGACACCAGTGGCTTGTGAGACCGGCCACCGCCCCTCGTCGGGGTCTCGACTGTATACACTAGTCTACTCTAGAGTATCGATGCCCTGTCTCGAAACTCCCACGACTAGAGACCTTTTAAGGATGTGCTTATAGACCCCAGCTCCCACGTATATGATCGCCCTCATACTGCTGGCAGTCAAGCAAGAATCCTAGGGGCTCTATCAATGCGCAATAGTGACCTGTAAGGTCACCTAAAGCAGTACACGATGATAAAGATAAACCATATAGCATACTATCATCTTGAGTAAGACTGTCCTACTGGGACAGGTCCTCCCTCAATCATTGCAATCACATGCATGTGATCCAATAATTGACTCTGAGGGCACTATCTCCAACACAAATAACCGACTAATATAATTTGTATCAGTTCATCGAATCAACACTTGATCCGATGACCCGGCTATATCACATATACCAGGCCGATATCGCATATTACGAGAATCTATTACGGTATCACATACACGTATTGTTCTCGATCCCGCACATATCACATATGTGCTCCTACTCCGTTTTGCCTGAGCCAGGAAACCTCTGTGTAGGACTCTAAAGAATCGTCAATACGCCGGCAGTAGGTTGTAACATTTCAAAAAAATAAAATATTATTTTTGGGAATTTTTATAATTTAATATTATTTTAATGAATATTTTAATATTTCGGTATAATTAAATACCGATAAATAGGGTAATTCTGAAGAAAAATTAAGGAAATTCTAAAAATAGGGTATTTTGTGGAAATATGTCATTTTATAAGTTTTTATGGTTAAGTATATGCTATTTTAGTGTTAATCGCGATTAAAAATCGCTATTTGGACTTTTGGCTTTTTGTGCAAAATGTGCACATAACATTTCCACACTGGTTTCATGTTTTGGATTCATGGTAGCGTAGGGTTGAACCATGCTTAGATGACCATGGTGGCTTAAACCTTTTGGTTAAGTTAAGTGGGTTAATTAAGGGTTGAGCTTTGTTAGAAATTGGATTAGGTTGGGGTTGACTTGTGGCTAGAGAGAGAGAGGAGGCATGATAAATATGCCATGACTTGCATTTAATGTTGAGTGAAGATGATAGGAGTTAACCTCACTTCACTTCAAATCATTCTTTATCTCTCTCACATCTCTCCCTCTCACTCACATCCTTCAGCCCCCATATCAACACATCAGCAGCTACATCAGCCATAAAACAGCCCCCCCTTCATCTGCTGCTACATTAGCCAAAGCAGCAACCACATCTTTCAAAGCACCAAAAAAAACAACCACAGCAGTAGCTGCTGCAACAGCATCAAGAAACATCCCCTAGCATTATATACTACAACCCACACCCTCATCAAACACTACAACATCACTCTCCCACTTCACCAAAGCAAACACAACAACATCAGCCCTTCACACCAAAACAACAGCCCCTGCAGTAGCTGCTGCAAACAACAACAAAGATTAAGAGAAGAATAACAAGCAGCAGCAGCAGCCAGGAAACAGCAAATGGAGCAGCTCCCCAGCAGCAATAGCCCTTCCTCCTTCCTTCATCCTCTCTTCTCCTTCATCCTAGGACACTCTTGAGATATAATCTTGCAACCCAACTCCTATCTTGCAAGTTATGGGTAGTAGGCTAAAATTTAGTGTTATATGTGCGATCTAGTGCTAGTTTTAGTGATTTTGAGTGAGATGTGGCCAAGTGATGGTCTTGATCGTTAGTGTAACCTTATTAGGTATATTTGAGACCAGTTTAACCAAGATTACCCCAGATTCCCAGTTAGTTACCTGAATGTTTCGACTTGGCGTATTTTATCGATTTTGTCGACTTTGTGGCCTTTCTGGAAACTGCTATCAACCCGGACCTCCTAAAATAATTTTGACTTAGCAGTAGGGTGTGCAGGCAGATAGGAACCAACTCCCAAAACCCTAGCCCCAACCACCTTACTCCGGCCGTAGATAAATTCCCTCTGGCCGCAATTTGCGGCCAGAGCAGTAGGGAACCCCCTCATTTTTGTTGCACGGCTCATTTACCTGTAAACTTGACCCTGGGTATGTCTAGTTTTGACTGATTCCAGTTAGGGTAGAATCTGGATTTATTTTCTTGAGTTGGCGCACGATTTACGACTTGTTTTCGTATGGATTTTGGTATTCGATGATTCGTTTCTGTCGGGTGGCGTTTGAATGCCAACGACAGAGGGTTATTGGCTGTGTTTACACGCGAGGCTACAGGTTTTTACCTATGGGCGTAGCGTGCACCATTTTTGTAGGGTTCTTAGGCACACTATAGAGGTCACACAAGGCATCAACCATGCCAATTTAAAATTTTATGGGTGCCGAGAAACCCTAATACGGATCGTCGGCTAGAATTCTAGGCGATATTCGAAACTAGTTAACAATTTAACTAAAGGAGAGGAGCTACAACCTTTGTAGATCCGCATATCCACTTCCTTGGCTCCACGTAGGCATCCTCTCGCTGTCCATCTCGAATCCCGAACTCAAACGTCGGCTTCATCGGAGAATTGGGCGGACTAGGTCGTCGGCTTCGTGCCGAAGATGATCTACGTCGAAGCATCACAAGTTCAAGCTCCAACTTCACAAATTTGTGAAACTTGTGAAGAAAACACCCAAAACAACTTGGCAAGAGGTAGAGGGTGAAGAAATAGGAAGTGGGTTCACTTTAGAATTGGATTTCTCACTTTAGAACTCAAGATGCCATTGATGGCATCAAGCTTTCACTCTTGAAGATGAAGAAGAAGAAGTAGATAGAATATGATAAGTGTTAGATTAAAAATGAGAATAATATCATTACTTATCATATACTAACCATGGTGAAGTGTAGAGAGCAAACTAGGGTTAAGTGGATGGTTAGGTTAAGAGAAGAAAACAAAAATGGTCAATTATTCAACTCTTCATGAAGCTTCATGAAAGAAACAAATAATGCCACCATTTTTCTTTTCTTTTCCAAAATGAATAATCAATATAAATAAATGAATAAGTATATAAAACCCTAACCATTCATATAACCATGGTTTAATCTTTACACAAGCACAAGTCAACATGTATCATCAAACATGATACAAACATGTGCACAAAAGTATATCACATATACAACTTGCACATTAAGTGAGAAAATCCATTTAAAGTGAACCAATACTAGTTAATGCAAAGTAATATATCATATATATAATTATACATTAAATCATTAAATCAACACTTGATTCAATGATCCGGTCATGTCGCACATAACCGACTAGTATACAATGTATCGATTTATCGAATCAATGATTCGATAACTAGGTTATATCGCATACAACCAATCGAAACATTTATCGCAAGAATGAAATACGGTATCACATACACGCATTATTCTCGGTCCCGCACATATCTCATATGCGCTCCTATTTCGTTTTGCTTGAGCCAGGAAACCTCTGTGTAGGACTCTAAAGACTCGTCAATACGCCGGTAGCAGATGATGATCATATCAAGCACCCACAAGCCGCAAGCGGTCTGCTAAACGTAACGGCCATCCGGGTATTGAGCGATCAGAAGATCGACGAGCTATCCCGCTCACACTCCTGTGAATCCAACCAGTAACACTTACCGTACAGTCCGGTCTGTTCGTCTGATACGTCGCATATCAAGTCTAGGGGTGGTAAACGTCAGACCCCAATAACCGATAAGTCGTGCCGATGTGAGGCTCATAACGGGTCGAGAAACTACTGGTAACACTTACCAGCAAATCTCTGATCAGCCCTGGCCAGGGACTTCCCTGTTACGGCCAATCGAGCACAGCGCAACATCAACTCCTAATACCGGGAGAGACGAAACCCCTCCTATCGCTCATTGCCTCCATGTGACTCGGGACTGTACCCAAAGACCACCGTTTTGCATGCCCTCATGGACGTGGTAAGGTGGAGATCAAAGCACAGTGGGAATCACACAAGACTCTATGACGATCTCGGGTCTACAGACTAACCTGTACAAGTGTCACCTGAGAACTGCCATCTGACGTGAGGTATAATACCAACTGGGAGTTCTCGGCGAGTCCGTCCAGTGTACCCAGTCTCCACTGAGCACCCGTATACCATCTCTGATGTCAAACACCAATGGATATGGGATCATCCATCGCCCATCTCATGGGTCGAGAAGCGTATACGCTAGTCTACTCTGGTATATCGATGCCCCATCTCGATACACCAACGACTAAGGACCTTGAAGGATGTACTTATGGACTACCATGTCTCCACTAGTATGATCTGCATCATAGTCCAGGTAGTCAAGTACACATCCTAAGGGCTTTACCAACATGTAACCATAAGACAGTTTAAAGAGACAAGTGTACATGTTAAGATAAAGAGCAACCAGATAGCATACTATCATATCGAGCAAGAAAGTCATCTCTATATATGTCCAAGCATCCAATATAATATACATCATCTGTACAATACTAGCCTCTAGGGCATACATACAACTAACAATCTCCCACTTGCACTAGGGCCAGCTGCTGTAGTATCGCATACCGAGCATCCCGAAAAGTCTTTCAAACTGTATCTGGGGAATGGCCTTCGTGAGTGGATCCGCCGTGTTGTTCTTCGTGTCAACCCTCCTGACCTCGATCTCCCGGCGATCAACTATCTCCCGGATCAGGTGATACCGCCTCAGAATATGCCTGGATCGCTGATGGGACCTGGGTTCCTTGGCCAAAGCCACCGCTCCATTGTTATCGCAATACAAAGGTATTGGATGCTCAATGGATGGAACCACTCCAAGTTCAGTAATGAACTTCTTGATCCAGACAGCCTCTTTGGCAGCATCGTTGGCAGCGATGTATTCAGCCTCCATCGTCGAGTCTGCCACGGTTTCCTGCTTGGAACTCTTCCAGCTAACTGCCCCTCCGTAAAGGGTAAAGACAAATCCCGACTGCGACTTAGAGTCGTCCTTATCACTCTGGAAGCTCGAATCGGTAAAGGACTCTACTTGGAGTTCTCCGTTACCATACACCAAGAGCATCTCTTTAGTCCTTCGTAAGTACTTGAGAATGCTCTTCACAGCTGTCCAGTGACTCTCTCCAGGATCAGCTTGATACCTGCTCACTATACTTAGTGAGTATGCTACATCGGGTCTGGTACACAGCATCGCGTACATGATAGAGCCTACAGCCGAAGCATAGGGTATCCCTTGCATGCGAGCTCTCTCCAAATCAGTCTTGGGAGACATCTCTTTGGAGAGAGTGACTCCAGAGATCGTGGGCAAGTTCCCACGCTTGGATTCTTCCATACTAAACCTTTTTAGTATGGTGTCAATGTACCTGGATTGGGACAATCCCAATATCCTTTTGGATCTATCTCTATAGATCCTGATTCCCAATATGCAGGAGGCATCACCAAGATCTTTCATTGAGAATCTTTGTGATAAGAAGAGCTTGACCGTTTGCAGCATAGGAATATCATTTCCTATCAAGAGTATGTCGTCCACGTACAATACGAGGAAGACAACCTTACTCTCTGCCACCTTCTTGTAGATACAAGGTTCATCTGGATTTTTGACGAAATCAAACTCTTTGATAACGACGTCAAAGCAGATGTTCCAACTCCGCGATGCTTGCTTTAATCCATAAATGGATTTAAGCAGCTTGTACACCTTCCCGCTGCTCCCACTATCTACGAAGCCCTCTGGCTGAGTCATGTACACGCACTCTTCTAAATCACCATTTAGAAAGGCGGTCTTAACATCCATTTGCTAGATTTCGTAATCATGATATGCAGCGATGGCAAGCATGATCCGGATGGATTTAAGCATAGCCGCTGGAGAAAAGGTTTCGTCATAGTCCACACCTGGTCTTTGACGAAAACCTTTTGCAACAAGTCTAGCTTTGAAAGTCTCCACTTTCCCATCTACACCAAGTTTCTTCTTGAAGATCCACTTGCTCCCGATGGGTTTTACCCCTTCAGGAGCAACTTCCAAAGTCCATACTTTGTTGGTGTACATGGATTCCATCTCGGACCGCATAGCATCCAGCCATTTCACTGAGTCCCTACTCGTGATGGCCTGCTCGAAGCTACTTGGGTCATCATCCTCCATGATGCAATCCTCGCTCCCACCATCCATAAGAAAACCGTAGTATCTCTCAGGTTGGCAAGGAACCCTACTAGATCGGCGGAGTGGCTGAGGTTCATTGGGAGCTACTGAATCCTCTGGTTCCACTAAATCTTCTGTTGTGTTTTGTTCAGCTGGAACCTCTTCCAGTTCTACCTCAGAGCCACTAATCTCTTTTGCAAGAAATTCCTTTTCTAAAAAGGTGGCATGTTGAGCAACAAATACTCTTTGTTCCTCACTGTGGTAGAAGATATACCCTCGCAAATGTTTGGGATATCCAACAAATTTACACAAAACAGACCTTGCCTCGAGTTTGTCCGGTTTTTGTCTTTTGACATAGGCCGGGAAACCCCATATCTTAATAAAATTAAGATATGGTCTCTTCCCTTCCCATATCTCATATGGTGTAGTAGGCACAGATTTGGTGGGAACCTTATTCAGTAGGTATGCTGCTGTTTCCAGTGCATATCCCCAGAAGGAAACAGGTAACTCATCTACACTCATCATAGAGCGCACCATATCCAATAGGGTGCGGTTCCTCCGTTCTGATACACCGTTGTGCTGTGGTGTATATGGAGGAGTTAGCTGAGAGAGAATCCCATTCTCTTTTAGGAAGTCCAGGAATTAAATGCTCAAGTATTCACCTCCTCGATCAGATCGTAGGATTTTAATACTTTTTCCGGTTTGGTTCTCGACTTCTTGTTTATATTCTCTAAATTTCTCAAAAGCTTCTGATTTGTGTTTCATCAGGAACACATATCCGAATCTAGAAAGATCGTCAGTGAATGTAATGAAGTACGAAGAACCATCCCTGGCATGTGTAGATATGGGACCGCATACATCACTAAGTATCAGTCCCAAGAGTTTGGTAACTCTTTCTCCGTGTCCCGTAAACGGAGCTTTGGTCATCTTGCCTTTGAGACATGATTGGCAAGTGTTATAAGATGAAAATTCAAACGGATTTAAATATCCATCCTTATGCAACTTAGCTAATCGTGTCGCATTCATGTGACCCAGTCTACAATGCCACAAGAAGGATTCGTTCAGTTCTGAACTCTTCCTCTTGTGTGTGTTTGTTATGCTCAGAACTGTTGATTGATTTAGAACATAAATGCCATTGCACAACGTGCCTGATCCAACCAAGTTTTGGTTACGGAAAATGTTCATAACATTATCCTGTAATACAAAATTATATCCCTTTTTACTCAATAAAGAAACCGATATAATGTTGCATATCAGGTTCGGCATGTAATAACATTCGTTCAGAACCAATGTATTACCAGTTGGTAATACAAGGTGATATTCCCCGACAGTCTTAGCTGCAACATTTGCACCATTTCCAACTCTAATGTCTTTATCACCTTCTCTAAGTTCTCTACCTTTCCTAAGCCTATGTAACTGATTACATATATGGGATCCTGACCCGGTATCTAATACCCAGGACGTGGAGCAAATGGAGAAACAATTCTCTGTAACGAACACACCCGAAGAAAATGCATCAACATGTACTTTCTTCATTCGGGTGGTATGGGAATCCTGGTATTCCCCTATATCCTGTTCAGTCCTATAACTCTTATAGGAAAGAACGGAACCAACGTTCCCCAGCACAGTATAACATGCGGGTTCGGTCAATACATCCATATTATTATCTTTATTAAGGCATGAAATGGTCGCTACCTGGAGAGAGAGAGAAGAAAACACTTTAGCGTAAGCTCGTGCAAGATCAGATTGGTTATTATCTTATCTAATCAGGATGGCTCCCACTGGTTTTTATCAAATCTTCCTTCAAACCCTAAAAGGAAAGACTAGCCGGGATTAATTACGCACGACAAGTTCGCCAATCTTTCAGCCAGGCCAGTGTCAGTACTTTGAGGGAGGTCCCCCGTGCTTTCGCACGAACCTAATTAATGTAAACCTCGTTTTCCCAGAGGCGTAACCTCGTTAACACCTTTCTAGACACCTACTTGATCGGCTAATTGTAATGTGTAAAACTCTCCCAGGAGTAACTCTTACTCGCAGTGGGTATCGGGATCCAACTATCTCATAGAAGGTATACAATCTCATTGCAAATTTCAACACTTGAAATTCCCGATAATATTTTGCCCCTAGCAACCTATGACCTTGACGGAGGTCAACAAACCATAGGCTACTAGTCAAGTTCAACCCGTCATTTCTTGATCGAATTAAACCCACCCGCACGACCCTTGACGGAGGTCAACAAGGCCGCACGACTACCCTAATCCAATCTGCATCATATGCATAAGCAGATAAATACTAGTTAGCTACCGCACACTACGCCTTGACGGAAGTCAAAAAACGTAGCACGAATACTAAATAGGACTTATTTGAAATGACGGAGGGCTACGACAGGTTTTTCTGAAAACCTATTGCGTAATGAACTTAATATCGTTGTACAATCAAATGAAGTTTTGAAATGGAATGATTTTGAGGCTTTTCTAGTTTTGCTAAAGGGGTCACTCCCGGTGAAGGGATCGTCGGCCCTTTCCTCGTCGAATGAGGTGCGGGATATATCATATATATCACTGTGCAAAGCAGAAACTATAGAAGCTATCAAAAGCAAACCGAGTGTGTAGCATCTGCCAGTTATTGCTAAAGGAGTCACTCCCGGTGAAGGGATCTCGGTCCTTTCCTCATCGAATAAGGTGCAGGATATATCACATATACCGCTGTGCAAAGCAAGAACTGTAGCTACCTGTTTTATTTAAAATTTGATTCTACAACATCTTAGGTTTCTTTTCTTTCATTAATCACATTAATGAAGTCCCATCATTTAAATACCTAAACATCACAGATAAATACGACGTACACTTATGCCATCCGCATTCGCCTCGATGTCCCCTCGTGCACCGTTAGGTTAGGTAACTAATGACAGAGCAGGGCAGGGCTAATGCGGGTGAAAAACATAAGTAACGTCTATATAATATATCATATATACTATATAAAGTATCTATCACAGAACATCACATGATCACATCACAGATATCGCAGCAGAAGAAACATATGAAATATTGGATATACTAGGACGTCCGTGTTTTCAATACGAACCAGTATAAAACACGGATTCCACGGTCGTGATGAATAGCCAATCCCACACCCCTAGACCCCTACGAGAGCGGCAAGCAACCCTACCAATTCTAGGGTTAGGAGACCCGGACTCGACTCCTCGAGTTGGTCTCCCACTGGACCCCAGAACCCGGTTACTTGTGCTCCCCTCCTTGGGTCTATCCTAATGCGGAAAAGAAAATAATATACAAAAGGTGACGACTTCCGCTACCTGGAAGTGCCCCAAATAAAAGAATATTACATACAAGTTTTTACATGAATGAAAATGAAAAACACTCATCTCACATGAAAACCCCCGCCTATTCAAACACGACAATCCAATATAACATATCCAGCAACACATAACATCACATGTCATCAACGTAAGTAAATATGTCCATCCCAATTGTCGTTGACATATAGCAACGAAACCGGCGATATCACATATTACACTTACGGTCACAGAAAAGAAAGTGTAAAACTACAACAGTTGGAATCCGCAACCTCTTTAGACATCGCATGCCTAATCAAATGAAATACTTAGACATCACATGCCTAACAGTTATAAACCCCGCATTTTAGTCTCATTATCGAAAACTCTTTTCAATATCAAGTGAAACTAAACCGCTAGATTTATAACATTCATTCAGTTATCTCATAACTGTTTGTGAATTCCAATTATTGTATCACATTCCAGATAAACAGAAAAAGTTAAACTTTCCGATCGAACAGTCGAATACCCAAGTTTTCCCGATACAGCTCAACACATGAAATAAGTCTAACAACATTCAGTTCGTGCCTCAGTACCAACGGTCCAGCCGTAGAAGGGTCAAGCCAACGCCTCACATGTGGCACGCCGTACTGCCCCAAACTCGAAGGTTCAAAGGGCAGTTCAAGACGGTCACATAATCGAGTTAAGGTTTGTTGTCTTCTAGAGGGTCCATCGTGTTACTTGCACTACTTAGAACGTCGTTAAACTACGGAAAAATCCAACACTTGGAAATTTCTCGACAGGGGAAAAATTGGGTATTTATATCCGGTCGAACTTTTTAACATATTCTAAAATTTATCCGGAAAGCCACATAGACAAAATCTGATACTCCGATCGAAACACCAAATCCCCAAAACAATTCCAGAAAATTCAACTCTTGAATAAATATTAAAAATTCCCATAAAACTCAGCACCAGAAAAGAGGAATTACTATGCAAAACTTATTGCGCATTGTGAACAGTAGGCGGCGGAACCGCGGCAGAAGCCATGCTTCTGCCGCGTTTCCGCGGCGGTTTAGACACATCATGAGCTCGTTTTGCACCATAATTATTATATCTTCATGCTGATATTTTTAAGAATTTTTAATATGGAAAAATCCCATTTTTTTAGAAAAAGTCCAGAGAGCAATATTTGAGTTGGGGTTTCGGGTCGATCGGACTTCAAACTCCATCTAGACTTCGCCTAAGGCTCTAGCTAGGCTCTGATACCACTGTAGGGTTCCTAGGCACACTATAGAGGTCACACAAGGCATCAACCATGCTAATTTAAAATTTTATGGGTGCCGAGAAACCCTAATACGGATCGTCGGCTAGAATTCTAGGCGATATTCGAAACTAGTTAACAATTTAACTAAAGGAGAGGAGCTACTGTAAGTGCACGGCGGCGCCCCGGCCGTCAATCCGACGCCGGAATGCGGAAGCGGTGAAAAACTTTAAATTTTGCGGACTTTGCAAACCGGCACCACCGCGCACTTTAACCGGATCGGACCATTAACTAGTCTAAGCTATCTACAAGAATGGGAATAGAGATATACCGACGATCCAAGTCCTCCGGTCTTCATCTCCACTGCGATCTCCTCGCGGGATCTCCGTCCACATCGTCGCCTCCTCGCCGGAAAGGGCACCACATCGCCTTCGTCTTTTACGGGCTCCCGCCTCAATACCGAGGCAACTCGAGCATGAAGCCGGCAACTCGACATGCTCAAGATATGCTGTAGGTTATCTAGTGTAGTGTCTCTTTTGGGGTTTGTTGCCATTTGAGGATGATGGAGGATACAAGACAAGAAAAATGGTGCTTGCATTTTTCTTATCATGAGATGAGATCAAGAAAATGAAACACTCTCAAGGATGAAGATGAAACCCTCTTCTTCTCTTTTCTTTCTTCTCACTCAACCATGAAAAAACTTATTCATCAAGTGAGAATAAAGGGTGGAGGAAAAACCATATGAAGCTAGAAGGGAGGTGAGTGTAGGAGAAGTCAAGAGGTGACCACAAACAAACATGAACCATGCTTGTTCTACTATTCAACCCATACCCTTTCAATCACAATAAAAAGCAAGTCAATGGTGCAAGATATGAAAGCCATCATAATCAATACAATTGCAAGAAACCCCCCCCCACAAAGTGTTATTTGCAAAACTGCAAATAACCCCCTCCATCGAAAAAGTCCGGCCGGGAAAGAACAAAGGAAAACCGGCCGGAACGGAATGCAAACTGGCAACTCTAGAAAACTGGTCCCGTAATAAATTATAGGAAAACCCCAATACTGTGCATACACACCCGCATCTGTATTCCGTCCGGATACAAATGCAATGAGACAAAATCTACACTGTACTAAACTAAGACCAGCTTAAGCCAAAGCCGGCTAGTTAAATCCGTTCGATCCTGATCCGTGCAATACCGCACGTATCAGATCAAACCCTGCCATATAACTATACGGCCACTAGTACAAAACTGTCCGATCCTGATCCGTGCAATACCGCACGTATCTGATCGGACCTTGCCATATCTCCATACGGCCTCTACAGCGTTTCGCCCGAAAGCTGAGTAACTGAAAGTGTGGTAGACTCTAAAGACTCGTCAATACAATGGCTGTGGATTTAACCACTAGCCCGTCAGAGGTATAAGCCAATACGTAACGGGCAACCAGCTATTGACTAAAAGGGACGTCGATGAGCGAACTCATCCTGACACCCTACTGAGCCTGTCAGTGACAATATCCGTGCAGTCCGGTCCGTTCGTCTATGAGTATCGCATGGCGGGCCTAGGGGGTTGGTAAAAGTCAGACCCCCAAAAGCGGTACAAGTCGTGTCGGAGTGTAGCCCAGAACACCCTGAGATACTACTGGAATACTTACCAGTAAATCTCCTTGCCTTGGCCAAGGACTTTGTGTAATGGCTCTCCTAGACACAGCACGACCTCACCCCCAATACCGGGAGAGACGAACCCCTGAAGATACGCTCACTGCCTCCATGTGGCTCGGGACTGTACCCAACTAAAACCTGTTTGCACGACTCCTTTGAGCCGTGGTAGGGTAGTAATCAAAGTACAGTGGGAACTCACACGAGACAAATGACGATCCCCAGGTCGATGAACTAACCTGCACACATGTCACCAGGGAACTGCCATCTGACGTCTGGTATATGACCAACTAGCATGTTCCCGGCGAGTCCTGTCCGGTGTACTCATAACCCAATGAGCACCTGTGTACATCTTAGGTGATCCAACTGACACCAGTGGCTTGTGAGACCAGCCACCGCCCCTCGTCGGGGTCTCGACTGTATACACTAGTCTACTAATGGAGTATCGATGCCCGGTCTCGAAACTCCCACGACTAGGGACCTTTTAAGGATATGCTTGTAGACCCCCAGCTCCCACTTATATGATCGCCCTCATACTGCTGGTGGTCAAGCAAGAATCCTAGGGGCTCTATCAACGTGTAATAGCGACGTGTCATGTCACCTAAAGCAGTACACGATGATAAAGGTAAACCAGATAGCATACTATCATCTCGAGTAAGACTGTCCTACCGGGATAGGTCCTCCCTCAATCATTACAATCACGTACCTGTGACCTAATAATTGACTTTGAGGGCACTATCTCCAACAATCTCCCACTTGCACTCAAGGCTAATTATTGCGATGTCGCATACTCACAGCCCGTGTGATACCGAACATCCAACTCCTCTACTAGTCAGTCTCACAAAGCTCGTTTGCGGAACTATTGCGTTCGAGGAATAGCCTCAGTGAGCGGATCCGCTTAGTTGTTTCTTTCTATGTCTCTCTATATCTCAAGTTCGCGGAGAAACCCATCTCCCGAAATGAGCAATACCTGTCTTAGAATGTGCCTGGATGTCTGATGGGACATAGCTCATAAATGAACTCCAAATCCAAACTTCTTAGACTGTATCGTCAACTGAACTTAATCAGTATCCTGCGCGCCATGCCTCCCTCAGTATTGCCTTGGATCACCTGTCCAAAATACTGCCCCTTATCAGAAGGAAAAACTATAGCTCTGACAACCTCCTTGTCGTCCATGTCACCTTGGAAGCCTGGAATGATAACTGTTTCCCGAATGAGGCTATCGTTATCATATCCCTAGAACATCCACTTATGTTCTAAAACTGCTTCCGACTGTTTCTCCAGGATTGGATTAATGTCAACTTATTGCATCTAGTGCAAGAACAACATCTGGTGTGGTACTTGACATCTCATGATTGACTCAATTGCCTAAGCAAGTGATCTACCAATCATGCACGTCCCTCTCCCCTTTAGTCTGTAAGACACCTTTGGAGAGGGTGACTCCATTACCTGCAGGTACACTACCGTGCCAGGAGTCGTCCATCCTAAATACTCTTAGGATGCTGTCAAGTACCCTGATTGGGAAACCACCCAAATCTAGATCTAAAACCATAGATCTAGTTAACCAGTATGTCTGATATAAAATCCATTTCCTTTGTGGAGAAACAACTGTGTGACGACCAAAGTATAACCGATCGTAGTGTAGGAGTTTCTTTTCCTACTCTGTGTATATCATCCAAATACCAGGATATCACACCCTACTACCTTCTCAACAGATCCATCCCCTATTCTGATGAAGTCAAACCCATGACTGTCACGTCAGAAATAGATGATCTATCTCCGCTACATCTGCTCTAGTCTATAAATAGACATAAGCAACCTGTCCACTAATGCTTCCGCTGCTCCCACTGACTACGACAACCCTCTGGCAGAGTCATATACACGTACACTTCTGAAGCGAGTTCAGAACGACGCTATACTCATCCTCCCGCCGGGTCTCGCAGCCTGGAACAACAGCAATGGTAATTGTGGGTAAACAAGAACTTCCCCGTCACCGTCCTTGAGGCTACCGTAGTACCTCTCGGGTGCCTGAAGTTACCCACCATATCTGCGGAGTGGCCAATGGAATGTCAATCCAGATTGAATCTTTAGGTTCCTTATCAAATCTTCAGTAATCGTTTGTGGTTCTGGAATCACTTCCAGTTCTACCATACTCCCACTACTGTTTTCTGAAAAAATCCATTTTTAATAAAACTGTGGCGAGTCTAGAACAATATCGCTATTGTTCATCCAGATGGTAGAAAGTCAACCCTCGTCATAGCCTGGGTCAACCCACAAACAGCCATTACAGAAACGTGCCTTGAGTTGTCCAGTGTCTGGTTTTAATCATAAACCGGACAACTCCCCGTACCTTAACATCGTTAAGATATGAACTGTTCTATATCCAATATAGAAACAGAGGCACTGATTTAATTGAACCAGATTCAAATCATGCAGCTGTCCCCAGCGCATGTCAACTAAATGGAAGGAGGCCGATCAGCGTTACTCAACTTAGGAATACTTCCAATTATGAGTAACCTGAAAGAGAAGCAAGATCTCTTCATCATTACTATCAACTGAATACCATACACAAGTATTTACATCTTCGATCTCTTTGAAGAATCCCGATACTTGCTATACCTGGTTCTCTACTCTATTCAAATACCTGTAACTTCTCAAAATTCGGACCCTGTGTTTCCACGAAACACCGGTCTAAAAACTAGAGAAGTCATAAGTAAACCGAATATAGTACGAGGACGTACCCCTCTGTCCTGATGGACCCTGGACAACATACAATACTCTGTATAAGTCCCTTGAGTCTGATAACTCATTCACTGTGTGCCGTAGGTTGAAAACTGTACTTATGGTTAAGAAGAATTACACCGCTGTTTAATGCTCCTTACCTAACCATCCACTGATATAGGTAAATGTCGTAGACATAATTTCAGAAAGGTATATCTCACTCTATGAAAATAGACGTACAGATATATCAATTTGAAATTGGTGCATAACAGCGGATATTCAAAACCAAATATTTGCCGACCGGCAAACAGCCCAGGTGATTTCCTCAAATATCACCGATTACAACGAATCCCGATATAATGAGGATGATCACCCAATTCCCAATAACCTACTCCCACTCATCATCTGTAAAACCATACAGATGTGAGAATCATACCTGGTAAATACATACCCTGGAGTAAGTATCTAATCGGGAAATCAGTTTTCTTTTAACAGTACACAGTGAAACTGAAACATTGAAATGTTTCGGTGGGGTATCCCGGTATTCTTAGTAATGCCTCTTCCATTATCCAGATTCACAACTATAACCGTATAATTCTTTGCCACCTCTCCAAATCCCTTCATATGTCTTTAGTCATTACCTTCCGCACACCCCTTTAGGCCAATTGGTTTTCTTCCTTCCCTACCGTTCGGCACCAGCCTATGGTTTGGAAGAAGACTATCCAATAAGCATAAAGGGTGTACTGTCCTAATCCTAGGAGCACTCGCAACGCGAGAGAAAGTGAAGATAAAAGACACCTGAATGTACTTTATTCCTATTTCTCCTGGACCAGAATCCATCCCCGAACTGGAACAAGTTCCATTCGAGTTCGTATATAACCATACGATGGAGTATCCAAATAAACTGTGGATCTTCGTAGTGATACGGAGTGTCCTGGAGAAATACAAAGGTGATGTGGGAGTGGTAACGAAATATTTGGTTTGGTCGTGAATATCTGTTGCAATTTACTTTGCCCTCTTACTAATCCCTTGCTTTGTCTAAACTTAATACCTTCTGCACACCATCGTTATGCTAATTGGTTTTCTTCATTCCCTACCGGTCGGCACCAGCCTAAGGTTTGGAAGAAGACAATCCAATTTGCGTAATAGGTGTACTACCCCTAAACCAAGGAGTACTCGTAACCTGAGAGAGGGTAAAAGGAAAAGACAACTGAATAATCCTATCCGTTTTCTCCAGAACCAGAAACCATCCTCGAATTCCTTCGAGTTCGTATCTAACCATACGATGGTTTTGTCCAATGGAAGTGGACGTTCGCAGTAATACGGGGTGTCCTAGAGAAAAGGGTAAAAGTAGGAGTGGCAATGAGGTCTGCAATTCTGACAATCCAAAAGCCTGTGTTAAGAAGCTTCGGTCAACTTGGTCACTGAGTCAAAGTCTTAGGGTCGGGTCAATGGTCGCTGCCAAAGAGAGAGAGAAAAGAAACACTCAGCGTGCACTCTAACCTAGATCAGAATGGTTACCAATTTATCTAATCTGGAAACCTCCCACTGTACCTCAAATTCTTCTCCAAACCTAAAAGAAGAATTAGTCGGGGTCACCCGAGGAGTAAACTAACTCATCAGTGGGAATCGGGATCCAACTATCATCGCATGATAACGTGACGGAATCCGCTCACGGTATCACACTCCAGAAGGTATGCGCATATCTGGCAAGTTTCAGTACTTTTGAAACTCCCGATGTGATTTCTGCCCCATGCTCTTATGACCTTGACTTTGGCCAACATATCATAAGTCACATGTCAAGTTATGCCCGTCATTCTCCAGGTTAATTTGAATCCATCCGTACATACCCTTGACTTTGGCCAAAATGGCAGCACGACTGTCCCAAAACAACGCATCTATCTATGCTGCATATGAATACCCCAATAGCTACCAATCACTGTGCCTTGACTTTGGCCAACATACACAGCTTGAATACTATTGACCACCCATATGAAACGACGGAGGGCTACGAATGGTTTCTGGCGAAAACCTTTAACGTAATGAACTTGATATCGTTGAAGGAACGGATAGCTTTTTAGAAAATATAGTGACGAAAACCTTTACTAAAGAGGTCACTCCCGGTGAAGGGATCTCGGCTCTTTCCCCGTAGAATGGGGTGCTGGATATTCATAACCGAATATCACTGTGCAAAGCAAAAGTAATCGGCTATAGTGAAGTTAATGCCCTGACGCAAACTTTTTGTCCAAGGGGTCACTCCCGGTGAAGGGATCTCGGCCCTTGCCTCGTCGACTGAGGAGCAGGATATTCCAAATGAATACCACGATGCAAAACAAAAGTAAACGTCCTTGCAATAACAGCTTTTGAAAAAGTGTTCCAACAACATCAGATTAGGTTTGTTTTTAATTTGCATTGATCCGAATCAATGCAGTCCCATCAATTGATCACACCACAAAGAACGAAAATATACTGATGTACGTATATGCCATCCGCATTCGCCACTGGGTCCCGTCATTACCCGTTAGGTTAGCTTACTAACGACAGAGCGGGGACTGGACTAGCGCGGATGCAAAACATATACAACATCTACTAAAATATATAGCAATATATTATATTTCGCTCAAGGCGTGAATAAAATGCAACATCACAGAGAATGAACAGCATCACAGAAACAATACAGATATCTGGGATCCCCGGGTTTCACAGAGCCACTACTGAAACCCGACGTTCCCCTGGTCGTGTGGATAGCCTGTGCAATGAAATCCTAGACCCCTACGGGCGCGGCAAGTCACCCGCCAAAACCTGAAGCGAGGCAGCCCCCTTCAGCGCCGTGAATGGACCACCCAGCACTTCACGGAATCCGGCAACTTGGGCACCCCTCCTGGGTCAACCTGTACCCCCTACGAGTGCGGCGAATAGCCCGTCAATCCTGGAATGAAGCCCCTTCCGTCCCAATGCCATGAGATGCGGGCTTGTTGCCTTCTAGAACCCGGCCATCCGTGCACCCCTTCGCGGGGTAACCCTAGTACAGAAAGTAAAATATACATACAACGGGTACATCGACCGCAACCAGGTCGTGCCCCAAAAGAATAATACAATCAGGCAGTGACGGCAGTCCACATGTCGGACGCTCGCCCCGCAATATCAAATGTACATAATACAACAAAACTGTACTAGCATTGCATCCAGGCTATCCCCCACGACCGATCCGCAACATCACAGCAAATACATAGAACATCAACGTGAAAGTCACGTTCGCAAATCCGTCTAACCGGGCTATAGCAGTTAGACAGGATTTACCGATCGAGTGACATTCACGGTCGCAGATATAATGTAAATACTGTGAAAAATGTGTTTAAAATTTTCCGATTGATCAAACAATTAACAAGTGGGCCCCAAAGAAAACTGTAGCACTCACAGAAACAATTGGCCCAACTTTAATATTCCAAAGCCCATATTTTAAGCCCATAAGGCCTCTGTAAAAAAATGGTGAAGTGATGTGAATAGTGCGCGGCGGAAGGTCCGCACAAAGGGGGTTTTCGCGGCGGTTCCGCGCTCCAACTGTGGAGTTACTTCATCAAATTTTTACAGAACTCTTAGATTTTCCAGTACATCAATATTTTACAACCTGAAAAATTTTTCGAGACCAAAAAATTTCAACAGAAAACTGTCGTGAGCAAATACGGGTTTTTGGACATTTCGATCGATCGGAACTCAAAAACACATTACACAAAGCTAGACTAAGTTAATGGGGAGGCTCTGATACCACTGTAAGTGCACGGCGGCGCCCCGGCCGTCAATCCGACGCCGGAATGCGGAAGCGGTGAAAAACTTTAAATTTTGCGGACTTTGCAAACCGGCACCACCGTGCACTTTAACCGGATCGGACCATTAACTAGTCTAAGCTATCTACAAGAATGGGAATAGAGATATACCGACGATCCAAGTCCTCCGGTCTTCATCTCCACTCCGATCTCCTCGCGGGATCTCCGTCCACATCGTCGCCTCCTCGCCGGAAAGGGCACCACATCGCCTTCGTCTTTTACGGGCTCCCGCCTCAATACCGAGGCAACTCGAGCATGAAGCCGGCAACTCGACATGCTCAAGATATGCTGTAGGTTATCTAGTGTAGTGTCTCTTTTGGGGTTTGTTGCCATTTGAGGATGATGGAGGATACAAGACAAGAAAAATGGTGCTTGCATTTTTCTTATCATGAGATGAGATCAAGAAAATGAAACACTCTCAAGGATGAAGATGAAACCCTCTTCTTCTCTTTTCTTTCTTCTCACTCAACCATGAAAAAACTTATTCATCAAGTGAGAATAAAGGGTGGAGGAAAAACCATATGAAGCTAGAAGGGAGGTGAGTGTAGGAGAAGTCAAGAGGTGACCACAAACAAACATGAACCATGCTTGTTCTACTATTCAACCCATACCCTTTCAATCACAATAAAAAGCAAGTCAATGGTGCAAGATATGAAAGCCATCATAATCAATACAATTGCAAGAAACTCCCCCCCACAAAGTGTTATTTGCAAAACTGCAAATAACCCCCTCCATCGAAAAAGTCCGGCCGGGAAAGAACAAAGGAAAACCGGCCGGAACGGAATGCAAACTGGCAACTCCAGAAAACTGGTCCCGTAATAAATTACAGGAAAACCCCAATACTGTGCATACACACCCGCATCTGTATTCCGTCCGGATACAAATGCAATGAGACAAAATCTACACTGTACTAAACTAAGACCAGCTTAAGCCAAAGCCGGCTAGTTAAATCCGTTCGATCCTGATCCGTGCAATACCGCACGTATCAGATCAAACCCTGCCATATAACTATACGGCCACTAGTACAAAACTGTCCGATCCTGATCCGTGCAATACCGCACGTATCTGATCGGACCTTGCCATATCTCCATACGGCCTCTACAGCGTTTCGCCCGAAAGCTGAGTAACTGAAAGTGTGGTAGACTCTAAAGACTCGTCAATACAATGGCTGTGGATTTAACCACTAGCCCGTCAGAGGTATAAGCCAATACGTAACGGGCAACCAGCTATTGACTAAAAGGGACGTCGATGAGCGAACTCATCCTGACACCCTACTGAGCCTGTCAGTGACAATATCCGTGCAGTCCGGTCCGTTCGTCTATGAGTATCGCATGGCGGGCCTAGGGGGTTGGTAAAAGTCAGACCCCCAAAAGCGGTACAAGTCGTGTCGGAGTGTAGCCCAGAACACCCTGAGATACTACTGGAATACTTACCAGTAAATCTCCTTGCCTTGGCCAAGGACTTTGTGTAATGGCTCTCCTAGACACAGCACGACCTCACCCCCAATACCGGGAGAGACGAACCCCTGAAGATACGCTCACTGCCTCCATGTGGCTCGGGACTGTACCCAACTAAAACCTGTTTGCACGACTCCTTTGAGCCGTGGTAGGGTAGTAATCAAAGTACAGTGGGAACTCACACGAGACAAATGACGATCCCCAGGTCGATGAACTAACCTGCACACATGTCACCAGGGAACTGCCATCTGACGTCTGGTATATGACCAACTAGCATGTTCCCGGCGAGTCCTGTCCGGTGTACTCATAACCCAATGAGCACCTGTGTACATCTTAGGTGATCCAACTGACACCAGTGGCTTGTGAGACCAGCCACCGCCTCTCGTCGGGGTCTCGACTGTATACACTAGTCTACTAATGGAGTATCGATGCCCGGTCTCGAAACTCCCACGACTAGGGACCTTTTAAGGATATGCTTGTAGACCCCCAGCTCCCACTTATATGATCGCCCTCATACTGCTGGTGGTCAAGCAAGAATCCTAGGGGCTCTATCAACGTGTAATAGCGACGTGTCATGTCACCTAAAGCAGTACACGATGATAAAGGTAAACCAGATAGCATACTATCATCTCGAGTAAGACTGTCCTACCGGGATAGGTCCTCCCTCAATCATTACAATCACGTACCTGTGACCTAATAATTGACTTTGAGGGCACTATCTCCAACAGCTACAACCTTTGTAGATCCGCATATCCACTTCCTTGGCTCCACGTAGGCATCCTCTCGCTGTCCATCTCGAATCCCGAACTCAAACGTCGGCTTCATCGGAGAATTGGGCGGACTAGGTCGTTGGCTTCGTGCCGAAGATGATCTACGTCGAAGCATCACAAGTTCAAGCTCCAACTTCACAAATTTGTGAAACTTGTGAAGAAAACACCCAAAACAACTTGGCAAGAGGTAGAGGGTGAAGAAATAGGACGTGGGTTCACTTTAGAATTGGATTTCTCACTTTAGAACTCAAGATGCCATTGATGGCATCAAGCTTTCACTCTTGAAGATGAAGAAGAAGAAGTAGATAGAATATGATAAGTGTTAGATTAAAAATGAGAATAATATCATTACTTATCATATACTAACCATGGTGAAGTGTAGAGAGCAAACTAGGGTTAAGTGGATGGTTAGGTTAAGAGAAGAAAACAAAAATGGTCAATTATTCAACTCTTCATGAAGCTTCATGAAAGAAACAAATAATGCCACCATTTTTCTTTTCTTTTCCAAAATGAATAATCAATATAAATAAATGAATAAGTATATAAAACCCTAACCATTCATATAACCATGGTTTAATCTTTACACAAGCACAAGTCAACATGTATCATCAAACATGATACAAACATGTGCACAAAAGTATATCACATATACAACTTGCACATTAAGTGAGAAAATCCATTTAAAGTGAACCAATACTAGTTAATGCAAAGTAATATATCATATATATAATTATACATTAAATCATTAAATCAACACTTGATTCAATGATCCGGTCATGTCGCACATAACCGACTAGTATACAATGTATCGATTTATCGAATCAATGATTCGATAACTAGGTTATATCGCATACAACCAATCGAAACATTTATCGCGAGAATGAAATACGGTATCACATACACGCATTATTCTCGGTCCCGCACATATCTCATATGCGCTCCTATTTCGTTTTGCTTGAGCCAGGAAACCTCTGTGTAGGACTCTAAAGACTCGTCAATACGCCGGTAGCAGATGATGATCATATCAAGCACCCACAAGCCGCAAGCGGTCTGCTAAACGTAACGGCCATCCGGGTATTGAGCGATCAGAAGATCGACGAGCTAGCCCGCTCACACTCCTGTGAATCCAACCAGTAACACTTACCGTACAGTCCGGTCTGTTCGTCTGATACGTCGCATATCAAGTCTAGGGGTGGTAAACGTCAGACCCCAATAACCGATAAGTCGTGCCGATGTGAGGCTCATAACGGGTCGAGAAACTACTGGTAACACTTACCAGCAAATCTCTGATCAGCCCTGGCCAGGGACTTCCCTGTTACGGCCAATCGAGCACAGCGCAACATCAACTCCTAATACCGGGAGAGACGAAACCCCTCCTATCGCTCATTGCCTCCATGTGACTCGGGACTGTACCCAAAGACCACCGTTTTGCATGCCCTCATGGACGTGGTAAGGTGGAGATCAAAGCACAGTGGGAATCACACAAGACTCTATGACGATCTCGGGTCTACAGACTAACCTGTACAAGTGTCACCTGAGAACTGCCATCTGACGTGAGGTATAATACCAACTGGGAGTTCTCGGCGAGTCCGTCCAGTGTACCCAGTCTCCACTGAGCACCCGTAAACCATCTCTGATGTCAAACACCAATGGATATGGGATCATCCATCGCCCATCTCATGGGTCGAGAAGCGTATACGCTAGTCTACTCTGGTATATCGATGCCCCGTCTCGATACACCAACGACTAAGGACCTTGAAGGATGTACTTATGGACTACCATGTCCCCACTAGTATGATCTGCATCATAGTCCAGGTAGTCAAGTACACATCCTAAGGGCTTTACCAACATGTAACCATAAGACAGTTTAAAGAGACAAGTGTACATGTTAAGATAAAGAGCAACCAGATAGCATACTATCATATCGAGCAAGAAAGTCATCTCTATATATGTCCAAGCATCCAATATAATATACATCATCTGTACAATACTAGCCTCTAGGGCATACATACAACTAACAATCTCCCACTTGCACTAGGGCCAGCTGCTGTAGTATCGCATACCGAGCATCCCGAAAAGTCTCTCAAACTGTATCTGGGGAATGGCCTTCGTGAGTGGATTCGCCGTGTTGTTCTTCGTGTCAACCCTCCTGACCTCGATCTCCCGGCGATCAACTATCTCCCGGATCAGGTGATACCGCCTCAGAATATGCCTGGATCGCTGATGGGACCTGGGTTCCTTGGCCAAAGCCACCGCTCCATTGTTATCGCAATACAAAGGTATTGGATGCTCAATGGATGGAACCACTCCAAGTTCAGTAATGAACTTCTTGATCCAGACAGCCTCTTTGGCAGCATCGTTGGCAGCGATGTATTCAGCCTCCATCGTCGAGTCTGCCACGGTTTCCTGCTTGGAACTCTTCCAGCTAACTGCCCCTCCGTAAAGGGTAAAGACAAATCCCGACTGCGACTTAGAGTCGTCCTTATCACTCTGGAAGCTCGAATCGGTAAAGGACTCTACTTGGAGTTCTCCGTTACCATACACCAAGAGCATCTCTTTAGTCCTTCGTAAGTACTTGAGAATGCTCTTCACAGCTGTCCAATGACTCTCTCCAGGATCAGCTTGATACCTGCTCACTATACTTAGTGAGTATGCTACATCGGGTCTGGTACACAGCATCGCGTACATGATAGAGCCTACAGCCGAAGCATAGGGTATCCCTTGCATGCGAGCTCTCTCCAAATCAGTCTTGGGAGACATCTCTTTGGAGAGAGTGACTCCAGAGATCGTGGGCAAGTTCCCACGCTTGGATTCTTCCATACTAAACCTCTTTAGTATGGTGTCAATGTACCTGGATTGGGACAATCCCAATATCCTTTTGGATCTATCTCTATAGATCCTGATTCCCAATATGCAGGAGGCATCACCAAGATCTTTCATTGAGAATCTTTGTGATAAGAAGAGCTTGACCGATTGCAGCATAGGAATATCATTTCCTATCAAGAGTATGTCGTCCACGTACAATACGAGGAAGACAACCTTACTCTCTGCCACCTTCTTGTAGATACAAGGTTCATCTGGATTTTTGACGAAATCAAACTCTTTGATAACGACGTCAAAGCAGATGTTCCAACTCCGCGATGCTTGCTTTAATCCATAAATGGATTTAAGCAGCTTGTACACCTTCCCGCTGCTCCCACTATCTACGAAGCCCTCTGGCTGAGTCATGTACACGCACTCTTCTAAATCACCATTTAGAAAGGCGGTCTTAACATCCATTTGCTAGATTTCGTAATCATGATATGCAGCGATGGCAAGCATGATCCGGATGGATTTAAGCATAGCCGCTGGAGAAAAGGTTTCGTCATAGTCCACACCTGGTCTTTGACGAAAACCTTTTGCAACAAGTCTAGCTTTGAAAGTCTCCACTTTCCCATCTACACCAAGTTTCTTCTTGAAGATCCACTTGCTCCCGATGGGTTTTACCCCTTCAGGAGCAACTTCCAAAGTCCATACTTTGTTGGTGTACATGGATTCCATCTCGGACCGCATAGCATCCAGCCATTTCACTGAGTCCCTACTCGTGATGGCCTGCTCGAAGCTACTTGGGTCATCATCCTCCATGATGCAATCCTCGCTCCCACCATCCAAAAGAAAACCGTAGTATCTCTCAGGTTGGCGAGGAACCCTACTAGATCGGCGGAGTGGCTGAGGTTCATTGGGAGCTACTGAATCCTCTGGTTCCACTAAATCTTCTGTTGTGTTTTGTTCAGCTGGAACCTCTTCCAATTCTACCTCAGAGCCACTAATCTCTTTTCCAAGAAATTCCTTTTCTAAAAAGGTGGCATGTTGAGCAACAAATACTCTTTGTTCCTCACTGTGGTAGAAGATATACCCTCGCAAATGTTTGGGATATCCAACAAATTTACACAAAACAGACCTTGCCTCGAGTTTGTCCGGTTTTTGTCTTTTGACATAGGCCGGGAAACCCCATATCTTAATAAAATTAAGATATGGTCTCTTCTCTTCCCATATCTCATATGGTGTAGTAGGCACAGATTTGGTGGGAACCTTATTCAGTAGGTATGCTGCTGTTTCCAGTGCATATCCCCAGAAGGAAACAGGTAACTCAGCTACACTCATCATAGAGCGCACCATATCCAATAGGGTGCGGTTCCTCCGTTCTGATACACCGTTGTGCTGTGGTGTATATGGAGGAGTTAGCTGAGAGAGAATCCCATTCTCTTTTAGGAAGTCCAGGAATTAAATGCTCAAGTATTCACCTCCTCGATCAGATCGTAGGATTTTAATACTTTTTCCGGTTTGGTTCTCGACTTCTTGTTTATATTCTCTAAATTTCTCAAAAACTTCTGATTTGTGTTTCATCAGGAACACATATCCGAATCTAGAAAGATCGTCAGTGAATGTAATGAAGTACGAAGAACCATCCCTGGCATGTGTAGATATGGGACCGCATACATCACTAAGTATCAGTCCCAAGAGTTTGGTAACTCTTTCTCCGTGTCCCGTAAACGGAGCTTTGGTCATCTTGCCTTTGAGACATGATTGGCAAGTGTTATAAGATGAAAATTCAAACGGATTTAAATATCCATCCTTATGCAACTTAGCTAATCGTGTCGCATTCATGTGACCCAGTCTACAATGCCACAAGAAGGATTCGTTCAGTTCTGAACTCTTCCTCTTGTGTGTGTTTGTTATGCTCAGAACTGTTGATTGATTTAGAACATAAATGCCATTGCACAACGTGCCTGATCCAACCAAGTTTTGGTTACGGAAAATGTTCATAACATTATCCTGTAATACAAAATTATATCCCTTTTTACTCAATAAAGAAACCGATATAATGTTGCATATCAGGTTCGGCATGTAATAACATTCGTTCAGAACCAATGTATTACCAGTTGGTAATACAAGGTGATATTCCCCGACAGTCTTAGCTGCAACATTTGCACCATTTCCAACTCTAATGTCTTTATCACCTTCTCTAAGTTCTCTACCTTTCCTAAGCCTATGTAACTGATTACATATATGGGATCCTGACCCGGTATCTAATACCCAGGACGTGGAGCAAATGGAGAAACAGTTCTCTGTAACGAACACACCCGAAGAAAATGCATCAACATGTACTTTCTTCATTCGGGTGGTATGGGAATCCTGGTATTCCCCTATATCCTGTTCAGTCCTATAACTCTTATAGGAAAGAACGGAACCAACGTTCCCCAGCACAGTATAACATGCGGGTTCGGTCAATACATCCATATTATTATCTTTATTAAGGCATGAAATGGTCGCTACCTGGAGAGAGAGAGAAGAAAACACTTTAGCGTAAGCTCGTGCAAGATCAGATTGGTTATTATCTTATCTAATCAGGATGGCTCCCACTGGTTTTTATCAAATCTTCCTTCAAACCCTAAAAGGAAAGACTAGCCGGGATTAATTACGCACGACAAGTTCGCCAATCTTTCAGCCAGGCCAGTGTCAGTACTTTGAGGGAGGTCCCCCGTGCTTTCGCACGAACCTAATTAATGTAAACCTCGTTTTCCCTGAGGCGTAACCTCGTTAACACCTTTCTAGACACCTACTTGATCGGCTAATTGTAATGTGTAAAACTCTCCCAGGAGTAACTCTTACTCGCAGTGGGTATCGGGATCCAACTATCTCATAGAAGGTATACAATCTCATTGCAAATTTCAACACTTGAAATTCCCGATAATATTTTGCCCCTAGCAACCTATGACCTTGACGGAGGTCAACAAACCATAGGCTACTAGTCAAGTTCAACCCGTCATTTCTTGATCGAATTAAACCCACCCGCACGACCCTTGACGGAGGTCAACAAGGCCGCACGACTACCCTAATCCAATCTGCATCATATGCATAAGCAGATAAATACTAGTTAGCTACCGCACACTACGCCTTGACGGAAGTCAAAAAACGTAGCACGAATACTAAATAGGACTTATCTGAAATGACGGAGGGCTACGACAGGTTTTTCTGAAAACCTATTGCGTAATGAAATTAATATCGTTGTACAATCAAATGAAGTTTTGAAATGGAATGATTTTGAGGCTTTTCTAGTTTTGCTAAAGGGGTCACTCCCGGTGAAGGGATCGTCGGCCCTTTCCTCGTCGAATGAGGTGCGGGATATATCATATATATCACTGTGCAAAGCAGAAACTATAGAAGCTATCAAAAGCAAACCGAGTGTGTAGCATCTGCCAGTTATTGCTAAAGGAGTCACTCCCGGTGAAGGGATCTCGGTCCTTTCCTCATCGAATAAGGTGCAGGATATATCACATATACCGCTGTGCAAAGCAAGAACTGTAGCTACCTGTTTTATTTAAAATTTGATTCTACAACATCTTAGGTTTCTTTTCTTTCATTAATCACATTAATGAAGTCCCATCATTTAAATACCTAAACATCACAGATAAATACGACGTACACTTATGCCATCCGCATTCGCCTCGATGTCCCCTCGTGCACCGTTAGGTTAGGTAACTAATGACAGAGCAGGGCAGGGCTAGTGCGGGTGAAAAACATAAGTAACGTCTATATAATATATCATATATACTATATAAAGTATCTATCACAGAACATCACATGATCACATCACAGATATCGCAGCAGAAGAAACATATGAAATATTGGATATACTAGGACGTCCGTGTTTTCAATACGAACCAGTATAAAACACGGATTCCACGGTCGTGATGAATAGCCAATCCCACACCCCTAGACCCCTACGAGAGCGGCAAGCAACCCTACCAATTCTAGGGTTAGGAGACCCGGACTCGACTCCTCGAGTTGGTCTCCCACTGGACCCCAGAACCCGGTTACTTGTGCTCCCCTCCTTGGGTCTATCCTAATGCGGAAAAGAAAATAATATACAAAAGGTGACGACTTCCGCTACCTGGAAGTGCCCCAAATAAAAGAATATTACATACAAGTTTTTACATGAATGAAAATGAAAAACACTCATCTCACATGAAAACCCCCGCCTATTCAAACACGACAATCCAATATAACATATCCAGCAACACATAACATCACATGTCATCAACGTAAGTAAATATGTCCATCCCAATTGTCGTTGACATATAGCAACGAAATCGGCGATATCACATATTACACTTACGGTCACAGAAAAGAAAGTGTAAAACTACAACAGTTGGAATCCGCAACCTCTTTAGACATCGCATGCCTAATCAAATGAAATACTTAGACATCACATGCCTAACAGTTATAAACCCCGCATTTTAGTCTCATTATCGAAAACTCTTTTCAATATCAAGTGAAACTAAACCGCTAGATTTATAACATTCATTCAGTTATCTCATAACTGTTTGTGAATTCCAATTATTGTATCACATTCCAGATAAACAGAAAAAGTTAAACTTTCCGATCGAACAGTCGAATACCCAAGTTTTCCCGATACAGCTCAACACATGAAATAAGTCTAACAACATTCAGTTCGTGCCTCAGTACCAACGGTCCAGCCGTAGAAGGGTCAAGCCAACGCCTCACATGTGGCACGCCGTACTGCCCCAAACTCGAAGGTTCAAAGGGCAGTTCAAGACGGTCACATAATCGAGTTAAGGTTTGTTGTCTTCTAGAGGGTCCATCGCGTTACTTGCACTACTTAGAACGTCGTTAAACTACGGAAAAATCCAACACTTGGAAATTTCTCGACAGGGGAAAAATTGGGTATTTATATCCGGTCGAACTTTTTAACATATTCTAAAATTTATCCGGAAAGCCACATAGACAAAATCTGATACTCCGATCGAAACACCGAATCCCCAAAACAATTCCAGAAAATTCAACTCTTGAATAAATATTAAAAATTCCCATAAAACTCAGCACCAGAAAAGAGGAATTACTATGCAAAACTTATTGCGCATTGTGAACAGTAGGCGGCGGAACCGCGGCAGAAGCCATGCTTCTGCCGCGTTTCCGCGGCGGTTTAGACACATCATGAGCTCGTTTTGCACCATAATTATTATATCTTCATGCTGATATTTTTAAGAATTTTTAATATGGAAAAATCCCATTTTTTTTAGAAAAAGTCCAGAGAGCAATATTTGAGTTGGGGTTTCGGGTCGATCGGACTTCAAACTCCGTCTAGACTTCGCCTAAGGCTCTAGCTAGGCTCTGATACCACTGTAGGGTTCCTAGGCACACTATAGAGGTCACACAAGGCATCAACCATGCCAATTTAAAATTTTATGGGTGCCGAGAAACCCTAATACGGATCGTCGGCTAGAATTCTAGGCGATATTCGAAACTAGTTAACAATTTAACTAAAGGAGAGGAGCTACAACCTTTGTAGATCCGCATATCCACTTCCTTGGCTCCACATAGGCATCCTCTCGCTGTCCATCTCGAATCCCGAACTCAAACGTCGGCTTCATCGGAGAATTGGGCGGACTAGGTCGTCGGCTTCGTGCCGAAGATGATCTACGTCGAAGCATCACAAGTTCAAGCTCCAACTTCACAAATTTGTGAAACTTGTGAAGAAAACACCCAAAACAACTTGGCAAGAGGTAGAGGGTGAAGAAATAGGAGGTGGGTTCACTTTAGAATTGGATTTCTCACTTTAGAACTCAAGATGCCATTGATGGCATCAAGCTTTCACTCTTGAAGATGAAGAAGAAGAAGTAGATAGAATATGATAAGTGTTAGATTAAAAATGAGAATAATATCATTACTTATCATATACTAACCATGGTGAAGTGTAGAGAGCAAACTAGGGTTAAGTGGATGGTTAGGTTAAGAGAAGAAAACAAAAATGGTCAATTATTCAACTCTTCATGAAGCTTCATGAAAGAAACAAATAATGCCACCATTTTTCTTTTCTTTTCCAAAATGAATAATCAATATAAATAAATGAATAAGTATATAAAACCCTAACCATTCATATAACCATGGTTTAATCTTTACACAAGCACAAGTCAACATGTATCATCAAACATGATACAAACATGTGCACAAAAGTATATCACATATACAACTTGCACATTAAGTGAGAAAATCCATTTAAAGTGAACCAATACTAGTTAATGCAAAGTAATATATCATATATATAATTATACATTAAATCATTAAATCAACACTTGATTCAATGATCCGGTCATGTCGCACATAACCGACTAGTATACAATGTATCGATTTATCGAATCAATGATTCGATAACTAGGTTATATCGCATACAACCAATCGAAACATTTATCGCGAGAATGAAATACGGTATCACATACACGCATTATTCTCGGTCCCGCACATATCTCATATGCGCTCCTATTTCGTTTCGCTTGAGCCAGGAAACCTCTGTGTAGGACTTTAAAGACTCGTCAATACGCCGGTAGCAGATGATGATCATATCAAGCACCCATAAGCCGCAAGCGGTCTGCTAAACGTAACGGCCATCCGGGTATTGAGCGATCAGAAGATCGACGAGCTAGCCCGCTCACACTCCTGTGAATCCAACCAGTAACACTTACCGTACAGTCCGGTCTGTTCGTCTGATACGTTGCATATCAAGTCTAGGGGTGGTAAACGTCAGACCCCAATAACCGATAAGTCGTGCCGATGTGAGGCTCATAACGGGTCGAGAAACTACTGGTAACACTTACCAGCAAATCTCTGATCAGCCGTGGCCAGGGACTTCCTTGTTACGGCCAATCGAGCACAGCGCAACATCAACTCCCAATACCGGGAGAAACGAAACCCCTCCTATCGCTCATTGCCTCCATGTGACTCGGGACTGTACCCAAAGACCACCATTTTGCACGCCCTCATGGACGTGGTAAGGTGGAGATCAAAGCACAGTGGGAATCACACAAGACTCTATGACGATCTCGGGTCTACAGACTAACCTGTACAAGTGTCACCTGAGAACTGCCATCTGACGTGAGGTATAATACCAACTGGGAGTTCTCGGCGAGTCCGTCCAGTGTACCCAGTCTCCACTGAGCACCCGTATACCATCTCTGATGTCAAACACCAATGGATATGGGATCATCCATCGCCCATCTCATGGGTCGAGAAGCGTATACGCTAGTCTACTCTGGTATATCGATGCCCCGTCTCGATACACCAACGACTAGGGACCTTGAAGGATGTACTTATGGACTACCATGTCCCTACTATTATGATCTACATCATAGTCCAGGTAGTCAAGTACACATCCTAAGGGCTTTACCAACATGTAACCATAAGACAGTTTAAAGAGACAAGTGTACATGTTAAGATAAAGAGCAACCAGATAGCATACTATCATATCGAGCAAGAAAGTCATCTCTATATATGTCCAAGCATCCAATATAATATACATCATCTGTACAATACTGGCCTCTAGGGCATACATACAACTAACAATTTTGGCTTCCGACATGGTTTTCATGTGTTTTAGCGTGTGATATTCTTGTAGGTACCCCACGTGGCGTCGAGGCGTTGGAGATGCAAATGGCGACATCGGCACCAGCACACATGAGTAATATGAATAGATTTATATCTACGGGGAGAAGTCGGGTGGATGGCGTATAGCACCCCCGTAGTTTGTAGTGATGTATACGGATGCGTATACACACTAACAACTATTATATGTTATTTAGGATTAATGATAATGTTAAGATGGATATTGGTGTGTTGGATTGGTGAAAGGTTATGAAACCCTAGGGTAGTGGGTGCACTATACATACATATACACACATACATACTTGCATACATCCTTATTTCATATGTGGTTATGGGATTCTATATAAATATGTGTTCACGTGAGTATGGGACTATGTGTTCACATACGGATTTGAGGATGATACTTGGGTTTGAGATGAGTCGATGATATTTGATCCGAGATTATGATATCGGTGATATGGTAAAATTCATATTTGAGATACGTCTTGATGCTTTAGCGGATTTTGGGATAATGATGCCATAGGAATAGTGATATATATATAAAATGATCAACATATGATTATGATACGAGATAGGATATGATATGATATGACAAGATATTTATGATAGGCCGCCTTGGGCGTTGTTTACTCCTTGAGATGATATGTGTTGATGATGTCGATTCATACGAGACTGTCGATCAGTAGTCAGATCATAATTATAGAGATGATACTAACTTTGTACTAGACGTAGGTCAGTACCCGGATTATGATTTTTGATAAAGAGGATACCAGATGAGTAATATAATGAATATGATTTTGACCCGTACCCAGATTTGGGGATGCCGTACGACGGATTCACGTACGACCTATACTTTGATGTTTGATCCTCACTCTTGATTTGGGAATAACTGATTATAGAGATATAGTATCGGATGTGATATTATCGAGGCAGGATCACCGACAATATATGTATATATATGTATCGACACAGAGGTTAGGCGGTTTCCCTTACCTATTGTTAGCTTATCTCAGCCTTATAGTGGTGTAGCTATATGACTCTTATGACATTAGATGCAGTTTATGTTAGTGTATATGCCCTATGAGCCATTATTGTATCATACTAGTTTGTATATTACTTAATGGAAGCTTGGGATATTCACATGTATATAACAGTCTTGCTAAACATGGTAGTATGCTACTTGGTTTTTCTATCTTAATATGTGAGTATACGTATTGATAGAGCTCTTAGGATCTTGCTTGACTGCCAGCGTTGTGATGGCAGTCACACTAGTGGGGGCTGGATAGTCTACAAGCACATCCTTATTCAGGTCCCTAGTCGTAGGATTATCGAGACAGGGCATCGATACTCCGGAGTAGACTAGTGTGTACGGTTCTCATCCCAGTTGGGGAGATGGTCTGTCCCACAGCCGTCAGTACGTCGTACTGGAGATAGTATGCAGGTGCTCGTTAGGTTACGGGCACACCGGACAGGACTCACAGAGAACTGTTGGTTGGTTTTATACCAGTCGTCAGTGAACAGTTCCCAGGTGACATGAGTACAACATAGTCCACAGACTTGACACTGCTACTTCGCCTCGAGTGTGTCCCACTGTTCTTAGATTTCTACCCTACCACGGCTCAAAGGAGTCGTGCAAACAGGTAGCAGTTGGGTGCAGTCCCGAGCACTTGGAGACAGTGGTGGTTAGACAGGATTCGTCTCTCCCGGTATTGGGGGTTGATATCGCGCTGTGTCAGAGAGCCATTACGCAAAGTCCCTGGCCAGGGCTAGCGAGATTTGCTGGTAGGTTCCAGTAGTTTCTCAGAGTGTAATGGGCTTCCCTCTGACACGACTTATACCGCTATTAAGGGACTGACGCTTGCTGGCCCCCTAGGCCCGATATGCGATAGTCTTAGACGAACAGACCGGACAGTACGGAGATTGTCACATCAGATTCAATAGGAGTTCGGATGGGTTTCCTCATCGGCCTTCTTATCGACATCTACCTGGGGACCATTACGTATAGCTAGTGCCACTTGCGGTCTGTGGTTAAACCCACTGCCAGCGTAGTAGTCGAGTCTCTAGAGTCCCACACAGAGAGTTTCCCTACTCCAGGCGAAACGATATAGAGGTCGTATGGTTTTACGACAAGGGTTCGGACGCATACGTGTGTTTACCCACGTACGACATCCGGACAGTTTTTACTAGTCGGCTTTGGTTTAAGCCAGTTTCTAGTATCCAGTTATTGGATTTATACAGTCTAAAGTTTTTCCATGTTTTCACGGAAAGGAGGGGCATTCGCGTAATTGCGCGAGAAGCTTCTAGAAGATGGTGACTTGGGGGTTAAGGTGGCATATGCATTAAATGGGATTAGTGACTCATTTGAGTGATTCATCCATGTCATTAATGCATCATAAATGTTTAACGACTCATGGAGATGAATCACCCATAAGATATTTATGGTGCATGGTTGTTAAATCATTTACTTGATTTATCTTGTTTTGATTTATGCTTCATATATATTATGAGAGCTCATTATCTCATTCCATTCTCTTGCTCACTTTCTCTCTCCTCAAGCTCTCCATCTTTAAACCCTAATCCTCCCCTCTCATGTGTTGAGTACAAGAATTAGATTAGACTACTTAATCCTTAACCATTCTCTATATCACCTAGATTGCTTAGATTAGCGGTTTAAGAAACCTAGTTACCTCTAGTTTGAGGTGAAGCTTGTAGTAAAGCTCTCGGGTGGATCTTCTACTACTTAGAGAAGGCCAGAGAGGACGTGGAGAACAACAAGACGAAGGACTCGGATCTTTAGGTATAATCACTTTTCATAGTAGTTGTTAACTTCTATGTTTGTTGTTAGTTATTGTTTATGCAAAGATTCTCGGTTAGTCGATGTTTACGCTTTAAACAAGATCGTTTTTCATTATTCCGCCTCCCCGCAAGTCGTGGGGTGTTGTACATCAACTTACAGTGGTATCAGAGCCTCGCTAAACAATAATTAACTCATTAGCAAAGTCGTAAGAATTTCGAACGCAAAAAGAACCGGAAACATCGTCGCATTAACACAGTTTCTGTCGAATTTAAAACAGGCCCTAAAAATTTTTCAGGGACCTGCAGAATAACATGCATGAAATTGTAAGGCTACTGAAGAAATTTGGACCCTTAACTTGGCTAACTCACCGCGGAACCGCGGCGGATCCATATGATCCGCCGCGGATCCACGGCCGAGTTAGGGCCGAGTCGGCCCAAATTTTTCCAGTGAGCCCTTTGTGTTAACAATGATATTTCTGGATATTCTATTTTCTGCTAAGATCTCAGGTGTACAGAGAAGTTTTGCAGTAGAATCTAAAGTGTTTTGCTCGATCGAAATTTTGCGATGTTTGCTAATATGATTACATCTGTGATTGTATAATTTGTTCGTAAACCTCCCCTAACTGCTAGTATGTCGGTTGGCAGGGGGTTGCACATTTCTGTAATGGTTTTTACTGTTTGTGGATGTGAACTGTATTGGACTGTTGTGATGATTAGCCAGGTTTTGTGATGGGTTATTATTTTAATTCATTCAATGTAATTGTAATATGTTGTAATATTATTTTGCGGGACGCATCCAGGTTGCGGATGTAGCCACCGTTGTATTATTTCATTTTACTGTTTTTGCTCCTAGGATAGACCCAAGGTGGGGTGCACAAACTACCGGGTACTTTGAAGTGTTTAGTGGCCTACTCACTTTGTCGAGGGAGACCGCTTCACTTTGGGTATTTGACGGGTAGTTTGCCGTACCCGTAGGGGTCTAGGATAGGGTAATTGGTAGTCATCACAACTGTGTAATCTGTCTTTTGTTGCAGGCTCTAAACAAACACGGATTGCTTGCAAATCCAATAAAGTTCATATGAGATCTGGAATGCCTATTATTGCGTCTGACGAATGTACAATATCTATATTTGATAGCTATTTAGACGTCACTTATGTTTTACACCCGCGCTAGCCCAGCCCCCGCTCTGCCGTTAGTTAAGTAACCTAACGGGTGATGACGGGACCCCGTGGCGAATGCGGATGGCATAAGAGGATGTTGTATTTTCGTTGTTTTCTGCAATGATAGGTTAATGATGGGACGCATTATTTATAATGCAAAGAAAATAAACCAAAAGTTGAATCGTTGGAACAATTTAAAAGAAACCAATCAGTTATTTTAAAAACAGATGATATTTTTAATTGCGGAGCTTTAACCACTCCTTTTAAAAGCTATCAGGTTCCTCCGGTCATATCAAGTTCACTACGTTCACGGTTTCGCCAAAACCATTCATAGCCCTCCGTCATTTCATTTGGGTATTCAGTAGTATTCAAGCTATGCATTTTGGCCAAAGTGAAGGCATAGTGTTTGGTAGCTGCTGGGTATTCATTTGTTGCATAGATAGATGAGTTAGTTTGGGACAGTCGTATTATCATTTGACCAAAGTCAGGAGTATATACGAATGGGTTCAAATTGACAAGATAATGACGGGTAGAACTTGACATGTGACTTATGACATTTTGACCAAAGCCAAGGTCATAAGAGCATGGGGCAAAAACTTATATCGGGAATTTCTAAAGAAACTGAAATTTGCAAAGAGATGCATACCATTTGGAGTTTGATGAATGTTGGTAGTATTCCTTCAACATTATCATACGATGATATTTGGATCCCGGTCCTACTGAGAGTATATGCTACTCATCAGGATATTCGTCACTTAACGATCAATGCTATAAACCAAGTAGGTGTCAAGAAAGGTGTCAGCGGGGTTACGCCCCCAGAGAAAAGAGGTTATTTAATTAAGGAACTTAGCGAAAGTGTTGGAAAACCTCCCTCGAAGTACCGACACCAGCCTGGCTGAACGATTAAGCAAGTATTGTACAGTGAGAATAGTCCTGGCTAATTCTTCTTTTATGGTTTGAGGAAGGATTCGAGAAACAGTGGGAGCCATCCAGTTTAGATAAATTAAACACCATTCTAAACTTGCAAGAGCATCATGCTAATGAGTTTTCTTCTCTCTCTCCTAAATGCAGCGACCCTGAAAATGACTGGACTTAAGTTACTTTTAGAGAAAAATATACTGACAGGGCCAAACTATAAAGATTGGCTGCGGAATGTCAAAATGGCTTTGACCTATGACAAATTGGGGTACGTCCTCACCGCTACGGCACCTGAAGTCCCAGGTCCCAGATCCAGTAATGCGGGTAAGGAAATCCGCAAAACCTGGGATTTAGATTGCGCGAAAGCCAAGTGCATCGTGCTTGCCTCGATGAACAATGAACATCAGAGAAGGCACGAGGATATGGATCTTGACTCCATATTTCTCCATACAAAAGATCTGTATGGGGAGCAATCTCATATAGCAAGATATGAGACCTCAAAGAAGCTGTTTCAAGCGAGGTTGGCTGTCGGGTCATCGGTAGGAGAACATGTCCTAAAGATGATCGGCTATATAGAAGAGCTCGCAGACCTTGGGACGACTTTGGATATTGAGCTCTATACAGACCTTATTCTCCAGTCCCTCCCTCCCACCTACGCCCAGTTTATTCTGAACTTCACATTCAAAGAAAAGAAGTTGAACTTTCAGAACTCCTTAACATGTTGAGGAGTGCAGAGGGCACCTTGCAGAAGGCAAGGGAAACACCCGCTATGTTTGTTCGCGGTACTTCTTCTTCCGGGTCCAAGGCTAAAACCAAAGGAAGGAAGAATAAGGCCCCCAACAGACCTACAGGAGGTGTTAGTAAGGTGGCAGGGAAGGGAAAGAAAAAGTTTACGGTACCGATAGTGGCCCAGGATGAGTGCTTCCATTGTCACAGGAAAGGGCACTGGAAAAAGGATTGCAAGGCGTGGAGCGCCAAGAACCAGGAACCGAAGCAAGCTGTGGCTTCGACTTCAGGTGTGTTTGTAATTGAGAATTGTCTATCAATCAACTCTACTTCCTGAGTATTGGATACCGGATCAGGATCTCATATTTGCAATTCATTGCAAGCACTGAGAAACCGTAGAGTGCTGAAGGAAGGTGATATGACCCTGATGGTTGCTAACGGAGCTAGCGTGGGAGCTGTGTCCGTAGGGGATTATCACCTGGGATTGACGAGTGGACACATTTTGGTTTTACATAACTGTTTTTGTGTACCCAGCTTAACGTGTAATATCATATCTGTTTCCTTGTTATCAAATAAAGGTTATGATTTCACGTTTGGAAGTGGTGTTGTTAACATCCACCTTAATCATGGTTTGATTGGGTCCGGTACACTGGATAACGGTATATATGTGTTAAACCAACTCCAAATTTTCAATGTCCAGAACACACTAAAAAGAAAGTCTCCAGATTTAAATAAAGCTTTCTTATGGCATTGTAGACTGGGTCACATCAATGAGAGAAGGTTGACTAAGTTGCATAGAGAAGGATATTTGGACTCGTTCGAATATCAAACTTATGACACTTGTCAATCTTGTCTCAAAGGAAAGATGACAAAGACTCCATTTACTGGACATGGAGTAAGAGTGAGCGAGCTCTTAGGACTCATACACAGCGATGTATATGGTCCAATGTCTACACATGCAAGAGGTGGTTTTTCCTATTTCATTACTTTCATGGATGATTACTCAAGGTACGGATTCATTTATCTGATAAAATATATTCCGAGGCTTTTGAGAAATTCCAAGAGTATAAGAATGAAGTAGAAATCCAAACCGGCAAAAGTATCAAGACACTAAGATCTGATCGAGGTGGTGAATACTTGAGTGCCGAGTTCCTAGGTTACCTAAAAGAGAAAGGAATTCTCTCTCAGCTTACTCCTCCATACACTCCACAGCATAACGGTGTATCGGAGAGACGGAATTGAACCCTATTGGATATGGTACGATCCATGATGAGTAATGCTGAGTTACCATGATCTTTTTGGGGTTATGCACTAGACTCAGCGGCATATCTTCTGAATAGGGCTCCTACCAAGACTGTGCCTACCACCCCATATCAGATGTGGAGTGGGAAGAAACCCCATCTTCAGCATATGAAGATTTGGGGATGTCCAGCTTTTGTTAAAAAGCAGCATGTGGACAAGCTCGAGGCACGATCAGTAAAAAGTAAGTTTGTGGGATATCCAAAGAACTCCAGGGGATATCTATTCTATTACGCAGAGGAACAAAAGGTATTTGTTTCTCGTAATGCCCATTTTCTAGAACATCAAATTTTAGAAAAGGAATCAAGTGGGAGCGAAATAGAACTGGAAGAAATTCCAGAACCACAAACTAATACTGAAAGTTTGGTAGAACCGGTAGTTCAAGAAGAACAGGACATTCCCGCACCCCTCCGCAGGAGCAGTAGGCCGTCTCATCCGCCTGAGAGATACTACGGTTTTCTCATAGATGGGGATAGAGATGATTGCATCATAGATGATGATGAACCTACTGGCTTCCAGCAGGCCATCCAGAGCGGCGACTCGGTACGATGGCTAGATGAAATGAAATGGAGTCCATGTACACCAACAAGGTATGGACTTTGGACTTTGCTCCAGATGGGGTAAAACCCATAGGATGCAAATGGATCTTCAAGAAAAAGATTGGTGTAGATGGACAAGTGGAAAACTATAAGGCTAGACTTGTTACAAAGGGTTTTCGTCAAAGACCTGGTTTAGACTATGAGGAAACTTTTTCTCCAGTGGCTATGCTCAAATCCATTCGGGTCCTTCTTTCTATTACTGCCTTCCATGATTATGAAATCTGGCAGATGGACGTAAAGACGGCTTTTCTGAATGGTAATTTAGAAGAGTGCGTCTATATGGATCAGCCAGAGGGTTTCAATCAGAATGGGAGCAGCGGGAAAGTATGCAAGTTGCTTAAGTCCATTTATGGACTGAAGCAGGCATCACGGAGTTGGAACATCTGTTTTGATGAAACAGTCAAAAAATATGACTTTATCAAAAATCCAGATGAACCGTGCATATATAGTAAAGTTGTAGCAAGAACTGTCGTATTCCTCGTCTTGTACGTGGATGACATTCTATTGATAGGAAATGACATTCCTATGCTACAATCTGTCATAGGATTCTTGTCACACAGGTTCTCCATGAAAGACCTGGGTGATGCCTCTTACATTCTGGGGATCCAGATCTATCATGATAGATCCAAGAGGATGTTAGGACTTTCGCAGTCCAGGTATATCGACACTGTACTGAAAAGATTCAGTATGGAAGATTCTAAGCGCGGTAATCTACCGGCTTGTCACGGAATCACCCTATCCAAAGAGATGTCTCCCAAGACTGATTTGGAAAGGGAACGCATGTCTATTATACCCTACGCTTCTGCGGTAGGCTCTATAATGTATGCGATGTTGTGCACCAGACCAGATGTAGCTTACGCACTGAGCGTGTTAAGCCGGTATCAGTCAGACCCAGGGGAGAAGCACTGGATAGCAGTAAAGAACATTCTCAAGTACCTGAGGAGGACTAAGGAGATGTTATTGGTTTACGGCGGAAAAGACCTCAGGATGGAGGCCTATGCTGATTCCGGCTTCCAGAGTGATAAGGACAATTCCAAGTCCATGTCAGGTTATGTCTTTACCCTCAATGGAGGGGCGGTGTGCTGGAAGAGCTCCAAGCAGGACACCGTTGCTGACTCGACGATGGATGCGGAGTATATAGCTGCTTGCGATGCTGCAAAAGAAGCAGTCTGGATGAAGAAGTTCCTAACAGAACTTTAGGTGGTTCTTACCATTGTTGATCCAATACCTCTGTATTGCAAAAAAAACGGAGCTATAGCTTTAGCGAAGGAACCAAGGTCCCATCAGAAGTCCAGACACATCTTAAGACGGTATCACCTGATCAGGGAGATCATTGATCGTCGGGAGATCGAGGTTCGGAGAGTTCCTACTGAAGAGAACATTGCTGATCCATTCACAAAGGCCCTACCTCAGATTCAGTTTGAGAGGCTACTCGAGATCATCGGTCTTCGATATGCCAGTACATGGCCCTAGTGCAAGTGGGAGATTGTTAGTGTATATGCCCTAGGGGCCATTATTGTATCATACTAGTTTGTATATTACTTAATGGAAGCTTGGGATATTCACATGTATATAACAGTCTTGCTAAACATGGTAGTATGCTACTTAGTTTTTCTATCTTAATATGTGAGTATACATATTGATAGAGCCCTTAGGATCTTGCTTGACTGCCAGCGTTGTGATGGCAGTCACACTAGTGGGGACTGGGCAGTCTATAAGCACATCCATATTCAGGTCCCTAATTGTAGGATTTTCGAGACAGGGCATCGATACTCCGGAGTAGACTAGTGTGTACGCTTCTCATCCCAGTTAGGGAGATGGTCTGTCCCACAGCCGTCAATACGTCGTACTGGAGATAGTATGTAGTTGCTCGTTAGGTTACGGGTACACGGGACATGACTCATAGGGAACTGTTGGTTGGTTTTATACCAGTCGTCAGTGAACAGTTCCCAGGTGACATGAGTACAGCATAGTCTGCAGACTTGACACTGCTACTTTACCTCGAGTGTGTCCCACTGTTCTTAGATTTCTACCCTACCACGGCTCAAAGGAGTCGTGCAAACAGGTAGCAGTTGGGTGCAGTCCCGAGCACTTGGAGGCAGTGGTGGTTAGACAGGATTCGTCTCTCCCGGTATTGGGGGTTGATATCGCGCTGTGTCAGAGAGCCGTTACGCAAAGTCCCTGGCCAGGGCAAGCGAGATTTGCTGGTAGGTTCCAGTAGTTTCTCAAGGTGTAATGGGCTTCCCTCCGACACGACTTATACCGCTATTAGGGGACTGACGCTTGCCACCCCCCTAGGCCCGATATGCGATAGTCTTAGACGAATAGACCGGACTGTACGGAGATTGTCACATCAGACTCAGTAGGAGTTCGGATGGGTTTCCTCATCGGCCTTCTTATCGACATTTACCTGGGGACCGTTACGTACAGCTAGTGCCGCTTGCGGTCTGTGGTTAAACCCACTGCCAGCGTAGCAGTCGAGTCTCTAGAGTCCCACACAGAGAGTTTCCCTACTCCAGGCGAAACGATATAGAGGTCATATGGTTTTACGACAAGGGTTCGGACGCATACGTGTGTTTACGCACGTACGACATCCGGACATTTTTTACTAGTCGGCTTTGGTTTAAGCCAGTTTCCAGTATCCGGTTATTGGATTTATACAGTCTAAAGGTTTTTCGTGTTTTCACGGATAGGAGGGGCGTTCTCGTAATTGCGCGAGAAGCTTCTAGAAGATGGTGACTTGAGGGTTAAGGTGGCATATGCATTAAATGGGATTAGTGACTCATTTGAGTGATTCATCCATGTCATTAATGCATCATAAATGCTTAATGACTCATGGAGATGAATCGCCGATAAGATATTTATGGAGCATGGTTGTTAAATCATTTACTTGATTTATCTTGTTTTGATTTATGCTTCATATATATTATGAGAGCTCATTATCTCATTCCATTCTCTTGCTCACTTTATCTCTCCTCAAGCTCTCCCTCTTCAAACCCTAATCCTCCCCTCTCATGTGTTGAGTACAAGGATTAGATTAGACTACTTAATCCTTAACCATTCTCTATATCACCTAGGTTGCTTAGATTAGCGGTTTAAGAAACCTAGTTACCTCTAGTTTGAGGTGAAGCTTGTAGTAAAGCTCTCGGGTGGATCTTCTACTACTTAGAGAAGGCCGGAGAGGACGTAGAGAACGACAAGACGAAGGACTCGGATCTTTAGGTATAATCACTTTTCATAGTAGTTGTTAACTTCTATGTTTGTTGTTAGTTATTGTTTATACAAAGATTCTCGGTTAGTCGATGTTTACGCTTTAAACAAGATCGTTTTTCATTATTCCGCCTCCCCGCAAGTCATGGGGTGTTGTACATCGACTTACAGTTTAGCGATCTTTGTGTTTAGTATTCTGCGCCCGCACATTATTGTTGTTGCTCCGCATTGCATACTGTTATGATTCATATTCTATTATTGATATCATGATGTTAGGACACCAGCACCATTACCGATGATGTGTATGTACCACGTACACTTATTTGCCGGCTCACACACATCTTCATCAGTAATTGCCATGTCACTACACAGTAGTATTATTGCATCAGGATATGACCCTTGTATGTGCATACTATTATTTCATGTTGCATGATATACTGTTATACTTGCACTTCATTGATATGTCACATACATCATGTTTTCTGATTATGCACATTGAGATATGTTGTTTCTATGATAATTCTGGATTTGGGAACCGTGGGTATTTCAAAGAGATTATGTAATTGTTTTAAAAACCCGGTTACCCTTGATATGATATTTCAGTGCGTCCACGATGTATTTTCTCGGTGCTGAGAGCGACATGTAAAACCCGATTCGAGGAGGCGGATGAGGCCGATTGCGGGTACATGGTGGGCCCGGTGTGGTACCCCGGGGCAAGAAGATCGTAGGAGATGGCGTTGAGCCTGGAAGGGGAGCACTACCGACCGGTGATTTTACCCGACGCGTCGGATATCCGGAGGATACCGTCGTGGTCTTGAGATTGATGGTAGGGGCCGGTCTGGATTGACGGGGCCCTAGATAGTGAGACTTATCAGAGACATTGGGATATTGAGATTGAGGCTATGTTTCGTGCCGATGCTGGGCACAGGTTTCATGATGTTTTTCCATGATTTTGACTATATCCTCATATTTACATGCATGATGCTTATTGTCATTGGGTGACACGTGGACGGGATCCACCTATATACAGATATTGATCACATACAGACTTTGATTACATTGATCATACTTTTTCATGCATTCATACATCATCCATATGATACATTGCCACCTGATGCACTGACACGGGCACCTGGGATTACATTTGGGTTAGATAGTTACCCTAGCCATGGTTATAGATTGCTGGTTATATATTTGAGGATTATATATTATGATTGTATGACCTAGGATTGCATCATACATGCGATTTTCTGTTCGTTGATCTTTTTCTACTCACGAGTTGGCAACTCACCCCCGTTGTGCCCCAGTTTCTTGCAGGTGTTGCCGTACGGGATTCATTACGGCTTTGCGGGCACAGCTTCTTTCAGGTGACTTGCTAGTAGGTGGGTTATTTGTATCATACCCATCATTATATATTGTATATTATATTTCAGTTGTATCTAGAAGTTCCATCAACCAAACATGTACTTAAATGAGATAGAGACCAGTGATGTTTATTCTTTCGACCTTAGAGTCGCGCGTTATATTTCTGTGGATTTCGTGCTGTTGAGTTTCCTTCTCTGTTGTGATCCTCGCATTTAGGCGTTGTATATTATATTGCTAGCTGGTTGACTTATAGTGCTTTCCCTTCACTCCACTACTTTTCTTGGTTTGGATTTCTGGGCTCGGCTTACTTAGAGTACGTACGCCTTGAGACGTTCGTAGCCTAAATGTCGGTCATGTTCCGTACTTTCGGGTCGTGACAAAGTTGGTATCAGAGCGTTAGGTTTTACCTTCAGAGCGTAGGATGACCCTTGGTTGATGGAATAGGTGACTAAAGTAGAGTGACGTACCGTAGGTATGTTCCGCGGCATATTTACGATACGCCACTCCACTTAAGAAGCCTTTGGATGTACATTTCCTTGTTCAGTATTATATTCCTTCCTATGATCTAGTCTCATCGGTACCAGTTATGGTTTTACTGCCACGATTTCGGGCAGGGAGAGCTACGGTTAGAGTTGCGGTCAGCGCAAGCTCGTTACGAACGAGGACTGGCCGGGGCATAATTCCGGTGACACGCGATTGTAGAGGTGTGTCTTTTGATTGTGTTTGCGCCACGAGCGTTGGATGGATCGCTGTATGAGATTTGCTCGGACGTGCCGATCAGCACCAGAGAATTGAGCCACTGACATAGGCCAGCCAGATTGGATGACCGTTGATGTATGGCTTATTCATGACGATGGAGGCACTGTTCAGCGTGCAGACGAATGAGCCAGTTGTTGCTGCGAACGACGAGATATCGCCCCAGATGTTAGAGCTATTGCGATACGAGTTGTACTAAGAGATGATAGAAGGTCTCTAGTCACCAAGGATGAATGACTAGGACATGTGGATTGTTCGCTACCCCGATGCGAGGTCATCAGATAGATTGATTCCAGCTGAGACGACTTCATGCGGAGGCGTTGAGAGTCGACATAGACGATCGAATCTCAAAAACCTATTATTCCAAGTTTAAAGTATTCGGGAAGACATGCAGGCAATTCTATGGTCCCTCTAGAAGAATGAAACCCTAACTCGACTTAATAACCGTGTGAAAGCCTTTAAACCTTAGGGTTTGCGGCAGTTCTGAGGCGTCATTAGTGAGGCTTGGGTTTTCCCTTCTACGGCTGGACCACCGATGCTGTGGTATGTACTCGATACTATTATACTGTACCCAAGATGTTGAGCACTTGGGGGATTTTGAGGTCTTGACAAATCGATCGAATGGCTCGACTTAATTCGGATGCTAGATGGCGAGATGCACTTCTTGGGAGACTCCAGATACAAGGATAGCCGTTGGAGCTCAGTCCATGCAGCCACGACGAGACGAGTCCGAAGCAGTCGACATTAGAGAAAGTGGAGTAAGAGGCTCGTGCAAGATCTGGATATGATGACGTTCCACTCCGCCGACATCAGAGATGCGATGCGCATGCCGAGGCATAGTACCGGATATACCTTCCAGAAGGAGTCGCGTTGAGTATGCAGCCATTCCGGAACAAGAAGAAGATATAATAAAGGATGAGGACTCCCGGACAATTGGCAGAGATGAGACTTGGAAGAGACCTTGAGCAGGATTCCTTCCAGGATACTGCTGCAATAATACTTGCACCCAAGATCAGATGTATCACGTGCATTTAGAGAGCCAGAGGCCGACGCCAGTGACATACTGCTTCGCGGGTGGTCGTGAGAATTAACCGAAAGAGGACCAGAACGGAATCGTCCCCGTTAGCATACCTGACAGGGCCGATGAGCCGATGGATCGTGAGATTGATAACCTACAGGGAAGACAATGGCCTTTCTGGAATAAATTATGAGAATACTTAGACCCAGGAGTGGTCAGGTTACGTGCACCAGCAGGCCACAGTTCAGGATCGTCGACGAGATATGCTATGAGCGATCACGACAATTGACCAGAGATTCTTGGAGGTTGTGCTTGAGCGGAACTATTCCGCCATACTTGATTTCGTTATTTTGGGCGATTTATTCGCATGAGTTGGTTTTGATGATTGAGTTTTATGATGTTTGTTTTCATGCACCATGGTGGCACCTATTGGGTGTTTATGATTTTCGCACAGTTGTTGCACTTGATATCGTTTTCGTGCCTTAGTTTCACATGTTTGTGATTTTATGGGGTTTAGATATTTGAGTTGATTTTGTGCGTATGCACGCACACGATTTGTTTTTGCACTCTGTATAGTTTACATATGCTTGCAGTGCAGTGACATATATTTTGTGCACTTGGATGCACTGGACTTCGATTTCGAGGGTGATGCTCGATATTTGTTTTGTGCATCTTATGCACCTGATTGGATTTTGCGTGTGTTCGACGCTGGATATTGGATTTCATGATTTCGTGCATGATGGATACACCGGATTTGGATTTTAGCGCATGTTGGGCGCAGGTTATGAGATGCAATTTGGTGCACACCAGATGCACTAAATCGGGATTTTTCGTGCATGTCAGATGCACCTGATTTTGCTGTCAGGCACGCACGTTGCCTATGACCGATGTTGTGTGCACAACCGTTGCACCTTGATGATGTTTCTGTGCACCTTCTTGGCACAGGTATGGATTTGATTTCCGTGCGCACCGGACGCACAGGATTTTCATATGCACTTTCGGATTGATTTCTTATGGAGCAGTACGTTTTTATGATATTGCGATTTGTGTCCGCACTGAGCAGGACTAGTCAGATGATAGTACCGGAGTGTGTTTTGCATGCATTGATAGATTTCAAAGGGATTTCCAAAAGCGAGCTATAGTCTCATTATTTGCATACGTGTCCGATACGACACGAAACGTTTAAAACAGGGAACCCTTCTAAATTGTTTTCAAAAACGGCGGATCGTGCATACTAAACAAAAGATATATACTTATATGGCTATTTTCTTATAAAGACGTCCGCCACTGTGCAGTGATATGCGCATTGCACATTGACTTTAAAGAATTTGGCGTGCCTTCCCTTCAAGATATTTACATGTACGGATTTGGTATTTACATGTATAGTTCTGATTTCTAGCATATCGGTTTTGCCTTGGATTTGGCATTCGTGTTTCACCTTGACTTCGATGATTGCGAGATGCTTGACGGAGTTTTGTTTCCGAGTTATCTGCTCGTTACGCATGCGCATGTATTACGCTACGATGCGTTCTATGGATTGATGATTTCGGAGCCCCGTTGACTTGGACATTTTATTGAAATGTTTTAGAATTTGGGGGTTTAAATTTAAATTCGGGGATCGAATTTCTTTAAGGGGGGAAGGCTGTAATATTTCAAAAAAATAAAATATTATTTTTGGGAATTTTTATAATTTAATATTATTTTAATGAATATTTTAATATTTCGGTATAATTAAATACCGATAAATGGGGTAATTCTGAATAAAAATTATGGAAATTCTAAAAATAGGGTATTTTATGGAAATATGCCATTTTATAAGTTTTTATGGTTAAGTATATGCTATTTTAGTGTTAATCGCGATTAAAAATCGCTAATTGGACTTTTGGCTTTTTGTGCAAAATGTGCACATAACATTTCCACACTTGTCACACATGTTTCATGTTTTGGATTCATGGTAGCCTAGGGTTGAACCATGCTTAGATGACCATGGTGGCTTAAACCTTTTGGTTAAGTTAAGTGGGTTAATTAAGGGTTGAGCTTTGTTAAAAATTGGATTAGGTTGGGGTTGACTTGTGGCTAGAGAGAGAGAGAGGAGGCATGATGGATGTGCTAAGACTTGCATTTAATGTTGAGTGAAGATGATAGGAGTTAACCTCACTTCACTTCAAATCTTTCTTTATCTCTCTCACATCTCTCCCTCTCACTCCCATCCTTCAGCCCTCATATCAACACATCAGCAACTACATCAGCCACAAAACAGCCCCCCCTTCATCTGCTGCTACATCAGCCACAGCAGCAGCCACATCTTTCAAAGCACCAAAAAAAACAGCCACAGCAGTAGCTGCTGCAACAGCATCAAGAAACAGCCCCTAGCATCATATACTACAACCCATACCCTCATCAAACACTACAACATCACTCTCCCACTTCACCAAAGCAAACACAACAACATCAGCCCTTCACACCAAAACAACAGCCCCTGCAGTAGCTGCTGCAGACAGCAACAAAGATTAAGAGAAGAATAACAAGCAGCAGCAGCAGCAACCAGGAAACAGCAAATGGAGCAGCTCCCCAGCAGCAACAGCCCTTCCTCCTTCCTTCCTCCTCTCTTCTCCTTCATCCTAGGACACTCTTGAGGTATAATCTTGCAACCCAACTCATATCTTGCAAGTTATGGGTAGTAGGCTAAAATTTAGTGTTATATTTGCGATCTAGTGCTAGTTTTAGTGATTTTGAGTGAGATGTGGCCAAGTGATGGTCTTGATCGTTAGTGTAACCTTATTAGGTGTATTTGAGACCATTTTAACCAAGATTACCCCAGATTCCCAGTTAGTTACCTGAATGTTTCGACTTGGCGTATTTTATCGATTTTGTCGACTTTGTGGCCTTTCTGGATACTGCTATCAACCCGGACCTCCTAAAATAATTTTGACTTGGCAGTAGGGTGTGCAGGCAGATAGGAACCAACTCCCAAAACCCTAGCCCCAACCACCTTACTCCGGCCGCAGATAAATTCCCCCTGGCCGCAATTTGCGGCCAGAGCAGTAGGGAACCCCCTCGTTTTTGTTGCACGGCTCTTTTACCTGTAAACTTGACCTTGGGTATGTCTCGTTTTGACTGATTCCAGTTAGGGTAGAATCTGGGTTTATTTTCTTGAGTTGGCGCATGATTTACGACTTGTTTTCGTATGGATTTTGGTATTCGATGATTCGTTTCTGTCGGGTGGTGTTTGAATGCCAACGACAGAGGGTTATTGGCTGTGTTTGCACGCAAGGCTACAGGTTTTTACCTATGGGCGTAGCGTGCACCATTTTGGCTTCCGACATGGTTTTCATGTGTTTTAGCGTGTGATATTCTTGTAGGTACCCCATGTGGCGTCGAGGCATTGGAGATGCAAATGGCGACATCGGCACCAGCATACATGAGTAATGTGAATTGATTTATATCTACGGGGAAAAGTCGGTGGATGGCGTATAGCACCCCCGTAGTTCGTAGTGATGTATACGGAAGCGTATACTCACTAACAACTATTATATGTTATTTAGGATTAATGATAATGTTAAGATGGATATTGGTGTGTTGGATTGGTGAAAGGTTACGAAACCCTAGGGTAGTGGGTGCACTACACATACATATAGACACATACATACTTGCATACATCCTTATTTCATATGTGGTTATGGGATTCTATATAGATATGTGTTTACGTGAGTATGGGACTATGTGTTCACATACGGATTTGAGGATGATACTTAGGTTTGAGATGAGTCGATGATATTTGATCCGAGATTATGATATCGATGATATGGTAAAATTCATATTTGAGATACGTCTTAATGCTTTAGCGGATTTTGGGATAATGATGCCATAGGAATAGTGATATATATATAAAATGATCGACATGTGATTATGATACGAGATATGATATGACAAGATATTTATGATAGGCCGCCTTAGGCGTTGTTTACTCCTTGAGATTATATGTGTTGATAATGTCGATTCATACGAGACTGTCGATCAGTGGTCAGATCATAATTATAGAGATGATATTAGCTTTGTACTAGACGTAGGTCAGTACCCGGATTATGATCTTTGATAAAGTGGATACAAGATGAGTAATATAATGAATATGATTTTGACCCGTACCCAGATTTGGGGATGCCGTACGATGGATTCACGTACGAGCTATACTTTGATGTTTGATCTGCACTCTTGATTTGGGAATAACTGATTATAGAGATATGGTATCGGATGTGATATTATCGAGCCGGGATCACCGACTATATATGTATGACTCAGAGGTTAGGCGGTTTCCCTTACCTATTGTTAGCTTAGCTCAGCCTTATAGTGGTGTAGCTATATGACTCTTATGATATTAGATGCAGTTTAGCGATCTTTGTGTTTAGTATTCAGCTCCCGCACATTATTGTTGTTGCTTCGCATTGCATACTGTTGTGATTCATATTCCATTATTGATATCATGATGTTAGGACACCAGCACCATTACCGATGATGCGTATGTACCATGTACACTCATTTGCCGGCTCACACACATCTTCATCGGTAATTGCCATGTCACTACACAGTAGTATTATTGCATCAGGATATGACCCTTGTATGTGCATACTATTATTTCATGTTGCATGATATACTGTTATACTTGCACTTCATTGATATGTCACATACATCATGTTTTCTGATTATGCGCATTGAGATATGTTGTTTCTATGATAATTCTGGATTTGGGAACCGTGGGTATTTCAAAGAGATTATGTAATTGTTTTAAAAACCCAGTTACCCTTGATATGATATTTCAGTGCGTCCACCATGTGTTTTCTCAGTGCTGAGAGCGACATGTGAAACCCGATTCGAGGAGGCGGATGAGGCCGATTGCGGGTACATGGTAGACCCGGTGCGGTACCCCGGGGCAAGAAGATCGCAGGAGATGGCGTTGAGCCTGGCAGGTGAGCACTACCGACCGGTGATTTTACCCGACGCGTCGGATATCCGGAGGATACCGTCGTGGTCTTGAGATTGATGGTAGGGGCCGGTCTGGAATGACGGCGCCCTAGATAGTGAGACTTATCAGAGACATTGAGATATTGAGATTGAGGCTATGTTTTGTGCCGATGCTGGGAACAGGTTTCATGATGTTTTTCCATGATTTTGACTATATCCTCATATTTACATGCATGATGCTTATTGTCATTGGGTGACACGTGGACGGGATCCACCTATATACAGACATTGATCACATACAGACTTTGATTACATTGATCATACGTTTTCATGCATTCATACATCATCCATATGATACATTGCCACCTGATGCACTGACACGGGCACCTAGGATTACATTTGGGTTAGATAGTTACCCTAGCCATGGTTATAGATTGCTGGTTATATATTTGAGGATTATATATTATGATCGTATGACCTAGGATTGCGTAATACATGCGATTTTATGCTCATAGATCTTTTTCTACTCACGAGTTGGCAACTCACCCCCGTTGTGCCCCAGTTTCTTGCAGGTGTTGCCGTACGGGATTCATTACGGCTTTGTGGGCACAACTTCTTTCAGGTGACTTGCTAGTAGGTGGGTTACTTGTATCATACCCATCATTATACATTGTATATTATATTTCAGTTGTATCTAGAAGTTCCATCAACCAAACATGTACTTAAATGAGATAGAGACCAGTGATGTTTATTCTTTTGACCTTAGAGTCGCGCGTTATATTTCTATGGATTTCGTGCTGTTGAGTTTCCTTCTCTGTTGTGATCCTCGCCTTTAGGCATTGTATATTATATTGCTAGCTGGTTGACTTATAGTGATTTCCCTTCACTCCACTACTTTTCTTGGTTTGGATTTCTGGGCTCGGCTTACTTAGAGCACGTACGCCTTGAGACGTTCGTAGCCTAAGTGTCGGTCATGTTCCGTACTTTCTGGTCATGACATAGGTGATGATCATATCAAACACCCACAAGATGCAAGCGGTCAGCTAAACGTAACAGCCACCCAGGTATTGAGCGATCAGAAGATCAACAAGCAAGCATGTACATTCTCCTGTGAATCCAACCAGCAACACTCCCGTACAGTCCGGTCTCTTCGTCTGATATGTCGCATATCTCGCCTAGGGGTGGTAAACGTCAGACTCCAGTAGCTTGATAAGTCATGTCGATATGAGGTCCATAACAGTTCGAGAAACTACAGATAACACTTACCAGTAAATCTCAGCAACCCTGGCCAGGGATTTCCAGTTATAGCCAATCAAACACAGCGCAACATCAACTCCCTATACCATCGCACATTGCCTCCATGTGATTCAGGACTGTACCCAAAAGCCACCTTTTTGCACGCCCTCTTGGACGTTGTATGGTGGAAATCAAAGCACAGTGGGAATCACACAAGACTCTATGACGATTTCGGGTCTACAAACTAACCTGTACCAGTGTCACCAGAGAACTTCCATCTGACGTGAGGTATAATACCATCTGGGAGTTCTCGGCGAGTCCGTCCAGTGTACCCAGTCTCCACTGAGCACCCGTATACCTTCTCTGAAGTCAAACACCAATGGATATGGGATCATCCATCGCCCATCATATGGGACAAGAAGCGCATACGCTTTTCTACTCTGGAGTATCGATGCCCTATCTCGGTACTCCCACGATTAGGAACATTTGAAGGATGTACTTGACGACTACTGTGTCCCCACTAGTATGATCCTCATCATAGTCCTGGTACTCAAGTACTCATCCTAAGGGCTTTATCAACATGTGACATAGAGACAATCAGAGTACAAGTTATGATAAAGTGTAACCAGATAGCATACTATCATGTCGAGCAAGAAAATCCTCCCTATATATGTCCAAGCATCCACTACAAAATACAACGTATGTACAGTAATGGCCTCTAGGGCATACAAATAACTAACAATCTCCCACTTGCACTAGGGCCATCTGTTGTGGTATCGCATATCCAACAATCGGCTGTGGTTGAAGTATCTCATACTCAACCATCTCATAATAGTTTCTACTGGGAAATATGCCTATGTGAGTGGATCCGCACTGTTGTCCTCTGTGTCTACTCTCCTAACCTTGATCTCCTTGGAGATCAACCATCTCCATGATCAGGTGATACTGCCTAAGAATTATATCTGGATTTCTGATGGGACGGGGGTTCCTTGGCCAAAGCCATAACTCCATTGTCATACAATAGTTGGAACGAAGTTCATCTCATGAACTAATGTGTATCCAGACTGCCTCTTTGGTAGCATCCTTGGTAACGATGTATCTTACCTTAAATCGTCTAGTAAGTCACGGTATTTAGCTTGGAACTCTTCCAACATACCGTCCCTCCACTGAGGGTAAAGACAATGCCTGCGACTGACATTCAGTCGTCCTTATCACCCTGGAACCATTCCAGTGATTCTCCCCAGGATCTATTGATACCATCTCACTACAACTAGTGAGAATCCTAACATCCAATTACATCTATCTCATAGATCAAAACCCAGGATTTAGGAGGTATCACTTTGATCCTTATGGAGAATCGTTGTGATAAGAGGAGATTGACCGAGCGTAGCATAGGAAACTCCTTCCCTATCAAGAGTATGTCATCCACGTACTCTACGAGGATCACCACTATACTCTCTACTACCTTTTTTGTATATACAAGGTTCATCTACCATTTTGAAGAAGTCAAACTCTTTGACTACCACATCAAAACAGACGTTCCAACTCCGCGATACCTGCTTTATCACATAAAACATCTTGCACACGTTTCCGCTGCTCCCACTGTCTACGAAGCCTTCTGGCTGTGTACTTATAGACGCTCTCTTCCAAATCATTATTTAGAAAAGCAGTCATGACACCCAACCTCCAGATATCGTAGTCATGGTATGTAGCAGTGGCAAGTAGGATCTGGATGGACTTAAGCATGGCTTTGAAAGTCTTAACTTTTCTATGTACACCAAGTAATATTCTTATAATATGCTTGCTCCTGATGGGGATTTAACCCTTCAGATAAAGCAACCAAAGTCCATACTTTGTTGGTGTATATGGATTCCATCTCAGATCGCATAGCATCTAGCCATTCTAACAGAGTCCCACTCCTGATGGCATTCTCGAAACTAGTTAGGTCATCATCTCATGATGCAATCCTCGCTCCCACTATCATAGAGTAACCGAAGTATCCCTCAGGTGGGTGAGGAACCCTACTGGATCGGCAGAGAGGCTGAGGTTCGTTGGAAACTATTGAATCCTTCGGGTTTACCCAATCATCAGCTGCAGTTTTGTATAGCTGGAACTCTTTCCAGTTCTACCTCATGACCACTAATTTCTTCACAAGAAATTCCTTTTCACAAAGGTGGCATGCTGAGAAACAAAATATCTTTTGTTCCTCGGTTTGGTAGAAGATATTCCCTTGCGAATGCTTGGGATATCCAACAAAGTTCCACAGAACTGACTTTGCCTCGAGCTTGTCCGGATTATTCTTTTAGACATAGGCTGGACAACCCCAGATATGGGCTCTTCCCATTCCATATCACATATGAAGTGGTAGGCTACTAATTTGATTAGAACCCTATTCAATAGGTATGCAGCTTCTCAAGTGCATAACTCCCAAAAGGAAATAGGAAACTCAGTAGTACTCATCATAGAGCGCACCATATCTAATAGTGTGTGATTGCTCCGCCCCGATACACTGACGTGCTGTGGTGTATACGGAGGAGTGATGCTGAGAGAGAATCTCATTCTCCTTTAGAATAGTCCAGGAATCTCCGTGCTCAAGTATTCTCCTCCCTGATCTCATCAAAGGATATAATACTTATACCCGTTTTTGTTTCTCTACTTTTAATTTATATTTATTGAATTTCTCAAAAGGTTCAGACTTGTGTTTCAACAGGAACACATGTGCGAATCTTGAGAGACTATCAGTGAATATAATAAAGTATAAAGAACCAGTCCTGGCATGTGTAGACAGGGGACTTACATACATCATCATGTATCAATCCCAAGAGTTCACTAACTCTTTCTCTGTTTCCAATAAACAGAGCTATGGTCGTTTTATCTTTGTGACATGACCGGCACGTTTCACAAGATGTAAATTCAAACTAATTTAAATATGCATCTAAATGTAACTTCAGCTAGTCGAGTCACATTGATATGACCTAGTCTACAATACCTCAAGAAGGATTCGTTCATTTCTGAACTCTACCTCTTGTGTGTGTTCTGTACACTAAGAACTGTGGTTTGATTTAGAACGTCTATGCTTTTAGATAACGTGCCTGAACCGATCAACTCTTGATATAGGAAATGTTCAAAACGTTATCCAACAATACAAAATTATATCCTTCTTTACTAATAAAGAGACTAATATGATGTTGTATATCAGGTTCGGTATCTAATAACATTCGTTCAGAATCAATGTATTCTGGTAATACATGGTGATAACTACCAACAGACTTGGCTGCAACATTTGCACCGTTTCTATCTCATGAAACTTATCACCCGTTCTCAATTCTCTACCTATCTGTAGCCCATGTAAAAAATTAAATATGTGGGATCCTGATCCGGTATCAAATACCCAGGACATAAAGGATATTGAGAAACAGTTCTGTGTAATGAACACACCCGAAGAAGATGCATCAACATGCACTTTCTTCGTTTGGGTGGCACGGGAATTCTGGTAATCCCTAATTTCCTGCTCTGTCTTATAACAATTATAAGTTGGAGCGGGACCAACGTTCCCTAGCGCAGTATAACAAGCGGGTTTGGTCAATACATCCGTATTATTATCTTGATTAAGGCGTGACATGGTCGCTACCTGGAGTGAGAGAGAAGAAAACACTCAGCGTATGCTCTTGCAAGATTAGATTGGTTATTAATATATCTAATCAGGATGTCTCCTACTGTTTTAGTCAAATCTTCCTTCAAACCCTAAAAGGAAATACTAGCCGGGATTAATTACACCCTACAAGTTCGCCAATCTTTCAGCCAGGCCAGTGCCGGTACTTTGAGGGAGGTTCACCATGCTTTCGTACGGACCTAATTAAAATAAACCTCGTTTTCCTAGGGGCATAACCCCGTTAACACCTTTCCAAACACCTACTTGATCGGCTAATTGTAATGTGTAAAACTCTCCCAGGAGTAACTCTTACTCGCAGCAGGTATCGAGATCCAACTATCTCATAGAAGGTATGCAATCTCATTGCAAATTTCAACACTTGAAATTCCCAATAATATTTTACCCCGAGCGATCTATGACCTTGACAAGGTCAACAAACCATAGACTGTAAGTCAAGTTCAACCCGTCATTTCCCGATTGAATTAAACCCACCCGCATGACCCTTGACAAGTTCAACAAAGTCACACGACTATCCTAACTCAATCGCATCATATGCTTTTACAGATAAGCATAAACAGCTTCCGCTCACTACGCCTTGACAAGGTCAACAAACGCAGCACGAATACTATGAAGTACTTATCTGAAATGACGGAGGGCTATGACAGTTTTTTATGAAAACCCTTTGCGTAATGAACATGATATCGTCGTAGAATCGAGTGATTTTAAATGGAGTGTTTTTTAGGCTTTTACTAGTTTTTCTAAAGAGGTCACTCCCGGTGAAGGGATCGTCGGCTCTTTCCTTATCGAATAAGGTGCAGGATATTTCACAAATACCGCTATGCAAAGCAAAAACTATATAAGCAATCAAAAGACAAACCGAGTGTGTAGCATCAGCTAGGTTCGCTAAAGAGGTCACTCCCGGTGAAGGGATCTCGGCTCTTTCCTTATCGAATAAGGTGCTGGATGTTCTACAAGGAACACCGCTATGCAAAGCAAGAACTAGAGCTACCAGTTTTTAAACAAGTTTCTACAACATATTTAGGTTTCTTTTATTTCATTAATCCCATTAATGAAGTCCCATTTTATTATGCTTCACAAGCATCAGATATGAAACGAAATCAACAATATATAATATATATCACATATATATATTATAAACATTAGTCTCATTATAGAACAATGCAGCAGAAGAACATATATGAAATATTGGATATACTAAGAGGTCCGTATTTTAATACGAGCCTGTATAAAGCACGGATTCCACAGTCGCGATGAATAGCCAAACCCACATCCCTAGACCCCTACGAGAGCGGCAAGCAACTCTGCCAATTCTAGGGTTAGGAGACCCGATCTCGACTCCTCGAGATGGTCTCCCACTGGACCTTAGAACCCGGTTACTTGTGCTCCCCGCCTTGGGTCTACCTAATGCGGAAAAGTAAATAATATACAATGGTGACATCATCCTCAGCCCGGACGTGCCCCAATAAAAGAATATTACATACAATGAATTTTATATGAATGAAAAAGAAAAACTCTCATCTCACATAAAACCCCCGGCTATTCAAACACGACGATCCAATATGACATATCACAGCAACACATAATATCACATCTCATCAACGTAAGTAAATATGCGTATCCCAATTATCGTTGATGTATAGAAACGAAACCGGCGATACACCACATATTACACTTACGGTCGCAGAAAAGAAAGTGTAAAACTACAACAGTTGGAATCCGCAATCTCCTTAGACATCGCATGCCTAACAAAATGAATTCCTTAGACATCTCATGCCTAACAATTATAAACCCAGCATTTTAGTCTCATTATTGAAAACTCTTTTCAATATCAAGTCAGGCAATTCAACAAGATTCCCGACATCTTGATCGAATGCTCGTCGCAAACTTTAGTAGATGGCCGCACCCTCGGATGCCGTCGACGAAGTGCACTAAGGAGGAACACCACTGCCGCGAGCACCCGAAGCTTTTGGCGACGGGGTTCTCCTACAGTCACTTGGTAGGGGCTATGGGGCGTGGTTGTCTATTAAGTTTACCCGGCGAGTATCCGCGTACGCTACGTGATTACGACGGACTTTTGATCGCATCAAAATCCCGTGGCAACCGATCATCTGAGACTGAACTGCTAGATTTATAACATTCAAATTAGTTATCTCATAACTACTTGTGGATTCCAAATATTGTATCACATTCCAGATAAATAGACAATGTTAAACTTTCCGATCGAATAATCAAACACCCAAGTTTTCCCAAATAGCTCAACACTTGAGCGGAGTTCAAAAAGCATCCATCACATGCCACAGTACCAATGGTCCAGCCGTAGAAGGGTCAAACCAACGCCTCACATGTGGCAACGCCGTACTGCCCTAAATCCTAAGGTTTAGAGGCAGTTCAGACGGTCACATAACCGAGTTAACGTTTGTGTTCTTCTAGAGCGTCCACCGCGTTACTTGCACGACTTATAACGTTCTTAAACTAAGGAAAAATCCAACACTTGGAAATTTTTCGGCAGGGGAAAAAGTGAGTTATTGATATCCGTTCGAACTTTTTAACACGTTCTAAATTACCCGGAAAAATTAAACGAAGTTAAACTTTCCGATCGAATCAACAAGTTCCCAATAATTCCTAAAAGGCTAAACACTTGAGTAGAATTAAAAATTCCCAGAATTATGAAAAAATACCTAAGAATAAATACCTAAAGTAGTGGGCCCCAACTCCAAAATTTGGCCGTGGAACCGCCGCCTAACGCGTGGTTTAGCCGCGCTTCCGCGGTCACGTGAGGGAGTTGGTGGTCCGTACTTCACAGTAATTCTTATATTTCCCTGCATGATTTTCTGAGTATTTTTAATATGAAAAATGTCAACTTTTGAAAAAATTTCCAGAAACTAGGATTTAACGGGTATTCGGAGTTCGATCGGACCTTAAACATCGCCTACACATCGCCTAATGCTCTAGCTTGGCTCTGATACCACAGTAGGGTTACTGGGCACACTCACAAGGTTCTACAAGACATTGACCATACCCGATTTAAATTTTAGACGTGCCGAACAACCCTAACCAAGATCTTAGACTAGAGATTAGGCGAAACAAATAGCAAGTAAACAACTTTACTTCTAAGAGTTTGGGATTACAACCTTTGTAGTCCGGTCCTTCACTTCATAAGCTCCATGTTGTGGCCCCTTCGCTGCGATCATCAAGTTCCCGGACTCTAGAGAGGCTCCACGAAGAGAAAGATGCATGCTTGCTTCCGATCTTCGATAATAAAGATGATCTACCTTGAATTTTCTTTAACACAAGCTCTCACTTACTAATGAAGTGAACACCCTAATCTAAACGGCTAGAATAGATGAGGATGATGAAGTAGGAATTTAGCTCTCATTTGTTTTCTTTAACTCACTCATTTTCATCACTTCATAAAAGGCTAGAAAGCTTTCTCATGAGAGAAGAAGGAAGAAGAAGAACCAATCTCTTTGTGATGAATAATGAAACTCTGGTGAGGTTAGAAATGCAACCATGGGTTAAGTATGAAGACTTAACCCATGTAGAGAATTAACTATGGTGAAGGGTTGGGTTGGGTTAAGCAAATATCTACACAAAATATCTAAAGTCAAAGTCAAAGCTTCAAGAAGCTTCTTGAAAGCTTCATGCAAGCTTAACCCTAATCCAAACCTTAACCATATTTAAACTCCACAAAACATGTTGCACTTATAACCATAACATGTTACAATATTATATATCACATATACAATATTTATTGTAACAAAATAAAATAATACAATTAACATATATCGCATATATATCAATGTATTACCCGAGTGAGAAAAAGAATCTTTTAGTGAGCTTATATTAGTTAATGTAATTTAATATATCAAATATATAATTATACATTAAATTATCGAATCAACACTTGATCCGATAATCCGGCTATTTCATAAATAACCGACTAATATAATTTGTATCAGTTCATCGAATCAACACTTGATCCGATGACCCGGCTATATCACATATACCCGGACGATATCACATATTACGAGAATCTAGTACGGTATCATATACACGTATTGTTCTCAGTCTCGCACATATCACATATGTGCTCCTACTCCTTTTTGCCTGAGCCAGGAAAGCTCCGTATAGGACTCTAAAGAATCGTCAATACGCCGGCAGTAGGTGATGATCATATCAAACACCCACAAGCTGCAAGCGGTCAGCTAAACGTAACAGCCACCAAGGTATTGAGCGATCAGAAGATCAACAAGCAAGACTGTACATTCTCCTGTGAATCCAACCAGTAACACTCCCGTACTATCCGGTCTCTACGTCTGATATGTCGCATATCTCGCCTAGGGGTGGTAAACGTCAGACCCCAGTAGCTTGATAAGTCATGTCGATATGAGGTCCATAACAGTTTGAGAAACTACTGATAACACTTACCAGTAAATCTCAGCAACCCTGACCAGGGATTTTCAGTTATAGCCAATCGAACACAGCGCAACATCAACTCCCTATACCGGGAGAGACGAAACCCCTCCTATCGCTCATTGCCTCCATGTGATTCGGGTCTGTACCCAAAATCCACCTTTTTGCATGCCCTCTTGGACGTGGTATGATAGAAATCAAAGCACAGTGGGAATCACACAAGACTCTATGACGATCTCGGGTCTACAGACTAACATGTACCAGTGTCACCAGAGAACTGCCATCTGACGTGAGGTATAATACCATATGGGAGTTCTCGGCCAGTCCATCCAGTGTACCCAGTCTCCACTGAGCACCCGTATACCTTCTCTGATGTCAAACACCAATGGATATGGGATCATCCATCACCCATCATATGGGTCAAGAAGCGCATACGCTAGTCTACTCTGGAGTATCGATGCCCTGTCTCGGTACTCCCGTGACTAGGAACATTTGAAGGATGTACTTGACGACTACTCTGTCCCCACTAGTATGATCCTCATCATAGTCCTGGTAGTCAAGTACTCATCCTAAGGGCTTTATCAACATGTGACATAGAGACAATCAGAGTACAAGTTAAGATAAAGAGTAACCAGATAGCATACTATCATGTCGAGCAAGAAAGTCCTCCCTATATATGTCCAAGCATCCACTACAAAATACAACTTATGTACAGTAATGGCCTCTAGGGCATAAATATAACTAACACGAAGCCTTAACTCTATTTAACGACCGCGGAACCGCGGCCGAAAGGGTCTTTTTGCGGCGTTTCCGCTGCGCCGTTGGTGAGGCTTGGACTGTGCCTTCTTGTGCTGGCCCATATGTGCTAATAGTAGTCTCTGGTATATTTTAAAATTGCTTAAGTGTTGAGCTTTCTGAGAATTCTTTAGGTGATTGATCGTTCGATCGAACGTTTTAACTGCGCCTAGTATATGAACATGTTATACAATAATTGGAATCTACAAATTTGTTTGTTGCGTGTAAATCTAACATTTCGGTCTCGGGTGTAATCGGAAATCTTTTTGAATTATCCGACTTATTTTGAAAAAGCGTTTTCATGGGTGAGACCTAAATGCGAGCTTTATATTGTTAGGCATGAAATCTTGGATATGTGATATCCCGGGTTTGTGTTGTCTAAGGGCAGTTACGATTCCAATTGTTGTAGTTTTTCATTTTTCTTTTCTGCGACCATAAGTGTAGTATGTGGTGTATCGCCGGTTTCGTTTCTATACATCAACGACAATCGGCGTACGCATACTTACTTACGTTGATGATGTGTGATGTTATGTGTTGCTGAGATATGATATGCAGAATTGTCGTGATTGAATAGCCGGGGGTTTTATGTGAGATGAGAGTTTTTATTTTCATTCATGTAAAAATAAATTGTATGTAATAATCTTTTATTTTGGGCACTTCCGGGTTGAGGATGATGTCACCATTATTTCATATGTTATCTTCTGCTAGTGATATTCTTTGATGTGATCATTTTATATGCGTGAGAAGAATGCTTTATTATTGTATATATGATATATAATAAACGTTGCTTATGTTTTGCACCCGCGCTAGTCCCGCCCCGGTATGTTGTTAGTTAAGTAACCTAACGGTGCATAACGGGACACTGTGGCGAATGCGGATGGCATAAGCGTACATTGTATTTTCGTTTCTTTTGTGATGCTTAGGGAAGCATAATTGATGGGACGTCATTAATGAGATTAATGAAAGATAAAGAAACCTAAAAGATGTTGTAGAATCAAATTTATAAAAAGGGTAGCTCTAGTTTTTGCTTTGTATAGCGGTATTCCTTGTAGAATATCCAGCACCTTATTCGATAAGGAAAGAGCCAAGATCCCTTCACCGGGAGTGACCTATTTAGCGAAACTAGCAGATGCTACAACTCACTTGGTTTTGTTTTTGATTTCTTCTATAGTTCTTGCTTTGCATAGTTGTATTTGTGAAATATCCTGCACCTTATTCGATAAGGAAAGAGCCGAGATCCCTTAACCAGGCGTGACCTCTTTAGCAAAACTAGAAAAAAGCCTCAAAAACACTCCTTTTAAAAATCACTTGTTTCTACAACGATATCAAGTTCATTACGCTCATGGTTTTCATAAATACCTGCGTAGCCCTCCGTCATTTCAGATAAGTATTATTTAGTATTCATGCTATGGTAGTTTGGCATGCGTCAAGGCGTAGTGTATGGTAGCTGATTAGTACTTATTTGTAGCATGAGATGCGATTGGATTAGGGTATTTGTACAGCATTGTTTGGCATGCGTCAAGGGTCGTACGGGTGGGTTTAATTCAATCAGGAAATGCACGGGTTGAACTTGACTAGCGGACTATGGGTTTTTTGGCATGCGTCAAGGTCATAGCATGTTAGGAGTAAAAGAATTATCGGGAATTTCAAGTGTTGAGATTTGCAATGAGATTGCATACCTTCTATGTTAAAGTTGGATCCTGATACCCACAGCGAGTAAGAGTTACTCCTGGGAGAGTTTTACACATTACAATTAGCCGATCATGTAGGTGTCTAGAAAGGTGTTAACAGGATTATGCCTCTGGGAAAACGAGGTTTACTTTAATTAGGTCCGTGCGAAAGCACGGGGAACCTCCCTCAAAGTACCAACACTGACCTGGCTGAAAGATTGGCGAACTTGTAAGATGTAATTAATCCTGGCTAGTCTTACCTTTTAGGGTTTTAAGGAAGATTTGATAAAACCAGTGGTAGCTATCCTGATTAGATAAGATAATAACCAATATAATCTTGCAAGAGCATACGCTAAAGTGTTTTCTTCTCTCTCTCTCCAGGTAGCGACCATGTCAGGCCTTAATCAAGATAATAATATGGATGTATTGACCGAACCCGCTTATTATACTGAGTAGGGTAACGTTCGTTCTGTTCTTTCTTATAATTGTTATAAGAAAGAACAAGAAATAGGGGAATATCCGGATTCTTATGCCGCCTTGATGAAGAATAAGCATGCTGATGCATCTTCTTCGGGTGTGTTAGTTATCGAGAACTGTTTCTCAGTTCACTCTACATTCTGGGTATTAGATACCGGATCGGGATCCCACATATATAATATGTTACATAGGCTACGGAAAGGTAGAGAACTGGGAGAGGGTAATCATTCCATAAAAGTAGGGAATGGTGCAAATGTTGCAGCCAAAACAGTTGGAGAATATCATCTTGTATTACCAAATGGTAATACATTGATTCTGAACAAATGCTATTACATTCCGACCCTGATATGCAATATTATATCAGTTTCTTTATTAAGTAAAGAAGGATATAATTTTGTAGTAAAGGATGATATTATGAACATCTTCCTGAAACAAAAGTTGATTGGATCAGGCTCGGTTAATAATGGCATATACGTTCTAAATCAAACCACAGTTTTTAATGTAGAGAACACGCACAAGAGGAAGAGTTCAGAAATGAACGAATCCTTCTTGTAGCATTGTAGTCTAGGTCATATCAATGTGACACGACTAGCTAAGTTACATTAAGATGGATATTTGAATCAGTTCGAATTTTCATCTTACGATACTTGTCAGTCATGTCTCAAAGGCAAGATGACCAAAACTCCGTTTAGTGGACACGGAGAAAGAGTTACGGAACTCTTGGGACTGATACATAGTGATGTATGCGGTCCCATGTCTACATAAGTCAGGAATGGTTCTTCGTACTTCATTACATTCACTGACGATCTCTCAAGATACAGACTTGTGTTCCTGTTGTAACACAAGTCTCAAGCTTTTGAGAAATTCAAAGAATATAAAAACGAAGTCGAGAACCAAACGGGTAAAAGTATTAAGATCCTTCGAACTGATCGAGGAGGAGAATACTTGAGCAATGAGTTCCTGGTGTAGGGTTAGCTTAGTACCTTAGCAAGGTTTTGGCAAGCATCAATCATTCTACTTTAAAAAAAAATTGGGTGCTAAACAAATCCTAACCAAGATCTTAACTAGATACTTAGGGTTAATATAGCAAGTAAACAACTTTACTTCTAAGAGTTTGGGATTACGACCTTTGTAGTCCGTTCCTTCGCTTCATAAGCTCCGTGTTGAGGTTCCTTCGCTGCGATCATCGAGTACCCGGACTCTAGAGAGGCTCTATGAAGAGAAAGATGCAAGCATACTTCCAATCTTCAACAACTAAGATGATCTACCTTGAAAAATCTCAAACCCAAGCTCATGCTTCACTAATCAAGTATTAGCAAAGCTAACACCCTAATCTAAGTGGCTAGAAAAGATGAGGATGATGAAGTAGGAATTTAGCTCTCTTTTGTTTTCAATTTCTCACTTTATTTCATCACCAAAGAAAAACCTAGTGAAGGTTTTCTTCATGAAGAAAGAAGAAGAAGATGAAGCAAAACCTTTTGTGATGAATAATGAAATTATTGTTGTGGTTACAAATCAACCATGGGTTAAGAATTATCTACACAAAATATCAAAGGTCAAAGTCAAAACTTAAAGAAGCTTCATGAAAGCTTAACCCTAATCCAAACCCTAACCATGTTTAAACTCCACAAAACATGTTGCATTTGTAACCCTAACATGTTACAGTATTATATATCACATACATAATATATTTTGTAACAAAATAAAATAATACAATTAACATATATCACATATATATCAATGTATTATCCAAGTGAGAAAAAGAATCTTTAAGTGAGCTTATATTAGTTAATGTAATATGATATATCAAATATATAATTATACATTAAATTATCGAATCAACACTTGATCCAATAATCTGGCTATTTCACAAATAACCGACTAATATAATTTGTATCAGTTTATCGAATCAACACTTGATCCGATGACCCGGCTATATCACATATACCCGGCCGATATCACATATCGCGAGAATCTAATATGGTATCACATACACGTATTATTCTCGATCCCACACATATCACAAATATGCTCCTACTCCATTTTGCCTGAGCCAGGAAACCACTGTGTAGGACTCTAAAGAATCGTCAATACGCCGGCAGTAGGTGGTGATCATATCAAACACCCACAAGCTGCAAGCGGTCAGCTAAACGTAACAGCCACCCAGGTATTGAGCAATCAGAAGATCAACAAGCAAGCCTGAACATTTTCCTGTGAATCCAACCAGAAACACTCCCGTACAGTCCGGTCTCTTCGTCTGATATGTCGCATATCCAGTCTAAGGGTGGTAAACGTCAGACCCCAGTAACCGATAAGTCGTGTTGATATAAGGTCTATAACAGTTCGAGAAACTACTGATAACACTTACCAGTAAATCTCAGCAACCCTGGCCAGGGATTTCCAGTTATAGCCAATCGAACACGGCGCAACATCAACTCCCTATACCAGGAGAGACGAAACCCCTCCTATCGCTCATTGCCTCCATATGATTCGGGACTGTACCCAAAAGCCACCGTTTTGCATGCCCTCTTGGACATGGTATGATGGAAATCAAAGCACAGTGGGAATCACACAAGACTCTATGACGATCTCAGGCCTACAGACTAACCTGTACCAGTGTCACCAGAGAACTGCCATCTGACGTGAGGTATAATACCATCTGGGAGTTCTCGGCGAGTCTGTCCAGTGTACCCAGTCTCCACTGAGCACCCGTATACCTTCTCTGATGTCAAACACCAATGGATATGGGATCATCCATCTCCTATCATATGGGTCAAGAAGCGCATACGCTAGTCTACTCTAGAGTATCGATGCCCTGTCTCGGTACTCTCACGACTAGGAACATTTGAAGGATGTACTTAGCGACTACACTGTCCCCACTAGTTTGATTAGCATCATAGTCCTGGTAGTCTAGTACTCATCCTAAGGGCTTTATCAACATGTAACATAGAGACAATCAGAGTACATGTTAAGATAAAGAGCATCCAGATAGCATATTATCATGTTGAGCAAGAAAGTCCTCTATATATATGTCCAAGCATCCACTACAATATACATCGTATGTATAGTAATGGCCTCTAGGGCATACATATCACTAACAATCTCCCACTTGCATTAGGGCCATCTGTTGTGGTATCGCATACCCAACAATCAGCTATGGTTGAAGTATCACATACTCAACCATCCCATAAAAGTCTCTATTGGGAAATAGGCCTTTGTGAGTGGATCCATGCTGTTGTCCTCTGAGTCTACTCTCCTAACCTCGATCTCCCTGGAGATATACCATCTCCATGATCAGGTGATACTGCCTAAGAATTATATCTGGATTTCTGATGGGATGGGGTTTCCTTGGCCAAAGCCAACTCCATTTCACACAATGGTTGGAACGAAGTTCATCTTATGAACTAATATGTATCCAGACTGCCTCTTTGGTAGCATCCTTGGTAATGATGTATCTTGCCTTTAATCGTCTAGTAAGTCACGGTATCTAGCTGGGAACTCTTCCAACATACCATCCCTCCACTGAGGGTAAAGATAATGCATGCGACTGACAATCAGTCATCCTTATCACCCTGGAACCTTTCCAGTGATTCTCCCCAGGATATATTGATACCATCTCACTACAACTAGTGAGAATCCTAACATCCAATTAGATCTATCTCATAGATCCATAACCCAGAATTTAGGAGGTATCACCTTGATCCTTTATGGAGAATCTTTGTGATAAGAGGAGATTGACCGAGCGTAGCATAGGAAACTCCTTCCCTATCAAGAGTATGTCATCCACGTACTATACAAGGATCACCGCCATACTCCCTACTACCTTTTTGTATATACTTGGTTCATCTACCATTTTAATGAAGTTAAACTCGTTGACTACTACATCAAAACAAATGTTCCAACTCCGCTATGCCTGATTTATCACATAAAACATCTTGCACACGTTTCCGTTGCTCCCGGTGTCTACGAAGCCCTCTGGCTGTGTACTTATAGATGCTCTCTTCCAAATCATCATTTAGAAAAGCAGTCATGACACCCAACCACCAGATATCGTAGTCATGGTATGTAGCCGTGGCAAATAGGATCTGGATGGACTTAAGCATAGCTTTGAAAGTCTCAACTTTTCCATGCACACCAAGTAATCTTCTCAAGATATACTTGCTCCTGATGGGGATTTAACCCTCCAGATAAAGCAACCAAAGTCCATACTTTGTTGGTGTATAAGGACTCCATCTCAGATCGCTAAGCATCCATCCATTCTCACAGAGTCCCCACTCCTGATGGCCTGCTCGAAACTTGTTGGGTCATCATCTCATGATGCAATCCTCACTCCCACTGTCATAGAGAAACTGAAGTATCTCTCAGGTGGATGAGGAAGCCTACCAGATCGGCGGAGAGGCTGAGGTTCGTTGGAAACTATTGAATGCTCCGGTTCTACCAAATCATCAGCTGCAGTTTGTTTTAGCTTGAACTACTTCCAGTTCTACCTTTTGACCACTAATTTCTTCACAAGAAATTCCCTTTCCCAAAAGGTGGCATGCTGAGAAAACTTCTTTTGTTCCTCAGTTTGGTAGAAGATATTCCTTTGCGAATGCTTGGGATATCCAACAAACTTCCACAGAACTGACATTGCCTCGAGCTTGTCCGAATTTTGCTTTTGACATAGGCCGGACATCCCCAAATCTTAACTTCCTTAAGAGATGGGCTCTTCCCATACCATATCACATATGGAATGGTAGGCATCTGATTTTGTTGGAACCTTATTCAATAGATATGCAACTTCTCAAGTGTATAACCCCAAAAGAAAATAGGCAACTCAGTAGTACTCATCAAAGAGCACACCATATCACATAGGGTGCGATTGCTCCGCCCCGATACACCGACGTGTTGTGGTGTATCCGGAGGAGTAATTCTGAGAGAGAATCTCATTCTCCATTAGAATAGTCCAGGAATTACGTGCTCAAGTATTCTCCTCCTTGATCTCATCAAAGGACATAATAGTTATACCCGTTTTTAGTTCTCTACTTCTAACTTATATGCTGTGAATATCTCAAAAGCTTCGGACTTGTGTTTCAACAGGAACATATATCTGAATCTTGAGAGATCATCAGTGAATGTAATGAAGTAAAAATAACCATTCCTGGCATTTGTAGACAGGGGACTTTCATACATCAGCATGTATCAATCCTAAGAGTTCAGTAACTCTTTCTCTGTTTCCAATAAACGAAGCTATGGTCATCTTATCTCTGTGACATGACCGGCAAGTTTCACAAGATGTAATTTCAAACTGATTTAAATATGCATCTTTATGTAACTTTAGCTAGTCGGGTCGCATCGATATGACCTAGTCTACAATGCCTCAAGAAGGATTCGTTCATTTCTGAACTCTTCCTCCTGTGTGTGTTCTGTACGTTAAGAACTATGGTTTGATTTAGAATGTCTATGCTTTTAGATAACGTGCCTGAACCGATCAACTCTTGATATAGGAAATGTTCAAAACATTATCCAACAATACAAAATTATATCCTTCTTTACTAATAAAGAGACTGATATGATGTTGTATATCAGGTTCGGTATCTAATAACATTCGTTCAGAATCAATGTATTCTGGTAATACAGGATGATAACAGCCAACAGACTTGGCTGCAACACTTGCATCATTTCCAACTCTTGAAACTTATCACCCGTTATCAGTTCTCTACCTATCTGTAGCCCATGTAACAAATTACATTTGCGGGATCCTGATCCGGTATCTCATACCTAGGACGTAAAAGATAATGAGAAACAGTTCTCAGTAATGAACACAGCCGAAGAAGATGCATCAGTATGTACTTTCTTCGTTTGGGCGGCACGGGAATTCTGGTAATCCCCTATTTCCTGCTCGGTCTTATAACATTTATAAGTTGGAGCGGGACCAACGTTCCCTAGCGCAGTATAACAAGCGGGTTCGGTCAATGCATCCATATTATTATCTTGATTAAGGCGTGACATAGTCGCAACCAGGAGAGAGAGAGAAGAAAACACTCTGCGTGCGCTTATCAATATATCTAATCAGGATGGCTCCCACTGTTTTAGTCAAATCTTCTTTCAAACCCTAAAAGGAAAAACTAGCCGGGATTAATTACACGCTACAAGTTCGCCAATCTTTCAGCCAGGCTAGTGCCGGTATTTTGAGGGAGGTTTCCCGTGCTTTCGCACGGACCTAATTAAAGTAAACCTAATTTTCTCAGAGGCTTAACCCCGTTGACACCTTTCAAGACACCTACTTGATTGGCTAATTGTAATGTGTAAAACTCTTCCAGGAGTAACTCTTACTCGCAGTGGGTATTGGGATCCAGAAAACAGTAGTGGGAGTATGGTAGAACTGGAAATGATTCCAGAACCATAGACGATTACTGAAAATTTAATAGGACCAAAAGATTCAATCGGGTTTGACATTCTATTAGCCACTCCGCAGATACGGTGGGTAACCTCAGGCGCCCGAGGGGTACTTCGGTATTCTAAAAAATGGTGACAGGGAGGTTCTTGTTTACCCAGACTTGCCATTGCTGTTGTTCCAGACTATGAGACCCGGCAAGAGGATGAGTATAGCGTCGTTCTAAACTAGCTTTAGAAGTGCACGTGTATATGACTCTACCAGAGGGTTGTCGTAGTCAGTGGGAGCAGCGGAAACATAATGGTCAAGAAGCTTATATCTATTTATAGACTAAAGCAGATATAGCGGAGATAGATCATCTATTTCTGATGTGACAGTCATGGACTTTGACTTCATCAGAATAGGGGATGGATCTGTTAAGAAGGTAGTAGGTGTGATGTCCTGATATTTGGATGACATACACATAGTAGGAAGTGAAATTCCTATACTACGATCGGTTATACTGTGGTTGTCACACAATCGTTTCTCCATATAGGTTATGGACATAATATCAGGCATTCTGGTTACTAGATCTGTGGTTTTAGATCTAGATTTAGGTAGATTCTCAATCTGGGTACTTAGACAGTATTCTAAAGTTATTTTAGAATGGACGACTCCTGGCATCGTGGTAAACCTGCAGGTGATGGAGTCACCCTCTCTAAAAGTGTCTTACAGACTAAAGGAGAGAGGGATATGCATGATTGGCATATCACTTGCTTAGGCAATTGAGTCAATCATGAGATGTCAAGTACCACACCAGATGTTGTTTTTACACTAGATGCAATAAGATTATATTAATCCAATCTTGGAGAAACGTTCGGAAGCAGTTTATGATCATAAGTGGATGTTCTAGGGATTTGATAACGACAGCCTCCTTCATGAGACGGTTATCATTCCAGGCTTTCAAGGTGACCTGGATAACAGAGTGACTGTCATAGTTATAGTTTTTCCTCTTAACAAGGGGCAGTAGTTTGGACAGGTGGTCCAAGCGGATACTGAAGGAGGTATGGCGCAGGATATTGATTAAATTTAGTTGACGATACAGTCTAAGAAGTTTGCTGGATTTGGAGTTCATTTGTGAACTGGGTCCCATCAGATATCCAGACATATTCTAAGACAGGTATTGCTCATTTCGGGAGATGGATTTCTCCGCAAACTTAAGATAAAGAGAGACATAGAAAGAAACATCATGGCGGATCCACTCACTGAAGCTATTTCTCGAACGCAATAGTTTTACAAACGAGCTTTGTGAAACTGATTAGTAGAGGAGTTGGGTGTTCGGTATCACACGGGCTGTGAGTATGCGACACCGCAATAATTAGCCTTAAGTGCAAGTGGGAGATTGTTGGCTATAGTGCCCTCAAAGTCAATTATTGGATGCAGGCACGTGATTGCAATGATTGAGGAAGGACTTATACCGGTAGAACAGTCTTACTTGAGATGATAGTATGCTATCTGGTTTGTCTTTATCATCATGTACATGCTTCAGGTGACATTACAGATCACTATTACATGTTGATAGAGCCCATAGGATTCCTGCTTGACTACCAGCAGTATGATGGCGATCATATACGTGAGAGTTGGGTAGTCTATAAGAACATCCTTAAAGTGTCCCTAGTCGTGGGAGTTTCGAGACTGGGTATCGATACTCCGAGAGTAGACTAGTGTATACGGATCGAGACCCCGACGAGGGGCGGTGGCCGGTCTCATAAGCCATTGGTGTCAGTTGGTTCACCTAAGACGTATACAGGTGCTCATTGGATTATGAGTACACCGGACGGACTTGCCAGGAACATGCTAGTTGGTATTATACCTATCGTCAGTTAGTAGTTCCCTGGTGACATGTGTACAGGTTAGTCTATCGACCTGAGATCGTCATTTGTCTCATGTGAGTTCCCACTGTGCTTTGATTACTACCCTACCACAGCTCAAAGGAGTCATGCAAACAGGTTTTAGTTGGGTACAGTCCCGAGCCACATGGAGGCAGTGAGCAGATCGGCAGGGGATTCGTCTCTCCCGGTATTGAGGGTGAGATCGCGTTGTGTTTAGGAGAGCCATTACACAAAGTCCCTGGATAGGGCAAGAGAGATTTACTGGTAGGAATTCCATTAGTTTCTCAGGGTGTTCTGGGATACACTCCGACATGACTTATACTGCTATTGGGGGTCTGACGTTTACCGGCCCCCTAGGCCAGATATGCGATATTCATAGAAGAACGGACTGGACTGGACTGATATTATCACTGACAGGCTCAGTAGGGTTTCAGGATGAGTTCACTCATTGGCCTCCCTTTTACTCAATACCTGGGCAGCCGTTATGTACAGCTAGTGCCACTGACGTGGTTGTGGTTAAACCCACTCCCAGCGTATTGACGAGTCTTTAGAGTCCCACACAAAAAGTTTTCCCAAGTTCGGACGATACGTTGTAGAGGCCGTATGGTTTTATGGTAGGGTTCAATCATATACGTGCACTCGTGCACGGATCATGATCGGACGGATCATACTAGTGGGCTTTGGTTTAAGCCGGATCCTAGTATTAGATTGTTGGATTACTTTTGTCTCGTAGTATTCGTATTCAGTCAGGATACGGATACAGGTATGTATATACGGATGAGGGGTAATCGTGTAATTCGTTACGAGATTACTAGCGGGATCGAAGAGCGAACTTCGTTGGGGCAGCCATAACTAGCAAGGGACAGAGATTGAAGACCGAAGGACACGGATCGATCGGTATATTCTTTTGAAACTCTTAATAGTAGAACTAGTATAGGGTTAATGGCACGATCCGGGATTTAGGGTTACGTTAGCGCCAGTTTATAAAAGTTTTTATTCCGCATTTGGCCTCGGATTGACGGCCGGGGCGCTGGCATAGCCTTACATATAGATCAGTAGCGGCATCACTGGCATACAGCTTGCATCCGGGTGATTTACTTTGGTAGGTGGTACATATTGGATTGTGCCACCCTTGTATTTATTATTCATATTGTATCTAGTTAACTCCATCAATCAGAAACTAGCATTTGTATAAGTAGTAAGACTTAGAAGAGACTTGTGGTTGCGAGACTTAGAGCGATAGGTTATATGTTCGCTTGGTGGGTTGATGTCTTGCTTTATTCATTATTCTTTGTATTGATCTTCGCCGTTGGGCGTCGTATACATATATTTTGACTTGCGTGGTTGTGATTCCGCCGATTGGTGAAGAGCTAGCTCCCGCTTGGGGATGCATTTTATATTATCATGTATATGTGGTTTTGGATCAAAATATATAGGGGAGGTGCTGCCCAAATTTTTAAAAGACGAAACATGCTTTTCAACTAGTAAAATCCACTTGCATTTTTCATGTTCCATTATCTACGCATTTAAGAAAAACATTTGATTTCATCATACCTTTATTTCAAAACTTCACCTCTTTTATTTTCTTTAAAAGGTTTAAATTTTTGGGCTTCGGCTTACTTAATTTACGTTACGCCTTTAGACGTGGCGTGATTTAAGTGCCGGTCAGGAACTAAATTTTGGGTCGTAACAATGTGTTGTTATATTTAAGTAAAGGCAATTCGGAGTGTTTCGTAGTAGTAATTCTAACATCTTTTCGGGTTATTTAGACGACGTTTAAAAGTTCGAACGGATATTAATGACCCATTTTTTCCCTCGCTGGAAATTTTCAAAGAGTTGGATTTTTTCCAAGTTTGAAATCTTCAGAAAATCATGCAGGTGTTTTCTATGGACTCTCTAGAAGAACGAAACCCTAACTCGATTTTGTGACTGTCGGAACCGCCACTAGACCCTTTGGTTTGCGGTAGTTCCACGGTGCTATAGGTGAGGCAAGGGTTGACCCTTCTAAGGTTGGTCCATAGGTGCCGTGACATGTTCTAGGTACTTTTTAAACTCCGCTCAAGTCTTGAGCTCTTTGGGAAATTTTGGGTGTTTGTTGATTCGATCGAAAAGTTGAACATCGTCTAGCTATCTGTGATTGTGATACAATATTTAGAATCCACATAATTAGTTATGCGATAACTAATTTGAATTTTATAAATCTAGCGCTTTACTCTCATTTGATCGGTTGCCACGTAATTTTGATGTGGATCAAAAGTCCGTCGCAATTGCGTAGTGTACGCGGATACCCGCCGGGTAACCTTGCTAAATTGCCACGCCCCATAGCTCCGACCAAGTGACTCAAGGAGAACACCGCTGCCAAAAGCATCCGTTCGGGTGCTCGCGGACGCGGTGTTCCGCCTAAGTGCACTTCATCGACGTCATCGAGGGTGCGGCCGTTTACTAAAGTTTCCGACAAGCATTCGATCAGGTTGTCGGGAATCTTGTTGAATTACCCGACTGGTTATTGAAAAGTATTTTCAATATTGAGACTAAAATCCAGGGTCTATAATTGTTAGGCATGTGATGTCTAAGGAATTTATTTGGTTAGGCATGAAATCTAAAGTATGTGATACATTGGATTTATGATGTCTAAGGTGCTTGTGGATTCCAATTGTTGTAGTTTTTCACTTTATTTTCTGCGACCGTAAGTGTAATATGTGGTGTATCGCCGGTTTCATTGCTATATGTCAACGATAATTGGGATACACATATTTACTTACGTTGATGACATGTGATGTTATGTGTTGCTGTGATATGTTATATTGGATCGTCGTGTTTTGAATAGTCGGGTTTTTTTTATGTGAGATGAGAGTTTTTCATTTTCATTCATGTAATAACTTGTATGTAATATTCTTTTATTGGGGCACTTCCGGGTTCAGGATGATTTCACCATTGATGTATATTATTTACTTTTCCGCATTAGGATAGACCCAAGGAGGAGAGCAGAAGTAACCGGGTTTTAGAGTCCAGTGGGAGACCATCTCGAGGAGTCGAGACTGGGTCTCCTAACTCTAGAATTGGTAGGGTTGCTTGCCGCTCTCGTAGGGGTCTAGGGATGTGGGTTTGGCTATTCATCACGACCGTGGAATCCGTGTTTTTTATTGGCTTAATTAAAACACGGAATTCCTAGTATATCCAATATTTCATATGTGTTCTTCTACTGCTGATATTTTGTGATGTGATCACTTGATATTCTGAGACGAATGCTTATATTATATATATGATATATAATAAATATTGCTGCTTTCATTTCTTCTGTAATGCTTAGGAAGCATAATTGATGGGACTTCATTAATGAGATTAATGAAAGAAAAGAAACCTAAAGATGTTGCAGAATCTAGTTTAAAAAATGGTAGCTCTAGTTCTTGCTTTGCATAGCTGTATTCCTTGTAGAATATCCAGCACCTTATTCGATAAGGAAAGAGCCGAGATTGTAGGGTTCCTAGGCACCCTAATTAGGTCTCACAAGGCATCGATCATGCCAAATTAATATTTTAAGGGTGCCGAAAGACCCGACTACGGATCGTCGGCTAGAAGTTTAGGCGAAAAAGCTAACTAGTTAACACTTAACTAAGAGATACGGAAATACAACCTTTGTAGATCCGGTGCTCCACCTCCACGGCTCCGCAATGAAGTCTCCTCGCTGTCCAAGACGGATTCCGGGCTCTAGCGTCGGCTTCATCGGAGAATGGGCAAGCTAGGTCGTCGATGTCCATGCCGAAGATGATCTACGTCGAGGCATCGCTAGATCAAGCTCACAACTTCACCAAGTCATGAAACTTGTGAAGTAAACACACTCTACTACTTGGCAAGAGGTAGAGGATGAAGAAATAGGAAGTGGGTAGACTTTAGAAATGGATTTCTCACTCTTAATCATCAATCACCATTGATGAAAATGAAGCTTTCTTCACTTGAAGAATGGAAGAAGATCAAGATGATATGATAAGTCTTGAATTAAAAATAGAAAATAAAACAATACTTATCATACTTTTAACTCTAGTTAAGTGTAGAGAATTAACTTAGGTTAGTTAAAATGGTTAGGGTTAAGTATAGGACAAGAATGAAGACTTAGTCAAAGTTTCAAGAAACTTCAACTAAATCCAAAATATGCCACCATTTATCTTTCTTTTTCCTTTTTCCAAAAAGAATAAATAAGAAAGATAAATGAATAAATAAAAATCAAAACCCTAACCCATTCATTACCATGGTTCATTCTTTACACTTAACCAAGTTTGGCATGCATCATCAAACATGATACAAGCAAGTGCACAAAATCATATCGCATATGCAATGCGCACACCCGAGTGAGAAAATCCATTTTAAAGTGAACCGATACTAGTTAATGCAAAGTAATATTTCAAATATACAATTATGCATTAAATCATTAAATCAACACTTGATTTAACGATCCGGTCATGTCGCACATAACCGACTGGTATCATCAGTAACAACTTATCGAATCAACACTTGATCCGATAACCCGGCTATATCGCATATAACCGATCAATGTCACATCGCGAGAATCGAATATAGTATCACATACCATATTATTCTCGGTCCCGCACATATCTCATATGCGCTCCTATTTCGTTTCGCTTGAGCCAGGAAACCTCTGTGTAGGACTCTAAAGACTCGTCAATACGCCGGTAGCAGATGATGATCATATCAAACACCCACAAGCCGCAAGCGGTCTGCTAAACGTAACGGCCACCCGGGTATTGAGCGATCTGAAGATCGACGAGCAAGCCCGCTCACACTCCAGTGAATCCAACCAGTAACACTACCGTACAGTCCGGTCTGATCGTCTGATATGTCGCATATCTCGCCTAGGGGTGGTAAACGTCAGACCCCAATAGCTCGATAAGTCGTGTCGATATGAGGTCTATAACAATTCGAGAAACTACTGGTAACACTTACCAGTAAATCTCAGCAACCCTGGCCAGGGATTTCCTGTTATAGCCAATCGAACACAGCGCAACATCAACTCCCTATACCGGGAGAGACGAATCCCCTCCTATCGCTCATTGCCTCCATGTGATTCGGGACTGTACCCAAAAACCACCGTTTTGCATGCCCTCTTGGACGTAGTAAGATGGAAATCAAAGCACAGTGGGAACCACACAAGACTCTATGACGATCTCGGGTCAACAGACTACTCTGTACCAGTGTCACCTGAGAACTGCCATCTGACGTGAGGTATAATACCATCTGGAAGTTCTCGGCGAGTCCGTCCAGTGTACCCAGTCTCTACTGAGCACCCGTATATCATCTCTGATGTCAAACACCAATGGATATAGGATCATCCATCGCCCATCTGTATGGGTCGAGAAGGTATACGCTAGTCTACTCTGGTATATCGATGCCCCGTCTCGATACACCCACGACTAGGGACTTTGAAGGATGTACTTATGGACTACCATGTCCCCACTAGTATGATCCGCATCATAGTCCAGGTAGTTAAGTACACATCCTAAGGGCTTTACCAACATGTAATAGAGAGACAATCAGTGTACACGTTAAGGTAAAGATCAACCAGATAGCATACTATCATGTCGAGCAAGAAAGTCCTCCCTATATATGTCCCAGCATCCACTACAATATACATCCTATGTATAGTAATGGCCTCTAGGGCATACATATAACTAACAATCTCCCACTTGCACTAGGGCCATCTGTAGCAGTGGTTACAGTATCTCATACTCAACCATCCCATAAAAAAAATCTCTCTTTGGGAACAGGCCTTTGTGAGTGGATCCGCTGTGTTGTCCTCTGAGTCTACTCTCCTAACCTCGATCACCCTGGAGATCAACTATCTCCATGATCAGGCGATGCTGCCTTAGAATAAGTCTGGATCACTGATGGGACCGGCGTTCCTCGGCATGAGCCACAACTCCATTGTCTCACAATGGTAGGAACGTAGTTCATCTCATGAACTAATATACACCCAAACATCCTCTTTGGTAGCATCTTAAGTAGCGATGTATCCTGCCTTTATTGTCTAGTATGTCACGGTATCTAGCTTGGAACTCTTCCAACATACCGTCCCTTTACTGAGGGTTAAGACAATGCCTGCGACTAACATTCAGTCGTCTTTATCACCCTGGAACCCTTCCAGTGATTCTCCCCAGGATCGGTTGATACCGTCTCACTACATCTAGTGAGAATTCTAATATCCATTTAGATCTATCTCATAGATCCAAAACCCAGGATTTAGTAGGTATCATTTTGATCCTATATGGAGAATCATAGTGATAAGCGGAGATTGATCGAGCGTAGCATAGGAAACTCCTTCCCTATCAAGAGTATGTCATCCACGTACTCTACGAGGATCGTCACCATACTCCCTACTACCTTTTTGTTTATACAAGGTTCATCTACCATTTTGATGATGTCAAACTCTTTGACTAACACATCAAAACAGATGTTCCAACTCCGCGATGCCTGCTTTATCCTATAAAGCATCTTGCACACGTTTCCGCTGCTCCCACTGTCTACGAGGCCCTCTGGCTCTGTACTTATAGACTCCCTCTTCTAAAACATCATTTAGAAAAGCTGTCATGACACCCAACCACCAGATATCGTAGTCATGGTATGTAGCCGTGGCAAGTAGGATCTGGATGGACTTAAGCATAGCTACTTGAAAAAGGTTTCATCATTATCCACACCTGGTCAATGATGCACACTTTTAACAAGTCTAGCTTTGAAAGTCTCAACCTTTCCAAATACACCAAGTAATCTTCTCAAGATATACTTGCTCCTGATGGGGATTTAACCCTTCAGATATAGCAACCAAAGTCCATACTTTGCTGGTGTATATGGATTCCATCTCAGATCGATAAACATCCAGCCATTCTCACAGAGTCTCACTCCTGATGGCCAGCTCGAAGCTAGTTGGGTCATCATCTCATGATGCAATCTTCGCTCCCACTGTCATAGAGAAACCGAAGTATCTTTCAGGTGGGTGAGGAACCCTACTAGATCGGCGGAGAGGCTGAGGTTCGTTGGTTTCTATTGAATCCTTCGGTTCTACCAAATCATCTGCTGTAGTTTGCATAGCTGGAACCTTTCCAGTTGTACATAACAGATCTTGCCTCGAGCTTGTCCGGATTTTGCTTTTAGACATAAGCCGGACAACCCCAAATCTTAACTGACTTAAGACATGGGTTCTTCCCATTCCATATCACATATGAAGCGGTAGGCAACTGATTTGATTGGAACCCTATTCAATAGGTATGCAGCTTCTCAAGTGCATAACTCCCAAAAGGAAATAGGTAACTCAGTAGTACTCATCATAGAGCACACCTTATCATATAGGGTGTTATTGCTCCGCCCCGATATACCATCGTGCTATGGTGTATACAGAGGAGTAATGCTGAGAGAGAATCTCATTCTCCTTTAGAATAGTCCAGGAATTCCGTGCTCAAGTATTCTCCTCCTTGATCTCATCAAAAGACATAATACTTATACCCGTATTTTGGTTCTCTACTTCTTGCTTATATTCTGTGAATATCTCAAAAGGCTCGGACTCATGTTTCAACAGGAACATATGTCTGAATCTTGAGAGATTATCAGAGAATGTAATGAAGTACAAAGAACCTGTCCTGGCATGTGTAGACAGGGGACCTTACATACATCAACATGTATCATCCCAAGAGTTTACTAACTCTTTCTCTGTTTTCAATAAACAGAGCTGGTGTCATTATATCTCTGTGACATGACTGGCAAGTTTCACAAGATGTAAATTCAAACTAATTTAAATATACATCTAAATGTAACTTCAGCTAGTCGGGTCACATTGATCTGACCTAGTCTACAATACCTCAAGAAGAATCCGTTCATTTCTGAACTCTTCCTCTTGTGTGTGTTCCATATACTAAGAACTGTAGTTTGATTTAGAACATCAATGCTTTTAGATAACGTGCCTGAACCGATCAACTTTTGATATAGGAAATGTTCAAAACATTATCCAACAATACAAAATTTTATCATTTCTTTACTAATAAAGAGAGTGATATGATTTTGTATATCAGGTTCGGTATCTAATAACATTCGTTCAGAATCAATGTATTGGTAATACAGGGTGACAGTGACCAACAGACTTGGCTGCAACACTTGCCCCGTTTTGTGCCTCATGAAACTTATCACCCGTTCTCAGTTCTCTACCTTTCTGCAGCCCTATGTAACATATTACATATCTGGGATCCTGATCTGGTATCACATACCCAGGAGGTAGAGAATACAGAGAAACAGTTCTTTGTAACGAACACACCCGAAGATGATGCATCAGCATGCACTCTCTTCGTTTGGGCGGCACGGGAATTCTGGTAATCCCCAATTTCCTGCTCTGTCTTATAACAATTATAAGTTGGAGCGGGACCAACGTTCCCCAGCTCAGTATAACAAGCGGGTTCGGTCAATATTCCGTATTATTATCTTGATTAAGGCGTGATATGGTCGCTACCTGGAGAGAGAGAGAAAAAAACACTCAGCGTGCGCTCTGTCAAGAATAGATTGGTTATTATTTTATCTAATCAGGATGGCTCCCACTGCTTTTTATCAAATCTTCCTTCAAACCCTAAAAGGAAAGACTAGCCGGGATTAATTACACACTACAAGTTCGCCAATCTTTCAGCCAGGCCAGTGTCGGTACTTTGAGGGAGGTCCCCCGTGCTTTCGCACGAACCTAATTAATGTAAACCTCGTTTTCCCAGAGGCGTAACCCCGTTGACACCTTTCTAGACACCTACTTGATCGGCTAATTGTAATGTATAAAACTCTCCCAGGAGTAACACTTACTCGTAGCGGGTATCGGGATCCAACTATCTCATAGAAGGTATACAATCTCATTGCAAATTTCAACACTTGAAATTCCCGATAATATTTTGCCCCTAGCGTCCTATGACCTTGACAGAGGTCAACAAACCATAGGCTGCTAGTCAAGTTCAACCCGTCATTTCCTGATTGAAGTAAACCCACCCGCACGACCCTTGACAGAGGTCAACAAGGTCGCACGACTACCCTAAATCAATCACATCATATGCTTATGCAGATAAGTACTAATCAGCTACCGCACACTACGCCTTGACAGAGGTCAACAAACGTAGCACGAATACTAACTAGTACTTATCTGAAATGACGGAGGGCTACGACAGGTTTTTCTGAAAACCTATTGCGTAATGAACTTGATATCGTTGTAGAATCAAATGATTTTAAAATGGAGTGCTTTTGAGGCTTTTCTAGTTTTGCTAAAGGAGTCACTCCCGGTAAAGGGATCGTCGGTCCTTTCCTCGTCGAATGAGGTGCGGGATATATCACATATATCACTGTGCAAAGCAAAAAACTCTTAAAAGCAATCAAAAGACAAACCGAGTGTGTAGCATCTGCCAGTTATTGCTAAAGGAGTCACTCCCGGTGAAGGGATCTCGGTCCTTTCCTCATCGAATAAGGTGCAGGATATATCTCATATACCGCTGTGCAAAGCAAGAACTGTAGCTACCTGTTTTATTTTGAAATTCGATTCTACAACATCTTAGGTTTCTTTTATTTCATTAATCACATTAATGAAGTCCCATCATTTAAGTACCTAATCATCACAGATAAATACGACATACACTTATGCCATCCGCATTCGCCTCGATGTCCCCTCGTGCACCGTTAGGTTAGGTAACTAACGGCAGAGCAGGGCAGGGCTAGCGCGAGTGTAAAACATAAGTAACGCCTATATAATATATCATATATACTATATACTGTATCTATCACATAACATCATATGATCACATCACAGATATCGCGGCAGAAGAAACATATGAAATATTGGATATACTAGGACGTCCGTGTTTTCAATACGAGCCAGTATAAAACACGGATTCCACGGTCGTGATGAATAGCCAAACCCACACCCCTAGACCCCTACGAGAGCGGCAAGCAACCCTGCCAATTCTAGAGTTAGGAGACCCGGACTCGACTCCTCGAGTTGGTCTCCCACTGGACTCCAGAACCCGGTTACATGTGCTCCCCTCCTTGGGTCTATCCTAGTGCGGAAAAGTAAATAATATACAAGAGGTGACAACTTCCGCAACCTGGAAGCGCCCCAATAAAAGAATATTACATACAAGTTTTTACATGAATGAAAATGAAAAACACTCATCTCACATAAAAAACCCCGGCTATTCAAACACGATGATCCAATATAACATATCCAGCAACACATAACATCACATGTCATCAACGTAAGTAAATATGCGCATCCCAATTGTCGTTGACATATAGCAACGAAACCGGCGATATCACATATTACACTTACGGTCACAGAAAAGAAAGTGTAAAACTACAACAGTTGGAATCCGCAACCACCTCAGACATCGCATGCCTGACCAAATGAATTACTTAGACATCGCATGCCTAACAATTATAAACCCCGCATTTTAGTCTCATTATCGAAAACTCTTTTCAATATCAAGTCGGGCAATTCAACAAGATTCCCGACATCCTGATCGAATGCTCGTCGCAAACTTCAGTAGACGGCCGCACCCCAGATACCGTCGACGAAGTGCACCAAGGCGGAACACCGCTACCGCGAGCATCCGGACGGATGCTTTCGGCGACGGGGTTCTCCTACAGTCACTTGGTCGGGGCTATGGGATGTAGCTGTCTATTAAGTTTGTCCGGCGAATATCCGCGTACGCTACGTGATTGCGACGGGCTTTTGATCGTATCAAAATTCCGTGGCAACCGATCAAGTGAGACTAAAGTGCTATGTTTATAACATTCACTCAGTTATCTCATAACAAATTGTGAATTCCAATTATTGTATCCCATTCCAGATAATTAGAAAATGTTAAACTTTCCGATTGAACATTCGAACACCCAAGTTTTCCCGATACAGATCAACACATGAAATAAGTCTAACAACATTCAGTTCGTGCCTCAGTACCGACGGTCCAGCCGTAGAAGGGTCAAGCCAACGCCTCACATGTGGCACGCCGTACTGCCCCAAACCCGAAGGTTCAAAGGGCAGTTCAAGACGGTCACATAATCGAGTTAAGGTTTGTTGTCTTCTAGAGGGTCCATCGCGTTACTTGCACTACTTAGAACGTCGTTAAACTACGGAAAAATCCAACACTTGGAAATTTCCCGACAGGGGAAAAATTGGGTATTTATATCCGGTCGAACTTTTTAACATATTCTAAAAACTATCCGGAAAGCCATACAGACAAAATTTGATACCCCGATCGAAACACCGAATCCCCAAAACAACTCCAGAAAATTCAACTCTTGAATAAAATATTAAAAATACCCAGAGAACTCAGCACAGCAAACTAATAATTACTGTGTAAATTTTGGTCAACGATGCAACAGAGTTGCCGCGGAACCGCCGCGCCACGTGGGCTAAGGCCGCGGTTCCGTGGCTGTTTGATGGAATTACGACCAAAATTTTTTACCGTAATTCTTAGAAAACCCTGCTTATTTTTCTGCATATTTTTAATACTGAAAAATCCCTGTTTTTAGAAAAAGTACAGAGAGCACATTTGAGTTGGGGTTTCGGGTTCGTTCGGGTTTCAAACTTCGTCTGGACTCGCCTAAGGCTCTAGCTAGGCTCTGATACCACTGTAGGGTTCCTAGGCACCCTAATTAGGTCTCACAAGGCATCGATCATGCCAAATTAGTATTTTAAGGGTGCCGAGAGACCCGACTACGGATCGTCGGCTAGAAGTTTAGGCGAAAAAGCTAACTAGTTAACACTTAACTAAGAGATACGGAAATACAACCTTTGTAGATCCGGTGCTCCACCTCCACGGCTCCGCAATGAAGTCTCCTCGCTGTCCAAGACGGATTCCGGGCTCTAGCGTCGGCTTCATCGGAGAATGGGCAAGCTAGGTCGTCGATGTCCATGCCGAAGATGATCTACGTCGAGGCATCGCTAGATCAAGCTCACAACTTCACCAAGTCATGAAACTTGTGAAGTAAACACACTCTACTACTTGGCAAGAGGTAGAGGATGAAGAAATAGGAAGTGGGTAAACTTTAGAAATGGATTTCTCACTCTTAATCATCAATCACCATTGATGAAAATGAAGCTTTCTTCACTTGAAGAATGGAAGAAGATCAAGATGATATGATAAGTCTTGAATTAAAAATAGAAAATAAAACAATACTTATCATACTTTTAACTCTAGTTAAGTGTAGAGAATTAACTTAGGTTAGTTAAAATGGTTAGGGTTAATTATAGGACAAGAATGAAGACTTAGTCAAAGTTTCAAGAAACTTCAACTAAATCCAAAATATGCCACCATTTATCTTTCTTTTTCCTTTTTCCAAAAAGAATAAATAAGAAAGATAAATGAATAAATAAAAATCAAAACCCTAACCCATTCATTACCATGGTTCATTCTTTACACTTAACCAAGTTTGGCATGCATCATCAAACATGATACAAGCAAGTGCACAAAATCATATCGCATATGCAATGCGCACACCCGAGTGAGAAAATCCATTTTAAAGTGAACCGATACTAGTTAATGCAAAGTAATATATCAAATATACAATTATGCATTAAATCATTAAATCAACACTTGATTTAACGATCCGGTCATGTCGCACATAACCGACTGGTATCATCAGTAACAACTTATCGAATCAACACTTGATCCGATAACCCGGCTATATCGTATATAACCGATCAATGTCACATCGCGAGAATCGAATACAGTATCACATACCGTATTATTCTCGGTCCCGCACATATCTCATATGCGCTCCTATTTCGTTTCGCTTAAGCCAGGAAACCTCTGTGTAGGACTCTAAAGACTCGTCAATACGCCAGTAGCAGATGATGATCATATCAAACACCCACAAGCCGCAAGCGGACTGCTAAACGTAACGGCCACCCGGGTATTGAGCGATCTGAAGATCGACGAGCAAGCCCGCTCACACTCCAGTGAATCCAACCAGTAACACTACCGTACAGTCCGGTCTGATCGTCTGATATGTCGCATATCTCGCCTAGGGGTGGTAAACGTCAGACCCCAATAGCTCGATAAGTCGTGTCAATATGAGGTCTATAACAATTCGAGAAACTACTGGTAACACTTACCAGTAAATCTCAGCAACCCTGGCCAGGGATTTCCTGTTATAGCCAATCGAACACAGCGCAACATCAACTCCCTATACCGGGAGAGACGAATCCCCTCCTATCGCTCATTGCCTCCATGTGATTCGGGACTGTACCCAAAAACCACCGTTTTGCACGCCCTCTTGGACGTGGTAAGATGGAAATCAAAGCACAGTGGGAACCACACAAGACTCTATGACGATCTCGGGTCAACAGACTACTCTGTACCAGTGTCACCTGAGAACTGCCATCTGACGTGAGGTATAATACCATCTGGGAGTTCTCGGCGAGTCCGTCCAGTGTACCCAGTCTCTACTGAGCACCCGTATATCATCTCTGATGTCAAACACCAATGGATATGGGATCATCCATCGCCCATCTGTATGGGTCGAGAAGGTATACGCTAGTCTACTCTGGTATATCGATGCCCCGTCTCGATACACCCACGACTAGGGACTTTGAAGGATGTACTTATGGACTACCATGTCCCCACTAGTATGATCCGCATCATAGTCCAGGTAGTTAAGTACACATCCTAAGGGCTTTACCAACATGTAATAGAGAGACAATCAGTGTACACGTTAAGGTAAAGATCAACCAGATAGCATACTATCATGTCGAGCAAGAAAGTCCTCCCTATATATGTCCCAGCATCCACTACAATATACATCCTGTGTATAGTAATGGCCTCTAGGGCATACATATAACTAACAGAGATCCCTTCACTGGGAGTGACCTCTTTAGCGAAACTAGCACATGCTACAACCCACTCGGTTTTGTCTTTTAATTGCTTTTTTAGTTCATGCTTTGCATAGTGGTATTTATGAAATATCCAACACCTCATTCGATTAGGAAAGAGCCGAGATCCCTTCATCGGGAGTGACCTCTTTAGCAAAACTAGTAAAAGCCTCAAAAACACTCCATTACAAAATCGCTCGATTCTACAACGATATCAAGTTCATTACGCAAAAGGTTTTCTTAAAAACCTGTTGTAGCCCTCCGTCATTTCAGATAAGGACTATTTAGTATTCATGCTGCGTTTGTTGGCCTTTGTCAAGGCATAGTGTGCGGTAGCTGATTAGTGCTTATCTGCTTGAGCATGTGATGCGATTGGATTAGGGTAGACGTGCGACCTTGTTGGCCTTTGTCAAGGGTCGTGCGGGTGGGTTTAATTCAATCATGAAATGTACGGGTTGAACTTGACAAGCATCCTATGGTTTGTTGTCCTTTGTCAGGGTCATAGGAGGCTTGGGGCAAAATATTATCGGGAATTTCAAGTGTTGAAATTTTCAATGAGATAGTTGGATCCCAATACCCACTGCGAGTAAGTGTTACTCCTGGGAAAGTTTTACACATTACAATTAGCCAATCAAGTAGGTGTCTAGAAAGATGTTAACGGAGTTACACTGTTAGTTGTGTGTATGCCCTAGAGGCCAGTATTGTACAGATTATGTATATTATATTGGATGCTTGGACATATATAGAGATGACTTTCTTGCTCGACATGATAGTATGCTATCTGGTTACTCTTTATCTTAACATGTACACTAGTCTCTTTATACTGTCTTATAGTTACATGTTGGTAAAGCCCTTAGGATTTGTACTTGACTACCTGGACTATGATGCAGATCATACTAGTGGGGACATGGTAGTCCATAAGTACATCCTTCAAGGTCCCTAGTCGTGGGTGTATCGAGACGAGGCATCGATATACCAGAGTAGACTAGCGTATACGCTTCTCGACCCATGAGATGGGCGATGGATGATCCCATATCCATTGGTGTTTGACATCAGAGATGGTATACGGGTGCTCAGTGGAGACTGGGTACACTGGACGGACTCGCCGAGAACTCCCAGAAGGTATTATACCTCACGTCAGATGGCAGTTCTCAGGTGACACTTGTACAGGTTAGTCTGTAGACCCGAGATCGTCATAGAGTCTTGTATGATTCCCACTGTGCTTTGATCTCCACCTTACCACGTCCATGAGGGCGTGCAAAACGGTGGTCTTTGGGTACAGTCCCGAGTCACATGGAGGCAATGAGCGATAGGAGAGGTTTCGTCTCTCCCGGTATTGGGGGTTGATGTTGCGCTGTGCTCGATTGGCCGTAACAGGGAAGTCCCTGGCCAGGGCTGATCAGAGATTTGCTGGTAAGTGTTACCAGTAGTTTCTCGACCCGTTACGAGCCTCACATCAGCACGACTTATCGGGTTATTGGGGTCTGACGTATACCACCCCTAGACTTGATATGCGACATATCAGACGAAGAGACCGGACTGTATGGTAAGTGTTACTGGTCGGATTCGCAGGAGTGTGAGCGGGCTAGCTCGTCAATCTTCTGATCGCTCAATACCCGGGTGGCCGTTACGTTTAGCAGACCGCTTGCGGCTTGTGGGTGCTTGATATGATCATCATCTGCTACCAGCGTATTGACGAGTCTTTAGAGTCCTACACAGAGGTTTCCTGGCTCAAGCGAAACGAAATAGGAGCGCATATGAGATATGTGCGGGACCGAGAATAATGTGTGTATGTGATACCGCATTTCATTCTCGCGATATATGTTTCGATTGGTTATATTCGATATGACCTAGTTATCGAATCATTGATTCGATAAATCGATGCATTGAATACTAGTCGGTTATGTGCGACATGACCGGATCATTGAATCAAGTGTTGATTTAATGATTTAATGTATAATTATATATTTGATATATTATTTTGCATTAACTAGTATTGGTTCACTTTAAACGGATTTTTCTCACTTGATGCACATTGTATATGTGATATGCTTTCGTGCACCTTTTTGTATCATGTTTGATGATACTTGATCATTTAGTTAAGTGTATAGAATTAATCCATGGTTAATTTGATAATTAGGGTTTTGCATATTCATTTATTTATTTATTTGTTTAATTATTTATTTGAAATGGATTATGATGAGAATGGTGGCTCTTTTTGTTTTAAGTTGAAGCTTCATGAAGCTTTGACTTTTGTAACCATCCTTATCTTCATGCTTAACCCTAACCCTCTAAAGTGACCATGGTTTATTCTCTACACTTGACCCTAGTTTAGTTATGATAAGTATTTGATTTTCTATTTCTTTTTATCATAACTAGCTCATTTTTCTTCTTCTTCTTCAAGCTTGCTACAACAATGGCAACTTGAGATCTAGTGAGATAAATCCAATTCTAAAGTGAACCCACCTCCTATTTCTTCACCCTCTACCTCTTTCCAAGTTGTTTTGGGTGTTTACTTCACAAGTTTCACAAGTTTGTGAAGTCGGAGCTTGAGTTTATGCAACCTCGACGTAGATCGTCTTTGACACAAAGCCGACGACCCATTCCGCTTGTTTTCCAGATGAAGCCGATGATCGAGTCGAGGATTCATGATGGACAGCGAGGACATGACCACGTGGAGCTAAGGAGGCGGAAATCCGGATCTACAAAGGTTGTAGCATCTCAACTTTAGTTAAATAGTTAACTAGTTTTCCGTTTCGCCTAAACATCTAGTTTAAGATCCGTAGTCTAGGGTTTCTCGGCATCAAAAACTTTAAATTGGCATGTTCGATGCCTTGTGAGACCACTATAGGGTGCCTAGGAACCTTTCACTAGTATTAGAGCCTAGCTAGAGCCTTAGGCGAAGCGTAGACGGAATTTGAAGTCCGAACGACCCAAAACCGAAACCCAAAATATGCTCTCTGTACTTTTTTGAAAACAGTGGATTTTTCCAAATTAAAAATTGCTAAAAAATTCAGCAGGAAAAAATAAGAATTACGGTGCAAAAAGTTTCGGGTGAACAATGTTTTTCGCGGCGGATCAGCGGCAGAAGCATGGCTTCTGCGGCTGATCAGCGGCCAATTGGTGACGTCAGCCCACTTTGTTTGCACAGTAACTCCTGATAAATTCTGCTGAGTTTTCTGGGAATTTTTAATATTGATTCAAGAGTTGAATTTTCTGCAATTGTTTTGGGGATTCGGTGTTTCGATCGGGGTATCAAATTTTGTCTATTTGGCTTTCCGGAAAAATTTTAGAATATGTTAAAAAGTTCGACCGGATATAAATACCCAATTTTTCCCCTGTCGGGAAATTTCCAAGTGTTGGATTTTTCCGTAGTTTAACGACGTTCTAAGTAGTGCAAGTAACTCGATGGTCCCTCTAGAAGACAACAAACCTTAACTCGATTATGTGACCGTCTTGAACTGCCCTTTGAACCTTCGGGTTTGGGGCAGTACGGCGTGCCACATGTGAGGCGTTGGCTTGACCCTTCTACGGCTGGACCGTTGGTACTGAGGTACGAACTGAATGTTGTTAGACTTATTTCATGTGTTGATCTGTATTGGGAAAACTTGGGTGTTCGATTGTTCGATCGGAAAGTTTAACATTTTCTGTTTATCTGGAATGTGATACAATAATTGGAATTCACAAGTAGTTATGAGATAACTGAATGAATGTTATAAATCTAGCAATTTAGTCCCATATGATATTGAAAAGAGTTTTCGATAATGAGACTAAAATGCGGGATTTATATCTGATTAGGCATGTGATGTCTAAAGCAGTTGCGGATTCCAATTGTTGTAGTTTTACACTTTCTTTTCTGTGACCGTAAGTGTAGTATGTTCATATCGCCGGTTTCGTTGCTATACGTCAACGACAATTGGGGTATGCATACTTACTTACGTTGATGACATGTGATGTTATGTGTTGCTGGATATGTTATATTGGATCGTCGTGTTTGAATAGCCGGGGGTTTTTATGTGAGATGAGTGTTTTTCATTTTCATTCATGTATAAAAACTTGTATGTAATATTCTTTCATTTGGGGCGCTTCCAGGTAGCGGAAGTTGTCACCCTTTGTATATTATTTACTTTTCCGCATTAGGATAGACCCAAGGAGGGGAGCATAAGTAACCGGGTTCTGGGGTCCAGTGGAGACCAACTCGAGGAGTCGAGTCCGGGTCTCCTAACCCTAGAATTGGCAGGGTTGCTTGCCGCTCTCGTAGGGGTCTAGGGGTGTGGGATTGGCTATTCATCACGACCGTGGAATCCGTGTTTTATACTGGCTCGTATTGAAAACACGGACGTCCTAGTATATCCAATATTTCATATGTTTATTCTGCTGCGATATCTGTGTTGTGACTCTGTGATGGATATAGTATATAGTATATATGATATATTATATAGACATTACTTATGTTTTACACCCGCGCTAGCCCTGCCCTGCTCTGTCGTTAGTTACCTAACCTAACGGTGCACGATGGGACATCGAGGCGATTGCAGATGGCATAAGTGTACGTCATATCTATCTGTGATGTTTAGGTATTTAAATGATGGGACTTCATTAATGTGATTAATGAAAGATAAGAAACCTAAGATGTTGTAGAATCAGATTTTAAAACAAAACAGGTAGCTACAGTTCTTGCTTTGCATAGCGGTATATATGATATACCCCGCACCTTATTCGATGAGGAAAGGACCGAGATCCCTTCACCGGGAGTGACTCCTTTAGCAATAACTGGCAGATGCTACACACTCGGTTTGCTTTTGACTGCTTTTGGGTTTTTTGCTTTGCACAGCGATATATATGATATATCCCGCACCTCATTCGACGAGGAAAGGACCGAGATCCCTTCGCCGGGAGTGACTCCTTTAGCAAAACTAGAAAAGCCTCAAAATCACTCCATTTCAAAACTTCATTTGATTCTACAACGATATCAAGTTCATTACGCTCATGGTTTTCAAAAAAACCTGGCGTAGCCCTCCGTCATTTCAGATGAGTAGTAGTTAGTATTCGTGCTACGTTTGTTGGCCTGCGTCAAGGCGTAGTGTGCGGTAGCTAACTAGTATTTATCTGCTTATGCATATGATGCAGATTGGATTAGGGTAGTCGTGCGACTTTGTTGGCCTGCGTCAAGGGTCGTACGGGTGGGTTTAATTCAATCAGGAAATGACGGGTTGAACTTGACTAGCGCACTATGGTTTGTTGGCCTGCGTCAAGGTCATAGCATGCTAGGGGCAAAAGCATTATCGGGAATTTCAAGTGTTGAAATTTGCAATGAGATTGCATACCTTCTATGAGATAGTTGGATCCCGATACCCACTGCGAGTAAGAGTTACTCCTGGGAGAGTTTTACACATTGCAATTAGCCGATCAAGTAGGTGTCTAGAAAGGTGTCAACGGGGTTAAGCCTCTGGGAAAACGAGGTTTACATTAATTAGGTTCGTGCGAAAGCACGGGGGACCTCCCTCAAAGTACCGACACTGGCCTGGCTGAAAGATTGGCGAACCTGTAGTGTGTAATTAATCCCGGCTAGTCTTTCCTTTTAGGGTTTGGAGGAAGATTTGATAAAAAGCAGTGGGAGCCATCCTGATTAGATAAGATAATAACCAATCTGATCTTGCACGAGCATACGCTAAAGTGTTTTCTTCTCTCTCTCTCCAGGTAGCGACCAGTTCATACCTTAATCAAGATAATAATATGGATGTATTGACCGAACCCGCATGTTATACTGTGCTGGGGAACGTTGGTTCCGTTCATTCTTATAAGAGTTATAGGAATGAACAGAATATAGGGAAATACCAGGATTCCCATGCCACCCGAATGAAGAAAGTACATGTTGATGCATTTTCTTCGGGTGTGTTCGTTACTGAGAACTGTTTCTCTATTTGCTCTACGTCCTGGGTATTAGATACCGGGTCAGGATCCCATATATGTAATCAGTTACATGGGCTTAGAAAAGGTAGAGAACTTGGAGAAGGTGATAAAGACATAAGAGTTGGAAATGGTGCAATTGTTGCAGCTAAGACTGTCGGGGAATATCACCAAGTATTACCAACTGGTGATACATTGGTTCTGAACGAATGCTATTACATGCCGAACCTGATATGCAACATTATATCGGTTTCTTTACTGAGTAAAGAGGGATATAATTTTGTATTGCAGGACAATGTTATGAACATTTTCCGTGACCAAAAGTTGGTTGGATCAGGCACGTTATGCAATGGCATTTATGTTCTAAATCAATCAACAGTTCTGAGCATAACAAACACACACAAGAGGAAGAGTTCAGAACTGAACGAATCCTTCTTGTGGCATTGTAGACTGGGTCACATCAATGTGACACGACTAGCTAAGTTGCATAAAGATGGATATTTAAATCCGTTTGAATTTTCATCTTATGACACTTGCCAGTCATGTCTCAAAGGCAAGATGACCAAAACTCCGTTTACGGGACACGGAGAAAGAGTTACCGAACTCTTGGGACTGATACATAGTGATGTATGCGGTCCCATGTCTACACATGCCAGGGATGGTTCTTCATACTTCATTACATTCACTGACGATCTCTCTAGGTTCGGGTATGTGTTCCTGATGAAACACAAATCAGAAGCTTTTGAGAAATTTAGGGAATATAAGCAAGAAGTTGAGAACCAAACCGGAAAAAGTATTAAAATCCTTCGATCTGATCGAGGAGGAGAATACTTAAGCAATGAATTCCTGGACTTCCTAAAAGAGAATGGGATTCTCTCTCAGCTGACTCCTCCATATACACCACAGCACAACGGTGTATCAGAACGGAGGAACCGCACCCTATTAGATATGGTGCGCTCTATGATGAGCACAGCTGAGTTACCTATTTCCTTCTGGGGATATGCACTGGAAACAGCTGCAGACCTATTGAATATGGTTCCCACCAAAACCGTGCCGACCACTCCATATGAGATATGGAAAGGAAAGAGACCATATCTTAATTATGTTAAGATATGGGGTTGTCCGGCCTATGTAAAAACGCAAAATCCGGACAAACTCGCGGCAAGGTCCATTCTGTGTAAGTTTATTGGATATCCCAAACATTCGCGAGGGTATATCTTCTACCACCCTGAGGAACAAAGAGTGTTTGTTTCTCGGCATGCCACCTTTTTAGAAAAGGAATTTCTTGAAAAAGAGATTAGCGGTCATGAGGTAGAACTGGAAGAGGTTCCAGCTGCACAAGCTACAACAGAAGATCTGGTGGAACCAGAGGATTCCATAGTTCCCGATGAACCCCAGCCTCTCCGCCGATCTAGTAGGGTTTCTCGTCCACCTGAGAGATACTACGGTTTTCTCATTGACGGTGGAAGCGAGATTGCATCATGGAGGATGATGACCCAACTAGCTTCGAGCAGGCCATCACGAGTGCGGACTCAGTGAAATGGCTGGATGCTATGCGGTCTGAGATGGATTCCATGTACACCAACAAAGTATGGACTTTGGAAGTTGCTCCTGAAGGGGTAAAACCCATTGGGAGCAAGTGGATCTTCAAGAAGAAACTTGGTGTAGATGGGAAAGTGGAGACTTTCAAAGCTAGACTTGTAGCAAAGGGTTTTCGTCAAAGACCAGGTGTGGACTATGACGAGACCTTTTCTCCAGTGGCTATGCTTAAATCCATCCGGATCATGCTTGCCATCGCTGCTTATCATGATTACGAAATCTGGCAAATGGATGTTAAGACCGCCTTTCTAAATGGTGATTTAGAAGAGTGCGTGTACATGACTCAGCCAGAGGGCTTCGTAGACAGTGGGAGCAGCGGGAAGGTGTGCAAGTTGCTTAAATCCATTTATAGATTAAAGCAAGCATCGCGGAGTTGGAACATCTGCTTTGACGTCGTTATCAAAGAGTTTGATTTCGTCAAAAATCCAGATGAACCTTGTATCTACAAGAAGGTGGCAGAGAGTAAAGTTGTCTTCCTCGTATTGTACGTGGACGACATACTCTTGATAGGAAATGATATTCCTATGCTGCAATCGGTCAAGCTCTTCTTATCACAAAGATTCTCAATGAAAGATCTTGGTGATGCCTCCTGCATATTGGGGATCAGGATCTATAGAGATAGATCCAAACGGATTTTGGGATTGTCCCAATCCAGGTACATTGACACCATACTAAAGAGGTTTAGTATGGAAGAGTCCAAGCGTGGGAACTTGCCCATGATCTCTGGAGTCACTCTCTCCAAAGAGATGTCTCCTAAGACTGATTTGGAGAGAGCTCGCATGCAAGGGATACCCTATGCTTCGGCAGTAGGCTCTATCATGTATGCGATGCTATGTACCAGACCCGATGTAGCATACTCACTAAGTGTAGTGAGCAGGTATCAAGCTGATCCTGGAGAGAGTCACTGGACAGCTGTGAAGAGCATTCTCAAGTACTTGCGAAGGACTAGAGATATGTTCTTGGTGTATGGTAACGGAGAACTCCAAGTGGAGTCCTTTACCGATTCGAGCTTCCAGAGTGATAAGGACGACTCTAAGTCGCAGTCGGGCTTTGTCTTTACCCTTTACGGAGGGGCGGTTAGCTGGAAGAGTTCCAAGCAGGAAACCGTGGCAGACTCGACGATGGAGGCTGAATACATCGCTGCCAACGATGCTGCCAAAGAGGCTGTCTGGATCAAGAAGTTCATTACTGAACTTGGAGTGGTTCCATCCATTGAGCATCCAATACCTTTGTATTACGATAACAATGGAGCGGTGGCTTTGGCCAAGGAACCCAGGTCCCATCAGCGATCCAGGCATATTCTGAGGCGGTATCACCTGATCCGGGAGATAGTTGATCGCCGGGAGATCGAGGTTAGGAGAGTTGACACGAAGAACAACACGGCGGATCCACTCACGAAGGCCATTCCCCAGATACAGTTTGAGAGACTCTTCGGGATGCTCGGTATGAGATACTACAGCAGCTGGCCCTAGTGCAAGTGGGAGATTGTTAGTTGTGTGTATGCCCTAGAGGCCAGTATTGTACAGATGATGTATATTATATTGGATGCTTGGACATATATAGAGATGACTTTCTTGCTCGACATGATAGTATGTTATCTGGTTGCTATTTATCTTAACATGTACACTAGTCTCTTTATACTGTCTTATAGTTACATGTTGGTAAAGCCCTTAGGATTTGTACTTGACTACCTGGGCTATGATGCAGATCATACTAGTGGGGACATGGTAGTCCATAAGTACATCCTTCAAGGTCCCTAGTCGTGGGTGTATCGAGACGGGGCATCGATATACCAGAGTAGACTAGCGTATACGCTTCTCGACCCATGAGATGGGCGATGGATGATCCCATATCCATTGGTGTTTGACATCAGAGATGGTATACGGGTGCTCAGTGGAGACTGGGTACACTGGACGGACTCGCCGAGAACTCCCAGATGGTATTATACCTCACGTCAGATGGCAGTTCTCAGGTGACACTTGTACAGGTTAGTCTGTAGACCCGAGATCGTCATAGAGTCTTGTATGATTCCCACTGTGCTTTGATCTCCACCTTACCACGTCCATGAGGGCGTGCAAAACGGTGGTCTTTGGGTACAGTCCCGATTCACATGGAGGCAATGAGCGATAGGAGGGGTTTCGTCTCTCCCGGTATTGGGGGTTGATGTTGTGCTGTGCTCGATTGGCCGTAACAGGGAAGTCCCTGGCCAGGGCTGATCAGAGATTTGCTGGTAAGTGTTACCAGTAGTTTCTCGACCCGTTACGAGCCTCACATCAGCACGACTTATCGGGTTATTGGGGTCTGACGTATACCACCCCTAGACTTGATATGCGACATATCAGACGAAGAGACCGGACTGTATGGTAAGTGTTACTGGTCGGATTCGCAGGAGTGTGAGCGGGCTAGCTCGTCGATCTTCTGATCGCTCAATACCCGGGTGGCCGTTACGTTTAGCAGACCGCTTGCGGCTTGTGGGTGCTTGATATGATCATCATCTGCTACCGGCGTATTGACGAGTCTTTAGAGTCCTACACAGAGGTTTCCTGGCTCAAGCGAAACGAAATAGGAGCGCATATGAGATATGTGCGGGACCGAGAATAATGTGTGTATGTGATACCGCATTTCATTCTCGCGATATATGTTTCGATTGGTTATATTCGATATGACCTAGTTATCGAATCATTGATTTGATAAATCGATGCATTGAATACTAGTCGGTTATGTGCGACATGACCGGATCATTGAATCAAGTGTTGATTTAATGATTTAATGTATAATTATATATTTGATATATTACTTTGCATTAACTAGTATTGGTTCACTTTAAACGGATTTTTCTCACTTGATGCACATTGTATATGTGATATGCTTTCGTGCACCTTTTTGTATCATGTTTGATGATACTTGATCATTTAGTTAAGTGTATAGAATTAATCCATGGTTAATTTGATAATTAGGGTTTTGCATATTCATTTATTTATTTATTTGTTTAATTATTTATTTGAAATGGATTATGATGAGAATGGTGGCTCTTTTTGTTTTAAGTTGAAGCTTCATGAAGCTTTGACTTTTGTAACCATCCTTATCTTCATGCTTAACCCTAACCCTCTAAAGTGACCATGGTTTATTCTCTACACTTGACCCTAGTTTAGTTATGATAAGTATTTTATTTTCTATTTCTTTTTATCATAACTTATCATAACTAGCTCATTTTTCTTCTTCTTCTTCAAGCTTGCTACAACAATGGCAACTTGAGATCTAGTGAGATAAATCCAATTCTAAAGTGAACCCACCTCCTATTTCTTCACCCTCTACCTCTTGCCAAGTTGTTTTGGGTGTTTACTTCACAAGTTTCACAAGTTTGTGAAGTCGGAGCTTGAGTTTATTCAACCTCGACGTAGATCGTCTTTGACACAAAGCCGACGACCCATTCCGCTTGTTTTCCAGATGAAGCCGATGATCGAGTCGAGGATTCATGATGGACAGCGAGGACATGACCACGTGGAGCTAAGGAGGTGGAAATCCGGATCTACAAAGGTTGTAGCATCTCAACTTTAGTTAAATAGTTAACTAGTTTTCCGTTTCGCCTAAACATCTAGTTTAAGATCCGTAGTCTAGGGTTTCTCGGCATCAAAAACTTTAAATTGGCATGTTTGATGCCTTGTGAGACCACTATAGGGTGCCTAGGAACCTTTCACACACCTCTAGGAAAACGAGGTTTATTTTAATTAGGTCTGTGCGAAAGCATGGGGTGTTAGTTATATGTATGCCCTAGAGGCCATTACTGTACATTGGATGTATATTGTAGTGGATGCTGGGACATATATAGGGAGGACTTTCTTGCTCGACATGATAGTATGCTATCTGGTTGAACTTTACCTTAACGTGTATACTGGGTGTCTCTCTGTTACATGTTGGTAAAGCCCCTAGGATGTGTACTTGACTACCTGGACTATGATGCGGATCATACTAGTGGGGACAGGGTAGTCCATAAGTATATCCTTCAAGGTCCCTAGTCGTGGGTATATCGAGACGGGGCATCGATATACCAGAGTAGACTAGCGTATACCTTCTCGACCCATACAGATGGGCGATGGATGATCCCATATCCATTGGTGTTTGACATCAGAGATTATAGACGGGTGCTCAGTGGAGACTGGGTACACTGGACGGACTCGCCGAGAACTCCCAGATGGTATTATACCTTACGTCAGATGGCAGTTCTCTGGTGACACTGGTACAGAGTAGTCTGTTGACCCGAGATCGTCATAGAGTCTTGTGTGGTTCCTACTGTGCTTTGATTTCCACCTTACCACGTCCAAGAGGGCGTGCAAAACGGTGGCTTTTGGGTACAGTCCCGAATCACATGGAGGCAATGAGCAATAGGAGGGGATTCGTCTCTCCCGGTATAGGGAGTTGATGTTGCGCTGTGTTCGATTGGCTATAACCAGAAATCCCTGGCCAGGGTTGCTGAGATTTACTGGTAAGTGTTACCAGTAGTTTCTCGAATTGTTATAGACCTCATATCGACACGACTTATCGAGCTATTGGGGTCTGACGTTTACCACCCCTAGGCGAGATATGCGACATATCAGACGATCAGACCGGACTGTACGGTAAGTGTTACTGGTTGGATTCACAGGAGTGTGAGCGGGCTTGCTCGTCGATCTTCTGATCGCTCAATACCCGGGTGGCCGTTACGTTTAGCAGACCGCTTGCGGCTTGTGGGTGTTTGATATGATCATCATCTGCTGCCGGCGTATTGACGAGTCTTTAGAGTCCTACACAGAGGTTTCCTGGCTCAAGCGAAATGAAATAGGAGCGCATATGAGATATACGCGGGACCGAGAATGATACCAGTATGTGATACTGTATTCGATTCTCACGATTTGTTACATTGATCGGTTATATGCGATATAGCCGGGTTATCGGATCAAGTGTTGATTCGATAAGTTGTTACTGTAGATATTAGACGGTTATATGCGATATGACCGGATCATTAAATCAAGTGTTGATTTAATGATTTAATGCCTAATTATATATTTGATATATTACTTTGGATTAACTAGTATCGGTTCACTTTAAATGGATTTTCTCACTTGGATGTACAAGTTGTATATGTGATATACTTTTTGTGCAAATGATTGTATCATGTTTGATGATACATGTTTGCTAGGGTTTTTGTGTAAAGATCAAACCATGGTTACATGTTAATGGTTAGGGTTTTGATTTATTCATTTATTTATTTATTTATTCTTTTTGGAAAATTATTAGCATAATGCAAAATGGTGGCTTTCTTTGTATTCTAGTTGAAGCTTCATGAAGCTTTGACCTAAGTGACCATTTTGTCTCATGCTTAACCCTAACCATTCCCACTAACCCTAGTTTAGTCTCTACACTTGACCATGGTTGGTAGATGATAAGTATTATTATTATTTTCATTTTACTTAATACTTATCATATTATCTTCTTCTTCTTCTTCATCTTCTACTTGAAGAAAAAGCTTGCCTCATCAATGGCAACTTGATGAAAAGAGTGAGAAATCCAATTCTAAAGTGAACCCACTTCCTATTTCTTCATCCTCTACCTCTTTCCAAGTAGTAGAGTGTGTTTTCTTCACAAGTTTCATGACTTGGTGAAGTGGGAGCTTGATCTTGTGATGCTTCGACGTAGATCATCTTCGGCACGAAGCCGACGACCTTGCCCGCCCATTTCTCCGATGAAGCCGATGCTAGAGCCCGGATTTTGATTTGGACAGCGGAGAGGACTTCATCACGGAGCCGTGGAGGTGGAGGACCGGATCTACAAAGGTTGTATTTCCGTACTCTTAGTTAAAGTAGTTAACTAGTTGCTTTGTCGCCTAAAATTCTAGTCAACGATCCGTATTAGGGTTTCTCGGCACCCGTAAAATTTGAAATTGGCATGGTTGATGCCTTGTGAGACCTCCTTAGTGTGCCTAGGAACCCTACAGTGGTATCAGAGCCTAGCTAGAGCCTTAGGCGAAGTCTAGACGGAGTTTGAAGTCCGAACGAACCGAAACCCTAACTCACAAAATGCTCTCTGTACATTTTCTAAAATCTGGGATTTTTCAAGATTAAAAATGCCTAAAAAATTCAGCAGGAAGATCTAAGAATTATGGTGAAACACGAGATCATGATTCATCTAAACAGCCGCGGAAACGCGGCAGAAGCATGGCTTCTGCCGCGGTTCCGCCGCCTACTGTTCACATTGCGCAATAATGTTTGCACAGTAATTCTTATTTTCTGTAGCTGAGTTTTATGGGTATTTTTAATAATTATTCAAGAGTTGAATTTTCTGGGGTATTTTAGAGCTTCGTTGTTTCGATCGGATTATCAAATTTCGTCTTTGTGTATTTCCGGATAATTTTTAGAATATGTTAAAAAGTTCGACCGGATATAAATACCCAATTTTTTCCCTGTCGGGAAATTTCCAACTGTTGGATTTTTCCGTAGTTTAACGACGTTCTAAGTAGTGCAAGTAACGCGATGGACCCTCTAGAAGACAACAAACCTTAACTCGATTATGTGACCGTCTTGAACTGCCCTTTGAACCTTCGGGTTTGGGGCAGTACGGCGTGCCACATGTGAGGCGTTGGCTTGACCTTTCTACGGCTGGACCGTTGGTACTGAGGCACGAACTGAATGTTGTTAGACTTATTTCATGTGTTGAGCTGTATCGGGAAAACTTAGGTATTCGACTGTTCGATCGGAAAGTTTAACATTTTTTGTTTATCTGGAATGTGATACAATAATTGGAATTCACAAACAGTTATGAGATAACTGAATGAATGTTATAAATCTAGCGGTTTAGTTTCACTTGATATTGAAAAGAGTTTTCGATAATGAGACTAAAATGCGGGGTTTATAACTGTTAGGCATGTGATGTCTAAGTATTTCATTTGATTAGGCATGTGATGTCTAAAGAGGTTGCGGATTCCAACTGTTGTAGTTTTACACTTTCTTTTCTATGACCGTAAGTGTAGTATGTTCATATCGCCGGTTTCGTTGCTATACGTCAACGACAATTGGGGTATGCATACTTACTTACGTTGATGACATGTGATGTTATGTGTTGCTGGATATGTTATATTGGATTGTCGTGTTTGAATAGCCGGGGGTTTTTATGTGAGATGAGTGTTTTTCATTTTCATTCATGTAAAAACTTGTATGCAATATTCTTTTATTTGGGGCACTTCCAGGTAGCGGAAGTTGTCACCTTTTGTATATTATTTACTTTTCCGCACTAGGATAGACCCAAGGAGGGGAGCACAAGTAACCGGGTTCTGGGGTCCAGAGGGAGACCAACTTGAGGAGTCGAGTCCGGGTCTCCTAACCCTAGAATTGGTAGGGTTGCTTGCCGCTCTCGTAGGGGTCTAGGGGTGTGGGTTTAGCTATTCATCGCGACCGTGGAATCCGTGTTTTATACCGGCTCGTATTGAAAACACGGACGTCCTAGTATATCCAATGTTTCATATATTTATTCTGCTGTGATATCTGTGATGTGATCATGTGATGTTCTGTGATAGATACAGTATATAGTATATATAATATATTATATAGACGTTACTTATGTTTTGCACCCGCACTAGCCCTGCCCTGCTCTGTCGTTAGTTACCTAACCTAACGGTGCACGAGGGGACATCGAGGCGAATACGGATGGCATAAGTGTACGTCGTATTTATCTGTGATGTTTAGGTATTTAAATGATGGGACTTCATTAATGTGATTAATGAAAGAAAAGAAACCTCAGATGTTGTAGGATCAAATTTTAAATAAAACAGATAGCTACAGTTCTTGCTTTGCATAGCGGTATATATGATATAACCAGCACCTTATTCAATGAGGAAAGGACCGAGATCCCTTCACCGGGAGTGACTCCTTTAGCAATAATTGGCAGATGCTACACACTCGGTTTGTTTTTGATAGCTTCTATAGTTTCTGTTTTGCATAGTGATATATATAATATATCCCGCACCTCATTCGACGAGGAAAGGGTCGACGATCCCTTCACCGGGAGTGACTCCTTTAGCAATAACTGGCAGATGCTACACACTCGGTTTGTCTTTTGATTGCTTTTAAGAGTTTTTGCTTTGCACAGTGATATATATGATATATCCCGCACCTCATTCGACGAGGAAAGGACCGACGATCCCTTCACCGGGAGTGACTCCTTTAGCAAAACTAGAAAAGCCTCAAAAACACTCCATTTTAAAATCATTTGATTCTACAACGATATCAAGTTCATTACGCAATAGGTTTTCAGAAAAACCTGTCGTAGCCCTCCGTCATTTCAGATAAGTCCTGTTTAGTATTCGTGCTGCGTTTGTTGACCTTGTCAAGACGCAGTGTGCGGTAGCTAACCAGTATTTATCTGCTTATGCATATGATGCAGATTGGGTTAGGGTAGTCGTGCGGCCTTGTTGACCTTGTCAAGGGTCGTGCGGGTGGGTTTGATTCAATCAAGAAATGACGGGTTGAACTTGACTTGCGATCTATGGTTTGTTGACCTTGTCAAGGTCATAGATGTAAGTCCATATTGCGACCCCCGGTGCTTACGGGGAGGCGGAAACGGTATAAAAAACAAATTTTTATCGCAAGAGGCAACATGGACTAAACAAGGTCGGGATCGTGTCTAAACTAAACTAGCAAATACGCTAAAATGAGTTAGCTACTATGGAAGATGGTTATACCTAAACTTGAACTCCTTCTTCTTGAAATCTTGTAGAGGTTGATGGTTCTCTTTTGTCGCCTTCTTCCGTCGAAGATGGATCCACCTCGAAGGCTCGACCTTGGGCTCTTTCTCAGACTTGGAGTGAACTAGAATCGCCGGCTTGCTAAACCCTTGATCCTAGAGTGAGTAGAGAGAGTGTCTAAGGGTTGCTTTTGTTTTAAAGAGAAGGATTCTCAACACATGAGAAGGTTTCTCTTTTGCTAGAGGAAGAAGAAGATGAAGAGAGGAGAGAGAATGAGAATGATAGAATGAGCTATATTTTTTCTTTCTTGCAACCATAATGCAAAAGAAAAGAATTATCTAATAATAATAATTGAAAATGAGAATAGTTGATGGCAATTTGGAATGACCACAACCATGCTTCATTTAAAAATGTAAGCATAAATCAAGGAAGACTTTTGAAGCATGATGGTGGTCAACTTTCAACCATGGTCAACAAGTCAACCATGGTCAACAAGTCAACAATATCAACCATAACAAAATTCTCATTTAATTACTATTATAAATAGATAATCCATAAATCCATTAGGGTTTGGAAAAAGATAACTGTCAACTGTGCATACGCACCCGTTCCGAAACCCTAATGAAATACCTCATCCTCCGCCTCAAGCAACTGTGCATACACACCTGCATTCTCGTTCCGAGGAACAAGAATACCAAGATATAAAAGCAACCCCAAATATATATACTAGTATCTGGCTCAAACCAGAGCCTGCCAGTATAATCCGTCCGGACTCCAAACGTGCACAAGTGCGCGGATGAGAACGAACCCTGTCGCAAAACCATGCGACCTCTACTCTGTTTTGCCCAGAGGCGAATACCCTCTGTGTGGGACTCTAAAGACTCGACACTACGCTGGCAGTGGGTTTAACCACAGACCGCAAGCGGCACTAGCTGTGCGTAACGGTCCCCAGGTAGATGTCGACAAGAAGGCTGACGAGGTGAAACCCCATCTGAACTCCTACTGAGTCTGAATGTGACAGTCTCCGTACAGTCCGGTCTGTTCGTCTGATACATCGCATGGCGGGCCTAGGGGGTGGTAATCGTCAGTCCCCCAATAGCGGTACAAGTCGTGCCGGAGCGAAGCCCAAAACACCCTGAGATAACACTGGAAACCTACCAGTATATCTCGTTTGCCCTGGCCAGGGACTACTCGTGTAATGGCTCTCCTAGACACAGCGCGATGTCAACCCCCAATACCGGGAGAGACGAATCCTGTCTAACCGTCACTGCCTCCAAGTGCTTCGGGACTGCACCCAACCACCACCCGTTTGCACGACTCCTTTGAGCCGTGGTAGGGTAGTGATCAAAACGCAGTGGGAACACACTTGAGGCGAAGTGCCAGTGTCAAGTCAGCGGACTAAGCTGTACTCATGTCACCTGGGAACTGATAACTGACGATAGGTATAATACCAACCTGTCAGTTCCCGACGAGTCCTGTCCAGTGTACTCGTAACCCAACGAGCACCCGTATACTATCTCCAGTACGACGTACTGATGGCTGTGGGACAGACCATCTCCCACACTGGGATGAGAAGCGCATACGCTAGTCTACTTCGGAGTATCGATGCCCTGTCTCGATAGTCCTGCGACTAGGGACCTGTATAAGGATGTGCTTATAGATTACCCAGCCCCCACTAGTGTGACTGCCATCACAACGCTGGTAATCAAGCAAAGATCCTAAGGGCTCCACTAATGCGTATAAGTGATATACTGAAATAAACACAAGTACACATTGAAGTAGAAACAAACCAAGTAGCATACTACTATTTTGAGCAAGATTGTATATACAAGGTGAATATCCCAAGCATCCATTAAGTAATATACAAACTAGTATGATACAGTAATGGCCTCTAGGGCATATACACTAACAATCTCCCACTTGCACTAAGGCCATGTACTGGCGTATCGAAGACCTATCATCTCGATCAGCCGCTCGAACTGAGTCTGGGGCAAGGCCTTGGTGAATGGATCTGCAGTGTTCTCTTCTGAAGCAACCCTCCGAACCTCGATCTCCTTGCGATCCACGATCTCCCTGATCAGGTGATACCGCCTCAAGATGTGCCTGGATCTCTGATGGGACCTGGGTTCCTTCGCTAAAGCTATAGCCCCGTTGTTGTCGCAATACAGAGGTATTGGGTCAACAATGGACGGAACCACCTGAAGTTCTTTCAAGAACTTCCTCATCCAGACAGCTTCTTTTGCGGCATCAGATGCAGCGATGTATTCCGCTTCCATCGTCGAGTCTGCAACGGTTTCCTGTTTGGAACTCTTCCAACACACCGCCCCTCCATTGAGGGTGAAGACAAAACCCGACATGGACTTGGAATCATCCTTGTCACTCTGGAAGCTGGAGTCAGCAAAGGCCTCGATCTGGAGGTCTTTTCCGCCATACACCAAGAACATCTCCTTAGTCCTCCTCAGGTACTTGAGAATGTTCTTTACTGCTATCCAGTGTTTCTCCCCAGGGTTAGACTGATACCGGCTTACCACACTCAGTGCATAAGCTACATCCGGTCTGGTACACAACATCGCATACATTATAGAGCCTACCGCAGAAGCGTAGGGTATAATAGACATGCGATCCCTCTCCAAATCAGTCTTGGGAGACATCTCTTTAGAGAGGGTGATCCCGTGACAAGCCGGTAGGTTACCGCGCTTGGAATCTTCCATACTGAATCTTTTCACTATGGTGTCGATGTACCTGGACTGAGAAAGTCCCAATATCCTCTTGGATCTATCACGATGGATCCGGATCCCCAGGATGTATGAGGCATCACCCAGGTCTTTCATGGAGAACCTTTGTGACAAGAATCCCTTGACAGATTGTAGCATAGGAATGTCATTTCCTATTAAGAGAATGTCATCCACGTATAAAACGAGGAATACTACAGTTCTCGCTACAAATCTACTATATATGCATGGTTCATCTGGATTTTTGATAAAGCCAAATTCTTTGACTGTCTCATCAAAACAGATGTTCCAACTCCGCGATGCCTGCTTTAGTCCATAGATGGACTTAAGCAACTTGCACACCTTTCCGCTGCTCCCACTCTGAATGAAACCCTCTGGCTGATCCATATAGACACACTCCTCTAAATTTCCATTTAGAAAAGCTGTCTTTACGTCCATTTGCCAGATCTCATAATCGTGGAAGGCAGCAATGGCAAGAAGGATCCGAATGGATTTCAGCATGGCTACTGGAGAAAAGGTTTCGTCGTAGTCCAAGCCAGGTCTTTGACGAAAACCCTTTGCTATCAGCCTAGCTTTATAGGTCTCAACCTGTCCATCTACACCAATCTTCCTTTTGAAGATCCACTTGCATCCTACGGGTTTTACCCCGTCTGGAGCAATGTCCAACGTCCATACCTTGTTGGTGTACATGGACTCCATTTCGGTCCGCATTGCATCCAGCCATCTCACTGAGTCAACGCTCTGAACGGCCTGCTGGAAGCTAGTAGGCTCATCATAATCTATGATGCAATCCTCTCTATCCCCGTCTATGAGAAAACCGCAGTATCTCTCGGGCGGATGAGACTGCCTACTACTCCTGCGGAGCGGCGTAGGAATGTCCTGTTCTGTTGAACCCTCTGGTTCCACTAAGCTTTCAGTACCAGTCTGTGGTTCTGGAATTTCTTCCAGTTCTATTGTGTTCCCACTTATCTGGGTTTCCAAAAACTCAGTTTCCAAGAAGCGGGCATGCTGAGAAACAAAAACCTTTTGTTCCTCAGTGGAATAGAAAAGATACCCCCTGGAGTTCCTTGGGTATCCCACAAACTTACACTGTACTGAACGTGCCTCAAGCTTGTCCGCATGCTGCTTTTTTACAAAAGCTGGACATCCCCATACCTTGAGATAATTAAGACAGGGTTTCTTCCCAGTCCACATCTCATATGGGGTGGTGGGCACAGTCTTGGTAGGAGCCTTGTTCAAGAGATACGCAGCTGCTTCTAGTGCATATCCCCAGAATGATCGCGGTAACTCAGCGTTACTCATCATGGACCGCACCATATCCAATAGGGTGCGGTTCCGTCTCTCCGATACACCGTTATGTTGCGGGGTGTATGGAGGAGTAAGCTGAGAGAGAATTCCGTTCTCTTTTAAATAGTCCAGGAACTCGGCACTTAAGTATTCTCCACCTCGATCCGATCTTAGAATCTTAATACTTTTGCCGGTTTGTTTCTCTACTTCATTCTTATACTCCTGGAATTTTCCAAAAGCCTCGGACTTATGTTTCATTAAGAAGACATAACCGTACCTTGAGAAGTCATCCGTAAAAGTAATGAAGTAAGAATGTCCGCTTCGGGCATGTGTAGACATTGGACCGCACACGTCACTGTGTACGAGTCCTAAGAGCTCGCTCGCTCTTACTCCACGTCCAGTAAACGGAGTCTTTGTCATCTTTCCTTTGAGACAAGATTGACAAGTGGCATATGATTGATATTCGAACGCATTCAAATATCCTTCTGTATGCAACTTAGTCAACCTTCTCTCATTGATGTGACCCAATCTACAATGCCATAAGAAAGTCTGATTTATTTCTGGAGACTTTCTTTTGTGTGTATTCTGGACATTAAAAATCTGTGGTTGGTTTAACACGTATATACCATTACTCAATGTACCTGACCCAATCAGAACTTGATTAAGGTGAATGTTTACAACATTACTTACAAACGCAAATTCATAACCTTCTTTAGAAACTAAAGATACAGAAATGATATTACAAGTTGCGTTGGGTACAAAAAAGCAATTACGCAAAACCAAAACATGTCCATCTGACATTCCCAGGTGATAGTCCCCCACGGCTTTAGCATCCATGCTAGCTCCGTTCGCAACTCTGAGGGTCATGTCACCTGCCTTCAAATCCCTACGGTTTCTCAACGCCTGCAAAGAATTACAGATATGAGATCCTGATCCGGTATCCAATACCCAGGAAGTAGAGTTTATTGAAAGACAGTTTTCAATAACATACACACCTGAAGCTGAAGCTGCAACCTGCTTCAATTCCTGTGTTCTGGCCTTCCAGGCCCTGCAATCATTCTTCCAGTGTCCTTTCTTATGACAAAAGAAGCATTCTTCCTTATCCACAAGCTTCCCCGCTATCTTTGTTGCTTTCCCTTTTCCCTTCGTATCCACTTTACTAACACCGCCCCTTGGTTTGGCGGGGGCCTTCTTCTTCTTTCCCTTGGCTTTCGCCTTGGACCTAGAAGAAGATGATCCTCCTACAAACAAAGTGGATGTATCCCTACTTTTCTGTAGGGTGCCCTCTGCGCTCCTCAGCATGTTGAGGAGCTCTGATAGTTCAACCTCTTTTTCTTGTAGGTTGAAGTTCAGTATAAACTGGGCGTAAGTGGAAGGAAGGGACTGGAGAACTATATCCGTATATAGCTCACTCTCCAATGTGATCCCTAGGTCAGCGAGCTCCTCAATGTAGCCGATCATCTTTAGCACGTGCTCGGCTACTGATGATCCGACGGCCATTCTTGTCGAAAACAACTTTTTCGACGCTTCGTATCTTGCGATACGTGATTGCTCTCCGTACAGTTCTTTTGTATGGAGCAATATGGACTCCATGTCCATATTCTCATGCCTCCTCTGATGTTCGTTGTCCATCGAGGCAAGCAGGAGGCACTTGGCCTTCGCGCTATCAATCTCCCAAGTCTTGCGGATTTCCTTATCCGCGACACTGGAAGTTGGACCAGGGACAGGGGGAGCTTTGGTGGTAAGAAGATACCCCAGTTTGTCATAAGTGATTGCTATCTTGACATTCCTGAGCCAATCTTTGTAGTTTGGCCCTGTCAGTTTGTTTTTATCTAGGAGTAACTTAAGTCCAGTCATGTTGATTGGTCGCTGCAATTAGGAGAGAGAAGAAGAAACACTCAGCATGATGCTCTTGCAAGTTTAGAATGGTTTTTAGTTTGTCTAAACAGGATGGCTCCCACTGTTTCTCGAATCCCTCCTCAAACCATAAAGGAAGAATTAGTCAGGATCAATCCCACCGTACAATACTTGCTTAACCGTTCAGCCAGGCCGGTGTCGGTACTTCGAGGGAGGTTTTCCAACGCTTTCGCGAAGTTCCTTAATTAAAGAACCTCTTTTCCCTGGGGGCGTAACCCCGCTAACACCTTTCTAGGCACCTACTAGGTTTATAGCATTGATCGTTAAGTGAGAAATTTCCCGAGGAGTAGCATATACTCACAGTAGGATCGGGATCCAAATATCATCGCGTGACGAAACTGAAGGAATCCTACCAGAATCGCCACACTCCAAATGGTATGCAAATCTAGCAAGTTTCAGTACTTATGAAACTCCCGATGTGGATTTTTGCCCCATGCTCTTATGACCTTGACGAAGGTCAACAAATCATAAGTCACATGTCAAGTTCTGCCCGTCATTATCCAGGTTAATTTGAATCCACCCGTATATACCCTTGACGAAGGTCAACAAGGTAATGCGAGTGTCCCAAACCAACGCATCTATCTATGCTACATATGAACACCCAATAGCTACCAATCACTATGCCTTGACGAAGGTCAACAAACACAGCTTGAATACTATTGAATATTCATACGAAACGACGGAGGGCTACGAATGGTTTTGGCAAAACCGTGAACGTAGTGAACTTGATTTGGTCGATGGAACGAGATAGCTTTTAAAAGGAGTGGCTCAAGCTCCGCATTTAAAAGTTATTTTTGAAAAGAACCGAGTGGTTTTTCGAAAGTGTTCCAACGACTTTAACTTGGTTTATTATCTTGCATTAGTTCTTTTAATGCGTGATATTCTTGCATTAGTACTTTTAATGCGTCCCATCTTTTAATCCTACCATTGCAGAAAACAACCAAAATATGACGTACGCTTATGCCATTCGCATTCGCCACGGGGCCCCGTCATTACCCGTTAGGTTACTTAACTAACGACAGAGCGGGGGCTGGGCTAGCGCGTCTGTAAAACATAAGCAACGCCTAAATAGAAAGCAATGATAGACATTTCAGATCACAGATAAATACATTGGATATACTAGCAATCTGTAATTTGTACGAGCCTGTAACAAAAACAGATAACACGGTCGCGGTGAATAGCAAATACCCCACCCAAGACCCCTACGGGTGCGGCAAACTACCCGCCAAGTCCTCGGTAGTTTGTGCACCCCTCCATGGGTCTATCCTAGGAGCAAAAACAGTAAAAAGAATTATACAATGACGGCTACAACCCCGACCCGGTTGTGCGGCCAAACAAATAATATAATTACATCAATTTACATTTACAATGAATTGCAAGAAAAGAAAACTCTCGTCTCACAACCCCCGGCTATTCACCCGCGACAATCCAACATATTTATATACACATTCCAGCACATTACAGATCATGTATAACCCCGACTAATCGTCTTATAGCGATTAGCCGACGTTCAATACATGCAAACATCACAGATATAACCAACATAGCCAAAGTGCAGTGAAGTTCGGAAAAAATACGGAATTATAGGACCCCAAAAGTGAATTTCAGTTCTGGAAAATCTGGGTACATATAATATATCTTAAAAATCCCAAAACCAACACAGAAGAACACTGCACGAAAAACGATGCAAAGATGACACCAACTTGCGGCGGTTCCGCGGCCTGATGAGTAGCTCAGGCCGCGGAAGGGCGGCGGTTTTGATGAAACATGCTATCGTTTTTCTTGTGTGTTCTTAGAAAACCCTGAGACAATTTTACAAGTATAAAGTTTTTCATTTTGAGCAGAAAAAATTTCAACAGAAAGTTAGGGTTTTGATTTTCCGGTTTTGCGATTTTTCGGTTCCGAACTTCGTTACACTTCACTACCAAGCTAGTTTAAGTTTAGTTAGGCTCTGATACCACTGTAAGTCCATATTGCGACCCCCGGTGCTTACGGGGAGGCGGAAACGGTATAAAAAACAAATTTTTATCGCAAGAGGCAACATGGACTAAACAAGGTCGGGATCGTGTCTAAACTAAACTAGCAAATACGCTAAAATGAGTTAGCTACTATGGAAGATGGTTATACCTAAACTTGAACTCCTTCTTCTTGAAATCTTGTAGAGGTTGATGGTTCTCTTTTGTCGCCTTCTTCCGTCGAAGATGGATCCACCTCGAAGGCTCGACCTTGGGCTCTTTCTCGGACTTGGAGTGAACTAGAATCGCCGGCTTGCTAAACCCTTGATCCTAGAGTGAGTAGAGAGAGTGTCTAAGGGTTGCTTTTGTTTTAAAGAGAAGGATTCTCAACACATGAGAAGGTTTCTCTTTTGCTAGAGGAAGAAGAAGATGAAGAGAGGAGAGAGAATGAGAATGATAGAATGAGCTATATTTTTTCTTTCTTGCAACCATAATGCAAAAGAAAAGAATTATCTAATAATAATAATTGAAAATGAGAATAGTTGATGGCAATTTGGAATGACCACAACCATGCTTCATTTAAAAATGTAAGCATAAATCAAGGAAGACTTTTGAAGCATGATGGTGGTCAACTTTCAACCATGGTCAACAAGTCAACCATGGTCAACAAGTCAACAATATCAACCATAACAAAATTCTCATTTAATTACTATTATAAATAGATAATCCATAAATCCATTAGGGTTTGGAAAAAGATAACTGTCAACTGTGCATACGCACCCGTTCCGAAACCCTAATGAAATACCTCATCCTCCGCCTCAAGCAACTGTGCATACACACCTGCATTCTCGTTCCGAGGAACAAGAATACCAAGATATAAAAGCAACCCCAAATATATATACTAGTATCTGGCTCAAACCAGAGCCTGCCAGTATAATCCGTCCGGACTCCAAACGTGCACAAGTGCGCGGATGAGAACGAACCCTGTCGCAAAACCATGCGACCTCTACTCTGTTTTGCCCAGAGGCGAATACCCTCTGTGTGGGACTCTAAAGACTCGACACTACGCTGGCAGTGGGTTTAACCACAGACCGCAAGCGGCACTAGCTGTGCGTAACGGTCCCCAGGTAGATGTCGACAAGAAGGCTGACGAGGTGAAACCCCATCTGAACTCCTACTGAGTCTGAATGTGACAGTCTCCGTACAGTCCGGTCTGTTCGTCTGATACATCGCATGGCGGGCCTAGGGGGTGGTAATCGTCAGTCCCCCAATAGCGGTACAAGTCGTGCCGGAGCGAAGCCCAAAACACCCTGAGATAACACTGGAAACCTACCAGTATATCTCGTTTGCCCTGGCCAGGGACTACTCGTGTAATGGCTCTCCTAGACACAGCGCGATGTCAACCCCCAATACCGGGAGAGACGAATCCTGTCTAACCGTCACTGCCTCCAAGTGCTTCGGGACTGCACCCAACCACCACCCGTTTGCACGACTCCTTTGAGCCGTGGTAGGGTAGTGATCAAAATGCAGTGGGAACACACTTGAGGCGAAGTGCCAGTGTCAAGTCAGCGGACTAAGCTGTACTCATGTCACCTGGGAACTGATAACTGACGATAGGTATAATACCAACCTGTCAGTTCCCGACGAGTCCTGTCCAGTGTACTCGTAACCCAACGAGCACCCGTATACTATCTCCAGTACGACGTACTGATGGCTGTGGGACAGACCATCTCCCACACTGGGATGAGAAGCGCATACGCTAGTCTACTCCGGAGTATCGATGCCCTGTCTCGATAGTCCTGCGACTAGGGACCTGTATAAGGATGTGCTTATAGATTACCCAGCCCCCACTAGTGTGACTGCCATCACAACGCTGGTAATCAAGCAAAGATCCTAAGGGCTCCACTAATGCGTATAAGTGATATACTGAAATAAACACAAGTACACATTGAAGTAGAAACAAACCAAGTAGCATACTACTATTTTGAGCAAGATTGTATATACAAGGTGAATATCCCAAGCATCCATTAAGTAATATACAAACTAGTATGATACAGTAATGGCCTCTAGGGCATATACACTAACAATAGATCGTTCGAGGCAAAATATTATCGGGAATTTCAAGTGTTGAAATTTGCAATGAGATTGCATACCTTCTATGAGATAGTTGGATCCCGATACCCACTGAGAGTAAGAGTTACTCCTGGGAGAGTTTTACACATTATAATTAGCCGATCAAGTAGGTGTCTAGAAAGGTGTTAACGAGGTTACGCCTCTGGGAAAACGAGGTTTACATTAATTAGGTTCGTGCGAAAGCACGGGGGACCTCCCTCAAAGTACCGACACTGGCCTGGCTGAAAGATTGGCGAACTTGTAGTGTGTAATTAATCCCGGCTAGTCTTTCCTTTTAGGGTTTGAAGGAAGATTTGATAAAAAGCAGTAGGAGCCATCCTGATTAGATAAAATTATAACCAATCTATTCTTGCAAGAGCACACGCTGAGTGTTTTCTTCTCTCTCTCTCCAGGTAGCGACCATATCACGCCTTAATCAAGATAATAATACGGATTTTTGACCGAACCCGCTTGTTATACTGAGCTGGGGAACGTTGGTCCCGCTCCAACTTATAATTGTTATAAGACAGAGCAGGAAATTGGGGATTACCAGAATTCCCATGCCACCCAAACGAAGAGAGTGCATGTTGATGCATCATCTTCGGGTGTGTTCATTATACAGAACTGTTTCTCAGTATTCTTTACGTCCTGGGTATGTGATACCAGATCAGGATCCCGCATATGTAATATGTTACATGGGCTACAGATAGGTAAAGAACTGAGAACGGGTGATAATTTTCATGAGGCAGAAAACGGGGCAAGTATTGCAGCCAAGTCTTTTGGTCACTGTCACCCTGTATTACCAATACATTGATTCTGAATGAATGTTATTAGATACCGAACCTGATATACAAAATCATATCAGACTCTTTAATTAGTAAAGAAAGGATATAATTTTGTATGGTTGGATAATGTTTTGAACATTTCCTATATCAAAAGTTGATCGGTTCAGGCACGTTATCTAAAAGCATTAATGTTCTAAATCAAACTACAGTTCTTTAGTATACGGAACACACACAAGAGGAAGAGTTCAGAAATGAACGAATCCTTCTTGAGGCATTGTAGACTAGGTCATATCAGTGTGACCCGACTAGCTGAAGTTACATTTAGATGCATATTTAAATCAGTTTGAATCTACATCTTGTGAAACTTGCCAGCCATGTCACAAAGATATAATGACACCAGCTCTGTTTATTGGAAACAGAGAAAGAGTTAGTGAACTCTTGGGATGATACATGTTGATGTATGTAGGTCTCCTGTCTACACATGCCAGGACTGGTTCTTTGTACTTCATTACATTCTCTGATGATCTTTCGAGATTCAGACCTATGTTCCTGTTGAAACACAAGTCCGAACCTTTTGAGATATTCACAGAATATAAGTTAGAAGTAGGGAACCAATAAGGGTATAAGTATTATGTCCTTTGATGTGATCAGGGAGGAGAATACTTGAGCACGGAATTCCTGGACTATTCTAAAAGAGAATGAGATTCTCTCTCAGCATTACTCCTCCGTAAACACCATAGCATGATGGTATATCGGGGCGGAGCAATCACACCCTATATGATATGGTGTGCTCTATGATGAGTACTACTGAGTTACCGGTTTCCTTTTGGGAGCTATGCACTTGAGAAGCTGCATACCTATTGAATAGGGTTCAAATCAAATCAGTTGCCTACCACTTCATATGTGATATGGAAAGGGAAGAGCCCATATCTTAAGTTAGTTAAGATTTGGGTTGTCCAGGCTATGTCTAATAGCAAAATCCGGACAAGCTCAAGGCAAGGTCTGTAATGTAGAACTGGAAAGGTTCCAGCTATACAAACTACAGCAGATGATTTGATAAAACCGAAGGATTCAATAGTTACCAACGAACCTCAGCCTCTCCGCCGATCTAGTAGGGTTCCTCACCCACCTGAGAGATACTTCTGTTTCTCTATGACAGTGGGAGCGAGGATTGTATTATGAGATGATGACCCAACTAGTTTCGAGCTGGCCATCAGGAGTAAGACTCTGTAAGAATGGCTGGATGCTTAGTGATCTGAGATGGAATCCATGTACACCAACAATGTATGGACTTTGATTGCTATATCTGAAGGGTTAAATCCCCATCAGGAGCAAGTATATCTTGAGAAGATTACTTGGTGTAGATGGAAAAGTTGAGACTTTCAAAGCTAGACTTGTTAAAACTTTTCGTCATCGACCAGGCGTGGATAATGATGAAACCTTTTCAAGTAGCTATGCTTAAGTCCATCCAGATCCTACTTACCACGGCTACATAACATGACTACGATATCTGGCGGTTGGGTGTCATGACTGCATTTCTAAAATGATGTTTTAGAAGAGAGCGTCTGTAAGTACACAGCCAGAGGGCTTCGTAAACAGTGGGAGCAGCGGAAATGTGTACAAGATGCTTTATAGGATAAAGCAGGCATCGCGGAGTTGGAACATCTATTTTGATGAGGTAGTCAAAGAGTTTGACATCATCAAAATGGTAGATGAACCTTGTATAAACAAAAAGGTAGTAGGGAGTATGGTGGCGATTCTCATAGAGTACGTGGATGACATACTCTTGATAGGGAAGGAGTTTCCTATGCTACGCTCGGTCAATCTCCGGTTATCACAAGAATTCTCCATAATAGGATCAAAATGATACCTCCTAAATCCTGGGTTTTGGATCTATGAGATAGATCTAATTGGATGTTAGGATTCTCACTAGTTGTAGTGAGATGGTATCCCCCTGGGAAGAATCACTGGAATGGTTCCAGGGTGATAAAGACGACTGAATGTCAGTCGCAGGCATTGTCTTTACCCTCAGTAAAGGGACGGTATGTTGGAAGAGTTCCAAGCTAGATACCGTGACATACTAGACGATAAAGACAGGATACATCGCTACTTAAGATGCTACCAAAAGAGGCTGTTTGGGTGTATATTGGTTCATGAGATGAACTACGTTCCAACCATTGTGAGACAATGGAGTTGTGGCTTATGCCAAGGAACGCCGGTCCCATCAGTGATCCAGACATAATCTAAGGCAGTGTCACCTGATCATGGAGATGGTTGATCTCCAAGGAGATCGAGGTTAGGAGAGTAGACTCAGAGGACAACACAGCGGATCCACTCACAAAGGCCTGTTCCCAGAGAGAGATTTTTATGGGATGGTTGAGTATGAGATACTACAACCACTGCTATCAGATGGCCCTAGTGCAAGTGGGAGATTGTTAGTTATATGTATGCCCTATAGGCCATTACTGTATATTGGATGTATATTGTAGTGGATGCTGGGACATATATAGGGAGGACTTTCTTGCTCGACATGATAGTATGCTATCTGGTTGAACTTTACCTTAACGTGTATACTGGGTGTCTCTCTGTTACATGTTGGTAAAGCCCCTAGGATGTGTACTTGACTACTTGGACTATGATACGGATCATACTAGTGGGGACAGGGTAGTCCATAAGTACATCCTTCAAGGTCCCTAGTCATGGGTATATCGAGACGGGGCATCGATATACCAGAGTAGACTAGCGTATACCTTCTCGACCCATACAGATGGGCGATGGATGATCCCATATCCATTGGTGTTTGACATCAGAGATGATATACGGGTGCTCAGTGGAGACTGGGTACACTGGACGGACTCGCCGAGAACTCCCAGATGGTATTATACCTTACGTCAGATGGCTGTTCTCTGGTGACACTGGTACAGAGTAGTCTGTTGACCCGAGATCGTCATAGAGTCTTGTGTGGTTCCCACTGTGCTTTGATTTCTACCTTACCACGTCCAAGAGGGCGTGCAAAACGGTGGCTTTTGGGTACAGTCCCGAATCACATGGAGGCAATGAGCGATAGGAGGGGATTCGTCTCTCTCGGTATAGGGAGTTGATGTTGCGCTGTGTTCGATTGGCTATAACCGGAAATCCCTGGCCAGGGTTGCTGAGATTTACTGGTAAGTGTTACCAGTAGCTTCTCGAATTGTTATAGACCTCATATCGACACGACTTATCGAGCTATTGGGGTCTGACGTTTACCACCCCTAGGCGAGATATGCGACATATCAGACGATCAGACCGGACTGTATGGTAAATGTTACTGGTTGGATTCACAGGAGTGTGAGTGGGCTTGCTCGTCGATCTTCTGATCGCTCAATACCCGGGTGGCCGTTATGTTTAGCAGACCGCTTGCGGCTTGTGGGTGTTTGATATGATCATCATCTGCTGCCGGCGTATTGACGAGTCTTTAGAGTCCTACACAGAGGTTTCCTGGCTCAAGCGAAACGAAATAGGAGCGCATATGAGATATGTGCGGGACCGAGAATGATACCAGTATGTGATACTGTATTTGATTCTCGCGATTTGTGACATTGATCGGTTATATGCGATATAGCCGGGTTATCGGATCAAGTGTTGATTCGATAAGTTGTTACTGTAGATATTAGACGGTTATATGCGATATGACCGGATCATTAAATCAAGTGTTGATTTAATGATTTAATGCATAATTATATATTTGATATATTACTTTGCATTAACTAGTATCGGTTCACTTTAAATGGATTTTCTCACTTGGATGTACAAGTTGTATATGTGATATACTTTTTGTGCAAATGATTGTATCATGTTTGATGATACATGTTTGCTAGGGTTTTTGTGTAAAGATCAAACCATGGTTACATGTTAATGGTTAGGGTTTTGATTTATTCATTTATTTATTTATTTATTCTTTTTGGAAAATTATTAGCATAATGCAAAATGGTAGCTTTCTTTGTATTCTAGTTGAAGCTTCATGAAGCTTTGACCTAAGTGACCATTTTGTCTCATGCTTAACCCTAACTGTAAGTCCACGTTGCGACCCCCGGTTCTTACGGGGAGGCGGAAACGGTATAAAAATCAAATTATTAGCGCAAGGGGCAACATGGACTAAGCAAAGTCGGGATCTTTGACTAAACTAAAACTAGCGTACTTAGCTAAAGAGAGTTAGCTACTCGGATGGAGATGGTTATACCTAAACTTGAACTCCTTCGTCTCTGAGCTCCGATGGTGGTCCGATGGCTCCTTCTCGTTGTCTCCGTACGCCGAAGATAGATCCACTTGAAAACTCCAACCTTTAGCTCCTTCTTCGTTCTTTGAAGAAACTAGTTCACTTGGTTTGCCAAACCTAGTGAACTAGAATGAGTAGAGAAGAAATAGAATGGGATTTTATCTATGGTTCTTGATTCTCAACTCATGAGACAAGAGAACCATAGATCAAGAGAGGGAGCAAGAGGTTGAGGGTGAGAGCAAGAGGAGAGCTCAAGAACAAGAGAGAGAATGAGCAAGAAAGAATGAGCAAGTATTTTGTCTCTCACCCTCTCATAATCCAAAGCAATCATAACTCATCATATCAATAAAAGTCTTATGTGATGGTTGAAGCAACCATAACCTTATCATGTCATGCACTCATTTTACTCAAATGAACAAGCAAGTAAAAGTCTTTGGCATGAAATGATAACCATGGTTATCATGATGGTCAACTAGTCAAGCCTAGTCAACCGGTCAACAAAGTCAACAAGTCAACAAAAGTCAACAAGTCAACAAAGTCAACAAAAGTCAACAACCAAGTCACCATAATACTTAATTAATATAATAGTTAATCGCATATCATATTCTCATTAGGGTTGAGCAAAAAGTCAAAAAGTCAACGGTCAACTGTCAACAACCCTAATGAGAATCCGCTGTCTGTGCCTCCCTGTCAACTGTGCATACACACCCGCATCCGCGTTCCGAGGAACACGAATGCAAACTGGATAAATCCAATCCCATAAGATACACTAGGATCTGGCTTAAACCAAAGCCCGCTAGTGTAAACTGTCCGGACACTGTACGTGCACAAGTGCACGGATGTGACCGAACCCTGTCGCAAAACCATGCGACCTGTCGCAATACCATGCGACCTCTACTCTTTTGCCTAAAGGCGAAAAGCTTTCTGTGTGGGACTCTAAAGACTCGACACTACGCTGGCAGTGGGTTTAACCACAGACCGCAAGCGGCACTAGCTGTGCATAACGGTCCCCAGGTAATGCCGACAAGAAGACCGACGAGGCGAAACCCATCTGAACTCCTACGGAGCCTGAGTGTGACATTCTCCGTACAGTCCGGTCTGTTCGTCTGATACATCGCATGGCGGGCCTAGGGGGCGGTAAACGTCAGTCCCCCAATAGCGGTACAAGTCGTGCCGGAGCGAAGCCCAAAACACCCTGAGATAACACTGGAAACCTACCAGTATATCTCGTTTGCCCTGGCCAGGGACTACTCGTGTAATGGCTCTCCTAGACACAGCGCGATGTCAACCCCCAATACCGGGAGAGACGAATCCTGTCTAACCGTCACTGCCTCCAAGTGCTTCGGGACTGCACCCAACCACTACCTGTTTGCACGACTCCTTTGAGCCGTGGTAGGGTAGTGATCAAAGTACAGTAGGAACACACTCGAGGCGGAGTGACAGTGTCAAGTCAGCGGACTAAGCTGTACTCATGTCACCTGGGAACTGATAACTGACGATAGGTATAATACCAACTAGTCAGTTCTCGACGAGTCCTGTCCAGTGTACCCGTAACCTAACGAGCACCCGCATACTATCTCAAGTACGACGTACTGACGGCTGTGGGACAGACCGTCTCCCACACTGGGATGAGAAGCGCATGCGCTGGTCTACTCCGGAGTATCGATGCCCTGTCTCGATAGTCCTGCGACCAGGGACCTGCATAAGGATGTGCTTATAGATTACCCAGCCCCACTAGTGTGACGGCCATCACATCGCTGGTAATCAAGCAAAGATCCTAAGGGCTCTACTAATGTGTATAGGCGATATACAAAAATAAACACATGTACACATTGAAGTAGAAACAAACCAAGTAGCATACTACTATTTTGAGCAAGATTGTATATACAAGGTGAATATCCCAAGCATCCATTAAGTAATATACAAACTAGTATGATACAGTAATGGCCTCTAGGGCATATACACTAACACTAACCATTCCCACTAACCTTACTTTAGTCTCTACACTTGACCATGGTTGGTAGATGATAAGTATTATTATTATTTTCATTTTACTTAATACTTATCATATTATCTTCTTCTTCTTCTTCATCTTCTACTTGAAGAAAAAGCTTGCCTCATCAATGGCAACTTGATGAAAAGAGTGAGAAATCCAATTCTAAAGTGAACCCACTTCCTATTTCTTCATCCTCTACCTCTTGCCAAGTAGTAGAGTGTGTTTTCTTCACAAGTTTCATGACTTGGTGAAGTGGGAGCTTGATCTTGTGATGCTTCGACATAGATCATCTTCGGCACGAAGCCGACGACCTTGCCCGTCCATTTCTCCGATGAAGCCGATGCTAGAGCCCGGATTTTGATTTGGACAGCGGAGAGGACTTCATCACGGAGCCGTGGAGGTGGAGGACCGGATCTACAAAGGTTGTATTTCCGTACTCTTAGTTAAAGTAGTTAACTAGTTGCTTTGTCGCCTAAAATTCTAGTCAACGATCCGTATTAGGGTTTCTCGGCACCCGTAAAATTTGAAATTGGCATGGTTGATGCCTTGTGAGACCTCCTTAGTGTGCCTAGGAACCCTACAGTGGTATCAGAGCCTAGCTAGAGCCTTAGGCGAAGTCTAGACGGAGTTTGAAGTCCGGACGAACCGAAACCCTAACTCACAAAATGCTCTCTGTACATTTTCTAAAATCTGGGATTTTTCAAGATTAAAAATGCCTAAAAAATTCAGCAGGAAGATCTAAGAATTATGGTGAAACACGAGATCATGATTCATCTAAACAGCCGCGGAAACGCGGCAGAAGTATGGCTTCTGCCGCGGTTCCGCCGCCTACTGTTCACATTGCGCAATAATGTTTGCACAGTAATTCTTATTTTCTGTAGCTGAGTTTTATGGGTATTTTTAATAATTATTCAAGAGTTGAATTTTCTGGGGTATTTTAGAGCTTCGTTGTTTCGATCGGATTATCAAATTTCGTCTTTGTGTATTTCCGGATAATTTTTAGAATATGTTAAAAAGTTCGACCGGATATAAATACCCAATTTTTCCCCTGTCGGGAAATTTCCAAGTGTTGGATTTTTCCGTAGTTTAACGACGTTCTAAGTAGTGCAAGTAACGCGATGGACCCTCTAGAAGACAACAAACCTTAACTCGATTATGTGACCGTCTTGAACTGCCCTTTGAACCTTCGGGTTTGGGGCAGTACGGCGTGCCACATGTGAGGCGTTGGCTTGACCCTTCTACGGCTGGACCGTTGGTACTGAGGCACGAACTGAATGTTGTTAGACTTATTTCATGTGTTGAGCTGTATCGGGAAAACTTGGGTATTCGACTGTTCGATCGGAAAGTTTAACATTTTCTGTTTATCTGGAATGTGATACAATAATTGGAATTCACAAACAGTTATGAGATAACTGAATGAATGTTATAAATCTAGCGGTTTAGTTTCACTTGATATTGAAAAGAGTTTTCGATAATGAGACTAAAATGCGGGGTTTATAACTGTTAGGCATGTGATGTCTAAGTATTTCATTTGATTAGGCATGTGATGTCTAAAGAGGTTGCGGATTCCAACTGTTGTAGTTTTACACTTTCTTTTCTGTGACCGTAAGTGTAGTATGTTCATATCGCCGGTTTCGTTGCTATACGTCAACGACAATTGGGGTATGCATACTTACTTACGTTGATGACATGTGATGTTATGTGTGCTAGGGAACATTGGTTCTGTTCTTTCTTATAATTGTTATAAGTCTGAGCAGGAAATAGAAGAATAACCAAGATTCCCATGCCGCCCAATGTGAAGAAAAAGCATGTTGATGCATATTCTTCGGGTGTATTCATTACCGAGAACTGTTTCTCAGTATCCTCTACGTCCTGGGTATGAGATACTGGATCAGGATCCCATATATGTAATCTGTTACATGGGCTACAGACAGGTAGAGAACTGGGATTGGGTGATATGTCTCTAAGTGTATAGAATGGTGCAAGTGTTGCAGCCAAAGCAGTTGACAAATATCACCTTGTATTAATACATTGATTCTGAATGAATGTTATTACATACCGAACCTGATATACAACATTACATCGGTTTCTTTAATAAGTTAAAGAAGGATATAATTTTGTATTGAAGGATAATGTTGTGAATATTTTCCTTAATCAAGAGTTGATTGGATCAGGCACGTTATGAAATGGCATATACATTCTAAATCAAACCACAGTTCAAAGTATATAGAACACACACAAGAGTAGTAGTTCAGAAATGAACGAATCCTTCTTGTGGTATTGTAGACTAGGTCATATCAATGCGACACTACTAGTCAAGTTACATAAGGATAAATATTTGAATCCGTTCGAATTTTCATCTTATGATACTTTCCAGTCTTGTCTCAAAGATAAAATGACCAATACTCGGTTTACTGGAAACGAAGGAAGAGTTGCTAAACTCTTGGGACGCATACATGATGATGTATACGGTCCGATGTCTACACAATGCCAGGGTTGGTTCTTTGTACTTCATTACATCCATCGACGATCTCTCAAGATTCAGACATGTGTTCCTGTTGAAACATGAGTCTAAAACTTTTGAGAAATTCAAGGAATATAAGTATGAAGTTGAGAACCAGACGGGTAGAAGCATTAAAGTTCTTTTATGTGATCAAGGAGGAAAATAATTGGGCATGGTGTTCCTGGAGTTTCTAAAAGGAGAATGTGACTCTCTCTCGGCTTACTCCTTCGAGTACACCACAGCACCAACGGTGTATCGGGGCGGAGGTAACGCACCCTATGAGATATGGTGCACTCTATGATGAGTACTGCTGAGTTGCCTGTTCCTTTTGGAGTTATGCACTTGAGAAGATGCATACCTATTGAATAAGGTTCCGACCAAATCGGTGCCTACCACTCCATATGTGATATGGTATGGGAAGAGACCATATCTTAAACGAGTTAAGATATGGGGTTGTCCGGCCTATGTTGAAAAGCAAAATCCGGACAAACTCGAGGAAAGGTTAGTTTTGTAAGTTTGTTGGATATCCCGAACATTAGCGAGGGTATATCTTCTACCAAACTGAGGAGTAAAAGGTGTTTTGTTTCTCAGCATGCCACCTTTTTAGAAAAGTAATTTCTTATGAAGAAATTTATGGACATGAGGTAGAACTGGAAGGAGTTCCAGCCAGAAAAACTAACGGCTGATGATTTGGTGAAACCAAAGGATTCAATAGTCTTCAACGAACCTCAGCCTCTCCGCGAATCTGGTAGGGTTCCTCATCCACTTGAGAGATACTACGGTCTTCTCGGTGACAGTGAGAGCGAGGATTGCATCATGGTAGATGATGACCCAACCAGGTTCAGGCAGGCCATCATGAGTGGGGACTCTGTGAATTGGCTGGATGCTATGCAATCAAAGATGGAATCCATGTACACCAATAAAGTATGACTTTAAATGTTGCACCTGAAGGGGTAAAACCCATCGGGAGCAAGTGGATCTTGAGAAGATTCTTGGTGTAAATGGAAAAGTTGAAACTTTCAAAGCTATACTTAAGTCCATCAGGATTAATGCAGGCATCGCGAAGATGGAACATCTGTTTGTGGCAGTCAAAGAGTTTGACTTCATCAAAAATTAGATGAACCTTGTATATAGAAGAAGGTTATAGAGAGTAAGGTTTTCTTCCTCGTATTGTACGTAGAAGACATACTCTTGATAGGAAATGGTTTCCTATGCTACACTCGGTCAAGCTCCTCTTATCACGAGGATTCTCCATGAAAGATCAAAATGATACCTACTACATCTTGTGGTTTATGATCTATGGTGATAGATTTAAGTGGATGTTGGGAGTGTCCCAAATCTAGGTACATTAACACCATACTAAAGGGGTTTAGTATGGAAGATTCTAAGCGTGGTGGTTTGCCCACTTACTCATGGATCACTCTCTCCAAAAAGATGTCTCCAGAGACTGATTTGGAGAGAGCTCACATACAAGGGATGCCCTATGCTTCGGCACTAGGTTTTATGGTATGCGATGTTATGTACCAGACCAGATGTAGCTAACTCACTAGGTATAGTGATCAGGAATCAATCGGATCTTAGGAGAATCAATGGACAGCTGTATAGGACATTCTTAAGTACTTGAGAAGCACTAAAAGAATGTTCTCGGTTCAAGCTTCCAAAGTGATAAGGTCGACTAAAAGTCAGTCACAGGCTTTTTCTTTACCTTCAGTGGAGGGACAGTATGTTGGAAGAGTTCCAAGCTAGATACCGTGGCAGACTAGACGATAAAGGTAGGGCAGAGGTAGTCGGTAAGTACATCCTTCAAATGTTCCTAGTCGTGGGAGTATCGAGACAGGGCATTGCTATTCCAGAGTAGACTAGCGTATACGCTTCTCGACCCATGTGATGGGCGATGGATGATCTCATATCCATTGGTGTTTGACATCAGAGATGGTATACGGGTGCTCAGTGGAGACAGGGTACACTGAACGGATTCGTCGAGAACTCTTAGATGGTATTATACCTATCGTCAGATAGCAGTTCTCTGGTGACACTGGTACAGGTTAGTCTGTAGACCCGAGATCGTCATAGAGTCTTGTGTGATTCCCACTGTGCTTTGATTTCCACCTTACCATGTTCAAGAGATCGTGCAAAACAATGGTTTTTGGGTACAGTCCCGAGTCACATGGAGGCAATGAGCGATAGGAGGGGATTCGACTCTCCCGGTATTGGGGGTTGATATTGCGCTATGCTCGATTGGCTATAACAGGAAATCCCTGGCCAGGGTTGCTGAGATTTACTGGTAAGTGTTATCAGTAGTTTCTCGAACCGTTATGGACCTTGCATCGGCATGATTTATCAGTCTATTGGGGTCTGACGTTATACCACCCCCAGGATGCAACATATCAGACGAAGAGACCGGACTGTACAGTAGTGTTACTGATTGGATTCGCATGAGTATAAGTAGGCTTGCTTGTTGATCTTCTGATCGCTCAATACCCGGGTGGCCGTTACGTTTAGCAGACCGCTTGCGGCTTGTGGGTGACTGATATGATCACCACCTACTGCCGGTGTATTGACGAGTCTTTAGAGTCCTACACAGAGGTTTCCTGGTTCATGCGAAATGAAGTAGGAGCACATATGTGATATGTACGGGACCGAGATTAATACGATATGTGATTCTGTATTCTATTCTCGCGATATGTGATATCGGTCGGTTATATGTGATATAGCCGGGTTATCGAATCAAGTGTTGATTCAATAACTGATATCGGTCAGCCTCGAAGACTTCGAGCAAGCTTGTTCATTTCTTCATGTGAACCCTTACTAGAGTTTGGGTGTTCACTATTTGGAGCGAAGGGACTACTACACGGAGCTTTAGAAGTGAAGGACCGGTCTACAAAGGTTGCATTCCTCACTCACTTAGATGTAAAGTTGTTTACATTGTTGCTTCGTCTAAATCTCTAGTTAAGATTCTAGGGTTAGGGTTCTTTAGCGCACCAAAATTTATAAAATTTCATGGTCGATACCTCCCGAAACCCAGCGGCGACCTAAGGAACCCTGCAGATTCACTACACCTAGTGAGTAATCTGCATCTGGTCTGGTACATAACATCGCATACATGATTGACCCGTCTGCCAAAGCATAGGGCATTCCTTGCATGCGAGCCCTCTCCAAATCAGTCTCGAGAGACATCTCTTTGGAGAGAGTGATTCCTGAACAAGCGGGTACATTACCACGCTTAGAATCATCCATACTAAACCCCTTTAGCATGGTGTCTATATACCTGGATTGGGACAATCCCAAATCCATTTAGATCTATCTCTATAGATATATATATCCCCAGGATGTAGAAGACATCAGTTAGATCTTCCATGGAGAACCTGTGTGATAAGAGGTGCTTGACCGAGTGTAGCATAGGAACACTTTTTCCTATCAAGAGTATGCCATCCGTGTACAATACGAGGAAGACAACCATACTCTCTACAACCTTCTTATTTATACATGGTTCATCTACCTTTTTGATGAAGTCAAACTCTTTGACAGCTTCAATAAAACAGATGTTCTATCTCCGCGATGCCTGCTTTAACCCGTAGATGGATTTAAGCAGCTTGCACATGATTCTGCTACTCCCACTTTCTACGAAGCCCTCTGGCAGTGTCATATACACGCTCTCTTCTAAATCACCATTTAGAAAAGTGGTTTTGACGTGCAGTCTGTCAGATATCGTAATCATAGTATGCAGCAATGACAAGTAAGATCCTGATGGACTTAAGCTTAGCAACAAGTATAGCTTTGAAAGTTGTTCATAACAGAATACTGCATTTTATACCGCCCATTCTTATGCTCGTGTGTTTATAGGTAGGTGCTTTTAATCAGTGTTTGCTACATAATTGCAGAATACAGGTTCTCGGCTCTGAACAATGAATATCATGGAAAAGTACGACAAATTCCGGATTACTGCCAACAACAGATAAAACACGGTCTCCGCTCTCTTTCCGTGTGTTGCCACATACCAGTTAAGGGACAAGATGGCAAATCAATTGTCATGTCATGCACAAAGCTCTAGGTCAACACAAGATCCAAGAAATCTACGCGGAGCTCGAGGAAATCATGGCAAAAGATCCACATCACATCACCTTTTTGTTGTGCTAGAATTTTGGAAATACTGTGAAGAGATTCTGAGAAAAGTCATATACCACACTGAAGAGGACAACAAACCAGGGACCCCGACCAAAGCCCACAGCCCAACACCACTAAAGGGCCGCGGATCCGCGGCCAATAGGGGGTATTGGCCGCGGATCCGCGGCCATGTGGGGTCTTCATTCTGTCGTTTTTCATGGGCACTTTGGGTACTTCATTTTATGTCAGAATTTGCCCCTAGGGTTTCATTTCCCTGCCTATAAATACAGCAGATCTGAGCCAAGCCAAGGGTCCAATTTTGTGTCCACTCTTTTGTAGTTTTTTGTATAGTTCTTCTTCTTCTTCTTCATTCTTCCTCCATGGAAATGTAGTGAGAGCATTGAGTGGATATTAATGAAGATGAGGGTTTTGTATCATTCTCTTTTGTTTCTTCTTCCCCTTGAGATTCTTGCTTTCTCTTGATCATTCAACCTCTTCATTGAGCTTGAATGGTTAAGGGTTAGTTATCGATCTCAAGGGTCGTATTTTCTTATGGAATTAGCGCTTCAATTCACATGCGTTCTCTACCCTTCTCTTGATCTTGCAACCTCTTGATTGAGCTTGCAAGTTTAAGGGTTGGCTATTGATCCCATGCTTGTTTTGAGTTCTACTTTCTTATTCTTTTTATCACTTTTTATTACTTGCTTATTATTATCTTTCTTTTCTTTCTTGCAATTTATTTCATGCACTTAAATTCATGCACTTACTTACTTGTAATCTTTTCTTTTCTTTGTTCTTTTCTTTTGCTCTTCTTGGTTCTCTTTGTGAATGGTTGTAATTATTGTTGTTGTTAAGAACAAATATGGTATTGTAAGTTAAGATTTTCTTTGCTCATTTCCTTTTCCCGTTATTTTCCATTGAACTCCGCCCAAACGATACGCAAGCGCTCCGTTAGGCATCCTACCCTAACAAGGTAACGGTGATTCCTAACCGCGACCGGTTGCGTTCGGTTTGGCCGGAGGCGAAAGCAAGAGATAAGAACGGAAGGACAAGGGTAAATAAGCCGGATTCCACGAATACCGCGCTTAAATCCCCGAATCCACGTTGTTGCCGATTGCGCTAGCTTCAATTGGTCAAGACTCGGCTCAAAGGTTTTTGAGTACGGATTTCTTTAGCTTACATTATCGTTTCTTTTCTTAACAACTTTATACTTGCAAATAATACACATAGGTTAGATTGAACAAACATATACAATTCTTTATTGACTCGTCTAAAACAAGAAAGGACATACAACCATCTCCCTGTGGATCGACCCGTGCTCAACCGGCTAGCTGCATAGCGACACCGTCTTGATTGCGGTTAACTTTAATTCTTTCAATCAAATGGCGCCGTTGCCGGGGAGACGGTAGCGTATTTTCTTTCTTGTTATTCGGGTTAATATTCTTTTTGTATATATATATAAAAAAAAATCTTTTTGTTTTTTTGATCATTTTTTGTGGGCAAGAGTGCAGATTTTTGCAAGTTTGCAAACTGCGATTGTAGGGAGCAAAGTGTGCATTCAAGGCAAGGGTGAATTACGAAGTACAGTGCCAAAGATCCGGGTAGTTTGACCCGCGCAAGCGAACCTTTCAAGCTTATCGGATTTGATTCAACGGGGGTTTCCTAACCCAAAAACTTAACGGTACGTACTTTCCTAACACCTTCTTCTCAAATCCGACGCATCCAATATACTATTCTTTGCAGGATTCTTTGCAAGTTCGCTAGCAAACGCTAAAAATTGACTAACCCGTATTTGTTGCAGTGCCGCGCTTAAACTAAAAACAATTTTTTGATTCTTTATAGAATTTTTATTGAATTGCGCATTGCATACATTAATACGGACTTAAGGGCAAGCAAACCCCACAACATACGGTAAAGGATTTCATCACCTTTTCCGTGGCCCACAAATCACGAACTTGAGCATAACGTTTACCCGCAAAAAATTTAAAAGAAACTAGACTTTAAGCCTTAAGGACTTCGCGCTCACTAGGAGAAGTTAACTGTGTTTAGAACCTTGCTTAACGGTATATTGTTTACGGGGTGTCTAGGAAAGTGTTAACGGCGAAACCGCCAAAAGAGAAAGGGTTATTTAATTAAGGAACTTCGCGAAAGCGTTGGAAAACCTCCCCTTATCTCTGCACTTACCTGGCCTCGTGATCAGTGTATCTTGAGCCTGTTTCTCGACACAGTTTTACTTCGACAATCAAGTTCTGGAGCAGGTCTAGTTGACCTAGGTGAACCCTAGAACGATTAGGTGTGTGGTATTTTCGTGTCGTGATTATTTTTGTCCCTATTCTTTTTTGTGTGTATATTTCATTCTTTTGTTAATATCTATAAAAAAAAAATTTAAAAATAAAAAATAAAAAATCATTCTTTTTCCCCTCCTTTTCTCTGCCTTTCTTTCTCTCTCTTCATATCATGGGTACCCCACCTCGAAAAACTCTTGCCGAACTTTGGTACCCACAACCCGACATAACTTCCTACAGATCTTGCTTTGGCCGAACTTCGAATGATCCATCCTTGCCCAAAATTTCATTGAGAGATCGGATAGACGCGTCTAGGACAAACACTTGCACTCCTCATTCCACTTCGTATCAACCTTTTCAACCTCCCGCACCCGTTTATGTTGATACCCCTTTTGCAAGTCGTCCTTTGTCCATCGCTGAACGTATTGAACAATCCCGTAGCCGATCTTTCACTCCTTTCACCACTTCAAATTCTTGGGATCAACAATTCCATTCACCTTCTTATCCAAATGTTGATCCTGCTTCTGTCCAGCCATTCAATTCCAACCAATCCTACCCTACTTTTGCACCTTCCCTAGACATAGCTTCAGAACAGCCTTTTGGGAATTTTCAGTATCCAAACAACTTTGAATATTTTACTGAAACCCCTTCACAACCAATGTCTAGTCTCGAACAGTCCTTGGAAGACTTTAGGGTAGCGTCAAGCCAACAGATGATGGATTTGAATGCGTCCATGGCCGCTCTCATACAACCTACTGACCCGGTAGCTAGTTTCCAGCTAGCTCCAAATTTTCCAATGTATGATAAGGCTGTAGGACAGGCTGTGAATTTGAGTGGAGAGAGTGAGCTGTACCCCCTTCCGAATCAAGCCTACCCGGTCCAAATTGAATCCCACAACTCTTGTTTCAAAAGTCTATCAAGTGTCCCAAATGAATTATCAGTTGAAGATAGAATGTTTAATGAGTTGTGTGACTTTGTAGTATTTGATTTGCCAGATTGTGAAGGGACCTTGCCAAGTGAAACCACACCCAAACCTCTTGACCCCTACACCTCCACTCTAGAACCTGAATTGATTGATATCCATGCTTTTGTTGAGGTGTCTGAGAATATAGATTTTCACTTGATTGAGGATATTGACGCTGGGAATATTTTGGATGATGAACCCGCAGATTTGGCTGAGTTTTCCTCTCCAATTCATCATCCCGAGTCATTAAATGTTTTTCCCGAACTTCATATGCGTCTTGATATTGATGATAAAGGCATGGATGAGCTTAACTTTGAGGAGAATTCTGAGGATAGTTTTGAGGATGAAACAGTTTTAATTGATGAGTCGGATTTTCCAATTCATCCCTTACCTTCCACTGACTGTGTACACCCTCCTGAACCTTTAACCGATAACCTTCCTCAATCACTTCCCCCCACCCTTTCCATCGTTCCGACCATGCAAGAAACCGTCTCACTTTCATTTCGTATGTCTGGTTTACCAAGTTCGGCGTACCCATGGTTTCTCACGAATCTTGAGGGATTTGACCCCATTTCTCGACGGATAAATATATTAGCACAATCGCTTTTCACACATCGGTCATCACAAATTGTGCTAATCTATTTACTCCATTTGCACCCTCAAGTTCGTATTCCACTTCTTTTTCCCTTCCGCCATTCTTCTTCTCATATACCGAGACCGTATCCCGCTTCTCTCTGCATACGGTCTCGCGTATTCTCCATTTCCTTCCTCTTCACCTTCTTTCACCAGCCACTGCTTTATCACGATAAGATCTTTGAATGGTTGGTGCTCACCTTTGGCCTGTGTAAGGCCTTGTATAAATTGACACTGTTCTTTCCCCCCTAATCCTGAACTTCAACGCTTAACAGTGGAAACACTGTTTTACTTAAGTTTGGGGGGGACATCTTTTTTGTATATATTTTTGGTTTTCCTTTTTGTATATAATTTGTTTTTAGGGGGAGCGCCGACAATTTTGACCCTCTTGGTATAGCCTGACAGTGAGGGCACTGTCAAGTTTAAGTTTGGGGGTGTGCTCGGTAAGCTTTCTTCCTCCGCATTCATTTGTATATTTTGCATTTGCATACCTTATTAAAAAACCCATAAAATCGAAAATTTTCCAAAAATATAAAAACTTTGTCGTCAAGTTAGCTAATAGGGTAACTTTGATTTTTATTCTAAAAGTTTAGTTGATATATTAGAAATAACTAAATTCTAGGCTTAGGTGTAAGTCCATGCTACCTCTCCCGGTACTTTCGGGAATGCGGAATTTGGTAAAAAACGATTTTCTTAAAGATGGTAACATGGACCTAAAACCCGGATCTTGGTTAAACATCTATCTAACATCCTAACTATGAGTTTTAGCTACTCGGTTAGGGGGTTATACCTTGCTTGTCTTGAACTCCTTCGTCTTCAAAGCTCCGATGGTGGTCCGATGGCTTCTTCTCGTCGTCTCCGTACGCCGAAGATAGATCCACCTGAAAGCTCCAACCTTTAGCTCCTTCTTCGTTCTTTGAAGAAACTAGTTCACTTGGTTTGCTAAACCTAGTGAACTAGAATGAGTAGAGAAGAAATAGAATGGGATTTTATCTATGGTTCTTGATTCTCAACTCATGAGACAAGAGAACCATAGATCAAGAGAGGGAGCAAGAGGTTGAGGGTGAGAGCAGGAGGAGAGCTCAAGAACAAGAGAGAGAATGAGCAAGAAAGAATGAGCAACTCTTTTGTCTTTCACCCTCTCATAATCCAAAGTGATCATAACTCATCATATCAAAAAAGTCTTATGTGATGGTTTGAAGCAACCATAAGCTTATCATGTCATGCACTCATTTTACTCAAATGAGCAAGCAAAAAAAAGTCTTTGGCATGAAATGATAACCATGGTTATCATGATGGTCAACTAGTCAAGCCTAGTCAACCGGTCAACAAGTCAACAAAAGTCAACAAGTCACCAAAATCAACAAGTCAACAAAAGTCAACAAGTCAACAACCATATCACCATAATACTTAATTAATATAATAGTTAATCACATATCATATTCTCATTAGGGTTGATCATAATGTCAAATAGTCAACGGTCAACTGTCAACAACCCTAATGAGAATCCGCAGCCTCTGCCTCCCTGTCAACTGTGCATACACACCCGCATCCGCGTTCCGAGGAACACGAATGCAAACTGGATAAATCCAATCCCATAAGGCACACTAGGATCTGGCTTAAACCAAAGCCCGCTAGTGTAAACTGTCCGGACACTGTACGTGCACAAGTGCACGGATGTGACCGAACCCTGTCGCAAAACCATGCGACCTGTCGCAATACCATGCGACCTCTACTCTTTTGCCTAAAGGCGAAAAGCTTTCTGTGTGGGACTCTAAAGACTCGACACTACGCTGGCAGTGGGTTTAACCACAGACCGCAAGCGGCACTAGCTGTGCGTAACGGTCCCCAGGTAATGCCGACAAGAAGACGGACGAGGCGAAACCCATCTGAACTCCTACTGAGCCTGAGTGTGACATTCTCCGTACAGTCCGGTCTGTTCGTCTGATACATCGCATGGCGGGCCTAGGGGGCGGTAAACGTCAGTCCCCCAATAGCGGTACAAGTCGTGCCGGAGCGAAGCCCAAAACACCCTGAGATAACACTGGAAACCTACCAGTATATCTCGTTTGCCCTGGCCAGGGACTACTCGTGTAATGGCTCTCCTAGACACAGCGCGATGTCAACCCCCAATACCGGGAGAGACGAATCCTGTCTAACCGTCACTGCCTCCAAGTGCTTCGGGACTGCACCCAACCACCACCTATTTGCACGACTCCTTTGAGCCGTGGTAGGGTAGTGATCAAAGTACAGTGGGAACACACTCGAGGCGGAGTGACAGTGTCAAGTCAGCGGACTAAGCTGTACTCATGTCACCTGGGAACTGATAACTGACGATAGGTATAATACCAACTAGTCAGTTCCCGACGAGTCCTGTCCAGTGTACCCGTAACCTAACGAGCACCCGCATACTATCTCAAGTACGACGTACTGACGGCTGTGGGACAGACCGTCTCCCACACTGGGATGAGAAGCGCATGCGCTGGTCTACTCCGGAGTATCGATGCCCTGTCTCGATAGTCCTGCGACCAGGGACCTGCATAAGGATGTGCTTATAGATTACCCAGCCCCACTAGTGTGACGGCCATCACATCGCTGGTAATCAAGCAAAGATCCTATGGGCTCTACTAATGTGTATAGGCGATATACAAAACAAACACATGTACACATTGAAGTAGAAACAAACCAAGTAGCATACTACTATTTTGAGCAAGATTGTCAATACAAGGTGAATATCCCAAGCTTCCATTAAGTAATATACATACTAGTATGATACAGTAATGGCCTCTAGGGCATATACACTAACAATCTCCCACTTGCACTAAGGCCATGTACTGGCGTATCGAAGACCTATCATTTCGATCAGCCGCTCGAACTGAGTTTGGGGCAAGGCCTTGGTGAATGGATCTGCAGTGTTATCTTCTGATTTTACTCTCTTTACCTCGATCTCCTGGCGATCAATGATCTCCCTGATCAGGTGGAACCGCCTCAAAATGTGCCTGGACTTCTGATGGGACCTTGGTTCCTTCGCTAAAGCTATAGCGCCGTTGTTGTCACAATACAGCGGTATTGGATCAACACTGGTAGGAACCACCTGAAGTTCCGTGAGGAACTTCTTCATCCAGACAGCTTCCTTTGCGGCATCGCAAGCAGCTATGTACTCCGCTTCCATGGTTGAGTCAGCAACGGTTTCCTGCTTGGAACTCTTCCAGCAAACCGCCCCTCCATTGAGGGTAAAGACATAACCCGACATGGACTTGGAGTCATCCTTGTCACTCTGGAAGCTGGAGTCAGCAAAGACCTCAATCTGGAGGTCTTTTCCGCCATACACCAAGAACATCTCCTTAGTCCTTCTCAGGTACTTGAGAATGTTCTTTACTGCTATCCAGTGTTTCTCCCCTGGGTCTGACTGATACCGGCTTACAACGCTCAATGCGTATGCTACATCTGGTCTGGTACATAACATCGCATACATAATAGAGCCTACCGCAGATGCGTAGGGTATTGATGACATGCGAGCCCTTTCCAAATCAGTCTTGGGAGACATCTCTTTGGAGAGGGTGATTCCGTGACAAGCCGGTAGATTACCGCGCTTGGAATCTTCCATACTAAATCTTTTCAGTATGGTGTCGATGTACCTTGACTGTGAAAGTCCCAACATCCTTTTAGATCTATCACGATAGATCTGGATCCCCAGAATGTAGTTGGCATCGCCCAGGTCCTTCATGGAGAACCTCTGTGACAAGAATCCTTTGACTGACTGTAGCATAGGAATATCATTTCCTATTAGGAGAATGTCATCGACGTACAAGACGAGGAATACCACATTTCTCCCTACAATCTTACTGTAAATGCATGGTTCATCTGGGTTTTTGACAAAGTCGAATTCTTTGACAGTATCATCAAAGCAGATGTTCCAACTCCGCGATGCCTGCTTAAGTCCATAGATGGACTTGAGCAACTTTCACACTTTACCGCTGCTCCCACTCTGATTGAATCCCTCTGGCTGATCCATATAGACGCACTCTTCTAAATTTCCATTTAGGAAAGCCGTCTTAACGTCCATCTGCCAGATCTCATAATCGTGGAAGGCAGCAATGGCAAGAAGGATCCGAATGGATTTAAGCATGGCTACCGGAGAAAAAGTCTCGTCATAGTCCAAACCAGGTCTTTGACGAAAACCCTTTGCAACGAGCCTAGCCTTATAGGTTTCAACCTGCCCATCTACACCAATCTTCTTTCTGAAGATCCATTTGCAGCCTACGGGTTTTACCCCTTCTGGAGCAAAGTCCAAAGTCCAAACTTTGTTGGTGTACATGGACTCCATCTCGGTCCGCATTGCATCCAGCCATTTTACCGAGTCACTGCTCTGAATGGCTTGCTGGAAGCTAGTAGGCTCATCATAATCTATGATGCAATCCTCTCTATCCCCGTCTACGAGAAAACCGTAGTATCTCTCGGGCGGATGAGACTGCCTACAACTCCTGCGGAGCGGCGTAGGAATGTCCGGTTCCCCTGAACCTTCTGGTTCTACTAAGGTTTCAGTAATAGCTTGTGGTTCTGGAATTTCTTCCAGTTCTATTGCGCTCCCACTTATCTGATTTTCTAAAAACTCAGTTTCCAAGAAGCGGGCATGACGAGAAACAAGGACTTTTTGCTCCTCTGCGTAATAGAAAAGATACCCCTTGGAGTTCTTTGGGTATCCCACAAACATGCACTGTACTGAGCGTGCCTCGAGCTTGTCCGCATGCTGCTTTTTTACAAAAGCCGGACATCCCCATGTCTTAAAGGATTTAAGACAGGGTTTCTTCCCACTCCACATCTGGTATGGTGTGGTAGGCACTGTCTTAGTAGGAACTTGGTTCAAGAGATGTGCAGCTGTTTCCAGTGCATAACCCCAGAAAGATCGCGGTAACTCAGCCTTACTCATCATGGAACGAACCATATCTAGTAGGGTTCGATTCCTTCTTTCCGATACACCGTTGTGTTGTGGTGTGTATGGAGGAGTACGCTGAGAGAGAATTCCATTCTCTTTTAAGTAGTCCAGAAACTCGGCACTCAAGTATTCACCACCTCGATCCGATCTTAGGATCTTGATACTTTTGCCTGTTTGTTTTTCTACTTCATTCTTATATTCTCGAAATTTCTCAAAGGCCTCGGATTTGTGCTTCATTAAGAAGACATGTCCAAACCTAGAGAAATCATCTGTGAAAGTAATGAAGTATGAATAACCGCTTCGCGCATGTGTAGACATTGGACCACACACGTCACTGTGTATAAGTCCCAAGAGCTCGCTCGCTCTTACTCCGTGTCCAGTGAACGGAGTCTTTGTCATCTTTCCCATGAGACAAGATTCACAAGTGGCATAAGACTGGTACTCGAACGGATCCAAGTATCCTTCTTTATGTAACTTAGTCAACCGTGTCTCATTGATGTGACCCAGTCTACAATACCATAAGAAAGCCTGATTTAATTCTGGAGACTTTCTTTTAAGTGTGTTCTGGACACTGAATATCTGAGCTTGATTCAATACGTATATACCGTTATTTAATGTACCTGACCCAATCAGTGCTTGATTTAGGTGGATGTTTACTACATCGCTTACAAAAGCAAAATCATATCCTTCCTTAGAAAGTAAGGATACAGATATGATATTGCAAGTCGCACCTGGTACATACAAACAGTCACGCAGAATCAATATCTGCCCAGTTGTCAGTCCTAGGTGATATTCCCCTACGGATACAGCATCCATGCTCATTCCGTTAGCAACCCTGAGAGTCATATCACCTTTCCTGATAACCCTACGGTTTCTCAGACCCTGTAACGAATTACAGATGTGAGATCCTGATCCGGTATCCAATACCCAGGAAGTAGGGTTAACTGACAAACAGTTCTCAATTACAAACACACTCGAAGCCGAAGCCACAACATGCTTCGAATTCTGGCTACTGGCTTTACAAGCCCTGCAATCTCTCTGCCATAGTTCATTCCCGTTACAATAGGAACGTCCCTCTTTAATCATATCCAGTCCCGAAACTTTTGCCCTTGTTTTTCCTTTTTCTTCCCTGGTTTCTTTCAGGGTATAAGCAGAGGGCAGGGACTGTAGAATTAGGTCAGTACTTGACCCATTCTCCAACGTGGTCTCCAGGTCCGTGAGCTTAAAATAGCTGGTCTCTGTAAGGACGTTGCCCTCTACAGATGACCCGACAGCCAACCTCGCTTGAAGCAATTCGTTCGAGGTCTCATATCTTGCGATACGAGATTGCTCTCCATATAAAACTTTGTTATGGAGGAAGATAGAAACTGAGTCCATCTTCTCGTGCTGCCTCTGGTTTGCACCATTAACTGAGGCTAACACGAGGCACTTGGCTTTCGCACAATCCTTTTCCGGTGTCCTGCGGATGTGAACATCCGTGACAGGGGAAACTGGACCTGAGACAGCAGGGATTTGATTAGTTAAGAGGTGTCCCAGCTTGTCATGGACAATGGACATCTGGACAGACCTTTGCCAGTCATAACAGTCAGGTTCAGTCATATTTTTATCTAGATGTAACCTAGGTGCGGTCACAGGGTCGCTGCAATTAAGAGAGAGAAGAAGAAACACTCAGCATGATGCTCTTGCAAGTTTAGAGTGGTTTTTAGTTTGTCTAAACAGGATGGCTCCCACTGTTTCTCGAATCCCTCCTCAAACCATAAAGGAAGAATTAGTCGGGATCAATCCCACTGCATAATACTTGCTTAACCGTTCAGCCAGGCCGGTGTCGGTACTTCGAGGGAGGTTTTCCAACGCTTTCGCGAAGTTCCTTAATTAAAGAACCTCTTTTCCCTGGGGGCGTAGCCCCGCTAACACCTTTCTAGGCACCTACTAGGTTTATAGCATTGATCGTTTAGTGAGAAATTTCCCGAGGAGTAGCATATACTCACAGTAGGATCGGGATCCAAATATCATCGCGTGAAGAAACTGAAGGAATCCTACCAGAATCATCACACTCCAAATGGTATGCAAATCTAGCAAGTTTCAGTGCTTATGAAACTCCCGATGTATATTTTTGCCCCATGCTCTTATGACCTTGACTAAGGCCAACAAATCATAAGTCACATGTCAAGTTCTACCCGTCGTTGTCCAGGTTAATTTGAATCCACCCGTATATACCCTTGACTAAGGCCAACAAGGTAATACGACTGTCCCAAACCAACGCATTCTATCTATGCAACATATGAATACCCACCAGCTACCAAACACTGTGCCTTGACTAAGGCCAACAAACACAGCTTGAATACTGTTGAATATTCATATGAAACGACGGAGGGCTACGAATGGTTTTGGCGAAACCGTGAACGTAGTGAACTTGATTTAGTCGATGGAACGAGATAGCTTTTAAATGGAGTGGCTCAAACTCCGCATTTTAAAAGTTTGTTTTGAAAAGAACCGAGTGGTTTTTCGAAAATGTTCCAACGACTTATACTTGGTTTATTTTCTTGCATTAGTTCTTTTAATGCATGTTTTGCTTGCATTAGTTCTTTTAATGCGTGATATTCTTGCATTAGTTCTTTTAATGCGTCCCATCATTTAATCCTACCATTGCAGAAAACAACCAAAATATGACGTACGCTTATGCCATTCGCATTCGCCACGGGGCCCCGTCATTACCCGTTAGGTTACTTAACTAACGACAGAGCGGGGGCTGGGCTAGCGCGTCTGTAAAACATAAGCAACGCCTAAATATTATCATATATAGATATACTGCAATGATAAACATTTCAGATCACAGATAAATACATTGGATATACTAGCAATCTGTAATTTGTACGAGCCTGTAACAAAAACAGATAACACGGTCGCGGTGAATAGCCAAAACCCCACCCAAGACCCCTACGGGTGCGGCAAACTACCCGCCAAGTACCCGAAGCGTAGCAACCTCCCTCATCGCCATGAGTAGGCCACTCGACACTTCGGCATACCCGGTAGTTTGTGTACCCCCTCCATGGGTCTATCCTAGGAGCAAAACAGTAAAAAGAAATTATACAATGACGGCTACAACCCCTTCCCGGTTGTGCGGCCATACAAATAATTATTACATCAATTTACAAATTTACATGAATTGCAAGAAAAGAAAACTCTCGTCTCACAACCCCCGGCTATTCACCCGCGACAATCCAACATATTTATATACACATTCCAGCACATTACAGATCACAGATTTGTATAACCCCCACTAATCGACATATAGCGATTAGTAGACGTTCAATACAAATATCACATTACAGAAAAACCCGTTAGCCCAAGTCTTTTAGAAGTTCGATCAAAAATACGGATTTTCGGGACCCCAAAATAAAATTTTCGTTCTGGAAAATCTGGGTTGAAAATACATATACTAAAAATCCCAAAATACCCCAATTAGCAAACTGCAAAAAATAAAACCCATGACCGAGTCAACTCGGCCGCTGTTCCGCGGCGGGAGCGTGCTCCCGCCGCGGAACCGCGGCGCTTTGATCGAGTCATGGGCCCAAATTTTTTCAGTTTCTTTAAAAAAGCCTGAGTCGATTTTTGGTGTATATTAAAAAAGTTTTCCAGCACTTTTAAAATCGACAGAAAGTTTAAAATTCCGGGGTTCGTTTCGGGACTTTTTCGTTGATCGATCTTCTAGTTACTTGCTAACATGTTAGATAGAGTTTAACCTGGCTTTGATACCACTGTAAGTCCATGCTACCTCTCCCGGTACTTTCGGGAATGCGGAATTTGGTAAAAAACGATTTTCTTAAAGATGGTAACATGGACCTAAAACCCGGATCTTGGTTAAACATCTATCTAACATCCTAACTATGAGTTTTAGCTACTCGGTTAGGGGGTTATACCTTGCTTGTCTTGAACTCCTTCGTCTTCAAAGCTCCGATGGTGGTCCGATGGCTTCTTCTCGTCGTCTCCGTACGCCGAAGATAGATCCACCTGAAAGCTCCAACCTTTAGCTCCTTCTTCGTTCTTTGAAGAAACTAGTTCACTTGGTTTGCTAAACCTAGTGAACTAGAATGAGTAGAGAAGAAATAGAATGGGATTTTATCTATGGTTCTTGATTCTCAACTCATGAGACAAGAGAACCATAGATCAAGAGAGGGAGCAAGAGGTTGAGGGTGAGAGCAAGAGGAGAGCTCAAGAACAAGAGAGAGAATGAGCAAGAAAGAATGAGCAACTCTTTTGTCTTTCACCCTCTCATAATCCAAAGTGATCATAACTCATCATATCAAAAAAGTCTTATGTGATGGTTTGAAGCAACCATAAGCTTATCATGTCATGCACTCATTTTACTCAAATGAGCAAGCAAGAAAAAGTCTTTGGCATGAAATGATAACCATGGTTATCATGATGGTCAACTAGTCAAGCCTAGTCAACCGGTCAACAAGTCAACAAAAGTCAACAAGTCACCAAAATCAACAAGTCAACAAAAGTCAACAAGTCAACAACCATATCTGTCAACAACCCTAATGAGAATCCGCAGCCTCTGCCTCCCTGTCAACTGTGCATACACACCCGCATCCGCGTTCCGAGGAACACGAATGCAAACTGGATAAATCCAATCCCATAAGGCACACTAGGATCTGGCTTAAACCAAAGCCCGCTAGTGTAAACTGTCCGGACACTGTACGTGCACAAGTGCACGGATGTGACCGAACCCTGTCGCAAAACCATGCGACCTGTCGCAATACCATGCGACCTCTACTCTTTTGCCTAAAGGCGAAAAGCTTTCTGTGTGGGACTCTAAAGACTCGACACTACGCTGGCAGTGGGTTTAACCACAGACCACAAGCGGCACTAGCTGTGCGTAACGGTCCCCAGGTAATGCCGACAAGAAGACGGACGAGGCGAAACCCATCTGAACTCCTACTGAGCCTGAGTGTGACATTCTCCGTACAGTCCGGTCTGTTCGTCTGATACATCGCATGGCGGGCCTAGGGGGCGGTAAACGTCAGTCCCCCAATAGCGGTACAAGTCGTGCCGGAGCGAAGCCCAAAACACCCTGAGATAACACTGGAAACCTACCAGTATATCTCGTTTGCCCTGGCCAGGGACTACTCATGTAATGGCTCTCCTAGACACAGCGCGATGTCAACCCCCAATACCGGGAGAGACGAATCCTGTCTAACCGTCACTGCCTCCAAGTGCTTCGGGACTGCACCCAACCACCACCTGTTTGCACGACTCCTTTGAGCCGTGGTAGGGTAGTGATCAAAGTACAGTGGGAACACACTCGAGGCGGAGTGACAGTGTCAAGTCAGCGGACTAAGCTGTACTCATGTCACCTGGGAACTGATAACTGACGATAGGTATAATACCAACTAGTCAGTTCCCGACGAGTCCTGTCCAGTGTACCCGTAACCTAACGAGCACCCGCATACTATCTCAAGTACGACGTACTGACGGCTGTGGGACAGACCGTCTCCCACACTGGGATGAGAAGCGCATGCGCTGGTCTACTCCGGAGTATCGATGCCCTGTCTCGATAGTCCTGCGACCAGGGACCTGCATAAGGATGTGCTTATAGATTACCCAGCCCCACTAGTGTGACGGCCATCACATCGCTGGTAATCAAGCAAAGATCCTATGGGCTCTACTAATGTGTATAGGCGATATACAAAACAAACACATGTACACATTGAAGTAGAAACAAACCAAGTAGCATACTACTATTTTGAGCAAGATTGTCAATACAAGGTGAATATCCCAAGCTTCCATTAAGTAATATACATACTAGTATGATACAGTAATGGCCTCTAGGGCATATACACTAACATTAGGAATTGAAAACCCTAAAAATAACCCTCATTCTGTCTAACTTTGGTAAGTATACGTCCTTACAGTTTTTTTTTGAGAAATAGGTAATCTTGAGTTCAGTTCTTGAGTTAAGTCAAAATGAAGGGAAAGTATTGATGCTTTACTGAAGGATAAGTCTGAAAAATATTTTCTTTTCTCGAGTTCAAAATTAGAAAGTATATACCCTACAAACTGCACTTACACGCACCTTGAAACTTGGGATAGTAGAAGATACCTAGAAATACTCTTGCCTGAAAGCCTAGTATGAAAGAAAAAACGGTATTTAAAGCTAAACACCAAAAGAGCATATTGAAAAATATATCCGGTCTTGAAAAAAGAAAAAAAAAGAGAAAAAGAAAAAAATAGAATAAAGTCAAGACCTGGAAACTGCTATTTACGCTTTAATGTTCACACATTCAGTAATCGGCCGTTAGTGCCTCAAGAAGCATTAATAGTCGCATGAAAGGTGTGTGAGCAACACCGTCCATCATTAAATGAAAAGAAGTAGTATTAGGTATTAAGACAAGGGTATTATAGCTTGAATTGAATTCTTGAATGTAGGGGTGCAAATATACACACACGTAGGGGTATACAATTGATGTTTGGATAAGAGATAGAAATAAAGAATAAGACTTGTCTTTTCTGTAAAGTTGATAAAAATCCCTGATTTGAGGCCGCACTTTAGAAGGAAAACTCAGGAGAACCAACATCTTTCTAAACTTTTTTGGAACGTATATGATCTAAGGTTAAATAGATAGGAGGTGTGAAGCATTAGGGTTGGATATTTCTAACTTAGGATAATAGAGTTTCTAACGTAAATACTAAACTGTAGGAGTAGAATCATTGTTAACTTATGAAACTATCTTGACGGGATTTTGTGGGTAGTATCCGCTGAAAACCCTCAGGAGACAACACTCCTCCTACTAGGGACACCTAGAGGTTTAACAGCTTGTTGCACGCGCTCAGTGCAATCGCGTTCCCTGCGAAAGTGCGGTTAGGATTTTATTTTTATGAATAATTGGTTTTGCTCGGGACGAGCAAAAGTTAAGTTTGGGGGTATTTGTTCATAACAGAATACTGCATTTTATACCGCCCATTCTTATGCTCGTGTGTTTATAGGTAGGTGCTTTTAATCAGTGTTTGCTACATAATTGCAGAATACAGGTTCTCGGCTCTGAACAATGAATATCATGGAAAAGTACGACAAATTCCGGATTACTGCCAACAACAGATAAAACACGGTCTCCGCTCTCTATCCGTGTGTTGCCATATACTAGTTAAGGGACAAGATGGCAAATCAATTGTCATGTCATGCACAAAGCTCTAGGTCAACACAAGATCCAAGAAATCTACGCGGAGCTCGAGGAAATCATGGCAAAAGATCCACATCACATCACCTTTTTGTTGTGCTAGAATTCTGGAAATATTGTGAAGAGATTCTGAGAAAAGTCATATACCACACTGAAGAGGACAACAAACCAGGGACCCCGACCAAAGCCTACAGCCCAACACCACTAAAGGGCCGCGGATCCGCGGCCAATAGGGGGTATTGGCCGCGGATCCGCGGCCATGTGCGGTCTTCATTCTGTCGTTTTTCATGGGCACTTTGGGTACTTCATTTTATGTCAGAATTTGCCCCTAGGGTTTCATTTCCCTGCCTATAAATACAGCAGATCTGAGCCAAGCCAAGGGTCCAATTTTGTGTCCACTCTTTTGTAGTTTTTTGTATAGTTCTTCTTCTTCTTCTTCATTCTTCCTCCATGGAAATGTAGTGAGAGCATTGAGTGGATATTAATGAATATGAGGGTTTTGTATCATTCTCTTTTGTTTCTTCTTCCCCTTGAGATTCTTGCTTTCTCTTGATCATTCAACCTCTTCATTGAGCTTGAATGGTTAAGGGTTAGTTATCGATCTCAAGGGTCGTATTTTCTTATGGAATTAGCGCTTCAATTCACATGCGTTCTCTACCCTTCTCTTGATCTTGCAACCTCTTGATTGAGCTTGCAAGTTTAAGGGTTGGCTATTGATCCCATACTTGTTTTGAGTTCTACTTTCTTGTTCTTTTTATCGCTTTTTATTACTTGCTTATTATTATCTTGCTTTTCTTTCTTGCAATTTATTTCATGCACTTAAATTCATGCACTTACTTACTTGTAATCTTTTCTTTTCTTTGTTCTTTTCTTTTGCTCTTCTTGGTTCTCTTTGTGAATGGTTGTAATTATTGTTGTTGTTAAGAACAAATATGGTATTGTAAGTTAAGATTTTCTTTGCTCATTTCCTTTTCCCGTTATTTTCCATTGAACTCCGCCCAAACGATACGCAAGCGCTCCGTTAGGCACCCTACCCTAACAAGGTAACGGTGATTCCTAACCGCGACCGGTTGCGTTCGGTTTGGCCGGAGGCGAAAGCAAGAGACAAGAACGGAAGGACAAGGGTAAATAAGCCGGATTCCACGAATACCGCGCTTAAATCCCCTAATCCACGTTGTTGCCGATTGCTCTAGCTTCAATTGGTCAAGACTCGGCTCAAAGGTTTTTGAGTACGGATTTCTTTAGCTTACATTATCGTATCTTTTCTTAACAACTTTATACTTGCAAATAATACACATAGGTTAGATTGAACAAACATATACAATTCTTTATTGACTCGTCTAAAACAAGAAAGGACATACAACCATCTCCCTGTGGATCGACCCGTGCTCAACCGGCTAGCTGCATAGCAACACCGTCTTGATTGCGGTTAACTTTAATTCTTTAAATCAAAAGTCTCAAAGTTTCCATCTACACCAAATTATCTTTCTCAAAGATCTTCTTGCTCCCGATGGATTTTACCCCTTCAGGAGCAACATCCAAAGTCAATACTTTTTGGTGTACATGGATTCCATCTTAGATCGCATAGCATCCAGCCATTTCACACAGTCTCCACTTGTGATGGCCTGCTCGAAAACTAGTTGGGCCATCATCTCCATGTTGCAATCCTTGCTCCCACCGTCTACGAGAAAACCGTAGTATCTCTTAGGTGGATGAGTAACCCAACTAGATCTGCAGAGTGGCTGCAGTTCGTCGGGGACTATTGAATCCTTCGGTTCCACCAAATCGTCAGTTATAGTTTGCTTTGCTGGAACTTCTTCCAGTTCTACCTCATCGCCGCTAATTTCTTTCACAAAAAATTCCATTTCTAAAAAGGTGGCATGTTGAGAAACAAAACACCTTTTGTTCCTCAGTATGGTAGAAGATATACCCTCGCGAATGTTTAGGATATCCTACAAACTTGCACAAAACTGACCTTGCCTCGAGCTTGTCCAGATTTTTCTTTTCAACATAGGCCGGACAACCCCATATCTTAACTCATTTAAGAGATGGTCTCTTCCCATTCCATATCTCATATGGAGTGGTAGGCAACAACTTTGATCGGAACTTTATTCAATAGGTATGCAGCTTCTTAAGTGCATGTCCCCGAAAGGAAATAAGCAACTCAGCAGTACTCATCATAGAGCGGACCATATCTCATAGGGTGCGATTCCTCCACCCCGATATACCGTTGTGTTGTGGTGTATACGGAAGAGTAAACTGATAGAGAATCTCAATCACTTTTAAATAGTCTCGGAATTCTGTGCTCCGGTATTCTTCTCCCCGATCATATCGAAGGATTTGAATATCTTTACCCATCTGGTTCTGAATTTCGTACTTACATTCCTTGAATTTCTTAAAAGATTCAGACATGTGTTTCAACAGGAACACATGTCCGTATCTTGAGAGATCATCGGTGAATAAAGTACGAGGAACCATTCGTAGCATGTGTAGACATAGGACCGCATACATCAGCATGTATCTGTCCAAGAGTTCAGTAGCTCTTTCTCCGTTTCCAGTAAACGGAGATTTGGTCACCTAGTCTTTGATACATGACTGACAAGTTTCATAAGATGTAAATTCGAATGGATTCAAATATGCATCCTTATGGAACTTCAGCTAGTCTTGTTTCATTGACATGACCTAGTCTACAATGTCACAAGAAGACTTCATTCATTTCTGAACTATTCCTCCTGTGTGTGTTCTGTATGTTTGGAACTGTAGTTTGATTCAGAACGTGTATACTGTTATACAACATACCGTACCCAATCAACACTTAATTTAGGAAAATATTCACAATATTATTGGTATGATATAGCAGTCGCTCAGAATCATTGTATTACCTGTTAGTAACACTAGGTGATATCTGCCAACTACTTTGGCTGCAATAATTGCACCATCTCTACTACTAGAGACATATCACCCTTTCCCAGTTCTTTACCTGTCTATAGCCCATGTAACAAATTACATGTGTAGGATCCTGATCTGGCATCCAATACCCAGGACGTAGAGATAACTGAGAAACAGTTCTTGGTTACAAACACACCCGAAGATAATGCATCAACATGCTTATTCTTCGTTTGGGTGGCATCGGAATCCGTATATTCCCCATTCCTTGCTCAAACTTATGACAATCATAAGGTAGAGCGGAACTTAGCCCAGTATAATAAGTAAGTTCGGTCAACACATCCATATTATTATCTTGATTAAGGCATTTCATTGGTCTCTACCAGGAGAGAGAGAAGGGTGTTGGATATAGTGCACTCAAAGTCAATTATTGGATCGCAGGCACGTGATTGCAATGATTGAGGGAGGACCTATGCCAGTAGGACAGTCTTACTCAAGATGATGGTATGTTATCTGGTTTATCTTTATCATCGTGTACATGCTTTAGGTGATATTACAGATCACTATTACACGTTGATAGAGCCCTTAGGATTCTTGCTTGACTACCAGCAGTATGATGGCGATCATATACGTGAGAGTTGGGTGGTCTATAAGTACATCCTTAAAAGTGTCCCTAGTCGTGAGAGTTTCGAGACAGGGCATCGATACTCAGGAGTAGACATGTTGTCGTGGTGGATAGCTTGGTGCAATGTTAGTACAGTTTAGTTTTATTTGTACATTTGATATTGCGGGGCGAGCGTCCAACATGTGTACTGCCGTCACTGCCTGTTTGTATATTATTCTTTTGGGGCACGACCGGGTTGAGATCGATGCACCCGTTGTATATATTTTACTTTTCTGTACTAGGATTACCCCACGGTGGAGTGCACGGATAGCCGGGTTCTAGAGGGCAATGGGCCCGCATCTCATGGCTTTGAGACAAAGGGGGCTTCACTCTAGAATTGGCGGGCTATTCGCCGCACTCGTAGGGGGTATAGGTTGACCCAATGTGGGGTGCTCAAGTTACCGAATTCCGTGAAGTGGTGGGTGGTCCATTCACTTTGTTGAAGGGGGCTGTCTCGCTTCAGGTTTTAGCGAGTAACTTTCCATACCCATAGGGGTCTAGGATTTCATTGCACAGGCTATCCACACGACCAGGGGAATGTCGGGTTTCACTTACGGCTCAAAGAAAACCTGGGGATCCCAGATTATCTGCATTGTTTTGTGGTGCTTAATACTTTTCTGGGATGTTGCATTTATCACGCCATGAGCGATTATTATATATTGATATATATACTAGTAGATGTTGTATATGTTTTGCATCCGCGCTAGTCCAGTCCCCGCTCTGTCGTTAGTTAAGTAACCTAACGGGTGATGATGGGACCCAGTGGCGAATGCGGATGGCATATACGTACATCGTATTTTCGTTCTTTATTGGTGTGATCAATTGATGGGACTGCATTGATTCGGATCAATGCAAGCTAAACAAACCGGTTTGATGTTGTTGGAACATTTTTCTAAAAGCTATTATTACAAGGACGTTCTCTTTTGTTTTGCACAGCGGTATTCTGTTATGAATATCCAGCACCTCATTCTACGAGGCAGGGGCCGAGATCCCTTCATCGGGAGTGACCCCTTGGAGAGAAGTTTGCGTCAGGGTAATAACTTCACTATAGTCGATTACTTTTTGCTTTGCATCACGGTATTCAGTTGGAATATTCTGCACCTCATTCTACGGGGAAAGAGCCGAGATCCCTTCACCGGGAGTGACCTCTTTAGCAAAGGTTTTCGCCACTATATTTTGTAAAAAGCTATCATGTTCCTTCAACGATATCAAGTTTATTACGTTAAAGGTTTTTCACCAAAAACCATTCATAGCCCTCCGTCATTTCAGGCAGGTAGCACTTAGTATTCATGCTATGTTTGTTGGCCTTAGTCAAGGCATAGTGTATGGTAGTTATTTGTTACTTTTCTGTTCCATAGATAGATACATTGATTTAGGACAGTCGTACCACTTTGTTGGACAAAGTCAAGGGTGTGTGTGGGTGGGTTTAAATCAATCAGGACAATGACGGGTAGAACTTGACTTGTCGGTTATGATTTGTTGGCCAAAGTCAAGGTCATAAACCGCTTGGGGTAAAAATCACATCGGGAGTTTCTAAAGAAACTGAAACTTGCCAGGAATACGCATACCTTCTGGAGTGTGATAACGTGAATGGATTCCTTCACGTTATCATGCGATGTTAGTTGGATCACGATTCCGACTGATGAGTTGTTTTACTCCTTGGGTGATCCCGACTAATTCTTCTTTCAGGTTTGGAAGAGAATTTAAGGATACAGTGGGAGGTTTCCTGATTGGATAAAGTGATAACCATTCTGATCTAGGTTAGAGTGCACGCAAAGTGTTTCTTTTCTCTCTCTCTTTGGCAGCGACCATGGCCCGACCCTAAACTATGACTTAGTGACCATGTTGACCGAACCTTCTTAAAACACTGGCTTTTGGATTGTCTGAGTTGCATACCTCATTGATACTCCTACTTTTACCCTTTTTCTCCGGAACATTTCATATCGCTACGAACATCCACTTCCATTGGATAAAACCATCGTATAGTTATATACGAACTCGAAGGAACTTGTTCCAAATTCGAGGATGGTTTCCGGTTCTGGAGAAAATGAATAGGACTATTCAGTTGTTTTTTCCTTTTACCTTCTCTCAGGTTGCGAGTGCTCCTTAGATTAGGACGGTACACCTGTTACGCTAATTGGATAGTCTTCATCCAAACCATAGGCAAGTGCCGAAAGGTAGGGTATGAATAAAACCGATTAGCCTAAGTAAGGTGTACAGAAGGTAATATGTAAAGACAAATAAAAGGATCAGAAAGAGGGCAAAGTAAATTGTAACTGCTATCATTCATGACCAAACCACATATTTCATCGCCACTCCTACTTCACATTGGTATTTCTCCAGAACACCCCGTATCACTACGAAGATCCACAGTTATTGGACATTCCATCGTATGGTTATATACGAACTCGAAGGAACTTGTTCCAGTTCAGGGATGGATTCTGGTTCAGGAGAGATAGGAATAAGGTTTATTTAGTTGTCTTTTATCTTCACCTTCTCTCAGGTTACGAGTACTCCTAGGATTAGGAGAGTACACCAATTATGCTTATTGGATAGTCTTCTTCCAAACCATAGGCTGGTGCCGAACAGTAAGGAGGGAAGAAAACCATTTAGCCTAAAGGGGTGTACAGAAGGTAACGAGTAAAGACAAATAAAGGAATTTGGAGCGATGGCAAAGAAATATACGGTTAAAGTTGTGAATCTGATAATGGAAGAGGCATTACTAGGAATACCCGGATACCCCTTCGAAACATTTACATGTTTCAGTTTCATTATGTATTGTTAAAAGAAAACTAATTTCCCAATTACCCCTTACTCCAGGGTATGTATTTACCAGGTTTGATTCTCACATCTGTATGGTTTTACAGATGAAGAGTGGGAGTAAATTATTAGGAATTAGGTGATCATTCTGATTATATCGGGATTCGTTGTAATTGGTGACATTTGAGTAAATCGCCTGGGTTTTTGCCGGACGACAAATATTTGGTTTTGAATATCCGTTGTTATGCACCAATTTCAAACTGATATATCTGTACGTTTATTTTTATAAAGTGAGATATAACTTTTTGAAATTATGTCCATGACATTTACCTATATCAGTTATTGGTTAGGTAAGGAGCATTAAACAGCGGTGTAATTCTTCATAACCATAGTACAGTTTTTAGCCTACGACGCACAGGTTTTGAGTTATTCAACTCAGGAGACTTATACAGAGTATTGTATATCGTCTAGTGTCCATTAGGACAGAGGGGTTGGTACTCGTACTGTATTCTGTTTACTTGTGACTTCTCTAGTTTTTAGATAAGTGTTTCATAGAAATACAAGGTCTGAGTTTTGAGAAGTTATAGGTATAAGAATAAAGTGGAGAACCAGGTGTCGCAAGTATCAGGATTCTTCAAGATGATCGAAGATGTTGATACTTGTGTTTGGTATTCAGTTGATAGTAATGGTTTTGAGAAACTTGTTTCTCTTTCAGGTTACTCATAATTGGATGAAATCCTAAGTTGAGTAATGCTGAATAGCCTCTCTCCATTTAGTTGACATACACTGGAGATAGCTGCATGATTTGAATCTGGTTCCAATTAAATCAGTGTCTCTGTTTCTATATTGTATATAGAATGGCTCATATCTTAACGATGTTAAGGTATATGGAGTTGTCCGGCTTATGCTTAAAACCAGACTCTGGATAACTCAAGGCACGTTTCTGTAATGGCAGTTTGTGGGTTAACCTGGGCTGTGACGAGGGTTGACTTTCTTCCATCTGGAAGACCAATAGTGATATTGTTCTTGACTCGCCACAGTTTTAGTAAAATGGACTTTTTTTAGAAAACAGTAGTGGGAGTATGGTAGAACTGGAAGTGATTCCAGAACCGCAAACGATTACTGAAAATTTAATAGGACCTAAAGATTCAATCAGGTTTGACATTCCATTAGCCACTCCGCAGATATGGTAGGTAACCTCAGGCACCCGAGAGGTACTCCAGTATCCTCAAGGAAAGTGACAGGGAGGTTCTTGTTTACCCAGACTTGCCATTGCTGCTGTTCTGGACTATGAAACCCGGCAGGAGGATGAGTATAGCGTCGTTCTGAACTGGCTTTAGAAGTGTACGCGTATATGATTCTGCCAGAGGGTTGTTGTAGTTAGTGGGAGCAGCAGAAGCATAGTGGACAAGTAGCTTGTGTCTATTTATAGACTAAAATAGATATAGCGGAGATAGATCATCTATTTTTTATGTCACAGTCATAGGTTTTGACTTCATCAGAATAGGGGATGGATCTGTTAAGAAGGTAGTAAGGTGTGATATCCTGGTATTTGGATGACATACACAGAGTAGGAAGTGATATTCCTATACTATGATCGATTGTACTTTGGTTGTCACATAGGATTTGGATATTGTATCAGGCATTCTGGTTACTAGATCTATAGTTTTAGATCTAGATTTAGGTAATGTCTCAATCCGGGTACTTAGACACCATTCTAAAGGTGCTTTAGAATGGACGACTCCTGGCATGGTAGTGTACCTGCAGGTGATGGAGTCACCCTCTCTAAAGCAGTCTTACAGACTAAAGGGGAGAGGGATGTGCATGATTGGCGTATCACTTGCTTAGGCAATTGAGTCAATCATGAGATGTCAAGTACCACACCAGATGTTGTTTTTGCACTAGATGCAATAAGTTAAGATATTAATCCAGCCCTGGAGAAACGTTCAGAAGTAGTTTTAGAACATAAGTTGATGTTCTAAGGATATGATAACGACAGCCTCCTTCAGGAGATAGTTATCATTTCAGGCTTCCAAGGTGACCTGGCTGACAGAGTGACTGTCAGAGTTATAGTTTTCCCTCTGACGAGGGGAAGTAGTTTGGATAGGTGGTCCAAGAGGATACTTAGGGAGGCATGGCGCAGGATACTGATTACATTCAGTTGACGATATAGTCTAAGAAGTTTTCTGGATTTGGAGTTCATTTTTTAACTAGGTCCCATCAGATGTCCAGATATATTCTAAGACAGGTGTTACTCATTTCGGGAGATGGCTTTCTCCGCGAACTTGAGATAAAGAGGGACATAAAAAGAAACATCAGGGTAGATCCACTCACTGAAGCTATTCCTCGAACGCAATAGTTTCACAAATGGGCTTTGTGAGACTGATCAGTAAAGGAGTTGGGTGTTCGGTATCACACGGGCTGTGAGTATGCGACATCGCAATAATTAGCCTTGAGTGCAATTGGGAGATTTTTGAATATAGTGCCTTCAAAGTCAATTATTGGATCACAGGCACGTGATTGCAATGATTGAGGGAGGACCTATGCCGGTAGGACAGTCTTACTCAAGATGATAGTATGCTATCTGGTGTATCTTTATCATCGTGTACATGCTTTAGGTGATATTACATATCACTATTACACGTTGATAGAGCCCTTAGGATTCCTGCTTGACTACCAGTAGTATGATGGCGATCATATACGTGAGAGTTGGGTGGTCTATAAGCACATCCTTAAATGTGACCCTAGTCGTGGGAGTTTCGAGACAGGGCATCGATACTCCGGAGTAAACTAGTGTATACAGTCGAGACCCGGACGAGGGGTGGTGGCCGGTCTCATAAGCCACTGGTGTCAGTTGGTTCTCCTAAGATGTATACAGGTGCTCATTGGGTTATGAGTACACCGGACAGGACTCGCCGGGAACATGCTAGTTAGTATTATACCTGATGTCAGATAGCAGTTCCCTGGTGACATGTGTACAGGTTAGTTCATCGACCTGAGATCGTTATTTTTCTCGTGTGAATTCCCACTGTGCTTTGATTACTACCCTACCCCGGCTTAAAGGAGTCGTGCAAACAGGTTTAGTTGGGTACAGTCCCTGTAAGTTCATGGCAGCGCCCCGGCCGTCTATACGAGGCCAAAATGTGGAAACGATACTTTTATTTAACTTTTTAAAACTGGCGCTACCGCGTACTAAAAATCCGGATCGGGCTATTAACCTAATGCTAGCAAACTAGAGAATGGGTAGAGAGATATACTGAGTGATCCGTGTCCTTCGGTCTTCTCGTCGTCATCCCGATCTCCCCACGGAATCTCCGGTCTTCATCTCCTCGTCGGAAGGGCACCAGATCGCCGGGTTCTTTTACGGGCTCCCACCTCTGGACCGAGGCAACTCGGGCACGAAGTTGGCGAGTCGACATGTCCAAGAATGCTATAGGATAGTGTAGAACTCTTTTGTCTCAATGGGGTTAAGGAAGTTGCCATATCGATGTGGAGGAAGAGTAGTAAGCTTTTTAGATGAACTAGAGAATTTTGTGGCAAGCAAAAGAGATCAATTTCTCTACTTAAATTTTGGACAGCCCCCTCAAGTGTGGCCGGCCCCTCCATGAGAAGAGGAGGGAGAAAAGTCAAGGGGGGTGAGCACAAGCTAGTGCAAGGTGACCATAAGAAAAGGTGGGTAATGATGATAAACAGTGATCACAAACATGTGCATATCAACTCCCATCACCAACAACCAAGTAATCATGAATAAAGAAGTCAAATGATGGTTGAACCATCATGAAGCTATCATCACAAAAGGTCTTCTCCATAATAAAATGCACAATTGCAAATAACCTCCTCCACATCAATTTTCAGCCAAGGAAAGAAACAAAGAAAAATGGCCGAAACGGAATGCAAATTGGCAACTTCAAAAAACTGATCCCGTAATAAATTACAGGAAAACCCCGCGACTGTATATACATACCCGCATTTGTATTCCGACCGAATACAAATGCAATGAGACAAAATCTACACTGTACAATACTAGGATCTGGCTTAAACCAAAGCCCGCTAGTATTATCCGTCCGATCATGATCCGTGCAATACCGCACGTATATGATCGAACCCTGCCATATCTCCATACGGCATCTACAGCGTTTCGCCCGAAACTTGAGAAATGGTCTGTGGGGGACTCTAAATGCTCGTCAATACTTTGGTTGTGGATTTAACTATTAGCAAGTCAGAGGTATTAGCCATACGTAACGGGATGCCAGGTATTGACCAAAAAGGACGTCGATGAGCGAACTCATCCTGACACCCTACTGATCCTGTCAGTGACAATATACGTACAGTCCGGTCCGTTCGTCTATGAGCATCGCATGGCGGGACTAGGGGGTTGGTAAAAGTCAGACCCCCAAAAGCGGCACAAGTCGTGTCGGAGTGTAGCCCAGAACACCCTGAGATACTACTGGAATACCTACCAGTAAATCTCCTGCTTTGGCCAAGGACTTCGTGTAATGGCTCTCCTAGACACAACGTGACCTCACCCCCAATACCGGGAAAGACGAACCCCTGCAGATCCGCTCACTGCCTTCATGTGGCTCGAGACTGTACCCAACTAAAACCTGTTTGCACGACTCCTTTGAGCCGTGGTAGGGTAGTAATCAAAGTACAGTGGGAAATCACACGAGATAATTGATGATCTCAGGTCGATGAACTAACCTGTACACATGTCATCAGGGAACTGCTATCTGACGTCTGGTATAAGACCAACTAGCATGTTCCCGGCGAGTCCTGTCCGGTGTACTCATAACCCAATGAGCACCTGTATACATCTTAGGTGAACCAACTGACACCAGTGGCTTGTGAGACCGGCCACCGCCCCTCGTCGGGGTCTCGACTGTATATACTAGTCTACTCTGGATTATCGATGCCCTATCTCGAAAACTCCCACGACTAGGGACCTTTTAAGGATGTGCTTATAAACCCCAGCTCCTACGTATATGATCGCCATCATACTGCTGGCCGTCAAGCAAGAATCCTAAGGGCTATATCAACGTGAAATAGTGACCTGTAAGGTCACCTAAAACAGTACACGATGATAAAGTTAAACCAGATAGCATACTATCATCTTGAGTAAGACTGTTCTAACGGTATAGGTCCTCTCTCAATCATTGCAATCACGTGCCTGTGATCCAATAATTGACTCTGAGGGCACTATCTCCAACAATCTCCCACTTGCACTCAAGGCTAATTATTGCGATGTCGCATACTCACAGCCCGTGTGATACCGAACGCCCAACTCCTCTACTAATCAGTCTCACAAAACCCGCTTGAGAAACTAATGCGTTCGAGGAATAGCCTCAGTGAGTGGATCCGCTCTAATGTTTCTTTCTATGTCTCTCTTTATCTCAAGTTCGCAGAGAAAGCCATCTCCCGAAATGAGCAATACCTGTCTTAGAATGTGTCTGGATATCTGATGGGGCCTAGTTCATAAATGAACTCCAAATCCAAACTTCTTAGACTGTATCGTCAACTGAACTTAATCAGTATCATGCGCCATGCGTCCCTCAGTATCCGCCAGGACCACCTGTCCATAGTACTGTCCCCCGTCAGAGAGAAAACTATAACTCTGACAGTCACTCTGCCGTCCAGGTCACCTTGGAAGCCTGGAATGATAACCGTCTACTGAATGAGGCTGATGTTATCATATCCCTAGAACTTCCACTTATGTTCTAAAACTGCTTCCGAATGTTTCTCCAGGATAGGATCAATATCAACTTATTGCATCTACTGCAAAAACAACATCTGGTGTGGTACTTGACATCTCATAATTGACTCAATTGCCTAAGCAAGTGATCTGCCAATCATGCACATCCCTCTCCCCTTTAGTCTGTAAGACACCTTTAGGGAGGGTGACTCCATCGCCTGCAGGTATACTACCGTGCCAGGAGTCATCCATTCTAAAACACCTTTAGAATGTTGTCTAAGTACCCAGATTGGGAAACTACCTAAATCTAGATTTAAAAACATAAATCTAGTAACCGGAATATCTGATATTATATCTATATCCTATGTGGAGAAACCACTGTGTGACAACCAAAATATAACCGACCGTAGTATAGGAATTTCACTTCCTACTCTGTGTATGTCATCCAAATACCAGGACATAACACCCTACTACTGTGACATCAGAAATCGATGATCAATCTCCACTATATCTGCTTTAGTCTATAAATAGACATAAGCTACATGTCCATTATACTTCTGCTGCTCCCACTTGTAGGGTTACTAGGTACTCTAATAAGGTTCTACAATGCATCAACCATGCCCGTTTAAAATTTAAGCCGTGCCAAATAACCCTAAACAAGATCGTTGCTAGAAAATTAGGGTTTCACATGATAGTAAAAGACAATTACGACTAAGTGAATACGAAATACAACCTTTGTAGATCGGTCCTTCACTTCATTAGCTCCTTGTTGAAGTCCCTTCGCTGCGATCGTAGTTCTCCCGGGCTCTTGCATGGCTTCACGAGGCGAAAGAAGCGTCCTTGCTTGAAGTCTTCGAGGCCGAAGAAGATCTACGTCGAGGGAATATCAACTCAAGCTTCTACTTCACTAACTAGAGAATTAGTGAAGCAAACACCGTAAACTAAAGTGCTAGTCTAGTAGAGGATGGAGAAATAGGAAGTGGGTTCACTTTAGAATTTATTTTCTCACAATGTTTCACTCTCTCTTGAAAACCCTAGCTAGCTTTTCTTTTGCTCAAAGAAGAAGAAGATAAACAAAAGAAAAGATGAAGATAATGATCAAGTGAGTGAGCTAACCATGGTGAGTGAGTATCATATACTAACTCATGTAGTGACATAACCATGGCTAATCCAAATGGTTAGGTTAACAAAAATCTAAAGTAAAGACAAAGCTAGTAGACTTTGTCAAAACAAAGCAAGCTTCTACAAGCTTCATGCTCTTTCCAAAATTCCACTAATTTTATAATTACCTTAAATAATTATAACCCACCATAATAAATAGAATGGTGTATGTCTTACACACCCCATGACAAGTGTATCATCAACCATGATACAAAAAGAAAACACATTTTAATATATATCACATATATATTAAAGTTGTGCACATGTGAGAAAAACCCTTAAGTGAACAAATGTTAGTTAATGTAAATTAGTATATCCAATATACAATTATACAATAAATTATTAAATCAACACTTGACTTAATAATCCGGTCATAACTCATATAACCGACTAGCATCCAATGTATCGACTTATCGAATCAACACTTGATTCGATAACCCGGCTATATCACATATAACCGACCGATACAGAAAGTCGCGAGAATAGAATATGGTATCACATACACGCATTATTCTCGGTCCTGCACATATCACATACGCGCTCCTATTTCGTTTTGCCTGAGCCAGTAAAACCTCTGTGTAGGACTCTAAAGACTCGTCAATACGCCGGCAGTAGGTGATGATCACATCAAGCACCCACAAACCGTCAGCGATACTAGCTGGACGTAACGGCTATCCGGGTATTGAGCGATCAGAAGATCAGCAAGCAAGCCTGCTCCAACTCCTGTAAAAGCCAAACGGTAACACTTCCCGTACAATCCGATCTCCTCGTCTGATATGTCGCATATCAAGTCTATGGGTGGTAAACGTCAGACCCCAATAACCGATAAGTCATACCGATGTGAGGCTCATAACGGGTCGAGAAACTACTGGTAACATTTACCAGTAAATCTCTAAATCAGCCCTGGCCAGGGACTTCCCTGTTATGGCCAATCGAGCACAGCGCAACATCAACCCCCAATACCGGGAAAGACGAAACCCCTCCTATCGCTCATCGCCTCCATGTGACTCGGGACTGTACCCAAAAACCACCGTTTTGCACGCTCTCTTGGGCGTGGTAAGGTGGAAATCAAAGCACAGTGGGAATCAAAAGACTCTATGACGATCTCGGGTCTACAGACTAACCTGCACAAGTGTCACCAGAGAACTGCCAACTGACGTGAGGTATAATACCATCTGGGAGTTCTCGGCGAGTCCGTCCAGAGTACCCAGTCTCCACTGAGCACCCGTATATCATCTCTGATGTCAAACACCAATGGATATGGGATCATCCATCGCCCATCTATATGGGTCGAGAAGGTATACGCTAGTCTACTCTGGTATATCGATGCCCCGTCTCGATACACCCACGACTAGGGACCTTGAAGGATGTACTTATGGACTACCATGTCCCCACTAGTATGATCCGCATCATAGTCCAGGTAGTCAAGTACACATCCTAAGGGCTTTACCAACATGTAACTATAAGACAGTATCAAGAGACAAGTATACATGTTAAGATAAAGAGTAACCAGATAGCATACTATCATATCGAGTAAGAAAGTCCTCTCTATATATGTCCAAGCATCCAATATAATATACATCATCTGTACAATACTGGCCTCTAGGGCATACATACAACTAACAATCTCCCACTTGCACTAGGGCCAGCTGCTGTAGTATCGCATACCTAGCATCCCGAAAAGTTTCTCAAACTGTATCTGTGGAATGGCCTTCGTGAGTGGATCCGCAGGGTTGTTCTTCGTGTCAACCCTCCTGATATCTATCTCCCGGTGATCAACTATCTCCCGGATCAGGTGATACCGCCTCAGAATATGCCTGGATCACTGATGGGACCTGGGTTCCTTTGCCAAAGCCACCGCTCCATTGTTATCGCAATACAAAGGTATTGGATGCTCAATGGATGGAACCACTCCAAGTTCAGTAATGAACTTCTTGATCCAGACAGCCTCTTTGGCAGCATCGTTGGCAGCGATGTATTCAGCCTCCATCGTCGAGTCTGCCATGGTTTCCTGCTTGGAACTCTTCCAGCTAACCGCCCCTCCGTAAAGGGTAAAGACAAATCCCGAGTGCGACTTAGAGTCGTCCTTATCACTTTGGAAGCTCGAATCGGTAAAGGACTCCACTTGGAGTTCTCCGTTACCATACACCAAGAGCATCTCTTTAGTCCTTCACAAGTACTTGAGAATGCTCTTCACAGCTGTCCAGTGACTCTCTCCAGGATCAGCTTGATACCTACTCACTACACTTAGTGAGTATGCTACATCGGGTCCGGTACATAGCATCGCGTACATGATAGAGCCTACAGCCGAAGCATAGGGTATCCCTTGCATGCGAGCTCTCTCCAAATCAGTCTTGGGAGATATCTCTTTCGAGAGAGTGAGCCCTGAGATCGTGGATAAAAACCTACGTTTAGACTCTTCCATATTAAACCTCTTTAGTATGGTGTCAATGTACCTGGATTGGGACAATCCCAATATCCTTTTAGATCTATCTCTATAGATCATAATTCCCAGTATGCAGGAGGCATCACCTAGATCTTTCATTGAGAATCTTTGTGATAAGAAGAGCTTGACAGATTGCAGCATAGGAATGTCATTTCCTATCAAGAGTATGTCGTCCACGTACAATACGAGGAAGACAACCTTACTCTCTGCCACCTTCTTGTAGATACAAGGTCCATCTACGTTTTTGACGAAATCAAACTCTTTGATAACGACGTCAAAGCAGATGTTCCAACTCCGCGATGCTTGCTTTAATCCATAAATGGATTTAAGCAGCTTGTACACCTTCCCGCTGCTCCCACTATCTACGAAGCCCTCTGGCTGAGTCATGTACACGCACTCTTCTAAATCACCATTTAGAAAGGTGGTCTTAACATCCATTTGCCAGATTTCGTAGTCATGATATGCAGCAATGGCAAGCATGATCCGGATGGATTTAAGCATAGCCACTGGAGAAAAGGTTTCGTCATAGTCCACACCTGGTCTTTGAAGAAAACCCTTTGCAACAAGTCTAGCTTTGAAAGTCTCTACTTTCCCATCTACACCAAGTTTTTTCTTGAAGATCCACTTACTCCCAATGGGTTTTACCCCTTCAGGAGCATCTTCCAAAGTCCACACTTTGTTGGTGTACATGGATTCCATCTCGGACCGCATTGCATCCAGCCATTTCACTGAGTCCCCACTCGTGATGGCCTGCTCGAAGCTAGTTGGGTCATCATCAACCATGATGCAATCCTCGCTCCCACCATCCATGAGAAAACCGTAGTATCTCTCAGGTGGGTGAGGAACCCTACTAGATCGGCAGAGAGGCTGAGGTTTGTTGGGAACTACCGAATCCTCCGGTTCCACTAAATCTTCAGTTTGAGTTTGTGTAGCCGGAATTTCTTCCAGTTATACCTTGTCGCCACTAATTTATTTTGCAAGAAATTCCTTTTCTAAAAAGGTGGCATGTCGAGAAACAAACACCTTTTGTTCCTCGCTATGGTAGAAAAGATATCCATGTGAATGTTTGGGATATCCCACAAACTTGCATAAAACTGACCGTGCCTCGAGTTTGTCCGGATTTTGCCTTTTGACATAGGCCAGACAACCCCATATCTTAACTCGTTTAAGACATGGTCTCTTCCCACTCCATATCTCATATGGTGTGATAGGTACAGATTTATATGGAACTTGATTCAATAGGTATGATGTTGTCTCCAACACATACCCCCAGAAGAAAATAGGTAACTCAGCTGTGCTCATCATAGAGCGCACCATATCTAATAGGGTGTGGTTCCTCCGTTCCGATACACCGTTGTGTTGTGGTGTATATGGAGGAGTTAGCTGAGAGAGAATCCCATTCTTTTTTAGGAAGTCCAGGAATTCATTGCTCAAGTATTCACCTCCTCGATCAGATCGAAGGATTTTAATACTTTTCCCGGTTTGGTTCTCAACTTCTTGTTTATATTCTCTAAATTTCTCAAAAGCTTCTGATTTATGTTTCATCAGGAACACATACCCGAATCTAGAGAGATCGTCAATGAATGTAATGAAGTACGCAGAACCATTCCTGGCATATGTAGACATGGGAACGCATACATCACTATGTACCAGTCCCAAGAGTTCCGTAACTCTTTCTCCGTGTCCCGTAAATGGAGTTTTGGTCATCTTGCCTTTGAGACATGATTGGCAAGTGTCATAAGATGAAAATTCAAACGGATTCAAATATCCATCCTTATGCAACTTAGCTAGTCGTGTCGCATTGATATGACCCAGTCTACAATGCCACAAGAAGGAGTCGTTCATTTTTGAACTCTTCCTTTTGTGTGTGTTTGTTATGCTCAGAACTGTTGATTGATTTAGAATATAAATTCCATTGCACGACGTGCCTGATCCAACCAACTTTTGGTTTAGGAAAATATTCATAACATTATCCTGTAATACAAAATTATATCCCCCTTTACTCAACAAAGAAACCGATATAATGTTGCATATCAGGTTCGGCATGTAATAGCATTCGTTCAGAATCAATGTATTACCAGTTGGCAATACAAGGTGATATTCTCCGACGGTTTTAGCTGCAACAATTGCACCATTTCTAACCCTTATGTCTTTATCACCTTCTCCAAGTTCTTTACCTTTCCTAAGCCCATGTAACGGATTACATATATGAGATCCTGACCCGGTATCTAATACCAAGGACATAGAGCAAATGGTGAAACAGTTCTCTGTAATGAACACACCCGAAGAAAATGCATCAACATGTACTTTCTTCATTCGGGTGGCATGGGAATCCTCGTATTCCCCTATATCCTGCTCAGTCTTATAACTTTTATAAGAAAGAACGGAACCAACGTTCCCCAGCACAGTATAACATGCGGGTTCGGTCAATACATCCATATTATTATCTTTATTAAGGCATGATATGGTCGCTATCTGGAGAGAGAGAAGAAAACACTTTAGCGTATGCTCTTGCAAGATCAGATTGGTTATTAATTTATCTAATCAGGATGGCTCCCACTGTTTTTATCAAATCTTCCTTCAAACCCTAAAAGGAAAGACTAGCCAGGATTAATTACACCCTACAACTTCGCCAATCTTTCAGCCAGGCCAGTGTCGGTACTTTGAGGGAAGTTCCCCGTGCTTTCGCACGGACCTAATTAAAGTAAATCTCGTTTTCCCATAGGCGTAACCCCATTGACACATTTCTAGACACCTACTTGATCGGCTAATTGTCGTGTGTAAAACTCTCCCAAGAGTAACAATTACTCGCAGTGGGTATCGGGGTCTAACTATCTCATAGAAGGTATGCAATCTCATTGCAAATTTCAACACTTGAAATTCCTGATAATATTTTGCCCCTAACCCCTATGACCTTGACAAAGGCCAACAAATTATAGGATGCTAGTCAAGTTCAACCCGTCATTTCTTGATTGAATCAAACCCATCCGCACGACCCTTGACAAAGGCCAACAAGGTCGTACGACTACCCCAAAACAATCTGCATCATATGCATAAGCAGATTAGCACCATTCAGCTACCACACACTACGCCTTGACAAAGGCCAACAAACGCAGCATGAATACTAAACAGTTCCTATCTGAAATGACGGAGGGCTACGACAGGTTTTTCTGAAAACCTATTGCGTAATGAACTTGATATCGTTGTAGAATCGAGTGAATTTTTGAAATGGAGTGATTTTGAGGCTTTTATTAGTTTTTCTAAAGAGGTCACTCCCGGTGAAGGGATCTCGGCTCTTTCCTTATGGAATAAGGTGCAGGATATATCATATATATCGCTATGCAAAGCAAAAACTCCAAAAGCAATCAAAAGACAAACCGAGTGTTGTAGCATCTGCCAGTTTTGCTAAAGAGGTCACTCCCGGTGAAGGGATCTCGGCTCTTTCCTCATCGAATAAGGTGCAGGATATATCCAATAAGCATAATGGGTGTACTGTCCTAATCGTAGGAGCACTCGCAAAGCGAGAGAAGGTGAAGATAAAAGACAACCGAATAAACCTTATTCCTATTTCTCCTGAACCAGGATCCATCCCCGAACTGGAACAAGTTCCTTTCGAGTTCGTATATAACCATGCGATGGAATATCCAAATAAACTGTGGATCTTCGTAGTGATACGGAGTGTCCTGGAGAAATACAAAGGTGATTTAGGATTGGCGAAGAAATACTTGGTTTGGTCGTAAATAGCAGTCGCAGTTTACTTTGCCCTCTTACTAATCCCTTGCTTTGTCTTAACTTAATACCTTCTGTACACCATTGTTATGCTAATTGGTTTTCTTCATTCCCCAACGTTCGGCACCAGCCTAAGGTTTGGAAGAAGACTATCCAATTTGCATAATAGGTGTACTATCTCCTAAACCAAGGAGTACTCGCAACTTGAGAGAAGGTGAAAGGAAAAGACAACTGAATAGTCCTATTCGTTTTCTCCAGAACCGGAAACCATCCTCGAATAAATTCCTTCGAGTTTGTATCTAACCATACGATGGTTTTGTCCAATGGAAGTGGATGTTCGTAGTAATACGGGGTGTCCTGGAGAAAAGGGTAAAAGTAGGAGTGGCAATGAGATTTGCAACTCTGACAATCCAAAAGCCAGTGTTAAGAAGGTTCGGTCAACTTGGTCACTGAGTCATAGTCCAGGGTCGGGTCAATGGTCGCTGCCAAAGAGAGAGAGAAAAGAAACACTCAGCGTGCACTCTAACCTAGATCAGAATGGTTATCACTTTATCTAATCTGGAAACCTCCCACTGTACCTCAAATTCTCCTCCAAACCTGAAAGAAGAATTAGTCGGGGTCACCCGAGGAGTAAACTAACTCATCAGTGGGAATCGGGATCCAACTATCATCGCATGATAACTTGACGGAATCCACTCAAGTCACCACACTCCAGAAGGTATGCGCATGCTTGGCAAGTTTCAGTTTCTTTAGAAACTCCCGATGTATGTTTTTACCCCAAGCGGTTTATGACCTTGACTAGGTCAACAAACCATAAACCGCCAGTCAAGTTCAACCCGTCATTATTCTGGATTGCATTAAACCCACCCGTACGTGCCCTTGACTAGGTCAACAAGGCCGCACGACTGTCTTAACCAATCCCACTTATGCAACAAACAAGTACCACTTAGCTACCGAACACTACGTCTTGACTAGGTCAACAAATGCAGCACGAATACTAAATAATACCTGTAGGAAATGACGAAGGGCTACGGCTGGTTTTTGGCGAAAAACCTTTAACGTAATGAACTTGATATCGTTGAAGGAACTGCATAGTTTTTTATAAAAATATAGTGACGAAAGCCTTTGCTAAAGAGGTCACTCCCGGTGAAGGGATCTCGGCTCTTTCCCCGTAGAATGAGGTGCAGGATATTCCAACTGAATATCACGATGCAAAGCAAAAGTAATCGGCTATAGTGAAGTTATTGCCCTGACGCAAACTTTTTGTCCAAGGGGTCACTCCCGGTGAAGGGATCTCGGCCCTAGCCTCGTCGACTGAGGAGCAGGATATTCCAACTGAATACCATAGTGCAAAACAAAAGAGAACGTCCTTGCAATAACAGCTTTTGAAAAATGTTCCAACAACATCAGAATAGGTTTGTTTATCTTGCATTGATCCGAATCAACGCAGTCCCATCAATTGATCACACCAATAAAGAACGAAAATATACTGATGTACGTATATGCCATCTGCATTCGCCACTGGGTCCCGTCATTACTCGTCAGGTTAGCTAACTAACGACAGAGCGGGGACTGGACTAGCGCGGATGCAAAACATATACAACATCTACTAATATATATACCAATAAATTATATTCGCTCAAGGCGTGATAAAATGCAACATCACAGAAATGTACAGCATCACAGAACAATACAGATATCTGGAAGCCCCGGGTTTCACAGAGCCGCTGCTGAAACCCGACGTTCCCCTGGTCGTGTGGATAGCCTGTGCAATGAAAATTCTAGACCCCTACGGGCGCGGCAAGTCACCCGCCAAAACCTGAAGCGAGGCAGCCCCCTTCAGCAACGTGAATGGACCACCCAGCACTTCACGGAATCCGGTAACTTGGGCACCCCTCCTGGGTCAACCTGTACCCCCTACGAGTGCGGCGAATAGCCCGCCAATTCTAGAGCAAAGCCCCCTCCGTCTCAATGCCATGAGATGTGGGCTTGTTGCCCTCTAGAACCCGGCTATCCGTGCACCCCTCCGCGGGGTAATCCTAGTACAGAAAGTAAAATATACATACAACGGGTACATCGACCGCAACCAGGTCGTGCCCCAAAAGAATAATACAAACAGGAAGTGACGGCAGTCCACATGTCGGACGCTCGCCCCGCAAAATCAAATGTACATAATACAACAAAACTGTACTAATATTGCATCCAGGCTATCCCCCACGACCGATCCGCAACAACACAGCACAATCACAGAACATCAACGTGAATGTCACGTTCGCAAGTCCGTCTAACCTGGCTATAGCAATTAGACAGGATTTACCGATCAAGTGACATTCACGGTAGCAGATATAATGTAAATACTGTGAACTAGCATGTCTAAAATATCCGATCGAACAAATTAACCAAGTGGGCCCCCAAGCAATACTGTAGCACTCAGAGAAAATCTGGGCCCAAAAAGAATGTCCCAAAACCCATAATTCCATGTCAGAAGCACACTGGAAAAAATTGGTAAAGTGAGGCCTAAATACTGCGGCGGAACCGCGGTCAAAGAAGGGTTATGGCCGCGGTTCCGCGGTCGTTTTGAAGGATCATGTTACCTACCTAATTTTTCTAGTGATCTTAGAATACCATGTACATCATTCTGCAACAACCTGAAAAAATTTTAGAGCCCAAAAAATTTCGACAGAAACTGATATACATTTAAATGCGGTTTTGGGATTTTTGTTCGATCAAAGCTTTAAACATACTAGTACAAGCTAGACTAGGTTAATGGCGTGGCTCTGATACCATGTTGCGCCACGGCAACGCCCCGGCCGTCTATCCGAGGCCAAAATGCGGAATCAAAATTTTCTTAACTTTTAAACTGGCGCTACCGCGGACAATAAACCCGGATCGAAACCATTAACCAATACTAGCAATCAAGAGAAGGGGTGAGAGATATACCGAGTGATCCGAGTCCTCCGGTCTTCTCGTCGTCGTCCCGATCTCCCGCGGAAACTCCGGTCGTCGCATCCTTGCCGGAAGGGCACCACATCGTCTGTATCTTTTACGGGCTCCCGCCTCAATACCAAGGCAACTCGGGCACGAAGCTAGCTAGTCGATGTGCCCAAGGTTTGCTGTAGATTGTAGTGTAGAAATGCTTGTCTCATTTGGGGTAGTGAAGTTGCCATTGGATGGAGGGAACTAATGAACAAAATGGAGATGAACTTTGGTGTATCAAAATGAGATGATAATTTCCCACACCACAAAATGAAAAAACCCTCCTCTTCTTGTGTAGTGGTCGGCCCCCCTTCTTGAACAAATGGTGGAGGAAAAATCAAACTCATGAAGGGAAGTGAGAGTAGTAAAAGTAGAAAGGTGACCACATCCAAAAGGAATGATAATAAGGTCAAATCCATTCAAATCAACTCTAATCACAATCTAATCTCAAAAAGCAAGCCATCATGAAAAAGCAAAGATGCTTAACTTATCATAATGCCACAAGTGCAAGAAACCCCCTCCACAAATGTTATTTGCAAACTTGCAAATAACCCCCTCCATCGGAAAAGTCCGGCCGGGAAAGAACAAAGGAAAACCGGTCGGAACGGAATGCAAACTGGCAACTCCAGAAAACTGGTCCCGTAATAAATTACAGGAAAACCCCGATACTGTGCATACACACCCGCATCTGTATTCCGACCGGATACAAATGCAATGAGACAAAATCTACACTGTACTAAACTAGGATCCGGCTTAAACCAAAGCCGGCTAGTAATATCCGTTCGATCCTGATCTGTGCAATACCGCACGTATCTGATCGAACCTTGCCATATATCCATACGGCCACTAGTACAAACCGTCCGATCCTGATCCGTGCAATACCGCACGTATCTGATCGGAACCTGCCATATCTCCATACGGCCTCTACAGCGTTTCGCCCGAAAGCTTGAGTAACTGAAAGTGTGGTGGACTCTAAAGACTCGTCAATACTATGGCTGTGGATTTAACCACCAGCACGTCAGAGGTATAAGCCAATACGTGACGGGCCACCAGCTATTAACCAAAAGGGACGTCGATGAGCGAACTCATCCTGACACCCTACTGAGCCTGTCAGTGACAATATCCGTACAGTCCGGTCCGTTCGTCTATGAGTATCGCATGGCGGGCCTAGGGGGTTGGTAAAAGTCAGACCCCCAAAAGCGGTACAAGTCATGTCGGAGTGTAGCCCAGAACACCCTGAGATACTACTGGAATACCTACCAGTAAATCTCCTGCCTCGGCCGAGGGCTTTGTGTAATGGCTCTCCTAGACACAGCGCGACCTCACCCCTAATACCGAGAGACGAACCCCTGAAGATCCGCTCACTGCCTCCATGTGGCTCGGGACTGTACCCAAATAAAACCTGTTTGCACGACTCCTTTGAGCCGTGGTAGGGTAGTAATCAAAGTACAGTGGGAACTCACACGAGACAAATGACGATCCCCAGGTCGATGAACTAACCTGTACACATGTCACCAGGGAACTGCTATCTGACGTCAGGTATAAGACCAACTAGCATGTTCCCGGCGAGTCCTGTCCGGTGTACTCATAACCCAATGAGCACCTGTATACATCTTAGGTGAAGCAACTGACACCAGTGGCTTATGAGACCGGCCACCACCCTTCGTCGGGGTCTCGACTGTATACACTAGTCTACTCTGGAGAATTGATGCCCTGTCTCGAAACTCCAACGACTAGGGACCTTTTAAGGATGTGCTTATAGACCACCAGCTCTCACGTATATGATCGCCATCATACTGCTGGCAGTCAAGCAAGAATCCTAGGGGCTCTATCAGCGTGTAATAGCGACCTGTAAGGTCACCTGAAGCAGTACACGATGATAAAGGTAAACCAGATAGCATACTATCATCTCGAGTAAGACTGTCCTACCGGGATAGGTCCTCCCTCAATCATTGCAATCACGTGCCTGTGATCCAATAATTGACTCTGAGGGCACTATCTCCAACAATCTCCCACTTGCACTCAAGGATAATTATTGCGATGTCGCATACTCACAGCCCGTGTGATACCGAACACCCAACTCCTCTACTAGTCAGTCTCACAAAGCTCGTTTGTGAAACTATTGCGTTCGAGGAATAGCCTCAGTGAGTGGATCCGCTGTGATGTTTCTTTCTATGTCTCTCTATATCTCAAGTTCGCAGAGAAAACTATCTCCCGAAATGAGCAATACCTGTCTAAGAGTATGTCTGGATATCTGATGGGACCTAGCTCATAAATGAACTCCAAATCCAAACTTCTTAGACTGTATCGATAACTGAACGTAATCAGTACCCAGCGCTAAGCCTCCCTCAGTATTGCCTTGGACCACCTGTCCAAAATACTGCCCCCCGTCAGGAGGAGAAACTATAACTCTGACAGTCACTCTGCCATCCATGTCACCTTGGAAGCCTGGAATGATAACCGTCTCCTAAAAGAGGCTGTCGTTATCACATCCCTAGAACATCAACTTATGTTCTAAAACTGCTTCCGACTGTTTCTCCAGGATTGGATTAATATCAACTTATTGCACCTACTGCAAGAACAACATCTGGTGTGATACTTGACACCTCATGATTGACTCAATTGCCTAAGCAAGTGATCTGTCAATCATGCGTATCCCTCTCCCCTTTAGTCTGTAAGACACCTTTAGAAAGGGTGACTCCATCACCTGCAGGTACACTACCATGCCAGGAGTCGTCCATTCTAAATACTCATAGAATGCTGTCAAGGTACCCAGATTAGGAAACCACCCAAATCTAGATCTAAAACCATAGATCTAGTAACCAGAATGTCTGATATAATATCCAAGTCCTGTGTGGAGAAACCACTGTGTGACAACCAAAGTATAACCGATCGTAGTATAGGAATATCACTTCCTACTCTGTGTATGTCATCCAAATACCAGGACATTACACTCTACTACCTCCTTAGCAGATCCATCCCCTATTCTGATGAAGTCAAACCTATGACTTCACATCAGAAATAGATGATCTATCTCCGCTATATCTGCTTCAGTCTGTAAATAGACATAAGCCAACTGTCCACCAATGCTTCCGCTGCTCCCACTGACTACGACAACCCTCTGGCAGAGTCATATACACGTACACTTCTGAAGCAAGTTCAGAACGACGCTATACTCATCCTCCTGCCGGGTTTCACAGTCTGGAACAACAGCAATGGCAAGTCTGGGTAAACAAGAACCTCCCTGCCACCGTCCTTGAGCATACCGAAGTACCTCTCGAGTGCCTGAGGTTACCCACCATATCTGCGGAGTGGCTAATGGAATGTCAAGCCAGATTGAATCTTTAGGTTCTTATGAAATCTTCAGTAATCGTTTGCGGTTCTGGAATCGCTTCCAGTTCTACCATACTCCCACTACTGTTTTCTGAAAAATCCATTTCTTTTAAAAATGTGGCGAGTTAAGAACAATATCACTATTGATCTTCCAGATGGTAGAAAGTCAACCCTCGTCATAGCCTGGTCAACCCACAAACAGCCATTACAGAAACGTGCCTTGAGTTGTCCAGTGTCTGGTTTTAAGCATAAGCCGGACAACTCCCCGTATCTTAACAATGTCAAGATATGAACTGTTCTATATCCAATATAGAAACAGAGGCACTGATTTAATTGAACCAGATTCAAATCATGCAGCTGTCTCCAGTGCATGTCAACTAAATGGAAGGAGGCCGATCAGCGTTATTCAACTTAGGTTTTCTTCCAATTATGAGTAACCTGAAAGAGAAGCAAGTTCTCTTAACCATTACTATCAACTGAACACCATACATAAGTATCTACATTTTCGATCACTTTGAAGAATCCCGATACTTGCAATACTTGGTTCTCTACTTTATTCAAATACCTATAACTTCTCAAAATTCGGACCCTGTGTTTTTACGAAACAGCTGTCTAAAAACTAGAGAAGTCATAAGTAAACCGAATATAGTACGAGGACCAACCCCTCTGTCCTGATGGACGCTGGACAACATACAATACTCTGTACAAGTCCCTTGAGTCTGATAACCCATTCACTGTGTGTCGTAGGTTGAAAACTGTACTTATGGTTAAGAAGAATTACACCGCTGTTCAATACTCCTTACCTAACCATCCACTGATATAGGTAAATGTCATAGACATAATTTCAAAAAGGCATATCTCACTCTATGAAAATAGACGTACAGATATATCAATTTGAAATTGGTGCATGGTAACGGATATTCAAAACCAAATATTTGCCGACCGGCAAACAACCCAGGTGGCTTCCTCAAATATCACCAATTACAACGAATCCCGATATAATGAGGATGGTCACCTAATTCCCAATAACTTACTCCCACTCATCATCTGTGAAACCATACAGACGTGAGAATCATATCTGGTAAATACATACCCTGGAGCAAGTGTCTAATCGGGAAATCAGTTTTCTTTTAACAGTACACAGTGAAACTGAAACATTGAAATGTTTCGATGGGGTATCCCGGTATTCCTAGTAATGTCTCTTCCATTATCCAGATTCACAACTGTGACCGTATAATTCTTTGTCATCTCTCCAAATCCCTTTATATGTCTTTAGTCATTACCTTCTGTACACCCCTTTAGGCCAAATGGTTTTCTTCCTTCCCTACCATTCGGCACCAGCCTCTGGTTTGGAAGAAGACTATCCAATAAGCATAATGGGTGTACTGTCCTAATCGTAGGAGCACTCGCAAAGCGAGAGAAGGTGAAGATAAAAGACAACCGAATAAACCTTATTCCTATTTCTCCTGAACCAGGATCCATCCCCGAACTGGAACAAGTTCCTTTCGAGTTCGTATATAACCATGCGATGGAATATCCAAATAAACTGTGGATCTTCGTAGTGATACGGAGTGTCCTGGAGAAATACAAAGGTGATTTAGGATTGGCGAAGAAATACTTGGTTTGGTCGTAAATAGCAGTCGCAGTTTACTTTGCCCTCTTACTAATCCCTTGCTTTGTCTTAACTTAATACCTTCTGTACACCATTGTTATGCTAATTGGTTTTCTTCATTCCCCAACGTTCGGCACCAGCCTAAGGTTTGGAAGAAGACTATCCAATTTGCATAATAGGTGTACTATCTCCTAAACCAAGGAGTACTCGCAACTTGAGAGAAGGTGAAAGGAAAAGACAACTGAATAGTCCTATTCGTTTTCTCCAGAACCGGAAACCATCCTCGAATAAATTCCTTCGAGTTTGTATCTAACCATACGATGGTTTTGTCCAATGGAAGTGGATGTTCGTAGTAATACGGGGTGTCCTGGAGAAAAGGGTAAAAGTAGGAGTGGCAATGAGATTTGCAACTCTGACAATCCAAAAGCCAGTGTTAAGAAGGTTCGGTCAACTTGGTCACTGAGTCATAGTCCAGGGTCGGGTCAATGGTCGCTGCCAAAGAGAGAGAGAAAAGAAACACTCAGCGTGCACTCTAACCTAGATCAGAATGGTTATCACTTTATCTAATCTGGAAACCTCCCACTGTACCTCAAATTCTCCTCCAAACCTGAAAGAAGAATTAGTCGGGGTCACCCGAGGAGTAAACTAACTCATCAGTGGGAATCGGGATCCAACTATCATCGCATGATAACTTGACGGAATCCACTCAAGTCACCACACTCCAGAAGGTATGCGCATGCTTGGCAAGTTTCAGTTTCTTTAGAAACTCCCGATGTATGTTTTTACCCCAAGCGGTTTATGACCTTGACTAGGTCAACAAACCATAAACCGCCAGTCAAGTTCAACCCGTCATTATTCTGGATTGCATTAAACCCACCCGTACGTGCCCTTGACTAGGTCAACAAGGCCGCACGACTGTCTTAACCAATCCCACTTATGCAACAAACAAGTACCACTTAGCTACCGAACACTACGTCTTGACTAGGTCAACAAACGCAGCACGAATACTAAATAATACCTGTAGGAAATGACGGAGGGCTACGGCTGGTTTTTGGCGAAAAACCTTTAACGTAATGAACTTGATATCGTTGAAGGAACTGCATAGTTTTTTATAAAAATATAGTGACGAAAGCCTTTGCTAAAGAGGTCACTCCCGGTGAAGGGATCTCGGCTCTTTCCCCGTAAAATGAGGTGCAGGATATTCCAACTGAATATCACGATGCAAAGCAAAAGTAATCGGCTATAGTGAAGTTATTGCCCTGACGCAAACTTTTTGTCCAAGGGGTCACTCCCAGTGAAGGGATCTCGGCCCTTGCCTCGTCGACTGAGGAGCAGGATATTCCAACTGAATACCATAGTGCAAAACAAAAGAGAACGTCCTTGCAATAACAGCTTTTGAAAAATGTTCCAACAACATCAGAATAGGTTTGTTTATCTTGCATTGATCCGAATCAACGCAGTCCCATCAATTGATCACACCAATAAAGAACGAAAATATACTGATGTACGTATATGCCATCTGCATTCGCCACTGGGTCCCGTCATTACTCGTCAGGTTAGCTAACTAACGACAGAGCGGGGACTGGACTAGCGCGGATGCAAAACATATACAACATCTACTAATATATATACCAATATATTATATTCGCTCAAGGCGTGATAAAATGCAACATCACAGAAATGTACAGCATCACAGAACAATACAGATATCTGGAAGCCCCGGGTTTCACAGAGCCGCTGCTGAAACCCGACGTTCCCCTGGTCGTGTGGATAGCCTGTGCAATGAAAATTCTAGACCCCTACGGGCGCAGCAAGTCACCCGCCAAAACCTGAAGCGAGGCAGCCCCCTTCAGCAACGTGAATGGACCACCCAGCACTTCACGGAATCCGGTAACTTGGGCACCCCTCCTGGGTCAACCTGTACCCCCTACGAGTGCGGCGAATAGCCCGCCAATTCTAGAGCAAAGCCCCCTCCGTCTCAATGCCATGAGATGCGGGCTTGTTTCCCTCTAGAACCCGGCTATCCGTGCACCCCTCCGCGGGGTAATCCTAGTACAGAAAGTAAAATATACATACAACGGGTACATCGACCGCAACCAGGTCGTGCCCCAAAAGAATAATACAAACAGGCAGTGACGGCAGTCCACATGTCGGACGCTCGCCCCGCAAAATCAAATGTACATAATACAACAAAACTGTACTAATATTGCATCCAGGTTATCCCCCACGACCGATCCGCAACAACACAGCACAATCACAGAACATCAACGTGAATGTCACGTTCGCAAGTCCGTCTAACCGGGCTATAGCAGTTAGACAGGATTTACCGATCAAGTGACATTCACGGTCGCAGATATAATGTAAATACTGTGAACTAGCTTGTCTAAAATATCCGATCGAACAAATTAACCAAGTGGGCCCCCAAGCAATACTGTAGCACTCAGAGAAAATCTGGGCCCAAAAAGAATGTCCCAAAACCCATAATTCCATGTCAGAAGCATACTGGAAAAAATTGGTAAAGTGAGGCCTAAATACTGCGGCGGAACCGCGGTCAAAGAAGGGTTATGGCCGCGGTTCCGCGGTCGTTTTGAAGGATCATGTTACCCAATTTTTCCAGTGATCTTAGAATACCATGTACATCATTCTGCAACAACCTGAAAAATTTTTAGAGCCCAAAAAATTTCGACAGAAACTGATATACATGAAAATGCGGTTTTGGGATTTTTGTTCGATCAAAGCTTTAAACATACTAGTACAAGCTAGACTAGGTTAATGGCGTGGCTCTGATACCATGTTGCACCACGGCAGCGCCCCGGCCGTCTATCCGAGGCCAAAATGCGGAATCAAAATTTTCTTAACTTTTAAACTGGCGCTACCGCGGACAATAAACCCGGATCGAAACCATTAACCGATACTAGCAATCAAGAGAAGGGGTGAGAGATATACCGAGTGATCCGAGTCCTCCGGTCTTCTCGTCGTCGTCCCGATCTCCCGCGGAAACTCCGGTCGTCGCATCCTTGCCGGAAGGGCACCACATCGTCTGTATCTTTTACGGGCTCCCGCCTCAATACCGAGGCAACTCGGGCACGAAGCTGGCTAGTCGACGTGCCCAAGGTTTGCTGTAGATTATAGTGTAGAAATGCTTGTCTCATTTGGGGTAGTGAAGTTGCCATTGGATGGAGGGAAGTAATGAACAAAATGGAGATGAACTTTGGTGTATCAAAATGAGATGATAATTTCCCACACCACAAAATGAAAAACCCCTCCTCTTCTTGTGTAGTGGCCGGCCCCCCTTCTTGAACAAATGGTGGAGGAAAAATCAAACTCATGAATGGAGGTGAGAGTAGTAAAAGTAGAAAGGTGACCACATCCAAAAGGAATGATAACAAGGTCAAATCCATTCAAATCAACTCTAATCACAATCTAATCTCAAAAAGCAAGCCATCATGAAAAAGCAAAGATGCTTAACTTATCATAATGCCACAAGTGCAAGAAACCCCCTCCACAAATGTTATTTGCAAACTTGCAAATACCCCTCCATCGGAAAAGTCCGGCCGGGAAAGAACAAAGGAAAACCGGCCGGAACGGAATGCAAACTGGCAACTCCAGAAAACTGGTCCCGTAATAAATTACAGGAAAACCCCGATACTGTGCATACACACCCGCATCTGTATTCCGACCGGATACAAATGCAATGAGACAAAATCTACACTGTACTAAACTAGGATCCGGCTTAAACCAAAGCCGGCTAGTAATATCCGTTCGATCCTGATCCGTGCAATACCGCACGTATCTGATCGAACCTTGCCATATATCCATACGGCCACTAGTACAAACCGTTCGATCCTGATCCGTGCAATACCGCACGTATCTGATCGGACCCTGCCATATCTCCATACGGCCTCTACAGCGTTTCGCCCGAAAGCTTGAGTAACTGAAAGTGTGGTGGACTCTAAAGACTCGTCAATACTATGGCTGTGGATTTAACCACCAGCACGTCAGAGGTATAAGCCAATACGTGACGGGCCACCAGCTATTGACCAAAAGGGACGTCGATGAGCGAACTCATCCTGACACCCTACTGAGCCTGTCATTGACAATATCCGTACAGTCCGGTCCGTTCGTCTATGAGTATCGCATGGCGGGCCTAGGGGGTTGGTAAAAGTCAGACCCCCAAAAGCGGTACAAGTCGTGTCGGAGTGTAGCCCAGAACACCCTGAGATACTACTGGAATACCTACCAGTAAATCTCCTGCCTCGGCCGACGGCTTTGTGTAATGGCTCTCCTAGACACAGCACGACCTCATCCCTAATACCGGGAGAGACGAACCCCTGAAGATCTGCTCACTGCCTCCATGTGGCTCGGGACTGTACCCAACTAAAACCTGTTTAAACGACTCCTTTGAGCCGTGGTAGGGTAGTAATCAAAGTACAGTGGGAACTCACACGAGACAAATGACGATCCCCAGGTCGATGAACTAACCTGTACACATGTCACCAGGGAACTGCTATCTGACGTCAGGTATAAGACCAACTAGCATGTTCCCGGCGAGTCCTGTCCGGTGTAGTCATAACCCAATGAGCACCTGTATACATCTTAGGTGAAGCAACTGACACCAGTGGCTTATGAGACCGGCCACCGCCCCTCGTCGAGGTCTCGACTGTATACACTAGTCTACTCTGGAGAATCGATGCCCTGTCTTGAAACTCCAACGACTAGGGACCTTTTAAGGATGTGCTTATAGACCACCAGCTCTCACGTATATGATCGCCATCATACTGCTGGCAGTCAAGCAAGAATCCTAGGGGCTCTAGCAGCGTGTAATTGCGACCTGTAAGGCCACCTGAAGCAGTACACGATAATAAAGGTAAACCAGATAGCATACTATCATCTCGAGTAAGACTGTCCTACCGGGATAGGTCTTCCCTCAATCATTGCAATCACGTGCCTGTGATCCAATAATTGACTCTGAGGGCACTATCTCCAACAGTACTGCCCCAAACCCTAATGTTTAGAGGCAGTTCAAGACGGTCACATAATCGAGTTAAGGTTTGTGTTCTTCTAGAGGGTCCATCACATTACTTACACGTTTTTCCGAAAGATTTAAACCCAAGAAAAATTCAACACTTGAAAGTTTTTCGTGCCGGGAAAAAATGAGTTAATGATATCCGTTCGAACATTTTAATACTTTCTAAATTATCCGGAAAACAATAACGAATTTAAATTTTCCGATCGAATCAACGATTACAAAATAAACCCCAAACACGCAACACTTGAGTATGAAAAAAATACCCATAAAATATAAGGAATAGCTACAGAAATTACTGCACAAAATTCTGCCCACAGCTCACTTTTACTGCCGCGGAACCGCCGCCTAAAGTGGGGTGGGACCGCGGTTCCGCGGCGGCTGTATGGAATTAGAGGCTCGAATTTTGTGGTAATTCTTAGAATTCCCTGCTGATTTTTTAGGTATTTTTAATACAGAAAAACAAAGTTTTTAAAAAATATACAGAGAGGGGGTTAAATTGACGTTTCCGGGTTCGATCGGAGTTTTAACTTCGTATACTCGTCGCCTAATGCTCTAGCTAGGCTCTGATACCACTGTAGGGTTACTAGGCACTCTAATAAGGTTCTACAATGCATCAACCATGCCCGTTTAAAATTTTAGCCGTGCCAAATAACCCTAAACAAGATCGTTGCTAGAAAATTAGGGTTTCACATGCTAGTAAAAGACAATTACGACTAAGTGAATACGAAATAAAACCTTTATAGATCGGTCCTTCACTTCATTAGCTCCTTGTTGAAGTCCCTTCGCTGCGATCGTGGTTCTCCCGGGCTCTTGCATGGCTTCACGAGACGAAAGAAGCGTCCTTGCTTGAAGTCTTCGAGGCCGAAGAAGATCTACGTCGAGGGAATATCAACTCAAGCTTCTACTTCACTAACTAGAGAATTAGTAAAGCAAACACCCTAAACTAAAGTGCTAGTCTAGTAGAGGATGGAGAAATAGGAAGTGGGTTCACTTTAGAATTTATTTTCTCACAATGTTTCACTCTCTCTTGAAAACCCTAGCTAGCTTTTCTTTTGCTCAAAGAAGAAGAAGATAAACAAAAGAAAAGATGAAGATAATGATCAAGTGAGTGAGCTAACCATAGTGAGTGAGTATCATATACTAACTCATGTAGAGACATAACCATGGCTAATCCAAATGGTTAGGTTAACAAAAATCTAAAGTAAAGACAAAGCTAGTGGACTTTGTCAAAGCAAAGCAAGCTTCTACAAGCTTCATGCTCTTTCCAAAATTCCACTAATTTTGTAATTACCTTAAATAATTATAACCCACCATAATAAATAGATAGGTGTATGTCTTACACACCCATGTCAAGTGTATCATCAACCATGATACAAAAAGAAAACACATTTTAATATATATCACATATATATTAAAGTTGTGCACATGTGAGAAAAACCCTAAGTGAACAAATGTTAGTTAATGTAAATTAGTATATACAATTATACAATAAATTATTAAATCAACACTTGACTTAATAATCCGGTCATAACTCATATAACCGACTAACATCCAATGTATCGACTTATCGAATCAACACTTGATTCGATAACCCGGCTATATCAATATAACCGACCGATACAGAAACTCGCGAGAATAGAATACGGTATCACATACACGCATTATTCTCAGTCCCGCACATATAACATATGCGCTCCTATTTCATTTTGCCTGAGCCAGTAAAACCTCTATGTAGGACTTTAAAGACTCGTCAATACGCCGGCAGTAGGTGATGATCACATCAAGCATCCACAAGCCGTCAGCGGTACTAGCTGGACGTAACGGCTACCCGGGTATTGAACGATCAGAAGATCAGCAAGAAAGCCCGCTCCAACTCCTGTTAAAGCCAAACGGTAACACTTCCCGTACAGTCCGATCTCCTCGTCTGATATGTCGCATATCAAGTCTTGGGGTGGTAAACGTCAGACCCCAATAACCGATAAGTCATGCCGATGTGAGGCTCATAACGGGTCGAGAAACTACTGGTAACATTTACTAGTAAATCTCTAAATTAGCCCTGGCCAGGGACTTCCCTGTTATGGCCAATCGAGCACAGCGCAACATCAACCCCCAATACCGGGAAAGACGAAACCCCTCCTATCGCTCATCGCCTCCATGTGACTCGGGACTGTACCCAAAAACCACCGTTTTGCATGCCCACTTGGGCGTGGTAAGGTGGAAATCAAAGCACAGTGGGAATCACACAAGACTCTATGACGATCTCGGGTTTACAGACTAACCTGCATAAGTGTCACCAGAGAACTGCCATCTGACGTGAGGTATAATACCATCTGGGAGTTCTCGGCGAGTCCGTCCAGTGTACCCAGTCTCCACTGAGCACCCGTATATCATCTCTGATGTCAAACACCAATGGATATGGGATCATCCATCGCCCATCTATATGGGTCGAGAAGGTATACGCTAGTCTACTCTGGTATATCGATGTCCCGTCTCGATACACCCATGATTAGGGACCTTGAAGGATGTACTTGTGGACTACCATGTCCCTACGAGTATGATCCGCATCATAGTCCAGGTAGTCAAGTACACATCCTAAGGGCTTTACCAACATGTAACTATAAGACAGTATCAAGAGACAAGTATACATGTTAAGATAAAGAGCAACCAGATAGCATACTATCATATCGAGCAAGAAAGTCCTCTCTATATATGTCCAAGCATCCAATATAATATACATCATTTGTACAATACTGGCCTCTAGGGCATACATACAACTAACACCACTGACTACGACAACCCTCTGGCAGAGTCATATAGACGTGCACTTCTAAAGCTGGTTCAGAACGATGCTATACTCATCCTCCTGCCGGGTCTCATAGTCTGGAACAATAGCAATGGCAAGTCTGGGTAAACAAGAACCTCCCTGCCACCGTCCTTGAGTCTACCGGAGTACCTCTCGGATGCCTGATGTTACCCACCATATCTGCGGAGTGGCCAATGGAATGTCAAACCAGATTGAATCTTTAGGTTCTTATCAAATTTTCAGTAATCATTTGCGGTTCTGGAATCACTTCCAGTTCTACCATACTCCCACTACTGTTTTCTGAAGAAAAAAAATCCATTTTTATTAAAACTGTGGCGGGTCAAGAACAATATCACTATTGATCTTCCAGATGGTAGAAAATCAACCCTCGTCATAGCCCGGGTCAACCCACAAACAACCATTACAGAAACGTGCCTTGAGTTATCCAGAGTCTGGTTTTAAGCTTAAGCCGGACAACTCCCCGTACCTTAACATCGTTAAGATATGAACTGTTCTATATCCAATACAGAAACAGAAGCACTGATTTAATTTAACCGGATTCAAATCATGCAGCTGTCTCCAGTGCATGTCAACTAAATGGAAAGAGGCCGATCAGCATTACTCAACTTAGGAGTGCTTCCAATTATGAGTAACCTTAAAGAGAAGCAAGTTCTCTCAATCATTACTATCAACTGAACACCATACACAAGTATCTACATCTTCGATCACCTTGAAGAATCCCGATACTTGCAACACCTGGTTCTCTACTCTATTTTTATACCTATAACTTCTCAAAACTTGGACCTTGTATTTCTACGAAATACATGTCTAAGAACTAGAGAAGTCACAAGTAAACAGAATACAGTCCGAGCACCAACCCCTCTGTCCTCATGGACACTGGACAATATACAATACTCTGTATAAGTCCCCTGAGTCTAATAACTCATTCCCTGTGTGTCATAGGTTGAAAACTATACTTATGGTTAAGAAGAATTACACCGTTATTTAATACTCCTTACCAAACCATCCACTGATATAGGTAAATGTCATAGACATAATTTCAAAACGGTTATATCTCACTCTATAAAAATAGACATACAGATATATCAATTTGAAATTGGTGCATTACAATGGATATTCAAAACCAAATATTTGCCGTCCGGCAAACAACCCAGGTGATTTCCTCAAATATCGCCAATTACAACGAATCCCGATATAATGAGGATGATCACTCAATTCCCAATGACTTACTCCCACTCATCTTCTGTAAAACCATACAGATGTGAGAATCATACCTGGTAAATACATACCCTGGAGCAAGGGCTAATTGGGAAATCAGTTTTCTTATAACAGTACACAGTGAAACTGAAACATTGAAATGTTTCGTAGGGGTATCCTGGTATTCCTAGTAATGCCTCTTCCATTATCCAGATTCACAACTGAAACCGTATATTTCTTTTCCATCTCTTCAAATCCCTTCATATGTCTTTAGTCGTTTACCTTCTGTACACCCTCTTAGGCTAAATGGTTTTCTTCCTTCCCTACCTTTCGGCACCAGCCTATGGTTTGGAAGAAGACTATCCAATAAACATAATGTGTGTACTGTCCTAATCCTAGGAGCACTCAGAATGCGAGAGAAGGTGAAGATAAAAGAAAACTGAATAAACCTTATTCCTATTTCTCCTAAACCAGAATCCATCCCTGAACTAGAACAAGTTCCTTTCGAGTTCGTATATAACCATACGATGGAGTATCCAAATAACTGTGGATCTTCATAGTGATACGGAGTGTTCTGTAGAAATACAAAGGTGATGTAGGATTGGCGATGAAATACTTGGTTTGGTCGTGAATATCAGTCGCAATTTACTTTGCCATCTTTCTAATCCCTTTATTTGTCTTAACTTAATACCTTCTGTACACCACAATTAGGCTAATCGACTTTCTTCATTCCATACCGTTCGGCACCAGCCTAAGGTTTGGAAGAAGACTATCCAATAGGCGTAACGGGTGTACTATCCCCTAATCCAAGGAGCACTCGCAACCGAAGAGAAGGTAAAAGGAAAAGACAACTGAATAGTCATATTCGTTTTCTCCAGAACCAGAAACCATCCTCGAATAAATTCCTTCGAGTTCGTATATAACCATACGATGGTTTTATCCAATGGAAGTGGACATACGTAGTAATACGGGGTGTCCTGGAGAAAAGGGTAAAAGTAGGAGTGGCAATGAGGTATGCAACTCTGACAATCCAAAAGCCAGTGTTTTAGAAGGTTCGGTTAATTTGGTCACTGAGTCATGGTCAAGAGTTGGGTCATGGTCGCTGCCAAAGAGAGAGAGAAAAGAAACACTCAGCGTGCACTATAACCTAGATCAGAATGGCTACCAATTTATCTAATCAGGAAACCTCCCACTGTACCGTCAAATTCTCCTCCAAACCTGATAGAAGAATTAGTCGGATCACCCGAGGAGTAAACTAACTCATCAGTGGGAATCGGGATCCAAGTATCATCGCATGATAACGTGATGGAAAACACTCACGTTATCACACTGCAGAAGGTATGCGCAAATCTGGCAAGTTTCAGTTTCTTTAGAAACTCCCGATGTGATTTTTACCCCATGCTCTTATGACCTTGACTTTGGCCAACAAATCATAAGTCACATGTCAAGTTCTACCCGTCATTCTCCAGGTTAATTTGAACCCACCCGTACCTACCCTTGACTTTGGCCAACAAGGCAGTACGACTGTCCTAAACCAACGCATCTATCTATGCTGCATATGAATATCCAATAGCTACCAATCACTGTGCCTTGACTTTGGCCAACAAACACAGCTTGAATACTATTGACTATCCATATGAAATGACGGTGGTCTACGAATGGTTTTTTGCGAAAAACCTTTAACGTAATGAACTTGATATCTTTGAAGGAACCGGATAGCTTTTATAAAAATATAGTGGCGAAAACCTTTGCTAAAGAGGTCACTCCCGGTGAAGGGATCTCGGCTCTTTCCCCGTAGAATGAGGTGTAGGATATTCCAACTGAATACCACGATTGAAAGCAAAAGTAATCGACTATAGTTAAGTTATTACCCAGACGCAAACTTCTGTCCAAGGGGTCACTCCCGGTGAAGGGATCTCGGCCCTTGCCTCGTCGACTGAGGTGCTGGATATTCATTACCGAATACCACTGTGCAAAACAAAAGAGAACGTCCTTGCAATAACAGCTTTTTGAAAAATTGTTCCAACAACATCAGAATAGGTTTGTTTAGCTTGCATTGATCCGAATCAATGCAGTCCCATCAATTGATCACACCAATAAAGAACGAAAATAATGATGTACGTATATGCCATCCGCATTCGCCACTGGGTCCCGTCATTACCCATTAGGTTACTTAACTAACGACAGAGCGGGGACTGGACTAGCGCGGATGCAAAACATATACAACATCTACTAGTATATATATCAATATATAATATTCGCTCAAGGAGTGATAAAATGCAACATCACAGAAATGTAATACGCATCACAGAACAATACAGATATGATCCCCGGGTTTCATAGAGCCGCTACTGAAACCCGACGTTCCCCTGGTCGTGTGGATAGCCTGTGCAATGAAATCATAGACCTATACGGGCGCGGCAAGTTACCCGCCAAAACCTGAAGCGAGGCAGCCCCCTTCAGCAATGTGAATGGACTACCCAGCACTTCACGGAATCCGGTAACTTGGGCACCCCTTCTTGGGTCAACCTGTACCCCCTACGAGTGCGGTGAATAGCCCGCCAATTCTAGAGTGAAGCCCCCTCCGTCTCAACGCCATGAGATGCGGGCTCATTGCCCTCTAGAACCCGGCTATCCGTGCACCCCACCATGGGGTAATCCTAGTACAGAAAGTAAAATATATACAACGGGTACATCGACCTCAGCCCGGTCGTGCCCCAAAAGAATAATATACAAACAGGCAGTGACGGCAGTCCACATGTCGGACGCTCGCCCTGCAATATCAAATGTACATATAAAACCAAAACTGTACTAACATTGAATCCAGGCTATCCACCAGGACAAATCCACAACATCACAGCACAACACAGAACATCAACGTGAATGTCACGTTCGCAAATCCGTCTAAAAGGGCTATAGCAGTTAGACAGGATTTACCGATCAAATGACATTCACGGTCGCAGATATAATGTAAATACTGTGAACTAACATGTTTAAAATTTTCGATCGACTAAAATTCCTGAAGTGGGCCCCAAGCACAACTGTAGCACTCAAAGAAAATCTGGGCCCAAACAGAATATACCAAAAACCCTATTTCCATGTCAGAAGCCTACTGTAAACATTTGGTGCAGAGAGGAGTCATAATGGCCGCGGAACCGCGGCCAATGCATGGGTTTGGCCGCGGTTCCGTGGTGGAACAGTAATATCAGAGCACCAAATTTTCACAGAATGCATAAAAAAACCTGCACGTATTTTTACAATGTACTAAATAATTTTTGGAGCAGAGGAAATATTCGACAGAAACTGGACATGAAAACGCGGTTTTTAGAAAATCCGCTCGATCGAACTTGTAAACACGTTAGAGCAAGCTAGACTAGGTTAATGGCGTGGCTCTGATACTATTGTAAGTTCACGGCAGCGCCCCGGCCGTCTATACGAGGCCAAAATGCGGAAATGATACTTTTCTTTAACTTTTAAAACTGGCGCTACCGCGTACTAAAAACCCGGATTGGGCCATTAACCTAATGCTAGCAAATTAGAGAATGGGTAGAGAGATATACCGAGCGATCCGTATCCTTCGGTCTTCTCGTCGTCATCCCGATCTCCCCGCGGAATCTCCGGTCTTCATCTCCTCGTCGGAAGGGCACCACATCGTCGGGTTCTTTTACGGGCTCCCACCTCTGGACCGAGGCAACTCGGGCACGAAGTTGGCGAGTCGACGTGTCCAAGAATGCTGTAGGATAGTGTAGAACTATTTTGTCTCAATGGGGTTAAGGAAGTTGCCATATCGATGTGGAGGAAGAGTAATAAGCATTTTAGATGAACTTGAGAATTTTGTGGCAAGCAAAAGAGATCAATTTCTCTACTCAAATTTTGGACAGCCCCCTCAAGTGTGGCCGGCCCCTCCATGAGAAGAGGAGGGAGAAAAGTCAAGGGGGGTGAGCACAAGCTAGTGCAAGGTGACCATAAGAAAAGGTGGGTAATGATGATAAACAATGATCACAAACATGTGCATATCAACTCCCATCACCAACAACCAAGTAATCATGAATAAAGAAGTCAAATGATGGTTGAACCATCATGAAGCTATCATCACAAAAAGTCTTCTCCATAATAAAATGCACAATTGCAAATAACCCCCTCCACACCAATTTTCAGCTAAGGAAATAAACAGAGGAAAATGGCCGAAACGGAATGCAAACTGGCAACTTCAAAAAACTGATCCCGTAATAAATTACAGGAAAACCACGCGACTGTATATACATACCCGCATTTGTATTCCGACCGAATACAAATGCAATGAGACAAAATCTACACTGTACAATACTAGGATCCGGCTAAAACAAAACCCGCTAGTATTATCCGTCCGATCATGATCCGTGCAATACCGCACGTATATGATCAAACCCTACCATATCTCCATACGGCCTCTACAGTGTTTCGCCCGAAACTTGAGAAACGGTCTGTGGGGGACTCTAAAGACTCATCAATACTTTGGTTATGTATTTAAGTACTAGCACGTCAGAGGTATTAGCCATACGTAACGGGCTACCAGGTATTGACCGAAAGGGACGTCGATGAGCGAACTCATCCTGACACCCAACTGAGCCTGTCAGTGACAATATCCGTACAGTCCGGTCCGTTCGTCTATGAGCATCGCATGGCGGGCCTAGGGGTTGGTAAAAGTCAGACCCCCAAAAGCGGTATAAGTCGTGTCGGAGTGTAGCCCAGAACACCGTGAGATACTACTGGAATACCTACCAGTAAATCTCCTGCCGTAGCAAAGGACTTCGTGTAATGGCTCTCCTAGACACAGCGCGACCACACCCCCAATACCGGGAGAGGCGAACCCCTGTAGATCCGCTCACTGCCTCCATGTGGCTCGGGACTGTACCCAACTAAAACCTGTTTGCACGACTCCTTTGAGCCGTGGTAGGGTAGTAATCAAAGTACAGTAGGAACTCACACGAGACAAATGACGATCTCAGGTCGATAAACTAACCTGTACACATGTCACCAGGGAACTGCTATCTGACGTCTGGTATAAGACCAACTAGCATGTTCCCGGCGAGTCCTTTCCGGTGTACTCATAACCCAATGAGCACCTGTATACATCTTAGGTGAACCAACTGACACCAGTGGCTTGTGAGACCGGCCACTGCCCCTGGTTGGGGTCTCGACTGTATACACTAGTCTACTTTGGAGTATCGATGCCCTGTCTCGAAAACTCCCACGACTAGGGACCTTTTAAGGATGTGCTTATAGACCCCAGCTCCCACGTATATGATCGCCATCATACTGCTGGCCGTCAAGCAAGAATCCTAAGGGCTCTATCAACGTTCAATAGTAACCTGTAAGGTCACCTAAAACAGTACACGATGATAAAGATAAACCAAATAGTATACTATCATCTTGAGTAAGACTGTTCTAACGGTATAGGTCCTCTCTCAATCATTGCAATCACGTGCCTGTGGTCCAATAATTGACTCTGAGGGCACTATCTCTAACAGTCCCGAGCCACATGGAGGCAGTGAGCGGATCGGCAGGGGTTTCGTCTCTCCCGGTATTGGGGGTGAGATCGCGCTGTGTCTAGGAGAGCCATTACACGAATTCCTTGGCCAAGTCAGGAAATTTACTGGTAGGTATTCCAGTAGTATCTCAGGGTGTTCTGGGCTACACTCCGACACGACTTGTACCGCTTTTGGGGGTCTGACTTTTACCAACCCCCTAGGACCGACATGCGATACTCATAGACGAACGGACCGGACTGTACGGATATTTTCACAGACAGGCTCAGTAAGGTTTCAGGATGAGTTCGCTCATCGGTCTTCCTTTTGGTCAATACAAGGGTGGCCGTTACGTACAGCTAGTACCACTGACGTGCTTGTGGTTAAACCCACTGCTAGCGTATTGAGAGTCTTTAGAGTCCCCCACAGATAGTTTTCCTAAGTTTCGGGCAAAACGTTGTAGAGGACGTATGGTATTATGGCTGGTTTCGATCATATACGTGCATCCATGTGCGGATCATGATCGGACGGATCATACTAGTGGTCTTTGGTTTAAGCCGGATCCTAGTATTAGATTTGTTGGATTACTTTAGTCTCATCACATTTGCATTCAGTCGGAATGCGGATGCGGGTATGTATATACAGGTGAGGGTATCCTTGTGATCCATCACGATTTTACTTTAGATGTTGTCGTATCTTTTTGTTGGACCAAACATTTGGATTAATGTTTGGATGGTGGAAATTGTGAGTGGAAGTGATGATTTAGTGCACTAAATGAGACATGTGCTTCATTGGTGACTCATAGTCTCTTTTCTTGTGGTATGTCAATTTATTTGATTAATTGTTCTGTTTAAATCAGAGGTAGAGAGAGAGTGGACAGCCACTAGGGGCTTGGGTTAACTCTTGAGATTATTCTCTCTCTCACACAACTCATTACAACACAATAACAAAAGAAAAAGGCTCTTCTTCTTCTTCCTCTAGCTCACTACTTCCACCATGGCATCATCTTCAACCTCCATCCATACACTCTCATGCGTTGAGAATCAATGGATGCTTGAGACAAAGTGATCACACACATTCTCTACTTCACCTTGGACACGTCGGCTAGAAAACTTCAGAAAAATAAAATATTATTTTTGGGAATTTTAATAATTAAATAATATTATATTGAATGTTTTAATATTTCGGTATAATTAAATACCGATAAATTAGGAAAAATTTTGGAAAATTTTGGAAAAATCCTAAAAGAGGGTTTTTTTATGGAATTATGCAATTTTTATGTTTTTATGATTAGTTTGACACTAATTTTATGCTAATCGTGATTAAAAATCGCTAATCGGATTTTGGGGATGTTTTGTGCAAAACATGCACATATCATTTTTTTTACACTTGTGCATTTCTACCATGTTGTTTTGGGGTTACTATTGGTGTGAGAAGGAATTTGGGTTAAAGAAAAAAGAAAAGAAAAAGGAAAAGGATTAGAATATTGAAGCATGGTGAGAGAGAGAAAGAGTAGGTGAGGGTGCTTGACTTAGCCATTCTTCTTCATTTCCTTCACTCATTTTCTCTCCCCTCTCTTCTTTTGTGCTGCTGCTTCTCCCCCTTCTTCTCTCCTTCTCCCCCCTCTTCAACTCCTCAAAACACATCCAAAAACACCTCAAAACCCTATCCCCATTTCACAAATATTGTGCACAAGCTCAAGGGAAACACATTGGACCAAGAAAGCAAGGATTTTGGCCACTTGGGGCAACTCAAGAAAATTCTTGAGTTTCCAAATGAGGTATTTTCTAGACCATTAGCTTAGTTTTTGTATTATTTATACCCCCATACTAGATTAGAACCGATATTGTGTGATTTGGTGGACTTGGGAAAAACCTAGTTAGGGTTATGGGAATTTGAGAGTTGTAATGTGAAATTGAGCTCATTAGAGGCTGCACAAACACCCTAGTGCTTGAATTAAGACCCAAACCTAAGACTTGAAACCCGGAATACGGATTTAGAAACCGATATCGGAAGAATTGTAACTTCTGTGGATGTATAATGGAATCTGCTAACACCCGGAGCCTCTAAAAATTATTTTGCAATTACTGGGAGTCGTGCAGGCACCTACGAAGCTACCACAGAGACCCGAGCCCCTAACTCCAACCCCAGGCCGCAGATATATTCATTCTGGCCGTAATTTACGGCCAGAGCAGGGAAATAGGGTCCCAGATTTGGTCCATGGCTCCTTTTGCACTAAAATAGACCCCTCCAATATGCAGTTTTGGCTAATTGTCACCTGGGGAAAATCTGGGAGCATTTTGGTGTGTTTAAGACTATGTTTTCCGTATTTTAAAATGTAATTTCTTGATATTTGGATTTGTATTTGGTTGTCGGATGTTTGTAAATCGACAACAGGGGTTGTTTGGTTTTTTTGCACGTATAGGCCATAGGTTCTAACCTAGGAGCACACCGTGCGCCGTATCGGTTTTCCGGATTCGATTTTAATACATATTGCGATTGTTTATTATTGTAGGTACCCTCGTATGGATTCCGAGGCGAAGGAGTGCGGTGTCATCGATTTCGGCGAGCGAAGACTAGGTGAGTGGATCTATATCCACGGGGGAAGTCGGGTGGATGGCGTATAGCACCCCCGTAATGTATTGATGGAAAACTGATTATAGAATATGGTTAGGAAACCTAGATTAGGAAACTAGGGTTACAATGAGGATAGCTACGAAACCATATTAGAAACTAGAGGATAGTTAGAAGTGATGTGTTACGGCTATTATGTGATGACGGAATTCGAGGACGACGTTTGTCGATATTGCCGTTTAGGGTACTGTAGGACTAGATAGTCAATGTAGAGGCATCATCCGAACCATACCCTTCTCTAAGCCGAAGAATCGTATGTATTATAATATATATACTTCGAGGGACGTTACGGATTTTCAAATGATATCTTTTCCTTAAAACACCGTAACCCCTATTTTCAAAACTATGATTCACTTCTTTAAAAATCTGATTGTATGATTCGGGTGTGTATATAGATTAGATACTTACACTTAGTAGAGATAGAATGTTTAGGTAAACTCGACTTGATGTGAAATATAAATGCGATGAAAGAACATAAGACGAATATGATGATCTGATGTTTTACCTTATGCTGCATTCATGATATTATTAGTACATTGCATATACCTGTGTTAGTACACTTACACCATTATCGATGATGCGTATGTTACACGTACACAGATTTGCCGGCTCACACACTTCATCATCGATAATTGCCATGTCACTACACAGTAGGATTGCTGCATCATGATATGACTCTATACATCATTTACTTGCTATAGTTACCCGTGCACTTATATACGATGTTGTATTTGACTTTGGAGATATTAGGAACCGCAAGGCATATTTTCAAAACTGGAATTCTTTAAAGGAGCGTTTTTCCTTTAATATGATATATCACTATTCCTTGTTGCATAATATACGGATATGCTTACATTTCCATCATATGTCGCATACATCATGCTTTATGATTTTACGCATTGAGATATGTTATTTCCATGAGATTTTTGGATTTGAGAACCGTGGTGATTTCAAAAGAATGTATGTATTGTTTTAAAAACCCGGTTTCTCTTGATATGATATTTCAGTGCGTCTACCATGTGTTTTCTCGGTTCTGAGAGTAGCATGTGAAACCTGATTCGAGGAGCGGTAGGCACCGTCTGCGGGTATATGGTGGACCCGGTGAGATGCCCCGGGGCAAGAAGACTCGTATATATTGGATGGTGAGCCTGGCAGGGGAGCACTACCTATCGGTGATAGTATTTAGACTCGGCGGTTATCCGGAGGATACCGACCGGAGTAGCGAGATGGATATGAGGGCCGACCAGGGTGTGCGGCGCCTGAGGGCCGATCTGAGGATACGGCGCCTGAGATATATAAGGATTTACGTGCCGATGATGGGCACGGTCTTCATGATGTTTTCGAGTGTCGATGCTAGGCACTCAGTTTCCATGATTTTGATGTGTCGTGAGGGACACCGTTGATATATATCCTCATACTTTCATGCACACTCATTTATGATGTTAACGTACATACAGACATTGATTTTCGGTGGACAAGATCCACATGCATACATACCTTGATTATGGTTGGACGAGATCCATATTCATGCATTGATTATTACTGTTGGATGTTATCCGCATGCATATAGGTATTGACTACCTTGTTGGCACATATACAGACCCGGTCACCCTAGATATCATAGTATTACCTTTATGATATAGTTGACCTAGGAGTCGTTGTTTATTCGATTTCTATCTGTTGATATTTTTCTACTCACGAGTTGGCAACTCACCCCCGTTGTGCCACAGTTCTTGCAGGTTGACCACTTGGATCAATAGCGGCTTCGCTGGTACACAGTTGCATTCGGGTGTTTTTCATTGGTAGGTAGGATATTTGTATCATTCCCACTCTTGTATCTATATTTCATATTGTATCTAGTTAACTCCATCAATCAAAAGTTGTAAATTGTATAAGTGATGAGACTTAGTGAGACCTGTAGTTATGAGATTTGAGCGATGGGTTCTATATTCACTTTTGGGGTTATATCTTGCTCATTTCTTTATCTTTTTGTGGTGAACTTCACCGTTGGGCGTCGTATACTCATTTGTACTGTATTGCGTGGTTGTGATCCGCCGTTTGGCGAAGATCTAGCTCCCGCTTGGGGATGCCATTATCCTTATTATGTAATTGTGGTTTTGGATCAAAATTTACAAAGGAGGTGCTGCCAAAATTTTTAAAAGACCAAACATGTTTTTTTTAAAACTAGAAAATTTCACTTGCATCATTCATGTTCCTTTCTATGCATTAAGAAAACTTGATTTCATATACCTTTATTTCAAAAACTCACCTCCTTTATTTTTATTTTATTTAAAAAGGTTTAGATTTCTGGGTTTCAGCTTACTTGAATTCCGTTACGCCTTTAGACGTTGTGTGATTCAAGTGCTGGTCACGAGCTAATATTTCGGGTCGTGACAAAGTTGGTATCAGAGCGCTAGGTTTAACCTTGTTCGAGTCTATGTTTGACTATGCGGAGTCTAGGGCGGGTATGTATTTCGGAACCTAGGCTTGACCTTACGGAACTTAGACTTGAACGGGGGGGTATTAGACCCGAACAATCGTTTCATAGGCTAACCCTGATTGATGGAGTAGGTAGCTTGAGTTGAGTGACGTACCGTACGTATGTTCCGCGGTAAATTTACGATACGATACTCCACTTAAGAAACCTTAAGATGTACATATTTTGAGATCTTTGATTCTCTTCGTATTCTTGATTTTATTTATTCCATGATCATATTCTCATTGATACTGTTCCTTCTTATGGTCATGTATCCATTTTGGATCTATCATTCCTTTCATGCCTTGATATGGTTTTATCGATACTCGATTGAGGTTCTTGTCACCATAGATTGAGCACAGTTTGAGCTGCTGCTAGTGTTGCGGTCAGGGCGAGCTCGTCTGGTATGAGGGCTGACCATTGTGTTTTTTGGTAAAATAGGAACGTATCGAGTTAGTATTTTGTTGTGACCTCTTGTGGAGGCGAGTGCTTGGTTTTATACCGAATGATCGGGCCATTGTTAGAGCTGCCAGTTGTGCGAGGACTGTTGATGTACAGCATGCCTCAGAAATTTTGAGGTCGCCTACCGTGTAGACAGGTGACCCAGCTATTGCTGAGATGATAGGGTTGTTAGTTACATGTATGCCCTAGAGGACATTACTGTACATACTGTAGGGTTCCTAGGCACTCTCAAGAGGTCTCACAAGGCATCAACCATGCCAATTTCAAATTTTACGGTGCCGAGAAACCCTAGACTACGGATCGTTAACTAGATTTTAGGCGAAACAAAGAAACTAGTTAACAATTTAACTAAGTGAACAGAAATACAACCTTTGTAGATCCGGTTCTCCACCTCCATAGCTCCATGATGAAGTCCTCTCGCTGTCCGTCTCGAATCCCGGACTCAAGCATCGGCTTCATCGAAGAAATGGGCGGGCAAGATCGTCGGCTTCGATGCCGAAGATGATCTACGTCGAGGCATCACAAGATCAAGCTCCCACTTCACCAAGTCGTGAAACTTATGAAGAAAACACCCTATACTACTTGGCAAGAGGTAGAGGATGAAGAAATAGGAAGTGGGTTCACTTTAGAATTGGATTTCTCACTCATTTCAAGAGTTGCCATTGATGGAGGCAAGCTTCTTCTTGAAGAAGAAGAAGAAGAAGATGAAAAATGTTATGATAAGTATTATTCTAAAATGAAAATAATAAGAATAATCATCATATACCAACCATGGTCAAGTGTAGAGACTAAACTAGGGTTAGTGGGAATGGTTAGGGTTAAGCATGAGACAAAATGGTCACTTAGTCAAAGCTTCATGAAGCTTCAAAGAAAATACAAACTAGCAACCATTTCATTTCTTATCTTTTCAAAATAAATAAATAAATAAATAAGTAAGAAAAAGAAAACCCTAATCATTTCACAACCATGGTTTAATCTTTACACAAAATCAAGTAAACATGTATCATCAAACATGATACATGCAAGTGCACAAAACTATATCACATATACAATGTGCACATCAAGTGAGAAAATCCAATTTAAAATGAACCAATACTAGTTAATGCAAAGTAATATATCAAATATATAATTATGCATTAAATCATTAAATCAACACTTGATTCAATGACCCGGTCATGTCGCACACAACCGACTAGTATTCAATGTATCGGCTTATCAAATCAATCCTTGATTCGATAACTAGGTTGTATCGCATATTACCAATCGATACATTCATCGCGAGAATAGAATACGGTATCACATACACGCATTATTCTCGGTCCCGCACATATCTCATATGCGCTCCTATTTCATTTCGCTTGAGCCAGGAAACCTCTGTGTTGGACTCTAAAGACTCGTCAATACGCCGGCAGCAGGTGATGATCATATCAAACACCCACAAGCCGCAAGCGGTCTGCTAAACATAACGGCCACCCGGGTATTGAGCGATCAGAAGATCAACGAGCAAGCCCGCTCACACTCCTGTGAATCCAACCAGTAACACTTACCGTACAGTCCAGTCTCGTCGTCTGATATGTCGCATATCTTGCCTAGGGGTGGTATACGTCAGACCCCAATAGCTCGATAAGTCGTGTCGATATGAGGTCTATAACAATTCGAGAAACTACTGGTAACACTTACCAGTAAATCTCAGCAACCCTGGCCAGGGATTTCCGGTTATAGCCAATCGAACACAGCGCAACATCAACTCCCTATACCGGGAGAGACGACTCCCCTCCTATCGCTCATTGCCTCCATGTGATTCGGGACTGTACCCAAAAGCCACCGTTTTGCATGCCCTCTTGGACGTGGTAAGGTGGAAATCAAAGCACAGTGGGAACCACACAAGACTCTATGACGATCTCGGGTCAACAGACTACTCTGTACCAGTGTCACCAGAGAACTGCCATCTGACATAAGGTATAATACCATCTGGGAGTTCTCGGCGAGTCCGTCCAGTGTACCCAGACTGCACTGAGCACCCGTATATCATCTCTGATGTCAAACACCAATGGATATGGGATCATCCATCACCCATCTGTATGGGTCGAGAAGGTACACGCTAGTCTACTCTGGTATATCGATGCCCCGTCTCGATACACCCACGACTAGGGACTTTGAAGGATGTACTTATGGACTACCATGTCCCCACTAGTATGATCCGCATCATAGTCTAGGTAGTCAAGTACACATCCTAAGGGCTTTACCAACATGTAACAGAGAGACAATCAGTGTACACGTTAAGGTAAAGAGTAACCATACAGCATACTATCATGTCGAGCAAGAAAGTCCTCCCTATATATGTCCCAGCATCCACTACAATATACATCCAATGTATAGCAATGGCCTCTAGGGCATACATATAACTAACAATCTCCCACTTGCACTAGGGCCATCTGATAGCAGTGGTTGTAGTATCTCATACTCAACCATCCCATAAAAGTCTCTCTCTGGGAAAAGGCCTTTGTGAGTGGATTCGCCGTGTCGTCCTCTGAGTCTACTCTCCTTACCTCGATCCCTTAGAGATCAACCATCTCCATGATCAGGTGATACTGCCTCAGAATATGTCTGGATCACTGATGGGACCTGCGTTCCTTGGCATAAGCCACAACTCCATTGTCACACAATGGGAGGAACATTGTTCATCTCATGAACCAATATACACCAAAACAGCCTCTTTGGTAGCATCTTAAGTAGTGATGTATCCAGCCATTATCGTCTAGTATGCCACGGTATCTAGCTTGGAACTCTTCCAACATACCGTCCCTTTACTGAGGGTAAAGACAATGCCTGTGACTGACATTCAGTCGTCTTTATCACCCTGGAACACTTCCAGTGATTCTTCCCAGGGTCGATTGATACCATCTCACTACTACTAGTGAGATTTCTAGCATCCAATTACATCTATCTCATAGATGAATATTCAGGATTTAGAAGGTATCAATTTCATCCTATATGGAGAATCCTTGTGACAAGCGGAGATTGATCGAGCGTAGCATAGGAAACTCTTTCCCTATCAAGAGTATGTCATCCACGTACTCTACGAGAATCGCCACCATACTCCCTACTACCCTTTTGTTTATACAAGGTTCATCTACCATTTTGATGATGTCAAACTCTTTGACTACTTCATCAAAACAGACGTTCCAACTCTGCGATGCCTACTTTATCACATAAAACATCTTGCACACGTTTCCGCTGCTCCCACTGTCTACCAGGCCCTCTGGCTGTGTACTTATAGACTCCCTCTTCTAAAACATCATTTAGAAAAGCAGTCATGACACCCAACCGCCAGATATCGTAGTCATGATATGTAGCCGTGGCAAGTAGTATCTGGATGGACTTAAGCATAGGTACTGGAAAAGGTTTCATCATTATCCACGCCTGGTCGATGACGAAAACCTTTAACAAGTCTAGCTTTGAAAGTCTCAACTTTTCCATCTACACCAAGTAATCTTCTCAAGATATACTTGCTCCTGATGGCGATTTAACCCTTCAGATATAGCAACTAAAGTCCATACTTTGTTGGTGTATAAGGATTCCATCTCAGATCGCTAAGCATCCAGCCATTCTTACAGAGTCTCACTCCTGATGGCCAGCTCGAAACTAGTTGGGTCATCATCTCATGATGCAATCCTCGCTCCCACTGTCATAGAGAAACAGAAGTATCTCTCAGGTGAGTGAGGAACCCTATTAGATCGGTGGAGAGGCTGAGGTTCGTTGGTAACTATTTAATCCTTTGGTTATATCAAATCATCTGCTGTAGTTTGTATAGCTGGAACCATTCCAGTTCTACATAACAGATCTTGCCTCGAGCTTGCCCGGATTTTGTTTTTAGACATAGGCCGGTCAACCCCAAATCTTAACTAACTTAAGACATGGGCTCTTCCCTTTCCATATCACATATGAAATGGTAGGCAACTGATTTGATTGGAACCCTATTCAATAGGTATGCAGCTTCTCAAGCGCATAACTCCCAAAAGGAAATAGGTAACTCAGTAGTACTCATCATAGAGCACTCCTTATCATATAGGGTGTGATTGCTCCGCCCCGATATACCATCGTGCTATGGTGTATATGGAGGAGTAATGCTGAGAGAGAATCTCATTCTCCTTTAGAATAGTCCAGGAATTCCATGCATAAGTATTCTCCTCCCTGATCTCATCATAGGACATAATACTTATACCCGTATTTTGGTTCTCTACTTCTCGCATATATTCTGTGAATATCTCAAAAGGTTCGGACTCATGTTTCAACAGGAACATATGACTGAATCTTGAGAGATTATCAGAGAATATAATGAAGTATAAAGAACCAGTCCTGGCATGTGTAGACAGGAGACCTTCCATACATCATCATGTATTAGTCCCAAGAGTTTACTAACTCTTTCTCTGTTACCAATAAACAGAGTTGTGGTCATCTTATCTCTGTGACATGACTGGCAAGTTTCATAAGATGTAAATTCAAACTGATTTAAATATGCATCTATATGTAACTTCAGCTAGTCGGGTCGCATTGATATGACCTAGTCTACAATACCTCAAGAAGGATTTGTTCATTTCTGAACACTTCCTCTTGTGTGTGTGTTCTGTATACTAAGAACTGTAGTTTGATTTAGAACGTCAATGCTTTTAGATAACGTGCCTGAACGGATCAACTTTTGATATAGGAAATGTTCAAAACATTATCCATCAATACAAAATTTTATCATTTCTTTACTAATAAAGAGATTGATATGATTTTGTATATCAGGTTCGGTATCTAATAGCATTTGTTCAGAATCAATGTATTGGAATATAGGGTGACAGTGACCAACAGACTTGGCTGCAACACTTGCCCCGTTTTCTGTCTCATGAAACTTATCACCCGTTCTCAGTTTTTCTACCTTTTTGTAGCCCTATGTAATAGATTACATATCTGGGATCCTGATCCGGTATCATATACCCAGGATGCGGAGGATACTGAGAAACAGTTCTTTGTAATGAACACACCCGAAGATGATGCATCAGCATGCACTCTCTTCGTTTGGGCGGCACGGGAAATCTGGTATTCCCCAATTTCCTGCTCTGTCTTATAACAATTATAAGTTGGAGCGGGACCAACGTTCCCAGCTCAGTAAAACAAGCGGGTTCGGTCAATTATCCGTATTATTATCTTGATTAAGGCGTTACATGGTCGCTACCTGGAGAGAGAGAGAGAAAAACACTCAGCGTGCGCTCTTGCAAGAATAGATTGGTTATTATTTTATCTAATCAGGATGGCTCCCACTGCTTTTTATCAAATCTTCCTTCAAACCCTAAAAGGAAAGACTAGCCGGGATTAATTACACACTACAAGTTCGCCAATCTTTCAGCCAGGCCAGTGTCGGTACTTTGAGGGAGGTCCCCCGTGCTTTCGCATGAACCTAATTAATGAAAACCTCGTTTTCCCAGAGGCGTAACCCCGTTGACACCTTTCTAGACACCTACTTGATCGGCTAATTGTAATGTGTAAAACTCTCCCAGGAGTAACTCTTACTCGCAGCGGGTATCGGGATCCAACTATCTCATAGAAGGTATGCAATCTCATTGCAAATTTCAAAACTTGAAATTCCCGATAATATTTTTCCCCTGGTGTTCTATGACCTTGACGAATGCCAAACAACCCATAGTCCACTAGTCAAGTTCAACCCGTACATTTCTTGATCGAATTAAACCCACCCGCACGACCCTTGACGAATGCCAAACAACGCCGTACGAATACCCTAATCCAATCTGCATCATATGCATAAGCAGATAAATACTAGTTAGCTACCGTACACTATGCCTTGACGAATGCCAAACTACCGCAGCACGAATACTAACTAGTACTTATCTGAAATGACGGAGGGCTACGACAGGTTTTTCATGAAAACCTATTGCGTAATAAACTTGATATCGTTGTAGGATCGAATGAATTTTGAAATGGAGTGTCTTTGAGGCTTTTCTAGTTTTGCTAAAGGAGTCACTCCCGGTGAAGGGATCGTCGGTCCTTTCCTCGTCGAATGAGGTGCGGGATATATCATATATATCACTGTGCAAAGCAAAAACACTTAAAAGCAATCAAAAGACCAACCGAGTGTGTAGCATCTGCCAGTTATTGCTAAAGGAGTCACTCCCGGTGAAGGGATCTCGGTCCTTTCCTCATCGAATAAGGTGCAAGATATATCATATATACCGCTGTGCAAGGCAAGAACTGTAGCTACCTGTTTTATTTTGAAATTCGATTCTACAACATCTTAGGTTTCTTTTATTTCATTAATCTCATTAATGAAGTCCCATCATTTAAGTACCTAAACATCACAGATAAATACGACGTACACTTATGCCATCCGCATTCGCCTCGATGTCCTCTCGTGCACCGTTAGGTTAGGTAACTAACGGCAGAGCGGGGCAGGGCTAGCGCGGGTGTAAAACATAAGTAACGTCTATATAATATATCATATATACTATATACTGTATCTATCACAGAACATCACATGATCACATCACAGATATCGCAGCAGAAGAATCATATGAAATATTGGATATACTAGGACGTCCGTGTTTTCAATACGAGCCAGTATAAAACACGGATTCCACGGTCGTGATGAATAGCCAAACCCACACCCCTAGACTCCTACGAGAGCGGCAAGCAACCCTACCAATTCTAGAGTTAGGAGACCCGGACTCGACTCCTCGAGTTGGTCTCCCACTGGACTCCAGAACCCGGTTACTTGTTCCCTCCTCCTTGGGTCTATCCTAGTGCGGAAAAGTAAATAATATACAAATGGTGACAACTTCCGCAACCTGGAAGTGCCCCAATAACAGAATATTACATACAAGTTTTTACATGAATGAAAATGAAAAACACTCATCTCACATAAAAAAAACCCGGCTATTCAAACACGACAATCCAATATAACATATCCAGCAACACATAACATCACATGTCATCAACGTAAGTAAATATGCGCATCCCAATTGTCGTTGACATATAGCAACGAAACCGGCGATATCACATATTACACTTACGGTCACAGAAAAGAAAGTGTAAAACTACAACAGTTGGAATCCGCAACCTCCTCAGACATCGTATGCCTGAGCAAATGAATTCCTTAGACATCGCATGCCTAACAATTATAAACCCCGCATTTTAGTCTCATTATCGAAAACACTTTTCAATATCAAGTCGGGAAATTCAACAGGATTCCCGACATTCTGATCGAATGCTCGTCGCAAACTTTAGTAGACGGTCGCACCCCCGATACCGACGACGAAGTGCACCAAGGCGGAACACCGCTACCGCGAGCACCCGAACGGATGCTTTCGGCGACGGGGTTCTCCTACAGTCACTTGGTCGGGGCTATAGAGTGAGGCTGTCTATTAAGTTTACCCGGAGAGTATCTGCGTACGCTACATGATTGCGACGGACTTTTGATCACATCAAAATTCCGTGGCAACCGATCAAGTAAGACTAAAGTGCTATGTTTATAACATTCATTCAGTTATCTCATAACTCTTTGTGAATTCCAATTATTGTATCACATTCCGGATAAATAGAAAATGTTAAACTTTTCGATCGAATAGTCGAACACCCAAGTTTTCCTGATACAGCTCAACACATGAAATAAGTCTAACAGCATTTAGTTCATGCCTCAGTAACAACGGTCCAGCCGTAGAAGGGTCAAGCCAACGCCTCACATGTGGCACGCCGTACTGCCCCAAACCCGAAGGTTCAAAGGGCAGTTCAAGACGGTCACATAATCGAGTTAAGGTTTGTTGTCTTCTAGAGGGACCATCGCGTTACTTGCACTACTTAGAACGTCGTTAAACTACGGAAAAATCCAACAATTGGAAATTTCCCGGCAGGGGAAAAAGTGGGTATTTATATCCGGTCGAACTTTTTAACATATTCTAAAAATACCCGGAAAAACACACTGACAAAATTAGACAATCCGATCGATACACCGAGTCCCCAATACAACCCAAAAAATCCAACTCTTGAAAAAAAAATATTAAAAATTCCCAGGAAAACCAGCACTTCAAACTAAGAATTACTGTGCAAAAAGTAAAACATAATTTGACTTCTTGGCCGCGGAACCGCCGCAATAGCAATGCTATTGCCGCGGTTCCGCCGCAGTTTAGAGGAATTGGTCGCTCGAATTTCACAGTAATTCTTAAAATCTCCTGCTGATTTTTCTGCATATTTTTAATTTCGAAAAAGACCAGATTTAAGAAATTGTCCAGAGAGCATTTTAGGGTTTTGGTTTTGGTTCGATCGAACTTCTAATTCCGTCTACGCATCGCCTAAGGCTCTAGCTAGGCTCTGATACCACTGTAGGGTTCCTAGGCACTCTCAAGAGGTCTCACAAGGCATCAACCATGCCAATTTCAAATTTTACGGTGCCGAGAAACCCTAGACTACGGATCGTTAACTAGATTTTAGGCGAAACAAAGAAACTAGTTAACAATTTAACTAAATGAACGGAAATACAACCTTTGTAGATCCGGTTCTCCACCTCCATAGCTCCATGATGAAGTCCTCTCGCTGTCCGTCTCGAATCCCGGACTCAAGCATCGGCTTCATCGAAGAAATGGGCGGGCAAGATCGTCGGCTTCGATGCCGAAGATGATCTACGTCGAGGCATCACAAGATCAAGCTCCCACTTCACCAAGTCATGAAACTTGTGAATAAAACACCATATACTACTTGGCAAGAGGTAGAGGATGAAGAAATAGGAAGTGGGTTCACTTTAGAATTGGATTTCTCACTCATTTTCAAGAGTTGCCATTGATGGAGGCAAGCTTCTTCTTGAAGAAGAAGAAGAAGAAGATGAAAAATGTTATGATAAGTATTATTCTAAAATGAAAATAATAAGAATACTTATCATATACCAACCATGGTCAAGTGTAGAGACTAAACTAGGGTTAGTGGGAATGGTTAGGGTTAAGCATGAGACAAAATGGTCACCTAGTCAAAGCTTCATGAAGCTTCAAAGAAAATACAAAACTAGCAACCATTTCATTTCTTATCTTTTCAAAATAAATAAATAAATAAGAAAAAGAAAACCCTAATCATTTCACAACCATGGTTTAATCTTTACAAAAAATCAAGTAAACATGTATCATCAAACATGATACATGCAACTGCACAAAACTATATCACATATACAATGTGCACATCAAGTGAGAAAATCCAATTTAAAATGAACCAATACTAGTTAATGCAAAGTAATATATCAAATATATAATTATGCATTAAATCATTAAATCAACACTTGATTCAATAACCCGGTCATGTCGCACACAACCGACTAGTATTCAATGTATCGGCTTATCAAATCAATCCTTGATTCGATAACTAGGTTGTATCGCATACAACCAATCGATACATTCATCGCGAGAATAGAATACGGAATCACATACACGCATTATTCTCGGTCCCGCACATATCTCATATGCGCTCCTATTTCGTTTCGCTTGAGCCAGGAAACCTCTGTGTAGGACTCTAAAGACTCGTCAATACGCCGGCAGCAGGTGATGATCATATCAAACACCCACAAGCCGCAAGCGGTCTGCTAAACGTAACGGCCACCCGGGTATTGAGCGATCAGAAGATCGACGAGCAAGCCCGCTCACACTCCTGTGAATCCAACCAGTAACACTTACCGTACAGTCCGGTCTCGTCGTCTGATATGTTGCATATCTTGCCTAGGGGTGGTATACGTCAGACCCCAATAGCTCGATAAGTAGTGTCGATATGAGGTCTATAACAATTCGAGAAACTACTGGTAACACTTACCAGTAAATCTCAGCAACCCTGGCCAGGGATTTCCGGTTATAGCCAATCGAACACAGCACAACATCAACTCCCTATACCGGGAGAGACAAATCCCCTCCTATCGCTCATTGCCTCCATGTGATTCGGGACTGTACCCAAAAGCCACCGTTTTGCACGCCCTCTTGGACATGGTAAGGTGGAAATCAAAGCACAGTGGGAACTACACAAGACTCTATGACGATCTCGGGTCCACAGACTACTCTGTACCAGTGTCACCAGAGAACTGCCATCTGACATAAGGTATAATACCATCTGGGAGTTCTCGGCGAGTCCGTCCAGTGTACCCAGTCTCCACTGAGCACCCGTATACCATCTCTGATGTCAAACACCAATGGATATGGGATCATCCATCGCCCATCTGTATGGGTTGAGAAGGTACACGCTAGTCTACTCTGGTATATCGATGCCCCGTCTCGATACACCCACGACTAGGGACTTTGAAGGATGTACTTATGGACTACCATGTCCCCACTAGTATGATCCGCATCATAGTCCAGGTAGTCAAGTACACATCCTAAGGGCTTTACCAACATGTAACAGAGAGACAATCAGTGTACACGTTAAGGTAAAGAGTAACCAGATAGCATACTATCATGTCGAGCAAGAAAGTCCTCCCTATATATGTCCCAGCATCCACTACAATATACATCCAATATATAGCAATGGCCTCTAGGGCATACATATAACTAACACATACGATGTATATTGTAATGGATGCTTGGACATATATAGGGAGGACTTTCTTGCTCGATATGATAGTATGCTATCTGGTTGTACTTTATCTTAACATGTACGATGATTGTCTCTATGTTACAGGTTGATAAAGCCCTTAGGATATATACTCGACTACTGGTACTATGATGAGATCATACTAGTGGGGCCACGGTAGTCGACGAGTACATCCTATAACTGTTCCTGGTCGAGGGTGTATCGAGACAGGGCATCGATACACCAGAGTAGACTAGCGTATACGCATCTTGACCCATATGATGGGCGATGGATGATCCCATATCCATCGGTATTTGACATCAAGGATGGTGTACGGGTGCTCAGTAGAGACTGGGTACACTGGACGGACTCGCCGAGAACTCCCATATGGTATTATACCTCACGTCAGATGGCAGTTCTCCGGTGACACTGGTACAGAGTAGTCTGTTGACCCGAGATCGTCATAGAGTCTTGTGTGATTCCCACTATGCTTTTATTTCCATCATACCACGTCCAAGAGGGCGTGCAAAAAGGTGGCTTTTGGGTACAGTCCCGAATTACATGGAGGCAATGAGCGATAGGAGGGGATTCGTCTATCCCGGTATAGGGAGTTGATGTTGTGCTGTGTTCGATTGGCTATAACTGGAAATCCCTGGCCAGGGTTGCTGAGATTTACTGGTAAGTGTTATTAGTAGTTTTTCGAACTGTTATAGACCTCATATCGACACGACTTATTGAGCTACTGAGGTCTGACGTTTACCACCCCTAGACGAGATATGCGACATATCAGACGACGAGACCGGACTGTACGGGCGTGTTACTGATTGGATTTACAGGAGAATGTACAGGCTTGCTTGTTGATCTTCTGATCGCTCAATACCTAGGTGGCTATTACGTTTAGCTGACCGCTTGCAGCTTGTGGTTGTTTTATATGATCATGACCCACTGCCGGCGTATTGACGATTCTTTAGAGTCTTACACAGAGGTTTCTTGACTCATGCAAAACGGAGTAGGAGCACATATGTGATATGTGCGGGACCGAGGATAATGCGGTATGTGATACCGTATTGGATTCTCGCGATATGAGATATCGGCCGGGTATATGTGATATACCCGGGTCATCGTATTAGTCGGTTATTTGTGAAATAGCCGGATTATCGGATCAAGTGTTGATTCGATAATTTAATGTATAATAATATATATGATATGTTAAATTACATTAACTAATATTAGCTCACTAAAAGATTCTTTTTTTCACTCGGGTAATACATTGATATATATGCGATATATGTTAATTGTATTATTTTATTTTGTTACAATAAATATTATATATGTGATATATAATATTGTAACATGATATGATTACTAATGCAATATGTTTAGTGGAGATTGAACAAGATTAGGGTTTGATTTGGGTTAGTGCATTCATGAACCTTCTAGAAGGTTTCTTTTTGTTTTGTGTTAAGATATTTTCATGTGACTCATGCTTTAACCCAACCCAAACCCTAGCCCTAGTTAAATCTCTACAAAGGTTAAGTTAACCATGGTTGCATTATTCATCATTATCTTCTTTTCATTATTCATCACAAAAGGATTCTAACTATTATTCATCTTCTTCTTGCTTGAGTTCTTCATGAAAAGCTTTCTTGCTTTGATTTTGTGATGAAAAATGAGTGAGAATAAGAAAACAAATGAGAGAAAAAATCCTACTTCATCATCCTCATCTACCCTTGCCCTTTAGATGAGAGTGTTCACTTCATTTAGTGAGTGAGAGGTAGTGTTAATGAAATTTCAAGGTAGATCATCTTTGTTATCGAAGATCGGAAGCAAGCTTGCATCTTTCTCTTCGTGGAGCCTCTCGAGAGTCCGGAACACAATGATCGCAGCGAAGGGACTTCAACACGGAGCTTAAGAAGTGAAGGACCGGATCTACAAAGGTTGTAATCCCTCTCACTTAGTGTTAAAGTGTTTAACATACTTGTTTTCGCCTAAACTCTAGTTTAAAGATCGGCTTTGGGTTGTTCGGCACGGCTAAATTTTAAATCGGGCATGATTGATGCCTCGTAGACTCTTGTGCGTGTGCCTAGAAACCATACAGTGGTATCAGAGCCAAGCTAGAGGTTTAGGCGAAGTCTTAGCAAAGTTTAAAGTCCGATCAAACTCCAAAAACCCGATATACCCTAGTTTCTGGAAAAAAATTCAAAATGTGATTTTTTGTGAATTAAAAATACTCAGAAAAATCAGTAGGGAAATATAGGAATTACTGTAAAATACGACCACCTATCCACTGTAGAGCCGCGGAACCGCGGCAATACCCTGCTTTTGGCGGCGGTTCCGCGGCCGTATGTGAAGATTAGGCACTCAATTTTATACAGTAACATCCGTAGGTGTCTCTGCATGTTTCTGGGAATTTTTTATTCTACTCAAGTGTTGAGTTTTCTGGGTTGTATTGGGGACTCGTTGATTCGATCGGATAATTTAACTTCGTCTAAGTTTTTTCCGTATAATTTTAGAAACTGTTAAAAAGTTCGAACAGATATCAAAAACTCACTTTTTCCCCTGTCGGAAAATTTTTCAAAAGTTGAATTTTTTCTCGAGTTTGAAACTTCCGGAAAATCATGCAAGTAACGTGGTGGACCCTCTAGAAGAACACAAACCTTAACTCGATTATGTGACCATCTAAACTGCCTCTGAACCTTAGGGTTTGGGGCAGTACGGCGTCGCTACATGTGAGGCGTTGGCTTGACCCTTCTACGGCTGGACCATTGGTACTGTGGCATGTGATGGATGTTTTTAAACTGATTTCAAGTGTTGAGCTATTTGGGAAATCTTGGGTGTTTGATTATTCGATCGGAATGTTTAACATTGTCTATTTATCTGGAATGTGATACAATATGTGGGATTCATACAGTTAGACATGAAATGCGAAGTATGTGATATTTCTGATTTACGATGTCTAAAGAGATTGTGGATTCCAAATGTTGTAGTTTTACACTTTCTTTTCTGTGACCGTAAGCGTAGTATGTGGTGTATCGCTGGCTTCGTTGCTATACATCAACGACAATCGGGATACGCATACTTGCTTACGTTGATGATATGAGATATTATGTGTTGCTGTGATATGTTATATTGGATCGTCGCATTTTGAATAGCCAGGGGTTTTATGTGAGATGAGAGTTTTTCCTTTTTCATTCATGGAAAATTCATTTGTATGTAATATTCTTTTATTGTGGCACTTCCGGGATGAGGATGATATCACCATTGTATATTATTTACTTTTCCGCATTAGGTAGACCCAAGGCGGGGAGCACAAGTAACTGGGTTCTAGGGTCCAATGGGAGACCATCTCGAGGAGTCGAGACCAGGTCTCCTAACCCTAGAATTGGCAGTGTTGCTTGCCGCTCTCGTAGGGGTCTAGGGATGTGGGTTTGGCTATTCATCACGACCGTGGAATCCGTGTTTTATACAGGCTTGTATTAAAACACGGACGTCCTAGTATATCCAATATTTCATATATGTTCTTCTGCTGCAATGTTCTGTGATGAGATCATATTACTGCCTGAGACGAATGTTTATATTATATATATGAGATATATATTATATATTGTTGATTTTTGTTTCATATCTGATGCTTGTGTAGCATAATTAAAATGGGACTTCATTAATGAGATTAATGAAATAAAAGAAACCTAAAGATGTTGTAGAAACTTGTTTAAAAACTGGTAGTTCTAGTTCTTGCTTTGCATAGCGGTGTTCCTTATAGAACATCCAGCATCTTATTCGATAAGGAAAGAGCCGAGATCCCTTCACCGGGAGTGACCTCTTTAGTGAAACTAGCAGATGCTACAAACTCGGTTTGTCTTTTGATTGCTTCTATAGTTCTTACTTTGCATAGTGGTATATATGATATACCCTGCAGCTTATTCGATGAGGAAAGGGCCGACGATCCCTTCACCGGGAGTGACCCCTTTAGCAAAACTAGAAAGGCCTCAGAAACATTCCATTTAAAAATCACTCGATTCTACAACGATATCAAGTTCATTACGTAAAGGGTTTTCTTAAAAACCTGACATAGCCCTCCGTCATTTTAGGAAGTAGAGTACTTAGTATTCGTGCTGCGTATGTCGACTTTAGTTGAGGCGTAGTGTACGGTAGCTAAGTGATGTCTTCCTACATAGCATATGATGCGATTAGTTAGGACATTCATGTGATTATGTCGACCATAGTTGAGGGTCATGTAGGGTGGGTCTGATTAATCATGAAATGACGGGTAGAACTTGACTAGTGCTTATGATATGTTGACCTTAGTTAAGGTCATTAGTGCTAGGGGTAAAATATTATTGGGAATTTCAATAGTTGAAATTTGCAATGAGATTGCATACCTGCTATGAGATAGTTGGATCCCGATACCCGCTGCGAGTAAGAGTTACTCCTGAGAGAGTTTTACACATTACAATTAGCCGATCAAGTAGGCGTCTAGAAAGGTGTTAACGGGTTACGCCTCTGGGAAAACGAGGTTTACTTTAATTAGGTCCGTGCGAAACCACGGGAAACCTCCCTCAAAGTACCGGCACTGGCCTAGCTGAAAGATTGGCGAACTTGAAGAGTGTAATTAATCCCGGCTAGTCTTTCCTTTTAGGGTTTGAAGGAAGATTTGACTAAAACAGTGGGAGACATCCTGATTAGATAAATTGATAACCAATCTAATCTTGTAAAAGCGCACGCTGAGTGTTTTCTTCTCTCTCTCTCTCTCTCGTGGTTGCGACCATGTCACGCCTTAATCAAGATAATAATACGGATGTATTGACCGAACCCGCTTTTTATACTGCGCTAGGGAACGTTGGTCCCGCTCTAACTTATAATTGTTATAAGACAGAGCAGGAAATAGGGGATTACCAGAATTCCCATGCCGCCCAAACGAAGAAAGTACATGTTGATGCATCTTCTTCGGGTGTGTTCATTACACAGAACTGTTTCTCAATATCCTTTACGTCCTGGGTATTTGATACCGGATCAGGATCCCACATATGTAATTTGTTACATGGGCTACAGATAGGTAGAGAACTGAGAACGGGTGATAAATTTCATGAGATAGAAACGGTGCAAGTGTTGCAGTCAAGTCTGTTGGTAGTTATCACCCTGTATTACCAGAATACATTGATTCTGAACGAATGTTATTAGATACCAAACCTGATATACAACATCATATTAGTCTCTTTATTAGTAAAGAAAGGATATAATTTTGTATTGTTGGATAATATTTTGAACATTTCCTATATCAAGAGTTGATCGGTTCAGGCACGTTATCTAAAAGCATAGACATTCTAAATCAAACCACAGTTCTTAACGTACAGAACACACACAAGAAGAAGAGTTCAAAAATGAACGAATCCGTCTAGAGGCATTATAGACTAGGTCATATCAATGCGACCCGACTAGCTGAAGTTACATATAGATGCATATTTAAATTAGTTTGAATTTATATCTTGTGAAACTTGCCGGTCATGTCACAGAGATAGGATGACCACAGCTCTGTTTATTGGAAACAGAGAAAGAGTTGGTGAACTCTTGGGATTGATACATGCTGATGTATGAAGGTCCCCTGTCTACACATGCCAAGACCGGTTCTTTATACTTCATTACATTCTCTGATGATCTCTCAAGATTCAGACATATGTTCCTGTTGAAACACAAGTCCGAAGCTTTTGAGATATTCACAGAATATAAGTTAGAAGTAGAGAACCAAAAACGGGTATAAGTATTATGTCCTTTGATGAGATCAGGGAGGAGAAAACTTGAGCACGGAATTCCTGGACTATTCTAAAGGAGAATCAGATTCTTTCTCGGCATTACTCATCCGTATACACCATAGCACGATGGTATATCGGGGTGGAGCAATAGCACCCTATGTGATATGGTGTGCTCTATGATGAGTACTACTGAGTTTCCTATTTCCTTTTAGGAGTTGTGCACTTGAGAAGCTGCATACCTATTGAATGTGGATTCAATAGTTTCCAACGAACCTCGGCCTCTCCGCCGATCTAGTAGGGTTCCTCACCCACCTGAGAGATACTTCGGTTTCTCTATGATAGTGGGAGCGATGATTGCATCATGAGATGATGACCCAACTAGTTTCGAGCTGGCCATCAGGAGTGGGACTCTGTAAGAATGGTTGGATGCTTAGCGATCTGAGATGGAATCCTTATACACCAACAAAGTATGGACTTTGGTTGCTTTATCTGAAGGGTTAAATCCCCATCAGGAGCAAGTATATCTTGAGAAGATTACTTGGTGTACATGGAAAAGTTGAGACTTTCAAAACTATGCTCAAGTCCATCCAGATCCTACTTGCCGCGGCTACATACTATGACTACGATATCTGGTGGTTGGGTGTCATGACTGCTTTTCTAAATGATGTTTTAGAAGAGAGCGTCTATAAGTACACAGCCAGAGGGCTTCGTATACAGTGGGAGAAGCGGAAACGTGTGAAAGATGTTCTATGCGATAAAACGGGCATCGCGGAGTTGGAACATCTGTTTTGATGTGGTAGTCAAAGAGTTTGACTTCATCAAAATGGTAGATGAACCTTGTACATACAAAAAGGTAGTATGGAGTATGGTGGTGATCCTCGTAGAGTACGTGGATGACATACTCTTGATAGGGAAGGAGTTTCCTATGCTACGCTCGGTCAATCTCCGCTTATCACAAGGATTCTCCATATAGGATCAAGATGATACCTCCTAAATCCTGGGTTTTAGATCTATGAGATAGATCTAATTGGACGTTAGGATTCTCACTAGTTGAAGTGAGATGGTTCAATCGATCCTGGGAAGAATCACTGGAAAGGTTCCAGGGTGATAAGGACAACTGAATGTCAGTCGTAGGCATTGTCTTTACCCTCAGTGAAGGGACGGTATGTTGGAAGAGTTCCAAGCTAGATACCGTGACTTATTAGACGATTAAAGGCAAGATACATCATTACCAAGAATGCTACCAAAGAGGCGGTCTGGATATATATAAGTTCATGAGATGAGCTTCGTTCCTACCATTGTGTGACGATGGAGTTGTGGCTTATGCCAAGGAACCCCCGTCCCATCAGAAATCCAGATATAATTCTTAGGCAGTATCACCTGATCATGGCGATGGTTGATCTCCAGAGAGATCGAGGTTAGGAGAGCAGACACAGAGGACGACAGCACGAATCCACTCACAAAGGCATTTTTCCCAGTAGAGACTTTTATGGGATGGTTGAGTATGAGATACTTCAACCACAGCTAATTGTTGGGTATGTGATACCACAACAGATGGCCCTAGTGCAAGTGGGAGATTGTTAGTTATATGTATGCCCTAGAGGCCATTACTGTACATACGATGTATATTGTAATGGATGCTTAGACATATATAGGGAGGACTTTCTTGCTCGACATGATAGTATGCTATCTGGTTGTACTTTATCTTAACATGTATGATGATTGTCTCTATGTTACATGTTGATAAAACCCTTAGAATATGTACTCGACTACTGGGACTATGATGAGATCATACTAGTGGGGCCACGGTAGTCGACGAGTACATCTTATAACTGTTCCTGGTCGAGGGTGTATCGAGACAAGGCATCGATACACCAGAGTAGACTAGCGTATACGCATCTTGACCCATATGATGGGCGATGGATGATCCATATCCATCGGTATTTGATATCAAAGATGGTGTACGGGTGCTCAGTAGAGACTGGGTACACTGGACGGACTCGCCGAGAATTCCCAGATGGTATTATACCTCACGTCAGATGGCAGTTCTCCGGTGACACTGGTACAGAGTAGTCTGTTGACCCGAGATCATCATAGAGTCTTGTGTGATTCCCACTGTGCTTTGATTTCCATCATACCACATCCAAGAGGGCGTGCAAAAAGGTGGCTTTTGGGTACAGTCCCGAATCACATGGAGGCAATGAGCGATAGGAGAGGATTCGTCTCTCCCGGTATAGGGAGTTGATGTTGTGCTGTGTTCGATTGGCTATAACTGGAAATCCCTGGCCAGGGTTGCTGAGATTTACTGGTAAGTGTTATCAGTAGTTTCTCGAACTGTTATAGACCTCATATCGACACGACTTATCGAGCTACTGGGGTCTGACGTTTACCACCCCTAGGCGAGTATCAGACGACGAGACCAGACTGTACGGGAGTGTTACTGATTGGATTCGCAGGAGAATGTACATGCTTGCTTGTTGATCTTCTGATCGCTCAATACCTGGGTGCCTGTTACGTTTAGCTGACAACTTGCAGCTTGTGGGTGTTTGATATGATCATCACCTACCGCCGGCGTATTAACGATTCTTTAGAATCCTACACAGAGATTTCATGACTCAGGCAAAATGGAGTAGGAGCACATATATGATATGTGCAGGACCGAGAATAATGCGGTATGTGATACCGTATTGGATTCTCGCGATATGAGATATCGGCCGGGTATATGTGATATACCCGGGTCATCGTATTAGTCGGTTATTTGTGAAATAGCCGGATTATCGGATCAAGTGTTGATTCGATAATTTAATGTATAATAATATATATGATATGTTAAATTGCATTAACTAATATTAGCTCACTAAAAGATTCTTTTTCTCACTCGGGTAATACATTGATATATATGCGATATATGTTAATTGTATTGTTTTATTTTGTTACAATAAATATTATATATGTGATATATAATATTGTAACATGATATGATTACTAATGCAACATGTTTAGTGGAGATTAAACAAGATTAGGGTTTGATTTGGGTTAGTGCATTCATGAACCTTCTAGAAGGTTTCTTTTTGTTTTGTGTTAAGATATTTTCATGTGACTCATGCTTTAACCCAACCCAAACCCTAGCCCTAGTTAAATCTCTACAAAGGTTAAGTTAACCATGGTTGCAATATTCATCATTATCTTCTTTTCATTATTCATCACAAAAGGATTCTAACTATTATTCATCTTCTTCTTGCTTGAGTTCTTCGTAAAAAGCTTTCTTGCTTTGATTTTGTGATGAAAAATGAGTGAGAATAAGAAAATAAATGAGAGCAAAAATCCTACTTCATCATCCTCATCTACCCTTGCCCTTTAGATGAGAGTGTTCACTTCATTTAGTGAGTGAGAGCTTGTGTTAATGAAACTTCAAGGTAGATCATCTTTGTTATCGAAGATCGGAAGCAAGCTTGCATCTTTCTCTTCGTGGAGCCTCTCGAGAGTCCGGAACACGATGATCGCAGCGAAAGGACTTCAACACGGAGCTTAAGAAGTGAAGGACCGGATCTACAAAGGTTGTAATCCCTCTCACTTAGTGTTAAAGTGTTTAACATACTTGTTTTCGCCTAAACTCTAGTTTAAAGATCCGGCTTTGGATTGTTCGGCAAGGCTAAATTTTAAATCAGACATGGTTGATGCCTCGTAGACACTTGTACGTGTGCCTAGCAACCCTACAAGGATGTCACTTCCAGAGCTTATGAAGTAAGATCGCCGGAGCTTACAGGCAGAAATGCAACAGATGGTAGCTAGTCTACCCCGATTTGAGAGACGAAGGTGATTCCTCAGATTGATGCGCAGACGCAGGCCCAGTTGAGTTGAAGATTTCCAGGGTGGAGAGTCTTATTCAGATCTAGAGCAGACCGATCCAGAGATGACCGCCGATGTATCGCCTTTCCTGGAGGATAGAGGCATTGATTAGAATGCGGGCGAAAAATATTCACATGTTGTATAGGCGAAGCAAAAAGGTTCGAACGAGTGTCAGAAACCCATATTTTCCAAGTTTGAAGTGTTAAGAGGAACATGCAGGTAATTATGTGGACCCTCTAGAAGAATGAAACCCTAACTCGACATGGTGACCATAGAACCGCTTTGAACCTTAGGGTTTGTGGCAGTTTAGCAGTGCCATCAGTGAGGCTTGGGTTTGCCCTTCTACGGCTGGTCCAGAGGTGCTGTGGTATGTACCAGATATTTTTAGACTGTGCTCAGGTGTTGAGCCTTCGGGAAATTTTGGGACCTTGATGACTCGATCGAAAAGTTTGACGCTATCCGGATACCATGTGATAAGAGATCAGCAAGCTGACCAGCTTTGGATAGAGGACCTCACCCAGAGGCGTTGAGAGTTGATTGAGAACGGACGAGTATTGACTATTCCTCCGATGGTTGGAACAAGTTCCCGAGGACGTGTTCGGCCAGATATCTTCTACAGAGTGATGAAGCTACAAAGTACGCAATTTCGAGTCCGTGTGAGAGACTTCGGATTGACCGTGGCCGATAATAGTTGCAGTGCGCAGATAGCGTGGCGTGACGCCATAGTGAGAGATGGTAAAGACAAGTAGAACTAGAGGTTCGTGCGAGATGCTGACGAGCTGTCATTACTCCCCATCGAGATCAGAGACCTTATATGCTTATAGAGGTGTTGGGATACGGCCAGTTTTCGAGGAAATGTGTGCGGAACACGCAGATGTCCAGAGAACGAGAAAAGATTATGTGGGAGTACCAGCCTCCGTACAGTTCGGCATAGGCGAGATCGGAAGAGACCTTGAGCAGGATTCCTTCCAGGACACTGCTGCAATGAGATTTGCACCCAGGATCAGAGGTGTCGTGTGTATTCAGAGGACCAGAGGCCAATGCCAGTAACGTGCTGCTTTATGAGTGGTCGTGGCAAATGACCGAGAGATGACCAGAGAAGTGCTAGAGTGGAATCGTTCCCGTTAGCACACCAGACAAGGCCGATGAGCCGATGGATTGCGATATTGGTAATCCGAGGAAAAGATGAGTACCCAGAGACAGAGAGCACCAGACCGTGAGCAGGAGGCGGGCGGATGTTCTTGCCCTGTCAGTTTTGGGTGCACCAATATTTTCCGATATTGTAGGAGGTGTACCTCGATGTCATTTATTGGGATTTGTGTTTGTGAACCGAGTATCACGCTTATATCGCTTGGATTTGAGTTTTGATAACGAGTTTCTTAATATTGATTTCGTGCACCATGGCTGCACTTACCGAGTGTTTATGTTTTATGCATAGTTATCGCACCTAATATATATTTTATACACCGTTGTGTTGATTTGCGATTGTGCATGCTTATTGCATTTGATGTCGATTTTATACCTGCGTAGCATGTGTTTATGATTTCATGGATTTCATACGGATGAATTTTTTTTGCACTCGGTATAGCTTATATGTGTTTTGTGCACGCAGTTGCACACGATTTTGATTTATACACCTTGGTATACTCGGTGTTTCTTTTGATGCATTCGAGTTATTGATTGTATTTCGTGCATTTGATGCACCCGATGTTATTTCGTCCACAATAGGTGCACCAGATATTGTTGTCATGCACACCGTTGCAGTGGACAGATGCTTTCGTGCACACCTGTTGCACGTAGTTTTGGGTTTTTGTGCATATTGTGGCACCTGTATTTGGATTTGGTTTCCATGCGCACCAGATGCATGTGATTTTTGGATACGCCTTTAGGGCTGATTTTTGCTTTTGAGCATTTTGTTTTCATATTGAGCACTATATTGTGTATTAGCCAACAGGACTGATCTGAGGACGGTACCTGAATACTTTGCGTGCATTAATATACTACCAAAAGGGTTTTCAAAAGGAATTGTAGTCTCGCTATTTCCTACATGTCCGTGAGTGACACGAACGTTTATAAGGAAAACCTTTTGGGATATTTTGGAAACGACGGAACGTGTATTTAAAAAAATATATATGGACATGTATTATTATTTTAAAATGAGCGTCCGTCAGTTATGCCGTGAGTTACGCATTTCCACGGCGATTTAGAAAAGATTTTGCATGTATTTCATTCAGATTTTGGAGTTTTTCAAAGATGCGTACTATACACGTATTATAGTATTTGACTAGTGTATATTGGATTTCAGTAGTGGATTTCGAGATCTGTATCTCCATTGCAACTCCGAGGATATGCGTGCAAAATGAGATGATTTGCGTAACGCTTGACAGAGTTCGATTTTGAGATTTGTACTCGTTTTCACGCGCACTTGGCGCGTTGTGCTCTTTCAGCGTTTTTCCATGATTTTGGAACCCCGTTGACTTGAGCTTATTCTTAAAATGTTTTAGATTTTGGAGGGTTTAAATTTAATTTCGGGGACCGAATTTCTTTAAGGGGGGAAGATTGTAACACTTCAGAAAAATAAAATATTATTTTTTGGAATTTTAATAATTAAATAATATTATATTGAATGTTTTAATATTTCGGTATAATTAAATACCGATAAATAGGGAAAAAATTTGGAAAATTATGGAAAAATCCTAAAAGAGGGTTTTCTATTGAATTATGCAATTTTTAAGTTTTTATGATTAGTTTGACACTAATTTTGTGCTAATCGCGATTAAAAATCGCTAATCGGATTTTGGGGGTGTTTTGTGCAAAAAATGCACATATCATTTTTTTTACACTTATGCATTTCTACCATGTTGTTTTGGGGTTACTATTGGTGTGAGAAGGAATTTGGGTTAAAGAAAAAAGAAAAGGAAAAGGATTAGATTATTGAAGTATGGTGAGAGAGAGAAAGAGTAAGTGAGGGTGCTTGACTTAGCCATTCTTCTTCATTTCCTTCACTCATTTTCTCTCCCCTCTCTTCCTTTGTGCTGCTGCTGCAGCTGCCTCTTCTCTCCTTCTCCCACCTCTTCAACTCCTCAAAACACATCCAGAAACGCCTCAAAACCCTATCCCCATTTAACAAATATTGTGCACAAGCTCAAGGGAAACACATTGGACCAAGAAAGTAAGGATTTTGGCCACTTGGGGCAACTCAAGAAAATTCTAGAGTTTCCAAATGAGGTATTTTCTGGACCATTAGCTTAGTTTTTGTATTATTTATACCTCCATGCTAGATTAGAACCGATATTGTGTGATTTGGTGGACTTGGGAAAAACCTAGTTAGGGTTATGGGAATTTGAGAGTTGTAATGTGAAATTGAGCTCATTAGAGGCTGCACAAACACCCTAGTGCTTGAATTAAGACCCAAACCTGAGACTTGAAACCCGGAATACGGATTTAGAAACCGATATCAGAAGAATTGTAACTTCTATGGATGTATAATGGAATCTGCTAACACCCGGAGCCTCTAAAAATTATTTTGCAATTATTGGGAGTCGTGCAGGCACCTAGAAAAGCTACCACAGAGACCCGAGCCCCTAACTCCAACCCCACGCCGTAGATATATTCATTCTGGCCGCAATTTGCGGCCAGAACAGGGAAATAGGGTCCCAGATTTGGTCCATGGCTCCTTTTGCACTAAAATAGACCCCTCCTATATGCAGTTTTGGCTAATTATTACTTGGGGAAAATCTGAGAGCATTTTGGTATGTTTTAGGCTATGTTTTCTGTATTTTAAAATGCACTTTCTTGATATTTGGATTTGTATTTGGTTGTCGGATGTTTGTACATCGACAACAGGGGTTGTTTGGTTGTTTTGCACGTATAGGCCATAGGTTCTAACCTAGGAGCACACCGTGCGCCGTATCGGTTTTCCGGATTCGATTTCAATATGTATTGCGATTGTTTATTATTGTAGGTACCATCGTATGGATTCCGAAGCAAAGGAGCACGGCGTCATCGATTTCGGCGAGCGAAGACCAGGTGAGTGGATCTATATCCACGGGGGAAGTCGGGTGGATAGCGTATAGCACCCCCGCAATGTATTGATGGAAAACTGATTATAGAATATGGTTAGGAAACCTAGATTAGGAAACTAGGGTTACAATGAGGATTGCTACGAAACCATATTAGAAACTAGAGGATAGTTAGAAGTGATGTGTTACAGCTATTATATGATGACGGAATTCGAGGACGACGTTTGTCGATATTGCCGTTTAGGGTACTGTAGGACTAGATAGTCAATGTAGAGACATCATCCGAACCATACCCTTTTCTAAACCGAAGAATTGTATGTATTATAATATATACTTCGAGGGACGTTACGGATTTTCAAATGATATCTTTTCCTTAAAACACCGTAACCCCTATTTTCAAAACTACGATTCACTTCTTTAAAAATCTGATTGTATGATTCGGGTGTGTATGTAGATTAGATACTTACACTTAGTAGAGATAGAATGTTTAGGTAAACTCGACTTGATGTGAAATATAAAAGCGATGAAAGAATATAAGACGAATATGATGATCTGATGTTTTACCTTATGCTGCATTCATGATATTATTATTGCATTGCATATACCTGTGTTAGTACACTTACACCATTATCGATGATGCGTATGTTACACGTACACAGATTTGCCGGCTCACACACTTCATCATCGATAATTGCCATGTCACTACACATCAGGATTGTTGCATCATGATATGACTCTATACATCATTTACTTGCTATAGTTACCCGTGCACTTATATACGATGTTGCATTTGACTTTGGAGATATTGGGAACCGCAAGGCATATTTTCAAAACTGGAATTCTTTAAAGGAGCGGTTTTCCCTTAAAATGATATAACACTGTTCCTTGTTGCATGATATACGGATATGCTTACATTTCCATCATATGTCGTATACATCATGCTTTATGATTTTACGCATTGAGATATGCAGTTTCCATGAGATTTCTGGATTTGAGAACCGTGGTGATTTTAAAAGAAAGTATGTATTGTTTTAAAAATCCGGTTTCTCTTGATATGATATTTCAGTGCGTCCACCATGTGTTCTCTCGGTTCTGACAGTGGCATGTGAAACCCGATTCGAGGTGCGGTAGGCACCGTCTGCGGGTACATGGTGGACCCAGTGAGGTACCCCGGGGCAAGAAGACTCGTATATGTTGGACGGTGAGCCTGGCAGGGGAGCACTACCTGTAAGGTTACTAGGCACACTCAAGAGGTTCCACAAGGCATCTACCATGCCAAATTCAGATTTTTTATGTGGCTAACAACTCTATTCAAGATCGTTAACTAGAGATTAGGCGAAACGAAAAGCTAGTAAACTACTTTACTAGTAAGTGAAAGGGATTACAACCTTTGTAGATCTGGTCCTTCACTTCAATAGCTCCGTGTTGACGTCCCTTCGCTGCGATCATCGGCATCCCAGACCCTAGCGTTGGTTTCATCGGAGAAATGAGCGGGCTAGGTCGTTGACTTCGAGGCCGAAGATGATCTACGTCGGGGAGACTCAAACTAAAGCTATTCCTTCACTTGGTCATAAACTTTGTGAAGAGAACACCCTATACTATATGGCAAGTAGTAGAGGATGAAGAAATAGAAAGTGGGTTCACTTTAGAATTGGATTTCTCACTCTTTTTCTCATGGCACCATTGGAGCTAGCAAGCTTTTGTGGAGCTTGATGATGATGCAGAAGAAGAAAAGAATCATGGAACAAAATGAAAACTTATCCTTTTAATTATGGCACCATGGTTGAGTTAAGCTCTCATGCTTAACTCATGTAGAGAATTAACCAAAGCATTAGGTTAAGGGTTGGGTTAACTAATATCCTAAGGAAATGACAAAAGATTTGACTTTGTCAAACTTTCTTCAAGCTTCATGAAGCTTGATAACTTTGACCAAAGTCTCACTCTTTTGTTATTTGTTAGGAAAATAGTAAACCCTAATTTAACCTTGATTTGGTATAAGTCTCATACACACAACTTGTTTGTATCATCAAGCATGATACAAACATGTACACTTGCATATATCACATATAAACAATGTGCACAATCAAGTGAGAAAATCAATCTTAAGTGAACCAATACTAGTTAATGTAAAGTAATATATCAAATATATAATTATACATTAAATCATTAAATCAACACTTGATTTAATGATCCGGTCATATTGGATATAACCGACTAATATCAATAGTAACAACTTATCGAATCAACACTTGATCCGATAACCGGCTATATCTTATACAACCGATCAATGTCACATATATCGCCAGAATAAAATACAGTATCACATACTGGTATTATTCTCGGTCCCGCACATATCTCATATGGGCTCCTATTTCGTTTCTCTTGAGCCAGGACACCCCTGTGTAGGACTCTAAAGACTCGTCAATACGCCGGCAGTAGGTGATGATCATATCAAACACACACAAGCCGCAAGCGGTCTTCTAAACGTAACGGCACCCGGGTATTGAGCGATCAGAAGATCAACAAGCAAGCCTGCTCACACTCCTGTGAATCCAATTAGTAACACTACCGTACAGTGCGGTCTTTTCGTCTGATATGTCGCATATCTCGTCTAGGGGTGGTAAACGTCGGACCCCAATAACTCGATAAGTCGTGTCGATATGAGGCTCATAACGGGTCGAGAAACTACTGGTAACACTTACCAGTAAATCCCTAAAGCAGCATTGGACAAGGACTTCCTGTTATAGTCAATCGAGCACAGTGCAACATCAACTCCCTATACCGGGAGAGACGAAACCCCTCCTATCGCTCATTGCCTCCATGTGATTCGGGACTGTACCCAAAAGCCACCTTTATGCACGCCCTCTTGGACGTGGTATGATGGAAATCAAAGCACAGTGGGAATCACACAAGACTCTATGACGATCTCGGGTCTACAAACTAACCTGTACCAATGTCACCAGAGAACTGCCATCTGACGTGAGGTATAATACCATATGGGAGTTCTCGGCGAGTCCGTCCAGTGTACCCAGTCTACACTGAGCACCCGTATATCATCTCTGATGTCAAACACTAATGGATATGGGATCATCCATCGCCCATCTATATGGGTCGAGAAGGTACACGCTAGTCTACTCTGGTATATCGATGCCCTGTCTCGATACACCCATGACTAGGGACCTTGAAGGATGTACTTATGGACTACCATGTCCCCACTAGTATGATCCACATCATAGTCCAGACAGTCAAGTAAACATTCTAAAGGCTTTACCAACATGTAACAGAGAGACAGTCAGTGTACACGTTAAGGTAAAGAGTAACCAGATAGCATACTATCATATCGAGCAAGAAAGTCATCCCTATATATGTCCAAGCATCCACTACAATATACATCCTATGTATAGTAATGGCCTCTATGGCATACATATAACTAACAATCTCCCACTTGCACTAGGGCCATCTGATAGCAGTGGTTGTAGTATCTCATACTCAACCATCCCATGAAGGTCTCTCTTTGGGAAAAAGGCCTTTGTGAGTGGATCCGTCGTGTTGCCCTCTGAGTCTACTCTCCTAACCTCGATCCTCTGGAGATCAACCATCTCCACGATCAGGTGATACTGCCTAAGAATATGTCTGGATCACTGATGGGACGGGCGTTCCTTAGCATAAGCCGCAACTCCATTGTCACACAACGGGAGGAACGAAGTTCATCTCATGAACTAAAATTCACCCAGTCTGCCTCTTTGGTAGCATCTTTGGTAGTGATGTATCCAGCCTTTATCGTCTAGTATTCCATGGTATCTAGCTTGGAACTCTTCAAACATACCGTCCCTCCACTGAGGGTAAAGACAATGCCTGCGACTGGCATTCAGTCGTCTTTATCACCCTGGAACCTTTCCAGTGATTCTCCCCAGGATCGATTGATACCATCTCACTACAACTAGTGAGTATCCTAACATCCAATTAGATCTGTCTCATAGATCCAAAACCCAGGATTTAGGAGGTATCACTTTGATCCTATATGGAGAATCCTTGTGATAAGCGGAGATTGACCGAGCGTAGCATAGGAAACTCCTTCCCTATCATGAGTATGTCATCCACGTACTCTACGAGGATCACCACCATACTCCCTACTACCTTTTTGTATATACAAGGTTCATCTACCATTTTGATGAAGTCAAACTCTTTGACTACCACATCAAAACAGATGTTCCAACTCCGCGATTCCTGCTTTATCACATAAAACATCTTGCACACGTTTCCGCTGCTCCCACTGTCTATGAAGCCCCCTGACTGTGTACTTATAGACTCTCTCTTCTAAATCTTTATTTAGAAAAGCAGTCATGACGCCCAACCGCCAGATATCGTAGTCATGGTATGTAGCCGTGGCAAGTAGGATCTGGATGGACTTAAGCATAGGTACTTAGAAAAGGTTTCATCACAATCCATACCTGGTCAATGATGCAAACCTTTAACAAGTCTAGCTTTGAAAGTCTCAACTTTTCCATGTACACCAAGCAATCTTCTCAAGATATACTTGCTCCTGATGGGGATTTAACCATTCAGATAAAGCAACCAAAGTCCATACTTTATTGGTGTAAAAGGATTCCATCTCAGATCGATAAACATCCAGCCATTCTTACAGAGTCCCACTCCTGATGGCCAGCTCGAAACTAGTTAAGTCATCATCCCATGATGCAATCCTCGCTCCCACTGTCATAGAGAAACTGGAGTATCTCTTAGGTGGGTGAGGAAACCTACTAGATCGGCGGAGAGGCTGAGGTTCGTTGGTTGCTATTGAATCCTTTGGTTCTACCAAATCATCAGCTGCAGTTTGTATAGCTAGAACTGTTTCTAGTTCTACCTCATGACCAATAATTTCTTCACAAGAAATTCCCTTTCACAAAGGTGGCATGCTGAGAAACAAAACATTTTTGTTCCTCGGTTAGGTAGAAGATATTCCCTTGCGTATGCTTGGGATATCCAACAAACTTCCACAGATTTGACTTTGCCTCGAGCTTGTCCGGATTTTGCTTTTCAGACATAGGCTGGACAACCCCAAATCTTAACAAACTTAAGATATGGGTTCTTCCCTTTCCATATCACATATGAAGTGGTAGGCAAATGATTTAATCGGAACCCTATTCAATAGGTATGTAACTTCATAAGTGCATAACTCCCTAAAAGGAAATAGGAAACTCTGTAGTACTCATCATAGAGCACACCATATCTAATAGGGTGTGATTGCTCCACCCCGATACACCGAGGTGGTGTGGTGTATCCGGAGGAGTAATGCTGAGAGAGAATCTCATTCTCCTTTAGAATAATCCAAGAATTCCATGCTCAAGTATTCTCCTCCTTGATCTCATCAAAGGGCATAATACTTATACCCGTTGTTGGTTCTCTACTTCTTAATTATATTCTGTGAATATCTCAAAAGCTTCTAACTTGTGTTTCAACAGGAACATATGTCTGAATCTCGCGAGATCATCAGAGAATTTAATGAAGTACAAAGAACCGGTCTTGGCATTTGTAGACAGGGGACCTTCATACATCATCATGTATCATCCCAAGAGTTCACTAACTCTTTCTCTGTTTCCATTAAACAGAGCTATGGTCATCTTATCTTTGTGACATGACTGGCAAGTTTCACAAGATGTAAATTCAAACTGATTTAAAAATGCATCTTAATGTAACTTAGCTAGTCGGGTCGCATTGATATGACCTAGTCTATAATGCCTCAAGAAGGATTCGTTCATTTCTGAACTCCTCCTCTTGTGTGTGTTCTGTATACTAAGAACTGTAGTTTGATTTAGAACGTTAATGCTTTTAGATAACGTGCCTGAACCGATCAACTCTTGATTTAGGAAATGTTCAAAACATTATCCAACAATACAAAATTATATCCATATTTATCTAAATAAAGAGACTGATATGATTTTGTATATCAGGTTCGGTATCTAATAACATTTGTTCAGAATCAATGTATTCTGGTAATACAGGATGACAGTGACCAACAGACTTGGCTGCAACACTTGCACTGTTTTCTGCCTCATGAAACTTATCACCCGTTCTCAGTTCTCTACCTTTCTATAGCCCATGTAATATATAACATATGTGGGATCCTGATCCGGTATCAAATACCCAGGACATAAAGGACACTGAGAAACAGTTCTCGGTAATGAATACACCCGAAGATGATGCATCAGCATGCACTTTCTTCGTTTGGATGGCACGGGAATTCTGGTAATCCCCTAAATCCTGCTCTGTCTTATAATATTTATAAGTTGGAGCGGGACCAACGTTCCCCAGCTCAGTATAACAAGCGGGTTCGGTCAATACATCCGTTTTATTATCTTGATTAAGGCGTGACATGGTCGCTACCTGGAGAGAGAGAGAAGAAAACACTCTGCATGCGCTCTTGCAAGATCAGATTGGTTATTATTTTATCTAATCAAGATGGCTCCCACTGTTTTTATCAAATCTTCCTTCAAACCTTAAAAGGAAAGACTAGCCGGGATTAATTACACGCTACAAGTTCGCCAATCTTTCGGCCAGGCCAGTGTCGGTACTTTGAGGGAGGTTCCCCGTGCTTTCGTACGGACCTAATTAAAGTAAACCTCGTTTTCCCAAAGGCGTAACCCCGTTGACACCTTTCTAGACACCAACTTGATCGGCTAATTGTAATGTGTAAAACTCTCCCAGGGGTAACAATTACTCGCAGTGGGTATCGGGATCCAACTATCTCATAGAAGGTATGCAATCTCATTGCAAATTTCAACACTTGAAATTCCCGATAATTTTGCCCCAAACGATCTATGACCTTGACAAGGTCAACAAACCATAGACCGTAAGTCAAGTTCTACCCGTCATTTCTTGATTGAATCAAACCCACCCGCACGACCCTTGACAAGGTCAACAAGGCCGTACGACTACCCTAAAACAATCTGCATCATATGCATAAGCAGATAAATACTGGTTAGCTACCGCACACTGCACCTTGACAAGGTCAACAAACGCAGCACGAATACTAAGCATGACTTATCTGAAATGACGGAGGGCTACGACAGGTTTTTCTGAAAACCTATTGCGTAATGAACTTGATATCGTTGTAGAATCAAATGATTTTAAAATGGAGTGTTTTTTAGGCTTTTCTAGTTTTGCTAAAGGGGTCACTCCCGGTGAAGGGATCGTCGGCCCTTTCCTTATCGAATAAGGTGCAGGATATATCATATATACCGCTGTGCAAAGCAAGAACTATAGGAGCAATCAAAATAAAAACCGAGGGTTGTAGCATATGCCAGTCATTGCTAAAGGGGTCACTCCCGGTGAAGGGATCTCGGCCCTTTCCTTATCGAATAAGGTGCAGGATGTTCTACAAGGAACACCGCGATGCAAAGCGAGAACTGTAGCTACTGGTTTTTGAAAATTCGATTCCACAACATCTTTAGGTTTCTTTTATTTCATTTATCTCATTAATGAAGTCCCATCATTTAAATCATTTAATCATCACAGATAAATACGACGTACACTTATGCCATCCGCATTCGCCTCGATGTCCCCTCGTGCACCGTTAGGTTAGGTAACTAACGACAGAGCGGGGCAGGGCTAGTGCGGGTGTAAAACATAAGTAACATCTATATAATATATCATATATACTATATACAGTATCTATCACAACATATCAAATGATCACATCACAGATATCGCAGCAGAAAAAACATATGAAATATTGGATATACTAGGACGTCCATGTTTTCAATACGAGCCTGTATAAAACACGGATTTCACGGTCGCGATGAATAGCCAAACCCACACGCCTAGACCCCTACGAGAGCGGCAAGCAACCCTACCAATTCTAGAGTTAGGAGACCCTGACTCGACTCCTCGAGTTGGTCTCCCACTGGACTCTAGAACCCGGTTACTTGTGCTCTCCTCCTTGGGTCTATTCTAGTGCAGAAAAGTAAATAATATACAAATGGTGACATCAACCTCAACCCGGAAGTGCCCCAATAAAAGAATATTACATACAACAAATTTTACATGAATGAAAATAAAAACTCTCATCTCACATAAAAACCCCGGCTATTCAAAACGCGACGATCCAATATAACATATCCAGCAACACATAACATTACATGTCATCAATGTAAGTAAATGTGCGCATCCCAATTGTCGTTGACATATAGCAACGAAACCGGCGATATCACATATTACACTTACGGTCGCAGAAAAGAAAGTGTAAAACTACAACAGCTGGAATCCGCAACCTCCTTAGACATCGCATGCCTAATAGTTATAAACCCCGCATTTTAGTCTCTATATCAAAAACTCTTTTCAATATCAAGTCGGGAAATTCAACAAGATTCCCGATATTCTGATCGAATGCTCGTCGCAAACTTTAGTAGACGGCTGCACCCCCGGATGCCGTCGACGAAGTGCACTAAGGCGGAACACCGCTGCCGCGAGCACCCGAACGGATGCTTTTGGCTACGAGGTTCTCCTACAGTCACTTGTTTGGGGCTATGGGGCATGGCTTTCTATTAAGTTTACCCGGCGAGTATTCGCGTACGCTACGTGATTGCGACGGACTTTTGATCGCATCAAAATCCCGTGGCAACCGATCAAATGAGACTAAACTGCTATGTTTATAACATCCAAATCAGTTATCTCATAACTACTTATGGATTCCAAATATTGTATCACATTCCAGATAAATAGACAATGTTAAACTTTCTGATCGAATGATCAAACACCCAAGTTTTCCCTAATGGTTCTCAACACTTGAGGGGGATTTAAAAACATCCATCACATGCCACAGTACCAACGGTCCAGCCATAGAAGGGCAAGCCAACGCCTCACATGTGGCACGCCGTACTGTCCCAAACCCTAAGGTTCAAAGGGCAGTTCAAGACGGTCACATAATCGAGTTAAGGTTTGTTGTCTTCTAGAGGGTCCATTGCGTAACTTGCACGATTTAGACGTTCTCAAACAACGGAAAAATCCAACACTTGGAAATTTTCCGGGTCGGGGAAAAAGTGAGTTATTGATGTCGGATCGAACTTTTTAACAGTTTCTAAATATCCGGAAAACCCAACGAAATTAAATATTCGGATCGAAACAACGACTACAAAATAAACCCCAAAACAGTCAACTCTTGAGTCAGACAAAAATACCCATAAAATATCAGGGAATTAAAAAGAAACATTACAGTGCAAATTTATGAGGGTGACGTCACGTTATGGCCACGGAACCGCCGCACGAGCCATGGTCGTGCCGTGGTTCCGCGGCGCCTTTGGCGCCAAACAGTGTCGTTTTCTACAGTGTTTCTTATAATTGCCTGCTGATTTTTTTAGGCATTTTTAATTCAGAAAAATCCCAGATTTTAAAAATTGTACAGAGTGGGTTTTATTTTGTCGTGTTCGGGTTCGTTCGGAGTTTTAACTTCGTTAACACATCGTCTAATACTCTAGCTAGGCTCTGATACCACTGTAGGGTTACTAGGCACACTCAAGAGGTTCCACAAGGCATCTACCATGCCAAATTCAGATTTTTTATGTGCCTAACAACTCTATGCAATATCGTTAACTAGAGATTAGGCGAAACGAAAAGCTAGTAAACTACTTTACTAGTAAGTGAAAGGGATTACAACCTTTGTAGATCGGTCCTTCACTTCAATAGCTCCGTGTTGACGTCCCTTCGCTGCGATCATCGGGATCCCGGACCCTAGCGTTGGTTTCATCGGAGAAATGAGCGAGCTAGGTCGTTGACTTCGAGGCCGAAGATTATCTACGTCGGGGAGACTCAAACTAAAGCTATTCCTTCACTTAGTCATAAACTTTATGAAGAGAACACCCTATACTACATGGAAAGTAGTAGAGGATGAAGAAATAGGAAGTGGGTTCACTTTAGAATTGGATTTCTCACTCTTTTTCTCATGGCACCATTGGAGCTAGCAAGCTTTTGTGGAGCTTGATGATGAAGAAGAAGAAGAAAAGAATCATGGAACAAAATGAAAACTTATCCTTTTAATTATGGCACCATGGTTGAGTTAAGTTCTCATGCTTAACTCATGTAGAGAATTAACCAAAGCATTAGGTTAAGGGTTGGGTTAACTAATATCCTAAGGAAATGACAAAAGATTTGACTTTGTCAAAGTTTCTTCAAGCTTCATGAAGCTTGATAACTTTGACCAAAGTCTCACTCTTTTGTTATTTGTTAGGAAAATAGTAAACCCTAATTTAACCTTGATTTGGTATAAGTCCCATACACACAACTTGTTTGTATCATCAAGCATGATACAAACATGTACACTTGCATATATCACATATAAATAATGTGCACAATCAAGTGAGAAAATCAATCTTAAGTGAACCAATACTAGTTAATGTAAAGTAATATATCAAATATATAATTATATATTAAATCATTAAATCAACAATTGATTTAACGATCCGGTCATATTGGATATAACCGACTAATATCAATAGTAACAACTTATCGAATCAACAATTGATCCAATAACCCGGCTATATCTTATACAACCGATCAATGTCACATATATCGCGAGAATAGAATACAGTATCACATACTGGTATTATTCTCGGTCCCGCACATATCTCATATGCGCTCCTATTTCGTTTCGCTTGAGCCAGGACACCTCTGTGTAGGACTCTAAAGACTCGTCAATACGCCGGCAGTAGGTGATGATCATATCAAACACCCACAAGCCGCAAGCGGTCTGCTAAACGTAACGGCCACCCGGGTATTGAGAGATCAGAATATCAACAAGCAAGCCTACTCACCCTCCTGTGAATCCAATTAGTAACACTACCGTACAGTCCGGTCTCTTCGTCTAATATGTCGCATATCTCGTCTAGGGGTGGTAAATGTCAGACCCCAATAACTCGATAAGTCGTGTCGATATGAGGCTCATAACGGGTCGAGAAACTACTGGTAACACTTACCAGTAAATCCCTAAAGCAGCCTTGGCCTAGGACTTCCTGTTATAGCCAATCGAGCACAGCGCAACATCAACTCCCTATACCGGGAGAGACGAAACCCCTCCTATCGCTCATTGCCTCCATGTGATTCGGGACTGTACCCAAAAGCCACCTTTTTGCATGCCCTCTTGTACGTGGTATGATGGAAATCAAAGCACAGTGGGAATCACACAAGACTCTATGACGATCTCGGGTCTACAGACTAACCTGTACCAGTGTCACCAGAGAACTTCCATCTGACGTGAGGTATAATACCATATGGGAGTTCTCGGCGAGTCCGTCCAGTGTACCCAGTCTACACTGAGCACCCGTATATCATCTCTGATGTCAAACACCAATAGATATGGGATCATCCATCGCCTATCTATATGGATCGAGAAGGTACACGCTAGTCTACTCTGGTATATCGATGCCTTGTCTCGATACACCCACGACTAGGGACCTTGAAGAATGTACTTATGGACTACCATGTCCCCACTAGTATGATCCGCATCATAGTCTAGGCAGTCAAGTAAACATCCTAAGGGCTTTACCAACATGTAACAGAGAGACAATCAGTATACATGTTAAGGTAAAGAGTAACCAGATAGCATACTATCATATCGAGCATAAAAGTCATCCCTATATATGTCCAAGCATCCACTACAATATACATCCTATATATAGTAATGGCCTCTAAGGCATACATATAACTAACACTGCCTACCGGTGATAGTATTTAGACTCGGCGGTTATCCGGAGGATACCGACAGGAGTAGCGAGATGGATATGAAGGCCGACCAGGGTATGCGGCGCCTGAGGGCCGATCTGAGGATACGGCGCCTGAGATATATGAGGATTTACGTGCCGATGATGGGCACGGTTTTCATGATGTTTTCGAGTGTCGATGCTAGGAACTCAGGTTCCATGATGTTGATGTGTCGTGAGGTACACCGTTGATATATATCCTCATACTTTCATGCACACTCATTTATGATGTTTAAGTGCATACAGACATTGATTTTCGGTGGACGAGATCCACATGCATACATACCTTGATTATGGTTGGACGAGATCCATATTCATGCATTGATTATTACTGTTGGATGTTATCCACATGCTTATAGGTATTGACTACCTTGTTGGCACATATATAGACCCGGTCACCCTAGATATCATAGTATTACCTTTATGATATAGTTGACCTAGGAGTCGTTGTTTATTCGATTTCTATCTGTTGATATTTTTCTACTCACGAGTTGGTAACTCACCCCCGTTGTGCCACAGTTCTTGCAGGTTGACCGCTTGGATCAGTAGCGGCTTCGCTGGTACACATTTGCATTCGGGTGTTTTTCATTGGTAGGTAGGATATTTGTATCATTCCCACTCTTGTATCTATATTTCATATTGTATCTAGTTAACTCCATCAATCAAAAGTTGTAAATTGTATAAGTGATGAGACTTGGTGAGACTTGTAGTTGCGAGATTTGAGCGATGGGTTCTATATTCACTTTTGGGGTTATATCTTTCTCATTTCTTTATCTTTTTGTGGTGAACTTCGCCGTTGGGCGTCGTATACTCATTTGTACCGTATTGTGTGGTTATGATCCGCCGTTTGGCGAAGAGCTAGCTCCCGCTTGGGGATGCCGTTATCCTTATTATATAATTGTGGTTTTGGATCAAAATTTACAAAGGAGGTGCTGTTTTTTTTAAACTAGAAAATTTCACTTGCATCATTCATGTTCCTTTCTATGCATTAAGAAAACTTGATTTCATATACCTTTATTTCAAAAACTCACCTTCTTTATTTTTTATTTTATTTAAAAAGGTTTAGATTTTGGGTTTCAGCTTACTTGAATTCCGTTACGCCTTTAGACGTTGCGTGATTCAAGTGCTGGTCACGAGCTAATATTTCGGGTCGTGACAAAGTTGGTATCAGAGTGCTAGGTTTAACATTGTTCGAGTTTATGTTTGACTATGCGAAGTCTAGGGCGGGTATGTATTTCGGAACCTAGGCTTGACCTTACGGAACATAGACTTGAACGGGGAGGGTATTAGACCCGAACAATCATTTCATAGGCTGACCCTGATTGATGGAGTAGGTAGCTTGAGTAGAGTGACGTACCGTACGTATATTCCGCGGCATATTTACGATAAGATACTCCACTTAAGAAACCTTAGGATGTACATATTTTGAGATCTTTGATTCTCTTCGTATCCTTGATTTTATTTGTTCCATGATCATATTCTCATTGATATTGTTCCTTCTTATGGTCATGTATCCATTTTGGATCTATCGTTCCTTTCATGCCTTGATATGTTTTTATTGATACTCTATTGAGGTTCCTGTCACCATAGTTTGAGAGCAGTTTGAGCTGCTGCTAGTGTTGCGGTCAGGGCGAGCTCGTCTGGTATGTGGAAGTTGATGTACAAATCCCCACGACTTGCGGGGAAGCGGAATAATGAAAAACGATCTTGTTTTAAGCGTAAACATTGACTAACCGAGAATCTTTGCTTAAACAATAACTAACAAGAAATCATAGAAGAGTTAACTACTATGATAAGTGATTTTACCTAAAGAATCGAGTCCTTCGTCTTGTCGTTCTCCACGTCCTCTCCGGCCTTCTCTATGTAGTAGAAGATCCACCCGAGAGCTTTACTACAAGCTTCACCTCTAACTTGAGGTAACTAGGTTTCTTAAATTGCTAATCTAAGTAACCTAGGTGATATAGAGAATGGTTAAGGATTAAGTAGTCTACTCTAATCCTTGGTCTCAACACATGAGAGGGGAGGATTAGGGTATGAAGAGGGAGAGCTTGAGGAGAGAGAATGTAAGCAAGAGAATGAGATGAGATAATGAGCTATCATAATATATATCAAGCATTATCATTTACCAATAAAAGAAAATAAAGGATTAATAATCATGCTTCATAAATACAAGAGGGTGATTCATCTCCATGAGTCATTGAGCATTTATGATGCATTAATGACATGGATGAATCACTCTAATGACTCACTAATCTCATTTAATGCATATGCCACCTTAACCCCCAACTCACCATCTTCTAGAAGCTTCTCGCGTAATTACGAGAACGCCCCTCCTATCCGTGAAAACACGGAAAAACTTTAGACTGTATAAATCCAATAACCGGATACTAGAAACTGGCTTAAACTAAAGCCGGCTAGTAAAAACTGTCCGGATGTCGTACGTGCGTAAACACACGTATGCGTCCGAACCCTTGTCGTAAAACCATACGACCTCTATATCGTTTCGCCTGGAGTAGGGAAACTCTCTGTGTGGGACTCTAGAGACTCGACTACTACGCTGGCAGTGGGTTTAACCACAGACCGCAAGCGGCACTAGCTGTACGTTACGGTCCCCAGGTAAATGTCGATAAGAAGGCCGATGAGGAAACCCATCCGAACCTCTACTGTGTCTGATGTGACAATCTCCGTACAGTCCCACACAGACATACTGACGGCTGTGGGACATACCATCTCCCCAACTGGGATGAGAAGCATACACACTAGTCTACTCCGGAGTATCGATGCCCTGTCTCGATAATCCTACGACTAGGGACCTGAATAAGGATGTGCTTGTAGACTACCCAGCCCCCACTAGTGTGACTGCCATCACAACGCTGGTAGTCAAGCAAGATCCTAAGAGCTCTATCAATACGTATACTCACATATTAAGATAGAAAAACCAAGTAGCATACCACCATGTTTAGCAAGACTGTTATATACATGTGAATATCCCAAGCTTCCATTAAGTAATATACAAACTAGTATGATACAATAATGGCTCCTAGGGCATATACACTAACAATCTCCCACTTGCACTAGGGCCATGTACTGGCATATCGAAGACCGATGATCTCGAGTAGCCTCTCGAACTGAATCTGAGGTAGGGCCTTTGTGAATGGATCAGCAATGTTCTCTTCAGTAGCAACTCTCCAAACCTCGATCTCCCGACGATCAATGATCTCCCTGATCAGGTGATACCGCCTTAAGATGTGTCTGGACTTCTGATGGGACCTTGGTTCCTTTGCTATAGCTATAGCTCCGTTGGTGTCGCAATACAGAGGTATTGGATCAACAATGGTAAGAACTACCTGAAGTTCTGTTAGGAACTTCTTAATCCAGACCGCTTCTTTTGCGGCATCGCAAGCAGCAATATACTCCGCTTCCATCGTCGAGTCAGCAACAGTGTCCTTCTTGGAGCTCTTCCAGCACACCGCCCCTCCATTGAGGGTAAAGACATAACCTGACATGGACTTAGAATCGTCCTTATCACTCTGGAAGCCGGAATCAGCATAGGCCTCCATCCTGAGGTCTTTTCCGCCGTAAACCAAGAACATCTCCTTAGTCCTCCTCGGGTACTTGAGAATGTTCTTTACTGCTATCCAGTGCTTCTCCCCTGGGTCTGACTGATACCGGCTTACCACGCTCAGTGCGTAAGCTACATCTGGTCTGGTGCACAACATCGCATACATTATAGAGCCTACCGCAGAAGCGTAGGGTATAATAGACATGCGTTCCCTTTCCAAATCTGTCTTGGGAGATATCTCTTTGGATAGGGTGATTCCGTGACAAGCCGGTAGATTACCGCGCTTAGAATCTTCCATACTGAATCTTTTCAGTACAGTGTCGATATACCTGGACTGCGAAAGTCCCAACATCCTTTTGGATCTATCACGATAGATCCGGATCCCCAGAGTGTAAGAGGCATCACCCAGGTCTTTCATGGAGAACCTGTGTGACAAGAATCCTTTGACAGATTGTAGCATAGGAATGTCATTTCCTATCAATAGAATGTCATCCACGTACAAGACGAGGAATACGAAAGTTCGTGCTACAATTTTACTATATATGCACGGTTCATCTGGATTTTTGATAAAGTCATATTCTTTGACTGTTTCATCAAAACAGATGTTCCAACTCCACGATGCCTGCTTTAGTCCATAAATGGACTTAAGCAACTTGCATACTTTCCCGCTACTCCCACTCTGATTGAAACCCTCTGGCTGATCCATATAGACACACTCTTCTAAATTTCCATTCAGAAAAGCCGTCTTTACGTCCATCTTCCAGTTTTCATAATCATGGAAGGCAGCAATAGCAAGAAGGACCCAAATGGATTTGAGCATAGCCACTGGAGAAAAAGTCTCGTCATAGTCCAAACCAGGTCTTTGACGAAAACCTTTTGCAACAAGTCTAGCCTTATAGGTTTCCACCTGTCCATCTACACCAATCTTTTTCTTGAAGATCCATTTGCATCCTATGGGTTTTACCCCATCTGGAGCAAAGTCCAAAGTCCATACTTTGTTGGTGTACATGGACTCCATTTCGGTCCGCATTGCATCTAGCCATCGTACCGAGTCGTCGCTCTGGATGGCCTGCTAGAAACTAGTAGGTTCATCATCATCTATGATGCAATCCTCTCTATCCCTATCTATGAGAAAACCGTAGTATCTCTCAGGCGGATGAGACGGCCTACTACTCCTGCGGAGGGGTGCGGGAATGTCCTGTTCTTCTTGAACTACTTGTTCTACCAAACTTTCAATATTAATTTATGGTTCTGGAATTTCTTCCAGTTCTATTTCGCTCCCATTTATTTCCTTTTCTAAAAACTGCTGTTCTAGAAAATGGGCATTACGAGAAACAAAAACATTTTGTTCCTCTGCGTAATAGAAATAATATCCCCTGGAGTTCTTTGGATATCCCACAAACTTACACTTTACTAATCGTGCCTCGAGCTTGTCCACATGCTGCTTTTTAACAAAAGCTGGACATCCCCAAATCTTTATATGCTGAAGATGGGATTTCTTCCCACTCCACATCTGATATGGGGTGGTAGGCACAGTCTTGGTAGGATCCCTGTTCAGAAGATATGTCGCTGAATCTAGCGCATAACCCCAAAAAGATCGCGGTAACTCAGCATTACTCATCATGGAACGTACCATATCCAATAGGGTTCGATTCCGTCTCTCCGATACACCGTTATGCTGTGGAGTGTATAGAGGAGTAAGCTGAGAGAGAATTCCTTTCTCTTTTAGGTAACCTAGGAACTCGGTATTCAAGTATTCACCACCTCGATCAGATCTTAGTGTCTTGATACTTTTGCCGGTTTGGTTTTCTACTTCATTCTTATACTCTTGGAATTTCTCAAAAGCCTCGGATTTATGTTTCATCAGATAAATGAATCCGTATCTTGAGTAATCATCCGTAAAAGTAATGAAATAGGAAAAACCACCTCTTGCATATGTAGACATTGGACCACATACATTGTTGTGTATGAGTCCTAAGAGCTCGCTCGCTCTTACTCCATGTCCAGTAAATGGAGTCTTTGTCATCTTTCCTTTGAGACAAGATTGACAAGTGGCATAAGTTTGATATTCGAATGAGTTCAAATATCCTTCTCTATGTAACTTAGTCAACCTTCTCTCATTGATGTGACCCAGTCTACAATGCCATAAGAAAGCTTTATTTAAATCTGGAGACTTTCTTTTTAGTGTGTTCTGGACATTGAAAATTTGGAGTTGGTTTAACACATATATACCGTTATCCAGTATACCGGACCCAATCAAACTATGATTAAGGTGGATGTTGACAACATCACTTACAAACGTGAAATCATAACCTTTATTTGATAACAAGGAAACAGATATGATATTACACGTTAAGCTGGGTACACAAAAACAGTTATGTAAAACCAAAATGTGTCCACTCGTCAATCCCAGGTGATAATCCCCTACGGACACAACTCCCACGCTAGCTCCGTTAGCAACCATTAGGGTCATATCACCATCCTTCAGCACTCTACGGTTTCTCAGTGCCTGCAATGAATTGCAAATATGAGATCCTAATCCGGTATCCAATACCCAGGAAGTAGAGTTGATTGACAGACAATTCTCAATTACAAACACACCTGAAGTCGAAGCCACAGCTTGCTTCGGTTCCTGGTTCTTGGCGTTCCACGCCTTGCAATCCTTTTTCCAGTGCCCTTTCCTGTGACAATGGAAGCACTCATCCTGGCCCACTACCGGTACTGCAAACTTTTTCTTTCCCTTCCCTCCCACCTTACTTACACCTCCTCTAGGTTTGGTGGCGGCCTTCTTTTTCCTTCCTTTGGCCCTAGCCTTGGACCCGGAAGAAGAAACACCGCTAACAAACATAGTAGGTGTTTCCCTTTCCTTCTACAAGGTGCCTTCTGCACTCCTCAACATGTTAAGGAGTTCCGGAAGTTCAACTTCTTTTCTTTGAATGTTGAAGTTCAGAATAAACTGGGCGTAGGTGGAAGGAAGGGACTGGAGAATAAGGTCTGTATAGAGCTCATTATCCAAAGTCGTCCCAAGGTCTGCGAGCTCTTCTATGTAGCCAATCATCTTTAGGACATGTTCTCCTACCGATGATCCGACAGCCAACCTCGCTCGAAACAAGTTCTTAGAGGTCTCGTATCTTGCTATACGAGATTACTCTCCATAAAGTTCCTTTGTATGGAGAAATATGGCATCTAGTTCCATATCCTCGTGCCTCCTCTGATGTTCATTGTTCATCAAAGCAAGCACGATGCACTTGGCTTTCGCGCAATCATACTCCCAGGTTTTGCGGATTTCCTTATCCGCATTACTGGATTTGGGACCTGGGACTGCAGGTGCCTTAGCGGTGAGGACGTACCCCAATTTGTCATAGGTCAAAGACATTTTGACATTCCGCAGCCAATCTTTATAGTTTGGCCCTGTTAGTATATTTTTCTCTAAAAGTAACTTAAGTCCAGTCATTTTTAGGGTCACTGCAATTAGGAGAGAGAGAAGAAAACTCTTTAGCATGATGCTCTTGCAAGTTTAGAGTGGTTTTTAATTTATCTAAACTGGATGGCTCCCACTGTTTCTCGAATCCTTCCTCAAACCATAAAAGAAGAATTAGCCAGGACTATTTTCACTGTACAATACTTGCTTAACCGTTCAGCCAGGCTGGTGTCGGTACTTCGAGGGAGGTTTTTCAACGCTTTCGCGAAGTTCCTTAATTAAATAACCTCTTTTCTCTGGGGGCGTAACCCCGCTGACACCTTTCTTGACACCTACTTGGTTTATAGCATTGATCGTTAAGTGACGAATATCCTGATGAGTAGTATATACTCACAGTAGGATCGGGATCCAAATATCATCGTATGATAATGTTGAAGGAATCCTACCATCATTCATCAAACTCCAAATGGTATGCATCTCTTTGCAAATTTCAGTTTCTTTAGAAATTCCCGATATAGGTTTTTTCCCCATGCTCTTATAACCTTGGCTTTGGTCAAAATGTCATAAGTCACATGTCAAGTTCTACCCGTCATTATCTTGTCAATTCGAACCCATCCGTACATACCCCTGACTTTGGTCAAATGATAATACGACTGTCCCAAACCAACTCATCTATCTTATGCAACAAATGAAAACCCAGCAGCTACCAAACACTATGCCTTGACTTTGGCCAAAATGCATAGCTTGAATACTACTGAATACCAAAATGAAATGACGGAGGGCTACGAATGGTTTTGGCGAAACCGTGAACGTAGTGAACTTGATATAACCGAAGGAACCTGATAGCTTTTAAAAGGAGTGGTTAAAGCTCCGTAATTAAAAATATCATCTGTTTTAAAATAACCGAGTGGTTTCTTTAAATTGTTCCAACGATTCAACTTTTTGGTTTATTTTCTTTGCATTATAAATAATGCGTCCCATCATTAACCTATCATTGCAGAAAACAACGAAAATACGACGTCCTCTTATGCCATCCGCATTTGCCACGGGGTCTCCTCATCACCCGTTAGGTTACTTAACTAACGGCAGAGCGGGGGCTGGTCTAGCGCGGGTGTAAAACACAAGTGACGTCTAAATAGCTATCATATATAGATATTGTACATTCGTCAGACGCAATAATAGGCATTCCAGATCTCATATGAACTTTATTGGATTTGCAAGCAATCCGCGTTTGTTTAGAGCCTGCAACAAAAGACGGATTACACAGTTGTGATGAGTAGCCATTACCCCACCCAAGACCCCTACGGGTACGGCAAACTACCCGTCAAATACCCGAAGTGAAGCGGTCTCCCTCAACAAAGTGAGTAGGCCACTAAACACTTCAAAGTACCCGGTAGTTTGTGCACCCTATCTTGGGTCTATCGTAGGAGCAAAAATAGTAAAATGAAATAATACAACGGTGGCAACAACCGCAATCTGGATCTGTCCCGCAAAATAATATTACAACATATTACAATTACATTGAATGAATGAATATAACAACCCATCCCAAACCCCGGCTAATCATCACAATAGTCCAATACAGTTCACAACCACAAACAGAAAAAACCATTACAGAAATATGCAACCCCCTGCCAACCGACATACTAGCAGTTAGGGGAGATTTACGAACACATTATACAAACACAGATATAATCAAATTAGAAAACATCGCAAGATTTCGATCGTGCAAACACATTAGATTCTACTCCAATACTTCTCTGTGCACCTGAGATTTGAGCAGAAAAATAAACATCCCAGAAAACACATAAATATCACAGAAGAGTTACTGGTGGAAATTGGGTTGAATCGGACCCAACTCGGCCGCGTATCAGCGGCAGATCGGTGGGATCGGCCGTGGTTCCACGGGTGTATGGCCGATTCAGGAACCCATTTTTCACCAGTGTTCTTACAATTCTCTGTAGGTTATACTGCAGCAACCTGAAAAATTTTTAGAGCCTGTTTTAAATTTGACAGAAACTTGTGATATCGATGTCGTTTTCTGGTTTGTTTTGCGTTCGAAATTCTTACGACTTTGCTAATGAGTTAATTATTGTTTAGCGAGGCTCTGATACCACTGTAAGTCGATGTACAAATCCCCACGACTTGCGGGGAAGCGGAATAATGAAAAACGATCTTGTTTTAAGCGTAAACATCGACTAACCGAGAATCTTTGCTTAAACAATAACTAACAAGAAATCATAGAAGAGTTAACTACTATGATAAGTGATTTTACCTAAAGAATCAAGTCCTTCGTCTTGTCGTTCTCCACGTCCTCTCCGGCCTTCTCTATGTAGTAGAAGATCCACCCGAGAGCTTTACTACAAGCTTCACCTCTAACTTGAGGTAACTAGGTTTCTTAAATCGCTAATCTAAGTAACCTAGGTGATATAGAGAATGGTTAAGGATTAAGTAGTCTACTCTAATCCTTGGTCTCAACACATGAGAGGGGAGGATTAAGGTATGAAGAGGGAGAGCTTGAGGAGAGAGAAAGTGAGCAAGAGAATGAGATGAGATAATGAGCTATCATAATATATATCAAGCATTATCATTTATCCAATAAAAGAAAATAAAGGATTAATAATCATGCTTCATAAATACAAGAGGGTGATTCATCTCCATGAGTCATTAAGCATTTATGATGCATTAATGACATGGATGAATCACTCAAATGACTCACTAATCTCATTTAATGCATATACCACCTTAACCCCCAAGTCACCATCTTCTAGAAGCTTCTCGCGTAATTACGAGAACGCCCCTCCTATCCGTGAAAACACGGAAAAACTTTAGACCGTATAAATCCAATAACCGGATACTAGAAAATGGCTTAAACCAAAGCCGGCTAGTAAAAACTGTCCGGATGTCGTACGTGCGTAAACACACGTATGCGTCCGAACCCTTGTCGTAAAACCATACAACCTCTATATCGTTTCGTCTGGAGTAGGGAAACTCTCTGTGTGGGACTCTAGAGACTCGACTACTACGCTGGCAGTAGGATTAACCACAGACCGCAAGCGGCACTAGCTGTACATAACGGTCCCCAGGTAGATGTCGATAAGAAGGCCGATGAGGAAAGCCATCCGAACTCCTACTGAGTCTGATGTGACAATCTCCATACAGTCCGGTCTGTTCGTCTAAGACTATCGCATATCGGACCTAGGGGGCGGCAAGCGTCAGTCCCCAAATAGCGGTATAAGTCGTGTCGGAGTAAAGCCCATTACACCCTGAGAAACTACTAGAACCTACCAGCAAATCTCGCTTGCCCTGGCCAGAGACTTTGCGTAATGGCTCTCTGACACAGCGCGATATCAACCCCCAATACCGGGAGAGACGAATCCTGTCTAACCGCCACTGCCTCCAAGTGCTCGGGACTGCACCCAACAGCTACCTGTTTGCACGACTCCTTTGAGCCGTGGTACGGTAGCAATCTAAGAACAGTAGGACACACTCGAGGTGAAGTAGCAGTGTCAAGTCTGCGGACTATGCTGTACTCATGTCACCTGGGAACTGTTCACCGACGACTGGTATAAAACCAACCAACAGTTCCCTGTGAGTCATGTCCGGTGTACCCGTAACCTAACGAGCACCTGCATACTATCTCCAGTACGACGTACTGACGGCTGTGGGACAGACCATCTCCCCAACTGGGATGAGAAGCGTACACACTAGTCTACTCCGGAGTATCGATGCCCTATCTCGATAATCCTACGACTAGGGACCTGAATAAGGATGTGCTTGTAGACTACCCAGCCACCACTCGTTTGACTGCCATCACCACGCTGGTAGTCAAGCAAGATCCTAAGAGCTCTATCAATACGTATACTCATATATTAAGATAGAAAAACCAAGTAGCATACTACCATGTTTAGCAAGACTGTTATATACATGTGAATATCCCAAGCTTCCATTAAATAATATACAAACTAGTATGATACAATAATGGCCCCTAGGGCATATACACTAACAGTATGAGGGCTGACCATTGTGTTTTCTGGTGACATAGGAACGTCTCGAGTTAGTATTTTGTTGTGACTTCTTATGGAAGCGAGTGCTTGGATTTATACCGGATGATCGGGCCATTGTTAGAGCTGCCAGTTGTGCGAGGTCTGTTGATGTACAACATGCCTCAGAGATTTTGAGGTCGCCTACCATGTAGACAGGTGACCCAGCTATTGCTGAGATGATAGGATGTCGCTTCCAGAGCTTATGAACTAAGATCGCCGGAGCTTACAGGCAGAAATGCAACAGATGCTAGCTAGTCTACCCCGATTTTTGAGACGAAGGTGATTCCTCAGATTGATGCGCCGACGCATCTTCAGTTGAGTTGAAGATTTCCATGGTGGAGTGTCTTACTCAGATCTAGAGCAGACCGATCCAGAGATGACCGCCGATGTATCTCCTTTCCTGGAGGATAGAGGCATTGATTAGCATGCGGGCGAAAAATATTCATATGTTGTATAGGCAAAGCAAAAAAGGTTCGAACGAGTGTCAGAAACCTATTTTTTCCAAGTTTGAAGTGTTCGGAGGAACATGCAGGTAATTCTGTGGACCCTCTAGAAGAATGAAACCCTAACTCGACATGATGACCATGGAACCGCTTTGAACCTTAGGGTTTGTGGCAGTTTAGCGGTGCCATCAGTGAGGCTTGGGTTTGCCCTTCTACGGCTGGTCCAGAGGTGCTGTGGTATGTACCAGATATTTTTAGACTGTGCTCAGGTGTTGAGCCTTCGAGAAATTTTGGGACCTTGATGACTCGATCAAAAAGTTTGACGCTGTCCAGATACCATGTGATAAGAGATCAGCAAGCTGGCCAGCTTTGGATAGAGGACCTCACCCAGAGGCGTTGGGAGTTGATCGAGAATGGACGAGTATTGAGTATTCCTCCAATGGTTGGGACAAGTTCCCGAGGACGTGTTCGGCCAGATATCTTCTACAGAGTGATGAAGCTACAAAGTACGCGATTTCGAGTCCGCACGAGAGACTTCGGATTGACCGTGGCCGAGAATAGTTGCAGTGCGCAGATAGCGTGGCGTGACGCCATAGTGAGAGATGGTAAAGACAAGTGGAACCAGATGTTCGTGCGAGACGCTGACGAGCTGTCATTACTCCCCGTCGAGATCAGAAACCTGATATTCTTATAGAGGTGTTGGGATACGGCTAGTTTCCGAGGAAATGTGTGCGGAACAAGCAGATGTCCAGAGAACGAGAAAAGATTATGTAGGAGTACCAGCCTCTGTACAGTTTGGCATAGGTGAGATCGGAAGAGACCTTGAGCAGGATTCCTTCCAGGACACTGCTGCAATGAGATTTGCACCCAGGATCAGAGGTGTCGCCTGTATTCAGATGATCAGTGGCCGACGCCAGTAACGTGCTGCTTTATGAGTAGTCATGGAAAATGACCGAGAGATGACCAGAGAAGTGCTAGAGCGAAATCATTCCCGTTAGCACACCTGACAGGACCGATGAGCCGATGGATTGTGAGATTGGTAATCCGAGGAGAAAATGAGTACCCAGAGACAGAGGGCGCCAGACCGTGAGCAGGAGGCGAGCGGATGTTCTTTCCCTGTCAGTTTTGGACGCACGGATATTTTCCGATATTGTAGGAGGTGTACCTCGATGTCATTTATTGCGATTTGCGTTTGTGATCCGAGTATCACGCTTATATCGCTTGGATTTGAGTTTTGATGACGAGTTTCCTGATATTGATTTCGTGCACCATGGCTGCACTTATCGAGTGTTTACGTTTTGTGCATAGTTATCGCACCTGATATATATTTTATACACCGTTGTGTTGATTTGCGATTGTGCATGCTTATTGTGTTTGATGTCGATTTTATACCTGCGTAGTATGTGTTTATGATTTCATGGATTTCATACGGTTGATTTGATTTTTGCACTCGGTATAGCTTATATGTGTTTTGTGCACGCAGTTGCACACGATTTTTATTTATACACCTTGGTATACTCGGTGTTGCTTTTGATACATTCAAGTTATTGATTGTATTTCGTGCATTTGATGCACCCGATGTTATTTCGTGCATAATAGGTGCACCAGATATTATTGTCATGCACACCGTTGCAGTGGACAGATGCTTTCGTGCACACCCGTTGCACGTAGTTTTGGGTTTTTATGCATATTGTGGCACCTGTATTTGGATTTGGTTTCCATGCACACCAGATGCATGTGATTTTTGGATACGCCTTTAGGGCTGATTTTTCTTTTGAGCACTTTGTTTTCATGTTGAGCACTATATTGTGTATTAGCCAACAGGACTGATCTAAGGACGGTACCTGAGTACTTTTCATGCATTAATATACTACCAAAAGGGTTTTCAAAAGGAGCTGTAGTCTCGCTATTTCCTACGTGCCCGTGAGCGACACGAACGTTTATAAGGAAATCTTTTTGGGATATTTTGGAAACGACGGAACGTGTATTTAAGATGACATATATGGACATATATTATTATTTTAAAATGAGCGTCCGTCAGTTATGCCGTGAGTTACGCATTTCCACGGCGGTTTAGAAAAGATTTTGCATGTATTTCATTCAGATTTTGGAGTTTTTCAAAGATGCGTACTATACACGTATTATAGTATTTGACTAGTGTATATTGGATTTCAGTAGTAGATTTTGAGATCTGTATCTCCATTGTAACTCCGAGGATATGCGTGCAAAATGAGATGATTTGCGTAACGCTTGACAGAGTTCGATTTTAAGCTTTGTACTCGTTTTCACGCGCACTTGGCGCGTTGTGCTATTTCAGCGTTTTTCCATGATTTCGGAATCCCGTTGACTTGAGCTTATTATTAAAATGTTTTAGATTTTGGGAGTTTTAAATTTAAATTCGGGGACCGAATTTCTTTAAGGGGGGAAGATTGTAACACTTCAGAAAAATAAAATATTGTTTTTGGGAATTTTAATAATTAAATAATATTGTATTGAATGTTTTAATATTTCGGTATAATTAAATACCGATAAATTGGGGAAAAAATTGGAAAATTATGGAAAAATCCTAAAATAGGGTTTTTTTTTTATGGAATTATGCAATTTTTAAGTTTTTATGATTAGTTTGACACTAATTTTGTGCTAATCGCGATTACAAATCGCTAATCGGATTTTGGGGGTGTTTTGTGCAAAACATGCACATATCATTTTTTTACACTTGTGCATTTCTACCATGTTGTTTTGGGGTTACTATTGGTGTGAGAAGGAATTTGGGTTAAAGAAAAAAGAAAATAAAAAGTAAAAGGATTAGAATATTGAAGCATGGTGAGAGAGAGAAAGAGTAGGTGAGGGTGCTTGACTTAGCCATTCTTCTTCATTTCCTTCACTCATTTTCTCTCCCCTCTCTTCCTTTGTGCTGCTGCTGCAACTTCCTCTTCTCTCCTTCTCCCCCCTCTTCAACTCCTCAAAACACATTCAAAAACACCTCAAAACCCTATCCCCATTTCACAAATATTGTGCACAAGCTCAAGGGAAACACATTAGACCAAGAAAGCAAGGATTTTGGCCACTTGGGGCAACTCAAGAAAATTCTTGAGTTGCCAAATGAGGTATTTTCTGGACCATTAGCTTAGTTTTTGTATTACTTATACCCCCATGCTCGATTAGAACCGATATTGTGTGATTCGGTGGACTTGGGAAAAACCTAGTTAGGGTTATGGGAATTTGAGAGTTGTAATGTGAAATTGAGCTCATTAGAAGCTGCACAAACACCCTAGTGCTTGAATTAAGACCCAAACCTGAGACTTGAAACCGGGAATATGGATTTAGAAACCGATATCGGAAGAATTGTAACTTCTGTGGATGTATAATGGAATCTGCTAACACCTGGAGCCTCTAAAAATTATTTTGCAATTACTGGGAGTCGTGCAGGCACCTAGGAAGCTACCACAGAGACCCGAGCCCCTAACTCCAACCCCAGGCCGCAGATATATTCATTCTGGCCGCAATTTGCGGCCAGAGCAGGGAAATAGGGTCCCAGATTTGGTCCATGGCTCCTTTTGCACTAAAATATACCCCTCCTATATGCAGTTTTGGCTAATTGTTACCTGGGGAAAATCTGGGAGCATTTTGGTGTGTTTTGTTAGTTATATGTATGCCCTAGAGGCCATTACTGTACATATGATGTATATTGTAGTGGATGCTAGGACGTATATAGGGAGGACTTTCTTGCTCGACATGATAGTATGCTATCTGGTTGAACTTTACCTTAACGTGTATACTGATTGTCTCTCTGTTACATGTTGGTAAAGCCCTTAGGATGTGTACTTAACTACCTGGACTATGATGTGGATCATACTAGTGGGGACATGGTAGTCCATAAGTACATCCTTCAAAGTCCCTAGTCGAGGGTGTATCGAGACGGGGCATCGATATACCAGAGTAGACTAGCGTATACCTTCTCGACCCATACAGATGGGCGATGGATGATCCCATATCCATTGGTGTTTGACATCAGAGATGATATACGGGTGCTCAGTAGAGACTGGGTACACTGGACGGACTCGCCGAGAACTCCCAGATGGTATTATACCTCACGTCAGATGGCAGTTCTCTGGTGACACTGGTACAGAGTAGTCTGTTGACCCGAGATCGTCATAGAGTCTTGTGTGGTTCCCACTGTGCTTTGATTTCCATCTTACCACGTCCAAGAGGGTGTGCAAAACGGTGGTTTTTGGGTACAGTCCCGAGTCACATGGAGGCAATGAGCGATAGGAGGGGATTCGTCTCTCCCGGTATAGGGAGTTGATGTTGCACAGTGTTCGATTGGCTATAACAGGAAGTCCCTGGCCAGGGCTGATCAGAGAATTGCTGGTAAGTGTTACCAGTAGTTTCTCGACCCGTTATGAGCCTCATATCGACACGACTTATCGAGCTATTGGGGTCTGACGTTTACCACCCCTAGGCAAGATATGCGACATATCAGACGATCAGACCGGACTGTACGGTAGTGTTACTGGTCGGATTCGCAGGAGTGTGAGCGGGCTTGCTCGTCGATATTCTGATCGCTCAATACCCGGGTGGCCGTTACGTTTAGCAGACCGCTTGCGGCTTGTGGGTGTTTGATATGATCATCGCCTGCTGCCGGCGTATTGACGAGTCTTTAGAGTCCTACACAGAGGTTTCCTGGCTCAAGCGAAACGAAATAGGAGCGCATATGAGATATGTGCGGGACCGAGAATAATGCGTGTATGTGATACCGTATTCCATTCTCGCGATGAATGTATCGAATGGTTGTATGCGATATAACCTAGTTATCGATTCAAGCGTTGATTCGATAAGCCGATACATTGTATACTAGTCGGTTGTGTGCGACATGACCGGATCATTGAATCAAGTGTTGATTTAATGATTTAATGTATAATTATATATTTAATATATTACTTTGCATTAACTAGTAATGGTTCACTTTAAATGGATTTTCTCACTTGGATTGTGCAAGTTGTATATGTGATATACTTTTATGCACATGTTTGTATCATGTTTGATGATGCATATTAACTTGGTTAAGTGTAAAGATTAAACCATGGTTTACTTAATGATTAGGGTTTTGATTATCTTATTCATTTATTTATATATTCATTTTGGCAATTATTTAAGGATGGTGGCTTATTTTGTTTTATGTTGAAGTTTCTTGAAACTTTGATCAAGTCAACCATTCTTATCTCTTCCTTAACCCTAACCATCATATCTAACCATGGTCCATTCTCTACACTAAACTAAGGTTAATATTATGATAAGAATGGATTTTATTTTCTATTTTTTTTTATTCTTATCATAACAATATTCTTCATCTTCTTCTTCTTCTTCACTTCAAGAAAAAGCTTCACAAGCTTTAATGGAAAAGTGAGAATTAGAGTGAGAAATCTAATTCTAAAGTCTACCCACTTCCTATTTCTTCATCCTCTACCTCTTGCCAAGTAGTAGAGTATGTTTACTTCACAAGTTTCTTGACTTGGTGAAGTCGGAGCTTGATTTAGCGATGCCTCGACGTAGATCATCTTCGGCATGGACATCGACGACCTAGCTCGCTTATTCCCGACGAAGCCGACGCTAGAGCCCGGATTTGATTTGGACAGCAGAGAGGACTTCGTTGCGGAGCTATGGAGGTGGAGCACCGGATCTACAAAGGTTGTATTTCCGTATTCCCTTAGTTAAGTGTTAACTAGTTATCTTTTCGCCTAGTTTTCTAGCAAACGATCCGTAGTCGGGTCTCTCGGCACCTAGTTTTTTGAAATTGGCATGTTCGATGCCTTTGTGAGACCTCACTAGTGTGCCTAGGAACCCTACAGTGGTATCAGAGCCTAGCTAGAGCCTTAGGCGAAGTCTAGACGGAATTTGAAACCCGATCGAACCCGAAACCCCAAATCAAAATTGCTCTCTGGAAATTTTCTAAAATCGTGGATTTTTCCAAATTAAAAATTGCTAAAAAATTCAGCAGGGAAAAATAAGAATTATGGTGCAATAAGTTTCTGGTGAACAGTAAATTTCGCGGTGGATCCGCGGCAGAAGCATGGCTTCTGCGGCGGATCAGCGGCCCCTTGATGACGTCAGCCCTGTTCCTTTGCACAGTAATTCCTAGTTCAAAGAGCTGAGTTTTCTGGGAATTTTTAATATTTATTCAAGAGTTGAATTTTTCTGCTGTGTTTTTGGGGATTCGGTGTTTCGATCGGAGTATCAAATTTTGTCTGTGTGGCTTTCCGGATAAATTTTAGAATATGTTAAAAAGTTCGACCGGATATAAATACCCAATTTTTCCCCTGTCGGGAAATTTCCAAGTGTTGGATTTTTCCGTAGTTTAACGACGTTCTAAGTAGTGCAAGTAACGCGATGGACCCTCTAGAAGACAACAAACGTTAACTCGATTATGTGACCGTCTTGAACTGCCCTTTGAACCTTCGGGTTTGGGGCAGTACGGCGTGCCACATGTGAGGCGTTGGCTTGACCCTTCTACGGCTGGACCGTCAGTACTGAGGCACGAACTGAATGTTATTAGACTTATTTCATGTGTTGATCTGTATCGGGAAAACTTGGGTGTTCGATTGTTCGATCGGAAAGTTTAACATTTTCTGTTTATCTGGAATGGGATACAATAATTGGAATTCACAAAAGTTATGTGATAACTGAATGAATGTTATAAACGTAGCAATTTAGTCTCACTTGATCGGTTGCCAAGGAATTTTGATGTGATCAAAAGTCCGTCGCAATCACGTAGCGTACGCGGATACTCGCCGGGTAAACTTAATAGACAGCCTCACTCCATAGCCCCGACCAAGTGACTGTAGGAGAACCCCGTCGCCGAAAGCATCCGTTCGGGTGCTCGCGGTAGCGGTGTTCCGCCTTGGTGCACTTCGTCGACGGCATCGTGGGTACGACCGCCTACTAAAGTTTGCGACGAGCATTCGATCAGGATGTCGGGAATCTTGTTGAATTACCCGACTTGTTATTGAAAAGTGTTTTCGATTTTGAGACTAAAATGCGGGGTTTATGATTGTTAGGCATGCGATGTCTAAGTAATTCATTTGGTCAGGCATGCGATGTCTGAGGATGTTGCGGATTCCAACTGTTGTAGTTTTACACTTTCTTTTCTGTGACCGTAAGTGTAATATGTGATATCGCCGGTTTCGTTGCTATATGTCAACGACAATTGGGATGGACATATTTACTTACGTTGATGACATGTGATGTTATGTGTTGCTGGATATGTTATATTGGATCGTCGTGTTTGAATAGCCGGGGTTTTTTATCTGAGATGAGTGTTTTTCATTTTCATTCATGTAAAAACTTGTATGTAATATTCTTTTATTGGGGCGCTTCCAGGTTGCGGAAGTTGTCACCTCTTGTATATTATTTACTTTTCCGCACTAGGATAGACCCAAGGAGGAGGGCACAAGTAACCGGGTTCTGGAGTCCAGTGGGAGACCAACTCGAGGAGTCGAGTCCGGGTCTCCTAACTCTAGAATTAGTAGGGTTGCTTGCCGCTCTCGTAGGGGTCTAGGGGTGTGGGTTTGGCTATTCATCGCGACCGTGGAATCCGTGTTTTATACTGGCTCGCATTGAAAACACGGACATCCTAGTATATCCAATATTTCATATGATTCTTCTGCTGCGATATCTGTGATGTGATCATGTGATGTTCTGTGATAGATACAGTATATAGTATATATGATATATTATATAGACGTTACTTATGTTTTACACCCGCGCTAGCCCTGCCCCGCTCTGCCGTTAGTTACCTAACCTAACGGTGCACGAGGGGACATCGAGGCGAATGCGGATGGCATAAGTGTACGTCGTATTTATCTGTGATGTTTAGGTAATTTAATTGATGGGACTTCATTAATGTGATTAATGAAATAAAAGAAACCTAAGATGTTGTAGAATCGAATTTCAAAATAAAACAGGTAGCTACAGTTCTTGCTTTGCATAGCGGTATATGTGATATATCCTGCACCTTATTCGATAAGGAAAGGACCGAGATCCCTTCACCGGGAATGACTCCTTTAGCAATAACTGGCAGATGCTACACACTCGGTTTGTCATTTGATTGCTTTTAAGTGTTTTTGCTTTGCACAGTGATATATGTGATATATCCCGCACCTCATTCGACGAGGAAAGGACCGACGATCCCTTCACCGGGAGTGACTCCTTTAGCAAAACTAGAAAAGCCTCAAAAACACTCCATTTCAAAATTCATTTGATTCTACAGCGATATCAAGTTCATTACGCAATAGGTTTTCAGAAAAACCTGTCGTAGCCCTCCGTCATTTCAGATAAGTCCTATTTAGTATTCGTGCTACGTTTGTTGACCTCCGTCAAGGCGTAGTGTCCGGTAGCTAACTAGTATTTATCTGTTTATGCATATGATGCAGATTGAGTTAGGGTAGTCGTGCGGCCTTGTTGACCTCCATCAAGGGTCGTGCGGGTGGGTTTAATTCGATCAAGAAATGACGGGTTGAACTTGACTAGTAGCCTATGGTTTGTTGACCTCCGTCAAGGTCATAGGGTGCTAGGGGCAAAATATTATCGGGAATTTCAAGTGTTGAAATTTGCAATGAGATTGCATACCTTCTATGAGATAGTTGGATCCCGATACCCGCTGCGAGTAAGAGTTACTCCTGGGAGAGTTTTACATATTACAATTAGCCGATCAAGTAGGTGTCTAGAAAGGTGTTAACGAGGTTATGCCTCTGGGAAAACGAGGTTTACATTAATTAGGTTCGTGCGAAAGCACGGGGGACCTCCCTCAAAGTACCGACACTGGCCTGGCTGAAAGATTGGCGAACTTGTAGTGTGTAATTAATCCCGGCTAGTCTTTCCTTTTAGGGTTTGAAGGAAGATTTGATAAAAAGCAGTGGGAGCCATCCTGATTAGATAAAATAATAACCAATTTATTCTTGACAGAGCGCACGCTGAGTGTTTTCTTCTCTCTCTCTCCAGACAGCGACCATATCACGCCTTAATCAAGATAATAATACGGATTATTGACCGAACCCGCTTGTTATACTGAGCTGGGGAAAGTTGGTCCCGCTCCAACTTATAATTGTTATAAGACAGAGCAGGAATTTGGGGAATACCAGATTTCCCGTGCCGCCCAAACGAAGAGAGTGCATGATGATGCATCATCTTCGGGTGTGTTCGTTATACAGAACTGTTTCTCAGTATCCTTTACGTCCTGGGTATGTGATACCAGATCAGGATCCCAGATATGTAATCTGTTACATAGGGCTACAGAAAGGTAGAAGAACTGAGAACGGGTGATAAGTTTCATGAGACAGAAAACGGGGCAAGAGTTGCAGCCAAGTCTGTTGGTCACTGTCACCCTGTATTACCAATACATTGATTCTGAACGAATGTTATTAGATACCGAACCTGATATACAAAATCATATCAGTCTCTTTATTAGTAAAGAAACGATATAATTTTGTATTGTCGGATAATGTTTTGAACATTTCCTATATCAAAAGTTGATCGGTTCAGGCACGTTATCTAAAAGCATTGATGTTCTAAATCAAACTACAGTTCTTAGTATACAGAACACACACAAGAGGAAGAGTTCAGAAATGAACAAATCCTTCTTGAGGTATTGTAGACTAAGTCATATCAATGCGACCCGACTAGCTAAGTTCCACATAGATGCATATTTAAAACAGTTTGAATCTACATCTTATGAAACTTGCCAGTCATGTCACAAAGATAAGATGACCATAGCTCCGTTTATTGAAAACAGAGAAAGAGTTAGTGAACTCATGGCATGATACATGTTGATGTATGTAGGTCCCCAGTCTACACATGCCAAGACCGGTTCTTTGTACTTCATTACATTCTCTGATAATCTCTCGAGATTCAGACATATGTTCCTGTTGAAACACAAGTCCGAACCTTTTGAGATATTCACAGAATATAAGTTAGAAGTAGAGAACCAATACGGGTATAAGTATTATGTCCTATGATGAGATCAAGGAGGAGAATACTTGTGCACGGAAATCCTGGATTATACTAAAGGAGAATGAGATTCTCTCTCAGCATTACTCCTCTGTATACACCATAGCACGATGGTATATCAGGGCGGATCAATCACACCCTATATGATAAAGTGTGCTTTATGATGAGTACTACTGAGTTACCTTTTTCCTTTTTGGGAGTTATGCACTTGAGAAGCTGCATACCTATTGAATAGGGTTCCAATCAAATCAATTGCCTACCATTTCATATGTGATATGGAAAGGGAAGAGCCCATATCTTAAGATAGTTAAGATTTGGGGTTGTCCGGCCTATGTCTAAAAGCAAAATCCGGACAAGCTCGAGGCAAGATCTGTTATGTACAACTGGAAAGGTTCCAACTATACAAACAACAGAAGATGATTTGGTAGAACCAAAGGATTCAGTAGATACCAACGAACCTCAGCCTCTCCGCCGATCTAGTAGGGTTTTCTCACCCACCTGAGAGATACATAGGTTTCTCTATGACAGTGGGAGCGAGGATTGCATCATGAGATGATGACCCAACTAGCTTCGAGCTGGCCATCAGGGGTAAGACTCTGTAAGAATGGCTGGATGCTTAGTGATCTGAGATGGAATCCTTATACACCAACAAAGTATGGACTTTAGTTGCTATATCTGAAGGGTTAAATCCCCATCAGGAGCAAGTATATCTTGAGAAGATTACTTGGTGTACATGGAAAAGTTGAGACTTTCAAAGCTAGACTTGTTAAGGGTTTGCATCATTGACCAGGTATGGATCATGATGAAACCTTTTCAAGTGACTATGCTTAAGTCCATCCAGATCCTACTTGCCATGGCTACATACCATGACTGCGATATCTGGTGGTTGGGTGTCTTGACTGCTTTTCTAAATGATGATTTAGAAGAGAGCGTCTATAAGTACACAGCCAGAGGGCTTCGTAGACAGTGGGAGCAGCGGAAACGTGTGCAAGATGCTTTATAGGATAAAGCAGGTATCGCGGAGTTGGAACATCTGTTTTGATGAAGCGGTCAAAGAGTTTGACATCATCAAAATGGTAGATGAACCTTGTATATACAAAAAGGTAGTAGGGAGTATGGTGACAATCCTCGTACAGTACATGGATGTCATACTCTTGATAAGAAAGGAGTTTCTTAAGCTACGCTCGATCAATCTCCGTTTATCACAATGATTCTCCGTGTAGGATCAGAGTGATACCTCCTAAATCCTGATGTTTGGACCTATGAGATAGATCGAATTGGATGTTAGGATTCTCACTAGTTGTAGTGAGAAGGTATCAATCGATCCTGGGGAGAATCACTGGAAGTGTTCCAGGGTGATAAAGACGACTGAATGTCAGTCACAGGCATTGTCTTTACCTTCAGTAATGGGACGGTATGTTGGAAGAGTTCCAAGCTAGATACCGTGACATACTAGACGATAAAGGCAGGATACATCGCTACTTAAGATGCTACCAAAGAGGCTGTTTGGATGTATATTAGTTCATGAGATGAACTATGTTCCTACCATTGTGTGACAATGGAGTTGTGGCTTATGCCAAGGAACGCCGGTCCCATCAGTGATCCAGACATATTCTAAGGCAGTATCACTTGATCATGGAGATGGTTGATCTCCAGGGTGATCGAGGTTTGGAGAGTAGACTCAGAGGACAACACAGCGGATCCACTCACAAAGACCTGTTCCCAGAGAGAGACTTTTATGGGATGGTTGAGTATGAGATACTACAACCACTGCTACAGATGGCCCTAGTGCAAGTGGGAGATTGTTAGTTATATGTATGCCCTAGAGGCCATTACTGTACATATGATGTATATTGTAGTGGATGCTAGGACGTATATAGGGAGGACTTTCTTGCTCGACATGATAGTATGCTATCTGGTTGAACTTTACCTTAACGTGTATACTGATTGTCTCTCTGTTACATGTTGGTAAAGCCCTTAGGATGTGTACTTAACTACCTGGACTATGATACGGATCATACTAGTAGGGACATGGTAGTCCATAAGTACATCCTTCAAAGTCCCTAGTCGAGGGTGTATCGAGACGGGGCATCGATATACCAGAGTAGACTAGCGTATACCTTCTCGACCCATACAGATGGGCGATGGATGATCCCATATCCATTGGTGTTTGACATCAGAGATGATATACGGGTGCTCAGTAGAGACTGGGTACACTGGACGGACTCGCCGAGAACTCCCAGATGGTATTATACCTCATGTCAGATGGCAGTTCACTGGTGACACTGGTACAGAGTAGTCTATTGACCCGAGATCGTCATAGAGTCTTGTGTGGTTCCCACTGTGCTTTGATTTCCATCTTACCACGTCCAAGAGGGCATGCAAAACGGTGGTTTTTGGGTACAGTCCCGAGTCACATGGAGGCAATGAGCGATAGGAGGGGATTCGTCTCTCCCGGTATAGGGAGTTGATGTTGCACAGTGTTCGATTGGCTATAACAGGAAGTCCCTGGCCAGGGCTGATCAGAGAATTGCTGGTAAGTGTTACCAGTAGTTTCTCGACCCGTTATGAGCCTCATATCGACACGACTTATCGAGCTATTGGGGTCTGACGTTTACCACCCCTAGGCAAGATATGCGACATATCAGACGATCAGACCGGACTGTACGGTAGTGTTACTGGTCGGATTCGCAGGAGTGTGAGCGGGCTTGCTCGTCGATCTTCTGATCGCTCAATACCCGGGTGGCCGTTACGTTTAGCAGACCGCTTGCGGCTTGTGGGTGTTTGATATGATCATCGCCTGCTGCCGACGTATTGACGAGTCTTTAGAGTCCTACACAGAGGTTTCCTGGCTCAAGCGAAACGAAATAGGAGCGCATATGAGATATGTGCGGGACCGAGAATAATGCGTGTATGTGATACGGTATTCCATTCTCGCGATGAATGTATCGAATGGTTGTATGCGATATAACCTAGTTATCGATTCAAGCGTTGATTCGATAAGCCGATACATTGTATACTAGTCGGTTGTGTGCGACATGACCGGATCATTGAATCAAGTGTTGATTTAATGATTTAATGTATAATTATATATTTGATATATTACTTTGCATTAACTAGTAATGGTTCACTTTAAATGGATTTTCTCACTTGGATTGTGCAAGTTGTATATGTGATATACTTTTATGCACATGTTTGTATCATGTTTGATGATGCATATTAACTTGGTTAAGTGTAAAGATTAAACCATGGTTTACTTAATGATTAGGGTTTTGATTATCTTATTCATTTATTTATATATTCATTTTGGAAATTATTTAAGGATGGTGGCTTATTTTGTTTTATGTTGAAGTTTCTTGAAACTTTGATCAAGTCAACCATTCTTATCTCTTCCTTAACCCTAACCATCATATCTAACCATGGTCCATTCTCTACACTAAACTAAGGTTAATATTATGATAAGAATGGATTTTATTTTCTATTTTTTTTTATTCTTATCATAACAATATTCTTCATCTTCTTCTTCTTCTTCACTTCAAGAAAAAGCTTCACAAGCTTTAATGGCAAAGTGAGAATTAGAGTGAGAAATCCAATTCTAAAGTCTACCCACTTCCTATTTCTTCATCCTCTACCTCTTGCCAAGTAGTAGAGTGTGTTTACTTCACAAGTTTCTTGACTTGGTGAAGTCGGAGCTTGATTTAGCGATGCCTCGACGTAGATCATCTTCGGCATGGACATCGACGACCTAGCTCGCTTATTCTCCGACGAAGCCGACGCTAGAGCCCGGATTTGATTTGGACAGCGGAGAGGACTTCGTTGCGGAGCTATGGAGATGGAGCACCGGATCTACAAAGGTTGTATTTCCGTATTCCCTTAGTTAAGTGTTAACTAGTTATCTTTTCGCCTAGTTTTCTAGCAAACGATCCGTAGTCGGGTCTCTCGGCACCTAGTTTTTTGAAATTGGCATGTTCGATGCCTTTATGAGACCTCACTAGTGTGCCTAGGAACCCTACATGTTTTAGGCTATGTTTTCCGTATTTTAAATTGTACTTTCTTGATATTTGGATTTGTATTTGGTTGTCGGATGTTTGTACATCGACAACAGGGATTGTTTGGTTGTTTTGCACGTATAGGTCATAGGTTCTAACCTAGAAGCACACTGTGCGCCGTATCGGTTTTCCGGATTCGATTTTAATACGTATTGCGATTGTTTATTATTGTAGGTACCATCACATGGATTCCGAGGCGAAGGAGCGCGGCGTCATCTATTTCGGCGAGCGAAGACCAGGTGAGTGGATCTATATCCACGGGGGAAGTCGGGTGGATGGCGTATAGCACCCCCGCAATGTATTGATGGAAAACTAATTATAGAATATGGTTAGGAAACCTAGATTAGGAAACTAGGGTTACAATGAGGATAGCTACGAAACCATATTAGAAACTAGAGGATAGTTAGAAGTGATGTGTTACGGCTATTATATGATGACGGAATTCGAGGACGACGTTTGTCGATATTGCCGTTTAGGGTACTGTAGGACTAGATAGTCAATGTAGAGGCATCATCCGAACTATACCCTTTTCTAAATCGAAGAATCGTATGTATTATAATATATACTTCGAGGGACGTTACGAATTTTCAAATGATATCTTTTCCTTAAAACACCGTAACCCCTATTTTCAAAACTACGATTCACTTCTTTAAAAATTTGATTGTATGATTCGGGTGTGTATGTAGATTAGATACTTACACTTAGTAGAGATAGAATGTTTAGGTAAACTCGACTTGATGTGAAATATAAATGTGATGAAAGAATATAAGACGAATATGATGATCTGATGTTTTACCTTATGCTGCATTCATGATATTATTATTGCATTGCATATACCTGTGTTAGTACACTTACACCATTATCGATGATGCGTATGTTACACGTACACAGATTTGCCGGCTCACACACTTCATCATCGATAATTGCCATGTCACTACACAGTAGGATTGCTGCATCATGATATGACTCTATACATCATTTACTTGCTATAGTTACCCGTGCACTTATATACGATGTTGAATTTGACTTTGGAGATATTGGGAACCACAAGGCATATTTTCAAAACTGGAATTCTTTAAAGGAGCGGTTTTCCCTTAATATAATATATCACTGTTCCTTGTTGCATGATATACGGATATGCTTACATTTCCATCATATGTCGCATACATTATGCTTTATGATTTTACGCATTGAGATATGCTGTTTCCATGAGATTTCTGGATTTGAGAACCGTGGTGATTTCAAAAGAAAGTATGTATTATTTTAAAAACCCGGTTTCTCTTGATATGATATTTCAGTGCGTCCACCATGTGTTTTCTCGGTTTTGAGAGTGGCATGTGAAACCCGATTCGAGGAGCGGTAGGCACGGTCTGCGGGTACATGGTGGACCCGGTGAGGTATCCCGGGGCAAGAAGACTCGTATATGTTGGACGGTGAGCCTGGCAGGGGAGCACTACCTACCGGTGATAGTATTTAGACTCGGCGGTTATCCGGAGGATACCGACCGGAGTAGCGAGATGGATATGAGGGCCGACCAGGGTGTGCGGCACCTGAGGGCCGATCTGAGGATACGGTGCCTGAGATATATAAGGATTTACGTGCCGATGATGGGCACGGTTTTCATGATGTTTTCGAGTGTCGATGCTAGGCACTCAGGTTCCATGATTTTGATGTGTCGTGAGGGACACCGTTGATATATATCCTCATACTTTCATGCACATTCATTTATGATGTTTACGTGCATACAGACATTGATTTTCGGTGGACGAGATCCACATGCATACATACCTTGATTATGGTTGGACGAGATCCATATTCATGCATTGATGTAACAACTGGGATTATATTAGTAACTAATTATATTTTAATAAGTGAAATTTTTAATAAAAGTTTACCAAACTGACTTTCAAATATTTTATCAAAATTAATAAACATTTTTCTAGAATTTTCCTAAGCTTGCACAAACATGTGCATGTAACCTAGGGTTAAAATTTGGGTTAAACCATGTTTAGGCAACCATGGTGGTCTAACCCCTTTTGTTAAGCTAATTTGTTTTAAATTAAGAATTTTGTTTTCTAAAAATAAAAAAGGATTAAAACTTCTTTTGGTTTACTTGGGTTAAGGAGAGAGAGGGCATGATGGGTGTCATGTTAGCTTTGATAGAGAGAGAGAATGGTGGCTTAAGGAAGGGTCACACCCATTTCACTTCAACACTTTTTGCTTGTCTTTCAAACCTTCTCACTCACATCCCTCACATATCAAGCACTACAGCTGTAGATGCTGCTACCTCATCCCAAACACATCAACAAAAACAATATCAACAGCATCAGCTGCATCAGCAGCAGCACTCCCTTTAACAAACAGCCCTAACCTCATTTCAAACACCCAGCAGCTGCACAAGCAACAACAGGAGCTGCAGCAGCAGCAACAGGAGTTGCAGCAGCAGCAACACCACACAACACACCCTCCATAACAATAACAACAACCACAACAGCAGTGGCAGGTACAACAGTAACACTAGCAGCAGCATCAACAATAACAACAGCAGCAGCAGTTCAGGCAACAACAGCACCCCAGCAGCTCCATCCCCTCTTCTTCTTCTCCTTCTCCTTGTTTGTGAAAATCCTGGTAGGGTATAACTTCTAAACTCCTTCCTTGTTTGCTTAGTTGTGTAGAAATAGCTTCGGTTAGTGTAAAATATAAGATTTTGTGCTTGTTTTGGTGATATGTGTGAAGTTTTGATTAAGTGATGTTGGTGTTGGGTTGACTAGCCTAAGTAAGTGTTGTTAGGGCCAATTAACCTAGGAAAACCCCAGATTACACCAAAATACCGTCAGTTTTCAAATTTTGCAAAACTTGACGTTTTTGAGCAAAACTTAGCTTTTTGAGATCTGCTGTTACCCCTGTAAGTTCAGAATAAAATTGAGTAGACCATAGCCTACTGGTGACACCCTGACCCCACCACTAGAGCCCGACCCCACCACTCCAACCTACGGCCGCCGGAAAATTCATTATAGCCGCAAATTGCGGCCAGACCAGGGAGTTAGGAGCTTGGGTTTTTGGTACAGGTGTCTGCTACATTTTGTAGGTCCAGGGTATATATAGTTTTGTAATATTCTAACTTGGGTAAAATCTGAGGCAGTATGTCATTTTCTGGTATTTTTAGTTTGCGCGATACGCGCGATACGCGAGTGGATTCTATGATACAGCGTATCGCGGCGTATCAGGCTGAGTTCTGGACACACACACACGTTCCAGCGTATCGCGCACACGCTCGTTAATTCGCGACGCGAGTTTCTCGTTTCGTTCCGATATCGCGTTTTACGAGATTTTGATATATTGGGATTCTTGTGTAAATTCGAGGTTCGCAGGCGGGTACGTCAGACGCCGCCAGGAAAGGGAAGCAGGTGGTCGGCTATACTTAGCACGCGACCAGGTGAGTACATTTAGCATCTACGGGAAAATCGCCCATATGGCGTTAAGCGTCAGGGCGTAATAGGATGTTAGTTTTATGTGTTCATGTAGACATGTTAGAGTAGCATACCTCCTTATATAAGATATACTGATAGTATAGAACACTGCACTGTCACTAACGGTCCAAGTTGCACGAGCACGATTTATATGCTACACTCACACCGTTAGTGATTGCCATGACACTCACCTTATAGGATTGCTATAAACCGCATATTTGATTCTGCTTATTTAACGTTGTCATGATTTGTCGCATACTATCATATGGATATTCGTACCATGCACCCTGTATACAATCTTTTGTGAGTACCTTCATTGATATATCCCTACTTGGGCACATACGCATCACATATCTACAATAGTGCATATGTACATTGCTATATTCACCTTGTATACTTATCCATTCGCACATCCATACCTATACACATATTCATATGCTACATGCATGGATGATATTGACTTGATTTAAAACTAAGGGACCGCAAGCGATATTTTCAAAACTAGATCTTTCAAAAGAGCGGTTTTCCCTTTCTTTTACTCTTAGCGTCATACGACACATTGCATGGATTACGCATTGTATTTGATTTATGTGATTTCTGGATTTGGGAACCGGAGTATTATTTTAAGAAAATACGCACTGCATAAAAACCCGGTTTCCCTTGATATGATATTTTAGTGCGTCCACCATGAGTTTTCTCGGTTCCAGAGAGTTTGTGTGAGTATACCCGATTCGAGGAGAGGTAGGCACTGATTGCGGGTACATGGTGGACCCGGTACGGTATCCCGGGGCAAGAAGACTCGTATTGTTAGACGGTGAGCCCGGCGGAAGGATTACTACCTACCGGTGATTGGTTAAACCTGGCGATTATCCGGAGGATACCGACCAGAGTCGATAGATGGATACGGGACGACGCGTACTACCGGGGGCCAAGGGCCGATTCCGAAGACGGAGCCCGTAGGCAGATCCGATGGACGGACGCCCCATACTGGAGGATTTGCGTGTCGATGCTGGACACGGCTGATTTTATGAGATTTGGGTGCCGATGTTGGGCACTCACGATTGTATGAGATTCACAGGATTTAAGGGCCGATGTGGATGACGGCGCCTGAGTTTTACTAGGATTTGGGTATGTTGATGGACACCGGTCATTTTTTCCACGTTGATATTCCGTGTAGACACTATTTATTCCCATGCTCAGCATTTAGTATTGACATCTCATCCTGTACCTATTGTACCTGATATAGTACACATGCTATACATGATTATCGCATACCCTGCTCATGCTATATAGGGTTGTTAGATTCCATATCAGACATGATTATTGCATATCTTGCACATCATATGGAGAGACTTTTAGATTGCACTTGTTGCCTGATGTGAGCATTCAGTTCATCATATAGATGTTATCTGTTGGCATAGGTTAGAGTATCACAGCACGTGCATACTCGCAATTACCTTTATATGTTATCTACTATTCACGAGTTGGCAACTCACCCCCATTGTGCCACAGTGCTTGCAGGTTGCCCTTTGGAGTAGTTGCGGCTGGCTGTTTACCGCATCTTTTGACACAGATACCATTGCTGAGGCGTGTTAGCCCTTTGCCGTTAGGTGGGTTTTGTACGGTATCTGTTTACTTTTCAGTTACATCTTTATGTATCTAGTACTCTCCATCTACTTTCATGTATTGACTTAGAAACAGTTGTGAGGACGATGTATGTTATTTGTACTCTGGTGTCGAGCTCGTTGTGAGCCGACTTTATTTATACATTTTTATATTTTATGATATTTGTTTTCACCTTACTGCTCATTCTTCACTTCGGCGTCGTATACTATATTGTGGTGATTGTCCCGCCGTTGGGCGCGATTCTCCCATTGAGATGCTCTATTTATTTCACATGCCACTTTTACTTATATGTCGCCTTCTACCCGATTTCGGGACAAATTTTTGTTAAAGGAAATGTTGTTAAAATTATTTAAACAATAACTTGGACCAAAAAGGATTTCTACTAAACAACTTAAAGTTTTCTAAATGTTTCGACAAATATTCTAATAAATGTTTTAACACTCTATATTTTAATGGTTTTGATTTCTGGGTTCGGCTTACTTAGTCGCGTTACGCCTGTAGACGTTGCGTGGTTAAGTGCCGGTCACGGGCCGAACTTTGGGTCGTGACAATTGATTATTACTGTTGGATGTTATCTGCATGCATATAGGTATTGACTACCTTGTTGGCATATATACAGACCCGGTCACCCTAGATATCATAGTATTTCCTTTATGATATAGTTGACCTAGGAGTCATTGTTTATTCGATTTCTATCTGTTGATATTTTTCTACTCACGAGTTGGCAACTCACCCCCGTTGTGCCACAGTTCTTGCAGGTTGACCGTTTGGATCAGTAGCTGCTTCGCTGGTACACAGTTGCATTCGGGTGTTTTGCATTGGTAGGTGGGATATTTGTATCATTCCCACTCTTGTATCTATATTTCATATTGTATCTAGTTAACTCCATCAATCAAAAGTTGTAAATTGTATAAGTGATGAGACTTAGTGAGACTTGTAGTTGCGAGATTTGAGCGATGGGTTCTATATTCACTTTTGGGGTTATATCTTGCTCATTTCTTTATCTTTTTGTGGTGAACTTCGCCGTTGGGTGTCGTATACTCATTTGTACTATATTGTGTGGTTGTGATCCGCCGTTTGGCAAAGAGCTAGCTCCCGTTTGGGGATGCCATTATCCTTATTATGTAATTGTAGTTTTGGATCAAAATTTACAAAGGAGGTGCTGCCAAAATTTTTAAAAGACCAAACATGTTTTTTTAAACTAGAAAATTTCACTTGCATCATCCATGTTCCTTTCTATACATTAAGAAAACTTGATTTCATATACCTTTATTTCAAAAACTCACCTCCTTTATTTTTTATTTTATTTAAAAAGGTTTAGATTTCTGGGTTTCAGCTTACTTGAATTCCATTACGCCTTTAGACGTTGCGTGATTCAAGTGTTGGTCACGAGCTAATATTTTGGGTCGTGACATCTGCGTTAGCGCCAGTTTTCAAGTTTAGAAAATGTTTTTTGTTTCCGCGTTTTGGCCTCGAATTGACGGCCGGGGCGCTACCATAGACTTACAAAAGGTAATCACTTTGTGTGCGCTCTTTGCAAGATTAGATTGGTTATTTTATCTAATCAGGACGGCTCCTACTGTTTTTATCAAATCTTCCTTCAAACCATAAAAGTTAAGATTAGCCGGGATTAATTACACCCTACAGGTTCGCCCATCGTTCGACCAGGCAGGTATCGGTACTCTTAGGGAGGTTCCCCATGCTTTCGCACGGACCTAATTAAAATAAACCTCGTTTTCCTATAGGCATAACCTCGTTGACACCTTTCTAGACACCTACTGGATTAGCTAATTGTAAAGTGCAAAACTCTCCCATAAGTAACTCTTACTCGCAGTGGGTATCGGGATCCAACTATCATATAGAAGGTATGCAATCTCTTTGCAAATTCCAACACTTGAAATTCCCGATAATAGTTTTTACCCCTAGCCACTTATGACCTTGACAGGGTCAACAAACCATAAGCGCTAGTCAAGTTCTACACGTCATTTCTTGATTGAATTAAACCCACCCGCACGACTCTTGACAAGGTCAACAAGGCCGCACGACTACCCTAACCCAATCGCATCTCATGCTGGCAGATAAGCACTAATCAGCTTCCGTACACTACGCCTTGACAAGGTCAACAAACACAGCACGAATACTAAATAGTACTTATCTGAAATGACGGAGGGCTACGCAGATTTTTAAGAAAACCATGAGTGTAATGAACTTGATATCGTTGTAGAATCTAGTGATTTTATAAATGAGTGTATTTTAGGCTTTTCTAGCTTCGCTAAAGAGGTCACTCCCGGTGAAGGGATCTCGGCTCTTTCCGCATCGAATGAGGTGCTGGATATTCATGAATACCACTATGCAAAGTAAGAACTGGAGAAGCAGTCAAAAGACAAAACCAAGTGGGTTGTAGCATTTTCTAGTTTCGCTAAATAGGTCACTCCCGGTGAAGGGATCTTGGCTCTTTCCTCATCGAATGAGGTGCTTGATATTCATCAAAGAATACCACTATACAAAGCAAAAACTAGAGCTACCCTTTTTGAAAATTTGATTCTACAACATCTTTAGGTTTCTTTCTTTTCATTAATCTTATTACTGAAGTCCCATCAATTAATGTTTCCTAAAAATTACAGAAAAATGAAACGAAAATAGAACGTAAGCTTATGCCATCCGCATTCGTAACGGGCCCTGTCATGCACCGTTAGCTTACTTAACTACCGGAAGAACGGGGGATGGACTAGCACGGGTGCAAAATATAAGCAACGTTTATTATATATCATATATATAATAGTACATTCGTCTCACGCAGTTATATGATCAATCATCACAGAATCAAGCAGCAGAAGCAATATATGAAATATTGGATATACTAGGATGTCCGTGTTTTAAATTTATCCAGTAATGTAAAACACGGATTCCACAGTTGTGATGAATAGCCAAACCCACATTCCATAGACCCCTACGAAAGCGGTAAGTAATCCTAATAATTCTAGAGTTAGGAGACCCGGTCTCAACTCCTTGAGATGGTCTCCCACTGGACTCTAGAACCCGGTTACTTATGCTTCCCGCCTTGGGTCTATCCTAATGCGGAAAGTAAATAATACACAACAATGGTGACATCATCCTCAACCCGGAAGTGCCCCAATAAAAGAATATTACATACAGAATTTACATGAATGAAAATAAAAACTCTCATCTCACATAGAACATCCCGGCTATTCTTTCACGACGATCCAATAAATCATATCAACAGCAACACATAATATCACATATCATCAACGTAAGAAAATATGTGTATCCCTGAAACTTGTTGACATATAGCAACAAGATTGGGATACCCCACATATTACACTTATGGTCACAGAAAAGAAATTGGAAAACTACAATAATTAGAAACCACAATATCCTTAGACATCATAAACCCGGAATATCTCATATTCCGGATTTCATGCCTAACTTATAAAACATGCATTTTAGTCTCAAATTGAAAACTATTTTCAAATGGTTGTCGGATAATTCAACAAGATTCCCGACTTAGTGATCGCGTACAATACGCAATTGCGATGGAGTTTTGATCCGAATCAAAACTTTGTGGCAATCGATCAATTGAGACTAAACGGCTAGGTTTACAATATACTAACTAGTTTTCATAAAACTAATTAATCCGGATTCTAATAATTGCATCACACATCACAAAGCTTGTAAAGTAATCGCGACATAAGAATTCCGCACGCAATTAGCAAACTAAACCAATTTTTTTAAGACATGAAAAATCCAGTGAGCTAAAGTTCCAAAACCGATCGTTTTAAGCCAATCCGGGAGTCGAAACGAACTCGAAACCCGCACGAATCTTCGCGGAGGTGAAGATCCCAAAATTAACTGTCGAATGGGGGGCCTCGGGAGGGGTAGCCACCCCCGGGGGCCACCTCGAAGTGGCTCCTAGGGGAAGGCAGACCCGAGAGCACCCAGTTGGGGTGCTCTCGGGTCACCCACCCCCAAGGCCACCTTGTGGTGGTCTTGGGATGTGGGTCCAGCCTTTGGTCCCTCCCAGGGTGTCCTCGAGGTATGCACGCTCCACCCCGCAGCTTCTCGGTTCAAACCGTGAGCCCGCGAGGTGTGCAAACAACTCAAAACATCATTTTGGAAACTGTTTTTATCGGTAGTTTTTGCGCGACAAAAACGGCGGATTTCTAACTTCGCTACAAGCTGCCCTAATGTTCTAGCTTGGCTCTAATACCAAGAAAGTCGACCCTAGCACCATTCTAAGGTCCAAGAGGCATCAAGCATGCCAAATTCAAATTTTTATGGCGCTAAGCTAGACTATACAAGATCTTTGCTAGAATATTAGGGTAAAGTAAAACTAGTAGAAGCGAAAGATGGCTATACCCTCGTAGATTGAGTCCTTTACTTCACATGCTCAGTGTAGCAGTCCCGCGAATCTACTAGGCTCCACTTGAGCCTTTGGACGAGCTTCCTCTGATGACCGTCGTGCCGAAGATGATCAACGCGAAGTCCCTCCACCTCAAGCTACCTCTACACTAAACTCTTTAGCGTAGTAAACACGCTACACTCGATCGCTAGTCAAGTGTAGGATGGTGAAGTAGAGGATGTTAAAATCTCACAAGTTTGTGTTCAAGCTTCATAGTTCACATCACATGTAAGGGTTGAAGTTTGAACTATAGCAATTAAGGAGGAGGAAGAAGTTAGAGAGCAACCATGGGAGCAACTCAAGAAAAATGGCTAAGTGTTGAGAATAAGAATAGAATGAATGGAAACACTTGACCCCCACTCATTCAAGCATGGAATTTTGCAATATAAAATTACAACCATGCTTGAATAGTGAGTCGAGATGAATAAAAAAAATGTAAATCCCATGCTTGCAACCATGCTCTCATTTTCCATCTCATTTCTATTTTCAAAAAATAGAATTTTATGCCATGCTTCATTATATATATATATATATATATATATATATATATATCACATATATATTAATATATATATTATGAAGAATAATTAGTGAGCTAATGATATTAGTTAAGATATAATTATATCACATATAATATATATCACATTATTAAATCAACACCTGATTTAATAATCCGGTTATATCACATATGACCGACTAATATCATTCATCTGTATATCATATTATCAAATCAACACTTGATTTGACAATCGGGTTATATCACATATAACCGAACCGATAACAGATAACTGCCAGATTACAATACGGCATCACATACACGTATTTAATCAGGCCTACACAAATATCACATATGTGTCCTACTTCGTTTCGCTTGGACCAGGGAACTTCTGTGTGGGACTCTAAAAACTCGTCAATACGCCTGCAGTAGGTGATGATCACATCAGTCACCCACAAGCCGTCAGCGGTACTAGCTGGACGTAATGGCTACCCGGGTATTGAGCGATATGAAGATCAACAAGCAAGCTTGTCCATAGTCTCCATGAAGCCTATCAGTAACACTACCGTACAGTTCGGTCTCTTCGTCTGATATGTCGCATATCATGTCTAGGGGTGGTAAACGTCAGACCCCAGTAACGTGATAAGTCATGCTGATGTCTGGCCTATAATGGTTTGAGAAACTACTGATAACACTTATCAGTAAATCTCAGCAGTAGCCCTGGCCAGGGACTTCCGATTATAGCCAATCGAGCATAGCGCAACATCAACCCCCAATACCGGGAGAGACGAAACCCTTCCTATCACTTATTGCCTCCATGCAACTTGTGGCTGTACCTAAAACCACCTGTTTGCACGTCTCCTTTGAGCGTGGTAGGGAGGAAATCAAAGCACAGTGGGAGCCGAATAAGACTCTATGACGATCTCGGGTCTACAGACTAACCTGTACCGGTGTCACCAGAGGACTGCTATCTGACGATAGGTATACTACCACATAGGAGTCCTCGGCGAGTCCTGTTCGGTGTACCCATTCTCCAATGAGCACCTGTGTACAATCTTTGATGTCACACACCAATGGTTGTGGGATCAACCATCGCCCTCTAAGGGACAAGAAACGTACACACTAGTCTACTCTGGAATATCGATGCCCTAGTCTCGATATTCCCTCGACTAGGAATTGATTAAAGGATGTACTTTTGGACCATCTTGTCCCCACTAGTATGATCTCATCATAGTCCTGGTAGTCAAGTACATAACCTAAGGGCTTTATCAACATGTAAGAGACAGACAATATAAATACCAGTCTACATGTTAAAATAAAGGTAACCTGATAGCATACTATCATGTCGAGCAAGAAAGTCCTCTATATATATGTCCAAGCATCCACTATATCAACAATAATGGCCTCTAGGGCATACATATTCCTAACACATCCTTGCTGGTGCCAGGATGATTCTTATAACAAAGGAAGGAAACGAGGAGTGTCGAACTGAAGGGGATATTTTTAAGTTTCAACCGGACCAGAAACCAGAGGAGGATTCTCCACGAGTTCGGTGCTAGCTGGTCCAGGGCAAGATGGAAGCAGCGAAGCACCCCACATACCTCGGCTGAGAAGGGCAGACGCATTCCGGCCCGTAATGCTTCCAAATACAGGGCAATCTCCTTTCCCTGCACCTGGTCCGCCTGCTCACCCTCTCTAGCTAAGCGAAATGAATAGTTGGAAGGAATATGGAATCGAGCCCAAATCTCGGTAAGCTCTTCCACATTCCTCAAAACAAAAGGCGCATCGCGGGCGTTCCCGATGCGCGCCTTAGAGGCCCTTGTCGCCACCCGACGGTGAACAACACGTGCGGCCCTGGCTCTAAGGGCGAGCCCGACACAGATGATGTAGCAGAAGAACCCTCTCGGCTATCTGAAGCGGGGGGGAAAACCCACTGGACTCAGCTCCAACAACTGGAGTATCATCATCCAACTCAACCCTAACTATCTCTACAAACTCCTCAGATGAAGACATCTAACCTGATTCAAGGGAATAGGCTCGCCGAGAAAAAATCACGGGTGATCCGATCTAAAAGGAAGGAGTGTCGAGCAATCTTTGACAATGAAAGTAAGTTATGGCGTAAGTGTTGGCCCTAGAGGGGTCCTATCCTATTTATACACCATAAAGAAAGCATCCGATGGCCCAGATCGACTCCCGCCAAAATGAAACGTCGCGCCTGCCAGCCGTCAGAGCTTCACATGGCTAGCGGCTATTGGGGACGTCCCTTCGGTTGCAGGTGACAGCGACAGCCTATCGCGTATGCCAACCGACGTCTGACACGTGGCCCGTATCCCAACTGGAGACCGGCCGAAACGGCGCCCCCTTTTTAAAGCGTGATCATTTCATTTGATCCGCTGATGCCATCGGGGATACGCGCGAAGATTTAGGTGCACGACTAGGTGATACGTGGGCCCAAAAGATCGAAATGACACAACCGCCAATCGTCGTGTCGTGCCCAGGCGTTCCGCATTATAATCCTTGGCGCCAAATTGAGCGGAAGAAAGACCGAGCAGACCACTCTCGACCCGACCCTTGGATAGGTCGGAACGAGAGTGGGGGGCTAATGATGATGCTCACAAGTGGTGTCTCCTCGGATTACGACACGTGGTGGATGACGTGTCCCGAAGGCTATGGAGGTGGAATAAATGAGTTTCATTCTGAGGATTCCTCGGGACTTCGTCTCGAGGAACGTCTCCGACCTTCCAGGAGACCTCTCTGAATACATTCTACCTTCACCTAGGAAACTACCAACAGCTCACCTCCGAGCTATCTCAGTCTCCTTGCTCGTCTCCGAGCATCCTGTTTGGAATATGTATGCCCTAGAGGCCATTATTGTTGATATAGTGGATGATTGGACATATATATAGAGGACTTTCTTGCTCGACATGATAGTATGCTATCTGGTTGCCTTTATCTTAACATGTAGACTGGTATTATAATATTGTCTGTCTCTTACATATTGATAAAGCCCTTAGGATATGTACTTGCCTACCAGGATTATGATGAGATCATACTAGTGGGCCAGGGTGGTCCAAAAGTACATCCTTTAACAGTTCCTAGTCGAAGGGATATTGAGACAGGGTATCGATATTCCAGAGTAGACTAGTGTGTACGTTTCTTTTCCCTTAGAGGGCGATGGTTGATCCCACAACCATTGGTCTTTGACATTAATGATTGTACACGGGTGCTCATTGGAGAATGGGTACACCGAACAGGACTCGCCGAGAACTCCAAGTTGGTATTATACCTATCGTCAGATAGCAGTTCTCTGGTGACACTGGTACAGGTTAGTCTGTAGACCCGAGATCGTCATAGAGTCTTGTGTGGCTCCCACTGTAATTTGATTTCCTCCCTACCACGCTCAAGAGGAGTCGTGCAAACAGGTGGATTTTGGGTACAGTCCCGAGTCACATGGAGGCAATGAGCGATAGGAGGGGTTTCGACTCTCCCGGTATTAGGGGTTGATGTTGCACTATGCTCGATTGGCTATAACTGGAAATCCCTGGCCAGGGCTGCTGCTGAGATTTACTGATAAGAGTTATCAGTAGTTTCTCGAACCGTAATAGGCCAGATATCGGCATGACTTATCATGTTATTGGGGTCTGACGTTTACCACCCCTAGACATAATATGTGACATATCAGATGAAGAGACCGAACTATACGATAGTGTTGCTGCTAGGCTTTATGGAGAGTATGGACAAGCTTGCTTGTTGGTCTTCATATCGCTCAACACCCAGGTAGCCTTTACGTCCAGCTAGTACCGCTGACGGCTTGTGGATAACTGATGTGATCATCACCTACTGCTGGTGTATTGACGATTCTTTAGAGTCCCACACAGAAGTTTCCTGGTTCAAGCGAAACGAAGTAGGGCAAATATGTGATATGTGTGTGGGCCTGATTAAATACGTGTATGGAAACTGTATTGTAATCAGGCAGTTATTTGTTATCAAGTTAGGTTATATGTGATATAACCAGATTATCGAATCAAGTGTTGATTTGATAATGTGATACACAGATAAATGATATTAGTCGGTCGCATGTGATATAACCGGATTATTAAATTAAGTGTTGATTTAATAATGTGATATATATTATATTTGATATAAGTATATCTTAACTAATATCATTAGCTCACTAATTATTCTTCATAATATATATATATTAATATATATGATATAAATATATATATATATGAAGCATGGTGTATTTTCTATTTTTGAGAAAAATAGAAAAAGAGGTGGAAAATAAGGAAGTATGGTGAGGCATGGCATTTTCCATTTGTTTATTTGTCTTGACTCACTATTCAAGCATGGTTGCAATTTTATATTGCATTTATCTCCATACTTGAGGAGTGAGGGTCAAGGGGTTGCCATTCTTCACCTCATTCACAACACATAGCCATTTTGTCAAGTGTTGCTCTCTTTGCTCTCTAAAGTTGAGTTCTTCTCTTGCTCTCATTTTCTTCTTCCTCTTCATCATGGTTCAAGCTTCAACCCTCACATGTGATGTGAACCATGAAGCTTGAACACAAATTAGTGACCCTCAAATCCCGTATTTCACCATCCCACACCAAACTGACACTTTGGTGTGGCGTATTTACTTCACTAATAGGAGATTAGTGAAGAGGTAGCTTGAGCTAGTGGGCTTCGCGTGGATCATCTTTGGCATGAAGATCATCGGAGGAAGCTCGTCAAAACTCTCAAGTGGAGCCTAGTAGAGTCGCGTGGACTACTTCACGGAGCCTATGAAGTGAAGGACTCGATCTACAAGGGTATAGCCATCTTCATTTCTCTTTAGTATACATATCATCATAGGTTTAAACCCTAAAATTCTAGTTACGATCTTGGTTAAGTCTAACTTAGCACCTAAAAATTTTAATTTGGCATGCTTGATGCTACTAAAACGTCATGGTGGTGCTAGGGTAGACTTTCATGATATTAGAGCCAAGCTAGAATATTTAGGTAGGTCTTTACGGCGTTAAAATACTCGATCGATTTTCGAAATGCCATATTTTGCTTGTTTCTGTCGAATTTTTCAAATGTTGGAATTTTCGTGATTAAAAATATCCAAAAAATCGTCCAGGTTATTCTATGGAGCCCCGAGAAATTTGGAGCCCCAATTCCTCTAAAAAGCCGCGGAACCGCCGCCAAAACGCTTGTTTGGCCGCGGTTCCACCGCCGTTTTGGAGTATTGTGGGTCCATTTTTCTTGTGCTGCTCCATGGTTTCATTTAGCACTTTCTAGGTGTTTTTAATGATTCTCAAGTTGTTGAGGTCTCTGGAATTTGTAGGTGTTTGTTAAACCGATCAAAATGTTTAATGTCGTTTAGACTTTGATGATATGTGATACAATATTTAGAATCCGGAATAATTAGTTTTGTGAAAACTAGTTAGTATATTGTAAATCTAGTGTTTTAGTCTCTGTTAATCGGTTGCCATGGAGTTTTGATTCGGATCAAAACTCTGTCGCAATAGCGTATTGTACGCGTACACTCGCCGGATAACTCTAGTAGACAGCCACGCCCCATAGCCGCAACCAAGTGACTGTAGAAGAACCCCGTTGCCAAAAGTACCCACTTGGGTGCTTGCAGCCACGGTGTTCCGCCTTAGTGCACTTCGTCGACGGTATCGGGGGTGCGGCCATCTGCTAAAGTTTCCGATGAGTATTCGATAATGCAGTCGGGAATCCTGTTGAATTATCCGACTAAAGTAATTGAAAAGTGTTTTTAATTTGAGACTAAAATACAAGGTTTATAGGTTTGGCATGAAATCCGGAATATGAGATATTCTGGGTTTACGATGTCCAAGAATATACGGATTCTAATAATTGTAGCTTTCCATTTCATTTCTGCGATCGTAAGTGTAATATGTGGGGTATCCCGATCTCGTTGCTATATGTCAAGGAATTTTAGGATACGCATATTTACTTGCGTTGATGACATGAGATGTTATGTGTTGCTGCTGATATGATTTATTGGATCGTCATGAATGAATAACCGGGTTTTTTATGTGAGATGAGAGTTTTTATTTTCATTCATGTAAAATCTGTATGTAATATTCTTTTATTGGGCACTTCCGGGTTGAGGATGATGTCACCACTGTTGTATATTATTTACTTTTCCGCATTAGGATAGACCCAAGGCGGAGAGCACAAGTAACCGGGTTCTAGAGTCCAGTGGGAGACCATGTCAAAGAGTTGAGACTGGGTCTCCTAACTCTAGAATTGGTAGGGTAACTTACCGCTATCGTAGGGGTCTAGGGATGTGGGTTTTGCTATTCATCACGAACGTGGAATCCGTGTTTTACATTACTGGCTAAATTTAAAACACGGACATCCTAGTATATCCAATATTTCATATGTTGCTTCTGCTGCTTGGTTCTGTGATGTGATCATATAACTGCGTGAGATGAACGTTATATTATATATATGATATATAATAAACGTTGCTTATGTTTTGCACCCGCGCTAGTCCAACCCCCGCTCTACCGGTAGTTAAGTAACCTAACGGTGCATGACCGGGCCTAGTGGCGAATGCGGATGGTATAAGCATACGTTCTATTTTCGTTTCATTTTTTTATGATGTTTAGGAAATATTAAATGATGGGACTTCATTAATGAGATTAATGAAAAGAAACCTAAAGATGTTATAGAATCAGATTTTTTAAAAGAGGTAGCTCTAGTTCTTGCTTTGCATAGTGGGATTCCTTGATGAATATCCAGCACCCCATTCGATGAGGAAAGAGCCGAGATCCCTACACTGGGAGTGACCTCTTTAGAGAAACTAGCAAATGCTACAACCCACTCGTTTAGTTTTGCAAGCTGCGCTAGTTCTTGTTTTGCATAGTGGTATTCCTTGTAGAATATCCAGCACCTCATTCGATGAGGCAAGAGCCGAGATCCCTTCACTGAGAGTGACCTCTTTAGCAAAACTAGCAAACGTTACAAAACTATTCGATTTTTTAAAATGGAGCTTAAAACACTCTAAATCACTAGATTCTACAACGATATCAAGTTCATTACGCTCATGGTTTTCTTAAAAACCTACGTAGCCCACCGTCATTTCAGATAAATACTATTTAGTATTCGTGCTACGTTTGTTGATCATAGCCAAGGCATAGTGTGTGGTAGCTAAATAGTGCTTGTCTACAGCATGTGATGCGATTGGATAGGGGTAGTCGTACGGCTTTGTTGACCTTAGCCAAGGTTCGTACGGGTGGGTTTAATTCAATCAAGAAATGACGGGTTGAACTTGGCTAGTGCTTATGATTTGTTGACCATAGCTAAGGTCATAAGTTGTTAAGGGTAAAAACCATTATCGGGAATTTCAAGTGTTGAAATTTGCAATGAGATTGCATACCTTATATATGATAGTTGGATCACGATACCCACTGCGAGTAAGAGTTACGCCTGGGAGAGTTTTGCACTTTACAATTAGCTAATCCAGTAAGTGTCTAGAAAGGTGTCGACGGGGTTATGCCTCTAGGGAACCAAGGTTTATTTTAATTAGGTTCGTGCAAAAGCACGAGGAACCTCCCTCTGAGTACCGACACTTGCCTGGCTGACCGGTTAGCGAACTTGTAGAATGTAATTAATCCCTGCTAATCTTACCTTTTAGGGTTTGAAGGAGGATTTGATAAAAAACAGTGGGAGCCATCCTGATTAGATAAAATAATAACCAATCTAATCTTGCAAAGAGCGCACGCAAAGTGATTATCCTTCTCTCTCTCTTAGTAGCTGTCACGACCCAAAACTTTAGTTCGTGACCGGCACTTAAATCACGCAACGTCTAAAGGCGCAACGTAAGTTAAGTAAGCCGAAGCCCATAAATCTAAACCTTTTTAAGAAAATAAAAGAGGTGAAGTTTTGAAATAAAGGTATGATGAAATCAAAAGTTTTCTTATATGCATAGATAATGGAACATGAAAATGCAAATGGATTGTACTAGTTGGAAAACATGTTTCGTCTTTTAAAAATTTAGGCAGCACCTCCTTTGTATATTTTGATCCAAAACCCCATATACATAACAACAATAAAGGCATCCCCAAGCGGGAGCTAGCTCTTCACCAAACGGCGGAATCACAACCACGAAAGTCATAAATAAAAGTATACGACGCCCAACGGAGAAGATCAACACAAAGAATAATGTAAAGCAAGACGTCAAACCTACCAGCAAACATATAACCCATCGCTCAAGTCTCGCAACTACAAGTCTTGCTAAGTCTTACTACTTATACAAATACTAGTTTCTGATTGATGGAGTTAACTAGATACAACAGGAATAATATACAATAGTGGCACGATCCAGTGTGTACTACCTACCAAGAAAATCACCCAAATGTAAGCTGTGTGCCGACGATGCCGCTACTGATCCATGCGGTCAACCTGCAAGAACTGTGGCACAACGGGGGTGAGTTGCCAATTCGTGAGTAGAAAACATCATCAGGTATAAATCGAATAAACAACGATTCCTAGGTCAACTATATCAGAAAGGTAATACTATGATATCTAGGGTGACCATATCTGCATATGTGCCAAAAATATAATCAATGCCTATCAGCATGTGGCTAATATCTACGTGTCCATCAATGACACAACAACATCGTGCATGTAAATATCATGAAAGCATATGCATGTAAGTATGAGGATATCAACTAACGTGTGTCCATCAATGACACATCAAAATCATGGAACCTGAGTGTCCAGCATCGACACTCGAAACATCATGAAACCCGTATCCAGTATCGACACGTAAATCCTCATATCTCAGGCGCCGAATCCTCAGATCGGCCCTCAGGCGCCGCATACTATGGTCGGCCCTCATATCCATCTCATGACTCCGCTCGGTATCCTCCGGATAACCGACGAGTCTAAATACTATCACCGGTAGGTAGTACTCCCTCTGCCAGGCTCATCGTATACACCACGAAAATCATGTCTTGCCCCGGGGTACCATACCGGGTCCACCATATACCCGCAGATAGTGCCTCCTGCTCCTCGAATTGGGTTTCACATGCCAATCTCAGAACCGAGAAAACACATGGTGGATGTCTCGAAATATCATATCAAGAGAAACCGGGTTTTTAAAACAATACATACTTTCTTTTGAAATATAACCATGGTTCTCAAATCAAGAATCTCATGAAAACAGCATCTCAATGCATATAATCGTAAAGCATGATGTATACAAACATATAACAGAAATGTGAGCATATCCGTATATCATGCAATATAGACAGTGATGTGACAATATCAGTATATCATGTGGCATATCATAATGATGTGAGTATAGCAAGTATATCATGCAACAAAGCATAATGATATGGAAATTCTCCTGTGTAAGTGACATAGCAATTATCCATGATGAAAGTGTGTGAGCCGGCAAATCTGTGTAAGTGTAACATACGCATCATCGATAATGGTGTATGTGTACTAGCACAGATGTATGTAATGCAATGAGAATGGCATGAACGTAGCATAAGGTACATCGTAAGAGAAATGCTAAAAGGTATACGTATCTATAACATATCCGAGTCAATGAATCTAACAATCGGCATCCAGCCTCACAACATCACGTACGGTATAATCCATCATACTGCATCCTCTAGTCAAGGGTATAGATCAATCATTAGATAAAACTCATCACGTACGGTAATCCATCGTACGACGGCATTAAACAATTAGGGATTCTATCAATCTATATGACAATGAGGGTACGGACCTAACGTCTCGTACAGCATATCACTCAAGATTCACAAAATTATATATATCTATATACCTATATCCCAGGTCACATCCGTATCAATCTCATATCGTGGGACCGACAAAGGTATCAACTATCTCATATCGACTCGCATCCATATAACGACATATCACACCAAGTCATCATATCACATCGTATACTCTTTTCATAACATTAATATCTCACATTAAGTCATTTTATGTATACGTTCTATCTTATAAATCACATGGCATGCTACTCTAAATCTCATACTTATTCGCGTGCACTGCCTATATTTATATATCTTGATTCACATTTTACGTTTCACATCCTTATATATCTTCGAGACATCCTTATCAATCATATCATTTCATACTAAACCTTTAATCACATCCGTGGGTTCCTAATATAGGTTTCTCCGACCATATTCATAAATTGCTACCATAATTTCCTTAACCCTATCCTACATATATCGGTTTCCATTATAATTTGCGGGGGTGCTATACGTCATCCACCCGACTTCCCCTGTAGATATAAATCTACTCACCTGTGGATCTTCTTGTTCAGCCGTAGTCAATGTGCTTCATCGTCTCGGAATCCACGCGAAGGTACCTACAATCAATACACAATTGCAATGCTTATTAAAATCAAGTCTGGAAAACCAATACGTCACACGGTGCGCTCATAGGTTAGAACCTATAACCTACGCATGCAAAAACAACCAAACAACCCTCGTCGTCGACGTACAAACATCCAACGACCAAATACAATATCAAATCTCAAAACCAATAATCCCAATATCGGAAAACATATCCAAACCCAACCCAATATGCTCCCAGATTTCCTCTCAGGTTAATTGGAACAAAACAAACAAGTACAGGGAGTTGTATATAGGGTATGTGAGCTACAGAACCAACCTAGACACCAAACACCAAAATTTGGCCGGCCACGATACCCAGAAAATCGGCCTGCTTGCCTTGGGATGCTCCATTGGGGTTCGTCTTCTCAGAGTGGTCTCCTATTGGTCTAACTAGGTCTCTGGAGTTGCTAGTTTTTCTCAGAAACTTCCCGGGTTGCTCCAGATTCCCTGTAGGCCATCACAACTTCACAAAACCGACACGGGGTGATTTCTAAGTTCGTATTTTGGGTTCCAGTCTCTGTTCTTTGGCCATAAAAATCCACACTAAGGTATTACAACAGTCACTACACATCACCACAACACAACTCAAACCCTAAACCTCAACTTGGAATTTTCTAACATCACTAATCATCACCAAACCAATTCTAAACTAAAGAAACTAAATTACTAAGCTAATGGTGTAGGGAATACCTCTTTTGGAAACTCAAGAATTTTCTTGAGTTGCTCAAAATCTTCAAAATCCAACTTTGATTGGTCTAATATGTTGAGGATGGGGTGGGGATCATTTTTAATGAAGGAAGTATAGGGTTTTGATGAAGATTTTGAGATAGGTCATGAGGGTAGAAGTGGGGGAGCTTGGAGATGAAGGAGTAGAAGGAAAATAATGGGGAGGCGAAAGTGATGGCTGCCCTCTTTCTCTCTCTCCTTCTTATTCTCACCCTCTCACAACTAATGTCTCACTCTCTCTCACTCCAATAATTGTCTCCTTTTTCACCTTTTCTCTTTTTCTTTTCTCTAAAAGCCAAATATCAACAAATACCAATGAAACAACATGCAACCAAATGCAACATGTCATGGTGCACTAACCATGGAAAAATATAGAAACGCGGATTTGGCTTAATCACGATTAGTAGTGCATTAATCAATTTTTATTCAAATTGCATATAATTAATTATAAAAATGCCTAATCCGATAAATATATATTTAAATGAATAAATCATTTTAATCTCCAATTATTTCACATATTGGTATATATTTATACCATTTTACGAAAACCCCAATTTCTCAATTAGGGTAGTTTTCGCAAAATATATTATTTTAATATTAAATTCCAAAAATAATATTTTATATTTTCTGAAATGTTACAATCTTCCTCCCTTAAATAAATTCGGGCCCCGAATTTAAATTTAAAGCCCCAAGTGCTAAAACATTTCAATAATCAAATCAAATCAACGGGGCTCCGAAATCACGGGAGATATAGAAATACTACAGCGCATCGCGTGCACCTGAAAACGAGTACGAAACTCAAAATCGAACTCCGTCAAGCGTCACGCAAATCATCAGACTTGCATGCATATCCTCGGAGTTACAATGAAGATACAGGTCTCGAAATCCACTACTGAAATCCAATATGCACTAGTCAAATACTATAATACGTATATATTACGCACCCTTGGAAAAACCTTCAAAAACTGAATAAAACACATGCAAAATCTTTTCTGAATCGCCGTGTGATGCGTAACTCATGGCACAAGTGACGGACGCTCATTTGTAAAGTAATAAATATACATTCATATATGTTTTGCTCAAATATATGTTCATATATGTTTTTCTCAAATATATGTTCATGTATGTTTTGCTAAAATATACGTTCCGCCCTTTTAAAGTATCCCAAAAGGTTTTTCCTTTGTAAACGTTCGTGTCGCTCACGGACACGTAGGAAATAGAAAGACTATAGCTCCTTTTCGAAAACCTCTTGGTAAACTTTTTATGCATGCAAAGTACTCAGGTACTGTCCTCGGATCAGTCACGTTCGGCTACTACTTAATATAGTGCTCATCATGAAAACAAAGTGCTCAAGAGCAAAATCAGCCTCAAAAGGCATATCCAATAATCACGTGCGTCTGGTGCGCACGGAAATCAAATCCAACACAAGTGCTACGAATGTGCACAAAACCAACTAAGTGCAATGGGTGTGCACGAAAGCATCTGTCCAGTGCAACGGGTGTGCACGACAACAATATCTAGTGATCTATAGTGCACGAAAATCTCAATCGAATGCAACTAACATGCACGAATGAAAATCCCAATCAAGTGCATCTGGTGTGCACAAAATCAGATCTCATATCATGCGCCCAACATGCGTGAAAATCCAAATCATGTGCATCCGTCATGCACAAATGAAATCTAAATCAAGTGCATCCGACATGCACAAAAAAAAATCTAAGTCAAGTGCATCCAACATGCACGAACAAAATTCCAATCAAGGGCATTCGACATGCACGAATAAGATCTCACTCAAGTGCATCCGATGCGCACGAAATCCAATACCAAGCTCCTAATATGTGCAAAAATCCATCCCAAGCGCATCAGGTCCTGTAACATTTCAGAAAAATAAAATATTATTTTTAGGAATTTATATAATTAAATAATAAATATTGCGAATATTTTAATGAATGGGGATTAGTTTTAATGTTGTGGTATAATTAAATACCGATAAATTAGGAAATGTTGGAAAATTAAATTGAATGGTGATTTTTGGAGGAATTTATGTGATTTAGGCAAATTATAAATTTTTATAATTAATTATATACAATTTTATTCCTAAACTTGATTAATTTTCACTAATCGTGCATTAAGCTTGGTTTTTGCATGTGGCATGCACCATGTCATATTGCTAACACTTGTTACATTTCTTCTTCTTGTTTGAAAACCATGCACCACTTCTTTGTTAATTGGTTTTTATTTGTTTTGTTTGAGTTAAAAAGAAAAGAAAAGAAAAAGGAAAAGATTAAAGAAAGAGGTTTGGGCATGAGAGAGAAGAGAGAGAGGTGAGGGGTCAAATGGACCATGGCCATTTCTTTCCCTCCATTATCTTCATCATTTTTCTTCTCCTCTCTCCCCTCATGGCTACCCTCTCCCTCCACCTCCTCCACCATCTCACCTCACACCCAAAACTACATTAAAACCATTCATTCCCTTCACAAAAATGTGCATAAGCTCACTACAAGCATGGGAGATCAAGAAAAATTGGATTTTGAGCACTTGGGGCAACTCAAGAAAATTCTTGAGTTGCCAAATGAGGTATTCCCTTCACCATTAGTATAGTAATGCATTTCCTTTAGCATCTAGGTTAGTTTAGAATTGGTTAATTAAGGTTTAGTGAGGTTTGAAATTCCAAGATGAGCTTGTGTGGATTTCTTGAGTTGTGAAGTGTAAATTGAGGCTTAATAGTGACCTTAAACTCCTGTAGTGAATGTATATTGGACCTAACATGAGACTAAAACCCCAATTCACAAACTTAGAAGTCCCCGATATCGTATTTTGTGGAAATTGTGATGGGAAATTGAAATCTGCTATGACCCGGGAGCCCTATAAATAAATTAGCAATTACTGAGAGGTGTGCAGGCAAAGTGGAGCATACCCTAAGGACCCGAGACCCCAACCATACCTTATGGCCGCAAATTTATTCTTTTTGGCCGCAAATTGCGGCCAGGGTGGGGGTGAGTGGGTTCGTGTTTGGTCCATGGCTTTATCTTCAGTAAACTAGACCCTCCACATATGCAAAATTGGCTAATTTCACCTGAAACAAAATCTGGAAGTGTTTTCTTATGTTGCTGCTTTGGTTTTGTGGCTATTTATGACTTGGATTTTAGTATTTGGGTTTTGACTCGATGGTGTGACGTTTGCACGTCAATCTCGAGAGTTGTTTGGTTATTCTTGCAAGCATAGACCATAGGTTTTAACCTATGTGTGATTCGTGTGCCGTTTTAGTTTTCGTTCGTGATTTCTGTTTATGATGCTATGTGTGTGTATATGTAAGCACCCTCGCGTGGACTTCGGATAGCAAGGAGGAGCATGCCGACATCGACTTCGGCAAGCAAGAATCAAGGTGAGTAGATATATATCTACGGGGGAAGTCGGGTGGATGGCGTATAGCACCCCCGCAGTTTCATAGTGTAGCAAGGATATGTTATATATTGATATTTATTTATGTGTTTTGTGAAACATGGATAATTAGCAAATAAGATTTTAGGAAATCATGGGTTAAATTATAGTGTAATTGGATGATAGTGTCGTTAGTTAGTTTCTTATTCGCGAAACCCTAGAATAAGGTTTACACACACGCATGCACACATGGTTTATGTTTTGGCGTATGTGATATGTGTGTGTGTATGTAGATGTGTTGCTATATATATACATATACGTATACCCGTATGATGAGGATAGTATATGGTACTTGGAGATGAGTCGATACGATTGGGCATGATGCCGTGAGATCGGTGATGTGATTTGGGTCGTGTTATGAGATACGACATATTATATTAGCGGATTGATGGGTGATGTGTTTTCATACACACGCGGATATATGTTGATGGTATCGGTATGTACTAGATTTAGATCAGTACCCTAGTTCATGATATTATGATGATGATACCATATGAATAATGTGATAAATGTGATAGTTGACCCATACCCCAATTTTGGGATGTCGTATGAAGGATTTATCGTACGAGATATAATTATGATAATTGATCCGCACTCTTGACTTGAGGATGTCGTATTATATATTTTATCGTACGTGACGCTATTGAGACGGGATCACCGACTACTAGATATATCGACTCAGACTTAGGTGGATTTCCTTACCTTTTGACAAGTCTCTTAGTTTAATCCTATAGTTTATCAGGTAGATGTTAGACTGGGCTCGAGTCATACTTATTTTCAAAACTAACGAATCGTGAGTATTTTAAGGACAGGCCGAGGGATACTACGGTTATTTCAAAAGACGTACCTTTCTTAAAAACACCGTAGCCCCTATTTTCTAAAACCACGATTCGTACTGTTTCAAATGCCAAAACTGTGAGACTTGTATATATAAATGTATATTATCCAAGTTGCACGTACTATTCATTATCCGTTATTTTCATGTTCTCATTACATTGCATGTTTATACACGTGTTTCATTAATTATGATGATATCGACTGTTAGGACACCATTACCGATGATGCGTATGTCCACGTACACTTGCTTGCTGGCTCACACACATCATCATCGGTAATTTCCATGTCACGTACGCACTAGAAATAATATTTCATTGATATAGCCTGCAAGCTGGTAGTTCAATATATTAGTAGTATGCTTGCTTTCATGTGCTAAATTAGATATTGCATTCTTTTACTTAAATATCCATGCATGTGTATTTATCCATTCGTTATGCAATGTTATGGGGCTTTATGCCGGTTAATCACTGTTTATTTACTCCCGATTTTGGGATTTGATATTTCCATGAGATTTATGGATTTGGAGAAACCGCAAGGATTTTATAAACTATTATCATTTAAAGATGGAAAATTGCGGTTTTCTCATGATATGATATCGTGATGTCCACCATGAGTTTTCTCGGTTCTCGAGTGGTATCTTACACCCGATTCGAGGTAGGAGGAGGGACGGTCTGCGGGTGCATGGTGAACCCGGTGCGATACCCCGGGCAAGAAGATCGTATAGAAAGACGTTGAGCCCGGCAGGGGAGCACTACCGACCGGTGATTGTAAGGATAACTCGACTGTAACACCTTAGGATATGATTAGTGGCTAATTATACTTTAAAGTATGGCTTTTAATAAAAAGTTTACCAAATCGATTTACAAATATTTTATCAAAATTAATGAATATTTTATTAGAATTTTTCTAGGCTTGCACACACATGTGCATGCAAACTATGGTTAAAATGGGGTTAGACCATGATTAGCAACCATGGTGGGTTAAACCATTTTCCTTAAGTGTTTTGGGTTTTAATTAAGTGTGTGTGTTTCTTTTTTTTTAAAATGGAAAATGATTTGAATTTTGTTGACTTGGTGAGAGAGAGAGGGAATGGGCTTCATGGCATGTGCCATGCTTTCAATAAATGAAGAGAGAGAGAGAGGGGGTTGACTCTTATACTCTCGTTTCTTTTGTTCTCACATCTCTCTCACTCTCACTCACACACACATGCACTAATAGCAGCAGCATCAGGAGCTCCAGCAGCAGCAATAAGCAGCAGCAGCAACAACAAGAAGCAGCAGCAGTAACACAAGCAGCATCAACATCAGCATCAACAGCATCAGGCAGCAGCAGCAGCTGTAGCAGGCAGCAGCAAGAGCCCCAGCAGCAGCAGCAGCACTTCTTATTCTTCTTCCCCTCCTTCTCCTGCTTCCTAGGGTCTTTTGGGGTATATTTCTTAAACCCAACTCCTTTTACTAAGCTTATATGTTGTAAATTAGCTTCGATTAGTATTAAAAGTGAGATTTAGTGCTAGAAATGGTGTTTTGTGTGAAGTTGTGGCCAAGTGATGATTTTATTGGTTAGCCTAGCCTAGTTAAGTTTTATTAGGGCCACTTAAACCTAGTTTAAACCCAGATTTTACTAAAATACCATAGGGTTTCTTTTAGTGCAAAATTTAGCGTGTTAAAGCAAAACTTGGCCTTTCTGTGATCTGCTGTAGACTCGTTGGCTTCAGAGAAAATCTGGGAAGACTGGAGCATATACACTAGACCTAGACCACACACACCAAGCACGAACCCCCAATTCCACACTATGGCCGCCGATTTATTCTTTCTGGCCGCAAATTGCGGCCAGATGAAGGAGTTTTTGGGTTGGGTTTGCATGGGTAAGAGTCTGCTGTATATTTAAGGTCTGTGGTATGTGCAATTTTGTAAGTTTTCACCTGAGTAAAAATCTGGAGCGATAAATCGTTTTTCCTATATGTTTAGTTTGCGCGACACTTGTGATACGTGAGTGGGTTCTATGGTTGCTGCGTATCGCGACATGTCGGGGTAGTTTAAGACGCGTATACACACGATCTAGCGTAGCGGACACATGCGCGTTTAGTTCGCGACGCGAGTTTCTCGTTTGATTTCGATATCGCGTTTTGCGAGATATTTGCTTATGTGGATTTTCTATGTATAAATGCTAGGTTCGCAGGCGGGTACGTTGGACGCCGCAAAGAAGGGGAAGCAGGTGGTCGGCTACGTTTAGCACGAGACCAGGTGAGTAGATTTAACATCTACGGGAAATCATCCGTATGGCGTTAAGCGTCAGGGCGTGATAGGATATTTAGTCGTAGATATTTATATGTACTACTATAGCATACCTTCCTTGTTGCATATAGAAATGGTAGATATAGAACACTGCACTGTCACTAACGGTTCAAGTTGCACGAGCACTATTGGTATATTACACTCACACCGTTAGTGATTGCCATGACACTCACATTATAGGATTGCTACGAATTATATATTGTCTTGATTTCCGCTTCATTGATGATTGTCATGACTTGTCACATATTGGCATATATTTATATGTATACCATGCACACTGTATATTCACTTTTGTGCATACCTTCATTGATATATCACTACCTGCGCACATGCACCCTTTATATCCATATTAGTGCACATGTACATTGCTACACTCACATTGCGTATATATCCATTTGCACATCCATACCTATATACATACATATGTTACATACATGGATGATATTGACATGATTTAAAAACTAAGGGACCGCATGAGATATTTTCAAAACTGGATCTTTTTAAGAGAGCGGTTTTCCCTTTCTTTTACTCTAAGTGTCATACGATACATTGCATGGATTTACGCATTGAGTTTGAATTTATGTGATTTCTGGATTTGGGAACCGGGGTATTATTTTAAGAAAATACGCACTGTTTTAAAAACCCGGTTTCTCTTGATATGATATGTCAGTGCTTCCACCATGCGTTTTCTCGGTGCTGAGACGTATGACTTATAAACCCGAATCGAGGAGCTGGATGAGGCCGATCGCAGGTACATGGTGAACCCGGTATGGTACCCCGGGGCGAGAACGGATCACTGTGCAGTAGACGGAGAGCCTGGCAGAGGGACTACTACCTACCGGTGATTGGTTGGACCTGGCGGTTATCTGGAGGATACTGAACAGAGTCGATAGATGGATACGGGACGACCCGTACTGCCGGGGCTGAGGGCCGATTCCGCAGACAGAGCCCGTGCGCCGATCCGGACCGACGGAGCCCGATACTTGAGGATTTGCGTGTCGATGCTGGACACGATTATTTTATGATATTTCGAGTGCCGATGTTGGGCACTCACGATTCTATGAGATTTACAGGATTTGAGGGCCGATGAGGGTGACGGTGCCTGAGTTTTTACTGGGATTTGGGTGCATTGATGGGCACCGGTTATTTTCCACGTTGACATTCCGTGTAAATGTTATTTTATCCCATGCTCAGCATTCAGTATTTTGCATCTCATCTTGTAGTTGTAGTACCTGATAGAGTACTTTTGCATGATTATTGCATACCCTGCTCATCGTATATTGATGTTACTAAATTGCACTTGTTAGGCATGATTATTGCGCATCCAGTTCATCATATAGATATTATCTGCTGGCATATGTTAGAGTATCGCAGTACGTGCATACTCGCGATTACCTTTATATGTTATCTACTATTCACGAGTTGGCAACTCACCCCCGTTGTGCCACAGTGTTTGCAGGTTGCCCCTCGGAGTAGTCGCGGCAGGCTGTTTTCTTGCATCTTTTGATACAGATACCACTGCGGTGGTGCGTGAGCCCTTTTGCTGATAGGTGGGATTTTGTGGTATCTGTTTATTTTCTAGTTGTATACACTGTTGTATCTGGTACTCTCCATCTACTTTTCATGTATTGACTTAGAGACCAGTTGTGAGGACGATGTATATTATTTTGTACTCTGGTGTCGAGCTCGTGTGAGCCGACTTTATTTATGCAGCTTTATCTTTCACCATATTTTTTTCACTTATATTGCTCATTTCTTCGCTTCGGCGTCGTATATTATCATTGTGATGGTTGTTCCGCCGTTGGGTGTGATTGCTCCCGTTTGGGATGCTTTATTCTTTTTGTATATCATTTTACTCATATCTTGTTTTGTACCCGATTTCGGGGCTAGTTTTTACAACGAAATGCTACCAAAATTTTTAAGATAATAAATTGAACTTTAAAGAATTTTTCTAAACAACTTAAGGTTTTCTAAATGATTTAGCAAATGTTTCCATTAAATGTTTTAACACTCACTACTTTTTCAATGGTTTTGATTTCTGGGTTCGGCTTACTTAGTCGTGTTGCGCCTGTAGACGTTACGTGGTTAAGTGCCGGTCACGGGCTGAACTTTGGGTCATGACAAAGTTGGTATCAGAGCATAGGTTTTACCTTCGGAGTGTAGGATGACCCTAGTATGATGGAATAGGTAACTGAAGTAGAGTGGCGTAGCGTGCGTATGTTCCGCGGCATACTCACGACACGGTACTCCGCCTAAGCGACCTTAGGACTTATTGATTGAAATTCCTTCATGATTGTATACATTCTTATGATTCGATTTCCGTGTCCTTATCGAATCCTACTTTCTTTTCACCCATTATGCCGCCAAAGACTACGAGGGCACAGTGAGCAGCCGCGAGAGCCGAGATTCGAGTTGACTCGTCCGAGACGAGGACTGATCCGGGTAGTACACCCGTTGTACAAGAGCAGACTGTTCCTCCTATGACAGATCAGATCGCTATGCTAGGGGACGGTATGCAGGAGATGCGCCAGATGATAGGGCCGCTAGTTGAGACACTTCGAGCTCAACGACCAGAGGTAGTTCCACCCATTACGGGGACCGCGATGGCCATCCGGGCAGTATCGCTATCAAAGTTCATGAGGCTGAAGCCTCCGGTCTTCACAGGCACCGATGTAGCTGAGGACCCACAGTCTTTCATTGATAGGATGGCCCGGATATGTCGTTCACTCAGATGCTCAGATGCGAGATGGGTAGAGTTCGCGAGCTTTCGCCTGAAAGGTCTTGCGCAGAAATGGTGTGAATCGATCGAGAAGGGCAGGGCAGCAAGTCTTCCTCCTATGACCTGGACCGAGTTTGTGATGGTATTTCTAGCCCGTTTCCTTCCCCAGAGTGTTAGGGATGCCCGAGCGCGCAGGTTCGAGTCCTTACGCCAGACGCCAGAGATGACAGTGGCAGAGTATGACGTACTGTTTACCGAGCTATCTGTTTATTCCCCATACTTAGTGGCTACTGAGGAGATGCGAGTCAAGAGATTTGTTCAAGGCTTGCTTACCTCACTGTTCCTTACGATCAGCGCACAGCATTGCGAGACTTATGCAGCAGCGGTAGACGCAGCCCTATTAGTCGAGGAGCGCCTTACTGAGACTTCGGTAGTTCCAGAGCCGAAAAGAGTTCGTACTGATACACCGGCACAGAGACGGCCATTTAAGCGCCGCGACAGACACCTTGCAGGTGGCAGAGACTTGGGGAGAGGCGGTTGTTCAGCACTTATCCCCAGGAGGGTCAGCTGACACCATCCAGATGTTTCCGATGCGGGAGTACTTATCATCGTGTTCGAGATTTCCCAGAGCTACGTGAGGGAGAGACTGCCGTACCACATGTCACACTTCCACCTTCCCCACCCCGGAGGGTGTTGTCTATTGTACCTACTGTTGCTCCGCGTCAGACCCATGCACAGAGAGGCCGTGGTCATGGAAGGTTTGCTCAGATAGGGCGAGGTGGCCGAGGCAGAGGACAACCAGCTGCCGGCAGAGTGCAGCCAGTTGCTAGTAGGGGACGCCAGTCGCAGGTGGAGGACAGGCACGGGTTTTCGCGTTGACGCGTCAGGATGCACAGGCGTCCAATGCCGTGGTCTCAGGTACCCTATCAGTATGTTCTGTTGACGCACACGTGTTGTTTGATCCCGGATCCATGCACTCGTGCATTTCCACACACTTCGTGCTGAGTTTGGGTAGAGAGTCTGGTTTGCTTGATCAGTCGCTTGTTGTGACCAATCCTATGGGAGAGTCGTTTGTTGCTAGGCACGTGTTCCGATCCTGTGTTGTCCGTATTGGCGAACGAGAGTTACATGTCGACTTGATCCTTCTTGAGATGTTGGAATTCGATGTTCTTTTGGGCATGGATTAGTTAGCCATGTGCTATGCGTCTGTGGACTGCCGCGAGAAGACAGTTAGATTTTGCTTTCCCAGCGAGTCGGCTTTTGTTGTGCGAGGGGGACTGTTGTGCCGCCACTTACAGTTTGATTTCTTCTCTTCGCGCTGGACAGCTTTTGAGGAAGGGATGTCAGGGATTCCTAGCCTATGTTTGTGATACTAGAGCTATAGATGTTCCGTTGGACCAAGTTCCGATTGTTTGTGAGTTCCCTGATGTTTTCCCTGACGAGCTTCCTGGGCTACCGCCTGAGCGCGATATTGCTTTCTGTATTGATTTGATTCCCAGCACGGGGCCTATTTCTATACCGCCTTATCGGATGGCCCCGGCGGAGCTTTGTGAGTTGAAGGGTCAGTTGCAAGATTTGCTGGATAAGGGACTTATCCGACCCAGTGTGTCTCTTTGGGGTGCTCCGGTCCTGTTTGTCAAGAAGAAAGATGGCAGTTTGCGTTTGTGTATCGACTACCGCCAGTTGAACAGGGTTACCGTGCGGAACAGATATCCCTTGCCACGCATCGACGACTTGTTCGACCAGCTTCAGAGGGCAGGATATTTTTCGAGGATCGACTTGCGATCAGGATACCATCAGCTGCGGGTTCGATAGGAGAATATACCGAGGACAGCTTTCCGCACGCGCTACGGCCATTATGAGTTTTTGGTGATGTCGTTCGGACTTACCAACGCCCTAGCAACATTTATGGACTTTATGAACCGTATTTTCAGGCCGTATCTTAATTTGTTCATCATCGTATTCATTGACGATATTTTGGTGTATTCCCAGAGCCGAGAGGAGCACGAGCAGCACCTGCGGATCACACTGCAGACTTTGAGGGAGCACCAGCTATTTGCAAAATTCTCCAAGTGTGCATTCTGGCTTGACAGCGTAGACTTCTTGGGTCACGTGATTACATGAGATGGTATATGTGTGGACCCGAAGAAGATCGAGGCCATTCAGCGTTGGCCCAGACCCACATCAGTTACTAAGATCCGCAGCTTTCTAGGACTGGCTGGATACTACAGGCGATTTGTACAGGATTTCTCCCGTATTGATGCACCTTTGACCGGGTTGACCCGGAAGGGAGTTCCTTTCGATTGGACGGAGGAGTGCGAGCATAGCTTTGTGCAGCTACGGACTTGTTTGACTACGGCGTTGGTGTTATCGTTGCCTTCAGGATCAGGCGGATTTTTGGTCTATTGTGATACTTCTAGAGTGGGGGTAGGGTGCGTATTGATGCAGCATGACAGGGTAATCGCGTATGCTTCACGGCAGTTGAAGAAACATGAACAGAACTACCCCACCTAAGATTTGGAGATGGCTGCAGTGGTCTTTTCCCTCAAGATCTGGCGACATTACCTATACGGCGAGTCGTGCTAGATATTCATTGATCACAAGAACTTAAAGTATATATTTCAGCAGCGAGACATGAATCTTAGACAGCGTCGTTGGATGGAACTAGTAAAGGACTACGATTGTGAGATCTTGTATCACCCGGGCAAGGCTAATGTAGTGGCGGATGCTTTGAGCAGGAGGCTCGGGGGTAGTCTATCTTGTTTGAACGGAGTGCAGAGGCAGTCATCGGCAGATTGGCAGATTTTATGCGACAGCCGAGTGCAGTTCGAGTTCACGCCGATCGGAGGACAGCTTGCGCATGTTCGTGCACGCCCACAGTTGCTTGACCGTATATATGAGGCACAGTACAGTTATGACTGTTGTTCAGAGATCATGGCACAGATTGGACAGGGCAGGTTTTCCGAGTTCGTGATCGATGATCAGGGGATACTGCGATTTCGGACTAGACTGTGCGTACCAGATGCTGAGGGACTGCGACGTGAGATTCTTGATGAGGCACATCGATCGGTGTATAGTGTTCATCCGAGTTCCACCAAGATGTACCATGATATGAGAGATGTTTACTGGTAGAACGGAATGAAGAAGGACGTCACAGACTTCGTGTCGAGATGCCTGACTTGTCAGCAAGTCAAGGCCGAGCACCAGAGGCCAACGGGAGAGCTACAGCCGTTACCCATTCCGGAGTGGAAATGGGAATAGATTTCTATGGACTTCATTGTGGGTCTATCCAGGACTAGGCGAGGGTATGACTCCATCTGGGTGATCATGGATCGATTGATGAAAGCGGTTCACTTCCTGCCGGTGAAGACGACTTTCGGATTTGCTCAGTATTCCCAGATATACATCGACGAGATTGTACGACTGCATGGAGTCCCGACGTGTATCGTGTCCGACCGAGGCACCCAGTTTACCAGCCGACTATGGCAGAGGCTTTAGGAGGCTTTGGGCACCCGTTTGAGTTTCAGCACAGCATTTCATCCGCAGACCGACGGCCAGTCAGAGCGGACTATTCAGACTCTCAAGGACATGCTCCGAGCGTGCGTTTTAGACTTTGGTGGTAGCTGGGATCATCATTTACCCTTGGTGGAGTTCTCCTACAACAATAGTTTCCAGGATACTATTCAGATGGCACTTTTCGAAGCCTTGTATGGGAGGAGATGTAGATCGCCCGTTTGTTGGACAGAGCTCAGTGAGAGCAGTATTTTGGGGCCACAGATCATACAGGAGACGACCGAGAAGATACAGCTGATTCGAGATAAGATGAGGACGGATTAGAGCAGACAGAAATCGTACGCTGACAGACGCCGTCGCAGATTAGAGTTCGCAGTTGGCGATCACGTTTTTCTGAGGGTCTCTCCGATGAAGGGAGTGATGAGGTTTGGACGGAAGGGGAAGCTTAGCCCCAGATTCATAGGTCCCTTCGAGATCCTCGAGCGTGTGGGCGCAGTAGCATATCGTTTGGCTCTTCCACCCGACTTCCCAGATGCTCACCCCGTATTCCACATGTCGATGCTTCACAGATACCTACATGACCCTTCGCACATGATTCAGCATCAGACCGTTCAGCTCGAGCGCGATCTTTCGTTCACCGAGCAGCCAGTTGTGATATTGGACCGGCGGGTGAAGAAGCTTCGATCGAAGGTCTTGCCATCTGTGAAGGTGCTTTGGCGCAGCCCGAATGGTGAAGAGATCACTTGGGAGGCCGAGGGCGAGATGCGGAAGAAGTTTCCTTTATCTCTTCGAAGGTATACGTAGCTTTATATTTTTAAATTCGGGGACGAATTTCTTTAAGGGGGAAGATTGTAACACCTTAGGATATGATTAGTGGCTAACTATACTTTAAAGTATAGCTTTTAATAAAAAGTTTACCAAATCGATTTACAAATATTTTATCAAAATTAATGAATATTTTATTAGAATTTTTCTAGGCTTGCACACACATGTGCATGCAAACTATGGTTAAAATGGGGTTAGACCATGATTAGCAACCATGGTGGGTTAAACCATTTTCCTTAAGTGTTTTGGGTTTTGATTAAGTGTGTGTGTTTCTTTTTTTTAAAAATGGAAAATTTGAATTTTGTTGACTTGGTGAGAGAGAGGGGGAATGGGCTTCATGGCATGTGCCATGCTTTCATTAAATGAAGAGAGAGGGGGGTTGACTCTTATACTCTCATTTCTTTTGTTCTCACATCTCTCTCACTCTCACTCACACACACATGCACTCATAGCAGCAGGAGCAGGAGCTCCAGCAGCAGCAATAAGCAACAACAACCACAACAAGCAGCAGCAGCAGCAACACAAGCAGCATCAGCATCAGCAGCATCAGGCAGCAGCAGCTGTAACAGGCAGCAGCAGGAGCCCCAGCAGCAGCACTTCTTATTCTTCTTCCCCTCCTTCTCCTGCTTCCTAGGATCTTTTAGGGTATATTTCTTAAACCCAACACCTTTTGCTAAGCTTATATATTGTTTATTAGCTTCGATTAGTATTAAAAGTGAGATTTAGTGCTAGAAATGGTGTTTTGTGTGAAGTTGTGGCCAAGTGATGATTTTATTGGTTAGCCTAGCCTAGTTAAGTGTTATTAGGGCCACTTAAACCTAGTTTAAACCCAGATTTCACTAAAACACCATAGGGTTTTTTTAGTGCAAAATTTAGCGTGTTAAAGCAAAACTTGGCCTTTCTGTGATCTGCTGTAGACTCGTTGGCTTCAGAGAAAATCTGGGAAGACTGGAGCATATACACTAGACCTAGACCACACACACCAAGCACGAACCCCCAATTCCATACTATTGCCGCCGATTTATTCTTTCTGGCCGCAAATTACGGCCAGATGAGGGAGTTTTTGGGTTGAGTTTGCATGGGTAGGAGTCTGCTGTATATTTAAGGTCTGTAGTATGTGCAAATTTGTAAGTTTTCACCTGGGTAAAAATCTGGAGCGATAAATCGTTTTTCCTATACGTTTAGTTTGCGCGACACGTGTGATACGTGAGTGGGTTCTGTGGTTGCTGCGTATCGCGACGTGTCGGGGTAGTTTAAGACGCGTATACACACGATCTAGCATAGCGGACATACACGTGTTTAGTTCGCGACGCGAGTTTCTCGTTTGATTTCGATATCACGTTTTGCGAGATATTTGCTTATGTGGATTTTCTATGTGTAAATGCTAGGTTCGCAGGCGGGTACGTTGAACGCCGCAAAGAAGGGGAAGCAGGTGGTCGGCTACGTTTAGCACGAGACCAGGTGAGTAGATTTAACATCAACGGGGAAATCGCCCGTATGGCGTTAAGCGTCAGGGCGTGATAGGATATTTAGTCGTAGATGTTTATATGTACTACTGTAGCATACCTTCCTTGTTGCATATAGAAATGGTAGATATAGAACATTGCACTGTCACTAACGGTTCAAGTTGCACGAGCACTATTGGTATGTTACACTCACACCGTTAGTGATTGCCATGACACTCACATTATAGGATTGCTACGAATTATATATCGTCTTGATTTCCGCTTCATTGATGATTGTCATGACTTGTCGCATATTGGCATATATTTATATTCATACCATGCACACTGTATATTCACTTTTGTGCATACCTTCATTGATATATCACTACCTGCGCACATGCACCCTTTATATCCATATTAGTGCACATGTACATTGCTACACTCACATTGCGTATATATCCATTTGCACATCCATACCTATATACATACATATGTTACATACATGGATGATATTGACATGATTTAAAAACTAAGGGACCGCATGAGATATTTTCAAAACTGGATCTTTTTAAAAGAGCGGTTTTCCCTTTCTTTTACTCTTAATGTCATACGATACATTGCATGGATTTACGCATTGAGTTTGGATTTATGTGATTTCTGGATTTGGGAACCGGGGTATTATTTTAAGAAAATATGCACTGTTTTAAAAACCCGGTTTCTCTTGATATGATAGATCAGTGCGTCCACCATGCGTTTTCTCGGTGCTGAGACGTGTGACCTGTAAACCCGAATCGAGGAGCTGGATGAGGCCGATTACAGGTACATGGTGGACCCAGTATGGTATCCGGGGGCGAGAACGGATCGCTGTGCAGTAGACGGTGAGCCTAGCAGAGGGACTACTACCTACCGGTGATTGGTTGGACCTGGCGGTTATCCGGAGGATATTGACCAGAGTCGATAGATGGATACGGGACGACCCGTACTGCCGGGGCCGAGGGCCGATTCCGCAAACGGAGCCCGTGGGCCGATCCGGACCGACGGAGCCCGATACTTGAGGATTTGCGTGTCGATGCTGGACACGATTATTTTATGATATTTCGAGTGCCGATGTTGGGCACTCACGATTCTATGAGATTTACAGGATTTGAGGGCCGATGAGGGTGACGGTGCCTGAGTTTTTACTGGGATTTGGGTGCATTGATGGGCACCGGTTATTTTCCACGTTGACATTCCGTGCAGATGTTATTTTATCCCATGCTCAGCATTCAGTATTTTGCATCTCATCTTGTAGTTGTAGTACCTGATAGAGTACTTTTGCATGATTATTGCATACCCTGCTCATCGTATATTGATGTTACTAAATTGCACTTGTTAGGCACGATTATTGCGCATCCAGTTCATCATATAGATATTATCTGCTGGCATATGTTAGAGTATCGCAGTACGTACATACTCGCGATTACCTTTATATGTTATCTACTATTCACGAGTTGGCAACTCACCCCCGTTGTGCCACAGTATTTGCAGGTTGCCCCTCAGAGTAGTCGCGGCAGGTTGTTTTCTTGCATCTTTTGATGCAGATACCACTGCGGTGGTGCGTGAGCCCTTTTGCTGATAGGTGGGTTTTTGCGGTATCTGTTTATTTTCCAGTTGTATACACTGTTGTATCTAGTACTCTCCATCTACTTTTCATGTATTGACTTAGAGACCAATTGTGAGGACGATGTATATTATTTTGTACTCTGGTGTCGAGCTCGTGTGAACCGACTTTATTTATGCAGCTTTATCTTTCACCATATTGTTTTCACTTATATTGCTCATTTCTTCGCTTCGGCGTCGTATATTATCATTGTGATGGTTGTTCCGCCGTTGGGCGTGATTGCTCCCGTTTGGGATGCTTTATTCTTATTGTATATCATTTTACTCATATCTTGTCTTGTACCCGATTTCGGGGCTAGTTTTTACAAGGAAATGCTGCCAAAATTTTTAAGATAATAAATTGAACTTTAAAGAATTTTTCTAAACAACTTAAGGTTTTCTAAATGATTTAACAAATGTTTCCATTAAATGTTTTAACACTCACTACATTTTCAATGGTTTTGATTTCTGGGTTCGGCTTACTTAGTCGTGTTGCGCCTGTAGACGTTACGTGGTTAAGTGCCGGTCATGAGCTGAACTTTGGGTCGTGACATCGTCGGATATATAGAGGATACCATTCAGAGTTATGGGTCGATCCTGATCATGCGGAGCCCGAGATATTGAGATTTGATGATATGGGCCAGTCCGGACTGCCGTAGCCCGAGATATTGGATATTGGGATATATGTTTTGTGTCGATACTTGACACGGATTCCATGTGATTTCATTGATGATACATCGGTTTTTATACAGAAATCTCACTGAGACAAGAAAATAGTTTTCTTATTTAAGATGTATTCTGTTTTCATTATTATTGCATTCATACATCATATATGTGACATGTTGCTACCTGAGGCACTGACACGAGCACTTGGTATTACACTTATGTGTAGATGGTTTCAAGTTTTTATATTGAGGACATATTATAGTATGACCTAGGATAGAGTCATACATGCGATTTCTGCTTGGTGATGTTTTCTACTCACGAGTTGGCAACTCACCCCCGTTGTGCCACAGTTTCTTGCAGGTTTTGCCGTACATGTTTTTTTAGCGGCTTTGTTGGCACACTGCTTCTTTCCGGGTGATTACCTTGGTTGGTGGGTTCACTTGCATCGTGACCACTATTGTATTTATTTATATTCAGTTGTATCTAGTAAACTCCATCAACCAGACTTGTATTATTGATAGACTTAGAAGACCAGTGTATATTCTTTCGACCTTTGAGTCGCGCGCCTGTATTATTATTGTTTTTCTCTGGTTTTCTTGGGGATATTGCTTTTCTTGATGAGTTTTGATCCTCGCCCTTCGGCGTTGTTTATTATATCGCATTGCGTGGTTATGTCCGCCAATTGGCGAAGAGCTAGCTCCCGCTTAGGGATGCCTTTATATTATGCATGTTTGTACCCGTTTGGGGCCAGTATTTATAAAGGAAAATCTGCCGAAATTTTTGGAAAAGACTTGATATTTTAAAAATGCATACTACGGCTTATTTTGTTAAACCACTTGCTTTAAAACTAAATTTTTCCTTCTCTCTTTTCAAATGGTTTAGATTTCTGGGCTTTTGGCTTACTTGAATTAGGTGGGGTCCTATAGACTTCATATGATTCAAGTGTCAGTCACGTGCTATTTCGGGTCGTGACAAGTCCGTATAAAGCATCTTGTGCAATAGCATGCACGAAAACGAACGTCAAGTGCCAACGCGCACAAAAACACAAATCTGGTAACACAAATGCTCAAAGACATAAATCGGGTGCAACCATGGTACGGAGTATAAATCCGGTGCAACCAATGCATGAAATACCAAGCTGGTGCAACAAATGCACGAAATAACAATCTATTGCAACAAATGCACGAAATACAAATCCTGTGCAACAAATGCACAAAATACAAATCCGGTGCATCCAGTGCACAAAATACAATTCCAGTGCATCTGGTACACGAAATACAATTCCAGTGCATCCAGTGCACGAAATACCAATCTAGTGCAACAAATGCACGAAATGAAAATCTAGTGCAACAAATGCACGAAAACTCATCAATAACTCAAATGCGTATAAAAAGCGGCACCGAGTGTACCAAGGTGTATAAAATCATAACCGCGTGCAACTACGTGCACAAAACACGTATCAATGCACTGCAAGCACATGTAAGCTATACCGAGTGCAAAAATCAAATCGAGTACGTACCACATGCACAAAATCAAATCAACCATATGAAATCCACGAAACCATAAACACGTGCAGCCAAGGCACAAAACCGATCTCAAGTGCAATAAATATGCACAAATCATAAACCAACACAACGGTGCATAAAGTATATCTCAAGTGCAATAACTATGCATAAAGTGTAAATACCCAGTAGGTGCAGCCATGGTGCACGAAAACAATATCATGAAACTCAATCATCAAAACTCAAATCCAAGCGATATAAGCGTGATATTCGGATCACAAACGCAAATTGCAACAAATGACATAGAGGTACACCTCCTACAATGTAGAAAAATGTCGGTGCGCTCAAAACTGGCAGAGCAAGAACATTCGCTTGCCTCTTGCTCACGGTCTGGCGTCCTCTGTCTCTGGGTCCTCATTTCTCTGTGGATTACCAATCTCACAATCCATCGACTCGTCGGCCCGGTCAAGTGTACTAACGGAAACGATTCCACTCTGACACTCCTCTGGTCATCTCTCAACCAATTAGCATGACCACTCGTAAACAAGCATGTCACTGGCGTCGGCCTCTGGACCTCTGAATACACGTGACACAACTGATCCTTGGTGCAAATCTTATCGCGGTAGTGTTCTGGAAGGAACCTGCTCAAGGTCTCTTCTGTCTCGCCTATGCCGCACTATATGGAGGCCGGTACTCCTATATAATCTTTTCTTGTTTTCTGGACATCTGCATTCTCAGCACAGAATTTCCTCGGGAACTAGCCGTATCCCAACGCCTCTGTATACATATCCGATCTCTAATCTCAACGGGGAGTAACAACAGCTCGTTAACATCTCGCACGAACCTCTTGCTCCACTCGTCTTTGTTATCGTCCACTTCGACGTCACGACATGCTATCTGCGTACTGCAATGGTCCTCGGCTACAGTCAATCCGGAGTCTCTCACACGGACTCGAAATTACGAACTCGATATCTTCATCACTCTGTATAAGATATCTAGCCGAACACGTCCTCGGGAACTCATCCTAATCAAGAATATACCTTATTCATCCGTTCTCGATCAACTCACAACGCATCTGGGTGAGGTCCTTCTATCCGAAGCTGGTCAACTTACAGATCTCCTATCGGATCATCCGACGAACAACGTCCTCTCTGGGTCGATCTACTCTAGATCTGAATAAGATTCTCCACACTGGAAATCTTTAGCTCAACTGGGCTTGCGTCGGCGCATCAAATCTGACGAATCACCTTTGTCTCTCAACTCAAGATAAACTAGCTATCATCTATCGTATCTCTGCCTGAAAGCTCCAACGATCTCAGCTCGTGAGCTCTGGAAGCGACGTCCTATCAATCTCAGCAACAGCTGGGTCATCTGTCTGCAAGGTAGACGACATCGCGATCTCTGAGGTAATCAACAGTCCTCTCACAGTAGGCAGCCTCTAACAATGGCCCGATCATCCGGTGCAAAACCGAACACTCACCTCAAACAAGAGGTCACAACACAAATACTAAATCGATATGTTCCCGTGTCACCAGAAAACACGATGGTCAATCCTCGTCCATGACGAGCTCGCCCTGACCGCATCACTAGCAGTAGCTCAATCTGCGCTCAAACTATGGTGACAGGAACCTCAAGCATATATCGATGAAGATAGATCAAAGGGATGGAAATAATCAACAGATCCCAAATTGGATACATGATCATAAGGAGGAACGGAATCAGAGAGAGTATGATCATGGAAACGAATAGAATCGGGGATCTCAAATGGATTGTATAATCATGGGGACGAAGAGAATCACAGATCTCAAAATATGTACATCCTAAGGTTTCTTAAGTGGAGTATCGTATCATAAATATGCCGCGAAACATACGTACGGTACATCACTCAACTCAAGCTACCTACTCCATCAATCAGGGTCAGCTTATGTAACGAAAGTTCGGGTCAAATACCCCCATGTTCAAGGCTAAGTTCCGTAAGGTCAAGCCTAGGATCCGAAATAGATTATGCCCTAGACTCCACATAGTCAAACCTAGACTCGAACCAAGGTTAAACCTAGCGCTTTGATACTAACTTTATCACGACCCAAAACTTTAGTTCGTGACCGGCAATTAAATCACGCTGTTAGTTATATGTATGCCCTAGAGGCCATTACTGTACATACGATGTATATTGTAGTGGATGCTTGGACATATATAGGGAGGACTTTCTTGCTCGACATGATAGTATGCTATCTGGTGACTCTTTATCTTAACGTGTACTCTGATTGTCTCGATGTTACATGTTGATAAAGCCCTTAGGATGAGTACTTGACTACCAGAACTATGATGCAGATCATACCAATGGGGATAGTGTAGTCGCTAAGTACATCCTTCAAATATTTCTAGTCGTAGGTGTATCGAGACAGGGCATCGATATACCAGAGTAGACTAGCGTATGCGCTTCATGACCCATATGATGGGCGATGGATGATCCCATATCCATTGATGTTTGACATCAGAGAAAGTATACGGGTGCTCAGTGGAGACTGGATACACTGGACGGACTCGCCAAGAACTCCCAGATGGTATTATACCTCACGTCGTATGGCAGTTCTCTGGTGACACTGGTACAGGTTAATCTGTAGACCCGAGATCGTCATAGAGTCTTGTGTGATTCCTACTGTACTTTGATTTCCATCATACCACGTCCAAGAGGGCGTGCAAAACGATGGCTTTTGGGTACAGTCTTGAATCACATGGAGGCAATGAGCGATAGTAGGGGTTTCGTCTCTCCCGGTATAGGGAGTTGATGTTGCGCTGTGTTCGATTGGCTATAACTGGAAATTCCTGGCCAGGGTTGATGAGATTTACTGGTAAGTGTTATCAGTAGTTTCTCGAACTATTATGGACCTCATATCGACACGACTTATCAAGCTACTGGGGTCTGACGTTTACCACCCCTAGACGAGATATGCGACATATCAGACGAAGAGACCGAACTGTACGGGAGTGTTACTGATTGGATTCGCAGGAGAATTTACAGGCTTGCTTCTTGATCTTCTGATCGCTCAATACCTGGGTGGCTGTTACGTTTAGCTGACCGCTTGCAGCTTGTGGGTGTTTGATATGATCATCACCTACTGCCGACGTATTGACGATTCTTTAGAGTCCTATACAGAGGTTTCCTGGCTCAGGCAAAAAGGAGTAAGAGCACATATATGATATGTGCGGGATCGAGAACAATACGTGTATGTGATACCGTATTAGATTCTCGCAATATGTGATATCGGCCGGGTATATATGATATAGCCGGGTCATCGGATCAAGTGTTGATTCGATGAACTGATACAGATTATATTAGTCGGTTATTTGTGAAATAACCGGATTATCGGATCAAGTGTTGATTCGATAATTTAATGTATAATTATATATATTTGATATATTATATTACATTAACTAATATTAGCTCACTTAAAGATTATTTTTCTCACTTGGATAATACATTGATATATATGTGATATATGTTAATTGTATTATTTTATTTTGTTACAATAAATATTGTATATGTGATATGTAATATTGTAACATGTTATGGTTACAAATGCAACATGTTTTGTGGTGTTTAAATGTGGTTAGGATTTGGATTAGGGTTAAGCTTGCATGAAGCTTTCAAGAAGCTTCTTGAAGCTTTTGACTTTGACTATGATATTTTGTGTAGATATTTCTTAACCCAACCAAACCCTTTATCATAGTTAGTTCTCTACAAGGGTTAAGTATTCATTCATAACCCATGGTTGCAATTCTAACCACACACAAGTTTTCATTATTCATCACAAATAAAATTGTTCTTCTTCTTTCTCTTGAAAAGCTTTCTAGCTTTTGGGTTTGTGATGATTTTTAGTGAGATAAAGAAAAAAAGAGCTAAATTCATACTTCATCATCCTCTTCTATTCTAGCCACTTAGATTAAGGTGTTTGCTTTGCTAATACTTGATTAGTGAAGCATGAGTTTGGGTTTGAGATTCTTCAAGGTAGATCATCTTAGTAGTTGAAGATTGGAAGCAAGTTTGCATCTTTCTCTTCATGGAGCCTCTCTAGAGTCCGGGTACATGATGATCACGGCGAAAGGACCTCAACACAGAGCTTATGAAGCGAAGGAACGGACTACAAAGGTTGTAATCCCAAACTCTTAGAAGTAAAGTTGTTTACTTGCTATGTTTACCCTATGTCTCTAGTTAAGATCTTGGTTAGGGTTTGTTTAGCACCCCAAAAAATTTAAAGTAGCATGATTGATGCTTGCCAAAACCTTCACAAGGTGCTATGCTAACCCTACATAGGTATCAGAGCCAAGCTAGAGCTTTAGGCGTTGTCTAGAAAAAGTTTGAAGTCCGATCGAACTCCGAAACCCCAATAAATCCTAGTTTCTGGAAAAAATTTCAAAAGTTGAAATTTTTCATATTAAAAATACTCAGAAAATCATGCAGGGAATTCTAAGAATTACTGTGAAGTACGAAGCCATAACTCCATTAAGTCACCGCGGAACCGCGGCCAAACCATGTGTTTGGCGGCGGTTCCGCGGCCATCTTTGGAAGTTGGGAGCTAGTAATTCAAGGGTTTATTCTTGGGTACTTTTTCATGCTTCTGGGAATTTTTAATTCTACTCAAGTGTTGAGATTTCTGGGATATATTGGGAACTCATTGATTCGATCGGAAAGTTTAACTTCGTTTAAGTCTTTCCGGGTAATTTAGAACATGTTAAAAAGTTCGAACGGATATCAATAACTCACTTTTTACCCTGCCGAAAAATTTCCGAGTGTTGGATTTTTTCTTTAGTTAAAGAACATTTACAGTCGTGCAAGTAACGCAGTAGACCCTCTAGAAGAACTAAAACCTTAACTAGATTATGTAACCGTCTGAACTATCTCTAAACCTTAGGGTTTGCGGCAGTACAGCGTTGCCACATGTGAGGCGTTGGTTTGACCCTTCTACGGCTGGACCATTGGTACTGTGGCATGTGATAGATGCTTTTAAACTAATTTCAAGTGTTGAGAACTAAAGGGAACTCTTGGGTGTTTGTTTATTCGATCGGAAAGTTTAACATTGTCTATTTATCTGGAATGTGATACAATATTTGGAATCCATAAGTAGTTATGAGATAACTAGATTGAATGTTATAAATCTAGCAGTTTTTAGTCTCATTTGATCGGTTGCCACGGGGTTTTGATGTGATCAAAAGTCCGACGCAATCACGTAGCATACGCGGATACTCGCCGAGTAAACTTAATAGATAGCCACGCCCCATAGCCCCGACCAAGTGACTGTAGGAGAACCCCGTCGCCAAAAGCATCCGTTCGGGTGCTCGCGGCAGCGGTGTTCCGCCTTAGTGCACTTCGTCGAAGGTATTGGGGGTGCGGTCGTCTACTAAAGTTTCCGACGAGCATTCGATCAGGATGTCGGGAATCTTGTTGAATTGCCCGACTTGATATTGAAAAGAGTTTTCGATATTGAGACTAAAATGCAGGGTTTATAATTGCTAGGCATGCGATGTCTAAGGAATTCATTTGGTTAGGCATGAGATGTCTAAGAAGGTTGCGGATTCCAACTGTTGTAGTTTTACATTTTCTTTTCTGCGACCGTAAGTGTAATATGTGGTGTATCGCCGATTTCATTGTTATACATCAACGACAATTGGGATACGCATATTTACTTAAGTTGATGATATGAGATATTATGTGTTGCTGTGATATGTTATATTGGATCGTCGTGTTTTGAATAGCCGGGGGTTTTATGTGAGATGAGAGTTTTTCTCTTTCATTCATGTAAGATTCATTGTATGTAATATTCTTTTATTGGGGCACTTCCGGGTTGAGGATGATGTCACCATTGTATATTATTTACTTTTTCCGCATTAAGATAGACCCAAGGCGGGGAGCACAAGTAATCGGGTTCTAGGGTCCAGTGGGAGACCATCTCAAGGAGTCGAGACCGGGTGTCCTAACTCTAGAATTGGTAGGGTTTCTTGCTGCTCTCGTAGGGGTCTAGGGTTGTGGGATTGGCTATTCATCGCGACTGTGGAATCCGTGTTTTATACAGGCTCGTATTAAAACACGGACCTCCTAGTATATCCAATATTTCATATATGTTCTTCTGCTGCAATGTTCTGTGATGAGATCATATTACTGCCTGAGACGAATGTTTATATTATATATATGAGATATATATTATATATTATTGATTTCGTTTCAAATGCGATGCTTGTGAAGCATAATTAAAATGGGATTTCATCAATGAGGTTAATGAAATAAAAGAAACCTAAAGATGTTGTGGAATCGAATTTTCAAAAACAGGTAGCTCTAGTTCTTGTTTTGCATAGCGGTGTTCCTTGTAGAACATCCAGTACCTTATTCGATAAGGAAAGAGCCGAGATCCCTTCACCGGGAGTGACCTTTTTAGCAATAACTGGCAGATTCTACAACCCGTGGTTTTGTCTTTTGATTGCTTTTCTAGTTTTTGCTTTGCATAGTGGTATTTGTGAAATATCCTGCACCTTATTCGATAAGGAAAAAGCCGAGATCCCTTCACCGAGAGTGACCTCTTTAGCAAAACTAGCAAAGGCCTCAAAAACACTCCATTTAAATCATTTGATTCTACAACGATATCAAGTTCATTGCGCTCATGGTTTTCTGAAAAACCTGCGTAGCCTTCCGACATTTTAGATAGATATTACTTAGTATTCGTACTACGTTTGTTGGCCTGCGTCAAGGCGTAGTGTGCGGTAGCTAACTGGTACTTATCTGCAACATGAGATGTGATTGGATTAGGGTAGTCGTACGACTTTGTTGGCCTGCGTCAAGGGTCGTACGAGTGGGTTTAATTCAATCAAGAAATGTACGGGTTGAACTTGACTAGCGGACTATGGTTTGTTGGCCTGCGTCAAGGTCATAGGACACTAGGGGTAAAAATATTATCGGGAATTTCAAATGTTGAAATTTGCAATGAGATTGCATACCTTCTATGAGATAGTTGGATCCCGATACCCGCTGCAAGTAGGAGTTACTCCTGGGAGAGTTTTACACATTACAATTAGCCGATCAAGTAGGTGTCTAGAAAGGTGTCAACGGGGTTATGCCTCTCGGAAAACGAGGTTTACTTTAATTAGGTCCGTGCGAAAGCACGGGGAACCTCCCTCAAAGTACCGGCACTGGCCTGGCTGAAAGATTGGCGAACTTGTAGGGTGTAATTAATCCCGGCTAGTCTTTCCTTTTAGGGTTTGAAGGAAGATTTGACTAAAACAGTGGGAGACATCCTGATTAGATATATTAATAACCAATCTAATCTTGCAAGAGCATACGCTGAGTGTTTTCTTCTCTCTCTCTCAAGGTAGCGACCATGTCATGCCTTAATCAAGATAATAATAATACGGATGTATTGACCGAACCCGCTTATTATACTGAGCTAGGGAACGTTGGTCCCGCTCCAACTTATAATTGTTATAAGACCGAGCAGGAAATAGGGGATTACCAGAATTCCCGTGCCGCCCAAACGAAGAAAGTACATGTTGATGTATCTTCTTCGGTTATGTTCATTACCGAGAACTGTTTCTCAGTATCCTTTACGTCCTAGGTATGAGATACCAGATCAGGATCTCGCAAATGTAATTTGTTACATGGGCTACAAATAGGCAGAGAACTGAGAACGGGTGATAAGTTTCAAGAGTTGCAAACGGTGCAATTGTTGCAAGCCAAGTCTGTTGGCAGTTATCACCCTGTATTACCAGAATACATTGATTCTGAACGAATGTTATTAGATACCGAACCTTATATACAACATCATATCAATCTCTTTATTAGTAAAGAAGGATATAATTTTGTATTGTTGGATAATGTTTTGAAAATTTCCTATATCAAGAGTTGATCGGTTCAGGCACGTTATCTAAAAGCATAGACGTTCTAAATCAAACCATAATTCTTAACGTACAGAACACACACAAGAGGAAGAGTTCAGAAATGAACGAATCCTTCTTGAGGCATTATAGACTAGGCCATATCAATGCGACCCGACTAGCTGAAGTTACATAAAGATGCATATTTAAATTAGTTTGGATTTACATCTTGTAAAACTTGCCAGTCATGTCACAAAGATAAGATGACCACAGCTCCGTTTATTGGAAACAGAGAAAGAGTTGGTGAACTCTTGGGATTGATACATGATAATATATGTAAAGGTCCCATGTCTACACATGCCAGGACCGGTTCTTTGTACTTCATTACATTCACTGATTATCTCTCAAGATCCGGACATATGTTCCTGTTGAAACACAAGTCTGAAGATTTTGAGAAATTCAATGAATATAAGTTAGAAGTAGAGAACTAAAAATGGGTATAAGTATTATGTCCTTTGATGAGATCAAGGAGGAGAATACTTGAGCACGGAATTCCTGGACTATTCTAAAGGAGAATGAGATTCTCTCTCAGCATTACTCCTCCGTATACACCACAGCATGTCGATGTATCGGGGCGGAGCAATCGCACCCTATGTGATATGATGTGCTCTATGATGAGTACTACTGAGTTGCCTATTTTCTTTTGGGGTTATGCACTTCAGAAGTTGCATACCTATTGAATAGGGTTCCAACCAAATCAGATGCCTACCACTCCATATGTGATATGGTATAGGAAGAGCCCATCTCTTAAAGAAGTTAAGATTTGGGGTTGTTCGGCCTATGTCAAAAGCAAAATCCGGACAAGCTCGAGGCAAGGACAGTTCTGTGGAAGTTTGTTGGATATCCCAAGCATTAGCAAGGGGATATCTTCTACCAAACTGAGGAACAAAAGATATTTTGTTTTCTCAGCATGCCACCTTTTTGGAAAAGGAGATTCTTATGAAGAAATTTGTGGTCATAAGGTAGAACTGGAAGTAGTTCCAACTAAAACAAACTGCAGCTGATGATTTGGTAGAACCGGAGGATTCAATAGTTTCCAATGAACCTCAGCCTCTTCGCCGATCTGGTAGGGTTCATCATCCACCTGAGAGATACTTCGGTTTCTCTATGATAGTGGGAGCGAGGATTGCATCATGAGATGATGACCCAACTAGTTTCGAGCAAGCCATCAGGAGTGGGGACTCTGTGAGAATGGCTAGATGCTTAGCGATCTGACATGGAATCCTTATACACCAACAAAGTATGGACTTTGGTTGCTTTATCTGAAGGGTTAAATCCCCATCAGGAGCAAGTATATCTTGAGAAGATTACTTGGTGTACATAGAAAAGTTGAGACTTTCAAAGCTATGCTTAAGTCCATCCAGATCCTACTTGCAATTGCTACATACCATGACTACGATATCTGGTGGTTGGGTGTCATGACTGCTTTTCTAAATGATAATTTGGAAGAGAGCGTCTATAAGTACACAGCCAGAGGGCTTCGTAGACAATGGGAGCAGCGGAAACGTGTGCAAGATGTTTTATGATCAGGCATCGCGGAGTTGGAACGTCTGTTTTGATGTGGTAGTCAAAGAGTTTGACTTCATCAAAATGGTAGATGAACCAAGTATATACGAAAAGTTAGTAGAAAAGTATGGTGGTGATCCTCGTATAGTACGTGGATGACATACTCTTGATAGGGAAGGAGTTTCCTATGCTACGCTCGGTCCATCTCCTCTTATCACAAAGATTCTCCATATAGGATCAAGGTGATACCTCCTAAATCCTGGATTATGGATCTATGAGATAGATCTAATTGGATGTTAGGATTCTCACTAGTTGTAGTGAGATGGTATCAATCGATCCTGGGGAGAATCACTGGAAATGTTCCAGGGTGATAAGGACGACTGAATGTTAGTCGCAGGCATTGTCTTTACCCTCAGTGGAGGGACGGTATGTTGGAAGAGTTCCAAGCTAGATACCATGACTTACTAGATGATTAAAGGCAAGATACATCGTTACCAAGGATGCTACCAAAGAGGCAGTTTGGATATATATGAGATCATGAGATGAATTTCATTCCTGCTATTGTGTGACAATGGAGTTGTGGCTTAGGCCTAGGAACCCCCGTCCCATCAGAGATCCAGACATATTCTTAGGCAGTATCACCTGATCATGGAGATGGTTGATCTCCAGAGAGATCGAGGTTAAGAGAGTAGACACAGAGGACAACAGCGCGAATCCACTCACAAAGGCCTATTTCCCAGTAGAGACTTTTATGGGATGGTTGAGTATGAGATACTTCAACCATAGCTGATTGTTGGGTATGCAATACCACAATAGTTGGCCCTACTGCAAGTGGGAGATTGTTAGTTATATGTATGCCCTAGAGGCCATTACTGTACATACGATGTATATTGTAGTGGATGCTTGGACATATATAGGGAGGACTTTCTTGCTCGACATGATAGTATGCTATCTGGTTACTCTTTATCTCAACATGTACTTTGATTGTCTCTATGTTACATGTTGATAAAGCCCTTAGGATGAGTACTTGACTACCAGGACTATGATGCAGATCATACTAGTGGGGACAGTGTAGTCGCTAAGTACATCCTTCAAATGTTTCTAGTCGTAGGTGTATCGAGACAGGGCATCGATATACCAGAGTAGACTAGCGTATGCGCTTCTTGACCCATATGATGGGCGATGGATGATCCAATATCCATTGATGTTTGACATCAGAGAAAGTATATGGGTGCTCAGTGGAGACTGGATACACTGGACGGACTCGCCGAGAACTCCCAGATGGTATTATACCTCACGTCATATGGCAGTTCTCTGGTGACACTGGTACAGGTTATTCTGTAGACCCGAGATCGTCAGAGAGTCTTGTGTGATTCCTACTATGCTTTTATTTCTATCATACCACGTCCAAGAGGGCGTGCAAAACGGTGGCTTTTGGGTACAATCTCAAATCACATGGAGGCAATGAGCGATAGTAGGGGTTTCGTCTCTCCCGGTAAAGGGAGTTGATATTGCGCTGTATTCGATTGGCTATAACTGGAAATCCCTGGCCAGGGTTGATGAGATTTACTGGTAAGTGTTATACGTAGTTTCTCGAACTGTTATGGACCTCATATCGACATGACTTATCAAGCCACTGGGGTCTGACGTTTACCACCCCTAGGCGAGATATGCGACATATCAGACGAAGAGACCGGACTGTACAGGAGTGTTACTGATTGGATTCGCAGGAGAATGTACAGGCTTGCTTGTTGATCTTCTGATCGCTCAATACCTGGGTGGCTGTTACGTTTAGCTGACCGCTTGCAGTTTGTGGGTGTTTGATATGATCATCACCTACTGCCGGTGTATTGACGATTCTTTAGAGTCCTACACAGAGGTTTCCTGGCTCAGGCAAAAAGGAGTAGGAGCACATATGTGATATATGCGAGACCGAGAACAATACGTGTATGTGATACCATATTAGATTCTCGCGATATGTGATATCGGCCGGGTATATGTGATATAGCCGGGTCATCAGATCGAGTGTTGATTCGATGAACTGATACAGATTATATTAGTCGGTTATTTGTGAAATAGCCAGATTATCGGATCAAGTGTTGATTCGATAATTTAATGTATAATTATATATATTTGATATATTATATTATATTAACTAATATTAGCTCACTTAAAGATTATTTTTCTCACTTGGATAATACATTGATATATATGTGATATATGTTAATTGTATTATTTTATTTTGTTACAATAAATATTGTATATGTGATATATAATATTGTAACATATTATGGTTACAAATGCAACTGTTTTTTGGAGTTTAAATGTTGTTAGGGTTTGGATTAGGGTTAAGCTTGCATGAAGCTTTCAAGAAGCTTCTTGAAGCTTTGACTTTGACTATGATATTTTGTGTAGATATTTCTTAACCCAACCCAAACCCTTTACCATAGTTAGTTCTCTACAAGTGTTAAGTCTTTATTCTTAACCCCTGGTTGCAATTCTAACCACACACAAGTTTTCATTATTCATCACAAATAAAATTGTTCTTCTTCTTCCTCTTGAAAAGCTTTCTAGCTTTTGGGTTTGTGATGATTTTGAGTGAGATAAAGAAAACAAAAGAGAGCTAAATTCCTACTTCATCATCCTCATCTATTCTAACCACTTAGATTAGGATGTTTGCTTTGCTAATACTTGATTAGTGAAGCAAGAGTTTGGGTTTGAGATTCTTCAAGGTAGATCATCTTAGTAGTTGAAGATTGGGAGCAAGTTTGCATCTTTCTCTTCATGGAGCCTCTCTAGAGTCCGAGTACATGATGATTACGGCGAAGGGACCTCAACACAGAGCTTATGAAGCAAAGGAACGGACTACAGGTTGTAATCCCAAACTCTTAGAAGTAAAGTTGTTTACTTGCTATGTTTACCCTATGTCTCTAGTTAAGATCTTGGTTAGGGTTTGTTTAGCACCCCAAAAATTTTAAAGTAGCATGCTTGATGCTTGCCAAAACCTTCACAAGGTGTTATGCTAACCCTACACATGCAACGTCTAAAGGCGCAACATAAGTTAAGTAAGCCGAAGCCCAGAAATCTAAACCTTTTTAAGAAAATAAAAGAGGTGAAGTTTTGAAATAAAGGTATGATGAAATCAAAAGTTTTCTTATATGCATAGATAATGGAACATGAAAATGCAAATGGATTGTACTAGTTAAAAAACATGTTTCGTCTTTTAAAAATTTGGGAAGCACCTCGTTTGTATATTTTGATCCAAAACCCCATATACATAACAACAATAAAGGCATCCCCAAGCGGGAGCTAGCTCTTCGCCAAACGGCGGAATCACAACCACGCAAGTCATAAATATAAGTATACGATGCCCAACGGCAAAGATCAACACAAATAATAATGTAAAGTAAGACGTCAAACCCACCAGCGAACATATAACCCATCGCCCAAGTCTCGCAACTACAAGTCTTGTTAAGTCTTACTACTTATACAAATACTAGTTTCTGATTGATGGAGTTAACTAAATACAACATGAATAATATACAATAGTGGTGTTAGTTATATGTATGCCCTAGAGGCCATTACTATACATAGGATGTATATTGTAGTGGATGCTTGGACATATATAGGGAGGACTTTCTTGCTCGACATGATAGTATGCTATCTGGTTGATCTTTACCTTAACGTGTACATTGATTGTCTCTCTGTTACATGTTGGTAAAGCCCTTAGGATGTGTACTTGACTACCTGGACTATGATGCGGATCATACTAGTGGGGACATGGTAGTCCATAAGTACATCCTTGAAAGTCCCTAGTTGTGGGTGTATCGAGATGGGGCATCGATATACCAGAGTAGACTAGCGTGTACCTTCTCGACCCATACAGATGGGCGATGGATGATCCCATATCCATCGGTGTTTGACATCAGAGATGATATACGGGTGCTCAGTGGAGACTGGGTACACTGGACGGACTCGCCGAGAACTCCCAGATGGTAATATACCTTACGTCAGATGGCAATTCTCTGGTGACACTGGTACAGAGTAGTCTGTTGACCCGAGATCGTCATACAGTCTTGTGTGGTTCCCACTGTGCTTTGATTTCCATTTTACCACGTCCAAGAGGGCGTGCAAAATGGTGGTTTTTGGGTACAGTCCCGAGTCACATGGAGGCAATGAGCGATAGGAGGGGATTCGTCTCTCCCGGTATAGGGAGTTGATGTTGCGCTGTGTTCGATTGGCTATAATAGGAAATCCCTGGCCAGGGTTGCTGAGATTTACTGGTAAGTGTTACCAGTAGTAGCTATTGGGGTCTGATGTTTACCACCCCTAGGCGAGATATGCGACATATCAGACGATCAGACCGGACTGTACGGTAAGTGTTACTGGTTGGATTCACTGGAGTGTGAGCGGGCTTGCTCGTCGATCTTCTGATCGCTCAATACCCGGGTGGCCGTTACGTTTAGCAGACCGCTTGCGGATTGTGGGTGTTTGATATGATCATCACCTACTGCCGGCGTATTGACGAGTCTTTAGAGTCCTACACAGAGGTTTCCTGGCTCAAGCGAAACGAAATAGGAGCGCATATGAGATATGTGCGGGACCGAGAATGATACCAGTATGTGATACTGTATTCGATTCTCGCGATGAATGTATCGATTGGTTGTATGCGATATAACCTAGTTATCGAATCAAGTATTGATTCGATAAGCCGATACATTGTATACTAGTCGGTTGTGTGCGACATGACCGGATCATTGAATCAAGTGTTGATTTAATGATTTAATGCATAATTATATATTTGATATATTACTTTGCACTAACTAGTATTGGTTCACTTTAAATGGATTTTCTCACTTGGTTTGTGCACATTGTATATGTGATATACTTTTGTACACAAGTTTGTATCATGTTTGATGATGCATGCTAACTTGGGTTTGTGTAAAGACTAAACCATGGTTATATGAATGGTTAGGGTTTTGTTTTCTTTTTGATTTATCTTATTTAGTTATTCATTTTGAAAATGATAAGCATAAAGGGAAAATGGTGGCTTAATTTGTTTTCTAGTTGAAGCTTCTTGAACATTTGACCAAAGTGACCATTTTGTCTCATGCTTAACCCTAACCACTCCATTTAACCCTAGTCTATTCTCTACACCTAACCAAGGTTAGGATATGATAAGTATTCATTTTATTATTCATTTTGGATAGACTTATGATATTCTTTCTTCTTCTTCTTCATCTTCTTCAATGAAGAAAACTTCACTTCATCAATGGTGATTGATGAAAATGAGTGAGAAATCCAATTCTAAAGTGAACCCACTTCCTATTTCTTCATCCTCTACCTCTTGCCAAGTAGTATAGGGTGTTTCCTTCACAAGTTTTCATGGCTTGGTGAAGGTGGAGCTTGATCTAGTGATGCCTCGACGTAGATCATCTTCGCCACGTCGTCGATGACCTAGCCCGCTCTTTCTCCGATGAAGCCGACGCTAGAGCCCGGGATTCCATTTGGACAGCGAGGAGACTTTATTGCGGAGCTATGGAGGTGGAGGACCGGATCTACAAAGGTTGTATTTCCGTTTTCTCTTTAGTTAAGTTGTTAGCTAGTTGCTAGTTTCGCCTAAACTTCTAGCCAACGATCCGTAGTCGGGTTTCTCGGCACCGTAATTTTTGAAATTGGCATGGTTGATGCCTTGTGAGACCTCTTGAGAGTGCCTAGGAACCCTACAGTGGTATCAGAGCCTAGCTAGAGCCTTAGGCGATGCGTAGACGAAGTTTGAAACCCGAACAAACCCCGAAACCCTAATCCGACATGCTCTCTGGACTTTTTCTAAAAACTGGGATTTTTCCAGATTAAAAATGCTTAAAAAATTCAGCAGGGAATTATAAGAATTACGGCGCAAAAATTTTCTCATGATCTCTCTAATGAGCGGCGGAACCGCGGCATAAGCCTAGCTTATGCGGCGGTTCTGCGGCAAGTTGATGAGATCATCATTCAATGTTTGCACAGTAACTCCTATTTTAGTATGCTGGATTTTCTGGGAATTTTTAATTTTAATTCAAGAGTTGAATTTTCTGGGGTTGTTTTGGGGATTCGGTGTTTTGATCGGAGTATCAGACTTTGTCTTTGTGGCTTTCCGGATAATTTTTGAATATGTTAAAAAGTTCGACCGGATATAAATACCCAATTTTTCCCCTGTCGGGAAATTTCCAAGTGTTGGATTTTTCCGTAGTTTAACGACGTTCTAAGTAGTGCAAGTAACGCGATGGTCCCTCTAGAAGACAACAAACCTTAACTCGATTATGTGACCGTCTTGAACTGCCCTTTGAACCTTCGGGTTTGGGACAGTACGGCGTGCCATATGTGAGGCGTTGGCTTGACCCTTCTACGGCTGGACCGTTGGTACTGAGGCACGAACTGAATGTTGTTAGACTTATTTCATGTGTTGATCTATATCGGGAAAACTTGGGTGTTCGACTGTTTGATCGAAAAGTTTAACATTTTCTATTTATCCGGAATGGGATACAATAATTGGAATTCACAAGAAGTTATGAGATAACTGAATGAATATTATAAACATAGCCGTTTAGTCTCACTTGATCGGTTGCCACGGAATTTTGATGTGATCAAAAGTCCGTCGCAATCACGTAGCGTACGCGGATACTCGCCGGGTAAACTTAATAGACAGCCTCACTCCATAGCCCCGACCAAGTGACTGTAGGAGAACCCCGTCGCCGAAAGCATCCGTCCGGGTGCTCGCGGTAGCGGTGTTCCGCCTTGGTGCACTTCGTCGACGGTATCGGGGGTGCGGCCGTCTACTGAAGTTTACGACGAGCATTCGATCAGGATGTCGGGAATCTTGTTGAATTGCCCGACTTGATATTGAAAAGTGTTTTCGATAATGAGACTAAAATGCGGTGTTTATAATTGTTAGGCATGCGATGTCTAAGGAATTCATTTGATTAGGCATGAGATGTCTATGCAGGTTGCGGATTCCAACTGTTGTAGTTTTACACTTTATTTTCTGTGACCGTAAGTGTAATATGTGATATCGCCGGTTTCGTTGCTATATGTCAACGACAATTGGGATGCGCATATTTACTTACGTTGATAACATGTGATGTTATGTGTTGCTGGATATGTTATATTGGATCGTCGTGTTTGAATAGCCGGGGGTTTTTATGTGAGATGAGTGTTTTTCATTTTCATTCATGTAAAAACTTGTATGTAATATTCTTTTATTGGGGCACTTCCAGGTTGCGGAAGTTGTCACCTTTTGTATATTATTTACTTTTCCGCACTAGGATAGACCCAAGGAGGAGAGTACAAGTAACCGGGTTCTGGAGTCCAGTGGGAGACCAACTCGAGGAGTCGAGTTCGGGTCTCCTAACTCTAGAATTGGTAGGGTTTCTTGCCGCTCTCGTAGGGGTCTAGGGGTGTGGGTTTGGCTATTCATCACAACCGTGGAATCCGTGTTTTATACTGGCTCGTATTGAAAACGCGGACGTCCTAGTATATCCAATGTTTCATATGATTCTTCTGCTGCGATATCTGTGATGTGATCATGTGATATGTTCTGTGATAGATACAGTATATAGTATATATGATATATTATATAGGCGTTACTTATGTTTTACACCCGCGCTAGCCCTATCCCGCTCTGCCGTTAGTTACCTAACCTAACGGTGCACGAGGGGACATCGAGGCGAATGCGGATGGCATAAGTGTACGTCGTATTTATCTGTGATGTTTAGGTACTTAAATGATGGGACTTCATTAATGAGATTAATGAAATAAAAGAAACCTAAGATGTTGTAGAATCGAATTTCAAAATAAAACAGGTAGCTACAGTTCTTGCTTTGCACAGAGGTATATGTGATATATCCTGCACCTTATTCGATAAGGAAAGGACCGAGATCCCTTCACCGGAAGTGACTCCTTTAGCAATAACTGGCAGATGCTACACACTCGGTTTGTCTTTTGATTGCTTTTAAGAGTTTTTGCTTTGCACAGTGATATATATGATATATCCCGCACCTCATTCGACGAGGAAAGGACCGACGATCCCTTCACCGGGAGTGACTCCTTTAGCAAAACTAGAAAAGCCTCAAAAACACTCCATTTTTAAAATCATTTGATTCTACAACGATATCAAGTTCATTACGCAATAGGTTTTTAGAAAAACCTGTCGTAGCCCTCCGTCATTTCAGATAAGTACTAGTTAGTATTCGTGCTACGTTTGTTGACTATGTTAAGGCGTAGTGTGCGGTAGCTAATTAGTGCTTATCTGCATAAGCATATGATGTAATTGGATTAGGGTAGTCGTGCAACTTTGTTGACTATGTTAAGGGTCGTGCGGGTGGGTTTAATTCAATCGGGAAATTACGGGTTGAACTTGACTAGCACTTATGATTTGTTGACTATGTTAAGGTCATATAGCTGCTAGGGGCAAAATATTATCGGGAATTTCAAGTGTTGAAATTTGCAATGAGATTGCATACCTTCTATGAGATAGTTGGATCCCGATACCCGCTGCGAGTAAGAGTTACTCCTGGGAGAGTTTTATACATTACAATTAGCCGATCAAGTAGGTGTCTAGAAAGGTGTCAACGGGGTTACGCCTCTGGGAAAACGAGATTTACATTAATTAGGTTCGTGCGAAAGCACGGGGGACCTCCCTCAAAGTACCGACACTGGCCTGGCTGAAAGATTGGCGAACTTGTAGTGTGTAATTAATCCCGGCTAGTCTTTCCTTTTAGGGTTTGAAGGAAGATTTGATAAAAAGCAGTGGGAGCCATCCTGATTAGATAAAATAATAACCAATCTATTCTTGCAAGAGCGCACGCTGAGTGTTTTCTTCTCTCTCTCTCCAGGTAGCGACTATATCACGCCTTAATCAAGATAATAATACGGAATTTTGACCGAACCCGCTTGTTATACTGAGCTGGGGAACGTTGGTCCCGCTCCAACTTATAATTGTTATAAGACAGAGCAGGAAATTGGGGAATACCAGATTTCCCGTGCCGCCCAAACAAAGAAAGTGCATGAGATGCATCATCTTCGGGTGTGTTCATTATACAGAACTGTTTCTCAGTATCCACCGCATCCTTGGTATATGATACCGGATCAGGATCCCAGATATGTAATCTGTTACATAGGGCTACAAAAGGCTAGAAAAACTGAGAACGGGTGATGAGTTTCATGAGACAGAAAACGGGGCAAGTGTTGCAGCCAAGTCTGTTGGTCACTGTCACCCTGTATTACTAATACATTGATTCTGAACAAATGCTATTAGATACCGAACCTGATATACAAAATCATATCAGTCTCTTTATCAGTAAAGAAACGATAAAATTCTGTATTGTTGGATAATGTTTTGAACATTTCCTATATCAAAAGTTGATCGGTTCAGGCACGTTATCTAAAAGCATTGATGTTCTAAATCAAACTACAGTTCTAAGTATACGGAACACACATAAGAGGAAGAGTTCAGAAATGAACCGATCCTTCTTGAGGTATTGTAGACTAGGTCATATCAATGCGACCCGACTAGCTAAGTTACATAAAGATGCATATTTATATCAGTTTGAATTTACATCTTGTGAAACTTGCTATTCATGTCACAAAGATAAGATGACCATAGCTCCGTTTACTGGAAACAGAGAAAGAGTTAGTGAACACTTGGGATGATACATGTTGATGTATAAAGGTCCCCTGTCTATACATGCCAAGACCGGTTCTTTGTACTTCATTACATTCTCTGATGATCTCTTTAGATTCAGACATATGTTCCTGTTGAAATACAAGTCCGAACCTTTTGAGATATTCACAGAATATAAGTTAGAAGTAGAGAACCAATATACGGGTATAAGTATTATGTCCTATGATGAGATCAAGGAGGAGAATACTTGTGCATGGAATTCCTGGACTATTCTAAAGGAGAATAATATTCTCTCTCAGCATTACTCCTCTGTATACACCATAGCACGATGGTATATCGGGGCGGAGCAGATACACCCTATTTGATAAGGTGTGCTCTATGATGAGTACTACTGAGTTACCTATTTCCTTTTGGGAGTTGTGCACTTGAGAAGATGCATACCTATTGAATAGGGTTCCAATCAAATCAATTGCCTACCACTTCATATGTGATATGGAAAGGGAAGAGCCCATGTCTTAAGCTAGTTAAGATTTGGGGTTGTCCGGCCTATGTCTAAAAAGCAAAATCCGGACAAGCTCGAGGCAAGGTCAGTTATGTAGAACTGGAAGTGTTTCAGCTATACAAACTACAGCAGATGATTTGATAGAACCAAAGGATTCAGTAGATTCCAACGAACCTCAGCCTCTCCGCCGATCTAGTAGGGTTCCTCACCCACCTGAGAGATACTTCTGTTTCTCTATGACAGTGGGAGCGAGGATTGCATCATGAGATGATGACCCAACTAGTTTCGAGCTGGCCATCAGGAGTAAGACTCTGTAAGAATGGCTGGATGCTTAGTGAACTGAGATGGAATCCTCATACACCAACAAAGTATGGACTTTGGTTGCTATATCTGAAGGGTTAAATTCCCATCAGGAGCAAGTATATCTTGAGAAGATTACTTGGTGTAGATGGAAAAGTTGAGACTTTCAAAGCTAGACTTGTTGAAGGTTTTCGTCATCAATCAGGCGTGGATAATGATGAAACCTTTTCAAGTACCTATGCTTAAGTCCATCCAGATCCTACTTGCCACGGCTACGTACCATGACTACGATATCTGGTGGTTGGGTGCCATGACTGCTTTTCTAAATGATGTTTTAGAAGAGAACGTCTATAAGTACACAGCCAGAGGGCTTCGTAGACAGTGGGAGCAGCGGAAACGTGTGCAAGATGCTTTATAGGATTAAAGCAGGCATCGCGGAGCTGGAACATCTGTTTTGATGTATTAGTCAAAGAGGTTGACATCATCAAAATGGTAGATGAACCTTGTATAAACAAAAAGGTAGTAGAGAGTATGGTGACGATCCTCGTAGAGTACGTGGATGACATACTCTTGATAGGGAAGGAGTTTCATATGCTACGCTCGATCAATCTCCGCTTATCACAATGATTCTCCACATAGGATCAAAGTGATACCTACTAAATCCTGGGTTTTGGATCTATGAGATAGATCTAAATAGATGTTAGGATACTCACTAGTTGTAGTGAGATGGTATCAGTTGATCCTGGGGAAAATCACTGGAAGTGTTCCAGGGTGATAAAGACGACTGAATGTCAGTCACAGGCATTGTCTATACCCTCGGTAAAGGGACGGTATGTTGGAAGAGTTCCAAGCTAGATACCGTGGCATACTAGACGATAAAGGCTGGATACATCGCTACTTAAGATGCTACCAAAGAGGCTGTTTGGGTGTATATTGGTTCATGAGATGAACTATGTTCCTCCCATTGTGTAACAATGGAGTTGTGGCTTATGCCAAGGAACGCAGGTCCCATCAGTGATCCAGACATATTCTAAGGCAGTATCACCTGATCATGGAGATGGTTGATCTCTAAGGGATCGAGGTTAGGAGAGTAGACTCAGAGAACAACACGGCGGATCCGCTCACGAAGGCCTATTCCCAAAGAGAGACTTTTATGGGATGGTTGAGTATGAGATACTACAACCACTGCTATCAGATGGCCCTAGTGCAAGTGGGAGATTGTTAGTTATATGTATGCCCTAGAGGCCATTACTATACATAGGATGTATATTGTAGTGGATGCTTGGACATATATAGGGAGGACTTTCTTGCTCGACATGATAGTATGCTATCTGGTTGATCTTTACCTTAACGTGTACATTGATTGTCTCTCTGTTACATGTTGGTAAAGTCCTTAGGATGTGTACTTGACTACCTGGACTATGATGCGGATCATACTAGTGGGGACATGGTAGTCCATAAGTACATCCTTGAAAGTCCCTAGTCGTGGGTGTATCGAGATGGGGCATCGATATACCAGAGTAGACTAGCGTGTACCTTCTCGACCCATACAGATGGGCGATAGATGATCCCATATCCATCGGTGTTTGACATCAGAGATGATATACGGGTGCTCAGTGGAGACTGGGTACACTGGACGGACTCGCCGAGAACTCCCAGATGGTAATATACCTTACGTCAGATGGCAGTTCTCTGGTGACACTGGTACAGAGTAGTCTGTTGACCCGAGATCGTCATACAGTCTTGTGTGGTTCCCACTGTGCTTTGATTTCCATTTTACCACGTCCAAGAGGGCGTGCAAAATGGTGGTTTTTGGGTACAGTCCCGAGTCACATGGAGGCAATGAGCGATAGGAGGGGATTCGTCTCTCCCGGTATAGGGAGTTGATGTTGCGCTGTGTTCGATTGGCTATAACAGGAAATCCCTGGCCAGGGTTGCTGAGATTTACTGGTAAGTGTTACCAGTAGTTTCTCGAACAGTTATAGACCTCATATCGACACGACTTATCGAGCTATTAGGGTCTGATGTTTACCACCCCTAGGCGAGATATGCGACATATCAAACGATCAGACCGGACTGTACGGTAAGTGTTACTGGTTGGATTCACTGGAGTGTGAGCGGGCTTGCTCGTCGATCTTCTGATCGCTCAATACCCGGGTGGCCGTTATGTTTAGCAGACCGCTTGCGGCTTGTGGGTGTTTGATAAGATCATCACCTACTGCCGGCGTATTGACGAGTCTTTAGAGTCCTACACAGAGGTTTCCTGGCTCAAGCGAAACGAAATAGGAGCGCATATGAGATATGTGCGGGACCGAGAATGATACCAGTATGTGATACTGTATTCGATTCTCACGATGAATGTATCGATTGGTTGTATGCGATATAACCTAGTTATCGAATCAAGTATTGATTCGATAAGCCGATACATTGTATACTAGTCGGTTGTGTGCGACATGACCGGATCATTGAATCAAGTGTTGATTTAATGATTTAATGCATAATTATATATTTGATATATTACTTTGCACTAACTAGTATTGGTTCACTTTAAATGGATTTTCTCACTTGGTTTGTGCACATTGTATATGTGATATACTTTTGTACACAAGTTTGTATCATGTTTGATGATGCATGCTAACTTGGGTTTGTGTAAAGACTAAACCATGGTTATATGAATGGTTAGGGTTTTGTTTTCTTTTTGATTTATCTTATTTAGTTATTCATTTTGAAAATGATAAGCATAAAGGGAAAATGGTGGCTTAATTTGTTTTCTAGTTGAAGCTTCTTGAACATTTGACCAAAGTGACCATTTTGTCTCATGCTTAACCCTAACCACTCCATTTAACCCTAGTCTATTCTCTACACCTAACCAAGGTTAGGATATGATAAGTATTCGTTTTATTATTCATTTTGGATAGACTTATGATATTCTTTCTTCTTCTTCTTCATCTTCTTCAATGAAGAAAGCTTCACTTCATCAATGGTGATTGATGAAAATGAGTGAGAAATCCAATTCTAAAGTGAACCCACTTCCTATTTCTTCATCCTCTACCTCTTGCCAAGTAGTATAGGGTGTTTCCTTCACAAGTTTTCATGGCTTGGTGAAGGTGGAGCTTGATCTAGTGATGCCTCGACGTAGATCATCTTCGGCACGTCGTCGATGACCTAGCCCGCTCTTTCTCCGGTGAAGCCGACGCTAGAGCCCGGGATTCCATTTGGACAGCGAGGAGACTTCATTGCGGAGCTATGGAGGTGGAGGACCGGATCTACAAAGGTTGTATTTCCGTTTTCTCTTTAGTTAAGTTGTTAGCTAGTTGCTAGTTTCGCCTAAACTTCTAGCCAACGATCCGTAGTCGGGTTTCTCGGCACCGTAATTTTTGAAATTGGCAAGGTTGATGCCTTGTGAGACCTCTTGAGAGTGCCTAGGAACCCTACAAGTGGCACGATCCGGTGTGTCCCACCTACCAAGCAAATCACCCAAATGTAAGCTGTGTGCCGACGATGCCGCTACTGATCCATGCGGTCAACCTGCAAGAACTGTGGCACAACGGGAGTGAGTTGCCAACTCGTGAGTAGAAAACATCATCAGGTAGAAATCGAATAAATAACGATTCCTAGGTCAACTATATCATAAAGATAATACTATGATATCTAGGGTGACCGTATTTGCATATGTGCCAACGATATAATCAATGCCTATCAGCATGTGGCTAACATCTACGTGTCTATCAATGACACAACAACACTGTGCATGTAAATATCATGAAAGCATATGCATGTAAATATGAAGATATCAACTAACGTGTGTCCATCAATGACACATCAAAATCATGGAACCTGAGTGTCCAGCATCGACACTCGAAATATAATGAAACCCGTGTCCAGCATCGACACGTAAATCCTAATATCTCAGGCGCCGCATCCTCAGATCGGCCCTCAGGCGCCGCATACTCTGGTCGGCCCTCATATCCATCTCATGACTCCGGTCGGTATCCTCCGGATAACCGGCGAGTCCAAATACTATCATTAGTAGGTAGTACTCCCTCTGCCAGGCTCATCGTCTACACCACGAAAATCATGTCGTGCCCCGGGGTACCATACCGGGTCCACCATATACCCGCAGACGGTGCCTCCCGCTCCTCGAACCGGGTTTCATATACCAATCTCATAACCGAGAAAACACATGGTGGATGTCTCGAAATATCCTATCAAGAGAAATCGGGTTTTTAAAACAATACATACTTTCTTTTGAAATATAACTACGGTTCTCAAATCCAGAATCTCATGAAGACAGCATCTCAATGCATATAATCGTAAAGCATGATGTATGCAAACATATAACAAAAATGTGAGCATATCTGTATATCATGCAACTTAGACAATGATGTGACAATATCAGTATATCATGCGACATATCATAATGATGTGAGCATAGCAAGTATATTATGCAACATAGCATAATGATGTGGCAATTCTACTGTGTAAGTGACATAGCAATTATCGATGATGAAAGTGTGTGAACTGGAAAATCTGTGTAAGTGTAACATACGCATCATCGATAATAGTGTAGGTGTACTAGCACAGTTATATGTAATGCAATGAGAATGACATGAACGTAGCATAAGGTACATCATAAGCGAAATGCTAAAAGGTATACGTATCTATAACATATCTGAGTCGATGAATCTAACAATCGGCATCCAGCCTCACAACATCACGTACGGTATAATCCATCGTACGGCATCCTCTAGTCAAGGGTATGGATCAATCATTAGATAAAACTCATCACGTACGGTAATCCATCGTATGGCGGTATTAAACAATTAGGGATTCTATCAACCTATATTAAGAGTACGGACCTAACGTCTCGTACAGCATATCACTCAAGATTCACAACATTATATATATCTATATACCTATATCCCAGGTCACATCCATATCAATCTCATATCGTGGGACCGACAAAGGTATCAACTATCTCATATCGACTCGCATCCATATAACGACATATCACACCAAGTCATCATATCACATCGTATACTCTTTTCATCACATTAATATCTCACATCAAGTCATCTTACGTATACATTCTATCTTATAAATCACATGTCATGCTACTCTAAATCTCATACTTATTCGCGTGTACTACCTATATTTATATATCGTGATTCACATTTTACGTTTCACATCCTTATATATCTTCGAGACATCCTTATCAATCATATCATTTCATACTAAACCTTTAATCACATCCGTGGGTTCCTAGTATAGGTTTCTCCGACCATATTCATAAGTTGCTACCATGGTTTCCTTAACCCTATTCTACATATATCGGTTTCCATTATAATTTGCGGGGGTGCTATACGCCATCCACCCGACTTCCCCTGTAGATATAAATCTACTCCCCTGCGGATCTTCTTGTTCAGCCGTAGTCAATGTGCTTCGTCGTCTCGGAATCCACGCGAAGGTATCTACAATCAATACACAATAGCAATGCTTATTAAAATCAATTCCGGAAAACCAATACGGCACACGGTGCGCTCATAGGTTAGAACCTATAGCCTACGCATGCAAAAACAACCAAACAACCCTCGTCGTCGACGTACAAACATCGAACGACCAAATACAATATCAAATCTCAAAACCAATAATCCCAATATCGGAAAACATATCCAAACCCAACCCAATATGCTCCCAGATTTCCTCTCAGGTTAATTGGAACAAAACAAACAAGTACAGGGAGTTGTATATAGGGTATGTGAGCTACAGAACCAACCTAGACACCAAACACCAAAATTTGGCCAGCCACGATACCCAGAAAACCGGCCTGCTCGGCCTTGGGTGCTCCGTTGGGGTTCGTCTTCTCATGGTGGTCTCTTATTGGTCTAACTAGGTCTCTGGAGTTGCTAGTTTTTCTTAGAAACTTCCCGTGTTGCTCCAGATTCCCTGTAGGCCAACACAACTTCACAAAACCGACACGGGGTGATTTCTAAGTTCATATTTTGGGTTTCAACCTCTGTTCTTTTGCCATAAAAATCCACACTAAGGTCTTACAACAGCCACTACACATCACCACAACACAACTCAAACCCTAAATCTCAACTAGGAATTTTCTAACATCACTAATCATCACCAAACCAATTCTAAACTAAAATAGAAACTAAAGCAACTAAATTACTAAGCTAATAGTGTAGGGAATACCTCTTTTGGCAACTCAAGAATTTTTTTGAGTTGCTCAAAGTCTTCAAAATCCAACTTTGATTGGTCCAATGTGTTGAGGATGAGGTGGGGATCATTTTTAATGAAGGGAATATAGGGTTTTGATGATGATTTTGAGATGGGTCATAAGGGTAGAAGTGGGGGAGCTTGGAGATGAAGGAGTAGAAGGAAAATAATGGGGAAGGGAAAGTGATGGTTGGCCTCTCTCTCTCTCTTTCTTATTCTCACCCTCTCACAACTCATGTCTCGCTCTCTCTCTCCAATAATTGTCTCCTTTCTCACCTTTTCTCTTTTTCTTTTCTCTAAAAGCCAAATATCAACAAATACCAATGAAACAACATGCAACCAAATGCAACATGTCATGGTGCACTAACCATAGAAAAATGTAGAGACACGGATTTGGCTTAATCGCGATTAGTTGTGCACTAATCAATTTTTATTCAAATTGCATATAATTAATTATAAAAATACAAATCCGATAAATATATATTTAAATGAATAAATCATTTTAATCTCCAATTATTTCACAAATATTGGTATATATTTTTACCATTTTACGAAAACCCCAATTTCGCAATTCGGGTAGTTTTCGCGAAATATATTATTTTAATATTAAATTCCAAAAATAATATTTTATATTTTCTGAAATGTTACAGTAGCGACCAATGACATGCCTTAATCAAGATAATAATATGAATGTATTGACCGAACCCACTTATTATACGGGGCTAGGTTCTGCTCTATCTTATGATTGCCATAAGTCTGAGCAGGGAATAGGAGAATACCAGGATTCCCATGCCACCCAAACGAAGAATAAGCATGTTGATGCTTTGTCTTCGGGTGTGTTCATAACCGAGAATTGTTTCTCGGTTTACTCTACGTCCTGGGTATTTGATATCGGATCAGGATCCCACGTATATAATTTGTTACATGGGCTATAAAGAGGTAGAGAACTGGGAATGGGTGATATATCTCTAGTAGTATGGAATGGTGCAATTGTTGCAGCCAAAACAGTTGGCACATATCACCTTGTATTAAGTAGTAATACATTGATTCTAAAAACGACTGTTATTATGTACCATCAATGATGTGCAATATCATATTCATCTATTTATTTGGATAAAGAAAGATATAACTTTGCATTAGAGAAAAATGTTATGAACATTTTCCTAAATCAAGTGTTGATTGGGTTTGGTACGTTATGTAACGGTATATACGTTATGAATCAAACCACAGTTCTAAGTATACAGAACACACACAAGAGAAATAGTTCATAAATGAACGAAGTCTTCTTGTGGCATTGTAGACTAGGTCATATCAATGCGACAAGACTAGCTAAAGTTCCATAAGGATGCATATTTGAATCCGTTCGAATTTACATATTATGAAACTTGCCAATCATGTCTCAAAGGCTAGATGGCCAAATCTCCATTTACTGGACACAGAGAAAGAGCTACTGAACTCTTGGACAGATACATAGTGATATATGCGGTCTTATGTCTACAAATGCCAGGAATGGTTCCTCATACTTTATTACATTCACCGATGATCTCTCAAGATACAGATATGTGTTCTTGTTGAAACACAAATCTGAATCTTTTGAGAAATTCAAGGAATAAAAGTACGAAGTTGAGAACTAGAAGGGTAAAAGTATTAAAATCCTTCGATATGATTGGGGAGAAGAATACTTGAGCACGGAATTCTGAGACTATTTAAAAGAGAATGAGATTCTCTCTCAGCTTACTCTTCCGTATACACCACATCACAACGGTATATTGGGGTGGAGGAATCGCTCCCTATTAGATATGGTGCGCTCTATGATGAATATTGCTGAGTTGCCTATTCCTTTTGGGGTTATACACTTGAGATAGCTGCATTTCTATTGAATAGAGTTCCGACCAAATCTGTTGCCTACCACTCCATATGAGATATGGAATGGGAAGAGACCATCTCTTAAACAAGTTAAGATTTGGGTTGTCCGGCTTATGTTAAAAAGCAAAATCCGGACAAGCTCAGGGCAAGGTCAGTTCTGTGCAAGTTTGTAGGATATCCTAAATATTCGCGAGGGTATATCTTCTACCACACCGTGGAACAAAAGGTGTTTGTTTCTCGACATGCCACCTTGTTAGAAAAGGAATTTCTTATGAAAGAAATTAGTGGCAATGAGGTAGAACTGGAAGAAGTTCCAGCAACGCACATTATAACTGACGATTTAGTGGAACCGGAGGATTCAATAGTCCCCAAAGAACCACAGCCACTCCGCAGATCTAGTAGGGTTCCTCATCCACCTGAGAGATACTATTGTTTTCTCATAGACGGTGGGAGCAGAGATTGCATCATGGAAAATGATGACCCAACTAGTTTTGAGCAGGCCATCGCGAGTGGGGACTCTGTGAAATGGCTGGATGCTATGCGATCTGAGATGGAATCCATGTACAACAACAAAGTATTGACTTTGAATGTTGATCCTGAAGGGGTAAAACCCATCGAGAACAAGTGGATCTTTGAGAAAGATAATTTGGTGTAGATGGAAAAGTTGAGACTTTCAAAGCTAAACTTGTTGTAAAAGGTTTTCGTCAACGACCAGGTGTGGACTATGACGAAACCTTTTCTCCAGTAGCTATGCTTAAGTCCATCAGGATCCTACTTGCCATTGCTGCATACCATGACTACGAAATCTGGCAGTTGGACATCAAGACCGCTTTTCTCAATGGTGATTTAGAAGAGAGCATGTTCATGACACAACCAGAGGGCTTCGTAGACAGTGGGAGCAGCAGAAGTATGCGCAAGCTTCTTAAATCAATTTACGGATTAAAGCAGGCATCGCAGAGCTGGAACATCTATTTTGATGAAGCGATCAAAGAGTTTGATTTCATCAAAAATGTAGATGAACCTTGTATATATAAGAAGGCTGTAGAGAGTAAGGTTGTCTTCCTCGTATTGTACATGGATAACATACTCTTGATAGGAAAGGGTGTTCCTATGCTACACTCGGTCAAGCTCTTCTTATCACACGAGTTCTCCATGAAAGATCTTAATGATGCCTTCTACATCCTGGGGATTAAGATCTATAGAGATAGATCTAAGAGGATGTTGGGATTGTCCCAATCCAGGTACATAGACACCATACTAAAGAGGTTTAGTATGAAAGATTCTAAGTGTAGTAATGTACCCGCTTGTTCGGAAATCACTCTCTCCAAAGAGATGTCTCCCAAGACTGATTTGGAGAGGGCTCGCATACAAGGGATACCCTATGCTTCGGCAGTCGGATCAATCATGTATGCGATGTTGTGTACCATACCGGATGTAGCTTATTCACTAAGTATAGTGAGTAGGTATCAATCAGATCCAGGGGAGAAATACCGGATAGCTGTGAAGAACATTCTTAAGTACTTGAGTAGGACTAAAGAGATGTTCTTGGTGTATGGTAACGGTGCACTCCAGGACGAGTCCTTTACCGATTCGAGCTTCCAAAGTGATAAGGACGACTGAAAGTCAGTCTCGGGTTTTGTCTTTACCCTCAATGGAGGGACGGTATGTTGGAAGGGTTCTAAGCTATATACCACAGCAGACTCGTTGATAGAGGCTGATTACATCGTTACTGACGATGCTGCCAAAGAGGCTGTCCGGATGAATAAGTTCATAAGATGAACTTGGTTCCTACCATTGAGCATCTAATACCTGTGTATTGTGATAACAATGGAGCTGTGGATTTGGCCTAGGAACCCCGGTCCCATCAGCAATCCAGACATATTCTTAGTCGGTATCACCTGATCAGGGAGATAGTTGATCTCTGGGAGATCAATGTCAGGAGAGTTGACACAGAAGATAACACAGCGGATCCACTCACCAAGGCCCTTACCCAAATGCGATTCGAGAGATTTTTGGGATGTTGGGTATGAGATACTACAACAACTGGTCTTAGTGCAAGTGGGAGATTATTAGGAATATGTATGCCCTAGAGGCCATTATTATTGATATAGTGGATGCTTGGGCATATATATAAAGGACTTTCTTGCTCGACGTGATAGTATGCTATCTGGTTGCCTTTATCATAACATGTAGACTGGTATTATAATACTGTCTGTCTCTTACATATTGATAAAGCCCTTAGGATATGTACTTGACTACCAGGATTATGATGAGATCATACTAGTGGGGCCAGGGTGGTCCAAAAGTACATCCTTTAACAGTTCCTAGTCGAGGGGATATCGAGACAGGGCATCGATATTCCAGAGTAGACTAGTGTGTACGTTTCTTGTCCCTTAGAAGGCAATGGTTGATCCCACAACCATTGGTGTGTGTCATCAAAGATTGTACACAGGTGCTCATAGAAGAATGGGTATACCGAACAGGACACGCCGAGAACTTCTAGTTGGTATTATACCTATCGTCAGATAGCAGTTCTCTGGTGATACTGGTACAGGTTAGTCTATAAATCCGAGATCGTCATAGAGCCTTGTGTGGCTCCCACTGTGCTTTGATTTTCTCCCTACCACGCTTAAGAGGAGTCGTGCAAACAGGTGGATTTTGGGTACAGTCCCGAGTCACATGGAGGCAATGAGCGATAGGAGGGGTTTCGTCTCTCTCGGTATTGGGGGATGATGTTGCACTATGCTCGATTGGCTATAACTGGAAGTCCCTGGCCAGGGCTGCTGCTGAGATTTACTGATAAGAGTTATCAGTAGTTTCTCGAACCGTTATAGGCCAGACATCGGCATGACTTATCACGTTACTAGGGTCTGACGTTTACCACCCCTAAACATGATATGCGACATATACGACGAAGAGACCAGACTGTACGGTAGTGTTACTGACAGGCTTCATGGAGAGTATGGACAAGCTTGCTTGTAGATCTTCATATCGCTCAATACCTAGGTAGCCGTTATGTCCAGCTAGTATCGCTGACGGCTTTTGGGTGAATGATGTGATCATCACCTACTGCTGGCGTATTGACGAGTCTTTAGAGTCCCACACAGAAGTTTCCTGGTTCAAGCGAAACGAAGTAGGGCACATATGTGATATGTGCGTGGGCCTGATTAAATACGTGTATGTGATACCGTATTGTAATCCAGCAGTTATCTGTTATCAAGTTAGGTTATATGTGATATAACCAGATTATCGAATCAAGTGTTGATTTGAGAATGTGATACACAGATAAATGATATTAGTCTGTCGTATGTGATATAACCGGATTATTAAATCAAGTGTTGATTTAATAATGTGATATATATTATATTTGATATAATTATATCTTAACTAATATCATTAGCTCACTAATTATTCTTCATAATATATATATTAATATATATGATATATAAATATATATATGAAGAATGGTGTATTTTCTAATTTTGAGAAAAATAGAAAAAGATGTGGAAAATAAGGAAGTATGGTAAGGCATGGCATTTTCCATTTGTTTATTTATCTTGACTTACTATTCAAGCATGGTTGCAATTTTATATTGCATTTATCTCCATGCTTGAATGAGTGAGGGTCAAGAGGTTGCCATTCTTTACCTCATTCACAACAGTTAGCCATTTTTGTCAAGTGTTGCTCTCCTTGCTCTTTAGAGTTGAGTTCTTCTCTTGCTCTCATTTTCTTCTCCCTCTTCATCATGTTTCAAGCTTCAACCCTCACATGTGATGTGAACCATGAAGCTTGAACACAAATTAGTGAGCCTCAAATCCCCTACTTCATCATCCCACACCAAACTAGCACTTTGGTGTGGCGTGTTTACTTCACTAATAGGAGATTAGTGAAGAGGTAGCTTGAGCTAGTAGGCTTCGCATGGATCATCTTCGGCACGTAGGTCATCGGAGGAAGCCCGTCCAAACTCTTAAGTGGAGCCTAGTGGAGTCGCGCGGACTACTACATGGAGCCTATGAAATGAAGGACTCGATCTACGAGGGTATATCCATCTTCACTTCTCTTTAGTATACATATCATCATAGGTTTAAACCCTAAAATTCTAGTTACGATCTTGGTTAAGTCTAACTTAGCACCTAAAATTTTTTAATTTGGCATACTTGATGCTACTAAAACCTCATGGTGGTGCTAGGGTAGACTTTCACATCTGACGTGTCGAGCTTTCTTGGCCTCCAGGCTCGTCTCCGAGCCTCCGACATGCCGAGCTTCCTCTGCCTTCCCCGATCTACCGGGAGCGCAGATCCCATGCGCCCCGCAACGGCTCCGCGTATATCGCCAGGGTGAGATATCCTCCTCCCCATGATCCGCGTCCCATGCTAGTGCATCCCTCCATTAATGGGCGCATCCCGCCGTTCAAGGCGAGGATAACGCTGGGGCGTAACTGACGGCGGTGATCTCGTGCCTGTAGGGTTATATAGCGCAGCAGCAAGGTTTCGGAAGGCATCACCCATGCCGTTTTCAAATTTTTTTGCCGTACTAAAGAACTCTAACACTAAAATCTTAACTAAAGATTTAAACAAACAAGCAATGTTAACATCTTAACATCTAAGTGAATGAGGAATTCAACCTTTGTAGACTGGTCCTGCACTTCTAAAGCTCCGTGTAGTAGTCCCTTCGCTCCAAGTAGTGAACACCCGAACTCTAGAAATGGTTCACATGAAGAAATGAACAAGCTTGCTCGAAATCTTCGAGGCCGAAGATGATCTACGTCGAGGAGACTCAAGCTCATGCTACCTCTTCACTAATGATAGATTAGTGAAGCAAACACCCTAAACTAAATGGCTAATATAGTAGAGGATGATGAAGTAAGAAGTGGGCTCACTTTAGATTTATTTTTCTCACAATATTTCTTCATCTCTCCAAACCCTTGAAAACTCTTTTCATTGATGAGGAAGAAGAAGATGAAGTGATGAGATGAGGTTAGAAATACAACCATGGGTAAGTTTATGTCATACACAAACCCATGTAAAGGATAAACCATGGTATAAGGTTAATGGTTAGGTTAATAAATATCTTAAGTAAAACAAAGGAGTGGACTAAGTCAATGAAACCTACAAGCTTCTACAAGCTTCAAGCCATGACAAAATCTCCACTAATTTTGAATTACTTAAATATAAATATAAACTAACATTAAACCTAGCATGGTGTGAGTCTCATACATCCATGTTGCATGTGTAACCATGCATGACACAACAATATATATCACATATATATTTTGTGCAAAAAGAAAACAATATAATTAACATATATCACATATATATTAATGTATCACAAGTGAGAAAAAGAAATGCTTAAGTGAGCTAATATTAGTTAATGTAATTTAATATATCAAATATATAATTGTACATTAAATTATTAGATCAACACTTGATTTAATAATCCGGCTATATCACATATAACCGACTAATATCATATATATCTTATTATCGAATCAACACTTGATCCGATAACCCGGCTATATCACATATAACCGGCCGATATCACATATCGCGAGAATAGAATACGGTATCACATACTCGTATTAATCTCGGTTCCGCACATATCACATATGTGCTCCTACTTCGTTTCGCATGAACCAGGAAATCTCTGTGTAGGACTCTAAAGACTCGTCAATACGCCGGAAGTAGATGATGATCATATCAAACACCCACAAGTCACAAGCGGTCTGCTAAATGTAACGGCCACCCGGGTATTGAGCGATCAGAAGATCAACAAGCAAGCCTACTCATACTCTTACGAATCCAATCAGTAACACTACCGTACAGTCCGGTCTCTTCGTCTGATATGTCGCATATCACAGCCTGGGGGTGGTATAACGTCAGACCCCAATAGCCTGATAAGTCATGTTGATGCAAGGTCCATAACGGTTCGAGAAACTACTGATAACACTTACCAGTAAATCTCAGCAACCCTGGCCAGGGATTTCCTGTTATGGCCAATCGAGCATAGCGCAACATCAACTCCCAATACCGGGAGAGACAAATCCCCTTATATCACTCATTGCCTCCATGTGACTCGGGACTGTACCCAAAAACCACCTTTTTGTACGATCTCTTGACCGTGGTATGGTGGAAATCAAAGCACGGTGGGAATCACACAAGAATCTATGACGATCTCGGGTCGACAGACTAACCTGTACCAGTGTCACTAGAGAACTGCTATCTGACAATAGGTATAATACCATTTAGGAGTTCTCGGCGAGTCCGTTCAGTGTACCCAGTCTCCACTGAGCACCCGTGTATCTTCTCTGATGTCAAACACTAATAGATATGGGATCATCCATCGTCCATCATATGGGTCGAGAAGCGTATACGCTAGTCTACTCTGGAGTATCGATGCCCTATTTCGATACTCCCACGACTAGGAACAATTATAGGGTGTACTTGTGGACTACCCTTGGCCCCACTAGTATGATCTCCATCATAGTCCTGGTTGTCAAGTACACATCCTCAGGGCTTTATCAACATGTGTGAGCAAGACAGCATCACTTATACAAGTCAACATGTTAAGACAAAGTGCAACCAGATAGCATACTATCATGTCGGGCAAGAAAGTCCTCCCTATATATGTCCAAGCATCCACTACTATATACATCACATGTACAGTAATGGCCTTTAGGGCATATATATAACTAACAATCTCCCACTTGCACTAAGGCCATTTGTTGCAGTATCTCATACTCAGCAATTTAGCAGTGGTTGTAGTATCACATACTCAACCATCCCAAAATCTCTCAAATAGTATTTGGGGAAGCAGGCCTTGGTGAGTGGATCCGCCGTGTTAACCTCAAAATCTACTCTCCTTTCCTCAATCCCTTGGAGATCAACCATCTCCCTGGTCAGGTGATACTTGCCTCAGAATATGTCTGGAACGCTGATGGGACCGGTGTTCCTAGGCCAAAGCCACAACTCCATTGTTGTCACAATAACAGTTATTAGATGCTCAATGGTAGGAACCATGTTCATCTCATGAACAAAAATGTCCAGACATCTACTTTGGTAGCATCGTTGGTAGCGATGTATCTAGCATTTATCTTCTAGTATGTCACGGTATCTAGCTTGGAACTCTTCCAACATACCGTCCCTCCACTGAGGGTAAAGACAATGCCTGTGACTGACTTTCAGTCAAACTTATCACTCTGGAAGCTGGAACCAAGAACTTTCTTTTAGTGCTTCTCAAGTACTTAAGAATGTCCTCCATAGCTGTCCAGTGATTCTTCCAAGATCCGATTGATTCCTGATCACTACACCTAGTGAGTCGTCTACATATGGTCTGGTACATAACATTGCATACATGATAGAGCCTACTGCCGAAGCATAGGGTATTCCTTGCATGCGAGCTCTCTCCAAATCAGTCTTGGAATACATCTTTTTGGATAGAGTGATTCCTGAGGTAGTGGGCGAACCACCATGCTTAGAATCCTCCATACTAAACCCCTTTAGTATGGTGTTAATGTACCTGGATTTGGGACACTCCCAACATCCACTTAGATCTATCACCATAGATCATAATCCACAAGATATAGTACGTATCATCCAGATCTTCCATGGAGAATCCTCATAATAAGAGGAGCTTAACCGAGTGTAGCATAGGAAACCATTTCCTATCAAGAGTATTTCATCTACGTACAATACTTGTAAGACAACCTCACTCTCTACAACCTTCTTGTATATACAAGATTCATCTACCTTTTTGATGAAGTCAAACTCTTTGACTGCCACATCAAAACAGAAGTTCCAACTCAGCGATGCTTGCTTTAATCCTGATGGACCTAATCATAGCTTTGAAAGTCTCAACTTTTCCATCCACACCAATAATCTTCTCAAGATCCATTTACTTCCAATGGGTTTTACCCCTTCAGGTGCAACATTTAAAGTCATACTTTGTTGGTGTACATGGATTCCATCTTTGATTGCATAGCATCCAGCCATCTTATAGAGTCCCCACTCGTGATGGCCTGCCTGAACCTAGTTGGGCCATCGTCTACCATGATGCAATCCTCACTCCCACTTTCACCGAGAAGACCGTAGTATCTCTTAAGTGGATGAGGAACCCTACCAGATTCGCGGAGAGGCTGAGGTTCGTTGGAGACTATTAAATCCTTTGGTTTCACCAAATCATCAGCTGTTAGTTTGTCTAGCTGGAACTCCTTCCAGTTCTACCTCATGACCACAAATTTCTTCATAAGAAATTCCTTTTCTAAAAGGGTGGCATGCTGAGAAACAAAACACCTTTTGTTCCTCAGAGTGGTAGAAGATATTCCCTCACAAAAGTTTAGGATATCCTAACAAACTTATACAGAACTGACCTTGCCTCGAGCTTGTCCGGATTTTGCTTTTCAACATAGGACGGACAACGCCATATCTTAACACGTTTAAGACATGGGCTCTTCCCATACCATATCTCATATGGAGTGGTAGGCACTGATTTGGATGGAACCCTATTCAATAGTTATGCAGCTTCTCAAGTGCATAACTCCAAAAGGAAACAGGCAACTCAGCAGTACTCATCATAGAGCGCGCCATATCTCATAGGGTGCGATACCTCCGTCCCGATACACCGTTGTGCTGTGGTGTATGAGAAGGAGTAAGCTGGGAGAGAAGCACATTCTCCGTTTAGAAAATCCAGGAACTCCATGCGCAAGTGTTCTCCTCCTCGATCACATCGAAGGACTTTAATACTTCTACCCGTCTGGTTCTTAACTTCAAGCTTATATTCATTGAATTTCTCAAAAGTTTCAGACCTGTGTTTCAACAGGAATATATGTCTGAATCCTGAGAGAAGATCAGTGAATATAATGAAGTACGAAGAACCAACCCTAGCATTTGTAGACATAGGACCGTATACATCATCATGTATCCGTCCCAAGAGTTCAATAACTCTTTCTCTGTTTCCTGTAAATGGAGCTTTGGTCATTTTTCCTTTGAGACAAGACTGGCAAGTATCATAAGATGAAAATTCGAACAGATTCTCATATTCATTCTTATGTAACTTAGCCGGTCGTGTCGCATTGATATGACCTAGTCTACAATGCCTCAAGAATGATTCGTTCATTTCTGAACTACTCCTCTTGTGTGTGTTCTATATACTTTGAACTGTGGTTTGATTTAGAACATATATGCTATTATATAACGTGCATGATCCAATCAACACTTGATTCAGGAAAATGTTCACAACATTATCCTCCAATACAGAATTATATCCTTCTTTAACTCATTAAAGAAACCTATTGTATATCAGCTTTGGTATGTAATAACATTCGTTCAGAATCAATGTATTAATACAAGGTGATATTTGCCAACTGATTCGGCTGCAACACTTGCACCATTATCTAACACTTAGAGACCAATCACCTATTCTCTGTTCTCTACCTGTCTGTAGCCCATGTAACAGATTATATATACGGGATCCTGATCCGGTATCACATACCCAGGACGTAGAGGATACTGAGAAACAGTTCTCAGTAATGAACACACACGAAGAAAATGCATCAACATGCACTTTTTTCGATTGGGTGGCATGGGAATCCGGATATTCCCTTATTTCCTGCTCAGACTTATAACAATTCTAAGATAGAGCGGAACCAACGTTCCCTAGCACAATATAATAAGTAGGTTCGGTCAATGCATCCATATTATTATCTTGATTAAGGCGTGACATGGTCGCGACCAGGAGAGAGAGAGAGAGAAATACTCTGCGTGCGCTCTTTCAAGATCAGATTGGTTATTTTTTTATCTAATTAGGATGGCTCCCACTGTTTTTATCAAATCTTCCTTCAAACCCTAAAAGGTAAGACTAGCCGGGATTAATTACACTCTACAAGTTCGCTAATCTTTCAGCCAGACTAGTGTCGGTATTTTGAGAGAGGTTCCCCGTGCTTTCGTACGGACCTAATTAAAATAAACATTGGTTTCCCAGGGGCGTAACTGTAACGCTTTGAAAATCGTTTAGGTAGTTTTTCGATAATCTGTAAAATAATCGGTATTTTCCGTAAAATGTCAAAATAAATATTTTTCAATATAGGTCTAATTATACAAAATTTAGATAAGAAATTTTTAGGAATTGGTTAATTAATTGTCACTTAAAAATTTCTAGTCATTTAAAAAAAATTCCTTAATTAATTATTTTTAATATTATTTTAAGCTTTTAAATATACATTAAATTAGTGATAAATACAAATTTAAATGGGTAAATTACATAATTAAGAACCATTATAAACTAAAATCTAATAGTAACAAGATATTAGCAAGACTTTCCATGAGTTGTTGTTTCTATGGTTTAAAATGATTTAAAATGAAATTTAAATAGAAAAATAATGTGATATGCATTAATTGAGCTTAAAAGATACTTTTTATGTGGAAATTTCCACACACTTCTCCCATTCGGCCCTCCCATACCCCCTGGCCGAAACTTGCTGCTGTTGTTCCCTCTTTTCCCCCATTTCATTTTGCTTCAAAATTCCATCAAAATCCATTAAAAATTCACAAATTCCTTCACAAATTTAAAGCAAAACCTATTTCTATCTCTTCTCAAGCCCAAATTGGTTTAAAACATGGAGAAAAGAGGAAAATTTGGAGGCTAGTGCAAGCTAGGGTTCAAACTTGAGAAGTATAATTCTAATCTAATGTTTAATTTGTAGTTTGAATATGCTAATTTAGAAATTTAAAGTGTGAAATTTGTTTATAATTTCTTGTTTAGGAAATTATAGAAAAGGGTTTGATTTTAAAATTAGGGTTTGAAGTATTGTAAATGGGTTAATTTAGTGTTGTGGCCATCTAGTTGTGTGGATTGGACGATTGTGCGATGTTGTGATCACTTTATCGCAAATCCGCGATGTTTGCACCAAATTTTCAATGTTAGCGCTTACTAGGTTTTTCATAAGTTTAGGAGGTGATTTAATTGAGATATCTAGACAATACTATTAGCATCTCCTATGACATTTAGGGTGTGCGAATGCGGAGTTTAGTTTAATCGAGTTTTAGTTTTGACGGTTGCTCCGAAACGACGATTTTAGTTAAGGTTTTAGTGGTTTTCACGTGTGTTCCGCGCACCTAGTGCACGTTGTGCCTAACTTGTGAGCGTTGATCTTTTCATATTGTGACTTGCGTTGTTTCATGAGGTGTAATCTTATATTGTGTGTTATGCAATTTTAGGATCGGTTGCGGAAACATCGGACGCGACGCCCAAAAGAAAGGTTGTGGTTGGATCAGATTAGCGAGGCATCCGGGTGAGTAGATGTATACATCTATGGGAAAATCGTCTGGATGGCGTGAGGCACCCCATAGTTAGGATCACTTTATTACTTGCAAACTATATGCATAGTTTGTTAGTTAACCATCTCATTCATATGCATACCTCTCTAGTTATTCGTCTGCTGGCATTGCATGGTTATCTATATATCTATGTGTGATATCACCTCTTAGGACACGTACACCATTACCATTGGCTCATGTTGCACGTGCACTATTTATGTGAACACACACGCCTTTGGTAATTGCCATGCCACGAGCACTGTAGAACCTGCTTAGTTCAGTATCAAACACTTGCATCATACATGATATATTGAATTGCATAGCATGTATATACCTCACTTCATCATTATGCTTATATAAATTCCTAGCCACAAATCATATTGCATACCTTTGATATCATAAGCTTTTATCATATACAACATGTTGGGTATTATGATTTTCTTGAGGAATTCGGTATTGATGAGATTTCTGGATTTTGGGGAAAACCGCAAGAATTTAACAAAAGTTTAATATCATCATTTTTAAAATAAAGTTGCGGTTTTCTCGTGATGTATGTGTCGTCCACCATGAGTTTTCATGTTTTCTGTTGGATTTCGAGACCCGATTCGAGGAGTGAATGAACCGTCTCGGGTACATGGTGGGCCCGGTTTGGTACCCCGGGGCAAGAAGATCGAGTTATAGACAATGAGTCTGGCAGGGGAAGACTACCTACCGGTGATGTCTGGCGCGGCGGATATCCGGAGGATACCGACCGTTGTCGTGAGATTGAAGATATGGACCGATCCGGACTGTCGGAGCCCGTGGTATTGAGACATCGATATAGTGAGACATTGAGACAGATATATTTTCATATTTGGTGTCGATACTTGACACGGTTTTCGGATGATTTCATTGATGGTACCTTAGCTATTGTACATATATTTTTCTAAGTTAAGAATGCAGAGATCATCATATTTAAACACTTAAAGATTTAGTATTGATTTTGCACTCATGTGCATACATATTAGTGGCATTACATCATATCTAGACATACATATTGTAACGCATTTGCGTGCATTCTTACGATAGCTTTATTAGATGTTATTTTCTACTCACGAGCTGGCAACTCACCCCTGTTGTGCTACAGTGTCTTGCAGGTCGGACCCGTCAGCTTTGCAGCGGCAGGCGTATCTTTTCATTGGCTTCTTTTGCTCAGACTCGCGACATTGCTCGTAGGTGGGTTGCGAGGACACTTTTTCTCTTTTGTACTACCATTGTATCTAGTATTCTCCATCTACCACTTCTTATTTTGTATATGCGACCTAGTGATGAGACCGAGAGATTTGTGTATATGTGGTTTCTCTGGGGTCGGGCTCACTTGAGCCGACGTTGTGTTTTCTTATTTTTGTGTTTCTTTATGCTTATTTGCTTGATATTACATATATATTGCGTGTGGTTGTGATCCGCCTTGGGCGAAGAGCTAGCTCCCGCTTGGGGATGCCATTATTTCATTACAGGTTTATATATCTTGTTGTACCGATTTTGGGGGCTAGTATTTACAAAGAAGACTCTGCCGAAATTTTTGGAAAATTTTGATGTTTTTAAAATGGGATTAATATAACTTAATTGGTTTAAAATCATTTTCATAAAAGGTTTTCCTTCACTCTTATTGTTTATGGTTTAGATTTTTCTGGGCTTTGGCTGACTTAGGTTACGTTACGCCTTGAGACGTATCGTAATCCAGTGCCAGTCATGTTCCGTACCTTCAGGTCGTGACAAAGTTGGTATCAGAGCGTAGGTTTTACCTTTCTGAGTGTAGGACGACCCTTGGTAGATGGAGTAGGTGACTTAAGCAGAGTGGCGTAGCATGGGTATGTTCCGCGGCATACTTACGATACGGTACTCCGCCTAAGTGACCTTAGGACATAATTTCTTGTATTTCCTCCTTGATTCCATGCATCCCTCGATTCAATTGCAATGTTCTTATCTCTCCTGTTTCTTATTCCAGCTTCGATGCCGCCAAAGACTACGAGAGCTCAGCGGGCTGCCGCTAGGGATGATCTTCGAGCGGGCTCGTCTGAGGCGAGGATCGAGCGGGATGATACGCCTACCCATCAGGGTCAGATTGATCCGCCCTCTCCAGACCGTATTGCCAGACTAGAGGCCGGTATGCAGGAGTTGCGACAGATGATGGGATCTTTAGTTGAGTCCAGTCGGACACAGAGATCCGAGAACGTTCCTTCCACCGCACAAACCACGATTGTACCTGCTGCCCAGACGGTTACTCCTGCTACTACTGTGACTATCCCCGTTTCACTACAGGAGTTTATGAGGCTGAGACCTCCATCTTTTACCGCCACGGATGCGACAGAGGACCCGCAGGCATTTCTTGATAGGATGGCTAGGATTTGTCGTTCGTTGAGGTGTTCTGATGATAGATAGGTGGAGTTCGTGAGTTTTCGTCTTAAGGGCCTTGCTCAGACGTGGTACGATTCAGTAGAGAGAGGCCGAGCTCCATGTCTACCTTTTATGACTTGGGATGAGTTCAGAGCTACATTTCTTGCCTGTTTTCTTCCGGAGAGTGTCCGAGATGCTCGATCCCGTAGTTTTGAGTCTTTGCGCAAGACTCCTAGGATGACAGTGTCCGAGTATGATATACAGTTTACTCAGTTGTCTCGATATGTTCTGTACCTAGTAGACACTGAAGAGAAGAGGATAAAGAGATTTGTACGAGGGCTTGACACACAGTTATTCCTTGCCATCAGCACCCAGCACTTTGACACATACGCAGCCGCGATGGATGCAGCCTTACTTTTGGAGGAGAGCATTTCTGAGACTCCGGTCGTTTCTGGGCCGAAGCGGATTCGTACTGATACGTCAGCTCAGCGGCAGGTGGGTAGACACCGTGATAGATTCTTTCTGGGAGATGGTGGCGGCTGAGAATTGAGATGGGGTCAGTTATTTGGTTCATATCCGCAGACCCAGCAGTCGTCGCCAGGATGTTTTCGGTGCGGGAGTTAGTACCATCGTGTCAGAAACTGTACCATGGGGCGCCAGGGCGCAGCGACAGTGCCACATGTGACCTTACCACCTTCACCACCTCCTCAGAGAGCTCTACTTCCTATCCCTGATGACGTTCCATGCCTGACAGATGCTCCTAGAGGCCGTGGGCGTGGCGGTCCTGTTCAGAGAGGACGAGGCGATAGAGGCAGAGGTATAGGCAGAGGACAGCCAGCTATTAGTGGTGGACAGGCCCGAGTGTTCGCTTTGACTCCTCAGGATGCGCATGCATCCAATGCCGTTGTGACAAGTACTCTGCCAGTATGTTCTTTTGATGCACGGGTATTATTTGATCCAAGCTCCACACATTCTTATGTATCCACATACTTTGCACCGAGGTTAGGCCGAGAGTCTTCTTTGTTAGATCAGCCGCTTGTCATTATTACTCCGGTAGGCGAATCGTTTGTTGCTCGTTTTGTGTACCGATCGTGTTCCGTTCGTATCGGAGAGAGAGATTCTTCAGTTGATTTGATTCTCCTCGATATGCTAGACTTCGACGTTCTTCTTGGTATGGACTGGCTAGCCACCTGTTATGCATCTGTGGACTGCCGTGAGAAGGCGGTCAGATTCAGTTTTCCTGGTGAGCCGGTTCTTGTCATTCAGGGAGATCGTAGCGCTACCCTTCCCAGCTTGATTTCTTCTCTTCGCGCTGGTCAGCTCTTGCGAAAAGGGTGTCAGGGATTCTCAGCCTGTGTTTTGGATACTAGCGCCACAGAGGTTCCGTTGGACTAGGTCCCTGTTGTGAGAGAGTTTCCTGATGTATTCCCTGACGAGCTGCCTGGTCTACCACCAGAGCGCGAGATTGAGTTCTGCATTGACTTGATCCCGGCACGGGGCCTATTTCTATACCGCCTTATCGGATGGCCCCGACGGAGCTTAGGGAGCTGAAGGATCGGTTACAGGACTTGCTGGACAAAGGGCTTATCTGACCGAGTGTGTCACCTTGGGGTGCTCCCGTCCTGTTTGTTAAGAAGAAGGACAGCAGTATGCGTTTATGCATTGATTATCGTCAGCTGAACCGGGTTACTGTGCGGAACAGATATCCCCTACCCCATATTGACGACTTATTCGATCAGCTCCAATGTGCGGCGTATTTCTCGAAGGTTGATTTACGGTCAGGTTATCACCAGTTGCGGGTTCGGAAGGAGGATATTCCGAAGACCGCTTTTCGTACACGATATGGTCATTATGAGTTCTTGGTGATGTCGTTCGGGCTCACCAATGCCCCAGCAGCATTTATGGACTTGATGAACCGTGTATTCAGGCTGTATCTTGATCAGTTCATCGTTGTTTTCATTGACGACATCTTGGTTTATTCTCGGAGCCGGGAGGAGCATGAGCAGCACTTGCGTATCACATAGCAGATTTTGAGGGAGCATCAGTTGTTCGCCAAATTTTCCAAGTGCGCATTCTGGCTAGACAGTGTCGACTTCTTGGGTCATGTGGTGATGAGAGATGGTATTTTTGTGGACCCGAAGAAGATCGAGACAGTTCAGCGTTGGCCCAGACCGGTATCAGTTACAGAGGTTCGCGGCTTTCTAGGTCTGGCCGGCTATTATCGACGTTTTGTCCAGGATTTCTCCCGTATTGCTGCACCGTTGCCCGGGCTGACCCGGAAGGGGGATCCTTTTGATTGGACTGAGGCATGTGAGGATAGCTTCCAGCAGTTGAAGACTCGTCTGACTACTACACCAGTGTTATCATTGCCTTCAGGATCAGGCGGTTTCGTGGTTTATTATGATGCCTCTCGAGTGGGGCTGAGCTGTGTATTGATGCAGCATGATAGAGTTATCGCGTATGCTTCTCGGCAGTTGCGGAAACACGAGCAGAACTACCCCACTCATGATTTAGAGATGGCTGTAGTGGTGTTTGCACTCAAGATCTGGAGACATTACCTATACGGCGAGTCGTGCCAGATATTCACTGACCACAAGAGCTTGAAGTATATCTTTCAGCAGCAAGATCTGAATCTGAGACAGCATCGTTGGATGGAGTTGGTAAAAGATTATGACTGTGAGATTCTATACCATCCGGGCAAGGCGAATGTGGTGGCAGATGCTTTGAGTAGGAAGCCCGGAGGTAGCTTATCTTGTTTCAGCGCAGTACAGATGCAGTCGACGGCGAATTGGCAGGTTTTATGTGACAGCAGAGTGCAGTTCGAGTTTACTCCTACAGGGGGACAGCTAGCCCATTTCAGAGCACGCCCACAGTTACTTGACCATATCCGCGAGGCACGGTCCGATGATGCCCATATTTTAGAGATTATTGAGCAGATTCGGCAGGGCAGAGTTTCCGAGTTCGTGATTGATGATCAGGGAATACTTCGATTTGGGACTCGACTATGCATACCAGATTCTGGGAGACTGAGGCGTGATATTCTTGAGGAGGCACATAGATCAGTATACAGTGTTCATCCAGGTTCCACCAAGATATACCGTGATTTGAGAGAGGTTTACTGGTGGGACGGGATGAAGAGGGATGTTACAGACTTTGTATCAAGATGCCTGACTTATCAGCAAATCAAGGCCGAGCACCAGAGGCCAGCCGGCGAGTTACAGCCTTTGCCCATTCCTGAGTGGAAGTGGGAACAGGTCTCCATGGACTTCATTATGGGTCTACCCAGGACCAGTCGAGGGTATGACTTGTAAGTCTACGGTAGCGCCCCGGCCGTCAATCCGAGGCCAAAATGCGGAAACAAAAACGTTTTCATAAACTTGAAACTGGTGCTAATGTATACTATAAACCCGGATCGAACCATTAATATTAAACTAGCAATCTAAAGAGGGTTAGAAAAGCTATACCGATCGATCAGTGTCCTTTGGTCTTTAGCCACCATCTTTAGCTCCATGCGGCATCTCCGATCTTGCTCGATCTCCAATCTCCTCGTCGGAAGGGCACCACGTCTAGAAGTCTTTTTACGGGCTCCCGCTTCGAACCAAAGCAACTCGGACACGAAGTTTGCTAGACGGTGTGTCCAAGGTGAAGTAGAGAATGTGTGTGATAACTTTGTCTCTTAACACATTAGGATTCTCAACACGTGAGATGGTTAAAGTGGAGGTAGAAGATGATGCCATGGTGGATGTTGTGAGCAAGAAGAAGAAGGAAACGAGAAGAGGCTTTTCTTTTCTTAATGTGTTGGAATGATAATGAGAGCTAGAATAATGAATCCAAGAGCTAACCCCTTGCCTCATGGCTGCCCTCCCTATCTCCTCTTATCATTTCAACACATTAAATCAATCCAAAATGTGACATATGCACAAATAAAGAGACCATGAATCACTAGATTGCATGTGTCACAATAAATGCGCCTCATGATGAAATCCACTCACAATTTCCACCAGTTGTAAACATTAACCTAAATGTTTTGTCCAATAAAAAGAACGGCATCATCTAAAGTAACTCGTGACGGATCACAAGAATACCCATCACCTGTATATACATGCCTGCATCCGCATTCTGACTGAATGCGAATGCAATGAGACGAAAGTAATCCAACAAATCTAATACTAGGATCTGGCTTAAACCAAAGCCCACTGGTATGATCTGCCCGATCATGATCCGTGCACGACTGCACGTATATGATCGAACCCTGCCATAATACCATACGGCCTCTACAACGTTTTGCCCGAAACTTAAGAAACTGTCTGTGGGGGACTCTAAAGACTCGTCAATACACTAGCTGTGGATTTAACCACTAGCACGTCAGTGGTATTAGCTGTACATAACGGGCTACCAGGTATTGACCAAAAGGGTGGCCGATGAGCGAACTCATCGTGGAACCCTACTGAGCCTGTCGATGACAATATTCGTACAGTCTGGTCCGTTCGTCTATAAGTATCGCATGTCGGGCCTAGGGGGTTGGTAAAAGTCAGACCCCCAAAAGCGGTACAAGTCGTGTCGGAGTGTAGCCCGGAACACCCTGAGATACTACCGGAATACCTACCAGTAAATCTCCTGCCTTAGCCAAGGACTTCGTATAATGGCTCTCCTAGACACAGCGCGATCTCACCCCCAATACCGGGAGAGACGAAACCCCTGCCGATCCGCTCACTGCCTCCATATGGCTCGGGACTGTACCCAACTAAAACCTGTTTGCACGACTCCTTTGAGCCATGGTAGGGTAGTAATCAAAGCACGGTGGGAACTCACACGAGACAAATGACAATCTCAGGTCGATGAACTAACCTGTACACATGTCACCAAGGAACTGCTATCTGACGCTAGGTATAATACCAACTAGCAGGTTCCCGGCGAGTTCTGTCCGGTGTACTCATAACCCAATGAGCACCTGTATACATCTTAGGTGAACCAACTGACACCAATGGCTTGTGAGACCTACCACCGCCCCTCGTCGGGGTCTCGACAGTATACACTAGTCTATTAATGGAGTATCAATGCCCAGTCTCGAAACTCCCACGACTAGGGACCACTTTAAGGAAGTGCTTATAGACTACCCAACTTTCACGTATATGATCGCCATCATACTGCTGGTAGTCAAGAAAGAATTCTAAGGGCTCTATCAATGTGTAATAATGATCTGTAACATCACCTAAAGTATGTACACGATGATAAAGATAAACCAGATAGCATACTATCATCTTGAATAAGATTGTCCTGCCGGCATAGGTCCTCCCTCAATCATTGCAATCGCGTGCCTGGGATCCAATAATTGACTTTGAGGGCACTATATCCAACAATCTCCCACTTGCACTCAAGGCTAATTATTGCGATGTCGCATACTCACAGCCCGTGTGATACCGGACACCCAACTCCTCTACTAATCAGTCTCACAAAGCCCGTTTGTGAAACTATTGCGTTCGAGGAATAGCCACAGTAAGTGGATCCGCCCTGATGTTTCTTTCTATGTCTCTCTTAATCTCAAGTTCGCGGAGAAAGCCATCTCCCGAAATGAGCAATACCTGTCTTAGAATATGTCTGGATATCTGATGGGACCTAGTTCATAAATGAACTCCAAATCCAAACTTCTTAGACTGTATCGACAACTGAATTTAATCAGTATCCTATGCCATGCCTCCCTCAGTATCTGCTTGAACTACCTGTCCAAACTACTGCCCCACTTTAGAAGGAAAACTATAACTCTGACAGCCACTCTGTCATCCATATCACCTTGGAAGCCTGGAATGATAACCGTCTCCCGAAGGAGGCTGTTGTTATCACATCCCTAGAACATCTGCTTATGTTCATAAACTGCTCCCGAACGTTTCTCCAGGATTGGATTAATATCAACTTATTGCAGCTAGTGCAAAACAACATTTGGTGTGGTACTTGACATCTCATGATTGACTCAATTGCCTAAGCATGTGATATGCCAATCATGCACATCCCTCTCCCCTTTAGTCTGTAAGACACCTTTAGAGAGGGTGACTCCATCACCTGCAGGTACACTACCATGCTAGGAGTCATCCATTCTAAAACACCTTTAGAATACTGTCTAAGTACCCAGATTGGGACTCTTCCCAAATCTAGATCTAGTAACCAGAATGTCTGATATAATATCCAAGCCTTATGTGGAGAAACCGCTGTGTGACAACCAAAGTATAACCGATCGTAGTATAGGAATTTCACTTCCTACTAAGTGTATATCATCCAAATACCAGGACATCACACCCTACTACCTTCTTAACAGATTCATCTCATATTCTGATGAAGTCAAACCTATGACTGTCACATCAGAAATAGATGATCTATCTCCGCTATATTTGCTTTAGCCTATAAATAGACATAAGCTACTTGTCCACTTGCTTCCAATGCTCCCACTGACTATGACAACCCTCTGGCAGAGTTATATACACATGCACTTCTAAAGCTAGTTTAGAACGACGCTATACTCATCCTCTTGCCGGGTCTCATAGCCTGGAACAACAGTAGTGTCAAGTCTGGGAAAACAAGAACCTCCTTGCCACCGTCCTTGAGGCTACCGGAGTACCTCTCGGGTGCCTAAGGTTACCCACCATATCTGCAGAGTGGCTAATGAAATGTCAATCCAGATTGAATCTTTAGGTCCTATTAATTTTCAGTAATCGTTTGCGGTTCTGGAATCACTTCCAGTTCTACCATACTCCCACTACTGTTTTCTGAAAAAATCCATTTTTATTAAAACTGTGGCGAGTCAAGAACAATATCACTATTGATCTTCCAGATGGTAGAAAATCAACCCTCGTCATAGCCCGGGTCAACCCACAAACAGCCATTACAGAAACGTGCCTTGAGTTATCCAGAGTCTGGTTTTAAGCATAAGCCGGACAACTCCCCGTACCTTAACATCGTTAAGATATGAACCGTTCTATATCCAATATAGAAACAGAGGCACTGATTTAATTGAAACTAGATTCAAATCATGCAGCTGTCTCCAGTGCATGTCAACTAAATGGAGAGAGGCTGATCAGCATTACTCAACTTAGGAGTGCATGCAATTATGAGTAACCTGAAAGAGAAACAAGTTTCTCAAAACCATTACTATCAACTGAATACCATACACAAGTATCTCCATCTTCGATTACCTTAAAGAATCCCGATACTTGCGACACCTGGTTCTCTACTTTATTCTTATACCTATAACTTCTCAAAACTTAGACCTTGTATTTCTACGAAATACTTATCTAAAAACTAGAGAAGTCACAAGTAAACAGAATATAGTACGAGGACCAACCCCTCTGTCTAATGGACACTGGACAATATACAATACTTTGTATAAGTCCCCTGAGTTGAATAACTCAAACCCTGTGCGTCGTAGGTTGAAAACTGTACTTATGGTTAAGAAGAATTACACCGCTGTTTAATGCTCCTTACCCAACCATCAACTGATATAGGTAAATGCCATGGACATAATTTCAAAAGGTTATATCTCACTTTATAAAAATAAACGTATGGATATATCAATTTGAAATTGGTGCATAACAACGGATATTCAAAACCAAATATCTGTCGTCCGGCAAACAGCCCAGGCGATTTCCTCAAATATCACCAATTACAACGAATTCCGATATAATGAGGACAATCACCTAATTTCCAATAGCTTACTCCCACTCATCATCTGTAAAACCATACAGATGTGAGAATCAAACCTGGTAAATACATACCCTGGAGCAAGGACTAATTGGGAAATCAGTTTTCTTTTAACAATACACAGTGAAACTGAAACACGTAAATGTTTTGAAGGGGTATCCGGGTATTCCTAGTAATGCATCTTCCATTATCCAGATTCATGACTATAACCATATATTTCTTTGCCATCTCTCCAAATCCCTTTATTTGTCTTTAGTCATTACCTTCTGTACACCATCTTTAGGCTAAATGGTTTTCTTCCTTCCCTACCGTTCGGCACCAGCCTATGGTTTGGAAGAAGACTATCCAATAAGCGTAATAGGTGTATCCTCCTAAACCTTGGGAGTACTCGTAACCTGAGAGAAGGTGATGATAAAAGACAACTGAATAAACCTTATTCATATTTCTCCTGAACCAGAATCCATCCCCGAACTGGAACAAGTCCCCTCGAGTTCGTATATAACTATACGATGGATTATCCAAATAACTGTGGAACTTCGTAGTGATACGGGGTGTTCTGGAGAAATAAAAAGGTGAAGTAGGAGTGGCGATGAAATACTTGGTTTGGTCGTGAATAGTAGTCGCAATTTACTTTGCCCTCTTTCTAATCCCTCTATTTGTCTTTACTTAATACCTTCTGTACACCACACTTAGGCTAAATGGTTTTCTTCATTCCTCACCTTTCGGCACTTGCCTATGGTTTGGAAAAAAACCATCCAATTAGCGTAATAGGTGTACCCTCCCCTAATCCTAGGAGCCCTCGCAACCTGAGAGAAGGTAAAAGGAAAAGACAACTGAATAGTCTTATTCATTTTCTTTAGAACCAGAATCCATCCTCGAATATGGAACAAGTTCCTTCGAGTTCGTATATAACCATACGATGGATTTATCCAATGGAAGTGGATGTTCGTAATAATACGGGGTGTTCTGGAGAAATGCAAAGAGTAAAAGAAGGAGTGGTAATGATGTATGCAACTCTGACAATCCAAAAGCCAATGTTTAAGAAAGTTCGGTTAACTTGGTCACTGAGTCATAGTCTAGGGTCGGGCCATGGTCGCTGCCAAAGAGAGAGAGAAAAGAAACACTCGGCGTGCACTCTAACCCATATCAGAATGGTTATCACTTTATCCAATCAGGAAACCTCCCACTGTATCCTCAAATTCTCGTCCAAACCTGAAAGAAGAATTAGTCGGGATCACCCGAGGAGTAAACTAACTCATCAGTGGGAATCGGGATCCAACTATCATCGCATGATAACGTGATGGAATTCACTCACGTTATCACACTCCAGAAGGTATGTGCATGTTGGAGATAGTGCCCTCAGAGTCAATTATTGGATCACAGGCACGTCATTGCGATGATTGAGGGAGGACCTATCCCGGTAGGACATTCTTACTCGAGATGATAGTATGCTATCTGGTTTACCTTTATCATCGTGTACTGCTTTAGGTGACCTGACAGGTCGCTATTGCACGTTGATAGAGCCCCTAGGATTCTTGCTTGACTGCCAGCAGTATGAGGGCGATCATATAAGTGAGAGCTGGAGTCTATAAGCACATCCTTAAAAGGTCCCTAGTCGTGGGAGTTTCGAGACAGGGCATCGATTCTCCAGAGTAGACTAGTGTATACAGTCGAGACCCCGACGAGGGGCAGTGGCCGGTCTCACAAGCCACTGGTGTCAGTTAGTTCACCTAAGATGTATACAGGTGCTCATTGGGTTATGAGTACACCGGACAGGACTCGCCGGGAACATGCTAGTTGGTCTTATACCTGACGTCAGATAGCAGTTCCCAGGTGACATGTGTACAGGTTAGTTCATCGACCTGGGGATCGTCATTTGTCTCGTGTGAGTTCCCACTGTGCTTTGATTACTACCCTACCACGGCTCAAAGGAGTCGTGCAAACAGGTTTTAGTTGGGTACAGTCCCGAGCCACATGGAGGCAGTGAGCGTATCTTCAGGGGTTCGTCTCTCCCGGTATTGGGGGTGAGGTCGCGCTGTGTCTAGGAGAGCCATTACACAAAGTCCTTGGCCAAGGCAGGAGATTTACTGGTAGGTATTCCAGTAGTATCTCAGGGTGTTTTGGGCTACACTCCGACACGACTTGTACCGCTTTTGGGGGTCTGACTTTTACCAACCCCCTAGACCCGACATGCGATGCTCATAGACGAACGGACCGGACTGTACGGATATTGTCACTGACAGGCTCAGTAGGGTGTCAGGATGAGTTCGCTCATCGACATCCCTTTTGGTCAATAGCTGGTGGCCCGTCACGTATTGGCTTATACCTCTGACGTGCTAGTGGTTAAATCCACAGCCATAGTATTGATGAGTCTTTAGAGTCCACCACACTTTCAGTTACTCAAGCTTTCGGGCGAAACGCTGTAGAGGCCGTATAGAGATATGGCAGGGTCCAATCAGATACGTGCGGTATTGCACGGATCAGGATCGGACGGTAAGTACTAGAGGCCGTATGCATATATGGCAGGGTTCGATCAGATACGTGCGGTATTGCACGGATCAGGATCGGACGGATATTACTAGCCGGCTTTGGTTTAAGCCGGATCCTAGTATAGTACAGTGTAGATTTTGTCTCTTTGCATTTGTGTTCAGTGGGAATACAAATGCGGGTGTGTATACACAGTATCGGGGTTTTCCTGTAATTTATTACGGGACCAGTTTTCTAGAGTTGCCAGTTTGCATTCCGTTCCGGCCGGTTTTCCTTTGTTCTTTCCCGGCCGGACTTTTCCGATGGAGGGGGTTATTTGCAAGTTTGCAAATAACATTTGTGGAAGGGGTATCTTGCATATTGGTAGCATCATGATAGTTTTTCATGATGAGATTCTTTTTCCTTCTTATCACTTGCTTTATGGTGATTAGAGTTGATTAGAGTTTGATGTGAGATTGTTATCATTTCTTTAGGGTTGTGGTCACCCCCTTACTTTTACTACACTCACCTCCCTTATACATGATGCTTTCCCTCCAGCATTTCCTTGAAAAGGCCGGCCACAATTTGAGAGGGGAGAGAAGAGAGAGGATCATTTTTGTGAGGGTGGGAAAATTATCATTGATATCATTTTTCCATTGCTACCAAAATTCCCAAGTTCATTTCTCAACCTCATTCCTCCATCAAGGCAACATAACCCCAAAGAGACAAAGCACTACACATTCTACAGCAAATCTTGGGCACGTCGACTTGCCAGCTTCGTGCCCGAGTTGCCTCGGTATTGAGGTGGCAGCCCGTAAAAGATGCAGACGATGTGGTGCCCTTCCGGCAAGGAGGCGACGACCGGAGTTTCCGCAGGAGATCGGGACGACGACGAGAAGACCGGAGGACTCGGATCACTCGGTATATCTCTTCCCCATCTTGTAGTTAGCTAGAACTAGTTTAATGGTCCGATCCGGGTGTTTAGTGCGCGGTGGTGCCGGTTTGCTAAGTTCGCAAAATTAAAGTTTATCACCGCTTCCGCATTTGGCCATCGGATTGACGGCCGGGGCGCCGCCGTGCACTTACAGTGGTATCAGAGCCTCGCCATTAACTTAGTCTAGCTTTGTTTGATGTGTTTGCATTTCCGATCGACCAAAATTCCAAAAACCCGCATTTTCTTCACATCGGTTTTCTGTCGAAATTTTTTGAAGTCCAAAAATTTTTCAGGTTGTAGAAACGTGATGTACTCGAAGATCTAAGAATACTGTAAAAATTCGACACAATAAATCGACAACCAGAGCACGGAACCGTGGCCAAACCCCCCTCTAGGCCGCGGTTCCGCCGCACTATGATGTCTTTGCCATGTCGAATTTCTACAGTTGCCTTCTGGGCTGAAAATAAGGGTTTTGGAATATTAAAATTGGGCCCAGAATTTCTGTGAGTGCTACAGTATTGCTTGGGGGCCCACTTGTTAATTTTTGATCGATCGGATATTTTAAACACATTATTTCACAGTATTTACATTATATCTGTGACCGTGAATGTCACTTGATCGGTAAATCCAGTCTAACTGCTATAGCCCGGTTAGACGGATTTGCGAACGTGACTTTCACGTTGATGTTCTGTGATTTTGTTGTGATGTTGCGGATCGGTCATGGGGGATAGCCTGGATGCAATGCTAGTACTGTTTTGTTGTATTATGTACATTTGATATTGCGGGGCGAGCGTCCGACATGTGGACTGCCGTCACTGCCTGTTTGTATTATTCTTTTGGGGCACGACCTGGTTGCGGTCGATGTACCCGTTGTATGTATATTTTACTTTCTGTACTAGGATTACCCCGAGGAGGGGTGCACGGATAGCCGGGTTCTAGAGGGCAACAAGCCCGCATCTCATGGCATTGAGACGGAGGGGGCTTCACTCTAGGATTGGCGGGCTATTCGCCGCACTCGTAGGGGGTACAGGTTGACCCAGGAGGGGTGCCCAAGTTACCGGATTCCGTGAAGTGCTGGGTGGTCCATTCGCGGTGCTGAAGGGGGCTGCCTCGCTTCAGGTTTTGGCGGGTAACTTGCCGCGCCCGTAGGGGTCTAGGATTTCATTGCACAGGCTATCCACACGACCAGGGGAACGTCGGGTTTCAATAGTGGCTCTGTGAAACCCGGGGATCCCAGATATCTGTATTGTTCTGTGATGCTGTACATTTCTGTGATGTTGCATTTTTTATCACGCCTTGAGCGAATATAATATATTGGTATATATATTAGTAGATGTTGTATATGTTTTACATCCGCGCTAGTCCAGTCCCCGCTCTGTCGTTAGTTAGCTAACCTAACGGGTAATGACGGGACCCAGTGGCGAATGCGGATGGCATATACGTACATCAGTATATTTTCGTTCTTTGTGGTGTGATCAATTGATGGGACTGCGTTGATTCGGATCAATGCAAGTTAAAACAAACCTATTCTGATGTTGTTGGAACACTTTTCAAAAAGCTGTTATTGCAAGGACGTTCACTTTTGTTTTGCATCGTGGTATTCATTTGGAATATCCTGCTCCTCAGTCGATGAGGCAAGGGTCGAGATCCCTTCACCGGGAGTGACCCCTTGGACAGAAGTTTGCGTCAGGGCATTAACTTCACTATAGCCAATTACTTTTGCTTTGCATTGTGGTATTCATTTGGAATATCCTGCACCCCATTCTACGGGGAAAGAGCCGAGATCCCTTCACCGGGAGTGACCTCTTTAGTAAAGGTTTTCGTCACTATATTTTCTAAAAAAGCTATAAGTTCCTTCAACGATATCAAGTTCATTACGTTAAAGGTTTTCGCCAGAAACCATTCGTAGCCCTCCGTCGTTTCATATGGGTAGTCAATAGTATTCAAGCTGTGTTTGTTGGCCAAAGTCAAGGCACAGTGTTTGGTAGCTGTTGGTTATTCATATGCAGCATAGATAGATGCGTTGGTTTGGGGCAGTCGTATAGCCTTGTTGGCCAAAGTCAAGGGCTTGTACTGGTGGGCTCAAATTAACCTGGAGAATGACGGGCAGAACTTGACATGTGACTTATGATTTGTTGGCCAAAGTCAAGGTCATAAGAGCATGGGGTAAAAATCCACATCGGGAGTTTCAAAAGAACTGAAACTTGCCAGTTATGCGCACACCTTCTGGAGTATGATAACATGAGCGGATTCCGTCACGTTATCATGCGATGAGAGTTGGATTCCGATTCCCACTGATGAGTTAGTTTACTCCTCGGGTGACCCCGACTAATTCTTCTTTCAGGTTTGGAGGAGATTTTGAGGTACAGTGGGAGGTTTCCAGATTAGATAAATTGGTAACCATTCTGATCTAGGATAGAGTGCACGCTGATTGTTTCTTTTCTCTCTCTCTCTGGCAGCGACCATTGACCCGACCCTAAGACTATGACTCAGTGACCAAGTTGACCGAACCTTCTTAACACTGGCTTTTGGATTGTCAGAGTTGCAGACCTCATTGCCACTCCTACTTTTACCCTTTTCTCCAGGACACCCCGTATTGCTACGAACGTCCACTTCCATTGGACAAAACCATCGTATGGTTAGATACGAACTTGAAGGAATTCGAGGATGGTTTCCGGTTCTGGAGAAAACGGATAAGGTTTATTCAGTTGTCTTTTCCTTTTTGCCTTCTCTCAAGTTACGAGTACTCCTTAGTTTAGGAGATAGTACACCTATTACGCAAATTGGATAGTCTTCTTCCAAATCTTAGGCTGGTGCCGACCAGTAGGGAATGAATAAAACCAATTAGCCTAAACGGTGTGCAGAAGGTATTAAGATTAAGACAAAGCAAGGGATTAGTAAGAGGGCAAAGTAAATTGCGACTGATATTTACGACCAAACCAAGTATTTCTTCGCCAATCCTAAATCACCTTTGTATTTCTCCAGGACACTCCGTATCACTACGAAGATCCACAGTTTATTGGATACTCCATCGTATGGATATATACGAACTCGAAAGGAACTTGTTCCAGTTCGGGGATGGATTCTGGTCCAGGAGAAATAGGAATAAGGTTTATTCGGTTGTCTTTTATCTTCACCTTCTCTCGCATTGCGAGTGCTCCTAGGATTAGGACAGTACACCCATTATGCTTATTGGATAGTCTTCTTCCAAACCATAGGCTGGTGCCGAACGGTAGGGAAGGAAGAAAACTAATTGGCCTAAAGGGGTGTGCAGAAGGTAATGACTAAAAACATATAAAGGGATTTGGAGAGGTGGCAAAGAATTATACGGTTATAGTTGTGAATCTGGATAATGGTAGAGGCATTACTAGGAATACCAGGATACCCCATCGAAACATTTCAATGTTTCAGTTCAACTGTGTACTGTTAAAAGAAAACTGATTTCCCGATTGGACACTTGCTCCAGGGTATGTATTTACCAGGTTTGATTCTCACATCTGTATGGTTTTACAGATGATGAGTGGGAGTAAGTTATTGGGAATAGGGTGATCATCCTCATTATATCGGGATTCGTTGTAATCGGTGATATTTGAGGAGATCATCTGGGCTGTTTGCCGGTCGGCAAATATTTGGTTTTGAATATCCGCTGTTGTGCACCAATTTCAAATTGATATATCTGTACGTCTATTTTCATAGAGTGAGATATACCTTTTGATATTATGTCGATGACATTTACCTATATCAGTGGATGGTTAGGTAAGGAGCATTAAACAGCGGTGTAATTCTTCTTAACCATAAGTACAGTTTTCAACCTACGACACACAGTGAAAGAGCTGTTAGACTCAGCGGACTTATACAGAGTATTGTATATTGTCCAGTGTCCATTAGGACAGAGGGGTTGGTCCTCATACTATATTCTGTTTACTTTTGACTTCTCTAGTTCTTAGACATGTGTTTCATAGAAACACTAGGTCTAAGTTTTGAGGAGTTATAGGTATTTGAATAGAGTAGAGAACCAGGTGTAGCAAGTATCGGGATTCTTCAAAGTGATCGAAGATGTAGATACTTGTGTATGGTATTCAGTTGATAGTAATGATAAAGAGAAATTGCTTCTCTTTCAGGTTACTCATAATTGGAAGCATTCCTAAGTTGAGTAACGCTGATTGGCCTCCTTCCATTTAGTTGACATGCACTGGAGATAGCTGCATGATTTGAATCTGGTTCAATTAAATCAGTGCCTCTGGTTCTATATTGGATATAGAACAGTTCATATCTTAACGATGTTAAGGTACGGGGAGTTGTCCGGCTTATGATTAAAACCAGACACTGGACAACTCAAGGCACGTTTCTGTAATGGCTGTTTGTGGGTTGACCCAGGCTATGACGAGGGTTGACTTTCTACCATCTGGGAGATCAATAGTAATATTGTTCTAGACTCGCCACAGTTTTAATAAAAATGGATTTTTCAGAAAGCAGTAGTGGGAGTATGGTAGAACTGGAAGTGATTCCAGAACCGCAAACGATTACTGAAGATTTGATAAGGAACCTAAAGATTCAATCTGGTTTGACATTCCATTGGCCACTCCGCAGATATGGTGGGTGACTTCAGGCACCCGAGAGGTACTCTGGTAGCCTCAAAGACGGTGACAGGGAAGTTCTTGTTTACCCACACTTGCCATTGCTGTTGTTCCAGGCTGCAAGACCCGGCAGGAGGATGAGTATAGCGTCGTTCTGAACTAGCTTCAGAAGTGTACGTGTATATGACTCTGCCAGAGGGTTGTCGTAGTCAGTGGGAGCAGTGGAAGCATTGGTGGATAGGTAGCTTATGTCTACTTATAGACTAAAGCAGATGTAGCGGAGATAGATCATCTATTTCTGATGTGACAGTCATAGGTTTGACGTCATCAGAATAGGGGATGGATCTGTTGAGAAGGTAGTAGGGTGTGATATCCGGGTTTTGGATGACATACACAAAGTAGGGTGTGATATTCCTATACTACGATCGGTTATACTTTGGTCGTCACACAGTGGTTTCTCCACATGGGACTTGGACATTATATCAGACATACTGGTTACTAGATATATGGTTTTAGATCTAGATTTGGGTGGTTTCCCAATCAGGGTACTTTGACAGCATTCTAAGAGTATTTAGAATGGACGACTCCTGGCACGGTAGTGTACCTGCAGGTGATGGAGTCACCCTCTCTAAAGGTGTCTTATAGACTAAAGTAGAGAGGGATGTGCATGATTGGCAGATCACTTGCTTAGGCAATTGAGTCAATCATGAGATGTCAAGTACCACACCAGATGTTGTTCTTGCAGTAGATGCAATAAGTCGATATTGATCCTATCCTAGAGAAACAGTCGGAAGCAGTTTTAGAATATAAGTGGATGTTCTAGGGATATGATAACGACAGCCTCATTCAGGAAACAGTCATCATTCCAGGCTTCCAAGGTGACATGGATGACAGGGCGATCGTCAGAGTTATAGTTTTCCCTCTGACGAGGGGCAGTATTTTGGACAGGTGATCCAGGCAGATACTGAGGGAGGCATGGCGCAGGATACTGATTAAGTTCAGTTGACGATACAGTCTAAGAAGTTTGGATTTGGAGTTCATTTATGAGCTAGGTCCCATCAGACATCCAGACATTCTAAGACAGGTATTGCTCTTTTCGGGAGATGGCTTTCTCCGCAAACTTGAGATAGAGAGAGACATAGAAAGAAACATCAAGGCGGATCCACTCACTGAGGCTATTCCTCAAACGCAATAGTTTCGCAAACGAGTTTTATGAGACTGACTAGTAGAGGAGTTGGGTGTTCGGTATCACACGGGCTGTGAGTATGCGACATCGCAATAATTAGCCTTGAGTGCAAGTGGGAGATTGTTGGAGATAGTGCCCTCAGAGTCAATTATTGGATCACAGGCACGTGATTGCGATGATTGAGGGAGGACCTATCCCGGTAGGACATTCTTACTCGAGATAATAGTATGCTATCTGGTTTACCTTTATCATCGTGTACTGCTTTAGGTGACCTGACAGGTCGCTATTGCACGTTGATAGAGCCCCTCGGATTCTTGCTTGACTGCCATCAGTATGAGGGCGATCATATAAGTGAGAGCTGGAGTCTATAAGCACATCCTTAAAAGGTCCCTAGTCGTGGGAGTTTCGAGACAGGGCATCGATTCTCCAGAGTAGACTAGTGTATACAGTCGAGACCCCGACGAGGGGCGGTGGCCGGTCTCACAAGCCACTGGTGTCAGTTGGTTCACCTAAGATGTATACAGGTGCTCATTGAGTTATGAGTACACCGGACAGGACTCGCCGGGAACATGGTAGTTGGCCTTATACCTGACGTCAGATAGCAGTTCCCAGGTGACATGTGTACAGGTTAGTTCATCGACCTGGGGATCGTCATTTGTCTCGTGTGAGTTCCCACTGTGCTTTGATTACTACCCTACCACGGCTCAAAGGAGTCATGCAAACAGGTTTTAGTTGGGTACAGTCCCGAGCCACATGGAGGCAGTGAGCGTATCTTCAGGGGTTCGTCTCTCCCGGTATTGGGGGTGAGGTCGCGCTGTGTCTAGGAGAGCCATTACACGAAGTCCTTGGCCAAGGCAGGAGATTTACTGGTAGGTATTCCAGTAGTATCTCAGGGTGTTCTGGGCTACACTCCGACACGACTTGTACCGCGTTTGGGGGTCTGATTTTTACCAACCCCCTTGGCCCGACATGCGATGCTCATAGACGAACGGACCGGACTGTACGGATATTGTCACTGACAGGCTCAGTAGGGTGTCAGGATGAGTTCGCTCATCGACATCCCTTTTGGTCAATAGCTGGTGGCCCGTCACGTATTGGCTTATACCTCTGACGTGCTAGTGGTTAAATCCACAGCCATAGTATTGACGAGTCTTTAGAGTCCACCACACTTTCAGTTACTCAAGCTTTCGGGCGAAACGCTGTAGAGGCCGTATGGAGATATGGCAGGGTCCAATCAGATACGTGCGGTATTGCACGGATCAGGATCGGACGGTAACTACTAGAGGCCGTATGCATATATGGCAGGGTTCGATCAGATACGTGCGGTATTGCACGGATCAGGATCGGACGGATATTACTAGCCGGCTTTGGTTTAAGCCGGATCCTAGTATAGTACAGTGTAGATTTTGTCTCTTTGCATTTGTGTTCAGTGGGAATACAAATGCGGGTGTGTATACACAGTATCGGGGTTTTCCTGTAATTTATTACGGGACCAGTTTTCTAGAGTTTCCAGTTTGCATTCCGTTCCGGCCGGTTTTCCTTTGTTCTTTCCCGGCCGGACTTTTCCGATGGAGGGGGTTATTTGCAAGTTTGCAAATAACATTTGTGGAAGGGGTATCTTGCATATTGGTGGCATCATGATAGTTTTTCATGATGAGATTCTTTTTCCTTCTTATCACTTGCTTTATGGTGATTAGAGTTGATTAGAGTTTGATGTGAGATTGTTATCATTTCTTTAGGGTTGTGGTCACCCCCTTACTTTTACTACACTCACCTCCCTTATACATGATGCTTTCCCTCCAGCATTTCCTTGAAAAGGCCGGCCACAATTTGAGAGGGGAGAGAAGAGAGAGGATCATTTTTGTGAGGGTGGGAAAATTATCATTGTTATAATTTTTCCATTGCCACCAAAATTCCCAAGTTCATTTCTCAACCTCATTCCTCCATCAAGGCAACATAACCCCAAAGAGACAAAGCACTACACATTCTACAGCAAATCTTGGGCACGTCGACTTGCCAGCTTCGTGCCCGAGTTGCCTCGGTATTGAGGTGGGAGCCCGTAAAAGATGCAGACGATGTGGTGCCCTTCCGGCAAGGAGGCGACGACCGGAGTTTCCGCAGGAGATCGGGACGACGACGAGAAGACCGGAGGACTCGGATCACTCGGTATATCTCTTCCCCATCTTGTAGTTAGCTAGAACTAGTTTAATGGTCCGATCCGGGTGTTTAGTGCGCGGTGGTGCCGGTTTGCTAAGTTCGCAAAATTAAAGTTTATCACCGCTTCCGCATTTGGCCGTTGGATTGACGGCCAGGGCGCCGCCGTGCACTTAGAGTGCATGCCTGGATAGTTTCAGTTTCTTTAGAAACTCCCGATGTGATTTTTACCCCATGCTCTTATGTCCTTGACGATGGCCAACATATCATAAGTCACATGTCAAATTCTACCCGTCATTATCCAGGTTAATTTGAATCCACCCGTACATACCCTTGACGAAGGCCAAAATAGTAGTACGACTGTCCCAAACTAACGCATCTATCTATGCAACAGAAAAGTAACAAATAGCTACCATACATTATGCATTGACGAAGGCCAACATACATAGCATGAATACTAAGTACTACCTTTCTGAAATGACGGAGGGCTATGAATGGTTTTTGGCGAAAAACCTTTAACGTAATGAACTTGATATCGTTGAAGGAACCGGATAGCTTTTTATAAATATAGTGGCGAAAACCTTTGCTAAAAAGGTCACTCCCGGTGAAGGGATCTCGGCTCTTTCCCCGTAGAATGAGGTGCAGGATATTCCAACTGAATACCATGATGCAAAGCAAAAAGTAATCAACTATAGTGAAGTTATTACCCTGACGCAAACTTATGTCAAAGGGGTCACTCCCGATGAAGGGATCTCGGCCCTTGTCTCGTCAACTGAGGTGCTGGATATTCATAACCGAATACCACTATGCAAAACAAAAGAGAACGTCCTTGTAATAACAACTTTTTGAAAATTTTTCCAACAACGTCAAAAAGGTTTGTTTAGCTTGCATTGATCCGAATCAATGCAGTCCCATCAATTGATCACACCAATAAAGAACGAAAATATGATATACGTATATGCCATCCGCATTCGCCACTGGGTCCCGTCATCACCCGTTAGGTTACTTAACTAACGACAGAGCAGGGACTGGACGAGCACGGATGCAAAACATATACAACATCTACTATTATATATATCAATATATAATAATCGCTCAAGGCGTGATAAATGCAACATCACAGAAATGTAATAAGCATCACAGAACAATACAGATAATCTGGGATCCCCGGGTTTCCTTTGAGCCGCAATTGAAACCCGACGTTCCCCTGGTCGTGTGGATAGCCTGTGCAATGAAATCCTAGACCCCTCCAGGTGCGGCAAGTTACCCGCCAAAACCTGAAGCGAGGCAGCCCCCTTCAACAAAGTGAATGGACCACCCAGCACTTCACGGAATCCGGTAACTTGAGCACCCCTCCTTGGGTCAACCTATACCCCCTACGAGTGCGGCGAATAGCCCATCAATTCTAGAGTAAAGCCCCCTCCGTCTCAAAGCCATGAGATGCGGACCCGTTGCCCTCTAGAACCCGGCTATCCGTGCACCCCACCGCGGGGTAATCCTAGTACAGAAAATAAAATATGTACAATGGGTACATCGACCTCAACCCGGTCGTGCCCCAAAAGAATAATATACAAACAGGCAGTGACGGCAGTCCACATGCCGGACGCTCGCCCCACAATATCAAATGTACAAATATAACCAAACTGTACTACTATTGCATCCAGGCTATCCACCACGACAAATCCGCAACATCACAGCACAACACAGAACATCAACGTGAATGTCACGTTTGCAAATCCGTCTAAAAGGGCTATAGTGATTAGACAAGATTGACCGATCAAATGACATTCACGGTCACAGATATAATGTAATGCACTGTAAACTTTAAAAAATATTATAAAATATCGAATCCGAAATAACCCCCGAATAGCCCCGGAAAACTGATAAAACCATATCCAAATTGGGCCGAACAAACAATACCACTGCACCAACATAATAGAGACCTGCCTGTACCCAAAAAACCAACCCAAGAATCCCTAAATGGGCCGGCGTGGCCGGAAATATATGGTAGGTGGCCGGTTTTTTTCCGAGGACAGGAGCTCGTTTTTGGGGTGCAGGCTTAGGTTCACTTCAGTAGTCTTCTGCACATGTTTGAAAATTTTTCTGAGCACCTTTTAAAAACGACAGAGACTGGGACAGCAGTGGCAGTGTTTGGGTTTAGTTTCGTTTTTGATAGATTAACATTGTTTAAAACAAGCTAGCTAAGTTTAATGGCGTGGTTCTGATACCATGTAAGTCTACGGTAGCGCCCCGGCCGTCAATCCGAGGCCAAAATGCGGAAACAAAAACTTTTTCATAAACTTGAAACTGGCGCTAACATATACTATAAACCCGGATCGAACCATTAACATTAAACTAGCAATCTAAAGAGGGTTAGAAATCTATACCCATCGATCCGTGTCCTTCGGTCTTTAGCCACCATCTTTAGCTCCATGCGGCATCTCCGATTTCGCTCGATCTCCAATCTCCTCGTCGGAAGGGCACCACGTCTAGAAGTCTTTTTACGGGCTCCCGCTTCGAACCGAAGCAACTCGGACACGAAATTTGCTAGCCGATGTGTCCAAGGTGAAGTAGAGAATGTGTGTGATAACTTTGTCTCTTGACACTCTAGGATTCTCAACACATGAGATGGTTAGAGTGGAGGTAGAAGATGATGCCATGGTGGATGTTGTGAGCAAGAAGAAGAAGGAAAAGTGAAGAGGCTTTTCTTTTGTTAATGTGTTGGAATGATAATGAGAGCTAGAATAATGAATCCAAGAGATAACCCCTTGCCTCATGGCTGCCCTCCCTCTCCCCTCTTATCATTTCAACACATTAAATCAATCCAAAATGTGACATATGCACAAATAAAGAAACCATGAGTCACTAGATTGCATGTGTCATAATAAATGCGCCTCATGATGAAATCCACTCACAATTTCTACCATTTGTAAACATTAACCTAAATGTTTTGTCCAATAAAAAGAACGGCATCATCTAAAGTAAACTCGTGACGGATCACAAGAATACCCCTCACCTGTATATACATGCATGCATCCGCATTCCGACTGAATGCGAATGCAATAAGACGAAAGTAATCCAAAAAATCTAATACTAGGATCTGGCTTAAACCAAAGCCCACTAGTATGATCCGTCCGATCATGATCTGTGCATGACTGCACGTATATGATCGAACCCTGCCATAATACCATACGGCCTCTATAACGTTTCGCCCGAAACTTGAGAAACTGTCTGTGGGGGACTCTAAAGACTCGTCAATACACTGGCTGTAGATTTAACCACTAGCACGTCAGTGGTACTAGCTGGACGTAACGGGCTACCAAGTATTGACCAAAAGGGTAGCCGATGAGCGAACTCATCGTGGAACCCTACTGAGCCTGTTAGTGACAATATCCGTACAGTCCGGTCCGTTCGTCTATGAGTATCGCATGTCGGGCCTAGAGGGTTGGTAAAATTCAGACCCCTAAAAGCGTTACGAGTCGTGTCGGAGTGTAGCCCGGAACACCCTGAGATACTACTAGAATACCTACCAGTAAATCTCCTGCCTTGGCCAAGGACTTCATGTAATGGCTCTTCTAGACACAGCGCGATCTCACCCCGAATACCGGGAGAGACGAAACCCCTGCCGATCCGCTCACTGCCTCCATGTGGCTCGGGACTGTACCCAACTAAAACCTGTTTGCACGACTCCTTTGAGCCATGGTAGGGTAGTAATCAAAGCACAGTGGGAACTCACACGAGATAAATGACGATCTCGGGTCGATGAACTAACCTGTATACATGTCACCAGGGAACTGCTATCTGACGCTAGGTATAATAACAACTAGCAGGTTCCCGGCGAGTCCTGTCCGGTGTACTCATAACCCAATGAGCACCTGTATACATCTTAGGTGAACCAACTGACACCAATGGCTTGTGAGACCGGCCACCGCCCCTCGTCGGGATCTCGACTATATACACTTGTCTACTAATGGAGTATCGATGCCCAGTCTCGAAACTCCCACGACTAGGGACCACTTTAAGGAAGTGCTTATAGACTACCCAACTCTCATGTATATGATCGCCATCATACTGCTGGTAGTCAAGCAAGATCCTAAGGGCTCTATCAATGTGTAATAGTGATCTGTAATATCACCTAAAGCATGTACACGATGATAAAGATAAACCAGATAGCATACTATCATCTTGAGTAAAACTTGTCCTACCGGCATAGGTCCTCCCTCAATCATTGCAATCATGTGCCTGCGATCCAATAATTGACTTTGAGGGCACTATATCCAACATGACTCTATTTGGGTGATTATGGATCGACTGACGAAAGCGGATCACTTTCTGCCAGTGAAGACCACTTTTGGATTTGTTCAGTACGCCCAGGTTTATATTGATGAGATCGTGTGACTGCATGGCATCCTGACTTGCATCGTGTCCGACCGGGGAACCCAGTTTACCAGCCGATTATGGCAGAAACTTCAGGAGGTTTTGGGCACCCGATTGAGTTTTAGCACAGCTTTTCATCCGCAGACTGACGGCCAGTTAGAGCGTACTATTCAGACTCTTGAGGACATGCTCAGACCTTGTGTTTTAGATTTCGGTGGTAGCTGGGATCGTCATTTGCCCTTGATCGAGTTCTCCTACAATAATATCTTCCAGGAGACGATTCAGATGGCACCTTTCGAGGCTTTATATGGGAGGAAATGCCGATCGCCCGTATGTTGGACAGAGCTCAGAGAGAGCAGTATTTTGGGGCCGCAGATCATACAGGAGACGACCGAGAAGATCCAGCTAATTCAAGATAGGATGAGGGCAGCACAGAGTAGGCAGAAATCATATGCTGACAGGCATCGTCGCCGACTTGAGTTCGCAGTTGGCGATCATGTTTTCCTGAGGGTCTCTCCGATGAAGGACGTGATGAGATTTGGGTGGAAAGGAAAGCTTATTCCTAGATATGTTGGTCCCTTCGAGATCCCAGAGCGTGTTGGTTCGGTGGCTTATCGGTTGGCTCTTCCGTCCAGCTTTCCCGATGTTCACCCCGTGTTCCATATTTCGATGCTCCGCAAGTACCTTCATGACCTTTCTCACACGATTCAGCACCAGACGATCCAGCTAGAGCGCGATCTTTCATTCACCGAGCAGCCGGTGGTCATCTTAGATCAACAGGTGAAGAAATTGAGGTCGAAGGTTATACCGTCCGTCAAGGTTCTTTGGCATGGCCCGAATAGCGAGGAGGTTACCTGGGAGACCGAGAACGAGATGAGGAAGAAATATCCCTATCTTTTTGAAGGTACGTGTAGTTAAATTTTAAATTCGATGACCGAATTTTTTTAAGGGGGGAAGATTGTAACGCTTTGAAAATCGTTTAGGTAGTTTTTCGATGATCGGTAAAATAATCGGTAGTTTCCGTAAAATGTCAAAATAATTATTTTTCAATATAGGCCTAATTATACAAAATTTAGATAAGAAATTGTTAGGAATTGGTTAATTAATTGTCACTTAAAAATTTCTAGTCATTTAAAAAAAATTCCTTAATTAATTATTTTTAATATTATTTTAAGCTTTTAAATATACATTAAATTAGTGATAAATACAAATTTAAATGGGTAAATTACATAATAAAGAACCATTATAAACTAAAATCTAGTAGTAACAAAATGTTAGCAAGACTTTCCATGAGTTGTTGTTTCTATGGTTTAAAATGATTTAAAATGAAATTTAAATAGAAAAATGATGTGATATGCATTAATTGTGCTTAAAAGATACTTTTTATGTGGAAATTTCCACACACTTCTCCCATTCTCCCCTCCCACACCCCCTGGCCGAAACTTGCTGCTGTTGTTCCCTCTTTTCCCCCATTTCATTTTGCTTCAAAATTCCATCAAAATCCATTAAAAATTCACAAATTCAAAGCAAAACCTAATTCTATCTCTTCTCAAGCCCAAATTGGTTTAAAACATGGAGAAAAGAGGCAACTTTGGAGGCTAGTGCAAGCTAGGGTTCAAACTTGAGAGGTATAATTCTAATCTAATATTTAATTTGTAGTTTGAATATGCTAATTTAGAAATTTAAAGTGTGAAATTTGGTTATAATTTCTTATTTAGGAAATTCTAGAAAAGGGTTTGATTTTAAAATTAAGGTTTGAAGTATTGTAAATGGGTTAATTTAGTGTTGTGGCCATCTAGTTGTGTGGATTGGACGATTGTGCGATGTTGTGATCACTTTATCGCAAATCCGCGATGTTTGCACCAAATTTTCAATGTTAGCGCTTACTGGGTTTTTCATAAATTTAGGAGGTGATTTAATTGCGATATCTTGATGATACTATTAGCATCTCCTACGACATTTAGGTTGTGCGAATGCGAAGTTTGGTTTAATCGAGTTTTAGTTTTGACGGTTGCTCCGAAACGACGATTTTAGTTAAGGTTTTAGTGGTTTTCGTGTGTGTTCCGCGCACCTAGTGCACGTTATGCCTAACTTGTGAGCGTCGATCTTTTCATATTGTGACTTGCGTCATTTCATGAGGTGTAATCTTATGTTGTGTGTTATGCAATTTTAGGATCAGTTGCGGAAACATCGGACGCGGCGCGCAAAGGAAAGGCTGTGGTTGGATCAGATTAGCAAGGCGTCCGAGTGAGTAGATGTATACATCTATGGGGAAATCGTCTGGATGGCGTGAGGCGTGTAGGTCGACGTTGTACACCCCACGACTTGCGGGGAGGCAGAAATATGAAAAACAATCATTTTGTTTAAAGCAACATCGACTAACCGAAAGGATCTTTGCTAAACTATAACTAACACTAACATAGGAGTTGTTAACTACTATGGAAGAAGATTATACCTAATGAACCGTGTCCTTCTTCTTCTTGTTATCCACCTCCTCGTCGGCCTCCTCTATGTAATAGACGATCCACCCGAGAGCTTCTACTCCAAGCTTTGCCTCTAATCTTGAGGTAACTAGGTTTCTCTAGTTGCTAATCAAAGTCACCTAGGAAATATAGAGTATGGATATGGATTAATTAGTCTTGCTAATCCTTAATCTCAACACATGAGAGGGTAGTATTAGGGTTTGAAGAGAGAGAGCTCGAGGAGAGAGAAGGTGAGGATGAGAATGATAATGAAATAATGATCCTTCTTGAATATATGAAGCATAATCATTTATCAAAATAAATAAATAAAATAATTAATCATCATGCTTCATTTATTCATTATGTGTGATTCATTACATGAGTCATTAACCAATTAATGCATCATTAATGACATGAATGAATCACACAAATGAGTCACTAAATCAATAAATGCTTATGCCACCTAAACCCTCAAGTCATCATCCTTCTAGAAGCTTCCCGCCAAATTACGAGAACGCCCCTCCTATCCGTGAAAACACGGAAAAACTTTAGACTGTATAAATCCAATAATCCGATACTAGAATCTGTCTTAAACCAAAGCCGGCTAGTAAAAACTGTCCGAACATCGTACGTGCGTTTAAACACGTATGCGTCCGAACCCTTGTCGTAAAACCATACGACCTCTATATCGTTTCGCCCGGAGCAAGGAAACTCTCTGTGTGGGACTCTAAATACTCGACTACTACACTGGCAGTGGGTTTAACCACAGACCGCAAGCGGCACTAGCTGTACGTAACGGTCCCCAGGTAGTTGTCGATAAGGAGGCCGATGAGGAAACCCATCCGAACTCCTACCGAGCCTGATGTGACAATCTCCGTACAGTCCGGTCTGTTCGTCTAGGATTATCACATATCGGGCCTAGGGGATGGCAAGCGTCAGTCCCCTAAAAGCGGTATAAGTCGTGTCGGAGCGAAGCCATTACACCTTGAGAAACTACTGGAAAACCTACCAGTAAATCTCGCTTGCCCTGGCCAGGGACTTTGCGTAATGGCTCTCTGACACAGCATGATATCAACTCCCAATACCGGGAGAGACGAATCCTGTCTAACCGCCACTGCCTCCAAGTGCTCGGGACTGCACCCAACTGCTACCTGTTTGCACGACTCCTTTGAACCGTGGTAGGGTAGCAATCTAAGAACAGTGGGACATACTCGAGGCGAGGTAGCAGTGTCAAGTCTGCGGACTATGCTGTACTCATGTCACCTGGGAACTGTTAACTGACGACGGGTATAATACCAACCAACAGTTCCCCGCGAATCCTGTCCGGTGTACCCGTAACCCAACGAGCACCTGTATACTATCTCCAGTACGACGTACTGATGGCTGTGGGACAGACCATCTCCCCAACTGGGATGAGAAGCGTACACACTAGTCTACTCCGGAGTATCGATGCCCTGTCTCGATAATCCTACGATTAAGGACCTGAAAAACGATGTGCTTGTAGACTACCCAGCCCCCACTAGTGTGACTGCCATCACAACGCTGGTAGTCAAGCAAGATCCTAAGGGCTCTATCAATACGTACACACATATTAAGATAGATATGACCAAGTAGTATACTACCATGTTTAGCAAGACTGTTAATATAACTGTGAATATCCCAAGCTTCCATTAAGTAATATACAAGCCAATATGATACAATAATGGCCCCTAGGGCATATACACTAACAAGGCGCCCCATAGTTAGGATCACTTTATTACTTACAAACTATATGCATAGTTAGTTAGTTAACCATCTCATTCATATGCATACCTCTCTAGCTATTCGTCTGCTGGCATTGCATGGTTATCTATATACCTATGTATGATATCACCTCTTAGGGCACGTACACCATTACCATTGGCTCATGTTGCACGTGCACTATTCATGTGAACACACACGCCTTTGGTAATTGCCATGCCACGAGCACTGTAGAACCTGCTTAGTTCAGTATCAAACACTTGCATTATACATGATACATTGAATTGCATAGCATGTATATACCTCACTTCATCATTATGCTTATATAAATTCCTAGCCACAAATCATATTGCATACCTTTGATATCATAAGCTTTTATCATATACAACATGTTGGGTATTATGATTTTCTTGAGTAATTCAGTATTGATGAGATTTCTGGATTTTGGGGAAAACCGCAAGAATTTAACAAAAGTTTAATATTATCATTTTTAAAATAAAGTTGCAGTTTTCTCGTGATGTATGTGTCGTCCACCATGAGTTTTCATGTTTTATGTTGGATTTCGAGACCCGATTCGAGAAGTGGATGAACCGTCTCGGGTACATGGTGGGCCCGGTTTGGTACCCGGGGCAAGAAGATCGAGTTATAGACGATGAGCCTGGCAGGGGAAGACTACTTACCGGTAATGTCTGGCACGGCGGATATCCGGAGGATACTGACCGTTGTCGTGAGATTGATGATATGGGCCGATCCGGACTGACGGAGCCCGTGGTATTGAGACATCGATATAGTGAGACATTGAGACAAATATATTTCTATATTTGGTGTCGATGCTTGACACGGTTTTCGGATGATTTCATTGATGGTACCTTAGCTATTGTACATATATTTTTCTAAGTTAAGAATGCAGAGATCATCATATTTAAACACTTAAAGATTTAGTATTGATTTTGCATTCATGTGCATACATACTAGTGGCATTACATCATATCTAGACATACATGTTATGATGCATTTGCGTGCATTCTTACGATAGCCTTATTAGATGTTATTTTCTACTCACGAGCTGGCAACTCACCCCCGTTGTGCCACAGTGTCTTGCAGGTCGGACCCGTCAGCTTTGCAGCGGCGGGCGTATCTTTTCATTGGTTTCTTTTGCTCAGACTCGCGACATTGCTCGTAGGTGGGTTGCGAGGACACTTTGTCTTTTTTGTACTACCATTGTATCTAGTATTCTCCATCTACCACTTCTTATTTTGTATATGCGACCTAGTGATGAGACTGAGAGATTTGTGTATATGTGGTTTCTCTGGGTCGAGCTCACTTGAGCCGACGTTGTGTTTTTCTTATTTTTGTGTTTCTTTATGCTTATTGCTTGATATTACATATATATTGCGTGTGGTTGTGATCCGCCTTGGGCGAAGAGCTAGCTCCCGCTTGGGGATGCCATTATTTCATTACAGGTTTATATATCTTGTTGTACCCGTTTTGGGGGCTAGTATTTACAAAGGAGACTCTGCAGAAATTTTCGGAAAATTTTGATCTTTTTAAAATGGGATTAATATAACTTAATTGGTTTAAAATCGTTTTCATAAAAGGTTTTTCTTCACTCTTACTGTTTATGGTTTAGATTTTTCTGGGCTTTGGCTGACTTAGGTTACGTTACGCCTTGAGACGTCTCGTAATCTAAGTGCCAGTCACGTTCCGTACCTCAGGTCGTGACAGTAACCCCGTTAACACTTTTCTAGACGCCTACTTGATCGGCTAATTGTAATGTGTAAAACTCTCCCAAGAGTAACTCTTACTCACAGTGGGTATCGGGATCCAACCATCTCATAGAAGGTATGCAATCTCATTGCAAATTTCAACACTTGAAATTCCCGATAATATTTTACCCCTAGCCTCCTATGACCTTGGAAGAGGCCAACAAACCATAAGTTGCTAGTCATGTTCAACCCGTACATTTCATGATTGAATTAAACCAACCCGCATGACCCTTGACGAAGGCCAACAAAGTCGCACGACTACCTTAATACAATCTCATCTTATGTTGCAGATAAGCACTAGTTAGCTACCGCACACTACGCCTTGACGGAGGCCAACAAACGTAGCACGAATACTAAGTAGTACTTATCTAAAATGACGGAAGGCTGTGATCAGTCGAAAATATTGCATTTTTAACACGACAATTTCCCTACCATTTGCACTCATCTAGAGGTGTTCGGTATTAATATTGCACATATTAGCAAAACAGCTGTAAAATACCAAATAACATGTGTTATACCTTAAAACCGGCATTTTGAGGGAAATTGAGTGTTTATCATGGCATCGCATCATCTTTACATAGCGCAACACTTGTTTCGAGAATCTGTGCAGGAAATTGCAGGAGAAGAGCCAAAACAGTTAAAAGTGCTGAGATAAATACGCCAAGTCCAAGACTTGAGATCTGGCAGTGAACTAGAGGGAATTATAAGATTCCACACATCAGAAAATAAGCCCAAAGTCAGCATAAGAGTTATCTGAAGTTTTCATGCACCAAGACAGCAAATGGGCCGCGGATCCGCGGCCAGAACCCCCTTGGCGCCGCGGATCCGCGGCCGTCTTGCTACGTCATCAGCAAAGCTTTGCTTCAGGTTTCTTGGTTTAAGGCCTACACCTATTCAAGCCAGTGCAAACCCCAGAGAACTCCAGAATCTTCTTGTCACGTCCCGTTTCCCAAAATACGGAATACGAGGTATGACTAGGCCAGCCATGCTCCTACGGTCAAGGGATCGTCCCGCCGTAGTCACACTTCGGCTTCTAGCACTACATGGTAATCAGTAATAAAGCACAGTATTAAAGGAATCACATCACTAATTTATTACATTAAAATTTCATTGTTCACAGATTACAGATAATAAAAATGATAACTAACCAAGTTCAATCTCACAATCTCTTTTATGGAAAGAAGTAAATGAAGTAGGTACACCAACTATATCTCCATGAACTCAAAGGATAGATCCGTCTCCGGTGCTGGTCCTCGCGCGGAATCTGAGCATGCATACTCAGGTCGTCAGAGCGACACAAATAATAATATTATTATAATCAGGTGCAACAGGTAAATGAGGTAATACTGGTATGAGAATAATGCAAGTAATCACTATGTCACAATATGATGCAGAATATGTTATGTGTCCCTATCGGTCTCTAGGTCATGTTTGAAATCACATAGTGGAAGGAGGATCATGTTTAACAGGAGTCTCGTACATACCCGAGACAACGGCCCACATGCCCGGGACATAACCCTGTCAGCCGGATCGCTAGATCCTGTCCTACACGTATAAGTATCACGGTTCGAATGATCATCCTCTAAACACGGTCCCGCTAAATACGATACTCTTTCCACTTTGATTTCCCCTTTTTCCCCAGGTTACACTATTTATGATAATGATCTAGTTGTGTACAAGTATACCAATGACACGGTTTCATCACTATCCACTGTATCAATCACTGTCACGAATGTTCACTTTCCATTGGTGTACTCGTCACTCCTAAACCAACATCTATCACGCACGATAATGCAATGTCCACACGCACTAACACTGTGTATATGACAGGGGTATGATATATGTATTGTATGCTACCAATAAGCTGTGTATGTTATGAATTAGCATGCATGTTATGAACTAAAATAAAGTGCACAGATTAATATGTTACGAATTCAGAAAAAATGATGTAGGTAAGATATATAGAACAAGCAGTCAGTAATTCATCAAAATTTGTTTCAGTTCAATCGGAGTTTCGGTTTTCAAGATATAACTGTTTCAGTTTAAGTGCCCGTGGCTGGAATCTCAATTTCAGAACTGATCATCTGTTTCACGACACGAATTGCACCCAGTTGGGCTCAGAATTTAGCGATGTCACAGTTAGATGAAATTTAGGTTTTCCGATAAAGTATTCAACACAATAGACGGATCCTCAGTCGCATCTGTACGCTGAAAGTTATACACAGTTCAATCTCAAATGTCGTTTCAGAAAGTGTTCTGAACAGCTTTACGTTCTGCCTTTTTAAAATAAGTTTAAAATAACAAACTGCGATGAATCGGAATGAAACCACTTGTTTTCTTTCACTAACAGGTACATCGTATAACTACTGAAAGTTCCGTATCACGCGATTTCAGGAAACACGGAGACGCAGGACTTTAGACAGAACACACCAATCAGAAACGCTCTGGACTGCAGTCCAGAGTCGTGTTCCGATCCGAATATCTCCATGGTTACAAAACAGAAATGATCAGAAATTTACGTAAGATTAAAGTTCGTCGAGTCGGCTTCGATTTAAGACCTCGAACGCAGCTTTCCAATATGTATATGATTTATAGTGATTTTATTCGTTTTCCGGTACGAGAGTGTTCTAGTTTAAACAACATATATGGGGGTATCACTTTTTGTCACGAACAATCGTATTTTCTAGCGAATTTCGCACACGTTATATATCATTCAAAGGGCCAACAGAAAGTATCGGTTGCCGTCAAATTAGACATTTTTTTCTATTAATAATTAACATCGAGCACTTAGGTTTTAACACGTATAGGAAATCGGAAAGCTTGTAAACTACATGATCTAGGTGGGTTACACTATTATTATAGCATGAAGCAAGTAAATACTTGCCTGGAGAACGCCTCGGGATCGTACGGCAGCAGTGTCGTCACGAACGCGCGTCGTACGCCGCGGAACGAGTTCGCGCGAGCCTCGATCGAGCACGGGTTTTACGTCGGAGTTCCCGGAGTCGTCTTTGTGCCTGCTGGAAGTATAGAATGGTGCCCTGTGGGTCTCCCGGGGTGTGCTGGGATCGGCGTCGGTTGGCGGCGCTCCGGCTATGTGTACGGTGCAGTTTCACAGTGAGGGGGGAGAAAATTAAAAAAATAGGTTTTTGAGATTTGGAGAGATGGGGAGCAGTGGGGGTCGGGTCTGGGGAGGTGAGGGTGATGCTGAGGGTGTTGAGGGCTACAGATGTGGTTCAGGTGAAGTGGGGTGGCTCGTCGGCGTCGAGGGGATAAGGTGGCCGAGCTTGGTCGAAGTGGGTTGTGTGCAGGGGATATTTGAGAGGGGCTCGGTTGAAGAAGGGTGAAGTCGTGGAGGGAGAAAGAGGGTGCGGAGTGGCTGTCGTCGACGTGGTCGAGCGACGAGGTGGGATGGTCACCGGCGGTGGAGGTGGCAATGGGTTCGCGAGAAAATTTGAGAGGGATCGAGGTTTTTCTGTGAAGGAGTTGGTGAGTAAGAGAGAAGTGAGGGCGACGGTTTAGAGAAAGGAGTGCGAGGGGGAAAACGTCGCACGACGGGTGCGTGGGCGTGGGCGTGAGCGACGGCGAAGGAGGCGTGTCGCGCGCGCGTTTAAGGGAGGTAGCCGTTGGGGATAATTTGAAGGAGAAGAACAGTAGGGTGGGGTGGGGTCGGGTTGAGCGGTGAGGGAGTGGGCCGGCTCGTGAGAAAAGAATTCCTTTTGGAATAAATCTCGTGGGCTGTAGGGGTTATAAGGGGGATGGGCCAAAAAAATTAGTGAGGAATTTAAAGGAAAATGGCTGAGGAAAAATTAGATTGGGATGGGAAAAAGTAAGGAATTAAAAAAAGAGAGTGGGCTGAGGGTGAACCGGGCCGGGGTTTAAAAAGGGATTTAAAAATTTACGTGTGGGCTGAGGGATATTGTTAAAAGGGTTTGGGGAATTTAGTGGTTTAAAAGAAAATTTTGGGTTAAATTATATTGGTTCTATTCGCTTTAGTTTTAAATATTGGGTTTTAACTTTTAGGATCTGGAAAAATAAATATTAGGCTTAAACAACCAATTCAAAATATGAGGGAAAAAAAGAGAAACTACTGGAATTCAGAGAATCGGGAACTTTTATTGAATTGGAAACGGGGATTTACACTTCTGCCAGATCAGCAAGGCTTACACTTCAAGCTAATCATGTTCAAGCTTCCAAAGCAAGCTACTTAACAACCTAAGCCTAGAAGCTTCTCCCTAACCTCCAAGCTTATGAAGGAAGCTAAAGCCTAACTAACTACCTCTAGAAGCTTCTACCTAACTACCTAGCTTACAAGGGAAGCTAAACTAAACCTAACTTCTAAAGGAAGCCAAAGCTAGTGAAGGCTATAAAAGGAACCCTAAAGCTTCTTCTCAAAGGTTGTTCTTTAGTTCAATCTTCAGCTCCCCAATACAAGTTGAGTGATATAACTTGTAAATCCTAATCCCCAATTCAAAATCCAAAGCCAAAAATCAAGAACTCCGAGTACCAAATTAAGCATGAAGCATTCGATCCTTTAGAAAGCGACGCCGGACTTCATCGGAGCAAGCGATCCAAGGAGATCCGCGACTCAAGGAGACGAGCGAAGCCGAAATAGACGATCAAGTTCTTTCCTCTTGTAGATCTTGAGTGAATTGTAACTAAATTTTTGATAAATAAAGGTGAAATTTCTATATCTTGCTTTCTTTACATTCTTGCATCATGATCCGATCTCAATTCTTGATTGAGTATTTTGTTATGATATTTGAGTAAAACTCCGCTCGTGAAGGAGTCGAGAGAATCAATAGATGATGATGTTACAAATCTTGAAACGATTTTTAATTCCTATAAGTTTTGAAAACTCGTGTAAATTGAAGAATCGGCAACCTAGTTTCGAGCGATACTTTCTTGATTGTGTTCGCTCTTAATTAGTGATCCACGATCGATTCTTGAATTTACTCGAGGCTAGAATTTGAATGAGATTCATCGAAAGGACAAAGGATGAATGAAGAAACCCTAGTTTCTTCGAAAGATCCTTAAACCTCGATTAATCGTCATCAATCTAGTATCAAATCATTAATGGATAAGAATACGTAATCAATAGATTTCATCACGTCTATAGATTCGATCGATTCCTATGAGCCTCACTTCGATTCTTGATTATTTGGATTGGATACCATCAATTCTTAATTCTTGATTTTTAAATGTTTTCTTGATTTTAGATTTAGATCTAGATAATTCTTGAACTTCAATTTTATAAATCTTGAATTGAATTGTCTTTTCTTTTCTTCTCTTTAATTTTCAATTCATCTAATTCAAATTCGAACGGATCTCACTTTCCCTGTGGACGATCCGCACTCGCTAACGTGCTACATCCGACACTGTTATTGATTGCGGTCAAAATATTTTTGGTTGTGATTTCTATACATTTCTTTACATACACACCGAAAAACTAATCAATCAAATGGAGCCGTTGCCGGGGATAGTGCGCTAATTCGTTCGTTTTTGAAATTTGAGTTGAAAAGTTTATTCCATCATAATTTTGAGATCAAAATTCGCGCAAACACTAAACGATTCGTTGTGATTTGTTGCAAGGAAATCTGGAGTCTGCTGTGCAATTGGAAAAATATTTGGAATATTCCAGAGGACTCAGGGGGTGAATAGAAGCATTGTATAAAAGTTTTGTGCAGGGATCTTGAAGAAGCATCGCATTTCCGCGGCTATAGCTTGCTCCCGCGGCGGATCGGCGGCGGAACTTTAGCGTTGCTGTACGAAAATTTTTCTGTAAAATCCTACCTTTCTTATCTCCTCCTCTGTCTGCTCCATTAACAATTTGCTGCAGGTTTCTTTGCAAAAATTCGCAGCGCCGCAAAAAGCAATAAAAATTGTGCGTGTTTTGATTTTTGGTTGTTTGCATATTAATACGGAATTTAAGGGGCACAGCCAAATCCAAATTAGGTGGGGAGTTCATTACCCTTCCTAAGCCCTGAAAATCACAAAATTGCATCCGCATTACCCCCATTAACTAAAAAAAATCTAGACATGACTCTAAGGACCGTCGCGCTCACTTAGGACAGAAGAAGGTCATGGGTAATTCATTGCTTATCCGTGTTTCTTTTGTAGTGTCTAAGGCAAGTGCTTACTTAATTAGGCCCACTACTTACGTAGTGGAGAACCTCCCACTTACCTGGCCACAGGAGAGACAAAAAGGCAGTGGAGGATTGATCATGCGACTTGTCTTTTGGCAGTTAGGAGCAGTCTAGAGACTTGACCTAGGTGACCATTAGACTTAGGGTTGCTTGTTGCATTGGTTGTGATTTACATCATTTTTTTCAAAAATCCGTATATTTTTCAAAATAAACACCACTTCATTCATTTTCCCTAATTATATCAACGCTGTCACTTGTACTAAACCCTTTAGTGCAAGATAGGCTGGACACGGGATTCTAGTGCCCGTTTAGTCCGCGTTTCCCCGATCAACTCCGAAGTCAGTATTTCTACATTTACTTCTTCTTGACCCACCACCACATCCACATCGATGGATCCTTCTCCATCGAATTTCTTTACCACTAATCTGCCGCCGTCCGTAGGTGCGCAGAATCCACCTCGCATCTCTCTCCAAGAAAGGTGCTATCCTATGCGAGGTCCTCTTTCGACCTGCTTATCCATTCCACCAGCCAACGGGGATAATTTTGAGATTAAACCCCAATACATCAACCTTCTGCCCAAATATCACGGTCTCGAGACTGAAGACGCATATGTCTTTATTACCAAATTTGAAAATGTATGCGCAATGATGGGTACTTCACAGCTTTCTGTGGATGCTATGCGTCTACGTCTTCTTCCATTTACCTTGTGCAATATATCCGAGAAGTGGTTGTATAACACTACCGCACATTCTATTACGAATTGGGAAGAATTCGTTGCAGCATTCCTTAAGAAATTCTACCCTAATCACAAGATAGCTCGAGTCCGTAGCGAAATAAATCAATTCACCCAGCTTCCAAATGAACCATTTTCAAAATGTCTTGACCGCTTTAAGGATCTGTTAGTTCAATGTCCACATCACGGAATCCTTAGATGGGATCTGTGCTGAATAATATATGAGGGCAGTAACCCTACCACTAAACAGAGCCTTGAAAACATGTGTCAATGCAATTTTATGACCAAAGACGATGGGGAAGCTTGGAAATACTTAGAAGATTTCGCTGAAAAATCTTTACAGTGGGAGAGTCCATCGTTTAGGAGTGGCAATAACCAATCGGATGTTTCCATAGGAGTTAGAGCTGAAATTTCAGCTATACACAAGAAACTCAATACTATGGAAAACAAATTTTTAGCTGCCGCCCTAAATCAAATGTCACTCTCCAAAACTGTATGTGGATGCTGTTCTGATCCTTCTCATTTGACGGAAGAATGTCCATTGAATTCTCCGTTTCAAGGTCATGAGCATACCAATGCTGCTTTTCAAAGACCTAGAAACGATCCATTTTCTTCCACTTATAATCAGGGTTGGAGGAATCACCCAAATTTTGCTTGGAACCAATCACACAATCAAAACATGGTTCCAAACCAAAACAATTTCCAAAGGGCTCTTCCACCACAACAGCAACCATTTCACCTGACTCAACACCCCTACCAATCACAAAACTTTCAAGATCCAGTCAACACACATGCACCATATAATCCTGCACAGTTGACTGGTACTGATCTCTCTGCTTCACTCGAACGGACTTTTGAAACGTACATGAAACGAATGTCGGCTGAAGTTAAGTCTTCCCTCGATAAATTTGAGAAAAACTCTGACCTCCAAGCTGAGAGTTTAAAATTGATGGAAGCAGAAATTGCACGACTAAAAGCCGAAATGAGTGCGAGAGAAAAAGGAAAACTTCCGTCTCAACACCTACCGAATCCTGGGCATTACAATGTAAATGCCATCACAACGTTGAGATCAGGAACAGTGCTGAATAATCACGTTGGGGAAGAGATTGATGATACTGAAAAATCTATCAATAACGCCCCGGCTGAGACCTTTCCTCACACACACACTTCTACTTCTAATCCTTGTTCTTCTAACCTGCCACCTTCTCACGAGCCTATTCTCTGTTTCCCTCTAGGCTCGACACCTCAGCCCACCTCTTCTATTCCTCCACAGACGATCCCCACTCCTATTCTGGGATCACGTCTATACACACCGCCTTCTCCTATGATGGACCAAGCGCTTATTGCTAAAGCTCCTTATCCTAATCGGTTAAGGGGTAACAAATCGAGTCCACATATGGAGAAGATTATGGAAATATTCAAACAGGTTAACATCAACATCCCTCTCCTAGATGCTATTCAGCAAGTCCCCGCTTATGCGAAAATTCTTAAAGACTTATGCACTAGGAAGAGGAAGACTCAAGTGCCAAAGAAGGTCTTCATGTCTAATAATATTAGCACTGCTTTTATCCCACAGCTACCAAAGAAACGTAAGGACCCAGGATGTCCTACGATATCGATTTCTATTGGGGGTAAAAACATCAACCGTGCTCTTTTAGACCTAGGCGCAAGTGTTAACCTGCTTCCATACTCTGTTTATGAGCAGCTAGGGATTGGAGAGTTGAAACCAGCTCACTGCACTCTCCAAATGGCAGACCGTTCAATCACCAAACCTAGGGGTGAACTAGAGGATGTGTTGATAAAAGTCGGGGAATTTGTATTCCCTGTGAACTTCATTGTTCTCGATACACAACCTGTAGCAAACCCACGGAGTCAAATTCCGGTGATTTTGGGTCGACCATTCCTTGCCACTTCCAATGCTGTCATTAACTGTAGAAACAGTTCAATGAACTTATCATTTGGAAATATGACAATTGAACTGAACATCTACAAAATTGGAAGTTAGCCATCTGATCCCTCTGCTCATATACTTGATGTGTGCTCTGTCCATGAGATTGCTCCCGAAAGTTGCGGAGTTGATGAACTGTGCTTTGAAGATCTCGACGACACTATCACATCAATGTTTGATCTAGCACATCTTAGTGAGGACACATTTTCCACGCTTGAGTCCGACACTCCTGACTCATCACCATCCGAGTCTGTATCCTTCACAGGCTATGAGCTTCTTTGTGACTCCGAAAATCATTCGATGATCCCACCTTCTATTATTTCTCCGCCAGCATTAGATCTCAAACTTTTACCTTCTCATCTTAAATATGCATATTTAGGTGAGAATGAGTCTTTACCGGTTATCATATCCGCTTCTCTAGCATCAGAGCAAGAGAATGCACTTTTGACGGTATTGAGATCTAATAGGCAGGCGTTTGGTTGGACCATGGCGGACATCAAAGGGATTAGTCCCTTGATTGTAGAACATCATATACACTTGATGGATAATGCCAAACCAACCCGAGAACCACAGAGACGGTTGAACCCCATCATGAAGGATGCGGTGAAGAAAGAGATCGTCAAATGCCTTGACAATGGTATTATTTACCCAATCTCCGATAGCCAATGGGTGAGTCCAATCCATGTCGTCCCTAAGAAATATGGCATCACTGTTATTACCAATGAGGCAAATGAGTTAATTCAGACACGCGCCCAAACTGGGTAGCGTGTATGTATTGATTATAGAAAACTCAATGCCGCTACGAGGAAAGACCACTTTCCTCTACCTTTCATTGATCAGATGCTGGAACGCTTAGCTGGACGTGAGTATTATTGCTTTATGGACGGATACTCTGGCTATAATCAGGTCCCCATTGCCAAAAAGGATCAAGATAAAACCACATTTACTTATCCTTTTGGTACCTTTGCTTATAGTCGCATGCCCTTTGGGTTATGCAATGCTCCCGCTACATTTCAGCGGTGTATGATGGGGATATTCTCATACATGGTCAAGAATTTTTTGGAGATTTTCATGGACGATTTCTCGATTTTTGGAGACTCTTTTTCTGACTGCCTATCGAATCTTGACGCGGTTCTTACTCGTTGCAAAGAGAAGAACTTAACCTTGAATTGGGAAAAATGCCATTTCATGGTCCAAGAGGGAATTGTGCTTGGACATGTTATTTTACGAAAAGGCATTGAGGTTGGCAAAGCTAAGATAGATGTCATTCAAAACCTTCCTCATCCCAAAAGTGTCAAGGATATCCGATCATTTCTTGGCCATGCAGGTTTTTACAGGAGATTCATTAAGGATTTTAGCAAAATTGCTAGACCTTTAACTCTTCTCTTGGCCAAGGATACGACCTTCCACTTTGACTCGGATTGTGAGGCAGCATTCGACTCACTCAAACACTCTCTCACTACAGCCCCCGTTCTATCGTCTCCAGATTGGGACCACCCTTTTGAGCTTATATGTGATGCATCAGATTTTGCAGTTGGTGCAGTCTTAGAACAACACATTGAAAAGATGCCACACGTGATCTATTATGCAAGTAAGACCCTGAACGATGCTCAAATTAACTATACAACTACCGAAAAAGAACTTTTGGCGGTTGTATTTGCATTAGAAAAATTCAGGCCTTACTTGATTGGCTCACCAATAGTTGTGTACACTGACCACTCCGCCTTGAAACATCTGTTGGCAAAGAAGGATGCTAAAGGTAGGCTAATGTGTTGGATCCTTCTATTACAAGAATTTGATCTTGTTATTAAAGATAAGAAAGGATGTGAAAACGTTGTAGCCGACCATCTTTCACGCATCTCTTCTTCACCTGTGACCCTGTCGATCAATGATTCTTTTCCAGACGAACAACTCTTGAACGTATCCGATTAACCATGGTTCAGGGATATTGTGAACTATCTTGTCACGGGACTGATACCCAGCGATTGGTCAAAACATGACAAACATCGTTTTCTATCCCAAGTAAAACATTTTTACTGGGATGAACCCTTTCTGTTTAAGTATTGTCCCGACCAGATCATTCGCCGGTGTGTCCCGAATGAGGAATTCAAGATTGTTCTATCTTTTAGTCATGTTCAGGCATGTGGGGGTCACTTCGGTCCTAAAAAGACGGCGGAGAAGGTTTTGCAATGCGGTTTTTATTGGCCGACCTTGTTCAAAGACGCATTTGATCATTGCAAAACCTGTACATAGTGTCAACACACGGGTAGGATTTCCCGGAGAAATGAGATGCCACAGCAACCCATCTTAGTGGTTGAAATTTTCGATGTTTGGGGCATTGACTTTATGGGTCTTTTTCCCAACTCCTTTGTGAATCTGTACATACTGCTTGCGGTTGATTACGTCTCAAAGTGGGTTGAAGCTATTCCATGTCGTACTAATGACAAAAAGTTTGTCATTAAGTTCTTAAAAGAAAACATCTTTTCACGATTTGGACACCCACGCGCTATCATTAGCGACAACGGGACACATTTCTGCAACAGGTCTTTCGAGACTTTGATGCGGAAATATGCAATCAACCACAAACTTTCCACACCCTATCATCCCCAAACGAGCGGACAGGCTGAGATTTCGAATAGCCAGATCAAACAAATCCTGGAGAAGACTGTTGCGAAGAATAGAAAAGATTGGTCGATCAAATTGACGGATGCTCTTTGGGCATTCCGAACTGCATATAAAACCAATCTAGGGATGTCTCCTTATAGGTTAGTGTTTGGGAAGGCTTGTCACTTGCCAGTCGAGATTGAGCACAAAGCAATGTGGGCTATTAAAGAAATCAACTTTGATTTGAATCAAGCCTGCAACTTTCGGAAGATGCAATTAAATGAGCTAAGCGAACTCCGCGATGAAGCTTATGATAACGCTGTAATCGTAAAGAATCGGACTAAGGTATTTCACGATAAAAACATTTTGAGGAAAACATTTACACCTGGTCAACAAGTCCTTCTTTATGATTCACGACTACACCTTCACGCGGGTAAGCTACGATCTCGGTGGAAGGGACCTTTTATTGTGCGGTCTGTATACCCGCACGGGGCAGCTGAGGTAGAAAATGTTAAAAACGGCACATTTTTCAAAGTGAATGGACATAGACTAAAGCCGTATTTTTCCACTGACCCCACGGAGGAGCTCCTGTTCTTACAGGAGCCATTTTATTGTGATTAAAATTCCTCCGTCTCACCTCCATGTCCTGTATATTACTGCATCATCTTTTGAATGGAGGTGAGTGACAAAAATAAGTTTGGGGGAGGATCTTCACTTAAATATTTTGCCCCCGTTAATAAATTTCCTCCTAGGCTTACAGATTTTTGAGATTTAGCAGATAGCAACAGACACTGTTGAAAACAAGTTTGAGGGAGGTTTGTGCTTATTTTCGCATCATTTGCATCATACTTTGCATAAGCACAAAACATTTGAAAACCTATAAAAATTTAAAAAAATTTAAAAATAAAAATATTTTTTTGTGTACATAAATAAGATAATAAAAGATTAGATAGTGAAAAAATTACATCCAAAAGATTTGAAAAATTTAAGAAAACCAAGAAAATTAGAAGTTTTCTTATACGGACTAGTAATAAGTAGTTATGAGCCGTTGTCCCAAGGGTTAGTAAGATGAAAGAAGTCACTAATCTGAGAATAAAAATAAGTCTGAAAAATAGTTCCTATTCTGAAAGCCAAACATTTTGAACGTTGATACCCTACTATTCGCACTTACACACGTCTTGAAACTCGGGATAGCAGAGGATACCTTGAAATGCTCTTGTCTAAAAGCCAAAAGTATGAAGGAAATAAAAAAAAATGAAGAAAATATAAAATGGTGAAGAAAAAAATGAACATTGATTTTGTTATCGCCAAGGCAGCAATAAAAAAAATATAGCGAGGGTGCTTCATCACCTAGTGCCTTAGACCAACTGGTCGGGGAGTCACTGCTAAGCCTTATGTGGTGCAAGACGAGGAAAATACACCGTATAAGCAAGCACATGAGTAATTGGTCGGTTAGTACCTCAAGAAGTATTAACGGTCGCATGAAAGTGTGTGAGCAAATCTCATCTAAATATTCATCAAATTAAAAAATACTGAGGCAGATGGACAAGAGTATGATAGCTTGAATTGAATTCTCCGAGTGTAGGGATGTTCTTTACACACACGTAGGGTGATATGATCGATGTTTGGAAGAAAGATAGGAATGAAGAATAAAGACGATGTTTTATTGAGGGATGATGTGATTTCTGACATTTTTTCATTACTATTAAGATAGGGCTCATGACAACCGAAAAGCTAGCATAGTTGGAAACTCTAATTTTCAAAGTCTTTCTTTTACAATTCTTATCTTTATATGTAAATTTCATGGTCTTCCTTTTATTATGGGATTTTGTGGGTGCAATCCGCTGAAAACCCTCAGGAGACAACACTCCTCCTATTAGGGACACCTAGAGGTTTAAAGGTTTGTTGCACGTGCTCAGTGCAATCGTGTTGCCTACGAAAGTGTGCTAGTTAGTTTTTTTTCTTTCTTTATTTTCTCCTTCTCTTTTCAATAAAACAGTTCGCTCGAGACGACCGAAAATAAGTTTGGGGGAATTTTATCAGTCGAAAATATTGCATTTTTAACACGACAATTTCCCTACCATTTGCACTCATCTAGAGGTGTTCGGTATTAATATTGCACATATTAGCAAAACAGCCGTAAAATACCAAATTACATGTGTTATACCTTAAAACCGACATTTTGAGGGAAATTGAGTTTTATCATGGCATCACATCATCTTTGCATAGCGCAACACTTGTTTCGAGAATCTGTGCAGGAAATTGCAGGAGAAGAGCCAAAACAGTTAAAAGTGCTGAGATAAATACGCCAAGTCCAAGACTTGAGATCTGGCAGTGAACTAGAGGGAATTATAAGATTCCACACATCAGAAAATAAGCCCAAAGTCAGCACAAGAGTTATCTGAAGTTTTCATGCACCAAGACAGCAAATGGGCCGCGGATCCGCGGCCAGAACCCCCTTGGCGCCGCGGATCCGCGGCCGTCTTGCCACGTCATCAGCAAAGCTCTGCTTTAGGTTTCTTGGTTCAAGTCCTACACCTATTCAAGCCAGTGCAAACCCCACAGAACTCCAGAATCTTCTGCCGGATCAGCAAGGCTTACACTTCAAGTTAATCATGTTCAAGCTTCCAAAGCAAGATACTTAACAACCTAAGCCTGTTAGTGTATATGCCCTAGAGGCCATTACTGTATCATACTAGCTTGTATATTACTTGATGGAAGCTTGGGATATTCACAGTTGTATAGACAATCTTGCTCAAAATAGTAGTATGCTACTTGGTTTGTCTCTACTTCAATATGTGCATGTGTTTCTTTTAGCATATCGCTTATATACATATTAGTAGAGCCCTTAGGATCTTTGCTTGATTACCAGCGTTGTGATAGCGCTCACACTCGTGGGGGCTGGGTAATCCATAAGCACATCCTTATACAGGTCCCTAGTCGTAGGACTATCGAGACAGGGCATCGATACTCCGGAGTAGACTAGCGTATGCGCTTCTCATCCCAGCGGGGGAGACGGTCTGTCCCACAGCCGTCAGTATGTTGTACTTGAGATAGTATGCGGGTGCTCGTTAGGTTACGAGTACACTGGACAGGACTCGTCGGGAACTGTTGGTTGGTATTATACATATCGTCAGTTATCAGTTCCTAGGTGACATAAGTACAGCTTAGTCCGCCGACTTGACACTGTCACTTCGCCTCGAGTGTGTTCCTACTGTACTTAGATTACTACCCTACCACGGCTCAAAAGAGTCGTGCAAACAGGTAGTAGTTGGGTGCAGTCCCGAAGCACTTAGAGGCAGTAACGGTTAGACAGGATTCGTCTCTCCCGGTATTGGGGGTTGACATCGCGTTGTGTCTAGAAGAGCCATTACACGAGTAGTCCATGGCCAGGGCAAGCGAGATATACTGGTAGGTTTCCAGTGTTATCTCAGGGTGTTCTGGGCTTCACTATGACACGACTTGTACCGCTATTAGGAGACTGACGTTTACTACCCCCTAGGCCCGCCATGCGATGTATCAGACGAACAGACCGGACTGTACGGAGATTGTTACATACAGGCTTAGTAGGAGTTCGGATGGGTTTATCTCATCAGCCTTCTTGTCGACATCTACCTGGGAACCGTTACGCACGGCTAGTGCCGCTTGCGGTCTGTGGTTAAACCCACTGCCAGCGTAGTGTCGAGTCTTTAGAGTCCCACACAGAGAATTTCCCTGCACTGGGCGAAACGTGTAGAGGCCGTATGGTTTTTACGGCAGGGCTACGATCACTTACGTGCACTTGTGTGCGTATGCTGTTCGGGCAGGCAATACTAGTGGGCTTTGGTTTAAGCCGGATTCTAGTATTGCACAGATGGATTTGTTTTGTCTTCTGTGCATTCGCATTCTACGGAATGCGGATGCGGGTGTGTATGCACAAATTTGCGGAGTGGAGAAGGAGGAGGTGCCTCATTAGGGTTTTGACAGTTGGTTCAGTCAAAACCATTATGAGCCAGGGATATTATTTACTAATCCTTTTATTGATAATTATGTTATGGCTAATTACATTGACCATTTGACCATCTTGACTTTGTTGACCGTTTGACCAAAGTTGACTAGGATCTTCTTGAAAGGTTTAAAGTATTCTTTGGTTTTCTTTTTCCTTTTTGTTATGAAAATGGTCATGTCATTGGTGCCATCAACTTTATCATGATAAGATTAGTAATGATGAAAATGAGTATTATTGCAACCATGGTTGTGTTTTCTCTTGGTTATGCTTTTCATTTGTTCATTTTCATTCTCTCTCATAGAAAAGAAATGAGAAACATTTCCATGGTTGCTCCTCCTTCTTCCTCCTCTTGATTCTTCCTTTGATCTCATGTGTTGAGAGAAAAAGGATTCCACTTGACATACACATCCATACATCTCCTATACACATCCTAGGGCTTCTTGACTAGCAATCTCTTTGCCCTAGTTGGCTCGGCTCGAAGTGGAGCTCGGTGTACATCTCTCGGGTGGATCGTCTTCGACTCAAGAAGGCCGCAGAGGTGCCCAAGGTCCGGATCGACACTTGGAGCTTGGATGGACGAGCGGGACAGCGGAATGAAGACCCGAAGGACCGGTTTCGTGAGGTATACTTTCTACAGCATAGTAGTTATAGCCTCTAGTAGTTTACTAGTTTCTAGTTTAGCAAAGATCCGTGCTTTAAGTCCATGTTGCCTTGCACCAAAATCATTGTTTTTCGCCGTTTCCGCCTCCCCGTAAGAACCGGGGTGAGCAACATGGACTTACAGTGATATCAGAGCCTAGCTAAACATAAACTAGTAAGTTAGCAAAGTGTTTAGAACATCGATCGGAAAAAAGTCGCAAAACACGTCCGCAAAACCTCAAGTTTCTGTCGATTTTCATACTGCTCAAAAAGTGATTTAAAATATATGAAAAATCGTCTCAGGGTTTTGTGAAAACTGTAGGGTTCCTAGGCACTCTAGTGAAGTCTCACAAGTGATCAAACATGCACAAATCAAATTTTACGGGTGCCTACAAACCCGACTACGGATCGTTTACTAGATATTTAGGCGAAACAAGCAAACTAGTTAACATTTTAACTAAGGGAACGGATATACAACCTTTGTAGACCCGGTCCACCACCTCCACGGCTCCGCAATGAAGTCCCCTCGCTGTCCAAATCATGTCTTGGGCTCTAGCGTCGGCATCGTCGAAGAATGGGCGGGCTTGATCGTCGGTTCGATGCCGAAGATGATCTACGTCGAGGCATCGCTAGAACAAGCTCCAACTTCACCAAGTCGGAAAAACTTGTGAAGGAAACACCCTATACTACTTGGCAAGAGGTAGAGGATGAAGAAATAGGAAGTGGGTAAACTTTAGTTTTGGATTTCTCACTAGATTTCATGACTTGCCATTGGAGTAGCAAGCTTTCTTCATTGAAGAAGAAGATGAAGAAAGAAGAAGAAGATATGATAAGTTAATTAAAAATGAGATAATTAAATCAATACTTATCATGACTTCAACTATAGTTAAGTGTAGAGAATTAACTTGGGTTAGTTAAATGGTTAGGGTTAAGTATAAGACAAGAATGAAGACTAAGTCAAAACTTCAAGAATCTTCAACTAAAAACAAAATAAGCAACCATTCATTTATCTTTTTCATTTTCCAAAATGGATATAAATAAATAAGATAAATGAATAAGTAATCAAAACCCTAATCATTAACTTAAACCATGGTTTGATTCTTTACACTTAACCAAGTAAGCATGTATCATCAAACATGATACAAACATGTGCACAAAACTATATCGCATATACAATGTGCACAATTCAAGTGAGAAAATCCATTTAAAGTGAACCAATACTAGTTAATGCAAAGCAATATATCAAATATATAATTATACATTAAATCATTAAATCAACACTTGATTCAACGATCCGGTCATATCGGATATAACCGACTAGTATCATATGTATCGGCTTATCGAATCAATCCTTGATTCGATAACTAGGTTATATCGCATATAACCATTCGACACATTCATCACGAGAATGAAATACGGTATCACATACACGCATTATTCTCGGTCCCGCACATATCTCATATGCGCTCCTATTTCGTTTCGCTTGAGCCAGGAAACCTCTGTGTAGGACTCTAAAGACTCGTCAATACGCCGGCAGCAGATGATGATCATATCAAGCATCCACAAGCCGCAAGCGGTCTGCTAAACGTAACGGCCACCCGGGTATTGAGCGATCAGAAGATCGACGAGCAAGCCCGCTCACACTCCTGCGAATCCAACCAGTAACACTTACCGTACGGTCCGGTCTGTTCGTCTGATATGTCGCATATCTCGCCTAGGGGTGGTAAACGTCAGACCCCAGTAGCTCGATAAGTCATGCCGACTTGATGTCCATAACATTCGTGAAACTACTGATAACTCTTACCAGTATATCACTGCAACCCTGGCCAGGGATTTCCTGTTATGGCCAGTCGAGCATAGCACAACATCAACCCCCAATACCGGGAGAGACGAATCCCCTCCTATCGCTCATTGCCTCCATGTGAATCGGGACTGTACCCAAAAACCACCTGTTTGCACGACTCAGTAGAGCCGTGGTTGGGTGGAAATCAAAGCACAGTGGGAGACACACAAGACTCTATGACGATCTCGGGTCAACAGACTAAGCTGTACCAGTGTCACCAGAGAACTGCCATCTGACGTGAGGTATAATACCATCTGGGAGTTCTCGGCGAGTCCGTTCAGTGTACCCAGTCTCCACTGAGCACCCGCATACCATCTTCGATGTCAAACACCAATGGATAAGGGATCATCCATCGCCCATCGCATGGGTCGAGAAGATATGCGCTAGTCTACTCTGGAATATCGATGCCCCGTCTCGATATTCCCACGACTAGGAACAATGAAGGATGTACTCATTGACTACCCAGGCCCCACTAGTATGATCTACATCATAGTCCTGGAAGTCGAGTACACATCCTAAGGGCTTTATCAACATGTAATCAGAGAGACAGAAAGTATACATGTTAAGATAAAGTGCAACCAGATAGCGTACTATCATGTCGAGCAAGAAAGTCCTTCCTATATATGTCCCAGCATCCACTACAATATACATCCAATGCACAGTAATGGCCTCTAGGACATACATATAACTAACAATCTCCCACTTGCACTAGGGCCATCTATAGCAGTGGTTGCAGTATCACATACTCAACCATCCCCTAAAAGTCTCTCTTTGGGAAAAAGGCCTTCGTGAGTGGATCCGCCGTGTTGTCCTCTAAGTCTTCTCTCCTAACCTCGATCACCCTGGAGATCAACTATCTCCATGATCAGGTGATGCTGCCTCAGAATATGTCTGGGTCACTGATGGGACCAGGGTTCCAGGGTCGAAGCCACGCTTCCATTGTCATACAATGGCAGGAACCTAGTTCATCTTATGAACCAATATACACCCAAACTTTCTCTTTGGTAGTATCTTTAATAGCGATGTTACCAGCCTTTATCGTCTAGTTTGCCACGGTATCGAGCTTGGAACTCTTCCAACATACCGTCCCTTTACTGAGGGTAAAGACAGTGCCTGTGACTGACATTCAGTCGTCTTTATCACCCTGGAACACTTCCAGTGATTCTCCCCAGGATCGATTGATACCATCTCACTACAACTAGTGAGTATCCTAACATTCAATTAGATCTATCTCATAGATCCAAAGCTTAGGATTTAGGAGGTATCATCTTTATCCTATTTGGAGAATCCTTGTGATAATAGGAGATTGATCGATCGTAGTATAGGAAACTCTTTTCCTATCAAGAGTATGTTGTCTACGTGCAATACGAAGATGACCACCTTACTCTCTACTACCCTTTTGTATATACAAGGTTCGTCTACCATTTTGATGAAGTCAAACACTTTGACTATCACATCAAAACAGACGTTCCAACTCCGCGATGCCTGCTTCATTATGTAAAGCAACTTGCACACGTTTCCGCTGCTCCCACTGTTTACGAAGACCTCTGGCTGTGTTCTTATAGACGTTCTCTTCTAAATCAGTATTTAGAAAAGCAGTCATGGCACCCAACCGCCAGATATCGTAGTCATGGTATGTAGCCGTGGTAAGTAGGATCTGGACAGACTTAAGCATAGCTACTGGAAAAAGGTTTCATCATTATCCACGCCTGGTCGATGACGAAAACCTTTAACAAGTCTAGCTTTGAAAGTCTCAACTTTTCTATCTAAACCAAGTAATCTTCTCAAGATATACTTGCTCCTGATGGGGATTTAACCCTTCAGATATAGCAGCTAAAGTCCATACTTTGCTGGTGTACATGGATTCCATCTCAGATCGCTAAGCATCCAGCCATTCTTACAGAGTCCCTACTCTCGATGGCCTGCTCGAAACTAGTTGGGTCATCATCTCATGATGCAATCTTTGCTCCCACTGTCATCGAGAAACCGAGGTATCTCTCAGGCGGATGAGGAACCCTACTAGATCGGCGGAGAGGCTGAGGTTCGTCGGGAACTATAGAATCTTATGGTTCTGTCAAATCATCAACTGCAGTTTTGTATAGCTGGAACCTTTCCAGTTCTACAGAACTGATCCTGCCTCGATCTTGTCCGGATTTTGCTTTAAACATAGGCCGGAAAACCCCAAATCTTAACTCGCTTAAGAGATGGGTTCTTCCCATACCATATCTCATATGGAGTGGTAGGCAGTGATTTGATTGGAACCCTATTCAATAGGTATGCAGCTTCTCAAGTGCATAACTCCAAAAGGAAAAAGGTAACTCAGCAGTACTCATCATAGAGCACACCATATATATAGGGTGTATTTGCTCCGCCCCGACATACCATCGTGCAATGGTGTATACGGAGGAGTAATGCTGAGAGAGAATCTCATTCTCCTTTAGAATAGTCCAGAATTTCCGTGCTCAAGTATTCTCCTCCTTGATCTCATCCTAGGACATAATACTTATACCCATATTTTGGTTCTCTACTCCTAACTTATATTCTGTGAATATCTCAAAAGGTTCGGACTTATGTTTCAACAGGAATATATGACTGAATCTTGAGAGATTATCAGAGAATATAATGAAGTATAAAGAACCAGTCCTGGCATGTGTAGACTGGGGACCTACATACATCATCATGTATCATCCCAAGAGTTCACTAACTCTTTCTCTGTTTCCAATAAACAGAGCTGGTGTCATTATATCTTTGTGACATGACTGGCGAGTTTCACAAGATGTAAATTCAAACTAATTTAAATATGCATTTTTATGTAACTCTAGCTAGTCGGGTCACATTGATCTGACCTAGTCTACAATACCTCAAGAAGGATTCGTTCATTTCTGAACTCTTCCTCTTGTGTGTGTTCCGTATACTAAGAACTGTAGTTTGATTTAGAACATTAATGCTTTTAGATAACGTGCCTGAACCGATCAACTTTTGATATAGGAAATGTTCAAAACATTGTCCAACAATACAAAATTTTATCGTTTCTTTACTCATTAATGAATATCCCATCATTTAAGTCCACCTAACTATCACAGATAAATATAACGTACGCTTATGCCATCCGCATTCGCCTCGATGTCCCGTCTGCACCGTTAGGTTAGGTAACTAACGCCAGAGCGAGGCAGGGCTAGCGCGGGTGTAAAACATAAGCAACGTCTATATAATATATCATATATACTATATATAATACCTGTCACAGAACATCGCATGATCACATCACAGATAAAACACAGCAGAAGAAACATATGAAATATTGGATATATTAGGACGTCCGTGTTTTCAATACGAGCCAGTATAAAACACGGATTCCACGGTCGTAATGAATAGCCAATCCCACACCCCTAGACCCCTACGAGAGCGGCAAGCAACCCTGCCAATTCTAGGGTTAGGAGACCCGGACTCGACTCCTCGAGTTGGTCTCCCATTGGACCCCAGAACCCGGTTACTTGTGCTCCCCTCCTTGGGTCTATCCTAGTGCAGAAAAGTAAATAATATACAAATGGTGACTGCTTCCGCAACCTAGAAGTGCCCCAATAAAAGAATATTACATACACGTTTTTACATTAATGAAAATGGAAAAACACTCATCTCACATAAAAACCCCCGGCTATTCAAACACGACGATCCAATATAACATATCCAGCAACACATAACATCACATGTCATCAACGTAAGCAAACATGCGTATCCCAATTGTCGTTGACATATAGCAACGAAACCGGCGATATCACATATTACACTTACGGTCACAGAAAAGAAAGTGTAAAACTACAACAGTTGGAATCCGCAACCACCTCAGACATCGCATGCCTGACCAAATGAATTACTTAGACATCGCATGCCTAACAATTATAAACCCCGCATTTTAGTCTCATTATCGAAAACTCTTTTCAATATCAAGTCGGGCAATTCAACAGGATTCCCGACATTCTGATCGAATGCTCGTCGCAAACTTTAGTAGGCGGCCGCACCCCCGACGCCGTCGACGAAGTGCACCAAGGCGGAACACCGCTACCGGGAGCACCCGAACGGATGCTTTCGGCGACGGGGTTCTCCTTTAGTCACTTGGTCGGGGCTATGGGGTGAGGCTGTCTATTAAGTTTACCCGGCGAGTATCCGCGTACGCTACGTGATTGCGACGGACTTTTGATCACATCAAAACTCCGTGGCAACCGATCAAATGAGACTAAACTGCTATGTTTATAACATTCATTCCGTTATCTCATAACTATTTGCGAATTCCAATTATTGTATCACATTCCGGATAAATAGAAAATGTTAAACTTTCCGATCGAACAATCGAACACCCAAGTTTTCCCGATACAGCTCAACACATGAAATAAGTCTAACAGCATTCAGTTCGTGCCTCAGTAGCAACGGTCCAGCCGTAGAAGGGTCAAGCCAACGCCTCACATGTAGCACGCCGTACTGCCCCAAACCCGAAGGTTCAAAGGGCAGTTCAAGACGGTCACATAATCGAGTTAAGGTTTGTTGTCTTCTAGAGGGTCCATCGCGTTACTTGCACTACTTAGAACGTCGTTAAACTACGGAAAAATCCAACAATTGGAAATTTCCCGGCAGGGGAAAAATTGGGTATTTATATCCGGTTGAACTTTTTAACATACTCTAAAAATACCCGGAAAAGCACACCGACAAAATTAGACAATCCGATCGATACACCGAGTTCCCAATACAACCCAGAAAATGCAACTCTGGAAAAAATTATTAAAAATCCCCAGGAAAACCAACACAGAAAGCTAAGAACTACTGTGCAAAATTGGCTGCACAAAGCGACAAAAGCGCCGCGGATCCGCCGCATGAGCCTACTGTAGGGCCGCGGATCCGCGCTGCATTTATGAAATCAATCCCTCGAATTTCACAGTAAGTCTTAGGATTACCTGCTGATTTTTCTGCATATTTTTAATACGGAAAAATCCTCGAAATTAAAAAAAGTACAGAGAGCATATTCTTAGTCAGGGTTTTGGGTCGATCGGACTTCTGATTCCGTCGGGACTTCGCCTAAGGCTCTAGCTAGGCTCTGATACCACTGTAGGGTTCCTAGGCACTCTAGTGAAGTCTCACAAGTGATCAAACATGCACAAATCAAATTTTACGGGTGCCTACAAACCCGACTACGGATCGTTTACTAGATATTTAGGCGAAACAAGCAAACTAGTTAACATTTTAACTAAGGGAACGGATATACAACCTTTGTAGACCCGGCCCACCACCTCCACGGCTCCGCAATGAAGTCCCCTCGCTGTCCAAATCATGTCTTGGGCTCTAGCGTCGGCATCGTCGAAGAATGGGCGGGCTTGATCGTCGGTTCGATGCCGAAGATGATCTACGTCGAGGCATCGCTAGAACAAGCTCCAACTTCACCAAGTCGGAAAAACTTGTGAAGGAAACACCCTATACTACTTGGCAAGAGGTAGAGGATGAAGAAATAGGAAGTGGGTAAACTTTAGTTTTGGATTTCTCACTAGATTTCATGACTTGCCATTGGAGTAGCAAGCTTTCTTCATTGAAGAAGAAGATGAAGAAAGAAGAAGAAGATATGATAAGTTAATTAAAAATGAGATAATTAAATCAATACTTATCATGACTTCAACTATAGTTAAGTGTAGAGAATTAACTTGGGTTAGTTAAATGGTTAGGGTTAAGTATAAGACAAGAATGAAGACTAAGTCAAAACTTCAAGAATCTTCAACTAAAAACAAAATAAGCAACCATTCATTTATCTTTTTCATTTTCCAAAATGGATATAAATAAATAAGATAAATGAATAAGTAATCAAAACCCTAATCATTAACTTAAACCATGGTTTGATTCTTTACACTTAACCAAGTAAGCATGTATCATCAAACATGATACAAACATGTGCACAAAACTATATCGCATATACAATGTGCACAATTCAAGTGAGAAAATCCATTTAAAGTGAACCAATACTAGTTAATGCAAAGCAATATATCAAATATATAATTATACATTAAATCATTAAATCAACACTTGATTCAATGATCCGGTCATATCGGATATAACCGACTAGTATCATATGTATCGGCTTATCGAATCAATCCTTGATTCGATAACTAGGTTATATCGCATATAACCATTCGACACATTCATCGCGAGAATGAAATACGGTATCACATACACGCATTATTCTCGGTCCCGCACATATCTCATATGCGCTCCTATTTCGTTTCGCTTGAGCCAGGAAACCTCTGTGTAGGACTCTAAAGACTCGTCAATACGCCGGCAGCAGATGATGATCATATCAAGCATCCACAAGCCGCAAGCGGTCTGCTAAACGTAACGGCCACCCGGGTATTGAGCGATCAGAAGATCGACGAGCAAGCCCGCTCACACTCCTGTGAATCCAACCAGTAACACTTACCGTACGGTCCGGTCTGTTCGTCTGATATGTCGCATATCTCGCCTAGGGGTGGTAAACGTCAGACCCCAGTAGCTCGATAAGTCATGCCGACTTGATGTCCATAACATTCGTGAAACTACTGATAACTCTTACCAGTATATCACTGCAACCCTGGCCAGGGATTTCCTGTCATGGCCAGTCGAGCATAGCACAACATCAACCCCCAATACCGGGAGAGACGAATCCCCTCCTATCGCTCATTGCCTCCATGTGAATCGGGACTGTACCCAAAAACCACCTGTTTGCACGACTCAGTAGAGCCGTGGTAGGGTGGAAATCAAAGCACAGTGGGAGACACACAAGACTCTATGACGATCTCGGGTCAACAGACTAAGCTGTACCAGTGTCACCAGAGAACTGCCATCTGACGTGAGGTATAATACCATCTGGGAGTTCTCGGCGAGTCCGTTCAGTGTACCCAGTCTCCACTGAGCACCCGCATACCATCTTCGATGTCAAACACCAATGGATAAAGGATCATCCATCGCCCATCGCATGGGTCGAGAAGATATGCGCTAGTCTACTCTGGAATATCGATGCCCCGTCTCGATATTCCCACGACTAGGAACAATGAAGGATGTACTCATTGACTACCCAGGCCCCACTAGTATGATCTACATCATAGTCCTGGAAGTCGAGTACACATCCTAAGGGCTTTATCAACATGTAATCAGAGAGACAGAAAGTATACATGTTAAGATAAAGTGCAACCAGATAGCGTACTATCATGTCGAGCAAGAAAGTCCTTCCTATATATGTCCCAGCATCCACTACAATATACATCCAATGTACAGTAATGGCCTCTAGGGCATACATATAACTAACAAAAACACTGCAGAAAAACGATCCAGTGAATCGATCAAACGACCGCGGTTCCGCGGCAATGACATGCTCATTGCCGCGGTTCCGCCGCGGTTTTGACTCGGCACTGGATCGGGTTTTGTGCAGTGTTTTATTTTGGCTGTTTTGGGATTTTTAATGCATGTTTTTTCCACCCAGATTTTCCAGAGAGCAAATTGACTTTTGGGGTGGTTAAAAATCCGTATTTTGATCGGTATTCCGTACATTTTGGCTAATGGATATTATCTGTGATGTAATATATGTATTGAACGTCTACTAATCGCTATAAGTCGATTAGTGGGGGTTATACATGTCTGTGATCTGTAATGTTGATGGTTTGTGTATATGAACTCGGTGGATTGTCGCGGATGAATAGCCCGGAATGGGTGTGAGATGAGAGTTTCTTTTTCTTTCATTTATTGTAAAATTTGTAAATTGATGTAATATTATTTGTTTGGCCGCACAACCGGGTCGGGGTTGTAGCCGTCATTGTATAATTTCTTTTTACTGTTTTTGCTCCTAGGATAGACCCAAAGTGGGGTGCACAAACTACCGGGTATCTCGAAGTGCCGAGTGGCCTACTCACAGTGTTGAGGGAGGTTGCTTCGCTTCAGGTACTTGGCGGGTAGTTTGCCGCACCCGTAGGGGTCTAGGGTGGGATTTGGCTATTCATCACGACCGTGTAATCCGCTTTTCGTTACAGGCTCGTGCGGAATGCGGATTCCTAGTATATCCAAAGTGTTCATCTGTGATCTGTAATGTCTACCATTGCTACATATCTATATATGATATCTATTTAGGCGTTGCTTATGTTTTTCAGCCGCGCTAGCCCAGCCCCCGCTCTGTCGTTAGTTAAGTAACCTAACGGGTGATGACGGGGCCCCGTGGCGAATGCGAATGGCATAAGCGTACGTCATATTTTGGTTGTTTTCTGCAATGGAAGGATTAAATGATGGGACGCATTAAAAGAACTAATGCAAGAAAATAAACCAAGTAAAAGTCGTTGGAACACTTTGAAAACCACTCGGTTTTTTTCAAAAACCACTCGGTTTTTTTCAAAAACCAGTTTTTTTAAACGCGGAGCTTGAACCACTCCTTTTAAAAGCTATCTCGTTCCATCGATTATATCAAGTTCACTACATTCACGGTTTCGCCAAAACCATTCGTAGCCCTCCGTCATTTCGTATGGATATTCAATAGTATTCAGGCTATGTTTGTTGACCTTCGTCAAGGCATAGTGATTGGTAGCTGTTGGGTGTTCATATATAGCATAGATAGATGCGTTGGTTTGGGACAGTCGTATTACCTTGTTGACCTTCGTCAAGGGTATGTACGGGTGGGTTCAAATTAACCTGGATAATGATGGGTAGAACTTGACATGTGACTTATGATTTGTTGACCTTCGTCAAGGTCATAAGAGCATGGGGCAAAAATCCACATCGGGAGTTTCAAAAGTACTGAAACTTGCTAGCGCTGCATACCATTTGGAGTGTGATGATTCTGGTAGGATTCCTTCAGTTTTGTCACGCGATGATATTTGGATCCCGATCCTACTGTGAGTATATGCTACTCCTCGGGAACTTTCTCACTTAACGATCAATGCTACAAACCAAGTAGGTGTCTAGAAAGGTGTTAGCGGGGCTACGCCCACAGGGAAAAGAGGTTACTTAATTAAGGAACTTCGCGAAAGCGTTGGAAAACCTCCCTCGAAGTACCGACACTGGCCTGGCTGAACGGTTAAGCAAGTATTGTAGGGTGAGATTGATCCTGACTAATTCTTCCTTTATGGTTTGAGGAGGGATTCGAGAGACAGTGGGAGCTATCCTGTTTAGATAAATTAAAAACCAATCTAAACTTGCAAGAGCATCATGCTGAGTGTTTTCTTCTCTCTCTCTTAATTGCAGCAACCCAGTGACCGCACCTAGGTTACATCTAGATAATAAAATGACTGAATCTGACTGTTATCACTGGAAAAGGTCTGTCCAGATGTCCATTGCCCATGACAAGCTGGGACACCTCTTGACTGATCCAACCTCTGCCGTCTCAGGTCCAGTTTCCCCTGTCACGGATATTCATATCCGCAAGACATCGGAAAGGAACTCTGCGAAAGCCAAGTGCCTCGTGTTAGCCTCAGTTGATGGTTCAAACCAGAGGCAGCACGAGAAGATGGACTCAGTTTCTATCTTCCTCCATAACAAAGATTGATATGGAGAGCAATCTCGTATCGCAAGATATGAGACCTCGAACGAATTGCTTCCAGCGAGGTTGGCTATCGGGTCATCTGTAGGGGGCAACATCCTTACAGAGACCAGCTCTTTTGAGCTCACGGACCTGAAGACCACGTTGAAGAACAGGTCGGATGCTGACTTAGTTCAACAGTCTCTACCTACTACCCTGAAAGAAACCAGGGAAGTAGAAAGAAAGAGAAGGGCAGAAGTTTCGGGATTGGATATAGTAAAAAATGGATGTTCCTATTGTTACGGGAATGAACATGGGCAGAAGAATTGCAGGGCTTGTAAAGCCAGTAGCCAGAATTTGAAGCATGTTGTGGCTTCGGCTTCGGGTGTGTTTGTAATAGAGAACTGTATGTCAGTTAACCCTACTTCCTGGGTATTGGATACCGGATCAGGATCTCATATCTGTAATTCGTTACAGGCTCTGAGAAACCGTAGGGTTATCAGGAAAGGTGATATGACTCTCAGGGTTGCTAACGGAATGAGCATGTATGCTGAATCCGTAGGGGAATATCATCTAGGACTGACAACTGGGCAGATATTGATTCTGCGTAACTGTTTTTATGTACCAGGTGCGACTTGTAATATCATATCTGTATCCTTAATTTCTAAGGAAGGATATGATTTTACTTTTGTAAGCGATGTAGTTAACATCCACCTAAATCAAGTTCTGATTGGGTCAGGTACATTACAAAACGGAATATACGTATTAAATCAAGCTCAGATCTTCAGTGTCCAGAACACACTTAAAAGAAAGTCTCCAGAAACAAATCAGGCTTTCTTATGGCATTGTAGACTGGGTCACATTAATGAGACACGGTTAACAAAGTTACATAGAGAGGGATACTTGAATCCGTTCGAGTATCAGTCTTATGCCACTTGTGAATCTTGTCTCATGGGAAAGATGACAAAGACTCCGTTCACTGGACACGGAGAGAGAGCAAGTGAGCTCTTGGGACTCATACACAGTGATGTGTGTGGTCCAATGTCTACACATGCGTGAAGTGGTTATTCATACTTCATTACTTTCACAGATGATTTCTCTAGGTATGGGCATGTCTTCTTGATGAAGCACAAATCTGAGGTCTTTGAGAAATTTCAAGAATACAAGAATGAAGTTGAAAAACAAACAGGCAAAAGTATCAAGACACTGAGATCTGATCGAGGTGGTGAATACTTGAGTGCCGAGTTTCTGGGCTACTTAAAAGAGAATGGAATTCTCTCTCAACTTACTCCTCCATACACACCACAACACAACGGTGTATCGGAAAGGCGGAATCGAACCCTATTGGATATGGTTCATTCCATGATGAGTAAGGCTGAGTTGCCGCGGTCCTTCTGGGGTTATGCGCTAGAAACAGCTGCATATCTCTTGAACAAGGCTCCAACCAAGACTGTGCCTACCACCCCATATCAGATGTGGAGTGGGAAGAAACCCTGTCTCAAGTACCTTAAGACATAGGGATGTCCAGCTTTTGTAAAAAAGCAGCATGCGGACAAGCTCGAGGCACGCTCAGTACTGTGTAAGTTTGTGGGATACCCAAAGAACTCCAGGGGGTATCTTTTCTATTCCGCAGAGGAACAAAAGGTTTTTGTTTCTCAGCATGCCCACTTCTTGGAAACTGAATTTTTAGAAAATCAGATAAGTGGGAGCGCAATAGAACTGGAAGAAATTCCAGAACCACAAGCTATTACTGAAATCTTAGAAGAACCAGAAGTTTCAAGAGAACCGGACATCCCTGCACCACTCCGCAGGAGTAGTAGGCAGTCTCATCCGTCCGAGAGATACTACGGTTTTCTCATAGACGGGGATAGAGAGGATTGCACCATGGATTATGGTTAGCCTACTAGCTTCCAGCAAGCCATTCAGAGCGGCGACTCGGTAAAATGGCTGGATGCAATGCGGGCCGAGATGGAGTCCATGTACACCAACAAAGTTTGGACTTTGGACTTTGCTCCAGAAGGGGTAAAACCCGTAGGCTGCAAATGGATCTTCAGAAAGAAGATTGGTGTAGATGGGCTGGTTGAGACCTATAAAGCTAGACTTGTTGCAAAGGGTTTTCGTCAAAGACCTGGTTTGGACTATAACGAAACCTTTTCTCCAGTGGCTATGCTGAAATCCATTCGGATCCTTCTTGCCATTGCTGCCTTCCACGATTATGAAATCTGGCAGATGGACGTAAAGACGGCTTTCCTAAATGGAAATTTAGAAGAGTGTGTCTATATGGATCAGCCAGAAGGATTCATTCAGAGTAGGAGCAGCGGTAAAGTGTGCAAGTTGCTAAAGTCCATCTATGAACTTAAGCAGGCATCGCGGAGTTAGAATATCTGCTTTGATGATACTGTCAAAAAATTCGACTTTATCAAAAATCCAGATGAACCATGCATTTATAGTAAGATTGTAGGGAGAACTGTGGTATTCCTCGTCTTGTACGTGGATGACATTCTCCTAATAGGAAATGATATTCCTATGCTACAGTCAGTCAAAGGATTCTTGTCACAGAGGTTCTCCATGAAGGACCTGGGCGATGCCAACTACATTCTGGGGATCCAGATCTATCGTGATAGATCTAAGAGGATGTTGGGACTTTCACAGTCAAGGTACATCGACACCATACTGAAAAGATTCAGTATGGAAGATTCCAAGCGCGGTAATTTACCGGCTTGTCACGGGATCACCCTCTCCAAAGAGATGTCTCCCAAGACTGATTTGGAAAGGGATCGCATGTCTATTATACCCTACGCTTCTGCGGTAGGCTCTATAATGTATGCGATGTTATGTACCAGACCAGATGTAGCATACGCATTGAGCGTAGTAAGCCGGTATCAGTCGAACCCAGGGGAGAAACACTGGATAGCGGTAAAGAACATTCTCAAGTACCTGAGAAGGACTAAGGAGATGTTCTTGGTGTATGGCGGAAAAGACCTCCAGCTCGAGACCTTTGCTGACTCCAGCTTCCAGAGTGACAAGGACGACTCCAAGTCCATATCGGGTTATTTCTTTACCCTCAATGGAGGGGCGGTTTGCTAGAAGAGTTCCAAGCAGGAGACCGTTGCAGACTCGACTATGGAAGCGGAGTACATAGCTGCTTGCGATGCCGCAAAGGAAGCTGTCTGGATGAAGAAGTTCCTCACGGAGCTTCAGGTGGTTCCTATCATTGTTGATCCAATACCGTTGTATTGTGACAACAACGGCGCTATAGCTTTAGCGAAGGAACCCAGGTCCCATCAGAAGTCCAGGCACATTTTGAGGCGGTACCACCTGATCAGGGAGATCGTAGATCGCCAGGAGATCGAGGTGAAGAGAGTAAATACGGAGAACAACACTGCAGATCCACTCACGAAGGCCCTACCCCAGACTCAGTTCGAGCGGCCGATCGAGATGATAGGTCTTCGATACGCCAGTACATGGCCTTAGTGCAAGTGGGAGATTGTTAGTGTATATGCCCTAGAGGCCATTACTGTATCATACTAGCTTGTATATTACTTGATGGAAGCTTGGGATATTCACAGTTGTATAGACAATCTTGCTCAAAATGGTAGTATGCTACTTGGTTTGTCTCTACTTCAATATGTGCATGTGTTTCTTTTAGCATATCGATTATATACATATTAGTAGAGCCCTTAGGATCTTTGCTTGATTACCAGCGTTGTGATGGCGCTCACACTCGTGGGGGCTGGGTAATCCATAAGCACATCCTTATACAGGTCCCTAGTCGTAGGACTATCGAGACAGGGCATCGATACTCCGGAGTAGACTAGCGTATGCGCTTCTCATCCCAGCGGGGGAGACGGTCTGTCCCACAGCCGTCAGTACGTTGTACTTGAGATAGTATGCGGGTGCTCGTTAGGTTACGAGTACACTGGACAGGACTCGTCGGGAACTGTTGGTTGGTATTATACATATCATCAGTTATCAGTTCCTAGGTGACATAAGTACAGCTTAGTCCGCCGACTTGACACTGTCACTACGCCTCGAGTGTGTTCCCACTGTACTTAGATTACTACCCTACCACGGCTCAAAAGAGTCATGCAAACAGGTAGTAGTTGGGTGCAGTCCCGAAGCACTTGGAGGCAGTGACGGTTAGACAGGATTCGTCTCTCCCGGTATTAGGGGTTGACATCGCGCTGTGTCTAGGAGAGCCATTACACGAGTAGTCCCTGGCCAGGGTAAGCGAGATATACTGGTAGGTTTCCAGTGTTATCTCAGGGTGTTCTGGGCTTCACTCCGACACGACTTGTACCGCTATTAGGGGACTGACGTTTACCGCCCCCTAGGCTCGCCATGCGATGTATCAGACGAACAGACCGGACTGTACGGAGATTGTTACATACAGGCTCAGTAGGAGTTCGGATGGGTTTATCTCATCGGCCTTCTTGTCGACATCTACCTGGGGACCGTTACGCACAGCTAGTGCCGCTTGCGGTCTATGGTTAAACCCACTGCCAGCGTAGTGTCGAGTCTTTAGAGTCCCACACAGAGAGTTTCCCTGCACTGGACGAAACGTGTAGAGGCCGTATGGTTTTTACGGCAGGGCTACGATCACTTACGTGCACTTGTGTGCGTATGCTGTTCGGGCAGGCAATACTAGTGGGCTTTGGTTTAAGCCGGATTCTAGTATTGCACAGATGGATTTGTTTTGTCTTCTGTGCATTCGCATTCTACGGAATGCGGATGCGGGTGTGTATGCACAAATTTGCGGAGTGGAGAAAGAGGAGGTGCCTCATTAGGGTTTTGACAGTTGGTTCGGTCAAAACCATTATGAGCCGGGGACATTATTTACTAATCTTTTTATTGATAATTATGTTATGGCTAATTACATTGACCATTTGACCATCTTGACTTTGTTGACCGTTTGACCAAAGTTGACTAGGATCTTCTTGAAAGGTCTAAAGTATTCTTTGGTTTTCTTTTTCCTTTTTGTTATGAAAATGGTCATGTCATTAGTGCCATCAACTTTATCATGATAGGATTAGTAATGATGAAAATGAGTATTATTGCAACCATGGTTGTGTTTTCTCTTGGTTAAGCTTTTCATTTGTTCATTCTCATTCTCTCTCATAGAAAAGAAATGAGAAACATTTCCATGGTTGCTCCTCCTTCTTCCTCTTCTTGATTCTTCCTTTGATCTCATGTGTTGAGAGAAAAAGGATTCCACTTGACAAACACATCCATACATCTCCTCTACACATCCTAGAGCTTCTTGACTAGCAATCTCTTTGCCCTAGTTGCCTCGGCTCGAAGTGGAGACATCTCTTGGGTGGATCGTTTTCGACTCAAGAAGGCCGCGGAGGTGCCCAAGGTCCGGATCGACACTTAGAGCTTGGATGGACGAGCGGGACAGCGGAATGAAGACCCGAAGGACCGGTTTCGTGAGGTATACTTTCTACAGCATAGTAGTTATAGCCTCTAGTAGTTTACTAGTTTCTAGTTTAGCAAAGATCCATGCTTTAAGTCCATGTTGCCTTGCGCCAAAATCATTGTTTTTCGCCGTTTCCGCCTCCCCGTAAGAACCGGGGTGAGCAACGTGGACTTACAAAGCCTAGAAGCTTCTCCCTAACCTCCAAGCTTATGAAGGAAGCTAAAACCTAACTAACTGTAAGTCCATGATGCACACCCCACGTGTGGCGGGGAGGCGGAATACTTTAAAAAACGGTTTCTCTCACAACAAAAGAAACTTGTTTTGCTTTGCATCATGAACTTTTTCCCACTTTAGGATCTTTATTAAGCCTTATCTAACAAAACTAAACTAAGAGAGTGCTAACTACTAGGTTAAGAAGTTCTACTCTCGTGTCTAGTCCTTCGGATCTTCAAGCTCCTCCTTGCTCCTTGGTTCTAGCTCTTTGTTCTTGATCTCCTTTCTTTGGCTACTTCTAGGGTTTGGAAGAGTTCGGTTGCCGGTCTCCTTTGCGTCAAAGATGGATCCACCCGAGGTGCCTACGATCAAGCTCCAACCTCCATGAGATAACTTAGTGATCAAACTTGCTAAGTGAGAAGACTAAGTAGATGTAGAGTGAGTGTTATGGATTAATTGATCTCAAAACTCATTGATTTGCAACACATGCAAGTGTATGAGTTTCATGAAGAAGAGAAGAAAAACCTAGGAGAGAGAAAGCATTTGTGAGAATGAAAATAAAATAAGAAGTGAGAATGGCTATGTATTTTTCACAATAATTCAACCATGGAATTCTTTAATCAAATTAAAGGCAACCTTACTTGAATAGTAATTCCAAAGTGAATAAATAAATACATAGCCATGCTTCATAACTCTTCTAATTCCACCTCATTAATCATTTAATGAAAAAGAATAAATCAATAATGAGGTGTCTCCTTCTAGAAGGTCAACCTTATGAATTTACAAGAATGCCCTTTTTCCGTATTTTCATACCCGTATCCGTATTCCGAAAAATACGGATACACTGAGATCAGTATAATCCAATACTACAATACTCGTATCCGGCTTAAACCAAAGCCTACCAGTATTATCCGTCCAATCGTCATTCGAGCAGCCAGTACACGAATGCGATCGAAACCCTGCCGTAAGACCATACGACATCTACATCGTCTCGCCTGATCCGGGGAAACCCTCTGTGTGGGACTCTAAAGACTCGACAGTACGCTGGCAGTGGGTTTAACCACAAGTCCGTCAGTGGCACTAGCTGTACGTAACGGCAACCCAGGTACGTGTCGAAAAGGAGGCCGACGAGCGAACTCGTCCGTAACCCCTACTGAGCCTGTCCGTGACAATATCCGCGCAGTCCGGTCTGTTCGTCTGAGAGTATCGCATGTATGGTCTAGGGAGGTGGTGAACGTCAGACCCCTAACAACCGTACAAGTCGTGCCGGTGTGGCTCAAGACCATCCGAGAATCTACTGATCAGTCCACCAGTAATTCTCAATCAGCCCTGGCCAGGGACTTATGGTAATGACCAACCGATCACGGTGCGATATCGACTCCCTATACCGGGAGAGACGAATCCCTAACAGTCGCTCACTGCCTCCATGTGGCTCGGGACTGTACCCAACTAAAACCTGTTTGCACGACTCCTTTGAGCCGTGGTAGGGTAGTAATCAAAGCACAGTGGGAACTCACACGAGACAAATGACGACCTCAAGTCAACAGACTATCTGCACACATGTCACCTGAGAACTGCTATCTGACGTTAGGTATAATACCATCCAGTCAGTTCTCGGCGAGTCCTGTCCGGTGTACTCACATTCGGTGAGCACCTGTATACAATCTTAGGTGCATATCACCAATGGCTGCGGGACCAATCCATCGCCCCTCGTCAGGGTCTAGATATGTATACACTAGTCTACTCTGGAGCATCGATGCCCAGTCTCGATACTCCTGCGACCAGGGACATTTTAAGGATGTGCCTATTGACTACCCAGCTCCCATAAGCATGGCTGCCATCACGACGCCGGTAGTCAGGCAAACATCCTATGGGCTTTATCAACATGTATATAAATACAAAGTAAAATATATCACACGTTAAAATAAAGACAAACCAAAGAGCGTACTATCATATCAAGCAAGATTGTTATGTACATACATATCCCTAGCATCCTATACAATGAAGGCCTCTAGGGCATATATATATCCAACAATCTCCCACTTGCACTAAGGCCTATAATTGGAGCAATGAGTACCCACTGTCTGTACTAGATCCAGTTGCTGGCGTACCGCATGCCCAACATCTCAAACAGCCTCTCGAACTGGACTTGAGGGATGGCCTTGGTGAATGGATCTGCCTTGTTGTCTTTTGTGTCCACTCTCCGCACCTCGATCTCCCGACGATCCACGATCTCCCTGATCAGGTGATACCGCCTCAAGATATGCCTGGATTTCTGATGGGACCTTGGTTCCTTCGCTAATGCTACAGCCCCATTGTTATCACAATACAAAGGTATTGGATTAGCAATGGACGGAACCACCTGAAGTTCAGAGATGAACTTCTTCATCTAGACAACTTCTTTCGCGGCATCGTTAGCAGCTATATACTCAGCCTCCATAGTTGAGTCTGCGACGGTATCCTGTTTGGAACTCCTCCAACATACCGCCCCTCCATTGAGGGTAAACTCAAAACCCGAAACGGATTTAGAGTCATCTTTGTCACTTTGGAAGCTGGAGTCGGTAAAAGCCTCGACCTGGAGGTCCCCATTACCGTAAATCAAGAACATCTCCTTAGTCCTTCTCAGGTACTTGAGAATGTTCTTTACAGCTATCCAATGCTTCTCACCTGGGTCAGACTGATACCTGCTTACCACACTAAGTGCGTAAGCTACATCTGGTCTGGTACATAACATCGCATACATTATGGATCCTACTGCTGAAGCGTAGGGTATAATGCCCATGCGAGCCCTCTCTTCATCAGTCTTTGGAGACATCTCTTTGGAGAGGGTGATCCCGTGACAAGCGGGTAAATTACCGTGCTTGGAATCTTCCATACTAAATCTCTTTAATATAGTGTCAATATACCTGGACTGTGAAAGTCCCAACATCCTTTTGGATCTATCACGATAGATCTTAATGCCCAGAATGTAGGATGCATCTCCCAAGTCTTTCATGGAGAATTTCTGTGACAAGAAGAGCTTTACTGATTGTAGCATAGGGACATCATTCCCTATCAGTAGTATGTCGTCGACGTACAAAACGAGGAAGACTACTGCTCCTTCTACAATCTTCCTATAAATGCATGGTTCATCTACATTTTTGATAAAGTCAAATTCTTTGACTGTCTCATCAAAGCAGATGTTCCAACTCTGCGATACTTGCTTTAATCCATAAATAGATTTAAGCAACTTGCACACTTTTCCGCTGCTCCCACTGTCTAAGAAACCTTCTGGTTGATCCATGTAAACACTCTCTTCTAAATGTCCATTTAGAAAAGCTGTTTTTACGTCCATCTGCCAGATTTCATAGTCATGGAAGGCAGCAATGGCAAGCAGGATCCGAATGGATTTAAGCATAGCTACTGGTGAAAAGGTTTCATCATAGTCCAATCCTGGTCTTTGACGAAAATCTTTTGCAACGAGTCTAGCTTTGTAGGTATCCACTTGTCCAAATGCACCAATCTTCTTTTTGAAGATCCATTTGCATCCAACTGGTTTCACCCCAGGAGGAGCAACTTCTAAAGTCCATACTTTATTGGTGTACATGGATTCTATTTCGGATCTCATAGCATCCAGCCACTTCACCGAGTCTTTACTTGTGATAGCCTGCTGAAAATTAGTAGGCTCATCATCATCGATGATGCAATCCTCTCGATCCCCATCTATAAGAAACCCATAGTATCTTTCAGGAGGATGAGAAAGCCTACTAGATCTGCGGAGTGGCGTTGGTTCGTCGGGCTCTATTGAAACCTGAGGTTCTGCTAAATCATCGGCAGTAGTTTGAGGTTCTGGAATTTCTTCCAGCTCTACCGCGCTCCCACTAATTTCTTTTGCAAGAAATTCGCTTTCTAAGAAGATAATGTGGCGAGCGACAAACACCTTTTGTTCTTCAGTGTGGTAGACCTGATATCCCCTTGAATGCTTGGGGTATCCTATAAACTTGCATAAAACCAATCGTGCCTCGAGCTTGTCCGGATTATGCTTTTTAACATATGCCGGACACCCCCATATCTTGATATACTTGAGACATGGTCTCTTTCCGCTCCATATTTCATATGGAGTTGTAGGCACAGACTTAGTCGGAACTCTATTCAATAGGCATGCTGCTGATTCTAGCGCAAAACCCCAGAAGGAAAGTGGCAACTCAGCACTACTCATCATTGAACGCACCATGTCCAGTAGCGTGCGATTCCTCCTTTCTGATACTCCATTATGCTGAGGTGTATAAGGCGGAGTAAGCTGAGAGAGAATTCCATTCTCTTTTAAGCATTCAAGGAAACTGGTACTTAAGTATTCTCCACCTCGATCAGATCGAAGTGTCTTGATGCTTTTACCAGTCTGTTTCTCCACTTCATTTTTATACTCCTTAAACTTCTCAAAGGCCTCAGATTTATGTTTCATTAAGAACACATGTCCATACCTAGAGAAGTCATCAGTAAAAGTGATGAAGTAGGAGTGACCGCTTCGTGCATGTGTAGACATTGGACCACATACATCACTGTGTACAAGTCCCAACAGTTCTGTGGCTCTTTCTCCGTGTCCGGTGAACGGAGATTTGGTCATTTTTCCTTTGATACATGATTGACAAGTTGCATATGATGAATATTCAAACGGATCTAAATATCCATCTTTATGTAATTTAGTCAACCTTGTTTCGTTTATATGACCAAGTCTACAATGCCATAGGAAGGCTTGGTTTGAATCTGGAGCCTTTCTTTTAAGCGTGTTTTGAATATTGAAAACTTGAGGTTGATTAAGTATGTATATGCCGTTTTCCAGTGTGCCAAACCCAATCATTTCTTGATTTAGGAGAATGTTCATGACATTTCTTTCAAGCGCAAAATTATATCCTTCATTAGATAATAAAGATACTGATATAATATTACACAGCATACTAGGAATACAAAAACAGCTGTACAACACCAAAATGTGCCCACTAGTCAACCCCAGGTGATATTCCCCTATTGCAACAGCATCTACGTGCATTCCATTGCCCATCCGGAGAGTCATATCACCTGTCTTCAGTGCTCTACGGTTTCTCAGAGCCTGCAAAGAATTACAGATATGAGAACCAGAACCGGTATCAAGTACCCATGATGTAGAGTTTACTGAAAGACAATTTTCGATTACAAACACACCTGAAGCAGCAGCAGCAACTTGCTTCGTGTCCTTAGCTTTGAAGGCCATGCAATCCTTCTTCCAGTGCCCTTGCTTGTGACAATAGTAGCATTCATTCTTATCTGCCTTCACCCTTCCTGCCTTGTTCGTTCCCTGCACCTTCTTGACCCCGCCTTTCGGTTTGGTGACTTTCATCTTCTTCTTCCCTTTAGCTTTCGCTTTAGATTTAGAAGAGGATTATTGGCCAACATACAGAACGGGGGTCTTCTCCTTTTTCAAGGAGGTCTCTGCTACCCTCAACATGTTGAGGAGTTTTAGAAGATCAGCTTCCATTTCGTGCATGTTGAAGTTCAGCACGAACTGAGAGAAGGTGTGGGGAAGGGACTGCAAAATCAAGTCGATGTACAAATCATTCTTTAGCACGCATCCCAGGTTTGCGAGTTCCTCAATGAGGCTGATCATTTTCAGGACGTGCTCTCCTACAGGTGATCCTGGAGCTAACCTCATCTGGAACAATTTCCTTGAGGTCTCGTACCTCGCGATACGGGAGTGCTCCCCATACAATTCCTTACAATGGAGAAAGATGGATATAATATCCATACCCTCGTGCTGTTTCTGGAGTTCATTGTTTATGGACGCCAGCACGATACACTTAGCTCTCTCACAGTCTAGATCCCAGGTTTTGTGAACCTCCTTGTCCGCAACTGTGGAATCTGGTCCTGGGATAGGGGGAGGAACAGCGGTGGTAACATATGCCACTTTGTCATAAGTCAGTGCAATGTTGACGTTCCTTAGCCAATCTTTATAGTTAGGCCCGGTCAGCGTATTTTTTTCAAGTAATAGTTTTAGTCCTGTCATGGTAGCTGCCAGAGAGAGAGAAAAGAAACACTCAGCATATGCTCTTGCAAGTTTAGATTGGTTTATTAGTTTATCTAAACAGGATGGCTCCTACTGTTTCCTCAAATCCTTCTTCAAACCCTAAAAGAAGAATTAGTCAGGATTTAATCACACATCACAATTCTTGCTTAACCTTTCAGCCAGGCCAGTGTTGGTACTTCGAGGGAGGTTTTCCAACGCTTTCGCGAAGTTCCTTAATTAAAGAACCTCTTTTCCCTGGAGGCGTAGCCCCTCTAACACCTTTCTAGACACCTACTTGGTTTATAGCATTGATTGTTAAGTGAGAAAATTTCCCGAGAGTAATCCTACTCATCAGTGGGATCGGGATCCAACTATCATTGCATGATGCCCTAGATGGAAGCCACTCTAGTCACCACACTCCAGATGGTATGCTAAATCTGCAAGTTTCCATTATGTTTGAAACTCCCGATGTGATTTTTACCCCAAGCTCTTATGATCTTGACGTAGGCCAACAAATCATAAGATGCAAGTCAAGTTCTACCCGTCGTTGTCCTGATTAATTTAGATCCATCCGTACTCGCCCTTGACGTAGGCCAACAAGGCTGTACGACTGTCCTAAACTAATGCATCTATCTATGCAACAAATAAGCAACACATTGCTACCATTCACTATGCCTTGACGTAGGCCAACAAACATAGCATGAATACGATGTGTTGTTTATTTGAAACGACGGAGGGTTACGGCTGGTTTTTAGCGAAACCGTTAACGTAATGAACTTGATATGATCGAAGGAACCATGATAGCTTTTTAAAAGGAGTGGTTTAGGCTCCGCATTTAAAATTTGCTTTTTGAAGAAAACCGAGCGGTTTTGAAATTGTTCCAACGATTTAGTTTAGGTTTATTTTCTTTGCATTAATGAATTAATGCTGTCCCATCATTTAATCCTACCATTGCAGAAAACAACGAAAATACAACGTACGCTTATGCCATCCGCATTCGCCACGGGGCCCCATCATTACCCGTTAGGCTACTTAACTAACGACAGAGCGGGGGCTGGACTAGCGCGGGTGAAAAACATAAGCAACGCCTAATAAATATCATATATAGATATATCCATTCTTCGCACGCAATAATAAGCATTCCAGATCACAGATGAAGATATTGGATATACTAGGAATGCCGTACTTCGTTTAAGCCTATAACGAAGGACGGGTTCCACGGTCGTGGTGAATAGCCAAAACCCCACCCGAGACCCCTACGGGTGCGGCAAACTACCCGCCAAGTACCAGAAGTGAAGCAGTCTCCCTCAACAACGTGAGTAGGCCACTAAGCACTTCAAAATACCCGGTAATTTGTGCACCCCTCCTTGGGTCTATCCTAGGAGAAAAAACAGTAAAAAGAAATAATACAACGGTGACTACAACCTCATCCTGGATATGCCCCACAAAAAATAATATTACATCAATTTCACAAATTACATTGAATGAAAGAAAAGAAAACACTCGTCTCACATCCCCCGGCTATTCATCATCGACAGTCCAATAACATTCATATACACAAACAAACCATTACAGATATGTGCAACCCCCACTAATCGTCGTATAGCGATTAGCGGACGTTTCAAAATACATAAAGCATTACAGAAGAACTGATTAGCTTAAGCAATTAGAATTTCGATCGAATAACCAATTTTGAATCTATTCTCAGGCCAACACAATACACAAAATATCTGGGCAGAATCAAAATATCCCAAAAATCACAACTCCAGAAACTAAGAATAACAGATGAAATTTGGGCTGAATCCGAGTCAACTCGGCGGCGGTTCCGCGGCTTAACCCATGGTTAGGCCGCGGATCCGCGGTGAGTTGATCGATTCAGGGGCCCAAATTTCATCAGTATTCTTAGAAAACCCTGCCTGTATTTTTAAGCTCTCTGGAAAAATTTTAGGAGCAGATTTCAAAATCGACAGAAACTGATTTTTATCGGATGTGATTTTCGGGTTTTTCCGGTGATCGAATTTCCAACACTTTGCTAACAAGTTAGATAAGGTTTAACATGGCTCTGATACCAGTGTAAGTCCATGATGCACACCCCACGTGTGGCGGGGAGGCGGAATACTTTAAAAAACGGTTTTCTCACAACAAAAGAAACTTGTTTTGGTTTGCATCATGAACTTTTTCCCACTTTAGGATCTTTATTAAGCCTTATCTAACAAAACTAAACTAAGAGAGTGCTAACTACTAGGTTAAGAAGTTATACTCTCGTGTCTAGTCCTTCGGATCTTCAAGCTCCTCCTTGCTCCTTGGTTCTAGTTCCTTGTTCTTGATCTCCTTTCTTTGGCTACTTCTAGGGTTTGGAAGAGTTCGGTTGCCGGTCTCCTTTGCGTCAAAGATGGATCCACCCGAGGTGCCTACGATCAAGCTCCAACCTCCATGAGATAACTTAGTGATCAAACTTGCTAAGTGAGAAGACTAAGTAGATGTAGAGTGAGTGTTATGGATTAATTGATCTCAAAACTCATTGATTTGCAACACATGCAAGTGTATGAGTTTCATGAAGAAGAGAAGAAAACCTAGGAGAGAGAAAGCATTTGTGAGAATGAAAATAAAATAAGAAGTGAGAATGGCTATGTATTTTTCACAATAATTCAACCATGGAATTCTTTAATCAAATAAAAGGCAACCTTACTTGAATAGTAATTCCAAAGTGAATAAATAAATACATAGCCATGCTTTCAACCCATGCTTCATAACTCTTCTAATTCCACCTCATTAATCCTTTAATGAAAAAGAATAAATCAATAATGAGGTGTCTCCTTCTAGAAGGTCAACCTTGTGAATTTACAAGAATGCCCTTTTCCGTATTTTCATACCCGTATCCGTATTCCGAAAAATACGGATACACTGAGATCAGTATAATCCAATACTACAATACTCGTATCCGGCTTAAACCAAAGCCTACCAGTATTATCCGTCCAATCGTCATTCGAGCAGCCAGTACACGAATGCGATCGAAACCCTGCCGTAAGACCATACGACATCTACATCGTCTCGCCTGATCCGGGGAAACCCTCTGTGTGGGACTCTAAAGACTCGACAGTACGCTGGCAGTGGGTTTAACCACAAGTCCGTCAGTGGCACTAGCTGTACGTAACGGCAACCCAGGTACGTGTCGAAAAGGAGGCCGACGAGCGAACTCGTCCGTAACCCCTACTGAGCCTGTCCGTGACAATATCCGCGCAGTCCGGTCTGTTCGTCTGAGAGTATCGCATGTATGGTCTAGGGAGGTGGTGAACGTCAGACCCCTAACAACCGTACAAGTCGTGCCGGTGTGGCTCAAGACCATCCGAGAATCTACTGATCAGTCCACCAGTAATTCTCAATCAGCCCTGGCCAGGGACTTATGGTAATGACCAACCGATCACAGTGCGATATCGACTCCCTATACCGGGAGAGACGAATCCCTAACAGTCGATCACTGCCTCCATGTGGCTCGGGACTGTACCCAACTAAAACCTGTTTGCACGACTCCTTTGAGCCGTGGTAGGGTAGTAATCAAAGCACAGTGGGAACTCACACGAGACAAATGACGACCTCAAGTCAACAGACTATCTGCACACATGTCACCTGAGAACTGCTATCTGACGTTAGGTATAATACCATCCAGTCAGTTCTCGGCGAGTCCTGTCCGGTGTACTCACATTCGGTGAGCACCTGTATACAATCTTAGGTGCATATCACCAATGGCTGCGGGACCAATCCATCGCCCCTCGTCAGGGTCTAGATATGTATACACTAGTCTACTCTGGAGCATCGATGCCCAGTCTCGATACTCCTGCGACCAGGGACATTTTAAGGATGTGCCTATTGACTACCCAGCTCCCACAAGCATGGCTGCCATCACGACGCCGGTAGTCAGGCAAACATCCTATGGGCTTTATCAACATGTATATAAATACAAAGTAAAATATATCACACGTTAAAATAAAGACAAACCAAATAGCGTACTATCATATCAAGCAAGATTGTTATGTACATACATATCCCTAGCATCCTATACAATGAAGGCCTCTAGGGCATATATATATATCCAACACTAACTACCTCTAGAAGCTTCTGCCTAACTACCTAGCTTACAAGGGAAGCTAAACTAAACCTAGCTTCTAAAGGAAGCCAAAGCTAGTGAAGGCTATAAAAGGAACCCTAAAGCTTCTTCTCAAAGGTTGTTCTTTAGTTCAATCTCCATCTTCCCAATACAAGTTGAGTGACACAACTTGTAAACCCTAATCCCCAATTCAAAATCCAAAGCCAAAAATCAATAACTTCGAGTACCAAATCAAGCATGAAGCCTTCGATCCTTTAAAAAGCGACGCCGGACTTCATCGGAGCAAGTGATCCAAGGAGATCCGCGACTCAAGGAGACGAGCGAAGACAAAATCGACGATCAAGTTCTTTCCTCTTGTAGATCTTGAGAGAATTGTAACTAAATTGTTGATAAATAAAGGTGAAATTTCTATATCTTGCTTTCTTTACATTCTTGTATCATGATCCGATCTGAATTCTTGATTGAGTATTTTGTTATGATGTTTGAGTAAAACTCCGCGCGTGAATGAGTCGAGAGAATCAATAGATGATGATGTTATAAATCTTGAAACGATTTTTAATTCCTATAAGTTTTGAAAACTCGTGTAAATTGAAGAATCGGCAACCTAGTTTCGAGCGATACTTTCTTGATTGTGTTCGCTCTTAATTAGTGATCCACGATCGATTCTTGAATTTACTCGAGGCTAGAATTTGAATGAGATTCATCGAAAGGACAAAGGATGAGATGAAAAAACCCTAGTTTCTTCGAAAGATCTTTAAACCTCGATTAATCGTCATCAATCTAGTATCAAATCATTGATGGAAAAGAATACGTAATCAATAGATTTCATCACGTCTATAGATTCGATCGATTCCCACGAGCCTCACTTCGATTCTTGATTATTTGGATTGGATATCATCAATTCTTAATTCTTGATTTTTAAATGTTTTCTTGATTTTAGATTTAGATCTAGATAATTCTTGAACTTCAATTTTATAAATCTTGAATTGAATTATCTTTTCTTTAATTTTCAATTCATCTAATTCAAATTCGAACAGATCTCACTTTCCCTGTGGACGATCCGCACTCGCTAACGCGCTACATCCGACACCATTATTGATTGCGGTCAAAATATTTTTGGTTGTGATTTCTATACATTTCTTTACATACACACCGGAAAACTAATCAATTAGGCTGCGACAGGTTTTTAAGAAAACCTTTTGCGTAATGAACTTGATATCGTCGTAGAATCGAGTGATTTTGAAAAGGAGTGTTTTTTAGGCTTTTACTAGTTTTGCTATAGAGGTCACTCCCGGTGAAGGGATCTCGGCTCTTTCCTTATCGAATGAGGAGCAGGATATTTCACAAATACCACTATGCAAAGCAAAAACTATAGAAGCAATCAAAAGACAAACCGATTAGGTTGTAGCATCTGCTAGTTTCGCTAAAGAGGTCACTCCCGGTGAAGGGATCTCGGCTCTTTCCTTATCGAATAAGGTGCTGGATATTCTACAAGGAATACCGCTATGCAAAGTAAGAACTAGAGCTACCAGTTTTTAAACAAGTTTCTACAACATCTTTAGGTTTCTTTTATTTCATCAATCTCATTAATGAAGTCCCATCAATTATGCTTCCTAAGCATCACATAAGAAACGAAAGCATCAATATTTATTATATCTCATATATATAATATATGCAATCATCTCAGAATATTAAGTGATCACATCACAGAATATCAGCAGCAGAAGAACATATATGAAATACTGGATATACTAGGAATTCTATGTTTTAAATTAAGTCAGTATAAAACACGGATTCCACGGTCGCGTTGAATAGCCAAACCCACATCCCTAGACCCCTACGAGAGCGAGCGACAAGCAACCCTACCAATTCTAGAGTTAGGAGACCCGGTCTCGACTCCTCGAGATGGTCTCCCACTGGACCCTAGAACCCGGTTACCTGTGCTCTCCTCCTTGGGTCTATCCTAATGCGGAAAAGTAAATAATATACATCAATGGTGACATCATCCTCAACCCGGAAATGCCCCAATAAAAGAATATTACATACAAGATTTTACATGAATGAAAATGAAAAACTCTCATCTCACATAAAAAAAACCCTGCTATTCAAAACACGACGATCCAATATAACATATCACAGCAACACATAACATCACATGTCATCAACGTAAGTAAATATGCGTATCCCAATTGTCGTTGACGTATAGCAACGAAACCGGCAATACACCACATATTACACTTACGGTCACAGAAAAGAAAGTGAAAAACTACAACAATTGGAATCCGCAACCACCTTAGACATCATAAACCCAATGTATCCCATACTTTGGATTTCATGCCCAACAAAATGAATTCCTTAGACATCATATGCCTAACAATTATAAACCCCGCATTTTAGTCTCAATATTGAAAACACTTTCCAATAACTTATCGGGAAATTCAACAAGATTCCCGATAACCTGATCGAATACTCGTCGGAAACTTTAGTAGACGGCTGCACCCCCGATGCCGTCGACAAAGTGCACTAAGGCGAAACACCGCGGCCGCGAGCACCCGAACAGTTGCTTTGGGCAACGGGGTTCTCTTACATTCACTTGGTCGGGGCTATGGGGCATGGCTATCTAGTAAGGTTACTCGGCGAGTATCCGCGTACACTACGTAATTGCGACGGACTTTTGATCCACATCAAAATTCTGTGGCAACCGATCAAATGAAACTAAGCTGCTAGATTTATAAAATTCACACTAGTTATCTCATAACTAATTATGTGGATTCCAAATATTGTATCACAATCACAAATAGCTAGACGAAATTAAACTTTTCAATCGAATAGGTAAGCACCCAAAATTTCCCAACAAGCTCAACACTTGAGAGGGGTTCAAAAAGTACCCAGAAACTGCCACAGCTCCTATGAACCATCCGTAGAAGGGCCGACCCATGGCTCACTCATATCGCCACGGAACTACAGCAAACCCTAGGGTATGACCGCGGTTCTGCGATCCAAAAAGTCGAGTTTGGGTATCGTTCTTCTAGAGGGTCCACAGAATCGCTTGCATGATTTTCTTAATATTTTAAACTCGGAAAAAATCCAACTCTTAGAAAATTTCCAGCGGGGGAAAATATGGGTTATTGATATCCGTTCGAACTTTTTAACGATGTCTAAATAACCCGAATACATGTTAGAATTACGACTACGAAACACTCCGAATTGCCTTTGCAGAAAGTTAACATCACATGCAAATTTAGCAAAAACTAGCAACACTTGAAACACCAAAACCCAGAGACTGGAACACCATGAAAATTTGAAGCCAAAAACCCACATTTGAACCGGTGAGCTCGGTTTTTAGGCCTATGTAGCCGGCCACATTTCAACAAAATTGCATCAAATTTTCATAGTGTTCATGTTATATCACATACAACATTCTGCAGTTGCTAAAATTTTTTTTACACCTTTAAAAATTCGACAGAAACTAGATTTTATATCGGGTGTTTCGGAGTTGTTTCTGTTTCTTAATACTAACAAATATCGTTTAAATCTCTAACTTGGCTCTGATACCACTGTAGGGTTATGTAGCGTGGCAGCAAGGTTTCGGGAGGTATCGTCCATGCCATTTTCAAATTTTTTTGCCGTACTAAAGAACCCTAACCCTAGAATCTTAACTAGAGATTTAAACAAACAAGCAAAGTTAATATCTTAACATCTAAGTGAATGAGGAATTCAACCTTTGTAGACCGGCGCTTCACTTCTAAAGCTCCGTGTATTAGTCCTTTCGCTCCAAGTAGTAAACACCCGAACTCTAGAAAGGGTTCACATGAAGAAATGAACAAGCTTGCTCGAAGTCTTCGAGGCCGAAGATGATCTACGTCGAGGAGACTCAAGCTCATGCTATCTTTTCACTAATAGTAGATTAGTGAAGCAAACACCCTAAACTAAATGACTAATATAGTAGAAGATGATAAAGTAGGAAGTGAGCTCACTTTAGATTTATTTTTCTCACAATATTTCTTCATCTCTCCAAACCCTAGAAAACTCTTTTCATTGAAGAGGAAGAAGAAGATGAAGTGATGAGATGAGGTTAGAAATGCAACCATGGGTGGGTTTATGTTATACACAAACCCATGTAGAGAATAAACCATGGTATAAGGTTAATGGTTAGGTTAATAAATATTTTAAATAAAACAAAGAAGTGGACTAAGTCAATGAAACCTACAAGCTTCTACAAGCTTCAAGCCATGACAAAATCTCCACTAATTTTGAATTACTTAAATATAAATATAAACCAACATTAAACCTAGCATGGTGTGAGTCTCATATATCCATGTTGCATATGTAACCATGCACGACACAACAATATATATTACATATATATTTTGTGCAAAAAGAAAACAATACAATTAACATATATCATATATATATATTAATGTATCACAAGTGAGAAAAAGAAATGCTTAAGTGAGCTAATATTAGTTAATGTAATTTAATATATCATATATATAATTGTACATTAAATTATTAAATCAACACTTGATTTAATCATCCGGCTATATCACATATAACCGACTAATATCATATGTATCTTTTTATCGAATCAACACTTGATCCGATAACCCGACTATATCACATATAACCGGCCGATATCACATATCGTGATAATAGAATACGGTATCACATACTCGCATTAATCTCGGTCCCGTACATATCACATATGTGCTCCTACTTCGTTTCATATGAACCAGGAAACCTCTGTGTAGGACTCTAAAAACTCATCAATACGCCGGCAGTAAGTGATGATCATATCAAACACCCACAAGTCGCAAGCGGTCTGCTAAACGTAACGGCCACCCGGGTATTGAGCGATCAGAAGATCACAAGCAAGCCTGCTCATACTCCTGCGAATCCAATCAGTAACACTACCGTACAGTCCGGTCTCTTCGTCTGATATGTCGCATATCACAGCCTGGGGGGGTATAACGTCAAACCCCAATAGCCTGATAAGTCATGCCGATGCAAGGTACATAACGGTTCGAGAAACTACTGATAACACTTACCGGTAAATCTCAGCAACCCTGACCAGGGATTTCCTGTTATGGCCAATCGAGCATAACGCAACATCAACTCCCAATACCGGGAGAGACGAATCCCTTCCTATCGCTCATTGCCTCCATGTGGCTCGGGACTGTACCCAAAAACCACCTTTTTGCACGATCTCTTGACCGTGGTATGGTGGAAATCAAACCACAGTGGAAATCAAACCACAGTGGAAATCACACAAGACTCTATGACGATCTCGAGTCGACAGACTAACCTGTACCAGTGTCACCAGAGAACCGCTATCTGACAATAGGTATAATACCATTTAGGAGTTCTCGGTGAGTCCGTTCAGTGTACCCAGTCTCCACTGAGCACCCGTGTACCTTCTCTGATGTCAAACACCAATGGATATGGGAACATCCATCGCCTATCATATGAGTCGAGAAGCGTATACGCTAGTCTATTCTGGAGTATCGATGCACTGTCTCGATACTCCCACGACTAGGAACAATTATAGGGTGTACTTGTGGACTACCCTTGGCCCCACTAGTATGATTTCCATCATAGTCCTGGTAGTCAAGTACACATCCTAAGGATTTTATCAACATGTGAGAGCAAGACAACATGTAGCGTTTTGAAAATCGTTTCGGTGAAATTTCAAAAAAATCGGTAAAATAAGGGGGTTTTCTGTAAAAAGTCAAAATACAAATATCTTATTATAAAAATTAAATTTACATATTCTAGCTATGTAATTGCTATTATTTGGTGTTTATTGAGCCTCTGGTGAAATTTCAAATTTTCTGAAAAAAATATTATTTTATTATTATTTAAGCCGTCACCAATACATTTAATTAGGGAAAATTACAAATTGGAATGAGTTGAAACAAATTTTGTGCATCATAAAACATTAAATAAAATTTTATCATGTGGTTTTTGGAACGAAATCATTTGCCAAAACGGTTTAGAAATTATTGAAGAAAAAAGGCTTTTTTTTAGCGTAAATGGATGTTTGGGGTATTGTATTTATCATTTTTCATCACCCCACACCCGTACCCACACCCACACACCTCCACTTACTCCTCCCCATGGCTGAATTCAGCAGCCCCCTCTCTTTTCCCCACTTGGTTTGCAAAGGAAAGAAAAGGAAAAGAAAAGAAAAGAAAAGAGTAGAAATGATATAAATTGAGTTGACTTTGACTTGGACTAACTTTCTCCACCTCACTCTCTCTCCTCCCTCACCCAACCCCCCAAAATTCTGGCCGAAACCAGCAACCCCTCAACAGCCCACTTTTCCTCTTCTCTTCTCTTTGTTCCATCAAAAAAAATCCAAAGAAAAATCCACTAAAAATCAAGCAAAAATCAAAATCAAAATCCAACTCCTACCCATTTCTCATTAGCCATTTTAGCACGGATCTAGGGATCAAAATGGCATTTTGGGAGGCCATGGATGCTTGTGAATCTTCATATGTTTTGGGTATAATTCTAAACATTTTTGTTGCTTAATTGTTACTAACTTCTTAAGCTAATTTAATTAAGTGTTAACTTGGATATGTGAGTTTAATTGCAAGTTTTGGAATTCAAGAAAAGGGTTTGAATGCAAGTTAGGGTATTGTGAATTGGTGTATGGTTGTGATGGGTAGCTTACCATCTTAGAATTTGTAGAAAGTAAACTAGTAGTTAAATTTCATATTGTTGCATGGAAATGTCCAAATTAAGCTTTTTTTTTTCTAAACTAGGTTTTTGGAAATTATTGCAAATGTTAGACTAAAAATCTAATTAGGTTTTTCATGGCTTCATTAACTTTATTAAGTGTGGTTTAATGCTTTGGATCATGCAAATCTAAGCTAGATTGTAGTTTGTGCATTTTTGCTTTGAAATTGTTAAAAAAGGGTATTTTTGTAAACTAGAATATTAGGATTTTTGGAATTTAATGAGATTAAATTCCGGAAATTGTTTATACGACTTATTTAAGATATTTAATAAGTATATTGGCCGCTACTTTCATTTAAACATCATGTTTTGTACAAAAACGGCGAATTGTGCTTGCTAGATTTTCGGAAAAATGACTTTTTAAGTGAAAATGGGGTTTTTGTGAGTTTTAACCTAGTTTATATTAAAATTAGTGTTCGTGAATGTGCAAATGAGTGTGATTGGATTTTTCTCGATGGTTTGACGTTTGTACATCGACATCGAGGGTTGGTTTTACTATTCTTGCATGCGTAGGCGATAGGTTTGGACCTATGCGTGATACGCGTGCCGATTTGATTTTCGTATTCCGTTTCGATCTCGAATTTAGTTTTAATGCGATATGGTGCGTTATGATAAGTAGGTACCCCCACGTGGACTTCGAGACGACAAGCAAGCGCGTGGCGACGTCGGCACCGGCGAGCGAGGACTAGGTGAGTAGATTTATATCTACGGGGAGAAGTCGGGTGGATGGCGTATAGCACCCCCGCAGTTCGTGGTGATGTATACGAATACGTATACACACATATATATATATTTTGACTATAATTTGTTTGATATTATCGATGATATAGATATTTGGTGTTCTTGGATGATTTAGTGTCGCGAAACCCTAGAGTAGTGGTCGCACCACACATGCACACACACACCCATACTTGCATACTTTCTTCTTTCATTTGCGCTTATACGGGATTATATAGTTATGTGTTCACATGGGTATGGGACTATGTGTTCACATACGGATTGAGGATGATAGTACTTGGGATTTATGATGAGTCGATGAGATTTGATTTGAGGCCGTGAGATCGGTGATATAGCAGGGTTCGTATCTTAGATACGACATGACGTTGTAGCGGGTCCTTGACGTAGTGTTTCACACACGTCCATGCATACGTAGGCGGTATCAGTATGGTACTAGACGTAGATCAGTACCCCGATCATGATATTCGATAAAGAGGATACCAGGTGAATAGTATGAGGAATGTGATATTGACCCGTACCCAGATTGGGATGCCGTACGACGGATTTACGTATGAGCTATATTGATGATTGATCCGCACTCTTGACTTGGGATGCCTGATTATAGATATGGTATCGGATATGATATTATTGAGGCGAGATCACCGACTATACTTATACAGGTATGTATATGTATCGACTCAGATGATAGGCGGTTTCCTTACCTATAGTTCAGCTTGTAGTTCAGCCGTATAGTTTAGTGTAGTTGTTAGATTAGGTTAGACTTCTTACCTATTTCAAAAACTAACGAATCGTGGGCATTTTTAAAGACAGCTCAAGGGAATCTACGGATATTTCAAAAACGACGTATCTTTTCATAAAAAACACCGTAGCCCCTATTTTCAAAACCCCATGATTCGTGTTATTTCAAAAGGCACCATTCGTAGGACTTATATTAGATTATTGCAGATTAGTTATCGTTGTGTCTAGTATTCAGCTCCCGCACATTATTGCTGTTCGCTCTGCCTCGCATATTTATTTTGCTGCATATTCCATTATTGATATCGTGCTGTTAGGACACCAGCACCATTACCGATGATGCGTATGTACCACGTACACCTACTTGCCGGCTCACACACATCTTCATCGGTAATTGCCATGTCACGTACACTTTAGAGAATATAATTGCTTGACTTAGGTTGTTAGCTAGTAGTGTTGACATGATATTAGTGTACTTCCCTTATATGCCATATTAGACATTGTAGTTATTACCTACCACTTCATGCATACTGTTATTCAGTTGTTCATGCCTAGTTCATTATCATTGACATATGCACTTGTGATGATTTCTTGAGATTTATGATATTTCTGGATTTCGGGGAAAGCCGCAAAATTTACAACTTATGATCTTTTAAAATATAAAATGTTGCGGTTTTCTAATGATGTAAAGTGTCGTCCACCATGAGTTTGCTGTGGTTTTGGAGATCCGTGTCGAGGAGTGGAGGAACCGTCACGGGTACATGGTGGGCCCGGTATGGTACCCCGGGGCAAGAGGAATGTGGTGTTGACGTTGAGCCTGGCTGGGGAGCACTACCTACCGGTGATATTACCCGACGCGTCGGATATCCGGAGGATACCGTCGTGGTCTTGAGATGGATGGTAGGGGCCGGTCTGGACTGACGGCGCCCTAGATATTGAGATTGAGACATTGATATTTCGAGAAAGTGAGATTTATGTTTTGTGTCGATGCTAGACACTGTTGATACTGATTTTAATTATCATACCTCAGTTTAAAATACGAAGGAAATCTCACTAATTTATGAAAACAGTTTCTTCATTTACATGTATTCTGTTTTCATGCATTCATACCTCATTCATATGATATATTGCTACCTGAGGCACTGACACGGGCACATGAGTTTACACTCGGGTTAGATATTTACCCTAGCCATTGTTATGGGCTGCATGTTATATATATTTGAGGATATATTATGATCATTGACCTAGGATTGCGTTATTTATGCGATTTCTGTGTGTAGATGTTTTTCTATTCACGAGTTGGCAACTCACCCCCGTTGTGCCCCAGTTTCTTGCAGGTTGCCGTACAGGTTCATTACGGCTTTGCGGGCATAGTTTCATTCGGGTGATTTGCTAGTAGGTGGGTTTACTTGTATCATACCCCCATTATTTATCTTGTATATCATTATTCTGTTGTATCTAGAATTCCATCAACCAAACATGTATTTTTTTTTGAGATAGAGACCAGTGTTGTTTATTCTTTCGACCTTAGAGTCGCTCATTATGTTTCTGGTGGTTTTGAGTTTCCTTTTGAGTTTTGATCCTCGCCGTTGGCGTTGTATATTATATTGCTTGTGTGGTTGTGACCGTCGATTGACGAAGAGCTAGCTCCCGCTTGGGGATGCCTTTTTCTTGATTTCGTATACTATTCATGTTGTATCCCGTTTGGGAGCCAGTATTTACAAAGGAGACTCTGTCGAAATTTTCAGTAAATTTTTGATGTTTTTAAAAACCGCATAATTCGGCTTATGCTATTGAAACTACTTGCTTTAAGTTGGTTTTTCCTGCTCTCTACTACTTTTCTTGGTTTGGATTTCTGGGTTTTCGGTTTACTTAGATTACGTACACCTCGAGACGTTCGTAGTTTAAGTGCCGGTCATGTTCCGTACTTTCGGGTTGTGACACAACATCACTTATACAAGCTAATACGTTAAGACAAAGTGCAATCAGATAGCATACTATCATGTCGAGTAAGAAAGTCCTCCTTATATATGTCCAAGCATCCACTACTATATACATACATGTACAGTAATGGCCTCTAGGGCATACATATAACGAACAGCGCCCGCTCGCTCCACGCGACCCCTATATAAACCTCTCTCTTAAATGACTCAGGTAACTCGAATTATCTCAGTACGCCGCTACTCTGCTCCTATTCCTCGGCTCTAACTTGATCGTCGGAGGGTCCTACGGTGGTCGCCCATCTTGGGACTTCTTTGCAGGTAGCTCGGCGTTCAACACCAACCTATTGAGATCCACATCCAACAACACCAAAACCAAATCTCAACCGTCCAAGACCATCATCGCAGGATCGACAGAGATGAGCATATGAAGTAGACCCCGAAGCTCTATCAATGTCCTCCATAAGAAAAGAAACGATTAGTTTTTGAGTAGTGATGACAGGTGATTTTCATGATACACACATAGTCACATAATTCGCGAATTATTCGGCGAATTCGCGAATTATGTGACCGCCGATTAAATCTGCGAATTATTCGCCATCACCGAATGCGCCGAATTATTGCCGAATTATTCGCGAATAATTCCCGAATTATTCGAAAAAAACGAATTATTCAAAAAACAGCAAATAATTCACGAAATCAAAATCCAGCGTCTCATATATTTATTTTATATTAATTTTTTGCTCGAAATCCTTCACGAACATTTCCCGAACACTTACCGAATCTTTCCCGAATACCTGTCGATTTTTTCCGAATAGTTCTCCGAATCCGAATTTTCGAGCTCGCCGAATTATTGCGGAATCACGTGTCTACGGATACACATGCGATGCCACATGGGGCTGCTTAATTGTGAATTGACTTATTAACCTCCCGCCTTCCCATGCGACACTTAATAAAGAAAAAAGGTCAACAAAGAAAAGTGGGGAAAACAGGGGAAAACACAAAAAACCAAGTTTGCCCTCCCACCTTCACCAACCCCAGCTCAAGGGTTTAGGTTGCGTGTGGGATTTCTTCCAAGATTTGGAGACCGTTACGGGATCATGAATCTTGAACGAGATCAGATGAGGAAGACGAAGCCATCACGCATCAGCAACAGCCGCATGTGGCCGTCGAAGCTCTCACACTCCCTGTCACATTTTCATCCTTCGTCGCCTACTGCTCTCAAGCCCAAACCCATACCCAAACTCAAACTCAAACTCGAACTCATAAAAAAGTCTGCATTTTTAAACCCACACTCTTTTCTTTCCTCTCATTTTCTCCTCATGTTTCCCTCAATTATTTATTTATACAATTTGGCTTGCTTGATCTGTTCACTGCTCTGGTGTCTCCCAAAACCCTAGTTCCTTTTTCTCAGAGTTTAGGTACTCCTGTGTTTGATTGAGTGTTTAGGGCTTTTGTTGCGTTCATTACCTTCTGCGAATTGCATACGATTTGATTTTTATGTGTTTGGAACGATAATTTTTCTGCATTTATTTATTTTTGCATTCGGGGGTTTTATCTTTGCAGAAAATGGTGATTAAAGGCTTTATTTCACACATTATTGTTTTTTTGTCCCCCACTTAAGACATTGCATTCACCAGAAAAATAGCATCTTGGGCTGTAGGTGATTGTATCGAATGTATTATACATGATCTCTCACCCTGTTTTGTTCGCGCAATTCCTTTCTTCTGTGAGAGCCATGGTTTCATATCTGCGTGCAGATAGAATTTTGTATATAATAATTTTCTACATCTGTGTTTTGCTAATGATTGCAACAACGACAGCTCGGTATAGTTGATTGCCTAAATTTGACATTGTACTATTTCGGGGTTCGGACTTGTGGGTAGCGAAGTGATCAAAATCGTCTCTTTCAGATCATTGACTAAAATATCTGCCATCAATTTCAGGACTTTTGATTCTAGATGGCGGCGGTCCTAGCCTCACATAGTTGCTGTCGTCATTACATGGAGCCTTCAGATTTACAAAGAGCAGGACATGACATCGGTTTCTCTGAGTCCATTGCGAATATGAAATATGCAACACTAGGAAAACCTTGGAATGATTCCCGGGTAGCCAAGGAGCTGTTGAGGTTTGTGGCAGAAGTGCGTCCGGCAGAATCTCATAAGCTTGGCAGTAATGGCCGGCCGATAAGAATGGTCCCAGTGAAGGAAGTCATGAAAAGAAAGGGCACATCCCCTCAAAATATGAACTCCGTTAATGGCTCGAAAGCAGCAATTAATGGTTCGAAGGTCGCAGTTAATGGCTCAAAGGCATCAGTTAATGGCTCGAAGGGAGTTATCAATGGGGAGAGCCTAGTTAAAAGAGATGGTACATCTGCCCTAGTCAAAACCCAGAGGAAGAAAACCTTTGAAGAACCCCACTTTTCGGAGGAATTAGAAGTTTTTCCCTCAGCTGAGGGTTTCAGCTGGGCCAAGGATGATTACGACTTTTGGCAAAGAAGTGTTGACATCTGGTCCTTTGTGCTCTCCTTTCGCTTGAGACTCCTGTTTGACAATGCGAAATGGGCTTATCCTGGTGGATTTACGGAAGAGAAGCAAGTATGTTTTATAAGCTATATAGGCGCTTTTGTTCTTGTTCCTCTTTTATAAGCGGACACATAAGCTAAATCACCAACTTTTAATGGTAACTCCTTTCATTATTTTGGTTGACTTATATAGTATTAGCTGCAGTTTGATAGAAAATTAGCAGGGTGTAGAACACTTCCGGCTTATACCATAGAGGCTATCTTATTTTGTAGCAGGAGTTTAAAACAGTTTTACCTGTATAGTTAAATAATACTAGCCTATTTTTGCATGCCAAATCCGAAGGGGTTTTTGGGGTGTGTGTGTGTTGTTTTGTTTTGGTTTATATTTATTATTATATTATTATTATAATATTATTATTATTTATTTATTTTTTTGGGTGGAGGTTGGGGTGGGGGTGGGCATAGGTGTCTTGTTAAGGCACGGCGAACTTCTATTTTTGATAACTTCATTCTCAACTATTAATCATGCGATCTTTCTTTCCATGGTAATGCATGCTTTATGCTTGTCTTGGCTGTGTGATTGATCTTTTTTAAAGATGTGTAGTAGTAATAACCGCAATCAATAACGGTGTCGCGTGTAGTTAGACCGAGATGAGTACGGGTCGTTCTCAGGGATATGTGGAATCTTTCAATCTTAGTTTAGACGTGTTTAAAAAGAGAAAGAATAGAAGAATAAAAAATAGTGGAGAATAGTTTCTAGATCTACGTCAAAATACGAATGTAGAATACAGATCTAGTTTGAATACGGATATAGATTTTATAAGAACAATGCTTGGAGGGTTCGTTCGGATTTAGTAGTCATGGATGGCTAATAAAGATTACTCCTTTTATCTATTAATAGATTTAATACTAGATAGATAGTGATGAATGAGTATTAGGGTTCTTGGAAGAAACTAGTGTTTCCACACTATTGACTCTTGTCCTTTCATTGATCTCTATTCATGTATAACCCTTAACAAAATAATTGTTAATCTGATCTCAAATCGCGGTCGAGACTATCAATAAATTGATAGTGCGCCCGATAAGGATGTTAACATTTATTTTGCTAAAGTTTATAAACTTCATAAGATTTAAAAGAAGTTAAAATATTTTCTCATCTATTGTTCTACCATAATCCTACGAACCCTATCAAGCGGAGAATAACTCACGCATGATGGAGATTGAAGAAGAACAGATAGAGAAGAAATTCATAATGTAAATACAGAAAATAAATGCAAACTAATTAATCTAATGATCTACCTTTATTAATCAACTTCGCAATTACAAAACCATCAAGTTTAGATTACAAGAAGAAGAAGAAGTCTCGATCTCTGCCTTGTAGGAAGTAGATGCTCCGTCGAATCTCACATCGCCTTATCACGTCGAATCGCGGACCTGTCTTGGATCACTTGTTCTTTGACGGTGATTTGCTTCGTGTAAAAGATTGATGATTTCTAAGTTTAGCCCTCGGTCCTTTATATAGCCCCAAAACCAGAAACCATAGATCCCCAGAATTAGGGTTAGTTGCAGCAAATCCAACCTGAAAATCCTAACTCCTGATTCGGTGAATCGGCTGGAGATCCGCCGCATATTGCATGGTTTGGCCGCGGATCCACGGCCGTTTGGTGAGATCTTGGGTGCAAATTTCTGGGGCTTTATTCTTGTGACACATGGAGATTTAGTTGATGTCTGGAACTTGAAAATATTTTCCGAGTCTCTGCTAGTATTGATTCTTCGATTCTGTTTAATATTTCAGCAAATTTTTGATTTCCGACATCTCAACATCTCGATCTCCTGACCTGAGCCAAAGCTTGCACCATATCTCAAAAAATAATGTTAGTAATATTTGGTATTTTTGAGATATTATCCTAACCAATTTGATATGATATTATATTTTAAGAATATTGATTAAGGATATTTGATATGATATGCATATTTAAATTATCAAAATATTATATAAATATTATATGCATATATTTTCATTCATAATGTTAATTATAATATATAAACATATAAAAATAGTATTTTTACAGAAAAACCCTCATATGTGTCATATTTATAATATACACCTTTAGATATTTAAGAAAAGTAAGGAAAATGTCATATCAAAAGTGCGATATTTTCGACCGAACACTGTGCGCCTATGCCATTTGAGCCATTATGGTATCATTCTTAGTTTGGTAGCTGACTTAATTCATATACTTGCATTATATTTTTATTTTAGTCTCATTTTAATTTCATCACTCAGAAAGGGAGAAGGAAGAGAACTGCTTCATGGTTGAGAGAACAGGTATTACAACTCGGGCCTACTTTTATCAAACTAGGGCAGCAATCTTCGACGAGATCAGATTTGTTCCCAATTGAGTTTGTAGATGAACTTGCCAAGCTACAGGTATTTACAATTTCTAGACAACTCCACCTTTAACTATATATTTCTATATTATCTTTAATGAACAAGCTTCAAAAAGTTCAGCTTGTTATTTTGAACTGAACCGAATCCCAAACATTGATGGGATGGTGCACATTAGTTGTATATTCTTTATATATATGTTATGTACATTTGCGTTGGTGTTGTATGTAGATAATTCCCTGTTCCATCTTGAATCCATCTTTGTGGGTGTGTGTTTGCGTCTTAGGCTTTTACTGAACACGATTTTCCTTTTCACTACATAAATCTCTTCTGGTTACTTTTATCTTGAATTGGTAGTTGTTTCTCTATAAATTCTGCAATATATATATAGTCTGATTTTCTCTAACATGTAACTATGGTGCAGGATAGGGTGCCTGCATTTTCACCTGAAAAATCGAGAACTTTCATACAAAGTGAGTTGGGTGCCCCAGTAGATATATTATTCAAGGAATTCGAAGATCAGCCTATTGCTGCAGCTAGTCTTGGTCAGGTGCTTGCTACATATTATATATTCTTGCTATAGTTACCCGGCTTTAAAATTTATATTGTTAAATCTCCCACTGAGCTGTCAGTTCTTTTTCTGATTGTTTCTTTCTCTATCTATGTATTATTGTATTGCAAACCATTGTTGCTCTTTCACATATTTGCTGAAGAATTGATGTATTCTTTGCTTTGTTGTGTGCCTGATTGACATGATTAGCTTGTTCTCTGCAAGCTTGCCATTTTTATTTTAATTTTCTGTTAATGGACCTAGTAGATTGAAGCACATAAGCTTTGGAATGACCCATTGCTTTTCCCTGCCTGACTCAATGCTTTTTCCTTGAATTTGTTTCATAGTCTAAGCTTTTCTTATGTGCTATACTTGCTTGTGCCTATAGTTTGTAAACATGGCTAAGTATATCATTCATGTTTTCTTTTGCATAGTTTTTCGTCCTAAAATTTAAACCTAATCATTCTTCCAATTATGTTTTCTTGAGCTTGTTTCACTTCTTTGCTTGGATATGTTTTGTCTTGAGGCTTGCTTGATTAGATTTTTATGCATTTAGTCCTCACACCATCTCCAGCATAAACTTCGTTTAGCCTGTTCTTCAGAATACTGATCTTGCTTTATGATTGTGTCCAGGTGCATCGAGCTATCTTGCACAATGGAGAGAGAGTGGCAGTGAAAGTTCAGCGGCCGGGCCTTAAGAAACTTTTTGACATTGATCTGAGTAAGATATGCAGACAACCATTACAGTATCATCGTAATCACCTTCATGTCTTGTGCATCAAGTATTAACAACAATTTTATTCTATTAAGCTGGTTTAAAGGCTTATGATATTATGCATATCTTACATCCTGTTGTGTTCTGAATATAGTCTATTAACCATTTCTTTCACTGTTTTCTAGTTTAAGTTTCATGGGTTGAAAATAGTGATGCATGTATCTGGTAGCTATCCTTTCATTGGACATGTTACAGGATATGAGACTGTTAAAACTCCATGTATCATACTGTCATACCTCTAACAAGAGTGCCAATACATTTCTGGTATATGAAGAAATTATAAATTTGGAAAGCAGGATATTGTCTGTGGCGTTGATGAAAGTTTATAAGACTTGGAATGTCCAAGTTGCTTTGGAAGTGGCACTAACAGCATACTTCGTGGCTATGGATCAATATCCAGTTCTTTTAGTCAACAATAAAACAATGATTCACCATATCTAGGTATTATATCCATGAGAGGTAGGCGTTTTTTTCTTATGCTTAATCGTTATTACCTGATCCGGTTGGTGGATCTTCATCAATCATTTGCATATCTAGATCAAGAGCAACCTCAACTTGTCGAGGACACAAAATTGAGAGTAATGGAAGGAACTTCAAATTGTTAGGGACTCTTTTGGGGAGGTCAACTATGCCGCTTGTCCATGCTTATGCAGGATGTTTTTCCAATGCATCTGGGGTTTCTTTGAACCCCCTTCAGATCTTCATGTATTGAGAGGTGTAGATTGAATACAACACTCTACATGAATAGTCATGTATGAAGCGTGATCCTTGTGCTTGAGAGTAATCCTGACATCTGATGAACCGTGAAACTGGAACATATTAGTATTCTTACTGAGAATAAGTCAACTAATAAATGGATGACGGGAGGTACCTTTTTAGGTTCTGGTACTTTAACACTTACTGATCTGCACATGAGACTATTCATACCATGGTAAGATATAGATCAAGTAACTTTTCTTTCCTTTTCCTTTTCCTTTTTTTAAGGCAAATTATAATGGATGCCTCACTAAATGAACAACTAGTGTGGCGGTGAGCCATGACAAGTTGCCCATATTTAGCACATACTGGTTACTTGCACATAGTTTAGTCTTTGGCATGCCAAGGGCCAGAATATACTTCTTTGGTTATGGGGTAATCTGGATGGTTCAAATATTTGTTAATTGTGAGTATAAGGGTTTGAGTGTATTTCACACTTTGCTTTTGCATTTTATTTTTCTATCTATGATAATAATTTCTCGCTGAGAGCTGCAAATGACATATGTACGCATCTAATCTATATTGATCTGGCAACAAAGTTCAGGCAACCTATTGTTTTCCTATTGCAACCTCTTCCCAAAGCATCATTTGATTATTTCTGTTGTTCAGTATTTTAGTGTTATAAGCTAAATGTAATAAATTGTTCATAGCTAGGATGCAGGTGTTAGTTTAGTCTACTTCTTATTCTAGTTGTACAGTTACTCTTTTTGAATGTTGTATTCAGTAAACTATCAGCAGACATAATGTGATCATTAGGGTATAATTATCCCTTGTTAAGCATCTATATTCTAGGGAAACATAGGCTAGATAAATTATTAAAGCAACTAATATAAACTTCCAGTAATATCTTCAGATGAACTTTCCTTCATGAATGTGAAACATGTTAAAAGTTTAAAAGGGGATAATTAACTATGTTCTGTTATATCTTAATTTTGCTTCATATAGTAATATAAACTTATTTTTTTCTTAATATCATTTACATGATATGCTAGGGTAGGGAGGGTTTCATTTTGTCCTTTATTCGATTATGTTCTTAGATAATATTCAGTTAAAAATCTTAATCATGTGGTTGCATAGTTGCTCAGCGAGTTTTATTGTTGTACTGTTTTGCTTGATACTCCATATTCTATGCTTTCTTTTTGCAGTAAATCTGAAAATATTAGCTGAGTATTTTCAGAGAAGCGAGACATTTGGAGGCCCCACAAGGGATTGGTTGGCTATATATGATGAGATTTCAAAGTAAGTAATTAGCTGCAACCACTGCTGTTTTTCTACTTATAGATTATCTCATCCAGATGTAATTGATTAAGATTGTTAGATTATGAGTTTCTGACTTTTTTGCTTTGTTCAAGATGGTCATGATATTTACTATGAGTGATTATTAAAATGACACCATCTGTTGTAAGAAAGGTTTAAAATCCCGGTACTGATGCTGGTATCTGACGGTTATATTTGGGTTAATTGCCGGCCATCTCAGATCGAAATATGGGATTTTACCATTTGACTAAATGAATTATATAAAAATGGTAAAAGTTTTAAACATAGAGTAAAAGCGACTATAAACAATTTGACAATACTATTAATGATGTCTAGAGTGATTTTTTTAAAAATACGCCGTAAAGATAACGATTCATTTTTGACATTTTTTTTGTAATTAATGATGTCAAATAAACCAATAACCAATTAATAAATCCATTAATCCCATTAATAAACCCACTAACACATTAACGCCCTCCACTATTTAGTCAGCGAACCCAATACCACAATTTAAGATCTCGTCTCCTTCTCAGTATCGGAACTCGGACAGTCATATCTGGGATTACAATTTGCCATCTCAGTTATGGATTGGCCTAGATTTAAAATAATGATTGTAGGTTCGCTACATACAACTTTACTTTAAAAGTGGCGCTAAAGATTTAATCAATTATTTTTAATATTCCATAATGTCATGTACAAGAGGATGTTTACTTATCTTTTTGTTACTGTTCTTCTTAGAAATTGAATATGTATACTCTTTAGATCTTACTGTGTGGCCAGTGAAATTTTATTACTGATGTCATGTAAAGAATTGTTCGTTATCAAACCTCTCCAGGTGGTTCAATTAATACCATCTGCGCTAGGCTTTATTTGTCTTGTACAAGGCTTGTCTTCAGTTGCTCTCTGCATTGAAAAGATGCATGGACCTTTTGGAGTATTGAGGGCTACTTGCTCAATTAAGTCTGAGCAATCATTATTCCATCACCCAAGCTTTTCCAAAACAACACAGAATGGTTATGGAGCACACAAGCTTGAGTAGATAAGGCTCCAGTGAAGAATTGATATCAATTTACAGCCAGCCAGCTGATCTCCCAACACGTCCTTCCAATTTAGCTGCCAATTTCTTGTGCAAGAAAACTGTGGGATAACCGGGCTGCTTTATAACCTAGATGGCCATGTAAAAAACAAGAATGAAAGCCTTTCATACTAGTCATTTAGCTAAGAAACACCCTCCAAAATTCTCTTAGATTCTGAAAAAATTTAGTCAAGGGGGAGAACAATGTGGGTTCTCTACAAGAAAATCTGTCCACCCTTCATAGAATAATTAGTTGAATAGCCAAACTGCGGAATATTTCCATTGTTATGACAAGTCAAGTCTGAAGAATAGATTGTCTGTCTAGAATTTTGCACCGATGTTTGCTCCAAGCTTTAGTAAAACAGATCACAAAAGATGCAGGTTGCTTCCAAGTTAATCTCAAACTGAATTCACAGTTTGAGAACCAAATCCATAAACCTGACTATCTCAAGGGTGTCTTGAAGGATTTTTAAATTTAATGATTTGTTGATGTTGGAAAATGTACTGCATTTTCTAAGAAAAGCCAGAAGTCCAAGATGGGGCCGGTCCATCCAAGAAAAGAGACAAAATGTAATATGTAAATGTAATATGTAGAGAAGTAGGAATTAATGTAAAAGAAAAGGGCCAAAAGCCAAATTTTTTAAGCCTAGGGCAAAAGTGCAACGTGTGCACATGTAAGGGTATAAAAGCCCATCCAAATGAGGAAATGATAACTAATTCTATTCTCTTCTCAAATCTTTAAGGTTTTGTGTCTCCACTCTCCTTGAAGGTGAGATCTCATCTTCTTCCTCAAGAAAATCCTAAAAGAAAAGATATCTCTCTCTTTGGATCTCTCTCATCTCCCCATCTCATCATCTTTCTTAAATAATCTATTTAAAAAAGAATCCATAGAAAAGAGAGCTTCTTTCTTCCCAAGAATCCAAATAACACAGACATTGCCTTTCCTCTTCAAATCCAAAGAAAAGAAAGAAGAGCTCTTGGGGTGAAAGCTCATCGTGGGAAAGCATCTCCGATGAAGAACTACGGTATAATCCATCGGCTTTCACCACAAAACCGCACACGATATCGAATCTTTTGTTGGATCCATGGGAACATGGGTCACAACCCATGTTCCTCATAATTCATGAGCATGGCATTCGACCGGGACACCACCCTCCAAGGAGGCATCCCATTTTACAATGAAAACTACCCCCACCGTCGAGAGGCCATTCAAACCGGGTGGCCACCCAACCTCAGGAGGCCATCCGAACTCGGGAGGCCACCCCACTGTTTCTCTAGACAACCACTTGACTCAGCTCAAATACTCCTACACTCCTACGTTATGATTTTTTTTTCTTTCGGGACGCTATCCCAAGCTCCGCAAGGGGGCCGGACCCCAGACCGTTGACTGGGCAGAGAGACTCTCGTGTGAGGCCCCCGTAATGCTCGAATCAGGCCAAAAAATGATTTTTAGACGCACTTCCATAAATGCATATATTTTAGAGTGAGTTCGCATGATATGCATGACTTGTTAATCTGAGGTGCCATCCTGTCAAAACGAGAGGTAATTAACAACAGTTTTGTCCACGGCCGCTGGAGACTAGAACCGCACAATTAATAAACCCCCACCTGTTATGGGTTAGGTGAATCTGTACAAGCCTGAAGCACGCACGTATCCATCTCAATGGGGCGACGAAAAACACCTTACAATGATGACAGCTCAAGGAGCTTTCAACAATCTGGAACACTCGGTCATAATAGGCAACCGTGTATATGTGTTTTCCATCACATCGCAGTTTTCTGCATAAATTTTTAGGTCCATTGTATTTCAGATATTAGGGGGTCTTAGCTATAAAGTTCAATTAAAGGTTGAGATCGAATGAATTTGGTCATATATAGTATATGACATCTATCTTTTGAATGGTAATGAATAGAAAGAGAAAACTGGAGAATCGCCCTTTTTCCACTTGTTGAGATATAGGGATAGTATTCTGCCATCACCCATGTGAGATTGTTGAGGCCTACTTCTCTTTTCGTTTTCCCCTTTATTTCCATTCCTTGCTTCTTTAATTGTTCTTTGTTAAACCAGGTGGCTATCAAATTCTGGAACTTGCTGCTGTTCCGACCAGCAGAAAACAATCAATGTCGGCATGGATATTTAGGATCTGAAAAATCTTTCTTTTACTCGAGGAAGAAATGTTGGATAGTTACTTGTTCTAAAGAGAGTCAGGTTCCCATGAATGGAGGAGGGCATGGGATTCCAATTAGAATCATATATATTTTCGAATCTTAATTATGGCTAAGCCAAACACTGAATATTTTGGTAGGAATCTAATGTTCCCGCTTAGATTCCCAGCTGCCAAGAAGGCACGTAGTTATGTCATCTGTATTTTGAAGAGTAGAACTCAGTCTCACTTTTTTATTTATGTTTTATTGGCTTCAAATGTACCTATGCTCCATCATTAATTCCTTTTGACAAGATAAGTTGTTGACTATCATTGTCATGACACTGGTAGCACTCACATGTTAAAACAATACTTCCGAGCGTTCTTTGACTTGGTTGTTTGTGTCTGTACCTACATGAAATTAAGGCAGTTCTAGAATGTTTTACTTAAAATTTTACATTTATTTCTAACTTTTATTTTGCTTGTTTTGATAGCTAAAATAGCTATAGTTCAATAGTTTATTTATAATTTTGTGTTATTACACATCTTCAATCTTGTACCAGCTTTCAGTTGAATAATATTCATGGTTCACTTTCAACAACAATCGAGTTTTCTTTATCAATTGATAATGTCTGTAGTTTCATCAATTTCAGGATACTATATGAAGAAATTGATTATATCAATGAAGGAAAGAATGCTGATAGATTTCGTCGGGATTTCCGGAACTTAAAGTGGGTTCGTGTACCTGTACGTATGCGTGAAACTGTATATAAGCTTTTGTCGCTGATTATTTGTCTTGTACACAATTCTATTTGGAAGATGGCATAAGATTGTTTGTATAATGGTTTATTATGCTTAATGCTAAATTTTTTTGCTTTTTCTAGCTCATCATATGGGATTACACTTCAACAAAGGTGTTGACTTTAGAGTATGTTCCAGGTCCGTATAACTGTGCTATATCCATATTTATATTTATCTCCTGTGAAACTCGGGTTGGGCCTGCAACACATGGGCATTTAATATAGTAGGACTCCATCCAAAAGATTCAAGTCTTATGGAGGTTTATCCCATCTTATATCTTATACTCATATGCATCACACAATTTTTCTGATGTGGGACTATGTTAACCACATTCTCAACATCTCCTATTGCATGTAAACATACTTACATCACTTAGGGTATGCCGAGAGAACTTAATATTCTCTACTTGGTTATGGAAAAAATGGGTATCCTTGTGCTTATGTATTTATGGAAGTTTTTGTTGTATTGAACAGGTATAAAGATTAATAGTGTAAATCAGATAGATGCAAAAGGTTATAGTCGCTCTCAAATTGCTTCACGATCAATTGAAGCGTACTTGATTCAGGTAAAATTAATGCCAACTTTTGAACATTGATCTTGTGACATTTGCCAGCTTTCATTTGTATTTCTTGGCCTCTTTATTGGATTAGCTAACAGTGAATTCCACATAGGAATTATGCTTTGGAAATTAGAACTTTCTATGGTTTTCTCCTTTCATTCTACAAGCTATTTATAGTTTAAAAATGAATGATAAAATTGTTAAGAAGCTCATGGAGGACTAACCAAATCACCTGCCAAGCTTCCATCAACCATTTGTGAGCTGCCGGAAATCTTGCATAGGGAATATATGGGCAAAAGTTTCTGTGCCAGAAAACCGCAAGGATCAGGTTAGAGGGTGACCTATATCATTGGCCATGCAATTTAAGCCCCTACTGCGACAAAGGAGTAATCCTCAGTTATACTGTAGATCTAAAGTCATGGTTTGACACAGGAACTTGGCAGTGCTTGCGTTGTTAAAAGTCATGATGGTTACTTATGTTTTGGAATATGATGATGATATTGAATTCTGGGTGTATGCCGACAAGCCCCCCCTGCTATACCCGATATAACTGATTGTTTCTACCACAGCTGTTGGATTTGCTTGAATTGAAAGGTGATTAGAAGCACTGTTGTTTTTATAAGAACTTATAATATAGGAGGCTAGAACAAGGATAAATAGAGTTCATTGCAAAGGAATTGAATAAGCCTATTAATTGGATTACTTCGTAGCAATAATATACTCATGTTAGACACATTACATAATAGACATACACAGATTGATGCTCTGTGAGGGTATTTAGATATGCTGCTTGTATATCTTTAATTTAATAAAGTTATTTATGCACCTGAGATGGATCAAATGCAGATCAAGTGGGTACTGTACATCAGATGCTAGCATCTTTAATCATTACGCGATTTTCACGAGTTTTGGATCATCACATATGCCCTCTTTCTGATCAAATGAATCTATAATAGAATATTGATTTATCTGAGTTTCGTAATTAAAGTGATTTGCAACTTCTTTCTATTCTGATATGAAGATTAAACTTGATCATGCCTTTCATGTTTTGATGCATTTATTTATTATTTCAATCAAAAACATATTTCTCTGAATAAATCCAAAAATGCAGGTCTCTTTGGAAGCTGCTGTTTGCTATTTGTTGATCTTTTACACCATGTCATACATACATACATATTCATATTCATATATGTGAGGCATGCATGCTGGTTCATAGTTGCACGTAGCGGGGGCGGGGGCAGGGAATTGCCAAAACCTAAAAGAACCTTATGTTAGGAGCGTCGGGGGAGCGCTATATATATATATATAATGCCATAAAATTATAAAATTACACCATGAAATGATTAATTACAAGCCCTATAACAATTCATTAATTTATAAGCCCAATATTTCATTAAAGCCAAAAAAGCTGTAGAGACAATAACCCAGCTGAAGAGATTCAAAACTGAATCGAGATTCTATTGTATGAGAGTCAAGATTATGTTTCGAATCGAAGTAAGAACCGTGGATTCGAGGTTCTGAAGCGGGTTTGTTACATAACCCCCCAAGGTTCCTGCAACTAAGTGCTGGTTCAGTTCTATCCATATCCACAATTCATTGAATGTGCTCATGACAATTGTAATTGGCACTGATGGTTTACAAGGCTTATCCCATATTATTGAGATAAGATTGGGTTTTATGGTTATGATTGATTTGCTTATATGTATTATGATATTGCTCCATACTTTTATCTTCATATCGTTGAAAATCTTCGAGGTAGGAATTTCATAAGCTATCTTGCTAATGCAGATATTGAAGACTGGGTTTTTTCATGCCGATCCTCATCCTGGAAATCTTGCTATTGACAAAGATGGATCTCTTATCTACTATGATTTTGGAATGATGGGCGAAATAAAATCTATCACTAGAGAGAGGCTACTTCAATTGTTCTATGCAGTCTATGAAAAGAACGCCGACAAGGTATGCGCTTGGCAACTGCTCAAATATTAGCAATCACTTAAGTTGCTATCTTGCTGCTGAATTATTTTTTTCTCTCCTGTGCTCTATTGCAATTGCCTAGTTGACCCTTCCACTATCCCTTTTTGAAGCCTAAACTCCAATCAGCACCATATACAACTGACATGCTATTATAGTTTTTAGATCTCTAGTATTTAATGCAAAAGGGTAAGGGGGTCTTCAAATCCAAACTGATCAGCGACTTGGATTTTGCTCTTTCTTACAAATAAAAATGAAAGAAAGGGAAAAAAACCCATGTCAACGTTACCTTTCCCTTTCTCCCCTCCTACTATCCATAGTCACAAATTCGTCGTTCGGGAATAATTCGGCGAGGTCGAAAATTCGGATTCGGAGAATTATTCGGAAAAAATCGGCAGATATTCGGGAAAGATTTGGTAAGTGTTCGGGAAATGTTCGGGAAGGATTTCGAGCAATAAATTAATATATGAGACGATAGGTTTTGATTTTGTGAATTATTTGCTGTTTTTTGAATTATTCGCTGTTTTTTCACATAATTCGGGAATAATTCGCGAATTATTCGCGAATAATTCACGAATTATTCGGCCAGTTCGGCAATGGCGATTAATTCGGAGATTAATTCGTCTGATCAAAAATTCGCGAATTATTCACGAATTCGGCGAATAATTCGCGAATTATGTGACTATGCTACTATCTACTTAATTCTATCTTTTTTTAAACTAATCCCTTCTCTTTTTCTCGTGTATCACACATACTTAAAAGCTAGCCTTTTATGGTGATCAAAATTCCTTCGTGAGCGAATTGAGAGGAAAAACACAAATCATTAAATTAACTACGTTGTAAGCCAACTGTCAAGAAACACAGGATGCTATAAGCTGCATGTTTGAGCAAATAAATTTTGAATCAATAGATTTATAATTAAGATGACGATGCCAACTGTCATCATGTTTAGTCAGTTTTTGCTAATTACCAGTACTAATAAGCTTAGTATTATGCTAATAGTATGACTTCTTTGTTTGTTTTAAGGGGAAACGGGTCTTAAGAAACCCTGTCATATTTCTATAGGTTTAATGAAGGCGTCGACTCAGATTTCTATAACTAATGAAGACATTAATGATAATGTGCATTGCTGTTAGAGTTTTGTTTTGCATTTTATTTTCTTCTTTTGAGCATAAATTTCAAGTATAAATCACTGAAACAGTTGTCAAAATTGTAACTGGAAGTTGAAGGTACACATGATATCTCTTAAAACCATTTTGGCTCTTCATTTCTAACTGGTTTCTTTTAGAGAGAGTGTAGCTGTGATCCTATCCCAGGCCTAACCCAGGGCCCATTCGGGGAGCGTTGAGCGGTGGGGAAGATGGCGGCCCCCGCTTAAAAAACATTGTTGTTTTAATTATAAGAGGGAAGATGGTGGCCCCCCCATAATTATTTTTAAATGGTGCCCCCTTTATTTTTTAAAATATATTAAATTTTTAAAAAAATTATATTTACAAAACCATGGTTTCACACCACTCATCCGAACACACCGCAAAATATGTTTTGATTACAAAACCATGGTTTCATAATGCTCACCAGAACTGGTCGCCTGCTCTATAACTGAAAATCTTTCTTATTTTCAACGATCGGACCTGGTGAACTTGATCTAATTGGTGTAATAAACCGTTCTACCAAAATTCGTGCGATTTTGTGTGTGCGTGTGTGCGTGAGAGAGATTAAATAAATTTTTTGAATCATTATCGATTTGATTTAGTTGGCCAATCTTTGGGTTAAACTCTTAAACACTCTGCATGGGTGGACAGACGAGTGTTCATTGAAATCCCAAGAGATGTATAAAGCCATTTATGCAAGAGTGCATGAACACATTATGGTGAGAAAGAATTCTTACTGGATTCTTGAATGCCTAGCCAGGGCTTCACGCATGCTCGTCCTGGGATGAGTTAAGTGTCATGTGGCTAAAGGACTTTATGAAAGTGCTATTAAATACTTGATGCTGCTCATCTGAGCTCAACCTGTAGTCATGAGATCAAGGATCTTGCTAAAACCGGAACTCAGGATGAGTTTTAAGAAATGATCTATATTCCCTACAAGTTTAGATGTTATTTGATTTGTTTGAAATCTTATTTCATCTTAATTTGCATGGCTATAACTTTTGCATGAGCAAATGGAGCCATGTTATGATGCCATGGCACATGCTCTATCCGCATTCTCCAATCAAGAGGATATTCTTATAATGGACGATGGAAATTAGAAAGAATTATTCAAATTTCTGTATCATCTACAGCAACAATCCTATGGCATAAGTGAATTGGTTCCTATCCTATTGTAAGGATTAGCCGGGGACAATCACAAGTACTCTCATACAGTGATTTTAATACCTACCTCTCATGTGGTATTTTAATTCATGAAGCACAAGATAATAAAGAGAAAGTATATTATTGAGAATTCTTCGATTATTGAGTAATATCCAAACCAAGGTTTAAAAATCTTAGTACCAGGTTCCGTATCGGTGGTCACCTTTAGGATCGGTATCTCTAATCCTGGCCATATATCGGATAGGAATTTTAGATTTTATGTTTTAGAAAATAATTTTCAAGAATTAGGAATTTTTTAATAAGCATTTAAAGTAATTATAAACAATTTGTCAAATTCTTTTGTAACTAATGACTTCTAAAACCATATTAAAGATGTCAAACTAACCGTGATAACCCAATAACCTATAATATACTCATTAAACCATTAGTGAACCCACTAACCATTTAAAACTTAATACGAAAACCCCATAATAAAATGGTAAATACTTTATTGCTCCGTGTCGGTCGATATCGGTCTTCGAACTCATATGGTCATTTTTGGGATCGGATAGGGATAAGTGAGATTTCAAATCATGATCTAAACTTCTCTTTTTCCATTGTAGTAATTCTTCCGAACTCAAGATGTTGGTTGGTCTTCCTTATAGAATGAGTCTCAGAAAGATGTCGGTTTGATATGGAAAAAGAGATGGAATTATCCTGAGATGAGCCATGGCCATCATACCAGTTGAAAGTTGATACTAATACAAAGAAATTACTTTGTCTCAAATAGATTTAGGAGAGAAGCAACCACACACTTGGGATAGAGTCCCATGTATAGAGGGGGATAGAGATGATGAAGGGGGCTGAGATTGAACTTAATTTATATCACTGATTGTTCATTTGCTCCTTACCCATTGTTCAGTATTTAATAAACTGTTTTCAAATGATAATGATAATTGGTTATGATGTTTTATGCTTCGTTGTTTTTAATCATAAGTCCAATAATAGAGCAGACTTAAAGCCATTTATTCATCCTCGTATTATGTTTATTCAATAACTGTAGCAAACTACCGTTGCAGGTTATGAGATGTCTCATTGAACTTGAAGCACTTCAACCTACAGGCGACTTATCATCGGTATGTATTCTGTGTAACTTGTTCATGTTGACGGTAGGCATGTTGTGCTACAAGACCACTCCACAATTGGTCTATAGAGACATCTCCTGTTGTTCATTGGACATGTGGCCTACCTTGATTTAATATGTGATCCTTGTCTTGTATAGGTAAAGAGGTCTATAAAATATTTTCTGGATAATCAATTGAGCAAGTCACCTGATCAGGAGCAAACTTTGGCAGCAATTGGCGAGGTAACTAGCCAATTCGATATGCAATAGAAATAATTTATCAGGCATCCTCTTAGTTACTGCTGCCAAAGTGTTAATTTGAACAGTTGATTTCAATAATTCTTTGCAGGATTTGTTTGCAATTGCAACTGATCAACCATTCCGTTTTCCATCAACCTTTGCATTTCTCATTAGGGCATTCTCAACTCTGGAAGGTGCAGTTTCTAAATCATTATCAATAGTTTTATAACATAAGCATTTTTGGTTGTTTCTGTATGGCCTTCCTATGAGCTTTTTATGGATTCTTTTCGTATATAGAACTATGAGGCAGTAGATTGTGATGGTCCATTCATCAGGGGCAAACTTTTTCTTCAATAATTTTATCCTAGTTTTTAGATAAATAATTTTGCAAATTGTTTGATAGACATTTGAAATATTATAAGCATTCGTGGCAAAGGAGTAACAAATTATTTTGAATCCAAAATTTGTGCCTTTCTGAGTTTCTACTTTCTACTATGGCTTGTAACCCTAATTGTATAATCAGGTTTCAATGGTTAAGTATATGTTGACTTTGGACTTGAAGTTTCTTTGCAAGCTGATTTTGAAAAGAGAAAGTTATGCCGAACTTTCTCATTGAAATTTGAAAAATCCAGCTTGAGCTATTTTTAGCAACCCATTTGAGACTTCTTATATACAACTCAGTGAAACTGACATACAACATGTGTGGCAGTTCGTAATTAAAAAAACACATCAACAGTTACCAAATGGGCTGCAAGGTCATAAACTCTGTCTGTTAAGCTTGGCAAAGGGTTAATTGCATTGCTTATTTTAAGCAGGGGCTCATCCTTACCTCAAATTTGAAATCTGAGCCCCACAAATTGATGTTAAAACTCATTGCAACCCTCGGATATTCCATAACCCTAGCCCTAATCTCCTCTTCTATAGACTATGCCATTTTACATTAGCATCCCTCCTTTCTTAATAATTACATTTATCTAGACTCTAGAATGTCCTAGTTTTTTCAAACAAAAACTTTCTTATGAAGTGTCCTCTTTTATATAAATGCAACCTGTTCAAGGTTTGGAGACACGTAAAAATTGTAATTTGCCTTTTACATTGAATACAAGCAGCTTGAATAAGAGCAACTTCACCAAGTAGATATGCATGTGTGCCATCAATGATTTTGATGGCTGATTTTTGTAACTTATGAAGTCAAATCATTTGCCAACTAGGTTCATCACCTTGGGTTGGTTTTTACTTGGGAGGTAATATTATTGAAGCATTTGCTAAGATGATTGATGAAAAGATCCGGAAGAAAAGAGAAGCAAATATTACATATGGTTTCAATGTTCTAAGAAATCCTCATTTAATATTTAATTATTAAAATTGACTTCGTTATATTTTAATTATTAAAATTGACCTCGATTATGCTAATTACATGTTAATCTCGAAAATTAAGCTCAATTTGGATGTAATATAAAACTGGATTTGTCAAACCCTATTCTATATTAAATTGTCAAGACAGAGCACCATCTTGGGAAGTCACGTCAACCATAAAATATGGCATAGGGTCGGTTAATACAAAATATTCAGTGATTCTGCAAGTCATTTTTTTATGTTAGAAAAGATTCCAATCCCCAAGACTAATTAACTAACCAATCATAGGTACTCATCATCATCATTATTACCTCCATACTCATACCCTCTTATTTTCTCAACTAATTTATATTTCTATTTGTTATCAACAAACCTACTTCCATTCTACTCTTTTCCTTCATCTTCATGACCATGCCCTCGCCAATATCTTTCAAAGACCTTGTGCTCAAGCGGCGCTAAACGAAAAATAGGCATCAAAGCATTCCAACCAGCATGATGAATTCTTGTACCAAAACAAGCGCAGCCTAGTTTGGTTCTTTTTGGGGCTTTCTTCACAGCCAGAGAGATGGGTGTAGGACATGGAGGTTCTTAGGCCCCCGGTGTTTGTGTGTGTGAGAGAGAGAGAAGAGAGAGAGATTGGAGCCATTGGATATTGTTGACACTGAGGAAAGAGAACAAATACTTTTGGACTTTGTGAAAAAAGTGAAAAATTAAGTTAATTTTGAAGCTAGGTCGCCAATCCTGGACTTAATTAGCTTACTCCCTAATTATGATTAACCATGTTAGAGGCTGAGGTGGCAAGAAAGGAGTCAGTTTTGAGATTTAAATTTTGACAGGATCGATTTCTGGAAATAAAAATTAAATTAGGACTCTTTAAAAAACTGTCCTTGGAAGTTAGAATTTTTTTTATTATTGTGCAGTAAATAGGCAGATGATGTGACGGTTATTAGAAAAGAGATCATCTGGAAGTTGTGTGTGTGTGAGATTAAGGGTATCCATTCTTTTCATGAGAGGAACATCCATCCTTTTCATCATAGGCTTAACATAAACATCGAGTCATTACCTTAAAGCAATTATTATGGATACACATATTTCGGATGTTCAATGGTTTTTGTGTTTGCGGTTATCATTGTGTCAGCTAATGAGGCATGAGAAATGATAAAACCGTACATAAGAATGGGGAGGAAATCTCTAAAATTTGAACCTTTTAGAATTAGGTGGATAAAACATAATATAAGAAACGCAGCCTTTAACAAAATGATAATATCTTAGTTTGGAGAGATGAGCTCTTATCACTTGATGGAGGTCTTGGAGGGTAACAAAGAGGGATGTGGAGAGCATTTAGCTACTTGGCAAGTTTTTATTCCAGCAAGTTTAAACCTTTCTATATTACCCCTAATTTTGTATCTCATTCAAAAATTCGTTTGTGTAGACTCTTAAACTTGGTTGTGTTGTTTTGGAGAACATAGGTTATGTAGAGAACTTGCTTTTCTCTCTATATCAAAAGACAACAATATTAATAATAATGAGAAGAACTGAGAATAGTATATCATATTAATGGCCAATAATATCGAAGGTAACAGATTGAGTAGCTCATTGTTCAGTGAGAGCAATGATTATCTATCGAGAAATTATAATACTCGGATAAATTTAGTGCTGAGATATATAATGCCTTTGAAGTTGGACAAGAATTGTATAAGGCAGAATGCCAACGACGTACTTTATGATTTAAAGTGTCAGGCGATTAGACTAGCACAAAATAGAATTTTAAGATACATTATTAGCAACATGCTAAAATGTAGGATTAGAGAGACAAGTGTATTGGTTGGAAGGTAACTTTAGATGGGGACAAGATAAGGATTATTTGACATGGTTTGGACTTTAGAGATGTGTGATGGAGAGTGAGTGTAGAGCAATAGGATTGCAGTTGAAGGAGAGGCTACACTAGGAATAGATATAGGGGTACAAAAGAATACGGTAGTTCTTAATTAAATAGCGATGGAGGCTTCATTGTTGTCATTGTACTTGTCACACATTAACAGTGTCTTTTAACAAGTTAACATAATTAACATGCATATCCCACTAGTTCGTTTAATTTTTTAAAGTTTTTAATAATGAAAGCATCATATGGGTAGTAATATACGACACAATATTTTTCAGAGACATATCTGCATTATTCCATATTGCAGGTATTGGTTATACGTTGGATCCAAAATTTTCGTTTTTCAAAGTAGCAGCACCTTATGCACAGGTATGGTGGTACGTTTATGAATCAAGATTGCATGTACTGCTATTATGTATTAAGCAATTCCCTTTCAGTTGCCAAAGTACATACTTCTCTTATCTGCTTATTTTATTTGTTGGAAATTCAGGAATTATTAGATTTGAAACAGAAGCCACCTGGTGGAACAGAACTTGTTCAGGAGATAAGGAGACAAGCTAATGACGTATGACCTCTAATATCTTGTTTCTTTATGATTAATTTCCTAGTTTTTGTTACTTTGTCTTAGTTATATATCTTTTTAATAACAAGTTATTGTTCATTATCTCTATGTATAATGCAAACCCTCTGAGTTTGCAATTTGAAAGCAATTTGATTTGCGGGAGTAACTGGAAGTTTGACACGTGTCCACACAAAAAAATACATTAATCTAGAAGACTTCTCTTGTATTAGAGTGGGTTCCACTTGAGGCATGGGCAGGCCCAAAATTATAAAATGAAGGGGCAGCCAACCTGCTGATTATGGAAAGTAAAACTCCGGTTAAGTCACTATAGTTTATATTTGCTTGCAAGTTTTGATTAAGATGATGAGTTTTTCTGTACGGAAAAATCTGTTAAACCTCTTTAACATTTTTACTATCAAATCTAACAATTAATATTGTTAAATTATCATATCTGCTCACACATATTACTTGAATTGATATCTAACTCAGTGACTGAATATACCCTAATTGGCTTAATCACTTGTAAACAAATTTTAAAAAAATATATTTTTCTACTAATACACTGGCAATGCACCTGCAAAACACTAGTTATCAACATAAATGTTAAAATAAGGTTAATTCATAGTTCTTTTCTATCATGTTTTATGGTTTTTACATAGTGTACTTGCCTTGCAAAAAGAAATTATGCCCATTGATCTTATCACAGGTTCATTGTTGTGCATCGATTTTATCAAGTGATTTTAGTCTTGTTTTCATGATTTTGTTTTAAACTAGTACTTACTAATGAAAGAAAAATGCTGACACTGTTGTTAATCTAGGGTATCTTGAGAGAGATAATTCGACGACTTGATATCTGTATTTAATTAAAGATTTTGAGTTGGACTTTCTGCATAAAAGTCCACTGTCTGCTTATTGGTAATTCTATATCAGAGTCCATACATGTACTCTAATTACTTGAGTAAACCCTAAAACCCTTCAAAATATCCTGAACCCCTTCAACTGGAGTATGGGTGAATGGTCAATTTGGATACAATATTCTGATAGTGGTTTGAAGAGCCCATTTGTGAAGACATCGCCAATTGATGCAGCGGGGAAATATGGGAAGATGCAAAACTCCATGGTCAAAAAGACAACTCTTTGAAATTTCAATTTCTCATTCTTGGTTTCATAATGCCGTTTGTAGCTTACTTTTTGTTCAAAGTGGTTAGTAGTGAATGCGTTAATTTGATTCAGACTCTGGAAATTGTCTAGTATCACTTATTGCTCTAACGAGGGTATGCAATGTTTATTTACTTCAGGCTAGAAATCACGCCATCTCAATGCCATATAGAGTCCAGAGAATAGAGGAGTTTGTGCAACAATTGGAGTCGGGAGATATGAAACTTCGGGTCAGAGTACTTGAGGTATATGTAGGAAATACTGACTGATATCACATATAGTTTCTCTTCTGATTTCTTTCATATTCCAAAATTTAAACAAGTTGACCTGATAGGCTGTTCTGAATTCTTGCTGACATTTCATTCTTCAGCCTGAGGGCATCCGTTATGGAATTTGTCTAAAGGAAAATACATTAGGGATTTTGTAGAAGAAAAGAATTCTAGCATAAAGGCACTGTCAATGTCACAGTTTCCATATTCAAGATTGAGTCCATATAATCTCTTATTCAAATTGATTCCCATTTCTTTATTAGCTTTTTGTACTTACCACCTATATTTTCTAATGCTACAACACGCGTTTTCACAGTCGGAAAGAGCTGCGCGTAAAGCCACTACACTGCAGATGGCAACCATGTATACAGTTTTGAGTGGAACTTTGATGAATATTGGGGTCGCATTAGGCAGCAATGGAAACCAAGTTATTGCAAATGGATCTTTTATTGGTGCTGGTAAGTGGCTTAGTTATCTTATTTTCTAGAGAAAATATGTTGTTTCTATTATGTACCAGTGTTTGTTATTGGGCTATACATGAACGTAGGTATGCCATTTTGACCTTTTGGCTATTTTTATCTGTTATCCTTCATTTTATGGGATTTTTTTCAGTCAGGTTGTTGCCCTCAATATTCATATAGTTGGATTTGTCACTACTATCTCCCTATTTCTGAGTACCAAAAAATACCCCCAAGTTTTCCATTTGGAACTTTCGACACATGACTGTTTCAAAACTATAAATTTAGCGGTCCTACTAATAACACATGTGCATATTCTAGTGCATATTATATAAAGTGCACAGCTCTTTAATTTGATTTTATAGCTAATTCACAACCAAGACACAGCATGGGCAAATCCTCATTGTATAATAACAAAAAATAGGTATTCAATTAATGGAAAATAGCTAGTAATAATATCTTAGTCCTTGAAATAACCATTCATTTATAACATATCATATTTTGTTCCATTCCAACGTTTCTGCAGAAGCCTATCTCCTGTCATATCTCATTCATTTCCTAGCATACGACAGTCCTGTTTTTGTTTCTCGTATGATCATGTTCCGTGTTATCAGTAATTTGCCCCTTTTGTATAGCAAACAATAGGTGTGGTCATAATCCAATTACACTCTACGCACAACAAAACTCGTGCTTGTATATTCAGATGTGTATTTGGAGTAATTGCTCATCCAAATATCATTTCTGATAGTTCAAAATTATGGTAGATCTGGTTTCAAACACGGACACTGCTTTTTATAGACAAGTTTTTGATAAGACATTTGTAATATTAGGATACCTTTTCCTTATAGCAACACTTGTTCAATATGCATGGAAAGTGATACTGTAATTACTATTATGACAGGTTTGGAAAATCTGTTTGAAAAACCATTGAGAACAGTTCTATGTTTTTACCAAAACACTTCAATCCGCATTCTTGAAGAAGAAAATGTTTGTAAAACCGTTGCACATCTAAAATGTGTATTCTATATATTATATAGACGCCAGGGAAGATTTTACAAACCATCGTTGAATTATAACAAAAAGGCATTTTCCCTGTTTATTTTAGGACTCTGTGTCGCCATCTGTATCACATATTTATCGTGCTCACGCGCAGGGAAAACTTTGCAGTTTCGAAAAATTAGTTGTTATATATTTATGATTATTCCAGCAACACAGGATTAAACCTGTGAATACCATCTCAAAAAAGATAGAAGTAAATTCTTAGGGAACTAATTAATAGGTCATTAGGTTGATTCTCTTAGATCATATATGTGGTTGTATGATTTCAATGTCTTGTTATTCGATGGTATGAAATGCTTTTACGGTTTTAATATGGTCATGGACTTGCTCTATTTTTCCTAATGTATTTGTTACCTGACCGAATACATCCCCTTCTATCTATCTATCTATCTATCTACATACTATGGCCATGTTCGGATACTCATATTCCAATGGGAAAAAAGCCTAGATTTCTTTTTTCCATTGGACTGGGCAAATCCCCGAAATTGGGTGTTTTTTAAAGAAGAATTCCAATGGAAAAAGACCCAATAATATCTCTAATCCAGTGGATTTTAAAAATTGGCAATGACCTAATTTTTCTAATCCAAACTCTCTCTTGAAATGTCACATCAATCTTTTTTCCTCACTTTAATGCTATCCTTATTCCAACCACCCAAACATGCATTATGTTACCAAAATGCATTGAAATTTTACTTTTGGAACGCACATGCATAACGCACATGCATTTCAACACATTTTAATCCTAAAGTTATTCTTTTGGACTTTAACCTTTAACTATCCTAATATGGCCTAAAGCTATGAATAACCCCTAGGAATATTCAATCTCTTCTTTGTCACCATGTGGTTGCATAATTAATTACAACTCCATGTTTCTTTTAAAAATTACAAACAACCCCTTTGCATTCAAGCTCTTTTTTGGGCCCATGTGCTTGGAAAATTAACCAAGGCCCCTCATTTGTTTCAGAAAATTCCAATCAATCCATTTACTACCACTTTGTTTAACTATCTTAGACCCAACTGCTTGGAAAATTAGCGCTTTTCCCTCATTTGTTTTACAAAATTGCAATCAATCCATTAAATTCTGTTTAACTTGATAGGAAAATTAATATCTACTTTGCTTTTCTACTTGGCCGAATATTACTACACCGTACATTGTATTAAAACGTGAACGCAATTTTATAGTTTCTTTTCGATTAATTTTCCAAATGGTATTATAAAAACTTCACTACATTATACATTAGGTTTGACATTTTATATTTATGTTTAAAAAACTGGTTTATCGGCTGATAACCATTATGCGGTTATACCTGTCAAAAAAAGTTAATCTTAGTAATAATATAATCCATTCAAAGATATTCTAACCATATAAATTAATTTTTCGAATCGATAATCAACATCATTCATGTTGATCTACATGCTCTGAAAAATATGCATATAAAAAATATAGTTAATTGCACAACTTTTTAATATTTTTAAGAATTAATTGTTTTTCTATAATATAGTATTTTTACGTTTCTAGATCTTATGACTAAAGAGTATGAAAATCACAGAAATTTTAATACACATAAGTTTTGTATCTTAAAATTTAATATTTATGGTATTGATCGTTGAATCAGAAAATATGAAATCGACTTTTTTACCGTCGTAGGGGGAAATTTCCTCGAACTCACGATGTTCATCGGCAGTGTTTCAAATTCAAACTCTTAGAATATGCATGGATTCTCATCCGTTCAGAAGGTCTGCATTGAAGAGACTCGATCCACTTACGAGTCCAATTTAAATAAATCAAAACTAAGAATTTCATGTTTGAAAAGTATTGTGTTTGAAAAGTACGTTTTTTGGTTGATAATATCTTCGAGAATGCTGAATAACATATTTTGTTGAAACTAAATTTTTTGGACAAGTTTCTTCGGCAAGTGCGAAGACATGTGCTGAAACTAAGATTTGCCTGTTGAAAGATGAGTAAATAGATGTGGAATTTCATAGAAAACGATAATTGTAATATATATTAAATAATACTAGGTTTGATTTTACCTTTAAAATTTTTCTTCATATAGATTGTAATCTCTAAATCAAATTTGAAACATAAATTTTCTAATTGAACATTGTAAGTCCATGCTATCTCTCCCGGTACTTACGGGCATGCGGAATTTGATAAAAAACGATTTTTATAGAGGTGGTAACATGGACTTATAATCCGGATCTTGGTTAAACATCTAACTAACAACCTAACTACGAGTTGCTAACTACTCGGCTAGGGGGTTATACCTTGCTTGTCTTGAACTCCTTCGTCTTTAAACTCCAATGGAGGTCCGGATCGGCTTCTTCCCGTCGTCTCCTTACGCCGAAGATAGATCCACCTGAAAGCTCCAACCTTTGGCTCCTTCGTTCTTTGAAGAAACTAGTTCACTTGGTTTGCTAAACCTTGTGAACTAGAATGAGTAGAGAAGAGTTTGTATGGGATTTTATCTATGGTTCTTGATTCTCAACTCTTGAGATATATGAACCATAGAGTCAAGAGAGGGAGCAAGAGGAAGAGGGTGAAAGCAAGAGCAAGAGAGCTCAAGAACAAGAGAGAGAGTGAGCAAGTGAGAATGAGCCTTTCTTTTGTCTTTCACCCTCTCATAATCCAAAACAATGATAACTCATTATACCAAATCAAGTGTTATGTGATGGTTGAAGCAACCATAACCATATCATTTCATGCACTCATTTTGCACAAATGAGCAAGCAAGCAAAAGTCTTTGCCATGAAATGATGGCTATGGTTATCATGATGGTCAACTAGTCAAGCCTAGTCAACCGGTCAACAAAGTCAATAAAAGTCAACAAGTCAACAAGTCAACAAGTCAACAAAAGTCAACAACCATGTCACCATAGTACTTAATTAATATAATAGTTAATCACATATCATATTCTCATTAGGGTTGAGCAAAAAGTCAATAGTCAACGGTCAACTGTCAACAACCCTAATGAGAATCCGCTGCCTCTGTCTCCCCGTCAACTGTGCATAAGCACCCGCATCCGTGTTCCGAGGAACACGAATGCAAACTGGATAAATCCAATCCCAATACGCAAACTAGGATCTGGCTTAAACCAAAGCCCGCTAGTGCAAACTGTCCGGACACTGTACGTGCACAAGTGCACGGACGTAACCGAACCCTGTCGCAAAACCATGCGACCTCTACTCTTTTGCCTAAAGGCGAAAAGCTTTCTATGTGGGACTCTAAAGACTCGACACTACGCTGGCAGTGGGTTTAACCACAGACCGCAAGCGGCATTAGCTGTGCGTAACGGTCCCCAGGTAATGCCGACAAGAAGACCGACGAGGCGAAACCCATCTGAACTCCTACTGAGCCTGAATGTGACATTCTCCGTACAGTCCGGTCTGTTCGTCTGATACATCGCATGGCGGGCCTAGGGGGCGGTAAACGTCAGTCCCCCAATAGCGGTACAAGTCGTGTCGGAGTGAAGCCCAAAACACCCTGAGATAACACTGGAAGCCTACCAGCATATCTCGATTGCCCTGGCCAGGGACTACTCGTGTAATGGCTCTCCTAGACACAGCGCGATGTCAACCCCCAATACCGGGAGAGACGAATCCTGTCTAACCGTCACTGCCTCCAAGTGCTTCGGCACTGCACCCAACTACTACCTGTTTGCACGACTCCTTTGAGTCGTGGTAGGGTAGTAATCAAAGTGCAGCGGGAACACACTCGAGGCGAAGTGACAGTGTCAAGTCAGCGGACTAAGCTGTACTCATGTCATCTGGGAACTGATAACTGACGATAGGCATAATACCAACTAGTCAGTTCCCGACGAGTCCTGTCCAGTGTACCCGTAACCTAACGAGCACCCGCATACTATCTCAAGTACGACGTACTGACGGCTGTGGGACAGACCGTCTCCCACACTGGGATGAGAAGCGCATGCGCTAGTCTACTCCGGAGTATCGATGCCCTGTCTCGATAGTCCTGCGACCAGGGACCTGCATAAGGATGTGCTTATAGATTACCCAGCCCCATTAGTGTGACGGCCATCACATCGCTGGTAATCAAGCAAAGATCCTAAGGGCTCTACTAATGTGTATAGGCGATATACAAAAATAAACACATGTACACATTGAAGTAGAAACAAACCAAGTAGCATACTACTATTTTGAGCAAGATTGTATATACAAGGTGAATATCCCAAGCTTCCATTAAGTAATATACAAACTAGTATGATACAGTAATGGCCTCTAGGGCATATACACTAACAATCTCCCACTTGCACTAAGGCCATGTACTGGCGTATCGAAGACCTATCATCTCGATCAGCCGCTCGAACTGAGTCTGGGGCAGGGCCTTGGTGAATGGATCTGCAGTGTTATCTTCTGAAGCGACTCTCCGAACCTTGATCTCCTGGCGATCCACGATCTCCCTGATCAGGTGATACCGCCTCAAGATGTGCCTGGACTTCTGATGGGACCTGGGTTCCTTTGCTAAAGCTATAGCCCCGTTGTTGTCGCAATACAGAGGTTTTGGATCAACAATGGACGGAACCACCTGAAGTTCCTTCAAGAACTTTCTCATCCAGACAGCTTCTTTTGCGGCATCAGATGCAGCGATGTATTCCGCTTCCATCGTCGAGTCCGCAACGGTTTCTTGTTTGGAACTCTTCCAACACACCGCCCCTCCATTGAGGGTAAAGACAAAACCCGACATGGACTTGGAATCATCCTTGTCACTCTGGAAGCTGGAGTCAGCAAAGGCCTCGATCTGGAGGTCTTTTCCACCATACACCAAGAACATCTCCTTAGTCCTTCTCAGGTACTTGAGAATGTTCTTTACCGCTATCCAGTGTTTCTCCCCAGGGTTTGACTGATACCGGCTTACCACACTCAGTGCATAAGCCACATCCGGTCTGGTACACAACATCGCATACATTATAGAGCCTACCGCAGAAGCGTAGGGTATAATAGACATGCGATCCCTCTCCAAATCAGTCTTGGGAGACATCTCTTTAGAGAGGGTGATCCCGTGACAAGCCGGTAGGTTACCGCGCTTGGAATCTTCCATACTGAATCTTTTCAGTATGGTGTCGATGTACCTGGATTGTGAAAGTCCTAATATCCTCTTGGATCTATCACGATGGATCCGGATCCCCAGGATGCATGAGGCATCACCCAGGTCTTTCATGGAGAACCTGTGTGATAAGAACCCCTTGACAGATTGTAGCATAGGAATGTCATTTCCTATTAAGAGAATGTCATCCACGTATAAAACGAGGAATACTACAGTTCTCGCTACAAATCTACTGTAGATGCATGGTTCATCTGGATTTTTGATAAAGCCAAATTCCTTGACCGTTTCATCAAAACAGATGTTCCAACTCCGCGATGCCTGCTTTAGTCCATAGATGGACTTAAGCAACTTGCACACCTTTCCGCTGCTCCCACTCTGAATGAAACCCTCTGGCTGGTCCATATAGACACTCCTCTAAATTTCCATTCAGAAAAGCTGTCTTTACGTCCATCTGCCAAATCTCATAATCGTGGAAGGCAGCAATGGCAAGAAGGATCCGAATGGATTTCAGCATAGCCACTGGAGAAAAGGTTTCGTCATAGTCCAAGCCAGGTCTTTGACGAAAACCCTTTGCTACCAGTCTAGCTTTATAGGTCTCAACCTGTCCATCTACACCAATCTTCCTTTTGAAGATCCACTTGCATCCTACCGGTTTTACCCCGTCTGGAGCAATGTCCAACGTCCATACTTTGTTGGTGTACATGGACTCCATTTCGGTCCGCATTGCATCCAGCCATTTCACTGAGTCAACGCTCTGAACGGCCTGCTGGAAGCTAGTAGGCTCATCATAATCTATGATGCAATCCTCTCTATCCCCGTCTATGAGAAAACCGTAGTATCTCTCGGGCGGATGAGTCTGCCTACTACTCCTGCGGAGCGGCGTATGAATGTCCTGTTCTTTTGAACCCTCTGGTTCCACTAAACTTTCAGTAATAGTCCGTGGTTCTGGAATTTCTTTCAGTTCTACCGCGCTCCCACTAATTTCCTTTTCTAAGAACTGGTGTTCTAGAAAGTGGGCATTACGAGAAACAAGGACTTTTTGTTCCTCTGCGTAGTAGAAAAGATACCTCCTGGTGTTCTTTGGGTATCCCACAAACTTGCACAGTACTGAGCGTGCCTCGAGTTTGTCCGCATGCTGCTTTTTGACAAAAGCTGGACATCCCCAGATCTTCAGATATTGAAGATAGGGTTTCTTCCCACACCATAACTCATATGGTGTGGTAGGCACAGTCTTAGTGGGAACTCGGTTCAAAAGGTATGCGGCTGATTCTAGCGCATATCCCCAGAATGATCGCGGTAACTCAGCGTTACCCATCATGGACCGCACCATATCCAATAAGGTTCGGTTCCGCCTCTCCGATACACCGTTATGTTGCGGAGTGTATGGAGGAGTAAGCTGAGAGAGAATTCCATTCTCTTTTAAATAGTCCAGGAACTCGGCACTTAAGTATTCTCCACCTCGATCCGATCTTAGAATCTTAATACTTTTGCCGGTTTGTTTTTCTACTTCATTCTTATACTCCTGGAATTTTCCAAAGGCTTCGGACTTATGTTTCATTAAGAAGACATAACCGTACCTTGAGAAGTCATCCGTAAAAGTAATGAAATAAGAATAACCGCTTCGCGCATGTGTAGACATTGGACCGCACACATCACTGTGTACGAGTCCCAAGAGCTCGCTCGCTCTTACTCCATGTCCAGTAAACGGAGTCTTTGTCATCTTTCCTTTGAGACAGGATTGACAAGTGGCATACGATTGATATTCGAACGGATTCAAATATCCTTCTGTATGTAACTTCGTCAACCTTCTCTCATTGATGTGACCCAGTCTACAATGCCATAAGAAAACCTGATTGATTTCTGGAGACTTTCTTTTGTGTGTATTCTGGACATTGAAAATCTGTGGTTGGTTTAATACGTATATACCATTACTCAATATACCTGACCCAATCAGAACTTGATTAAGGTGAATGTTTACAACATTACTTACAAACGCAAATTCATAACCTTCTTTAGAAACTAAAGATACAGAAATGATATTACAAGTTGCGTTGGGTACAAAAAGCAATTACGCAAAACCAAAACATGTCCATCTGACATTCCCAGATGAGTCCCCCACGGCTTTAGCATCCATGCTAGCTCCGTTCGCAACTCTGAGGGTCATGTCACCTGCCTTCAAAACCCTACGGTTTCTCAACGCCTGCAAAGAATTACAGATATGAGATCCTGATCCGGTATCCAATACCCAGGAAGTAGAGTTTATTGAAAGACAATTTTCAATAACAAACACACCTGAAGCTGAAGCTGCAACCTGCTTCAATTCCTGTGTTCTGGCTTTCCAAGCCCTGCAATCATTCTTCCAGTGACCTTTCTTATGACAATAGAAGCATTCTTCTTTATCCACAAGCTTCCCCGCTTTCTTTGTTGCTTTAGCTTTTCCCTTCGTATCCACTTTACTAACACCGCCCCTTGGTTTGGCGGGGGCTTTCTTCTTCTTTCCCTTGGCTTTCGCCTTGGACCTAGAAGAAGATGATCCTCCTACAAACAAAGTGGATGTTTCCCTACCCTTCTGTAGGGTGCCCTCTGCGCTCCTCAGCATGTTGAGGAGCTCTGAAAGTTCAACTTCTTTTTCTTGCAAGTTGAAGTTCAGTATAAACTGGGCGTAAGTGGAAGGAAGGGACTGGAGAACTATGTCCGTATAGAGCTCACTCTCCAATGTGGTCCCTAGGTCCGCGAGCTCCTCAATGTAGCCGATCATCTTTAGCACGTGCTCGGCTACTGATGATCCGACGGCCATCTTTGCCGAAAATAACTTTTTCGACGCTTCGTATCTTGCGATACGAGATTGCTCTCCATACAGTTCTTTTGTATGGAGAAATATGGATTCAAGGTCCATATTCTCGTGCCTCCTCTGATGTTCGTTGTCCATCGAGGCAAGTACGAGGCACTCGGCCTTCGCGCTATCAATCTCCCAAGTCTTGCGGATTTCCTTATCCGCGACGCTGGAAGTGGGACCAGGGACAGGGGGAGCTTTGGTGGTAAGAAACCCCAGCTTGTCGTAAGTGATTGCCATCTTGACATTCCTGAGCCAATCTTTGTAGTTTGGCCCTGTCAGTATATTTTTATCTAGAAGTAACTTAAGTCCAGTCATATCGATTGGTCGCTGCAATTAGGAGAGAGAAGAAGAAACACTCAGCATGATGCTCTTGCAAGTTTAGAGTGGTTTTTAGTTTGTCTAAACAGGATGGCTCCCACTGTTTCTCGAATCCCTCCTCAAATCATAAAGGAAGAATTAGTCGGGATCAATCCCACCGCACAATACTTGCTTAACCGTTCAGCCAGGCCGGTGTCGGTACTTCGAGGGAGGTTTTCCAACGCTTTCACGAAGTTCCTTAATTAAAGAACCTCTTTTCCCTGGGGGCGTAGCCCCGCTAACACCTTTCTAGGCATCTACTAGGTTTATAGTATTGATCGTTAAGTGAGAAATTTCCCGAGGAGTAGCATATACTCATAGTAGGATCGGGATCCAAATATCATAGCGTGACGAAACTGAAGGAATCCTACCAGAATCATCACACTCCAAATGGTATGCAAATCTAGCAAGTTTCAGTACTTATGAAACTCCCGATGTGGATTTTTGCCCCATGCTCTTATGACCTTGGCGTGAGGTCAAAATGTCATAAGTCACATGTCAAGTTCATCCCATCATTATCCAGGTTAATTTGAACCCACCCGTACATACCCTTGACGTAGGCCAAAATGGCAGTACGACTGTCTCAAACCAACGCATTCTATCTATGCAACAGATAAATATCCGGCAGCTACCAATCACTATGCCTTGGCGTGAAGTCAAAATACATAGCTTGAATACTACCGAATATTTAACTGAAATGATGGAGGGCTACGGATGGTTTTGGCAAAACCGTAAACGTAGTGAACTTGATATAGTCGATGGAACGAGATAGCTTTTAAAAGGAGTGGCTCAAGCTCCGCATTTAAAAGTTGGTTTTGAAAAGAACCGAGTGGTTTTTCGAAAGTGTTCCAACGACTTTAACTTGATTTATTATCTTGCATTAGTTCTTTTAATGCGTGATATTCTTGCATTAGTTCTTTTAATGCGTCCCATCATTTAATCCTACCATTGCAGAAAACAACCAAAATATGGCGTACGCTTATGCCATTCGCATTCGCCACTGGACCCCGTCATTACCCGTTAGGTTACTTAACTAACGACAGAGCGGTGGCTGGGCTAGCGCGGCTGTAAAACATAAGCAACGCCTAAATAATATCATATATAGATATACTGCAATGATAAACATTTCAGATCACAGATGAATACATTGGATATACTAGGAATCTGTAATTCGTACGAGCCTGTAACGAAAAACAGATTACACGGTAGCGGTGAATAGCCAATACCCCACCCAAGACCCCTACGGGTGTGGCAAACTACCCGCCAAGTACCCGAAGCGAACCAACCTCCCTCACCTCCGTGAGTAGGCCACTCGGCATTTCGGCATACCCGGTAGTTTGTGCACCCCCTCCATGGGTCTATCCTAGGAGCAAAAACAGTAAAAAGAAATTATACAATGACGGCTACAACCCCGACCCGGTTGTGCGGCCATACAAATAATTATATCAATTTACAAATTTACATGAATTGAAAGAAAAGAAAAACTCTCGTCTCACAACCCCCGGCTATTCACCCGCGACAATCCAACATATTCATATCCACATTCCAGCAACATTACAGATCACAGATTTGTATAACCCCCACTAATCGACATATAGCGATTAGTAGACGTTCAATACAAATATCACATTACAGAAAAACCCGTTAGCTTAAGTCTTTTAGAAGTTCGATAAAAAATACGGATTTTCGGGACCCCAAAAATAAAATTTTCGTTCTGGAAAATCTGGGCAGAAAATATATATTCCAAAAATCCCAAAACAACCCCAGAATAACACTGCACCAAACTTGGACCTCGGCCGAGTCAACTCGGCCGCGGATCTGCGGCGGGAGCGTGCTCCCACCGCGTTTCCGCGGCGCTTTGACTCGATCGTTGGACCAAATTTGGTGGTTATTCTAATAAAAGCCTGAGCCGATTTTAGAGATGAAAATAATCAACTTTTGAACAGTATAAAAATCGACAGAAACTTCGAATTTTGGGGTTCATTTCGGGACTTTTTCTTTGATCGATCTTCTAGTTACTTGCTAACATGTTAGAGTTTAACTAGGCTCTGATACCACTGTAAGTCCATGCTACCTCTCCCGGTACTTACGGGCATGCGGAATTTGATAAAAAACGATTTTTATAGAGGTGGTAACATGGACTTATAACCCGGATCTTGGTTAAACATCTAACTAACAACCTAACTACGAGTTGCTAACTACTCGGTTAGGGGGTTATACCTTGCTTGTCTTGAACTTCTTCGTCTTCAAACTCCAATGGAGGTCCGGATCAGCTTCTTCCCGTCGTCTCCTTACGCCGAATATTGATCCACCTGAAAGCTCCAACCTTTGGCTCCTTCTTCGTTCTTTGAAGAAACTAGTTCACTTGGTTTGCTAAACCTTGTGAACTAGAATGAGTAGAGAAGAGTTTGTATGGGATTTTATCTATGGTTCTTGATTCTCAACTCATGAGATATATGAACCATAGAGTCAAGAGAGGGAGCAAGAGGAAGAGGGTGAAAGCAAGAGCAAGAGAGCTCAAGAACAAGAGAGAGAGTGAGCAAGTGAGAATGAGCCTTTCTTTTGTCTTTCACCCTCTCATAATCCAAAACAATGATAACTCATTATACCAAATCAAGTGTTATGTGATGGTTGAAGCAACCATAACCATATCATTTCATGCACTCATTTTGTACAAATGAGCAAGCAAGCAAAAGTCTTTGCCATGAAATGATGGCTATGGTTATCATGATGGTCAACTAGTCAAGCCTAGTCAACCGGTCAACAAAGTCAACAAGTCAACAAAAGTCAACAAGTCAACAAAGTCAACAAAAGTCAACAACCATGTCACCATAGTACTTAATTAATATAATAGTTAATCACTTATCATATTCTCATTAGGGTTGAGCAAAAAGTCAATAGTCAACGGTCAACTGTCAACAACCCTAATGAGAATCCGCTGCCTCTGTCTTCCCGTCAACTGTGCATAAGCACCCGCATCCGTGTTCCGAGGAACACAAATGCAAACTGGATAAATCCAATCCCAATACGTACACTAGGATCTGGCTTAAACCAAAGCCCGCTACTGCAAACTGTCCGGACACTGTACGTGCACAAGTGCACGGACGTGACCGAACCCTGTCGCAAAACCACGGGACCTGTCGCAAAACCATGCGACCTCAACTCTTTTGCCTAAAGGCGAAAAGCTTTCTGTATGGGACTCTAAAGACTCGACACTACGCTGGCAGTGGGTTTAACCACAGACCGCAAGCGGCACTAGCTGTGCGTAACGGTCCCCAGGTAATGCCGACAAGAAGACCGACGAGGCGAAACCCATCTGAACTCCTACTGAGCCTGAATGTGACATTCTCCGTACAGTCCGGTCTGTTCTTCTGATACATCGCATGGCGGGCCTAGGGGGGGGTAAACGTCAGTCCCCCAATAGCGGTACAAGTCGTGTCGGAGTGAAGCCCATAACACCCTGAGATAACACTGGAAGCCTACCAGCATATCTCGATTGCCCTGGCCAGGGACTACTCGTGTAACGGCTCTCCTAGACACAGCGCGATGTCAACCCCCAATACCGGGAGAGACGAATCCTGTCTAACCGTCACTGCCTCCAAGTGCTTCGGGACTGCACCCAACTACTACCTGTTTGCACGACTCCTTTGAGTCGTGGTAGGGTAGTAATCAAAGTGCAGTGGGAACACACTCGAGGCGAAGTGACAGTGTCAAGTCAGCGGACTAAGCTGTACTCATGTCACCTGGGAACTGATAACTGACGATAGGCATAATACCAACTAGTCAGTTCCCGACGAGTCCTGTCCAGTGTACCCGTAACCTAACGAGCACCCGCATATTATCTCAAGTACGACGTACTGACGGCTGTGGGACAGACCGTCTCCCACACTGGGATGAGAAGCGCATGCGCTAGTCTACTCTGAAGTATCGATGCCCTGTCTCGATAGTCCTGCGACCAGGGACCTGCATAAGGATGTGCTTATAGATTACCCAGCCCCACTAGTGTGACGGCCATCACATCGCTGGTAATCAAGCAAATATCCTAAGAGCTCCACTAATGTGTATAGGCGATATACAAAAATAAACACATGTACACATTGAAGTAGAAACAAACCAAGTAGCATACTACTATTTTGAGCAAGATTGTATATACAAGGTGAATATCCCAAGCTTCCATTAAGTAATATACAAACTAGTATGATACAGTAATGGCCTCTAGGGCATATACACTAACAAACATTTCTTAGGTCTTACAAGATGTGATTTTAATTTGCATGTATTTTTAGATATTTTTTTGGCATTTCACATGAAATTTATATCTATCTTTGCAATATTTTTGTTTGAGGCAAAAACAAGCACAATCATCATCATCGAGGTATAATAACATTTTTGTTTAAGTTTATTCATTATGAAATCGTCCACCTTGCGAGTACCATTAGATATCTAAATTCAATTCAGATTACAATTAGACCATAGCTAAAGAACAAGTGGATATTTTACTACATTTCCGAGTCCCTTTCTTTTCTTTTTTTTCTTTTTCCCCTTCCTTTTTTTTTGTTGAAATCGACCTCCTTCGAACTTGTGACCTCTCACGTTAGAGAGGAAATTAGTGAGCTAAAGCCCAATTGGTATTTTTTTTTGTTTTCCCTTGCTACCAATATCTGAATTCATTAATATCTATATTATCAAAATCTTGGATTTTGAACAGATTATTTGTATCCACTTTGATTCCCATATCTATCACCTATTATTGACTGAGATGTTTATTCCAATCTCGTGTCTTTTTTGAGGTCCAATGCCTAGGAATTGTTTCTCAGTTGCTGATTTAATATGGATGCTCCTGTCGATTTGGTAATATATAGTCACCGAGAAGTTCACAGCTTCAGCTAATGAAAATATTGATCTGATTTATTATGTATTCAAAAAATAAAAATAAAATTGCAGGCGTCTTCTTGATTTTGCTGATCAGATCCATGCGAAAAGTGAAACAGCTCGACAATATTGAGAAGATGATCTGAAAACATCATTAGGCAGTAGCGCCAAAAGCTTATCCTCTTTGTATGTAGACATCTTGTATATGAATATAGGTAACTATTAACCCGTCATATAAATCACAATATGGGGGGGAAAAGGGATATGATAGACAGATTGATATATTTATTAATTTGTAAATTGGGAACAATACCCGTCATTTTTTTTAGAAGTTTCTCGGGTAAAGCGCAATTTGTATCTCTCATTTGTCTTATGTAATGTGTATTTCTAGTATCCAATAAAATGAGTAATTGCTAAAGGTTTGTGAAGCAAGGATAGCCATTTGAGTACAGACATTATATCTTTGTGAAGGAACATGTCCAGTTATGCATTTTTTTTTTCTATAGCACAGTACATCTTCATAAGCTTTTCTCATTGGAAACTTGCATGCCAGCTCTTGAGGCAGCTCTCCTTGTGCTTTTAAGATGTCAAACCATTAAGTTTCTTTCTTAAAGTATGGCTCTGGTTTTTATTATTGAACGAATCAGGTAGTGATTTCTGATATAGTAATAGACGTTTTTATAATTCGTTTCTCATCATGATATTTCTCATTTTTTGGTTGGTAGAATGTTGGGCTAATTTTGTAGATTTTTGAGGGTTATGGGTGGATTGACTCTCAATTCTAAAGCTAAATTGCACTAAAATCCTTCAAAGTTCACGAGAATTCACTCAAATGCCTTTCCGTCTTTATTTATTCTTTTTTCATGCTTAAATGCCTCTCTTTGTTTTTGTCAGTTTACATTGTCGTATCTTCTTGCTTGCTTGGGCCGCTAAACAAATTAGAGTCAGAGCGCTCTCTCTCTCTCTCTCTCTCCAGTTCGTTCTAGCTCGATTGGAGAGGGTAAGGCGCTATTAAGCCCTATAGCATTAGTCTAACAACAACAGTTAGCCGGTATTCAACCTAAAACAACAGGTGCCTGCCGGATCCCCAAGGACAAATGATTGATTCATCCATTCAAAGCAATTTGTGCGTAGGGTCAGCTAAATGGTATTCCTATAGCAATTGGGGAGAGGAAGTGACTTGCTGACTGACGATTATGATTACCTGCTCTGATGTGCTATCCGTATCAAATATGACGAGAGCTCGACTGGTTTACTCTTAAAGTTGTCTAAAATTGCTACTTTATACTCTTTTTCCCTTGCTTAAAATTCAATTCAACAAGTTGTCTATTATCTCATCAGAAAAATGAAGAAGGTTCCTCTCCCTATGGCCCCTCGACCATGCCAACAACTCCCAGTCTCAAACCTAACAGTATCATTAACATACAAAACTCTCGCATAGAACTATTATGAGGATAGCACACAATAGTTTTATCTTTTGGTGATTTGTCTTTAATGGTATTATTTGTGCAATTAATTAATTCGAGCTTGATCTCCGTCTTTCTATAACTAATAAAATAATAAAAGCCTTTTTGTCCTTTTTACGAGTGCGCACTCAGTTCAATACGTGGAAGTCCAGCAACTGCCTTGTGCTTTACGTACGAGTGTTCGGCAAATCTATGATTAAATTGAGAGAGGAAAAACCCTATGATTACATAGATTATTCAAATCAACATATGGAAAATGATTTGAGGCGTGTTTCACGAATTAGATGTGTGTGTGAGAGAGAGAGAACTAATTTTCCGAAGATGAATAGAACCATCTTAAAAGTATTTGTAATAAGCATCTTATACTCGGATAAATAGATCCACATGAAAAGACAAATCATATTTCTTCTGCTTATCATAACATAAAAAACACTAGTATTTATACATCCAAGCGTATCCAAAAATCCTTGTAATATAATGTAAAAATAACATGTATATATGATAGATTACTTGTCGCTCACATATTAAAAGATTTGACAGAACAACTATTCTACACATCAAGAGTTGTTTGGTGGCTAGTAAAGCAAGATTAAGTTAATTTTTTTAATCAAGTGTTATTAAGAATAAATTGGAAAATAAGTACTAAAATATAAGAAACAGAACGTTAAATACTATAGTCAAGTAATCATTTGAGTCGTTACTCTATGTATGCATATATCTCTACATTAATGTTAACTATATGTTATACCCTTCCATTTCACTAAAGTGCATCATACATGTTAATTTGAACTTGAGAATCTTGCTCAAAATATATTACATGATAGCAATCCACAAAACTATACTTCAAAGTTCTAATTGTTTAGCAAATTTGTTCAGCCATATCTTCATTTAAATATGTAATTCAACATATAGCAGACTTTTTAAACAAATAGATTAACTATGTATAATGAAGTTATAAGAGATTCAAGTTATCCATAGCAATCAATCAGAAATAATTTTTATTTTTCCATGTCTGTCAAATTAAATTAATGAATCTATATAAATAATTCCTTTAGATTGCCTCTGCGATTAACAGCATCATATACTAGCATACTACCTATTATCTGTTTGTCACAAATATATTAACTACGTGTAATACAAAAGATATTGTTCGACCATTATTAGAGAAGCTAAGATGAAAAGCTAAGAACTTATGATGGGTCATTAAAGGGGCTGAATTAAGCATAATATTATAAAAACTAAAAGGGTAAATACACTAAAATACCCTTAACTATCATAAATTTCCACTAAAATATCTTAAGGTTTTTTTATTTCAGTAAAATATCTTAATGATAATTTTGAGGGTATTTTAGTGAAAATTTTGAGGGTATTTTAGTGAAAAATATTCTTGAAAACTATAATTAAAGGTATTTATGTAATAAAAATACTTTAAGGTATTTTAATCCCAAAATGAAAAAGACAATAAAACTAAAAACCAACACAAAAAACCTTCAAGTATTGCTCATGGCTAAGGGTAATTTAGGTAATGCCAAAAATAGTGCTTTTGTCTTTTAGGTAAAAGAAGCCTTTTTAGCCAAAGATTCTCTTTGAACTCTCCCTTGTATTAGATAAATGATGATAGCTTTTGAACAGGATCCACTGAATTTTTTGACTTGTTCAGTTTGGGCTAATTTTAAGATTTATTTTTAATCTCTACTTCTCTGCTATTATAGAGCAAAGGGGATGGAGTCATTTAATATTAAAACTAATTGGTGATGCGTTTTTTTATTTTTTTAAGGGAAAATTATTTCTGGGCCCAGTTTAAAGAGATGACTTATTTTTAAACCCACGTATTTGTTGAAGTTGGAGCTAGTAAAGGGAGCTCTCAAGTGGACCATTTTTGACAAAGGAGATCCATTTTTTAAGTCGTTTTTCTTCTGGTCATTTCAAGCTGTCACATCATCTCAAGATTATTGTTTGTTTTTGTTGATGAAATGCCTATATATACCAAAACAGAGAGCATGTTTGGGAAATACTTAGACTACTTTCACTTCATTTTCAATTCTACATTTTGTAATGGCAGTTCAAGCTTTGTACATAATAGATAGAATTAATCTTGAGTTCTTTGCTTTTATCTAATCTTGCAACTTCTTAACTAAGCTTACAAGGTTAGATTTTAGTATTTGAATTCATTATCTTGTACTCTCATTTTGAACTTTAATGAAGCTTATACTTTTGCACTATGGTTCTTAGTATCTTCTTACCTTTACTTTCTTGCAATTAATTTTCTTACGCATTACTTACTTGCAATGTTATTTTCTTCGATCTCTTCTATCTTGTATTCTCTTTTTATTTTTATAACGGTCTGTGAGTGGTTGATCTTGTTAGGGAATGAGAAGTGTTGTTTAAATTAAGATTTTCATTACTCATTTCCTTTACCCAAAACTTACTAATTGAACACCGTCCAAACCTCACGCAAGCACTCCGTTAGGCATTCTATCCTACCACGATAGCGGTGGTTCCTAAACGTGACTGGTTGCGTTTGGTTTGGCCGGAGGCAAAGGTCAAGAGACAAGAACTGTCACGACCCGAAAAAGGCACGTGACTGACACTTGAATCATGTGAAGTCTATAGGACCGCACCTAATTCAAGTAAACCAAAAGCCCAGAAATCTAAACCTTTTTAGGGGAAAAATAATGGGGGTGAAGTTTTGAAATAATGGTGTAATGAAAACAATTTTTTTCTACAAAACATAGATAATAGTATACGAAAACACAATGTTTATATTTAACTTGAAAACATTTTCCCAATGAAAATTTGGGCATCACCTGCAGGGTTCCTAGGCACACTAGTGAGGTCTCACAAGGTATCGAACATGCCAATTTCAAAAATTATGGTGCCGAGAAACCCTAGTGTACGGATCGTTTGCTAGAAAATTAGGCGAAAAACAATCTAGTTAACACTTAACTAATGGGTTATCGGAAATACAACCTTTGTAGATCCGGTGCTCCACCTCCATAGCTCCGCAACGAAGTCCTCTCCGCTGTCCAAAAAGAATCCGGGCTCTAGCGTCGACTTCATCGGAGAATAAGCGAGCTAGGTCGTCGATGTCCATGCCGAAGATGATCTACGTCGAGGCATCGCTAAATCAAGCTCCGACTTCACCAAGTCAAGAAACTTGTGAAGTAAACACACTCTACTACTTGGCAAGAGATAGAGGATGAAGAAATAGGAAGTGGGTAGACTTTAGAATTGGATTTCTCACTCTAATTCTCACTTTGCCATTAAAGCTTGTGAAGCTTTTTCTTGAAGTGAAGAAGAAGAAGAAGATGAAGAATATGATAAGTTATTTGAAAATAGAAAAATAAAAGAATACTTATCATAATCTTAACCTTAGTTAAGTGTAGAGAATTGACTAAGGTTGGGTTGAATGGTTAGGGGTAAGGATGAGAACAAAAGGTCAACAAGTCAAAGCTTCATGAAACTTCAACTAAAAACAAAAGTAGCCACCATTCATTTATCTTCCAATTTATTCAAAATGAATAAATAAATAAGATAAATGAATAAGTAAAACCCTAATCAACAACTTAACCTTGGTTTAATTCTTTATACTTAACCAAAAAGCATGCATCATCAAACATGATACAAACATGTGCAGAAAATCATATCGCATATGCAATGCGCACACCCGAGTGAGAATATCCATTTAAAGTGAACCGATACTAGTTAATGCAAAGTAATATATCAAATAAATATAATTATGCATTAAATCATTAAATCAACACTTGATTCAATGATCCGGTCATGTCGCACACAACCGACTAGTATCATTAGTAATAGTATCATTAGTAACAACTTATCGAATCAACACTTGATCCGATAACCCGGTTATATCACATATAACCGATCAATGTCACATCGCGAGAATCGAATACAGTATCACATACTCGTATTATTCTCGGTCCCGCACATATCTCATATGCGCTCCTATTTCGTTTCGCTTGAGCCAGGAAACCTCTGTGTAGGACTCTAAAGACTCGTCAATACGCCGGCAGCAGGTGATGATCATATCAAACACCCACAAGCCGCAAGCGGTCTGCTAAACGTAACGGCCACCCGGGTATTGAGCGATCAGAAGATCGACGAGCAAGCCCGCTCACACTCCTGCGAATCCGACCAGTAACACTACCGTACAGTCCGGTCTGTCCGTCTGATATGTCGCATATCTCGCCTAGGGGTGGTAAACGTCAGACCCCAATAGCTCAATAAGTCGTGTCGATATGAGGTCTATAACAATTCGAGAAACTACTGGTAACACTTACCAGTAAATCTCAGCAACCCTGGCAAGGGATTTCCTGTTATAGCCAATCGAACACAGCGCAACATCAACCCCCTATACCGGGAGAGATGAATCCCCTCCTATCGCTCATTGCCTCCATGTGACTCGGGACTGTACCCAAAAACCACCGTTTTGCACGCCCTCTTGGACATGGTAAGATGGAAATCAAAGCACAGTGGGAACCACACAAGACTCTATGACGATCTCGGGTCAACAGACTACTCTGTACCAGTGTCACTAGAGAACTGCCATCTGACGTGAGGTATAATACCATCTGGGAGTTCTCGGCGAGTCCGTCCAGTGTACCCAGTCTCTACTGAGCACTCGTACATCATCTCCGATGTCAAACACCAATGGATATGGGATCATCCATCGCCCATCTGTATGGGTCGAGAAGGTATACGCTAGTCTACTCTGGTATATCGATGCCCCGTCTCGATACACTCTCGACTAGGGACTTTGAAGGATGTACTTATGGACTACCATGTCCCCACTAGTATGATCCGCATCATAGTCCAGGTAGTCAAGCACACATCCTAAGGGCTTTACCAACATGTAACAGAGAGACAATCGGTATACACGTTAAGGTAAAGAGCAACCAGATAGCATACTATCATGTCGAGCAAGAAAGTCCTCCCTATATATGTCCCAGCATCCACTACAATATACATCCTATGTACAGTAATGGCCTCTAGGGCATACATATAACTAACAATCTCCCACTTGCACTAGGGCCATCTGTAGCAGTGGTTGTAGTATCTCATACTCAACCATCCCATAAAAGTCTCTCTCTGGGAACAGGCCTTCGTGAGTGGATCCGTCGTGTTGTCCTCTGAGTCTACTCTCCTAACCTTGATCACCCTGGAGATCAACCATCTCCATGATCAAGTGACACTGCCTTAGAATATATCTGGATCACTGATGGGACCGGCGTTCCTTGGCATAAGCCACAACTCCATTGTCACACAATGGAAGGAACATAGTTCATCTCATGAACCAATATGCACCCAAACAGCCTCTTTGGTAGCATCTTAAGTAGCGATGTATCCTGCCTTTATCGTCTAGTATGCCACGGTATCTAGCTTGGAACTCTTCCAACATACCGTCCCTTTACTGAGGGTAAAGACAATGCCTGTGACTGACATTCAGTCGTCTTTATCAGCCTGGAACACTTCCAGTGATTCCCCCCAGGATCAATTGATACTATCTCACTACAACTAGTGAGTATCTAACATCCATTTAGATCTATCTCATAGATCCAAAATCCAGGATTTAGGAGGTATCACTTTGATCCTATATGGAGAATCATTGTGATAAGCGGAGATTGACCGAGCGTAGCATAGGAAACTCCTTCCCTATCAAGAGCATGACATCCACGTACTCTACGAGGATCACCACCATACTCCCTACTACCTTTTTGTATATACAAGGTTCATCTACCATTTTGATGATGTCAAACTCTTTGATTAATTCATCAAAACAGACGTTCCAACTTCGCGATGCCTGCTTTATCCTATAAAGCATCTTGTACACGTTTCCGCTGCTCCCACTGTTTACGAAGCCCTCTGGCTGTGTACTTACAGACGCTCTCTTCCAAAATATCATCTAGAAAAGCATTCAAGACACCCAACCACCAGAGATCGTAGTCATGGTATGCAGCCGTGGTAAGTAGGATCTGGATGGACTTAAGCATAGCTACTTGAAAAGGTTTCATCATTATCCGTACCTGGTCAATGATGCAAACTTTTAACAAGTCTAGCTTTGAAAGTCTCAACTTTTCCATGTACACCAAGTAATCTTCTCAAGATATACTTGCTCCTGATGGGGATTTAACCCTTCAGATATAGCAGCTAAAGTCCATACTTTGCTGGTGTATAAGGATTCCATCTCAGATCACTAAGCATCCAGCCATTCTTACAGAGTCTTACTCCTGATGGCCAGCTCGAAGCTAGTTGGGTCATCATCTCATGATGCAATCCTCGCTCCCACTGTCATAGAGAAACCGAAGTATCTCTCAGGTGGGTGAGGAACCCTACTAGATCGGCGGAGAGGCTGAGGTTCGTTGGAATTTACTGAATCCTTTGGTTCTATCAAATCATCAGCTGTAGTTTGTATAGCTGGAACATTTCCAGTTCTACATTACAGACCTTGCCTCGAGCTTGTCCGGATTTTGCTTTAAGACATAGGCCAGTCAACCCCAAATCTTAACTAACTTAAGATATGGGCTCTTCCCATACCATATCTCATATGGAGTGGTAGGCAACTGATTTGATCGTGATCCTATTCAATAGGTATGCAACTTCTCAAGCGCATAACACCCAAAAGGAATTAGGTAACTTAGTAGTACTCATCATAGAGCACACCTTATCACATAGGGTGTGATTGCTCCGCCCCGATATACTATCGTGCTATGGTATATACGGAGGAGTAATGCTGAGAGAGAATCTCATTCTCCTTTAGAATAGTCCAGGATTTCCGTGCTCAAGTATTCTCCTCCCTGATCTCATCATAGGACATAATACTTATACCCGTATTTTGGTTCTCTACTTCTAACTTATATTCCGTGAATATCTCAAAAGGTTTGGACTTGTGTTTCAACAGGAACATAGGTCTGAATCTCGAAAGATCATCAGAGAATGTAATGAAGTATAAAAAACCAGTCCTGGCATGTGTAGACAGGAGACCTTACATACATCATCATGTATCAGTCCCAAGAGTTCATTAACTCTTTCTCTGTTTCCAGTAAACGGAGCTATGGTCATCTTATCTTTGTGACATGACTGGCGAGTTTCACAAGATGTAAATTCAAACTGATTTAAATATGCATCTATATGTAACTCTAGCTAGTCGGGTCACATTGACCTGACCTAGTCTACAATGCCTCAAAAAGAATTCGTTCATTTCTGAACTCTTCCTCTTGTGTGTGATCCGTATACTAAGAACTGTAGTTTGATTTAGAACATTAATGCTTTTAGATAACGTGCCTGAATCGATCAACTTTTGATATAGGAAATGTTCAAAACATTGTCCAACAATACAAAATTTTATCGTTTCTTTACTAATAAAGAGACAGATATGATTTTGCATAACAGGTTCGGTATCTAATAACATTCGTTCAGAATCAATGTATTTGTAATACAGGGTGACAGTGACCAACAGACTTGGCTGCAACACTTGCCCCGTTTTCTGCCTCATGAAACTTATCACCCGTTCTCAGTTCTCTACCTTTCTGTAGCCCTATGTAACAGATTACATATCAGGGATCCTGATCTGGTATCACATACCCAGGACGTAAAGGATACTGAGAAACAGTTCTGTATAATGAACACACCCGAAGATGATGCATCATCATGCACTCTCTTCGTTTGGGCGGCACGGGAATTCTGGTAATCCCCTATTTCCTGCTCGGTCTTATAACAATTATAAGTTGGAGCGGGACCAACGTTCCCCAGCTCAGTATAACAAGCGGGTTCGGTCAATATTCCGTATTATTATCTTGATTAAGGCGTGATATGGTCTCTACCAGGAGAGAGAGAAGAAAACACTCAGCGTGCGCTCTGTCAAGAATAGATTGGTTATAATTTTATCTAATCAGGATGGCTCCCACTGCTTTTTATCAAATCTTCCTTCAAACCCTAAAAGGAAAGACTAGCCGGGATTAATTACACACTACAAGTTCGCCAATCTTTCAGCCAGGCCAGTGTCGGTACTTTGAGGGAGGTCCCCCGTGCTTTCGCACGAACCTAATTAATGTAAACCTCGTTTTCCCAGAGGCGTAACCTCGTTGACACCTTTCTAGACACCTACTTGATCGGCTAATTGTAATGTATAAAACTCTCCCAGGAGTAACTCTTACTCGCAGCGGGTATCGGGATCCAACTATCTCATAGAAGGTATGCAATCTCATTGCAAATTTCAACACTTGAAATTCCCGATAATATTTTGCCCCTAGCGTCCTATGACCTTGACGCAGGCCAACAAACCATAGTGCGCTAGTCAAGTTCAACCCGTCATTTCCTGATTGAATTAAACCCACCCGCACGACCCTTGACGCAGGCCAACAAAGTCGCACGACTACCCTAATCCAATCACATCATATGCTTATGCAGATAAGCACCAGTTAGCTACCGCACACTACGCCTTGACGCAGGCCAACAAACGTAGCACGAATACTAACTACTACTTATCTGAAATGACGGAGGGCTACGACAGGTTTTTCTGAAAACCTATTGCGTAATGAACTTGATATCGTTGTAGAATCAAATGATTTTAAAAATGGAGTGCTTTTGAGGCTTTTCTAGTTTTGCTAAAGGAGTCACTCCCGGTGAAGGGATCGTCGGTCCTTTCCTCGTCGAATGAGGTGCGGGATATATCATATATATCGCTGTGCAAAGCAAAAATTCTTAAAAGCAATCAAAAGACAAACCGAATTTGTAGCATCTGCCAGTTATTGCTAAAGGAGTCACTCCCGGTGAAGGGATCTCGGTCCTTTCCTCATCGAATAAGGTGCAGGATATATCTCATATACCGCTATGCAAAGCAAGAACTGTAGCTACCTGTTTTATTTTGAAATTCGATTCTACAACATCTTAGGTTTCTTTTATTTCATTAATCACATTAATGAAGTCCCATCATTTAAGTACCTAATCATCACAGATAAATACGACGTACACTTATGCCATCCGCATTCGCCTCGATGTCCCCTCGTGCACCGTTAGGTTAGGTAACTAACGGCAGAGCGGGGCAGGGCTAGCGCGGGTGTAAAACATAAGTAACGCCTATATAATATATCATATATACTATATACTGTATCTATCACAGAACATCACATGATCACATCACAGATATCGCAGCAGAATAATCATATGAAATATTGGATATACTAGGACGTCCGTGTTTTCAATACGAGCCAGTATAAAACACGGATTCCACGGTCGCGATGAATAGCCAAACCCACACCCCTAGACCCCTACGAGAGCGGCAAGCAACCCTACCAATTCTGGAGTTAGGAGACCCGGACTCGACTCCTCGAGTTGGTCTCCCACTGGACTCCAGAACCCAGTTACTTGTGCTCCCCTCCTTGGGTCTATCCTAGTGCCGAAAAGTAAATAATATACAAAGGGTGACAACTTCCGCAACCTGGAAGTGCCCCAATAAAAGAATATTACATACAAGTTTTTACATGAATGAAAATGAAAAACACTCATCTCACATAAAAACCCCCGGCTATTCAAACACGACGATCCAATACAACATATCCAGCAACACATAACATCACATGTCATCAACGTAAGTAAATATACGCATCCCAATTGTCGTTGACATATAGCAACGAAACCGGCGATATAACATATTACACTTACGGTCACAGAAATGAAAGTGTAAAACTACAACAGTTGGAATCCGCAACCATCTCAGACATCGCATGCCTGACCAAATGAATTATTTAGACATCGCATGCCTAACAATTATAAACCCCGCATTTTAGTCTCATTATCGAAAACACTTTTCAATATCGAGTCGGGCAATTCAACAAGATTCCCGACAGTCTGATCGAATACTCGTCGCAAACTTTTAGTAGGCGGCCGCACCCCCGATACCGTCGACGAAGTGCACCAAGGCGAAACACCGCTACCGGGAGCACCCGGACGGATGCTTTCGGCGACGGGGTTCTCCTACAGTCACTTGGTCGGGGCTGTGGAGTGAGGCTGTCTATTAAGTTTACCCGGCGAGTATCCGCGTACGCTACGTGATTGCGACGGACTTTTGATCACATCAAAATTCCGTGGCAACCGATCATTTAAGACTAAATTGCTACGTTTATAACATTCATTTAGTTATCTCATAACTATTTGTGAATTCCAATTATTGTATCCCATTCCAGATAATTAGAAAATGTTAAACTTTCCGATTGAACATTCGAACACCCAAGTTTTCCCGATACAGATCAACACATGAAACAAGTCTAACAACATTCCGTTCGTGCCTCAGTACCAACGGTCCAGCCGTAGAAGGGTCAAGCCAACGCCTCACATGTGGCACGCCGTACTGCCCCAAACCCTAAGGTTCAAAGGGCAGTTCAAGACGGTCACATAATCGAGTTAAGGTTTGTTGTCTTCTAGAGGGTCCATCGCGTTACTTGCACTACTTAGAACGTCGTTAAACTGCGGAAAAATCCAACACTTGGAAATTTCCCGACAGGGGAAAAATTGGGTATTTATATCCGGTCGAACTTTTCAACATATTCTAAAAATAAAAATCCGGAAATACACCAAGACGAAATTTGATACCCCGATCGAAACATCGAATCCCCAAACAACTCCAGAATGCTCAACTGTGTAGTAAAAGTTAAAATATCCCAGAAAATACAGCACTAAGAATTAGGAATTACTGTGCAGAAATCACTAAACAATGGAACAGTACGGCCGCGGAACCGCCGCACCATGCATAGCACGTGCCGCTGTTCCGCGGTGGAAAATTCGATTCAGACCCTCGTATTTCACAGTAATTCATAACAAACCCTGCTTGATTTTCTGGATATTTTTAATCTTGAAAAATCCACAATTTTAAAATCTGGACAGAGAGCATTTTTGAATATGGGTTTCGGGTTCGTTCGGATTTCAAACTCCGTCGGGACTTCGCCTAAGGCTCTAACCTGGCTCTGATGCCACTGCAGGGTTCCTAGGCACACTAGTGAGGTCTCACAAGGCATCGAACATACCAATTTCAAAAATTATGGTGCCGAGAAACCCTAGTGTACGGATCGTTTGCTAGAAAATTAGGCGAAAAACAATCTAGTTAACACTTAACTAATGGGTTATCGGAAATACAACCTTTGTAGATCCGGTGCTCCACCTCCATAGCTCCGCAACGAAGTCCTCTCCGCTGTCCAAAAAGAATCCGGGCTCTAGCGTCGACTTCATCGGAGAATAAGCGAGCTAGGTCGTCGATGTCCATGCCGAAGATGATCTACGTCGAGGCATCGCTAAATCAAGTTCCGACTTCACCAAGTCAAGAAACTTGTGAAGTAAACACACTCTACTACTTGGCAAGAGGTAGAGGATGAAGAAATAGGAAGTGGGTAGACTTTAGAATTGGATTTCTCACTCTAATTCTCACTTTGCCATTAAAGCTTGTGAAGCTTTTTCTTGAAGTGAAGAAGAAGAAGAAGATGAAGAATATGATAAGTTATTTGAAAATAGAAAAATAAAAGAATACTTATCATAATCTTAACCTTAGTTAAGTGTAGAGAATTGACTAAGGTTGGGTTGAATGGTTAGGGTTAAGGATGAGAACAAAAGGTCAACAAGTCAAAGCTTCATGAAACTTCAACTAAAAACAAAAGTAGCCACCATTCATTTATCTTCCAATTTATTCAAAATGAATAAATAAATAAGATAAATGAATAAGTAAAACCCTAATCAACAACTTAACCTTGGTTTAATTCTTTATACTTAACCAAAAAGCATGCATCATCAAACATGATACAAACATGTGCAGAAAATCATATCGCATATGCAATTCGCACACCCGAGTGAGAATATCCATTTAAAGTGAACCGATACTAGTTAATGCAAAGTAATATATCAAATATATATAATTATGCATTAAATCATTAAATCAACACTTGATTCAATGATCCGGTCATGTCGCACACAACCGACTAGTATCATTAGTAACAACTTATCGAATCAACACTTGATCCGATAACCCGGCTATATCACATATAACCGATCAATGTCACATCGCGAGAATCGAATACAGTATCACATACTCGTATTATTCTCGGTCCCGCACATATCTCATATGCGCTCCTATTTCGTTTCGCTTGAGCCAGGAAACCTCTGTGTAGGACTCTAAAGACTCGTCAATACGCCAGCAGCAGGTGATGATCATATCAAACACCCACAAGCCGCAAGCGGTCTGCTAAACGTAACGGCCACCCAGGTATTGAGCGATCAGAAGATCGACGAGCAAGCCCGCTCACACTCCTGCGAATCCGACCAGTAACACTACCGTACAGTCCGGTCTGTCCGTCTGATATGTCGCATATCTCGCCTAGGGGTGGTAAACGTCAGACCCCAATAGCTCAATAAGTCGTGTCGATATGAGGTCTATAACAATTCGAGAAACTACTGGTAACACTTACCAGTAAATATCAGCAACCCTGGCCAGGGATTTCCTGTTATAGCCAATCGAACACAGCGCAACATCAACCCCCTATACCGGGAGAGACGAATCCCCTCCTATCGCTCATTGCCTCCATGTGACTCGGGACTGTACCCAAAAACCACCGTTTTGCACGCCCTCTTGGACGTGGTAAGATGGAAATCAAAGCACAGTGGGAACCATCTGCTTTTCACAAGATTTTCAAGCAATTCAAAAGACTCTATGACGATCTCGGGTCAACAGACTACTCTGTACCAGTGTCACCAGAGAACTGCCATCTGACGTGAGGTATAATACCATCTGGGAGTTCTCGGCGAGTCCGTCCAGTGTACCCAGTCTCTACTGAGCACCCGTACATCATCTCCGATGTCAAACACCAATGGATATGGGATCATCCATTGCCCATCTGTATGGGTCGAGAAGGTATACGCTAGTCTACTCTGGTATATCGATGCCCCGTCTCGATACACCCTCGACTAGGGACTTTGAAGGATGTACTTATGGACTACCATGTCCCCACTAGTATGATCCGCATCATAGTCCAGGTAGTCAAGCACACATCCTAAGGGCTTTACCAACATGTAACAGAGAGACAATCGGTATACACATTAAGGTAAAGAGCAACCAGATTGCATACTATCATGTCGAGCAAGAAAGTCCTCCCTATATATGTCCCAGCATCCACTACAATATACATCCTATGTACAGTAATGGCCTCTAGGGCATACATATAACTAACATCACCTCCTTTGAATAACTTAACCCGAAAATGGTACAAACAATATAATATAAGGCATCCCCAAGCGGAAGCTAGCTCTTCGTCAATTGACGGAAACAAACACCCAAGTAATGTAAATATACAACGCCGAAGCGCGAGGATCAAAACACGGAAAGAAAGCAAGAAAACTAAAGTGTCATCAAGAAAACCCAAACAATAATGAAATACATAAGCGCGACTTTAAGGCCGAAAGAATAAACAATAATGGTTTCTAAGTTTATGAATATACATAATCTGGTTGATGGAGTTTTGACTAGATACAACTGAAATAAATCAAGTACAACTGAAATGTAAAGTACATAAATAACAGTGGCCACGATGCAAGTGAAACCACCCTCCAAGAAATCACCCGAAAGAAAAGATATGCCAGTAAGCCGCAACGGAACCTGTACGGCCGAACCTGCAAAGAAACTGTGGCATAACGGGGGTGAGTTGCCAACTCGTGAGTAGAGACATCACCGAGTAGAAATCGCATGTATGACGATCTCCTAAGTCATACAGTACTATAATAATAATAATAATAATAATAATAATAATAATAATAATAATAATAATAGAACGACAACATCGAGTAACAGTAGAGGTAATAATAATAGACATATATGTAAGGTCAGGTGCTCGCGTCCTTGTCATAAAGAGGTAACAGACATGTCATATGCAAATATATGCATGAATATAAATGAATCAAAGAATGTGTGTCCAGCAACGACATAGAGAAATCATAATAAAACTGGAGTGTCCAACACCGACACTCGAACATCATGAAACCCGTGTCCAGCATCGACACGTAAATCCTCGGATGTCAGGCGCCGCATCCTATGATCGGCCTTCATATCCGTCTCACGGCTCCGGTCAGTATCCTCTGGATAACCGCCGGGTCCAAACTATCACCGGTAGGTAGTGCTCCCCTGCCAGGCTCATCGTCTACAATTCGAGCTTATTGCCCTGAAGTACCTTACCGGGTCCACCATGTACCCATAGACGGTTCATCCTACTCCTCGAATCGGGTCTCGAAAACCAAGCTCAGAACCGAGAAAATATCATGGTGGACACGAAATATCATATTAAGGAAAACCACATTTTTCTCTTTTAAAATAATCATAAGTTTATAAAATTCACATGCGATTTCCCAAATCCAGAAATCTCATGAAAGATCCGAAATCTCAAAATCACGAGTCAATGAACAGTGAATATCGGCATAAAGCCCCACAACAGTGCATAACAGAATGAATATATGAATGCATCGGTTATCTAAGTAAGGAATGCAATATCTAAACTAGTATATGAGAGCAAGCATAATAATATGTTTAAACTACCAGCTAGCAGCTTATACCAATAAAGTAACGCTTTCTAAAGTGTACGTGACATGGCAATTACCGATGATGTGTGTGAGCCGGCAATTAAGTGTACGTGCAATATGCGCATTATCGGTAATGGTGCAGGTGTCCTAGCAGGCGAGATCATAACAGCTAGTAAAAACACAATTAAATCTAGAGTGCAATGAATGACAAGAAAAAGACAATAAATGCAACATTATAAGATATAAACCTATATACGAGCCATACAGTGATAGGGTTGGAAATAGCATGAATCGTTGTTTTTAGAAAAGTAGGGGCTACGGTGTTTTTGAGAAAGGAAATATCAGTTTGAAAATCCGTAGCAACCCTCGGTTGCCCCTTTTGAAAATACCGACGATTCGATAGTTTTGAAAATAGGCATGACTCGAATTATATTCTAACATCTACTTACTAAATTAAGAAACTAACTAAAAAGGCTAAACTAAAACCTGAGTCAAAGTAGTGAAAGACTATATGTATCCGAGTCGATATATCTAGTAGTCGGCGATCCAGCCTCATATCGTCACGTACGCTAATATCTATCGTACGGAATTCTCGAGTCAAGAGTGCGGATCAATCATTATATAAATCTCGTACGGTAATATCCATCGTACGACATCCTCAAAATCGAGGGTACGGGTCAAATATCATATATATATATCATCATTCGTACGGTATTATCATCAAACAATATCATGATCAGGGGTACGTATCTAAGGTCTCGTACAATCTAATATCTCACCAAGTAACATGTTATCGCATGTTTGAATATATATCGCCCAATGATTCTTATAATATCATATCACGACAGGATCCCATATCAAATCTCACGGCATCATGCCCGATCACATCGACTCATCTCTATATATCATATACTATCATCATTACACGTGTGTGTGTGCGTGTGTGTGTGTCATGACCCAAAATTTGGCCCGTAACCGGCACTTAAACTACGTAACGTCTACAGGCGTACGCAACTTAAATAAGCCGAAACCCAGAAATCTAAACTACCCAAAACTGGATCAACGGAGAAAACATAGTTTTAAACATTCGGAAATTTTCAAGTAAAAATCTTTAAGTTCGTTCTTAAAAATTTCGGCAGCACCTCCTTTGTAAAAACCAGCCCCGAAAACGGGTACAACATAGATAATAATAAAAGCATCCTAAACGGGAGCAAATCACGCCTAACGGTGGAGACAACCACCATAACAAATATACGACGCCGAAGTGAAGAAATATAAAAGAAAACTGCATAAAGAAGTAAAACTTTTCAACAAAACCGGCTCCCACGAGCACGGCACCCAAAGTCACCACAAAATATAACACTGAATCCTCACAAGTCGTCTCTAAGTCATATACAACATAGTGGTAGATGGAGAATACTAGATCCAACAAAAGATATACAATGTACAAACAGATAACCGCAAACCCACCTAAAAGCAAGGCCCCACAGCCAACCGTAGCGGTATCCGCAAAAGTAGAGATGATAAGACGCCCTGCCGCGACTACTCAGAGGGTAAGTCCTGCAAAACACTGTGGCACAACGGGGGTGAGTTGCCAACTCGTGAATAGTAAATAACATCATACTGTAATCGCAAGTATGCATGAATAGCGATCTATTTATCACATGTAATCCGATAGCATAAGTATGATAAGTGAATATGCAACAATCATGTAAAGGTATATCATCAGGGTACTACAACTACATGAAGCAATGCATATCAACATAATCCTGAGTGTGGGATGATATAATTTAAAATCTCATGCAAAATCATCAGCATGGAAAAATACCAGTGTCCCTCACTGACACATCAAATCCCAAATTCTCAGGCACCACATCCTCAGATCGGCCCTCACATCCTGTAAGTCTCATGGAACCTGACTGTCTAACATCGACACTCGAAACATCATGAAAACCCGTGTCTAGTATCGATACGTAAATCCCCATAACTCAGGCGCTGTCACCATGACTGGCCCTGACGATATGTCATACATCACTCCGGTCGGTATCCTCACGATAACCGCCGAGTCCAATTGCTATCACCGGTAGGTAGTGGTCCCACCGCCAAGCTTATCGTCTACACCACGAAATCACCACTCGCCCCGGGGTACCATACCGGGTCCACCATGTACCCGTAGACGGTGCCTCCCACTCCTCGAATCGGGTATCACAAGCCAAATCTCAGAACCGAGAAATCACATGGTGGACGCACTAAAATATCATATCAAGAGAAACCGGGTTTTCAAACAATACATAGTTTTCTTGAAATACCTCCACGGTTCTCAAATGTATAAATCACATGAAATCCATATCTCAATGCGTAAAACCATGAAAACTGATATATGCAACATAAAACAACAATATGAACATATCAAGGGAAATCCGCTCTTTTAAATGAATCCATCTTAAAAATATATCTTGCGACCCCCAAATCCTCCGAAAAACAAGTGCAGCATCATATGTGGTGTACGTGTAAGTGTAGCAAGGTTTAAGTATCTACATGTAAGCCAGTATGAATGATGCATTTCATAAACGCAATGATCAACAACTCAATATCACATATCAAAACAATACCAGTTAGGGTACATACAACTATAGCGAAAATATGCGGGTGTACATGTCAATATGTGTGCATGATGTACATGTAGCTGTAATAGACTATATGGGGGTACATGTCAATATGTGTGCATGATGTACATGTAACTATAGTAAGGTATACGTGAAATGGATTAAGAGTTAATATCTTAACTATCCATGTCAAACACAATAACACGTATGTAGGTGTCAACAATATCTCATATGCACAAAGGAATAAGAATTTCTACCTCCACTATCCCTATCCACTACCATATCACGTTTGTAGGTGGTTTGTGCGTGTCATGGCAATTACTGACGATGTGGGTGTAGCATACAATTTAGTGCTCGTGCAACATGAACCGTCAGTAATGTGTTATATCTAAAGGTACAACCGATACTACTATGCAATGACATTCATATGAAATTAACCAATATGCAATAACATGCAGCTAACATATCATATCAGCCCCGACGCATAACGCCATACGGGCGATTTCCCCGTAGATGTTAAATCTACTCACCGATGGTCTCGAGCTATGAAAATCCGACCACCTGCTTCCCCTTGTTCGCAGCACCCAAAGTCCCTGCTTGCGAACCTAAAATTTCACAAATACAACACATAAGCTAAATATCCTATAATGACGAAAAGACAACGAAACACGATGAAAACGCCCGGAAAATTACACTGCGCGCTTAGCGCATCTATCGCGCACGACATCGGCCAACAACTCTAAATGGGGTCGCTAAACTACAAAACACCAAGTCTAGACCCTGATCGTCCCGATCGCGCAACACAACACAAATAATTACGAGGAATACAATAGATATAATCTCGCAACGACCAATCGAAACCACGTCGGAAAAACCCCGAAACCTAGTAAGCAACCTATCGCAATATTTCGCACTAGTTTCAAGCTAACGCATATCTAGCGATTACAAATACCTTATAATAGCTTAACTAAGCTATCTAAACCATTCCTATATTTTTAACACTTGCTAATTAAGTTTTAGCAAAAACCTAATAAGCAAAATTGCATAATTAAACAAAGTGTTCATTAGCAAAAATTAACATTTTCTACTAGGTTAATTTTTTCCAAAACACAAATTAACACTTTAATGAACATAAATCACTTAAACAAACTTTAACCCTAACATGAATTTCTTAAAAAAAAATATAAATGAATTAATCATGATTTAAAAGCTATATTAACCACATAATTAGCTAACTAAAATAGCTAGATTAAGATTAAAACAATTAATTATGGATTAAGGTAAGAAATTATACCTCCTCAAGAACACCAAAATAAAACTTAATCCCTCATCATAGCATCAAGAAAACCATGCTTTGTTGAAAATCCAAGAAGGATTAGTGAAGGAAAAGATGGTTTTATTTTTATTTAGGATTTTTTTGGATTATTTTAGGAATTTTTCTTGAAGAATTTTGAAGAAATAATGAAGAAAAGAGCTTGGGAAAATTTTTGGGCAGAATTTGAGGAGGGCTCAGCCAAGGAGGGATGGGGGGTAATTTTGTAAATTTTGTGTGAAGAAATTTCTAGGAAATTAGCTAATAAATGCACTTTGCCACCTTTACACCTTTTTTTTTTATAAAATAAATCCTTTTGCACTCCAAAAATATCTAGATATTTAAAAAAGAAGTTTCCAAAATTTTCTAGTGACAAAAAAATTAATTTATTCTCAAGAGAAGAAATTTCCTGATTTACGTGCACAAAATACCGCTTAAAATAATATTTTATTTGGGAAAAATTCTATCTGAACTAAAACCTCTCAAATACTCCCAAAGTTCGCACACTAGCTTTATTTTAGCTAAACTAGGTGCCGACAAGCTTATACGGACGTTTGATCGAAATCGGGTTAAAACGGGAAATACCGACAATTTTGCCGAAAAACGGGAAAATTCGCAAAACGATTTCTAAAACGTTATAGTGTGTGTGTGTGTGGGGGGGGGGGGAATAATGGAGGAAAGAGGCCATAGGAGGGAACTTCCTCCTATGGCGTCGAAAAAATACGCCCTCCATCATGTTTTCTGATGATCGGGATCCATCATTTTCATCATTATCATCTAAGATGCGGGTACGCCAAATTTCATGTGATTCTACAACTTTTTTACCGTTGATTTAGCAATGTAAAAAGTTATATTGTCGGTAAACCGTTAATTTTGAACCCACTAATTCAACGGTGAAAAAGTTGTAGAATCACATGAAATTTGGCGTACCCACATCTTAGATGATAACGATGAAGATGATGGATGCCGATCGTCGAAAAACACGATGGAGATTGTATTTTTTCGACGCCATAGAAGAAAATTCCCTCCTATGACTTCTTTCCTCCATTATTATCATATATATATATATATATATATATATATATATATATATAAACATACACACATACGTACACACACACACACGCGCAAAACCAAGTGTGTGTATGCGCGCGCGCGCGACTACTCATATCCTAAAGCTCAAGACTAAGGTAAAATTCTTCTACAACACTCTTATTCTAATCCTACGGCTTCCTAAAACCCTATTTGATAAATATCCAAATCTTGTACCAATACACACACACACAACTTATCCTACGGTTGCGGGGGTGCTATACGCCATCCACCTGACTTCCCCCGTAGATATACATATACTCACCTCAATCCTCTCTTGCCGAAGTTGATGACACCACGCTCTCTCTTGTAGTACGATGTCCACGCGGGGTACCTACAGTTTTCAATACGTTATATCATAACACGGATCGAATACGAAAACCAAAACGGTACATGAAACACACATATGTTAGAACCTATGGTCTACGCGTACAAGAATAACCAACAACTCTCGACATCGACGTACAACACCAATCGATCAAGATAAAACACAAATATCAAAACTCAAGTTACTAAAATCCACAAAACTCAAAACAGCAACTAAGGAAAATAACTCCGGATTTTGACTCGGGTAATTAGGGACAAATCTAACAATGCAGTTGATAGTTTATAAGGCATAAGTGCTACAGACCAAAACCCAACATCTAAACGCACACACTGGCCGGCGAGAAGCTCCAAATGTCCGGCGTCGCCGGGTCCCCTAAGGAATTGGTATTTCGTCTTCAGGCGGGGGACTCCTAGGGTTATAATTAGGTTACTGGAGTTGTTTGATTTTCCTATAAGGTTCCCAAATTACACCATATTCCCTGTAGTCCTCACAATTTCTCAAAACCGACACGGAAAATTTCTAAACTCAAGTCTTGGGGTTTTTGTCTCTGTTTTAGTCCAAGTTTTTGACACTAGAGGAGTTTAAGGTTACTACCAAGCCTCAATAGCACCTTTCCAAATCATAAAATCACCTAGACCTCAGCTTGGAAATTTCTAACATCGCTAAACCTCATTTAATCAACTCTAACTACAATAAGATATAAGGAATTCAGGATTCTAAACTAAAGATGTAGGATTTTACCTCATTTGGCAACTCAAGAAATTTCTTGAGTTGCCCAAAGTCTTTAAAACCTTAACTTGATGGCTCCATAGGGTTTGCAGTGATGAGGAGAATATTTTTTTGTGAAGAAGTATGAGTTTTGGTGGTGGCTTGGGAGAAGGTGAAGGGTGGTAGTAGAGGTGGAGGAAGTGGAGGAGGAGAGTGAGGTGAGGAAAAATGATGAAGGAAGAATGAGGGAAGAAATGTCTAGATCTCATGCACCCCCATCTCTCTTTTTCTCTCACTTAGCCCATACCTCAATGTCTCCCTATGTCACCAAAATATCTCTCATGCATTTTCCATTTTCTTTTACTCTTTTACTTTAAAAAAAAAACAAAACCAATTATATATGCAAAAGAAACATGGTTTAACTAAATATCACAAATGTTTCAAACATGCTATGGTGCATGTCATGCACATAAACCGGATTAATATATAATTAGTGAAAATTAATCAAGTTTAGCATTAAACTTAAATACAATCAACCGTATAATAATTTATAAAATGCTTAAATCACATAAACACCTTCAAAATCAATAATTTATATATATTTTCAATTATTTTCCCACTATAAACATATACTCATACTATATCATTAAAACCAAGCTACACACTTTTAATAATATTCATGAAATTTATTATTTAATAATTTAAATCCCCAAAATAATATTTTATTTTCTGAAATATTACAATCTTCCCTCCTTAAATAAATTCGTTCCCCGAATTTAAATTTAAACTCCCCCCCAAAACTAAACATTTCCATAAAATAATCAAGTCGTCGGGGCTCCGAAATCATGAATACTTAAAACATATCATAACGCAAAGCATGCGCATGAAAACGAGTGTAAAACTCAAAATCAAAACTCCGTCAAGTATCACGTAATCATCGGAGTTATGGTGAAAATAAAAATGTCAAAATTTAATACGAAAACCAACATGATATACTCAAAACGATAGCATGTATATAGTACGCATCGTTGTAAAATCGTCAAAACATCCGAATAGAAATGCATGCAAAACCTTTTTTTTAAATCGCCGTGTGATGCGCGTATTGTTAGTTATGTATATGCCCTAGAGGCCATTGTTGTACATATGATGTATATTATAGTGGATGCTTGGATATATATATAGAGAAGACTTTCTTGCTCGATATGATAGTATGCTATCTGGTTTTACGTTGTCTTAACATGTTGACTTGTATTGATTTACTGTCTTGCTCTCACATGTTGATAAACCCTTAAGATTTGTACTCGATGTCACGACCCGAAAGTACGGAACATGACCGGCACTTAAACTACGAACGTCTCGAGGCGTACGTAATCTAAGTAAACCGAAAACCCAGAAATCCAAACCAAGAAAAGTAGTAGAGTGAAGGAAAACCAATTTAAAATCAAGTAGTTTTAATAGCATAAGCCGAGTTGTGCGGTTTTAAAAACATCAAGTATTTCCTAAAAATTTCGGCAGAGTCTCCTTTGTAAATACTGGCTCCCAAACGGGATACAACATGAATAGTATACGAAATCAATAAAAAGGCATCCCCAAGAGGAAGCTAGCTCTTCGTCAATCGACGGTCACAACCACACAAGCAATATAATATACAACGCCAACGGCGAGGATTAAAATTCAAAGGAAACTCAAAACCACAAGAAACCACAGAAAAATAACGCGCGACTCTAAGGTCGAAGAAATAACATCACTGGTCTCTATCTCAAAGTAAATACATGTTTGGTTGATGGAACTTCTAGATACAACAGAGTAATAATATACAAGTTATATAATGGGGGTACGATACAAGTAAACCCACCTACTAGAAAATCACCCGAAGGAAACTATGCCCGCAAGCCGTAAAGAAACCTGTACGGCAAACCTGCAAGAAACTGGGGCACAACGGGGGTGAGTTGCCAACTCGTGAATAGAGAAACATCTACGGAAAGAAATCGCATAAATAACGCAACCTAGGTCAATGATCATAATAAATCCTCAATTATATATATAACATGCAACCTATAACAAGGCTAGGGTAAATATCTAACACTAGTGTAATCTCATGTGCCCGTGTCAGTGCCTCAGATAGTAATATATCATATGAATGAAGTATGAATGTATGAAAACAGAATACATGTAAATGAAGAAACTGTTTTCATAATCTAGTGAGATTTCCTTTGTATTTTTAAAATGAGATATCATAAATGAAATCAGCATAAAACAGTGCCTAGCATCGGCACAAAACGTAACCCCAATATCTCGATATCTCTGTATCACAGTCTCTGTACCTCAATATCTTGAAATCTCAATGTCTCAATCATAATATCTAGGGCGCCGTCAGTCCAGACCGGCCCCTACCATCCATCTCAAGACCGACGGTATCCTATAGATATCCGACTCGTCGGGTAAAATCACCGGTAGGTAGTGCTCCCCTGCCAGGCTCACATCGTCATCATCACGCGCTTCTTGCCCCGGGGTACCTTACCGGGTCCACCATGTACCCAAAACGGTTCATCCGTCTTCTCGAATCGGGTCTCGAAATCCATCAGCAAACTCATGGTGGACGAATCATACATCATGGGAAAAACCGCACTTTTTATTTAAAAAGAGAGAAATCAGTTTATATAAGTTTTGCGGTTTTCCCCCCAAATCCAGAAAATCTCATGGAAATCCGAATCCAAATCATCAATAGCATGTAAAACCATGAATATAGGCATAACAATGAATAACAGTATGCATGAAGTGGCAAGTAATAACTACAATGTTAAGCTGGCATATAAGGCAGGTACACTAATATCATGTCAAAGTACTAACTAACAAGCTAAGTCAAGCAATAATCTTTTCTAAGGTGTACGTGACATAGCAATTACCGATGAAGATGTGTGTGAGCCGGCAAGTAAGTGTACGTGGTACATACGCATCATCGGTAATGGTGCTGGTGTCCTAACAATATGATATCAACATTGCAATAAGAAATTATAACATAAGTATGCGATGCGAAGCGAACCACAATAATAAGCGGGAGCTGAATACAAGACGCAACTGTAACTAACCTGCATTAATCTAATATAAGTCCTACAAATGGTGCCTTTTGAAATAACACGAATCATGGGATTTTGAAAATAGGGGCTATGGTGTTTTTTTTATGAAAAGATACGTCTTTTGAAATATCCGTAGGATCCCTTGGGCTGTGTTTTAAAATACCCACGATTCGTTAGTTTTTGAAATAGGTAAGAATCGAATCTAATCTAACAACTAAACTAAACTAAAGGGCTAAGCTAACAAGCTGGACTACAGGTAAGGAAACCGCCTAACATCTGAGTCGATCCATATACATACCTGTATATATATATTAGTCGGTGATCCCGCCTCAATAATATCATATCCGATACCATATCTACAATCAGACATCCCAAGTCAAGAGTGCGGATCAATCATCAATATAGCTCGTACGTAAATCCGGCGTACGGCATCCCAAATCTGGGTACGGGTCAATATCACATTCATCATACTATTCACCTGGTATCCTCTTTATCAAATATCATGATCGGGGTACTGATCTACGTCTAGTACAATACTGATACCGCCTAAGTATGCATGCACATGTGTGAAACACTACGTCAAGACCCGTTACAACGTCATGTCGTATCTCAAATACGAACCCTGCTATATCACCGATCTCACGGCCTCAAATCAAATCTCATCGACTCATCTTAAATCCCAAGTACATCCTCATTATCCATGCATGTGTATATGAATGTACATATGCATAGTCCCATACCCACGCATATATACATATATACACATCCCAATCTACGCACAAGAAAGTAAAGTAAGCAAGTCTGTATGTGCGTATGTGGGTATAACAACTACTCTAGGGTTTCGCAACTAACCCAAAGGTACTCCATGAACACATAAACATAACATGAATGAACATTCTCGTATCATAAGACACCTATATAAACATATATATATATGAGCTACGCTACGGACTGCGGGGGTGCTATACGCCATCTACCCGACTTCTCCCCGTAGATATAAATCTACTCACCTGGTCCTCGCTAGCCGGTGCCGACGTCGCCATGCGCTTGCTTGTCGTCTCGAAGTCCACATGGGGGTACCTACATATCATAACGCATCGTATCGTATTAAAATCCGACTCATGACCAAAATGACACACGAATCCCACATAGGTCGAAACCTATGGTTGCATTCACAAATCGACCCAAAAACCCTCGACGTCGGCGTACAAACGCCAAACCATCGAGAAAGCTCCCAATACACTCATTTGTACAATTACAAGCACTAATTATAATATAAAATAGCTTAAAATTCACAAAAACCCCAATTTCACTTAAAAAGTCATTTTCCCGAAAATCTAGCAAGCACAAATCACCGTTTTAGTACAAAACTCGATGTATAAACGAATCTAGCGGCCACATTATTCACTAAATATCTTAAATAAGTCATAAAAACAATTCCCATAATTTAATCTCATTAAATTCCAAAAACCCTAAAATTCTAGTTTACAAAATACCTAAATTTTAACAATTTCATAGCAAAAATGCACAAACTACAATCTAGCTTAGATTTGCATGATCTAAAGCATTAAACTACACTTAATAATGTTAATGAAGTCATGAAAAACCTAATTAGATTTTTAGTCTAACATTTGCAATAAATTTCCAAAACCTAGTTTGCATAAAATTCCAATTTTAACAATTTCAAGCATCAATTAGAAAACTAGCAACTAGGTTAGTTTTAGCATAACATTAATATGTCAAAAATATCACACAACCATAATCTCACATCATAAAACCCTAAGTTGCATTCAAAACCCTTTCTTGAAAGTTAAATCTTTAATATCAAAACCACAATTAACTCCTAATTAAACACATAATAGCTAGATTGAAGTAATCAAACAATAACTTATGCAAAATGCTAAGATTATACCTCACAAAATTAGAGACCTAGCACCAAAATCTTGGCCTCCAAATTGCTCTCTTGATCCATGATCCACACTAGAATAGGTCAAGAAGAAATGGGTAGAGATTGGATTTTGATTTTGTGGGATTTTTGTGTTGATTTTTGGGCATTTTGTGGAATTTTTTTGTGGTGAAAGAGGGGAGAACAAGGGGAAGGCTGCTGCTGATTTGGGGAGAGGGGGGGCTCGGCTAGAGGATGGGGAGAGGGGAGAGAGAGTGTGGGTTGAAAGAATGATACAATTTCCAAGTCAACAAAGTCATGCCCCATTTTATTAATTCCATTTTCTTTTCTTTGACTTTTTCTTTAAGTGGGGACAACTTTGGGGATTGGGGAAGCCCATTTTCGGCCAGAAAAAGGGGGAGGTGGAGGTGGTGTGTGTGTGTGTGAAGCAATGAACACCAAACACCAATTCAATATGCACCAAATTCCTTTTATTTTCACAAAATAAGCCTTTTTCTTCAATATTTTCTAAACCGTTTTGGCAAACGATTTCGTTTCAAAAACCACATGATAAAATTTTATTTAATATTTTATGATGCACAAAATTTGTTTCAACTCATTCCAATTTGTAATTTTCCCTAATTAAATGTATTAGTGACGGCTTAAAATAATAATAAAATAATTTTTTTTTTCCAGAAAATTTGAAATTTCACCAGTGGCTCAATAAACACCAAATACAAGCAATTACATAGCTAGAATATGTATATTTAATTTTTATAATAAGATATTTGTATTTTGACTTTTTACAAAACCCCCCTTATTTTACCGATTTTCCGAAATTTCACCGAAACGATTTTCAAAACGCTACAATCTTCCCCCCTTAAAGAAATTCGGTCCCCGAATTTAAATTCAAACTCCTCCCAAATACAAAAAATATCTAACCAAAACCATCAAGTCGTCGGGGCTCCGAAATCATAAATACATCAAACAAATCGTAGCGCAGCGCATGCGCATGAAAAATGAGCATATAACTCAAAATCAAAACTCCGTCAAGCATCCCGCAATCATCGGAGTCATGGTAGAGACACAAATGTCAAATCCAATACAAAACCAATATGATATAACTCGAAACTATACACGTAAATATCAAATCTATGTATGTAAATATCTGAAGGAAATGCATGCCAAATCTCTTAAAGTCGCTGTGCAATGCGCATAACACTGCACAGTGGCGGACGTCTATCATAAAGAAATAATCGTATACATATATACCTTCTGTTTGAAATGTACGTTCCGCCGTTTTGGGAAACAATTTAGTAGGGTTTCCTTGTTTTAAACGTTTCGTGTCGTATCAGACACGTAGGTAAATACTGAGACTATAGCTCGCTTTTTGGAATTCCTTTCAATAGCTATCAATGCATGCAAAATACATTCAGGTACTGTCCTCTGACTAGTCCTTCTTAGTACGAAAACACATCGCAATTATCATAAAAAAAACGTACTGCTCTATAAGAAATCAATCCCAAAATACGCGTATGAATACTACGTGCGTCTGGTGCGCACGACAATCAAAATCCATATACGTGCCATACAAGTGCAAAGAAATAAGATCTAAGTGCATCGGGTGTGCACAAAGCATCTGTCGTAGGCAACGTGTGTGCCTGACAGCCAAATCAGGTGCATCTGACATGCACGAAGAAAAAAAAAATCTCGATTTAGTGCATCTGGTGTGCACCAAAATCGCATCTCAAGACATGTGCTCAACATGCGCGAAAACCCAAAACCAGGAGCATCCATCATGCACGAAATCATGAAATCTAATATCAAGCGCCGAACATGCGCAAAATCAAATCAGGTGCACAAGGTGCACAAAACAAATATCGAGTATCACAATCAAAATCGAAGTCCAGTGCATCTAAGTGCACAAAAGGCGTATCACTGCACTGCAAGCATATATAAACTATACAGAGTGCAGGAACCAAATCGTGTGCGTATATACGCACAAAATCAACTCAAATGTCTAAAACCGTAAAATCACAAACATGTGAAACCAAAGCACGAAAACGATATCAAGTGCAACACTGTGCAAAGATCGTAAATCCTCAATCATCAAAATCAAATCATGCGAATAAATCACCCAAAACATCGAAATCAATAATGGCGGAATAGTACCGCTCAAGCGCATCCTCTAAGAATCTCGGGCCAACTGTCGCGGTCACTAGTGGGACGTCTCGTCGATGATCATGAACTCTGGCCTGCTGGTGTGCGTAACAATGATCACTCCTGGGTCAAGGTCTTCACTGTGAATTACCAATCTCTCGGTCCATCGGCTCATCGGCCCTGTCAGGTGTGCTAACGGGGATGATTCCGTTCTGGCACTTCTCTGGTCATCTCTCGGTCAATCATCGCGACCACTCGTAAGACAGCATATCACTGGCGTCGGCCTTTGGCTCTCTGAATGTACGTGACACCTCTGATCCTTGGTGCAAGTATCATTGCAGCAGTGTCCTGGAAGGAATCCTGCTCACGGTCTCTTCCATGTCTCGTCTCTGCCAACTGTCCGGAAGTCATCGTCCTTTCCTATATCTGCATCTTGCTCTGGAACGACTGCATACTCATCGCGACTCCTTCTGGAAGGTAAATCCAAGTACCATGCCTCGGCATGCGCATCGCATCTCTGATGTCGGCGGAGTGGAACGTCATCTCATCTAGATCTGGTACGAACATCTTACTTCACTTTTCTCTAATGTCGTCTGCTTTGGACTCGTCTCGTCGCGGCTGCATGGACTGAGCTCCAATGGCTATCCTCGTATCGGGAGTCTCCCAAGAAATGCATCCCACCACCTAGCATCCGAATTAAGTCGAACCATCCAATCGATTGTCAAAACCTCATAATCCCCCAAGGGCTCAACATCTTGGGCACAGTTTAATAGTATCGAGTACATACCACAGCATCGGTGGTCCAGCCGTAGAAGGGCAAACCCAAGCCTCACTAATGGCGCCGTGGAACTGCCGCAAACCCTAAGGTTCAAAGGCTTTCACACGGTGATTAAGTCGAGTTAGGGTTTCATTCTTCTAGAGGGACCATAGAATTGCCTGCATGTCTTTCCGACTACTTTAAACTTGGAATAATAGGTTTCTGACATTCGATCGTCTCTGTCGACTCTCAACGTCTCCGCGTGAAGTCGTCTCTAGCTGGAATCAATCTATCTGATGACCTCGTATCGGGGTAGGCGAAAGAACCACATGTCCTAGTCATTCATCCTCGGGTGACTAGCGACCTTTTATCATCTCTTAGTACAACTCGTACCGCAATAACTCCAACATCTGGGGCGATATCTCGTTGTTCGCAGCAATAGCTGGCTCGCTCGTCTGCACACTGAACAGTGCCTCGACCATCATGAATAAGCAATACACCAACGGTCATCAAAATCTGGCTGGCCTCTATCATTGGCTCAATCCTCTAGTGTCGATCAGCACATCCGAGTAACCTCAAAAAGGCGATCCGCCAAATGCTCGTGGTGCGGAAACACAGTAAAAAGACACATCTCCGCACTCGTGTGTCGCCGGAATTCGCCCTGGTCAGTCCTCGTTCGTAACGAGCTCGTGCTGACCACAACTCTAGCTGTAGCTCTCCCTGCCCATAATCATGGCAGCAAAACCAAAACTGGTACTGATGAGGCTAGATCAGGAATGCATATAATACTGAACAAAGAAATGTACATCCTAAGGCTTCTTAAGTGGAGTAGCGTATCGTAAGTATGCCGCGGAATATACCCACGGTACGTCACTCTACTTTAGTCACCTATTCCATCAACCAAGGGTCATCCTACGCTCCGAAGGTAAAACCTAACGTTCTGATACCAACTTTGTCACGACCCGAAAGTACGGAACATGACCGGCACTTAAACTACGAACGTCTTGAGGCGTATGTAATCTAAGTAAACCGAAAACCCAGAAATCCAAACCAAGAAAAGTAGTAGAGTGAAGGAAAACCAATTTAAAATCAAGTAGTTTTAATAGCATAAGCCGAGTTGTGCGGTTTTAAAAACATCAAGTATTTCCTAAAAATTTCGGCAGAGTCTCCTTTGTAAATACTGGCTCCCAAACGGGATACAACATGAATAGTATACGAAATCAATAAAAAGGCATCCCCAAGCGGGAGCTAGCTCTTCGTCAATCGACGGTCACAACCACACAAGCAATATAATATACAACGCCAACGGCGAGGATTAAAATTCAAAGGAAACTCAAAACCACAAGAAACCACAGAAAAATAACGCGCGACTCTAAGGTCGAAGGAATAACATCACTGGTCTCTATCTCAAAGTAAATACATGTTTGGTTGATGGAACTTCTAGATACAACAGAGTAATAATATACAAGTTATATAATGGGGGGTACGATACAAGTAAACCCACCTACTAGCAAATCACCCGAAGGAAACTATGCCCGCAAGCCGTAAAGAAACCTGTACGGCAAACCTGCAAGAAACTGGGGCACAACGGGGGTGAGTTGCCAACTCGTGAATAGAGAAACATCTACGGAAAGAAATCGCATAAATAACGCAACCTAGGTCAATGATCATAATAAATCCTCAATTATATATATAACATGCAACCTATAACAAGGCTAGGGTAAATATCTAACCCGAGTGTAATCTCATGTGTCCGTGTCAGTGCCCCAGGTAGTAATATATCATATGAATGAGGTATGAATGCATGAAAACAGAATACATGTAAATGAAGAAACTGTTTTCATAATCTAGTGAGATTTCCTTTGTATTTTTAAAATGAGATATCATAAATGAAATCAGCATAAAACAGTGCCTAGCATCGGCACAAAACGTAACCCCAATATCTCGATATCTCTGTATCACAGTCTCTGTACCTCAATATCTCGAAATCTCAATGTCTCAATCACAATATCTAGGGCGCCGTCAGTCCAGACCGGCCCCTACCATCCATCTCAAGACCACGACGGTATCCTTCGGATATCCGACGTGTCGGGTAAAATCACCGGTAGGTAGTGCTCCCCTGCCAGGCTCACATCATCATCATCATGCGCTTCTTGCCCTGGGGTACCTTACCGGGTCCACCATGTACCTGAAACGGTTCATCCGTCTCCTCGAATCGGGTCTCGAAATCCATCAGCAAACTCATGGTGGACGACTCATACATCATGGGAAAAACCGCACTTTTTATTTAAAAAGAGAGAAATCAGTTTATATAAGTTTTGCGGTTTTCCCCCCAAATCCAGAAAATCTCATGGAAATCCGAATCCAAATCATCAATAGTATGTAAAACCATGAATATAGGCATAACTAACAGTATGCATGAAGTGGCAAGTAATAACTACAATGTTAAGCTGGCATATAAGGCAGGTACACTAATATCATGTCAAAGTACTAACTAACAAGCTAAGTCAAGCAATAATCTTTTCTAAGGTGTACGTGACATGGCAATTACCGATGAAGATGTGTGTGAGCCGGCAAGTAAGTGTACGTGGTACATACGCATCATCGGTAATGGTGCTGGTGTCCTAACAATATGATATCAACATTGCAATAAGAAATTATAACATAAGTATGCGATGCGAAGCGAACCACAATAATAAGCGGGAGCTGAATACAAGACGCAACTGTAACTAACCTGCATTAATCTAATATAAGTCCTACAAATGGTGCCTTTTGAAATAACACGAATCATGGGGTTTTGAAAATAGGGGCTATGGTGTTTTTTTTATGAAAAGATACGTCTTTTGAAATATCCGTAGGATCCCTTGGGCTGTGTTTTAAAATACCCACGATTCGTTAGTTTTTGAAATAGGTAAGAATCGAATCTAATCTAACAACTAAACTAAACTAAAGGGCTAAGCTAACAAGCTGGACTACAGGTAAGGAAACCGCCTAACATCTGAGTCGATCCATATACATACCTGTATATATATATTAGTCGGTGATCCCGCCTCAATAATATCATATCCGATACCATATCTACAATCAGACATCCCAAGTCAAGAGTGCGGATCAATCATCAATATAGCTCGTACGTAAATCCGGCGTACGGCATCCCAAATCTGGGTATGGGTCAATATCACATTCATCATACTATTCACCTGGTATCCTCTTTATCAAATATCATGATCGGGGTACTGATCTACGTCTAGTACAATACTGATACCGCATATGCATGCACGTGTGTGAAACACTACGTCAAGACCCGTTACAACATCATGTCGTATCTCAAATACGAACCCTGCTATATCACCGATCTTACGGCCTCAAATCAAATCGCATCGACTCATCTTAAATCCCAAGTACATCCTCATTATCCTTGCATGTGTATATGAATGTACATATGCATAGTCCCATACCCACGCATATATACATATATACACATCCCAATTTACGCACAAGAAAGTAAAGTATGCAAGTCTGTGTGTGCGTATGTGGGTATAACAACTACTCTAGGGTTTCGCAACTAACCCAAAGGTACTCCATGAACACATAAACATAACATGAATGAACATTCTCGTATCATAAGACTCCTGTTTCCTGATTTAAAATCAGGAAAGCTTATGGAAAAAGCTTCAGAAGAGGGTCACGTGCTTACACGTGACCAGCAGTCACGTGTTGGCACGTGACATCCAAAAGTACCGGCAAAGCAAGTTCAGTTTCCCAACTACATCAAAGAGAGGGGCTTCAGTAAGGGTCACGTGCTCCCACGTGACCTGGGTCACGTGTCGGCACGTGACATTTAAAAGCAGCAGCAAAGGCCCAATGCTTCCTGATCAAATCAAGGAAAAAGCTTCAGAAGAGGTCGCGTGCTCCCACGTGACCAGGATCACGTGTTGGCACGTGATGATCAAAACATCAGAATTGTTCTCCAGTTAAATCAAGAAAAAGAGTCCAGACAAGGGTCACGTGCTCACACGTGACCAGGGGTCACGTGGTGGCACGTGACGGTTAAGCAGTAACCAGAAGACAGAGCGCAAAAAGAAAGAGGAAGGCTCGTTCCAAGGGGGTCACGTGCCCACACGTGACCATGGGTCACGTGGTCACACGTGACCGGCTTTCAAAGCCCATTTCGTTGACAGAATTAAATTCTGAAAGAGATTCGAATCTTTCCAAAGGAAAGCGATTATCTGGAACCAATCGAATTAAAGATTTAAAGATGATTGAATATCATTTATCTATGGAAAAATCTCGGGTTTGGAAAGATTTCCCCTTTAAATCTAACCGAAATAACAAAGGAGAATTCCGGGACTTGAAATCCAATGGTGAATAAAATTCACCCAATAATCCAAAGGTCAAAAACGAATGATGGATGCAAATCAAACCTCTCAATGAAGATTCGTCAAAAACTAATTGATTCGGCTGCTTCTCCTATAAATAGGAGCCAAGAGACACAGGGATAGAGAGATAGAGAGATACACGCAGAGGGAAGAAAGGGAGAGAGAGCCTTGATACTTCGAGGAACTTGGATCTTCTGCAAAAGAAAACCCTAGGTAAGAAAGGTAAGGCTCCTTGAAAGAAAAGAGAATTTAATTCTCAACAGAGTTTAACTCTGATATATAAAACAGAAGAACATATTTCTTCTCTCTTTGATAGAGGATCTGCAAAGTGCACATCTCCCCTTGAAGCTGAGAATTTAATTCTCAATGGGTTGAGATCCTGCCATGCAGATCCAAAACATAGAGAGGGAATGGAAGCACGAGAATTTAATTCTCACAGAACTATAAGAATTTAATTCCTTTAAAATAAAACTAGGGCTTGACCCTGTGTTATGGGAATTTAATTCCTTCAGAACAAAAAGAAACAGGGTTTAACCCTAATTAAGAACCTAGTTCTGTTGGAACAGCGGGGATTTAATTCCCTTGATCACAATTTAACAGAGAGTGGGAATTTAATTCCTTAAAAGCTTTTATTAGGGTTTAACCTTATTCAGTTCTTCACATATATGAAGAATTTAATTCCTACGGAAAATTCAGGGTCCAACTCTATTCAGAATATAAATCTTCAAAAGGAAGTAGGAATTTAATTCCTCTGAAATTACTGTCAGGGTTTAACCCTACGAGGAATTTAATTCCTGGAAAAGATTAACAGATCCTCTAAACAACATACATAGAGGCAGGGTCACGTGTCACCACGTGACCCCCCCAAGAGATCTACAGAAAGCCCCTTTGAGGCAGCACCCCACGTGACCCACGTGACCCTCGGCAGAAGCTTTAACATATAAGCACTTGAATGCCCGTCACGTGATGGCACGTGATGCTCTGAAAGATGCGATAATCTCAGCAGAATAAATGAAGGGAGGGCGCCCTCACGTGTTGCCACGTGACCCCTCTTGCCTTAGTGTTCAACACTAAATTGGAACTCTCGAATCCAGTACTGAAACACTGTTGGGCCTTAGTGTTCAACACTAATCAAAAAACTTTATTCGCAGTGTTCAACACTGATTACCTTAGTACTTAACACTAATCTGAGATCTCCATTGCCAGTGTTCAACACTGATCTGTTTTAGTGTTTATGATAATTTGAAAGCCTTGTTGCTGGTGTTTAACACCAATTATCTTTTAGTGTTAAACACTAACTTGTCAACCTCATTCCCAGTGTTCAACACTGATTACTCTGTAGTGTTTAACACTAGGCTTTGGCCCAATTGGCCGAATGGATAGAGGCAAAGCCTCTCCTTCAAGAGACCAACAGGAAGTCAATATTCCAGACATGATTGGACTTAGCCCAAGATGGCCATAAGTCCTCAATTCGTAATCAACTGGGCTAATGGGCTCATAACATAATTAATCGGTCTTGATCCCAAATCGGGTCAAGGACTATTTAAGCCATTCCGGTTCTAGGGTACATCTCTTCACTCCTTTGATACTTGGCATTGTAATCCCTCAATGTCTTCAAAGAGGTGACGGGTCCCGACGACCACACATTGATATGGACTGTGGGGTCCTTAAACCCGTGTCTAATGCAAAATTCCTGGTTACGTTGAACGCGGATAACGTCACTCTTTGACCCCGCGGAAAACGCCCAGAGCGGAGCCTAGTCCTCGCCGAGCGCGGCAGCGAACCCGTGTGAAGAATCTAGTGCAAAATTCCTGGTTACGTGGAATGCGGATAACGTCACTCTTTGACCCCGCGGAAAACGTCCAGAGCGGAGCCTGGTCCTCGCCAAGCACGGCAGTGAACCCGTGTGAAGCATCCAGAGCACATACCGGACTATGGAGTCCTTAAACCCATGGACTACGACGTCCTTAACCTTGACCGAGATGTCTTAAAACTAACAATGGACCGCAACGTCCTTAAACTACCCATGGACCGCAATGTCCTTAAACTAGAACAATAGAGCCCCGCATGCTCTTTTGTCGGATCTAAACGGTCCCGTTTAAGTTGATCTTAGCCTTAAAGATGGCTAACGTATCCTTAAACCTTCAAACAGACTGGACTATGAATCCCCCCAATTAACTCTGGCTCGAGGGTACATCCCTGAACTCCTCTGACATCCGTCGTTGTAATCCTTCAACGTCGTCAGAGAGGTGACGGGTCCCGACGGCCATACATACGATGGACCACTATGTCCCTAAACTGGAACAATGGAGCCTAAAACGATCCTTTGTCGGATCTAAACGATCCCGTTAAGTTGATCTTAGTCTCAAAGTTAGACTAACGTATCCTTAACAAACGTTTGAGTTGATTTTAGCCTCAAGTATGGCTGACGTATCCTCAAACCAAACCCCCAAACCCAAATCTAAGATAATACGGATTTGGACTAGTCCACGTCCTACGGGCGACGACATAAATCAGTCTCCGTAAACAATCCACGGGCAACAAAACACAAAACAAACACCCACGACACGAAGTGACCATCTGGAGAAGGAGAAAGTTGTTACCGCAATGCGGTAGCATAATTAACTGCTGGGGCTTGCGCCTGTAGGGAAGAGCGTCCCCACAATCAAAAACCCCTCAAACGAGGGGGAGTCTGACGAAGTCTGCTACATCGGATGCATCCGTCTAAACCTTCGATACATGGTGCCATAAATCAACTTGGCATCTTCGGAGAGGTGGACGGATAGCACCAATTAGCATCTGCCCCGAGTCTCAGTGCCAGGACATCGCAGTCCTGCGCGCCGCCATTCGGAGGGGAACAGATTCTGGCACGCCCGATGGGACCTTTTCCTCTTTCCACTCCACACTTCGTGTGTCGTGACTCGCGAACTAATCGCGGTTCGCTAATGGTTGCCCTTGGGTTTCAAGATACTAAAACTTGGCGTCTTGCTTATTACAGAAAGCAAAGGATCGATGGCTTCTACTTCTGCGAAGTTCTCCAACTGCTTGGACTGCAATTGCAACCAACGCTCTGCCTCGCCAGGAGGTATAGCCTATGGACCCCAAGCTGCTTCGCTATTCACAATGCTCATGGAACAGGTCACTTGCGCCACCACAGGATTGTTCTTTGGGACCATGCTCCCGCCGACAAGCTTCACCGCTCCAGTGCTGACAACGGAAGCTCTCAAGAAGTCGGTCTTTGATCGTCTTACCCCTGCCGCGGCTCCTCTCAACGAATCGCCCAACGTCAACGCCTCGGTCTTCTCTAGATTGGGCCAGAAATCCTGCGAACTCATCATGGGGCCTATAATCTCAGAGAAGGCTGCTTCTAAGAAAATGGCCGCTCCTACCCCCGAAATCGTCAAGGCGGCTTCTCCGGCCAAAAGGTCGGTCTTTACGAGATTGACGGCTTCAGCTCGCGCTCCTGCTGCCCAAAGGACATCGGTCTTTGACAGACTAATACCAACAGCGACCCCCCACCCAGACAGGGGGCAAGACGAAACCATTCTTACCGCTGACCCTACGCCGTCCGCTCGACACGCTCGACGTCGCCATTGGCGCCGAATAAGGAAGGCTGGGGGCAACTCCCCCTCCGGGTTGACTCCATCAGCCCCGGTGGCAGAAGTTAATGCTGCTGTTCCAACTGGGAACAGCTTCGAAATGCTAAATAAAGTGCGAAGGAATTCTCCTACTGCAGTGATGAAGAGGTCTCCTCCCCCATTAAAAAAGGTTGTGGAAATAAAACCAGAACAACCCCGATCCCCTCAACGGCTGTCTTCCAAAATCTATAAGGTTTGGCGCCAGGCCCGAGACTCGATCATCGATCCAAACTTCTCCCGCCAGCACAAGAAGCTGAAAATCCAACCGGAAGCTGGTCACCAGGCTAAACCCCAAAAGCCTGTCTAGACGCCCACCTCAACGGCCCCCTCAACCTCCATGGCTCATAAAAGGAGGAGGCCAGAGAAGACCCTCCAGCATGCAACGACGACTAAAAGCACTGAGCCCAGATGCCCTAAGTCTGGGGGCATGGTGGTGCACACTGTTTACATGGCCTTTGGAAAGGAGGAAAGCCGCACTTCTACGGGCCACCGACCGCTAACCCGATCCGTGACGAAAGCCCAGGAGCAGCAACAAAAGCTTCAGGAAATGATGAATGCTATGGCCGCACATACCGGGCCAAAAGAAAGCCCAGAAACGTCCTCAGACGCGCGCCAGGAGGAAGAAACCGACGCTGAATTCCTTCGCCGGATACTGGAGAAAAAGGACAAAGAGGCCGCTGAACAAGCGGCCAACATACAGCGTATGGGCCTTCTCTTCCAAGATATGATAGGAATGATGATCCAGCAGGACTTACCCGCCGAGGATCCCCCAATCGTTCTTGAAGACGACCGAGGAGAAACGTCAAATCCACCACCAGCCCTCTCAACGGCCAAGGAGGAGGCAATCTCTAAGGCTGACTTGGTTGACTACATAGCCCAGCAAATCCGGGTTCATCACGCGACTGAGGCAGCTGGTCAAGTCGTGAAAACGGGGCGGCCGTATCCAAGCTGGTACGACCAAATCAAATACCCGCAAGGCTATACGATACCAAAATTCCACGTGTACAAGGGGACCGGCAACCCCCATCAACATGTCTCCCAGTTCCGGGCCCTCTGCGGTAACACCGGCGGTGATGATAAACTGTTGCTCCGCCAGTTCGTGGGCAGCTTATCAGAAACTGCGTTCGAATGGTATTCGGAACTCCCGAACGATTCTATCAAAACGTTCGCTGAAATGGAGTTGTTATTCACTCAGCGATTCGCAAGTGCCAGCGAACGCACTCCAATAACTGCACTGATTAACGCCACGGTAAAACCAGGCGAAACCTGGGTCCAGTATGCTATACGCTGGCGGAACTTGTGGTCGAGATGTGAACAACGCATTGAGGAGGCACCCGCAGTGGGCATGTTCGTGGGAACCCTAGACCCCCACGCAACTATCTCTCAGTTTATGATGTTCTTTAAGCCAACCACATTCCAGGCTTTAATCGACAAGTTGGCTCAGATGGACCAGATGGGTCATAGACCACCCCCCTGAAGTCGGAACCTCGGAACGACAAGGGTAAAGGAAGGGCAACCTTTGTTGCGAATGCCCAACAGCAACCTAACGCCCCGAAACTGGCAGATCAACTGGAGGAAAGACGCCGGTATTATAATGAGAAGATGAAGTGTCCCTACTCGTTCCCACGAGACAAGACGAAACGGTTATCCGAGCTAGCAATACGCAACAGACTTATAAGCCTACCAAATCCAAGGCGACCGCCGCAACCCGCCGAGGTGAATAACCCTAACTATTGCCCTTACCATCAAACGGTAAGCCATCCGATTGAAGATTGCTTCGTCTTCAAAGGATGGATTGAAGATCAATACCTCCAGGGGAAGTTTGTACTGTCCGAAAAGTGGAAGGTGAACCCACCACAACCGCATACTCCTAAGAAAGCAGATACACCGGGGGCAACCTGCTCCTTTATTAAAGAAGCTCCATGGGAGGTCGTGCTATCAACTAAAACCAAAAGAATGCTGAGAGACCTTCATGCGTGCCCTGCAATCGAATGGAAGGACCCTCTTGAACCTCAAATTATCGAAGGGATGCTAAGGCGCCGCCCAACTACAAAGACTCGCGATAAGAGCCCAAATACTCACGCCCAATCGTCAAAATCTTCGAAGAAAAAGAAGAAGAAATCCAAGAAGTCCGTGAAGCTTGGAAACGAGCACACGAACTTGCAGAAGCAAATCGACGCACTGGAAGAGTACAATCAAAAGGCGTGAACTCCTGTCACACTGCAAGAGTTCCTCAACCACATCTTTCAAGAGGAAGATGATGGACAGAGCTCGTCGGATGAATCCGAAGGATATGTGGCGAGTTGTAACGTAATCTCCCACTCGTTTACCGATGATGGGAAAACTCCTGGCACTAAGAAGCTGGAGGCAGAGCCTGTACCAAAGCGTGCATGGCCAACAGACGAAATGATCGACACTTTTCTAGACGAGATTCGTCTAAAAAGTAAAGCGGATCAGGAGTGTGAGATGGCAGCGTCAGAAGGAACCAAATGCAGGCGACTGAACGGAAGAGTTGAACTACCTCCGCCAGAGCGAAAGGCATCCGAAGTAGACAAGAAGATATTCAAGACGAGAAAAGGTTTGCCAAAGCCATGTCAATGGGGATGAAGCTACCGCCCTCGGAAGGAAACACACACGATGGGGTGGAAAAGCACCCTGATTATTGCGCATATCACCGGAAAATATCACACCCCACGGAGGAGTGCGACGCCTTTAAGATATGGTGGCAAGGATATGTTGCTCGTCGGCAACATGTTAAGCGCATGAAACGCAAGAGCCGTCGGGAGCGAAGAAGTACTATCGATGGGCACAACACAATTACTGGCAATTGTTACATGGTTAACGCCAGGGGGTCACAAGTTCTCACCTTTGGGAGCGACTCTGATGAAGAAATGGCTCTGGGCCCTCTCTTTAAAGAATCCGCTTTAGGGAAAGAGGAGAAATCGGAGATCTGCGAGAACATTCAGCTGCGCAATCGCACACTCCCAGAAAAGAATCTCGGGCCTGTAAGTAGAAAGGATAAGGGAAAGGAAAAGGTCACTGAAGATATCACTTTAGATGACCAAGTCATGAGAGAGCTGGCTGCCAAAGACCCTCCTAGGAAGGGTAAGGTGGACTATAACATCCTCGCGCACCTAAGGAAGCTACCTTCTCAGCTTAGCATTCTCGATGCCCTCTTATTATCAAAAGAAGCGCGAGACTCACTAATTAAGGCGTTATAAGAACCTGAGCAATTCCAAGCCTTCCTCGCCACTGAAAAGATGAGGGATGAACTGGAGGAAGTGCATGCGGCCGGCATCACTTTCGGTGATGAAGACCTCCTTCTCGGGACGTGCGAACACAACCGTCCCCTATATGTCTCCGGATACTGCCATGATATCAAGATAGGCAAGATCCTGGTGGATAATGGATCCTCCGTCAATCTCCTTAATGTTCGGGTGTTGAAGGAAATCTGCATGAGTGTGCAACACCTCGCTCGTGACAAAATTACTATCTCCAGTTTCGATTCACAATCGTCACGGACTCTCGGATCTGTGATACTAACATTACGCTTTGGACTTCTCGTCACAGACATCAAATTGTAAGTCCATGCTACCTCTCCCGGTACTTTCGGGAAAGCGGAATTTGGTAAAAAACGATTTTCTTAAAGATGGTAACATGGACCTAAAACCCGGATCTTGGTTAAACATCTATCTAACAACCTAACTATGAGTTTCTAGCTACTCGGTTAGGGGGTTATACCTTGCTTGTCTTGAACTCTTTCGTCTTCAAGCTCCGATGGTGGTCCGGACCGGCTTCTTCTCGTCGTCTCTGTACGCCGAAGATAGATCCACCTGAAAGCTCCAACCTTTAGCTCCTTCTTCGTTCTTTGAAGAAACTAGTTCACTTGGTTTGCTAAACCTAGTGAACTAGAATGAGTAGAGAATACTTTGTGTGGGATTTTATCTATGGTTCTTGATTCTCAACTCATGAGACAAGAGAACCATTGATTAAAGAGAGGGAAAAAAAGAGCAAGAGGGTGAGAGCAAAAGGAGAGCTCAAGAACAAGAGAGAGAATGAGCAAGAAAGAATGAGGCTCTCTTTTGTCTTTCACCCTCTCATAATCCAAAGCAATCATAACTCATCATACTAACAAAAGTCTTATGTGATGGTTTGAAGCAACCATAACCATATCATTTCATGCACTCATTTTACACAAATGAGCAAGCAAGAAAAAGTCTTTGCCATGAAATGATGGCTATGGTTATCATGATGGTCAACTAGTCAAGCCTAGTCAACCGGTCAACAAAGTCAACAAAGTCAACAAGTCAACAAAAGTCAACAAGTCAACAAAGTCAACAACCATATCACCATAATACTTAATTAATATAATAGTTAATCACATATCATATTCTCATTAGGGTTGAGCAAAAAGTCAAATAGTCAACGGTCAACTGTCAACAATCAACAACCCTAATGAGAATCCGCTGCCTCTGCCTCCCTGTCAACTGTGCATACACACCCGCATCCGCGTTCCGAGGAACACGAATGCACACTGGATAAATCCAATCCCAAAAGGTACACTAGGATCTGGCTTAAACCAAAGCCCGCTAGTGTAAACTGTCCGGACACTGTACGTGCACAAGTGCACGGATGTGACCGAACCCTGTCGCAAAACCATGCGACCTGTCGCAATACCATGCGACCTCTACTCTTTTGCCTAAAGGCGAAAAGCTTTCTGTGTGGGACTCTAAAGACTCGACACTACGCTGGCAGTGGGTTTAACCACAGACCGCAAGCGGCACTAGCTGTGCGTAACGGTCCCCAGGTAGTGCCGACAAGAAGACCGACGAGGCGAAACCCATCTGAACTCCTACTGAGCCTGAGTGTGACATTCTCCGTACAGTCCGGTCTGTTCGTCTGATACATCGCATGGCAGGCCTAGGGGGCGGTAAACGTCAGTCCCCCAATAGCGGTACAAGTCGTGCCGGAGCGAAGCCCAAAACACCCTGAGATAACACTGGAAACCTACCAGTATATCTCGTTTGCCCTGGCCAGGGACTACTCGTGTAATGGCTCTCCTAGACACAGCGCGATGTCAACCCCCAATACCGGGAGAGACGAATCCTGTCTAACCGTCACTGCCTCCAAGTGCTTCGGGACTGCACCCAACCACTACCAGTTTGCATGACTCCTTCGAGCCGTGGTAGGGTAGTGATCAAAGTACAGTGGGAACACACTCGAGGCGAAGTGACAGTGTCAAGTCAGCGGACTAAGCTGTACTCATGTCACCTGGGAACTGATAACTGACGATAGGTATAATACCAACTAGTCAGTTCCCGACGAGTCCTGTCCAGTGTATCCGTAACCTAACGAGCACCCGCATACTATCTCAAGTACGACGTACTGACGGCTGTGGCACAGACCGTCTCCCACACTGGGATGAGAAGCGCATGCGCTGGTCTACTCCGGAGTATCGATGCCCTGTCTCGATAGTCCTGCGACCAGGGACCTGCATAAGGATGTGCTTATAGATTACCCAGCCCCACTAGTGTGACGGCCATCACATCGCTGGTAATCAAGCAAAGATCCTAAGGGCTCTACTAATGTGTATAGGCGATATACAAAAATAAACACATGTACACATTGAAGTAGAAACAAACCAAGTAGCATACTACTATTTTGAGCAAGATTGTATATACAAGGTGAATATCCCAAGCATCCATTAAGTAATATACAAACCAGTATGATACAGTAATGGCCTCTAGGGCATATACACTAACAATCTCCCACTTGCACTAAGGCCATGTACTGCCGTATCGAAGACCTATCATCTCGATCAGCCGCTCGAACTGAGTCTGGGGCAGGGCCTTGGTGAATGGATCTGCAGTGTTATCTTCTGAAGCGACTCTCCGAACCTCGATCTCCTGGCGATCCACGATCTCCCTGATCAGGTGATACCGCCTCAAGATGTGCCTGGATCTCTGATGGGACCTGGGTTCCTTCGCTAAAGCTATAGCCCCGTTGTTGTCGCAATACAGAGGTATTGGATCAACAATGGACGGAACCACCTGAAGTTCTTTCAAGAACTTCCTCATCCAGACAGCTTCTTTTGTGGCATCAGATGCAGCGATGTATTCCCCTTCCATCGTCGAGTCTGCAACGGTTTCCTGTTTGGAACTCTTCCAACACACCGCCCCTCCATTGAGGGTAAAGACAAAACCCGACATGGACTTGGAATCATCCTTGTCACTCTGGAAGCTGGAGTCAGCAAAGGCCTCGATCTGGAGGTCTTTTCCGCCATACACCAAGAACATCTCCTTAGTCCTTCTCAGGTACTTGAGAATGTTCTTTACCGCTATCCAGTGTTTCTCCCCAGGGTTTGACTGATACCGGCTTACCACACTCAGTGCATAAGCTACATCCGGTCTGGTACACAACATCGCATACATTATAGAGCCTACCGCAGAAGCGTAGGGTATAATAGACATGCGATCCCTCTCCAAATCAGTCTTGGGAGACATCTCTTTAGAGAGGGTGATCCCGTGACAAGCCGGCAGGTTACCGCGCTTGGAATCTTCCATACTGAACCTTTTCAGCACGGTGTCGATGTACCTGGACTGAGAAAGTCCTAATATCCTCTTGGATCTGTCACGGTAGATCCGGATACCCAGAATGTATGAGGCATCACCCAGGTCTTTCATGGAGAACCTGTGTGACAAGAACCCCTTGACAGATTGTAGCATAGGAATGTCATTTCCTATTAAGAGAATGTCATCCACGTATAAAACGAGGAATACTACAGTTCTCGCAACAAATCTACTATAGATGCATGGTTCATCTGGATTTTTGATAAAGCCAAATTCTTTGACCGTCTCATCAAAGCAGATGTTCCAACTCCGCGATGCCTGCTTTAGTCCATAGATGGACTTAAGCAACTTGCACACCTTTCCGCTGCTCCCACTCTGAATGAAACCCTCTGGCTGGTCCATATAGACACACTCCTCTAAATTTCCATTTAGAAAAGCTGTCTTTACGTCCATTTGCCAGATCTCATAATCGTGGAAGGCAGCAATGGCAAGAAGGATCCGAATGGATTTCAGCATGGCTACTGGAGAAAAGGTTTCGTCGTAGTCCAAGCCAGGTCTTTGACGGAAACCTTTTGCTACCAGCCTAGCTTTATAGGTCTCAACCTGTCCATCTACACCAATCATCCTTTTGAAGATCCACTTGCATCCTACGGGTTTTACCCCGTCTGAAGCAATGTCCAACGTCCATACCTTGTTGGTGTACATGGACTCCATTTCGGTCCGCATTGCATCCAGCCATTTCACTGAGTCAACGCTCTGAACGGCCTGCTGGAAGCTAGTAGGCTCATCATAATCTATGATGCAATCCTCTCTATCCCCGTCTATGAGAAAACCGTAGTATCTCTCGGGCGGATGAGTCTGCCTACTACTCCTGCGGAGCGGCGTAGGAATGTCCTGTTCTGTTGAACCCTCTGGTTCCACTAAACTTTCAGTAATAGTCCGTGGTTCTGGAATTTCTTCCAGTTCTATTGTGCTCCCACTTATCTGGGTTTCCAAAAACTCAGTTTCCAAGAAGCGGGCATGCTGAGAAACAAAAACCTTTTGTTCCTCAGCGGAATAGAAAAGATACCCCCTGGAGTTCCTTGGGTATCCCACAAACTTACACTGTACTGAACGTGCCTCAAGCTTGTCCGCATGCTGCTTTTTTACAAAAGCTGGACATCCCCATACCTTAAGATACTTAAGACAGGGTTTCTTCCCAGTCCACATCTCATATGGGGTGGTAGGCACAGTCTTGGTGGGAGCCTTGTTCAAGAGATATGCAGCTGCTTCTAGTGCATATCCCCAGAATGATCGCGGTAACTCAGCGTTACTCATCATGGACCGAACCATATCCAATAGGGTTCGGTTCCGTCTCTCCGATACACCGTTATGTTGCGGAGTGTATGGAGGAGTAAGCTGAGAGAGAATACCATTCTCTTTTAAGTAATTCAGGAATTCGGCACTTAAGTATTCTCCACCTCGATCCGATCTTAGAATCTTAATACTTTTGCCGGTCTGTTTCTCTACTTCATTCTTATACTCCTGGAATTTTCCAAAGGCCTCGGACTTATGTTTCATTAAGAAGACATAACCGTACCTTGAGAAGTCATCCGTAAAAGTAATGAAGTAAGAATGTCCGCTTCGGGCATGTGTAGATATTGGACCGCATACGTCACTGTGTACGAGTCCCAAGAGCTCGCTCGCTCTTACTCCATGTCCAGTAAACGGAGTCTTTGTCATCTTTCCTTTGAGAAAGGATTGACAAGTGGCATACAATTGATATTCGAACGTATTCAAATATCCCTCTGTATGTAACTTAGTCAACCTTCTCTCATTGATGTGACCCAGTCTACAATGCCACAAGAAAGTCTGATTTATTTCTGGAGACTTTCTTTTGTGTGTATTCTGGACATTGAAAATTTATGGTTGGTTCAATACGTATATACCATTACTCAATGTACCTGACCCAATCAAAACTTGATTAAGGTGAATGTTTACAACATTACTTACAAACGCAAATTCATAACCTTCTTTAGAAACTAAAGATACAGAAATGATATTACAAGTTGCGTTGGGTACAAAAAAGCAATTACGCAAAACCAAAACATGTCCATCTGACATTCTCAGGTGATAGTCCCCCACGGCTTTAGCATCCATGCTAGCTCCGTTCGCAACTCTGAGGGTCATGTCACCTGCCTTCAAAACCCTACGGTTTCTCAACGCCTGCAAAGAATTACAGATATGAGATCCTGATCCGGTATCCAATATCCAGGAAGTAGAGTTTATTGAAAGACAGTTTTCAATAACATACACACCTGAAGCTGAAGCTGCAACCTGCTTCAATTCCTGTGTTCTGGCCTTCCAGGCCCTGCAATCATTCTTCCAGTGTCCTTTCTTATGACAATAGAAGCATTCTTCCTTATCCACAAGCTTCCCCGCTATCTTTGTTGCTTTACCTTTTCCCTTCGTATCCACTTTACTAACACCGCCCCTTGGTTTGGCGGGGGCCTTCTTCTTCTTTCCCTTGGCTTTCGCCTTGGACCTAGAAGAAGATGATCCTCCTACAAACAAAGTGGATGTATCCCTACCTTTCTGTAGGGTGCCCTCTGCGCTCCTCAGCATGTTGAGAAGCTCTGAAAGTTCAACCTCTTTTTCTTGTAAGTTGAAGTTCAGTATAAACTGGGCGTAAGTGGAAGGAAGGGACTGAAGAACTATATCCGTATATAGCTCACTCTCCAATGTGATCCCTAGGTCTGCGAGCTCCTCAATGTAGCCGATCATCTTTAGCACGTGCTCGGCTACTGATGATCCGACGGCCATTCTTGTCGAAAATAACTTTTTCGACGCTTCGTATCTTGCGATACGAGATTGCTCTCCATACAGTTCTTTTGTATGAAGCAATATGGATTCCATGTCCATATTCTCGTGCCTCCTCTGATGTTCGTTGTCCATCGAGGCAAGCAGGAGGCATTTGGCCTTCGCGCTATCAATCTCCCAAGTCTTGCGGATTTCCTTATCCGCGACGCTGGAAGTTGGACCAGGGACAGGGGGAGCTTTGGTGGTAAGAAGATACCCCAGCTTGTCGTAAGTGATTGCTATCTTGACATTCCTGAGCCAATCTTTGTAGTTTGGCCCTGTCAGTTTGTTTTTATTTAGGAGTAACTTAAGTCCAGTCATGTTGATTGGTCGCTGCAATTAGGAGAGAGAAGAAGAAACACTCAGCATGATGCTCTTGCAAGTTTAGAGTGGTTTTTAGTTTGTCTAAACAGGATGGCTCCCACTGTTTCTCGAATCCCTCCTCAAACCATAAAGGAAGAATTAGCCGGGATCAATCCCACTGCACAATACTTGCTTAACCGTTCAGCCAGGCCGGTGTCGGTACTTCGAGGGAGGTTTTCCAACGCTTTCGCGAAGTTCCTTAATTAGAGAACCTCTTTTCCCTGGGGGCGTAGCCCCGCTAACACCTTTCTAGGCACCTACTAGGTTTATAGCATTGATCGTTTAGTGAGAAATTTCCCGAGGAGTAGCATATACTCACAGTAGGATCGGATCCAAATATCATTGCGTGACGAAACTGAAGGAATCCTACCAGAATCATCACACTCCAAATGGTATGCAAATCTAGCAAGTTTCAGTACTTATGAAACTCCCGATGTGGATTTTTGCCCCATGCTCTTATGACCTTGACGAAGGTCAACAAATCATAAGTCACATGTCAAGTTCTGCCCGTCATTATCCAGGTTAATTTGAATCCACCCGTATATACCCTTGACGAAGGTCAACAAGGTAATGCGAATGTTCTAAACCAATGCATCTATCTATGCTACATATGAATACCCAATAGCTACCAATCACTATGCCTTGATGAAGGTCAACAAACACAGCTTGAATACTATTGAATATTCATACGAAACGACGGAGGGCTACGAATGGTTTTGGCAAAACCGTGAACGTAGTGAACTTGATTTGGTCGATGGAACGAGATAGCTTTTAAAAGGAGTGGCTCAAGCTCCGCATTTAAAAGTTGTTTTGAAAAGAACCGAGTGGTTTTTCGAAAGTGTTCCAACGACTTTAACTTGGTTTATTATCTTGCATTAGTTCTTTTAATGCGTGATATTCTTGCATTAGTTCTTTTAATGCGTCCCATCATTTAATCCTACCATTGCAGAAAACAACCAAAATATGACGTACGCTTATGCCATTCGCATTCGCCACGGGGCCCCGTCATTACCCGTTAGGTTACTTAACTAACGACAGAGCGGGGGCTGGGCTAGCGCGTCTGTAAAACATAAGCAACGCCTAAATAATATCATATATAGATATACTGCAATGATAAACATTTCAGATCACAGATGAATACATTGGATATACTAGGAATCTGTAATTCGTACGAGCCTGTAACGAAAGACAAATTACACGGTCGCGGTGAATAGCCAAATACCCCACCCAAGACCCCTACGGGTGCGGCAAACTACCCGCCAAGTACCCGAAGCGTAGTAACCTCCCTCATCTCCATGAGTAGGCCACTCGACACTTCGGCATACCCGGTAGTTTGTGCACCCCCTCCATGGGTCTATCCTAGGAGCAAAAACAGTAAAAAGAAATTATACAATGACGGCTACAACCCCGACCCAGTTGTGCGGCCATACAAATAATTATTACATCAATTTACAAATTTACATGAATTGAAAGAAAAGAAAACTCTCGTCTCATAACCCCCGGCTATTCACCCGCGACAATCCAACATATTCATATCCACATTCCAGCAACATTACAGATCACAGATTTGTATAACCCCCACTAATCGACATATAGCGATTAGTAGACGTTCAATACAAATATCACATTACAGAAAACCCATTAGCTTAAGTCTTTTAGAAGATCGATCAAAAATACGGATTTTCAGGACCCCAAAGTAAATTTTTCGTTATGGAAAATCTGGGTTGAAAATATATATTCCAAAAATCCCAAAATACCCCCAGAAGCACACTGTAGCAAAGAAACACCAGAGAGGGGGCAAGGAGGCCGCGGAACCGCGGCAATAGCAAGCTATTGCCGCGTTTCCGCGCTCGTTTAGGGGAATCATTTGGTGATTTTTCTACAGTGTCTTTTAAAAACCCTGAACCGATTTTAGGTGTTAAAATAATCAACTTTTGAACAGTAAAAAAATCGACAGAAACTCGAATTTTCGGGGTTTTGTTTTCGGGACTTTTTCTTTGATCGATCTTCTAGTTACTTGCTAACTTGTTAGATAGAGTTTAACTAGGCTCTGATACCACTGTAAGTCCATGCTACCTCTCCCGGTACTTTCGGGAAAGCGGAATTTGGTAAAAAACGATTTTCTTAAAGATGGTAACATGGACCTAAAACCCGGATCTTGGTTAAACATCTATCTAACAACCTAACTATGAGTTTCTAGCTACTCGGTTAGGGGGTTATACCTTGCTTGGCTTGAACTCCTTCGTCTTCAAGCTCCGATGGTGGTCCGGACCGGCTTCTTCTCGTCGTCTCCGTACGCCGAAGATAGATCCACCTGAAAGCTCCAACCTTTAGCTCCTTCTTCGTTCTTTGAAGAAACTAGTTCACTTGGTTTGCTAAACCTAGTGAACTAGAATGAGTAGAGAATACTTTGTGTAGGATTTTATCTATGGTTCTTGATTCTCAACTCATGAGACAAGAGAACCATAGATTAAAGAGAGGGAAAAAAAGAGCAAGAGGGTGAGAGCAAAAGGAGAGCTCAAGAACAAGAGAGAGAATGAGCAAGAAAGAATGAGGCTCTCTTTTGTCTTTCACCCTCTCATAATCCAAAGCAATCATAACTCATCATACTAACAAAAGTCTTATGTGATGGTTTGAAGCAACCATAACCATATCATTTCATGCACTCATTTTACACAAATGAGCAAGCAAGAAAAAGTCTTTGCCATGAAATGATGGCTATGGTTATCATGATGGTCAACTAGTCAAGCCTAGTCAACCGGTCAACAAAGTCAACAAAGTCAACAAGTCAACAAAAGTCAACAAGTCAACAAAGTCAACAACCATATCACCATAATACTTAATTAATATAATAGTTAATCACATATCATATTCTCATTAGGGTTGAGCAAAAAGTCAAATAGTCAACGGTCAACTGTCAACAATCAACAACCCTAATGAGAATCCGCTGCCTCTGCCTCCCTGTCAACTGTGCATACACACCCGCATCCGCGTTCCGAGGAACACGAATGCACACTGGATAAATCCAATCCCAAAAGGTACACTAGGATCTGGCTTAAACCAAAGCCCGCTAGTGTAAACTGTCCGGACACTGTACGTGCACAAGTGCACGGATGTGACCGAACCCTGTCGCAAAACCATGCGACCTGTCGCAATACCATGCGACCTCTACTCTTTTGCCTAAAGGAGAAAAGCTTTCTGTGTGGGACTCTAAAGACTCGACACTACGCTGGCAGTGGGTTTAACCACAGACCGCAAGCGGCACTAGCTGTGCGTAACGGTCCCCAGGTAGTGCCGACAAGAAGACCGACGAGGCGAAACCCATCTGAACTCCTACTGAGCCTGAGTGTGACATTCTCCGTACAGTCCGGTCTGTTCGTCTGATACATCGCATGGCGGGCCTAGGGGGCGGTAAACGTCAGTCCCCCAATAGCGGTACAAGTCGTGCCGGAGCGAAGCCCAAAACACCCTGAGATAACACTGGAAACCTACCAGTATATCTCGTTTGCCCTGGCCAGGGACTACTCGTGTAATGGCTCTCCTAGACACAGCGCGATGTCAACCCCCAATACCGGGAGAGACGAATCCTGTCTAACCGTCACTGCCTCCAAGTGCTTCAGGACTGCACCCAACCACTACCTGTTTGCACGACTCCTTTGAGCCGTGGTAGGGTAGTGATCAAAGTACAGCGGGAACACACTCGAGGCGAAGTGACAGTGTCAAGTCAGCGGACTAAGCTGTACTCATGTCACCTGGGAACTGATAACTGACGATAGGTATAATACCAACTAGTCAGTTCCCGACGAGTCCTGTCCAGTGTACCCGTAACCTAACGAGCACCCGCATACTATCTCAAGTACGACGTACTGACGGCTGTGGGACAGACCGTCTCCCATACTGGGATGAGAAGCGCATGCGCTGGTCTACTCCGGAGTATCGATGCCCTGTCTCGATAGTCCTGCGACCAGGGACCTGCATAAGGATGTGCTTATAGATTACCCAGCCCCACTAGTGTGACGGCCATCACATCGCTGGTAATCAAGCAAAGATCCTAAGGGCTCTACTAATGTGTATAGGCGATATACAAAAATAAACACATGTACACATTGAAGTAGAAACAAACCAAGTAGCATACTACTATTTTGAGCAAGATTGTATATACAAGGTGAATATCCCAAGCATCCATTAAGTAATATACAAACCGGTATGATACACTAATGGCCTCTAGGGCATATACACTAACACAAATTCCATGTCATTGACGCCAAGACCTGCTACAACGCCTTGCTCGGTCGTCCTTGGTTACACGAATACAACATCATCCCTTCTACACAACATCAGTGTATGAAGTACTTTAAGGATGGTTTCGAGTATACCGTAACAGGTGAGTTAAACCCATTTTCTGTGAACGAAGTCCGTAAATACGAAGATGCGAAGTACTTTTTGCCAGATTTCGAGGATACAGAAAGGTGTCGCAATCCGGAGAACAAAGCCGCCGCCACCATCCCTGTTTTCGGGAGCGATACCGAAGAAGAGGAAGAGATAGTTTATGCAGGGCCATCTCAACGCAACAACCTGGGGACGCCCGCCCCCATGTTAGTCTTCGGAAGTGATTCAGAAGATGAAGTTAATGCTGTGTTCTCCAATCGGCTGTCAATACAAGCACCCCCTGGCGATGACCATAGTTTGCAAATCACCATGGTACCGCGAGAACACTACAAGGATCTCGACGCGCTTCCAGCTCACAATGTGAAGGACCTGCAAACATTTTACGTCCCTCCCAGGAAAAGGGGTGAGAAGGTGATCCTATTCTACCGATCCTCAGAGTCGAAAATAGAGAAAGAGATCTGGCATGGCGCGGATGCTACACTTGACAGGCTCCAACCCATCCGTCTGCCCAGATACTATACAAATGGATTAAAGAAGCTATTGAAGCGCCAAGGAGTACCCTTAAAACAGACTGTTCGGCAGGCTCGGTTCTACAACAGGATTTGGGATGTCCCCGGGACTCAACGCAAATTGCCCAACGGGAAAATGGAAACATTCGGGCTTGGATACGCAAGAGCCGGAAAACGGGAACGGGCCCACAGTAGCTACGCCATATGTACCTTTGATGAAGAAGAGGACGCCTCGTCGGGAGTTGCCAACCCCTCATCAAAACTAGACCCCGCGATTGAAGCGCCGAGTCCGTCGTTTGAAGAATGAATGGACAAGCCTATCAGGAAAGTGGGTCAGAAAGCTCGGGAAGACCACAACCGCGAAATGGCCATCTACGAGAAGGCCAGGACACAACGTCTATTTCAACAGGCTGCAAAAGACAAAGACGCTCATCCTCGTCAATCCGTTGTACGAAAGGCCCGACGCAGGGACGGAAATAAATCAAGAAGCGGAAAGAGGAGCCGACAACAACGACGCAGGATTAGAGGGTTACGTGGTCGGGTGTTGCACGGCTCGGATTTGTCCCTCATGAAGAAGATGAGTCGAGCGTACTCCTTCCCCCGAGACAAGACGGAGAAGTTACTCAAGCTCGCTATAAAACATCAAATGATCGCGCTTCCAGAGTCTAGACATCCTGAGCAAGCTAACAAGGCTTCTCATCTGAGCTATTGCTCTTGTCACCGAGCCATAGGACATCCTACCGAAGACTGCTTCACCTTCAAGAACTGGGTCGAGGACCAGTACCAACAGGGCAGATTCGCTTTATCCGACGGCTGGAGGGTAACGCCGCCACAAAAGCATGAACCCAAGGCCGCAAGAGCAGAACCGGGTCCACCTCAGTCCGGGGAGCGGGTTCGCACTTGTTATACGATTACGATATTAAGAGAAGAGCCTGAGAACATAGATGACCTTCCCCGGTGCTTTGAGAACAGCGATGATGAGGTGATCTCAGAATTTCCGCCCGCTCCGAAAGAATTGGAAGATGGTATACATACTACTGCAGATAACCTCAAGAAGATTGAGTTGGGATCGGCAGACGACCCGCGACCGACATTTGTCAGCGAGCTGTTATCCGAAGAAAGGGTGGCTGCATTAAAGAACGTGCTTCTACGGCATAAAGACTGCTTCGCGTGGAACTACTCCGAGATGCCAGGATTAGATCCGGAGATTGCTGTGCATAAATTAGCAATATCCCCAGATATCAAGCCAGTCAAGCAGGCGCCAAGGAGGATGCGACTCGAGCTTGAGATGAGCATCAACGCCGAGGTCAAGAAGCTGATCGATTCTGGATTTATCCAAGAAGTCCAATATCCCGACTGGATCGCCAATATCGTCCCGGTAATGAAGAAGAATGGGACGGTACGCATATGCGTGGATTTCAGGGATCTCAATAAAGCCTGTCCAAAGGATGATTTCCCAGTACCAGTAACCGAGCTAATGATAGATAACACGTCCACTCACGAGGTTTTCTCCTTTATGGATGGTTCGTCAGGATACAATCAGATAAAGATGCATCCTGAAGACCAGAAGCACACCGCTTTCCGCACCCCTTTGGGTATATTCTGCTACAGGGTTATGCCCTTTGGTCTAAAGAACGCTGGCGCTACCTATCAAAGGGCCATGACAAAGATCTTTGATGACCTCATACACGACGTCGTCGAGTGCTATATCGATGACCTCATAGTAAAGAGCATGTCATACGAAGATCATTTAAAGCATCTGGAGACTGTATTTCGACGCCTTCGGCAATATAATTTGAAAATGAATCCCCTCAAATGCGCGTTTGGAGTCTCCTCGGGCAAATTCCTGGGATTCATCGTTCGACACCGAGGTATTGAAATAGATCCGTCAAAGATCAAGGCGATCATGGAAATGCCACCCCCAAGGACTCTCAAACAGCTGCGGTCTCTCCAGGGGAAGCTCGCGTATATCCGGCGGTTTATCGCCAACCTGTCAGGCAAGTGCCGTCCTTACAGTCACCTGATGAAAAAGGGAACCCCGTTCGTCTGGAACCAAAAATGTCAAGGTGCACTAGACGAAATCAAGCAGTACCTGCAGAACCCGCCGGTGTTAGCTGCGCCGGTCAAGGGAAAACCCCTCATTCTTTATACAACCGCCCTCGAAGGTTCCTTAGGCGCATTATGGGCACAAGAGGACGATCAAGGGAAAGAGAGAGCACTCTACTACTTAAGTCGAGTTCTACTGGGGGCAGAAAGCAACTACTCTCCCATTGAAAAACATTGCTTGGCGTTAATCTTCGCGATAACAAAGCTCAGGCACTATGCGTTGGCACATGAAGTCCGCCTCATTTCAAAAGTGCATCCCCTTAAGTACTTGATGTCGAAAGCCATATTGACGGGACGACTCGCTAAGTGGGCCCTGCTCTTGATGGAGTTCTCGATAACGTATCAACCTCTCAAGGCAGTGAAAGGCCAGGCCATTGCCGACTTCCTCGCTGAGCACCCGATACCGGCCGATTCTCCTCTGAACTGTGATTTGCCGGACGAGCATGGATTTGATGCGATTAGCGGCGGAAGCACCCGATGGGAACTCTATTTCGATGGAGCGTCCTCCGTAAAGAAACAGAAACAAGGTATCCCAATGATCAAATCGGGGATAGGCCTCGTCTTTGCAACTCCACAAGGAGGGATAATGCGCTTCGCCTTCTCCTTAACAGAGCCGAGGACAAACAATGAAGCTGAATACGAAGCTCTGATAGCAGGCCTCGAAATCGCCATCGACATGGGAATTGAAGACCTCCTTATATACGGGGATTCTCAGCTGGTCATTAGTCAAGTAAATGGTGACTACCAAACGTGCAAGCCGGAGTTGGTGAAGTACGGCGAAAAGGTGCAATAACTATTGACCCAAATTCCCTCCTATATTTTGGAGAACATACCGCGCGCGGAAAACAGCAAAGCAGACGCGTTGGCTAAACTTGCTAAAGAACTGGCTGACGAGAACCTCGATGACGTCAGAATCGTGGTACAAAGCCGTCGAGTGCTCGCCCTGGCGGAAATACCTTCGGAATCACCCGAAGAGAAGGGAGTGACTGAGCAGACGACCCTACAAATAAAAGACCATGAGAAGGCCGAAGACTGGAGGGAAGTCTTCATAGACTACTTTAAGTCCCACCGAATGCCCAAAGAAGCGTCCTCAAGACATCAGCTCACGAAACGAGCTCTATCTTTCGCTTTCGTCAACGATATTCTATATAAGAGATCGTTTGATTCTCTATGGCTGAGATGCTTAGGACCTGACGAAGCAGAAAGAGTCATTCAGGAAGTTCATGACGGACTTTGCGGTTCTCACCAAGCAGGCCCAAAGATGAAGTTAAAAATTAAACGGATGGGTTACTACTGGCCCACGATGATCCAGGACTGCCTCGAGTATGCGAAGCAATGCCACTCGTGCTAGATTCATGGAGACTTTATCCACCAACATCCGAATCCACTACATCCAACGGTGGCTAGTTGGCCATTCGAAATGTGGGGGACTGACATAGTCGGCCCCATTGAGCTAGCATCATCCCGGGGACACCGTTTTATCCTGGCGACAACTGATTACTTCTCCAAATGGGCAGAAGCAGTACCACTGAGGGAAGTGAAGACGGAGAATATCCTCCATTTCTTCAAGACGCACGTCATCTATCGGTTCGAAACTCCACGGCGGATTATCTCCGATAATGGGCCGGCCTACCGAAGCCATAAGATTAGCCGCTTCGCACAGCAGCACAATATAGACTGGAGATATTCTTCGGTTTACAATCCACGAGCTAACGGTCTGGCCGAGGTCTTCAATAAGACCTTGACGAAGATCATAAAAAAGACCGTTTCCAGGAATAAGAGAGACTGGCACGAAAGGCTGCAAGAAGCCCTTTGGGCTTATCGAACTACATTCAAGACGGCCACGAACACAACGCCGTACGCGTTGGTATTTGGGACGGAAGCAGTGCTCCCCATCGAGATAGAGTTACCCTCTCTACGAGTAGCAGTCCACCACGAGCTGACGAACGAAGAAAATGCTCACCTTCGGCTTGAGGAGCTTGATGCCCTCGACGAAACCCGGCTCATAGCGCAACAACATCTAGAGGCCTACAAAGCAAAGATGACGCGCTCGTACGAAAGATTGACCAGGCCGAGGACATTCCGCCAAGGCGAACTCGTACTAGTGGTCAAAAGACCTATGATCCCGAATCGTGCCAAGCGAGGAATATTTGAGCCAAACTATGAAGGCCCGTACATCATAGACAAGGTCTACCAGGGTGGAGCCTACCTACTCATGGACATGCACGGTGAAAGGCCTTTCAGGCCAATAAACGGCCGCTTCTTAAAGAAATACTACGCTTGATAAGCCACAGCCTGGGTCAATGATAGATGACGACGACTATGTCCGCTCACTATCTTCCTAGGCTCAAACTTTACAAGCAGCAGCCGGCCTTCCCATAACGACGGACCGAAACGTCCTTAAACTAACGATGGACCGAAACGTCCTTAAACTAACGATGGACCGAAACGTCCTTAAACTATCGACGGACCGAAACGTCCTTAAACTAACGACGGATCGAAACATCCCTAAAACTACTACCGCAGCATCTTTAGGCTGACGAGATAAAAAAAAGGGAGAAAAAGAAAAATAAAAAAAATGAAAGAAAAAACGGTATGTCCATAAGCAAAATGGGCACGGATGAAAACCCGAAAGGGCTTCGTGAGTAAAAACAGCAGGGCTGCCGGCAAGTGTTCGTGAAAACCCGAAAGGGCGTGACCTTGTTAAAAAACAAAAAGTGAAAAAGAATAAAAAAAAACGGTACGTCCATAAGCAAAATGGGCACGGATGAAAACCCGAAAGGGCTCCGTGAGTAAAAACAGCAGGACTACCGGCGAGTGTTTGTGAAAACCCGAAAGGGCGCAACTTCGTTAAAAGGACACTTGCAGGGTCCTCTCGACCTTGTAAGGAGAAACCACCGGCGTGAGATCCTTACGACTCACAAAGGAGCAACACACTTAGGGATCCTCATGATTCCTAAGGAGAAAATACACTTACGAGATCCTCACGACTCGTAAGGAGAATTCTCTTATGGGACCCTCACGGCTCATGAGATTTGAAAGTCTTAAGTTACAGAAACCTAAACCTGTTCTTAAGCAAATCCTCCACAACCTTCGATATTGCCCTACAAGAGGCTCAATACTGACCCTTGTATACAATCCACGGGCGCGAAAAAACATTTCCCCAGCAAAGTCCAACCCTTATAGGTCCTCTCGACCCATAAGGAGAAAGCCCTCTTGTAGGATCCTTACGACTTGCAGAGGAACATACACTTAGGAATCCTCACGATCCCTAAGGAGAAAATACACCTGCAAGATCCTCACGACTTGTAGGGAGAAATACCTTTGTGAGACCTTTACGGCTCATGAAGTCAAAAGCCTTGGTCGACAGGACCCTTAACCCTGTTTACTGAGCCACCTTTGTTCAATATCGACAGAGGCAAATGATGATTCGTTCCTGGCAACATCCCAGTTGTAGCGGTGCTGATGCTGAAATCAGTGTCTAAAATCCAAGCTTGCGGCGAAAAAGCTAGCAAGCCACACATGCCTACGAAATAGCCGAAATGATGGGGCAACTTGCAATAAAAAGCAGCAAGTAAAAATGTATGCATGAAAAATAGCCGAAATGATGGGGCAACTCGCAATAAAAAGCAGCGAGTAGAAAATAAATAAATAGCCGAAATGATTGGGCACCGCGAAAAATAGCCGAAATGATGGGGCAATCGCGACCTTCGCGATATAAAAGCTGAAACGATAGAGCATCGCGGAAAAAGAAATAAAATAAATATAAAATGTATGCCTTACAGGTGATGTTCCATCACACCCTGTATACAATCCAATGGCATAAACAAAAAGGGAACATACCTCCCTCCCCCAGGTTTCACCAAAGAAAGAAGCTAAATCTCGACGGGCCACAAGCGACCTAGAAATCATCCCAACACTCGTCTCGTAACAACGGACACAACTTCGAGCTAAGCGGAACAGCGGCAACTCCTAGTTCCATGGCTCGGTGGTATACATATCGCCAACAGTCAAACCTCCATCCCGTGAAATGCGGATACAATCAGCAAAATTCCTGGTTACGTGGAACGCGGATAATGTCACTCTTTGACCCCGTGGAAAACGTCCAGAGCGGATCCTGGTCCTCGCAGAGCACGGCAGTGAACCCGTGTGAAGCATCCAGAGCGGAGTCTAGTCCTCGCCGAGCGCGGCAGTGAACCCGTGTGAAGCATCTAGTGAAAAATTCCTGGTCACGTGGAACGCGGATAATGTCACTCTTTGACCCCGTGGAAAACGTCCAGAGCAGAGCCTAGTCCTCGCCGAGCGCGGCAGTGAACCCGTGTGAAGCATCTAGTGCAAAATTCCTGGTCATGTGGAACGCGGATAATGTCACTCTTTGACCCCATGGAAAACGTCCAGAGCGGAGCCTAGTCCTCGCCGAGCACGGCAGTGAACCCGTGTGAAGCATCTAGTGCAAAATTCCTGGTCACGTGGAACGCGGATAATGTCACTCTTTGACCCCGTGGAAAACGTCCAGAGCGGAGCCTAGTCCTCGCCGAGCACGGCAGTGAACCCGTGTGAAGCATCTAGTGCAAAATTCCTGGTCACGTGGAACGCGGATAATGTCACTCTTTGACCCCGTGGAAAACGTCCAGAGCGGAGCCTAGTCCTCGCCGAGCACGGCAGTGAACCCGTGTGAAGCATCTAGTGCAAAATTCCTGGTCACGTGGAACGCGGATAATGTCACTCTTTGACCCCGTGGAAAACGTCCAGAGCGGATCCTGGTCCTCGCAGAGCACGGCAGTGAACCCGTGTGAAGCATCCAGAGCGGAGCCTAGTCCTCGCCAAGCACGGCAGTGAACCCGTGTGAAGCATCTAGTGCAAAATTCCTGGTCACGTGGAACGCGGATAATGTCACTCTTTGACCCCGTGGAAAACGTCCAGAGCGGAGCCTGGTCCTCGCCAAGCACGGCAGTGAACCCGTGTGAAGCATCCAGAGCAAATACCGGACTGTGGAGTCCTTAAAATCCATGGACTATGACGTCCTTAACCTCGACCGTGATGTCTTAAAACTAACGATCAACTACCCCGATTCCCTACGGATTCTGCCTTGGTTTAAGGGTACATCTCTTCACTCCTTTGATACCTGGCATTGTAATTCCTCAACGTCTTCAAAGAGGTGACGGGTCCCTGCAACCAAACATCGGACTGTGGAGTCCCTAAATCCACGAACTATGAGGTCCTTAACCTTGACCGTGATGTCTTAAAACTAACATCGGACTGTGGAGTCCTTAAATCCACGGACTATGAGGTCCTTAACCTTGACCGTGATGTCTTAAAACTAACATCGGACTGTGGAGTCCCTAAATCCACGGACTATGAGGTCCTTAACCTTGACCGTGATGTCTTAAAACTAACATCGGACTGTGGAGTCCTTAAATCCACGGACTATGAGGTCCTTAACCTTGACCGCGACGTCTTTAAACTACAATACCTGGAGAAACCCCTAATTCCGTAAAACACGGACAAGGGTGACCGCATCCAACACTTACAAGTCCTCACGACCTGTAAGGAAGAAAAACTCTCTTGTGGGATCCTTACGACTCTCAAGGGAAAACCCTTTTAAGAATCCTCACGATTCTTACGAAGAACTCACACCTATGGGATCCTCTCGACCTGTAGGGAGAAAAACTCTTTATGAGACCCTCGTGGCTCATAAGATGCAAAAGCCTTAGGAAGCAGATCTTAACCCTGAGTCCTGAGCCATTGCTGTCCTGCAAGGAGATCAAGATAGAATATCCGCAGAATACATTCAATGAAAAGGAGACACATCATTGAGAAGAAAAATATATCTTTTATTCATAAACCAAAATGGGTACAAAGTACAATTCATGAAAGAAACAAAAAGAAAATACTCTCATCCATGAGTATGTACAAAAGGGAAGGAAAAGATACAAATGTTTCAAGCCGGCGGGCGATTCAGCAGCTTGGTCAGCTCATCCTGCTTTTGTTGGACCATGGCTTCATGACGCAAGATCTCCAAAAGACGAGCCTCCGCCTGAGCTTGTTGGGCCTGATATGAAGCAAGCCGGGCTTCAAGCTCCTTCTCAGTAGCCTTATGAGCCTCGACCCTCTCACGAGTGAACGTGGCAGCTTTATCGAGAGCCACCACCTCTTTGATGGACTCCTGAAGCACCCGCCAGAGTTCATACGGTTTGTTGGCTTTGGCTGTGAGATTGGCTTGAAGCTCGCCCAGCGCCTTGGAGGCTAGCTCCCTCTCCGAGAACTTGCGACCGAGCCTCTTCTCACATGACGTCATGTTTGCCGCGCACCGTGCTATCAGCCCCCGTAACTCCGCCTTTGCAGCCACGGCCTCCGAGGAAAGGTGGGAACATTCGAGGACGTGCAGGCAAGCCTCCACCCGCCGGCAGAACTCCATCCAGACTCGCACCACCTCTTCGCTGTGGTAGGTGGCAAGAAAAGGAAGAGAACCGTTAGCCTCGGCAGCGAATGCTTCAGCCGTGGTCGCGCTGCCAGCACGAAGCTCCTCGATCAGAGACGACAAGGAGACGAGGCTTAATTGGGCCAAGCGTTCTGAAGCCCGTAAGGCATACGGGCCGGGCGGCATCACGATGCGCGACTCCAACGCCGTGGAGACTGGCAGAGCTGTTCAAATTTGGAAGACGTCAGCAAAACTCCTAAACACAGAGCGAACGGGACTATAATAAAATGTCACTCACCGACAGTCATGCAAGTAGGAGCTGAAGGTTCCCCTGGCCCTTCAACGACCTCGACCTCATCGTCGGCTTCCAAAACTATAAGAGACATCAACGTCATCTCGCAAAATAGTAACAATGCTATGGTAAAAAAAAGGGGGGGCGAATGACACTAACCTTGCCCAGAGGAAAGAACAATACGCTGAGGGGAGATCGCCTGCGGAGCTGCCATCTCCAATAAACGCTGAAATGACTGTCGAGGCGACAGATCCGCGATCGTGGCCGCCAAACCGCGCAATTCTGGGAAAGATAAAAGAGTTCAGACTATGAAGGGGTTGCTAAATTAAAACGCAGAGGGATACCTTCAACACTCCTCCCGTTCTGAGCCGGGGGGATAGCAGCTTCAACGGTCTCCGCCGTGACCTCAGGCTCCAACAAAGGGAGAGTAGTCCCGACTACCTCGCTTCCAGCCTTTGGGCCGCCCTCGGTAAGAGTCATTGGGGCGACGGCCTCCAAAGGAGCCTCCCCTAAAGGGGCAGGCACTCCCTGATCAAGAACCGCCGCTGGAAGTTCTACCATGAGAGGAGCAGCCTCGTCAGCCCCCTCCACATCCAGCAAGGCTTCATTGAGAATTTCGGCGGGCTTTAGCTTTAATGGGCCAGTAGGGAGCTCCCCCAGCGTCGAAGATTCTACATGACTCAAATAAAAATAATGATACATATGCACGGGCACAAACAATATGAAGAACTACGAAAAGAACCACAACGTACCGATGCGCAAAGAAGCCCTCAATATGGCTTCTTCAAGCCGCTGCTCCTTCTCAAGAAGGTGGGCTCGCCGGGGTTCGAGAGTGGACTCATGGCCGCCGGTCCATAAAGAAAGTGCGTCAGCTGCATCTTCTGAAGCGGCCCGCTTCAAAGCCCTCTCCCCCCATTCCTCCAAAGGACCGATAAATCGCCGCCGAATCCACGAAGGGTCTTCGTAAAAGATTACGGCGGGATAGGACTTCTTCGGAACCTTAGCGTTATGAGACGCGTCTTTTGAGCGCCGTATGGCCTCAGCTAACTGTGCAGCCTCCTCATCAGCCGAACTCGGGAAGAGAAGTCCAGCGTCTGACTCTTGCAGGGCCAATGGTTCGTCTTCAAGGATAGGCTCAGACTCCGCCACAGAATCAAGCAGGGTGGTAGCCGCTTTCCTCCGCCGTTTAGACCCAGAGCCGGTCGCTGAGGATGACCGCTTCCTCCCTCGCGAAGCCTTAGGGCGACGCTGGCCCACATCGCCCTCAGCGCCCTCATCTCTGTTACTTTCGCTCGATGCCACGATCGAGGACGACATCGCCATTGTCGACGCCACGAGGGACGGTGCCGCCACCGGCAGAGGTGCTACTACTGGGGCCTGTTTACCCCGCGATCGGGAACCCAATGGCATACCAGCTGTTGGAGTAAGGTCTACCCTTGACTCCCCCGGAATGAGCGCGGTGCCAATCTCCCTCAAAGGGAAGCGGACCGGAACCCTCGGCCGTAGCTTAGCCCCCGAAACCTGAGGAGGGGCGTCGTGACCAAGAAGCACCCTTCTTTCTTCAAGAATAATTGGGCTGATCCGATGAAGATACCAGCCCGTAAATGCACCTACACATCGGGGCATGTACTCGGCTTCAGGGACCATGAAATAAGAGCCGGTGTTCAGCCTCATGAAATGATGAGCGGCATCGCGAACAGTATCGAGCGAAGGGATCGGGGCAACTATAAAAGCCTCGAAAGGAACGCCCTGGTCGTATCCAAGCTGTCGGGCAAATCGATGCGGATTGTATCGCATGAAAAGAGCTGCACTGTCCTGGCGAAACACCAAGTAGCCCGGTCTAATTGTATACAAATGCGCGGCCTCCCGGGGCTTCAAAGAAGGTGCGTTGTCTTTCGACTGGTCCCAGAGTTGTTGAACGGGACCCGAAGGAGTAGACAAGACCCGATCATTAAAAACCAACCCGCCAGCGGTGGCATGAGGAGAAATCAGCACCCGAATAGCCCCGAATTGAGTCGGGTCGGCGGCAGAAGCATCCACTAATCGCATAAGTCGTGGAAAGGGGTAGGCATCGTAAAATGAGGGCCTCTGATGCATGGCGAAAGCCCCCAATACGTGCATTTCGATCCAGGATGTGAAATAATGAAGCGAAAAGTTTACCACATCCACGCCAGGCGTAGAGGTATTAGCTGCGGTGCCCAATCCATTATAGAGGTGCGCCAAGGCCGGGATGCCGATAGCCAACCGCGTCCCCTCAGCAATACGATGAGCCGGGTAGATGACCGAGGCTCTCATGAAGTGGCGATGCATGGGGATAACGAACCAACTAAGCTAAACACTGACAAACCCCACGAAGAATGTTTCCTCATCCATACCGGGTGCTGCAACGGACTCAAAAGACATCGCCGACACGATGGGAATATAATATTGTGGCAGGTCCGATTCAGCGGTCGGTAGCTTCTTCGGACCAAACCCAAAGGGGTCTTTGATGTTAGCAAACTTCGGAGCAGTCTTCGATATGACGTCCTCATGAAGGAAGCAGGAAATGAAGCTTTTAAAAGTAACACCCTGCTCCTCAGATTCAGTGAACAATCGATCAAAAATACCCAGCGCCTTGATCAAGCTGGGGCGCTTGTGGCGAACGGCGTTCTCAACAGACAAGCCGTCAGCCGGTGCAGACTCGGGCTCAAAGACATACTCGTCAGGAGGCAACAACTCCTCATACAGTGCACCCCTAATCGGCAATCCCGAGATTTCATAAAATTCTGCAAGAGAGATCGAGACCTCACGATCTCCTAGGATGAAAGTGTTGGTAGGAAGATTCCATTGGTTTAAAAACGTCTTAACCCACCAGGCATGCGGGGACTTATAATGGAATAGTGACGCGTATATGGCCTGATAAAGCCCGACTTTCTGCAACCGCGCCCGATGGGCAGAAAGGATGTAGCGAGCCCAGAGAAGGTAGCCCGTAGGATGCCTAGGAGTGAGCCCTATCTTATAAATTTGCCCCCACGGGTGGGCCTCACCCTGGCAGATACGCCGTCCCAAGATGTCTATGGCCGGGATCGGATGGTTCGGAATGCCGGTCGTCGAAGGCTCCAGCCTCCCCGTTGGAGTCCAGTTAGGCATTTCCACAGAAAAAACTGTCCTCGGAGGATCCATCGGTAAAAATGGGAAAGTGGGCTCCGTCGGCACCGCGCAAAGAAAACTCCGGCGACCCTGAATAATCTGACTGTACCAAGATCCCCATTGAAGAAGGTTAGTGCAGTTCGGGTCATGGGCCCGAATCATCGCCATCGCTTCCTCATCAGATGGTGACTGAGGAAAAGCAGCCTCCGAGCGAGAAAAGGGAAAGCGTGGAACAGAAGCCATCGCACCTGAAATCCAATAAAGGAAGACCGTTAAAAGAAAAGTTAGCAATATATATTCATGCATGAACATGAAGACTAGCTGAAGAAAGCAACAGCAGAGTTTCCTGGGACCATTGGCTACAAAACACATGGGCCCCACAGAATCCGGATGATGGCTCATTAATAATGAGACCAAATAGTTACAATGAAACAAAGGGAATATCCTCAATTAATAAAGAATGATGACCATGCACATTCCCCCAACGGGATCTATCTCGGGCTCTACAATGAATCCAACAAGATCAAAGAAATTAAATTCCCACAGAAGACATCATTACAAAACCACCATTTCATTAATTGCAGAAGAACAATCTCGGGCCAAGAGACCCCAGGAAGCCTCTGTGTGAAGAAATCGAGTTCTTCATTGGAATTAAATTCCTTATTAAGAAAAGGGAATTAAATTCCCAGAAACATTTTTGGATGGAATTAAATTCCATGGAGTTGAAACGCCATCATCATCTCCCCAAAGATCATCTAAATCCTGAGAGATCTACAGTTTGAAGGTTAAGCGGTTTCATGTTCTTATATGGAAAAACAGGAAGAAAAAAGGGTAAAAACCATTGTTTTGGATTTAAAATCCAGAGGAATGAGAAGGTCCATCGTTTGTCCAAGAACATTACCTGAGGAAAAGAATTCTTTTCGAACAGAGTTAAACTCTGAAAATTGTTTCAAGACAGAGAACTAAGCTCTGGAAGCGAGAATTAAATTCTCAAGGAAAAAGTTCTCAGAAGAAGAAGATGAGCAAAGTGAAGGCTCCTATGAAGAGACAGAGGTATTTATAGAAGGCAATGGAAACGTTTCATTTCCCCAGATCCCTAAAGGAATCCAACGGTCGCAAGAGGTGACAGCGTTGCACTCACGTGCTGACACGTGAGAACAACGCTGTGGGGGCATTTGTTTCCTGATTTAAAATCAAGAAAGCTTATGGAAAAAGATTCAGAAGAGGGTCACGTGCTTACACGTGACCAGCAGTCACGTGTTGGCACGTGACATCCAAAAGTACCGGCAAAGCAAGTTCAGTTTCCCAATTACATCAAAGAGAGGGGCTTCAGTAAGGGTCACGTGTCGGCACGTGACATTTAAAAGCAGCAGCAAAGACCCAACGCTTCCTGATCAAATCAAGGAAAAAGCTTCAGAAGAGGTCGCGGGTCACGTGTTGGCACGTGATGATCAAAACATCAGAATTGTTCTCCAGTTAAATCAAGAAAAAGAGTCCAGACAAGGGTCACGTGCTCACACGTGACCAGGGGTCACGTGGTGGCACGTGACGGTTAAGCAGCAACCAGAAGACAGAGCGCAAAAAGAAAGAGGAAGGCTCGTTCCAAGGGGGTCACGTGCCCACACGTGACCATGGGTCACGTGGTCACACGCGACCGGCTTTCAAAGCCTATTTCGTTGACAGAATTAAATTCTGAAAGAGATTCGAATCTTTCCAAAGGAAAGCGATTATCTGGAACCAATCGAATTAAAGATTTAAAGATGATTGAATATCATTTATCTATGGAAAAATCTCGGGTTTGGAAAGATTTTCCCTTTAAATCTAACCGAAATAACAAAGGAGAATCCCGGGACTTGAAATCCAATGGTGAATAAAATTCACCCAATAATCCAAAGGTCAAAAACGAATGATGGATGCAAATCAAACCTCTCAATGAAGATTCGTCAAAAACTAATTGATTCGGCTGCTTCTCCTATAAATAGGAGCCAAGAGACACAGGGATAGAGAGATAGAGAGATACACGCAGAGGGAAGAAAGGGAGAGAGAGCCTTGATACTTCGAGGAACTTGGATCTTCTGCAAAAGAAAACCCTAGGTAAGAAAGGGAAGGCTCCTTGAAAGAAAAGAGAATTTAATTCTCAACAGAGTTTAACTCTGATATATAAAACAGAAGAACATATTTCTTCTCTCTTTGATAGAGGATCTGCAAAGTGCACATCTCCCCTTGAAGCTGAGAATTTAATTCTCAATGGGTTGAGATCCTGCCATGCAGATCCAAAACATAGAGAGGGAATGGAAGCACGAGAATTTAATTCTCACAGAACTATAGGAATTTAATTCCTTTAAAATAAAACTAGGGCTTGACCCTGTGTTATGGGAATTTAATTCCTTCAGAACAAAAAGAAACAGGGTTTAACCCTAATTAAGAACCTAGTTCTGTTGGAACAGCGGGGATTTAATTCCCTTGATCATAATTTAACAGAGAGTGGGAATTTAATTCCTTAAAAGTTTTTATTAGGGTTTAACCCTATTCATTTCTTCACATATATGAAGAATTTAATTCCTACGGAAAATTCAGGGTCCAACTCTATTCAGAATATAAATCTTCAAAAGGAAGTAGGAATTTAATTCCTCTGAAATTACTGTAAGGGTTTAACCCTACGAGGAATTTAATTCCTGGAAAAGATTAACAGATCCTCTAAACAACATACATAGAGGCAGGGTCACGTGTCACCACGTGACCCCCCCAAGAGATCTACAGAAAGCCCCTTTGAGGCAGCACCCCACGTGACCTACGTGACCCTCGACAGAAGCTTTAACATATAAGCACTTGAATGCCCGTCACGTGATGGCACGTGATGCTCTGAAAGATGCGATAATCTCAGCAGAATAAATGAAGGGAGGGCGCCCTCACGTGTTGCCACATGACCCCTCTTGCCTTAGTGTTCAACACTAAATTGGAACTCTCGAATCCAGTACTGAAACACTGTTGGGCCTTAGTGTTCAACACTAATCAAAAAACTTTATTCGCAGTGTTCAACACTGATTACCTTAGTACTTAACACTAATCTGAGATCTCCATTGCCAGTGTTCAACACTGATCTGTTTTAGTGTTTATGATAATTTGAAAGCCTTGTTGCTGGTGTTTAACACCGATTATCTTTTAGTGTTAAACACTAACTTGTCAACCTCATTCCCAGTGTTCAACACTGATTGCTCTGTAGTGTTTAACACTAGGCTTTGGCCCAATTGGCCGAATGGATAGAGGCAAAGCCTCTCCTTCAAGAGACCAACAGGAAGTCAATATTCCAGACATGATTGGACTTAGCCCAAGATGGCCATAAGTCCTCAATTCGTAATCAACTGGGCTAATGGGCTCATAACATAATTAATCGGTCTTGATCCCAAATCGGGTCAAGGACTATTTAAGCCATTCCGGTTCTAGGGTACATCTCTTCACTCCTTTGATACTTGGCATTGTAATCCCTCAATGTCTTCAAAGAGGTGACGGGTCCCGACGACCACACATTGATATGGACTGTGGGGTCCTTAAACCCGTGTCTAATGCAAAATTCCTGGTTACGTGGAACGCGGATAACGTCACTCTTTGACCCCGCGGAAAACGCCCAGAGCGGAGCCTAGTCCTCGCCGAGCGCGGCAGCGAACCCGTGTGAAGCATCTAGTGCAAAATTCCTGGTTACGTGGAATGCGGATAACGTCACTCTTTGACCCCGCGGAAAACGTCCAGAGCGGAGCCTGGTCCTCGCCAAGCACGGCAGTGAACCCGTGTGAAGCATCCAGAGCACATACCGGACTATGGAGTCCTTAAACCCATGGACTACGACGTCCTTAACCTTGACCGAGATGTGTTAAAACTAACAATGGACCGCAACGTCCTTAAACTACCCATGGAACGCAATGTCCTTAAACTAGAACAATAGAGCCCCGCATGCTCTTTTGTCGGATCTAAACGGTCCCGTTTAAGTTGATCTTAGCCTTAAAGATGGCTAACGTATCCTTAAACCTTCAAACAGACTGGACTATGAATCCCCCCAATTAACTCTGGCTCGAGGGTACATCCCTGAACTCCTCTGACATCTGTCGTTGTAATCCTTCAACGTCGTCAGAGAGGTGACGGGTCCCGACGGCCATACATACGATGGACCACTATGTCCCTAAACTGGAACAATGGAGCCTAAAACGCTCCTTTGTCGGATCTAAACGATCCCGTTAAGTTTATCTTAGTCTCAAAGTTAGACTAACGTATCCTTAACAAACGTTTGAGTTGATCTTAGCCTCAAGTATGGCTGACGTATCCTCAAACCAAACCCCCAAACCCAAATCTAAGATAATACGGATTTGGACTTGTCCACATCCTACGGGCGACGACATAAATCAGTCTCCGTAAACAATCCACGGGCAACAAAACACAAAACAAACACCCACGACACGAAGTGACCATCTGGAGAAGGAGAAAATTGTTACCGCAATGCGGTAGCGTAATTAACTGCAGGGGCTTGCGCCTGCAGGGAAGAGCGTCCCCACAATCAAAAACCCCTCAAACGAGGGGGAATCTGACGAAGTCTGCTACATCGGACGCATCCGTCTAAACCTTCGATACATGGTGCCATAAATCAACTTGGCATCTTCGGAGAGGTGGACGGATAGCACCAATTAGCATCTGCCCCGAGTCTCAGTGCCAGGACATCGCAGTCCTGCGCGCCGCCATTCGGAGGGGAACAACACCTATATAAACATATATATATGAGCTACACTACGGACTGCGGGGGTGCTATACGCCATCCACCCGACTTCTCCCCGTAGATATAAATCTACTCACCTGGTCCTCGCTAGCCGGTGCCGACGTCGCCACGCGCTTGCTTGTCGTCTCGAAGTCCACATGAGAGTACCTATATATCATAACGCATCGTATCGTATTAAAATCCGACTCATGTCCAAAATGACACACGAATCCCACATAGGTCGAAACCTATGGTTGCCTTCACAAATCGACCCCAAAACCCTCGACGTCGGCGTACAAACGCCAAACCATCGAGAAAGCTCCCAATACACTCATTTGTACAATTACAAGCACTAATTATAATATAAAATAGCTTAAAATTCATAAAAACCCCAATTTCACTTAAAAAGTCATTTTCCCGAAAATCTAGCAAGCACAAATCACCGTTTTAGTACAAAACTCGATGTATAAACGAATCTAGCGGCCACATTATTCACTAAATATCTTAAATAAGTCATAAAAACAATTCCCATAATTTAATCTCATTAAATTCCAAAAACCCTAAAATTCTAGTTTACAAAATACCTAAATTTTAACAATTTCATAGCAAAAATGCACAAACTACAATCTAGCTTAGATTTGCATGATCTAAAGCATTAAACTACACTTAATAATATTAATGAAGTCATGAAAAACCTAATTAGATTTTTAGTCTAACATTTGCAATAAATTTCCAAAACCTAGTTTGCATAAAATTCCAATTTTAACAATTTCAAGCATCAATTAGAAAACTAGCAACTAGGTTAGTTTTAGCATAACATTAATATGTCAAAAATATCACACAACCATAATCTCACATCATAAAACCCTAAGTTGCATTCAAAACCCTTTCTTGAAAGTTAAATCTTTAATATCAAAACCACAATTAACTCCTAATTAAACACATAATAGCTAGATTGAAGTAATCAAACAATAACTTATGCAAAATGCTAAGATTATACCTCACAAAATTAGAGACCTAGCACCAAAATCTTGGCCTCCAAATTGCTCTCTTGATCCATGATCCACACTAGAATAGGTCAAGAAGAAATGGGTAGAGATTGGATTTTGATTTTGTAGGATTTTTGTGTTGATTTTTGGGCATTTTGTGGAATTTTTTTGTGGTGAAAGAGGGGAGAACAAGGGGAGGGATGCTGCTGATTTGGGGAGAGGGGGGGGGGGGCTCGGCTAGGGGATGGGGAGAGGGGAGAGAGAGTGTGGGTTGAAAGAATGATACAATTTCCAAGTCAACAAAGTCATGCCCCATTTTATTAATTCCATTTTCTTTTCTTTGACTTTTTCTTTAAGTGGGGACGACTTTGGGGATTGGGGAAGCCCATTTTCGGCCAGAAAAAGGGGGAGGTGGAGGTGGTGTGTGTGTGTGTGAAGCAATGAACACCAAACACCAATTCAATATGCACCAAATCCCTTTTATTTTCACAAAATAAGCCTTTTTCTTCAATATTTTCTAAACCGTTTTGGCAAACGATTTCGTTTCAAAAACCACATGATAAAATTTTATTTAATGTTTTATGATGCACAAAATTTGTTTCAACTCATTCCAATTTGTAATTTTCCCTAATTAAATGTATTAGTGACGGCTTAAAATAATAATAAAATAATTTTTTTTTTCCAGAAAATTTGAAATTTCACCAGTGGCTCAATAAACACCAAATACAAGCAATTACATAGCTAGAATATGTATATTTAATTTTTATAATAAGATATTTGTATTTTGACTTTTTACAAAAAACCCCCTTATTTTACTGATTTTCCGAAATTTCACCGAAACGATTTTCAAAACGCTACACTCGACTACTTGGACTATGATGTAGATCATACTAGTGGGGCCAGGATAGTCTAAGAGTATATCCTATAACTGTTCTTAGTCGAGACTGTATCGAGACAGGGCATCGATACTCCAGAGTAGACTAGCGTATACGCATCTTGACCCATTTGATGGGCGATGGATGATCCCATATCCATTGGTGTTTGACATCAAACATGGTGTACGGGTGCTCAGTGGAGACTGGGTACACTGAACGGACTCACCGAGAACTCCTAGATGGTATTATACCTATCGTCATATAGCAGTTCTCTGGTGACACTGGTACAGATTAGTCTGTAGACCCGAGATCGCCATAGAGTCTTGTGTGATTTCCGCTGTGCTTTGATTTCCACCTTACCACATTCAAGAGGACGTGCAAAAGGGCGGCTTTTGGGTACAGTCCCGAATCACATGGAGGCAATGAGCGATAAGAGGGGTTTCGTCTCTCTCGGTATTGGGGGTTGATGTTGTGCTGTGTTCGATTGGCTATAACTGGAAGTCCCTTGCCAGGGCTGATATGGAGATTTACTGGTAAGTATTATCAGTAGTTTCTCGACCCATTATGAGCCTCATATCGACACGACTTATCGGTTACTGGGGTTTGACATTTACCACCCCTAGACTAGATATGCGACATATCAGACGAAGAGTCCGGACTGTACGGGAGTGTTACCGATTGGATTCATAGGAGTGTGTACAGGCTTGCTTGTTGATCTTATGATCGATCAATACCTGGGTGGCTGTTACGTTTAGCTGACCACTTGCAGCTTGTGGGTGTTTGATATGATCATCACCTACTGCCGGCGTATTGACGATTCTTTAGAGTCCTACACAGAGGTTTTCTGGCTCAGGAAAAAAGGAGTAGGAGCACATATGTGATATGTGCAGCACCGAGAATAATACGTCTATGCGATACCGTATTTGATTCTCGCGATATGTGATATCGGCAGGGTATATGTGATATAGCCGGGTTATCGGATCAAGTGTTGATTCGATAAAAGGTACATAGTATATTAGTCGGTTATATGTAATATAGCCGGGTTATTAAATTAAGTGTTGATTTAATAATTTAGTGTATAATTATATATGTGATATTTTATATTACATTAACTAATATAAGCTCACTTAAATGATTATTTTTCTCACTTGATGATACATTGATATATATGTGATATATGTTAATTGTATTATTTTCTTTTGTTACATTTTATATTATATATATGATATATAATATTGTAACATGTCAGGGTTACAAATGCAACTAATGTTTATGATTTAAACCATGATTAGGGTTGGGATTAGGTTAATTATTTTGGTTAATTCTTAATGATGGATTAAGTTATGGATGAGCTTTGAGGAAGCTTCATGACACTTTGACTTAGTCCACCCTCTTTAGATATTTATCAAGATATTTGTTAACCTTACCCTAAGTCTAACCTATGGTTTATTCTCTACAAGGGTTAAACATGACATGCTTAACCCTTGGTTGCATTTTCTAACCTCAACAATAATTCATTCATCACAACTTCATCTTCTTCCTCCTCTTGAAAAAAAGCTTTCTAGCTTTTAGTTTTGTGATGAATAAAAGTGAGAAATAGAAAACAAAAGAGAGCAAAATTCCTACTTCATCATCCTCATTTATTCTAGCCACTTAGATTAGGGTGTTCACTTCACTAATACCTCATTAGTAAAGTGAGAGCTTGAGTTTGAGATTTCTCAAGGTAGATCATCTTTGATTGTGAAGAATACTAGCAAGCATGCATCATTCACTTCATGGAGCGTCTCAAGAGTGTGGGAACTTGATGATCGTAGCGAAGGGACCTCAACTCGGAGCTTATGAAGCGAAAGAACGGACTACAAAGGTCCTAACTCTTAGTAGTAAAGTTGTTTACTTGTACTAGGTTAACCCTAATTCTCTAGTAAAGATCCTTGCTTAGCTTGTTTAGCACTTGAAAAATTTAATTTTGGCATGGTTGATACCTTGTAGAACCTTGTTCTAGTGCCTAAGATCCTTACACGTATCACGGCATAAGTAGCGGACGTTCATTGTAAGAAAAATAGCTATATATATCTTTTGTTTAACATATACGTTCCGCCTCTTGAAAAATATTAGAAGGGTTTCCTTCGTAAAGTTTCGTGTTATCATGGACACGTAAGAAAATATTGAGACTATAGCTCTTTTTTGGAAATCCTTTCAGCAATTATCGATGCATGCAAAAATACTCAGGTACTGTCCTCAGATCAGTCCTGCTCGGTTACTAAAACAGATAGTATATATTATGAAAAACATGTAAGTCGACGTTGTACACCCCACGAGTTGCGGGGAGGCGGAAATATGAAAAACAATCTTTTTCTTTAAACTAACATCGACTAACCGAAAGGATCTTTGCTAAACTATAACTAACACTAACATAGGAGTAATTAGCTACTATGAAAGAAGATTATACCTAATGAACCAAGTCCTTCTTCTTCTCGTTAACCACCTCCTCGTCGGCCTCCTCTTTGTAATAGACGATCCACCCGAAAGCTACTATTTCAAGCTTTGCCTCTAACTTGAGGAAACTAGGTTACTCCAATTGCTAATCAAAGTCACCTAGGGAATATAGAGTTTGATTATGGATTAATATGTCTTGCTAACCCTTGATCTCAACACATGAGAGATTAGGGTTAGGGTTTGAAGAGAGAGAGCTTAAGGAGAGAGAAGGTGAGAGTGAGAATCAAATGAAATAATATCTCATTTGAATATATGAAACATAATGATTTATCAAATGAATAAATCAAATGATTTATCAACCATGCTTCATTTATTCATTATGAGTGATTCATCTCATGAGTCATTAGTCATTAAATGCACCATTAACTATATGAATGAATCACACAAATGAGTCACTAAATCAATAAATGCAAATGCCACCTTAGCCCCCAAGTCATCATCCTTCTAGAAGCTTCTCGCCAAATTACGAGAACGCCCCTCCTATCCGTGAAAACACGGAAAAACTTTAGACTGTATAAATCCAATAATCCGATACTAGAATCTGGCTTAAACCAAACCCGGCTAGTAAAAACTGTCCGAACATCGTACGTGCGTAAAAACACATATGCGTCCGAACCCTGTCGTAAAACCATATGACCTCTATATCGTTTCGCCCGAAGCAGGGAAACTCTCTATGTGGGACTCTAAAGACTCGACTACTACGCTGGTAGTGGGTTTAACCACAGACCGCAAGCGGCACTAGCTGTACGTAACGGTCCCCAGGTAGATGTCGATAAGAAGGCCGATGAGGAAACCCATCCGAACTCCTACTGAGCCTGATGTGACAATCTCCGTACAGTCCGGTCTGTTCGTCTAGGACTATCGCATATCGGGCTTAGGGGGCGGCAAGCGTCAGTCCCCTAAAAGCGGTATAAGTCGTGTCAGAGCGAAGCCCATTACACCTTGAGAAACTACTGGAAAACCTACCAGTAAATCTCGCTTGCCCTGGCCAGGGACTTTGCGTAATGGCTCTCAGACACAGCGCGATATCAACTCCGAACACCGGGAGAGACGAATCCTGTCTAACCGCCACTGCCTCCAAGTGCTTCGGGACTGCACCCAACTGCTACCTGTTTGCATGACTCCTTTAAGCCGTGGTAGGGTAGCAATCTAAGAACAGTGGGAACATACTCGAGGCGAAGCAGCAGTGTCAATTTTGCGGACTATGCTGTACTCATGTCACCTGGGAACTGTTAACTGACGACGGGTATAATACCAACCAACAGTTCCCCGCGAGTCCTATCCGATGTACCCGTAACCCAACGAGCACCTGTATACTATCTCCAGTACGACGTACTGATGGCTGTGGGACAGACCATCTCCCCAACTGGGATGAGAAGCGTACACACTAGTCTACTCCGGAGTATCGATGCTCTGTCTTGATAATCCTATGACTAGGGACCTGAAAAGGATGTACTTGTAGACTACCTAGCCCCCACTAGTGTGACTGCCATCACAACGCTGGTAGTCAAGCAAGATCCTAAGGGCTCTATCAATACGTACACATGTATTAAGATAGATATAACCAAGTAGCATACTACCATGTTTAGCAAGACTGTTATTATAACTGTGAATATCCCAAGCTTCCATTAAGTAATATACAAGCTAGTATGATACAATAATGGCCCCTAGGGCATATACACTAACAATCTCCCACTTGCACTAGGGCCATGTACTGGCATATCAAAGACCGATCATCTCGAGTAGCCTCTCGAACTGAATCTGAGATAAGGCCTTTATGAATGGATCAACAATGTTCTCCTCTGTAGCAACTCTCCGGACCTCGATCTCCCGGCGATCTATGATCTTCCTGATCAGGTGATACCGCCTTAAGATGTGTCTGGACTTCTGATGGGACCTGGGTTCCTTTGCTAAAGCTATAGCTCCGTTGTTGTCACAATACAGCGGTATTGGATCAACAATGGTAGGAACCACCTGAAGTTCTGTTAGGAACTTCTTCATCCAGACCGCTTCTTTTGCAGCATCGCAAGCAGCAATATACTCCGCTTCCATCGTCGAGTCAGCAACGGTGTCTTGCTTGGAACTCTTCCAGCACACTGCCCTTCCACTGAGGGTAAAGACATAATCTGACATGGACTTGGAGTCATCCTTATCACTCTGGAAGCCGGAATCAGCAAAGGCCTCGATCTTGAGGTCTTTTCCGCCGTAAACCAAGAACATCTCCTTAGTCCTTCTCAGGTACTTGAGAATGTTCTTTACTGCTATCTAGTGCTTCTCCCCTGGGTCTGACTGATACCGGCTTACCACGCTCAGTGCGTAAGCTACATCTGGTCTGGTGCACAACATCGCATACATTATAGAGCCTACCGCAGAAGCGTAGGGTATAATAGACATGCGATCCCTTTCCAAATCAGTTTTGGGAGACATCTCTTTGGAGAGGGTGATTCCGTGACAAGCCGGTAGATTACCGCGATTAGAATCTTCCATACCGAATCTTTTCAGTATAGTGTTGACATACCTGGACTGCGAAAGTCTCAACATCCTCTTGGATCTATCACGATAGATCCGGATCCCCAGAATGTAAGAGGCATCACCCAGGTCTTTCATGGAGAACCTGTGTGACAAGAATCCTTTGACAGATTGTAGTATAGGAATGTCATTTCCTATCAATAGAATGTCATCCACGTACAAGACGAGGAATACGACAGTTCGTGCTACAATTTTACTATATATACATGGTTCATCTGGATTTTTGATAAAGTCATATTCTTTGACCGTTTCATCAAAACAGATGTTCCAACTCCGCGATGCTTGCTTTAGTCCATAAATGGACTTAAGCAACTTGCACACTTTCCTGTTGCTCCCACTCTGATTGAAGCCTTCTGGCTGATCCATATAGACGCACTCTTCTAAATTACCATTTAGAAAAGTTGTCTTTACGTCCATCTGCCAGATTTCATAATCATGGAAGGCAACAATGGCAAGAAGGACCTGAATGGATTTGAGCATAGCCACTGGAGAAAAAGTTTCGTCATAGTCCAAACCAGGTCTTCGACGAAAACCCTTTGCAACAAGTCTAGCCTTATAGGTTTCCACCTGTCCATCTACACCAGTCTTTTTCTTGAAGATCCATTTGCATCCTATGGGTTTTACTCCATCTGGAGCAAAGTCCAAAGTCCATACTTTGTTGGTGTACATGGACTCCATCTCGGTCCGCATTGCATCTAGCCATCGTACCGAGTCGCCGCTCTGGATGGCCTGCTGGAAGCTAGTAGGTTCAGCATCATCAATGATACAATCCTCTCTATCCCCATCTATGAGAAAACCGTAGTATCTCTCAGGCGGATGAGACAGCCTACTACTTCTGCGGAGGGGTGCGGGAATGTCCTGTTCTTCTTGAACTACTGGTTCTACCAAACTTTCAGTAGTAGTTTGTGGTTCTGGAATTTCTTCCAGTTCTATTTCGCTCCCACTTGTTTCCTTTTCTATAAACTGCTGTTCTAGAAAATGGGCATTACGAGAAACAAAAACCTTTTGTTCCTCTGCGTAATAGAAATAATACCCCTTGGAGTTCTTTGGATATCCCACAAACTTACACTGTACTGATCGTGCCTCGAGTTTGTCCGCATGCTGCTTTTTAACAAAAGCTGGACATCCCCATATCTTCAGATACTGAAGATAGGGTTTCTTCCCACTCTACATCTGATATGGCGTGGTAGGCACAGTCTTGGTAGGAGCTCTGTTCAAAAGATATGCAGCTGATTCTAGCGCATAACCCCTGAAAGATCGCGGTAACTCAGCATTACTCATCATGGAACGTACCATATCCAATAGGGTTCGATTCCGTCTCTCCGATACACCGTTATGCTGTGGAGTGTATGGAGGAGTAAGCTGAGAGAGAATTCCTTTCTCTTTTAGGTAACCTAGGAACTCGGCACTTAAGTATTTACCACCTCGATCAGATCTCAGTGTCTTGATACTTTTGCCGGTCTGGTTTTCTACTTCATTCTTATATTCTTGGAATTTCTCAAAAGCCTCGGATTTATGTTTCATTAAGAAAATGAATCCGTACCTAGAGTAATCATCCGTAAAAGTAATGAAATAGGAAAAACCATCTCTTGCATGTGTATACATTGGACCACATACATCGCTGTGTATGAGTCCTAAGAGCTCGCTCGCTCTTACTCCATGTCCAGTGAATGGAGTCTTTATCATCTTTCCTTTGAGACATGATTGACAAGTGGCATAAGTTTGATATTCGAACGAATCCAAATATCCTTCTCTATGTAACTTAGTTAACCTTATCTCATTGATGTGACCCAGTATACAATGCCATAAGAAAGCCTTATTTATATCTGGAGACTTTCTTTTTAGTGTGTTCTGGACATCGAAAATTTGTAATTGGTTTAAGACATATATACCGTTATCTAGTGTACCGGACCCAATCAAACCATGATTAAGGTGGATGTTAACAACATCATTTACAAACGTGAAATCATAACCTTCTTTTGATAACAAGGAAACTGATATGATATTACACGTTAAACTATGTACACAAAAACAGTTATGCAAAACCAAAATATGTCCACTCGTCAATCCAAGGTGATAATCCCCTACGGACACAGCTCCCACGCTAGCCCCGTTAGCAACCTTCAGGGTCATATCACCAACCTTCAGCACTCTACGGTTTCTCAGTGCTTGCAATGAATTGCATATATGAGATCCTGATCCGGTATCCAATACCCAGGAAGTAGAGTTGATTGACAGATAATTCTCAATTACAAACACACCTGAAGTCGAAGCCACAACTTGCTTCGGTTCCTGGTTCTTGGCATTCCAAGCCTTGCAATCTTTCTTCCAGTGCCCTTTCCTATGACAGTGGAAGCACTCATCCTTTGCCACTACTGGCACCGCAATCTTTTTCTTTCCCTTCACTCCCACATTACTAACGCCTCCTCTAGGTTTGGTGGCGGCCTTATTCTTCCTTCCTTTGGCCCTAGCCTTGGACTCGGAAGAAGAAGCACCGCGAACAAACATAGCGGGTGTTTCCCTTTCCTTCTGCAAGGTGCCCTCTGCACTCCTCAACATGTTAAGGAGTTCTGGAAGTTCAACTTCTTTTCTTTGAATGTTGAAATTCAGAATAAACTGGGCGTAGGTGGAAGGAAGGGACTGGAGAATCAAGTCTGTAAAGAGCTCGTTCTCCAAAGTCGTACCCAGGTCTGCGAGCTCTTCTATATAGCCAATCATCTTTAGGACATATTGTTCATAACAGAATACTGCATTTTATACCGCCCATTCTTATGCTCGTGTGTTTATAGGTAGGTGCTTTTAATCCGTGTTTGTTACATATTTACAGAGTACAGGTTTCCAGTACAAATATTGCAAATCAAGACAAAATCTCCACAGTTACGCCAAAAGAAGAACATCTGTTGACAGCAGATAAAAGCCGGGTTCCGGTCATCCATATCCGTCCAATGCCGAGTACCAGTTCCAGAGACAAGACATAGGACAGTGGTCATTCGTGTCTCGGACAAGCACAGAGCACGAGGGGGCTGCACAAGAATCAATGGGTGCGCGGAGCTCGAGGGAGATAGAAGTCAAAAGTGAAGAAAATAATGCAATATTGGACTATGAAATCTGAAGATATTCTGGAAGATTTTGTGCAGTTTAAAGTTGGCAAACATGAGGAAAAAGTGAACCAGGGGATACGACAAAACCCCATGACCTAACTCCTCAATAGGGCCGCGGAACCGCGGCCAATAGGGGGTCTAGGCCGCGGTTCCGCGGCCGTATAGTCTCCTTACCTTGTCGTTTTTCATGGGCAGTTTGGTCACTTCATTTAGGGGCAGATTGTTACCCTAGGTTTCCCATTACCCTCCTATAAATACCCCAGATCTGAGCCAAGCCAAGGTGTTAATTTCTTATGCCCACTTCTTATTAGTTTTTAGTTTTCTTCTTCTTCTTCATTCTTTCCTCCATTAAATTGTTATGAGAGCTTTTGAGTGGATATTAAATGAAGATGAGGGTTTTTGTATCATTCTTTTGGCTTAGTTTCCCCCTTGAGCTCTCTACCTTAACTTGATCTTGCAACCTCTTAAGTGAGCTTGCAAGTTTAAGCTTTGGTCATTGATCTCAAGGGGTTGTATCATTTTGTTCTCTCTTTTGTGCTTCATTCTCCATGAGTTCTTTGCCTTTTCTTGATCTTGCAACCTCTTAAGTGAGCTTGCAAGTTTAAGATTTGGTTATTGAATCCATATCTTGTATTTGGTTCTATGGTTCTTATTGTTATTTTCTTGCTTATTTCTTTCTTGCTTTTTATTACCTTGCTTTACTTTCATGCACTTAAATTCCATGCCCTTACTTACTTGTAATCTTTTCTTTTCTTTTGCTCTTTTTTGTTCTTTTTGTGAATGGTTGTAATTACCGTCGTTGTTAAGAATCAATACGATATTGTAAGTTAACGTTTCTTTTCTCATTTCCTTTTCCCGTTATTTTCCATTGAACTCCGCCCAAACGATACGCAAGCGCTCCGTTAGGCACCCTACCCTAACAAGGTAACGGTGATTCCTAACCGCGACCGATTGCGTTCGGTTTGGCCGGAGGCGAAAGCAAGAGACAAGAACGGAAAGACAAGGGTAAATAAGCCGTATTCCACGAATACCGCGCTTAAATCCCCTAATCCACGTTGTTGCCGATTGCTCTAGCTTCAATTGGTCAAGACTCGGCTCAAAGGTTTTGAGTACGGATTTCTTTAGCTTACACTTTCGTATCTTTTCTTAACAACTTTATACTTGCAAATAATACACATAGGTTAGATTGAACAAACTCATACAAATTCTTTATTGACTCGTCTAAAACAAGAACGGACATACAACCATCTCCCTGTGGATCGACCCGTGCTCAACCGGCTAGCTGCATAGCGAAACTGTTTTGATTGCGGTAATTAACTAAACTTGAACACGCAGAATCTCTACCAATCAAATGGCGCCGTTGCCGGGGAGACGGTAGCATATTTTCTTTCTTGTTATTCGGGTTAATATTCTTTTTGTATATATTTATAAAAAAAAAAAATCTTTTTTTTTTTGATCATTTTTGTTGGCAAGAGTGCAGATTTTTGCAGATTTGCAAACTGCGATTGTGGGGAGCAAAGTGTACATTCAAGGCTATGGTGATTGCAAAGTACAGTGCCAAAGATCCGGGTAGTTTGACCCGCGCAAGCAAAATTTTCAAGCTTACCGGATTTGATTCAACGGGGGTTTCCTAACCCAAAAAACTTAACGGTACGTACTTTACTAACACCTTCTTCTCAAATCCGACGTATCCAATATATTATTCTTTGTAGGATTATTTGCAAGTTCGCTAGCAAACGATAAAAATTGACTAACCCGTATTTGTTGCAGTGCCGTGCTTAAACTAAAAAACGATTTTTTGATTCTTTATAGAATTTTTATTGAATTGAGCATTGCATACATTAATACGGACTTAAGGGCAAGCGAACCCCACAATATACGGTAAAGGATTTCATCACCTTTTCCGTGGCCCACAAATCACGAACTTGAGCATAACGTTTACCCGCACCAATTTTAAAAGAAACTAGACTTTAAGCCTTAAGGACTTCGCGCTCACTAGGAGAAGTTGACTGTGTTTAGAACCTCGCTTAACGGTACATTGTTTACGGGGTGTCTAGGAAAGTGTTAACGGCGAAACCGCCAAAAGAGAAAGGGTTATTTAATTAAGGAACTTCGCGAAAGCGTTGGAAAACCTCCCCTTATCTCTGCACTTACCTGGCCTCGTGATCAGTGTATCTTGAGCCCGTTTCTCGACACAGTATTACTTCGACAATCAAGTTCTGGAGCAGGTCTAGTTGACCTAGGTGAACCCTAGAACGATTAGGTGTGTGGTATTTTTGTGTCGTGATTGTTTTTGTCCAGATTCTTTTTGTGTATATATTTCATTCTTTTGTTAATATCTATCTAAAAAAAATTAAAAAAAAAAATCAAAATTTCCCCCCTCCTTTTCTCTGCCTTTCTTTCTTTCTCTCTTCATATCATGGGTACCCCACCTCGCAAAACTCTTGCCGAACTTTGGTACCCACAACCAGACATTACTTCTTACGGTTCTTGCTTTGGCCGAACATCGAACGACCCCTCCATGCCCAAAATGTCATTGAAAGATCGCATAGACGCGTCTAGGACAAACACTTGCCCTCCGCATTCCACTTTGTATCAACCTTTTCAACCTCCCGCACCCGCTTATGTTGATACCACTTTTGCAAGTCGTCCTTTGTCCATCGCTGAACGTATTGAACAATCTCATAGCCGATCTTTCACTCCTTTCACCACTTCAAATTCTTGGGATCAACACTTCCATTCACCTTCGTATCCAAATGTTGATCCTACCCCTGTCCAGCCATTCAATTCCTGCCAGTCCTACCCGACTTTTACACCTTCCCTAGACATTGCTTCTGAACCGCCATTTGGGAGTTTTCAGTATCCAAACAACTTTGAATCTTTTACTGAAACCCCTTCACAACCCATGTCTAGTCTGGAACAGTCGTTGGAAGACTTTAGGGTAGCGTCAAGCCAACAGATGATGGATTTGAATGCGTTCATGGCCGCTCTCATACAACCTACTGACCCGGTAGCTAGTTTCCAGCTAGCTCCAAATCTTCCAATGTATGATGAGGCGGTAGGACAGGCTGAGAATTTAAGTGGAGAAAGTGAGCTGTATACCCTTCCAAATCAAACCTACCCGTCTCAAATTGAATCCCACAACTCCTGTGTTGAAAGTCTATCAAGTGTCCCAAATGAATTATCAGTTGAAGATAGAATGTTTAATGAGTTGTGCGACTTTGTAGTGTTTGATTTGCCAGATTGTGAAGGGACCTTGCCAAGTGAAACCACACAAAATCCTTTTGACCTCTACACCTCCATCTTAGAACCTGAATTGATTGAAATCCATGCTTTTGATGAGGTGTCTGAGAAAATTGACTTTCACTTGATTAAGGATATTGACGCCGGGAATATTTTGGATGATGAACCTGTAGATTTGGGAGAGTTTTTCTCTCCAATTCATCATCCCGAGTCATTAAATATTTTTCCCGAACCCCATATGCGTCTGGATTTTGAAGAGAAATGCATGGATGTGCTAAATTTTGAGGAGAATTTTGAGGATAACTTTGAGGATGAACCAGTTTTAATTGATGAGTCGGATTTTCCAATTCATCCTGTTCCTTTCATTGACTGTGTACACCCTCCTGAACCTTTAACCGATAACCTTCCTCAATCACCTACCTCCATCCTTTCCATCATTCCGACCTTGCATGAAACCGTATCACTTTCATTTCATATGTCTGGTTTACCTAGTTCGGCTTACCCATGGTTTCTAACTAATCTTGAGGGATTTGACCCCATTTCTCGCCATATTGATAGATTAGTACAATCCATCTTTTCACATCGATCATCGCAGATTGTACTAATTTATTCAGTCCATTTCCATCCTCAAGTTCGTATTCCACTTCTTTCTCCCTTCCGCCATTCTTCTTCTCATATACCGAGACTGTATCCCACTTCTATCTCTATGCGGTCTCGCGTATTCTCCATCTCTTTTCTCTACGCCTTCTTTCACCAACCAGCACATTATAGAGATAAAATCTTTGAATGGTTGGTACTAACTTTTGGCCTGTGTAAGGCCTTGTATAGCTTGATACTGTTCTCTTTCCCCCCTAATCCTGAACTTCAACGCTTAACAGTGGAAACACTGTTTTACTTAAGTTGGGGGGACACCTTTTTTTGTATATAATTTTTTTTTTGTTTTTCCATTTTTGTTTTGTATATAATTTGTTTTTAGGGAGCGCCGGCAATTTTGACCCTCTTGGTGTAGCCTGACAGTGAGGGCACTGTCAAGTTTAAGTTTGGGGGTGTGCTCGGTAAGCTTTCTTCCTTCGCATTCATTTGTATATTTTGCATTTGCATACCTTATTAAAAAAAAACCACAAAAATCGAAAATTTTTCCAAAAATATAAAAACTTGAGTCAAGTTAGCCAATAGGGTAACTTAGATCTTTATTCCGAAAGTTTAGTTGATATGATAGAAATAACTAAATTCTAGGCCTAGGAATTGAAAATCCTAAAAATAACCCTCATTCTGTCTAACTTTGGTAAGTATACGTCCTTACAATTTTTTTGAGAAATAGGTAATCTTGAGTTCAGTTTTTGAGTTAAGTCAAGATTAAGGGAAAGTATTGAAGCTTTACCGGAGGATAAGTCTGAAAAATAGTTTCTTTTCTTGAGTTCAAATTTAGAAAGTATATACTCTACAAACTGCACTTACATGCATCTTGAAACTTGGAATAGTAGAGGATACCTAGAAATACTCTTGCCTGAAAGCCCAGTATGAAAGAAAAAACGGTATTTAAAGCTAAACACCAAAAGAGCATGTGAAAAATATATCCGGTCTTGAAAAAGAAAAAGAAAAAGAAAAAAATAGAATAAAGTCAAGACCTGGAAACTGCTATTTACGCTTTAAAGTTCACACATTCAGTAATCGGCTGTTAGTGCCTCAAGAAGCATTAATAATCGCATGAAAGGTGTGTGAGCAAATCCGTCCATCCTTAATGAAAAGAAGTAGTATTAGGTATTAGGGCAAGGGTATTATAGCTTGAATTGAATTCTCAAGTGTAGGGGTGCAAAGATACACACACGTAGGGGTATACAATCGATGTTTGGATAAAAGATAGAAATAAAGAATAAGACTTGTGTTTTCTGTAAAGTTGATAAAAATCCCTGATTTAAGGCCACACTTTAGAAGGAAAACTCAAGAGAACCAATATCTTTTTAAACTTTTTTTGGAATGTATATGATCTAAGGTTAAATAGATAGGAGGTGTGAAAAATAAGGGTTGGATATTTCTAACTTAGGATGATAGAGTTTTTAACGTAGATACTAAACTGTAGGAGTAGAATCAATGTTAACTTATGACACTAGCTTGACGGGATTTTGTTGGTAGTATCCGCTGAAAACCCTCAGGAGACAACACTCCTCCTACTAGGGACACCTAGAGGTTTAACGGCTTGTTGCACGTGCTCAGTGCAATCGCGTTCCATGCGAAAGTGCGGTTAGGATTTTATTTTTGTGAATAATTCGTTTTGCTCGGGACGAGCAAAAGTTAAGTTTGGGGGTATTTGTTCATAACAGAATACTGCATTTTATACCGCCCATTCTTATGCTCGTGTGTTTATAGGTAGGTGCTTTTAATCCGTGTTTGTTACATATTTACAGAGTACAGGTTTCCAGTACAAATATTGCAAATCAAGACAAAATCTCCACAGTTATGCCAAAAGCAGAACATCTGTTGACAGCAGATAAAAGCCGGGTTCCGGTCATCCATATCCGTCCAATGCCGAGTACCAGTTCCAGAGACAAGACATAGGACAGTGGTCATTCGTGTCTCGGACAAGCACAGAGCACGAGGGGGGCTGCACAAGAATCAATGGGTGCGCGGAGCTCGAGGGAGATAGAAGTCAAAAGTGAAGAAAATAATGCAATATTGGACTATGAAATCTGAAGATATTCTGGAAGATTTTGTGCAGTTTAAAGTTGGCAAACACGAGGAAAAAGTGACCCAGGGGATACGACAAAACCCCATGACCTAACTCCTCAATAGGGCCGCGGAACCGCGGCCAATAGGTGGTCTAGGCCGCGGTTCCGCGGCCGTATAGTCTCCTTACCTTGTCGTTTTTCATGGGCAGTTTGGTCACTTCATTTAGGGGCAGATTGTTGCCCTAGGTTTCCCATTACCCTCCTATAAATACCCCAGATCTGAGCCAAGCCAAGGTGTTAATTTCTTATGCCCACTTCTTATTAGTTTTTAGTTTTCTTCTTCTTCTTCTTCATTCTTTCCTCCATTAAATTGTTGTGAGAGCTTTTGAGTGGATGTTAAATGAAGATGAGGGTTTTTGTATCATTCTTTTGGCTTAGTTTCCCCCTTGAGCTCTCTACCTTAACTTGATCTTGCAACCTCTTAAGTGAGCTTGCAAGTTTAAGCTTTGGTCATTGATCTCAAGGGGTTGTATCATTTTGTTCTCTCTTTTGTGCTTCATTCTCCATGAGTTCTTTGCCTTTTCTTGATCTTGCAACCTCTTAAGTGAGCTTGCAAGTTTAAGATTTGGTTATTGAACCCATGTCTTGTATTTGGTTCTATGGTTCTTATTGTTATTTTCTTGCTTATTTCTTTCTTGCTTTTTATTACCTTGCTTTACTTTCATGCACTTAAATTCCATGCCCTTACTTACTTGTAATCTTTTCTTTTCTTTTGCTCTTTTTTGTTCTTTTTGTGAATGGTTGTAATTACTGTCGTTGTTAAGAATCAATACGATATTGTAAGTTAAAGTTTCTTTGCTCATTTTCTTTTCCCGTTATTTTCCATTGAACTCCGCCCAAACGATACGCAAGCGCTCCGTTAGGCACCCTGCCCTAACAAGGTAACGGTGATTCCTAACCGCGACCGATTGCGTTCGGTTTGGCCGAAGGCGAAAGCAAGAGACAAGAACGGAAGGACAAGGGTAAATAAGCCGTATTCCACGAATACCGCGCTTAAATCCCCTAATCCACGTTGTTGCCGATTGCTCTAGCTTCAATTGGTCAAGACTCGGCTCAAAGGTTTTGAGTACGGATTTCTTTAGCTTACACTTTCGTATCTTTTCTTAACAACTTTATACTTGCAAATAATACACATAGGTTAGATTGAACAAACTCATACAAATTCTTTATTGACTCGTCTAAAACAAGAACGGACATAAAACCATCTCCCTGTGGATCGACCCGTGCTCAACCGGCTAGCTGCATAGCGAAACCGTTTTGATTGCGGTAATTAACTAAACTTGAACACGCAGAATCTCTACCAATCACATATTCTCCCACAGATGATCCGACGGCCAACCTCGCCTGAAACAAGTTCTTTGAGGTCTCGTATCTTGCTATACGAGATTGCTCCCCATACAGATCCTTTGTATGCAAAAATATGGATTCGAGATCCATATCCTCGTGCCTCCTCTGATGTTCATTATTCATCGAGGCAAGCACGATGCACTTGGCCTTTGTTAGTTATATGTATGCCCTAGAGGCCATTACTGTACATACAATGTATATTGTAGTGGATGCTAGGACATATATAGGGAGGACTTTCTTGCTCGACATGATAGTATGCTATCTGGTTGTACTTTATCTTAACATATACTCTGATTGTCTCTATATTACATGTTGATAAAGCCCTTAGGATATGTACTCGACTACTGGGACTATGATGAGATCATACTAGTGGGGCCACGGTATTCGACGAGTACATCCTATAACTGTTCCTAGTCGTGGGTGTATCGAGACAGGGCATCGATGCACCAGAGTAGACTAGCGTATACGCATCTTGACCCATATGATGGGCGATGGATGATCCCATATCCATCGGTGTTTGATATCAAGGATGGTGTACGGGTGCTCAGTGGAGACTGGGTACACTGGACGGACTCGCCGAGAACTCCCAGATGGTATTATACCATACGTCAGATGGCAATTCTCCGGTGACACTGGTACAGAGTAGTCTGTTGACCCGAGATCGTCATAGAGTCTTGTGTGATTCCCACTGTGCTTTGATTTCCATCATACCACGTCCAAGAGGGCGTGCAAAAAGGTGGCTTTTGGGTACAGTCCCGAATCATATGGAGGCAATGAGCGATAGGAGGGGATTCGTCTCTCCCGGTATAGGGAGTTGATGTTGTGCTGTGTTCGATTGGCTATAACCGGAAATCCCTGGCCAGGGTTGCTGAGATTTACTGGTAAGTGTTATCAGTAGTTTCTCGAAATGTTATAGACCTCAAATCGACATGACTTATCAAGCTACTTGGGTCTGACGTTTACCACCCCTAGGCGAGATATGCAACATATCAGACTACGAGACCGGACTGTACGGGAGTGTTACTGTTTGGATTCACAGGAGAATGTACAGGCTTGCTTGTTGATCTTCTGAGCGCTCAATACCTGGGTAGCTGTTACGTTTAGCTGACCGCTTGCAGCTTGTGGGTGTTTGATATGATCATCACCTACTGCCGGCGTATTGACGATTCTTTAGAGTCCTACACAGAGGTTTCTTGACTCAGGCAAAACGGAGTAGGGGCACATATGTGATATGTGCGGGACCAAGGATAATGCGATATGTGATACCGTATTATATTCTCGCGATATTTGATATCAGCCGGGTCATCGGATCAAGTGTTGATTCGATGAATCGGTACGGATAAATATTAGTCGGTTATATGCGATATAGCCGGATTGTCGGATCAAGTGTTGATTCGATAATTTAATGTATAATAATATATTTGATATATTAAATTGCATTAACTAATATTTGCTCACTAAAAGATTCTTTTTCTCACTCGGGTAATACATTGATATATATGCGATATATGTTAATTGTATTATTTTATTTTGTTGCAATAAATATTGTATATGTGATATATAATATTGTAACATGATATGATAAATAATGCAACTTGTTTAGTAGAGATTAAACATGGTTAGGGTTTGATTAGGGTTAAGGCTTTCTAGAAGTTTCTAGAAGTTTTCTTTCTTTGTCTTTGTTAAGATATTATGCTAGATATTTCCAAAACCCTAACCAAACCTTTAACCCTAGTTAATTCTCTACAAGAGTTAGCTTGACCATGGTTGCATTATCTATCATATTATTTCATTTCCTATTCATCACAAAAGGATAACTAATATTGTTCATCTTCTTCCTTCAATTCTTTCATGAAAAAGCTTACTTGTTTTTCAAAAGGTGATGAATAATTGTGAGAAAAAGATAAATAAATAGAGCAAAAATCCTACTTCATCATCCTCATCTTCCCTTGCCATTTAGATGAGGGTGTTCACATCATTTCATGAGTGTTAGCTTGTGTTAAAGAAACTTCAAGGTAGATCATCTTAGTATCGAAGATCGGAAGCAAAGGTTGCATCTTTCTCTTCGTGTAACCTCTCGAGAGTCCGGATCCCGATGATCACAGCGAAGGGACCACAACACGGAGCATATGAAGTGAAGGACCGGATCTACAAAGGTTGTAATCCCTCTCACTTAGTGTTAAAGTGTTTAGCATGCTAGTTTTCGCCTAATCTCTAGTTTAAAGTTCCGTATTCGGGTTGTTCGGCACGGCTAAATTTTTATTCGGGCATGGTTGATGCCTCGTAGACCCTTGTGCGCGTGCCTAGTAACCCTACAGCCTTCGCACAATCTAACTCCTAGGTTTTATGGATTTCCTTATCCGCATTACTGGATTTAGGACTAGGGACAGCAGGTGCCTTAGTGGTAAGGACATAGTCCAATTTGTCATAAGTCAAAGCCATCTTGACATTCCGCAGCCAATCTTTATAGTTTGGCCCTGTTAATATATTTTTCTCTAAGAGTAACTTAAGGCCTGTCATGTTTTGGGTCGCTGCAATGAGAGAGAGAAGGAACAATTTAGCATGATACTCTTGCAAGTTTAGAGTGGTTTTTAGTTTATCTAAACTGGATGGCTCCCACTGTTTCTCTAATCCCTCCTCAAACCAAAAAGGAAGAACTAGCCAGGACTATTCTCACCGTACAATACTTGCTTAACCATTCAACCAGGCCGGTGTCGGTACTTCGAGGGAGGTTTTCTAACGCTTTCGCGAAGTTCCTTAATTAAATAACCTCTTTTCTCTGGGGGTGTAGCTCCGCTGACACCTTTCTCGGCACCTACTTGGTTTATAGCATTGATTGTTAAGTGACGAATCTCCTGATGAGTAGCATATACTCATAGTAGGATCGGGATCCAAATATCATCGTGTGATAATGTTGAAGGAATCCTACCAACATTCATCAAACTCCAAATGGTATGCATCTCTTTGCAAATTTCAGTTTCTTTAGAAATTCCTGATATAAATTTCTGCCCCATGCTCTTATGACCTTGGCGTTGGTCAAAATGTCATAAGTCACATGTCAAGTTCTACCCATCATTATCTTGTTAAGTTGAACCTATCCGTGCATACCCCTGACGTTGGTCAAATGATAATACGACTGTCCCAAACTAACTCATCTATCTATGCAACAAATGAATACTCAGCAGCTACCAAACACTATGCCTTGGCGTTGGTCAAAATACATAGCTTGAATACTACTGAATACCCAAATGAAATGACGGAGGGCTACGAATGGTTTTGGCGAAACCGTGAACGTAGTGAACTTGATATAATCGAAGAAACCTGATAGCTTTTAAAAGGAGTGGTTAAAGCTCCGCAATTTAAAAATATCTTCTGTTTTAAAAATAACCGAGTGGTTTCTTTTAAACTGTTCCAACGATTCAACTTTGGTTTATTTTCTTTGCATTAATATAATGCATCCCATTAATTAACTTATTATTGCAGAAAACAACGAAAATACAACGTCCACTTATGCCATCCGCATTCGCCACGGGGTCCCATCATCACCCGTTAGGTTACTTAACTAACAACAGAGCGGGGGCTGGGCTAGCGCGGGTGTAAAATATAAGTGACGTCTAATAGCTATCATATATAGATATTGTACATTCGTCAGACGCAATAATAGGCATTCCAGATCACAGATGAACATTATTGGATATACAAGCAATTCGCGTTTTCTTTGAGCCTGCAACGAAAGACGGATTACACAGTTGTGATGAATAGCCATTACTCCACCCTAGACCCCTACGGGTACGGAAAAATACCCGCCAAGTACCTGAAGTGAAGCGGTCTCCCTCAACAACGTGTGTAGGCCACTAAACACTTCAAAGTACCCGGTAGTTTGTGCACCCCACCTTGGGTCTATCCTAGGAGCAAAAATCAGTAAATGAAATAATACAACGGTGGCTACAACCGCAACCTGGATGTGCCCCGCAAAAGAATATTACATCATATTACAATTTACATCGAATGAACGAATATAAAAACCTATCTCAAACCTCGGCTAATCATCACAACAATCCAATCAAGTTCATAAACACAAACAGTAAAATCATTACAGAAATGTGCAACCCCCTGCCAACCGACATACTAGCAGTTAGGGGAGGTTTACGAACATATTATACAAATCAAAGATATAATATAATTAGCCAAACATCGTAGAATTTTGATCGAGCAAACACAATTGATTCTACTCCAAAAACTTCTCTGTGCACCTGAGACTTGAGCAGAAACAAAACATTCCAGAAAGAACAAAATTAACACAGAAGAGTTACTGGGGAATTTTGGGGTGAATCGGCTTCAACTCGGCCGCGGATCCGCGGCGGATCGATTGGATCGGCCGCGGTTCCGCGGCTGTTTGGCCGATTCAGGAACCCAAATTTCTCCAGTATTCTTATAATTCCCTGCTTGTAATTTTAAGGGTCCCTGAAAAATTTTTAGACCCCGTTTAAAAATCGACAGAAACTTGGTTAATTTTATGTTTTTTCCGGTTCGTTTTGCGATCGAATTTCTAACAACTTTGCTAACAAGTTAGTTATGGTTTAGCCTGGCTCTGATACCAATGTAAGTCGACGTTGTACACCCCACGAGTTGCGGGGAGGCAGAAATATGAAAAACAATCTTTTTCTTTAAACTAACATCGACTAACCGAAAGGATCTTTGCTAAACTATAACTAACACTAACATAGGAGTAATTAGCTATTATGAAAGAAGATTATACCTAATGAACCAAGTCCTTCTTCTTCTCGTTAACCACCTCCTCGTCGGCCTCTTTTTTGTAATAGACGATCCACCCGAAAGCTACTACTTCAAGCTTTGCCTCTAACTTGAGGAAACTAGGTTACTCAAATTGCTAATCAAAGTCACCTAGGGAATATAGAGTTTGATTATGGATTAATATGTCTTGCTAACCCTTGATCTCAACACATGAGAGGATAGGGTTAGGGTTTGAAGAGAGAGAGCTTGAGGAGAGAGAAGGTGAGAGTGAGAATCAAATGAAATAATATCTCATTTGAATATATGAAGCATAATGATTTATCAGATGAATAAAACAAATGATTTATCAACCATGCTTCATTTATTCATTATGAATGATTCATCTCATGAGTCATTAGTCATTAAATGCACCATCAACTACATGAATGAATCACACAAATGAGTCACTAAATCAATAAATGCAAATGCCGTTTTCGCCTAATCTCTAGTTTAAAGTTCCGTATTCGGGTTGTTCGGCACGGCTAAATTTTTATTCGGGTATGGTTGATGCCTCGTAGACCCTTGTGCGTGTGCCTAGTAACCCTACAGTGGTATCAGAGCCAAGCTAGAGCTTTAGGCGAAGTCTAGACGAAGTTTGAAGTCCGATCGAACCAAAACCCCCGTCCGAAACATGCTCTCTGGAAATTTTCTAAAAATTGGGATTTTTCCACATTAAAAATATCCAAAAATTACAGCAGGTAATTATAAGAACTACTGTGAAGCACGTGAGTGTAAGTCGCCCAAAGTGGCGCGGAACCGCGGCCCCACCGCAGCATGTGCGGCGGTTCCGCGGCCACTTGGTCGATTCTTGGCACGTGGGTTTCACAGTAACTCCTATTTTGTAATGTTGTATTTTCTGGGAATTTTTAATATTTATTCAAGAGTTGAATTTTCTGGGGTTGTTTTGGGGATTCGGTGTTTCGATCGGAGTATCAGATTTTGTCTGTGTGTTTTTCCGGATAACTTTTAGAAACTGTTAAAAAGTTCGAACGGATATCAATAACTCACTTTTTCCCCTGTCGGAAAATTTTTCAAAAGTTGGATTTTTTCTCGTGTTTAAGAATGTTCTAAGTCATGCAAGTAACTCGGTGGACCCTCTAGAAGACAACAAACCTTAACTCGATTATGTGACCGTCTTGAACTGCCCTTTGAACCTTAGGGTTTGGGGCAGTACGGCGTGCCACATGTGAGGCGTTGGCTTGACCCTTCTACGGCTGGACCATTGGTACTGTGGCATGTAATGAATGTTTTTAAACTGATTTCAAGTGTTGAGATATATTGGGGAAATCTTGGGTGCTTGATGATTCGATCGGAAAGTTTAACTTTTTCTATTTATCTGGAATATGATACAATATTTGGAATCCACAGGTAGTTATGAGATAACTGATTTGAATATTATAAACATAGCAGTTTAGTCTCAGATGATCGGTTGCCACGGAATTTTGATGTGTTCAAAAGTCCGTCGCAATCACGTAGCGTACGCGGATACTCGCCGGGTAAACTTAATAGACAGCCTCACTCCATAGCCCCGACCAAGTGACTGTAGGAGAACCCCGTCGCCAAAAGCATCCGTTCGGGTGCTCCCGGTAGCGGTGTTCCGCCTTGGTGCACTTCGTCGACGGTATCGGGGGTGCGGCCGTCTACTAAAGTTTGCGACGAGCATTCGATCAGGACGTCGGGAATCTTGTTGAATTGCCCGACTTGATATTGAAAAGAGTTTTCGATAATGAGACTAAAATGCGGGGTTTATAATTGTTAGGCATGCGATGTCTAAGGAATTCATTTGGTTAGGCATGCGATGTCTAAAGAGGTTGCGGATTCCAACTGTTGTAGTTTTACACTTTCTTTTCTGTGACCGTAAGCGTAGTATGTGGTGTATCGCCGGCTTCGTTGCTATACATCAACGACAATCGGGATACGCATACTTGCTTACGTTGATGATATGAGATATTATGTGTTGCTGTGATATGTTGTATTGGATCGTCGCGTTTGAATAGCCGGGGGTTTTATGTGAGATGAGAGTTTTTCTTTTTCATTCATGTAAAATTCATTTGTATGTAATATTCTTTTATTGGGGCACTTCCAGGTAGCGGAAGATGTCACCGTTGTATATTATTTACTTTTCCACATTAGGTAGACCCAAGGCGGGGAGCACAAGTAACCGGGTTCTAGGGTCCAGTGGGAGACCATCTCGAGGGGTCGAGACCGGGTCTCCTAACCCTAGAATTGGCAGTGTTGCTTGCCGCTCTCGTAGGGGTCTGGGGATGTGGGTTTGGCTATTCATCGCGACCGTGGAATCCGTGTTTTATACAGGCTCGTATTGAAAACACGGACGTTCTAGTATATCCAATATTTCATATATGTTCTTTTGCTGCAATGTTCTTTGATGAGATCATATTACTGCCTGAGACGAATGTTTATATTATATATATGAGATATATGTTATATTGCAGATTTCGTTTCAAAAGAGATGCTTGTGAAGCATAATAAAATGGGACTTCATTAATGAGATTAATGAAATAAAAGAAACCTAAGATGTTGTAGAAACTTGTTTATAAAAACTGGTAGCTCTAGTTCTTGCTTTGCATAGCGGTGTTCCTTGTAGAACATCCAGCACCTTATTCGATAAGGAAAGGACCGAGATCCCTTCACCGGGAGTGACTCCTTTAGCAATGACTGGCAGATGCTACAAACTCGGTTTGTCTTTTGATTGCTTCTATAGTTCTTGCTTTGCATAGTGGTATTTGTGAAATATCCTGCACCTTATTCGATGAGGAAAGGGCCGACGATCCCTTCACCGGGAGTGACCCCTTTAGCAAAACTAGAAAAGCCTCAAAAACACTCCATTTAAAATCACTCGATTCTACAACGATATAAAGTTCATTACGCAAAGGGTTTTCTTAAAAACCTGTCGTAGCCCTCCGTCATTTCAGATAAGTAATAGTTAGTATTCGTGCTGCGTTTGTTGACTCAGTCAAGGCGTAGTGTGCGGTAGCTGATTAGTGCTTATCTGCAAAGCATATGATGCGATTGGATTAGGGTAGTCGTGCGGCCTTGTTGACTCAGTCAAGGGTCGTGCGGGTGGGTTTAATTCAATCGGGAAATGACGGGTTGAACTTTACTTGCGGTCTATGGTTTGTTGACTCAGTCAAGGTCATAGATTACTTGGGGTAAAATATTATTGGGGATTTCAAGTGTTGAAATTTGCAATGAGATTGCATACCTTCTATGAGATAGTTGGATCCTGATACCCGCTGCGAGTAAGAGTTACTCGTGGGAGAGTTTTATACATTACAATTAGCCGATCAAGTAGGTGTCTAGAAAGGTGTTAACGGGGTTACGCCCCTGGGAAAACGAGGTTTACTTTAATTAGGTTCGTGCGAGAGCACGGGGGACCTCCCTCAAAGTACCGACACTGGCCTGGCTGAAAGATTGGCGAACTTGTAGCGTGTAATTAATCCCGGCTAGTCTTTCCTTTTAGGGTTTGAAGGAAGATTTGACTAAAACAGTAGGAGACATCCTGATTAGATATATTATATAACCAATCTAATCTTGCAAGAGCATACGCTGAGTGTTTTCTTCTCTCTCTCTCCAGGTAGCGACCATATCACGCCTTAATCAAGATAATAAAACGGATATATTGACCGAGCCCGCTTGTTATACTGAGCTGGGGAACGTTGGTCCCGCTCCAACTTATAATTGTTATAGGACAGAGCAGGAAATTGGGGAATACCAGATTTCCCGTGCCGCCCAAACGAAGAAAGTGCATGTTGATGCATCATCTTCGGGTGTGTTCATTACACAGAACTGTTTCTCAGTATCCTTTACGTCCTGGGTATGTGATACCGGATCAGGATCCCGTATATGTAATCTGTTACATGGGCTACAGATAGGTAGAGAACTGAGAACGGGTGATGAGTTTCATGAGACAGAAAACGGTGCAAGTGTTGTAGCCAAGTCTGTTGGTCACTGTCACCCTGTATTACCAGAATACATTGATTCTGAACAAATGTTATTAGATACCGAACCTGATATACAAAATCATATCAGTCTCTTTATTAGTAAAGAAAGGATATAATTTTGTATTGTTGGATAATGTTTTGAATATTTTCTATATCAAGAGTTGATCGGTTCAGGCACGTTATCTAAAAGCATTGTCGTTCTAAATCAAACTACAGTTCTTAGTATACGGAACACACACAAGAGGAAGAGTTCAGATATGAACGAATCCTTCTTGAGGCATTGTAGACTAGGTCATATCAATGCGATCCGACTGGCTGAAGTTACATATAGATGCATATTTAAATTAGTTTGAATTTACATCTTGTGAAACTTGCCAGTCATGTCATAAAGATAAGATGACCACAGCTCTGTTTGTTGGAAACAGAGAAAGAGTTAGTGAACATTTGGGATTGATACATGCTGATGTATGAAAGTCCCCTGTCTACATATGCCAAGATCGGTTCTTTGTACTTCTTTACATTCTCTGATAATCTCTCAAGATTCAGACATATGTTCCTGCTGAAACACAAGTCCGAAGCTTTTGAGATATTCACAGAATATAAGTTAGAAGTAGAGAACCAAAATACGGGTATAAGTATTATGTCCTTTGATGAGATCAAGGAGGAGAATACTTGAGCACGGAATTCCTGGACTATTCTAAAGGAGAATGAGATTCTCTCTCGGCATTACTCCTCCGGATACACCATAGCACGATGGTATATCGGGGCGGAGCAATCACACCCTATATGATATGGTGTGCTCTATGATGAGTACTACTGAGTTTCCTATTTCCTTTAGGGTGTTATGCACTTGAGAAGTTGCATACCTATTGAATAGGGTTCGAATCAAATTAGTTACCTACCACTTCATATGTGATATGGAAAGGGAAGAGCCCATATCTTAAGTTGGTTAAGATTTGGGGTTGTCCAGCCTATGTCTAAAAGCAAAATCCGGACAAGCTCGAGGCAAGATCTGTTATGTAGAACTGGAAATGTTCCAGCTATACAGACTGCAGCTGATGATTTGATAGAACCAAAGGATTCAGTAGATTCCAACGAACCTCAGCCTCTCCGCCGATCTAGTAGGGTTCCTCACCCACCTGAGAGATACTTCGGTTTCTCTATGACAGTGGGAGCGAGGATTGCATCATGAGATGATGACCCAACTGGTTTCAAGCTGGCCATCAGGAGTGGGACTCTGTAAGAATGGCTGGATGCTTATCGATCTGAGATGGAATCCTTATACACCAACAAAGTATGGACTTTGGTTGCTTTATCTGAAGGGTTAAATCCCCATCAGGAGCAAGTATATCTTGAGAATATTACTTGGTGTACATGGAAAAGTTGAGACTTTCAAAACTAGACTTGTTAAAGGTTTGCATCATAGACCAGGTATGGATTATGTTGAAACCTTTTCTAAGGATCTATGCTTAAGTCCATTCAGATCCTACTTGCCACGGCTACATACCATGACTACGATATCTGGTGGTTGGGTGTCATGACTGCTTTTCTAAATGATGTTTTAGAAAACAACGTCTATAAGTACACAGCCAGAGGGCTTCGTAGACAGTGGGAGCAGCGGAAACGTGTGCAAGATGTTTTATATGATAAAACAGGCATCGCGGAGTTGGAACATCTGTTTTGATGTGGTAGTCAAAGAGTTTGACTTCATCAAAATGGTAGATGAACCTTGTATATACGAAAAGGTAGTAGAGAGTATGGTGGTGATCCTCGTAGAGTACGTGGATGACATACTCTTGATAGGGAAGGAGTTTCCTATGCTACGCTCGGTCAATCTCCGCTTATCACAAGGATTCTCCATATAGGATCAAAGTGATACATCCTAAATCCGGGGTTTTGGATCTATGAGATAGATCTAATTGGATGTTAGGATACTCACTAGTTGTAGTGAGATGGTATCAATCGATCCTGGGGAGAATCACTGGAATGGTTCCAGGGTGATAAGGACGACTGAATGTCAGTCGTAGGCTTGTCTATACCCTCAGTGGAGGGACGGTATGTTGGAAGAGTTCCAAGCTAGATACCGTGACATACTAGACGATTAAAGGCAAGATACATCGTTACCAATGATACTACCAAAGAGTCAGTCTGGATATTTATAAGTTCATAAGATGAACTTCGTTCCTACCATTATGTGACAATGGAGTTGTGGCTTTAGCCAAGGAACTTCCGTCCCATCAGAAATCCAGATATAATTCTTAGGCAGTATCACCTGATCATGGAGATGGTTGATCTCCAGGGAGATCGACGTTAGGAGAGTAGACACAGAGGACAACAGTGCGGATCCACTCACAAAGGCCTTTTTCCCAGTAGAGACTTTTATGGGATGGTTGAGTATGAGATACTTCAACCGCAGCTAATTGTTGGGTATGTGATACCATAACAGATGGCCCTAGTGCAAGTGGGAGATTGTTAGTTATATGTATGCCCTAGAGGCCATTACTGTACATACGATGTATATTGTAGTGGATGCTAGGACATATATAGGGAGGACTTTCTTGCTCGACATGATAGTATGCTATCTGGTTGTACTTTATCTTAACATATACTCTGATTGTCTCTATATTACATGTTGATAAAGCCCTTAGGATATGTACTCGACTAGTGGGACTATGATGAGATCATACTAGTGGGGCCACGGTATTCGACGAGTACATCCTATAACTGTTCCTAGTCATGGGTGTATCGAGACAGGGCATCGATGCACCAGAGTAGACTAGCGTATACGCATCTTGACCCATATGATGGGCGATGGATGATCCCATATCCATCGGTGTTTGACATCAAGGATGGTGTACGGGTGCTCAGTGGAGACTGGGTACACTGGACGGACTCGCCGAGAACTCCCAGATGGTATTATACCATACGTCAGATGGCAGTTCTCCGGTGACACTGGTACAGAGTAGTCTGTTGACCCGAGATCGTCATAGAGTCTTGTGTGATTCCCACTGTGCTTTGATTTCCATCATACCACGTCCAAGAGGGCGTGCAAAAAGGTGGCTTTTGGGTACAGTCCCGAATCATATGGAGGCAATGAGCGATAGGAGGGGATTCGTCTCTCCCGGTATAGGGAGTTTATGTTGTGCTGTATTCGATTGGCTATAACCGGAAATCCCTGGCCAGGGTTGCTGAGATTTACTGGTAAGTGTTATCAGTAGTTTCTCGAAATGTTATAGACCTCAAATCGACACGACTTATCAAGCTACTGGGGTCTGACGTTTACCACCCCTAGGCGAGATATGCAACATATCAGACTACGAGACCGGACTGTACGGGAGTGTTACTGTTTGGATTCACAGGAGAATGTACAGGCTTGCTTGTTGATCTTCTGAGCGCTCAATACCTGGGTAGCTGTTACGTTTAGCTGACCGCTTGCAGCTTGTGGGTGTTTGATATGATCATCACCTACTGCCGGCGTATTGACGATTCTTTAGAGTCCTACACAGAGGTTTCTTGACTCAGGCAAAACGGAGTAGGGGCACATATGTGATATGTGCGGGACCGAGGATAATGCGATATGTGATACCGTATTATATTCTCGCGATATTTGATATCAGCCGGGTCATCGGATCAAGTGTTGATTCGATGAATCGGTACGGATAAATATTAGTCGGTTATATGCGATATAGCCGGATTGTCGGATCAAGTGTTGATTCGATAATTTAATGTATAATAATATATTTGATATATTAAATTGCATTAACTAATATTTGCTCACTAAAAGATTCTTTTTCTCACTCGGGTAATACATTGATATATATGCGATATATGTTAATTGTATTATTTTATTTTGTTGCAATAAATATTGTATATGTGATATATAATATTGTAACATGATATGATAAATAATGCAACTTGTTTAGTAGAGATTAAACATGGTTAGGGTTTGATTAGGGTTAAGGCTTTCTAGAAGTTTCTAGAAGTTTTCTTTCTTTGTCTTTGTTAAGATATTATGCTAGATATTTCCAAAACCCTAACCAAACCTTTAACCCTAGTTAATTCTCTACAAGAGTTAGCTTGACCATGGTTGCATTATCTATCATATTATTTCATTTCCTATTCATCACAAAAGGATAACTAATATTGTTCATCTTCTTCCTTCAATTCTTTCATGAAAAAGCTTACTTGTTTTTCAAAAGGTGATGAATAATTGTGAGAAAAAGATAAATAAATAGAGCAAAAATCCTACTTCATCATCCTCATCTTCCCTTGCCATTTAGATGAGGGTGTTCACATCATTTCATGAGTGTTAGCTTGTGTTAAAGAAACTTCAAGGTAGATCATCTTAGTATCGAAGATCGGAAGCAAAGGTTGCATCTTTCTCTTCGTGTAACCTCTCGAGAGTCCGGATCCCGATGATCACAGCGAAGGGACCACAACACGGAGCATATGAAGTGAAGGACCGGATCTACAAAAGTTGTAATCCCTCTCACTTAGTGTTAAAGTGTTTAGCATGCTAGTTTTCGCCTAATCTCTAGTTTAAAGTTCCGTATTCGGGTTGTTCGGCACGGCTAAATTTTTATTCGGGCATGGTTGATGCCTCGTAGACCCTTGTGCGCGTGCCTAGTAACCCTACAGCCTTCGCACAATCTAACTCCCAGGTTTTGTGGATTTCCTTATCCGCATTACTGGATTTAGGACTAGGGACAGCAGGTGCCTTAGTGGTAAGGACATAGTCCAATTTGTCATAAGTCAAAGCCATCTTGACATTCCGCAGCCAATCTTTATAGTTTGGCCCTGTTAATATATTTTTCTCTAATAGTAACTTAAGGCCTGTCATGTTTTGGGTCGCTGCAATGAGAGAGAGAAGGAACAATTTAGCATGATACTCTTGCAAGTTTAGAGTGGTTTTTAGTTTATCTAAACTGGATGGCTCCCACTGTTTCTCTAATCCCTCCTCAAACCAAAAAGGAAGAACTAGCCAGGACTATTCTCACCGTACAATACTTGCTTAACCATTCAACCAGGCCGGTGGCGGTACTTCGAGGGAGGTTTTCTAACGCTTTCGCGAAGTTCCTTAATTAAATAACCTCTTTTCTCTGGGGGTGTAGCCCCGCTGACACCTTTCTCGGCACCTACTTGGTTTATAGCATTGATTGTTAAGTGAAGAATCTCCTGATGAGTAGCATATACTCATAGTAGGATCGGGATCCAAATATCATCGTGTGATAATGTTGAAGGAATCCTACCAACATTCATCAAACTCCAAATGGTATGCATCTCTTTGCAAATTTCAGTTTCTTTAGAAATTCCCGATATAAATTTCTGCCCCATGCTCTTATGACCTTGGCGTTGGTCAAAATGTCATAAGTCACATGTCAAGTTCTACCCATCATTATCTTGTTAAGTTGAACCCATCCGTGCATACCCCTGACGTTGGTCAAATGATAATACGACTGTCCCAAACTAACTCATCTATCTATGCAACAAATGAATACTCAGCAGCTACCAAACACTATGCCTTGGCGTTGGTCAAAATACATAGCTTGAATACTACTGAATACCCAAATGAAATGACGGAGGGCTACGAATGGTTTTGGCGAAACCGTGAACGTAGTGAACTTGATATAATCGAAGGAACCTGATAGCTTTTAAAAGGAGTGGTTAAAGCTCCGCAATTTAAAAATATCTTCTGTTTTAAAAATAACCGAGTGGTTTCTTTTAAACTGTTCCAACGATTCAACTTTGGTTTATTTTCTTTGCATTAATATAATGCATCCCATTAATTAACTTATTATTGCAGAAAACAACGAAAATACAACGTCCTCTTATGCCATCCGCATTCGCCACGGGGTCCCATCATCACCCGTTAGGTTACTTAACTAACGACAGAGCGGGGGCTGGGCTAGCGCGGGTGTAAAATATAAGTGACGTCTAATAGCTATCATATATAGATATTGTACATTCATCAGACGCAATAATAGGCATTCCAGATCACAGATGAACATTATTGGATATACAAGCAATTCGCGTTTTCTTTGAGCCTGCAACGAAAGACGGATTACACAGTTGTGATGAATAGCCATTACCCCACCCTAGACCCCTACGGGTACGGAAAAATACTCGCCAAGTACCTGAAGTGAAGCGGTCTCCCTCAACAACGTGAGTAGGCCACTAAACACTTCAAAGTACCCGGTAGTTTGTGCACCCCATCTTGGGTCTATCCTAGGAGCAAAAATCAGTAAATGAAATAATACAACGGTGGCTACAACCGCAACCTGGATGTGCCCCGCAAAAGAATATTACATCATATTACAATTTACATCGAATGAACGAATATAAAAACCTATCTCAAACCCCGGCTAATCATCACAACAATCCAATCAAGTTCATAAACACAAACAGTAAAATCATTACAGAAATGTGCAACCCCTGCCAACCGACATACTAGCAGTTAGGGGAGGTTTACGAACACATTATACAAATCAAAGATATAATATAATTAGCCAAACATCGTAGAATTTTGATCGAGCAAACACAATTGATTCTACTCCAAAAACTTCTCTGTGCACCTGAGACTTGAGCAGAAACAAAACATTCCAGAAAGAACAAAATTAACACAGAAGAGTTACTGGGGAATTTTGGGGTGAATCGGCTTCAATTCGGCCGCGGATCCGCGGCGGATCGATTGGATCGGCCGCGGTTCCGCGGCTGTTTGGCCGATTCAGGAACCCAAATTTCTCCAGTATTCTTATAATTCCCTGCTTGTAATTTTAAGGGTCCCTGAAAAATTTTTAGACCCCGTTTTAAAATCGACAGAAACTTGGTTAATTTTATGTTTTTTCCGGTTCGTTTTGCGATCGAATTTCTAACAACTTTGCTAACAAGTTAGTTATAGTTTAGCCTGGCTCTGATACCAATGTAAGTAGACGTTGTACACCCCACGAGTTGCGGGGAGGCGGAAATATGAAAAACAATCTTTTTCTTTAAACTAACATCGACTAACCGAAAGGATCTTTGCTAAACTATAACTAACACTAACATAGGAGTAATTAGCTATTATGAAAGAAGATTATACCTAATGAACCAAGTCCTTCTTCTTCTCGTTAACCACCTCCTCGTCGGCCTCTTCTTTGTAATAGACGATCCACCCGAAAGCTACTATTTCAAGCTTTGCCTCTAACTTGAGGAAACTAGATTACTCAAATTGCTAATCAAAGTCACCTAGGGAATATAGAGTTTGATTATGGATTAATATGTCTTGCTAACCCTTGATCTCAACACATGAGAGGATAGGGTTAGGGTTTGAAGAGAGAGAGCTTGAGGAGAGAGAAGGTGAGAGTGAGAATCAAATGAAATAATATCTCATTTGAATATATGAAGCATAATGATTTATCAGATGAATAAAACAAATGATTTATCAACCATGCTTCATTTATTCATTATGAATGATTCATCTCATGAGTCATTAGTCATTAAATGCACCATCAACTACATGAATGAATCACACAAATGAGTCACTAAATCAATAAATGCAAATGCCACTTTAGCCCCTAAGTCATCATCCTTCTAGAAGCTTCTCGCCAAATTACGAGAATGCCCCTCCTATCCGTGAAAACACAGAAAAACTTTAGACTGTATAAATCCAATAATCCGATACTAGAATCTAGCTTAAACCAAAGTCGGCTAGTAAAAACTGTCCGAACATCGTACGTGCGTAAAAACACGTATGCGTCCGAACCCTGTCGTAAAACCATACGACCTCTATATCGTTTCGCCCGAAGCAGGGAAAGTCTCTGTGTGGGACTCTAAAGACTCGACTACTACGATGGCAGTGGGTTTAACCACAGGCCGCAAGCAGCACTAGCTGTACGTAATGGTCCCCAGGTAGATGTCGATAAGAAGGCCGATGAGGAAACCCATCCGAACTCCTACTGAGCCTGATGTGACAATCTCTGTATAGTCCGGTCTGTTCATCTAGGACTATCGCATATTGGGCCTGGGGGGCAGCAAGCGTCAGTCCCCTAAAAGCGGTATAAGTCGTGTCGGAGCGAAGCCCATTACACCTTGAGAAACTACTGGAAAACCTACCAGTAAATCTCGCTTGCCCTGGCCAGGGGCTTTGCGTAATGGATCTCAGACACAGCGCGATATCAACTCCCAATACCGGGAGAGACGAATCCTGTCTAACCGCCACTGCCTCTAAGTGCTTCAGGACTGCACCCAACTGCTACCTGTTTGCATGACTCCTTTGAGCCGTGGTAGGGTAGCAATCTGAGAACAGTGGGAACACGCTCGAGGCGAAGCAGCATTGTCAAGTCTGCGGACTATGCTGTACTCATGTCACCTGGGAACTGTTAACTGACGACGGGTATAATACCAACCAACAGTTCCCCGTGAGTCCTGTCCGGTGTACCTGTAACCCAACGAGCACCTGTATACTATCTCCAGTACGACGTACTGATGGCTGTGGGACAGACCATCTCCCCAACTGGGATGAGAAGCGTACACACTAGTCTACTCCGGAGTATCGATGCCCTGTCTCGATAATTGATCAGTCAAAAATATTGCATTTTTAACACGTCAATTTCCCTACCATTTGCACTCTTCTAGAGGTGTTCGGTATTAATATAGCACATATTAAGAAAACAGATGTAAAATACTAAATAACTTGTGTTATACTTTAAAACCGACATTTTGAGGAAAATTGAGTGTTTATCATTGCATCACATAATCTTTGTGTAGCGCAACACTTGTCTCGAGAATCTGTGCAGGAAATTGCAGGAGAAAAGCCAAAACAGTTAAAAGTGCTGAGAAAATTACGCCAAGTCCAAGACTTGTGATCTGGCAGTGAACAAGAAAGATTTATGAGATTCCACATATCATAAAAGTGCCACAAGAACAGCACAGAAGTTGCAAGCATCAAGGCCTCTTAAGCGCCGCGGATCCGCGGCCAAAAGCCCATTCCCGCCGTGGATCCGTGGCTAGTTGGTGACGTCATCTCTGCAGATTTCCTCCACGTGTCACCCTTTAACGGCTCAGCTTCCAGAAGACTCCAGAATGACCACGTGGCTTCATCCAGAAGGCTCGGCCTAACAAACTTACCCAAGAATATTCCTCATTCTAGAATATTCCTTCTAACAAACTTCTTCTAGAAGCCTCCTTATAACAACCTTCTTCTAGAAGCCTCCTTGTAACAACCTCATTCTAGAATATTCCCTCCAACAAACTTCTTCTAGAAGATTCTTTCTAACAACCTGTGGTTCATTTTGGAGGGAAAAGTTGTTCAGTTTGGAGGAAAATTTGAATTTTGAATTCTAGATCTAGGGTTGAGATGGTTATAAAAGGAAACCTAAATCTAGGGTTTTAAGTTGTTCTTTAGTCCCTTCTCCAATTTCTAGTACAAATTGAGTGACACAACTTGTAACCCTAACCCTAATTCAAATCCAAAGCCAAATTCAAGATCCCCGAGTACAATTCAAGCAAGAAGCCTTCAACCTTTTAGGAGCGAAGCCGATCTTCATCCGAGCAAGTGATCCAAGACGATCCGCGACTCACGAAGACGAGCGAAGCCAAATCAATGATCGAGTTCTTTCCTCTTTGTAGTTCTTGAGAGAATTGTAATGAAATTGTTGATAAATAAAAGGTGAAATTCTTATATCTTTCTTTCTTTACATTCTTGCATCATGATTCGATCTCAATTCTTGATTGTGTTTCTTGTTATGATGTTTGAGTAAAACTCCGCTCGTGAAGGAGTCGAGAGAATCAATAGATGATGATGTTACAAATCTTGAAACGATTCTTAAGTCCTATGAGTTTTGTAACCCTTAGTAAATTGAAGAATCGACAACCTAGTTTCGAGCGATACTTTCTTGATTGTGTTCGCTCTTAATTAGGGATCCACGATCGATTCTTGAATTTACTAGAGGCTAGAATGCGAATGAAATCAACGAAAGGACAAGGGATAGATGATGAAACCCTAGTTTCCGCAAGAAATCCCTAATTCTCATTGATCATCATCGATCTAGTATCAAATCATCTATGGATAAGAATACGTAATCAATAGATTTCATCACGTCTATAGATTCGATCGATTCCTACGAGCCTCACTTCGATTCTTGATTACTATTTGGATTGGATATCATCAATTCTTAATTCTTGATTTTAGATTTAGATCTAGATAATTCTTGAACTTCAATTTTATAAATCTTGAATTGAATTGTCTTTTCTTTTTTCTTTAATTTTTAATTCATCTAATTTGAATTCGAATGGATCTCACTTTCCCTGTGGACGATCCGCACTCGCTAATGTGCTACAATCGACACCGTTATAGATTGCGGTCAAAAATTTCTTTGGTTGTGATTTCTTTACACTTTTCTTATATACACACCGAGAATTCATTCAATCAAATGGCGCCGTTGCCGGGGATTAGTGCGCTAATTCATTCGTTTTTGAAATTTGAGTTGAAAAGTTTATTCCATCAAAATTTTTAGATCAAAATTCGCGCAAACACTAAACGATTTATTGTGATTTGTTGCGAGGAAATCTGGAATCTGTGGAGCGAAGGGAAAAATATTCAGAGCATTCCAGAGAGCTCAAGAAGTGAGTGGGAACAGTAACAAAATTTTTTGTGCAGCGATCTTGAAACCTGACCGCGGATCCGCGGTTTAAGGAGCTCATTGCGGCGGATCCGCCGCGTGTCAGAGGCTACAGTGCACAAGTTTTCTCAGGTGACTTCTTGACTTTCTTATCTCTCTCTCTGTCTGCTCCAATAACAAATTTGCTGCAGGTTTCTATGCAAATAATTCGCAGCGCCGCAAAAATAAATTTTTTTTGTGCGTGTTTGATCTTGGTTGTTTGCATTTTTAATACGGAAATTAAGGGGCAAAGACCGAATTCAGATTAGGTGGGGAGTTCATTACCCTTCCTAAGCCCCGAAAATCGCAAAACTGCATCCGCATTACCCTCATTAATTAAAAAAGATCTAGACATGACTCTAAGGACCGTCGCGCTCACTTAGGGCAGAAGAAGGCCGTGGGTAATCTATTGCTTATCCGTGTTTCTTTTGTGGTGTCTAAGGCAAGCGTGTCTAAGGCAAGTGGTTACTTAATTAGGCCCACTACTTACGTAGTGGAGAACCTCCCACTTACCTGGCCACAGGAGAGACAAAGAGGCAGTGGAGGATTGATCCTGCGACTTGTCTTCTGGTAGTTAGGAGCGTTCTAGAGACGTGACCTAGGTGACCATTAGACTTAGGGTTTTGCTTGTGCATTTGTTGTGATTTGCATCATTTTTTCAAAAATCCGTATCTTTTTCAAAACAAACACCAATAATCTTTCCCCTAAATATTACCAATGCTGCCACTTATGCTACAACCATTTAAGCACATGTTAAGCTGGACACGGGATTCCATTTCTCGTTTTGTCCGCGTTTCTTTTACCGACCCCAGAGTCGGTAATTCTTCGTCTTCTTCCTCACCACCCACCACGACCGCGATGGACCCAAATCCATCAAACTTTAACACCACTCTGCCACCGCCCGCAGGTGCGCAGACTCCTCCACGCATTTCTCTCCAAGAGAGGTGCTATCCTACACGTGTTCCCCTTCCCACCTGTCTTTCTATACCACCTTCCAATGGGGAAAATTTTGAAATCAACCCCCAATTCATCAAACTGTTACCCAAATTTCACGATCTTGATTCTGAAACCGCATACATGTTTATTTCCAAATTTGAAAACGTATGTGCGTTGATGGGAAATTCACAACTTTCTTTAGATGCTCTGCGTTTACGTCTTCTCCCATTCACTTTGTGCGACTTAGACGAGAAGTGGCTTTACATCACACCCGCACATTCTATTTCAACATGGGACGAATTCGTTGCAGCATTCCTTAAGAAATTTTATCCCAATCACAAGACCAGCCGTGTTCGGAGCGAAATCTTCAAATTTACCCAACTTCCCAATGAACCATTTTAGAAATGCTTTGAACGGTTCAAGGATCTTCTTATCCAATGTCCTCATCACGGAATCTCCAGATGGGATTTGTGTCGAATTATCTATGAGGGTATTGATCTCACTACTAGACAGATGCTTGAAACCATGTGTCATTGCCAATTCCTATCCAAAGATGATGGTGAAGCTTGGAAATACCTAGAAGATTTAGCTCAAAACACATCACAATGGGAAAGTGTTAGACCACCACCGCCTAGGGAAGATGTCAATCAGCTCGATGTTTCTGTCATAATGAAAGCCGAAATGGCCACAATACAAAGGAAACTCGACGCTATAGAAAACAAAATCTCATCAGCCTCCCTAAACCAATACACACTTCCCAAAACTGTGTGTGGCTGTTGTTCAAACCCTTCACATTTGACGGAAGAATGTCCTTTGAATGTACCGTTTCAAGGTCACACTAATGCTGCATTGCAGCAAAGACCTAGAAACGATCCTTCTTCTTCCTCATATAATCGAGATTGGAGGAATCACCCTGATTTTTCTTGGATCCAACACCAAACTCAATACACGGATCCAAATCAAAACAATTTTCAAAGGGCTCTTCCACCACAACAACAACCACTTCAATTGAGTCAGCACCCCTATCAATCATAAAATTTCCAAAATCCGGCCAACACTTTTGCACCACATGAAAACTCTTTGTAATTGGCCGGTACTAATAATACCTCTGCACTAGTACAAACCTTGGTTACTTTCATGAAACAATCCATCCAAGGGTCGGCAAGTTTTCAATCTTCCGTCTATAATATGATGAAGATCATTCTCACTCAAGATGTGAATATTAAATCGATGGGAGCACAAATTGAAAGAATAACAGTCGAAATAAGTGCTAGAGAAAAAGGGAAACTTCCAGCTCAACCTTTACCTGATCCTGGACCTTCACATTACACTACTGTGGATGCACTTACCACGTTGAGATCTGGAAGAGTGCTAGAAAATCACGTGGGTAACAAGATTGATGTTGAGGAATCAAGTGAACCCCAGGCTTCCACTTCCACTTCCACTCACACTTCTACTTCTTACCCTATTTCGTCTAATTTACCGTCTTCTTCTGAGCCTATTCTCCGTTTTCCCAAAGGCTTGAACCCTCCACCCACTTCACCTTTTTCACCCCCACAGACTTCTCCACAAATGTTGGACCCAACACTTATTGATAGAGCTCCATTTCCTGGAAGGTTGAGGCCCAACAAACATGATGCCCAAAGGGAGAAGCTTGTGGACATGTTTAAGGAAGTTAACATCAACATCCCTCTCCTAGATGCTATCCAAAAAGTTCCGTCCTATGCGAAAATTCTTAAGAACTTGTGCACTAGGAAAAGGAAGATTCAAGTGCCTAAAAAAGTTTTCATGTCAAGTACTGTAGACACGGCTTTTCCCAACAATTACCAAGGAAACGTAAGGACCCTGATTGTCCTACTATTTCTATTTCTATTGGGGAAAAACACATTAACCGTGCTTTACTTGACCTTGGCGCTAGTGTTAACTTGCTTCCTTACCCGTTTTACGAGCAACTAGGTATCGGAGTGTTAAAGCCTTCGGGCATAACTCTCCAAATGGCTGACCGATCAATCACCAAACGTAGGGGTGAACTGGAGGATGTGTTGATAAAAATCGGGGAATTTATATTCCCTGTTGACTTTATTGTAATTGATACACAGCCTGTAGCGAACCCACGGAATCAAATTCCGGTGATTTTAGGTCGCCCCTATTTGGCCACTTCCAATGCTATCATCAACTGTCGTAATGGCTCTATGACCCTATCCTTCGGGAATAGGTCAATTGAGCTGAACATTTACAAGTTGGGAAGTGTACCATCCGAACCTACTGCTCAGGGCTATTCTGTCGACTTAATGGATGTCGACAGCAGCGAATTTGATGATCCTTATGATACCGATCTAGACTCTTTTCATATGTTGTTGTTTGACCCAACTATGTATCATACACATATGGACTCTTCCACCGAGTTGTCCGGGTCAACAACTAACACTGATTATGAACTGCTTTTAGAGTCTGAAGATCACCCCGCGCTTTGTGATGACATTATTCTTCGGGATATTGAGGAAATCTTCGCTGATGAACTCGCATTTTTAAATGACACGGGTGTTGAGATGATTCCACATCAAAACAATGAAATTGAACCTCCACCCCTTCTTCTGAACTGTAAAAAGAATGCGAGCAATCCATCACATTCACTGCATCGTCTCTCCAAAACGAGACGCAAACACATTCTATTCCACCACTTACCCTTTCCCCACTTCTTCCACCAACCTGAGCACTACATTGATAAAATTTTCGAATGGTTGGTATTGACCTTCGGCCTTTGCAAAGCTTGGCATCGACCATTGATGTTTAACCCCCTCATGTGATTTTCAAAGATTAACATGGCTTAACTCAAGTTTGGGGGAGGGGGTATAATCTGGCTCCTAAAAAGAAAATTTTTATACAAAATGATGAGCCAAAAATAAGTTTGGGGAAGGATTTTCACTTAAATATTTTGCCCCCATTAATAAATTTCCTCCCAGGCTTACAGGTTTTTGAGATTTTGCGTAAGGCAACAGTGAGGACACTGTTGAAAACAAGTTTGGGGGAGGTTTGTGCTTATTTTCGTATCATTTGCATCATACTTTGCATAAGCACAAAACATTTCTTTAAAAAACTATAAAAATTTAAAAATTTTAAAAAAAAACCTATAAAAATTTAAAAATTTTCAAAAAAAATAAAAATATTTTTGTACATAAATAAGATAATAAAAGATTAGATAGTGAAAAATTACATCCAAAAGATTGAAAAAATTTAAGAAAACCAAGAAAATTAGAAGTTTTCTTATACGAACTAGTAATAAGTAGTTATGAGCCGTTGTTCTAAGGGTTAGTAAGATGAAGGAAGTCACTAATCTGAGGATAGAAATAAGTCTGAAAAATAGTTCCTATTCTGGAAGCCAAACATTTTGAACGTTGATACCCTGCTATTCGCACTTACACACGTCTTGAAACTCGGGATAGTAGAGGATACCTTGAAATGCTCTTGTCTAAAAGCCAAAGTATGAAGGAAATAAAAAAAAATGAATAAAAATATAAAGTGGTGAGAAAAATGAACACTGGTTTTTTTATCGCCAAGGCAGCAATAAAAAAATATAGCGAGGGTGCCTCTTCACCTAGTGCCTTAGACCAACTGGTCTGGGAGTCACTGCTAAGCCTTAGGTGGTGCAAGACGAGGAAAAACACCGTATAAGCAAGCACATGAGTAATCAGTCGGTTAGTACCTCAAGAAGTATTAACGGTCGCATGAAAGTGTGTGAGCAACTTCATCTAAATATTCATTAATTAAAAAGTACTGAGCCAGATGGACAAGAGTATGATAGCTTGAATTGAATTCTCCGGGTGTAGAGATGTTCTTTACACACACGTAGGGTTATATGATCGATGTTTGGAAGAAAGATAGGAATGAAGAATAAGGACGATGTTTTATTGAGGGATGATGTGATTTCTAATATCTTCTCATGACTATTAAGATAGGGCTCATGACAACCGAAAAACTAGCATAGTTGGAAATCCTAATTTTCAAAGTCTTTCTTTTACAATCCTTGTCTTTAAATGTAATATTCATGGTCTTCCTTTTATTATTGGATTTTGTGGATGCAATCCGCTGAAAACCCTCAGGAGACAACACTCCTCTTACTAGGGACACCTAGAGGTTTAAAGGCTTGTTGCACGTGCTAAGTGCAATCGTGTTGCCTACGAAAGTGTGCTAGTTAGTTTTTCTCTTTCTTTATTTTCTCCTTCTCTTTTTAATAAAACAGTTCGCTCGAGACGACCGAAAATAAGTTTAGGGGAATTTGACCAGTCGAAAATATTACATTTTTAACACGTCAATTTCCCTTCCATTTGCACTCATCTAGAGGTGTTCGGTATTAATATAGCACATATTAGCAAAACAGATGTAAAATACTAAATAACTTGTGTTATACTTTAAAACCGACATTTTGAGGAAAATTGAGTGTTTATCATTGCATCGCATAATCATTGTGTAGCGCAACACTTGTCTCGAGAATCTGTGCAGGAAATTGCAGGAGAAAAGCCAAAATAGTTAAAAGTGCTGAGAAAATTACGCCAAGTCCAAGACTTGTGATCTGGCAGTGAACAAGAAAGATTTTTGAGATTCCACATATCATAAAAGTGCCACAAGAACAGCACAAAAAGAGCACAGAAGTTGCAAGCCGCAAGGCCTCTAAAGCGCCGCGGATCCGCTGCCAAAGGCCCATTCCCACCGCGGATCCGCGGATAGTTGGTGACGTCATCTCTGCAGATTTCCTCCATGTGTCACCCTTTAACGGCTCAGCTTCCAGAAGACTCCAGAATGACCACGTGGCTTCATCCAGAAGGCTCGGCCTAACAACCTTACCCAAGAATATTCCTCATTCTAGAATATTCCTTCCAACAAACTTCTTCTAGAAGCCTCCTTATAACAACCTTCTTCTAGAAGCCTCCTTGTAACAACCTCATTCTAGAATATTCCCTCCAACAAACTTCTTTTAGAAGATTCTTTCTAACAACCTCATTTTGGAGGGAAAATTCAAATGAGGTAGTTCATTTTGGAGGGAAAATTCAAATGAGGTAGTTCATTTTGGAGGGAAAAGTGGTTCATTTTGGAGGGAAAAATTGTTCATTTTGGAGGGAAATTTGAAATTTGAATTCTAGATCTAGGGTTGAGATGGTTATAAAAGGAAACCTAGATCTAGGGTTTTAAGTTGTTCTTTAGTCCCTTCTCCAATTTCTAATACAAGTTGAGTGACACAACTTGTAACCCTAACCCTAATTCAAATCCAAAGCCAAATTCAAGATCCCCGAGTACAATTCAAGCAAGAAACCTTCAACCTTTTAGGAGCGAAGCCGATCTTCATCCGAGCAAGTGATTCAAGATGATCCACGACTCACGAAGACGAGCGAAGCCAAATCAACGATCGAGTTCTTTCCTCATTGTAGTTCTTGAGAGAATTGTAACGAAATTGTTGATAAATAAAAGGTGAAATTCTTATATCTTGCTTTCTTTACATTCTTGCATCATGATTCGATCTCAATTCTTGATTGTGTTTCTTGTTATGATGTTTGAGTAAAACTCCGCTCGTGAAGGAGTCGAGAGAATCAATAGATGATGATGTTCCAAATCTTGAAACGATTCTTAAGTCCTATAAGTTTTGTATACCTTAGTAAATTGAAGAATCAACAACCTAGTTTCGAGCGATGCTTTCTTGATTGTGTTCGCTCTTAATTAGGGATCCACGATCGATTCTTGAATTTACTAGAGGCTAGAATGTGAATGAAATCAATGAAAGGACAAGGGATAGATGATGAAACCCTAGTTTCCGCAAGAAATCCCTAATTCTCGTTGATCATCATCGATCTGGTATCAAATCATCGATGGATAAGAATACGTAACCAATAGATTTCATCACGTCTATAGATTCGATCGATTCCTACGAGCCTCACTTCGATTCTTGATTACTATTTGGATTGGATATCATCAATTCTTAATTCTTGATTTTTAATGTTTTCTTGATTTTAGATTTAGATCTAGATAATTCTTGAACTTCAATTTTATAAATCTTGAATTGAATTGTCTTTTTTTTTCTTTAATTTTCAGTTCATTTAATTTGAATTCGAACGGATCTCACTTTCCCTGTGGACGATCCGCATTCGTTAACGCGGTACAATCGACACCGTTATTGATTGCGGTCAAAAATTTCTTTGGTTGTGATTTCTTTACACTTTTCTTATATACACACCGAGAATTCATTCAATCAATAATCCGACGACTAGGGACCTGAAAAGGATGTGCTTGTAGACTACCCAGCCCCCACTAGTGTGACTGCCATCATAACGCTGGTAGTCAAGCAAGATCCTAAGGGCTCTATCAATACGTACACACATATTAAAATAGATATACCAAGTAGCATACTACCATGTTTAGTAAGACTGTTATTATAACTGTGAATATCCCAAGCTTCCATTAAGTAATATACAAGCTAGTATGATACAATAATGGCCCCTAGGGGATATACACTAACAAAACATCATGCTCGTGTCACGACCCGCAGGGTACGGATGTGACTGGCACTTAAGTTTACGAAGCGTCTCAAGGCGTCCGTAAAATAAGTAAGCCAAAGCCCAGAAAACCAAAACCAAGTAAGCAAAAGTGTGAAGAGAACCCAATCAATTGAAAACGAGTTTATCAAATAAGTCATATAAAAACCTTTTTAAAAAAAATACAAATTTTTCCGAAAATTTCGGCAGAGTCACCTTTGTAAATACTGGCCCCCAAAATGGGTACAACAAGAATATATATGAATCCAACAAATAAGGCATCCCCAAGCGGGAGCTAGCTCTTCGCCACAAGGCGGTCATAAATCCCACGCAATATAAAACAACATCATGCAAAATAATCATAAAGAAGCATGAGAAAAACAGCATGTCGACTCAAGTGAGCTCGACCCCAAAATACAGCATAAAAAGTCCACAATCTCACAGTCTCATCTCTAGGTCAATATACAACAATACTGATAGAAACAGTAGATGGAGTACACTAGATACAAGAATATACAAGGTGGTACAAAAATAATGATATAACCCACCTAAGAGCAAAACCTCGAGTCCAGGCAAAAGAAACAAGAGCGCCCGCCGCTACTGCACTGACGGAGCGGACCTGCAAAAGGCTATGGCACAACGGGGGTGAGTTGCCAACTCGTGAGTAATAAATAACATCTACACAGGCTATCGTATGCATGCACACAAGCATCCTAGCATCTAAATACAGGTAAGGCAGGTCATAATGGCAAGTATGTACGCAATATGAATATACTAGCAGGTATGAATGCAATGCGAATCAACTCGTGATCTGAATGTGTAAGTATAAGAAATCATGTTTTTCCCTTTAAGAATCTCTTTTGAAATACCAGCACAATACCAACAAAATCAACAAGAACCTGTGTCCAGCAACGACACCTAAAAACTATCACAAATCTCATATATCCATGTCATAGTATCTCTGGCCTCAGCCATCCGGCTGACCCAGCTCAATATCAAAATCTCATCATCTCGCGGCCACGGTCGGTATCCTCTGGATATCCGCCGTGCCAAACAGTCACCGGTAGGTAATCCGTCCCCTGCCAGGCTCAACGTCAACACCACATTCATCTTGCCCCGGGGTACCATACCGGGCCCACCATGTACCCGTGACGGTTCCTCCACTCCTCAACACGGATCTCGAAAACCACAGCAAATTCATGGTGGACGACACTTACATCACTAGAAAACCGCAATTTACATATTTTAAAAATATAATAAGTTTAGAAATTTTGCGGCTTTCCCCCGAAATCCAGAAATATCATAAAATCTCAAGAAATCCTCATGAGTGCATATGTCAATGATAATGGATGCATATGGTATCAATAATCAAGTTGTGATGTGTGATTAATAGATTAGGCATGAACAAATAATATGATGAAGTACATGCACATGAATAGCAATCCTATGATTTCATTTTAAGGAATTAAAGCAACACCGCAAGTTTAAGTATCAATTATAGTAAAAGGTGTCAATTTAAAGGTTATCTAGTGTGGTGGCATGGCAATTATCAGGGTGTGTGTGTAAGCATGAATAGTGCTCGTGCTGCATATAAAAACCCTGGCAATGGTGCAGGTGTCCTATTAAATGGTTTCGTATATGTATGTCAATATAGGGCATGAATGTAGCAATTAATCATACAAGTATTACACCCCTAATTACTAACATTACTAAGAATCTTTTTAAGGTACTAAAACTATCGGACGACTTGCGCCATCCAACGATAGTGCCCCGTAGATGTTACATCTACTCACCGGAATCCCTAGCTAGTCACGTCCAATCACCGCTTTCCCCTTTCGTGCCGCGTCTGACGTCTCCGCGACCGAACCTGGAATTTACATCAATACAAACATAAGGTTACAAATCAAGAACGACGCAATTCCCTAACGAAAATACCATAGTTCACAAGCTAGGTACAACGTGCACAAAGTGCGCGGAACACACGCGAAAATCGCAAAAATCTACTAAAATCGTCGATTAGGTCGCCCGGAAAAACTGAAACCCGAACACTCAAAATCCGCACTCACACATCCTAAAAGTCATAGGATACGCTAAAAATGTCATCAAGACATCTCAATTAATTCATCACAATATTTTAGTAAAAATGTCAAATATGATTTTGTGCACTTGCTTGCATCATGTTTGATGATACATGCCTTATTTGTTAAGTGTATAGAATTAAACCTTGGTTAATGGAATGGTTAGGGTTTACTATTTGATTATTCATTTTTATTCATTTGTTTATTCTTTTTGGAAAAGAAAAAGAGCATGATAAAATGGTGGCATTTTTGATTTGTTCATGAAGTTTCTTGAACACTTTGACTTTGCAACCCTTTTGTCTCATGCTTAAACCTAACCACTTCATTTAACCCTAATTAGTTCTCTACACTTAACCATGGTCATGTTATGATAAGTATTGATTTCGTTTCCTTTTTAATAATAACTTATCATAACTTTCTTCTTCTTCTTCTTCATATCTATCATGAAGAAAGCTTAGGTCATCAATGGTGATTGATGATAAAGAGTGAGAAATCCAATTCTAAATTGAACCCACTTCCTATTTCTTCATCCTCTACCTCTTGCCAAGTAGTAGAGTGTGTTTCCTTCACAAGTTTTCATGACTTGGTGAAGTTGGAGCTTGATCTAGCGATGCCTCGACGTAGATCATCTTCGGCATGGACATCGACGACCTAGCTTGCCCATTCTCCGACGAAGCCGACGCTTGAGCCCGGGAACTCATTTGGACAGCAAGGGGACTTCGTTGCGGAGCTATGGAGGTGGAGTACCGGATCTACAAAGGTTGTATTTCCGTATTCTTTATAGTTAAGTTGTTAACTAGTTTGCTTTTCGCCTAGAAATCTAGCCAACGATCCGTTCTAGGGTTTCTCGGCACCGTTTAAATTTGAAATTGGCATGGTTGATGCCTTGTGAGACCTCATTAGGATGCCTAGGAACCCTACAGTGTGGTGGCATGGCAATTACCAGGGTGTGTGTGTAAGCATGAATAGTGCTCGTGCTGCATATAAAAACCCTGGCAATGGTGCATGTGTCCTATTAAATGGTTTCGTATATGTATGTCAATATAGGGCATGAATGTAGCAATTAATCATACAAGTATTACACCCCTAATTACTAACATTACTAAGAATCTTTTTAAGGTACTAAAACTATCGGGCGACTTGCGCCATCCAACGATAGTGCCCCGTAGATGTTACATCTACTCACCGGAATCCCTAGCTAGTCACGTCCAATCACCGCTTTCCCCTTTCGTGCCGCGTCTGACGTCTCCGCGACCGAACCTGGAATTTACATCAATACAAACATAAGGTTATAAATCAAGAACGACGCAATTCCCTAACGAAAATACCATAGTTCACAACCTAGGTACAACGTGCACAAAGTGCGCGGAACACACGCGAAAATCGCAAAAATCTACTAAAGGCGTCGATTAGGTCGCCCGGAAAAAATGAAACCCGAACACTCAAAATCCGCACTCACACATCCTAAAAGTCATAGGATACGTTAAAAATGTCATCAAGATATCGCAATTAATTCATCACAATATTTTAGTAAAAACTAGTAAGCACTAATTTGCAATTTGGTGCAAACATCGACAATTAGCGACAAAGTTAACGCAATCCAACACAACAATCCAAACTAACCCACTAGCTAGCCATTACACTAATTTTAAACCATTAACTATGCATCAAACCATATTTTCCACAACCAACCCTTCTCTTGATTTTTGGTAATTAGCAAAACAAGGAAAATATCACACAAGATTAACTTGGATTAGCATAACATCAAGCCACTTAAGCAAAGTAACCTTATAGATTGGTTAAGTAAACAACTAGATAGCTAATTAGCTTTAATTAACTAAATAATGGTTTCTAAAAACCCTAGTTTAACCCTAACCATAAACCTTTAAAAACTAGATTAGAAACTAACACTAAATTTTAGCCCAATTAGCAAGTTAACCACTTAGATTAAGCTAACAAAATAACTAGATAACAAAATAGCTTAATTAACCTCTTAATGGTATTCTAAACCCTAAATTAATTTCAAACCACAAACTTAAAAAAAAACTAGTATGCAAATAGCACTAAAATTAACACTAAAACAATTTTCAAAGTTCAATTAGCACACTTTAAACTACAATTTAACCAAAGATTGAAATTATACCTCACAATCTATGGATCTAGCATGATCATTTGCCTCTAAAATTGCCTCCTTTCCACAAGATTTAAACCAATTTGGGCTTGAAAAGAGATAGAATAAGGTTTTGTGTTGAATTTGTGAAGAAAATTAGGGATTTCGGTGGATTTTTTTGATGAAATTGAAGCAAAAGGAGATGGGGGAAAATGGGGACCTGCTCATTCTTGAGGCTCGGCCAGGGAAAAGGGTGGGGGGAAAGTGAGGAATTGGAGTTGGAAAAACCAAGGTCAAAGCTCTCACATGTCACTCAAAACCCATACCTAAATTACTATATTTTAATCCTATTCAAAACAATTCATTTCATCACATGAATAAAGTCAAAGTGAGGAAAGCAATTTTCTGGACCTGATCATGGTGGGGCCGGCCTAGGGCTGAGGGAAGAGAGAGAGGGGTTTTACAAAAGAAATTTTATGCAAAAAGACCCCCTACAAGTCCAAAATTGCAAGTTTAAGCCTAAATTCAATAAATTTCGTTTCCTACAATAAAAATTAGTTAAAACTCAAAATAAAATACTAAAAATTTATGTTACAACTAGATTTTAATTAACATAATTTTAAAGATTAAAATTAGCCCAAAAAAATTTGTATTTATCGCTAATTTAATGTATTTCCTTACCGACTTACAATAATATTAAAAAATTGAAAAATAGGGAAAATTTTTTAAATGACCAAAATTTAATAAGTAACTCATTAGCTACTAAAAACAAGCAATTACCTATCCATTTTAGGTATAATTAGTCCTAAACTGCAAAATAACAAAAAGGACGGTTTTCGGAAAAATACCGAATTTTCACCGATTTTCAGGAAAACTCCAAAATGACTTTTCAAGGCGCTACAATCTTCCCCCCTTAAAGAAATTCGGTCCCCGAATTTAAAAAATATAACTACGCGTACCTTCAAAGAGATGGGGATATTTCTTCCTCATCTCGCCCTCGGTCTCCCAGGTAACCTCCTCGCTGCTCGGGCTACGCCAAAGGACCTTGACGGTTGGTATAATCTTCGATCTCAACTTCTTCACCTACCGATCCAGGATGGCCACCGGCTGCTCTGCAAAGGAAAGGTCGCGCTCCAGCTGGACTGTCGGGTGCTGAATCGCATGCGAAGGGTCGTGAAGGTACTTGCGGAGCATCGAAACATGGAAGACGGGGTGAACATCGGGAAAGCTGGGTGGAAGGGCCAAACGATATGCAACAGCGCCAACACGCTCGAGGATCTCAAAGGGACCTACGAATCTAGGGCTAAGCTTCCCCTTTCGCCCAAAACGCATCACGCCCTTCATCGGAGAGACCCTCAGAAAAACATGGTCGCCAACTGCGAACTCTAACCTGCGACGGCGCCTGTCTGCATACGATTTCTACCTGCTCTGAGCCGCTCTCATCCGGTCTCGGATCAACTGTATCTTCGCTGTCGTCTCCTCAACAAGTTGCGGCCCCAGTATACTGCTCTCGCTGAGCTCTGTCCAACAAACGGGCGATCTGCATCTCCTCCCATACAATGCTTCGAAAGGCGCCATCTGAATAGTATCCTGAAAGCTGTTGTTGTAGGAGAACTCCACTAACGGTAAATGACGATCCCAGCTACTGCCGAAGTCTAAAACGCACGCTCTGAGCATGTCCTCGAGAGTCTGAATGGTCCACTCTGACTGTCCGTCGGTCTGCGGATGAAACGCTGTGCTGAAGCTCAAACGAGTGCCCAAAGCCTCCTGAAGTCTCTGCCAAAGCCGGCTGGTGAACTGGGTGCCTCGATCTGACACGATACAAGTCGGTACGCCATGCAACCGCACGATCTCGTCGATGTAAAGCTGGACATACTGAGCGAAGCTGAAAGTCGTCTTCACTGGCAGGAAGTGAGCCGCTTTCGTCAATCGATCTACGATCACCCAGATGGAGTCATACCCTCGACTGGTCCTGGGTAGACCCACAACGAAATCCATCAAAATCTGCTCCCATTTCCACTCCGGAATGGGTAATGGCTGTAGCTCTCCTGCGGGCCTCTGGTGCTCGGCCTTGACTTGCTGACAAGTCAGGCATCTCGATACAAACTCCGCAATGTTCCTCTTCATCCCGTCCCACCAGTAGGTCTCTCTCATATCATGGTACATCTTGGTGGAACCGGGGTGGATACTATACACTGATCGGTGTGCCTCCTCAAGAATGTCGCGCCGCAATCCATCAGCATCTGGCACGCACAGTCTAGATCCATATCGTAAAATCCTCTGATCGTCAATCACGAACTCGGAAAATCTGCCCTGTCCCATCTGTGCTATGATCTCTGAGCAACGGTCGTCACTGCGCTGTGCCTCATATATACGGTCAAGCAACTGTGGGCGTGCACGAACATGCGCAAGCTGTCCCCCTGTCTGAGAGAACTCGAACTCCACTCGGCTGTCGCATAAAATCTGCCAATCTGCTGACGACTGCCTCTGCACTGCGCGCAAACACGATAGACTACCCCCGGGCCTCCTACTCAACGCATCTGCCACCACATTTGTCTTGCCTTGGTGATATAAGATCTCGCAGTCGTAGTCTTTCACCAACTCCATCCAACGACGCTGTCTGAGGTTCAGGTCTCGCTGCTGAAATATGTACTTTAAGCTCTTGTGATCGGTGAATATCTGACACGACTCGCCGTATAGGTAATGTCGCCAAATCTTCAGTGCAAAGACCACTGCAGCCATCTCCAAATCGTGAGTGGGGTAGTTCTGTTCATGCTTCTTCAACTGCCGAGAAGCATAAGCGATCACCCGGCCATGCTGCATCAGTACGCACCCTAATCCCACTCACGAAGCATCACAGTAGACCACAAATCCGCCTGATTCCGAAGGAAAAGATAATACCGGCGCCGTAGTCAAACAGGTCCGTAGCTGCTGAAAACTGCGCTCGCACTCCTCTGTCCAAACGAAAGGAACTCCCTTTCGGGTCAAACCGGTCAAAGGTGCAGCTATATGGGAGAAGTCCTGAACAAAACGCCTGTAGTAGCCCGCCAGGCCTAGAAAACTACGGATCTCAGTAACCGATGTAGGTCGGGGCCACTGCTGAACAGCCTCAATCTTCTTCGGGTCCACACATATGCCGTCTCTCGTAACCACGTGACCCAAGAATCCGACGCTGTCCAGCCAGAATGCATACTTGGAGAACTTTGCGAACAGCTGGTGCTCCCTCAGAGTCTGTAACGTAATCCGCAAGTGCTGCTCGTGCTCCTCTCTGCTCCGGGAGTACACCAAGATATCGTCGATAAACACGATGATGAACAAGTCAAGATACGGCCTGAATGTACGGTTCATCAAATCCATGAATGCTGCTGGGGCGTTGGTGAGTCCGAACGACATCACCAAAAACTCGTAGTGGCCATAGCGCGTGCGGAAAGCTGTCCTCGGTATATCCTCCTGTCGAACTCGCAGCTGATGGTATCCTGATCGCAAGTCGATCCTCGAAAAATACCCCGCACCCTGAAGCTGGTCGAACAAATCATCAATGCGTGGCAACGGATATCTGTTCCGAACGGTAACTTTGTTCAGCTGGCAGTAGTCGATATATAAGCGCAAACTTCCATCCTTCTTCTTGACAAACAGGACCGGAGCACCCCACGGAGAAACACTAGGTCGAATAAGCCCCTTATCTAACAAATCCTGCAACTGATCCTTCAGCTCTCGAAGCTCTGCCGGGGCCATCCGATAAGGCGGTATAGAAATAGGCCCCAAGCCGGGAATCAAATCAATGCAGAACTCAACATCGCGCTCAGGTGGTAGCCCAGGTAGCTCGTCAGGGAAAACATCAGGGAACTCACAAACAACCGGGACCCGGTCCAACGGAACCTCTGCAGCTCGAGTATCATAAATATACGCTAAGAATCCCTGACATCCCTTCCGTAAGAGCTGACCAGCGCGAAGAGATGAAATCAAGCTGGGAAGGGTGACGCTGCGGCCTCCCTGAATAACAAGGACTGGCTCTCCCAGAAAGCTAAATATGACTGCCTTCTCACGGCAGTCCACCGAAGCATAACAAGTGGCTAGCCAATCCATGCCCAGAAGCACATCAAAGTCCAACATATCGAGGAGAATCAAATCAACTGATGAATCCCTCTCCCCGATACGAACGGAACACAATCGAAATACAAAATGAGCGACAAACGACTCGCCTACCGGAGTAACAACAACAAGCGGATGATCTAACAACGACGACTCACGGCCCAACATCGGTGCAAAGTGTGTAGAGACGTACGAATGTGTGGAACCTGGGTCAAATAATACCCGTGCGTCGAAAGAACAAACTGGCAAGGTACCTGTCACAACGGCATTGGATGCCTGCGCATCCTGCGGTGTTAAAGCAAATACTCGGGCCTGTCCTCCACCGATAACGGGCTGACCTCGACCTCGGCCTCTGCCTCCTCGTCCTCTTTGAACAGGACCGCCGCGTCCACGGCCTCTGGGTGCACCTAACTGGCGTGGAGCATCGCCTGTGGTAGGAAGTAGGGCTCTCTGAGGAGGGGGTGGTGATGGTGGTAGGGTCACATGCGAAACTGTCGCTGCTCCCTGTCGTCTCGCCGGACAGTCTCTGACAAGATGGTGTGGACTCCCGCACCCAAAACACCCTGGCGACGGCTGCTGTCCCTGGGGATAAGAACCATATAACTGTCCCCGTCCAAATCCTCTGCCAGGCCTATCTCTCGGAAGGAATCTGGCGCGCTGCCTCTGAGACGGTACATCGGTGCGAATCCTCTTCGGCCCAGAAACGGCCGAAGTCTGTGATATGCGTGCCTCCATCCGTAATGCAGTATCCATAGCAGCTGAATAAGTGTCGTAGTGCTGGGCGCCAATGGCAAGATATAGCTGGGCATCAAGTCCCTGTACAAACATCTTCACCATCTTCTCTTCGGTATCCACCAAATACTGAGCATATCAGGATAACTGTGTAAACTGGATGTCATACTCAGACACCGTCATCCCAGGTGTCTTGACTAAGGCCTCGAAGCTACGAGCTCTGGCGTCACGAACGCTCTCTGGGAGGAAACGAGCTAGAATGACCGCTGTAAACTCGGCCCAAGTCATAGGCGGTAGACCTGCAGCTCGACCTCTCAAGACTGACTCCCACCATGTCTGCGCGAGACCCTCTAGTCGGAAACTCGCAAGCTCCACCCATCGATCATCCGAACATCTTAGCGAACGGCAGATCCTGGCTAAACTGTCAAGGAACGTCTGTGGGTCCTCCGCTGCCTCGGTGCCGGTGAATACTGGAGGTCTCAGCCTCATGAAATCCTGTAGTGAAACCGGGATGGTCACGGTGGTGGTAGTAGGAGCAGGTATCCTGGTCGTCTGTGATGTAGTAGGTGCGTCATCCGGCCTCGGTGTACGACTGGCTGCAACTAGGGATCCTACCATCTGACGTAGCTCCTGCATACTCCCCATCATCTGTCGTAACTCCACCATACCAGTCTCAAGCCTATCCATACGGCCTGGGGAAGGTGGATCGGTCTGTCCCTGCGGCGTAGGCATACCACCCTGCTCAGTCCTAGTCTCGGACGAGCCAGCTCGAATCTCGTCTCTGGCGGCAGCCCTCTGTGCCCTCGTAGCCTTCGGCGGCATAGTGGCTGGTACAGGAAAAAGGATAATAAGGACAGTGCAATAGAATCATAGGATACACGGAATTGAAGAAGGAATTTTCAAGCAAGTATATCCTAAAGTCACTTAGGCGGAGTACCGTATCGCAAGTATACCGCGGACATACACACGCTACGTTACCCTGCTTAAGTCACTTACTCCATCTACCAAGGGTCATCCTACACTCAAAAAGGTAAAACCTATCGCTCTGATACCAACTTTGTCACGACCCGCAGGGTACGGACGTGATTGGCACTTAAGTTTACGAAGCGTCTCAAGGCGTCCGTAAAATAAGTAAGCCAAAGCCCAGAAAACCAAAACCAAGTAAGCAAAAGTGTGAAGAGAACCCAATCAATTGAAAACGAGTTTATCAAATAAGTCATATAAAAACCTTTTTAAAAACAATACAAATTTTTCCGAAAATTTCGGCAGAGTCTCCTTTGTAAATACTGGCCCCCAAAATGGGTACAACAAGAATATATATGAATCCAACAAATAAGGCATCCCCAAGCGGGAGCTAGCTCTTCGCCACAAGGCGGTCACAAATCCCACGCAATATAAAACAACATCATGCAAAATAATCATAAAGAAGCATGAGAAAAACAGCATGTCGACTCAAGTGAACTCGACCCCAAAATACAGCATAAAAAGTCCACAATCTCACAGTCTCATCTCTAGGTCAATATACAACAATACTGATAGAAACAGTAGATGGAGTACACTAGATACAAGAATATACAAGGTGGTACAAAAATAATGATATAACCCACCTAAGAGCAAAACCTCGAGTCCAGGCAAAAGAAACAAGAGCGCCCGCCGCTACTGCACTGACGGAGCGGACCTGCAAAAGGCTATGGCACAACGGGTGTGAGTTGCCAACTCGTGAGTAATAAATAACATCTACACATGCTATCGTATGCATGCACACAAGCATCCTAGCATCTAAATACAGGTAAGGCAGGTCATAATGGCAAGTATGTACGCAATATGAATATACTAGCAGGTATGAATGCAATGCGAATCAACTCGTGATCTGAATGTGTAAGTATAAGAAATCATGTTTTTCCCTTTAAGAATCTCTTTTGAAATACCAGCACAATACCAACAAAATCAACAAGAACCTGTGTCCAGCAACGACACCTAAAAACTATCACAAATCTCATATATCCATGTCATAGTATCTCTGGCCTCAGCCATCCGGCTGACCCAGCTCAATATCAAAATCTCATCATCTCGCGGCCACGGTCGGTATCCTCTGGATATCCGCCGTGCCAAACAGTCACCGGTAGGTAATCCGTCCCCTGCCAGGCTCAACGTCAACACCACATTCATCTTGCCCCGGGGTACCATACCGGGCCCACCATGTACCCGTGACGGTTCCTCCACTCCTCGACACGGATCTCGAAAACCACAGCAAACTCATGGTGGACGACACTTACATCACTAGAAAACCGCAATTTACATATTTTAAAAATATAATAAGTTTAGAAATTTTGCGGCTTTCCCCCGAAATCCAGAAATATCATAAAATCTCAAGAAATCCTCATGAGTGCATATGTCAATGATAATGGATGCATATGGTATCAATAATCAAGTTGCGATGTGTGATTAATAGATTAGGCATGAACAAATAATATGATGAAGTACATGCACATGAATAGCAATCCTATGATTTCATTTTAAGGAATTAAAGCAATAGCGCAAGTTTAAGTATCAATTATAGTAAAAGGTGTCAATTTAAAGGTTATCTAGTGTGTGTTAGTTATATGTATGCCCTAGAGGCCATTACTATACATAGGATGTATATTGTAGTGGATGCTGAGACATATATAGGGAGGACTTTCTTGCTCGACATGATAGTATGCTATCTGGTTGATCTTTACCTTAACGTGTACACTGATTGTCTCCCTGTTACATGTTGGTAAAGCCCTTAGGATCTGTACTTGACTACCTGGACTATGATGCAGATCATACTAGTGGGGACATGGTAGTCCATAAGTACATCCTTCAAAGTCCCTAGTCGTGGGTGTATCGAGACGGGGCATCGATATACCAGAGTAGACTAGCGTATACCTTCTCGACCCATACAGATGGGCGATGGATGATCCCATATCCATTGGTGTTTGACATCAGAGATGATATACGGGTGCTCAGTGGAGACTGGGTACACTGGACGGACTCGCCGAGAACTCCCAGATGGTATTATACCTTACGTCAGATGGCAGTTCTCTGGTGACACTGGTACAGAGTAGTCTGTTGACCCGAGATCGTCATAGAGTCTTGTGTGGTTCCCACTGTGCTTTGATTTCCATCTTACCATGTCCAAGAGGGCGTGCAAAACGGTGGTTTTTGGGTACAGTCCCGAGTCACATGGAGGCAATGAGCGATAGGAGGGGATTCGTCTCTCCCGGTATAGGGGGTTGATGTTGCGCTGTGTTCGATTGGCTATAACAGGAAATCCCTGGCCAGGGTTGCTGAGATTTACTGGTAAGTGTTACCAGTAGTTTCTCGAAGTGTTATAGACCTCATATCGACACGACTTATCGAGCTATTGGGGTCTGACGTTTACCACCCCTAGACGAGATATGCGACAGATCAGACGGACAGACCGGACTGTACAGTAAGTGCTACTGGTCGGATTCACAGGAGTGTGAGCGGGCTTGCTCGTCGATCTTCTGATCGCTCAATACCCGGGTAGCCGTTACGTTTAGCAGACCGCTTGCGGCTTGTGGGTGTTTGATATGATCATCACCTGCTGCCGGCGTATTGACGAGTCTTTAGAGTCCTACACAGAGGTTTCCTGGCTCAAGCGAAACGAAATAGGAGCGCATATGAGATATGTGCGGGACCGAGAATAATGCGTGTATGTGATACCGTATTCTATTCTCAAGATGGATGTATCGATTGGTTATATGCGATATAACCTAGTTATCGAATCAAGGATTGATTCGATAAGCCGATACATAGGATACTAGCCGGTTATATGCGATATGACCGGATCGTTAAATCAAGTGTTGATTTAATGATTTAATGCATAATTATATATTTGATATATTACTTTGCATTAACTAGTATTGGTTCATTTAAAATGGATTTTCTCACTCGGGTGTGCGCATTGCATATGCGATATGATTTTGTGCACTTGCTTGCATCATGTTTGATGATACATGCCTTATTTGTTAAGTGTATAGAATTAAACCTTGGTTAATGGAATGGTTAGGGTTTACTATTTGATTATTCATTTTTATTCATTTGTTTATTCTTTTTGGAAAAGAAAAAGAGCATGATAAAATGGTGGCATTTTTGATTTGTTCATGAAGTTTCTTGAACACTTTGACTTTGCAACCCTTTTGTCTCATTAAACCTAACCACTTCATTTAACCCTAATTAGTTCTCTACACTTAACCATGGTCATGTTATGATAAGTATTGATTTCGTTTCCTTTTTAATAATAACTTATCATAACTTTCTTCTTCTTCTTCTTCATATCTATCATGAAGAAAGCTTAGGTCATCAATGGTGATTGATGATAAAGAGTGAGAAATCCAATTCTAAATTGAACCCACTTCCTATTTCTTCATCCTCTACCTCTTGCCAAGTAGTAGAGTGTGTTTCCTTCACAAGTTTTCATGACTTGGTGAAGTTGGAGCTTGATCTAGCGATGCCTCGACGTAGATCATCTTCGGCATGGACATCGACGACCTAGCTTGCCCATTCTCCGACGAAGCCGACGCTTGAGCCCGGGAACTCATTTGGACAGCAAGGGGACTTCGTTGCGGAGCTATGGAGGTGGAGTACCGGATCTACAAAGGTTGTATTTCCGTATTCTTTATAGTTAAGTTGTTAACTAGTTTGCTTTTCGCCTAGAAATCTAGCCAACGATCCGTTCTAGGGTTTCTCGGCACCGTTTAAATTTGAAATTGGCATGGTTGATGCCTTGTGAGACCTCATTAGGATGCCTAGGAACCCTACAGTGTGGTGGCATGGCAATTACCAGGGTGTGTGTGTAAGCATGAATAGTGCTCGTGCTGCATATAAAAACCCTGGCAATGGTGCATGTGTCCTATTAAATGGTTTCGTATATGTATGTCAATATAGGGCATGAATGTAGCAATTAATCATACAAGTATTACACCCCTAATTACTAACATTACTAAGAATCTTTTTAAGGTACTAAAACTATCGGGCGACTTGCGCCATCCAACGATAGTGCCCCGTAGATGTTACATCTACTCACCGGAATCCCTAGCTAGTCACGTCCAATCACCGCTTTCCCCTTTCGTGCCGCGTCTGACGTCTCCGCGACCGAACCTGGAATTTACATCAATACAAACATAAGGTTACAAATCAAGAACGACGCAATTCCCTAACGAAAATACCATAGTTCACAACCTAGGTACAACGTGCACAAAGTGCGCGGAACACACGCGAAAATCGCAAAAATCTACTAAAGGCGTCGATTAGGTCGCCCGGAAAAAATGAAACCCGAACACTCAAAATCCGCACTCACACATCCTAAAAGTCATAGGATACGTTAAAAATGTCATCAAGATATCGCAATTAATTCATCACAATATTTTAGTAAAAACTAGTAAGCACTAATTTGCAATTTGGTGCAAACATCGACAATTAGCGACAAAGTTAACGCAATCCAACACAACAATCCAAACTAACCCACTAGCTAGCCATTACACTAATTTTAAACTATTAACTATGCATCAAACCATATTTTCCACAACCAACCCTTCTCTTGATTTTTGGTAATTAGCAAAACAAGGAAAATATCACACAAGATTAACTTGGATTAGCATAACATCAAGCCACTTAAGCAAAGTAACCTTATAGATTGGTTAAGTAAACAACTAGATAGCTAATTAGCTTTAATTAACTAAATAATGGTTTCTAAAAACCCTAGTTTAACCCTAACCATAAACCTTTAAAAACTAGATTAGAAACTAACACTAAATTTTAGCCCAATTAGCAAGTTAACCACTTAGATTAAGCTAACAAAATAACTAGATAACAAAATAGCTTAATTAACCTCTTAATGGTATTCTAAATCCTAAATTAATTTCAAACCACAAACTTAAAAAAATACTAGTATGCAAATAGCACTAAAATTAACACTAAAACAATTTTCAAAGTTCAATTAGCACACTTTAAACTACAATTTAACCAAAGATTGAAATTATACCTCACAATCTATGGATATAGCATGATCATTTGCCTCTAAAATTGCCTCCTTTCCACAAGATTTAAACCAATTTGGGCTTGAAAAGAGATAGAATAAGGTTTTGTGTTGAATTTGTGAAGAAAATTAGGGATTTCGGTGGATTTTTTTGATGAAATTGAAGCAAAAGGAGATGGGGGAAAATGGGGACCTGCTCATTCTTGAGGCTCGGCCAGGGAAAAGGGTGGGGGGAAAGTGAGGAATTGGAGTTGGAAAAACCAAGGTCAAAGCTCTCACATGTCACTCAAAACCCATACCTAAATTACTATATTTTAATCCTATTCAAAACAATTCATTTCATCACATGAATAAAGTCAAAGTGAGGAAAGCAATTTTCTGGACCTGATCATGGTGGGGCCGGCCTAGGGCTGAGGGAAGAGAGAGAGGGGTTTTACAAAAGAAATTTTATGCAAAAAGACCCCCTACAAGTCCAAAATTGCAAGTTTAAGCCTAAATTCAATAAATTTCGTTTCCTACAATAAAAATTAGTTAAAACTCAAAATAAAATACTAAAAATTTATGTTACAACTAGATTTTAATTAACATAATTTTAAAGATTAAAATTAGCCCAAAAAAATTTGTATTTATCGCTAATTTAATGTATTTCCTTGCCGGCTTACAATAATATTAAAAATTGAAAAATAGGGAAATTTTTTTAAATGACCAAAATTTAATAAGTAACTCATTAGCTACTAAAAACAAGCAATTATCTATCCATTTTAGATATAATTAGTCCTAAACTGCAAAATAACAAAAAGGACGGTTTTCGGAAAAATACCGAATTTTCACCGATTTTCAGGAAAACTCCAAAACGACTTTTCAAGGCGCTACAGCTCGAAAGGAAATCAATCTCAAAACAGAATATACAAATGCCACGTGCGTCTGGTGCATACAGAAATCGAAATCAAATACAGGTGCCACGAATGTGCACAGAAACAAAACTGAGTGCAACGGGTGTGCACAAAAATATCTGTCAAGTGCAACGGGTGTGCCTGACAACAATATCAGGTGCATCTGATATGCACTAAGAATCTCGATTTAGTGCATCTGGTGTGCACAAATCGTATCAAGTGGCCAAGTGGGCGCAAGAATCTTAATCAAGTGCACATGGTGCACGAAAACATAAATCCAGTGCACTAAGGTGCACGAAATAATATCGAATATCAAAATCGAAATCAACGGTATACGACATACACCAAATCAAATCAAGTATACCATGGAAAATAAACTCATAAACATGTGCATCTGTGAGCACAAAATCATGTCAATACTGAAAACTCGTGTAACTACACTGAATGCAAAAGTCCAAATCAATGAAATTAAAGTCAAATATCTCGGAATGCACATAAATCAAAATCAAGTGCAATGGGTATGCGCAAAACGAAAATCAGTACAACTGATACATGAAAATACAAATCAAGTGCAACTACGGTGCATATAAGAAATATCAATCATAAAACGAATCGTCGAAATACCAAAATCCAGAACAACGAAAACGTGATATCCGAATCACCAAATCGGAAATCATAAATACTATCGTCGATATGCCCCTCTTTCAACGTCGAAGGGTGTTAGTGCATCCAAAGCTAGCAGAGCAAGTATCTACTTGCCTCCTATTCACGGTCTGGCGCCTTTGCTCTTATATCCTCATCTCTCACTGCGGATCTCCAGTTACATGACTCCTCGGATAAACAGCCCGATACGGAGTGATGACGGAAACAGTTCTGCTCTTGCACATCCTCTGAAGATCTCCTGACCAATTAACATGGTCACTCGTAACGTATCACGTCAGCGATGGTAGTCTCTGGCCCAATGAGTAGGTGTGATACAACCGATCCTGGGTCCAAGTCTTACTGCGTAGTGTTCCAAAAGGATCCTGTCAGGGTCTCTCTCCAATACCATCTCTGCCGGACTGCCCAGAAGTTAGCACTCTTTACTTAACCCGTTTCTTGTTCCGGAACAGCTGCATACTAATCATGACCTTTCTTTGGAAGTACGTCCACATCCAACGCCTCTGCGCACGTAACAAGTATCTAACATCAATAGAGTGGAACTGTAGGGTGTTTTTCGTCACCCCATTGAGATGGGAATACGCGCGCGCTTTTCAGGCGTACTATAGATTCTCCCTGCCTGGGGTAGGACGGGGTTTATTGATTGTGGGGATCCAAATCTTCGGCAGCCGCGGACTAAGCTGCCGTTAATTACCCCTCGCCTTTGGGGCGAGGGAACCTCCGATTAACTGGTTAAACTGGTCATGCGAACTCAATGTGCGGTGTGCGTGTGTTGTGTTTTGAAAAGGGGTTTCGGATATATCGGAAGCCACACAGAGTTTTTACGGGGGTCCCGCTACCCGGATAGCGGGCTGGGGGTCAAGGGGGCTAGCAGCCCCCTTACGGGGTGCGGGGCAGCGCCCCGTTAGAAATTTTTTTCTAGCAGGGACAATGTCGTGGAGCACGTGTGTGTGCAAATATGTATACATATGTATATGTATATGTATGTACATAAAAAGAGGGGGAAAAGGCATCCACAGGATGCGTGGGGGCCAGCGCGTGTGCTTAGGTGCTGTGCGCTCAGGCGCTAGAGTGCCACGCGTTGGCACGTGGGCGCTCTGCGCTTGAGCGCTGGGCGCTTGAGCGCAAGCGCGCCACGTGTCGGTACGTGGGCGCTTTGCGCTTCAGCGCCTGATGCTCGAGCGCAAGCATGCCATGTGTCGGCATGGGAGCGACTTGCGCCTGAGCGCTGGGCGCCTGAGCGCAAGTGCGCCACGTGTCGTCACCGGGGCGACTTGCGCTCGAGCGCTTGCGCTTGCGCGCAAGCGTGCCACGTGTCGGTACATGGGCGCTTTGCGCTTGAGCGCAGGGCGCTGTAGTGCAAACGCGCCACGTGTCGGCACGTAGGCGCTTTGCGCTCGAGCGCTGAGCGCTGGAGCGCAAGCGCGCCACGTGTCGGCACGCGGGTGCTCTGCTCTTGAGCGCCGGCGAGAAAAGGAGGCTTTTAGCCTAGAACCAGAAGCTATGATTAAAAAAAAGGAAATATTTATTATATATATATATGGATTTAAACTCCAAGGATGTTTTGAAGCTGATGAATGGGGTTCTTCTTCTTCCTCCTGTTGTTTGGCCGGATCTTGAAGATCAAGAAGTAGGAGATTTTAAAAATCACTCCTTTTTGAGATCTGATGGGAGATCTGAGTTCCTCTTTGTGGGTTTTGAGGTGGAAAGCTACTTAGTTTTGGAAAAGAAAGGGTAAAACTCTTGATTTAATTCAAAAGAAATGAGAAGGTTTAGAACCTTGGAGAAAGAGCAGGAGGCACAAAGAACCCTAGGTTTTTGAGAGAATGGAAAGTGTTCTTTATTCATCATCATTTTGCCTTATATAGGCTTACATATTTACATATAGCCCCTTGGGCTTTACAAAAATGGAATTTTAGCCATCCCATGGCTCATGTGCCATTTCATTTTTGCATATAAGCCATGGGCTTACAAAATATTGGCTTTATGCCCATTTTGTTTACATTCATGCATAAACAGTTACATAAAAATTATTTATTACATGATTTTGTTGTTGGCATGGCGAGGCTGGCTGCGGGCTCGACTTGGGCATGGGCCCGCTTGACCTGGGCTTGGGCCCACCAAGCTTGGGGGTTGACCTTGACTTTGACTCGGTCAACCGGGGTGTAAATTTTTACCCCAACAAATTGCCCCCTATCAATAAATGCACACAGCATATGTGGGTCGTGTGCATGAAATTGATGGATCTTCTTTCACGTGGAGGCGACTTGCTTTGGTTCCCACTTTTTGGGATGCACTGCCCTTTTTACGACATGGACGGTCGATGCTCTGATCCAAAGCGATTTGGTAAACGTGTCTCCGGCACGGAGTGTCGCTGGTCGACGTTTCCCCGAGGCGGAGTGTCTGTTGTCGATGTGCCCCCGGCACGGAGTGTCTGCTTGACGTTTCCCCGAGGCGGAGTATCGGCTGGCTGACGTGTCCCCGTGACGGAGTGTCTGTGTTGGACGTTTCCCTGATGCGGAGTGTCTGTGTTGGACGTTTCCCCAATGCAGAGTGTCTGTGTTGGACGTTTCCCTGATGCGGAGTGTTTGTGTCGGACGTTTCCCCGATGCAGAGCGTCGCTTGCTGACGTGTCCCCGGCACGCGGTGTCTGATCGACGTTTCCCCGGCACGGAGTTTCGGGTTGACTTTTCCCTGGCACGGAGTGTCACTGATCGAATTTTCCCCGGCACGGAGTGTCGGGTTGACTTTTCCTCGGCACGGAGTGTCGCTGATCGACTTTTTCCCGGCGCGGAGTGTCTGGTTGACTTTTCCCTGGCACGGAGTGTCGCTGATTGACTTTTCCCCGGCGCGGAGTGTCGGGTTGACTTTTCCCTGGCACGGAGTGTCGCTGATCGACTTTTTCCCGGCACGGAGTGTCGCTGGTTGACTTTTTCCCGGCGCGGAGTGTCGGGTTGACTTTTTCCCGGCACGGAGTGTCGCCGGTTGACTTTTCCCCGGCACGGAGTGTCGCTGATCGACTTTTCCCCAGCGCGGAGTGTCTGATCGACTTTTCCCCGGCACGGAGTGTCACTGATCGACTTTTCCCCAGCGCGGAGTGTCGGGATGACTTTTCCCCGGCACGGAGTGTCGCTGATCGACTTTTCCCCGGCGCGGAGTGTCGGTGGTTGACTTGATTCCGAGACAAAGCATAATTTCGACAGGGAAGGCAGGTACACCGAGGCGAAGCATCATTTCGACACGGGGTGCATTCTGAGACGAAGTATTATTCCGACGCAGAGCTTGCTGGCTGATATGATTTGGGTTGACATCGGCATCGCTATACTGGAATATGGTACCAGGAGCGAATCATCATTTGTCCCGAGAGGATTTAGGAATTGGGGTTTTTGTTTGGCATCTACATTGCTGCACTGGAATAATGCCAGGAGCAACTCATCATGTGCCCCGAGAGGATTTGGATTTGGTTTTTTTGTTTGGCATCTGCATTGCTGCACTGGAATAATGCCAGGAGCAACTCATCATGTGCCCCGGGAGGATTTGGATTTGGTTTTTTTGTTTGGCATCTGCATTACTGCACTGGAATAATGCCAGGAGCAACTCATCATGTGCCCCGGGAGGATTTGGATTTGGTTTTTTGTTTGGCATCTGCATTGCTGCACTGGAATAATGCCAGGAGCAACTCATCATTTGCCCCGGGAGGATTTGGATTTGGTTTTTTGTTTGGCATCGGTATCGCTACACTGGAATATGGTACCATGAGCGAATCATCATTTGCGCTTGCTTATCAGGAAGCGATGGCTTAGGAGACAGGTTTTAGGTCCCTATCACCTTCAATTTTGTGAGCCGTGAGGGTCTCACAAAGCATTTTCTCCCTACGGGTTGTAAGGATCCCGTAAGTGTATTTTCTCCTTGGGAGTCGTGGGGACTCCCAAGTGTGTTGCTCCTTTGTGAGTCGTAAGGATCTCACGCGGGAATTTTCTCCTCACAAAGTCGAAAGGACCTTGTGAGTGCATTTCATCTCTTACTCACGAGTTTGCGCCCTTTCGGGTTTTACAAACTCGCCGGCAGTCCTGTTGTTTTTACTCACGGAACTCTTTCGGGTTTTCATCCGTGCCCATTTTGCTTGTGGACCTTTTTTTGGGACTTTGAATGTGGTCTCACCGGTAATACTTGGGAGAGACTGGGATTGTTTTACGCCCGGGGATTGTATACGGTTTTGCAGGATGTATGATCCACACCGTAGGGCCAAAAACATTTTGGGTCTTTGTTGGCGTCTGCATCGCTGCACTGGAATATGGTACCAGGAGCGACTCATCATTCGCCGTTGGGATTTGAATTTGGAATTTGGTTAGCGTCTGCATCGCTGCACTAGAACATGGTACTAGGAGCGACTCATCATTCGCCATTGGGATTTGAATTTGGAATTTGGTTGGCGTCTGCATCGCTGCACTGGAACATGGTACCAGGAGCGACTCATCATTCGCCGCTTGGGGATTGGGGAGCGATGGCTTAGGAGACAGGTTTAGATCCCTATCACCTAAGACTTTTCAATTTTATAGGCCGTGAGGGTCCCATAAAATCATTTTCTCCCTGCGAGTCATAAGGATCCCGCAGGTGTATTTTCTCCTTAGGAATCGTGAGGACTCCTAAGTGTGTTTTTCCTTTGTGAGTCGTAAGGATTCCACAAAGGTTTGTTCTCCTCATGTATCGTGAGGACACATGAGTGGATTTCCCTCGTTCCCAGTTTAATGACTTAGAGGTCGACTGTTTCCAGTTTAACGACTTAGCGGTCATTTGTTTCCAGTTTAACGACGTGGTGGTCATCTGTTTCCAGTTTAACGACGTAGAGGTCATCTGTTTCCAGTTTAACGACTTGGAGGTCATCTGTTTCCAGTTTAACGACGTAGAGGTCTTCTGTTTCCAGTTTAATGACTTGGTGGTCATCTGTTTCCAGTTTAACGACGTAGAGGTCATCTGTTTCCAGTTTAACGACGTGGTGGTCATCTGTTTCCAGTTTAACGACTTGGAGGTCATCTGTTTCCAGTTTAACGACGTAGAAGTCTTCTGTTTCCAGTTTAATGACTTGGAGGTCATCTGTTTCCAGTTTAACGACTTAGCGGTCATCTGTTTCCAGTTTAACGACTTAGAGGTTATCTGTTTCCAGTTTAACGACTTAGAGGTCATCTGTTTCCAGTTTAAAGACTTAGGGGTCTATTGGATTGGAGTTTGGGATTTTGGGGTAGGGGCCGGCATCAGCGTTGCTAACACTGAAGCAGAGGTGCCAGGACACATGAGTGGGTCTTCCCAATGGAGCACAATTCCGAGGGCGGAGACCAACCGCTGGACTGGTGATTGCGGTGGGGCATGGGTATGATGAGAGTTATTTGAGCCCGTGGATTGTATACGGTAGTCAATTTGGGGACTAACCGTAGGGCCGGGAGAATTTTGGAAATTGGATTTTGGTTGGCGTCTGCATCGCTACACTGGAATATGGTACCAGGAGCGACTCATCATTCGCCGTTGTTTTGTTTGTTTTTGTTTTACCGCGATTGCTCTATCATTTCAGCTTTTCTTATCGCGAAGGTCGCGATTGCCCTATCATTTCGGCTATTTATTCGCGGTTTCCCCATCATTTCGGCTTTATTTTCATTTTTACTCGCTGATTTTTATTGCAAGTTGCCCCATCATTTTGGCTTTTCTTTATTTTTCTTTTATTTACACATTTTTTTTTGTTTATTTACATATATACATATATTTTTACATTCCCAGTTTAACGACTTAGAGGTCGACTGTTCCCAGTTTAATGACGTGGTGGTCGATTATTCCCAGTTTAAAGACTTGGTGGTCTGCGGGTGTTCCCAGTTTAACGACGTGGTGGTCCTTTTTGCTTATCCCAGCTCCTTGAACTTTGATCTGGGCGGAGCTATGTTGATGACCTAGCTCTGTGGCTTGCCGATACATCCTAGGATTGTGAGGTTTTTCCAAGCTTATATTGGTCCTCTGCCCAATCTTTGAAAATATAGCAGTCTTCGATGGTATGACCCACCACTCTACGATATGGGCAGTATATGGGATTGCCGGTCATGTTCATTTCCTGTGGCCTCTTTGGAACAGGCAGTTGCAGACCGTTGTTCAAGGCGTCCATGAATATTTTGCGGACTTCATCCCTCCTCAAGGAGTATACCTTCTTCTTTATCTCCATTGGAGTAGGTGCCTTTACGGATGCTGTTCCTCGAGGCACATGTCTGGGAGGATTAGGTTCCCGAAAGGCTTCGGTCTCTATTTGCATGAAATCGGCGATCGTAGCTTGACTGTCTGCTAACACGCCTTTAGACAGTTCTATCTCTCCCATCTTGTATTGCCTTTCGACCCAATCTTTGAAGACGAAGCAGTCCTTAATGGCATGACCTATCACCCTGTGATAGGGGCAATATTTTGGGTCGTCGGTCATATTCTCTTCTTGCAGTCTTTTTGATTCTGGCAGTTGTAGACCGTTTCTTAGGGCATCCCTGAATATCTTGCGGACCTTTTCCCTCTTGAAGGAATAGACCTTTTCCAGCTTCTCTTTCAGAGGCGATTCCCCCCGGCGTATGTATCGGAGGGACTGGAGGCTGATTGCGGCCGTTTTTCACGAAGGCGCTCCGCTGTTAGGTTGAAGGGGATATCAGTTGGCTGCCTCCGGGTATCAATCCCTGGCTTATGAACCAAAATTTGATTCTGCTGTAATTGCAATCGGGCGACGTGGGTCACGAGATCTGCCACGACGTTTGCCAGCTCGTCTACTTTGGAATAGACCTCGGCCATCTTCTCATCCCTGTTCTGAAATTGCCTTTGAAGCCATTGGAATAATGCTTGTTCTGTAGTTCCGGCTATGACAACCGGGTAATCTTTATTGCCTGAGCTCAATTCCGTAGGAACCACGGGCTCCTCTGGCTTATCGGCCTGAGCGGGCTCTTCATCATTTAGATCGAGCCGATGCCGGGTAGCGTCAACCATATCATCACCATGGCTGTGAAGAAAAGGAGGGTTCGTTTCTTCATGTCCGGCCATGTAGATAGTGTGGATAACACATTCAGCCATTCTTTCATCACTGGCAGCTGGTTTCGCGGAGCGGTCCGGGCTTTGGAAACTCATAAATTTAACATGGCCAGATCCCTAGCCCTTTTGTTGGCTCTATATCTGAGCCGCTTCTGCCTCAGCTTCTCTGCCTTAAGCGCTTGGCAGGCTTCTGCTCTTCGGGAAGCCGCCATAGGCCGAGTGATGGGGATGCTTGAGAAGATACCTAATTGGGCAGTTGTCAGGGGCATCGTCGGAGCTTGCTCGAGATGCTCTGTTGCTTTGTTGGTGTTGATGGCCTTGCCCCCAGCTGGGGCCAAGGAAAGTCGTTCAGACACCAACTTGCGTTTGGGTTGGGGCGCCCTCGAGATCACCACATTTGGCCTCTTGCCTTTCGAGACCGGTTTGTCGGTTACCGGAGCTTGAGGAGCTAGGATGACATTAGATGACACGAACATAATAGAGCCAAATGGTAGCGGCTCCTCCTCCCATTGTCGCCCAAGACTGGCCGGAAGGACCGTTCTGGAGTCCATCTTCATCGTGTATGAGATGGGAGCTGAGTTCATCTTCGGAGACATTGTTGAAAGGTGATTGCTTAAAGACCTGCATGAAAGAGCATTATTTTAGTATAAATACAGATATGTATATTGATTGAGTTCGCATGAACGTTTAACCCGAAATATGGGAGGAGAGATAGGTCCCACCGGGCGTGCAAGAATCTGTAGGGTGTTTTTCGTCACCCCATTGAGATGGGAATACGCGCGCGCTTTTCAGGCGTACTACAGATTCTCCCTGCTTGGGGTAGGCCGGGGTTTATTGATTGTGGGGATCCGAATCTCCGGCAGCCGCGGACTAAGCTGCCGTTAATTACCCCTCGCCTTTGGGGCGAGGGAACCTCCGATTAACGGGTTAAACTGGTCATGCGAACTCAATGTGCGGTGTGCGTGTGTTGTGTTTTGAAAAGGAGGTTTGGATATATCAGGAGCCACGCAGAGTTTTTACGGGGGTCCCGTTACCCGGATAGTGGGCTGGGGGTCAAGGGGGCTAGCAGCCCCCTTGCGGGGTGCGGGGAAGCGCCCCGTTAGAAATTTTTTTCTAGCAGGGACAGTGTCGTGGAGCACGTGTGTGTGCAAATATGTATACATATGTATATGTATATGTATGTACATAAAAAGAGGGGGAAAAGGCATCCAAAGGATGCGTGGGGGCCAGTGCCTCGAGCGCTGTGCGCTTAGGTGCTGTGCGCTCAGGCGCTAGAGTGCCACGCGTCGGCACGTGGGCGCTCTGTGCTTCAGCGCAAGCGCGCCACGTGTCGGCACGGGAGCGACTTGCGCCTGAGCGCTGGGCGCCTGAGCGCAAGCGCGCCACGTGTCGGCACGGGGGCGACTTGCGCCTGAGCGCTTGCGCTTGAGCGCAAGCGTGCCACGTGTCAGCATGGGGGTGACTTGCGCTCGAGCGCCAGCGCGCCACGTGTCGGCACCGGGGCGACTTGCGCTCGAGCGCTTGCACTTGCGCGCAAGCACGCCACGTGTCGGCACGTGGGTGCTTTGCGCTTGAGCACAGGGCGCTGTAGTGCAAGCGCGCCACGTGTCGGCACCCGGGCGCTCTGCGCTTGAGCGCCGGCGAGAAAAGGAGGCTTTTAGCCTAGAACCAGAAGCTATGCTTCAAAAAAAGGAAATATTTATTATATATATATATGGAGTTAAACTCCAAGGATGTTTTGAAGCTGATGAATGGGGTTCTTCTTCTTCCTCCTGTTGTTTGGCCGGATTTTGAAGATCAAGAAGTAGGAGATTTTAAAAATCACTCCTTTTTGAGATCTGATGGAAGATCTGAGTTCCCCTTTGTGGGTTTTATGGTGGAAAGCCACTTAGTTTTGGAAAAGAAAGGGTAAAACTCTTGATTTAATTCAAAAGAAATGAGAAGGTTTAGAACCTTGGAGAAGGAGCAGGAGGCACAAAGAACTCTAGGTTTTTGAGAGAATGGAAAGTGTTCTTTATTCATCATCATTTTGCCTTATATAGGCTTACATATTTACATATAGCCCCTTGGGCTTTACAAAAATGGCATTTTAGCCATCCCATGGCTCATGTGCCATTTCATTTTTGCACATAAGCCATGGGCTTACAAAATATTGGCTTTATGCCCATTTTGTTTGCATTCATACATAAACAATTACATAAAAATTATTTATTACATGATTTTGTTGTTGGCTTGGGGAGGCTGGCTGTGGGCTCGACTTGGGCATGGGCCCGCGTGACCTGGGCTTGGGCCCACCAAGCTTGGGGGTTGACCTTGACTTTGACTCGGTCAACCGGGGTGTAAATTTTTACCCCAACAGGAACGTCATTTCGTCAAGATCTCGTATGAAGCTCTTACTCCGCTTCTTTTCAATGTGGACTAATTCGGAATCATCTCTTCATAGCTGTGTGGACTGCGCTCCAAACGGCTACACTCGTATCTAGATTCTCATTTCCGAAGCTACGAACTCGAAATCTCAAATATTTTGTAGTAGGCATCTGGCCAGTTACATTCTCGGGGACTCGTCCAAATCATCGGAGTGATGCGCTTATGCTTGTTCGCACTCGATCGACTCACAACGCTTCTCGGTGAGGTCCTTCTATCCGAAACTGGTTAACTAACTGATCTTACATCGGAGTATCCAATGAACCAAATGTCCTAGTCATTCATCCATGGTTGACTAGCGATCTTCTATCATATCCCCAAGTATAACTCGTGCTGCATTAGCTTCAATGATCTGGGAACGATATCTTATCAACTCAGCAACAGCTGGCTCATCTGTCCGCACGGTAGACAACGTCTTAATCATCTGAAGTAGATGGTACATCAACAGTCCTTATATTCTGGCTGGCCTCTAGCAGTGGCCCGATCATCTGGTATAGACCTCGAACGCTCGCGTCAACGAGAAATCTTAGTAAAATCAACACATCAAAACGCTCGTGTGTCATGGGAATACACCATGGTCAGTTCTCGTCCATGACGAGCTCATGCTGACCGCAACTCTAGCCGCAGCTCTCTCTGCTTGTATAACCATGGTAACGGAAATCACGATCAAACATCGATGAGGATAGATCATATGAACGAATAGAAATACAATGCCTAAAAAATGTACATATAAGGCTTCTTAAGCGGAGTAGCGTATCGTAAGTAAGCCGCGGAACATACACACGGTACGTCACTCTACTTAAGTCACCTACTCCATCAACCAAGGTCAATCTACGCGACGAAAGTTTGGGTCTAATACCCTCTCGACCAAGTCTAAGTTCTGTAAGGTCAAGCCTAGGTTCCGAATATATATATACGCCCTAGACTCTGCATAGTCAAACCTAGACTCGAATCAAGGTTAAATCTGGCTCTGATACCAACTTTGTCACGATCCGGAAAAGGCACGTGACTGGCACTTGAATTATGTGAAGTCTATAGGACCCCACCTAATTCAAGTAAGCCAAAAGCCCAGAAATTTAAACCTTTTTAAGGGAAAAATAATGGAGGTGAAGTTTTGAAATAATGGTGTAGTGAAAACAAGTTCTTTCTACAAAACATAGATAATAGTATACGAAAACACAATGTTTATATTTAACTTGAAAACATTTTTCCAATGAAAATTTAGGCAGCACCTCCTTTGAATAACTTAACCCGAAAACGGTACAAACAATATAATATAAGGCATCCCCAAGCGGGAGCTAGCTCTTCATCAATTGACGGAAACAAACACACAAGTAATGTAAATATACAACGCCGAAGGGCGAGGATCAAAACACGGAAAGAAAGCAAGAAAACTAAAGTGTCATCAAGAAAACCCAAACAATAATGAAATACATAAGCGCGACTCTAAGGCTGAAAGAATAAACAATAATGGTTTCTAAGTCTATGAATATACATAATCTGGTTGATGGAGCTTTAACTAGATACAACTGAAATAAATCAAGTACAATTGAAATGTAAAGTACATAAATAACAGTGGTCACGATACAAGTGAAACCACCCGCCAAGCAATCACCCGAAAGAAAAGATGTGCCAGCAAGCCGCAACGGAATCTGTACGGCCGAACCTGAAAAGAAACTGTGTCACAACGGGGGTGAGTTGCCAACTCATGAGTAGAAGATATCACCGAGTAGAAATCGCATGTATGGCGATCTCCGAAGTCATACAGTACTATAATAATAATAATAATAATAATAATAGTAGTAGTAGTAGTAGTAGTAGTAGTAGTAGTAGTAGTAGTAGCACGACAACATCGAGTAACAATAGAGGTAATAATAATAGACATATATGTAAGGTCAGGTGCTCGTGTCCGTGTCATAAAGTGGTAACAGGCATGTCATATGCAAATATATGCACGAATGTAAATGAATCAAAGAATGTGTGTCCTGCAACGACACAGAGAAATCATAATAAAACTGGAGTGTCCAACACCGACACTCGAACATCATGAAACCCGTGTCCAGCATCAATACGTAAATCCTCGGATGTCAGGCCCCGCATCCTCTGATCCGCCCTTATATCCGTCTTACGACTCCGGTCAGTATCCTCCGGATAACCGCCGGGTCCAAACTATCACCGGTAGGTAGTGCTCCCCTGCCAGGCTCATCGTCTACAATTCGAGCTTATTGCCCCGAAGTACCTTACCGGGTCCACCATGTACCCACAGACGGTTCATCCTACTCCTCGGATCGGGTCTTGAAAACCAAGCTCAGAACCGAGAAAATATCATGGTGGACACGAAATATCATATTCAAGGAAAACCATATCTTTCTCTTTTAAAATAATCATAAGTTTATAAAATTCACATGCGGTTTCCCAAATCCAGAAATCTCATGAAAGATCCGAAATCTCAAAATCACGATTCAATGAAAAGTGAATATCGGCATAAAGCCCTACAACAGTACATAACAGAATGAATATATGAATGAATCGGTTATCTAAGTAAGGAATGCAATATCTAAACTAGCATATGAGAGCAAGCATAATAATATGTTTAAACTACCAGCTAGCAGCTTATACCAATAAAGTAACGCTTTCTAAAGTGTACGTGACATGGCAATCACCGATGATGATGTGTGTGAGCTGGGAATCAAGTGTACATGCAATATGCGCATCATCGGTAATGGTGCAGGTGTCTTAGCAGGCGAGATCATAACAGCTAGTAAAAACACAATTAAATCTACAGTGCAATGAATGACAGGAAAAAGACAATAAATGCAACATTATAAGATATAAACCTATATACGAGCCATACAGTGATAGGGTTGGAAATAGCATGAATCGTTGTTTTTAGAAAAGTAGGGGCTACAGTGTTTTTGAGAAAGGAAATATCAGTTTGAAAATCCGTAGCATCCCTCGGTTGCCCTTCGGTTGCCCTTTTTGAAAATACCTACGATTCGATAGTTTTGAAAATAGGTATGACTCGAACTATATTGTAACATCTACTTACTAAATTAAGAAACTAACTAAAAGGCTAAACTAAAACCTGGGTCAAAATAGTGGAAGACTATATGTATCCGAGTCGATATATTTAGTAGTCGACGATCCAGCCTTATATCGTCACGTACGCTAATATCTATCATACGGTATTCTCGAGTCAAGAGTGCAGATCAATCATCATATAAACCTCGTACGGTAATATCCATCGTACGGCATCCTCAAAATCGAGGGTACGAGTCAAATGTCATATATATATATATCATCATTCGTACGGTATCATCATCATACAATATCTTGATCTGGGGTACGGATCTAAGGTCTCGTACAATCTAATATCTCACCAAGTCACATGTTATCGCATGTTTGAATACATATCGCCCAACGATCCTTATAATATCATATCACGACTCGATCCCATATCAAATCTCACGGCATCATGCCCGGTCATATCGACTCATCTCTATATATCATATACTATCCTCATCACACGTGTATATGTAATAAACACACACACACATATATATATATATATATATATATATATATATAAACATACATATACATATGTATGTTTATATATATATATGTTTATATATATATATACACACACACACAAAACCAAGTGTGTGTGTGACTACTCATATCCTAAAGTTCAAGACTAAGGTAAAATTCTTCTACAACACTCTTATTCTAATCCTACGGCTTCCTAAAACCCTATTTGATAAATATCCAATCTTGTACCAACACACACACACACACACACACACACACACACACACACATATATATACAACCTATCCTACGGTTGCGGGGTTGCTATACGCCATCCACCCGACTTCCCCCGCAGATATAGATCTACTCACCTCAATCCTCGCTTGTCGAAGTCGATGACACCGCGCTCTCTCTTGTCATACAATGTCCACGCGGGGTACCTACAGTTTTCAATACGTTATATTATAACACGAATCAAATATGAAAACCCAAAAGGCACACGAAACACATATAGGTTAGAACCTATAGTCTACAAGTGTAAGAACAACCAACAACTCTCGATATCGACGTACAAACGCCAATCGATCGAGATAAAATACAAATATCAAAACTCAAGTTACTAAAATCCACAAAACTCAAAACAGCAACTAAGGAAAATAGCTCTAGATTTTGACTCGGGTAATTAGGGACAAATCTAACAATGCAGTTGATGGTTTATAAGGCATAAGTGCTACAGACCAAAACCCAACATCCAAACCCACACACTGGCTGGCGAGAAGCTCCAAATGTCCGGCGTCGCCGGATCCCCTAAGGAATTGGGGTTTCGTCTTCAGGTGGGGGTCTCCTAGGGTTATAACTAGGTTACTGGAGTTGTTTGATTTTCCTATAAGGTTCCCAAATTGCACCGGATTCCCTGTAGTCCTCACAATTTCTCAAAACCGACACGGGAAATTTCTAAACTCAAGTCTTAAGGTTTTCGTTTCTATTTTAATCCAAGTTTTTGACACTAGAGGGGTTTAAGGTTACTACTAAGCCTCAATAGCACCTTTCCAAATCATAAAATCACCTAGACCTCAACTTGGAAATTTCTAACATCGCTAAACCTTATTTAATCAACTCTAACTACAATAAGATATAAGGAATTCAGGATTCTAAACTAAAGATGTAGGATTTTACTTCATTTGGCAACTCAAGAAATTTCTTGAGTTGCCCAAAGTCTTCAAAACCTTAACTTTATGGCACCACAGGGTTTGTAGTGATGAGGAGAATATATTTTGTGAAGAAGTATGAGTTTTGGTGGTGGCTTGGGAGGTGGTGAAGGGTGGTAGTAGAGATGGAGGAAGTGGAGGAGGAGAGTGAGGTGAGGAAAAATGATCAAGGAAGAATGAGGAAAGAAATGTCTAGATCTTATGCACCCCTCTCTCTCTTTTTCTCTCACTTAGCCCATACCTCAATGTCTTCCCATGTCACCAAAATATCTCTCATGCATTTTCCATTTTCTTTTCCTCTTATACTTTTAAAAAAAAACAAAACCAATTATATATGCAAAAGAAACATGGTTTAACTAAATATCATAAATGTTTGTAACATGCTATGGTGCATGTCATGCACATAAACCGGATTAATACATAATTAGCAAAAATTAATCATGTTTAACATTAAACTTAAATAAAATCAACCGTATAATAATTTATAAAATGTTTAAATAACATAAACACCTTCAAAATCAATAATTTATATATATTTTCAATTATTTTCCCACTATAAACATATACTCATACTATATCATTAAAACCAAGCTACACACTTTTAATAATATTCATGAAATTTATTTTTTAATAATTTAAATCCACAAAATAATATTTTATTTTCTGAAATGTTACAAGAACGGAAGGATAAGGGTCAATAAGCCGGATTTCGCGCACAATCGCAAATACCGTGCTTAAGCACCCTAATCCACGTTGTTGTCGATTACCTAGCATCAATTGTCAAGTGAGGCGCAAAGGAATAAGTACGGATTTTCCTAATTTAAACTAACCTATTTCTATCCCTAACAAGCGTTTCGTTTGCATATATACAAAACACATAGGTTAGAATCGAACTTTTCCTGCTGGGAACTTAGGCACACTAGCAAACTAATTTTGCAAGATGGCAACATGGATTTCAAAAATTTCTAGTTTGCTAAAGTTCTGAAACCTAGAATCGAACTAAAGAGGTAGGGCTTTTATACAAAACCAAGTGAGCTAAAATAATCTACTATGTATAGAATACTCACATCCTCAAACTTTCTTTAAGTGCTCCGGATCGCGTTTGCAAGCCGGTCCTCCTTTGCCGAAGATGATCCACTTGAAGGAAGCTATCCAAGCTCCAGCTTCGCCTAGCGAAGCAACCGACGCTCTAAGGTCGTTAGCAATGGAGAGTGGGGATATAGGAATTTTCCACTATCCTTTTCTCTCATTTCTTAAGCTCAAGTGAGCAACTAAAGAAGAAGGAGGAGGAGGTGAGGAAAACATAGGCTTGAACAAGTGTTGAAGGCAAAAGAGAATAGAGTGAATCAAGAGAGTAGAATAGCATGTAGAAAAGAATGTCTTCTTCATTTTTGAACCATAAAAAAATATCTCATATCAATTTTTTTGGATTACGGCAGCGCCCCGGCTATCAAACCGTGGCTAAATGCGGAACAAAAATTTACAAAAACTGGCGCTACCACAACCCGATGCCCAGATCTACCTTTAACCCTATAGTAGCAAACATATAAAGAAGAGTTAGATGGTTATACCGAATGAACCAAGTCCTTCGGGTCTTCAACCATCATCCCAAGCACCTAGTGGCTGCGGATCGAATTTGGTTGCCGGTCTTCCTCCATCTACGATGATCCGCCCGAGGGAAACATAGCAAGCTTCAGCCTCGCCAAACGAGACAACCGATGCTCCAAGGTTGATAACAATAGAGAGTGAAGGTGTAGGATTATCTCACTATGAATTTCTCTCATCCCAAATACTCAAAGAGCAACTCAAGAAGATGAAGAGGAGGCGAGGAAACATGTGGCATGAGCAACTAAAGAAAATGGCTAAACTTTCTCCAAGTGAGAATGAGAGTAATGAAGCAAGTCAAGAAAAGAAATGGGCAAGGCATGTAAAGAATATGGCTCCAACAATTTACAACCATACAATGAAAATATCTTCTCATTTTACAATAAAATAAAGCCATGCCATACCTCTCTACATGCTTAACAATGTTCATGCCACCTCACCCCTTCCACCTCATTTCCCAAAATGACTTTCTAAAAAGAAAATCAAATAATGAGGTGTTAAATCTTCTAGAAACTATTCTGTATAAATACATAATATAACCTGGTATATGTATCGAAATACATATACGCGTATTCGTACAAAAAATACGAATAGCCAAGAGAGAAAATGAATAGTGAACAATAATACTATAATACATATATATAAATAAATATATAAATTATTAAATCAAAACCTGATTTAATAATCCGGCTCAGTCCTAAGCCGCTAGTATTATCAACCGTCCGATTAAAGTCTGTGCAGCCTGTACACATATTTAATCGGACACCTGTCTATACCAACATACGTCATCTACACCATATCGCCTGAACCGTGAAAACCCTCTGTGTGGTACTCTAAAGACTCATAAATATGCTGGCAGTGGGTTTAACCACAAGCACGTCAGCGGCACTAGCTGTACGTAACGGCTACCCAGGTATTGGGCGAAAGGAAGGCCGATGAGCAAACTCATCCGTACCCCTACCGAGCCTGACAGTGACAATCTCCGTACAGTCCGGTCTGTTCGTCTAAGAGTATCGCATATCGAGTCTAGGGTGGTGGATAAAGTCAGACCCCTAATAACGCGATAATCAGTGTCGGTATGAAACCCATCACCACCTGAGAAACTACTGATCCTAGATCAGTAATTCTCGATTACCTTGGCCAAGGATTTCTGGTGATGGCCACCTGTGCACTGCGCGTCATCAACCCCCAATACCGGGAGAGACGAATCCCCGAAAATTCACTCACTGCCTCCATGTGGCTCGGGACTGTACCCAACTAAAACCTGTTTGCACGACTCCTTTGAGCCGTGGTAGGGTAGTAATCAAAGCACAGTGGGAACTCAAACGAGACAAATGACGATCTCAAGTCGACAGACTAACCTGTACACATGTCACCTGGGAACTGCTATATGACAATAGGTATAATACCAACTAGCATGTTCCCGGCGAGTCCGTCCGGTGTACTCATAACCCAATGAGCACCTGTATACTATCTTAGGTGAACAAACTGACACCACTGGCTTGTGAGACCGGCCACCGCCCCTCGTCGGGGTCTCGATCAGTATACACCAGTATACTCTAGAGTATCGATGCCCAGTCTCGAAACTCCCACAATTAGGGACATTTAATGATGTGCCTATAGACCACCCAGCTCCCACGTATATGATCGCTATCATAATTCTGGTAGTCAAGCAAGAATCCTATGGGCTCTATCAACATGTAATAGTGATCTGTAATACCACCTTAAGTATGTACATGGTGATAAAGACAAACCAGATATCATACTATCATCTCGAGTAAGACTGTTCTATCGGTATAGGTTCTTCCTCAATCATCATAATCACCTGCCTGCGACTATGATAATTGCCTTGAGGGCACTATAGCCAACAATCTCCCACTAGCACTTAAGGCTAATTATTGCGGTGTTGAATACTCACAGCCCGTGTGATACCGAATACCCAACCTCTTTACTAATCAGTCTCGCAATGCGAGCCTATTGTGTTCGAGAAATAACCTCAGTGAGATCCGCTCCAATGTTTCATTCTGTATCTCTCTATATCTCAACTTCGCAGAGAATAACCATCTCCCGAAATGAGTAATACCTGTCTTAGAATTTGTCTGGATATCCGATGGGACCCAGTTCACAAATGAACTCCAAATCCAACAAACTTCTTAGACTGTATCATGCACTGGATTGAATTAGTATCCTCTGCCATGCCTTCCTCAGTATCCTCTTAGACCACCTGTCCAACATACCGCCCCTCAAAAGAGGGAAAAACTATAACTCTGACAGTCAGTCTGTCATCCAGGTCACCTTGGAAGGCTGAAATGATAACCGTCTCCCGAAGGAGGATGCCGTTACCATATCCCTAGAACATTCACTTATGTTCATAACTGCTTCCCAACGTTTCTCCAGGATTAAATTAATATATATGCTTATAGCAGCTAGTGCAAAAGTAATATCTGGTGTGGTACTTGACATTTAATGATTGACTCAATTGCCTAAGCAAGTGATACGTCAATTATACAAATCCCACTCCCCATCAGTCTAGAAGACATCTCCTTAGAGAGGGTGATTTCATCACCTGCGGGTACATCACCATGCCAGGAGTCGTCCATTCTAAAATACTTTAGAATAGTGTCAAAGTACCCAAAATTGGGACACTTCCCAAATCTAGATCTAAAACCATAGATCCAGTGACAAGAAAAACTGATATTTATCCAGATCTTATATGGAGAAACACCTTGTGACAACCACAATATAACCGATCTAGTATAGGAATATCACTTCCTATTAAGAGTATGTCATCCAAATATCAGGACATCACTTCCTACTACCTTCTTAAATCTAGATCCATCTGTTGTTCTAATGAAGACAAACTCTATGACTGTCATATCTGTTGGATATATGTATGCCCTAGAGGCCATTATATGTATAGTGGATGCTTGGACATGTATATATATATACAGATGACTTTCTTGCTCGACATGATAGTATGCTATCTAGTTGTACTTTATCTTAACATATTTACTTGATTGTATTATACTGTTCATTTCATACAGTTGATAAAGCCCTCAGGATATTTGCTTGACTTCCATGACTATGATGGAGATCATACTAGTGGGGCATGTGCAGTTTATAAGTATATCCTAGAATGTTCCTAGTCGAGGGTATATCAAGACAGGGTATCGATATTCCAGAGTAGACTACCGTATACGTTTCTTGACCCATATTGATGGGCGATGGATGATCCCATATCCATTGGTGTAATGATATCGAAGATTGTATACGGGTGCTCAGTGGAGACTGGGTACACTGAACGGACTCACCGAGAACTCCTATATGGTATTATATCTAACGTCAGATAGCAGGTCTCAGGTGACACTGGTACAGGTTAGTCTGTGTTTCCTGATTTAAAATCAGGAAAGCTTCTGTGGAAAGCTTCTATGGAAAGCTTCAAAAGGGGGTCACGTGCTCACACGTGACTAGTGGTCACGTGTTGGCACGTGACACCTAAAAACGTCGTTAAGGCAAGTTCAATTCCCTGACTGCGAAGAAGGAAAAGAAAAGCTTCAAGGAGAGTCGCGTGCTCCCACGTGACCAGGGTCACGTGTTGGCACGTGACGTTTAAATACAAGCGTCAAAGGCACGTCGGGTAACTGACCAAGTCAAGAAAAAGGCTTCAGAAGAAGTCACGTGCTCCCACGTGACCAGGGTCACGTGTCGGCACGTGACGTTCAAGGCAGCAAGCGCGTCTCCAGAACAACCAAGGAAAGAGAGCTCAAACAAAGGGTCACGTGCTCACACGTGACCAGGGGTCACGTGGTAGCACGTGATGTTTAAGCAGCAATCAGAAGACACAGCGCAGAAAGCTCGTTCCAAAGGGGGTCACGTGCTCACACGTGACCATGGGTCACGTGGTCACACGTGACCGACTTTCAAAGCCCATTTTTGACGACAGAATTAAATTCTGAAGGAAATTCGAATCTTTCCAAAGGAAAGTAATTATTTGGGACTAATCAAATTAAAGATTCAGAGATGATTAAAGATCATCTATCTATGGAAAATCTCGGCTTTGGGAAAGATTTCCCCCTTAAATCTAACCAAAATATCAAAGGAGAATCTCTGAATTCAAGATCCAATGGTGAATAAAATTCACCTAATAATCCAAAGGCCCAAAATGAATTATGGATGCAAATCAAATCTCCCAATGAAGATTCGTCAAAAAACTGATTGATGCGGCTGCCTCTCCTATAAATAGGAGCCAAGAGACAAAAAAAAAGATATATACATGCGCAGAGAAGAAAAGAGAAAAGGAGAAGAGCTTTGATACTTCGAAAAGACTCAGATCTTCTGCAGAAAACCCTAGGTAAGAAAGGGAAGGCATTTTGAAAGAAGCAGAATTTAATTCTCAACAGAGTTTAACTCTGATAATATAAAAGCAGAAGAACTTATTTCTTCTCTCTTTGATAGAGGATCTGCAAAGTGCACATCTCCCCTTAAGGTTGAGAATTTAATTCTCAATGGGTTGAGATCCTGCCATGCAGATCCAAAACATAGAGAAGGAGTGCAAACTTGAGAATTTAATTCTCACAGAACTATAGGAATTTAATTCCTCCAAAATAAAGTGGGGCTAGACCCTATATCATGGGAATTTAATTCCTTCAAAACAAAAAAAAAAGAGAAACAGGGTTTAACCCTAATTAAAGAACTTAGTTCTGTTGAAACAACGATCATCATTTCCTCAAAAATTTTATTAGGGTTCAACCCTATTCAGCCCTTCACATAAACGGGGAATTTAACTCCCGCAGAAAATTCAGAGTTAAACTCTATTCCAGAATACAAGTCTTCAAAAGAAAGAAGGATTTAATTCCTCTGAAATTAAAAAGTCTCCGGAATTTAATTCCTGAAAAAAGGAGTAACAAATCCTCTGAAAAAACCACATTAAGGCAGGGTCACGTGTCACCACGTGACCCCCCCTCAAAAGCCCTACAGAAAACCCCTTTGAGGCAGCACCCCACGTGACCCACGTGACTTTCAGCAGAAGCCTTAACGCATAGGCATTTGAATGCCCATCACGTGCTGACACGTGATGCTATCAAAAGATGCAGTAATTTCAGCAGAACAAATGGAGGAAGGGCGCTCTCACGTGCTGCCACGTGACCCCTCTTGTCTTAGTGTTTAACACTAAATTGAAACTCTCGCACTCAGTGTTAAAATATTGTTGGGCCTTAGTGTTCAACACTAATTAAAAAGCTTTATCTGCAGTGTTCAACACTGATTACCTTAGTGTTTAAATACTAATCTGAGATCTTCATTTGCAGTGTTCAACACTGATCTGTTTTAGTGTTTAACACTAATTTGAGAAGCCTTATTGCTGGTGTTTAACACCAATTATTTCTTAGTGTTAAACACTAACTTGTTAACCGCATTCCCAGTGTTCAACACTGATTGCTCTATAGTGTTTAACACTAGGCTTTGGCCCAATTGGCTAAATGGATAGAGGCAAAGCCTCTCCTTCAATGGATCAGCAAAAAGTCAATGTTTCAGACCCGACTGGACTTAGCCCAAGCTGGCCATAAGTCCTCAATTTGTGATTAACTGGGCTAATGGGCTCATAACATAATTAATCAGTCTCGACCCCAAATTGGGTCAGGGACTATTAAATCCATTCCGGTTCTAGGGTACATCTCTTCACTCCTTTGAAACTTGGCATTGTAATCCCTCAATGTCTTCAAAGAGGTGACGGGTCCCGACGGCCACTCATGATATGGACTGTGGGGTCCTTAAACCCATGCCTAATGCAAAATTCCTGGTTACGTGGAACACGGATAATGTCACTCTTTGACCCCGTGGGAAACGTCCAGAGCGGATCCTGGTCCTCGCAGAGCACGGCAGTGAACCCGTGTGAAGCATCCAGAGCGGAGCCTGGTCCTCGCCAAGCACGGCAGTGAACCCGTGTGAAGCATCCAGAGCAAATACCGGACTGTGGGGTCCTTAAACCCATGGACTACGACGTCCTTAACCTTGACCGAGATGTCTTAAAACTAACAACGGACCGCAATGTCCTTAAACTACCCATGGACCGCAATGTCCTTAAACTACCCACGGACCGCAACGTCCTTAAACTACCCATGGACCGCAACGTCCCTAAACTAGAACAATAGGGCCCTCCATATGCTCTTTTGTCGGATCTAAACGGTCCCGTTTAAGTTGATCTTAGCCTCCAAAAATGGCTAACGCGTCCTTAAACCTTCAAACAGATTGGACTACGAATCCCCTAAATTAACTCCGGCTCGAGGGTACATCTCTGAACTCCTCTGACATCCGTCGTTGTAATCTTTCAACGTCGTCAGAGAGGTGATGAGTCCCGATGGCCATACATACGATGGACCACTACGTCCCTAAACTGGAACATTAGAGTCCAAACACTCTTCTGTCGGATCTAAACGATCCCGTTAAGTTGATCTTAGTCACAAAGTTAGACTAGCGTATCCTTAACAAACGTTTGAGTTGATCTTAGCCTCAAGTATGGCTGACGTATCCTCAAACCAACCCCCCCAAACCCAAATCTAAGATAATACGGATTTGGACTAGTCCACGCCCTACGGGCGACGACATAACTCAGTCTCCGTAAACAATCCACGGGCAACAAAATACAAAACAAACACCCACGACACGAAGTGACCATCTGGAGAAGGAGAAAGTTGTTACCGCAATGCGGTAGCGTAATTAACTGCAGGGGCTTGCGTCTGCAGGGAAGAGCGTCCCCACAATCAAAAACCCCTCAAACGAGGGGGAATCTGACGAAGTCTGCTACATCGGACGCATCCGTCTAAACCTTCGATACATGGTGCCATAAATCAACTTGGCATCTTCGGAGAGGTGGACGGATAGCACCAATTAGCATCTGCCCCGAACCCCAGGCATTCGGACGTCCCGACGTCCCGGCCGCCGTTCGGAGGGGAACAGATTCTGGCACGCCCGGTGGGACCTTTTCCTCTTTCCACTCCACACTTCGTGTGTCGTGATTCGCGAACCAATCGCGGTTCGCTAATAGTTGCCCTTGGGTCTCAAGGTACTGAGAATTGGCATCTTGCTTATTGCAGAAAGCAAAGGATCGATGGCTTTCATCCCTGCGAAATCCTCCAACTGCTCAGACGGCAACTGCAGCCGACGCTCTGCCTCGCCAGGAGGTATAGCCTATGGACCCCAAGCTGCTTCGCTGTTCACAATGCCGATGGAACAGGTCACCCGCGCCACCACAGGATTGTTTTTTGGGACCATGATCCCGCCGACAAACTTTACCGTTCCAGTGCTGGCGAAGGAAACTCTCAAGAAGTCGGTCTTTGATCGTCTTACCCCTACCGCGGCTCCTCTCAACGAGTCGCCCAACGTCAACGCCTCGGTCTTCTCTAGACTGGGCCAGAAATCATGCGAGCTCATTACGGGGCCTACAATCTCAAAGAAGACTGCTTCTAAGAAAGTGAACGCTCCCATACCCGAAATCGCCAAGGCAACCTCTCCAGCCAAAAAGTCGGTCTTTACAAGATTGACGGCTCCGGCCTTTGCTCCCGCTTCCCAGAGGACATCGGTCTTCGATAGGTTAACGCCAACAACAACCCCCTATCCACACAGGGGGCATGAAGAAACCATTCTTACCGCTGACCCTGCACCGTCCGCTCGACACTCTCGACGTCGCCATTGGCGCTGAGTGAGGAAGGCTGGGGGCAACTCTCCCTCCGGATTGACCCCACCAGCCCCGGTGGCCGAAGTTAATGCCGCTGTTCCGACTGGGAACAGTTTTGAAATGCTAAATAAGGTGCGAAGGAATTCCCCTACGGCAGTACTGAAGAAATCTCCTCCCTTACTAAAAAAGGTGGTGGAAACAAAACCCGAACAGCCTCGATCTCCTCAAGGGCTGTCTTCCAAAATTTATAAGGTTTGGCGACAAGCCCGAGATTCGATCATCGATCCAAACTTCTCCCGCCAGCACAAGAAACTGAAAATCCAACCTGAAGCTGGTCACCAGGCTAAACCCCAAAAGGCTGTTGATCAACTGACTCATAAAAGGAGGAGGCCAGAGAGGACCCCACAGCATGCAACGACGGCTAAAAACACTAGGCCTAGACGCCCTAAGTCTGGGGGCATGATGGTCCACACTGTATACATGGCCTCTGGAAAGGAGGAGAGCCGCACTTCTACAGGCCATCGACCACTAACCCGATCCGTAACAAAATCCCAGGAGCAGCAACAAAAGCTCCAAGAAATGATGAATGCTATGGCCGCGCTCACCGGGCCAAAGGAAAGCCCAGAAGCGTCCTCAGACGCACGCCGGGAGGAAGAAACCGACGCTGAATTCCTTCGCCGAACACTGGAGAAAAGGGACAAAGAGGCGGCTGAACAAGCGGCCAACATACAACGGATGGGCCTTCTCTTTCAAGATGTGATAGGAATGATGATCCAGCAAGACTTACCAGCTGAAGATCCTCCGATTATTCTGGAGGACGACCGAGGAGAGACGTCAAATCCACCTCCAGCCCTCTCGACGGCCAAGGAAGAGACGATCTCTAAGGCTGACTTAGCTGACTACATAGCCCAGCAAATCCGAGTTCATCGCGCAACTGAGGCAGCTGGTCAGACCGTGAAAACCGGGCGGCCGTATCCGAGCTGGTACGATCAAATCAAATACCCGCAAGGCTATACGATACCGAAATTCCATGTGTATAAGGGGACCGGCAATCCCCATCAACATGTCGCCCAGTTTCGGGCCCTATGCGGTAACACCGGCGGTGACGATAAATTGTTGCTTCGCCAATTCGTGGGCAGCTTGTCAGAAACAGCGTTCGAATGGTATTCAGAACTCCCGAACGATTCCATCAAAACGTTCACTGAAATGGAGTTGTTGTTCACTCAGCGATTTGCAAGTGCCAGCGAACGCACTCCAATAACTGCACTTATTAACGCCAGGGTAAAACCGGGTGAAACCTGGGTCCAGTACGCTATACGCTGGCGGAACTTGTGGTCGAGATGTGAGCAGCGCATCGAGGAAGCACCTGCGGTGGGCATGTTCGTGGGAACTCTAGACCCTCACGCAACTATCTCCCAGTTTATGATGTTCTTTAAGCCAACCACATTCCAGGCTCTGATCGACAAGTTAGCTCAGATGGACCAGATGGATCATAGACCACCTACACCGAAGTCGGAACCTCGGAATGACAAGGGTAAAGGAAGGGCAACCTTTGTCGCGAATGCCCAACAGCAACCTAACGCCCCGAAATCGACGGATCAACTGGAGGAAAGACGCCGGTACTATAATGAGAAAATGAAGCGTCCCTACTCGTTCCCACAAGACAAGACGAAGCGGTTATTCGAGTTGGCAATACGCAACAGACTTATAAACCTACCAAATCCAAGGCGACCACCACACCCCACCGAGGTGAATGACTCCAACTACTGCCCTTACCATCAAACGGTAGGCCATCCGATTGAAGATTGCTTCGTCTTCAAAGGATGGATTGAAGACCAATACCTCCAGGGGAAGTTTGTACTGTCAGAAAAGTGGAAGGTGAACCCACCACAGCCACATGCTCCGAGGAAAGCGGATACACCGGGGGCAACATGTTCTTTTATTGAAGAAGCTCCATGGGAGGTCGTGCTATCAACTAAAACCAAAAGAATGCTGAGAGACCTTCATGCGTGCCCTGCGATCGAATGGAAGGACCCTCTTGAGCCTCAAATTATCAAAGGAATGTTGAAGCCCCGCCCAATTATAAAGACTAACGATAAGAGCCGAAATACTCACGTCCAACCGTCAAAATCTTCGAAGAAAAAGAAGAAGAAATCCAAGAAGTCCGTGAAGCTTGGAAACGAGCACACGAACTTACAGAAGCAAATAGACGCGCTGGAAGAATACAATCAAAAGGCGCGAACTCCTGTCGCACTGCAAGAGTTCCTCAACCATATCTTTCAAGAGGAAGATGAGGGGGAAAGCTCGTCGGATGAATCCGAAGGATACGTGGCGAGTTGTAACGTAATCTCCCACTCGTTTACCGATGATGGGAAAACTCCCGGCACTAAGAAGATGGAGGCAGAGCCTGTACCAGAGTGTCCATGGCCAACGGACGAAATGATCGACGCTTTTCTAGACAAGATTCGTCTAAAATGTAAAGCGGACCAGGAGCGTGAAATGACCACGCCGGAAAGAGCCAAATACGGACGACTGGACGGAAGAGTGGAGTTACCCCTGCCAGAACAAAAGGCATCCGAAGTGGACAAGAAAATATTCAAGACAAGGAAAAGGTTCGCCAAAGCCATGTCAATGGGAATGATGCTACCACCTTCGGAAGCAAATACGCACGACGGGGCGGAGAGGCACCCTGACTATTGCGCATATCACCGGAAGATCTCACACCCCACGGGGGAGTGCGATGCCTTCAAAATATGGTGGCGAGGATATGTTATCCGTCAGCAACAGTTTAAGCGCATGAAACGCAAGAGCCGTCAGGAGCGAAGAGGTACTGTCGGAGGACATAACAAGACTACTGGCAACTGTTACATGGTTGACGCCAGAGGGTCACAAGTTCTCACCTTCGGGAGCGACTCTGATGAAGAAATGGCTCTGGGCCCTCTCTTTACAGAATCCGTTCTAGGAAAAAAGGAGGAATCAGAGGCCTGCAAGAACATCCAGCTGCGCAACCGCACGCTCCCGGAGAAGAATCTCGGTCCCGTCGGCCGAAAAGATAAGGGAAAGGAAAAGGTCATTGAAGATATCACTTTAGATGACCGGGTCATAAAAGAGCTAACTAACAAAGACCCTCCCAAAAAGGGTAAGGTGGACTATAACATCCTCGCGCACTTAAGGAAACTACCCTCTCAGCTTAGCATTCTTGATGCCCTTCTATTATCAAAAGAAGCGCGAGACTCACTCATTAAAGCGTTGCAAGAACCTGAACAATTCCAGGCCGTTCTCGCCACTGAAAGGATGAAGGATGAACTGGAGGAAGTGCATACAGCCGATGTCACTTTCGGTGATGAAGACCTTCTCCTCGGGACGTGCGACCACAACCGTCCCCTATATGTCTCTGGATACTGCCATGACATCAAGATAGGTAAGATCTTAGTGGATAATGGATCCTCCGTCAACCTCCTTAATGTTCGGGTGTTGAAGGAAATCTGCATGAGTGTGCAACACCTCGCTCGTGACAAAATTACTATCTCCGGTTTCGACTCTCAATCGTCACGGACTCTCGGATCTGTAATACTGACGTTACGCTTCGGACTTCTCGTCACAGACATCAAATTCCATGTCATTGACGCCAAGACCTGCTACAACGCCTTGCTCGGCCGTCCCTGGCTACACGAGTACAACATCATCCCTTCTACACAACATCAGTGTATGAAATACTTCAAGGATGGTTTCGAGTACACTGTAACAGGCGAGTTAAACCCGTTTTCTGTGAACGAAGTCCGCAAATACGAAGATGCGAAATACTTTTTGCCAGATTTCGAGGATACAGAAAGGTGTCGCGACCCGAAGAACAAAACCGCCGCCACCATTCCCGTTTTTGGGAGCGATACCGAAGAAGAGGAGGAAATAGTGTATACGGGGCCATCCCAACGCAACAACCTGGGGGCACCCACCCCCGTACCGGTCTTCGGGAGTGATTCGGAGGACGAGGTTAACGTCGTGTTCTCCAATCGGCTGTCAATACAGGCACCCCTTTGCGATGACCATAGTCTGCAAATCACCATGGTACCGCAAGAACACTATAAGGATCTCGACGCGCTTCAAACCCACAGCGTGCAGGACCTGCAAACATTTTACGTCCCTCCCAAGCGAAGGGGTGAAAAGGTGATCCTATTCTATCAATCCTCAGAGTCGAAGGTGGAGAAAGAGATCTGGCACGGCGTGGATGTTACACTTGACAGGCTCCAACCCATTCGTCTGCCTAGATACTATACAAATGGATTGAAGAAGTTATTGAAGCGCCAAGGAGTACCCTTAAAACAGACTGTGCGGCAGGCTCGGTTCTACAACAGGATTTGGGATGTCCCTGGGACCCAACGCAAATTGCCCAACGGAAAAATAGAAACACTTGGGCTTGGGTACGCGAGAACGGGAAAACAGGAGCGAGCCCACGGCAGCTACGCCATATATACCTTTGATGAAGAAGAAGGCGCCACGTCAGGAGAGACCAATCCCTCATCAAAACTAAACCCCGCGATCGAAGAGCCAAACCCGTTGTTTAAAAGACGAATGGGCAAGCCTACCACGAAAGCGGATCAGAAAATTCGGGAAGATCACAACCACGAAGTGGCCATCTATGAGAAAGCCAGGACGCAACGTCTATTCCAACAAACTGCACAGGCTGCAAAAGATAAAGATGTTCACCATCGTCAACCCGTCATACGAAAGGCTCGACGCAGGGACGGGAATAAATTAAGAAGCGAAAAAAGAAGCCGACAACAACGACGCAGGATTAGAGGGTTACGGGAATTGCGCGGCTCGGACTCGTCCCTCATGGAAAAGATGAGTCGAGCATACTCCTTCCCTCGAGACAAGACGGAACGGTTACTCAAGCTCGCCCTAAAACATCAGATGATCACGCTTCCAGAGTCTAGGCATCCTGAGCAGGCTAGCAAGGTCTCTCATCCGGGTTATTGCTCTTATCACCGAGCCATAGGACATCCGACCGAAGATTGCTTCACCTTCAAGAACTGGGTCGAGGACCAGTACCGACGGGGCAGATTCGCTTTATCCGACGGTTGGAAAGTAACGCCGCCGCAAAGGCACGAGCCTAAAGCCACAAGAGCAGAACCGGATCCGCCTCAGTCTTGGGAGCGAGTTCGCACCTGTTATATGATTACGATATTAAAAGAAGAGCCCGAGAACGAAGATGACCTTCCCCGGTGCTTCGAGAACAGCGATGACGAGTTGATCTCGGAGTTTCCGCCCGCTCCGAAAGAACTGGAAGACGGTATACATACTACCGCAGATAACCTCAAGAAGATCGAGCTGGGATCGGCAGACGACCCGCGGCCGACATTTGTCAGCGAGCTGTTATCCGAGGAAAAGGTGGCCGCGTTAAAGAACGTGCTCCTACGGCATAAAGACTGCTTCGCGTGGAACTACTCCGAGATGCCAGGATTGGATCCGGAGATTGCAGTGCATAGATTAGCAATATCCCCGGATATCAAGCCAGTCAAGCAGGCGCCAAGGAGGATGCGACTTGAGCTGGAGATGAGCATCAACGCCGAAGTCAAGAAGTTGATCGATTCCGGATTTATCCAAGAAGTCCAATACCCCGATTGGATCGCCAATATCGTCCCGGTAATGAAGAAGAATGGAACGGTGCGCATATGCGTGGATTTCAGGGATCTCAATAAAGCATGCCCAAAGGACGATTTCCCGGTGCCGGTAACCGAGCTAATGATAGATAACACGTCTACTCACGAGATCTTCTCCTTTATGGATGGTTCTTCAGGATACAATCAGATAAAAATGCATCCCGAAGACCAGAAGCACACCGCTTTCCGGACCCCTTTGGGTGTATTCTGCTACAGGGTTATGCCCTTTGGCCTAAAGAACGCTGGCGCCACCTACCAAAGGGCCATGACAAAAATCTTCGACGATCTCATACACGACATCGTCGAATGCTATATCGATGACCTCGTAGTGAAGAGCATGTCATACGAAGAGCATTTAAAGCATCTCGAAACCGTATTTCAACGCCTTCGGCAATACAATTTGAAAATGAATCCCCTCAAATGCGCGTTTGGAGTCTCCTCGGGTAAATTCCTGGGATTCATCGTTCGACACCGAGGTATTGAAATAGATCCGTCAAAGATTAAAGCGATTATGGAAATGCCCCCGCCAAGAACCCTCAAACAGTTGCGGTCTCTCCAAGGGAAGCTCGCATACATCCGGCGATTTATCGCAAATCTTTCAGGCAAATGCCGCCCCTACAGTCACCTGATGAAGAAGGGAACCCCATTCGTCTGGGATCAAAAATGCCAAGGCGCACTAGACGAGATCAAGCAGTACCTGCAGAACCCGCCGGTATTAGCTGCGCCGGTCAAGGGAAAACCCCTCATTCTTTATACAACCGCCCTCGAAGGTTCCTTGGGCGCATTATGGGCACAAGAGAATGACCAGGGGAAAGAAAGAGCACTTTACTACTTAAGTCGAGTGCTACTGGGGGCAGAAAGCAATTACTCGCCCATTGAAAAGCATTGCTTGGCATTAATCTTTGCAGTAACGAAGCTCAGGCACTATGCGTTGGCGCATGAAGTCCGTCTCATTTCAAAGGTGGATCCCCTTAAATACCTGATGTCAAAGGCTATATTGACGGGACGACTCGCTAAATGGGCCCTACTCTTGATGGAGTTTTCGATAACATATCAACCCCTCAAGGCAGTAAAGGGCCAGGCCATTGCCGACTTCCTCGCTGAGCACCCGATACCGGCCGACTCTCCTCTAAACTGTGATTTGCCGGACGAGCATGCATTTGATGCAATTGGCGGTGGAAGCACACGATGGGAACTCTATTTCGATGGAGCGTCCTCCACAAAGAAACAGAAAAAGGGTAACCCGATCATCAAATCGGGGATAGGCCTTATCTTTGTAACTCCACAAGGAGGGATAATGCGCTTCGCCTTCTCCTTAACAGAGTCAAGGACAAACAATGAAGCCGAATACGAAGCTCTGATAGCAGGCCTCGAAATCGCCATCAACATGGGAATTGAAGACCTCCACATATACGGGGATTCTCAGCTGGTCGTCAGCCAAATAAATGGTGACTACCAAACATGCAAACCAGAATTGGTGAAATACGGCGTAAAGGTGCGACAACTGTTGGCCCAGATCCCCTCCTATATTCTAGAGAACATACCGCGCGCGGAAAACAGCAAAGCAGACGCGTTGGCCAAACTCGCTAAAGAACTGGCTGACGAGAACCTCGATGACGTCAGAATCGTGGTACAAAGCCGTCGAGTGCTCGCCCCGGCAGAAATACCTCCGGAATTATATAAAGAAAAGGGAGCGATTCAGCAAGCGACCCTACAAATAAAAGACCGTGAGAAGGCTGAGGACTGGAGGGAAGTCTTCATAGACTACTTTAAGTCCCACCGAATGCCCGAAGAGGCGTCCTCAAGGCATCAGCTTATGAAACGAGCTCTATCCTTCGCTTTCGTCAACGATACCCTGTACAAGAGATCGTTTGATTTTCTATGGCTGAGATGCTTGGGACCTGACGAAGCGGAACGAGTCGTTCGAGAAGTTCACGACGGACTTTGCGGTTCTCACCAAGCAGGCCCAAAGATGAAGTTAAAAATTAAACGGATGGGTTACTACTGGCCCACGATGATCCAGGACTGCCTCGAGTATGCAAAGCAATGCCACTCATGCCAGATCCATGGAGACTTCATCCACCAACATCCGAATCCACTACACCCAACGGTGGCCAGCTGGCCATTCGAAATGTGGGGGACTGACATAGTCGGCCCTATAGAGCCGGCATCAGCCCGGGGACATCGTTTTATCCTGGCGACAACTGATTACTTCTCCAAATGGGCAGAAGCGGTACCACTGAGGGAAGTGAAGACGGAGAACATTCTCCATTTCTTCAAAACACACGTCATCTATCGGTTCGGAACCCCGCGACGGATTATCTCCGATAATGGGCCGGCCTACCGAAGCCATAAGATTAGCCGCTTCGCACAGCAGCACAATATAGACTGGAGATATTCTTCAGTTTACAACCCACGAGCTAACGGTCTGGCCGAGGCTTTCAATAAGACCTTGACGAAGATCATGAAAAAGACCGTCTCCAGGAATAAGAGAGACTGGCACGAAAGGCTGCAAGAAGCCCTCTGGGCTTATCGAACTACATTCAAGACGGCCACGAACACAACGCCGTACGCGTTGGTATTTGGGACGGAAGCAGTTCTCCCCCTCGAGATAGAGTTACCCTCTCTACGAGTAGCAGTCCACCACGAGCTGACGAACGAAGAAAATGCTCACCTTCGGCTTGAGGAGCTTGACGCCCTCGATGAAACCCGGCTCATAGCGCAACAATATCTAGAAGCCTACAAAGCAAAGATGACGCGCTCGTACGAAAGATTGACCAGGCCGAGGACATTCCGCCAAGGCGAACTCGTGCTAGTGGTCAAAAGACCGATGATTCCCAATCGTGCCAAGCGGGGAAAATTTGAGCCAAACTATGAAGGCCCGTACATCATAGACAAGGTCTACCAGGGTGGAGCCTACCTACTCATGGACATGCACGGTGAAAGGCCTTTCAGGCCAGTAAACGGCCGCTTCTTGAAGAAATACCATGCTTAATAAGCTGCAGCCTAGGTCAATGATGGATGACGACGACTATGTCCGCTCGCCATCTTCCTAAAGCTCAGACTTTACAAGCAGCAGCCGGCCTTCCTATATCGACGGACCGAAACGTCCTTAAACTATCGTCGGACCGAAACGTCCTTAAACTATCGTCGGACCGAAACGTCCTTAAACTAACAGCGGACCGAAACGTCCCTAAACTAATGCCGGACCGAAACGTCCTTAAACTAACAACGGACCGAAACGTCCTTAAACTAACAGCGGACCGAAACGTCCTTAAACTATCGACGGACCGAAACGTCCCTAAACTACCACCGCAACGTCCTTAGGTTGACGAGATGGATAAATAAAAAAAAAATGATAAAAAAAAAAAAAAAAAAAAAAAAAAAAACGGTATGTCCATAAGCAAAATGGGCACGGATGAAAACCCGAAAAGGGCTCCGTGAGTAAAAACAGCAGGGCTGCCGGCAAGTGTTCGTGAAAACCCGAAAGGGCGCGACCTTGTAAAAAAAAAGAGAAGAGTAAAAATGATATAAATAAAAAAAAACGGTATGTCCATAAGCAAAATGGGCACGGATGAAAACCCGAAAGGGCTCCGTGAGTAAAAACAGCAGGACTACCGGCGAGTGTTTGTGAAAACCCGAAAGGGCGCAACCTCGTTAAAGGACACTTACAGAGTCCTCTCGACCCTGTAAGGAGAAACCACCTGCGTGAGATCCTTACGACTCACAAAGGAGCAGCACACTTAGGGATCCTCACGATTCCTGAGGAGAAAATACACTTACGAGATCCTCACGACTCGTAAGGAGAATTCTCTTATGGGACCCTCACGGCTCATGAGATTTGAAAGTCTTAAGTTACAGAAACCTGAACCTGTTCTTAAGCAAATCCCCCACAACCTCCGATATTGCCCTACAAGAGGCTCAATACTGACCCTTGTATACAATCCACGGGCGCGAATAAACACTTCCCCAACAAAGTCCAACCCTTATAGGTCCTCTCGACCCATAATGAGAAAGTCCTCTTGTAGGGTCCTTACGACAGACAGAGGAGCACACACTTAGGAATCCTCACGATCCCTAAGGAGAAAACACACCTACGAGATCCTCACGACTCGCGGGGAGAAATACCTTTGTGAGACCTCTACGGCTCATGAAGTCAAAAGCCTTGGTTAACAGGACCCTTAACCCTGTTTGCTGAGCCACCTTTGTTCATTATCGACAAAGGCAAATGATGATTCGCTCCTGGCAACATTCCAGTTGTAGCGGTACTGATGCCGAAATCGGTGTCCAAAATCCGAGCTTGCGGCGAAAAAGCTAGCAAGCCACACATGCCTACGAAATAGCCGAAATGATGGGGCAACTTGCAATAAAAAGCAGCAAGTAAAAATGTATGCATGAAAAATAGCCGAAATGATAGGGCAACTCGCAATAAAAAAAAGCAGCGAGTAAAAATAAAACAAATAGCCGAAATGATTGGGCACCGCGAAAAATAGCCGAAATGATTGGGCAATCGCGACCTTCACGATATAAAAAGCTGAAATGATAGAGCATCGCGGAAAGAATAAAAGAAATGATGGAAAAATGAAACCTTTTTGCCCTACAGGTGATACTACAACAATCCCTGTACACAATCCGGGGGCGCAAACAAAGAAAGAGTCGTACTCCTTCCCCCAGGTTTCACCAAAAAAGAAGAAGCCAGGTCTCGACGGGCCACAAGCGACCTAGAGATCATCCAAACACTCGTCTCGTAACAACGGACATGACTTCAAACAAAGCAGAGCAGCGGCAGCTCCCAATTCCATGGCTCGGTGGTATACATATCGCCAACAGTCAAACCTCCATTCCGTGAAATGCGGATACAATCGATAAAATTCCTGGTTACGTGGAACGCGGATGACGTCACTCTTTGACCCCGTGGAAAACGTCCAGAGCGGATCCTGGTCCTCGCAGAGCATGGTAGTGAACCCGTGCGAAGCATCCAGAGCGGAGCCTAGTCCTCGCCTAACGCGGCAGTGAACCCGTGTGAAGCATCTAGTGCAAACTTCCTGGTCACGTGGAACGCGGATAACGTCACTCTTTGACCCCGTGGAAAACGTCCAGAGCGGATCCTGGTCCTCGCAGAGCATGGCAGTGAACCCGTGCGAAGCATCCAGAGCGGAGCCTAGTCCTCGCCTAACGCGGCAGTGAACCCGTGTGAAGCATCTAGTGCAAACTTCCTGGTCACGTGGAACGCGGATAACGTCACTCTTTGACCCCGTGGAAAACGTCCAGAGCGGATCCTGGTCCTCGCAGAGCATGGCAGTGAACCCGTGCGAAGCATCCAGAGCGGAGCCTAGTCCTCGCCTAACGCGGCAGTGAACCCGTGTGAAGCATCTAGTGCAAACTTCCTGGTTACGTGGAACGCGGATAACGTCACTCTTTGACCCCGTGGAAAACGTCCAGAGCGGATCCTGGTCCTCGCAGAGCATGGCAGTGAACCCATGCAAAGCATCCAGAGCGGAGCCTAGTCCTCGCCTAACGCGGCAGTGAACCCGTGTGAAGCATCTAGTGCAAACTTCCTGGTTACGTGGAACGCGGATAACGTCACTCTTTGACCCCGTGGAAAACGTCCAGAGCGGATCCTGGTCCTTGCAGAGCATGGCAGTGAACCCGTGCGAAGCATCCAGAGCGGAGCCTAGTCCTCGCCTAACGCGGCAGTGAACCCGTGTGAAGCATCTAGTGCAAACTTCCTGGTTACGTGGAACGCGGATAACGTCACTCTTTGACCCCGTGGAAAACGTCCAGAGCGGATCCTGGTCCTCGCAGAGCATGGTAGTGAACCCGTGCGAAGCATCCAGAGCGGAGCCTAGTCCTCGCCTAACGCGGCAGTGAACCCGTGTGAAGCATCTAGTGCAAAATTCCTGGTTACGTGGAACGCGGATAACGTCATTCTTTGACCCCGTGGAAAACGTCCAGAGCGGAGCCTGGTCCTCGCCAAGCACGGCAGTGAACCCGTGTGAAGCATCCAGAGCAAACACCGGACTGTGGAGTCCTTAAAATCCACGGACTATGACGTCCTTAACCTCGACCGTGATGTCTTAAAACTAACGATCAATCCCCCCGATTCCCTACGGATTTCGCCTTGGTTTAAGGGTACATCTCTTCACTCCTTTGATACCTGGCGTTGTAATTCCTCAACGTCTTCAAAGAGGTGGCGGGTCCCTGCAACCAAACACCGGACTGTGGAGTCCCTAAATCCACGGACTATGAGGTCCTTAACCTTGACCGTGATGTCTTAAAACTAACATCGGACTGTGGAGTCCTTAAATCCACGGACTATGAGGTCCTTAACCTTGACCGCGACGTCTTTAAACTACGATACCTCGAAAGATCCCTGACTCCGTGAAACGCGGATAAGGATGATCACATCCAACACTTGCAGGCCCTCACGACCTGTAAGGAAGAAAAACTCTCTTGTGGGATCCTTACGACTCTCAAGGGAAAACCCTTTTAAGAATCCTCACGATTCTTAAGAAGAACTCACACCTATGGGATCCTCTCGACCTGTAGGGAGAAAAACTCTTTATGAGACCCTTGTGGCTCGTAAAAAGCAAAAGCCTTAGGAAACAGATCCTAACCCTGAATCCTAAGCCACGGCCGTCCTGCAAGAAGATTAAGATAGAATATCCGCAGAATGCATTCAATGAAAAGGAGACACATCATTGGCAAGAAAAATGTATCTTTTATTCATAAACCAAAACGGGTACAAAGTACAATTTATGGAAGGAACAGAAAGAAAATACTCTCATCCATGAGTATGTACAAAAAGGAAGAAAAAGATACAAATGTTTCAGGCCGGCGGGCGATTCAGCAACTTGGTCAGCTCATCCTGCTTTTGCTGAGCCACGGCTTCATGACGCAAGATCTCCAGAAGACGCGACTCCGCCTGAGCTTGCTGGGCCTGATATGAAGCGAGCCGGGCTTCAAGCTCCTTTTCAGTGGCCTTGTGAGCCTCAACTCTCTCGCGAGTAAACGTGGCGGCTTTATCAAGAGCCACCACCTCTTTGATGGACTCCTGAAGCACCCGCCACAACTCATATTGGCCCTGGCTGTGAGATTGGCTCATCATATGAATGAGCTTTCCGTTGCCAGCACTAATCGGTCTGAAACAAGTTCATATCACCTGAGAGATAAAATTCAAGGCGTTGATTCGCACACAATATGACAACAGTATTGGTAATTGAAGAAAGTTTTCACAAAAAGGAACACAAAGTTTATTCATGCAAGCGGAAACATACACACGAGTACCAAGCCTACATAGAAGTTCAAAATAAAGCATGCAAAAAGGGGAGACCAAGTTATAAAAAAAAGGGGGGAATGTCCTACTCTAACGAAAAAGATCGCCAAACACAGGATCAATGGCACAAGGGTTAGTGAAGCAAAGGACAAAATTCTCCATCTCTCTCTCCGCTTCCTCCAGCACATCGAAGCGACGGTTCTCACGAGGAGTCGCTCCCCATCGATTGGCGCCGTGTTCGTCCGCGAAAGCGGACATAATAGCTCGCCGGGCCTTGATCTGGCCCAGCAGATGGATTGAGCAATCCTTCAAAGCCTGAGTGATCAGGCACGCTTCATGAAAACCCTCGAGCTTCTCTTCCGCCGCGTCAAGCATCGCCAGGGTCATCTCTGCTGGGTGAGGGGGGATGTCGGCAAGCACGGCCGTGAGGATCATCCGGAGCCAGAGAGAACCCATCGGGAGAGGAGACCCCCTGCGGATCGAGAGTTCATGTATGGCTGAGTCGCATTCGTTGTCGGTAAGGAGGGGATCCACCAACCGAGCGGCAAAGCGAGGGATCATCTCCTCGACAGGCACTTCCCATGGCTGTCGACGAGCGTGTGGGCGGTTACAGGCCATAGCGTTCAGATACTCCTCAAATTAAATCACGTCGATATGGGAATGAGTTTCTCTGTGAAGAGAAAATGGGCTATGACCTCAAGAATATAAAGAAGTGCATTAAGTGCTATGCGCGGAAAATCTTGCATGCGAAAGATGTTTCCAAGGCCCAAAAAGGGAAAGGCATCGAAAATCAAGGAGAAATAACTATTTCCAAGGCTCCTTTTATGCATCTGATAATGCGCGCTAAAAATGCGGCATGGAAAGTTTTGTGAACAGTCCCATCAGAAGATCTCACGTGTAGAACACGTGAGACCCAAACCTAATGTGCGTTTAAAGGAAAGAATATGGAGTGATACCCTGCATATTAAAGTACAAACGACAATAGTGACAGAATAATAAGATTTCAGAGGAAAAGTATGCGAACACACAGAGACATAACAAAGCTTATCATCCAGACTGCAAGAAGGCGATACAAAATAAAAGAAAAACTTTTACAATGGTAAGGCTTCAGACACGGGGCACGGGTTGAGAAACTCGGAATTGACTTTATTCAAGATCTTCCAAGCATTTCGGACCTCCCGAGTATGCTTTCTCTCACGGTCACAGGCATCGGGGTCTCCGCGGATGTCCTCTTCCCTCCGGTAGGCGCCCAGTATAGCTGATTGCTGAAAAATTTGATGAAGGAGATCAATGAGATCATCCCGCCTTCTCTTGGAAATCAAGCCCATAAGGTACACCGAATGCACCTTATCCTCAGCAATGTCCAAGTCCCCGAGCGGTATGCCGGCACAAAAGAGAGGAAGTGCCTCCCGGATCGCCAGCACGATCAGCCTCAGAAGAGAAGAGCGACGGGGAAGTAGCCGATGATTGTACTCGTCGAAGCGGCCCATGATCTCGGCACATTGAGCATTAGTGAACTCCTGGTTCTGACTGCGGCCCAGCGCACGAATATTCCCGTACGAGATGATCTCGTCAAGACGATACAGATGGGCATCCATAATACCTGAAATAAAAGTCACGAGAATTATTACAAAATCCCCATTGCATTAATGGCAGAAGAATCGCCTCGAGCCGAGAGACCCCAGAGATGCTCTGTGTGAAGAAATCGAGTTCTTCATTGGAATTTAATTCCTTATTAAGGAAAGGGAATTAAATTCCCAGAAACATTTTGAATGGAATTAAATTCCATGGGTTTGAACCACCATCACCGTCTCCTTAAGGGATCATCTGAACCCTAAGTGATCTACTACGGGAAGTCAAGTGGTCTCATATTTTGGTTAAAATACTTGGAGAAAAATGAGTTCTTCGGGAAACCCTCGATCTGGATTTTAAATCCAGAGAGGTCTGTCAAAACAAAGGTGCTTCGACTACCATTACCTGAGGAAAAAGGGCCCTTTTCGAACAGAGTTAAACTCTGGAAAATCTTAAAACAGAGAACTAAGCTCTGGAAGAAGAGGATTAAATTCTCAAGGAAAAGTTCTCAGGAGAAGAAGATGAGCAGAGTGAAGGCTCCTATGAAGAGACAGCGGTATTTATAGAAAACAGTGGAAACGCTTCGTCTCCCCAGATCCCTAGATGAATCCAACGGTCGCAAGAGATGACAGCGTTGCACTCACGTGCTGACACGTGAGACCAACGCTGTGGGGGCATTTGTTTCCTGATTTAAAATCAGGAAAGCTTCTGTGGAAAGCTTCTATGGAAAGCTTCAAAAGGGGGTCACGTGCTCACACGTGACTAGTGGTCACGTGTTGGCACGTGACACCTAAAAACGTCGTTAAGGCAAGTTCAATTCCCTGACTGCGAAGAAGGAAAAGAAAAGCTTCAAGGAGAGTCGCGTGCTCCCACGTGACCAGGGTCACGTGTTGGCACGTGACGTTTAAATACAAGCGTCAAAGGCACGTCGGGTAACTGACCAAGTCAAGAAAAAGGCTTCAGAAGAAGTCACGTGCTCCCACGTGACCAGGGTCACGTGTCGGCACGTGACGTTCAAGGCAGCAAGCGCGTCTCCAGAACAACCAAGGAAAGAGAGCTCAAACAAAGGGTCACGTGCTCACACGTGACCAGGGGTCACGTGGTAGCACGTGATGTTTAAGCAGCAATCAGAAGACACAGCGCAGAAAGCTCGTTCCAAAGGGGGTCACGTGCTCACACGTGACCATGGGTCACGTGGTCACACGTGACCGACTTTCAAAGCCCATTTTTGACGACAGAATTAAATTCTGAAGGAAATTCGAATCTTTCCAAAGGAAAGTAATTATTTGGGACTAATCAAATTAAAGATTCAGAGATGATTAAAGATCATCTATCTATGGAAAATCTCGGCTTTGGGAAAGATTTCCCCCTTAAATCTAACCAAAATATCAAAGGAGAATCTCTGAATTCAAGATCCAATGGTGAATAAAATTCACCTAATAATCCAAAGGCCCAAAATGAATTATGGATGCAAATCAAATCTCCCAATGAAGATTCGTCAAAAAACTGATTGATGCGGCTGCCTCTCCTATAAATAGGAGCCAAGAGACAAAAAAAAGATATATACATGCGCAGAGAAGAAAAGAGAAAAGGAGAAGAGCTTTGATACTTCGAAAAGACTCAGATCTTCTGCAGAAAACCCTAGGTAAGAAAGGGAAGGCATTTTGAAAGAAGCAGAATTTAATTCTCAACAGAGTTTAACTCTGATAATATAAAAGCAGAAGAACTTATTTCTTCTCTCTTTGATAGAGGATCTGCAAAGTGCACATCTCCCCTTAAGGTTGAGAATTTAATTCTCAATGGGTTGAGATCCTGCCATGCAGATCCAAAACATAGAGAAGGAGTGCAAACTTGAGAATTTAATTCTCACAGAACTATAGGAATTTAATTCCTCCAAAATAAAGTGGGGCTAGACCCTATATCATGGGAATTTAATTCCTTCAAAACAAAAAAAAAAGAGAAACAGGGTTTAACCCTAATTAAAGAACTTAGTTCTGTTGAAACAACGATCATCATTTCCTCAAAAATTTTATTAGGGTTCAACCCTATTCAGCCCTTCACATAAACGGGGAATTTAACTCCCGCAGAAAATTCAGAGTTAAACTCTATTCCAGAATACAAGTCTTCAAAAGAAAGAAGGATTTAATTCCTCTGAAATTAAAAAGTCTCCGGAATTTAATTCCTGAAAAAAGGAGTAACAAATCCTCTGAAAAAACCACATTAAGGCAGGGTCACGTGTCACCACGTGACCCCCCCTCAAAAGCCCTACAGAAAACCCCTTTGAGGCAGCACCCCACGTGACCCACGTGACTTTCAGCAGAAGCCTTAACGCATAGGCATTTGAATGCCCATCACGTGCTGACACGTGATGCTATCAAAAGATGCAGTAATTTCAGCAGAACAAATGGAGGAAGGGCGCTCTCACGTGCTGCCACGTGACCCCTCTTGTCTTAGTGTTTAACACTAAATTGAAACTCTCGCACTCAGTGTTAAAATATTGTTGGGCCTTAGTGTTCAACACTAATTAAAAAGCTTTATCTGCAGTGTTCAACACTGATTACCTTAGTGTTTAAATACTAATCTGAGATCTTCATTTGCAGTGTTCAACACTGATCTGTTTTAGTGTTTAACACTAATTTGAGAAGCCTTATTGCTGGTGTTTAACACCAATTATTTCTTAGTGTTAAACACTAACTTGTTAACCGCATTCCCAGTGTTCAACACTGATTGCTCTATAATGTTTAACACTAGGCTTTGGCCCAATTGGCTAAATGGATAGAGGCAAAGCCTCTCCTTCAATGGATCAGCAAAAAGTCAATGTTTCAGACCCGACTGGACTTAGCCCAAGCTGGCCATAAGTCCTCAATTTGTGATTAACTGGGCTAATGGGCTCATAACATAATTAATCAGTCTCGACCCCAAATTGGGTCAGGGACTATTAAATCCATTCCGGTTCTAGGGTACATCTCTTCACTCCTTTGAAACTTGGCATTGTAATCCCTCAATGTCTTCAAAGAGGTGACGGGTCCCGACGGCCACTCATGATATGGACTGTGGGGTCCTTAAACCCATGCCTAATGCAAAATTCCTGGTTACGTGGAACACGGATAATGTCACTCTTTGACCCCGTGGGAAACGTCCAGAGCGGATCCTGGTCCTCGCAGAGCACGGCAGTGAACCCGTGTGAAGCATCCAGAGCGGAGCCTGGTCCTCGCCAAGCACGGCAGTGAACCCGTGTGAAGCATCCAGAGCAAATACCGGACTGTGGGGTCCTTAAACCCATGGACTACGACGTCCTTAACCTTGACCGAGATGTCTTAAAACTAACAACGGACCGCAATGTCCTTAAACTACCCATGGACCGCAATGTCCTTAAACTACCCACGGACCGCAACGTCCTTAAACTACCCATGGACCGCAACGTCCCTAAACTAGAACAATAGGGCCCTCCATATGCTCTTTTGTCGGATCTAAACGGTCCCGTTTAAGTTGATCTTAGCCTCCAAAAATGGCTAACGCGTCCTTAAACCTTCAAACAGATTGGACTACGAATCCCCTAAATTAACTCCGGCTCGAGGGTACATCTCTGAACTCCTCTGACATCCGTCGTTGTAATCTTTCAACGTCGTCAGAGAGGTGATGAGTCCCGATGTCCATACATACGATGGACCACTACGTCCCTAAACTGGAACATTAGAGTCCAAACACTCTTCTGTCGGATCTAAACGATCCCGTTAAGTTGATCTTAGTCACAAAGTTAGACTAGCGTATCCTTAACAAACGTTTGAGTTGATCTTAGCCTCAAGTATGGCTGACGTATCCTCAAACCAACCCCCCCAAACCCAAATCTAAGATAATACGGATTTGGACTAGTCCACGCCCTACGGGCGACGACATAACTCAGTCTCCGTAAACAATCCACGGGCAACAAAATACAAAACAAACACCCACGACACGAAGTGACCATCTGGAGAAGGAGAAAGTTGTTACCGCAATGCGGTAGCGTAATTAACTGCAGGGGCTTGCGTCTGCAGGGAAGAGCGTCCCCACAATCAAAAACCCCTCAAACGAGGGGGAATCTGACGAAGTCTGCTACATCGGACGCATCCGTCTAAACCTTCGATACATGGTGCCATAAATCAACTTGGCATCTTCGGAGAGGTGGACGGATAGCACCAATTAGCATCTGCCCCGAACCCCAGGCATTCGGACGTCCCGACGTCCCGGCCGCCGTTCGGAGGGGAACAGTCTGTAGACCCAAGATCGTCATAGAGTCTTGTGTGTTCTCCCACTGTGCTTTGATTTCCACCCAACCACGGCTCTACTGAGTCATGCAAACATGTGGCTTTTGGGTACAGTCCCGAGACACATGGAGGAAATGAGCGATAGGATGGGTTTCATCTTTCCCGATATTGGGAGTTGATGTTGTGCTATGTGCGATTAGCTTTGACTCGAAGTCCCTGGCCAGGGCTGATGAGATTTACTGATAAGTGTTATCAGTAGTTTCTCGACCGGTCATAGTCCATATCGGCATGACTTATTGAGTTATTAGGGCTTGACGATTCCATCCCTAGACTCGATATGCAGCATATCTGATGAAGAGACCGGACTGTACGGTAAGTGTTGCCAGTTGGCTCGACGGGAGTTTTGACAGGTTCGCTTGTTTTTCTTCTGATCGCTCAATACCCAGGTGGCCGTTACGTTTAGCTGACCGCTTGCGGCTTATGGGTGTTTGATATGATCATCACCTACTGCCAGCATATTGACGAGTCTTAGAGTCCCACACAGGATTTTCCTATCTCAGGCGAAACATTATAGTGTGCATATGAGATATGCGCGGGAGCTCGATTAAATGCGTGTAAATGATACCGTATTTTAATCGGGTGTTTACTATTGGTCGGGTCGTATGTGATATGACCGGTTTATTAAATCAAGTGTTGATTTAATATAGACTTTTAGCTCACTTTTCTTTAAACCTTTTCTACTTTGGATGTATGCATGCATGTATGTATATATATTAATACATGCACATGTTGATGTGAATGCAACATACATGCATACATGTGTGTCATGGTTGTTGATACATTGGAGATGGCAATGCAAGTCTCACATGGTGTGTTTGTGTGTGTGTGTGTGTGTATTTGTAAATGAGAAAAAGAAAAAGGGAAATAAATCATGGTTCATTTTCCACACTCTTCCTTCAGTTAACCATGAATTAAACCATGATTTAATTTCCTTAGTTGCTTTAACTCATTTGCAAAATATCTAGATATTTATTTACCATGGTTTACTGAGAGTGTGACTCTCATATATATATTATTTTCTTTTCTCTTTTTAATATAGAGATTATCATTATTGAGCTCAAGCTTGGCCATCTCCTTTTTCTTCCTCCTTCATGCTCTCTTGAGTTTTATATAGAGTGAGGAATATAAAAAGAAAGGGTTTTTAAGTGAGAATACAAACCACTTCACCAATCTATACTACTCTAGCCCATTAGTGTAGGTTGTTATGCTTCATTCATCCTAGTTTTGTGAAGCAAAGAGTTTGAGCAAAGAAACTCCGGGTGGATCATCGTAAACGACGAAGGACCTTGAGCGGAGTTGACCCAAGCTTCGAGTGGAGCCATTGGAGTCCAAGAGAGTGAAGGAGTTGACTACAAAGGTTGTAGTTTCTTTTCACTTAGGTTTAGACTTATTTTATTATGCTTTACCCTAATCTCTAGTTCGATTCCGAGTTTGTTTGTATTACCCCCTTATAATTTTGAAAAGTTCATCACTATATGTTGTTTAAACCTAACTATAGGAGCTACTACACACCAACATAGTATCAGAGCCTAGCTAAAGCTTTAGGGTAACCTAGACGACATTAAAAAACTCAATCGAACATGAAAAATGTGATTTTTACATGCTCACTGGAAATTTTTTCAAATGTTAGAATTTTGTGGTTTAAAAATATGTAGAAAATAGTGCAGGGTTTTCTGTGGATCCCCAAGAAGAGTGAGAGCCTAACTCGACACAACGACCGTGGAACCGCGGCCAATTCAGGCATTTGCGGCGGTTCCGCGGCGCCGTTGGTGAGGCTTGGACCGTGCCTTCTTGTGCTGATCTATGGGTACATGCAGTGCTCTCTGGGTATTTTTAAAGTAGGTTCAAGTGTTGAGAGCTATGAGTTCAGTGGGTATGTTGATGCGTTGATTGATATATTTAACATCGTCTAAACTTTTTAAATGTGATACAATATTTGGAATCTACGCTAATTAGTTTTGAGAAAATTAATTGGTTATTTGTAAATCTAACATTTCGGTCTCGTTGGATATCGGGAATCTTATCGAATTACCCAATCTCTTTTGAAAAGTGTTTTCATTGTTAAGACCTAAATGTAAGATCTACAGTGTTAGCATGAAATCCGGGGTATGTGATATTCCAAGTTTGCGATGTCTAAGGAAAAGTGCGGATTCCAAATGTTGTAGTTTTACATTTCTTTTCTGCGACCGTAAGTGTAATTTGTGGTGTATTGCCGGTTTCGTTGCTATACGTCAACGACAATTGGGATACACATATTTACTTACGTTGATGACAAGTGATGTTATGTGTTGCTGTGATATGATGTATAGGTTCGTCGTGATTGAATGGCCGGGGTTTTATATGAGACGGGAGTTTTTCTTTTCATTTATGTAAAATTCTTTGTATGTAATATTCTTTTATTGGAAAACTTCCGGGTTGAGGATGATGTCACCATTGATGTATATTATTTACTTTTCCACATTAGGATAGACCCAAGGAGGGGAGCACGAGTGACCGGGTTCTGGAGTCCAGTGGGAGGCCATCTCGAGGAGTCGAGACCGGGTCTCCTAACTCCAGAATTGGTAGGGTCACTTTCCGCTCTCATAGGGGTCTAGGGGTGTGGGCTTGGCTATTCATCACGACCGTGGAATCCGTATTTTCTATTGTAGGCTAAATATAAAATACGGGCTTCCTAGTATATCCTATATTTTCATATATGTGTTTCTGCTGCTGATTATTTTGTGATGAGATTACTTAATATCTGAGACGAATGGAATATTATTATATATATGATATATAATAAACGTTGCTTATATTTTACATCCGTGCTAGTCCCGCCCCGCTATGCCGTTAGTTAAATAACCTAACGGTGCATAACGAGACACTGTGGCGAATGCGGATGGCATAAGTGTACGTTCTATTTTTGTTTCTTTTCTTTGATGGCTTAGGAACTTAAATGATGGGACTACATTAATAAGATTAATGTAAAGAAAAATAAACCTAAAGATGTTGTAGAATCGGATTTGAAAACCACTCGGCCTTTTTATGAAAAAGCAAGTTTCAAAAGATGCGGAGCTTAAGCCACTCCTTTTCTAACCTATTTTGATTCTACAACGAGATCAAGTTCAAAGCGTTAAAGGTTTTCATAAAAACCATCCGCCACCCTCCGTTATTTTAGGAAGCAGAGTACTTAGTATTCGTGCTACGCATGTTGATCATAGTCAAGGCGTAGTGTACGGTAGCCAAGTGATGTCTTCCTACAAAGCATATGATGCGATTAGTTAGGACATTCATGTGATTATGTTGATCATAGTCAAGGGTCATATGTGTGGGTCTAGTTAATCACGAAATGACGGGTAGAACTTGACTAGTGCTTATGATATGTTGACCATAGCCAAGATCATAAGCAGCTAGGGGTAAAAACCACATCGGGAGTTTCAAGAGTTGAAATTTGCAATTAGATTGCATACCTTCTATATGATAGTTGGATCCCGATCCTACTGTGCGTAAAAGTTACTCCCAGGAGAGTTTTGCACTTTACAATTAGCTAATACAGTATGTGTCTAGAAAGGTGTCAACGGGGTTATACCTCTTGGAAAACGAGGTTTATTTTAATTAGGTCCGTACGAAAGCACGGGAACCTCCCTCAAAGTACCAACACTGGCCTGGCTGACCGGTTGGCGAAACTGTAGAATGCAATTAATCCTGTGTAGTTTTCTTTTTGAGGTTTTGAAAGAAAATTTGATAAAAGCAGTGGGAGATATCGATTAGATAAGATAATAACCAATCTAAATCTTTGCAAGAGCATTTCGCTGAGTGTTTTCTTTTCTCTCCCCTAATGGTAGATACCAATGACGGGACTTAAGCTTCTGTTAGAGAAAAACAAACTGACAGGACCGAATTATAAAGAATGGCTGAGGAACCTGAACATTGCACTCACATATGATAAAGTATCATATGTCCTAACTGCTAAAGCCCCATCCATCCCAGGTCCTGAATCATCTATTTCGGATAAGGAGATCCGAAAAATAAGGGATATTGATTGTGACACGGCCAAGTGCCTCGCACTTGCTTCTATGGAAAATGTACATCAGAAGCAGCCTGAGAAGATGGATGTACAGTCCATCTTTCTCCATACAAAGGAGTTGTATGGAGAGCAATCTCGAGCTTTAAGCTACGAGGCATCTCGAAAGTTGTTTCAGATGCGGATGGCTTTTGGCATATCAGTAGGTGAACATGTCTTGAAGATGATTGGTCTTATAGAAGAACTTGAGGACCTAGGATGGACCATGGAAAACGAGCAATATACCGATATTTTTCTACAGTCTCTCCCCCTGCCTTTGCTCCATTCATTGTGAACTTCAATATGAACAATTTGTAGAAATCACTGCCTGAACTTCTCAATATGTTGAGAAGTGCAGAGAGCACGCTTAAGATAGCGAAAACTTCTGCTCTGCTTGCTGGGCCATCTTCCTCTTCCGTCCCAAAAGCCAAGACCAAGGGAAAGAAGAAGAAGAAACCCACCAAACCGAGAGGTGGAGTTGAAAAGGCGAAGCGGAAAGACAAATCCGGGGCCGCAGGAAGTGGAAAAGGAGAATGTTTTTACTGCCACAAGTCAGGACACTGGAAACGCAATTGTGCTCTGTATCTTGCTGATCTCAAGAAGAAGAAGCATACTGATGCTTCCGCTTCAGGTGTGTTTGTAACTAAAAACTGTTTTTCTATAAACTCTGCATCTTGGGTATTAGATACCAGTTCTGGTTCTCACATCCGCAATTGTATGCAGGTGTTGGATATAGTGCCCTCAGAGTCAATTATTGGATCACAGGCACGTGATTGCAATGATTGAGGGAGGACCTATGCCGGTAGGATAGTCTTACTCGAAATGATAGTATGCTATCTGGTTTATCTTTATCATCCTGTACTGCTTTAGGTGACTTTACGAGTCGCTATTGCACGTTGATAGAGCCTCTAGGATTCTTGCTTGACTACCAGCAGTATGAGGGCGATCATATACGTGAGAGCTGGAGTCTATAAGCAAATCCTTAAAAGGTCTCTAGTTGTGGGAGTTTCGAGACAGGGCATCGATACTCCATTAGTAGACTAGTGTATACAGTCGAGACCCTAACGAGGGGCGGTGGCCGATCTCATAAGCCACTGGTGTCAGTTGGTTCACCTAAGATGTATACAAGTGCTCATTGGGTTATGAGTACACCGGACAGGACTCGCTGGGAACCTGCTAGTTGGGATTATACCAGATTTCAGATAGCAGTTCCCTGGTGACATGTATACAGGTTAGTTCATTGACCTGAGATCGTCATTTGCCTCGTGTGAGTTCCCACTGTGCTTTGATTACTATCCTACCACGGCTCAAAGGAGTCGTGCAAACAGGTTTTAGTTGGGTACAGTCCCGAGCCACATGGAGGCAGTGAGCGGATCTGCAGGGGTTCGTCTCTCTCGGTATTGGGGGTGAGGTCGCGCTGTGTTTAGGAGAGCCATTACACAAAGCCCTCGGCCGAGGCAGGAGATTTACTGGTAGGTATTCCAGTAGTATCTCAGGGTGTTCTGGGCTACACTCCGACACGACTTGTACCGCTTTTAGGGGTCTGACTTTTACCAATCCCCTAGGCCCACCATGCGATACTCATAGACGAACGGACCGGACTGTACGGATATTGTCACTGACAAGCTCAGTAGGGTGTCAGGATGAGTTCGCTCATCGACGTCCCTTTTGGTCAATAGCTGGTATCCCGTCACGTATGGCTAATACCTCTGACGTGCTTGTGGTTAAATCCACAGCCATAGTATTGACGAGTCTTTAGAGTCCACCACACTCAGTTACTCAAGTTTCGGGCGAAACGCTGTAGAGGCCGTATGGAGATATGGCAGGGTTCGATCAGATACGTGCGGTATTGCACGGATCGTGATCGGACGGTTTTTTACTAGCCGGCTTTGGCTTAAGCCGGATCCTAGTATTAGATAGTGTAGATTTTGTCTCTTTGCATTTGTGTTCAGTGGGAATACAAATGCGGGCATGTATATGCAGTAGCGGGGTTTTCCTGTAATTTATTACGGGATCAGTTTTCTGAAGTTGCCAGTTTGCATTCCGTTCCGACCGGTTTTCCTTTGTTCCTTCACGGCCGGACTTTTCCGATGGAGGGGGTAATTTGCTATTGTGCAAATTACATTTGTGGAGGGGGTTTCTTGCATTTGTGGCTTCTATCATCATGAGATGCTTTATACATCATTTCTTTGTGATTAGAGTTGATTTGAAATTGAGATGACTTTGTTATCATCATTTTTGCTTATGGTCACCCATTCTCTTTTCCTACACTCACCTCTCTTCTTGTTTTGTTTTATCCCTCCACCATTTCTTTGAGAGAGAGGAGGCCGGCCACTTTAGTGAGAAGGGAGAGAGATTTTCATTTTGGTGGTGGCACATATTTCTTCATCTCATTCTTCTTGTTTGAAAAAAAAAATTGAAAGCACCATTTTTTCTTAACCTCATTCCTCCATCACCAATGGCAACATAAACCCCAATAAGACAAAGGTTCTACAATACAACCTACAGTACCCTTGGACGCATCGGCTAGCCAACTTCACGCCCGAGTTGCCTCGGTCCAGAGGTGGGAGCCCGTAAAAGATATCGGCTACGTGGTGCCTTTTCGGACGAGAAGGTGACGGACGGAGATTCCGCGGGAGATCGGAGTGGAGACGAAGACCGGAGGACACGGATCGCTCGGTATAGCTTCTACCTCATTCTCTTGATTGCTAGGATTAGGTTAATGGTTACGATCCGGGTTTTATTGTCCGCGGTAGCGCCGGTTTAAAGTTAAGAAAATTTTTGATTCCGCATTTTGGCCTCGAGTAGAAGGCCGGGGCGCTGCCGTGGCGCAACATGGTATCAGAGACACGCCATTAACCTAGTCTAGCTTGGTCTAGTATGTTTAAAGCTTCGATCGATCAAATATCCGAAAACCCGATATCGTATGCATCAGTTTTCTGTCGAATTATTTTTGGCTCGAAATTTTTTTCAGTAAGTTGCAGAATGATGTGTAGGGAATTTGAAGCATTCTGGGAAAATTTGGTCATGTGATTCGACCTTATCACCGCGGAACCGCGGCCAAACCCACGCATTGGCCGCGGTTCCGCCGCCGTCTAGACTCTTCACTGTATCAAAATTTTCCAGAGAGCTTTTGAGTTTAAAATGGGGTTTTTGGAATGTTAATTTTTGGGCCCAGATTTCCTTGACTGCTACAGTACTGCTTGGGGCCCACTTGATAAAATTTGTTCGATCGGATATTTTAAACATGCTAGTTCACAGTATTTACATTATATCTGCGACCGTGAATGTCATTTGATCGGTAAATCCTGTCTAACTGCTATAGCCCGGTTAGACGGATTTGCGAACGTGACATTCACGTTGATGTTCTGTGATTGTGCTGTGTTGTTGCGGATTGGTCGTGGGGGATAGCCTGGATGCAATGTTAGTACAGTTTTGTTTTATATGTACATTTGATATTGCGGGACGAGCGTCCGACATGTGGACTGCCGTCACTGCCTGTTTGTATTATTATTTTGGGGCACGACCAGGTTGCGGTCGATGTACCCGTTGTATGTATATTTTACTTTCTGTACTAGGATTACCCCGCGGAGGGGTGCACGGATGGCCGGGTTCTAGAAAACAACAAGCCCGCATCTCATGGCATTGAGACGAAGGGGGCTTCACTCTAGAATTGGCGGGCTATTCGCCGCACTCGTAGGAGGTACAGGTTGACCCAGGAGGGGTGCCCAAGTTACCGGATTCCGTGAAGTGCTGGGTGGTCCATTCACGTTGCTGAAGGGGGCTGTCTCGCTTCAGGTTTTGGCTGGTAACTTGCCGCGCCCGTAGGGGTCTAGGATTTCATTGCACAGGCTATCCACACGACCAGGGGAACGTCGGGTTTCAGTAGCGGCTTTATGAAACCCGGGGATCCCAGATATCTGTATTGTTCTGTGATGCTGGTTACATTTCTGTGATGTTGCATTTTATCACGCCTTGAGCGAAAATTATGTATTATATATATATATATATTAGTAGATGTTGTATATGTTTTGCATCCGCGCTAGTCCAGTCCCCGCTCTGACGTTAGTTAAGTAACCTAACGGGTGATGACGGGACCCAGTGGTGAATGCGGATGGCATATACGTACATCATTATTTTCGTTTTTTTTGTGGTGTGATCAATTGATGGGACTGTGTTGATTCGGATCAATGCAAGATAAACAAACCTATTCTGATGTTGTTGGAACATTTTTCAAAAAGCTGTTATTGTAAGGGCGTTCTCTTTTGTTTTGCACAGTGGTATTCAGTTGGAATATCCTGCTCCTCAGTCGACGAGGCAAGGGCCGAGATCCCTTCACCGGGAGTGACCCCTTGGACAGAAGTTTGCGTCAGGGCAATAACTTCACTATAGCCGATTACTTTTGCTTTGCATCGTGGTATTCAGTTAGAATATCCTGCACCTCATTCTACGGGGAAAGAGCCGAGATCCCTTCACCGGGAGTGATCTCTTTAGCAAAGGGTTTTCACCACTATATTTTTATAAAAACTATGCAGTTCCTTCAACGATATCAAGTTCATTACGTTAAAAGTTTTTCGCTAAAAACTAGACGTAGCCTTCCGTCATTTCTTACAAGTATTACTTAGTATTCGTGCTGCATTTGTTGACTGTGTCAAGGCGTAGTGTGCGGTAGCTAAGTAGTATTTGTTTGTAGCATATTAATGGGATTGGTTAGGACAGTCGTGCGGCCTTGTTGACTGTGTCAAGGGCTCGTATGGGTGGGTTTAATGCAATCCAGGATAATGACGGGTTGAACTTGACTAGGACTCTTTGATTTGTTGACTGTGTCAAGGTCACTTGGGTCCTAGGGGTAAAAATCACATCGGGAGTTTCTAAAGAAACTGAAACTTGCCAGGCATGCGCATACCTTCTGGAGTGTGGTAACTTGAGTGGATTCCGTCAAGTTATCATGCGATGATAGTTGGATCCCGATTCCCACTGATGAGTTGGTTTACTCCTCGGGTGATCCCGACTAATTCTTCTTTTAGGTTTGGAGAAGAATATGAGGTTACAGTGGGAGGTTTCCAGATTAGATAAAGTGATAACCATTCTGATCTAGGTTAGAGTGCACGCTGAGTGTTTCTTTTCTCTCTCTCTTTGGCAGCGACCATTGACCCGACCCTAGACTATGACTCAGTGATCAAGTTAACCGAACCTTCTTAACACTGGCTTTTGGATTGTCGGAGTTGCAAACCTCATTGCCACTCCTACTTTTACCCTTTTCTCCAGGATACCCCGTATTACTACGAACGTCCACTTCCATTGGACAAAACCATCGTATGGTTATATACGAACTCGAAGGAATTCGAGGATGGTTTCCGGTTCTGGAGAAAACGGATAGGACTATTCAGTTGTCTTTTCCTTTTACCTTCTTCTCTCAGATTGCGAGTACTCCTTGGTTTAGGAGATAGTACACCTATTATGCAAATTGGATAGTCTTCTTCCAAACCTTAGGCTGGTGCCGAACGGTGGGGAATGAAGAAAACCAATTAGCATAACGATGGTGTACAGAAGGTATTAAGTTAAGACAAAGAAAGGGATTAGTAAGAGGGCAAAGTAAATTGCGACTGCTATTCACGACCAAACCAAGTATTTCTTCGCCAATCCTAAATCACCTTTGTATTTCTCCAGGACACTCCGTATCACTACGAAGATCCACAGTTTATTTGGATATTCCATCGTATGGTTATATACGAACTCGAAAGGAACTTGTTCCAGTTCGGGGATGGATTCTGGTTCAGGAGAAATAGGAATAAGGTTCATTCGGTTGTCTTTTATCTTCACCTTCTCTCGCATTGCGAGTGTTCCTAGGATTCGGACAGTACACCCATTATGCTTATTGGATAGTCTTCTTCCAAACCATAGGCTGGTGCCGAACGGTAGGGAAGGAAGAAAACCATTTGGCCTAAAGGGGTGTACAGAAGGTAATGACTAAAGACATATAAAAGGATTTGGAGAGATGGCAAAGAATTATACGGTTATAGTTATGAATCTGGATAATGGAAGAGGCATTACTAGGAATACCCAGATACCCCATCGAAACATTTCAATGTTTCAGTTCCACTGTGTACTGTTAAAAGAAAACTGATTTCCCAATTAGACACTTGCTCCAGGGTATGTATTTATCAGGTATGATTCTCACATCTGTATGGCTTTACAGATGATGAGTGGGAGTGAGTTATTGGGAATTAGGTGATCGTCCTCATTATATCGGAATTCGTTGTAATTGGTGATATTTGAGGAAATCGCCTGGGCTGTTTGCCGGTCGGCAAATATTTGGTTTTGAATATCCGTTGTTATGCACCAATTTCAAATTGATATATCTGTACGTCTATTTTTATAGAGTGAGATATACCTTTTTGAACTTATGTTTATGACATTTACCTATATCAGTGGATGGTTAGGTAAGGAGCATTGAACAGCGGTGTAATTCTTCATAACCATAGTACAGTTTTCAACCTACGACACACAGTGAATGAGTTGTTATACTCAGGGACTTATACAGAGTATTGTATATTGTCCAGTGTCCATTAGGACAGAGGGGTCGGTCCTCGTATTATATTCAGTTTACTTATGACTTCTCTAGTTCTTAGACATGTGTTTCGTAGAAATGCAAGGTCTAAGTTTTGAGGAGTTATAGGTATAAGAATGAAGTGGAGAACCAGATGTTGCATGTATTGGGATTCTTCAAGATGATCGAAGATGTAGATACTTGCGGATGGTATTCAGTTGATAGTAATGATTAAGAGAACTTGCTTCTCTTTCAGGTTACTCATAATTGGAAGCACTCCTAAGTTGAGTAATGCTGATCGGCCTCCTTCCATTTAGTTGACATGCACTAGAGACAGCTGCATGATTTGAATCTGGTTCAATTAAATTAGTGCCTCTGTTTCTATATTGGATATAGAACAGTTCATATCTTGACATTGTTAAGGTACGGGGAGTTGTCCGGCTTATGCTTAAAACCAGACTCTGGATAACTCAAGGCACGTTTCTGTAATGGCTGTTTGTGGGTTGACCCAGGCTATGACAAAGGTTGGCTTTCTACCATCTGGAAGATCAATAATGATATTGTTCTTGACTCGCCACATTTTTAAAAGAAATGGACTTTTCCAGAAATCAGTTGTGGGAGTATGGTAGAACTGGAAGTGATTCCAGAACCGCAAACGATTACTGAAGATTTGATAAGAACCTAAAAATTCAATCTGATTTGACATTCCATTGGCCACTCCGCAGATAAAGTGGGTAGCCTCAGGCACCTGAGAGGTACTTCGGTATGCTCAAGGACGGTGGCAGGGAGGTTCTTGTTTACCCAGACTTGCCATTGCTGTTGTTCCAGACTGTGAGATCCGGCAGGAGGATGAGTATAGCGTCATTCTAAACTGGCTTTAGAAGTGTACATCTATATGACTCTGCCAGAGGGTTGTCGTAGTCAGTGGGAGCAGCGGAAGCATTGGTGGACAAATGGCTTATGTCTATTTATAGACTAAAGCAGATATAGCGGAGATAGATCATCTATTTCTGATGTGACAGTCATAGGTTTGACTTCATCAAAATAGGGGATGGATCTGTTAAGAAGGTAGTAGGGTGTGATGTCCTGGTATTTGATGACATACACAGAGTAGGAAGTGATATTCCTATACTACGATCGGTTATACTTTGGTTGTCACACAGTGGTTTCTCCACATAGGACTTGGATATTATATCAGACATTTTGGTCACTAGATCTATGGTTTTAGATCTAGATTTGGGTGGTTTCCCAATCTGGATACTTTGACAGCATTCTATAAGTATTTAGAATGGACGACTCCTGGCACGGTAGTTTACCTGCAGGTAATGGAGTCACCCTCTCTAAAGGTGTCTTATAGACTAAAGGGGAGAGGGATGTGCATGATTGGCAGATCACTTGCTTAGGAAATTGAGTCAATCATGAGATGTCAAGTACCACACCAGATGTTGTTCTTGCAGGTGATGCAATAAGTTGATATTAATCCAATCCTGGAGAAACGATCAGAAGCAGTTTTAGGACATAAGTGCGTGTTCTTGGGATATGATAACGACAGCCTCGTTCTAGAGACGGTTATCATTCCAGGCTTCCAAGGTGACCTGGATGGCAGAGTGGCCGTCAGAGTTTTATTTTTCCCTCTGATGAGGGGCAGTAGTTTGGACAGGAGGTCCAAGCGGATACTGAGGGAGGCATGGCGCAGGATACTGATTAAGTTCAGTTGACGATACAGTCTAAGAAGTTTGGATTTGGAGTTCATTTATGAGCTAGGTCCCATCAGACATCCAGACACATTCTAAGACAGGTATTGCTCATTTCGGGAGATGGCTTTCTCCGCGAACTTGAGATATAGAGAGACATAGAAAGAAACATCACAGCGGATCCACTCACTGAGGCTATTCCTCGAACGCAATAGTTTCGTAAACGAGCTTTGTGAGACTGACTAGTAGAGGAGTTGGGTGTTCGGTATCACACGGGCTGTGAGTATGCGACATCGCAATAATTAGCCTTGAGTGCAAGTGGGAGATTGTTGGATATAGTGCCCTCAGAGTCAATTATTGGATCACAGGCACGTGATTGCAATGATTGAGGGAGGACCTATGCCGGTAGGACAGTCTTACTCGAAATGATAGTATGCTATCTGGTTTATCTTTATCATCGTGTACTGCTTTAGGTGACTTTACGAGTCGCTATTGCACGTTGATAGAGCCCCTAGGATTCTTGCTTGACTACCAGCAGTATGAGGGCGATCATATACGTGAGAGCTGGAGTCTATAAGCAAATCCTTAAAAGGTCCCTAGTCATGGGAGTTTCGAGACAGGGCATCGATACTCCATTAGTAGACTAGTGTATACAGTCGAGACCCCGACGAGGGGCGGTGGCCGGTCTCACAAGCCACTGGTGTCAGTTGGTTCACCTAAGATATATACAAGTGCTCATTGGGTTATGAGTACACCGGACAGGACTCGCCGGGAACCTGCTAGTTGGGATTATACCAGATGTCAGATAGCAGTTCCCTGGTGACATGTGTACAGGTTAGTTCATTGACCTGAGATCGTCATTTGTCTCGTGTGAGTTCCTACTGTTCTTTGATTACTACCCTACCACGGCTCAAAGGAGTCGTGCAAACAGGTTTTAGTTGGGTACAGTCCCGAGCCACATGGAGGTAGTGAGCGGATCTGCAGGGGTTCGTCTCTCCCGGTATTGGGGGTGAGGTCGCACTGTGTTTAGGAGAGCCATTACACAAAGCCCTCGGTCGAGGAAGGAGATTTACTGGTAGGTATTCCAGTAGTATCTCAGGGTGTTCTGGGCTACACTCCGACACGACTTGTACCGCTTTTGGGGGTCTGACTTTTACCAACCCCCTAGGCCAGCCATACGATACTCATAGACGAACGGACCAGACTGTACAGATATTGTCACTGACAGGCTCAGTAGGGTGTCAGGATGAGTTCGCTCATCGACGTCCCTTTTGGTCAATAGCTGGTATCCCGTTACGAATGGCTAATACCTCTGACGTGCTTGTGGTTAAATCCACAACCATAGTATTGACGAGTCTTTAGAGTCCACCACACTCTGTTACTCAAGTTTCGGACGAAACGCTGTAGTGGCCGTATGGAGATATGGCAGGGTTCGATCAGATACGTCAGGTATTGCACGGATCGTGATCGGACGGTTTTTTACTAGCCGGCTTTGGCTTAAGCCGGATCCTAGTATTAGATAGTGTAGATTTTTTCTCTTTGCATTTATGTTCAGTGGGAATACAAATGCGGGCATGTATATGCAGTAGCGGGGTTTTCTTGTAATTTATTACGGGATCAGTTTTCTGAAGTTGCCAGTTTGCATTCCGTTCCGGCCGGTTTTCCTTTGTTCCTTCACGGCCGGACTTTTCCGATAGAGGGGGTAATTTGCTATTGTGCAAATTACATTTGTGGAGGGGGTTTCTTGCATTTGTGGCTTCTATCATCATGAGATGCTTTATACATCATTTCTTTATGATTAGAGTTGATTTGAAATTGAGATGACTTTGTTATCATCATTTTTGCTTATGGTCACCCATTCTCTTTTCCTACACTCACCTCTCTTCTTGTTTTGTTTTATCCCTCCACCATTTCTTTGAGAGAGAGGAGGCCGGCCACTTTAGTGAGAAGGGAGAGAGATTTTCATTTTGGTGGTGGCACATATTTCTTCATCTCATTCTTCTTGTTTGAAAAAAAAAATTGAAAGCACCATTTTTTCTTAACCTCATTCCTCCATCACCAATGGCAACATAAACCCCAATAAGACAAAGGTTCTACACTACAACCTACAGTATCCTTGGACGCGTCGGCTAGCCAACTTCGCGCCCGAGTTGCCTCGGTCCAGAGGTGGGAGCCCATAAAAGATATCGGCTACGTGGTGCCTTTTCGGACGAGAAGGTGACGGACGGAGATTCCGCGGGAGATCGGAGTGGAGACGAAGATCGGAGGACACGGATCGCTCGGTATAGCTTCTACCCCATTCTCTTGATTGCTAGGATTAGGTTAATGGTTACGATTCGGGTTTTATTGTCCGCGGTAGCGCCGGTTTAAAGTTAAGAAAATTTTTGATTCCGCATTTTGGCCTCGAGTAGAAGGCCCGGGTGCTGCTGTGGCGCAACAGCAGGGATTGAGAAACAATAGAGTTTTGAAGACCGGTGACCACACTCTTCGGGTTGGAAATGGTTCCAATGTACATGCTGTATCTGTAGGAGAGTATCATCTGGGGTTGCCTTCGGGATGTATTTTGGCTTTGAACCCTTGTTATTATGTACCTAGTATGCTATGTAATATAATATCCGTTTCTTTGTTAGACAATGAAGGATATCATTTTGTGTTGCAAAATAATGTTATGAACATTAACTTGAATCAACAGTTGATTGGGTATGGTACACCAAATAACGGTATTTACGTCCTAAACCAACACACAGTTTTAAACATACAACATAAAAATAAAATAAAAATTTCAGATATAAATGAAGCTTTTCTTTGGTATTGTAGACTTGGTCATATTAATGAAACGAGACTAAACAAGCTACATAAAGATGGATATTTAAATCCTTTTGAATATAAATCTTATGCGACTTGTCAGTCCTGTATCAAAGGTAAAATGACCAAAACTCCGTTTACTGGACACGGAGAAAGAGCTATAGAACTCTTGGGCCTCATACATAGTTATGTATGCGGACCAATGTCTACACATGCTAGAGGCGGTTTTTCATACTTCATCACTTTTACTGATGATTTCTCAAGATTCGGATACGTGTTTTTATTGAAGCATAAATCCGAAGCTTTCGAGAGATTCAAGGAGTACAAACTTGAAGTAGAAAAATAAACAGGCTTGAGCATCAAGAAACTTCGATCGGATCGAGGTGGAGAGTATTTGAGTACAGAGTTTTCAGACTTCTTAAAAGAGAATAGGATTCTCTCTCAGCTCACTCCCCCTGACACACCACAGCACAACGGTGTGTCAGAACGGAGGAATCGTACCCTATTAGATATGGTACGGTCCATGATGAGTGATACTGAGTTACCGCTTTCCTTTTGGGGACATGCATTGGAGACAACAATGTATCTGTTGAACAGGGTTCCAACCAAGACCGTGTCTACCACTCCATATGAGATATGGTGTTGAAAGAAACCATCTCTTAAAAGAGTTAGGATATGGGGTTGTCCGGCTTTTGTCAAAAAGCAGAATCCAGAAAAACTCGAGACACGATCAGTCATGTGTAAATTTGTAGGATATCCAAAACATTCATATGGATATCTATTCTACCACAAGGAGGAACAAAGAGTGTTTGTTTCTCAACATGCCATATTTTTAGAAAATGAAATTTTTACAAATAGTACTAATGGCAATGCGGTAGAACTAGAAGAGGTTCTAGAGACACAAATTACTCATGAAGAATTGGTTGAAACTGATGTTGCAGCAGAACTTCAAGAACCTCAGCCGCTCCGGAGATCTAGTAGAATTTCCCGCCAACCGGAGAGATACTATGGGTTTCTCATTGATGGTGATAGAGAAGATTGCGTCATGGATGATGACGACCCTACTAGTTTTCAGCAAGCTATTACGAGTGGTGACTCAGTAAAGTGGCTGGATGCTATGAGATCCGAAATGGAGTCTATATACACCAATAAAGTATGGACTTTGGATGTTGCACCTCCTGGGATAAAACTCGTAGGTTGCAAATGGATCTTTAAGAGAAAGATTGGTGTAGATGGACATGTAGAGACCTTTAAAGCAAGGCTTGTAGCGAAAGGTTTTCGTCAAAGACCAGGATTGGAATATGATGAAACTTTCTCTCCAATAGCAATGCTTAAATCCATTCGGATCATACTTGCTATTTCTGCTCACTACGATTATGAAATCTGGCAGGTGGACGTTAAAACTGCATTTCAAAATGGTGATTTTGAAGAATGTGTTTTTATGGATCAGCCAGAGGGCTTCATTGACAGTGGGAGCAGCGAAAAGGCATGTAGGTTGCTTAAATCCATTTATGGATTAAAGCAGGCATCACGGAGCTGGAACATCTGCTTTGATGATATAATCAAAGAGTCTGATTTTGTCAAAAATATAGATGAACCATGCATTTATAAGAAGATTGTAGGAAGTACTGTCACATTCCTCGTATTGTACATGGATGACATTCTCTTGATAGGAAATGATATTCCTATGCTACAACCGGTCAAACTATTCTTATCATAAAGGTTCTCCATGAAGGACCTGGGTGATGTCTCTTACATTTTGGGCATTATGATCTATAGAGATAAATTCAAGAGGTTATTGGGATTGTCCCAATCAAAGTACATTGACACCATCCTAAAAAGGTTTAGTATGGAAGATTCCAAGCATGGTGCCTTTGCCCGCTTGCCATGGAATCACTCTCTTCAAGGACTTCTGTCCGAAGACTGATAAAGAGAGAGCTCACATAAGCATTATACCCTACGCTTCAGCCGTAGGATCTATAATGTATGCGATGTTATGTACACGCCCTGATGTAGCTTATGCACTAGCTGTAGTAAGCAGGTATCAATCCAACCTAGGGGAGAAACATTGGATAGCAGTGAAGAACATTCTTAAGTACTTGCGAAGGACTAAAGAATTGTTCTTGGTGTATGGTAATAGAGATCTCCAAATGGAGGCCTTTACCGATTCCAGCTTCCAAAGTGATATGGATGACAGCAAATCTATCTCAGGGTTTGTATTTACCCTCAATAGAGGGGCGGTTAGTTGGAAAGGTTCAAAACAGGATATCGTTGCAGACTCCATGATGGAAGCTGAGTATATTGTTGCAAATGATGCTTCCAAGGAAGCCGTCTGGATGAGGAAGTTCGTCGCGGAACTAGGAGTAGTTCCAACCATTATTGATCCAATACCATTGTATTGTGATAATAATGGGGCAATGGCGTTGGCTAAAGAACCCAGGTCCCATCAGAAGTCCAGACACATCCTGAGGCGATATCATTTGATCCGAGAGATAGTAGATAGCCACGAGATCGAGATTCAGAGAGTAGATACAAATAATAACAACGCGGATCCACTCACCAAGGCCCTTCCACAGCTGTAACATGAGCGACTTTTTGAGATGTTGGGTATGAGATACGCCAGCCAATAATTGGCTTAGTGCAAGTGGGAGATTGTTGGATATATGTATGCCCTAGAGGCCATTATATGTATAGTGGATGCTTGGACATGTATATATATATACAGATGACTTTCTTGCTCGACATGATAGTATGCTATCTGGTTGTACTTTATCTTAACATGTTTACTTGATTGTATTATATTGTTCATTTCATACATGTTGATAAATCCCTCAGGATATTTGCTTGACTTCCATGACTATGATGGAGATCATACTAGTGGGGCATGTCTAGTTTATAAGCATATCCTAGAATGTTCATAGTCGAGGGTATATCGAGACAGGGCATCGATATTCTAGAGTAGACTAGCGTATACGTTTCTTGACCCATATTTATGGGCGATGGATGATCCCATATCCATTGGTGTTATAACATCGAAGATTGTATACGGGTGCTCAGTGGAGACTGGGTACACTGAACGGACTCACTGAGACTTCCTATATGGTATTATATCTAACGTCAGATAGCAGTTCTCAGGTGACACTGGTACAGGTTAATCTGTAGACCCAAGATCGTCATAGTGTCTTGTGTGTTCTCCCACTGTGCTTTGATTTCCACCCTACCACAGCTCTACTGAGTTGTGCAAACAGGTGGATTTTGGGTACAGTCCCGAGACACATGGAGGCAATGAGCGATAGGAGGGGTTTCGTCTCTCCCGATAATGGGAGTTGATGTTGTGCTATGCGCGATTGTCTTTGACTCGAAGTCCCTGGCCAGGGCTGAAGAGATTTACTGATAAGTGTTATCAGTAGTTTCTCGACCAGTCATAGTCCATATCGGCATGACTTATTAAGTTATTAGGGCTCGACGATTCCATCCTTAGACTCGATATGTGTCACGACCCGAAAGTACGGAACGTGACCGGCACTTAGATTACGAAGCATCTTGAGGCGCCACGTGACCTAAGTAAGCCGAAGCCCAGAAATCTAAACCATAAAAGAAGAAAAAGAAGAAAAGAAAAGAAAACAAGTATAAAAACATCAGCAAATTTTACCAAAAATTTCGGCAGAGTCTCCTCTGTAAAAACTGGCCCCCAAACGGGTACAACAAGTATAATATACATAAACAAATAAAAGCATCCCTAAACGGAAGCTAGCATCAACGCCAACAGGCGGAAAGAACCACAACAAGCACAATAATATACAACGCCAATAGGCGAGGCTCAAAACTCAAAAGAAAACAAAACCACCAGATCAGAATAATACATGCGCGACTCTAAGGTCGAAATAAAAGACTGGTCCTATAAACTTATCAAGTAATACAAATATGGTTGATGGAGCTTACTAGATACAAATGAATGAATAAAAGTACAATGGTGGTTCGGATACAAGTGAACCAACCTACCGTGCAAATCACCTTGAAGAAAAGATGTGCCAACAAGCTGCCACGGAAACCTGTACATCGAACCTGTAAAGAATTTGGCACAACGGGGGTGAGTTGCCAACTCGTGAGTAGAAGACATATACGAAAAGAAATCGATTGCACGACGCTATCCTAGATCATAATATTACACTATTATATCCCAATCATCTAGTAATGGCTGGGTAAAACTACGTATAAGTGCCGATACTCCGTGCTCATGTCAGTGCCTCACATAGTACTATATCATATGAAATGAAATGCATGCACCATGAATGTAAAGTAACAAATCCTGAAATCCAGATATATATGTATAAGAAATCTTTAGCTATTATCATAGTAAAATGTGTATAAGAATCTGAAATCTCAATAATGAAATCCATGGAAATCCGTGTCAAGTATCGACACAACACATGTAATCTCAAGTCTCAATATCTCGGGCTCCGTCAGTACGGATCGGCCCATATCATCAAATCTCACGACAACGGTCGGTATCCTCCGGATATCCGCCGCGCCAGACATCACCGGTAGGTAGTCTTCCCCTGCCAGGCTCATCGTCTATAACTCGATCTTCTTGCCCCGGGGTACCATACCGGGCCCACCATGTACCCGAGACGGTTCATCCACTCCTCGAATCGGGTCTCGAAATCCATCAGAAAACATGAAATCTCATGGTGGACGACACATACATCACGAGAAAACCGCATCTTATGTTTTTTAAAAAGAGAGGAGGAGGAGAGAGAGAAGTGTTTACATATTCTTGCGGTTTTCCCCAAAATCCAGAAATCTCATAGAAATCCAAATCTCAAAATCATGAGTAACTATATGATAAGTGTCGGCATATGCCCATTATACTGCATGATAACATGAAAATATGAATGCATGAATGTCTAAGCAATAAATATCATGCCTGTACTAATGTCAGAGAATAATCCCAATATTATATCTGTCGAGTTGTTAACTGATTCTATCCATAAAAGACAATATGATCTAAAGTGTACGTGACATAGCAATTACCGATGATGATGTGTGTGAGCCGGCAAATAAGTGTGCGTGGAATGTGCGCATCATCGGTAATAGTGCTGGTGTCCTAACAGGTAAAGTTTATACTGATTATAGCAACATATAAAAGAACATGCACCATGATGATTACAGTATGAATGTAAATACAGGTGTGCATTATCCACTCCTCTGCGAGATACGAGTACAACTACCACTATGTGAGTCGAACCTAAACCAGTGTCCATCTAACATCCTAAGGAACTAAACCTAATAGGCTAGTCAGTAAGAAACTAGAGTCTACCTAAGGTCTGAATCAATATCTCTAATAGTCGGCGATCCCGCCTCAATAGCGTCACGTACGTAGTACGGCTTCCTCGAATCAAGAGTGCGGATCAATCATCAAATCTAAGCCTCGTACGGTAAAATCCATCGTACGGCATCCCAATATCGGGGTACGGTCAAGTATCTCCTAGGTGTCTCCTCATTCGTATAATGTCATCATCAACACATCTCATGATCAAGGTGCTAAACTGTGATCGCATACATCAATCATATATCATTGCCATCATGATAAGCATCATTAGTTTATCCACAGAAATATCATGTCATATGTGTAATATTGTGATTAAATCATACCGATATCTTATCGTCATCAAGTCACACCTATACGATATCGACATCAGGTCACACCTATATGATGTCGTAATCAAGTCATACATATATCATATCGTGATCAGTCACAAGCTACAGCCCAGGTACTATTTTAGCGTCCCATGTACCTCAATATCACCACCACCCTTTATAATTTATATGTTCATGTTCATTATCTCATTCTCTAATGATCCGCTAACACTTTAATACGACTGTATAGTCAAGAATCACGGCATCAAGCCCAGTTATACTGTTTCATCATGCCTCAGATATCATATCACATCAATGAATCCCATATACGTGTTGTGTATATATATACACCTATACCTAGTTTTATATATATACACACATATACGTATACGCCATGTCAAGTTTTAGTGTGTGCGTGTGTGTTTCTATCAGAAACCTACGAACCTCTCCCAAAGTATTCATCCTCAGGTGTGGTTTTCCTAAATCAGTCTAGGCCCGCCTAGGGTCATTACCAGGGTCCTACTCAGTAAGAATCTAGGGTCACATCTGGTTTCCTAATGTCAATAAGTGCTATTCCTATTTTACGTTGCGGGGGTGCTAAACGCCATCCACCCGACTTCCCCCCGTAGATATGCATCTACTCACCTGGTCCATGTCTGCCGACGACGGTGTCGCCATCCTCCTCTTCATCGCCCACAGTCCACTTGAAGGGTACCTAAACGCAAACATATAAATAGCATCGTAAACCGAATCACATACAAAAGTCAAACGATACAAGGAACAAGCATAGGTTAAAACCTATGTCCCGTCCACGCAAAAGAACCAAATTGTTTGAGATAGTGCCCTCAGAGTCAATTATTGGATCACAGGCACGTGATTGCAATGATTGAGGGAGGACCTATCCCGGTAGGACAGTCTTGCTCGAGATGATAGTATGCTATCTGGTTTATCTTTATCATCGTGTACTGCTTTAGGTGACCTGACATGTCGCTATTACACGTTGATAGAGCCCCTAGGATTCTTGCTTGACGACCAGCAGTATGATGGCGATCATATACGTGGGAGCTGGGGTCTATAAGCACATCCTTAAAAGGTCCCTAGTCGTAGGAGTTTCGAGACAGGGTATCGATACTCCATTAGTAGACTAGTGTATACAGTCGAGACCCCGACGAGGGGCGGTGGCCGGTCTCACAAGCCACTGGTGTCAGTTGGTTCACCTAAGATGTATACAGGTGCTCATTGGGTTATGAGTACACCGGACAGGACTCGCCGGGAACCTGCTAGTTGGTCTTATACCAGACGTCAGATAGCAGTTCCCAGGTGACATGTGTACAGGTTAGTTCATCGACCTGAGATCGTCATTTGTCTCGTGTGAGTTCCCACTGTGCTTTGATTACTACCCTACCACGGCTCAAAGGAGTCGTGCAAACAGGTTTTAGTTGGGTACAGTCCCGAGCCACATGGAGGCAGTGAGCGGATCTGCAGGGGTTCGTCTCTCCCGGTATTGGGGGTGAGGTCGCGCTGTGTCTAGGAGAGCCATTACGCAAAGCCCTCGGCCGAGGCAGGAGATTTACTGGTAGGTATTCCAGTAGTATCTCAGGGCGTTCTGGGCTACGCTCCGACACGACTTGTACCGCTTTTGGGGGTCTGACTTTCACCAACCCCCTAGGCCCGCCATGCGATACTAATAGACGAACGGACCGGACTGTACGGATATTGTCACTGACAGGCTCAGTAGGGTGTCAGGATGGGTTCGCTCATCGACGTCCCTTTTGGTCAATAGCTGGTGGCCCGTCACGTATTGGCTTATACCTCTGACGTGCTAGTGGTTAAATCCACAGCCATAGTATTGACGAGTCTTTAGAGTCCACCACACTTTCAGTTACTCAGCTTTCGGGCGAAACGCTGTAGAGGCCGTATGGAGATATGGCAGGGTCCAATCAGATACGTGCGGTATTGCACGGATCAGGATCGGACGGTTTGTACTAGTGGCCGTATAGTTATATGGCAGGGTTCGATCAGATACGTGCGGTATTGCACGGATCAGGATCGAACGGATTTTACTAGCCGGCTTTGGCTTAAGCCGGTCCTAGTCTAGTACAGTGTAGATTTTGTCTCATTGCATTTGTATCCGGTCGGAATACAGATGCGGGTGTGTATGCACAGTATCGGGGTTTTCCTGTAATTTATTACGGGACCAGTTTTCTGGAGTTGCCAGTTTGCATTCCGTTCCGGCCGGTTTTCCTTTGTTCTTTCCCGGCCGGACTTTTCCGATGGAGGGGGTAATTTGCAGTTTTGCAAATTACACTTTGTGGGGGGGTTTCTTGCATAAAGTTAGATTATGATAGATTTCATTTCTTTCATCCATCACTTGATTTATATGAGAAGTGAAAGGTTATGGAGTGCATAGTGTTTTAAGCATGGTTGATGTTTTCTTTGACCTTGGATGTGGTCACCTCTTGAATGCTCCTACACTCACCTCCCTTTGCCTTATGTTTTCATTCCTCCACCATTCTCATGCTCACTTAAAAAAAAAAAGTCTTTTCATGGTTATGAGAAAAGAGAGAAGAAGAAAAAGAAAGAGAGAAAGAAAAAAGAATGAGAGAGTTCATCTTGATTATGTGAGGAATTCTTCATCTCCTTCTTCTTCTTGTTTTAGAAAAATGAAAGCACCATTTTTCTTAACCCCAATCCTCCATCATGGCAACTACAAACCCCAAATGAGACTAGCATCATCTACACTACATTCTACAGCACTTCTTGGGCATGTCGAGTTGCCGGCTTCATGCTCGAGTTGCCTCGGTATTGAGGCGGGAGCCCGTAAAAGACGAAGGCGATGTGGTGCCCTTTCCGGCGAGGAGGCGACGATATGGAGACTACACTTTCCGCGGGAGATCGGGACGATGACGAGAAGACCGGAGGACTCGGATCACTCGGTATACTTCTCACCCTATCTCTTGATTGCTAGTGTAGGTTAATGGTTAACGATCCGGGTTTTTCTTTGTCCGCGGTAGCGCCGGTTTCCGAGCAAGGAAAAAATTTTTATTCCGCATTTTGGCCTCGAGAAAGAGGCCGGGGCGCTGCCGTGGCGCAACATGGTATCAGAGCCACGCCATTAACCTTACCTAGCTTCGTTTGATGTGTTTGCGTTTCCGATCGACCGAAATTTCCAAAAACCGTATTTTTATTGCACATCAGTTTCTGTCGAAATTTTTTGAAGTCCAAAAATTTTTCAGGTGATTGCAGAATGATGTACATGGCATTATAAGACATATGGGAAATTTTGGTCACGAGTTACTGTAGATCAGCCGCGGAAGCGCGGCGCAACCCTCCTTGGCGCCGCTCTTCCGCGGCGGTTTAGTTTGGTCTCTGGACCAGAATTTTCCAGTGAGGTTTTTACATTAAAATAGGGTATTTGGAATATTAAAATTGGGCCCAGGTTTTCTGTGAGTGCTACAGTTTTGATTGGGGGCCCATTTATTAATTTTTGGTCAATCGGAAATTTTTAAAACACATTTTTCACAGTATTTACATTATATCTGCGACCGTGAATGTCACTCGATCGGTAAATCCGGTCTAACTGCTATAGCCCGGTTAGACGGATTTGCGAACGTGACTTTCACGTTGATGTTCTATGTTTATGCTGTGATGTTGCGGATCGGTCGTGGGGATAGCCTGGATGCAATGCTAGTACTGTTTTGTGGTATTATGTACATTTGATATTGCGGGGCGAGCGTCCGACATGTGGACTGCCGTCACTGCCAGTTTGTATTATTCTTTTGGGGCACGACCTGGTTGCGGTCGATGTACCCGGTGTATGTATATTTTACTTTCTGTACTAGGTTGCCCCACGGTGGGGTGCACGGATAGCCGGGTTCTGGAGGGCAACGGGCCTGCATCTCAGGGCATTGAGACGGAGGGGGCTTCAGTCCAGGACAGGAGGGCTATTCGCCGCACTCGTAGGGGGTACAGGTTGACCCAGGAGGGGTGCCCAAGTTACCGGATTCCGTGAAGTGCTGGGTGGTCCATTCACGGTACTGAAGGGGGCTGCCTCGCTTCAGGTTTTGGCGGGTGACTTGCCGCGCCCGTAGGGGTCTAGGATTTCATTGCACAGGCTATCCACACGACCAGGGGAACGTCGGGTTTCTGCAGCGGCTCTGTGAAACCCGGGGCTTCCAGATATCTGTATTGTTCTGTGATGCTGTACATTTCTGTGATGTTGCATTTCATTCACGCCTTGAGCGAAATACTATATATTGGTATATATATTAGTAGATGTTGTATATGTTTTACATCCGCGCTAGTCCAGTCCCCGCTCTGCCGTTAGTTAGCTAACCTAACGGGTGATGACGGGACCCAGTGGCGAATGCGGATGGCATATACGTACGTCAGTATATTTTCGTTCTTTGTGGTGTGATCAATTGATGGGACTGCATTGATTCGGATCAATGCAAGATAAACAAACCTAATCTGATGTTGTTGGAACGCTTTTTTCAAAAAGCTGTTATTGCAAGGACGTTCACTTTTGTTTTGCATCGTGGTATTCATTTGGAATATCCTGCTCCTCAGTCGACGAGGCAAGGGCCGAGATCCCTTCACCGGGAGTGACCCCTTGGACAGAAGTTTGCGTCAGGGCATTAACTTCACCATAGCCGATTACTTTTGCTTTGCATCGTGGTATTCAGTTGGAATATCCTGCACCTCATTCTACGGGGAAAGAGCCGAGATCCCTTCACCGGGAGTGACCTCTTTAGTAAAGGTTTTCGTCACTATATTTTCTAAAAAGTTATGCAGTTCCTTCAACGATATCAAGTTCATTACGTTAAAGGTTTTTCACCAAAAACCAGTCGTAGCCCTCCGTCATTTCAGATTAGTATTACTTAGTATTCGTGCTGCGTATGTCGTGCTCAGCCGAGGCGTAGTGTTCGGTAGCTATGTAGTGCTTTTCTGTTGCATGGATATGTGATTGGTTAGGACAGTCGTACGGTCATTTTGGCTCAGTCAAGGACTCGTGCGGGTGGGTCTAATGCAATCAAGATAATGACGGGTTGAACTTGACTAGGATCCTTTGATATGTTGGCTCAGTCAAGGTCACTTGGGTCCTAGGGGTAAAAATCACATCGGGAGTTTCAAAAGAACTGAAACTTGCCAGGCATGCGCATACCTTCTGGAGTGTGGTGGCGTGAGTGGATTCCGTCACGTTATCATGCGATGAGAGTTGGATCCCGATTTCCACTGATGAGTTGGTTTACTCCTCGGGTGATCCCCGACTAATTCTTCTTTCAGGTTTGGAGGAGAATTTGAGGTACAGTGGGAGGTTTCCAGATTAGACAAAGTGATAACCATTCTGATCTAGGTTAGAGTGCACGCTGAGTGTTTCTTTTCTCTCTCTCTGGCAGCGACCATTGACCCGACCCTGGACTATGACTCAGTGACCAAGTTGACCGAACCTTCTTAACACTGGCTTTTGGATTGTCAGAGTTGCAGACCTCATTGCCACTCCTACTTTTACCCTTTTCTCCAGGACACCCCGTATTACTACGAACGTCCACTTCCATTGGACAAAACCATCGTATGGTTATATACGAACTCGAAGGACTTCGAGGATGGTTTCTGGTTCTGGAGAAAACGGATAGGATTATTCAGTTGTCTTTTCTTTTCACCTTCTCTCAGGTTGCGAGTACTCCTTGGTTTAGGAGTAGTACACCTATTACGCAAATTGGATAGTCTTCTTCCAAACCTTAGGCTGGTGCCGAACGGTGGGGAATGAAGAAAACCAATTAGCATAACGATGGTATGCAGAAGGTATTAAGTTAAGACAAAGCAAGGGATTAGTAGGAGAGCAAAGTAAAATGCGACTGATATTCACGACCAAACCAAGTATTTCTTCGCCAATCCTAAATCACCTTTGTATTTCTCCAGGACACTCCGTATCACTACGAAGATCCACAGTTTATTTGGATACTCCATCGTATGGTTATATACGAACTCGAAAGGAACTTGTTCCAGTTCGGGGATGGATTCTGGTTCAGGAGAAATAGGAATAAAGTACATTCAGGTGTCTTTTATCTTCACCTTCTCTCGCATTGCGAGTGTTCCTAGGATTAGGACAGTACACCCTTTATGCTTTTTGGATAGTCTTCTTCCAAACCATAGGCTGGTGCCGAACGGTAGGGAAGGAAGAAAACCATTTGGCTTAAAGGGGTGTACAGAAGGTAATGACTAAAGACATATAAAGAGATTTGGAAAGGTGGCAAAGAATTATACGGTTACAGTTGTGAATCTGGATAATGGAAGAGGCATTACTAGGAATACCAGAATTCCCCACAGAAACATTTCAATGTTTCAGTTTCACTGTGTAATGTTAAAAGAAAAACTGATTTCCCGATTAGACACTTACTCCAGGGTATGTATTTACCAGGTATGATTCTCACATCTGTATGGTTTTACAGATGAGGAGTGGGAGTAAGTTATTGGGAATTGGGTGATCATCCTCATTATATCGGGATTCGTTGTAATCGGTGATATTTGAGGAAGTCACCTGGGTTGTTTGCCGGTCGGCAAATATTTGGTTATGAATATCCGCTGTTGTGCACCAATTTCAAATTCATATATCTGTACGTCTATTTTCATAGAGTGAGATATACCTTTTGATATTATGTCGATGACATTTACCTATATCAGTGGATGGTTAGGTAAGGAGCATTAAACAGCGGTGTAATTCTTCTTAACCATAAGTACAGTTTTCAACCTACGACACGCAGTGAAAGAGTTGTTAGACTCAGCGGACTTATACAGAGTATTGTATGTTGTCCAGTGTCCATCAGGACAGAGGGGTTGGTCCTCGTACTATATTCGGTTTACTTATGACTTCTCTCGATTTTAGACAGCTGTTTCGTGGAAACACAGGGTCTAAGTTTTGAGGAGTTATAGGTATTTGAATAGAGTAGAGAACCAGGTGTAGCAAGTATCGGGATTCTTCAAAGTGATCGAAGATGTAGATACTTGTGTATGGTATTCAGTTGATAGTAATGATGAAGACAGATTGCTTCTCTTTCAGGTTACTCATAATTGGAAACGTTCCTAAGTTGAGTAACGCTGATCGGCCTCCTTCCATTTAGTTTACATGCACTGGAGATAGCTGCATGATTTGAATCTGGTTCAATTAAATCAGTGCCTCTGGTTCTATATTAGATATAGAACAGTTCATATCTTAACGATTTTAAGGTACGGGGAGTTGTCCGGCTTATGCTTAAAACCAGACTCCGGATAACTCAAGGCACGTTTCTGTAATGGCTGTTTGTGGGTTGACCCAGGCTATGACGAGGGTTGACTTTCTACCATCTGGCAGATCAATAGAAATATTGTTCTAGACTCGCCACAGTTTTATTAAAAATGGATTTTTTCAAAAACAGAAGTGGGAGTATGGTAGAACTGGAAGTGATTCCAGAACCGCAAACGATTACTGAAGATTTGATAAGGAACCTAAAGATTCAATCTGATTTGACATTCCATTGGCCACTCCGCAGATAAGGTGGGTAACTTCAGGCACCCGAGAGGTACTCCGGTAGCCTCAAGGACGGCGACAGGGAAGTTCTTGTTTACCCACACTTGCCATTGTTGTTGTTCCAGGCTGCGAGACCCGGCAGGAGGATGAGTATAGCGTCGTTCTAAACTAGCTTTAGAAGTGCACGTCTATATGACTCTGGCAGAGGGTTGTCGTAGTCAGTGGGAGCAGCGGAAGCATTGGTGGACTTTGTGCTTATGTCTATTTATAGACTAAAGCAGATATAGCGGAGTTAGATCATCTGTTTCTGATGTGACAGTCATGGGTTTGACGTCATCAGAATAGGGGATGGATCTGTTGAGAAGGTAGTAGGAAGTGATATTCCTATACTACGATCGGTTATACTTTGGTCGTCACACAGTGTTTTCTCCACATGGGACTTGGATATTATATCAGACATACTGGTTACTAGACCTATGGTTTTAGATCTAGATTTGGGTGGTTTCCCAATCAGGGTACCTTGACAGCATTCTATGAGTATTTAGAATGGACGACTCCTGGCACGGTAGTACACCTGCAGGTAATGGAGTCACCCTCTCTAAAGGTGTCTTACAGACTAAAAGGGGGAGGGATACGCATGATTGACAGATCACTTGCTTAGGCAATTGAGTCAATCATGAGATGTCAAGTACCACACCAGATGTTGTTCTTGCACTAGATGCAATAAGTAGATATTGATCCAATCCTGGAGGAATAGTCGGAAGCAGTTTTAGAACATAAGTGAATGTTCTAGGGATATGATAACGGATGCCTCCTTTAGGAGACGGTTATCACTCCAGGCTTCCAAGGTGACATGGACGACAAGGAGGTTGTCAGAGTTTTAGTTCTCCCTCTGACGAGGGACAGTATTTTGGACAGATGGTCCAAGGCAATACTGAGGGTGGCATGGCGCGGGAGACTGATTAAGTTCAGTTGATGATACAGTCTAAGAAGTTTGGATTTGGTGTTCATTTATGAACTAGGTCCCATCAGACATCCAGACATTCTAAGACAGGTATTGCTCATTTCGGGAGATGGCTTTCTCCGCGAACTTGAGATATAGAGAGACATAGAAAGAAACTTCATAGCGGATCCACTCACTGAGGCTATTCCTCGAACGCAATAGTTTCGCAAACGGGTTTTGTGAGACTGACTAGTAGAGGAGTTGGGTGTTCGGTATCACACGGGCTGTGAGTATGCGACATCGCAATAATTAGCCTTGAGTGCAAGTGGGAGATTGTTGGAGATAGTGCCCTCAGAGTCAATTATTGGATCACAGGCACGTGATTGCAATGATTGAGGGAGGACCTATCCCGGTAGGACAGTCTTGCTCGAGATGATAGTATGCTATCTGGTTTATCTTTATCATCGTGTACTGCTTTAGGTGACCTGACATGTCGCTATTACACGTTGATAGAGCCCCTAGGATTCTTGCTTGACGACCAGCAGTATGATGGCGATCATATACGTGGGAGCTGGGGTCTATAAGCACATCCTTAAAAGGTCCCTAGTCGTAGGAGTTTCGAGACAGGGTATCGATACTCCATTAGTAGACTAGTGTATACAGTCGAGACCCCGACGAGGGGCGGTGGCCGGTCTCACAAGCCACTGGTGTCAGTTGGTTCACCTAAGATGTATACAGGTGCTCATTGGGTTATGAGTACACCGGACAGGACTCGCCGGGAACCTGCTAGTTGGTCTTATACCAGACGTCAGATAGCAGTTCCCAGGTGACATGTGTACAGGTTAGTTCATCGACCTGAGATCGTCATTTGTCTCGTGTGAGTTCCCACTGTGCTTTGATTACTACCCTACCACGGCTCAAAGGAGTCGTGCAAACAGGTTTTAGTTGGGTACAGTCCCGAGCCACATGGAGGCAGTGAGCGGATCTGCAGGGGTTCGTCTCTCCCGGTATTGGGGGTGAGGTCGCGCTGTGTCTAGGAGAGCCATTACGCAAAGCCCTCGGCCGAGGCAGGAGATTTACTGGTAGGTATTCCAGTAGTATCTCAGGGCGTTCTGGGCTACGCTCCGACACGACTTGTACCGCTTTTGGGGGTCTGACCTTCACCAACCCCCTAGGCCCGCCATGCGATACTCATAGACGAACGGACCGGACTGTACGGATATTGTCACTGACAGGCTCAGTAGGGTGTCAGGATGGGTTCGCTCATCGACGTCCCTTTTGGTCAATAGCCGGTGGCCCGTCACGTATTGGCTTATACCTCTGACGTGCTAGTGGTTAAATCCAAAGCCATAGTATTGACGAGTCTTTAGAGTCCACCACACTTTCAGTTACTCAGCTTTCGGGCGAAACGCTGTAGAGGCCGTATGGAGATATGGCAGGGTCCAATCAGATACGTGCGGTATTGCACGGATCAGGATCGGACGGTTTGTACTAGTGGCCGTATAGTTATATGGCAGGGTTCGATCAGATACGTGCGGTATTGCACGGATCAGGATCGAACGGATTTTACTAGCCGGCTTTGGCTTAAGCCGGTCCTAGTCTAGTACAGTGTAGATTTTGTCTCATTGCATTTGTATCCGGTCGGAATACAGATGCGGGTGTGTATGCACAGTATCGGGGTTTTCCTGTAATTTATTACGGGACCAGTTTTCTGGAGTTGCCAGTTTGCATTCCGTTCCGGCCGGTTTTCCTTTGTTCTTTCCCGGCCGGACTTTTCCGATGGAGGGGGTAATTTGCAGTTTTGCAAATTACACTTTGTGGGGGGGTTTCTTGCATAAAGTTAGATTATGATAGATTTCATTTCTTTCATCCATCACTTGATTTATATGAGAAGTGAAAGGTTATGGAGTGCATAGTGTTTTAAGCATGGTTGATGTTTTCTTTGACCTTGGATGTGGTCACCTCTTGAATGCTCCTACACTCACCTCCTTTTGCCTTATGTTTTCATTCCTCCACCATTCTCATGCTCACTTAAAAAAAAAAAGTCTTTTCATGGTTATGAGAAAAGAGAGAAGAAGAAAAAGAAAGAGAGAAAGAAAAAAGAATGAGAGAGTTCATCTTGATTATGTGAGGAATTCTTCATCTCCTTCTTCTTCTTGTTTTAGAAAAATGAAAGCACCATTTTTCTTAACCCCAATCCTCCATCATGGCAACTACAAACCCCAAATGAGACTAGCATCATCTACACTACATTCTACAGCACTTCTTGGGCATGTCGAGTTGCCGGCTTCATGCTCGAGTTGCCTCGGTATTGAGGCGGGAGCCCGTAAAAGACGAAGGCGATGTGGTGCCCTTTCCGGCGAGGAGGCGACGATATGGAGACTACACTTTCCGCGGGAGATCGGGACGATGACGAGAAGACCGGAGGACTCGGATCACTCGGTATACTTCTCACCCTATCTCTTGATTGCTAGCGTAGGTTAATGGTTAACGATCCGGGTTTTTCTTTGTCCGCGGTAGCGCCGGTTTCCGAGCAAGGAAAAAATTTTTATTCCGCATTTTGGCCTCGAGAAAGAGGCCGGGGCGCTGCCGTGGCGCAACACAAATATCGCTCGATATCGGCGTACAAACTCCGATGGATCGAGATAAACATCAACAGATAACTCGTAGTTTTAAAACACATTACTTATATTGTAAAACATGATCAAATTCATCGAAACACTAACATCGATCAAATCGTCCGTTTTCGAAAAACCCGAAAATGTCAATTTACCGTTTTTCATCAAAACTTGACATTTAAATGAAACCAAAGGTCATAAAACTCATTAAATAGCATAACTAGGCTATACAAACTATTACTATATTTTTATTACACATATTTGTAGTAATTTGAAATTTCTAGTTTGCATCCTTTAACAATTTTCAACATTTTTCAAGAAAAATACCACAATTCCACCTCAAAACATGATTTTGCATAAATTAAGGACTTAAACCACAATTTATGATGATAGTGATATAATGAAACCATAATTATATTTTTAATCTCATTTATATAGGAATTTCTAAAATTTAGTTTACAAAATAATAGCATTTTATTACTATTTTCCAATTATCAAAGTAATCTAGTGATCAAACTAAGTTTTTCTTTCCATTAACATGCTAATATTCTCACTAAAACTACAATCTAATGATAGCAACTTAAATTGGAATTTTATATTACCCACAAATACATTTTAGAAAAATCTAGTTAGTTAAATAGTTTAATTAAAACAATTTCGATAAACAATTTATTATACCACAACCATGCAAGAATTTTCCACTCTAAAAGATGTTAAACTAGCTATTATAACCCTAATTAATTAATAAAAACCACCTCTTGAATTTGCAAACCCTAACTTGAATTTTAAAATTTACAACTAGAATTAATATAATAAGTCTAATTATGCTTTAAAAGAACATTTAATAGAAATAATTCAAAAGAGAAAGATTTATACCTCCACAATCTCATGTCCAAACTTGAAAATGAGCCTCAAAAATACATGCTTTCCCACTCCAAAATCCATGTAAAGAAGAGTAGAGAATAAAGGGTATGAAATAATTAGGATTTTGTGTATTTTTTGTTGAATTTTTGATGTAATTTGATGGATTTTTGTACAAAAATGAGGTGGTAAATGGGGGGGGGGGGGCTGCCATGGGTGAGGCCGGCCATTAGTGGGAGGTGAGGGAGAGAAAGAAGAGGGTGTGATGTTGTGTAGAACTTTCAAGAGAAGAAACATCACATAAAGTCTTTTCATACTTTATTTAATTATTTATTTATTTATTTACTATAGCAACTCAAGAAAGCTCTAGAAAATAGGAAAAATTTGCAAATAATTTTTGCATGATACACACTAATTTCTAATATGCCATGGTTCATTTTTACAATTTAAAACCATTTAAATTTGTAATTTACACTAATTTAGTGTAAAAATAAAGCTTATGTTAATATTTAACATAATTAATTTAGGAAAAATATTTAGTTAAACTAAAAATTTATAAGTGGCTAAATAAACACTATTTACTAGTAATTATATAGTTAAATAGTTATTTTTGAATTTATAATGAAAAACAATCGCGGTTTGGTTTTACGAAAAATACATTTTGCTTTACCGAAATTCATAAAATTCACTTAAACAATTTTATTTATTTAATTATTTATTTAATTATTTTTAAAACGTTACAATATGCATCATATCTGACGAAGAGACCGGACTATACGGTAAGTGTTGCCAGTTAGCTCGACGGGAGTTTTGATAGGTTCGCTTGTTTTTCTTCCGATCGCTCAATACTCAGGTGGCCGTTACGTTTAGCTGACCGCTTGCGGCTTGCGGGTGTTTGATATGATCATCACCTACTGCCGGCGTATTGACGAGTCTTAGAGTCCCACACAGGATTTCCTAGCTCAGGCGAAATGTTGTGGTGTGCATATGAGATATGCGCGGGAGCTCGATTAAATGCGTGTATATGATATCGTATTTTAATCGGGCGTTTGCTATTGGTCGGGTCGTATGTGATATGACCGGTTTATTAAATCATGTGTTGATTTAATATAGACTTTTAGCTCACTTTTCTTTAAACCTTTTCTACTTTGGATGTATGCATGAATGTATGCATATATATTAATACATGCACATGTTGATATGAATGCAACATACATGCATACATGTGTGTCATGGTTGTTGATACATTGGAGATGGCAATGCAAGACTCACATGGTGTGTGTGTATATATATATTTGTAAATGAGAAAAAGAAAAAGGGAAATAAATCATGGTTCATTTTCAACACTCTTCCTTCACTTAACCATGAATTAAACTATGATTTAATTTCATTAGTTTCTTTAACTCATTTGCAAAATATCTAGATATTTATTTACCATGGTTTGTTGAGAGTGTGACTCTCATATATATATATATTATTTTCTTTTCTCTTTTTAATATAGAGATTATCATTATTGAGCTCAAGCTTGGCCAACTCCAACGTGCCTTGAGTTTATCCGGATTCTGGTTTTAAGCATCAGCTGGACAACTCCATATACCTTAACATCGTTAAGATATGAAACCATTCTATATACCATATAGAAACAAAGGCACTAATTTAATTGGAACCAAATTCAAAATCATGCAGCTGTCTCCAGTGCATATCAACCAAATGGAAGGAGGCCAAGCATTATTACTCATCAAGGAATGCATCCACGTATGAGTAACCTAAAAGAGAATCAAGTTCTCAAAACTATTACTTACAACCGAATACCTTACACAAGTATCTACATCTTCGATCACTTTGAAGAATTCTAATACTTGCAACAAATGGTTCTCTACTTTATTCTTATACCTATAACTTCTCAATATCTGGACCTTGTATTTCAATGAAATACTTGTCTAGAACTGGAGAAGTCATGAGTAAACAAAATATAGTACAAGTACCAATTCCTTTGTCCTAATGGACACTGGACAACATACAATACATTATATAAGTCCTCTGAGTTAAATAACTCATACTATGTACGTCGTAGGTTGAAAACTGTACTATAGTTAAGAAGAATCACACCGCTGTTGAATGCACCTTACCTAATCACCAACTGATATAGGTGTTGGCTATAGTGCCCTCATGTCAATTATTGGATCGCAGGCACGTGATTGCAATGATTGAGAGAGGACCTATACCGGTAGAACAGTCTTACTCGAGATGATAGTATCCTATCTGGTTTGTCTTTATCATCGTGTACATGCTTTAGGTGACATTACAGATCACTATTACATGTTGATAGAGCCCATAGGATTCATGCTTGACTACCAGCAGTATGATGGCGATCATATACGTGAGAGTTGGGTAGTCTATAAGCACATCCTTAAAGTGTCTCTAATCGTGGGAGTTTCAAGACTGGGCATCGATACTCCAAGAGTAGACTAGTGTATACGGATCGAGACCCCGACAAGGGGCGGTGGCCGGTCTCACAAGCCATTGGCGTCAGTTGGTTCACCTAAGATGTATACAGGTGCTCATTGGGTTATGAGTACACCGGACGGACTCGCCGGGAACATGCTAGTTGGTATTATACCTATTTTCAGATAGCAGTTCCCTGGTGACATGTGTACAGGTTATTCTATCGACCTGAGATCGTCATTTGTCTCATGTGAGTTCCCACTGTACTTTGATTACTACCCTACCACGACTCAAAGGAGTCGTGCAAACAGGTTTTAGTTGGGTACAATCGCGAGCCATATGGAGGCAGTGAGCGATTCGTTAGGGGATTCGTATCTTCCGGTATATTGAGGGTTGATGTTGCGGAGTGCACGGGTGGCCATCAGCAGAAATCCTCGGCCGGGATAGACGAGAATTACTGATCTAGGATTGGTAGTTTCTCAGTTGGTGATAGGTTTCTGCCGACACTAAATGTCAAGTTATTAGGGGTCTGACTTTATCCACCCCCTAGACTCGATATGCGATACTTATAGACGAACGGATCGGATTGTACGGATATTGTCACTGTCAGGCTCAGTAGGGTTTCAGGATGAGTTTGCTCGTCGGCCTCCCTTTCGCTCAATACCTAGGTAGCTGTTACGTACAGCTAGTTCCACTGACGTGCTTGTGGTTAAAGCCACTGCCAGCGTATTGACGAGTCTTTAGAGTCCCACACAGAGGGTTTCCCTGGTTCGGGCGAAACGTTGTAGAGGCCGTATGGTTTTATGGCAGGGTTCGATCATATACGTGCACTTGGGCATGGATCATGATCGGACGGATAATACTAGCAGGCTTTGGTTTAAGCCGGATCCTAGTATTATATTGTTGGATTATTTTCGTCTCGTTGTATTCGTATTCAGTCGGAATACGGATGCAGGTATGTATATACGGATGAGGGGTATTCTTGTAATTCGTTACGAGTTTACTTTTGAAGTTGCCATTCTCCTTTTTATTTAAACATTTAGTTTAATGTTTAATGTGAAATGTGTGATTCATAGAATTTTGGTAAGTCTTTTTGGGTATGGGCAATTCGTGAGCATTGGCTGGGCAATTTTGAATGTTGTGCGTGTGTATTTGTTTTTGGTGCATACACTTGTGTCATGGTGACTCATGCTTTGGCATTAATGGGTTTTTTTTTGAGTAAAGATATTTGTGAGATATTTTTTTTTGAAGTGGAAAATTTGAGTGGCTGTTCTTTTTTGTGCTGGGCCATTTTCGTTGCTGTTTTTTTGTGGAGAAAATTTTTCTTTAGTTGCCCATTAAAAACAACAGCCACCTCAAGAATTTAAAAAGCCACCTAAAAACAACAACCACTTTTTTTTTACACAGCCAATTCTTTTCATTTTCAAGACTTGGCCAAAAGTCTTGGGCTTCACAACTTCTTCCTCTAATGGCAACTTCTTCACCTCCACCCATTCTCTCTCATGAGTTAAGAATCCATGGGTGTTTTGAGACAAAATATTCACACACTATCTCTACTTCATCTTGGGTATCTAGGCCAGCAAACTGGATGCTCGAGTTGCTTCGGTTTTGAAGCGGGAGCCCGTATTAAGAATCCTCGACGTGGATCGTCTACGATGAGGGAGACCGGGAACCGAACTTGATCGAGGAAGCCGTGAGGAGCTTGGGATAGAGGTTGAAGACCGAAGGACACAGATCGATCGGTATAACCTCTTTAAACTCCTTTTACAGTTAACTAGTATAGGGTTAATGGTTCGATCCGGGAATCCGGTTACGTTTGTTAGTGTATATGCCCTAGAGGCCATTACTGTATCATACTAGTATGTATATTACTTAATGGAAGCTTGGGATATTCACCTTGTATTGACAATCTTTCTCAAAATGGTAGTATGCTACTTGGTTTATTTCTGCTTTAATGTGTGCATGTGTTTCTTTTAGCATATCGCCTTTACACATTAGTAGAGCCCTTAGGATCTTTGCTTGATTACCAGCGTTGTGATGGCAGTCACACTCGTGGGGGCTGGGTAATCTATAAGCACATCCTTATGTAGGTCCCTAGTTGCAGGACTATCGAGACAGGGCATCGATACTCCGGAGTAGAATAGCGTATGCGCTTCTTATCCTAGCTTGGGAGACGGTCTGTCCCACAGCCGTCAGTACGTCGTACTTGAGATAGTATGCGGGTGCTCGTTAGGTTACGAGTACACTGGACAGGACTCGTCGAGAACTGTTGGTTGGTATTATACCTATCGTCAGTTATCAGTTCCCAGGTGACATGAGTACAGCTTAGTCCGCTGACTTGACACTATCACTTCGCCTCGAGTGTGTTCCCACTGTACTTTGATTACTACCCTACCACCGTTAGTTATATGTATGCCCTAGAGGCCATTACTGTACATTGGATGTATATTGTAGTGGATGCTGGGACATATATAGGTATGACTTTCTTGCTCGACATGATAGTACGCTATCTGGTTGCTCTTTATCTTAACATGTATACTTTCTATCTCTCTGTTACATATTGATAAAGCCCTTAGGATCTGTACTCGACTTGCAGGACTATGATGTAGATCATACTAGTGGGGCCTGCGTAGTCCATGAGTACATCCTTCAATGTTCCTAGTCGTGGGAATATCGAGACGGGGCATCGATATTCCAGAGTGGACTAGCGTATATCTTCTCGACCTATGTGATGGGCGATGGATGATCCCATATCCATTGGTGTTTGACTTCAGAGATGGTATGCGGGTGCTCAGTGGAGACTGGGTACACTGAACGGACTCGCCGAGAACTCCCAGATGGTATTATACCTCACGTCAGATGGCAGTTCTCTGGTGACACTGGTGCAGCTTAGTCTGTTGACCCAAGATCGTCATAGAGTCTTGTGTGTATCCCACTATGCTTTGATTTCCACCCTACCACGGCTCTACTGAGTCGTGCAAACAGGTGGTTTTTAGGTACAGTCCCGATTCACATGGAGGCAATGAGCGATCGGAGGGGATTCGTCTCTCCCGGTATTGGGGGTTGATGTTGCGCTATGCTCGACTGGCCATAACTGGAAATCCCTGGCCCGGGCTGCTGTGATTTACTGGTAAGAGTTATCAGTAGTTTCATGCTTGTTATGGACCTTACATCGGCATGACTTATCAAGCTATTGGGGTCTGACGTTTACTACCCCTAGGCGAGATATGCGACATATCAGACGAACAGACCGGACTGTACGGTAAGTGTTACTGGTTAGATTCACAGGAGTGTGAGCGGGCTTGCTCGTTGATCTTCTGATCGCTCAATATCCGGATGGCCGTTACGTTTAGCAGACCGCTTGCGGCTTGTGGGTGTTTGATATGATCATCACCTACTGCCGGCGTATTGACGAGTCTTTAGAGTCCTACACAGAGGTTTCCTGGCTCAAGCGAAACGAAATAGGAGCGCATATGAGATATGTGCGGGACCGAGAATAATACCAGTATGTGATACTGAATTCTATTCTCGCGATTTGTATCATCGGACGGTTATATAAGATATAGCCGGGTTACCGAATCAAATGTTGATTCGATACATTGATACACTTGATATTAGTCGGTTATATGCAGTATGACCGGATCATTAAATCAAGTGTTGATTTAATGATTTAATGTATAATTATATATTTGATATATTACTTTACATTAACTAATATTGGTTCATTTATGATTGATTTTCTCACTTGAATGTGCACATTGTTTATATGTGATATATGCAAGTGTACATGTTTGTATCATGCTTGATGATACATATAAGTTGTGTGTATGAGACTTAAACCAAATTGAGGTTAAATTAGGGTTTACAAATTTCCTAATAAATAACAAAAGAAATAAGACTTTGGTCAAAGTTATCAAGCTTCATGAAGCTTGAAGAAACTTTGAGAAAGTCAATTTCTTTTGTCATTTCCTTAGGATGCTAGTTAACCCAACCCTTAACCCAAGTCTTTAGTTAATTATCTACACAAGTTAAGCATGAGGGCTTAACTTAACCATGGTACCATAATTAAATGGATAAGTTTCATTCTTATTTCATTATCCTTTTATTCTTTTCTTCTTCTTTATCTTCATCAAGCTTCATGAAAGCTTGCTAGCTCCAATGGTGCCATGAGAAAAAGAGTGAAAAATCCTATTCTAAAGTGAACCCACTTCCTATTTCTTCATCCTCTACCACTTGCCATGTAGTAGAGTGTGTTATCTTCACAAGTTTCATGACCTAGTGAAGATCGAGCTTGAGTTTGAGTCGCCTCGACGTAGATCATCTTCGGCATCGAAGTCAACGACCTAGCCCGTCCATTTCTCCGACGAAACCGACGCTAGAGTCCGGGATTCCGATGATCGCAGCGGAGGGACGTCAACACGGAGCTAGAGAAGTGGAGGACCAGATCTACAAAGGTTGTAGTCTCTTTCACTTAGTAGCAAAGTAGTTTGCATGTTTTTTTCGCCTTACCTCTAGTTAACGATCTAGTATAGGGTTCTTTGGCACATGGAAAATTTTTATTTTGGCATGGTTGATCAGTTGTAGAACCTTATGGGTATGCCTAGGAACCCTACAGTAGTATCAGAGACTAGCTAGAGCTTTAGGCAAAGTGTAGACGAAGTTAGAGATCTGATCGAACTCCGAAACCCCGATCAAAACCCTTCTCTGTACATTTTTTCAAAATGTGGATTTTTGTGAATTAAAAATGGTCAGAAAATTATGCAGGTAAATCTAAGAATTACCGTGAAGTACGGACACCTAACTCAAAAATTTGACCGCGGAACCGTGGCCAAAATTGTGAAGTAGTCCCTCAAACTTCACATATTTATTCTTAAGTCCTTTCTTGTCATTTTTTTCTGGGAAGTTTTTAATTCCACTCAAGTGTTAAGTTTTCTAGGGTTTTATTGGGGACTCGTTAATTCGATCGGATAATTTAACTTCGTTTATGTTTTTCCGGATATTTTAGAAACTGTTAAAAAGTTGGACCGGATATAAATACCCATTTTTTCCCCTGCTGGGAAATTTCCAAGTATTGGGTTTTTCCGTAGTTTAAGAACGTTCTAAGTACTGCAAGTAACGCGATGGACCCTCTAGAAGACAACAAACCTTAACTCGATTATGTGACCGTCTTGAACTGCCCTTTGAACCTTAGGGTTTGGGGCAGTACGGCGTGCCACATGTGAGGCATTGGCTTGACCCTTCTATGGCTGGACCGTTGGTACTGTGGCATGAAGTGAATGTTTTTAAACTTATTTCATGTGTTGATCTGTTTCGGGAAAACTTGGGTGTTTGGATGTTCGATCGGAAAGTTTAACATTTTCTATTTATCTGGAATGTGATACAATATTTGGAATCCACAAGTAGTTATGAGATAACTGAATGAATGTTATAAACATAGCACTTTAGTCTCACTTGATCGGTTGCCACGGAATTTTGATGTGATCAAAAGTCCGTCGCAATCACGTTGCGTACGCAAATACTCGCCGGATAAACTAAATAGACAGCCACACCCCATAGCCCCGACCAAGTGACTGTAGGAGAACCCCGTTGCCGAAAGCATCCGTTCGGGTGCTCGCGGCAGCGGTGTTCCGCCTTGGTGCACTTCATCGACGGCATCGGGGGTGCGGCCGCCTACTAAAGTTTGCGACGAGCATTCGATCAAAATGTCGGGAATCTTGTTGAATTGCCCGACTTGATATTGAAAAGAGTTTTCGATAATGAGACTAAAATGCGAGGTTTATAATTGTTAGGCATGTGATGTCTAAGGAATTCAGATGGTTCGGCATGCGATGTCTATGCAGGTTGTGGATTCCAACTGTTGTAGTTTTACACTTTCTTTTCTGCGACCGTAAATGTAATATGTGATATCGCCGGTTTCGTTGCTATATGTCAACGATAATTGGGATATGCATGTTTACTTACGTTGATGACATGTGATGTTATGTGTTGCTGTATATGTTATATTGGATCGTCGTGTTTGAATAGCCGGGTTTTTTTTATGTGAGATGAGTGTTTTTCATTTTCATTCATGTAAAAAACTTGTATGTAATATTCTTTTATTGGGGCACTTCTAGGTTGCGGAAGATGTCACCGTTGATGTATATTATTTACTTTTCCGCATTAGGATAGACCCAAGGAGGGGAGCATAAGTAACCGGGTTCTAAGGTCCAGTGGGAGACCATCTCGAGGAGTCGAGTCCGGGTCTCCTAACTCTAGAATTGGTAGGGTTACTTGACGCTCTCGTAGGGGTCTAGGGGTGTGGGTTTGGCTATTCATCGCGACCGTGGAATCCGTGTTTTATACTGGCTCGTATTAAAAACACGGACGTCCTAGTATATCCAATATTTCATATGATATTTTTCAGCTGCGTTATCTGTGATGTGATCATGTGATTTGTTCAGATAGATATTGTATATACTATATATGATATATTATATAGACGTTGCTTATGTTTTACACACGCGCTAGCCCTGCCCCGCTCTACCGTTAACGGTGCAGACGGGACATTAAGGCGAATGCGGATGGCATTAGCGTACGTTATATTTATCTGTGATGTTTAGGTAGACTTAAATGATGGGACTTAATTAATGTGATTAATGAAAGAAAATAAACCTAAAAGATGTTGTGGAATCGAATTTCAAAAATAAAACAGGTAGCTACAGTTCATGCTTTGCATCGCGGTGTTCCTTGTAGAACATCCTGCACCTTATTCGATAGGGAAAGGGCCGGGATCCCTTCACCGGGAGTGACCCCTTTAGCAATAACTGGCAGATGGTACAACCCTCGGTTTGTCTTTTGATTGCTTCTGTAGTTTTTGCTTTGCACAGCAGTATATATGATATATCCTGCACATTATTCGATGAGGAAAGGGCCGACGATCCCTTCACCGGGAGTGACCCCTTTAGCAAAACTAGAAAAGCCTAAAAAACATTCCATTTAAAAACCATTTGATTCCGCAACGAGATCAAGTTCAAAGCGTTAAAGGTTTTCATAAAAACCATTCGCAACCCTCCGTCATTTTAGGAAGTAGAGTACTTAGTATTCGTGCTGTATTTGTTGACCATAGTCAAGGCACAGTGTACGGTAGCTAAGTGATGTCTTCCTACACCGCATATGATGCGATTAGTTAGGACAGTCGCGTGACTTTGTTGACCTTAGTTAAGGGTCATGTGGGTGGGTCTAATTAATCATGAAATGACGGGTAGAACTTAACTAGTACTTATGATTTGTTGACCATAGTTAAGGTCATAGGTGCTAGGGGTAAAAACCTTTATCCGGAGTTTCAAGTGTTGAAATTTGCAATGAGATTGCATACCTTCTATATGATAGTTGGATCCCGATACCCACTGCGAGTAATTGTTACTCCTGGGAGAGTTTTGCACTTTACAATTAGCCGATCAAGTAGGTGTCTAGAAAGGTGTCAACGGGGTTACACCTCTGGGAAAACGAGGTTTATCTTAATTAGGTCCGTGCGAAAGCACGGGGAACCTCCCTCAAAGTACCGACACCGGCCTGGCTGAAAGATTGGCGAACTTGTAGAGTGTAATTAATCCCGGCTAGTCTTTCCTTATATGTTTGAAGGAAGATTTGATAAAAACAGTGGGAGCCATCCTGATTAGATAAAATAAATAACCAATCTAATCTTGCAAGAGCGCACGCAGAGTGTTTTCTTCTCTCTCTCTCCAGTTAGCGACCATATCACGCCTTAATCAAGATAATAATATGGATGTATTGACCGAACCCGCTTGTTATACTAAGCTGGGGAACGTTGGTCCCGCTCCAACTTATAATTGTTATAAGACCGAGCAGGAAATAGGGGAATACCAAGATTCCCATGCCGCCCAAACGAAGAAAGTGCATATGATGCATCTTTTTCGGGTGTGTCCATTACAAAGAACTGTTTCTCAGTATCCTCTACATCCCGGGTATTTGATACCGGATCAGGATCCCGCAAATGTAATCCGTTACATGGGCTACAGAAAGGTAGAGAACTGAAAACGGGTGATAAGTTTCATGAGACAGAAAACAGTGCAAGTGTTGCAGCCAAGTCTGTTGGTCACTGTCACCCTGTATTACCAATACATTGATTCTGAACAAATGCTATTAGATACCGAACCTGATATACAAAATCATATCAGTCTCTTTATTAGTAAAGAAAGGATATAATTTTGTATTGTTGGATAATGTTTTGAACATCTCATATTCAAAAGTTGATCGGTTCAGGCACGTTATCTAAAAGCATTGACGTTCTAAATCAAACTACAGTTCCTAGTATACAGAACACACACAAGAGGAAGAGTTCAGAAATGAACGAATCCTTCTTGAGGCATTGTAGACTAGGTCATATCAATGCGACCCGACTGGCTGAAGTTACATTTAGATGCATATTTAAATTAGTTTGAATTTACATCTTGTGAAACTTGCCAGTCATGTCACAAAGATTAGATAACCATAGCTCCGTTTACTGGAAACAGAGAAAGAGTTAGTAAACTCTTGGGACTGATACATGATGATGTATGTAAGGTCCCATGTCTACATATGCCAGGACCGGTTCTTTGTACTTCATCACGTTCTCTGATGATCTCTCAAGATTCAGCCATATGTTCCTGTTGAAACATAAGTCCGAAACTTTTGAGATATTCACAGAATATAAGTTAGAAGTAGAGAACCAAAAATCGGGTATAAGTATTATGTCCTATGATAAGATCAAGGAGGAGAATACTTGTGCATAGAGTTCCTGGACTATTCTAAAGGATAATGAGATTCTCTCTCCGTATCACTCCTCTGAATATACCACAGTACATCGGTGTATCAGGGCGGAGCGATCGCACCATATTAGACATGGTGTGCTCTATGATGAGTACTACTGAGTTACCTATTTCCTTTTGGGGTTGTATACTTAAGAAGATGCATATCTATTGAATTGGGTTCGAATCAAATCAGTGCCTACCACTCCATATAAGATATGGTATGGGAAGAGCCTATCTCTTAAGTAAGTTAAGATTTGGGGTTGTCCGGCCTATGTCAAAAGCAAAATCCGGACAAGATCGAGGCAAGGTCAGTTCTGTAGAACTGGAAAGGTTCCAGCTATACAAAACTGCAGCTGATGATTTGACAGAACCAAAGGATTCAATAGTCCCCGACGAACCTTAGCCTCTCCGCCGATCTGGTAGGTTTCCTCATCCGCCTGAGAGATACTTCGGTTTCTCGATGACAGTGGGAGCGAGGATTGCATCATGAGATGATGACCTAACTAGTTTCGAGCTGGCCATCAGGAGTGAGACTCTGTAAGAATGGCTGGATGCTTAGCGATCTGAGATGGAATCCATGTACACCAACAAAGTATGGACTTTGGTTGCTATATCTGAAGGGTTAAATCCCCATCAGGAGCAAGTATATCTTGAGAAGATTACTTGGTGTAGATGGAAAAGTTGAGACTTTCAAAACTAGACTTGTTAAAGGTTTTCGTCATCGACCAGGCGTAGATAATGATGAAACCTTTTCCAGTAGCTATGCTTAAGTTCATCCAGATCCTACTTGCTATTGCTACATATCATGACTACGATATCTAGTGGTTGGGTGTCATGACTGCTTTTCTAAATACTGATTTAGAAGAGAACGTCTATAAGAACACAGCCAGAGGGCTTCGTAAACAGTGGGAGCAGCGGAAACGTGTGCAAGTTGCTTTACAAGATAAAGCAGGCATCGCGGAGTTGGAACGTCTGTTTTGATGTGGTAGTCAAAAAGTTTGACTTCATCAAAATGGTAGATGACCCTTGTATATACAAAACGGTAGTAGAGAGTAAGGTGGTCATCCTCGTATTGTACGTGGACAACATACTCTTGATAGGAAAAGAGTTTCTTATGCTACACACGGTCAATATCCTCTTATCACAAGGATTCTCCAAATAGGATCAAAGTGATACCTCCTAAATCCTGGGTTTTGGATCTATGAGATAGATGTAAATGGATATTAGGATTCTCACTAAGTGTAGTAAGATGGTATCAATCGATCCTGGGGAGAATCACTGGAAAGGTTCCAGAGTGATAAGGATGACTGAATGTCATTCGCAGGCATTGTCTTTACCCTCAGTGGAGGGACGGTATGTTGGAAGAGTTCCAAGCTAGATACCGTGGCAGACTAGACGATAAAGGCTGGTAAAATCGCTATCAAAGATACTACCAAAGAGGCAGTTTGGGTGTATATTGGTTCATGAGATGAACTAGGTTCCTACCATTGTATGACAATGGAAGTGTGGCTTTATCCCAGGAACCCTGGTCCCATCAGTGACCCAGACATATTCTGAGGCAGCATCACCTGATCATGGAGATAGTTGATCTCCAGGGTGATCGAGGTTAGGAAAGTAGACTCAGAGGACAACACGGCGGATCCACTCACAAAGGCCTTTTCCCAAAGAAAGACTTTTATGGGATGGTTGAGTATTAGATACTGCAACCACTGCTACAGATGGCCCTAGTGCAAGTGGGAGATTGTTAGTTATATGTATGCCCTAGAGGCCATTACTGTACATTGGATGTATATTGTAGTGGATGCTGGGACATATATAGGTATGACTTTCTTGCTCGACATGATAGTACGCTATCTGGTTGCTCTTTATCTTAACATATATACTTTCTGTCTCTTTGTTACATGTTGATAAAGCCCTTAGGATCTGTACTCGACTTGCAGGACTATGATGTAGATCATACTAGTGGAGCCTGCGTAGTCCATGAGTATATCCTTCAATGTTCCTATTCGTGGAAATATCGAGACGGGGCATCGATATTCCAGAGTGGACTAGCGTATATCTTCTCGACCCATGTGATGGGCGATGGATGATCCCATATCCATTGGTGTTTGACTTCAGAGATGGTATGCGGGTGCTCAGTGGAGACTGGGTACACTGAACGGACTCGCCGAGAACTCCCAGATGGTATTATACCTTACGTCAGATGGCAGTTCTCTGGTGACACTGGTGCAGCTTAGTCTGTTGACCCGAGATCGTCATAGAGTCTTGTGTGTATCCCACTATGCTTTGATTTCCACCCTACCATGGCTCTACTGAGTCGTGCATACAGGTGGTTTTTGGGTACAGTCCCGATTCACATGGAGGCAATGAGCGATAGGAGGGGATTCGTCTCTCCCGGTATTGGGGGTTGATGTTGCGCTATGCTCGACTGGCCATAACTGGAAATCCCTGGCCAGGGTTGCTGTGATTTACTGGTATGAGTTATCAGTAGTTTCACGCTTGTTATGGACCTTACATCGACATGACTTATCAAGCTATTGGGGTCTGACGTTTACCACCCCTAGGCGAGATATGCGACATATCAGACGAACAGACGGACTGTACGGTAAGTGTTACTGGTTGGATTCACAGGAGTGTGAGCGGGCTTGCTCGTTGATCTTCTGATCGCTCAATACCCGGGTGGCCGTTACGTTTAGCAGACCGCTTGCGGCTTGTGGGTGTTTGATATGATCATCACCTACTGCCGGCGTATTGACGAGTCTTTAGAGTCCTACACAGAGGTTTCCTGGCTCAAGCGAAACGAAATAGGAGCGCATATGAGATATGTGCGGGACCGAGAATAATACCAGTATGTGATACTGAATTCTATTCTCACGATTTGTATCATCGGACGGTTATATAAGATATAGCCGGGTTACCGAATCAAATGTTGATTCGATACATTGATACACTTGATATTAGTCGGTTATATGCAGTATGACCGGATCATTAAATCAAGTGTTGATTTAATGATTTAATGTATAATTATATATTTGATATATTACTTTACATTAACTAATATTGGTTCATTTATGATTGATTTTCTCACTTGAATGTGCACATTGTTTATATGTGATATATGCAAGTGTACATGTTTGTATCATTCTTGATGATACATACAAGTTGTGTGTATGAGACTTAAACCAAATTGAGGTTAAATTAGGGTTTACAAATTTCCTAATAAATAACAAAAGAAATAAGACTTTGGTCAAAGTTATCAAGCTTCATGAAGCTTGAAGAAACTTTGAGAAAGTCAATTTCTTTTGTCATTTCCTTAGGATGCTAGTTAACCCAACCCTTAACCCAAGTCTTTGGTTAATTCTCTACACAAGTTAAGCATGAGGGCTTAACTTAACCATGGTATCATAATTAAATGGATAAGTTTCATTCTTATTTCATTATCCTTTTATTCTTTTCTTCTTCTTTATCTTCATCAAGCTTCATGAAAGCTTGCTAGCTCCAATGGTACCATGAGAAAAAGTGTGAGAAATCCAATTCTAAAGTGAACCCACTTCCTATTTCTTCATCCTCTACCACTTGCCATGTAGTAGAGTGTGTTATCTTCACAATTTTCATGACCTAATGAAGATCGAGCTTGAGTTTGAGTCGCCTCGACGTAGATCATCTTCGGCATCGAAGTCAACGACCTAGCCCGCCCATTTCTCCGACGAAACCAACGCTAGAGTCCGGGATTCCGATGATCGTAGTGGAGGGACGTCAACACGGAGCTAGAGAAGTGGAGGACCGGATCTACAAAGCTTGTAGTCTCTTTCACTTAGTAGCAAAGTAGTTTGCTTGTTTCTTTTCGCCTTACCTCTAGTTAACGTTCTAGTATAGGGTTCTTTGGCACATGGAAAAATTTGATTTTGGCATGGTTGATCAGTTGTAGAACCTTATGGGTGTGCCTAAGAACTTTACAACCACGGCTCAAAGGAGTCGTGCAAACAAGTAGTTTTTGGGTGCAGTCCCGAAGCACTTGGAGGCAGTGACGGTTAGACAGGATTCGTTTCTCCCGGTATTGGGGGTTGACATCGCGCTGTGTCTAGGAGAGCCATTACACGAGTAGTTCCTGGCCAGGGCAAGCGAGATATACTGGTAGGTTTACAGTGGTATCTCAGGGTGTTCTGGGCTACACTCCAACACGACTTGTACCGCTATTAGAAGACTGACATTTACCGCCCCTAGGCCCGTCATGCGACGTATCAGACGAACAGACCGAACTGTACGGAGACTGTCACATTCAGGCTCAGTAGGAGTTCAGATGGGTTTCACCTCGTCCGTCTTCTTGTCGGCATCTACCTGGGGACCGTTACGCACAGCTAGTGCCGCTTGCGGTCTGTGGTTAAACCCACTGCCAGCGTAGTGTCGAGTCTTTAGAGTCCCACACAGAAAGCTATTCGACTTAAGGCAAAAGAGTAGAGGTCGCATGGTTTTGCGACAGGTCGCATGGTTTTGCGACAGGGTTCGGTCACATCCGTGCACTTGTGCACGTTTGGTGTCCGGACAGTTAACACTAGCGGGCTTTGGTTTAAGCCAGATCCTAGTGTACATTTTGGGATTGGTTTTATCTCGTTTGTATTCGTGTTCCTCGGAACGCGGATACGGGTGTGTATGCACAGCTGACAGAGAGACAGAGGCAGAGGATTCTCATTGGGGTTGTTGACTGTTGACTGTTCACTGTTGACCATTGACTTTTGCTATACCCTAATGAGAATAAGAAATATGATTAATGATAATATTAATTAAGTATTATTGTGTCATGGTTGAGATGAGGGGTTGACTTTGTTGACTTGTTGACTTTGTTGACCGGTTGACTAGGTTGGACTAGTTGACCATCATCATTATAGTGGCTATCATTTCATGGCAAAGACTTTTGCTTGCTTGTTTGTTTTTGCAAAATGAGTGCATGAAATGATATGGCTATTTTTACTTGAACCATCACATAATACTCAATTACTATTATGAGTAATCATGGTTTTGGATTATGAGAGCTTGGATGGAAAAAGAGTTACTCATTCTCTCATTTCCTTTCTCTCTCTTGCTTGAGCTCTCCCTCTTGCTCTCTCTCTAGCTCAAGGCAACACCCTCTCATGAGTTGAGAAATATTGCCTTAGAGATAAAAGAAAACCCAAATCACTTCTCTACTCATCTTAGTTCACAAGGTTTAGAAAACTTAGTGTTCTAGTTTCTTCAATATCGAAGAAGAAGCCAAAGGTAGAAGCTTTCAGGTGGATCCATCTTCGGTGCAAGGAGACGACGAGGTGAGGCCGATCCGTACACCGGAAAGAGTTGAAGATGAAGGAGTTCAAGAAAGGTATAACCTCCTAACCGAGTAGGTAAAACTCTTGTTAGGTTTGTTAGTTAGTTGTTTAACAAAGATCCTTATTTTTGAGTCCATGTTACCACTTCTAGAAAAATCGTTTTTCATCATTTCCGTAAGCCCGTAAGTACCGGGAGAGGTAACGTGGACTTACAGTGGTATCAGAGCCAAGTTAAACACTATCTAACATGTTAGCAAAGTAACTAGAAATTCGATCGGAGAAAAAGTCACGAAACGAACCCGAAAAATCAAGTTTCTGTCAATTCTGTATTCTGTTCAAAAATTAATAAATCATGCACCAAAAATCGACTCAGGATTTTTATGAAACACCCAAGAAATTTGTTCCACTGACTCGGTCAACGCGCCGCGGAACCGCGGTGGGAGCATGCTCCCACCGCGGATCCGCGACCGAGTTGACTCGGCCGTGGTGCAAATTTCCTGCAGAGTGTTTCTGGGGTTGTTTTGGGATTTTTAAAATATGTTTTTTCTGCCCAGATTTTACAGAAAGAAAAATTTGTGTTTGGGGCCTAAAAAAACCGTATTTTGATCGAACTTCTAAAGACTAATGCTAACGGGTTTATATCTGTGATGTGTTATATGTATTGAACGTCTGCTAATCGCTATACGTCGATTAGTGGGGGTTATACATATCTGTGATCTGTAATGTTAATGGTATGTGTATATGAATTCGTTGGATTGTCGCGGGTGAATAGCCAGGGGTTGTGAGATGAGAGTTTTCTTTTCTTTCAATTCATGTAAAATATGTAAATTGATGTAATATTATTTGCATGGCCGCACAACCGGGTCGGGGTTGTAGCCGTCATTGTATAATTTCCTTTTACTGTTTTTGCTCCTAGGATAGACCCAAGGTGGGGTGCACAAACTACCGGGTATCTCGAAGTGCCGAGTGGCCTACTCATGAGTTGAGTGAGGTTGCTTCGCTTCGGGTACCTGGCGGGTAGTTTGCCGCACCCGTAGGGGTCTAGGGTGGGGTTTGGCTATTCACCGTGACCGTGTAATCCGCTTTTCGTTACAGGCTCGTATGAATTGCGGATTCCTAGTATATCCAATGTCTTCATCTGTGATTTGAAATGGCTATCATTGCAATATATCTATATATGATAACTATTTAGGCGTTGCTTATGTTTTGCATCCGCGCTAGTCCAGCCCCCGCTCTGTCGTTAGTTAAGTAACCTAACGGGTAATGACGGGGCCCCATGGCGAATGCGGATGGCATAAGCGTACGTCATATTTTGGTTGTTTTCTGCAATGGTAGGATTAAATGATGGGACGCATTAAAATTAATGCAAGAAAAATAAACCAAGTAAAAGTCGTTGGAATACTTTCAAAACCACTCGGTTCTTTTCAAAACCAAACTTTTAAATGCGGAGCTTGAACCACTCCTTTTGAAATCTATCTCGTTCCATCGATTATATCAAGTTCACTACGTTCACGGTTTCGCCAAAACCATTCGTAGCCCTCCGTCGTTTCACATGATGGTCAATAAGTATTCAAGCTATGTATGTTGGCCAAAGTCAAGGCATAGTGATTGGTAGCTATTGGGTATTCATGTGCAGCATAGATAGATGTGTTGGTTTGGGGCAGTCGTTCTACCATTTTGGCCAAAGTCAAGGGTATGTGTGGGTGGGCTCAAATTAACCTGAAGAATGACGGGTAGAACTTGACATGCGACTTATGATATTTTGGCCAAAGTCAAGGTCATAAGAGCATGGGGCAAAAATCCACATCGGGAGTTTCAAAAGAACTGAAACTTGCTAATGTTGCATAGCATTTAGAGTGTGATGATTCTGGTAGGATTCCTTCAGTTTTGTCACGCGATGATATTTGGATCCCGATCCTACTGTGAGTATATGCCACTCCTCGGGAAATTTCTCACTTAACGATCAATGCTATAAACCTAGTAGATGTCTAGAAAGGTGTTAGCGGGGCTACGCCCCCAGGGAAAAGAGGTTATTTAATTAAGGAACTTCGCGAAAGCGTTGGAAAACCTCCCTCGAAGTACCGACACTGGCCTGGCTGAACGGTTAAGCAAGTATTGTACGGTGAGATTGATCCTGACTAATTCTTCCTTTATGGTTTGAGGAGGGATTCGAGAAACAGTGGGAGCCATCCTGTTTAGACAAACTAAAAACCACTCTAAACTTGCAAGAGCATCATGCTGAGTGTTTCTTCTCTCTCTCCTAATTGCAGCGACCAATCGACATGACCGGACTTAAGTTACTACTAGATAAAAACATACTGACAGGGCCAAACTACAAAGATTGGCTCAGGAATGTCAAAATAGCAATCACTTATGACAAGTTGGGGTATCTTCTTACCACCAAAGCTCCCCTGTCCCAGGTCCCAAAACCAGCGTCGCGGATAGGGAAATCCGTAAGACCTGGGAAATCGACTGTGCGAAGGCCAAGTGCCTCGTGCTTGCCTCTATGGACAACGAACATCAGAGGAGGCTTGAGAATATGGACATTGAATCCATATTTCTCCATACAAAAGAACTGTATGGAGAGCAATCTCGTATCGCCAGATACGAAGTGTCGAAGAAGTTGTTTTCGGCAAGATTAGCCGTCGGATCATCGATAGCGGAACACGTGCTTAAGATGGTTGGCTTCATAGAGGAGCTCGTGGACCTTGGGACCACGTTGGAGAATGAGCTCTATACGGACTTGATTCTTCAGTCCCTTCCTTCCACTTACGCCCAGTTCATCCTGAATTTCAACTTGCAAGAAAAGGAAGTTGAACTTTCAGAACTCCTTAACATGTTGAGGAATGCAGAGGGCACCCTACAGAAAGATAGGGAAACATCCACTTTGTTTGTAGGAGGATCTTCCTTTTCTAGGTCCAAGGCGAAAGCCAAGGGAAAGAAGAAGAAAACCCCCACCAAACCAAGAGGCGGTGTTAGTAAAGTGGATACGAAGGGAAAGGCAAAAGCAACAAAGAAAGCGTGGAAGCTTGTGGATAAGGAAGAGTGCTTTTACTGTCATAAGAGTGGGCACTGGAAGAAAGATTGCAGGGCTTGGAAGGCCAAAACACAGGATCTGAAGAAAGTTGCAGCTTCAGCTTCAGGTGTGTATGTTATTGAAAACTGTCTATCAATAAACTCTACTTCCTGGGTATTGGATACCGGATCAGGATCTCATATCTGTAATTCTTTGCAGGCATTGAGAAACCGTAGGTTTTTGAAGGCAGGTGACATGACCCTCAAAGTTGCAAATGGAGCTAGCATGGATGCTAAGGCCGTGGGGGACTATCACCTGGGAATGTCAGATGGACATGTTTTGGTTTTACGTAATTGCTTTTTTGTACCCAACGCAACTTGTAATATCATTTCTGTATCTTTGAATTCTAAAGAAGGTTATGAATTTGCGTTTGTACGTAATGTTGTAAACATTCACCTTAATCAAGTTCTGATTGGGTCAGGTACATTAAGCAATGGTATATACGTATTAAACCAACAACAGATTTTCAATGTCCAGAATACACACAAAAGAAAGTCTCCGGAAATAAATCAGACTTTCTTATGGCATTGTAGACTGGGTCACATTAATGAGAGAAGGTTGACGAAGTTACATACAGAAGGATATTTGGATCCGTTCGAATATCAATCGTATGCCACTTGTCAATCCTGTCTCAATAGAAAGATGACAAAGACTTCGTTCACTGGACACGGAGTAAGAGCAAGCGAGCTCTTGGGACTCGTACACAGCGACGTGTGCGGTCCAATGTCTACACATGCGCGAAGCGGTTATTCTTACTTCATTACTTTTACGGATGACTTTTCAAGGTACGGTTATGTCTTCTTAATGAATCCGAAGCCTTTGGAAAATTCCAGGAATATAAGAATGAAGTAGAAAAACAAACCGGCAAAAGTATCAAGACACTAAGATCTGATCGAGGTGGTGAATACTTGAGTGCCGAGTTCCTGGATTACTTAAAAGAGAATGGAATTCTCTCTCAGCTTACTCCGCAACATAACGGTGTATCGGAGAGACGGAACCGAACCCTATTGGATATGGTACGGTCCATGATGAGTAACGTTGAGTTACCGCGATCATTCTGGGGATATGCACTAGAATCAGCTGCATACCTTTTGAACCGTGTTCCAACTAAGACTGTGCCTACTACACCATATCAGATATGGTGTGGGAAGAGACCCTATCTTAATCACATTAAGACATGGGGAAGTCCATCTTTTGTCAAAAAGCAGCATGCGGACAAGCTCGAGGCACGCTCAGTACAGTGCAAGTTTGTGGGATATCCAAAGAACTCCAAGGGATATTTCTTCTATTGCGAAGAGGAACAAAAGGTTTTTGTTTCTCGGCATGCCCACTTCTTGGAAACTCAGTTTTTGGAGAATCAGATAAGTGGGAGCGCAATAAAACTGGAAGAAATTCTAGAACCACAGACTATTACTGAAAGCTTAGTAGAACCTGAGGGTTCGAAAGAACATGACATTCCTACGCCGCTCCGCAGGAGTAGTAGGCAGTCTCATCCGCCCGAGAGATACTACGGTTTTCTCATAGACGGGTATAGAGAGGATTGCATCATTAATTATGATGAGCCTACTAGCTTCCAGCAGGCCGTTCAGAGCGTTGACTCGGTAAAATGGCTGGATGCAATGCGGACCGAAATGGAGTCCATGTACACCAACAAAGTATGGACGTTGGACATTGCTCCAGATGGGGTAAAACCCGTAGGATGCAAGTGGATCTTCAAAAGGAAGATTGGTGTAGATGGACAGGTTGAGACCTATAAGGCTAGTCCTGTTGCAAAGGGTTTTCGTCAAAGACCTGGTTTGGACTATGATGAAACCTTTTCTCCAGTGGCTATGCTGAAATCCATTCAGATCCTTCTTGCCATTGCTGTTTTCCACGATTATGAGATTTGGCAGATGGACGTAAAGTCCGCTTTTCTAAATAGAAATTTAGAGGAGTGCGTCTATATGGACCAGCCAGAGGGTTTCATTCAGAGTGGGAGCAGTGGAAAGGTGTGCAAGTTTCTTAAGTCCATATATGGACTGAAGCAGGCATCGCGGAGTTGGAACATCTGTTTTGATGAGACGGTCAAGCAATTTGGCTTTATCAAAAATCCAGATGAACCATGCATCAATAGTAGATTTGTAGCGAGAAATGTAGTATTCCTCGTTTTATAAGTGGATGACATTCTCTTTGTCACGACCCGAAAGTACGGAATGTGACCGGCACTTAGATTACGAAGCGCCTAGAGGCGCCACGTGACCTAAGTAAGCCGAAGCCCAGAAATCTAAACCATAAAAGAAGAAAAAGAAGAAAAGAAAAGAAAACAAGTATAAAAACATCAGCAAATTTTACCAAAAATTTCGGCAGAGTCTCCTCTGTAAAAACTGGCCCCCAAACGGGTACAACAAGTATAATATAAATAAACAATAAAAAGAATCCCTAAACGGGAGCTAGAATCAACGCCAATAGGCGGAATAAACCACAACAGGCACAATAATATACAACGCTAAAGGGCGAGGCTCAAAACTCAAAAGAAAACAAAACCACCAGATCAGAATAATACATGCGCGACTCTAAGGTCGAAATAAAAGTCTGGTCCAATAAACTTATCAAGTAATACAAGTATGGTTGATGGAGCTTACTAGATACAAATGAAAGAATAAAAGTACAATGGTGGTTCGGATACAAGTGAACCAACATACCGTGCAAATCACCCTGAAAGAATAGATGTGCCAGCAAGCTTCCAGGGAAACCTGTACATCGAACCTGTAAAGAATTTGGCACAACGGGGGTGAGTTGCCAACTCGTGAGTAGAAGACATATACGAAAAGAAATCGAATGCACGACGCTATCCTAGGTCATAATATTACACTATTATATCCCAATCATCTAGTAATGGCAGGGTAAAACTACGTATAAGTGCCGATACTCCGTGCTCATGCCAGTGCCTCACATAGTACTATATTATATGAATGGATATGCATGCACCATGAATGTAAAATAAGAAATCCTGAAATCCAGGTATATCTGTATAAGAAATCTTTGGCTGTTATCATAGTAAAATGTGTATAAGAATCTGAAATCTCAACAATGAAATCCATGGAAATCCGTGTCAAGCATCGACACAACACATGTAATCTCAAGTCTCAATATGTCGGGCTCCGTCAGTCCGGATCGGCCCATATCATCAAATCTCACGACAACGGTCGGTATCCTCCGGATATCCGCCGCGCCAGACATCACCGGTAGGTAGCCTTCCCCTGCCAGGCTCATCGTCTACAACTCGATCTTCTTGCCCCGGGGTACCATACCGGGCCCACCATGTACCCGAGACGGTTCATCCACTCCTCGAATCGGGTCTCGAAATCCAACAGAAAACATGAAATACTCATGGTGGACGACACATACATCACGAGAAAACCGCATCTTATTTTAAAAAAAGAAGAGGAGAGAGAGAGAGAAGTTTTTATATATTTTTGCGGTTTTCCCCAAAAATCCAGAAATTTCATAGAAATCCAAATCTCAAAATCATGAGTAACTATATGATAAGTGTCGGCATATGCCCATAATACTGCATGATAACATGAAAATATGAATGCATGGATGTCTAAGTAATAAATATCATGTCTATACTAACATCAGAGAATAATCACAATATTATATCGGTCTAGTTGTTAACTGATTCTATCCATAAAAGACAATATGATCTAAAGTGTACGTGACATAGCAATTACCGATGATGATGTGTGTGAGCCGGCAAATAAGTGTGCGTGGAATATGCGCATCATCGGTAATGGTGCTGGTGTCCTAACAGGTATGGTTTGTACTGATTATTGCAACATATGTAAGAACATGCACCATGATGATTACAGTATGAATGTATAAACAGATGTGCAGTATCCACCCCTCTGCGACATACGAGTACAACTATCACTATATGAATCGAACCAAAACTAGTGTCCATCTAACCTCCTAAAGAACTTAACCTAAGAAACTAGTCAATAAGAAACAAGAGTCTACCTAAGGTCTGAATCAATATCTCTAATAGTCGGTGATCCAGCCTCAATAGCGTCACGTACGAAGTACGGCTTCCTCGAACCAAGAGTGCGGATCAATCATCATATCTATGCCTCGTACGGTAAAATCCATCGTACGGCATCCAAATATCGGGGTACGGGTCAAGTATCTCCTAGGTGTCTCATTATTCGTATAATGTCATTACCAACACATCTCATGATCAAGGTGCTAAACTGTAATCGCCTACATCAATCATATATCATTGCCATCATAATAAGTATCATTAGTTTATCCTCAGAAATATCATGTCATATGTATCATATTGTGATTAAGTCATACCGATATCTTATCGTCATCAAGTCACGAGCTACAGCCCAGGTACTATTTTAGCGTCCCATGTACCTCAATATCACCACCACCCTTCATAATTTATATATTCATGTTCATTATCTCTTTCTCTAATGATCCGCTAACACTTTAATACGACTGTATAGTCAAGAATCACGGCATCAAGCCCAGTCATACTGTTTCATCATACCTCAGATATCATATCACATCAACGAATCCCATATACGTGTTGTGTATATATATACACCTATACCTAGTTTTATATATATACACACATATACGTATACGCCATGTCAAGTTTTAGTGTGTGCGTGTGTGTTTCTATCAGAAACCTACGAACCTATCCCAAAGTATTCATCCTCAGGTATGGTTTTCCTAAATCAGTCTAGTCCCGCCTAGGGTCATTACTAGGGTCCTGCTCAGTAAGAATCTAGGGTCACATCGGGTTTCCTAATGTCAATAAGTACTATTCCTATTCTACGTTGCGGGGGTGCTAAACGCCATCCACCCGACTTCCCCCCGTAGATATGCATCTACTCACCTGGTCCATGTCTGCCGAAGACGGTGTCGCCATCCTCCTCTTCATCGCCCGCAGTCCACATGAGGGGTACCTAAACGCAAACATAATAATAGTATCGTAAACTGAATCACATACAAAAGTCAAAACGACGCAAGGAACAAGCATAGGTTAAAACCTATGTCCCGTCCACGCAAAAGAACCAAATATCGCTCGATATCGGCGTACAAACTCCGATGGATCGAGATAAACATCAACAAATAGCTTGTAGTTTAGAAAACTCGTTACTTATAATATAAAACATGATTTAATCCATCAAAACCCTAAAATCAATCAAATCGTCCGTTTTCGAAAAACCCGAAAATGCCAATTTACCGTTTTTCATCAAAACTTGACATTTAAATGGAACCAATGGTCATAAAACTCATTAAATAGCATCACTAGACTATACAAACCATTACTATATTTTTATTACACAATTTTGTATAAATTTGAAATTTCTAGTTTGCACCCTTTAACAATTTTCAACATTTTTCAAGCAAAATACCACAATTCCACCACAAAACATGATTTTGCATAAATTAATGACTTAAACCACAATTCATGAAGATAATGATATAATGAAACCATAATTATATTTTTAATCTCATTTATATAGGAATTTCTAAAATCTAGTTTACAAAATTAGCAATTTTTATCACAATTTATCAATTAACCATAGAAACTAGCAATCAAACTAAGTTTTTCTTTCCATTAACATGCTAATATTTCCACTAAAACTATAATCCAATGATAACAACCCAAATTAGAATTTTATATTAACCACAACCACATTTTGCAAAAACCTAGTTAACTAAATTCCTAATTTAAAACAATTTTTGAATAACAATTTGTTAAACAATAACCATGCAAGATTTCCTAATACTAAAAGTGTTAAACTAACTACTCTAACCCTAATTAATTATTAAAAATCATAACTTGAATTTAGAACCCTAGCTTGCATTTTAAAAAAAAGAACATAGAATTAGTTCATTAAATCTAATTAAGCTTAATATGAACATCTAATAACAATAAATCAAAAGAAAGAAAATTATACCTTCAAAATGTGAAATCCAAACAAGAATTGAGCCTCCAAAATGTATGCTTTCCATCTCCAAATTTCATATAAAAATGAGCAAGGAATAAAGAGTATGGAATAAATAGGATTTTGTGGAATTTTAATTGAATTTTTGATGTGTTTTTGATGAATTTTGAATAAAAATGAGGTGGAAAATGGGGGGGGGGGGCAGCCATGGGGGGGTTTGTGGACGGCCCTAGAGAGGTGAGGGAGAGAAAGAAGAGAGTGGAAAAAGTGTGTAGAAGTTTCAAAAGAAGAAACATCAATAAAAGTCTTTTCATGCTTTATTTATTTATTTATTTATTTCTTTACTATAGCAACTCAAGAAAGCTCTAGAAAATAGGAAAAATTTGCAAATAATTTTTGCATGATACACACTAAATTCTAATATGCCATGGTTCATTTTTATAAATTAAAACCATTCAAATTTGTAATTTACACTAATTTAGTGTAAAAATAAAGCTTATGTTAATATTTAAAATAATTAATTTAGGAAAAATATTTTATTAAACTAAAAATTTATAAGTGGCTAAATAAACACCATTTACTAGTAATTTCATAATTAAAATAGATATTTTTAAAATTATAATGAAAAACAATCACGGTTTGGTTTTACGAAAAATACATTTTACTTTACCGAAAATCCTAAAATTCACTTAAACACTTTTATTCATTTAATTATTTATTTAATCATTTTTAAAACGTTACAATCTTCTCCCCTTTAAGAAATTCGGTCCCCGAATTTAAATTAAAACTCCCCCTCCAAATACTAAAACGTTTAGCAAAACATTCAAATCGTCGGGGCTCCGAAATCATCAATACATAACTAAAATCAACTCCGTCAAGCATAACGCAATCATCGGAGTTATGGCGAGAATAAAATATCATAACCCAATGTTAAAACCATCATAATATACATCAATCTATAACTCATATATAGTGTGCATCATAGTAAAATCGCCTAAACATCATAATAAAGAAGCATACAAAAACCCCTCTTGAAAATCGCCGTGCAATGCACGTGTCACGGCATAAGTAGCGGACGTTTATTTTTTATTTTTTTATTTAAAAAAATAGCTATATATATATATATATATCTTTTATTTAACATACACGTCCCGCCTGGTTACTAAATCAAATAATAATGATTATGAAACATACTGCTCAAACTGAAATCAATCCCAATCACATCAATAAAATATCATGTGCGTCCGGTGCGCACTGAAATCGAAACCAAATACAGATACCATGAATACACACACAAAAACAAAATAAGTGCAACAGGTGTGCACCAAAACATCTGTCAAGTGCAACGGGCGTGCACGACTTACTATCAGGTGCATCTAATCTAACCCCGATTTAGTGCATCTGGTGTGCACAAAATCGCATCAAGTGCGCCAAGTATGCGCAAGAATCCTAATCAGGTGCACATGGTGCACGAAAACATACATCGAATACCAAAATCAAAATCACAGTATAAAAATGCATGAAAACTAAGTCAAAACATATGTCAAAATCATGTGTAACCCCTATGCACGAAATCAAATCAAAAATCTCAAAATATATAAAACCAAATCAAGTGTACTGGGTGCGTATTAAACCACATCAATACAACTGATATATGAAACATAGATAGAATGAAGGTACACACAGGAAATACCGATCGTAGAACAAAGTCCTCAAAATACAAAAATCCAATCAACGAAAATAGGAAATTCAAATCACTAAATCACAATCGTAAACACTATCGTCAATGTGCGCCTCTTTCCTCTGATGTCGACTGCTTCGAACTCGTTCTTTCATAGGTGTGCTGACTGCGCTACCAACGGCAATACTCATGTCTAGAGTCTCCCACATAGTCGATCCCTTCACTTGATATCCGGACTACATTAAACTTTTCGATCGATCCATCAAAATCCCATAATTCCCCGAGAGCTCAACACTCAAGTACAGTTTAAAAATATCCGGTACATACCCCAGCATCAATGATCCAGCCGTAGAAGGGCAAACCCAAGCCTCACTAATGGCACCGCGGAACTGCCGTAAACCCTAAGGTTCAAGGGCGTTCTCGTGGTCATTATGTCGAGTTAGGGTTTCATTCTTCTAGAGGGTCCATCGAAATACCTGCATGTTCTTCCGAATACTTTAAACTTGGGAAAATGGTTTCCTGATAATCGTTCGAACCCTTTAACTTCATCCGGACGGCATATGAATACCCTTCGTCCGCACGCTAAGCAATGCTTCAATCCTCAAGAATAACTAATACTCTAATGGTTATCGCATTCGAGCCACAGCTCCCTCTGCCAGTGTGTCCGTGGTAACAGAAACCACCCTCCAACATTGACGAAGATAGATCAAAAGAACGAATGGAAAACGGTGCAAACAATTGTACATCCTAAGGCTCCTTAAGCAGAGTAGCGTATCGTAAGTATGCCGCGGACCATACCCACGGTACGTTACTCTACCTAAATCGCCTACTCCATCAACCAAGGGTCACCTAGACTTATACAAGGTTAAACCTAGCGCTCTGATACCAACTTTGTCACGACCCGAAAGTACGGAACGTGACCGACACTTAGATTACGAAGCGTCTAGAGGCGCCACGTGACCTAAGTAAGCCGAAGCTCAGAAATCTAAACCATAAAAGAAGAAAAAGAAGAAAAGAAAAGAAATCAAGTATAAAAACATCAGCAAATTTTACCAAAAATTTCGGCAGAGTCTCCTCTATAAAAACTGGCCCCCAAACGGGTACAACAAGTATAATATAAATAAACAATAAAAAGCATCCCCAAACGGGAGCTAGCATCAACGCCAATAGGCGGAATCAACCACAACAGGCACAATAATATACAACGCCAAAGGGCGAGGCTCAAAACTCAAAAGAAAACAAAACCACCGGATCAGAATAATACATGCGCGACTCTAAAGTCGAAATAAAAGTCTGGTCCAATAAACTTATCAAGTAATACAAGTATGGTTGATGGAGCTTACTAGATACAAATGAAAGAATAAAAGTACAATGGTGGTTCGGATACAAGTGAACCAACCTACCGTGCAAATCACCCTGAAAGAATAGATGTGCCAGCAAGCTTCCAGGGAAACCTGTACATCGAACCTGTAAAGAATTTGGCACAACGGGGGTGAGTTGCCAACTCGTGAGTAGAAGACATCTACGAAAAGAAATCGAATGCACGACGCTATCCTAGGTTATAATATTACACTATTATATCCCAATCATCTAGTAATGGCAGGGTAAAACTACGTATAAGTGCCGATACTCCGTGCTCGTGTCAGTGCCTCACATAGTACTATGTTATATGAATGGATATGCATGCACCTTGAATGTAAAATAAGAAATCCTGAAATCCAGGTATATCTGTATAAGAAATCTTTGGTTGTTATCATAGTAAAATGTGTATAAGAATCTGAAATCTCAACAATGAAATCCATGGAAATCCGTGTCAAGCATCGACACAACACATGTAATCTCAAGTCTCAATATGTCGGGCTCCGTCAGTCCGGATCGGCCCATATCATCAAATCTCACGACAACGGTCGGTATCCTCCGGATATCCGCCGCGCCAGACATCACCGGTAGGTAGCCTTCCCCTGCCAGGCTCATCGTCTACAACTCGATCTTCTTGCCCCGGGGTACCATACCGGGCCCACCATGTACCCGAGACGGTTCATCCACTCCTCGAATCGGGTCTCGAAATCCAACAGAAAACATGAAATACTCATGGTGGACGACACATACATCACGAGAAAACCGCATCTTATTTTAAAAAGAGAAGAGGAGAGAGAGAGAAGTTTTTATATATTTTTGCGGTTTTCCCCAAAAATCCAGAAATTTCATAGAAATCCAAATCTCAAAATCATGAGTAACTATATGATAAGTGTCGGCATATGCCCATAATACTGCATGATAACATGAAAATATGAATGCATGGATGTCTAAGTAATAAATATCATGTCTATACTAACATCAGAGAATAATCACAATATTATATCGGTCTAGTTGTTAACTGATTCTATCCATAAAAGACAATATGATCTAAAGTGTACGTGACATAGCAATTACCGATGATGATGTGTGTGAGCCGGCAAATAAGTGTGCGTGGAATATGCGCATCATCGGTAATGGTGCTGGTGTCCTAACAGGTATGGTTTGTACTGATTATTGCAACATATGTAAGAACATGCACCATGATAATTACAGTATGAATGTATAAACAGATGTGCAGTATCCACCCCTCTGCGACATACGAGTACAACTATCACTATATGAATCGAACCTAAACTAGTGTCCATCTAACCTCCTAAAGAACTTAACCTAAGAAACTAGTCAATAAGAAACAAGAGTCTACCTAAGGTCTGAATCAATATCTCTAATAGTCGTTGATCCAGCCTCAATAGCGTTACGTACTGTAGCGACTTGAAAAGTCGTTTTGGTGTTTTCCTGAAATTCGGTGAAAATTCGGTATTTTTCCGAAAACCGTCTTTCTTGTTATTTTGCAGTTTAGGGCTAATTATACTTAAAATGGATAGGTAATTGCTTGTTTTTAGTAGCTAATGAGTTAATTATGAAATTCTGGTCGTTTAAAAATTTTCCCTAATTTTTCAATTTTTTTAATATTATTTTAAGCCGGTAAGAAAATACATTAAATTAGCGATAAATACAAATTTTTCCGGGCTAATTTTAATCTCTAAAATTATGATAATTATAATCTAGTGATAACATAAATTTTTAGTAATTTATTTTGATTTTTAGCAAATTTTTATGATTTGAAACGAATTTATTGAATTTTGGGCTAAAACTTGCAATTTTTGAGTTGTAGGGGGCCTTTTTGCATAAAATTTCTTTTGTAAAACCTCTCTCTCTTTTTCCTCAGCCCTAGGACAGCCCCACCTTGTGTAAGACCAGAAATTTCTGGCCTCATTTTCTTTGGTTGCTTTCTTGAGTTGTTTTGATAGTTTATGGTTTTATTTTAATTAAAATGAATAAAGTATGATACATTGACTTTGGAAACGTGACCCATGACTTTTCCCCACTTGCCCACACCCTCCCCCATTCCTCCTCTGGCCGAAACTGAACCCTCCTCTTCTTCATCTCTTTTCTTTGTGTTTTTCTTCAATTTTCTTCAAAAAACCACATCAAAATCCATGATTTAATTCAAAATCCAAACAAAATCCTTATGCTATCATTATCCTTAGCCACTCTTGCTTGGATCTTGGTGTTTGAGGCCATCAATTGAAGCAAATTCTTCTTGCTAGATCTAGAAAATTTGAGGTATAAATTCTACTCTTTTATGTTGTTATGGTTAGAATTCTTTAATCTAGTTGTTTAGTGTTAATTTTAGTGTTAATCCTAATATAGTTTCTTTTAGTTAATGGTTGATATTAAACTAGGGTTTTAGAAACCATGTATTAGTTAATCAAATTTATTTTGCTATCTAGTGTTTTGCTAACCTTAATCTAAGTGGTTAACTTGCTTATTAGGCTAAAATCTAGTGATAAATTAAGGTTTTTCATATATAGTTTGGTTTATGTTTGCTAATTACAAAAGTCAAGAGAAGGTTTTGTTATGGAAATTAGGTTTTTAAGCATAGTTGATGGTTTAAAATTAGTGTATTGGCTAGCTATTTGGTTAGTTTGGATGTTGGTGTTGGGTGGTGTTGACTTTGTCGCTAATTTGTCGATGTTTGCATCAAATTGCAATTTCTAGCTTACTAGGTTTTTATTAAAATATTGTGGCGAATTTAATTGCGAATTCTAGATTATTTTGTTGGCTTGTCCTACGACTTTTAGGATGCGTGAGTGCGGATTTTTGGGTAGTCGGGTTTTAGTTTTGCCGGGCGACCAAATCGGCGTTTTTTGGCAGTTTTTGCGATTTTCGCGTGTGTTCCGCGCACTTTGTGCACGTTGTACCGAGCTAGCGAACTTTAGTAGTTTCGTTGGGGTTTTGCGTCGTTCTTGATATGTAACCTTATATTTGGTATTGATGTAAATTCCAGGTTCGGTCGCGGAGACGTCAGACGCGGCGCGAAAGGGAAAGGCGGTGATTGGACACAGCTAGCCAGGGATCCCGGTGAGTAGATGTAACATCTACGGGGGACTATCGTTGGATGGCGCAAGCCGCCCGATAGTTTTAGTAACCTACAAGATCCTTAGTAATGTTAATAATTAGGGGTGAAATGCGAAATTGACTATTTGCTGCATCCATGCATTATATTGACATATCTATACAAAACCACTTTATAGGACACCTGCACCATTGCCAGGGTTTTTATATGCAGCACGAGCACTATTCATGCTTACACACACACCCTGGTAATTGCCATGCCACCACACTAGATAACTTTTAAATTGAAACCTTTTACTAATTGATACTTAAACTGGTACTATTGCCTTTAATTCCTTAAAAATGAAACCGTAGTATTGCTATTCATGTGCATGTACTTCATCATATTAATTGTTCATGCTTAATACATTAATCACACATCGCAACTTGTTTATTGATATCATACGCATTCATTATCATTGATATATGCACTTATGAGGATTTCTTGAGATTTTATGATATTGCTGGATTTCGGGGGAAAGCCGCAAAAATTTCTAAACTTATTATATTTTTTAAAAATATGTAAATTGCGGTTTTCTAGTGATGTAAGTGTCGTCCACCATGAGTTTGCTGTGGATTTGGAAATCCGTGTCGAGGAGTGGAGGAACCGGCACGGGTACATGGTGGGCCCGGTAAGGTACCCCGGGGCAAGAGGAATGTGGTGATGACGTTGAGCCTGGCAGGGGACGGATTACCTACCGGTGACTGTTTGGGACGGCGGATATCCAGAGGATACCGACCGTGGCCGCTAGATGATGAGATATTGATATTTGAGATGGGTCAGCCGGACGGCTGAGGCCAGAGATACATTTATGAGATTTGAGACAGCTTTTGGGTGTCGTTGCTGGACACCGATTTTCGTCGATTCATTGACATTATGCTGGCATTCTAAAAGAGTTTCAAAAACAAAAAGAGATAAAATATTTCTTATATATACCTATTGAGACCTCAGATTTTCATGTTGCATACATATTAGCACACTGATATGGTATACACACCTGCTAGTGCATCCAGTCATACCTGTATTTTAGATGCTAGGATGCTTGTGTGCATGCATACGATAGCCTTTGCAGATGTTATTTATTACTCACGAGTTGGCAACTCACCCCCGTTGTGCCACAGTCTTTTGCAGGTCCGCTCCGTCAGTTCAGTAGCGGCGGGCGCACTTGTTCTTTTGCCTGTTTTGCTTGGGCTCGAGATTTGCTCATAGGTGGGTTATGTTATTATTTTGTACCACCTTGTATATTCTTGTATCTAGTATACTCCATCTACTGTTTCTACCAGATTATTGTATATTGACCTAGAGATGAGACTGTGAGGTTTGTGGATTTTATGCTGTATTTTGGGGTCGAGCTCACTTGAACCGACATGCTACTTTTTCATGCTTCCTTATGCTTTATTATGCTTGTTGTCATTTACATTGCGTGGGATTTGTGACCGCCTTATGGCGAAGAGCTAGCTCTCGCTTGGGGATGCCTTTTTGTTGGTTTTACATATATTCTTATTGTACCCATTTTTGGGGGCCAGTATTTACAAAGGAGACTCTGCCGAAATTTTCGGAAAAAATTAGTATTGTTTTTAAAAGGGGTTTTATATGACTTATTTGATAACTTGCTTTCAAATGTTTGGGTTTTCTTCACTCTTTTTCTTAATTGGTTTTGTTTTCTGGGATTTTGGCTTACTTATTTTACGGACGCCTTTAGACGTTTCGTAAACTTAAGTGCCAGTCACGTTCCGTACCCTGCGGGTCGTGACACGTATGAAGTACGGCTTCCTCGAACCAAGAGTGCGGATCAATCATCATATCTATGCCTCGTACGGTAAAATCCATCGTACGGCATCCAAATATCGGGGTACGGGTCAAGTATCTCCTAGGTGTCTCATTATTCGTATAATGTCATTACCAACACATCTCATGATCAAGGTGCTAAACTGTAATCGCCTACATCAATCATATATCATTGCCATCATAATAAGTATCATTAGTTTATCCTCAGAAATATCATGTCATATGTATCATATTGTGATTAAGTCATACCGATATCTTATCGTCATCAAGTCACGAGCTACAGCCCAGGTACTATTTTAGCGTCCCATGTACCTCAATATCACCACCACCCTTCATAATTTATATATTCATGTTCATTATCTCTTTCTCTAATGATCCGCTAACACTTTAATACGACTGTATAGTCAAGAATCACGGCATCAAGCCCAGTCATACTGTTTCATCATACCTCAGATATCATATCACATCAACGAATCCCATATACGTGTTGTGTATATATATACACCTATACCTAGTTTTATATATATACACACATATACGTATACGCCATGTCAAGTTTTAGTGTGTGCGTGTGTGTTTCTATCAGAAACCTACGAACCTCTCCCAAAGTATTCATCCTCAGGTATGGTTTTCCTAAATCAGTCTAGTCCCGCCTAGGGTCATTACTAGGGTCCTGCTCAGTAAGAATCTAGGGTCACATCGGGTTTCCTAATGTCAATAAGTACTATTCCTATTCTACGTTGCGGGGGTGCTAAACGCCATCCACCCGACTTCCCCCCGTAGATATGCATCTACTCACCTGGTCCATGTCTGCCGAAGACGGTGTCGCCATCCTCCTCTTCATCGCCCGCAGTCCACGTGAGGGGTACCTAAACGCAAACATAATAATAGTATCGTAAACTGAATCACATACAAAAGTCAAAACGACGCAAGGAACAAGCATAGGTTAAAACCTATGTCCCGTCCACGCAAAAGAACCAAATATCGCTCGATATCGGCGTACAAACTCCGATGGATCGAGATAAACATCAACAAACAGCTTGTAGTTTAGAAAACTCGTTACTTATAATATAAAACATGATTTAATCCATCAAAACCCTAAAATCAATCAAATCGTCCGTTTTCGAAAAACCCAAAAATGCCAATTTACCGTTTTTCATCAAAACTTGACATTTAAATGGAACCAATGGTCATAAAACTCATTAAATAGCATCACTAGACTATACAAACCATTACTATATTTTTATTACACAATTTTGTATAAATTTGAAATTTCTAGTTTGCACCCTTTAACAATTTTCAACATTTTTCAAGCAAAATACCACAATTCCACCACAAAACATGATTTTGCATAAATTAATGACTTAAACCACAATTCATGATGATAATGATATAATGAAACCATAATTATATTTTTAATCTCATTTATATAGGAATTTCTAAAATCTAGTTTACAAAATTAGCAATTTTTATCACAATTTATCAATTAACCATAGAAACTAGCAATCAAACTAAGTTTTTCTTTCCATTAACATGCTAATATTTCCACTAAAACTATAATCCAATGATAACAACCCAAATTAGAATTTTATATTAACCACAACCACATTTTGCAAAAACCTAGTTAACTAAATTCCTAATTTAAAACAATTTTTGAATAACAATTTGTTAAACAATAACCATGCAAGATTTCCTAATACTAAAAGTGTTAAACTAACTACTATAACCCTAATTAATTATTAAAAATCATAACTTGAATTTAGAACCCTAGCTTGCATTTTAAAAAAAAGAACATAGAATTAATTCATTAAATCTAATTAAGCTTAATATGAACATCTAATAACAATAAATCAAAAGAAAGAAAATTATACCTTCAAAATGTGAAATTCAAACAAGAATTGAGCCTCCAAAATGTATGCTTTCCATCTCCAAATTTCATATAAAAATGAGCAAGGAATAAAGAGTATGGAATAAATAGGATTTTGTGGAATTTTAATTGAATTTTTGATGTGTTTTTGATGAATTTTGAATAAATGAGGTGGAAAATGGGGGGGGGGGGGCAGCCGTGGGGGGTTTGTGGCCGGCCCTAGAGAGGTGAGGGAGAGAAAGAAGAGAGTGGAAAAAGTGTGTAGAAGTTTCAAGAGAAGAAACATCAATAAAAGTCTTTTCATGCTTTATTTATTTATTTATTTATTTCTTTACTATAGCAACTCAAGAAAGCTCTAGAAAATAGGAAAAATTTGCAAATAATTTTTGCATGATACACACTAAATTCTAATATGCCATGGTTCATTTTTACAAATTAAAACCATTCAAATTTGTAATTTACACTAATTTAGTGTAAAAATAAAGCTTATGTTAATATTTAAAATAATTAATTTAGGAAAAATATTTTATTAAACTAAAAATTTATAAGTGGCTAAATAAACACCATTTACTAGTAATTTCATAATTAAAATAGATTTTTTTAAAATTATAATGAAAAACAATCACGGTTTGGTTTTACGAAAAATACATTTTACTTTACCGAAAATCCTAAAATTCACTTAAACACTTTTATTCATTTAATTATTTATTTAATCATTTTTAAAACGTTACACTCTTGATAGGAAATGATATTCCAATGCTACAATCTGTCAAAGGGTTCTTGTCACACAGGTTCTCCATGAAAGACCTGGGTGATGTCTCATACATTCTGGGGATCCGGATCTATCGTGACAGATCCAAGAGGATATTAGGACTCTCACAGTCCAGGTACATCGACACCATACTGAAAAGGTTCAGTATGGAAGATTCCAAGCGCGGTAATCTACCGGCTTGTCACGGGATCACCCTCTCCAAAGAGATGTCTCCCAAGACTGATTTGGAAAGGGATCACATGTCTATTATACCCTACGCTTCTGCGGTAGGCTCTATAATATATGCGATGTTGTGTACCAGACCAGATGTAGCTTATGCACTGAATGTGGTAAGCCGGTATCAGTCAAACCCTGGGGAGAAACACTGGATAGCGGTAAAGAACATTCTCAAGTACCTGAGAAGGACTAAGAAGATGTTCTTGGTATATGGCGGAAAAGACCTCCAGATCGAGGCCTTTGCTGACTCCAGCTTCCAGAATGACAAGGATGATTCCAGGTCCATGTCGGGTTATGTCTTTACCCTCTATGGAGGGGCGGTGTGTTGGAAGAGTTCCAAACAGGAAACCGTTGCTGACTCGACGATGGAAGCGGAATATATCGCTGCTGCAGATGCCGCAAAAGAGGCTATCTGAATGAAGAAGTTCCTCACGGGGCTTCAAGTGGTTCCTACCATTGTTGATCCAATACCGCTGTATTGTGACAACAACGGAGCTATAGCTTTAGCGAAGGAACCCAGGTCCCATCAGAAGTCCAGACACATCTTGAGGCGGTATCACCTGATCAGGGAGATCGTGGGTCGCCAGGAGATCGAGGTTCGGAGAGTTGCTACGGAAAACACTGCCGATCCATTCACGAAGGCCTTACCCCAGACTCAGTTCGAGCGGCTGATCGAGATGATAGGTCTTCTATACGCCAGTACATGGCCTTAGTGCAAGTGGGAGATTGTTAGTGTATATGCCCTAGAGGCCATTACTGTATCGTACTAGTATGTACATTACTTAATGGAAGCTTGGGATATTCACCTTGTATTGACAATCTTGCTCAAAATGGTAGTATGCTACTTGGTTTGTTTCTGCTTTAATGTGTGCATGTGTTTCTTTTAGCATATCGCCTTTACACATTAGTGGAGCCCTTAGGATCTTTGCTTGATTACCCGTGTTGTGATGGCAGTCACACTCGTGGGGGCTGGGTAATCTATAAGCACATCCTTATGCAGGTCCCTAGTTGCAGGACTATCGAGACAGGGCATCGATATTCCGGAGTAGACTAGCGTATGCGCTTCTTATCCCAGCTTGGGAGACGGTCTGTCCCACAGCCGTCAGTACGTCGTACCTGAGATAGTATGTGGGTGCTCGTTAGGTTACGAGTATACTGGACAGGACTCGTCGGGAACAGTTGGTTGGTATTATAACTATCGTCAGTTATCAGTTCCCAGGTGACATGAGTACAGCTTAGTCCGCTGACTTGACACTATCACTTCGCCTCGAGTGTGTTCACACTGTACTTTGATTACTACCCTACCACAGCTCAAAGGAGTCATGCAAACAGGTAGTTTTTGGGTGCAGTCCCGAAGCACTTGGAGGCAGTGACGGTTAGACAGGATTTGTCTCTCCCGGTATTGGGGGTTGACATCGCGCTGTGTCTAGGAGAGCCATTACATGAGTAGTCCCTGGCCAGGGCAAGCGAGATATACTGGTAGGTTTCCAGTGCTATCTCAGGGTGTTCTGGGCTACACTCCGATACGACTTCTACCGCTATTAGGGGACTGACGTTTACCGCCCCCTAGGCCCGCCATGCGATGTATCAGACGAACAGGCCGGACTGTACGGAGACTGTCACATTCAGGCTCAGTAGGAGTTCAGATGGGTTTCACCTCGTCCGTCTTCTTGTCGGCATCTACCTGGGGACCGTTACGCACAGCTAGTGCCGCTTGCGGTCTATGGTTAAAACCACTGCCAGCGTAGTGTCGAGTCTTTAGAGTCCCAAAATGAAAGTTATTCTCCTTTAGGCAAAAGAGTAGAGGTCGCATGGTTTTGCGACAGGTCGCATGGTTTTGCGATAGGGTTCGGTCACATCCGTGCACTTGTGCACGTTTGGTGTCCGGACAGTTAACACTAGCGGGCTTTAGTTTAAGCCAGATCCTAGTGTACATTTTGGGATTGGTTTTATCTCGTTTGTATTCGTGTTCCTTGGAACGCGGATGCAGGTGTGTATACACAGTTGACAGAGAGACAGAGGCAGAGGATTCTCATTGGGGTTGTTGACTGTTGACTGTTCACTGTTGACCATTGAATTTTGCTAAACCCTAATGAGAATAAGAAATATGATTAATGATAATATTAATTAAGTATTATTGTGTCATGGTTGAGATGAGGGGTTGACTTTGTTGACTTGTTGACTTTGTTGACCGGTTGGCTAGGTTGGACTAGTTGACCATCATCATTACAATGGCTATCATTTCATGGCAAAGACTTTTGCTTGCTTGCTTGTTTTTGCAAAATGAGTGCATGAAATGATATGGCCATTTTGACTTGAACCATCCATAATACTCAATTACTATTATGAGTAATCATGGTTTTGGATTATGAGAGCTTGGATGGCAAAAGAGTTACTCATTCTCTCATTTCCTTTCTCTCTCTTGCTTGAGCTCTTCCTCTTGCTCTTCCTCTAGCTCTCTCTCTAGCTCAAGGCAACACCCTCTCATGAGTTGAGAAACATTGCCTTAGAGATAAAAGAAAACCCAAATCACTTCTCTAGTCATCCTAGTTCACAAGGTTTAGCAAACCTAGTGTTCTAGTTTCTTCAAGTTCGAAGAAGAAGCCAAAGGTAGAAGCTTTCAAGTGGATCCATCTTCGGCGCAAGGAGTCGACGAGGTGAGGCCGATCCGTACACCGGAAAGAGTTGAAGACGAAGGAGTTCAAGAAAGGTATAACCCCCTAACCGAGTAGGTAAAACTCTTGTTAGGTTTGTTAGTTAGTTGTTTAACAAAGATCCGCATTTTTGAGTCCATGTTACCACCTCTAGAAATATCGTTTTTCATCATTTCCGCAAGCCCGTAAGTACCGGGAGAGGTAACGTGGACTTACAACGTTAGCACCGGGTTTCAAAAAGTTTTTATTCCGTGTTTGGCCACGGATTGATGGCCGGGGCGCTGCCGTAACCTTACATTGTATCAGAGCCAACCCATTAACCACATACTAGTTGTTTAAACAATGTTAAAATATCAAAACCGAAACAACCCCGAAACAATACCAATGATATTTTTGGTGATGAGGGAATTTGGTGGCTGTTGATTTTGGAGTGAGATGGAAAATTTGAGTGGCTGTTCTTTTCTGGGGTGCTGGGAAATTTCGTGGCTGCTGTTGTTTTTGAGTGTGCAGGGATTTTTCTTGTGTTGTTTTGAGAACACTAAAAATCTCACAACTCCACTCAAAAGCAAAACACCTCATTCTTCATACAACAGCCACCTCAAAAAAAAAAAAACAAAAACCACAGCCACTTCATTCAAAAGCCATTCTCAATTCAACAGCCACTTCAATTTTTTTCTTTTTCTAGACTTGGCCAAAAACCAATTGCTTCACATTTTCTTCACCCAAATGGCATTTAGTCTCTGGAATATTGGTTCAGTGGTATTGCCAGTTTAGCCCAGTTTTGATATGGATTTATCTAATTGTTTGGGGCTATTCGGGGTTATTTCGAAGTCGATATTTCTAAATTTTTTTAAAGTTTTCAGTACATGCATTTCTATCTGTGACCGTGAATGTCATTAGAGCGGTAAACTTGTCTAATTGCTATAGTTCTTTTAGACGGGTTTGCGAACGTGACATTCACGTTGATGTTCTGTGTTGTGCTGTGTTGTTACGGATTTGTCGTCGTGGATAGCTTGGTTGCAATGATAGTACAGTTTAGTTTTATTTGTACATTTGATATCGCGGGACGAGCGTCTGACATGTGGACTGTCGTCACTGCCTATTTGTATATTATTTGTTTGGGGCACGACCGAGTTGAGGTCGATGTCACCGTTGTACATATTTTTCTTTTCTGTACTAGGATTACCCCGCGATGGAGTGCACGGATAGCCGGGTTCTGGAGGGCAACGGGTCCGTATCTCATAGCGTTGAGAAGGAGGGGGCCTCACTCCAGAATTGGAAGGCTATTCGCCGCACTCGTAGGGGGTATAGGTTGACCTAAGAAGGGGTGCTCAAGTTACCGGATTCCGTGAAGTGCTGGGTGACCCATTCACTTTGCTGAAGGGGGTTGCCTCGGTTCTGGTTTTGGTGGGTAACTTGCCGCGCTCAAAGGGGTCTAGGTTTTCATTGCACAGGCTATCCACACAACCAGGGGAACGTCGGGTTTCACTTGCGGCTCAAAGGAAACCCGGGGCTCCCAGATTATCTGTATTGTTCTGTGATACTTATTGCTTATCTGTGATGTTGCATTTATCATGTCTGGAGCGATTATTATATATTGTTATATATATACTAGTAGATGTTGTATATGTTTTACACCTGCGCTAGTCCAGTCCCCGCTCTGTCATTATTTAAGTAACCTAACGGGTGATGACGGGACCCAGTGGCGAATGCGGATGGCATATACGTATATCATATTTTCGTTCTTTTGTGGTGTGATTAATTGATGGGATTGCGTTGATTCAGATCAATGCAAGGAAAACAGACCTATTCGATGTTGTTGGAACAATTTTTAAAAAGCTGTTATTATAAGGACGTTTTCTTTTGTTTTGCACAGTGGTATTCGGTTATGAATATCCAGCACCTCATTCGACGAGGCAAGGGCCGAGATCCCTTCATCGGGAGTGACCCCTTGGGTAGAGGTTTGCGTCAGGGTAATAATTTCACTATAGTCGATTGCTTTTTGCTTTGCATCGTGATATTCAGTTGGAATATCCTGCACCTCATTCCACGAGGAAAGAGCCGAGATCCCTTCACCGGGAGTGACCTCTTTATATATTTGTAAAAAGCTATCCGGTTCCTTCAACGATATCAAGTTCATTACGTTAAAGGTTTTTCGCCAAAAACCATTCGTAGCCCTCCGTCATTTCAGACGGGTAGCACTTAGTATTCATGTTATGTTTGTTGGCCTTCGTCATGGCATAGTGTATGGTAGCTATTTGTTACTTTTCTGTTGTATAGATAGATGCGTTAGTTTGGGACTGTCGTACTACTATTTTGGCCTTCGTCAAGGGTATGTACGGGTGGGTTCAAATTAACCTGGACAATGACGGGTAGAACTTAACATGTGACTTATGATATGTTGGCCTTCGTTAAGGTCATAAGAGCATGGGTTAGAAATCACATCGGGAGTTTCAAACATACAGGAAACTTGCCAGGCATGCGCATACCTTCCGGAGTGTGATAACTTGAGTGGATTCCATCAGGTTATCATGCGATGATAGTTGGATCCTGATACCTACTGATGAGTTGGTTTACTCCTCGAGTGATTTTAGATGATCCCGACTAATTCTTCTTTTAGGTTTGGAGGAGAATTTGAGGATACAGTGGGAGACATCCTGATTAGATAAAGTGATTGACCATTCTGATCTAGGTTAGAGTGCACGCTGAGTGTTTCTTTTCTCTCTTTCTTTGGCAGCGACCATGTCCTGACCCTAGACTATAACTCAGTAACCAAGTTAACCGGACCTTCTTAAAACACGTTGACTTTTGGATTGTCTGAGTTGCATATTTCATTGCCATTCCTACTTTCACCCTTTGCTTTTTCTCCGGAACGTTCCGTATCACTACGAAGATCCACATTTATTGGATATAACCATCGTATAGTTACATACGAACTCGAAGAAACTTGTTTCAGATTCAAGGATGGTTTCCGGTACAGGAGAAATTGAATAGGACTATTCAGTTGTCTTTTCCTTTTACCTTCTCTCAGGTTGTGAGGGCTCCTTGGATTAGGAGAGGGTACACCTATTGCGCTTATTGGATAGTCTTTTTCCAAACCATAGGCAGGTGCCGAAAGGTGGGGAATGAAGAAAATCAATTAGCCTAAGTTTGGTGTACGAAAGGTAATAAGTAAAGACAAATAAGGGATTAGAAAGAGGGCAAAGTAAAATGCGACTGCTATCACTCACGACCAAACCGCGTATATACGGTTAAAGTCATGAATCTGATAATGGAAGATGCATTACTAGGAAAACCCGGATACCCCTTTGAAGCATTTTCATGTTTCAGTTTCACTGTGCATTGTTAATTGAAAACTGATTTCCCAATTAGATCCTTACTCCACGGTATGTATTTACCAGATTTGATTCTCACATCTGTATGGTTTTACAAATGATGAGCGGGAGTAATTTATTGGGAATTAGGTGATTATATTCTCATTATATCGGAATTCATTGTAATTGGTGATATTTGAGGAAATCGCCTGGGGTTTTGCCTGATGGCAGATATTTGGTTTTGAATATCCGTTGTTATGCACCAATTTCAAACTGATATATCTGTAGGTTTATTTCATAAAGTGAGATATAACTTTTTGAAATTATGTCCATGACATTTACCTGTATTAGTTGATGATTGGGTAAGGAGCATTAAACAGTGGTGTAATTCTTCTTAACCATAGTATAGTTTTCAACCTACGACGCACAGGGTATGAGTTATTCAACTCAGGGGACTTATACAAAGTATTGTATGTTGTCCAGTGTCCATAAGGACAGAGGGGTTGGTCCTCGTACTATATTTTGTTTACTTATGAGTTCACCAGTTTTAGACATGTATTTCATAGAAATGCAAGGTCCAAGTTTTGAGAAGTTATAAGTATAAGAATAAAGTAGAAAACTATGTGTTGCAAGTATCAGGATTATTTAAGGTGATCGAAGATATAGATACTTGTGTTTGGTATTCAGTTGATAGTAATGGTTTTGAGAACTTGCTTCTCTTTCAGGTTACTCATATCTGGATGCACTCCTAAGTTGAGTAATGCTGATCGACGTCTCTCCATTTAGTTGACATGCACTGGAGACAGCTGCATGATTTGAATCTGGTTCCAATTAAATCAGTGCCTCTATTTCTATATTGTATATAGAATGGTTCATATCTTAACGATGTTAAGGTATATGGAGTTCTCCGGCATATGCTTAAAACCAGACTCTGGACAACTCAAGGCACGTTTCTGTAATGGCAGTTTGTGGGTTATCCCAGGCTATGACGAGGGTTAACTTTCTACCATATGGAAGATCAATAGTGATATTGTTCTTGACTCGCCACAGTTTTAGTGAAATGGACTTTTTCAGAAAACAGTAGTGGGAGTATGGTAGAACTGGAAGTGATTCCAGAACCACAAATGATTACTGAAAATTTAAATAGAACCTAAAGATTCAATCGGATTTGACATTCCATTAGCCACTCCGCAGATATGGTGGGTAACCTCAGGCACGCTAGAGGTACTTCAGTATCTTCAAAGACCGTGACAGGGAGGTTCTTGTTTACCCAAACTTGGCACTACTGTTGTTCCAGACTATGATACCCGGAATGAGGATGAGTATAGCGTCGTTCTAATCTAGTTTTAGAAGTGCATGTGTATATGATTCTGCCAGAGGGTTGTTGTAGTCAGTGGGAGCAACGGAAGCATAGTGGACAAGTGGCTTATGTCTATTTATAGACCAAAGCAGTTATAGCGGAGATATGCCATCTATTTTTGATGTGACGGTCATAGGCTTTGACTTCATCAGAATAGGAGATGGATCTGTTAAGAAGGTGGTAGGGTGGTATGTCTTGGTATTTGGATGACATACACTTGTAGGAAGTGAAATTCCTATACTACGATCGGTTATACTGTGGTTGTTACACAGTGGTTTCTCCACATAAGATATGGATATTATATCAGGCATTTTGGTTACTGGATCTATTGTTTTAGATATAGATTTGGGTAGTTTCCCAATTTGGGTACTTAGATAGTATTCTAAAGGTGTTTTAGAATGGATGACTCTTGGCATGGTTGTGTACCTGCAGGTGATGGAGTCACCCTCTGTAAAGGTGTCTTACAGACTAAAGGGGAGAGGGATGTGCATGATTGGCATAGCACTTGGTTAAGCAATTGAGTCAACCATGAGATCTCAATTGTTAGTTATATGTATGCCCTAGAGGCCATTACTGTACATAGGATGTATATTGTACTGGATGCTGGGACATATATAGGGAGGACTTTCTTGCTCGACATGATAGTATGCTATCTCGTTGCTCTTTATCTTAACGTGTACACTGATTGTCTCTCTGTACATGTTGGTAAAGCCATTAGGATGTGTAATTGACTACCTGGACTATGATGCAGATCATACTAGTGGGGACATGGTAGTCCATAAGTACATCCTTCAAGGTCCCTAGTCGTGGGTGTATCGAGACGGGGCATCGATATACCAGAGTAGACTAGCGTATACCTTCTCGACCCATCAAGATGGGCGATGGGTGTGAAAGGTTCCTAGGCACCCTAGTAGGTTCTCACAAGGCATCGAACATGCCAAATTAAAATTTTTAGTGCCGAGAAACCCTAGACTACGGATCTTTAACTAGATGTTTAGGCGAAAAAGAAAACTAGTTAACTGTTAACTACTAGGATACGGATATACAACCTTTGTGGATCCGGATATCCACCTCCACGGCTCCGCAACGTCATGTCCTCGCTGTCCTTCATGAATCCTTGACTCGATCATCGGCTTCATCGGGAAAGCAAGAGGAATAGCTCGTCGGCTTTGTGTCAAAGACGATCTACGTCGAGGTTGCACAAACTCAAGCTCCGACTTCGCAAACTTGTGAAACTTGTGAAGTAAACACCCAAAACAACTTGGCAAGAGGTAGAGGGTGAAGAAATAGGAGGTGGGTTCACTTTAGATTTGGATTTAACTCACTAGATCTCAACTTGCCATTGAAGTAGCAAGCTTGAAGAAGAAGAAGAAGATGAGCTCAAGAAAAGATTATGATAAGTGTTCTTCTTTTTTTTTAAAATAAAACTAATATCAATTACTTATCATATCTTGAACTAGGGTTAAGTGTAGAGAATTAACCATGGTCAAAGAGTGGGTTAGGGTTAAGCAAGAGGATAAGAATGGTTGCTAAAGTCAAGGGTTCAAGAAGCTTCATACAAGAAACAAATATAGCCACCATTCTCATTTTGAATTTATCCACATAAATAAACAAATAAATGGATAAATAAATATGTATGCAAAACCCTAATTATCAATTAACCATGGATTAATTCTATAAACTTAACTAATGATCAAGTATCATCAAACATGATACAAAAAGTGCACAAAAGTATATCACATATACAATGTGCAATCCAAGTGAGAAAAATCCGTTTAAAGTGAACCAATACTAGTTAATGCAAAGTAATATATCAAATATATAATTATACATTAAATCATTAAATCAACACTTGATTCAATGATCCGGTCATGTCGCACATAACCGACTAGTATTCAATGCATCGATTTATCGAATCAATGATTCGATAACTAGGTCATATCGAATATAACCATTCGAAACATATATCGCGAGAATGAAATGCGGTATCACATACACGCATTATTCTCGGTCCTGCACATATCTCATATGCGCTCCTATTTCGTTTCGCTTGAGCCAGGAAACCTCTGTGTAGGACTCTAAAGACTCGTCAATACGCCGGTAGCAGGTGATGATCATATCAAGAACCCACAAGCCGCAAGCGGTCTGCTAAACGTAACGGCCACCCGGGTATTGAGCGATCAGAAGATCGACGAGCTAGCCCGCTCACACTCCTGCGAATCCGACCAGTAACACTTACCATACAGTCAAGTCTCTTCGTCAGATACGTCGCATATCAAGTCTAGGGGTGGTAAACGTCAGACCCCAATAACCCGATAAGTCGCGCTGATATGAGGCTCGTAACGGGTCGAGAAACTACTGGTAACACTTACCAGCAAATCTCTGATCAGCCCTGGCCAGGGACTTCCCTGTTACGGCCAATCGAGCACTGCGCAACATCAACTCCCAATACCGGGAGAGACGAAACCCCTCCTATCGCTCATTGCCTCCATGTGATTCGGGACTGTACCCAAAGACCACCATTTTGCACGCCCTCATGGACGTGGTAAGGTGGAGATCAAAGTACAGTGGGAATCACACAAGACTCTATGACGATCTCGGGTCTACAGACTAATCTGTACAAGTGTCACCTGAGAACTGCCATCTGACGTGAGGTATAATACCATCTGGGAGTTCTCGGCGAGTCCGTCCAGTGTACCCAGTTTCCACTGAGCACCCGTATACCATCTCTGATGTCAAACACCAATGGATATGGGATCATCCATCGCCCATCACATGGGTCGAGAAGCGTATACGCTAGTCTACTCTGGTAAATCGATGCCCCGTCTCGAGATACCCACGACTAGGGACCTTGAAGGATGTACTTATGGACTACCATGTTCCCACTAGTATGATCTGCATCATAGCCCAGGTAGTCAAGTACAAATCCTAAGGGCTTTACCAACATGTAACTATAAGACAGTATAAAGAGACTAGTGTACATGTTAAGATAAATGGCAACCAGATAGCATACTATCATGTCGAGCAAGAAAGTCATCTCTATATATGTCCAAGCATCCAATATAATATACATCATCTGTACAATACTGGCCTCTAGGGCATACATACAACTAACAATCTCCCACTTGCACTAGGGCCAGCTGCTGTAGTATCTCATACCGAGCATCCCGAAGAGTCTCTCAAACTGTATCTGGGGAATGGCCTTCGTGAGTGGATCCGCCGTGTTGTTCTTCGTGTCAACTCTCCTGACCTCGATCTCCCGGCGATCAACTATCTCCCGGATCAGGTGATACCGCCTCAGAATATGCCTGGACCGCTGATGGGACCTGGGTTCCTTGGCTAAAGCCACCGCTCCATTGTTATCGCAATACAAAGGTATTGGATGCTCAATGGATGGAACCACTCCAAGTTCAGTAATGAACTTCTTGATCCAGACAGCCTCTTTGGCAGCATCGTTGGCAGCGATGTATTCAGCCTCCATCGTCGAGTCTGCCACGGTTTCCTGCTTGGAACTCTTCCAGCTAACCGCCCCTCCGTAAAGGGTAAAGACAAAACCCGACTGCGACTTAGAGTCGTCCTTATCACTCTGGAAGCTCGAATCGGTAAAGGACTCCACTTGGAGTTCTCCGTTACCATACACCAAGAACATATCTCTAGTCCTTCGCAAGTACTTGAGAATGCTCTTCACAGCTGTCCAGTGACTCTCTCCAGGATCAGCTTGATACCTGCTCACTACACTTAGTGAGTATGCTACATCGGGTCTGGTACATAGCATCGCATACATGATAGAGCCTACTGCCGAAGCATAGGGTATCCCTTGCATGCGAGCTCTCTCCAAATCAGTCTTGGGAGACATCTCTTTGGAGAGAGTGACTCCAGAGATCGTGGGTAAGTTCCCACGCTTGGACTCTTCCATACTAAACCTCTTTAGTACGGTGTCAATGTACCTGGATTGGGACAATCCCAAAATCCGTTTGGATCTATCTCTATAGATCCTGATTCCCAATATGCAGGAGGCATCACCAAGATCTTTCATTGAGAATCTTTGTGATAAGAAGAGCTTGACCGATTGCAGCATAGGAATATCATTTCCTATCAAGAGTATGTCGTCCACGTACAATACGAGGAAGACAACCTTACTCTCTGCCACCTTCTTGTAGATACAAGGTTCATCTGGATTTTTGACGAAATCAAACTCTTTGATTACGACGTCAAAGCAGATGTTCCAACTCCGCGATGCTTGCTTTAATCCATAAATGGATTTAAGCAGCTTGCACACCTTCCCGCTGCTCCCACTGTCTACGAAGCCCTCTGGCTGAGTCATGTACACGCACTCTTCTAAATCACCATTTAGAAAGGCGGTCTTAACATCCATTTGCCAGATTTCGTAGTCATGAAAGGCAGCAATGGCAAGCATGATTCGGATGGATTTAAGCATAGCCACTGGAGAAAAGGTCTCGTCATAGTCCACGCCTGGTCTTTGACGAAAACCCTTTGCTACAAGTCTAGCTTTGAAAGTCTCCACTTTCCCATCTACACCAAGTTTCTTCTTAAAGATCCACTTGCTCCCAATGGGTTTTACCCCTTCAGGAGCAACTTCCAAAGTCCATACTTTGTTGGTGTACATGGAATCCATCTCGGACCGCATAGCATCCAGCCATTTCACTGAGTCCCCACTAGTGATGGCCTGCTCGAAGCTAGTTGGGTCATCATCCTCCATGATGCAATCCTCACTGCCACCATCAATGAGAAAACCGTAGTATCTCTCAGGTTGGCGAGGAACCCTACTAGATCGGCGGAGAGGCTGGGGTTGGTCGGGTACTACCGAATCTTCTGGTTCCACTAAATCTTCAGTTATTGTTTGTGTTTCTGGAACTTCTTCCAGTTCTACCTCAGAGCCACTAATCTCCTTTGCAAGAAATTCCTTTTCTAAAAAAGTGGCATGTTGAGCAACAAACACTTTTTGTTCCTCACTGTGGTAGAAGAGATATCCATTTGAATGTTTAGGATATCCTACAAACTTACATAGAACTGATCGTGCCTCGAGTTTGTCTGGATTTTGCCTTTTGACATAGGCCAGACAACCCCATATCTTAACTCGTTTAAGACATGGTCTCTTCCCACTCCATATCTCATATGGTGTGGTAGGCACAGATTTAGTCGGAACTTGATTCAATAGGTATGCCGCTGCTTCAAGCGCATACCCCCAGAAGGAAATAGGTAACTCAGCTGTACTCATCATAGAGCGCACCATATCTAATAGGGTGCGATTCCTCCGCTCCGATACACCGTTGTGCTGTGGTGTATAAGGAGGAGTAAGCTGAGAGAGAATCCCATTCTCTTTTAGGAAGTCCAGAAATTCATTGCTCAAGTATTCACCTCCTCGATCAGATCGAAGGATTTTAATACTTTTTCCGGTTTGTTTCTCGACTTCTTGTTTATATTCTCTGAATTTCTCAAAAGCTTCAGACTTGTGTCTTATCAAGTACACATGTCCGTATCTTGAGAGATCGTCAGTGAATGTAATGAAGTACGAAGAACCATCCCTGGCATGTGTAGACATGGGACCGCATACATCACTATGTATTAGTCCTAAGAGTTCGTTAGCTCTTTCTCCGTGTCCCGTAAACGGAGTCTTGGTCATCTTGCCTTTGAGACATGACTGGCAAGTGTCATAGGATGAAAATTCAAACGGATTTAAATATCCATCCTTATGCAACTTAGCCAGTCGTGTCGCATTGATGTGACCCAGTCTACAATGCCATAAGAAGGATTCATTGAGTTCAGAACTCTTCCTCTTGTGTGTGTTTGTTATGCTCAGGACTGTTGATTGGTTTAGAACATAAATGCCATTGCACAACGTGCCTGATCCAACCAACTTTTGGTTATGGAAAATGTTCATAACATTGTCCTGTAATACAAAATTATATCCTTCTTTGCTTAATAAAGAAACTGATACAATGTTGCATATCAGGTTCGGCATGTAATAGCATTCGTTCAGAACCAATGTATTACCAGTTGGTAACACTAGGTGATATTCCCCGACTGTCTTAGCTGCAACAATTGCACCATTTCCGACTTTAATGTCTTTATCACCTTCTCCAAGTTCTCTACCTTTCCTAAGCCCATGTAACTGATTACATATGTGGGATCCTGACCCGGTATCCAATACCCAGGACGTAGAGCAAATGGAGAAACAGTTCTCAGTAACGAACACACCCGAAGAAAATGCATCATCATGTACTTTCTTCATTCGGGTGGCATGGGAATCCTGGTATTCCCCTATATCCTGTTCATTCCTATAACTCTTATAGGAAAGAACGGAACCAACGTTCCCCAGCACAGTATAACATGCGGGTTCGGTCAATACATCCATTTTATTATCTTTATTAAGGCATGAAATGGTCGCTACCTGGAGAGAGAGAGAAGAAAACACTTTAGCGTATGCTCGTGCAAGATCAGATTGGTTATTATCTTATCTAATCAGGATGGCTCCCACTGCTTTTTATCAAATCTTCCTCCAAACCCTAAAAGGAAAGACTAGCCGGGATTAATTACACACTACAAGTTCGCCAATCTTTCAGCCAGGCCAGTGTCGGTACTTTGAGGGAGGTCCCCCGTGCTTTCGCACGAACCTAATTACTGTAAACCTCGTTTTCCCAGAGGCGTAACCTCGTTAACACCTTTCTAGACACCTACTTGATCGGCTAATTGCAATGTGTAAAACTCTCCCAGGAGTAACTCTTACTCGCAGCGGGTATCGGGATCCAACTATCTCATAGAAGGTATGCAATCTCATTGCAAATTTCAACACTTGAAATTCCCGATAATATTTTGCCCCTAGTGTACCATGACCTTGACAGAGGTCAACAAATCATAGTGCACTAGTCAAGTTCAACCCGTCATTTCTTGATTGAATCAAACCCACCCGCACGACCCTTGACAGAGGTCAACAAGGTCGTACGACTACCCTAATCCAATCTGCATCATATGCACAAGCAGACAAATACTAGTTAGCTACCGCACACTACGCCTTGACAGAGGTCAACAAACGCAGCACGAATACTAAATAGTCTTTATCTGAAATGACGGAGGGCTACGCAGGTTTTTCATAAAAACCATGAGCGTAATGAACTTGATATCGTTGTAGAATCAAATGAAGTTTTGAAATGGAGTGATTTTGAGGCTTTTCTAGTTTTGCTAAAGGAGTCACTCCCGGCGAAGGGATCTCGGTCCTTTCCTCGTCGAATGAGGTGCTGGATATATCATATATATCACTGTGCAAAGCAAAAACTCTTAAAAGCAATCAAAACCAAACCGAGTGTGTAGCATCTGCCAGTTATTGCTAAAGGAGTCACTCCCGGTGAAGGGATCTCGGTCCTTTCCTCGTCGAATGAGGTGCAGGATATATCATATATATCGCTGTGCAAAGCAAAAACTGTAGCTACCTGTTTTATTTAAAATCTGATTCTACAACATCTTAGGTTTCTTTCCTTTCATTAATCACATTAATGAAGTCCCATCATTTAATACCTAAACATCACAGATAGATATAACGTACACTTATGCCATCCGCATTCGCCTCGATGTCCCCTCGTGCACCGTTAGGTTAGGTAACTAACGACAGAGCAGGGCAGGGCTAGCGCGGGTGTAAAACATAAGTAACGTCTATATAATATATCATATATACTATATACTATATCCATCACAGAATCACATCACAGATATCGCAGCAGAATAAACATATGAAATATTGGATATACTAGGACGTCCGTGTTTTCAATACGAGCCAGTATAAAACACGGATTCCACGGTCGTGATGAATAGCCAATCCCACACCCCTAGACCCCTACGAGAGCGGCAAGCAACCCTGCCAATTCTAGGGTTAGGAGACCCGGACTCGACACCTCGAGTTGGTCTCCCACTGGACCCCAGAACCCGGTTACTTGTGCTCCCCTCCTTGGGTCTATCCTAGTGCAGAAAAGTAAATAATATACAAAGGGTGACAGCTCCCGCATCCTGGAAGTGCCCCGAAAAAAAGAATATTACATACAAGTTTTTACATGAATGAAAATGAAAAACACTCATCTCACATAAAAACCCCCGGCTATTCGAATACGACGATCCAATATAACATATCCAGCAACACATAACATCACATGTCATCAACGTAAGTAAGTATGCATACCCCAATTGTCGTTGACGTATAGCAACGAAACCGGCGATATGAACATACTACACTTACGGTCACAGAAAAGAAAGTGTAAAACTACAACAATTGGAATCCGCAATCTCTTTAGACATCACATGCCTAACAGTTATAAATCCCGCATTTTAGTCCCATCATCGAAAACTCTTTTCGATATCTTGTGAAACTAAACTGCTAGATCTATAACATTCATCCAGTTATCTCATAACCTTTTGTGAATTCCAATTATTGTATCCAATTCCGGATAAATAGAATATATCAAACTTTCCGATCGAACTTTCGAACACCCAAGTTTTCCCGACACCGATCAACACATGAAATAGGTTCAAAGACATTCACTTCATACCTCAGTACCAACGGTCCAGCCGTAGAAGGGTCAAGCCAACGCCTCACATGTGGCACGCCGTACTGCCCCAAACCCGAAGGTTCAAAGGGCAGTTCAAGACGGTCACATAATCGAGTTAAGGTTTGTGTCTTCTAGAGGGACCATCGCGTTACTTGCACTACTCAGAACGTCTTTTAACCACACAATAATCCAACACTTGGATATTCCGGCAGGGGAAAACCTGGGTATTTATATCCGGTCGAACTCTTTAACATATTCTACAATTATCTGGAAAAACACTAAAAACGAAATTTGATAATCCGATCGAAATACTGATTCCCAATAGTACCCCAAAATACTCTTCTGTAAAGTCACAATAAAAATATCCCAGAATACACAGCATTGAATTATATGAGTTACTGTGAAGAAATAATTATTCAAGGGAACAGTAACGCCGCGGAAGCGCCGCACATACCTAGCATGTGCCGCCCTTCCGCGGTGGAAAAGTGGAATTACCCCCTCGTATTTCACAGTAATTCTAATAACACCCTGCTTGATTTTCTACATATTTTTAATTGACAAAAATCCGAATTTTTAGAAAAAGTCCAGAGAGCATTTTTAGGTTTTGGATTTCGGTTCGATCGGGTTTCAAACGTCGTCGGGACTTCGCCTAAGGCTCTAGCTAGGCTCTGATACCAGTGAAAGGTTCCTAGGCACCCTAGTAGGTTCTCACAAGGCATCGAACATGCCAAATTAAAATTTTTAGTGCCGAGAAACCCTAGACTACGGATCTTTAACTAGATGTTTAGGCGAAAAAGAAAACTAGTTAACTGTTAACTACTAGGATACGGATATACAACCTTTGTAGATCCGGATATCCACCTCCACGGCTCCGCAACGTCATGTCCTCGCTGTCCTTCATGAATCCTTGACTCGATCATCGGCTTCATCGGGAAAGCAAGCGGAATAGCTCGTCGGCTTTGTGTCAAAGACGATCTACGTCGAGGTTGCACAAACTCAAGCTTCGACTTCGCAAACTTGTGAAACTTGTGAAGTAAACACCCAAAACAACTTGGCAAGAGGTAGAGGGTGAAGAAATAGGAGGTGGGTTCACTTTAGATTTGGATTTAACTCACTAGATCTCAACTTGCCATTGAAGTAGCAAGCTTGAAGAAGAAGAAGAAGATGAGCTCAAGAAAAGATTATGATAAGTGTTCTTCTTTTTTTTTAAAATAAAACTAATATCAATTACTTATCATATCTTGAACTAGGGTTAAGTGTAGAGAATTAACCATGGTCAAAGAGTGGGTTAGGGTTAAGCAAGAGGATAAGAATGGTTGCTAAAGTCAAGGGTTCAAGAAGCTTCATACAAGAAACAAATATAGCCACCATTCTCATTTTGAATTTATCCACATAAATAAACAAATAAATGGATAAATAAATATGTATGCAAAACCCTAATTATCAATTAACCATGGATTAATTCTATAAACTTAACTAATGATCAAGTATCATCAAACATGATACAAAAAGTGCACAAAAGTATATCACATATACAATGTGCAATCCAAGTGAGAAAAATTCGTTTAAAGTGAACCAATACTAGTTAATGCAAAGTAATATATCAAATATATAATTATACATTAAATCATTAAATCAACACTTGATTCAATGATCCGGTCATGTCGCACATAACCGACTAGTATTCAATGCATCGATTTATCGAATCAATGATTCGATAACTAGGTCATATCGAATATAACCATTCGAAACATATATCGCGAGAATGAAATGCGGTATCACATACACGCATTATTCTCGGTCCTGCACATATCTCATATGCGCTCCTATTTCGTTTCGCTTGAGCCAGGAAACCTCTGTGTAGGACTCTAAAGACTCGTCAATACGCCGGTAGCAGGTGATGATCATATCAAGAACCCACAAGCCGCAAGCGGTCTGCTAAACGTAACGGCCACCCGGGTATTGAGCGATCAGAAGATCGACGAGCTAGCCCGCTCACACTCCTGCGAATCCGACCAGTAACACTTACCATACAGTCAAGTCTCTTCGTCAGATACGTCGCATATCAAGTCTAGGGGTGGTAAACGTCAGACCCCAATAACCCGATAAGTCGCGCTGATATGAGGCTCGTAACGGGTCGAGAAACTACTGGTAACACTTACCAGCAAATCTCTGATCAGCCCTGGCCAGGGACTTCCCTGTTACGGCCAATCGAGCACTGCGCAACATCAACTCCCAATACCGGGAGAGACGAAACCCCTCCTATCGCTCATTGCCTCCATGTGATTCGGGACTGTACCCAAAGACCACCGTTTTGCACGCCCTCATGGACGTGGTAAGGTGGAGATCAAAGCACAGTGGGAATCACACAAGACTCTATGACGATCTCGGGTCTACAGACTAATCTGTACAAGTGTCACCTGAGAACTGCCATCTGACGTGAGGTATAATACCATCTGGGAGTTCTCGGCGAGTCCGTCCAGTGTACCCAGTTTCCACTGAGCACCCGTATACCATCTCTGATGTCAAACACCAATGGATATGGGATCATCCATCGCCCATCACATGGGTCGAGAAGCGTATACGCTAGTCTACTCTGGTAAATCGATGCCCCGTCTCGAGATACCCACGACTAGGGACCTTGAAGGATGTACTTATGGACTACCATGTTCCCACTAGTATGATCTGCATCATAGCCCAGGTAGTCAAGTACAAATCCTAAGGGCTTTACCAACATGTAACTATAAGACAGTATAAAGAGACTAGTGTACATGTTAAGATAAATGGCAACCAGATAGCATACTATCATGTCGAGCAAGAAAGTCATCTCTATATATGTCCAAGCATCCAATATAATATACATCATCTGTACAATACTGGCCTCTAGGGCATACATACAACTAACAGGGTGATCCCATATCCATTGGTGTTTGACATCAGAGATGATATACGGGTGCTCAGTGAAGACTGGGTACACTGGATGGACTCGCCGAGAACTCCCAGATGGTATTATACCTTACGTCAGATGGCAGTTCTCTGGTGACACTGGTACAGGTTAGTCTGTAGACCCGAGATCGTCATAGAGTCTTGTGTGATTCCCACTGTGCTTTGATTTCCACCTTACCACGTCCAAGAGGGCGTGCAAAATGGTGGTTTTTGGGTACAGTCCCGAATCACATGGAGGCAATGAGCGATAGGAGGGGATTCGTCTCTCCCGGTATAGGGAGTTGATGTTGCGCTGTGTTCGATTGGCTATAACCGGAAATCCCTGGCCAGGGTTGCTGAGATTTACTGGTAAGTATTATCAGTAGCATCTCGAACTGTTATAGACCACATATCGACACGACTTATCTATTAGTTATATGTATGCCCTAGAGGCCATTACTGTACACAGGATGTATATTGTAGTGGATGCTGGGACATATATAGGGAGGACTTTCTTGCTCGACATGATAGTATGGTATCTGGTTGAACTTTACCTTAACGTGTATACTGATTGTCTCTCTGTTACATGTTGGTAAAGCCCTTAGGATCTGTACTTGACTACCTGGACTATGATGCGGATCATACTAGTGGGGACATGGTAGTCCATAAGTACATCCTTGAAAGTCCCTAGTCGTGGGTGTATCGAGACGGGGCATCGATATACCAGAGTAGACTAGCGTATACCTTCTCGACCCATACAGATGGGCGATGGATGATCCCATATCCATCGGTGTTTGACATCAGAGGAGATATACGGGTGCTCAGTAGAGACTGGGTATATTGGACGGACTCGCCGAGAACTCCCAGATGGTATTATACCTCACGTCAGATGGCAGTTCTCTGGTGACACTGGTACAGAGTAGTCTGTTGACCCGAGATTGTCATAGAGTCTTGTGTGGTTCCCACTGTGCTTTGATTTCCATCTTACCACGTCCAAGAGGGCGTGCAAAACGGTGGTTTTTGGGTACAATCCCGAGTCACATGGAGGCAATGAGCGATAGGAGGGGATTCGTCTCTCCCGGTATAGGGGGTTGATGTTGCGCTGTGTTCGATTGGCTATAACAGGAAGTCCCTGGCCAGGGCTGCTCAGAGAATTGCTGGTAAGTGTTACCAGTAGTTTCTCGACCCGTTATGAGCCTCATATCGACACGACTTATCGAGCTATTGGGGTCTGACGTTTACCACCCCTAGGCGAGATATGCGACATATCAGACGATCAGACCGGACTGTACGGTAGTGTTACTGGTTGGATTCACTGGAGTGTGAGCGGGCTTGCTCGTCGATCTTCAGATCGCTCAATACCCGGGTGGCCGTTACGTTTAGCAGACCGCTTGCGTCTTGTGGGTGTTTGATATGATCATCGCCTGCTGCCGGCGTATTGACGAGTCTTTAGAGTCCTACACAGAGGTTTCCTGGCTCAAGCGAAACGAAATAGGAGCGCATATGAGATATGTGCGGGACCGAGAATAATACGTGTATGTGATACCGTATTTCATTCTCGCGATGAATGTATCGATTAGGTTATATGCGATATACCCTAATTATCGAATCAAGGGTTGATTCGATAAACCGATGCATTGAATACTAGTCGGTTGTGTGCGACATGACCGGATCATTGAATCAAGTGTTGATTTAATGATTTAATGCATGATAATATATTTGATATATTACTTTGCGTTAACTAGTATTGGTTCACTTTATATGGATTTTCTCACTTGTATTGTGCACATTGTATATGTGATATACATTTGTACATTTGCTTGTATCATGTTTGATGATACATGATTGTTTAAGTGTATGTTAAGAATAAACCATGGTTATTTATATGATTAGGGTTTTATTTCCTTTTCTTATTTATTTATCTATTTATTCATTTTGGAAAATGTAAAGCAAATGAGAAAATGGTGGCTTCTTTTGTTTTGTTCATGAAGCTTCATGAAGACTTTGACCAAGTTACCATTTTGTCTCATGCTTAACCCTAACCATCCCACTAACCATGATTTACTCTCTACACTTGACCATGGTTCAAGTTATGATAAGGATTATATTTCTTTTCTTTTTTGATTTATTCTTATCATAACATTTCTTCTTCTTCTTCATCTTCTTTCATGAAGAAAAAGCTTTCTTCATCAATGGTGATTGATGATAAAGAGTGAGAAATCCAAATTTAAAGTCTACCCACTTCCTATTTCTTCATCCTCTACCTCTTGCCAAGTAGTAGAGTGTGTTCTCTTCACAAGTTTCTTGACTTGGTGAAGTCGGAGCTTGATTTAGCGATGCCTCGACGTAGATCATCTTCGGCATGGACATCGACGACCTAGCTTGCCCATTCTCCGACGAAGCCGACGCTAGATCCGGGATTTGATTTGGACAGCGGAGAGGACTTCGTTGCGGAGCTATGGAGGTGGAGCACCGGATCTACAAAGGTTGTATTTCCGTATTCTCATTAGTTAATTTGTTAACTAGTTCTTTTCGCCTAGACATCTAGTTATCGATCCGTAGTTTAGGGTTTGTAGGCACCGTAAAATTTGAAAATGGCATGTTCGATGCCTTGTGAGACCTCTTGGGAGTGCCTAGGAACCCTACAGTGGTATCAGAGCCTAGCTAGAGCCTTAGGCGAAGTCTAGACGGATTTTGAAGTCCGAATGACCCATAACCGAAACCCAAAATATGCTCTCTGTACTTTTTCTAAAAACAGGGATTTTTCAGTATTAAAAATATGCAGAAAAACCAGCAGAGAAATATAAGAATTTCGACACAAAATTTTTCTGATGAACAGTAAATGTTGGAGCGGATCCGCGGCATGAGCTTGGATAATGCGGCGGATCCGCGGCGGATCCGCGGCAAAAATGTGACGTCATCATCCAATTTTTGTACAGTAATTCATTTTGTCTGATGCTGAGTTTTCTGGGAATTTTTAAAATTTATTCAAGAGTTGAATTTTCTGCAGTTGTTTTGGGGATTCGGTATTTCGATCGGATTATCAAATTTCGTCTTTTGTGTATTTCCGGATAAATTTTAGAATATGTTAAAAAGTTCGACCGGATATAAATACCCAATTTTTCCCCTGTCGGGAAATTTCCAAGTGTTGGATTTTTCCGTAGTTTAACGACGTTCTAAGTAGTGCAAGTAACGCGATGGTCCCTCTAGAAGACACAAACCTTAACTCGATTATGTGACCGTCTTGAACTGCCCTTTGAACCTTCGGGTTTGGGGCAGTACGGCGTGCCACATGTGAGGCGTTGGCTTGACCCTTCTACGGCTGGACCGTTGCTACTGAGGCACGAACTGAATGTTGTTAGACTTATTTCATGTGTTGATCTGTTTCGGGAAAACTTGGGTGTTCGATTGTTCGATCGAAAAGTTTAACATTTTCTGTTTATCCGGAATGGGATACAATAATTGGAATTCACAAGAAGTTATGAGATAACTGAATGAATGTTATAAACATAGCAATTTAGTCTCACTTGATCGGTTGCCACGGAATTTTGATGTGATCAAAATTCCGTCGCAATCACGTAGCGTACGCGGATACTCGCCGGGTAAACTTAATAGACAGCCTCACTCCATAGCCCCGACCAAGTGACTGTAGGAGAACCCCGTCGCCGAAAGCATCCGTTCGGGTGCTCGCGGTAGCGGTGTTCCGCCTTGGTGCACTTCGTCGACGGTATCGGGGGTGCGGCCGCCTACTAAAGTTTGCGACGAGTATTCGATCAGGATGTCGGGAATCTTGTTGAATTACCCGACTTGATATTGAAAAGAGTTTTCGATTTTGAGACTAAAATGCGGGGTTTATAATTGTTAGGCATGCGATGTCTAAAGAATTCATTTGATTAGGCATGCGATGTCTATGCAGATTGCGGATTACAACTGTTGTAGTTTTACACTTTCTTTTCTGTGACCGTAAGCGTAATATGTGATATCGCCGGTTTCGTTGCTATATGTCAACGACAATTGGGATGCGCATATTTACTTACGTTGATGACATGTGATGTTATGTGTTGCTGGATATGTTATATTGGATCGTCGTGTTTGAATAGCCGGGTTTTTTTATGTGAGATGAGTGTTTTTCATTTTCATTCATGTAAAAACTTGTATGTAATATTCTTTTATTTGGGGCGCTTCCAGGTTGCGGAAGTTGTCACCGTTTGTATATTATTTACTTTTCCGCACTAGGATAGACCCAAGGAGGAGGGCACAAGTAACCGGGTTCTGGAGTTCAGTGGGAGACCAACTCGAGGAGTCGAGTCCGGGTCTCCTAACTCTAGAATTGGTAGGGTTGCTTGCCGCTCTCGTAGGGGTCTAGGGGTGTGGGTTTGGCTATTCATCACGACCGTGGAATCCGTGTTTTATACTGGCTCGTATTGAAAACACGGACGTCCTAGTATATCCAATATTTCATATGATTCTTCTGCTGCGATATCTGTGATGTGATCATGTGATGTTCTGTGATAGATACAGCATATAGTATATATGATATATTATATAGACGTTACTTATGTTTTACACCCGTGCTAGCCCTGCCCAGCTCTGCCGTTAGTTACCTAACCTAACGGTGCACGAGGGGACATCGAGGCGAATGCGGATGGCATAAGTGTACGTCGTATTTATCTGTGATGTTTAGGTACTTAAATGATGGGACTTCATTAATGTGATTAATGAATTAAAAGAAACCTAAGATGTTGTAGAATCGAATTTCAAAATAAAACAGGTAGCTACAGTTCTTGCTTTGCACAGCGGTATATATGATATATCCTGCACCTTATTCGATAAGGAAAGGACCGAGATCCCTTCACCGGGAGTGACTCCTTTAGCAATAACTGGCAGATGCTACACACTCGGTTTGTCTTTTGATTGCTTTTAAGAGTTTTTGCTTTGCACAGTGATATATATGATATATCCCGCACCTCATTCGACGAGGAAAGGACCGACGATCCCTTCACCGGGAGTGACTCCTTTAGCAAAACTAGAAAAGCCTCAAAAACACTCCATTTTAAAATTCATTTGATTCTACAACGATATCAAGTTCATTACGCAATAGGTTTTCAGAAAAACCTGTCGTAGCCCTCCGTCATTTCAGATACGTACTAGTTAGTATTCGTGCTGCGGTTGTTTGGCCTCCGTCAAGGCGTAGTGTACGGTAGCTAACTAGTGCTTATCTGCTAGCATATGATGCGATTGGATTAGGGTATTCGTACGGCGTTGTTTGGCCTCCGTCAAGGGTCGTGCGGGTGGGTTTATTTCAATCAGGAAATGACGGGTTGAACTTGACTAGAGGACTATGGGTTGTTTGGCCTCCGTCAAGGTCATAGCGAGCTAGGGGCAAAATATTATCGGGAATTTCAAGTGTTGAAATTTGCAATGAGATTGCATACCTTCTATGAGATAGTTGGATCCCGATACCCGCTGAGAGTAAGAGTTACTCCTGGGAGAGTTTTATACATTACAATTAGCCGATCAAGTAGGTGTCTAGAAAGGTGTTAACGGGGTTACGCCTCTGGGAAAACGAGGTTTACATTAATTAGGTTCATGCGAAAGCACGGGGGACCTCCCTCAAATTACCGACACTGGCCTGGCTGAAAGATTGGCGAACTTGTAGTGTGTAATTAATCCCGGCTAGTCTTTCCTTTTAAGGTTTGAAGGAAGATTTGATAAAAAGCAGTGGGAGCCATCCTGATTAGATAAAATAATAACCAATCTATTCTTGCAAGAGCGCACGCTGAGTGTTTTCTTCTCTCTCTCTCCAGGTAGCGACCATATCACGCCTTAATCAAGATAATAATACGGATTATTGACCGAACCCGCTTGTTATACTGAGCTGGGGAACGTTGGTCCCGCTCCAACTTATAAATGTTATAAGACAGAGCAGGAAATTGGGGAATACCAGATTTCCCGTGCCGCCCAAACGAAGAGAGTGCATGCTGATGCATCATCTTCGGGTGTGTTCATTACAAAGAACTGTTTCTCTGTATCCTCTACGTCCTGGGTATGTGATACCAGATCAGGATCCCAGATATGTAATCAGTTACATAGGGCTACAGAAAGGTAGAGAACTGAGAATGGGTGATAAGTTTCATGAGGCAGAAAACGGGGCAAGAGTTGCAGCCAAGTCTGTCGGTCACTGTCACCCTGTATTACCAATACATTGATTCTGAACGAATGTTGTTAGATACCGAACCTGATATACAAAATCATATCTATCTCTTTATTAGTAAAGAAATGATAAAATTTTGTATTGTTGGATAATGTTTTGAACATTTCCTATATCAAAAGTTGATCGGTTCAGGCACGTTATCTAAAAGCGTTGATGTTCTAAATCAAACTACAGTTTAGTATACAGAACACACACAAGAGGAAGAGTTCAGAAATGAACGAATCCTTCTTGAGGTATTGTAGACTAGGTCATATCAATGCGACCCGACTGGCTGAGTTACATTTAGATGCATATTTAAATCAGTTTGAATTTACATTTTGTGAAACTCGCCAGTCATGTCACAAAGATAAGATGACCATAGCTCTGTTTACTGGAAACAGAGAAAGAGTTAGTGAACTCTTGGGATGATACATGATGATGTATGTAGGTCCCCTGTCTACACATGCCAGGACTGGTTCTTTATACTTCATTAAATTCTCTGATAATCTCTCAAGATTCAGTCATATGTTCCTGTTGAAACACAAGTCCGAACCTTTTGAGATATTCACAGAATATAAGTTAGAAGTAGAGAACCAAAACACGGGTATAAGTATTATGTCCTATGATGAGATTGTTAGTTATATGTATGCCCTAGAGGCCATTACTGTACATACGATGTATATTGTAGTGGATGCTAGGACATATATAAGGAGGACTTTCTTGCTCGACATGATAGTATGCTATCTGGTTGTACTTTATCTTAACATGTACTCTGATTGTCTCTATGTTACATGTTGATAAAGCCCTTAGGATATGTACTCGACTACTGGGACTATGATGAGATCAGACTAGTGGGGCCGCGGTAGCCGACGAGTACATCCTATAACTGTTCCTAGTCGAGGGTGTATCGAGACAGGGCATCGATGCACCAGAGTAGACTAGCGTATACGCATCTTGACCCATATGATGGGCGATGGATGATCCCATATCCATCGGTGTTTGACATCAAGGATGGTGTACGGGTGCTCATTGGAGACTGGGTACACTGGACGGACTCGCCGAGAACTCCCAGATGGTATTATACCATACGTCAGATGGCAGTTCTCCGGTGACACTGGTACAGAGTAGTCTGTTGACCCGAGATCGTCATAGAGTCTTGTGTGGTTCCCACTGTGCTTTGATTTCCATCATACCACGTCCAAGAGGGCGTGCAAAAAGGTGGCTTTTGGGTACAGTCCCGAATCACATGGAGGCAATGAGCGATAGGAGGGGATTCGTCTCTCCCGGTATAGGGAGTTGATGTTCTGCTGTGTTCGATTGGCTATAACCGGAAATCCCTGGCCAGGGTTGCTGAGATTTACTGCTAAGTGTTATCAGTAGTTTCTCGAACTGTTATAGACCTCATATCGACACGACTTATCGAGCTACTGGGGTCTGACGTTTACCACCCCTAGGCGAGATATGCGACATATCAGACGACGAGACCGGACTGTACGGGAGTGTTACTGTTTGGATCCACAGGAGAATGTACAGGCTTGCTTGTTGATCTTCTGAGCGCTCAATACCTGGGTAGCTGTTACGTTTAGCTGACCGCTTGCAGCTTGTGGGTGTTTGATATGATCATCACCTACTGCCGGCGTATTGACGATTCTTTAGAGTCCTACACAGAGGTTTCTTGACTCAGGCAAAACGGAGTAGGAGCACGTATGTGATATGTGCGGGACCGAGGATAATGCGGTATGTGATATCGTATTATATTCTCGCGATATTTGATATCAGCCGGGTCATCGGATCAAGTGTTGATTCGATGAATCGGTACGGATAAATATTAGCCGGTTATATGCGATATAGCCGGATTGTCGGATCAAGTGTTGATTCGATAATTTAATGTATAATAATATATGTGATATATTAAATTGCATAATATTTGCTCACTAAAAGATTCTTTTTCTCACTCGGATAATACATTGATGTATATGCGATATATGTTAATTGTATTATTTATATTTTGTTACAATAAATATTATATATGTGATATATAATATTGTAACATGATATGATAAATAATGCAACATGTTTAGTGGAGTTTAAACTTGATTAGGGTTTGGATTAGGGTTAAACTTTCTAGATGTTTCTAGAAGGTTTTCTTTTTGTCATTTGAAAGATATTTTGAAATGAGTCATGCTTTAACCAAACCCAAACCCTAACCCTAGTTAATTCTCTACATTGGTTAAGTGAACCATGGTTGCATAATCTATCATATTATTACTTTTCCTATTCATCACAAAAGGATAATGATATTGATCTTCTTCTTCCTCCTTGATTCTTCCATGAAAAAGCTTACTAGATTTTTCAAAGGTGATGAATACTTGTGAGAAAAAGATAAATAAATAGAGAAAAATTCCTACTTCATCATCCTCATCTTCCCTTGCCATTTAGATGAGGGTGTTCACATCATTTCATGAGTGTTAGCTTGTGTTAAAGAAACTTCGAGGTAGATCATCTTAGTATCGAAGATCGGAAGCAAAGGTTGCGTCTTTCTCTTCGTGGAACCTCTCAAGAGTCCGGATCCTGATGATCGCAGCAAAGGGACCACAACACGGAGCATATGAAGTGAAGGACCGGATCTACAAAGGTTGTAATCCCTCTCACTTAGTGTTAAAGTGTTTAGCATGTTGTTTTCGCCTAATCTCTAGTTTAAAGTTCCGTATTCGGGTTGTTCGGCACGGCTAAATTTTTATTCGGGCATGGTTGATGCCTCGTAGACCCTTGTGCGCGTGCCTAGCAACCCTACAGTGGTATCAGAGCCAAGCTAGAGCTTTAGGCGAAGCCTGAACGAAGTTTGAAGTCCGATCGAAACCCGAAACCCCGATATAACATGCTCTCTGGAAATTTTCTAAAAATTGGGTTTTTTCCACATTAAAAATATCCAAAAATTACAGCAGGTAATTACAAGAATTACTGTGAAACACGTGAGCGTAATTCGCCAAACGAGGCGCGGAACCGTGGCCCCACCCAAGCATGTGCGGCGGTTCCGCGGCCACGTGGTCGATTTATGCCACGTGCTTTTCACAGTAACTCCTATTTTATAATCTTGTAGTTTCTGGAAATTTTTATTTTTTATTATTCAACTGTTGAATTATCCAGGTTGTATTGGGGACTTAAAGTTTTGATCGGATATTATAACTTTGTTTAGTTTTGTCCGGATAATTTTTTAGAAACTGTTAAAAAGTTCGAACGGATATCAATAACTCACTTTTTCCCCTGTCGGAAATTTTTTCAAAAGTTGGATTTTTCCTCGTGTTTAAGAACGTTCTAAGTCGTGCAAGTAACTTGATGGACCCTCTAGAAGACAACAAACCTTAACTCGATTATGTGACCGTCTTGAACTGCCCTTTGAACCTTAGGGTTTGGGGCAGTACGGCGTGCCACATGTGAGGCGTTGGCTTGACCCTTCTACGGCTGGACCATTGGTACTGTGGCATGTAATGGATGTTTTTAAACTGTTTTCAAGTGTTGAAATATATTGGGGAATTCTTGGGTGCTTGATGATTCGATCGGAAAGTTTAACTTTTTCTATTTATCTGGAATGTGATACAATAATTGGAATCCACAGATAGTTATGAGATGACTAATTTGAATATTATAAACATAGCAGTTTAGTCTCAGATGATCGGTTGCCACGGAATTTTGATGTGATCAAAAGTCCGTCGCAATCACGTAGGGTACGCGAATACTCGCCGGGTAAACTTAATAGACAGCCTCACTCCATAGCCCCGACCAAGTGACCGTAGAAGAACCCCGTCACCGAAAGCATCCGTTCGGGTGTTCCCGATAGCGGTGTTCCGCCTTGGTGCACTTCGTCGATGGTATCGGGGGTGCGGCCGTCTACTAAAGTTTGCGACGAGCATTCGATCAGGACGTCGGGAATCTTGTTGAATTGGCCGACTTGGTATTGAAAAGAGTTTTCGATAATGAGACTAAAATGCGGGGTTTATAATTGTTAGGCATGTGATGTCTAAGGAATTCATTTGGTTAGGCATGCGATGTCTAAGGAGGTTGCGGATTCCAACTGTTGTAGTTTTACACTTTCTTTTCTGTGACCGTAAGCGTAGTATGTGGTGTATCGCCGGCTTCGTTGCTATACATCAACGACAATCGGGATACGCATACTTGCTTACGTTGATGATATGAGATATTATGTGTTGCTGTGATATGTTGTATTGGATCGTCGCGTTTGAATAGCCGGGGGTTTTATGTGAGATGAGAGTTTTTCTTTTTCATTCATGTAAAATTCATTTGTATGTAATATTCTTTTATTGGCTTTCGTCAAGGGTCGTGCGGGTGGGTTTAATTCAATCAAGAAATGTACGGGTTGAACTTGACTAGCGGGCTATGGTTTGTTGGCTTTCGTCAAGGTCATAGCACGTTAGGGGCAAAATATCATTGGGAATTTCAAGTGTTGAAATTTGCAATGAGATTGCATACCTTCTATGAGATAGTTGGATCCTGATACCCGCTGCGAGTAAGAGTTACTCCTGGGAGAGTTTTACACATTACAATTAGCCGATCAAGTAAGTGTCTAGAAAGGTGTTAACGGGGTTACGCCTCTGGGAAAACGAGGTTTACTTTAATTAGGTTCGTGCGAAAGCACGGGGGACCTCCCTCAAAGTACCGACACTGGCCTGGCTGAAAGATTGGCGAACTTGTAGCGTGTAATTAATCCCGGCTAGTCTTTCCTTTTAGGGTTTGAAGGAAGATTTGACTAAAACAGTGGGAGACATCCTGATTAGATATATTATATAACCAATCTAATCTTGCAAGAGCATACGCTGAGTGTTTTCTTCTCTCTCTCTCCAGATAGCGACCATATCACGCCTTAATCAAGATAATAAAACGGATATATTGACCGAACCCGCTTGTTATACTGAGCTGGGGAACGTTGGTCCCGCTCCAACTTATAATTGTTATAAGACAGAGCAGGAAATTGGGGAATACCAGATTTCCCGAGCCGCCCAAACGAAGAAAGTGCATGCTGATGCATCATCTTCGGGTGTGTTCGTTACACAGAACTGTTTCTCAGTATCCTTTACGTCCTGGGTATGAGATACCGGATCAGGATCCCGCGTATGTAATCTGTTACATGGGCTACAGATAGGTAGAGAACTGAGAACGGGTGATTAGTTTCATGAGACAGAAAACGGTGCAAGTGTTGTAGCCAAGTCTGTTGGTCACTGTCACCCTGTATTACTAGAATACATTGATTCTGAACAAATGTTATTAGATACCGAACCTGATATACAAAATCATATCAGTCTCTTTATTAGTAAAGAAAGGATATAATTTTGTATTGTTGGATAATGTTTTGAACATTTCCTATATCAAGAGTTGATCGGTTCAGGCACGTTATCTAAAAGCATTGACGTTCTAAATCAAACTACAGTTCTTAGTATACAGAACACACACAAGAGGAAGAGTTCAGAAATGAATGAATCCTTCTTGAGGTATTGTAGACTAGGTCATATCAATGCGACCCGTCTGGCTGAAGTTACATTTAGATGCATATTTAAATTAGTTTGAATTTACATCTTGTGAAACTTGCCAGTCATGTCACAAAGATAAAATGACCACAGCTCTGTTTATTGGAAACAGAGAAGGAGTTAGTGAACTCTTGGGAATGATACATGATGATGTATGAAAGTCCCCTGTCTACACATGCCAAGACTGGTTCTTTGTACTTCATTACATTCTCTGATGATCTCTCAAGATTCAGACATATGTTCCTGCTGAAACACAAGTCCGAACCTTTTGAGATATTCACAGAATATAAGTTAGAAGTAGAGAACCAAAATACAGGTAAAAGTATTATGTCCTTTGATGTGATCAAGGAGGAGAATACTTGAGCATGGAAATCCTGGACTATTCTAAAGGAGAATGAGATTCTATCTCAGAATTACTCCTCCGTATACACCATAGCACGATGGTATATCGGGGCGGAGCAATAGCACCCTATGTGATATGGTGTGCTCTATGATGAGTACTACTGAGTTTCCTATTTCCTTTAGGGAGTTATGCACTTGTGAAGTTGCATACCTATTGAATAGGGTTCAAATCAAATCAGTTACCTACCACTTCATATGTGATATGGAAAGGGAAGAGCCCATATCTTAAGTTGGTTAAGATTTGGGGTTGTCCGGCCTATGTCTAAAAGAAAAATCTGGACAAGCTCGAGGCAAGGTCTGTTATGTAGAACTGGAAAGGTTCCAGCTATACAAAATACAGCAGATGATTTGGTACAACCAAAGGATTCAGTAGATACCAACGAACCTCAGCCTCTCCGCCGATCTAGTAGGGTTCCTCACCCACCTGAGAGATACTTCGGTTCCTCTATGACAGTGGGAGCAAGGATTGCATCATGAAATGATGACCCAACTAATTTCGAGCTGGCCATCAGGAGTGGGACTCTTAAAGAATGGCTGGATGCTTAGCGATCTGAGATGGAATCCTTATACACCAACAAAGTATGGACTTTGGTTGCTTTATCTGAAGGGTTAGATTCCCATCTGGAGAGAGTATATCTTGAGAAGATTACTTGGTGTACATGGAAAAGTTGAGACTTTCAAAGCTATGCTTAAGTCCATCCAGATCCTACTTGCCACGGCTACATACCATGACTACGATATCTGGCGGTTGGGTGTCATGACTGCTTTTCTAAATGATGATTTAGAAGATAGCGTCTATAAGTACACAGCCAGAGGGCTTCGTAGACTGTGGGAGCAGCGGAAACGTGTGCAAGATGTTTTATATGATAAAACAGGCATCGCGGAGTTGGAACATCTGTTTTGATGTGGTAGTCAAAGAGTTTGACTTCATCAAAATGGTAGATGAACCTTGTATATACGAAAAGGTAGTAGAGAGTATGGTGGTGATCCTCGTAGAGTACGTGGATGACATACTCTTGATAGGGAAAGAGTTTCCTATGCTACGCTCGGTTAATCTCCGCTTATCACAAGGATTCTCCATATAGGATCAAAATGATACCTCCTAAATCCTGTGTTTTTGGATCTATGAGATAGATCTAATTGGATGTTAGGACACTCACTAGTTGTAGTGAGATGGTATCAATCGATCCTGGGGAGAATCACTGGAAAGGTTCCAGGGTGATAAGGACGACTGAATGTCAGTCACAGGCTTGTCTATGCCCTCAGTGGAGGGACGGTATGTTGGAAGAGTTCCAAGCTAGATACCGTGACATACTAGACGATTAGAGGCAAGATACATCGTTACCAAGGATGCTACCAAAGAGGCAGTCTGGATATTTATAAGTTCATAAGATGAACTTTGTTCCTACCATTGTGTGACAATGGAGTTGTGGCTTATGCCAAGGAACTACCGTCCCATCAGAAATCCAGATATAATTCTTAGGCAGTATCACCTGATCATAGAGATGGTTGATCTCCAGGGAGATCGAGGTTAGGAGAGTAGACACAGAGGACAACAGCGCGGATCCACTCACAAAGGCCTTTTTCCCAGTAGAGACTTTTATGGGATGGTTGAGTATGAGATACTTCAACCGCAGCTAATTGTTGGGTATGCGATACTATAACAGATGGCCCTAGTGCAAGTGGAAGATTGTTAGTTATATGTATGCCCTAGAGGCCATTACTGTACATACGATGTATATTGTAGTGGATGCTAGGACATATATAAGGAGGACTTTCTTGCTCGACATGATAGTATGCTATCTGGTTGTACTTTATCTTAACATGTACTCTGATTGTCTCTATGTTACATGTTGATAAAGCCCTTAGGATATGTACTCGACTACTGGGACTATGATGAGATCATACTAGTGGGGCCGCGGTAGCCGACGAGTACATCCTATAACTGTTCCTAGTCGAGGGTGTATCGAGACAGGGCATCGATGCACCAGAGTAGACTAGCGTATACGCATCTTGACCCATAATATGGGCGATGGATGATCCCATATCCATCGGTGTTTGACATCAAGGATGGTGTACGGGTGCTCAGTGGAGACTGGGTACACTGGACGGACTCGCCGAGAACTCCCAGATGGTATTATACCATACGTCAGATGGCAGTTCTCCGGTGACACTGGTACAGAGTAGTCTGTTGACCCGAGATCGTCATAGAGTCTTGTGTGGTTCCCACTGTGCTTTGATTTCCATCATACCACGTCCAAGAGGGCGTGCAAAAAGGTGGCTTTTGGGTACAGTCCCGAATCACATGGAGGCAATGAGCGATAGGAGGGGATTCGTCTCTCCCGGTATAGGGAGTTGATGTTGTGCTGTGTTCGATTGGCTATAACCGGAAATCCCTGGCCAGGGTTGCTGAGATTTACTGCTAAGTGTTATCAGTAGTTTCTCGAACTGTTATAGACCTCATATCGACACGACTTATCGAGCTACTGGGGTCTGACGTTTACCACCCCTAGGCGAGATATGCGACATATCAGACGACGAGACCGGACTGTACGGGAGTGTTACTGTTTGGATCCACAGGAGAATGTACAGGCTTGCTTGTTGATCTTCTGAGCGCTCAATACCTGGGTAGCTGTTACGTTTAGCTGACCGCTTGCAGCTTATGGGTGTTTGATATGATCATCACCTACTGCCGGCGTATTGACGATTCTTTAGAGTCCTACACAGAGGTTTCTTGACTCAGGCAAAACGGAGTAGGAGCACGTATGTGATATGTGCGGGACCGAGGATAATGCGGTATGTGATATCGTATTATATTCTCGTGATATTTGATATCAGCCGGGTCATCGGATCAAGTGTTGATTCGATGAATCGGTACGGATAAATATTAGCCGGTTATATGCGATATAGCCGGATTGTCGGATCAAGTGTTGATTCGATAATTTAATGTATAATAATATATGTGATATATTAAATTGCATAATATTTGCTCACTAAAAGATTCTTTTTCTCACTCGGATAATACATTGATGTATATGCGATATATGTTAATTGTATTATTTATATTTTGTTACAATAAATATTATATATGTGATATATAATATTGTAACATGATATGATAAATAATGCAACATGTTTAGTGGAGTTTAAACTTGATTAGGGTTTGGATTAGGGTTAAACTTTCTAGATGTTTCTAGAAGGTTTTCTTTTTGTCATTTGAAAGATATTTTGAAATGAGTCATGCTTTAACCAAACCCAAACCCTAACCCTAGTTAATTCTCTACATTGGTTAAGTGAACCATGGTTGCATAATCTATCATATTATTACTTTTCCTATTCATCACAAAAGGATAATGATATTGATCTTCTTCTTCCTCCTTGATTCTTCCATGAAAAAGCTTACTAGATTTTTCAAAGGTGATGAATACTTGTGAGAAAAAGATAAATAAAAAGAGAAAAATTCCTATTTCATCATCCTCATCTTCCCTTGCCATTTAGATGAGGGTGTTCACATCATTTCATGAGTGTTAGCTTGTGTTAAAGAAACTTCGAGGTAGATCATCTTAGTATCGAAGATCGGAAGCAAAGGTTGCGTCTTTCTCTTCGTGGAACCTCTCAAGAGTCCGGATCCTGATGATCGCAGCAAAGGGACCACAACACGGAGCATATGAAGTGAAGGACCGGATCTACAAAGGTTGTAATCCCTCTCACTTAGTGTTAAAGTGTTTAGCATGTTGTTTTCGCCTAATCTCTAGTTTAAAGTTCCGTATTCGGGTTGTTAGGCACGGCTAAATTTTTATTCGGGCATGGTTGATGCCTCGTAGACCCTTGTGCGCGTGCCTAGCAACCCTACAGAGATCAGGGAGGAGAATACTTGAGCACGGAAATACTGGACTATTCTAAAGGAGAATGAGATTCTCTCTCGGCATTACTCCTCCGCATACACCATAGCACGATGGTATATCGGGGCGGAGCAGATACACCCTATTTGATATGGTGTGCTCTATGATGAGTACTGCCGAGTTACCTATTTCCTTTTGGGAGTTATGCACTTGAGAAGTTGCATACCTATTGAATAGGTTCGATTCAAATCAGTTGCCTACCACTCCATATGAGATATGGAAAGGGAAGAACCCGTGTCTTAAGCTAGTTAAGATTTGGGGTTGTCCGGCCTATGTCTAAAAGCAAAGTCCGGACAAGCTCGAGGCAAGGTCTGTTATGTAGAACTGGAAGTGTTCCAGCTATACAAACTACAGCAGATGATTTGTTACAACCAGAGGATTCAGTAGATACCAACGAACCTCGGCCTCTCCGCCGATCTAGTAGGGTTCCTCACCCACCTGAGAGATACTTTGATTTCTCTATGACAGTGGGAGCGAGGATTGCATCATGAGTGTGACTCTGTAAGAATGGCTGGATGTTTAGCGATCTGAGATGGAATCCTTATACACCAACAAAGTATGGACTTTGGTTGGTATATCTGAAGGGTTAAATCCCCATCAGGAGCAAGTATATCTTGAGAAGATTACTTGGTGTACATGGAAAAGTTGAGACTTTCAAAGCTAGACTTGTTAAAAGTCTGCATCATTGACCAGGTATGGATAAGGATGAAACCTTTTTCAAGTAGCTATGCTTAAGTCCATCCAGATCCTACTTGCCACGGCTACATACCATAACTACGATATCTGGCGGTTGGGTGCCATGACTGCTTTTCTAAATGATGATTTAGAAGAGAGCGTCTATAAGTACACAGCCAGAGGGCTTCGTAGACAGTGGGAGCAGCGGAAACATGTGCAAGATGCTTTATATAGGATAAAGCAGGCATCGCGGAGTTGGAACATCTATTTTGATGAATTAGTCAAAGAGTTTGACATCATCAAAATGGTAGATGAACCTTGTATAAACAAAAAGGTAGTAGGGAGTATGGTGACGATTCTCGTAGAGTACGTGGATGACATACTCTTGATGGGGAAAGAGTTTCCTATGCTACGCTCGGTCAATCTCCGCTTATCACAATGATTCTCTATATAGGATCAAAATGATACCTCCTAAATCCTGGTGTTTGGATCTATGAGATAGATCTAATTGGATGTTAGGACTCTCACTAGTTGTAGTGAGATGGTATCAATTAATCCTGGGGAGAATCACTGGAAGTGTTCCAGGGTGATAAACAAGACTGAATGTCAGTCGCAGGAATTGTCTATACCCTCAGTAAAGGGACGGTATGTTGGAAGAGTTCCAAGCTAGATACCGTGGCATACTAGACGATAAAGGCTGGATACATCGCTACTTAAGATGCTACCAAAGAGGCAGTCTGGGTGTATATTGGTTCATGAGATGAACTATGTTCCTACCATTGTGTGACAATGGAGTTGTGGCTTTTGCCAAGGAACGCCGGTCCCATCAGTGATCCAGACATATTCTAAGGCAGTATCACTTGATCAGGGAGATGGATGATCTCCAGGGAGATCGAGGTTAGGAGAGTAGATTCAGAGGACAACACAGCGGATCAACTCACAAAGGCCTGTTCCCAGAGAGAGACTTTTATGGGATGGTTGAGTATGAGATACTACAACCACTGCTACAGATGGCCCTAGTGCAAGTGGGAGATTGTTAGTTATATGTATGCCCTAGAGGCCATTACTGTACACAGGATGTATATTGTAGTGGATGCTGGGACATATATAGGGAGGACTTTCTTGCTCGACATGATAGTATGCTATCTGGTTGAACTTTACCTTAACGTGTATACTGATTGTCTCTCTGTTACATGTTGGTAAAGCCCTTAGGATCTGTACTTGACTACCTGGACTATGATGCGGATCATACTAGTGGGGACATGGTAGTCCATAAGTACATCCTTGAAAGTCCCTAGTCGTGGGTGTATCGAGACGGGGCATCGATATACCAGAGTAGACTAGCGTATACCTTCTCGACCCATACAGATGGGCGATGGATGATCCCATATCCATCGGTGTTTGACATCAGAGGAGATATACGGGTGCTCAGTAGAGACTGGGTACACTGGACGGACTCGCCGAGAACTCCCAGATGGTATTATACCTCACGTCAGATGGCAGTTCTCTGGTGACACTGGTACAGAGTAGTCTGTTGACCCGAGATCGTCATAGAGTCTTGTGTGGTTCCCACTGTGCTTTGATTTCCATCTTACCACGTCCAAGAGGGCATGCAAAACGGTGGTTTTTGGGTACAGTCCCGAGTCACATGGAGGCAATGAGCGATAGGAGGGGATTCGTCTCTCCCGGTATAGGGGGTTGATGTTGCGCTGTGTTCGATTGGCTATAACAGGAAGTCCCTGGCCAGGGCTGCTCAGAGAATTGCTGGTAAGTGTTACCAGTAGTTTCTCGACCCGTTATGAGCCTCATATCGACACGACTTATCGAGCTATTGGGGTCTGACGTTTACCACCCCTAGGCGAGATATGCGACATATCAGACGATCAGACCGGACTGTACGGTAGTGTTACTGGTTGGATTCACTGGAGTGTGAGCGGGCTTGCTCGTCGATCTTCAGATCGCTCAATACCCGGGTGGCCGTTACGTTTAGCAGACCGCTTGCGGCTTGTGGGTGTTTGATATGATCATCGCCTGCTGTCGGCGTATTGACGAGTCTTTAGAGTCCTACACAGAGGTTTCCTGGCTCAAGCGAAACGAAATAGGAGCGCATATGAGATATGTGCGGGACCGAGAATAATACGTGTATGTGATACCGTATTTCATTCTCGCGATGAATGTATCGATTAGGTTATATGCGATATACCCTAATTATCGAATCAAGGGTTGATTCGATAAACCGATGCATTGAATACTAGTCGGTTGTGTGCGACATGACCGGATCATTGAATCAAGTGTTGATTTAATGATTTAATGCATGATAATATATTTGATATATTACTTTGCGTTAACTAGTATTGGTTCACTTTATATGGATTTTCTCACTTGTATTGTGCACATTGTATATGTGATATACATTTGTACATTTGCTTGTATCATGTTTGATGATACATGATTGTTTAAGTGTATGTTAAGAATAAACCATGGTTATTTATATGATTAGGGTTTTATTTCCTTTTCTTATTTATTTATCTATTTATTCATTTTGGAAAATGTAAAGCAAATGAGAAAATGGTGGCTTCTTTTGTTTTGTTCATGAAGCTTCATGAAGACTTTGACCAAGTTACCATTTTGTCTCATGCTTAACCCTAACCATCCCACTAACCATGATTTACTCTCTACACTTGACCATGGTTCAAGTTATGATAAGGATTATATTTCTTTTCTTTTTTGATTTATTCTTATCATAACATTTCTTCTTCTTCTTCATCTTCTTTCATGAAGAAAAAGCTTTCTTCATCAATGGTGATTGATGATAAAGAGTGAGAAATCCAAATTTAAAGTCTACCCACTTCCTATTTCTTCATCCTCTACCTCTTGCCAAGTAGTAGAGTGTGTTCTCTTCACAAGTTTCTTGACTTGGTGAAGTCGGAGCTTGATTTAGCGATGCCTCGACGTAGATCATCTTCGGCATGGACATCGACGACCTAGCTTGCCCATTCTCCGACGAAGCCGACGCTAGAGCCCGGATTTTATTTGGACAGCGGAGAGGACTTCGTTGCGGAGCTATGGAGGTGGAGCACCGGATCTACAAAGGTTGTATTTCCGTATTCTCATTAGTTAATTTGTTAACTAGTTCTTTTCGCCTAGACATCTAGTTATCGATCCGTAGTTTAGGGTTTGTAGGCACCGTAAAATTTGAAAATGTCATGTTCGATGCCTTGTGAGACCTCTTGGGAGTGCCTAGGAACCCTACATTATCAAGCTACTGGGGTCTGACGTTTACTACCCCTAGGCGAGATATGTGACATATCAGACGAACAGACCGGACTGTACGATAAGTGTTACTGGTTGGATTCACAGGAGTGTGAGCGGGCTTGCTCGTTGATCTTCTGATCGCTCAATACCAGGGTGGCCGTTACATTTAGCAGACCGCTTGCAGCTTGTGGGTATTTGATATGATCATCACCTACTGCCGGCGTATTGACGAGTCTTTAGAGTCCTACACAGGGGTTTCCTGGCTCAAGCGAAACGAAATAGGAGCGCATATGAGATATGTGCGGGACCGAGAATAATACCAGTATGTGATACTGAATTCTATTCTCGCGATTTGTATCATCGGACGATTATATAAGATATAGCCGGGTTACCGAATCAAGTGTTGATTCAATTTATTGATATACTTGATATTAGTCGGTTATATGCGATATGACCGGATCGTTAAATCAAGTATTGATTTAATGATTTAATGTATAATTATATATTTGATATATTACTTTACATTAACTAATATTGGTTCACTTAAGATTGATCTTCTCACTTGATGTGCACAAGTTGTATATGTGATATATTTTTGTGCACTAGATTGTATCATGTTTGATGATACATGCAAACTTGGGTGTGTGTATGACTTACACCATGTTTAGTTAATGGTTTAGGGTTTTTGTTTATTTTTAGTGAAATAAAATGGTGGCTTTTCTTGTTTTAGCTTCAAGCTTCATGAAGCTTCTTAGCATCTTTGACAAAGTCCACCATTTTGTTTTGCATGACACTTTTACTAACCTAACCATTAACTTAAACTAGGGTTTAGTCTCTACAAAGGTTAAACTCACCCATGGTTGCAATATGATAGACTTCACTTGATTTTTCATTTTGGAAATTCTTTTTTATTCATTCATATTCTTTTCTTCTTCATCTTCTTCTTGAAGTGAAGAAAGTTTTCTTGAAAATTTCCAAGTGAAGAAAATGAGTGAGAAATCCAAATCCAAAGTGAACCCACTTCCTATTTCTTCATCCTCTACCACTTGCCATGTTGTATAGGGTGTTTTCTTCACAAGGTTCATGACCAAGTGAAGATGGAGCTTGAGTTTGAGTCGCCTCTACGTAGATCATCTTCGGTATCGAAGTCAACGACCTAGCCCGATCATTTCTCCGATGAAACCAACGCTAGAGTCCCGGATTCCGATGATCGCAGCGGAAGGACGTCAATACGGAGCTAAAGAAGTAGAGGACCGGATCTACAAAGGTTGTATTCCCATTCACTTAGTAGCAAAGTTGTTTGCTAGCTTATAGTTTCGTCTATCCTCTAGTTAACGATCTTCATTAGGGTTTCTCGGCACCTATAAAATTTTTGAATTTGGCATGGTTGATGCCTTGTGGAACCTCATATGTGTGCCTAGGAACCCTACAGTGGTATCAGAGCCTAGCTAGAGCTTTAGGCGATGAGTAGACGAAGTTAGAAACCCGATCGAACCCCGAAACCCTAAGTTATACCCCTCTCTGTACAATTTTCAAAACAGTGGATTTTTTTGAATTAAAAATGCTCAGAAAATAGAGAAGGAAATTCTAAGGCAAACTGCAGAAAATGACAAGCTAACGCTACAGTACCGCCGCGGAACCGCGGCCTTACCCTACTTTTGGTGGCGGTTCCGCGGCCGTATGTGATGATCATGCGCTTTATTTTCTACAGTAATGCCCGTAGCTGTTTCCTCTGTTTTCTGGGAACTTTTAATCATACTCAACAGTTGAGTTTTCTGGGTTGTTTTGGGGACTCGATGTTTCGATCGGATTGTTTAACTTTGTTTATGTTTTTCCGGGTATTATAGAACATGTTAAAAAGTTCGACCGGATATAAATACTCATTTTTTCCCCTGCCGGGAAATTTCCAAGTGTTGGATTTTTCCGTAGTTTAAGAACGTTCTAAGTAGTGCAAGTAACGCGATGGACCCTCTAGAAGACAACAAACCTTAACTCGATTATGTGGTCATCTTGAACTGCCCTTTGAACCTTAGGGTTTGGGGCAGTACGGCGTGCCACATGTTAGGCGTTGGCTTGACCCTTCTACGGCTGGACCGTTGGTACTGTGGCATGAAGTGAATGTTTTTAAAACTTATTTCATGTGTTGAGCTGTTTCGGGAAAACTTGGGTGTTTGATTGTTCGATCGGAAAGTTTAACATTTTCTATTTATCTGGAATGTGATACAATATTTGGAATCCACAAGTAGTTATGAGATAACTGATTTGGATGTTATAAACATAGCACTTTAGTCTCACTTGATCGGTTGCCACGGAATTTTGATGTGATCAAAAGTCCGTCGCAATCACGTTGCGTGCACGAATACTCGCCGGATAAACTTAATAGATAGCCACGCCCCAAAGCCCCGACCAAGTAACTGTAGGAGAACCCCACCGTCGAAAGCATCCGTTCGGGTGCTCGCGGTAGCGGTGTTCCCCCTTAGTGCACTTCGTCGACGGCATTGGGGGTGCAGCCGTCTACTAAAGTTTGCGACGAGCATTCGTACCGGGTGTCGGGAATCTTGTTGAATTGCCCGACTCGATATTGAAAAGAGTTTTCGATAATGAGACTAAAATGCGGGGTTTATAATTGGTTGGCATGCGATGTCTAAAGAGTTTGCGGATTCCAACTGTTGTTGTTTTACACTTTCTTTTCTGTGACCGTAAGTGTAGTATGTAGTTGTATCACCGTTTTCGTTGCTATACGTCGACGACAATCGGTGTATGCATACTTACGTTGATGACATGTGATGTTATGTGTTGCTGGATATGTTATATTGGATCGTCGTGTTTGAATAGCCGGGGTTTTTTTTATGTGTGATGAGTGTTTTTCTTTTTCATTCATGTAATAACTTGTATGTAATATTCTTTTACTGGGGCACTTCCAGGTTGCGAAAGATGTCACCGTTGATGTATATTATTTACTTTTCCGCATTAGGATAGACCTAAGGAGGGGAGCACAAGTAACCGGGTTCTAGGGTCCAGTGGGAGACCATCTAGAGGAGTCGAGTCCGGGGCTCCTAACCCTAGAATTGGTAGGGTTGCTTGCCGCTCTCGTAGGGGTCTAGGGATGTGGGATTGGCTATTCATCACGACCGTGGAATCCGTGTTTTATTCAGGCTCAAAATAAAACACGGACGTCCTAGTATATCCAATATTTCATATGATATTTTCTGCTGCGTTATCTGTGATGTGATCATGTGATATGTTCAGATAGATATTATATATAGTATATATGATATATTATATAGACGTTTCTTATGTTTTACACCCGCGCTAGCCCTGCCTCGTTCTGGCGTTAGTTACCTAACCTAACGGTGCAGACGGGACATCGAGGCGAATGCGGATGGCATAAGCGTACGTTATATTTATCTGTGATGTTTAGGTGGACTTAAATGATGGGACTTCATTAATGTGATTAATGAAAGAAAATAAATCTAAAAGATGTTGTGGAATCAAATTTCTTAAAATCAGGTAGCTACAGTTCTTGCTTTGCATCGCGGTGTTCCTTGTAGAACATCCTGCACCTTATTCGATGAGGAAAGGGCCGAGATCCCTTCACTGGGAGTGACCACTTTAGCAATAACTGGCAGATGCTACAACCCTCGGTTTATCTTTTGATTGCTTCTATAGTTTTTGCTTTGCACAGCGGTATATATGATATATCCCGCACCTCATTCGACGAGGAAAGAGCCGACGATCCCTTCACCGGGAGTGACCTCTTTAGCGAAACTAGCAAAAGCCTCAAAAACACTTCATTTCAAAATCATTTGATTCTACAACGATATCAAGTTCATTACGCAATAGGTTTTCAAAAAAACCTGTCGTAGCCCTCCGTCATTTCAGATAAGTCCTGCTTAGTATTCGTGCTGCGTTTGCTGACCTTGTCAAGGCTCAGTGTGTGGTAGCTAACTAGTATTTATCTGTTTATGCATATGATGCAGATTGGATTAGGGTAGTCGTACGGCCTTGTTGACCTTCTCAAGGGTCGTGCGGGTGGGTTTAATTCAATCAAGAAATAACGGGTTGAACTTGACTTACGGTCTATGGTTTGTTGACATTGTCAAGGTCATGGATCGTTCGGGGCAAAATTATCGGGAATTTCAAGTGTTGAAATTTGCAATGAGATTGCATACCTTCTATGAGATAGTTGGATCCCGATACCCGCTGCGAGTAATTGTTACTCCTGGGAGAGTTTTACACATTACAATTAGCCAATCAAGTAGGTTTCTAGAAAGGTGTCAACGGGGTTACGCCTATGGGAAAACGAGGTTTACCTTAATTTGGTCCGTGCGAAAGCATGTGGCACCTCCCTCAAAGTACCGACACTGGCCTGGCTGAAAGATTGGCGAACTTGTAGCGTGTAATTAATCCCGGCTAGTCTTTCCTTTTAGGGTTTGAAGGAAGATTTGATAAAAACAGTGGGAGCCATTCTGATTAGATAAAATAATAACCAATCTGATCTTGCAAGAGCGCACGCAGAGTGTTTTCTTCTCTCTCTCTCGAGGTAGCGACCATGTCACGCCTTAATCAAGATAATAAAACGGATATATTGACCGTACCCGCTTGTTATACTGAGCTGGAGAACGTTGGTCCCGCTCCAACTTATAATTGTTATAAGACAGAGCAGGAAATTAGGGGATTACCAGAATTCCCGTGCCACCCTAACGAAGAAAGTGCATACTGATGCATCTTCTTCGGGTGTATTCATTACTGAGAACTGTTTCTCAGTAACCTCTACGTCCTGGGTATGTGATACCGGATCAGGATCCCGCATATGTAAACTGTTACATGGGCTACAGATAGGTAGAGAACTGAGAACGGGTGATAAGTTTCATGAGACAGAAAACGGTGCAAGTGTTGCATCCAAGTCTGTTGGTCACTGTCACCCTGTATTACCAGAATACATTGATTCTAAACGAATGTTATTAGATACCGAACCTGATATACAACATCATATCAGTCTCTTTATTAGTAAAGAAGGATATAATTTTGTATTGATGGATAACGTTTTGAACATTTCCTATATCAAGTGTTGATCGGTTCAGGCACGTTATCTAAAAGCATTAATGTTCTAAATCAAACTACAGTTCTTAGTATACAGAACACACACAAGAGGAAGAGTTCAGAAATGAACAAATCCTTCTTGAGGTATTGTAGACTAGGTCATATCAATGCGACCCGACTGGCTGAAGTTACATTTAGATGCATATTTAAATCAGTTTGAATTTATATCTTGTGAAACTTGCCGGTCATGTCACAGAGATAAGATGACCATAGCTCTGCTCATTGGAAGCAGAGAAAGAATTAGTAAACTCTTGGGATGATACATGTTGATGTATGAAGGTCCCCTGTCTACACATGCCAAGACCGGTTCTTTGTACTTCATTACATTCTCTGATGATCTCTCAAGATTCATACATATGTTCCTGTTGAAACACAAGTCCGAACCTTTTGAGATATTCACAGAATATAAGTTAGAAGTAGAGAACCAAAATACGGGTATAAGTATTATGTCCTTTGATGAGATCAAGGAGGAGAATACTTGAGCACGGAATTTCTGGACTATTCTAAGAATGAGATTCTCTCTCAGCATTACTCCTCCGTATACACCACAGCACGTCGGTGTATCGGGGCGGAGCAACCACACCCTATATGATATGGTGCGCTCTATGATGAGTACTACTGAGTTTCCTAATTCCTTTTAGGGGGTTATGCACTTGAGAAGCTGCATACCTATTGAATTGGGTTCGAATCAAATCAGTGCCTACCACTCCATATGAGATATGGTATGGGTAGAACCCATCTCTTAAGTAAGTTAAGATTTAGGATTGTCCGGCCTATGTTAAAAGCAAAATCCGGACAAGATCGAGGAAAGGTCAGTTCTGTAGAACTGGAAAGGTTCCATCTATACAAACTGCAGCCGATGATTTGACAGAACTAAAGGATTCAATAGTCCCCGACGAATCTCAGCCTCCCCGCCGATCTGGTAGGGTTCCTCATCCGCCTGAGAGATACTTTGGTTTCTCGATGACAGTGGGAGCGAGGAATGCATCATGAGATGATGACCCAACTAGTTTCGAGCAGGCCATCGGGAGTAGGGACTCTGTAAGAATGGTTGGATGCTTAGTGATCTGAGATGGAATCCATGTACACCGACAAAGTATGGACTTTGGCTGCTATATCTGAAGGGTTAAATCCCGATCAGGAGCAAGTATATCTTAAGAAGATTACTTGGTGTAAATGGAAAGGTTGAGACTTTCAAAGCTAGACCTGTTAAAGGTTTTCGTCATCGACCAGGCATGGATAATGATGAAACCTTTTCCAGTTTCTATGCTTAAGTCCATCCGGATCTTACTTAACATTGCTACATACCATGACTACGATATCTGGTGGTTGGGTGTCATGACTCCTTTTCTAAATAATGATTTAGAAGAGAACGTCTATAAGAACACAGCCAGAGGGCTTCATAAACTGTGGGAGCAGCGGAAACGTGTGCAAGTTGCTTTACAAATTAAAGCAGGCATCGCGGAGTTGGAACGTCTATTTTGATGTGGTAGTCAAAGAGTTTGACTTCATCAAAATGGTAGATGAACCTTGTATATACAAAAAGGTAGTAGAGAGTATGGTGGAGATCCTCGTAGAGTACGTGGATAACATACTCTTGATAAGAAAGGAGTTTCCTATGCTACGCTCGGTCAATCTCCGCTTATCACAATGATTCTCCATATAGGATCAAAGTGATACCTCATAAATCCTAGGTTTTGGATCTATGAGATAGATCTAATTGGTTGTTAGGATACTCACTAGTTGTAGTGAGATGGTATCAATTGATCCTGGGGAGAATCACTGGAAAGGTTCCAGAGTGATAAGGACGACTGAAAGTCAGTCACAGGCATTGTCTTTACCCTCAGTAAAGGGACGGTATGTTGGAAGAGTTCCAAGCTAGATACCGTGGCATACTAGACGATAAAAGCTGGATACATCGCTACTTAAGATGCTACCAAAGAGGCAGTTTGCGTGTGTATTGGTTCATGAGATGAACTAGGTTCCTACCATTGTGTGATAATGGAAGTGTGGCTTTGGCCCAGGAACCACGGTCCCATCAATGACCCAGACGTATTCTGAGGCAGCATCACCTGATCATGGAGATAGTTGATCTCCAGGGTGATCGAGGTTAAGAGAGTAGAATTAGAGGACAACACAGCGGATCCATTCACAAAGGCCTTTTCCCAGAGAGAGACATTTATGGGATGATCGAGTATGAGATACTGCAACCACTGCTACAGATGGCCCTAGTGCAAGTGGGAGATTGTTAGTTATATGTATGTCCTAGAGGCCATTACTGTACATAGGATGTATATTGTAGTGGATGCCGGGACATATATAGGGAGGACTTTCTTGCTCAACATGATAGTATGCTATCTGGTTGCTCTTTATCTTAACGTGTACACTGATTGTCTCTTTGTTACATGTTAGTAAAGCCCTGAGGATGTGTACTTGACTACCTGGTCTATGATGCGGATCATACTAGTGGGGACATGGTAGTCCATAAGTACATCCTTCAAGGTCCCTAGTCGTGGGTGTATCGAGACAGGGCATCGATATACCAGAGTAGACTAGCGTATACCTTCTCGACCCATCAAGATGGGCGATGGATGATCCCATATCCATTAGTGTTTGACATCAGAGATGATATACGGGTGCTCAGTGAAGACTGGGTACACTGGACGGACTCGCCGAGAACTCCCAGATGGTATTATACCTTACGTCAGATGGCAGTTCTCTGGTGACACTGGTACAGGTTAGTCTGTAGACCCGAGATCGTCATAGAGTCTTGTGTGATTCCCACTGTTCTTTGATTTCCACCTTACCACGTCCAAGAGGGCATGCAAAATGGTGGTTTTTGGGTACAGTCCCGAATCACATGGAGGCAATGAGCGATAGGAGGGGATTCGTCTCTCCCAGTATAGGGAGTTGATGTTGCGCTGTGTTCGATTGGCTATAACCGGAAATCCCTGGCCAGGGTTGCTGAGATTTACTGCTAAGTGTTATCAGTAGTATCTCGAACTGTTATAGACCACATATCGACACGACTTATCAAGCTACTGAGGTCTGACGTTTACCACCCCTAGGCGAGATATGCGACATATCAGACGAACAGACCGGACTGTACGATAAGTGTTACTGGTTGGATTCACAGGAGTGTGAGCGGGCTTGCTCGTTGATCTTCTGATCGCTCAATACCCGGGTGACCGTTACGTTTAGCAGACCGCTTGCGGCTTGTGGGTGTTTGAAATGATCATCACCTACTGCCGGCGTATTGACGAGTCTTTAGAGTCCTACACAGGGGTTTCCTGGCTCAAGCGAAACGAAATAGGAGCGCATATGAGATATGTGCAGGACCGAGAATAATACCAGTATGTGATACTGAATTCTATTCTCGCGATTTGTATCATCGGACGGTTATATAAGATATAGCCGGGTTACCGAATCAAGTGTTGATTCGATATATTGATACACTTGATATTAGTCGGTTATATGCGATATGACCGGATCGTTAAATCAAGTATTGATTTAATGATTTAATGTATAATTATATATTTGATATATTACTTTACATTAACTAGTATTGGTTCACTTAAGATTGATCTTCTCACTTGATGTGCACAAGTTGTATATGTGATATATTTTTGTGCACTAGATTGTATCATGTTTGATGATACATGCAAACTTGGGTGTGTGTATGACTTACACCATGTTTAGTTAACGGTTTAGGGTTTTTGTTTATTTTTAGTGAAATAAAATGGTGGCTTTTCTTGTTTTAGCTTCAAGCTTCATGAAGCTTCTTAGCATCTTTGACAAAGTCCACCATTTTGTTTTACATGACACTTTTACTAACCTAACCATTAACTTAAACTAGGGTTTAGTCTCTACAAAGGTTAAACTCACCCAAGGTTGCAATATGATAGACTTCACTTGATTTTTCATTTTGGAAATTCTTTTTTATTCATTCATATTCTTTTCTTCTTCATCTTCTTCTTGAATTGAAGAAAGTTTTCTTGAAAATTTCCAAGTGAAGAAAATGAGTGAGAAATCCAAATCCAAAGTGAACCCACTTCCTATTTCTTCATCCTCTACCACTTGCCATATTGTATAGGGTGTTTCTTCACAAGGTTCATGACCAATTGAAGATGGAGCTTGAGTTTGAGTCGCTTCGACATAGATCATCTTCGGCATCGAAGTCAACGACCTAGCCCGATCATTTCTCCGATGAAACCAATGCTAGAGTCCAGGATTCCGATGATCGCAGCGGAGGGACGTCAACACCGAGCTAAAGAAGTGGAGGACCGGATCTACAAAGGTTGTATTCCCATTCACTTAGTAGCAAAGTTGTTTGCTAGCTTATAGTTTCGCCTATCCTCTAGTTAACGATCTTCATTAGGGTTTCTCGGCACCTATAAAATTTTTGAATTTGGCATGGTTGATGCCTTGTGGAACCTCATATGTATGCCTAGGAACCCTGCAGTACCACACCAGATGTTGTTCTTGCATTAGCTGCAATAAGTTGATGTATTAATCCAATCCTGGAGAAACGTTCGGAAGAAGTTTATAAACAAAAGTGGATGTTCTAGGGATTTGGTAATGACAGCCTCCTTCGGGAGACGGTTATCATTCCAGGCTTCCAAGGTGACCTGGATGACAGAGTGACTGTCAGAGTTATAGTTTTCCCTCTTTTGAGGGGAAGTAGTGTTAGTGTATATGCCCTAGAGGCCATTACTGGATCATACTAGTTTGTATATTACTTAATGGAAGCTTGGGATATTCACCTTGTATATACAATCTTGCTCAAAATAGTAGTATGCTACTTGGTTTGTTTCTACTTCAATGTGTACTTGTGTTTATTTTAGTATATCACCTATACACATTAGTGGAGCCCTTAGGATCTTTGCTTGATTACCAGCGTTGTGATGGCAGTCACACTAGTGGGGCTGGGTAATCTATAAGCACATCCTTATGCAGGTCCCTAGTCGCAGGACTATCGAGACAGGGCATCGATACTCCGGAGTAGACTAGCGCATGCGCTTCTCATCCCAGTGTGGGAGACAGTCTGTCCCACAGCCGTCAGTACGTCGTACTGGAGATAGTATGCGGGTGCTCGTTAGGTTACGAGTACACTGGACAGGACTCGTCGGGAACTGACCGGTTGGTATTATACCTATCGTCAGTTATCAGTTCCCAGGTGACATGAGTACAGCTTAGTCCGCTGACTTGACACTATCACTTCGCCTCGAGTGTGTTCCCACTGTACTTTGATTACTACCCTACCACGGCTCAAAGGAGTCGTGCAAACAGGTAGTAGTTGGGTGCAGTCCCGAAGCACTTGGAGGCAGTGACGGTTAGACAGGATTCGTCTCTCCCGGTATTGGGGGTTGACATCGCGCTGTGTCTAGGAGAGCCATTACACGAGTAGTCCCTGGCCAGGGCAAGCGAGATATACTGGTAGGCTTCCAGTGCTATCTCAGGATGTATTGGGCTTCACTCCGACACGACTTGTACCGCTATTAGGGGACTGACGTTTACCGCCCCCCTAGGCCCGCCATGCGATGTATCCGACGAACAGACCGGACTGTACGGAGATTGTCACATTCAGGCTCAGTAGGAGTTCAGATGGGTTTCACCTCGTCAGTCTTCTTGTCGGCATCTACCTGGGGACCGTTACGCACAGCTAGTGCCGCTTGCGGTCTGTGGTTAAACCCACTGCCAGCGTAGTGTCGAGTCTTTAGAGTCCCACAAAGAAAGCTATTCGCCTTTTGGCAAAAGAGTAGAGGTCGCATGGTTTTGCGACAGGGTCCGGTCACATCCGTGCACTTGTGTACGTACAGTGTCCGGACAGTTAACACTAGCGGGCTTTGGTTTAAGCCAGATCCTAGTGTACGTTTTGGGATTGGTTTTATCCAGTTTGTATTCGTGTTCCTCGGAACGCGGATGCGGGTGTGTATGCACAGTTGGCGGAGAGACAGAGGCAGAGGATTCTCATTAGGGTTGTTGACCGTTGACTGTTGACTATTGACTTTTTGCTCAACCCTAATGAGAATATGATATATGATTAACAATAATATTAATTAAGTATTGTGGTGACATGGTTGTTGAGGGGTTGACTTTGTTGACTTGTTGACTTTGTTGACCGGTTGACTAGGTTGGACTAGTTGACCATCATGATGACAATGGCTATCATTTCATGGCAAAGACTTTTCACTTGCTTGTTCTCTTGTGCAATATGAGTGCATGAAATGATTTAGCCATTTTGACTTGAACCATTTTACACAATACTTGATTACTATTTTTGTGATGATGGTTTTGGATTATGAGAGCCAAGGGAGAAAAGTCTTTCTCATTCTATCATTTTCATTCTCTCTCTTGTTCTTGAGCTCTCATCTTCTTCCTCTTGCTCTCCCTCTCCTTAGTCTATGGTTCACTTGTCTCATGTGTTGAGAACCAAGAACCATAGAGAAAATCCCTACACACTCTTCTCTACTCACTCTAGTTCATAAGGTTTGGCAAACCAAGTGAACTAGTTTTCTTCAAAGACCGAAGAAGAAGCCAAAGGTAGAAGCTTTCAGGTGGATCGATCTTCGGCGTAAGGAGACGACGGGGTGAAGCCGATCCGGACAACCATCGAGGCTTGAAGATGAAGGAGTTCAAGAAAGAAAGGTATAACCCCCTAACCGAGTAGTTAACAACTCCTAGTTAGGTTGTTAGTTAGATGTTTAACAAAGATCCGGTTTTGAGTCCATGTTACCACCTCTAGAAAATTGTTTTTCACCAAATTCCGCATGCCCGAAAGTACCGAGAGAGGTAGCATGGACTTACAGTGGTATCAGAGCCTAGTTAAACACTACCTAACATGTTAGCATAGTAACTAGAAATTCGATCGGAGAAAAAGTCGCGAAATACACCTGGATTTCAAACTTTCTGTCGATTTTCAAAGTGCTGCAAAAATTATTTGAGATATACCAAAAATCGACTCAGGGTTTTTAGAAGAAACTGCAAAAATTCGACCCACTGAATCGATCAACGCGCCGCGTTTCCGCGGCGGGAGCTTTCTCCCGCCGCGGAACCGCGGCCGAGTTGACTCGGTCGTGGGGTTTTATTTTTGCACTTTGTTCATAGGGGTATTTTGGGATTTTTGGAATATGTATTTTCTGCCCAGATTTTCCAGAACGAAAATTTTGTGTTTGGGGCCTGAAAATCCGTATTTTTGATCAAACTTCTAAAAGACTTAAGCTGACGGGTTTTTCTGTGATGTGATATTTGTATTGAACGTTTGCTAATCGCTATATGTCGATTAGTGGGGGTTATACAAATCTGTGATTTGTAATGTTATTGGAATGTGTATATGAATTCATTGGATTGTCGTGGGTGAATAGCCGGGGGTTGTGAGACGAGAGTTTTCTTTTCTTTCAATTCATGTAAATTTGTAAATTGATGTAATAATTATTTGTATGGCCGCACAACCGGGTCGGGGTTGTAGCCGTCATTGTATAATTTCTTTTTACTGTTTTTGCTCCTAGGATAGACCCATGGAGGGGGTGCAAAAACTACCGGGTATGCCGAAGTGCCGAGTGGCCTACTCACGGAGATGAGGGAGGTTGTTTCGCTTCGGGTACTTGGCGGTTAGTTTGCCGCACCCGTAGGGGTCTTGGGTGGGGTATTGGCTATTCACCGCGACCGTGTAATCTGCTTTTCGTTACAGGCTCGTATGAATTGCGGGTTCCTAGTATATCCAATGTGTTCATCTGTGATCTGAAATGGCTATCATTGCAATATATCTATATATGATATTATTTAGGCGTTGCTTATGTTTTACAGCCGCGCTAGCCCAGCCCCCGCTCTGTCGTTAGTTAAGTAACCTAACGGGTAATGACGGGGCTCCATGGCGAATGCGAATGGCATAAGCGTACGTCATATTTTGGTTGTTTTCTGCAATGGTAGGATTAAATGATGGGACGCATTAAAAGAACTAATGCAAGAATATCACGCATTAAAAGAACTAATGCAAGAAAATAAACCAAGTAAAAGTCGTTGGAACACTTTCGAAAAACCACTCGGTTCTTTTCAAAAACAACTTTTAAATGCGGAGCTTGAGCCACTCCTTTTAAAAGCTATCTCGTTCCATCGATTATATCAAGTTCACTACGTTCACGGTTTAGCCAAAACCATTCGTAGCCCTCCATCATTTCAGTTAAATATTCGGTAGTATTCAAGCTATGTATTTTGACCTCAAGCCAAGGCATAGTGATTGGTAGCTGCCGGATATTTATCTGTTGCATAGATAGAATGCGTTGGTTTGGGACAGCCGTACTGCCATTTTGGCCTACGTCAAGAGTAGGTACGGGTGGGTTCAAATTAACCTGGATAATGATGGGAAGAACTTGACATGTGACTTATGACATTTTGACCTCACGCCAAGGTCATAAGAGCATGGGGCAAAAATCCACATCGGGAGTTTCAAAAGAATTGAAACTTGCTAGTGTTGCATACCATTTGGAGTGTGATGATTCTGGTAGGATTCCTTCAGTTTTGTCACGCAATGATATTTGGATACCGATCCTACTGTGAGTATATGCTACACCTCGGGAAATTTCTCACTTAACGATCAATGCTATAAACCAAGTAGGTGTCTAGAAAGGTGTTAGCGGGGCTACGCCCCCAGGGAAAAGAGGTTATTTAATTAAGGAACTTCGCGAAAGCGTTGGAAAACCTCCCTCGAAGTACCGACACTGGCCTGGCTGAACGGTTAAGCAAGTATTGTACGGTGAGATTGATCCTGACTAATTCTTCCTTTTTGGTTTGAGGAAGGATTCGAGAAATAGTGGGAGCCATCCTGTTTAGACAAACTAAAAACCATTCTAAACTTGCAAGAGCATCATGCCGAGTGTTTCTTCTCTCTCCTAATTGCAGCGACCAATCGACATGACTGGACTTAAGTTACTTCTAGATAAAAACATACTGACAGGGCCAAACTACAAAGATTGGCTCAGGAATGTCAAGATGGCAATCACTTACGACAAGCTGGGGTATCTTCTTACCACCAAAGCTCCCCCTGTCCCAGGTCCCAAAACCAGCGTCGCGGATAAGGAAATCCGTAAGACCTGGGAACTAGATTGCGCGAAGGCCAAATGCCTCGTGCTTGCCTCTATGGACAACGAACATCAGAGGAGGCACGAGAATATGGACCTCGAATCCTTATTTCTCCATACAAAAGAACTGTATGGAGAGCAGTCTCGTATCGCAAGATACGAAGTCTCGAAGAAGTTATTTTCGGCAAGGTTGGCCGTCGGATCATCGGTAGCGGAACACGTGCTTAAGATGATTGGCTACATAGAAGAGCTCGCGGACCTTGAGACCACGTTGGAGAATGAGCTCTATACGGACTTGATTCTCCAGTCCCTTCCTTCCACTTACGCCCAGTTTATCCTGAACTTCAACTTACAAGAAAAAGAAGTTGAACTTTCAGAACTCCTCAACATGCTGAGGAGCGCAGAGGGCACCCTATAGAAAAGTAGGGAAACATCCACTTTGTTTGTAGGAGGATCTTCCTCTTCTAGGTCCAAGGCGAAAGCCAAGGGAAAGAAGAAGAAAGCCCCCGCCAAACCAAGGGGCGGTGTTAGTAAAGTGGATACGAAGGGAAAGACAAAAGCAACAAAGAAAGTGGGAAAGCTTGTGGATAAGGAAGAATGCTTCTATTGTCATAAGAAAGGACACTGGAAGAATGATTGCAGGGCTTGGAAGGCCAGAACACAGGAACTGAAGCAGGTTGCGGCTTCAGCTTCAGGTGTGTATGTTATTGAAAACTGTCTTTCAATAAACTCTACTTCCTGGGTATTGGATACCGGATCAGGATCTCATATCTGTAATTCTTTGCAGGCGTTGAGAAACCGTAGGGTTTTGAAGGCAGGTGACATGACCCTCAAAGTTGCAAACGGAGCTAGCATGGATGCTAAGGCCGTGGGGGACTATCACCTGGGAATGTCAGATGGACATGTTTTGGTTTTGCGTAATTGCTTTTTTCTACCCAACGCAACTTGTAATATCATTTCTGTAACTTTGGTTTCTAAAGAAGGTTATGAATTTGCGTTTGTAAGCAATGTTGTAAACATTCACCTTAATCAAGTTCTGATTGGGTTAGGTACATTGAGCAATGGTATATACGTATTAAACCAATCACAGATTTTCAATGTCCAGAATACACACAAAAGAAAGTCTCCGGAAATAAATCAGACTTTCTTGTGGCATTGTAGACTGGATCACATCAATGAGAGAAGGTTGACAAAGTTACATACAGAAGGATATTTGAATCCGTTCGAATATCAATCGTATGCCACTTGTCAATCATGTATCAAAGGAAAGATGACAAAGACTCCGTTCACTGGACACGGAGTAAGGGCGAGCGAGCTCTTGGGGCTCGTACACAGCGACGTGTGCGGTCCAATGTCTACACATGCGCGAAGCGGTTTTTCTTACTTCATTACTTTTACGGATGATTTTTCAAGATTCGGACATGTCTTCTTAATGAAACATAAGTCCGAAGCCTTTGGAAAATTCCAGGAATATAAGAATGAGGTAGAAAAACAAACTGGCAAAAGTATCAAGATTCTAAGATCGGATCGAGGTGGTGAATACTTGAGTGCCGAGTTCCTGGACTATTTAAAAGAGAACGGAATTCTCTCTCAGCTTACTCCTCCATACATTCCGCAACACAACGGTGTATCGGAGAGACGAAACCGACCCCTATTGGATATGGTACGGTCCATGATGAGTAACACTGAGTTACCGCGATCATTCTGGGGGTATGCGCTAGAATCAGCTGCATACCTTTTGAACCGCGTTCCGACTAAGACTATGCCTACCGCACCATATGAAATATGGAGTGGGAAGAAACCCAATCTTCAATATCTGAATATCTGGGGATGTCCGGCTTTTGTCAAAAAGCAGCATGCGGACAAACTCGAGGCACGCTCAGTACCGTGTAAGTTTGTGGGATACCCAAAGAACACCAGGGGGTATCTTTTCTACCACGCAGAGGAACAAAAAGTCCTTGTTTCTCGTAATGCCCACTTTCTAGAACACCAGTTCTTAGAAAAGGAAATTAGTGGGAGTGCAGTAGAACTGGAAGAAATTCCAGAACCACAAGCTATTACTGAAAGCTTATTGGAACCATAGGGTTCAAAAGAACAGGACATTCCTACGCCGCTCCGCAGGAGTAGTAGGCAGTCTCATCCGCCCGAGAGATACTACGGTTTTCTCATAGACGGGGATAGAGAGGATTGCATCATAGATTATGATGAGCCTACTAGCTTCCAGCAGGCCGTTCAGAGCGTTGACTCGGTAAAATGGCTGGATGCAATGCGGACCGAAATGGAGTCTATGTACACCAACAAAGTATGGACGTTGGACATTGCTCCAGACGGGGTAAAACCCGTAGGATGCAAGTGGATCTTCAAAAGGAAGATTGGTGTAGATGGACATGTTGAGACCTATAAAGCTAGACTTGTTGCAAAGGGTTTCCGTCAATGTAACGTTTTGAAAATCGTTTCGGTGAAATTTCGAAAAAATCGGTAAAATAAGGTGGCTTTCTGTAAAAAGTCAAAATACAAATATCTTATTATAAAAATTAAATATACATATTCTAGCTATGTAATTGCTAGTATTTGGTGTTTATTGAGCCACTGGTGAAATTTCAAATTTTCTGAAAAAAAATTATTTTATTATTATTTTAAGCCGTCACTAATACATTTAATTAGGGAAAATTACAAATTGGAATGAGTTGAAACAAATTTTGTGCATCATAAAACATTAAATAAAATTTTATCATGTGGTTTTTGAAACGAAATCGTTTGCCAAAACGGTTTAGAAAATATCGAAGAAAAAGGCTTTTTTCGGTGAAATTAGTGTTAATGGGAATTGGGGTTTAGCATTTATCTTTTTTCCTAACCCACACACCCACACCTCACCCTCTCCCTATGTGGCCGGCCCCACCATGACAGCCCTCCCCCTCTCCCTCTCTCCAATCACTTCTTTTTTCAAAAGAAAAGAAAAAGAAAAGAGTAGAAAATGATAGAATTAGAGTGGACTTTGACTAGAGTGGACTTTCCCCACCTCACTCTCTCTCCTCCCTCACCCAATCCCCACCAATTTTGGCCAAAACCTGAACCCACAACAGCCCCTTCATTCTTCATCTCCTTCTCTTTAAAAAAGTTCATCAAAAATGCTTGAAAAATCCACAAAAAATCAAGCAAAAATCCAAATCAAAATCCACCTCCTACCCATTTTCCCTTGGCTACCATAGCATGGATCTAGGGATTTAGATTTCAATTTGGGAGGCTAAGTGTGCTTGTGGGATCTTCAAATTATTTTGATATAAATTTTAACCTTTTTGCTTAATGTGTTGTTAATTGCTTAGGTTAGCTTAATTAGGTGTTTAATTAGGTTTTTAATTAGTTCTAGGTGCATGATTTAAAATTCAAGAGAGGGGTTTGATTTCAAATTGGTATTTTGTGTTGTGAGATTTAGTTTATGTGATATAATTGACATATTAATGTTATGCTAAATCCAATTTAAGTTGCCAGTTTGCATATTTGTTGATTTAAAAGTGATAATTATATAAATGGTAAACTAGGTTTTGAAAATAATTATATTCTTGTGAGATAAAATTCAAATTTAGGTTTCATGTTATTATAAAGATTATATTGAGTGGTTTAATGCTTTTAGTTCATGAAAATCCAAGCTAGATTGTAGTTTGTGCATTTTTGCTATAAAATTGTTAAAATTTAGGTATTTTGTGAACTAGAATTTTAAGGTTTATGGAAATTAATGAGATTAAATTATGGGAATTGTTTTTATGACTTAATTAGGATATTTAGTGAATATTGTGGCCGCTAGATTCGTTTATACATCGAGTTTTGTACTAAAACGGTGATTTGTGCTTGCTAGATTTTCGGAAAAATGACTTTTTAAGTGAAATTGGGGTTTTTGTGAGTTTTAACCTATTTTATATTAAAATTAGTGTTCGTGAATGTGCAAATGAGTGTATTTGGATTTTTCTCGATGGTCTGGCGTTTGTACACCGACGTCGAGAGTTTTGGGTTGATTTGTGAAAGCAACCATAGGTTTTGACCTATGTGAGATTCGTGTGTCGTTTTGGTCATGAGTCGGATTTTAATGCGATACGATGCGTTGTGATATGTAGATACCCCCATGTGAACTTCGAGACGACAAGCAAGCGCGTGGCGATGTCGGCACCGACTAGCGAGGACCAGGTGAGTAGATTTATATCTACGGGGAGAAGTCGGGTGGATGGCGTATAGCACCCCCGCAGTCCATAGTGTAGCTTATATATATATGTTTATATAGGTGTTTTATGATACGAGAATGTTTATTCATGTTATGATTATGTGTTCATGGATTAGCTTTGGGTTAGTTGCGAAACCCTAGAGTAGTTGTTATACTCACATATGCACACACAGACTTGCATACTTTACTTTCTTGTGCGCAGATTGGGATGTGTATACATGTATATATGCGTGGGATGGGACTATGCATATGTACATTCATATACGCATGCATGGATAATGATGATAGTACTTGGGATTTATGATGAGTCGATGAGATTTAATTTGAGGCCGTGAGATCGGTGATATAGCAGGGTTCGTATTTGAGATACGACATGACGTTGTAGTGGGTCCTTGACGTAGTGTTTCACACACGTGCATGCATACTTAGGCGGTATCAGTATTGTACTAGACGTAGATCAGTACCCCGATCATGATATTTGATAGAGAGGATACCATGTGAATAGTTTGATGAATGTGATATTAACCCGTACCCAGATTTGGGGATGCCGTACGACGGATTTACGTACGAGCTATATTTTGATGATTGATCCGCACTCTTGAATTGGGATGCCTACTTATAGATATGGTATCGGATATGATATTATTGAGGCGGTATCACCGACTAATATATACAGGTATGTATATGGATCGACTCAGATGTTAGGCGGTTTCCTTACCTATAGTCCAGCTTGTTAGCTTAGCCCTTTAGTTTAGTTTAGTTGTTAGATTAGATTCGATTCTTACCTATTTCAAAAACTAACGAATCGTGAGTATTTTAAAAGACAGCCCAAGGGATCCTACGGATATTTCAAAAGACGTATCTTTTCATAAAAACACCGTAGCCCCTATTTTCAAAACCCCATGATTCGTGTTATTTCAAAAGGCACCATTTGTAGGACTTATATTAGATTAATGCAGATTAGTTATAGTTGCGTCTAGTATTCAGCTCCCGCTCATTATTGTGGTTCGCTTCGCATCGCATGCTTACATTATGTTTCATACTCCATTATTGATATCATGCTGTTAGGACACCAGCACCATTACCGATGATGCGTATGTACCACGTACACTTACTTGCCGGCTCACACACATCTTCATCGGTAATTGCCATGTCACGTACACCTTAGAAAATATTATTGCTTGACATAGCCTGTTAGCTAATAGTTTAGACATGATATTAGTGTACTTGCCTTATATGTTAGTTTAGACATTGTAGTTATTACCTGCTACTTCATGCATACTGTTATTCATTGTTATGCCGCATTCATGGATTCTCATGCATATATTCACTTTTTACGTGCTATTGAGGTTTTGGATTCGGATTTCCATGAGATTTTCTGGATTTGGGGAAAACCGCAAAACATATACAAATTTCTTCTTTCTCTTTTTAAATGAAAAGCACGGTTTTTCCCATGATGTATGAGTCGTCCACCATGAGTTTGCTGATGGATTTCGAGACCCGATTCGAGGAGTTGGATGAACCGTTTCGGGTACATGGTGGACCCGGTAAGGTACCCCGGGGCAAGAAGCTCGTGGTGATGACGATGAGCCTGGCAGGGGGAGACTACCTACCGGTGATTTTACCCGACGCGTCGGATATCCGGAGGATACCGTCGTGGTCTTGAGATGGATGGTAGGGGACGGTCTGGACTGACGGCGCCCTAGATATTGAGATTGAGACATTGAGATTTCGAGATATTGAGGTACTGAGATTTGATGATACAGGCGAGTCCGGATAGCCGGAGCCTGAGGCTTTGAGACATTGAGATTTATGTTTTGTGTCGATGCTAGACACTGTTGACGCTGATTTCATTTATGATACCTCATTTTAAAAATACAAAGGAAATCTCACTAATTTATGAAAACAGTTTCTTCATTTACATGTATTCTGTTTTCATGCATTCATACCTCATTCATATGATATATTGCTACCTGAGGCACTAACACGGGCACATGAGATCACACCCGGGTTAGATATTACCCTAGCCATCTTTATAGGCTGCATGTTATTCATATATTTGAGGATATATTATGATCATTGACCTAGGTTGCGTTATTTATGCGATTTTTGTGCGTAGATGTTTTTCTATTCACGAGTTGGCAACTCACCCCCGTTGTGCCCCAGTTTCTTGCAGGTTTTGCCGTACAGGTTTCATTACGGCTTTGCTGGCACTACTTCCTTTTCCGGGTGATTTGCTATTAGGTGGGTTTATTTGTATCGTACCCCCCTTTATATATCTTGTATATCATTATTCTGCTGTATCTAGAAGTTCCATCAACCAAACATGTATTTATTTTGAGATAGAGACCAGTGATGTTATTCCTTCGACCTTAGAGTCGCTCGTTATATTTCTGTGGTTTTCTTGTGGTTTTGAGTTCCCTTTTGAATTTTGATCCTCACCGTTGGCGTTGTATATTAGATTGCTTGTGTGGTTGTGGCCGTCGATTGACGAAGAGCTAGCTCCCGCTTGGGGATGCCTTTTTATTGATTTCGTATACTATTCATGTTGTATCCCGTTTGGGGGCCAGTATTTTCAAAGGAGACTCTGCCGAAATTTTCAGGAAATTTTTGGATATTTTTAAAAACCGCATAATTCGGCTTATGCTATTGAAACTACTTGCTTTAAGTTGGTTTTTCCTGCACTCTACATCTTTTCTTGGTTTGGATTTCTGGGTTTTCGGTTTACTTAGATTACGTACGCCTCGAGACGTTCGTAGTTTAAGTGCCGGTCATGTTCCGTACTTTCGGGTCGTGACAGTCAAAGACCTGGCTTGGACTATGACGAAACCTTTTCTCCAGTGGCTATGCTGAAATCCATTCGGATCCTTCTTGCCATTGCTGCCTTCCACGATTATGAGATCTGGCAAATGGACGTAAAGACCGCTTTTCTAAATGGAAATTTAGAGGAGTGTGTCTATATGGACCAGCCAGAGGGTTTCATTCAGAGTGGGAGCAGCGGAAAGGTGTGTAAGTTGCTTAAGTCCATCTATGGACTAAAGCAGGCATCGCGGAGTTGGAACATCTGCTTTGATGAGACAGTCAAGGAATTTGGCTTTATCAAAAATCCAGATGAACCATGCATCTATAGTAGATTTGTAGCGAGAACTGTAGTATTCCTCGTTTTATACGTGGATGACATTCTCTTAATAGGAAATGACATTCCTATGCTACAATCTGTCAAGGGGTTCTTGTCACACAGGTTCTCCATGAAAGACCTGGGTGATGCCTCATACATCCTCGGGATCCGGATCCATCGTGATAGATCCAAGAGGATATTAGGACTTTCACAGTCCAGGTACATCGACACCATACTGAAAAGATTCAGTATGGAAGATTCCAAGCACGGTAACCTACCGGCTTGTCACGGGATCACCCTCTCTAAAGAGATGTCTCCCAAGACTGATTTAGAGAGGGATCGCATGTCTATTATACCCTACGCTTCTGCGGTAGGCTCTATAATGTATGCGATGTTGTGTACCAGACCGGATGTAGCTTATGCACTGAGTGTGGTAAGCCAGTATCAGTCAAACCCTGGGGAGAAACACTGGATAGTGGTAAAGAACATTCTCAAGTACCTGAGAAGGACTAAGGAGATGTTCTTGGTGTATGGCGGAAAAGACATCCAGATCGAGGCCTTTGCTGACTCCAGCTTCCAGAGTGACAAGGATGATTCCAAGTCCATGTCGGGTTTTGTCTTTACCCTCAATGGAGGGGCGGTGTGTTGGAAGAGTTCCAAACAGGAAACCGTTGCAGACTCGACGATGGAAGCGGAATACATCGCTGCATCTGATGCCGCAAAAGAAGCTGTCTGGATGAGGAAGTTCTTGAAAGAACTTCAGGTGGTTCCGTCCATTGTTGATCCAATACCTCTGTATTGCGACAACAACGGGGCTATAGCTTTAGCGAAGGAACCGAGGTCCCATCAGAGATCCAGACACATCTTGAGGCGGTATCACCTGATCAGGGAGATCATGGATCGCCAGGAGATCGAGGTTCGGAGGGTTGCTTCAGAAGATAACACTGCAGATCCATTCACCAAGGCCCTGCCCCAGACTCAGTTCGAGCGGCTGATTGAGATGATAGGTCTTCGATACGCCAGTACATGGCCTTAGTGCAAGTGGGAGATTGTTAGTGTATATGCCCTAGAGGCCATTACTGTATCATACTAGTTTGTATATTACTTAATGGAAGCTTGGGATATTCACCTTGTATATACAATCTTGCTCAAAATAGTAGTATGCTATTTGGTTTGTTTCTACTTCAATGTGTACTTGTGTTTATTTTAGTATATCACCTATACACATTAGTGGAGCCTTTAGGATCTTTGCTTGATTACCAGCGTTGTGATGGCAGTCACACTAGTGGGGCTAGGTAATCTATAAGCACATCCTTATGCAGGTCCCTAGTCGCAGGACTATCGAGACAGGGCATCGATACTCCGGAGTAGACTAGCGCATGCGCTTCTCATCCCAGTATGGGAGACGGTCTGTCTCACAGCCGTCAGTACGTCGTACTGGAGATAGTATGCGGGTGCTCGTTGGGTTACGAGTACACTGGACAGGACTCGTCGGGAACTGACCGGTTGGTATTATACCTATCGTCAGTTATCAGTTCCCAGGTGACATGAGTACAGCTTAGTCCGCTGACTTGACACTATCACTTCGCCTCGAGTGTGTTCCCACTGTACTTTGATTACTACCCTACCACGGCTCAAAGGAGTCGTGCAAACAGGTAGTAGTTGGGTGCAGTCCCGAAGCACTTGGAGGCAGTGACGGTTAGACAGGATTCGTCTCTCCCGGTATTGGGGGTTGACATCGCGCTGTGTCTAGGAGAGCCATTACACGAGTAGTCCCTGGCCAGGGCAAGCGAGATATACTGGTAGGCTTCCAGTGCTATCTCAGGGTGTATTGGGCTTCACTCCGACACGACTTGTACCGCTATTAGGGGACTGACGTTTACCGCCCCCTAGGCCCGCCATGTGATGTATCAGACGAACAGACCGGACTGTACGGAGATTGTCACATTCAGGCTCAGTAGGAGTTCAGATGGGTTTCACCTCATCAGTCTTCTTGTCGGCATCTACCTGGGGACCGTTACGCACAGCTAGTGCCGCTTGCGGTCTGTGGTTAAACCCACTGCCAGCGTAGTGTCGAGTCTTTAGAGTCCCACACAGAAAGCTATTCGCTTTTTGGCAAAAGAGTAGAGGTCGCATGGTTTTGCGACAGGGTCCGGTCACATCCGTGCACTTGTGCACATACAGTGTCCGGACAGTTAACACTAGCGGGCTTTGGTTTAAGCCAGATCCTAGTGTACGTTTTGGGATTGGTTTTATCCAGTTTGTGTTCGTGTTCCTCGGAACGCGGATGCGGGTGTGTATGCACAGTTGGCGGAGAGACAGAGGCAGAGGATTCTCATTAGGGTTGTTGACCGTTGACTGTTGACTATTGACTTTTTGCTCAACCCTAATGAGAATATGATATATGATTAACAATAATATTAATTAAGTATTGTGGTGACATGGTTGTTGTGGGGTTGGCTTTGTTGACTTGTTGACTTTGTTGACCGGTTGACTAGGTTGGACTAGTTGACCATCATGATGACAATGGCTATCATTTCATGGCAAAGACTTTTCACTTGCTTGTTCTCTTGTGCAATATGAGTGCATGAAATGATTTAGTCATTTTGACTTGAACCATTTTATACAATACTTGATTACTATTTTTGTGATGATGGTTTTGGATTATGAGAGCCAAGGGAGAAAAGTCTTTCTCATTCTATCATTTTCATTCTCTCTCTTGTTCTTGAGTTCTCATTTTCTTCCTCTTGCTCTCCCTCTCCTTAGTCTATGGTTCACTTGTCTCATGTGTTGAGAACCAAGAACCATAGAGAAAATCCCAACACACTCTTCTCTACTCACTCTAGTTCATAAGGTTTGGCAAACCAAGTGAACTAGTTTTCTTCAAAGACCGAAGAAGAAGACAAAGGTAGAAGCTTTCAGGTGGATCGATCTTCGGCGCAAGGAGACGACGGGGTGAAGCCGATCCGGACAACCATCGAGGCTTGAAGACGAAGGAGTTCAAGAAAGAAAGGTATAACCCCCTAACCGAGTAGTTAACAACTCCTAGTTAGGTTGTTAGTTAGATGTTTAACAAAGATCCGGTTTTGAGTCCATGTTACCACCTCTAGAAAATTGTTTTTCACCAAATTCCGCATGCCCGAAAGTACCGGGAGAGGTAGCATGGACTTACAAGTAGTTTGGACAGGTGGTCCAAGCGGATACTGAGGGAGGCATGGCGCAAGATACTGATTAAATTCAGTTGACGATATAGTTTAAGAAGTTTACTGGATTTGGAGTTCATTTGTGAACTGGGTCCCATCAGATATCCAAACATATTCTAAGACAGGTATTTCTCATTTCGAGAGATAGATTTCTCCACGAACTTGAGATAAAGAGAGACATATAAAGAAACATTGGAGCAGAACCACTCACTGAGGCTATTTCTCGAACACAATAGTTTTACAAACGATCTTTGTGAAACTGATTATTTTGGATATAGTGCCTTCAAAGTCAATTATTGGATTGCAGGCACGTGATTGCAATGATTGAGGGAGGACCAATACCGGTAGGACAGTCTTACTCGAGAGGATTATATACTATCTGGTTTGTCTTTATCATCGTGTACATGCTTTAGGTGACATTGCAGTTCACTATTACACGTTGATAGAAAATAGTATGCTGCCGGGTTTATCTTTATCATCGTGTATAGCTTTAGGTGACATTACAGATCACTATTACACGTTGATAGAGCCCTTAGGATTCTTGCTTGACTACCAGCAGTATGATCGCGATCATATACGTGAGAGTTGGGTAGTCTATAAGCACATCCTTAAAGTGGTCCCTAGTCGTGGGAGTTTCGAGACCGGGCATCGATACTCCTTTAGTAGACTAGTGTATACGATCGAGACCCCGACAAGGGGCGGTGGCTGGTCTCACAAGCCATTGGTGTCAGTTGGTTCACCTAAGACGTATACAGGTGCTCATTGGGTTATGAGTACACCGGACATGACTCGCCGGGAACATGCTAGTTGGTATTATACCTAGCGTCAGATAGCAGTTCCCTGGTGACATGTGTACAGGTTAGTTCATCAACCTGAGATCGTCATTTGTCTCGTGTGAGTTCCCACTGTGCTTTAATTACTACCTTACCACGGCTCAAAGGAGTCGTGCAAACAGGTTTTAGTTGGGTACAGCCCCGAGCCACATGGAGGCAGTGAGCGGATCGGCAGGGGTTTCGTCTCTCCCGGTATTGGGGGTGAGATCGCGCTGTGTCTAGGAGAGCCATTACATGAAGTCCTTGGCCAAGGCAAGAGATTTACTGGTAGGTATTCCAGTAGTATCTCAGGGTGTTCTGGGCTACACTCCGACACGACTTGTACCGCTTTTGGGGGTCTGACTTTTACCAACCCCCTAGGCCTGACATGCGATACTCATTGACGAATGGACCGGACCGTACGGATATTGTCATTGACAGGCTCAGTAGGGTTCCAGGATGAGTTCTCTCATCGGCTTCCCTTTTTGTCGATACGTGGGTAGCCGTTACATACAGCTAGTGCCACTGACGTGCTAGTGGTTAAATCCACAGCCAGTGTATTGACTAGTCTTTAGAGTCCCCCACAGACAGTTTCTCAAGTTTCGGACGAAACGTTGTAGAGGCCGTATGATATATGGCAGGGTTCGATCATATACGTGCAGTCGTGCACGGATCATGATCGGACGGATCATACTAGTGGGCTTTGGTTTAAACCGGATCCTAGTATTAGATTTGTTGGATTGCTTTCGTCTCATCGCATTCGCATTCAGTCGGAATGCGGATGCAGGTATGTATTTACAGGTGAGGGGTATTCTTGTGATCCGTCACGAGTTTACTTTAGATGATGCCGTTCTTTTTATTGTCATAAACATTTGGGTTAATGTTTTGGTGGAAATTGTGAGCAGATTTCATCATGAGGAGCATTTATTGTGACATGTACATAAGCGGTGACTCATGGTCTCTTTATTTGTGCATATGTCACATTTTATTTTGATTAATGTGTTGAAATGATAAGTGGAGAGAGAAGGGGCAGCCATGAGGCAAGGGGTTATCTCTTGGATTCATTATGCTTGCTCACATTATTATCCCAACACATTAAGAAAAGAAAAAGCTTCTTATTTTTTCTTTCTCCTTCTTGCTCACAAGTTCCACCATTGGCTTTATCTTCCACCTCCATCCATACACTCTCATGAGTTGAGAATCACTGGATTCTTGAGATAAAGTTATCACACACATTCTCTACATCACCTTGGACATGTCGGCTAGCAAACTTCATGTTCGAGTTGCTTCGGATGAAGCGGGAGCCCGTAAAAAGACTCATTGATGTGGTGCCCTTCCGACGAAGAGACCGAAGATCGGAGATGCCGCAAGGAGCTTAGGATGGTGGCCAAAGACCGAAGGACACGGATCGATCGGTATAGCCACTCTCACTTCTTAGTAGTTTGCTAGTTTAGCGTTAATGGTTCGATCCGGGTGAAAGACTACGATAGCGCCGGTTTCCTAAAAAGTTTTTGTTTCCGCATTTGGCCTGGGATTGACAGCCGGGGTGCTACCGTAGACTTACATAGTATCAGAGCCACGCCATTAACCTTTACTAGCTTGTTCTAACGCGTTTAAAACATCGATCGATCGAAATTTCTGAATCGTATTTTCATTTCAGTGTGCTTGCTGTCGATTTTCAAAGTTGGTCAAAAAAATATTTTAGGCATCTTAAAAATACATGCAGGCATAACTAAAACTACAGAAAAAGTTTGGATACCTAACTCCAAAATTCCACCGTGGAACCACCGCTAATTGTCGCATTTGGCGGCCCTTTTGCGGCCCTTTTTGGGCTACAATGCTCTAAATTTTTTCTGGGGCTTTAGTTCATGGAAATAAGATTTTTGTGATCTATAGTTTTGTCCCAGATTCATTTGTGTGCAGGATTTGCACTTGGGGCCCACTTCGGGAAGTTTTGTCGATCGGAATTTTAAATACGTTAGTTCACAGTGCTTACTTTATATCTGCGACCGTGAATGTCACTCGAGCGGTAAATCTCGTATAATTGCTATAGCTCTTTTAGACGGGTTTTGCGAACGTGACATTCACGTTGATGTTTTGTTTTCTGCTGTGATGTTAAAGATTTGTCGTGGTGGATAGCTTGGTGCAATATTAGTGCAGTTTGGATATATTTATACATTTGATATTGCGGGGCGAGCATCCGACATGTGGACTGCCGTCACTACCTGTTTGTATATTATTCTTTTGGGGCACGACCGGGTTGAGGTCGATGTACCCGTTGTACTTATATTTTCTTTTCTGTACTAGGATTATCCCACGGTGGAGTGCACGGATAGCCGGGTTCTAGAGGGCAACGGGCCCACATCTCATGGCTTTGAGACGGAGGGGGTTTCACTCTATAATTGGCGGGCAATTCGCCGCACTCGTAGGGGGTACGGGTTGACCCAAGGAGGGGTGCTCAAGTTACCGGATTCCTTGAAGTGCTGGGTGGCCCATTCACCTTGTTGAAGGGGGCTGCCTCTCTTCTGGTTTTGGCGGGTAACTTGCCGTACCCGTAGGGGTCTAGGTTTTTATTGCACAGGCTATCCACACGACGAGGGGAACGTCGGGTTTCAGTTGCGGCTCTGTGAAACCCGGGGCTCCCAGATATCTGTATTGGTCTGTGATGCTTATTACTTTTCTGTGATGTTGCTTTTATCACGCCTGGAGCGATTATTGTATATTGATATATATATACTAGTAGATGTTGTATATGTTTTACAACCGCGCTAGTCCAGTCCCCGCTCTGTCGTTAGTTAAGTAACCTAACGGGTGATGACGGGACCCAGTGGCGAATGCGGATGGCATATACGTACATGTTATTTTCGTTCTTTTCTGGTGTGATTAATTGATGGGACTACATTGATTCTGATCAATGCAAGGAAAACAAATCTATTCGATGTTGTTGGAACATTTTTCTAAAAGCTGTTATTAGAAGGACGTTTTCTTTTGTTTTGCACAGTGGTATTCAGTTGGAATATCCTGCACCTCATTCGACGAGGCAAGGGCCAAGATCCCTTCATCGGGAGTGACCCCTTGGATAGATGTTTGCGTCAGGGTAATAACTTCACTATAGTCGATTACTTTTTGCTTTGCATCGCGGTATTCAGTTTGGAATATTCTGCACCTCATTCTACGGGGAAAGAGTCGAGATCCCTTCACCGGGAGTGACCTCTTTAGCAAAGGTTTTCGCCACTATATATTTGTAAAAAGCTATCCGGTTCCTTCAACAATATCAAGTTCATTACGTTAAAGGTTTTTCGCCAAAAACCAATCGTAGCCCTCCGTCATTTCAGACATGTAGCACTTAGTATTCATACTATGTATGTTGGCCTTCGTCATGGCATAGTGTATGGTAGCTATTTGTTACTTTTCTGTTGCATAGATAGATGCGCTGGTTTGGGACAGTCATACTACTATTTTGGCCTTCGTCAAGGGTATGTACGGGTGGGTTCAAATTAACTTGGATAATGACGGGTTGAACTTGACTTGCGACTTATGATATGTTGACCTCTGTCAAGGTCATATGCCGCATGGGGTAAAAATCAAATCGGGAGTTTCTAAAGAAACTGAAACTTGCTAGGCATGCGCATACCTTCTGGAGTGTGATAACGTGAGTGGATTCCATCACGTTATCATGCGATGATAGTTGGATCCCGATTCCCACTGATGAGTTGGTTTACTCCTCGGGAGATCCCGACTAATTTTTCTTTCAGGTTTGGAGGAGAATTTGAGGTTACAGTGGGAGGTTTCCTGATTAGATAAATTGATAACCATTTTGATCTAGGTTAGAGTGCACGCACAGTGTTCCTTTTCTCTCTCTCTTTGGCAGCGACCATGGCCCGACCCTAGACTATGACTCAGTGACCAAGTTGACCGAACTTTCTTAAAACACCGACTTTTGGATTGTCTGAGTTGCATACATCATTGCCACTCCTTCTTTTACCCTTTGCATTTCTCCAGAACACCCCGTATTATTACGAATATCCACTTCCATTGGATAAATCCATCGTATGGTTATATACGAACTTAAAGGAACTTGTTCCAAATTCGAGGATGGATTCTGGTTCTGGAGAGATTGAATAGGACTATTCAGTTGTCTTTTCCTTTTACCTTCTCTCAGGTTGCGAGTGCTCCTTAGATTAGGACCGTACACCTATTACGCTAATTGGATAGTCTTCATCCAAACCATAGGCAGGTGCCGAAAGGTTGGGAATGAAGAAAACCAATGTCACGACCCGAAATTGGCACGCGACGGCCCTAATACTACGCAACGTCTACAGGCGTAACGCAGTAAAAGAAAGCCAAAACCCAGAAATCTAAACCAATGAAAGACAAGAAAAGATAAGAAACATTTTTAAAAGTCTTTGAAATCACAACCCAAATTCTTTAAAAGTCTAACTTTCTTTCTTTAAAATTTTGGCAGCACCTCCTTTGTAAAAACTAGCCCCAAAAATGTGTACAACATAAATATAAATAAAGCATCCCCAAACGGGAGCAAATACACGCCCAAAGGCGGAAAACAACCACCACAACAAATATACGACGCCGAAGCGAAGAAATAAAAGACGATAGAAAGGAAACTGTATAAAAGACAACAAGTCACAAAATAAAATACAATATCGTCCTCACCAAGTCTCTAAGTCAACAAGAAAATATAGTAGATGGAGAGTACAGGGATACAACGAATATACAATACAACGATACGGATAACCACAAACCCACCTAAGCAAAACTGCATACTATGAGCTGAAGCGGTATCCGCAGCAAAAAATGATCAGATAGATGAATAGCCTGCCTCGACTACTCTGGGGAACACCCTGCAAAACAACTGTGGCACAACGGGGGTGAGTTGCCAACTCGTGAATAGTAAATAACATATGCAGGTAATCGGAAGTATGCACGTACAACGTGAATCTAACATATGCAATTAATAGCAAATGAATGTCATATGAATGCAATAATCATGAAAAATACACTAGCAGGTACAACTAATACATGAAGCAATAATAATATAACAATCGATATGCAATAATCGTACACTAATGATATGAAAATGTATATGCAACAATCATGAAAGGTACTCTAATAGGTACTACTAATACATGAAGCAGTGCATATAATAAAGGTATGTAAATGCAACGGTTATGAAAGGTACTCTAACAGGTACTACTAGTACATGAAGCAGTGCATAAACAATAAATATGGAGTATGGAATAAAATATGTCATTTCCACGGAATCCTGACATCGTGGTAGGATCACAATCCATCAAGACAATCCAAATCCCAATTTCCTTAAATCAGCCCCCAAATCGGCTCTCATATCATATAAGTCTCACAAATCCTTAATGTACAATATCGAATAAATCTCCTATATCTTGAATGTACAAAATCAAGTGAATCTCATATATCCTTTATGTACAATATCAAGTAAATGTCATATGTCCTAAATCCAATATCAAGTGAATCTCTTATAACCTAGGTATATTTGCATGAATAAATATGATGAAGTATATGAATTGATATCAATACACATATATTAGCGTCCCATTCCACTAATATTGGTGTAAAGGCATATATAACAGCGTTCCATTCCACTGTTATATATACATAGGAGTAAAAAGAAATATCACGAAACCAATGTGTCAAGCATCGACACAGAAATACTGATCTATCAGGTGCTGTCACCAGAACTGGCACCCTGATAGGTACGTATCACACACTATCCGAAAAGCACGAGTGCCTAGCTCTGACCCTCGTCTTTCTACGTATCCATACGTATATGACTCCCGTCGGTATCCCCATGATAACCGCCGAGTCATAGGTAATGTCACCGGACGGTATGGTTCCCCCGACAGGCTCAATCGGCAAGGTCCATCAATCTTCTTGCCCCGGGGTACCTCTGGGCCCCACCATGTACCCTCATACGGCCTCAACGCCTCCTCGCAGGGGTATATATATCAGAACCGATAAACCTCATGGTGGATGCTGAAATATCATATCAAGGGAAACCGGGTTTTTCAAATAATGCATAATTTCATGAACTCCCACGGTCCCCAAATCCAGAAAACTTCATGAAAAATCCATAGCTCAATGCGAAAAATCCATGAATATAATATATGCATCATAAAACTGAAATGTAAGCATATAAAGGAAAAGCCGCTAATTAACTACAACAAGTTAATATAAAATATCATGCGGTTCCTATTTTCTCCAATTCTAAATAACATCAAGTAAAGGTAAATATGTAGCTATAACCAGATATATGTGTAAACAATAAGGTATAGCAAGATATATGTATCTACCTACAAGTAATGATGTAGTATACCCCCTGGGTATAAGTGAAATATGGGTGCAAGGTATACCTGTAGTATGTCATTAAGTGTGTGTACCTATCGCTAATGGTACAATACTCTAGAAGTATACAGATATCTAGCAGGTAAGTATGTCAAGACATATATGTAAGCATGTAAGTATACAGGTATGCTATATATCAATGCGTAAAGAATTATGAATCAATGTCCCTAACCAAACAATATCATAACTATAAGTGGGTTGTGCGTGACATGGCAATTATTGACGGTGTGTGCAGTATACAATCAGTGCTCGTGCAACATGAGTCATCAATAATATGTGCAGTGTCCTAAGGATACTAGTCCAAGCACAACAATAACTAAGCAGTAGGGTGAATGCGTAATTCTAAATATGACATAGAATATGTGACAAAAGTAACATCTCTAGCCCAGACGCATAATGCCATGCGGGCGATTCCCCCGTAGATGTTAAATCTACTCACTAACGCTCCTGGCTAAGTGAAGTCTACCACCTGGTTTCCTTTTGTAGCAGTGTCCGAAGTCCCCGCCTGCGAACCTGCAACATTAAAACAACAAACAAGTATATATTAATAATAGACCCACAACACATACAATCTACACGGACCAACACGACACACATACATACTTTAAAGGGTTCGTGTTGTAGCTAACGCGTATAGCGACACTACGAAACCAACTCAGAACATCAGCAACACGGAACACGCATCGTATCAGATAACGTATCGCGTGAAACGAAACACTAGAAATACGCAAAGTGGTCCCAGATTTTTCTGTACCAATAATTTGTAAAAATTGCAAGTACCATGAGACCCCAGAGACCCCTATCCAAAAACCCAAACCCCAACTCCCCAGTCTGGCCGCAAATTGCGGCCAGAAGCAATAAATCTGCGGCCTGAACATGGAGGAATTGGCTCGTATTTTGAGGGTAGGTTCTAGGTCTCTACACTAGGTTACTGTCATGCCAACTTTTGCAACAAACACTTGGTTTAACAGCAGATCATCCGAGACCTAAACAAAATACTAAAAATACGATATTTATCCGAAACGATACGATACGTGATAAAAACTAAAACTAACAAACTAAGCTACACAAAATTAACTTAAAGAACAGAAAGAAATCATTACCTATACAAAAGAGCTCAAAGATCCAAGCTTGGCACATTCCAAGGCATCCAAGAGGAAAAAGTGATCAAAGATGTGATTTTTGTGAAGATTTGTGATGTTTAGTGATGGATTTGTGTAGGAAATGGAGAGTGTTCAGTTTGAGTGAAAGCAAGAGATGAGGAAATGAGAAAGAGATTGAGAAAAGAGAGAGGGTGATTGATAAAGAGAGAGGGAGGTGAGTGTTGGGTGAGAGATGAGGGTGAGTGTATCATTAGCATTAAATGCAAACCATGCCTTCTCTTAAATGCACCCACACCTCATCATGGCCACCTCCTCACTTCCAAAACAATTTCTCTCTCTCTCGCTCTCTCACAAAAGATCAAGAATGGTTAAGGATTAAAGCAAAGGTTTGGATAAAGCAAAAGGGATTAGGTTAAGTGTCATGGTTGCTAAGAACAAAATTAGCACAAACAAAACTCACATTTACATGCACACGTGCGTGCATGCTTATAACAATAATAATAAACTATTAATTAAATGTTATAAAATGTGAGGAACATGAATTGGTAAACTTTTTACAGTAAACCCGTATTAACGTCTAAACGAACACTAATCGAAATCTAAAGCGTTACAACCAATTAGCCTAAGTATAGTGTACAAAAGGTAATAAGTAAAGACAAATAAAGGGATTAGATAGAGGGCAAAGTAAATTGCGACTGCTATCATTCACGACCAAACCAAGTATTTCATCGCCACTCATATTTTCACCTTTGTATTTCTCCAGAACACCCCGTATCACTACGAACATCATATTCCATTGGATATATCCATCGTATGGTTATATACAAACTCGAAGGAACTTGTTCCAAATTCGAGGATGGATTCTGGTTAAGGAGAAATAGGAATAAGGTTTATTCAGTTGTCTTTAATCTTCACATTCTCTCAGGTTGCGAGTACTCCTAGGATTAGGAGAGTACACCTGTTACGCTTATTAGATAGTCTTCTTCAAAACCATAGGCTGGTGCCGAATGGTAGGAAAGGAAGAAAACCATTTAGCCTAAGGGGGTGTACAGAAGGTAATGACTAAAGACATATAAAGGGATTTGGAGAGATGGCAAAGAGATATACGGTTACAGTCATGAATCTGATAATGGAAGAGGCATTACTAGGAATACCAGGATACCCCTACGAAACATTTTCATGTTTCAGTTTCACTGTGCATTGTTAATAGAAAACTGATTTCCCAATTAGACCCTTGCTCAAGGGTATGTATTTACCAGGTATGATTCTCACATCTGTATGGTTTTACAGATGATGAGTGGGAGTAAGTTATTGGGAATAAGGTGATCACTTCATTATATCGGAATTCGTTGTATTTGGTGAGATTTGAGGAAATCGCCTGGGTTTTTGCCGGAAGGCAAATATTTGGTTTTGAATATCCGTTGTTATGCACAAATTTCAAACTGATATATCTGTTCGTTTATTTTTATAAAGTGAGATATAACCTTTTGAAATTATGTCCATTACATTTACTTATACCAGTTGATGGTTAGGTAAGGAGCATTCAACAGCGGTGTAATTCTTCATAACCATAGTACAGTTTTCAACCTACGACGCACAGGGTTTGAGTTATTCAACTCAGGGGACTTAAACAAAGCATTGCATATTGTCCAGTGTCCATTAGGACAGAGGGGTTGGTCCTCGTATTATATTCTGTTTACTTGTGACTTCTCTAGTTTTTAGACAAGTGTTTCGTAGAAATACAAGATCTAAGTTTTGAGAAGTTATAGGTATAAGAGTAAAGTAAAGAACCAAGTGTTGCAAGTATCAGGATCCATCAAGGTAATTGAAGATGTAGATACTTGTGTATGGTATTCAGTTGATAGTAATGGTTTTGAGAAACTTGTATCTCTTTCAGGTTACTCATAATTGGATGCACTCCTAAGTTGAGTAATGCTGATTGACCTCTCTCCATTTAGTTGACATGCACTGGAGACAGCTGCATGATTTGAATCTGGTTCCAATTAAATCAGTGCCTCTGTTTCTATATTGGATATAGAATAGTTCATATCTTAACAATGTTAAGGTACAGGGAGTTGTCCGGCTTATGGTTAAAACCAGACTCTGAATAACTCAAGGCACGTTTCTGTAATGGCTGTTTGTGGGTTAACCCGGGCTATGACGAGGGTTGACTTTCTACCATCTGGAAGATCAATAGTGATATTGTTCTTGACTCGCCACCGTTTTAAGTAAAATGGATTTTTTTTTCCAGACAACAGTAGTGAGAGTATGGTAGAACTGGAAGTGATTCCAGAACTGCAAACGATTACTGAAAATTTAATATGACCTAAAGATTCAATCAGAATTGACATTCCATTAGCCACTCCGCAGATATGGTGGGTAACCTCAGGCGCCCGAGAGGTACTCCGGTATCCTCAAGGACGGTGACAGGGAGGTTCTTGTTTACCCAGACTTGCCATTGCTGTTGTTCCAAACTATAAGACCCGGCAGGAGGATGAGTATAGCGTCGTTCTAAATTAGCTTTAGAAGTGCACGTGTATATGACTCTGCTAGAGGGTTGTCATAGTCAGTGGGAGCAGCGGAAGCATAGTGGACAAGTAGCTTAGGTCTATTTATAGACTAAAGCAGATATAGCGGAGATAGATCATTTATTTTTGATGTGATAGTCATGGGCTTTGACTTCATCAGAATAAGGGATGGATCTGTTAAGAAAGAAGTAGGGTGTGATATCCTGGTATTTGGATGACATACACAGAGTAGGAAGTGAAATTCCTATACTACGATCGGTTATACTGTGGTTGTCATATAGTAGTTTCTCCAAATAGGATATAGATAAAATATCAGGCATTCTGGTTACTAGATCTATGGTTTTTAGATCTAGATTTGGGTGGTTTCCCAATCTGGGTACTTAGACAGTATTCTAAAGGCGTTTTAGAATAGATGACTCCTGGCATGGTAGTATACCTACAGGTGATGAAGTCACCCTTTCTAAAAGTGTCTTGCAGACTAAAGAGGAGAGGGATATGCATGATTGGCAGATCACTTGCTTAGGCAATTGAGTTGATCATGAGATGTCAAGTACTACACCAGATGTTGTTTTTGCACGAGATGTAATAAGTTGATATTGATCCAATCCTGGAGAAACGTTTGGAAGCAGCTTTAGAATATAAGCAGATGTTCTGGGGATATGATATTCACAGCCTCCTTCGGGAGACGGTTTGTTAGGATTACCTAGCACCCTATGTAGAGTTTGCTAGGGTGCTAAGCAAGCATACAAAGGGATCGATCCTAGAAAATTAGGGTTTCAAAAGTTAAAGGCAATAAAGACTAGGGTTTCGAGACTACAACCTTTGTAGCTCCCTTCGCTAGACTCTTTGGCCTCTTGGGTGTTGGAGGAAGGTCCTCTTGAGGTCTTCTCGCATCCACGACGATACACCCGAAGTTCCTAGTCCAAGCTCGCAACTTCACTTTTCAAGATGAGAAATGAAGAGAACACTCTAAACAAGTTGGCTAAACTTGTGTAGAATGATATTGTGGTTATGATTCTCACTTCAAAAACTTTTCTTGATGTGTGATTTGCTCACTAGAAGAAACTAGAGAGCAAAGGAAGAAGGAGGAAGATGATGGCTTTTCTTTTGAAGAAGAGAAAAGATTAACCCTTGAAAAGAAATGAAATATATCTATATATATTTTATTTCTTCTCATGTCAAACTATGGTCAAATGTTTGAGTTATTATTTAATTAGGGTTTAAAACATAGAAGGAAAGTTTAATCCAAAGTTAAGGGTAGGTGAGGATGGTTAGGTTAAAGAAGAATATAGAAGCAAGTCAAGAATTATCCTTTCCTTTTCTATTTTGTTTTAAACACAAAATCAAATAATGATCCATCTATTTATCCATGGTGTGAGTCTTATATTGCCACCAATTTCCATGTGTAATCAACCATGATGGATGGTGTATGTATGTATGTATGCACATCCATATGTGCATGAAACTAAAAGAACGATAGAAAAACATACATGCATGCATACATCCATCATATACAAGAAAAGGTTTTAAGTGAGAAAACTAATGGTTAAATGATAAATCACCACTTGATTTATCAATCCGGCCATATCACATATGACCCCACCAAAAGCAAGCCGCCCAATCAATGTTCGGTATCCTATACGCGCATTTTAATCGGGTCCATACACATATCGCATACGCGCACCACAACGTTTCTCCTGGACTAGGTAACTCCTTTGTGGGACTCTAAGACTCGTCAATACGCCGGCAGTGGGTGATGATCATATCAAGCACCCCCAAGCCGCAAGTGGTTAGCTAAACGTAACGGCCACCCGGGTATTGAGCGATCAGAAGAAAACAAGCGAACCTGCTACAACTCCCGTCGAGCCAACCGGCAACACTACCGTACAGTCCGGTCTCTTCGTCAGATATGCTGCATATCGAGCCTAGGGATGGTCACGTCGACCCTAATAACTCAATAAGTCATGCCGGTGAATGGTCTATAACAGATCGAGAAACTACTGATAACACTTATCAGCAAATCTCAGCAGCCCTGGCCAGGGACTTACTGATATAACCAGTCGGGCATAGCACAACATCAACTCCCAATAAAGGGAGAGACGAAACCCCTCCTATCGCTCATTGCCTTCGTGTGTCTCGGGACTGTACTTAACGGCCACCTGTTTGCACGACTCAGTAGAGCCGTGGTAGGGTCGCAATCAAAGTACAGTGGGAGAACACACAAGACTCTATGACGATCTCGGGTCTACAGACTAACCTGTACCAGTGTCACCTGAGAACTGCTATCCGACGATAGATATAATTCCATATAGGAGTTCTCGGTGAGTTCGTCCAGTGTACCCAGTCACCACTGAGCACCCGTATATGATCTTGATGTCAAACATCGATGAATATGGGAACATTCATCGCTCATCGTATGGGTCTAGTATCATATACGCTAGTCTACTCTGGTATATCAATGCCCCGTCTCAATATACCTACGACTAGGGACTTTCCAGGATATGCTTATAGACTACAGATGTCCCACTAGTATGATCTCCATCATAATCAGAGTAGTCAAGCCGATATCCTCAGGGCTTTATCAGCATGTATGAATGAATAAAAGCATGATCAAATCAACATGTCAGATAAAGAAGAACCAGATAGCATACTATCATGTCGAGCAAGAATGTATACTGAATATATATACATGTATAGATACATCCACTATCATATAATGGCCTCTTGGGCAAACATATATCCAACAATCTCCCACTTGCACTAAGGCCAGTTATTGGCGTATCTCATACCCAACATCTCAAAAAGTCGCTCATGCTGCGGCTGAGGGAGGGCCTTGGTGAATGGATCCGCGGCGTTATTCTTTGTGTCTACTCTCCTAATCTCGATCTCGCAGCGATCTACAATCTCCCGGATCAAATGAAAACGCCTCAGGATGTGTCTGGACCGCTGATGGGATCTGGGCTCCCTGGCTAACGCCATAGCCCCATTATTATCACAATACAAAGGTATTGGATCAATAATGATTGGAACTACTCCTAGCTCCGAGACGTACTTCTTCATCCAGACGGCTTCCTTGGCGGCATCATTTGCAGCAATGTACTCAGCTTCCATCGTAGAGTCTGCAACGGTATCTTGTTTGGAACTCTTCCAACTCACCGCCCCTCCATTGAGGGTAAATACAAACCCAGAGATAGATTTGCTGTCGTCCTTATCGCTCTGGAAGCTCGAATCGGTAAAGGCCTCCATTACCATACACCAAGAACAATTCTTTAGTCCTTCGTAAGTACTTAAGAATGTTCTTCACAGCTGTCCAGTGATTCTCCCCTAGGTTAGATTGATACCTGCTTACAACACTAAGTGCGTAAGCTACATCTGGGAGTGTACATAACATCGCATACATTATAGATCCTACTGCCGAAGCATAGGGTATAACACTCATGCGAGCTCTCTCTTCATCGGTCTTTGGGCAAGAATCCTTAGAGAGAGTGACCCCATGGCAAGCGGGTAAGGCACCCCGCTTGGAGTCTTCCATACTAAACCTTTTTAGGATGGTGTCAATGTACCTGGTTTGGGACAATCCCAATAACCTTTTGGATCTATCCCTATAGATCCTTATGCCCAGAATGTATGTGGCATCACCCAGGTCCTTCATGGAGAACCTCAGTGATAAGAAAGATTTGACCGACTGTAGCATAAGAATATCATTTCCTATCAGAAGAATGTCATCCACGTACAATACGAGGAATGCGACAGCTCTCCCTACAGCCTTCTTATAAACACAAGGTTCATCTGGATTTTTGATGAAATCAAACTCTTTGATGACATCATCGAAACAGATGTTCCAACTCTGTGATGCCTGCTTTAACCCATATATGGATTTAAGCAATTTACAAGCTTTCCCGCTGCTCCCACTATCAATGAAGCCCTCTGGCTAATCCATATAAACGCATTCTTCTAAATTTCAATTTAGAAATGAGGTTTTAACGTCCATCTGCCAGATTTCATAGTCGTAGTGAGCAGCAATAGCAAGTAGGATCCGAATGGATTTAAGCATGGCTACGGGAGAACAAGTCTCGTCATAGTCCAAACCTAGTCTTTGACGAAAACCCTTCGCCACAAGTCTTGCCTTATAGGTCTCCACCTGCCCATCTACACCAATCTTTCTTTTAAAGATACATTTGCACCCTACAGGTTTTACCCCAGGGGGTACAACGTCCAAAGTCCATACTTTGTTGGTGTACATAGACTCCATTTTGGATCTCATAGCATCCAGCCACTTCACAGAGTCTCTACTCGTGATAGCTTGCTGAAAACTGGTAGGATCATCATCATCCATGATGCAATCTTCTCCGTCACCATCAATGAGGAAACCGTAGTACCTCTCTGGTGGGCGAGAAGTCCTACCAGACCTACGGAGTGGTCGAGATTCCTCAGTTTCTGTTGCAACAGCCAGTTCAACCAAATCGTCATTTGTAGTTTGTGTCTCCAGAACCTCTTCTAGATCCACCACCTTGCCATCATCTTTATCCGTGAAAAACTCTTTTTCCAAGAATGTGACATGTTGAGAAACAAACACCTTTTGTTTCTCTTTGTGGTAGAATAGATATCCATAAGAATTCTTTGGATATCCCATAAAGTTACACATGACTGACCGTGTCTAGAGTTTGTACGGATTCTGCTTTTTAACATAGGCCGGGCAACCCCAAATCTTAATTCTCTTAAGAGATGGTCTCTTCCCATGCCATATCTCATATGGCGTGGTAGACACGGTTTTGGTTGGAACCCTGTTTAGTAGAAACGCTGCAGTCTCCAATGCATGTCCCCAAAACGAGACTGGTAACTCAGTGTCACTCATCATAGACCGGACCATATCTAATAGGGTCCTATTCCGTCGTTCTGACACACCGTTGTGCTGTGGTGTGTAAGGAGGAGTGAGCTGAGAGAGAATCCCATTCTCCTTCAGGAAGTTTGCAAATTCTGTACTGAGATACTCACCACCTCGATCTGATCGAAGAATCTTGATACTCAAGCCGGTTTGTTTTTCTACTTCTTGTTTATATTCAATGAATTTCTCGAAAGCTTCGGACTTGTGCTTTAATAAAAATACATGACCGAATCTTGAGAAATCGTCAGTGAATGTAATGAAGTATGAAAAACCGCTTCTAGCCTGTGTAGACATTGGCCCACATACATCACTATGTATGAGGCCTAGGAGCTGAGTAGCTCTTTCTCCGTGTCCGGTAAATGGAGTTTTGGTCATTTTACCCTTGATACAAGACTGGCAAGTCGCATAAGATTTATATTCAAAAGAGTTTAAATATCCATCTTTGTGTAACTTGTTTAGTCTTGTTTCGTTAATATGACCAAGTCTACAGTGCCAAAGAAAAGCTTCATTTAATTCTGAAAGTTTTTCTTTTATTAGTGTGTTGTATACTGAAAACTGTGTGTTGATTTAGGACATATATTCCGTTATTAAGCGTACCATACCCAACCAACATTTGATTCAGGTGAATGTTCATAACATTGTTCTGCAATACAAAATTATATCCTTCATTGTCTAACAAAGAAACAGATATTATATTACAAAGCATACTTGGTACAAAATAACATGGATTCAAAACCAAAATACATCCAGATGGCAACCCCAAGTGATACTCTCCCACTGCGACTGTATGTACATTGGAACCATTTCCAACGCGGAGAGTATGGTCACCTGTCTTCAAAACTTTGCTATTTCTCAGCCCCTGCATAGAATTGCAAATTTAAGAACCTGAACCGGTATCCAATACCCAGGAAGCAGAGTTTATTGAAAAACAGTTTTCTGTTACAAACGCACCTGAAGCAGAAGCATCACCATGCTTCTTCTTGAGGCTTAAGTACTCCGTGCAGTTGCGCTTCCAATGTCCTGTCTTGTGGCAATGAAAACATTCGCCCTTCCCCGAGTCTCCAGCTTTGGACTTTTCCTTTCCCTTCACCTTTTTAACTCCACCCTTAGGATTAGTGGGCTTCTTTTTTTTCTTTCCCTTGGCTTTAGCTTTCAGGCAAGAAGAGGAAGACTGTCCAACAGTCATAACGGGAGTTTTGCTGACTTCATAGTGCTCTCTGCACTCCTTAACATGTTATGGAGTTCAGGGAGTGTAAGTCCATGCTACCTCTCCCGGTACTTTCGGGAATGCGGAATTTGGTAAAAAACGATTTTCTTAAAGATGGTAACATGGACCTATAACCCGGATCTTGGTTAAACATCTATCTAACATCCTAACTAAGAGATTCTAGCTACTCGGTTAGGGGGTTATACCTAGCTTGTCTTGAACTCCTTCTCTTCAAGCTCAGATGGTGGTCCGATGGCTCCTTCTCGTCGTCTCCGTACGCCGAAGATAGATCCACTTGAAAGCTCCAACCTTTAGCTCCTTCTTCGTTCTTTGAAGAAACTAGTTCACTTGGTTTGCTAAACCTAGTGAACTAGAATAAGTAGAGAGGAAATAGAATGGGATTTTATCTATGGTTCTTGATTCTCAACTCATGAGACAAGAGAACCATAGATCAAGAGAGGGAGCAAGAGGTTGAGGGTGAGAGCAAGAGGAGAGCTCAAGAACAAGAGAGAGAATGAGCAAGAAAGAATGAGCAAGTATTTTGTCTCTCACCCTCTCATAATCCAAAGCAATGATAACTCATCATATTAACAAAAGTCTTATGTGATGGTTTGAAGCAACCACAACCATATCATTTCATGCACTCATTTTACACAAATGAGCAAGTAAACAAAAGTCTTTGCCATGAAATGATGGCTATGGTTATCATGATGGTCAACTAGTCAAGCCTAGTCAACCGGTCAACAAGTCAACAAAAGTCAACAAGTCAACAAAGTCAACAAGTCAACAAAAGTCAACAAGTCAACAACCATATCACCATAATACTTAATTAATATAATAGTTAATCACATATCATATTCTCATTAGGGTTGAGCATAAAGTCAAATAGTCAACGGTCAACTGTCAACAACCCTAATGAGAATCCGCTGCCTCTGCCTCCCTGTCAACTGTGCATACACACCCGCATCCGCGTTCCGAGGAACACGAATGCAAACTGGATAAATCCAATCCCATAAGGTACACTAGGATCTGGCTTAAACCAAAGCCCGCTAGTGTAAACTGTCCGGACACTGTACGTGCACAAGTGCACGGATGTGACCGAACCCTGTCGCAAAACCATGCGACCTGTCGCAATACCATGCGACCTCTACTCTTTTGCCTAAAGGCGAAAAGCTTTCTGTGTGGGACTCTAAAGACTCGACACTACGCTGGCAGTGGGTTTAACCACAGACCGCAAGCGGCACTAGCTGTGCGTAACGGTCCCCAGGTAGTGCCGACAAGAAGACCGACGAGGCGAAACCCATCTGAACTCCTACTGAGCCTGAGTGTGACATTCTCCGTACAGTCCGGTCTGTTCGTATAATACATCGCATGGCGGGCCTAGGGGGCGGTAAACGTCAGTCCCCCAATAGCGGTACAAGTCGTGCCGGAGCGAAGCCCAAAACACCCTGAGATAACACTGGAAACCTACCAGTATATCTCGATTGCCCTGGCCAGGGACTACTTGTGTAATGGCTCTCCTAGACACAGCGCGATGTCAACCCCCAATACCGGGAGAGACGAATCCTGTCTAACCGTCACTGCCTCTAAGTGCTTCGGGACTGCACCCAACCACTACCTGTTTGCACGACTCCTTTGAGCCGTGGTAGGGTAGTGATCAAAGTACAGTGGGAACACACTCGAGGCGGAGTGACAGTGTCAAGTCAGCGGACTAAGCTGTACTCATGTCACCTGGGAACTGATAACTGACGATAGGTATATTACCAACTAGTCAGTTCCCGACGAGTCCTATCCAGTGTACCCGTAACCTAACGAGCACCCGCATACTATCTCAAGTACGACGTACTGACGGCTGTGGGACAGACCGTCTCCCACACTGGGATGAGAAGCGCATGCGCTGGTCTACTCCGGAGTATCGATGCCCTGTCTCGATAGTCCTGCGACCAGGGACCTGCATAAGGATGTGCTTATAGATTACCCAGCCCCACTAGTGTGACGGCCATCACATCGCTGGTAATCAAGCAAAGATCCTAAGGGCTCTACTAATGTGTATAGGCGATATACAAAAAAAAACACATGTACACATTGAAGTAGAAACAAACCAAGTAGCATACTACTATTTTGAGCAAGATTGTATATACAAGGTGAATATCCCAAGCATCCATTAAGTAATATACAAACTAGTATGATACAGTAATGGCCTCTAGGGCATATACACTAACAGGGAGTTCCTTCTCCATGCCATGCATGTTGATGTTCACTATGAATTGAGCAAAGGTGGAGGGGAGGGACTGCAGAATAATATCTATATATTGTTCATTGTCCATCGTCCATCCAAGGTCCTCAAGCTCTTCTATAAGAGCTATCATCATCAGAACATGGTCCCCTACTGGTGTGCCAGGGGCCATTCGCATCTGATGTAGGGTTACTAGGCACACTAAGGAGGTTCCACAAGGCATCAACCATGCCAAACAAAAAATTTCCGGTGCCGAGAAACCCTAAACTAGATCGTTAACTAGATGTTAAGGCGAAAAGAAAGCAAGCAAACGACTTTGCTACTAAGTGAAAGGGATTACAACCTTTGTAGATCCGATCCACCACTTCTTTGGCTCCGTGTTGACGTCCCTCCACTGCGATCATTGGATCCTGGACTCTAGCGATGGTTTCGTCGGAGAAATGATCGGGTTAGGTCATTGACTTCGAGGCCGAAGATGATCTACGTCGGGGAGACTCAAACTCAAGCTATTCCTTCACTCGGTCGAAAACTTTGTGAAGAGAACACCCTATACTACATGGCAAGTGGTAGATGATGAAGAAATAGGAAGTGGATTCACTTTAGATTTGGATTTCTCACTCTTTTTCTCATGATGCCATTGGAGCTAGCAAGCTTTTTCAAGCTTGATGAAGATGATGAAGAAGAAAGAATCATATGAATCATTTCCAAAATGAATCTTATCCAATATATGATGGCACCATGGTTGAGTTAAGCCCTCATGCTTAACTCATGTAGAGAATTAACTAAACCATTAGGTTAAGGGTTGGGTTAACTAATATCCTACACAAATGACAAAAGGGTTGACTTTGTCAATGCTTATCAAGCTTCATGAAGCTTGATAACTTTGACCAAAGTCTCAATTCTTTTGTTATTTGCTAGGAAAATAGTAAACCCTAATCTAACCTTGATATGGTTCAAGTCTCATACACACAACTTGTTTGTATCATCAAGCATGATACAAACATGTACACTTGCATATATCACTTATAAACAATGTACACTTTCAAGTGAGAAAATCAATCTTAAGTGAACCAATACTAGTTAATGTAAAGTAATATATCAAATATATAATTATACATTAAATCATTAAATCAACACTTGATTCAATGATCCGGTCATATCGCATATAACAGACTCATATCAATAGCAACAACTTATCGAATCAACACTTGATCCGATAACCCGGCTATATCGCATACAACCGATCAATGTCATAAATCGCGAGAATAGAATACAGTATCACATACTGATATTATTCTCGGTCCCGCACATATCTCATATGCGCTCCTATTTCGTTTCGCTTGAGCCAGGAAACCCCTGTGTAGGATTCTAAAGACTCGTCAATACGCCGGCAGTAGGTGATGATCATATCAAACACCCACAAGCCGCAAGCGGTCTGCTAAACGTAACGGCCACCCGGGTATTGAGCGATCAGAAGATCAAAGAGCAAGCCCGCTCACACTCCTGTGAATACAACCAGTAACACTACCATACAGTTCGGTCTCTTCGTCTGATATGTCGCATATCTCGTCTAGGGGTGGTAAACGTCAGACCCCAATAACTCGATAAGTCATGTCGATATGAGGTTCATAACGGGTCGAGAAACTACTGGTAACACTTACCAGTAAATCCCTAAAGCTGCCTTGGCCAAGGACTTCCTGTTATAGCCAATCGAGCACTGTGCAACATCAACTCCCTATACCGGGAGAGACGAAACCCCTCCTATCGCTCATTGCCTCCATGCGACTCGGGACTGTACCCAAAAGCCACCTTTTTGCACGCCCTCTTGGATGTGGTATGATGGAAATCAAAGAACAGTGGGAATCACACAAGACTCTATGACGATCTCGGGTCTACAGACTAACCTGTACCAGTGTCACCATAGAACTGCCATCTGACGTAAGGTATAATACCATCTGGGAGTTCTCGGCGAGTCCGTCCAGTGTACCCAGTCTCCACTGAGCACCCGTATATCATCTCTGATGTCAAACACCAATGGATATGGGATCATCCATCGCCCATCTGTATGGGTCGAGAAGCTACACGCTAGTCTATACTGGTATATCGATGCCCCGTCTCGATACACCCATGACTAAGGACCTTGAAGGATGTACTTATTGACTACCATGTCCCCACTAGTATGATCCGCATCATAGTCCAGGTAGTCAAGTACACATCCTAAGGGCTTTACCAACATGTAACAGAGAGACAATCAGTGTACACGTTAAGGTAAAGAGTAACCAAATAGCATATTATCATATCGAGCAAGAAAGTCATCCCTATATATGTCCAAGCATCCACTACAATATACATCCTATGTATAGTAATGGCCTCTAGGGCATACATATAACTAACAATCTCCCACATGCACTAGGGCCATCTGATAGCAGTGGTTGTAGTATCTAATACTCAACCATCCCATAATAGTCTCTCTCTGGGAAAAAGTCTTTGTGAGTGGATCCACCGTGTCGTCCTCTGAGTCTACTCTCCTGACCTCGATCCCCTGGAGATCAACCATCTCCACGATCAGGTAATACTGCCTAAGAATGTGTCTGGATCACTGATAGGACGGGCGTTCCTTGGCATAAGCCACAACTCCATTATCACACAATGGGAGGAACGAAGTTCATCTCATGAACTTATATATACCCAGACTGCCTCTTTGGTAGCATCTTTGGTAGCAATGTATCCAGCCTTTATCGTCTAGTATGCCATGGTATCTAGCTTGGAACTCTTCCAACATACCGTCCCTTTACTGAGGGTAAAGACAATGCCTGCGACTGACATTCAGTCGTCCTTATCACCCTGGAACCTTTCCAGTGATTCTCCCCAGGATCAATTGATACCATCTCACTACATCTAGTGAGTATGCTAACATCCAATTAGATCTATCTCATAGATCCAAAACTCCGGATTTAGTAGGTATCATTTTGATCCGATATGGATAATCCTTGTGATAAGCGGAGATTGACCGAGCGTAGCATAGGAAACTCCTTCCCTATCAAGAGTATGTTGTCCACGTACTCTACGAGGATCATCACCATACTCCTTATTACCTTCTTTTATATACAAGGTTCATCTACCATTTTGATGATGTCAAACTCTTTGACAAACTCATCAAAACAGATGTTCCAACTCCGTGATGCCTGCTTTATCACATAAAACATCTTGCACACGTTTCCGCTGCTCCCACTGTCTACGAAGTCCTCTGACTGTGTACTTATAGACTCTGTCTTCTAAATCATTATTTAGAAAAGCAGTCATGACACCCAACCGCCAGATATCGTAGTCATGGTATGTAGCCGTAGCAAGTAGGATCTGGATGGACTTGAGCATAGTTACTTAGAAAAGGTTTCATCATAATCCATGCATGGTCAATGATGCAAACTTTTAACAAGTCTAGCTTTGAAAGTCTCAACTTTTCCATGTACACCAAGTAATCTTCTCAAGATATACTTGCTCCTGATGGGGATTTAACCCTTCAGATAAAGCAACCAAAGTCCATACTTTGTTGGTGTATAAGTATTCCATCTCAGATCGATAAGCATCCAGCCATTCTTACAGAGTCCTACTCCTGATGGCCAGCCCGAAACTAGTTGGGTCATCATCTCATGATGCAATCCTCGCTCCCACTGTCATAGAGAAACCGAAGTATCTCTTAGGTGGTTGAGGAACCCTACTAGATCGGCGGAGAGGCTGAGGTTCGTTGGTTGCTATTGAATCCTTTGGTTCTGCCAAATCATCAGCTGCAGTTTGTATAGCTGGAACTATTTCCAGTTCTACCTCATGACCAATAATTTCTTCATAAGAAATTCCCTTTCACAAAAGTGGCATGTTGAGAAACAAAACATCTTTTGTTCCTCGGTTAGGTAGAAGATATTCTTTTGCGAATTCTTGGGATATCCAACAAACTTCTATAGATCTGACTTTGCCTCGAGCTTGTCCGGATTTTGTCTTTTTAGACATAGGCCGGACAACCCCAAATCTTAACAAACTTAAGATATGGGCTCTTCCCAATCCATATCTCAAATGAAGTGGTAGGCAATTGATTTGATCGTAACCCTATTCAATAGGTATGCATCTTCATAAGTGCATAACTCCCTAAAAGGAAATAGGAAACTCAGTAGTACTCATCATAGAGCACACCATATCATATAGGGTGTTATTGCTCCGTCCCGATATACCATCGTGCTATGGTGTATACGGAGGAGTAATGCTGAGAGAGAATCTCATTCTCCTTTAGAATAATCTAGGAATTCCGTGCTCAAGTATTCTCCTCCTTGATCACATCAAAGGACATAATACTTATACCCGTATTTTGGTTCTCTACTTCTAACTTATATTCTATGAATATCTCAAAAGGTTCGGACTTGTGTTTCAACAGGAACATATGACTGAATCTTGAGAGATTATCAGAGAATGTAATGAAGTACAAAGAACCGGTCCAGGCATGTGTAGACAGGGGACCTACATACATCAACATATATCATCCCAAGAGTTTACTAACTCTTTCTCTGTTTCCAATAAACAGAGCTATGGTCATCTTATCTCTGTGACATGACTGGCAAGTTTCACAAGATGTAAATTCAAACTAATTTAAATATGCATCTAAATGTAACTTCAGCTAGTCGGGTCGCATTGATATGACATAGTCTACAATACCTCAAGAAGGATTCGTTCATTTCTGAACTCTTCCTCTTGTGTGTGTTCAATATACTAAGAACTGTAGTTTTATTTAGAACGTCAATGCTTTTAGATAACGTGCCTGAACCGATCAACTATTGATATAGGAAATGTTCAAAATATTATCCAACAGTACAAAATTATATCCTTCTTTATCTAAATAAAGAGACTGATATGATTTTGTATATCAGGTTCGGTATCTAATACCATTTGTTCAGAATCAATGTATTCTGGTAATACAGGGTGACAGTGACCAACAGACCTGGCTGCAACACTTGCCCCGTTTTCTGCCTCATGAAACTTATCACCCGTTCTCAGTTCTCTACCTTTCTGCAGCCCATGTAACAAATTACATATGCGGGATCCTGATCTGGTATCAAATACCCAGGACGTAAAGGATACTGAGAAACAGTTCTCTGTAATGAACACACCCGAAGATGATGCATCAACATGCACTTTCTTCGTTTGGGCGGCACGGGAATTCTGGTAATCCCTTAATTTCCTGCTCTGTCTTATAACAATTATAAGTTGGAGCGGGACCAACGTTCCCCAGCTCAGTATAACAAGCGGGTTCAGTCAAAATATCCGTTTTATTATCTTGATTAAGGCATGACATGGTTGCTACTTGGAGAGAGAGAGAAGAAAACACTCTGCGTGCGCTCTAGCAAGATCAGATTGGTTATTATTTTATCTAATCAGGATGGCTCCCACTGTTTTTATCAAATCTTCCTTCAAACCCTAAAAGGAAAGACTAGCCGGGATTAATTACACGCTACAAGTTCGCCAATCTTTCAGCCAGGCCAGTATCGGTACTTTGAGGGAGGTCCCCCGTGCTTTCGCACGAACCTAATTAATCTAAACCTCGTTTTCCCAGAGGCATAACCCCGTTGACACCTTTCTAGACACCTACTTGATCGGCTAATTGTAATGTGTAAAACTCTCCCAGGAGTAACAATTACTCGCAGTGGGTATCAGGATCCAACTATCTCATAGAAGGTATGCAATCTCATTGCAAATTTCAACACTTGAAATTCCCGATAAGATTTTGCCCCAAGCGATCTATGACCTTGACTGAGTCAACAAACCATAGACCGCAAGTAAAGTTCAACCCGTCATTTCTTGATTGAATTAAACCCACCCGCACGACCCTTGACTGAGTCAACAAGGCCGCACGACTACCCTAATCCAATCGCATCATATGCTTTGCAGATAAGCACTAATCAGCTACCGCACACTACGCCTTGACCGAGTCAACAAACGCAGCACGAATACTAACTATTACTTATCTGAAATGACGGAGGGCTACGTCAGGTTTTTATGAAAACCCTTTGCGTAATGAACTTTATATCGTTGTAGAATCAAATGATTTTAAAATGGAGTGTTTTTGAGGCTTTTCTAGTTTTGCTAAAGGGGTCACTCCCGGTGAAGGGATCGTCGGCCCTTTCCTCGTCGAATGAGGTGCAGGATATATCATATACATCGCTGTGCAAAGTAAGAACTATAGGAGCAATCAAAAGACAAACCGAGAGTCGTAGCATCTGCCAGTTATTGCTAAAGGAGTCACTCCCGGTGAAGGGATCTCGGTCCTTTCCTTATCGAATAAGATGCAGGATGTTCTACAAGGAACACCGCGATGCAAAGCAAGAACTGTAGCTACCTGTTTTTGAAAATTCGATTCCAAAACATCTTAGGTTTCTTTTCTTTCCTTAATCACATTAATGAAGTCCCATCATTTAATTCACCTAAACATCACAGATAAATACGACGTACACTTATGCCATCCGCATTCGCCTCGATGTCCCCTCGTGCACCGTTAGGTTAGGTAACTAACGACAGAGCGGGGCAGGGCTAGCGCGAGTGCAAAACATAAGTAACGTCTATATAATATATCATATTTACTATATACAGTATTTATCACAGAACATCAAATGATCACATCACAGATATCGCAGCAGAAGAATCATATGAAATATTGGATATACTAGGACGTCCGTGTTTTCAATACAAGCCAATATAAAACACGGATTCCACGGTCGCGATGAATAGCCAAACCCATACCCCTAGACCCCTACGAGAGTGGCAAGAAACCCCACCAATTCTAGAGTTAGGAGACCCGAACTCGACTCCTCGAGTTGGTCTCCCACTGGACTCCAGAACCTGGTTACTTATGCCCTCCTCCTTGGGTCTATCCTAGTGCGGAAAAGTAAATAATATACAAAAGGTGACATCTTCCGCTACCTGGAAGTGCCCCAATAAAAGAATATTACATACAACAAATTTTACATGAATGAAAATAAAAACTCTCATCTCACATAAAACCCCCGGCTATTCAAACACGACGATCCAATATAACATATCCAGCAACACATAACATCACATGTCATCAACGTAAGTAAATGTGCGCATCCCAATTGTCGTTGGCATATAGCAACGAAACCGGCGATATCACATATTACACTTACGGTCGCAGAAAAGAAAGTGTAAAACTACAACAGTTGGAATCCGCAAACTCTTTAGACATCGCTTGCCTAATCAAATGAATTCCTTAGACATCACATGCCTAACAATTATAAACCCCGCATTTTAGTATCTTTATTGAAAACACTTTTCAATATCAAGTCGGGCAATTCAACAAGATTCCCGGCATTTTGATCGAATGCTCGTCGCAAACTTTAGTAGGCAGCCGCACCCCCGTTGCCGTCGACGAAGTGCACTAAGGCGGAACACCGCTGCCGCGAGCACCCGGACGGATGCTTTCGGCGACGGGGTTCTCCTACAGTCACTTGGTCGGGGCTAAGGGGTGTAGCTATCTATTAAGTTTATCCGGCGAGTATCCGCGTACGCTATGTGATTGCGACGGACTTTTGATCGCATCAAAATTCCATGGCAACCGATCAAGTGAGACTAAAGTGCTATGTTTATAACATTCAAATCAGTTATCTTATAACTACTTGTGGATTCCAAGTATTGTATCCCATTCCAGATAAATAGAAAATGTTAAACTTTCCGATCGAACAATCGAACACCCAAGTTTTCCCGAAATAGCTCAACTCTTGAAATAAGTTCAAAAACACCCAGTTCATGCTACAGTACCAACGGTCCAGCCATAGAAGGGTCAAGCCAACGCCTCACATGTGGCACGCCGTACTGCCCCAAACCCGAAAGTTCAAAGGGCAGTTCAAGACGGTCACATAATCGAGTTAAGCTTTGTTGTCTTCTAGAGGGTCCATCGCGTTACTTGCACTACTTAGAACATTTTCAAACTACGGAAAAAATCCAACACTTGGAAATTTCCCGGCAGGGGAAAAATTGGGTATTTATATCCGGTCGAACTTTTTAACATATTCTAAAAGTATCCGGAAATCATAACAAAATTAAATTCTCCGATCGAATTGACAATTAAAAAATAAACCTCCAGAAAACTCAACACTTGAGTCAGTTTAAAAATACCCATAAAATATAAGAATTACTGTGCAAACAAAATTACCCAATCCCATTGTACGGCCGCGGATCCGCGGCCCAAGCACGGTACGGCCGCGGTTCCGCGGCGGTTTGGAAGAATTAGGAGCTCGGATTTCATCAAAATTCTTATATTTCCCTGCTTTATTTTTAAGGTATTTTTAATTCAGAAAATACACAGTTTTGAAAAAATGTACAGAGAGGGGGTAAACTTGGACGTATCGGGTTCGTTCGGAGTTTTAACTTCGTTAACACATCGCCTAAAGTTCTAGCTAGGCTCTGATACCACTGTAGGGTTACTAGGTACACTAAGAAGGTTCCACAAGGCATCAACCATGCCAAACAAAAAATTTCCGGTGCCGAGAAACCCTAAACTAGATCGTTAACTAGATGTTAAGGCGAAAAGCAAGCAAGCAAACGACTTTGCTACTAAGTGAAAGGGATTACAACCTTTGTAGATCCGGTCCACCACTTCTTTATCTCCGTGTTGACGTCCCTCCGCTGCGATCATCGGATCCTGGACTCTAGCGATGGTTTCGTCGGAGAAATGATCGGGCTAGGTCATTGACTTCGAGGCCGAAGATGATCTACGTCGGGGAGACTCAAACTCAAGCTATTCCTTCACTCGGTCGAAAACTTTGTGAAGAGAACACCCTATACTACATGGCAAGTGGTAGAGGATGAAGAAATAGGAAGTGGGTTCACTTTAGAATTGGATTTCTCACTCTTTTTCTCATGATGCCATTGGAGCAAGCAAGCTTTTTCAAGCTTGATGAAGATGAAGAAGAAGAAAGAATCAAATGAATCATTTCCAAAATGAAACTTATCCAATATATGATGGCACCATGGTTGAGTTAAGACCTTATGCTTAACTCATGTAGAGAATTAACCAAACCATTAGGTTAAGGGTTGGGTTAACTAATATCCTACACAAATGTAAAAAGGGTTGACTTTGTCAATGCTTATCAAGCTTCATGAAGCTTGATAACTTTGACCAAAGTCTCAATTCTTTTGTTATTTGCTAGGAAAATAGTAAACCTTAATCTAACCTTGATATGGTTCAAGTCTCATACACACAACTTGTTTGTATCATCAAGCATGATACAAACATGTACACTTGCATATATCATATATAAACAATGTACACTTTCAAGTGAGAAAATCAATCTTATGTGAACCAATACTAGTTAATGTAAAGTAATATATCAAATATATAATTATACATTAAATCATTAAATCAACACTTGATTCAATGATCCGGTCATATCGCATATAACCGACTAATATCAATAGCAACAACTTATCGAATCAACACTTGATCCAATAACCCGGCTATATCGCATACAACCGATCAATGTCAAAAATCGCGAGAATAGAATACAGTATCACATACTGGTATTATTCTCGGTCCCGCACATATCTCATATGCGCTCCTATTTCATTTCGCTTGAGCCAGGAAACCCCTGTGTAGGACTCTAAAGACTCGTCAATACGCCGGCAGTAGGTGATGATCATATCAAACACCCACAAGCCGCAAGCGGTCTGCTAAACGTAACGGCCACCCGGGTATTGAGCGATCAGAAGATCAACGAGCAAGCCCGCTCACACTCCTGTGAATCCAACCAGTAACACTACCATACAGCCCGGTCTCTTCGTCTGATATATCGCATATCTCGTCTAGGGATGGTAAACGTCAGACCCCAATAACTCGATAAGTCGTGTCGATATGAGGCTCATAACGGGTCGAGAAACTACTAGTAACACTTACCAGTAAATCCCTAAAGCTTCCTTGGCCAAGGACTTCCTGTTATAGCCAATCGAGCACTGCGCAACATCAACTCCCTATACCGGGAGAGACGAAACCCCTCCTATTGCTCATTGCCTCCATGCGACTCGGGACTGTACCCAAAAGCCACCTTTTTGCACGCCCTCTTGGACGTGGTATGATGGAAATCAAAGCACAGTGGGAATCACACAAGACTCTATGACGATCTCGGGTCTATAGACTAACCTGTACCAGTGTCACCAGAGAACTGCCATCTGATGTAAGGTATAATACCATCTGGGAGTTCTCGGCGAGTCCGTCCAGTGTACCCAGTCTCCATTGAGCACCCGTATATCATCTCTGATGTTAAACACCAATGGATATGGGATCATCCATCGCCCATCTGTATGGGTCGAGAAGCTACACGCTAGTCTACATTGGTATATCGATGCCCCGTCTCGATACACCCACGACTAGGGACCTTGAAGGATGTACTTATGGACTACCATGTCCCCACTAGTATGATCCGCATCATAGTCCAGGTAGTCAAGTACACATCCTAAGTGCTTTACCAACATGTAACAGAGAGACAATCAGTGTACACGTTAAGGTAAAGAGTAACCAGATAGCATACTATCATATCGAGCAAGAAAGTCATCCCTATATATGTCCAAGCATCCACTACAATATACATCCTATGTATAGTAATGGCCTCTAGGGCATACATATAACTAACATCTGAAACAATTTCTTTGATGCTTCGTATCGTAATACGCGAGATTGCTCTCCATACAACTCCTTTGTATGGAGCAATATACCGTGAAAGTCCATATCCTCGTGCTGCTTTTGATGTGTGCTGTCCATCGATGCAAGCGCGAGGCATTTGGCCGTGGCACAGTCAGCGTCCCATGTCTTGCGGACTTCAATGTCCGCAACTGAGGATTTTGGACCTGGGACGGGCGGGGCTGAAGCCGTGAGGACATATGATACTTTATCATAAGTCAAGGCTATTTTCAGATTCCTCAGCCAGTTTTTATAATTGGTCCCATTCAGTTTGTTTTTATCTAGTAGAAGCTTGAGTCCAGTCATGGGTATCTGCCATTAAGAGAGAGAAAAGAATACACTCAGCGAAAGCTCTTGCATAGATCAGATTGGTTATTATCTTGTCTAATCGATGTTTCCCACTGCTTTTATCGAGTTTTTCTTTCAAATCTTAAATAGAAAAACTAGCCAGGATTAATTACAGTCTACAACTTCGCTAACCGTTCAGCCAGGCCAGTGTCGGTACTTGAGGGAGGTTCCCCGTGCTTTCGCACGGACCTAATTAGAGTAAACCTCGTTTTCCCAGAGGCGGAGCCCCGTTAACACCTTTCTAGACACCTAATGAGTTAGCTAATTGTAAACTGTAAAACTCTCCTAGGAGCAACTATTGCCCACAGCGGGATCGGGATCCAACCATCACATGGAAGGTATGCAATCTCATTGCAAATTTCAACTATTGAAATTCCCGATGCGGTTTTTACCCCTAGCACTCGTGACCTTGGCTAAGGTCAACAAATCACGAGTTCTAGTCAAGCTCAACCCGTCATTTCTTGATTAATTAGACCCGTTCACATGACCCTTGGCTAAGGTCAACAAAGTCATATGCCCGTCCTAATTAATCTGCATCATATGCATTTGTAGGAAGTCATCACTTAGCTACCGTACACTACGCCTTGGCTAAGGTCAACAAACGTAGCACGAATACTAAGTACTCTACTTCCTAAAATGATGGAGGGTTGCGGATGATTTTTAAGAAAATCTTTAACTCTTTGAACTTGATATCATTGTAGAATCAAATGGTTTTCAAAAGGAGTGGCTTAAGCTCCGCAGTTTTGAAATATAGATTTTTCATAAATAGCCGAGTGGTTTTCAAATCCGATTCTATAACATCTTTTTAGGTTTATTTTCATTACATTAATCACATTAATGTAATCCCATCATTTAAGTCCTTAAGCCAATCACAGAAAAGAAACGAAAATAACACGTACACTTATGCCATCCGCATTCGCCGCAATGTTCCGCTATGCACCGTTAGGTTACTTAACTAACGGCATACCGGGACGGGACTAGCGCGGGTGTAAAACATAAGCAACGTCTACTATATATGTCACGTCCCGAAAGTACGGAACATGACCGGCACTTAAACTACGAAACGTCTCGAGGCGTACGTAATCTAAGTAAACCGAAAACCTAGAAATCCAAACCAAGAAAAGTAGTAGAGTGAAGGAAAACCAATTTAAATCAAGTAGTTTTAATAGCATAGCCGAATTATACGTTTTAAAAGAAACATCAAATATTTCCTGAAAATTTCGGCAGAGTCTCCTTTGTAAATACTGGCCCCCAAACGGGATACAACATGAATAGTATACGAAATCAATAAAAAGGCATCCCCAAGCGGGAGCTAGCTCTTCGTCAATCGACGGTCACAACCACACAAGCAATATAATATACAACGCCAACGGCGAGGATCAAAAACTCAAAACCACAAGAAAACCACAGAAATAAAACTCGCGACTCTAAGGTCGAAAGAATAACATCTCTGGTCTCTATCTCAATAAATACATTTTTGGTTGATGGAACTTCTAGATACAACAGAGTAATAATATACAAGTTATATAATGGGGGGTACGATACAAGTAAACCCACCTACTAGCAAATCACCCGAAGGAAACTATGCCCGCAAGCCGTAATGAAACCTGTACGGCAAACCTGCAAGAAACTGGGGCACAACGGGGGTGAGTTGCCAACTCGTGAATAGAAAAATATCTACGCACAGAAATCGCATAAATAACGCAACCTACGTCAAAGATCATAATATATCCTCAAATATATGAATAACATGCAGCCTATAACAATGGCTAGGGTAATATCTAACCCGAGTTTGATCTCATGTGCCCATGTCAGTGCCTCAGGTAGCAATATATCATATGAATGAGGTATGAATGCATGAAAACAGAATACATGTAAATGAAGAAACTGTTTTCATAAATTAGTGAGATTTCCTTTGTATTTTTAAAATGAGGTATCATAAACGAAATCAGCATCAACAGTGTCTAGTATCGATACAAAACATAAATCTCAATGTCTCAAAACCTCAGGCTCCGGCTATCCGGACTGGCCTGTATCATCAAATATCAGTACCTCAATATCTCGAAATCTCAATGTCTCAATCTCAATATCTAGGGCGCTGTCAGTCCAGACCGGCCCCTACCATCCATCTCAAGACCACGACGGTATCCTCCGGATATCCGACGTGTCGGGTAAAATCACCGGTAGGTAGTCTCCCCCTGCCAGGCTCATCGTCATCACCACGAGCTTCTTGCCCCGGGGTACATTACCGGGTCCACCATGTAAACGAAACGGTTCATCCAACTCCTCGAATCGGGTCTCGAAATCCATCAGCAAACCCATGGTGGACGACTCATACATCATGGGAAAAACCGCGCTTTTTATTTAAAAAAGGAAAGAAGAAGTTTGTATATGTTTTGCGGTTTTCCCCAATCTAGAAAATCTCATGGAAATCCGAATCCAAAACCTCAATAGCACGTAAAAAGTGAATATATGCATGAGAATCCATGAATGCGGCATAACAATGAATAACAGTATGCATGAAGTAGCAGGTAATAACTACAATGTCTAAACTAACATATAAGGCAAGTACACTAATATCATGTCTAAACTATTAGCTAACAGGCTATGTCAAGCAATAATATTTTCTAAGGTGTACGTGACATGGCAATTACCGATGAAGATGTGTGTGAGCCGGCAAGTAAGTGTACGTGGTACATACGCATCATCGGTAATGGTGCTGGTGTCCTAACCACAAGATATCAACAGTAGAATATGAAGCATAATATAAGCATGTGATGCGGAGCGAACAACAATAATGAGCGGGAGCTGAATATTAGATGCAACGATAACTAATTTGCATTAACCTAATATAAGTCCTACAATGGTGCCTTTTGAAATAACAAGAATCGTGGGGTTTTGAAAATAGGGGCTACGGTGGTTTTTTAAGAAAAGATACGTTTTTTTTGAAATATCCGTAGAATCCCTTGACTTGTCTTTTAAAATACGCACGATTCGTAAGCTTTGAAATAGGTAGGAACCGAATCTAATCTAACAACTAACTAAACTAAAGGGCTAAGCTACAAGCTAGACTACAGGTAAGGAAACCACCTAACATCTGAGTCGATACATATACATACCTGTATATATATTAGTCGGTGATCCCGCCTCAATAATATCATATCCGATACCATATTTATAATCAGACATCCCAAGTCAAGAGTGCGGATCAATCATCAAGATATAGCTCGTATGTAAATCCGTCGTACGGCATCCCCAAATCTGGGTACGGGTCAATATCACATTCATCATACTATTCACCTGGTATCCTCTTTATTAAATATCATGATCGGGGTACTGATCTACGTCTAGTACAATACTGATACCGCCTAAGTATGCATGGACGTGTGTGAAACACTACGTTAAGGACCCGCTACAACGTCATGTCGTATCTCAAATACGAACCCTGCTATATCACCGATCTCACAGCCTCAAATCAAATCTCATCGACTCATCTTAAATCCCAAGTACTATCCTCATTATCTGTAACCCTTCGAAAATCGTTTAGGCAGTTTTTCGGTAATCGGCTAATTTTTCGGCTTTTTCCGTAAAAAGTCAAAATAGGTATTTTTCATTGTAGACCTAATTATACAAAATTTAGATAAGATATTGCTATAATTTTGTCACTAAAATGTCACTTATAATTTTCTAGTTAATAAATTTTTTTTCGTAATTAATTATTTTTTTATTATTTTAAGCCTTTTTAAATACATTAAATTAGTGATAAATACAAATGTAATTAGGTAAATTTCATAATTAGGAGTATTTATAAGCTAAAATATGGTGTTAATAAAATTATATGATGTCTTGCAAACTTTTGGTTTTAGGGTGGGAAAATTTGTGAAAAAATGAAGTAAAAATGGGTTTTTTTGTAAAAAGGTTGACATGAAAGCATTAAATGATATTATGGGGTGTTTTGGAACCTAGAAACTTCTCAAAATTTCCCCATTTCCTCTCCCATGCTGCTGGCCGACCCCTCTTGCTGCAGAATTCCCCATTCTCCCCACTTCTTTTTGCTTCTTTTCTTGCTAAAAATTCAACAAAAATTCACAATTTCCATCTCTATTCAAACCAAAACCCTAATCCAACCTTTCCCAAACCCTAATTTGTTTGAGAACTTGATGAAAGGAGGCTCTCTTGGTGACTTGAACATGCTAGGATTCAATTGGTGAGGTAAAAATTCTAAACTAGTTTGCTAACTAGTAGTTTAATTGTGCTAAAATCTAATTTTGAAGTATTAGTTTAGTGTAAATCTTTGTTCATGAAAAATCAAGAATGGGTTTTGATGTCGAGTTAGGGTTTGAAACATGGTTGTAAAAATTAAGTTAGGGTTTTGGTTATCTAATTGATTAGAATGGTTATTTGGGTAATGATATGCTTGCTAAATCGACAAATTGCGATGTTTGTATCGAATCGGCTAGAAAATTGCTTGCTAGATTTTTATGAAAAGTGGAATGCGACCGAATTGCGTTATGCTAGCGATATAATTAGCTTTGTATAGGACTATTAGAGTGCGCGAACGTGGGGTTTTGTCTAGCCAGATTTTAGTTTTGTCGATTTCCCCGAAATGACGATTCTAGTTAACGATTAGCGATTTTCGTGCGTTTTCCCGCGCACCGAGTGCATGCTATGATTAATTCGAGAGCGTTGATAATTGTTTGTTGTGACTTGCATTGTGTTAGGTTTTGTAATCTTATGCTTGGTATTGTGCAAATATAGGATCGGTCGGGGAGACATCGGACACGGCGCAAAAAGGCAAGGCGGTGGCCGGATCAGATTAGCGGAGATTTCAGGTGAGTAGATGTATTCATCTATGGGGGAATCGTCTGGATGGCGCGATGCGCCCCCTAGTTAGGATTTCCTTATCTCTTGTAAGATTCATGTTGTTAGTTAGCTTACCCCTTTCATTGACATTGCATACCCTTATAGTTAATAATATGCTAGATTGCATGGACATTCGTATACACATATGCAATATCACTTCGTAGGACACGAACACCATTACCATTGGCATCTTTTGCACGCGCACTATTCATGTGACAGACACGCCTTTGGTAATTGCCATGCCACGTGCACTATAGAACCCGTTTAACTTAATATCGCCACTTGCATTCATACATGATATATGAAATTGTATAGCATGCATATACCTCGCATCATCATCATATTTATATAGATTTCTAGCCAAAATTCACATCGTATACATTGATATCATATATAACATGTGAACATTATGATTTTCTTGAGGATTTCAGTATTTCTGCGATTTCTGGATTTTTGGGAAAAACCGCAAGAATTTACCAAAAGCACTATTCATCATTTTTAAAAAAAAGTTGCGGTTTTCTCGTGATGTATGTGTCGTCCACCATGAGTTTTCATGTTTTCTGTTGGATTTCGAGACCCGATTCGAGGAGTGGATGAACCGTCTCGGGTACATGGTGGGCCCGGTATGGTACCCCGGGGCAAGAAGATCGAGTTGTAGACGATGAGCCTGGCAGGGGAAGACTACCTACCGGTGATGTCTGGCGCAGCGGATATCCGGAGGATACCGACCGTTGTCGTGAGATTTATGATATGGGCCGATCTGGACTGACGGAGCCCGATATTGAGACAGATATGATTCCTTTTTGGTGTCGATGCTTGACACGGGTTTTCAGATGATTTCTTGATGGTATTTAGCTATTATACAGATATTCATGTTCTGAAGTTAAGAATTCAATACACTTAGCATTTAAAACACTTAAAGACTTAATAATGACATTGCATACCTGTGCATGCATACTAGAGATATTATATCACATATGGACATGCATGTTGTGGTGCATTGCGTGCATTCTTACGATTGCCTTATTAGATGTTATATTTACTCACGAGCTGGCAACTCACCCCCGTTGTGCCACAGTGTCTTGCAGGTCGGACCCGTCACTCTTGTAGCGGCGGCTATCTTATCATCAGCTCATTTTGCTCAGACTCGCGACATCGCCCGTAGGTGGGTTGCGAGCACACTTTATTTCTTTTGCTTTATCATGGTACCTAGTATTCTCCATCTACCACTTTATATTGTATATGTGACCTAGTGATGAGACTGAGAGATTTGTATATTTGTGGTTCTTTTGGGTCGAGCTCACTTGAGCCGGCGTTATGTTTTCGGATATTTTGCGTTTCTTTCATGCTCTTTTCTTGATATTGCTATTATATTGCATGTGGTTGTGATCCGCCTTGGGCGAAGAGCTAGCTCCCGCTTGGGGATGCCATTTTATGATTACAGGTTTATTATCTTGTTGTACCCATTTTGGGGGATAGAAAATACAGAGGAGACTCTGCCGAAATTTTCAGAAATTTATGATGTTTTTTTTTGGGATTCTATGCAACCTAAATGATTTTAAAAACCATTTTCATTAAAGGTTTTCCTTCACTCTCTTTTGATTTTGGTTTAGATTCTTTTGGGCTTTGGCTGACTTAGGTTACGGTACGCCTTTAGACGTCTCGTAATCTAAGTGCCAGTCGCGATCCGTACTTTCGGGTCGTGACAAAGTTGGTATCAGAGCGTAGGTTTTACCTTTCTGAGTGTAGGACGACCTTGGTAGATGGAGTAGGTGACTTAAGCAGAGTGGCGTAGCGTGGGTATGATCCGCGGCATACTTACGATACGGTACTCCGCCTAAGTGACCTTAGAACATAATTGCTTGTATTTCCTTTCTTGATTCCTTGCATTCCTTGATTCAATTGCAATTTCCTTATAAGTCCTGTTTCTTATTCCAGCTTCGATGCCGCCAAAGACTACGAGAGCTCAGCAGGCTGCCGCTAGGGATGAGATTCGGGCGGGCCCGTTTGAGGCGAGGATCGAGCGGGATGATACGCCTGTCCCTCAGGGTCATACTGATCCGCCTTATCCTGACCGTATTGCCAGGCTAGAGGCCGGCATGCAAGAGTTGTGGCAGATGATGGGATCTTTAGTTGAGTCCAGCCGGGCACAGAGATCCGAGGACGTTCCTTCCACCGCACAGACCACGATCGTACCTGCTGCACAGATGGTCACTCCTGCTGCTACTACGGAGACTATCCCTGTTTCACTACAGGAGTTCATGAGATTGAGACCTCCAGCTTTTACCGGTACAGATGCGACAAAGGACCCACAGGCATTTCTTGATAGGATGGCTCGGATCTGCCGTTCGTTGAGGTGTTCTGATGATAGATTGGTGGAGTTTGCGAGTTTTCGTCTGGAGGGTCTTTCCCAGACATGGTACGCTTCAGTAGAGAGAGGCCGAGCTGCAGGTCTACCTTCTATGACCTGGGATGAGTTTACATCTGCATTTCTTGCCCGTTTTCTTCCGGAGAGTGTCCGAGATGCTCGAGCCCGTAGTTTTGAGTCTTTGCGCAAGACTCCTGGGATGACAGTGTCGGAGTATGATATACAGTTTACCCAGTTGTCTCGATATGCTCCGTACCTAGTCGACACAGAAGAGAAGAGAATAAAGAGGTTTGTACGAGGGCTTGATACACAGCTATTCCTTGCCATCGGCACCCAGCACTTTGATACATACGCAGCCGCAATGGATGCAGCCTTACTTTTGGAGGAGCGTAATTCTGAGACTCCGGTTGTTTCTGGGCCGAAGAGGATCCGTACTGATACGCCAGCTCTGTTAGTTGTATGTATGCCCTAGAGGCCAGTATTGTACAGATGATGTATATTATATTGGATGCTTGGACATATATAGAGATGACTTTCTTGCTCGATATGATAGTATGCTATCTGGTTACTCTTTATCTTAACATGTACACTAGTCTCTTTATACTGTCTTATAGTTACATGTTGGTAAAGCCCTTAGGATATGTACTTGACTACCTGGACTGTGATGCAGATCATACTAGTAGGGACATGGTAGTCCATAAGTACATCCTTCAAGGTCCCTAGTCGTGGGTGTATCGAGACAGGGCATCGATATACCAGAGTAGACTAGCGTATATGCTTCTCGACCCATGAGATGGGCGATGGATGATCCCATATCCATTGGTGTTTGACATCAGAGATGGTATACGGGTGCTCAGTGGAGACTGAGTACACTGGACGGACTCGCCGAGAACTCCCAGATGGTATTATACCTCACGTCAGATGGCAGTTCTCAGGTGACACTTGTACAGGTTAGTCTGTAGACCCGAGATCGTCATAGAGTCTTGTGTGATTCCCACTGTGCTTTGATCTCCACCTTACCACGTCCATGAGGGCATGCAAAACGGTGGTCTTTGGGTACAGTCCCGAGTCACATGGAGGCAATGAGCGATAGGAGGGGTTTCGTCTCTCCCGGTATTGGGAGTTGATGTTGCGCTGTGCTCGATTGGCCGTAACAGGGAAGTCGCTGGCCAGGGCTGATCAGAGATTTGCTGGTAAGTGTTACCAGTAGTTTCTCAACCCGTTATGAGCCTCACATCAGCACGACTTATCGGGTTATTGGGGTCTGGCGTATACCACCCCTAGACTTGATATGCGACATATCAGACGAAGAGACCGGACTGTATGGTAAGTGTTACTGGTCGGATTCGCAGGAGTGTGAGCGGGCTAGCTCGTCGATCTTCTGATCGCTCAATACCCGGGTGGCCGTTACGTTTAGCAGACCGCTTGCGGCTTGTGGGTGCTTGATATGATCATCATCTGCTACCGGCGTATTGACGAGTCTTTAGAGTCCTACACAGAAGTTTCCTGGCTCAAGCGAAACGAAATAGGAGCGCATATGAGATATGTGCGGAAGCGAGAATAATGCGTGTATGTGATACCGCATTTCATTCTCGCGATAAATGTTTCGATTGGTTATATTCGATATGACCTAGTTATCGAATCATAGATTCGATAAGCCGATACATAGAATACTAGTCGGTCATGTGCGACATGACCGGATCATTGAATCAAGTGTTGATTTAATGATTTAATGTAAGATTATATATTTGATATATTACTTTGCATTAACTAGTATTGGTTCACTTTAAACGGATTTTTCTCACTTGATGTGCACATTGTATATGTGATATGTTTTGTGTACACTTGAATGTATCATGTTTGATGATGCATGTTGTTTTGGCTTTGTGTAAAGAATGCAACCATGGTTATGCAAGTGGTTAGGGTTTATATTTTATTCACTTATTATTTTATCCATTTATTATTTATTTAAATGGATTTATGAAAACAAATTGGTTTCATTTTATCATGAAGAATGGTGAAGCTTCATGAAGCTTTGACTAATGATGCCATTTTGTCTTCATGCTTAACCCTAACCACTCCCACTAACCATGGTCCATTCTCTACACTTGACCATGGTTAGGATATGATAAATATTGTTTTCTTTTCTAGTTTGAATAACACTTTTATCATATTCTAACTTCATCTTCTTCTTCTTCTTCTTCAAGCTTGCTACTTTAATGGCAACTTGAGATCTAGTGAGAGAAATCCAAATCTAAAGTGAACCCACCTCCTATTTCTTCATCCTCTACCTCTTGCCAAGTTGTTTTGGGTGTTTTCTTCACAAGTTTCACAACTTTGTGAAGTCGGAGCTTGAGTTTGTGCAACCTCGACGTAGATCGTCTTTGACACGAAGCCGACGACCTATTCCGCACGTTTCTCCGATGAAGCCGTCACGAGAGTCCAAGGTTCAAGATGGACAGCGAGAGGACGCCCTCGTGGAGCTAAGGAAGTGGGTATCCGTATCTACAAAGGTTGTAGCATCCTAACTTTTAGTTAATTTGTTAACTAGATTTTCATTTCGCCTAAACATCTAGTCTAAGATCCGTAGTCTAGGGTTTCTCGGCACCATTTTTTTTAAATTGGCATGTTCGATACCTTGTGAGACCTTACTAGAGTGCCTAGGAACCTTTCACTGGTATCAGAGCCTAGCTAGAGCCTTAGGCGAAGTCTAGACGGAGTTTGAAGTCCGAACGAACCCGAAACCATAATTCCAAGGTGCTCTCTGGAAAATTTCTGAAATTTTGGATTTTTGTCAATTAAAAATATGCAGAAAATCATGCAGGGTCTCATATGAAATACTGTGAAATTCGAGGGTCTGAATCAACTTTTCCACCGCGGAACCGCGGCACGTGCTATGCATGGTGCGGCGGTTCCGCGGCCTTACTGTTCCCTTGTTTAATATTTTCTGCACAGTAACTCATATAATATAATGCTGTATTTTCTGGGGTATTTTTATTGTGACTCTACAGAAGAGTATTCTGGGGTTGTATAGGGATTCGGTATTTCGACCGGATTATCAAATTTCGTCTTCTGTGTATTTCCGGATAATTTCCAGAATATGTTAAAAAGTTCGACCGGATATAAATACCCAATTTTTCCCCTGTCGGGAAATTTCCAAGTGTTGTATTTTTTCGAGGTTTAACGACGTTCTAAGTAGTGCAAGTAACGCGATGGACCCTCTAGAAGACAACAAACCTTAACTCGATTATGTGACCGTCTTGAACTGCCCTTTGAACCTTCGGGTTTGGGGCAGTACGGCGTGCCACATGTGAGGCGTTGGCTTGACCCTTCTACGGCTGGACCGTCGGTACTGAGGCACGAACTGAATGTTGTTAGACTTATTTCATGTGTTGAGCTGTATCGGGAAAACTTGGGTATTCGACTGTTCGATCGGAAAGTTTAACATTTTCTGTTTATCTGGAATGTGATACAATAATTGGAATTCACAAGTAGTTATGAGATAACTGAATGAATGTTATAAATCTAGCAATTTAGTCCCATATGATATTGAAAAGAGTTTTCGATAATGAGACTAAAATGCGGGATTTATATCTGTTAGGCATGCGATGTCTAAAGATGTTGCGGATTCCAACTGTTGTAGTTTTACACTTTCTTTTCTGTGACCGTAAGTGTAATATGTTCATATCGCCGGTTTCGTTGCTATACGTCAACGACAATTGGGGTATGCATACTTACTTACGTTGATGACATGTGATGTTATGTGTTGCTGGATATGTTATATTGGATCGTCGTGTTCGAATAGCCGGGGGTTTTTATGTGAGATGAGTGTTTTTCATTTTCATTCATGTAAAAACTTGTATGTAATATTCTTTTATTTGAGGCACTTCCAGGTAGCGGAAGCTGTCACCCTTTGTATATTATTTACTTTTCCGCATTAGGATAGACCCAAGGAGGGGAGCACAAGTAACCGGGTTCTGGGGTCCAGTGGGAGACCAACTCGAGGAGTCGAGTCCGGGTCTCCTAACCCTAGAATTGGCAGGGTTGCTTGCCGCTCTCGTAGGGGTCTAGGGGTGTGGGATTGGCTATTCATCATGACCGTGGAATCCGTGTTTTATACTGGCTCGTATTGAAAACACGGACGTCCTAGTATATCCAATATTTCATTTGTTTATTCTGCTGCGATATCTGTGTTGTGACTCTGTGATGGATATAGTATATAGTATATATGATATATTATATAGACGTTACTTATGTTTTACACCCGCGCTAGCCCTGCCCTGCTCTGTCGTTAGTTACCTAACCTAACGGTGCACGAAGGGACATCGAGGCGAATGCGGATGGCATAAGTGTACGTCATATCTATCTGTGATGTTTAGGTACTTAAATGATGGGACTTCATTAATGTGATTAATGAAAGAAAAGAAACCTAAGATGTTGTAGAATCAAATTTTAAAAAAAAACAGGTAGCTACAGTTCTTGCTTTGCATAGCGGTATATATGATATACCCTGCACCTTATTCGATGAGGAAAGGACCGAGATCCCTTCACCGGGAGTGACTCCTTTAGCAATAACTGGCAGATGCTACACACTCGGTTTGATTTTGACTGCTTTTGGGTTTTTGCTTTGCACAGCGATATATATGATATATCCCGCACCTCATTCGACGAGGAAAGGACCGAGATCCCTTCACCGGGAGTGACTCCTTTAGCAAAACTAGAAAAGCCTCAAAATCACTCCATTTCAAAAACTTCATTTGATTCTACAACGATATCAAGTTCATTACGCAATAGGTTTTCAGAAAACCTGTCGTAGCCTTCCGTCATTTCAGATAAATTACATATAGTATTCGTGCTACATTTGTTGGCTTTCGTCAAGGTGTAGTGTGCGGTAGCTATGTGCTGTTTATCTGCTGCATATGATGCAACTGGATTAGGGTAGTCGTACGGCTTTGTTGGCTTTCGTCAAGGGTCGTGCGGGTGGGTTTAATTCAGTCAAGAAATGTACGGGTTGAACTTGACTAGCGGGCTGTGGTTTGTTGGCTTTCGTCAAGATCCTAGCACGCTAGGGGCAAAAGCATTATCGGGAATTTCAAGTGTTGAAATTTGCAATGAGATTGCATACCTTCTATGAGATAGTTGGATCCCGATACCCACTGCGAGTAAGAGTTACTCCTGGGAGAGTTTTACACATTACAATTAGCCGATCAAGTAGGTGTCTAAAAAGGTGTTAACGAGGTTACGCCTCTGGGAAAACGAGGTTTACATTAATTAGGTTCGTGCGAAAGCACGGGGGACCTCCCTCAATGTACCGACACTGGCCTGGCTGAAAGATTGGCGAACTTGTAGTGTGTAATTAATCCCGGCTAGTCTTTCCCTTTAGGGTTTGGAGGAAGATTTGATAAAAAGCAGTGGGAGCCATCCTGATTAGATAAGATAATAACCAATCTGATCTTCCACGAGCATACGCTAAAGTGTTTTCTTCTCTCTCTCTCCAGGTAGCGACCATTTCATGCCCTAATGAAGATAATAATATGGATGTATTGACCGAACCCGCATGTTATATTGTGCTGGGGAACGTTGGTTCCGTTCTTTCTTATAAGAGTTATAGGAATGAACAGGATATAGGGGAATACCAGGATTCCCATGCCACCCGAATGAAGAAAGTACATGTTGATGCATTTTCTTCGGGTGTGTTCGTTACTGAGAACTGTTTCTCCATTTTCTCTACGTCCTGGGTATTAGATACCGGGTCAGGATCCCATATATGTAATCAGTTACATGGGCTTAGGAAAGGTAGAGAACTTGGAGAAGGTGATAAAGACATTAGAGTTGGAAATGGTGCAATTGTTGCAGCTAAGACTGTCGGGGAATATCACCTTGTATTACCAACTGGTAGTACATTGGTTCTGAACGAATGCTATTACATGCCGAACCTGATATGCAACATTATATCGGTTTCTTTATTAAGTAAAGAGGGATATAATTTTGTATTACAGGACAATGTTATGAACATTTTCCATAACCAAAAGTTGGTTGGATCAGGCACGTTGTGCAATGGCATTTATGTTCTAAACCAATCAACAGTTCTGAGCATAACAAACACACACAAGAGGAAGAGTTCTGAACTGAACGAATCCTTCTTGTGGCATTGTAGACTGGGTCACATCAATGCGACACGACTGGCTAAGTTGAATAAGGATGGGTATTTGAAACCATTCGAATTTTCATCTTATGACACTTGCCAGTCATGTCTCAAAGGCAAGATGACCAAAACTCCGTTTACGGGACACGGAGAAAGAGTTACCGAACTCTTGGGACTGATACATAGTGATGTATGCGGTCCAATGTCTACACATGCCAGGGATGGTTCTTCGTACTTCATTACATTCACTGACGATCTCTCAAGATACGGACATGTGTACTTGATAAGACACAAGTCTGAAGCTTTTGAGAAATTTAGAGAATATAAACAAGAAGTCGAAAACCAAACCGGAAAAAGTATTAAAATCCTTCGATCTGATCGAGGAGGTGAATACTTGAGCAATGAATTCCTGCACTTCCTAAAAGAGAATGGGATTCTCTCTCAGCTGACTCCTCCATATACACCACAGCACAACGGTGTATCAGAACGGAGGAACCGCACCCTATTAGATATGGTGCGCTCTATGATGAGCACAGCTGAGTTACCTATTTCCTTCTGGGGGTATGCGCTTGAGACAGCCATACATCTATTGAATATGGTCCCCACCAAATCTGTGCCTACCACTCCATATGAGATATGGAAAGGGAAGAGAGCATGTCTTAACTATGTTAAGATATGGGGTTTTCCAGCCTATGTCAAACGACAAAATCCGGACAAACTCGAGGCACGGTCTGTTCTATGCAAATTTGTAGGATATCCCAAGAATTCTCAAGGGTATATCTTCTACCACCCTGAGGAACAAAGAGTATTTGTTTCTCGGCATGCCACCTTTTTAGAAAAGGAATTTCTTGAAAAAGAGATTAGTGGTCATAAGGTAGAACTGGAAGAGGTTCCAGCTGCAGAAGCTACAACAGAAGATCTGGTGGAACCAGAGGATTCCGTAGTTCCCGATGAACCCCAGCCACTCCGCCGATCTAGTAGGGTTCCTCGCCAACCTGAGAGATACTACGGTTTTCTCATGGACGGTGGGAGCGAGGATTGCATCATGGAGGATGATGACCCAACTAGCTTCGAGAAGGCCATCACGAGTATGGACTCAGTGAAATGGCTGGATGCTATGCGGTCCGAGATGGAATCCATGTACACCAACAAAGTATGGACTTTGGAAGTTGCTCCTGAAGGGGTAAAACCCATTGGGAGCAAGTGGATCTTCAAGAAGAAACTTGGTGTAGATGGGAAAGTGGAGACTTTCAAAGCTAGACTTGTAGCAAAGGGTTTTCGTCAAAGACCAGGTGTGGACTATGACGAAACCTTTTCTCCAATGGCTATGCTTAAATCCATCTGAATCATGCTTGCCATTGCTGCCTTTCATGACTACGAAATCTGGCAAATGGATGTTAAGACCGCCTTTCTAAATGGTGATTTACAAGAGTGCGTGTACATGACTCAGCCAGAGGGCTTCGTAGACAGTGGGAGCAGCGGGAAGGTGTGCAAGCTGCTTAAATCCATTTATGGATTAAAGCAAGCATCGCGGAGTTGGAACATCTGCTTTGACGTCGTTATCAAAGAGTTTGATTTCGTCAAAAATCCAGATGAACCTTGTATCTACAAGAAGGTGGCAGAGAGTAAGGTTGTCTTCCTCGTATTGTACATGGACGACATACTCTTGATAGGAAATGATATTCCTATGCTGCAAGCGGTCAAGCTCTTCTTATCACAAAGATTCTCAATGAAAGATCTTGGTGATGCCTCCTGCATATTGGGAATTAGGATCTACAGAGATAGATCCAAACGGATTTTGGGATTGTCCCAATCCAGGTACATTGACACTATACTAAAGAGGTTTAGTATGGAAGAGTCCAAGCGTGGGAACTTACCCACGATCTCTGGAGTCACTCTCTCCAAAGAGATGTCTCCCAAGACTGATTTGGAGAGAGCTCGCATGCAAGGGATACCCTATGCTTCGGCAGTAGGCTCTATCATGTATGCGATGCTATGTACCAGACCCGATGTAGCATACTCACTAAGTGTAGTGAGCAGGTATCAAGCTGATCCTGGAGAGAGTCACTGGACAGCTGTGAAGAGCATTCTCAAGTACTTGCGAAGGATTAGAGATATGTTCTTGGTGTATGGTAACGGAGAGCTCCAAGTGGAGTCCTTTACCGATTCGAGCTTCCAGAGTGATAAGGACGACTCTAAGTCGCAGTCGGGCTTTGTCTTTACCCTTTACGGAGGGGCGGTTAGCTGGAAGAGTTCCAAGTAGGAAACCGTGGCAGACTCGACGATGGAGGCTGAATACATCGCTGCCAACGATGCTGCCAAAGAGGCTGTCTGGATCAAGAAGTTCATTACTGAACTTGGTGTGGTTCCATCCATTGAGCATCCAATACCTTTGTATTGCGATAACAATGGAGCAGTGGCTTTGGCCAAGGAACCCAGGTCCCATCAGCGATCCAGGCATATTCTGAGGCGGTATCACCTGATCCGGGAGATAGTTGATCGCCGGGAGATCGAGGTCAGGAGGGTTGATACGAAGAACAACACGGCGGATCCACTCACGAAGGCCATTCCCCAGATACAGTTTGAGAGACTCTTCGGGATGCTCGGTATGAGATACTACAGCAGCTGGCCCTAGTGCAAGTGGGAGATTGTTAGTTGTATGTATGCCCTAGAGGCCAGTATTGTACAGATGATGTATATTATATTGGATGCTTGGACATATATAGAGATGACTTTTTTGCTCGATATGATAATATGCTATCTGGTTACTCTTTATCTTAACATGTACACTGGTCTCTTTATACTGTCTTATAGTTACATGTTGGTAAAGCCCTTAGGATATGTACTTGACTACCTGGACTGTGATGCAGATCATACTAGTGGGGACATGGTAGTCCATAAGTACATCCTTCAAGGTCCCTAGTCGTGGGTGTATCGAGACTGGGCATCGATATACCAGAGTAGACTAGCGTATATGCTTCTCGACCCATGAGATGGGCGATGGATGATCCCATATCCATTGGTGTTTGACATCAGAGATGGTATACGGGTGCTCAGTGGAGACTGAGTACACTGGACGGACTCGCCGAGAACTCCCAGATGGTATTATACCTCACGTCAGATGGCAGTTCTCAGGTGACACTTGTACAGGTTAGTCTGTAGACCCGAGATCGTCATAGAGTCTTGTGTGATTCCCACTGTGCTTTGATCTCCACCTTACCACGTCCATGAGGGCGTGCAAAACGGTGGTCTTTGGGTACAGTCCCGAGTCACATGGAGGCAATGAGCGATAGGAGGGGTTTCGTCTCTCCCGGTATTGGGAGTTGATGTTGCGCTGTGCTCGATTGGCCGTAACAGGGAAGTCCCTGGCCAGGGCTGATCATAGATTTGCTGGTAAGTGTTACCAGTAGTTTCTCGACCCGTTATGAGCCTCACATCAGCACGACTTATCGGGTTATTGGGGTCTGACGTATACCACTCCTAGACTTGATATGCGACATATCAGACGAAGAGACCGGACTGTATGGTAAGTGTTACTGGTCGGATTCGCAGGAGTGTGAGCGTGCTAGCTCGTCGATCTTCTGATCGCTCAATACCCGGGTGGCCGTTACGTTTAGCAGACCGCTTGCGGCTTGTGGGTGCTTGATATGATCATCATCTGCTACCGGCGTATTGACGAGTCTTTAGAGTCCTACACAGAGGTTTCCTGGCTCAAGCGAAACGAAATAGGAGCGCATATGAGATATGTGCGGAAGCGAGAATAATGCGTGTATGTGATACCGCATTTCATTCTCGCGATAAATGTTTCGATTGGTTATATTCGATATGACCTAGTTATCGAATCATAGATTCGATAAGCCGATACATAGAATACTAGTCGGTCATGTGCGACATGACCGGATCATTGAATCAAGTGTTGATTTAATGATTTAATGTAAGATTATATATTTGATATATTACTTTGCATTAACTAGTATTGGTTCACTTTAAACGGATTTTTCTCACTTGATGTGCACATTGTATATGTGATATGTTTTGTGTACACTTGAATGTATCATGTTTGATGATGCATGTTGTTTTGGCTTTGTGTAAAGAATGCAACCATGGTTATGCAAGTGGTTAGGGTTTATATTTTATTCACTTATTATTTTATCAAGTTATTATTTATTTAAATGGATTTATGAAAACAAATTGGTTTCATTTTATCATGAAGAATGGTGAAGCTTCATGAAGCTTTGACTAATGATGCCATTTTGTCTTCATGCTTAACCCTAACCACTCCCACTAACCATGGTCCATTCTATACACTTGACCATGGTTAGGATATGATAAATATTGTTTTCTTTTCTATTTTGAATAACACTTTTATCATATTCTAACTTCATCTTCTTCTTCTTCTTCAAGCTTGCTACTTTAATGGCAACTTGAGATCTAGTGAGAGAAATCCAAATCTAAAGTGAACCCACCTCCTATTTCTTCATCCTCTACCTCTTGCCAAGTTGTTTTGGGTGTTTTCTTCACAAGTTTCACAACTTTGTGAAGTCGGAGCTTGAGTTTGTGCAACCTCGACGTAGATCGTCTTTGACATGAAGCCGACGACCTATTCCGCACGTTTCTCCGATGAAGCCGTCACGAGAGTCCAAGGTTCAAGATGGACAGCGAGAGGACGCCCTCGTGGAGCTAAGGAAGTGGGTATCCGGATCTACAAAGGTTGTAGCATCCTAACTTTTAGTTAATTTGTTAACTAGATTTTCATTTCGCCTAAACATCTAGTCTAAGATCCGTAGTCTAGGGTTTCTCGGCACCATTTTTTTTAAATTGGCATGTTCGATGCCTTGTGAGACCTTACTAGAGTGCCTAGGAACCTTTCAAGCTCAGCGGCAGATGGGCAGACACCGCGATAGATTATTTCCGGGAGATGGTGGAGGCAGAGGATTGAGACGAGGTCAGTTATTTGGTTCATATCCACAGACCCAGCAGTCGTCTCCAGGATGTTTTCGGTGTGGGAGTCAGTACCACCGTGTCAGAGACTGTACCATGGGACATCAGGGCGCGGCGACAGTCCCGCTTGTGACCTTACCACCCTCACCACCTTCTCAGAGAGCTTTACTTCCTACTCCTGATGATGCTCCACGTCAGTCAGATGCTTCTAGAGGCCGTGGGCGTGGCGGTCCAGTTCCGAGAGGACGAGGCGACAGAGGCAGAGGCAGAGGCCGAGGTAGAGGCAGAGTACAGCCAGCTATTAGTGGTGGACAGGCCCGAGTGTTCGCATTGACTCCTCAGGATGCACAGGCATCCAATGCCGTCGTGACAGGTACTCTGCCAGTATGTTCTTTTGATGCACGGGTATTATTTGATCCAGGCTCCACACATTCCTATGTTTCCACGTATTTTGCACCAAGGTTGGGCCGAGAGTCTTCTCCGTTAGATCAGCCGCTTGTCGTTATTACCCCGGTAGGCGAGTCTTTTGTTGCCCGTTTTGTGTACCGATCGTGTTCCGTTCGTATCGGGGAGAGAGATTCTTTAGTTGATTTGATTCTCCTCGATATGCTAGACTTTGACGTTCTTCTTGGTATGGACTGGCTAGCCACCTGTTATGCATCCGTGGACTTCCGTGAAAAAGCAGTCAGATTCAGTTTTCCTGGTGAGCCGGTTCTTATTATTCAGGGAGATCGTAGCGCTACCCTTCCCAGCTTGATTTCTTCTCTTCGCGCTGGTCAGCTCTTAAGGAAAGGGTGTCAGGGATTCTTAGCTTATGTTTGTGATACTCGCTCCACAGTGGTTCCGTCGGACCAGGTCCCTGTTGTGAGAGAGTTTCCTGATGTATTTCCTGACGAGCTGCCTGGTCTGCCACCAGAGCGTGAGATTGAGTTCTGTATTGACTTGATCCCCGGCACGGGGCCTATTTCTATACCTCCTTATCGGATGGCCCCGGCGGAGCTGAGAGAGCTAAAGGATCAGTTACAGGACTTGCTGGACAAAGGGCTTATCCGACCGAGTGTGTCACCTTGGGGTGCTCCCGTCCTGTTTGTTAAGAAGAAGGACGGAAGTATGCGCTTATGCATTGATTATCGTCAGCTGAACCGGGTTACTGTGTGGAACAGGTATCCCCTACCCCGCATTGATGACTTATTTGATCAGCTCCAGGTTGCAGGGTTTTTCTCGAAGGTTGATTTACGGTCAGGTTATCACCAGTTGCGAGTTCAGAAGGAGGATATTCCGAAGACTGCCTTCCGTACTCGATATGGTCATTACGAGTTCTTAGTGATGTCGTTCGGGCTCACCAATGCCACGGCAGCATTTATGGATTTGATGAACCGCGTATTCAGGCCGTATCTCGATCAGTTCATCATTGTGTTCATTGACGACATCTTGGTTTATTCTCGGAGCCGGGAGGAGCATGAGCAGCACTTACGTATCACATTGCAGACTTTGAGGGAGCATCAGCTGTTCGCCAAATTTTCCAAATGCGCATTCTGGTTAGACAGTGTCGATTTCTTGGGTCATGTGGTGACGAGAGACGGTATTTGCGTGGACCCGAAGAAGATCGAGGCAGTTCAGCGTTGGCCTAGACCAGTATCAGTTACAGAGGTTCGCAACTTTCTAGGTCTGGCCGGCTATTATCGACGTTTCGTCCAGCATTCTCCCGCATTGCTGCACCGTTGACCGGGTTGACCCGGAAGGGGGTTCCTTTTGATTGGACCCCGGCATGTGAGGATAGCTTCCAGCAGTTGAAGAATCGTCTGACTACTGCACCAGTGTTAGCATTGCCTTCAGGATCAGGCGGGTTCGTGGTATATTGTGATGCTTCTAGAGTGGGGATGGGATGTGTATTGATGCAGCACAACAGAGTTATCGCATATGCTTCTCGGCAGCTGAGGAAACACGAACAGAACTACCCCACCCATGATTTAGAGATGGCTGCAGTGGTATTTGCACTTAAGATCCGGAGACATTACCTATACGGTGAGTCGTGCCAGATATTCACTGACCACAAGAGTTTGAAGTATATCTTCCAGCAGCGAGATTTGAACCTGAGACAGCGCCGTTGGATGGAGTTGGTGAAGGATTATGACTGCGAGATTTTATACCATCCGGGCAAGGCGAATGTGGTGGCAGATGCTTTGAGTAGGAGGCCCGGAGGTAGCTTATCTTGTTTGAGCGCAGTGCAGATGCAGTCGACGGCGGATTGGCAGGTGTTATGTGATAGCAGAGTGCAGTTCGAGTTTACTCCTACAGGGGGACAGCTGGCCCATTTCAGAGCACGCCCACAGTTACTTGACCGTATACGCGAGGCACAGTCCGGTGATGCCCGTATCTTAGAGATTATTGAGCAGATTCGGCAGGGCAGAGTTTCTGAGTTCGTGATTGATGATCAGGGGATACTTCGATTTGGGACTCGACTGTGCGTGCCAGATTCAGAGGGACTGAGGCGTGATGTCCTCGAGGAGGCACATAGATCAGTATATAGTGTGCATCCAGGTTCCACCAAGATGTTCCGTGATTTGAGAGAGGTTTACTGGTGGGACGGGATGAAGAAGGATATTACAGACTTTGTGTCGAGATGCCTGACTTGTCAGCAAGTCAAGGCCGAGCACCAGAGGCCAGACGGCGAGTTACAACCTTTGCCCATCCCTGAGTGGAAGTGGGAGCAAGTCTCCATGGACTTCATTGTGGGTCTACCCAGTACCAGTCGAGGGTATGACTCTATTTGGGTGATTGTGGATCGACTGACGAAAGCGGCTCACTTTCTGCCAGTGAAGACCACTTTTGGATTTTCTCAGTACGCCCAGGTTTATATTGATGAGATAGTGCGACTGCATGGCGTTCCGACTTGCATCGTGTCCGACCGTGTCACCCAGTTTACCAGCCGATTGTGGCAGAAACTCCAGGAAGCTTTGGGCACCCGATTGAGTTTTAGCACAGCCTTTCATCCGCAGACTGACGGTCAGTCGGAGCGTACTATTCAGACTCTTGAGGACATGCTCAGAGCTTGTGTTTTAGATTTCGGTGGTAGCTGGGATCGTCATTTGCCTTTGATCGAGTTTTCCTACAATAATAGCTTCCAGGAGACGATTCAGATGGCACCTTTCGAGGCTTTATATGGGAGGAGATGTCGATCGCCTGTATGTTGTACAGAGCTTAGGGAGAGCAGTATTTTAGGGCCTCAGATCGTACAGGAGACGACCGAGAAGATACAGCTGATTCGGTACAGGATGAGAGCGGCACAGAGCAGGGAGAAATCTTATGCTGACAGGCGCCGTCGCCGACTCGAGTTCGCTGTTGGCGATCATGTTTTCCTGAAGGTCTCTCCGATGAAAGGTGTGATGAGATTTGGGCGGAAAGGGAAGCTGAGTCCTAGATATGTTGGTCCTTTCGAGATCTTAGAGCGTGTTGGTCCAGTTGCTTATCGGTTAGCTCTTCCGCCCAGCTTCCCCGATGTTCACCCCGTATTCCATGTCTCGATGCTCCGCAAGTACCTTCATGATCCTTCCCAGGCGATTCAGCACCAGACGATCCAGCTAGAGCGTGATCTTTCTTTCACCGAGCAGCCGATTGTCATCTTGGATCGGCAGGTGAAGAAATTGAGGTCGAAGGTCATACCGTCCGTCAAGGTCCTTTGGCGTGGCCCGAACAGCGAGGAGGTCACCTGGGAGACCGAGGTCGAGATGAGGAAGAGATATCCCCATCTTTTTGAAGGTACACGTAGTTAAATTCCAAATTCGGGGACCGAATTTCTTTAAGGGGGGAAGATTGTAACCCTTCGAAAATCGTTTAGGCAGTTTTTCGGTAATCGGCTAATTTTTCGGCTTTTTCCGTAAAAAGTCAAAATAGATATTTTTCATTGTAGACCTAATTATACAAAATTTAGATAAGATATTGCTATAATTTTGTCACTAAAATGTCACTTATAATTTTCTAGTTAATAAATTTTTTTTCGTAATTAATTATTTTTTTTTATTATTTTAAGCCTTTTTAAATACATTAAATTAGTGATAAATAAAAATGTAATTAGGTAAATTTCATAATTAGGAGTCTTTATAAGCTAAAATATGGTGTTAATAAAATTATATGATGTCTTGCAAACTTTGGGTTTTAGGGTGGGAAAATTTGTGAAAAAATGAAGTAAAAATGGGTTTTTTTGTAAAAAGGTTGACATGAAAGCATTAAATGATATTATGGGGTGTTTTGGAACCTTGAAACTTCTCAAAATTTCCCCATTTCCTCTCCCATGCTGCTGGCCGACCCCTCTTGCTGCAGAATTCCCCATTCTCCCCACTTCTTTTTGCTTCTTTTCTTGCTAAAAATTCAACAAAAATTCACAATTTCCATCTCTATTCAAACCAAAACCCTAATCTAACCTTTCCCAAACCCTAATTTGTTTGAGAACTTGATGAAAGGAGGCTCTCTTGGTGACTTGATCATGCTAGGATTCAATTGGTGAGGTAAAAATTCTAAACTAGTTTGCTAACTAGTAGTTTAATTGTGCTAAAATCTAATTTTGAAGTATTAATTTAGTGTAAATCCTTGTTCATGAAAAATCAAGAATGGGTTTTGATGTCGAGTTAGGGTTTGAAACATGGTTGTAAAAATTAAGTTAGGGTTTTGGTTATCTAATTGATTAGAATGGTTATTTGGGTAATGATATGCTTGCTAAATCGACAAATTGCGATGTTTGTATCGAATCGGCTAGAAAATTGCTTGCTAGATTTTTATGAAAAGTGGAATGCGACCGAATTGCATTATGTTAGTGATATAATTAGCTTTGTATAGGACTATTAGAGTGCGCGAACGTGGGGTTTTGTCTAGCCGGATTTTAGTTTTGTCGATTTCCCCGAAATGACGATTCTAGTTAACGATTAGCGATTTTCGTGCGTTTTCCCGCGCACCGAGTGCATGCTATGATTAATTCGAGAGCGTTGATAATTGTTTGTTGTGACTTGCATTGTGTTAGGTTTTGTAATCTTATGCTTGGTATTGTGCAAATATAGGATCGGTCGGGGAGACATCGGACATGGCGCGAAAAGGCAAGGCGGTGGCCGGATCGGATTAGCGGAGATTTCAGGTGAGTAGATGTATTCATCTATGGGGGAATCGTCTGGATGGCGCGATGCGCCCCCTAGTTAGGATTTCCTTATCTCTTTTAAGATTCATGTTGTTAGTTAGCTTACCCCTTTCATTGACATTGCATACCCTTATAGTTAATAATATGCTAGATTGCATGGACATTCATATACACATATGCAATATCACTTCGTAGGACACGAACACCATTACCATTGGCATCTGTTGCACGCACACTATTCATGTGACACACACGCCTTTCGTAATTGCCATGCCACGTGCACTATAGAACCCGTTTAACTTAATATCGCCACTTGCATTCATACATGATATATGAAATTGTATAGCATGCATATACCTCGCATCATCATCATATTTACATATATTTCTAGCCAAAATTCACATCGTATACATTGATATCATATATAACATGTGAACATTATGATTTTCTTGAGGATTTCAGTATTTCTGCGATTTCTGGATTTTTGGGGAAAACCGCAAGAATTTACCAAAAGCACTATTCATCATTTTTAAAACAAAGTTGCGGTTTTCTGGTGATGTATGTGTCGTCCACCATGAGTTTTCATGTTTTCTGTTGGATTTCGGGACCCGATTCGAGGAGTGGATGAACGGTCTCGGGTACATGGTGGGTCCGGTATGGTACCCTGGGGCAAGAAGATCGAGTTGTAGACGATGAGCCTGGCAGGGGAAGACTACCTACCGGTGATGTCTGGCGCGGCGGATATCCGGAGGATACCGACCGTTGTCGTGAGATTTATGATATGGGCCGATCCAGACTGACGGAGCCCGATATAGAGACAGATATGATTCCTTTTTAGTGTCGATGCTTGACACGGGTTTTCAGATGATTTCTTGATGGTATTTAGCTATTATACAGATATTCATGTTCTAAAGTTAAGAATTCAATTCCCTTAGCATTTAAAACACTTAAAAACTTAATAATGACATTGCATACCTGTGCATGCATACTAGAGATATTATATCACATATGGACATGCATGTTGTGGTGCATTGCGTGCATTCTTACGATTGCCTTATTATATGTTATATTTACTCACGAGCTGGCAACTCACCCCCGTTGTGCTACAGTTTCTTGCAGGTCGGACCCGTCACTCTTGTAGCGGCGGCTATCTTATCATCAGCTCATTTTGCTCAGACTCGCGACATCGCCCGTAGGTGGGTTGCGAGCACACTTTATTTCTTTTGCTTTATCATGGTACCTAGTATTCTCCATCTACCACTTTATATTGTATATGTGACCTAGTGATGAGACTGAGAGATTTGTATATTTGTGGTTCTTTTGGGTCGAGCTCACTTGAGCCGGCGTTATGTTTTCGGATATTTTGCGTTTCTTTCATGCTCTTTTCTTGATATTGCTATTATATTGCATGTGGTTGTGATCCGCCTTGGGTGAAGAGCTAGCTCCCGCTTGGGGATGCCATTTTATGATTACAGGTTTATTATCTTGTTGTACCCATTTTGGGGGATAAAAATACAGGGGAGACTCTGCCGAAATTTTCAGAAATTTATGATGTTTTTTTTGGGATTCTATGCAACCTAAATGATTTTAAAAACCATTTTCATTAAAGGTTTTCCTTCACTCTCTTTTGATTTTGGTTTAGATTCTTTTGGGCTTTGGCTGACTTAGGTTACGGTACGCCTTTAGACGTCTCGTAATCTAAGTGCCAGTCGCGATCCGTACTTTCGGGTCGTGACATTATCCATGCATGCGTATATGAATGTACATATGCATAGTCCCATACCCACGCATATATACATATATACACATCCCAATCTGCGCACAAGAAAGTAAAGTATGCAAGTCTGTGTGTGCGTATGTCGGTATAACAACTACTCTAGGGTTTCGCAACTAACCCAAAGGTACTCCATGAACTCATAAACATAACATGAATGAACATTCTCGTATCATAAAACACCTATATAACATATATATATGAACTACACTACGGACTGCGGGGGTGCTATACGCCATCCATCCGATTTCTCCCCTAGATATAAATCTACTCACCTGGTCCTCGCTCGCCGGTGCCGACGTCGCCACACGCTTGCATGTCGTCTCGAAGTCCACATGGGATACCTACATATCATAACGCACCGTATCGCATTAAAATCCGACTCATGACCAAAACTACTCACGAATCCCACATAAGTCAAAACCTATGGTTGCTTTCACAAATCAACCCAAAAACCCTCGACGTCGGTGTACAAACACCAGACCATCGAGAAAAACCCAAATACACTCATTTACACATTCACGAACACTAATTTTACTATAAAATAGGTTAAAACTCATAAAAACCCCAATTTCACTTAAAAAGTCATTTTTCCGAAAATCTAGCAAGCACAATTCGCCGTTTTTGTACAAAACATGATGTTTTAACAAAACTAATGGCCATAAGGCTCACTAACCATCTTAATTAAGTCATACCAATGTTAATTAGATTTTAAACTTAATTCTTAATATCAATCTCAAAAAATCTAGTTTGCAAACATAACCAATTTTAACAATTTCATAGCAAAAATGCACAAACTACAATCTAGCTTAGATTTGCATGATCTAAAGTATTAAACTACACTTAATAATATTAATGAAGTCATCAAAAACCTAATTAGATTTTTAGTCTAACATTTGAAAATATTTTACAAAACCAAGTTTGCACTAGAAATCGAAAAATTGCGCAAACATCGCGGATTTGCGACAAAATGGTCACAACATTGCACAATCACCCAATCCACACAACTAGCTAGATACAACACTCAAATTAACCCACATGAAAGGATTCAATTTCAATTTCTAACTTTAACCCTTCTCTTGAATTTCATCACACAATCAACAACAACCAAATTAACACTTTAAAAACCTATTTTAGCATAATCAAACTACAAATTAGACATTAGATTAGAATTATACCTCTCAAGTTTGAAACCCTAGGTTCTCTAGCCTCCAAAGACACCTCCTTTCACCATGCTTTAAACCAATTTGAATGTTCGAAGAGGTAGAATAGGGATTAGCTTTGAATTAGTGAAGGAATTGTGGATTTTTTTGATGTGTTTTGAGATGAAATTGAAGCAAAAGAGATGGAAATTTGGGGGGAAAAATGGGGCTGCTGCTGGTCATTTTCGGCCATGGGAGGAAGTGGGGAGTTGTGAGGGAATGGTGTGAAGAAAAACTAAGTCAAAGCCCCTTCCAATTACCATAATACCCCCACCTACATAAACATATAAAAAAACCTTTATTTTAACCATTCTTTTCACATAAAAGAAGTAAAAAGGAGAGGGAAAGTGAGTGGGCTGCTGTTGGTGGTGGTGGGGCCAGCCATGAGTGGGTGAGGATGGGTGAGAGAGAGTACAAGAAAATTCCATGCAAAAAGAACCCCTCAAGTTACCAAATTGCAAGTTTTCGCTAATTTCACCAAAAAAGCCTTTTTTTCTTCAATAATTTCTAACACTGTTTGGCAGATTCATTTTGTTTCAAAAACAACATGTTAAAATTATGTTTAATGTGTTATGATGCACAAAATTTGTTTCAACTCATTCCAATTTGTAATTTTCCTTAATTAAATGTATTAGTGACGGCTTAAAATAATAATAAAATAATTTTTTATTTCAGAAAATTTGAAATTTCACCAGTGGCTCAATAAACACCAAATACTAGCAATTACATAGCTAGAATATGTATATTTAATTTTTATAATAAGATATTTGCATTTTGACTTTTTACAGAAAACCCCCTTATTTTACCGATTTTCCGAAATTTCACCGAAACGATTTTCAAAACGCTACAATATATCATATATATAATATGTCATTCGTCTCAGATATCACAGAACACAGGCAGCAGAAACATAGATATAATGTGGGATATACTAGGACGTCCGTATTTAGTATTTAGCCAGAATAAAAAATACGGATTCCACAGTCGCGATGAATAGCCAAGCCCACACCTTGGACCCCTACGAGAGCGGCAAGTGACCCTACCAATTCTGGAGTTTAGGAGACCCGGTCTCGACTCCTCGAGATGGCCTCCCACTGAACCCCAGAACCCGGTCACCTGTGCTCCCCTCCTTGGGTCCATCCTAATGCGGAAAAGTAAATAATATACAACACTGGTGGCAGCAACCTCAACCCGGAAGTGCCCCAAATAAAAGAATATTACATTACATTTGAATTTACATGAATGAAAATATAAAACTCTCATCTCACATAAAACCCCCGGCTATTCAATCGCGACAATCCTGCACATCATATCTCAGCAACACATAATATCTCATATCATCAACGTAAGTAAGTATGCATACACCGATTGTCGTCGACGTATAGCAACGACAATCGGCAATACCACTACATACTACACTTACGGTCACAGAAAAGAAAGTGTAAAACTGCAATATCTGGAATCCACATTCTCTTTAGACATTGCAAATGCGAAATATCACATACTTCGTATTTCATGTCTAGTAATATGAATTCCATACATTGCATCACAATCCAGATAAACAGACAGTATTTAAAATTTCGAACGAATGATCAAGTACCCAAGATTCACTAATGCTCAACACTTGAGCAGGGTTCAAAAATACGGAGTGTGACACAGTAGTAGCGGTCCAGCCGTAGAAGGGTCAAGCCAACGCCTCACATGTGGCATGCCGTACTGCCCTAAACTCTAAGGTTCAAAGGGCAGTTCAAGACGGTCACATAATCGAGTTAAGGTTTGTTGTCTTCTAGAGGGTCCACCACAAAAAGACTTGCACGTACCTCCAAAATATTTAAACCCCGTGAATAGTGAGCAAATGATACTCGTTCAAATACTTCAATACTTTCTAATTTACCCGGAAAAACAACGAAATGAAAATTCCGATCGAATCGATGAGTCCAAAACCATCTCCAGAATTTAGAGTACTAAATTCAGATTAAACATACTTAAAACAGTATACAAGCAGTTTTATGAATCACTATGCAAAAATGAAGCAATGAACCCTCTGTACGGCCGCGGAATCGCGGCCTAAGCAAGTAATTGCCGCGGTTTCGCGGCCATTTGTACGGATCATTGGTTCGTTTTTAACAGTATTTCATATATTTTCCTGCTCTATTTTTTAAATATTTTTAATTCTGAAAAATGTCAGATTTTAAAAAATGTCCAGAGAAGGCTTCGAAAAGTCGTATTTTGATCCGATCGGGATTTTTACTTCGTAAAAGTGTCGCCTGATGTTCTAGGTCGGCTCTGATACCAATGTAGGTCAGGCAGCCACCCCATCCAATGGGGTCGCCGTGGCACCAACGGGTCCCTCAGCAGCTACTTTTTACGCAAGCCCCCTCGCGAAGACTACAACCCGCCGGAACACCTTCTGGTCTCGGGACACCCTGGGGGTAAGAGCCTATGCTTCGCCACACTGTCACACAGTGAGAACCCCCCATAGGTCGACATCCAATGCTTAGTAGCTCTGATACCAATGTTAGGATTACCTAGCACCCTAAGTAGAGTTTGGAAGCATCACATGTCACAAAGTTTAAATTTTTATGGTGCTAAGCAAGCATACAAAGGGATCGATCCTAGAAAATTAGGGTTTCAAAAGTTAAAGGCAATAAAGACTAGGGTTTCGAGACTACAACCTTTGTAGCTCCCTTCGCTAGACTCTTTGGCCTCTTGGGTGTTGGAGGAAGGTTCTCTTGAGGTCTTCTCGCATCCACGACGATCCACCCGAAGTTCCTAGTCCAAGCTCGCAACTTCACTTTTCAAGATGAGAAATGAAGAGAACACTCTAAACAAGTTGGCTAAACTTGTGTAGAATGATGTTGTGGTTATGATTCTCACTTCAAAAACCTTTCTTGATGTGTGATTTGCTCACTAGAAGAAACTAGAGAGCAAAGGAAGGAGGAGGAAAATGATGGCTTTTCTTTTGAAGAAGAGAAAAAATTAACCCTTGAAAAGAAATGAAATATATCTATATATATTTTATTTCTTCTCATGTCAAACCATGGTCAAATGTTTGAGTTATTATTGAATTAGGGTTTAAAACATAGAAGGAAAGTTTAATCCAAGGTTAAGGGTAGGTGAGGATGGTTAGGTTAAAGAAGAATGTAGAAGCAAGTCAAGAATTATCCTTTCCTTTTCTATTTTGTTTTAAACACAAAATCAAATAATAATCCATCTATTTATCCATGGTGTGAGTCTTATATTGCCACCAATTTCCATGTGTAATCAACCATGATGGATGGTGTATGTATGTATGTATGTATGCACATCCATATGTGCATGAAACTAAAAGAAAGATAGAAAAACATACATGCATGCATACATCCATCATATACAAGAAAATGTTTTAAGTGAGAAAACTAATGGTTAAATGATAAATCAATACTTGATTTATCAATCCGGCCATATCACATATGACCCCACCAAAAGCAAGCCGCCCGATCAATGTTCGGTATCTTATACACGCATTTTAATCGGATCCATGCGCATATCGCATACACGCACCACAACGTTTCGCCTGGACTAGGTAACTCCTTTGTGGGACTCTAAGACTCGTCAATACTCCGGCAGTGGGTGATGATCATATCAAGCACCCCCAAGCCGCAAGCGGTCAGCAAAACGTAATGGCCACCCGGGTATTGAGCGATCAGAAGAAAATAAGCGAACCTGCTACAACTCCCGTCGAGCCAACCGGCAACACTATCATACAGTCCGGTCTCTTCATCATATATGCTGCATATCGAGCCTAGCGATGGTCACGTCGACCCCAATAACTCAATAAGTCGTGCCGGTGAATGGTCTATAACAGATCGAGAAACTACTGATAACACTTATCAGCAAATCTCAGCAGCCCTGGCCAGGGACTTACTGATATAACCAGTCGGGCACAGCACAGCATCAACTCCTAATACCGGGAGAGGCGAAACCCCTCCTATCGCTCATTGCCTTCGTGTATCTTGGGACTGTACCCAACGGCCACCTGTTTGCACGACTCAGTAGAGCCGTGGTAGGGTGGCAATCAAAGTACAGTGGGAGAACACACAAGACTCTATGACGATCTCGGGTCTAAAGACTAACCTGTACCAGTGTCACCTGAGAACTGCTATCCGACGATAGATATAATGCCATATAGGAGTTCTCGGTGAGTCCGTCCAGTGTACCCAGTCACCACTGAGCACCCGTATATGATCTTGATGTCAAACATCGATGAATGTGGGAACATTCATCGCCCATCGTATGGGTCTAGTATCATATACGCTAGTCTACTCTCGTATATTAATGCCCCGTCTCGATATACCTATGACTAGGGACTTTCCAGGATATGCTTATAGACTACAGATGTCCCACTAGTATGATCTCCATCATAATCAGAGTAGTCAAGCCGATATCCTCAGGGCTTTATCAGCATGTATGAATGAATAAAAGTATGATCAAGTCAACATGTCAGATAAAGAAGAACCAGATAGCATACTATCATGTCGAGCAAGAATATATACTGAATATATATACATGTATAGATACATCCACTATCATATAATGGCCTCTAGGGCATACATATATCCAACACGGTTATCATTCCAGGCTTCCAAGGTGACCTGGATGACAGAATGACTGTCAGAGTTATAGTTTTCCCTCTCGATGAGGGGCAGTAGTTTGGACAGGTGATCCAAGCGGATATTGAGGGAGGCATGGCGCAGGATACTGATTAAATTCAGTTGACGATACAGTCTAAGATGTAAACTGGATTTGGAGTTCATTTGTGAACTAGGTCCCATCAGATATCCAGACATATTCTAAGACAGGTATTGCTCATTTCGGGAGATGGCTTTCTCCGCGAACTTGAGATTAAGAGAGATATAGAAAGGAACATCAGAGCGGATCCAATAGCTAAGGCTATTTCTCGAACACAATAGTTTCACAAACAAGCTTTGTGAAACTGATCAGTAGAGAAGTTGGGTGTTCGGTATAACACGGGCTGTGAGTATGCGACATCGCAATAATTAGCCTTGAGTCCAAGTGGGAGATTGCTGGATATAGTGCCCTCAAAGTCAATTATTGGATCGCAGGCACGTGATTGCAATGATTGATGGAGGACCTATACCGGTAAGACAGTCTTACTCGAGAGGATTGTATACTATCTGGTTTGTCTTTATCATCGTGTACATGCTTTAGGTGGTATTGCAGTTCACTATTACACGTTGATAGAAAATAGTCTGCTACCGGGTTTATCTTTATTATCGTGTACAGCTTTAGGTGACATTACAGATCACTATTACACGTTGATAGAGCCCTTAGGATTCTCGCTTGACTACCAGCATGTAGGGTTCCTAGGCACCCTAATGAGGTCTCACAAGGCATCAACCATGCCAATTTCAAAATTTACGGTGCCGAGAAACCCTAGACTACGGATCGTTGGCTAGATGTCTAGGCGAAACGTTAACTAGTTAACACTTAACTAAGAGAATACGGAAATACAACCTTTGTAGATCCGGTCCTCCACCTCCACGGCTCCCTGATGATGTCTCCTCGCTGTCCAAAATGGATCCCGGGCTCTAGAGTCGGCTTCATCGGAGAAAAGACCGGGCTAGGTTGTCGACAACGTGCCGAAGATGATCTACGTCGAAGCATCACTAGATCAAGCTCTCACTTCACCAAGTCAAGAAACATGCGAAGAAAACACACTCTACTACTTGGCAAGAGGTAGAGGATGAAGAAATAGGAAGTGGGTTCACTTTAGATTTGGATTTGTCACTCATTTCCATCAATCACCATTGATGGAGCTTGCTTTTTTCATGAAGAAGAAGAAGAGGAAGAAGATGATAGAATGGAATAATTATTTCCCAAAAAGGAAAATAAATCAATCCTTATCATTTAGCAACCATAGTTTGGTGTAGAGAATAAACCATGGTTAGAATGAAGGGTTAGGGTTAGGCATCAAGACAAAATGGTCACAAGGTCAAAGCTTCATGAAGCTTCAATGTACAAACAAAGAAAGCCACCATTTCCTCTTTATGCATAATATTTTCCAATAAGAATAAATAAATAAATAAATAAGAAAACCATAACCCTAACTAATATACAACCATGGTTTAATCTTCACACAAACCCTAGTGAGCATGTATCATCAAACATGATACAATCAAGTGCACAAAAAGTATATCACATATACAATGTGCACATCCGAGCGAGAAAATCCATTAAAAGTGAACCGATACTAGTTAATGCAAAGTAATATATCAAATATATAATTATGCATTAAATCATTAAATCAACACTTGATTTAACGATCCGTTCATATCGCATATAACCGACTAATATCCAATGTATCGATCTATCGAATCAATCCTCGATTCGATAACTAGGTTATATCGCATACAACCATTCGATACATTCATCGCGAGAATAGAATACGGTATCACATACACGCATTATTCTCGGTCCCGCACATATCTCATATGCGCTCCTATTTCGTTTCGCTTGAGCCAGGAAACCTCTGTGTAGGACTCTAAAGACTCGTCAATACGCCGGCAGCGGATGATGATCATATCAAACATCCACAAGCCGCAAGCGGTCTGCTAAACGTAACGGCCACCCGGGTATTGAGCGATCTGAAGATCGACGAGCAAGCCCGCACACACTCCAGTGAATCCAACCAGTAACACTACCGTACAGTCCGGTCTGATCGTCTGATATGTCGCATATCTCGCCTAGGGGTGGTAAACGTCAGACTCCAATAGCTCGATAAGTCGTGTCGATATGAGGTCTATAACAATTTGAGAAACTACTGGTAACACTTACCAGTAAATCTCAGCAACCCTGGCCAGGGATTTCCTGTTATAGCCAATCGAACACAGCGCAACATCAACCCCCTATACCGAGAGAGACGAATCTCCTCCTATCGCTCATTGCCTCCATGTGACTCGGGACTGTACCCAAAAACCACCGTTTTGCACGCCCTCTTGGACGTGGTAAGATGGAAATCAAAGCACAGTGGGAACCACACAAGACTCTATGACGATCTCGGGTCAACAGACTACTCTGTACCAGTGTCACCAGAGAACTGCCATCTGACGTAAGGTATAATACCATCTGGGAGTTCTCGGCGAGTCCGTCCAGTATACCCAGTCTCTACTGAGCACCCGTATATCATCTCTGATGTCAAACACCAATGGATATGGGATCATCCATCGCCCATCTGTATGGGTCGAGAAGGTACACGCTAGTCTACTCTGGTATATCGATGCCCCGTCTCGATACACCCACGACTAGGGACTTTGAAGGATGTACTTATGGACTACCATGTCCCCACTAGTATGATCCGCATCATAGTCCAGGTAGTCAAGCACACATCCTAAGGGCTTTACCAACATGTAACAGAGAGACAATCAGTGTACACGTTAAGGTAAAGTGTAACCTGATAGCATACTATCATGTCGAGCAAGAAAGTCATCCCTATATATGTCCCAGCATCCACTACAATATACATCCAATGTACAGTAATGGCCTCTAGGGCATACATATAACTAACAATCTCCCACTTGCACTAGGGCCATCTGTAGCAGCGGTTGTAGTATCTCATACTCAACCATCCCATAAAAGTCTCTCTCTGGGAACAGGCCTTTGTGAGTTGATCCGCTGTGTTGTCCTCTGAGTCTACTCTCCAAATCTCGATCACCCTGGAGATCAACTATCTCCATGATCAGGTGATACTGCCTTAGAATATGTCTGGATCACTGATGGGACGGACGTTCCATGGCATAAGCCACAACTCCATTGTCACACAATGGGAGGAACTAAGTTCATCTCATGAACCAATATACACCCAGACAGCCACTTTGGTAGCATCTTAAGTAGCGATGTATCCTGCCTTTATCGTTTAGTATGTCACGGTATCTAGCTTGGAACTCTTCCAACATACCGTCCCTTTACTGAGGGTAAAGACAATGCCTGTGACTGACATTCAGTCGTTCTTATCACTCTGGAACACTTCCAGCGATTCGCCCCAGGATCAATTTATATCATCTCACTACAACTAGTGAGAATCCTAACATCCAATTAAATCTATCTCATAGATCCAAAATCCAGGATTTAGTAGGTATCATTTTGATCCTATATGGAGAATCCTAGTGATAAGCGGAGATTGACCGAGCGTAGCATAAGAAACTCTTTTCTTATCAAGAGTATGTCATCCACGTACTCTACGAGGATCACTACCATACTCCCTACTATCTTTTTGTTTATACAAGGTTCATCTACCATTTTGATGATGTCAAACTCTTTGAATAATTCATCAAAACAGATGTTCCAACTCCGCGATGCCTGCTTTATCAAATAAAGCATCTTGCATACGTTTCCGCTGCTCCCACTGTCTACGAAGCCCTCTGGCTGTGTACTTATAGACGCTCTCTTCTAAATCATCATTTAGAAAAGCAGTCAAGACACCCAACCACCAGATATCGCAGTCATGGTATGTAGCCGTGACAAGTAGGATCTGGATGGACTTAAGCATAGCTACTTGAAAAGGTTTCATCATTATCCACACCTGGTCAATGATGCAAACTTTTAACAAGTCTAGCTTTGACAGTCTCAACTTTTCCATGTACACCAAGTAATCTTCTCAAGTATACATGCTCCTGATGGGAATTTAACCCTTCAGATATAGCAACCAAAGTCCATACTTTGTTGGTGTATAAGGATTCCATCTCAGATCGATAAACATCCAGCCATTCTTACAGAGTCTCACTCCTGATGGCCAGCTCGAAACCAGTTGGGTCATCATCTCATGATGCAATCCTCGCTCCCACTGTTATAGAGAAACAGAAGTATCTCTCAGGTGGGTGAGGAGCCCTACTAGGTCGGCGGAGAGGGTGAGGTTCGTTGGTTACTACTGAATCCTATGGTTCTATCAAATCATCAGCTGTAGTTTGTATAGCTGAAACCTTTCCAGTTCTACATTACAGACCTTGCCTCGAGCTTGTCCGGATTTTGCTTTCAGACATAGGCCGGTTGTTCAGACCATAATATTGCATTTATCATTCCCCTATTCTTATCCTTTTTATAAATAAACAGGTACTCTTGACGCACGTTTGTTGCATATTACAGGTTACAGGTTTCTGGAGCAATTACAGTGAAAAAGACACAAAACAACAGAAAAGGGACTTTTGACCAACAATTAGACGGATCCTAGTCAAGCCCAGTTCACATAGGTGCAAGGCAACGAATGTCAAGGTGAAACGGTTAAAAAGCCCAATACAAGTCTTCACTGAAATATCTGGAGAAGAACAAGAAGCCCAACAGAGAAACTACATATGGAAACAAGAAGCCCAAGGACCCCTGAACCAACCCCAAAATGTGCAGAGCCCAATTCTTCAGTTTGGCCGCGGAACCGTGGCCAAACCCATGCTGGCGCCGCGGTTCCGCGGCCATAGAGGGCCCATGTCGGTGCAGATTTTCTATACTGTTGCGACGTTGTGGGTGTTGGGATTTTCAGTGGTCAAATCTGTAATTGCGCATGTGCGAGAGTCTGTAACCTTAGATTTCCTATTTTCCTATAAATTGTAATCCTAGATCTGAAAAATATATGCCTCTTTTCAATAAATAAAATTCAGAATTTCTGGGAGTGACATTCAGATCTATTCTGTCTTCTACTTGGAGGGAGCCATCAAATCTGTAGGTAATTTATTTCCTTGCTTTCATTTTCTAGTATAATTTATCATCCCCTAATGAGCGAGTAATCTCCTCGCTTGTTAGGGTTAGCCTTAGCGAAAGGGTTGAGAGATGAGATCTCTCACACCTTTCAATGTCATCTTCACTTTAGAGTTAGAACTCCATGCATACGCACACATCCGCTCCTTACGGCACCCTACCCCTCGAGGTAACGGTGAACCGTAGTATAAAGGGCCGGTTGCGCGCGTTTTCCATGGGGGTTAGGGTAATTATCAACAAAGGAAGGATACAAATCTAGAGGAAGAAACATCTTCCCAAAAGATTCGTATCCACTTTATTGATAATTAACGTAACATCTAATAGATCTAAAAAAGAAGGCATTGAAAGCGGTGAAGGAAACATTAATCTCCAAAACTTCCCCTAAGCCTAACCCTAGCAAGACTCTTAATTAGATTAATTAGATCTAGTTTTTATAGATTTTTATAAACCAATCAAAACGACAAATAGAATCAACTCGTTAAAACACATAAAATGAATTTACCCGTCTCTGTGGATCGACCCGCACTCACCGGCTAGCTGCGAAGCGACGCCGTTTCTTGATTGCGGTAAACTTACAATTTTTGACATCAATCAAATGGCGCCGTTGCCGGGGACGGCGTAATATTTCTTTTTGTGAATTTTCGGGTTGATATAAATTTTAAAAAAAAAATTATAAATATCTGAAAATATAAAAATATAAAAATTATCAATTTTGATCTGTTTGAAGGGTTTATTTTTGAATCTTGCAGGAATACCGAAGATCTGAAATTTTACAGAGCGCAAATCAGAAAGTTACATATAAGAACAGAGAGGAACTATCAGTACAGAGCAACACAATTTTTTCCAGTGGCTGAACCCATCCTCTGACCACGCTTCCGCCGCATAAACAGGGTTCCCGCCGCGGATACGCGCTCTGGCTGCCACGTCAACGCATCAGATTTGCACTGTTTGTTCCCTTTTCCTCCCCTCTGCAACCTACAATATATCTCTCTGTAAAAATTTTTCTGCAGGAATTCTTTGCGTAAAGAGTCTTTCTCCCCCTTCTAAATAACAGATTTTCTGCAGGTTTCTTTGCGCCGCGCTAAAAAAATTGATTGCAAGTGAAATTTTATTTGTTTTGCATAATTTAACCGGACTCTAAGGGGCTAATTGACCAAACTCAGATTGGGTGGGGATTTCATCACCCTTCCCAGGACCCCAGAAAAACACCTAAAGCATTTTGCATCGACCACCTTTAATTAAAAAAGATTAGACTCAGACCTAAGGACAGCGAGCTCAATAGGAAAAAGGACTAGGGTAGGCATCGGCCGTTTATCCTAACCGACATTGCGGTGTCTAGGCTAGTGGTTATTAATTAGGCCCACTGTAGTGGTGGTTACTTCCCACTTACCTGGCCGTATTTATCCGTGAAGAGGCGGTTTGAGGTCTATTTCTAGCCCTAGTTAGGAGCTGTCTAGCAGACCTAGGCGACCCTAGATCTAGGCCTGATTGTGCATGTGTGGTTGACACATTGGTGTCACGAGTCCCTTTCCTAAAACCTCTTTGCAAAACCTTCACATAAATAAAAGAAAAAGAAAAAGAAACATCTTTTAAAAACTTGCAACTTGCCGCTAAAGAATACTTGCAAACTCACTTCCACCACTTCTTCTCACTGACGTTATCTTACCCCCACATTCTGTTTTTCTCTTTTTTCTGACTGCACTACCCTTTAGTGTATGTCATTTTGGACTAGGGATACTAACGCCCGATTAGTCCGTGTTTCATTGGTACCGACCGACGAACCCTTCGACGAACCCTTCGTCGACATTCCGTCCATTTCCTTACCTCCACCTTCAAATTATTCTTTCGAAGGTATGTCGGGATTCAACCACAACGATACCTTACCGACGGGAATGATTCCACCTCCGCCAGGTGCGAATAACCAGAATCTACCGCCTGTTGTAGCGCCCGCACGAGTTGCGCTCCAGGATCTCTTCTACCCCGTCCGCACTTCTTTACCTACATGTCTTTCACCCCCACCGGCAAATGGGGATAATTTTGAAATAAAACCACACTTCATCAATATGCTGCCTAAGTTTCATGGTTTGGAATCCGAAGATGCATATATTTTCATTAATAAATTCCAAAACGTTTGCGCCATGATGAAGACAACCCAATTAAGTGATGACGCAATAAGGCTAAGGGTCATTCCTTTTACCTTATGTGACCTAGCCGAGAAGTGGTTATACAGCACCGCATCACATTCCATTAGAAATTGGGATGAGTTTGTGGGAGCTTTTCTGAAAAAGTTCTACCCTCATCATAAAACTGCCAGAATCCGAAACGAGATTATACAATTTTCACAGCTTCCGTCCGAACCATTCTGGAAGTGTTTCGAGAGATTTAAAGACCTACTTGTTCAATGCCCTCATCATGGGATAGAAAATTGGCAACTTTGCCAAACATTATACGAGGGATTGAACGCAGCAACGAAGCAGTTGCTAGAAACAATATGTCAAGGTCATTTTCTCTCCAAGTCTAGCGACGAAGCTTGGCAGTTTCTTGAGAACCTAAGTGAGCAAACAATTCAGTGGGAGAGTACCAAGACCACATCATCTTCTTCAGTTGGTCAATCTAGGGCAGGCATACATCAAATAGATATGTCGATAGCTATGAAGGCCGAGATGGCCTCACTTATGAAAAAGCTAGAAGCCATTGAGACAAAAATCTCATCGTCTTCTCCTGCCCCTACTCTACCCACACGAACTGTTTGTGCTTGTTGTTCGAACCCATCGCATTTAACCGAAGACTGTCCTTATAATGCACCTATTCAAGGACAGGATCAAGTCAATGCTGCATTTCAGCAACGATAAAGAAATGATCCGTACTCTTCGGCATACAACCAGGGGTGGAGGAGTCACCCAAATTTCGCTTGGAACCAAAATCAACAAGTCCAAGGGAATAACAATTTTCAAAGAGCTCCTCCACAACAACAACAAGCACCCTTACAAACTCAAAACCAGCAACCTTTCCAACAACAACCTTATACAAATCAAACGAACAATTTGGTTTAACCAAATGATGATAAGGTTACCTCGCTCGAAAAAAGTCTAGATGCATTTCTTAAGCAAACTACAGAATCCGCAGCAAGATTTGAAAGTTATGTTCAATCTTTAATGAATAACAATGCCTCACACGATCAAAGTATCATATCTATTGAGGCACAAATTGCACAATTAACTGCTGCGTTGAGTGAGAGAGAAAAGGGAAAGCTTCCATCTCAACCATTGCCCAATCCCGGTCACACACAAAACGCATATCACAATCACAATATAAATGCGGTGACCACGTTGAGATCCGGAAGAGAGTTGCAAAATAATGTGGAAACTAGTGATGACATCCCCGCCGGTGGTTCTTCTTCCCCTTCTTCATTTTCTTCACTTCCTTCTTCACCTTTTTCTTTAGAGCCTATTCTCCACCCTTCACACGGCTCTACTTCTCCTGACTCGAATGGACCCTTTTCTCACAACACGAACACATCCACACTGGGATCCGTTCCTACTCCACATTCTACTCCACAGACTTTTGACTCAACAAATTTTCAGAACACTCCATTCCCAAACAGGTTGAGTCCTAATAAACCAAATACACAAGCGGAGAAGATTGTGGAGATATTTAAGCAGGTTAGCATAAATATACCTCTCTTGGATGCTATCCAACAAGTCCCTTCATACGCGAAAATCTTAAAGGGCTTATGCACCTCGAAGAGAAAGGCATCTCAAGTACCCAAGAAAGTGCTAGTGGCTAGTGCAGTGAGCAATGCTATTAACCACCATCAAACCTTACCCCAAAAACGAAAGGACCCCGGCTGTCCTACTATTTCAATCACAAATGGGGATAAGAAAATTAATCGAGCACTTTTAGATCTTGGGTCTAGTGTTAACCTGATTCCTTATTCCGTGTACGAACAATTAGGGGTTGGAGAGTTGAAACCCACTCGTTGCACTCTCCAAATGGCTGATCGATCAATCACCTATCCAAGGGGTCAACTAGAGGATGTGTTGATCAAAGTCGGGGAATTCATATTCCCCGTTGATTTTATCGTTATGGATACACAACCTGTTGCTAACCCAAGAAACCAAATTCCGTTGATTCTTGGTCGACCATTTTTGGCCACTTCCAATGCCGTAATAAATTGTCGCAATGGCTCCATGACTCTATCCTTTGGGAAAATGTCTAGCGAGTTCAATATTTATAAGATGGGAAGTCTGCCCCCCGTGCCTAAAACTAGTACACGAGAAGTTTGCTCTATTCACGAAATCACGCAGGAGGACTGCGAGCTTGAAAGATTTCTATTTGATGAAAACAGTTTTGACGCCATTAGTGCGTCCCTCCTTGAGCCGACTACCGTTGACACAACCGATGTTGATTATGAATGTTTCACTTTTTTGGATGATGACGACTCACAGCCCGAATATGAGTCGTTTGAATTTTTGGATGAGTCAGTCGAACCATCCGAATCGGTTGTTTGCAGTGATTTCGAACCTGTGTTAGAGTCCTTTGAGTTCGAGGTAGATTCCGCAATGATTCTTTCGCCTCAGAAATTCGAACTCACGCCCTTGCCGTCTCACCTTAGATATGCCTACATAGGTGAGAATGAGACTTTTCCCATTATCATATCAGCCTCTCTAGCCTTCGAGCAAGAGAACGCTATTTTAAAAGTCTTACAAGATAGGCGGCAAGTTTTCAGTTGTACTATGGCGGACATCGAGGAGATCAGTTCCCTCATATTTGAATATCTGTAGCGTTTTGAAAATCGTTTCGGTGAAATTTCAGAAAATCGATAAAATAAGGGGGTTTTCTGTAAAAAGTCAAAATGCAAATATCTTATTATAAAAATTAAATATACATATTCTAGCTATGTAATTACTAGTATTTGGTGTTTATTGAGCCACTGGTGAAATTTCAAATTTTCTGAAAAAAAAATTTATTTTATTATTATTTTAAGCCGTCACTAATACATTTAATTAGGGAAAATTACAAATTGGAATGAGTTGAAACAAATTTTGTGCATCATGACACATTAAATAAAATTTTATCTTGTAGTTTTTGAAATGAAATCGTTTGCCAAAACGGTTTAGAAAATATCGAAGAAAAAGGCTTTTTCCGGTGAATTTAGTGTTAACGGGAATACATTTATCTTTTTCCCTAACCCACACACCCACACCTCACCCTCTCTCCCTCTTCCCATGTGGCCGGCCCCACCATGACAGCCCTCCCCCTCCCCCTCTCTTCAATCACTTCTTTTGTCAAAAGAAAAGAAAAGAAAAGAGTAGGAAATGATAGAATTAGAGTGGACTTTGACTAGAGTGGACTTTCCCCACCTCACTCTCTCTCCTCCCTCACCCAATCCCCCAAGAATTCTGTCCAAAACCTGAACCACAACAGCCCCAAATTCTTCATCTCATTTTCCATCAAAATCCCCAAAATTTCTATCAAAAATCCACCCTTTTTTCTCAAAAATTCAAAGCTAATTCTAAATCCAAGCTTTACCCATTATTCTTTAGCTATTCAAGCATGGATCTTGGAGCATGAAATCATTGTTGGAGGCTAAGAATTTTGCAAGTTTGATCTCAAGCTTGTGAGGTATAATCATAAACTTATGCTTAATTTGTTGTTAAATTACTTGAATCTAGCTATTATGTGTTAAATTAGGGTTTTAAATTTCAAGTTTGAGATTTAAAGAAAGGGTTTTGATTAATAAGTTAGGGTTTAGGTCAATTGATCATGATCTAATTGTGTGGTTATTATCTAGTGGGCATGCTAAAACAAAGCTAATTACTAGGTTACTAATTGTTTTTTTGTAAATTGTTCTAATATTGCTAAATTGCTAACTAGGTTTTTGGAAATTTATTAAATGGTTTAGATTAAAATATGATTAAGGTTCCGTGACATTATTAGCATTATAAATTTTGGTTTAATACTATTTTATATGCAAAACTAAGCTTAATGGATGAATTGTGAAATTTACTTTAAAAAGTGTTAAAATTGATATGTTTGCAAACTAGAATTTTGGAGTTTATGAAATTTAATGAGATTAAACTATGGGAATTGTTTTTATGACTTATTTAAGATATTTAGTGAATATTGTGGCCGCTAGATTCGTTTATACATCGAGTTTTGTACTAAAACGGTGATTTGTGCTTGCTAGATTTTCGGAAAAATGACTTTTTAAGTGAAATTGAGGTTTTTGTGAATTTTAAGATATTTTATATTATAATTAGTGCTTGTAATTGTATAAATGAGTGTGTTGGGAGCTTTCTCGATGGTTTGGCGTTTGTACGCCGACGTCGAGGGTTTTTGAGTTAATTTGTGAAAGCAACCATAGGTTTTGACCTATGTGGGATTCGTGAGTCGTTCTGGTCATGAGTCGGATTTTAATGCGCTACGGTGCGTTATGATATGTAGGTACCCCATGTGGACTTCGAGACGACAAGCAAGCGCGTGGCGACGTCGGCACCGGCGAGCGAGGACTAGGTGAGTAGATTTATATCTACGGGGAGAAGTCGAGTGGATGGCGTATAGCACCCCCGCAGTCCGTGGTGGTGTATACGGATGCGTATACACACCAACAATTATTATATGTTATTTGGGATTAATAACGATGTTTAGGATGGATATTGGTGTGTTGGATTACTTTAGTGTTGCGAACCCTAGGGTAGTGTTGCACTACATATACACACATACATACTTGCATACATTCCTATTTATATGTGCTCATGGGATTCTTTATAGTTATGTGTTCACATGGGTATGGGACTATGTGTTCACATACGGATTTGAGGATGATACTTGGGATTGAGCTGAGTCGATGAGATTTGTTTTGTGGTTGTGATATCGGTGTTATGGCAGGATTCGTACTTGTGGTACGTCCTGGTGTTATAGCGGATCTTGGGGCGGCGATACGGGTGAATAGTGTTATAAATAAAATGGTCAACATGTGATCGTGATATGAGATATGATATGCTAGGATATTGATACTAGGCCGTATTGGGCGATGTATACCCCTTGATGATGATATGTGCTGATGATATCGGTTTGTACGAGACTGTCGATCAGTAGTCGGATCATGTCTATATTGATGATATTAGTATTGTACTAGACATAGGTCAGTACCTTGGACTATGATCTTGGATAAAGAGGATACCAGATGAATAGTGTGATGAATATGATATTGACCCATACCCAGATTTGGGGATGCCGTACGACGGATTTACGTACGAGCTATATTTTGATGATTGATCCGCACTCTTGACTTGGGATGTCTGACTATAGATATGGTATCGGGTATGATATTATTGAGGCGGGATCACCGACTAATATATATACAGGTATGTATATGTATCGACTCAGATGTTAGGCGGTTTCCTTACCTGTAGTCCAGCTTATTAGCTTAGCCCTTTAGTTTAGTTTAGTTGTTAGATTAGATTCGACTCCTACCTATTTCAAAAGCTAACGAATTGTGGGTATTTTAAAAGACAGGTCAAGGAATCCTACGGATATTTCAAAAGACGTATCTTTTCGTAAAAAACACCGTAGCCCCTATTTTCAAAACCCCACGATTTGTGTTGTTTTCAAAAGGCAACATTGTAGGACTTATATTAGGTTAATGCAGATTAGTTATCGTTGCGTCTAGTATTCAGCTCCCGCTCATTATTGTTGTTCGCTCCGCATCACATGCTTATATTATGCTTCATATTCTACTGTTGGTATCTTGTGGTTAGGACACCAGCACCATTACCGATGATGCGTATGTACCACGTACACTTACTTGCCGGCTCACACACATCTTCATCGGTAATTGCCATGTCACGTACACCTTAGAAAATATTATTGCTTGACATAGCCTGTTAGCTAATAGTTAGACATGATATTAGTGTACTTGCCTTATATGTTAGTTTAGACATTGTAATTATTACCTGCTACTTCATGCATACTGTTATTCATTGTTATGCCGCATTCATGGATTCTCATGCATATATTCACTATTTTACGTGTTATTGAGGTTTTGGATTCGGATTTCCATGAGATTTTCTAGATTTGGAGGAAAACCGCAAAAACATATATGAACTGATTTCTCTCTTTTTAAAATAAAAAGTGCGGTTTTCCCATGATGTATGAGTCGTCCACCATGAGTTTGCTGATGGATTTCGAGACCCGATTCGAGGAGACGGATGAACCGTTTCGGGTACATGGTGGACCCGGTAAGGTACCCCGGGGCAAGAAGCGCGTGATGATGACAATGTGAGCCTGGCAGGGGAGCACTACCTACCGGTGATATTACCCGACGCGTCGGATATCCGGAGGATACCGTCGTGGTCTTGAGATGGATGGTAGGGGCCAGTCCGGACTGACGGCGCCCTAGATATTGTGATTGAGACATTGAGATTGAGACTTGAGGTACATAGATTGTGACACAGAGATATCGAGATATTTGGACACTTGTTTTGTGTCGATGCTGGGCACTGTTTTATGCTGATTTCATTTATGGTACCTCACTTTTAAAATACAGAAATCTCACTGATTTATGAAAGCAGTTTTCGTCAGTACATGCATTCTGTTCCATGCATTCATACCTCATCCATATGATATATTGCTATCTGAGGCACTGACACGAGCACTTGGTATTACTGTTGTTTAGTGGTATACCCTAGCTATGGTTATAGGCTGCTGGTTATATTTTGAGGATATATTATGATCGTATGACCTAGGATTGCGTCATACATGCAATTTCTGTTCGTAGATATATTCTATTCACGAGTTGGCAACTCACCCCGTTGTGCCACAGTTCTTGCAGGTTTTGCCGTACAGGTTTCATTACGGCTTGCTGGCACTGCTTCTTTTCGGGTGACTTGCCAGTAGGTGGGTTTATTTGTATCGTACCCATCATTATACATTGTATATTATTATTCTGTTGTATCTAGAAGTTCCATCAACCAAACATGTATTTATTTTGAGATAGAGACCAGTGATGTTATTCCTTCGACCTTAGAGTCGCGCGTTATATTTCTGCGGTTTTCTTGTAGTTTTGAGTTTCCTTTTGAATTTTGATCCTCGCCGTTGGCGTTGTATATTATATTGCTTGTGTGGTTGTGACCGTCGATTGACGAAGAGCTAGCTCCCGCTTGGGGATGCCTTTTTATTGATTTCGTATACTATTCATGTTGTATCCCGTTTGGGGGGCCAGTATTTTCAAAGGAGACCCTGCCGAAATTTTCAGTAAATTTTGATGTTCTTAAAAACCGCATAATTCGGCTTATGCTATTAAAACTACTTGTTTAAATTGGTTTTCCTTCACTCTACTACTTTTCTTGGTTTGCATTTCTGGGTTTTCGGCTTACTTGGATTACGTACGCCTCGAGACGTTTCGTAGTTTAAGTGCCAGTCATGTTCCGTACTTTCGGGACGTAACAATACCATACATTGATGGATGATGCCATGCCAATAGAGGACCCACAGGAACATCTTGGGGGTATTGTGGTGAGTCAACTTCCTCCCTTAGAAGTTGAAATACCCCCATTTCTTTTAATAAGGTACGAGAATGCCAACACTCCACTGATTGCTGATCATTTACATTCTCGTTTCGATGCATCACCATCACCTGTATATTTACCTCCACACCTTCCATACCACTACTTCTATCTTCACCAATTCTTTGCGGACCACCACAACTTATTTTTCCACCAGCCAATATTCTTTACTGATAAATTTTTCAACTGGTTGGTGTTGACTTTTGGCCGATGCAAAGTTTGGCAGTAATGTCTAACATAGTTTAAATGAAGTTTGGGGGAGGGTCTTTTTGTATATATATTTTTTTGTTTTGTTTTTCTTAACAATAAAAAAAAAAAGAAAAAAAAACTATAAATAAATAAACAGGGGAGTATTGGCATTTTGACCCTCTTGGTTTAGCATGACAGTGAGGACACTGTCAAGTTCAAGTTTGGGGGTATGCTCGGTACGTCTTCTTCCTTCGCATTCATTTATACATATTTTTGCATTTGCATATTTATTTGAAAAATCCATAAAAATTGAAAAATTTAAAAAAATTATAAAAATTATTGTATTCAATTTTGGCTAATTGACTTGAGTTTGACAAATAGGTTAACTGGCTAGGAACAACTAGATCTTAGACTTAGTGAATTAAAAACCCTAAAGATAACATTCCTTAAAGTTTAACGGTAGAAAGTATATGCCTTGTAGTTTATTTAGAAATAGGCAAATTTTGGGTTCACTTTTTGGGATAAGTCGAAACAAGGGAAGAGTATTGATGTTCTTATTAGAGTATAAGTTTGAAAAATAGTTCCTAGCTTAAGACTAGATTCTAAAAATGTATACCCTATAATTTGCACAATCACGCACCTTGAAACTTAGAATAGTAGAAGAGACCTTGAAGTGCTCTTGTCTAAAGTCCTTAGTACAATGAAAATAAAGAAAAAAAAAGTGAATAAAGAATATAAAAAATGGACACTGGTTTTTGTGATTACTTAAGGCTGCAAAAATAGAAAAATATTTAGCGAGGGTGCTTCATCACCTAGTGCCTTAGACCAACTGGTTTGGGAGTCACTGCTAAAGCCTTGGGTGTTGCAAAACTAGGAAGTACGCTTTAAAGTGCTAACGCATCTTGTAATCGGTTGTTGGTACCTCAAGAAGTATTAACGGTCGCATGAAGGATGTGTAAGCAAATTTCATTCAAAATTCACGAATTAATAAGTGCTTTGGACAATGGACGAAAGTACGATTGCTTGATTTGAATTTCCAAGTGTAGGGGTGATCTATACACACACGTAGGGGTATGTGATTGGAATTTAGATAAGAGAAAGGAATGAAAGATAGAACTTGTATCTTTAGTAGAGTTGATAGAAATTCCTAAGTGGAGATGTAACCCTAGAAGGAAAACTTAGGAGATGCCGAAAGCTAAGTAGGTCTACATAACATATATAATCTTAAGTTAAATAATGAGGAAGTGTGGAAAATGTGGGTGGATAATTTACAAGTATAAGATAATAGAATTCCTTGTTAGAAAACCTAATTGGAGAACTAAAGTCAATGGGCCGAGTTGATAGGATTTTGTGGGTGTAATCCGCTGAAAACCCCCAGGAGACAACACTCCTCCTACTAGGGAAACCTAGAGGTTTAACGGCTTGTTGCACGTGCTCAGTGCAATCGCGTTTCCCTGCGAAAGTGCGGTTAGGATTTTAGAGAATAAAATAATAAGTTTGCTCGAGGACGAGCAAAAGGTAAGTTTGGGGGTATTTGTTCAGACCATAATATTGCATTTATCATTCCCCTATTCTTATCCTTTTTATAAATAAACAGGTATTCTTGACGCACGTTTGTTGCATATTACAGGTTACAGGTTTCTGGAGCAATTACAGTGAAAAAGACACAAAACAACAGAAAAGGGACTTTTGACCAACAATTAGACGGATCCTAGTCAAGCCCAGTTCACATAGGTGCAAGGCAACGAATGTCAAGGTGAAACGGTTAAAAAGCCCAATACAAGTCTTCACTGAAATATCTGGAGAAGAACAAGAAGCCCAACAGAGAAACTACATATGGAAACAAGAAGCCCAAGGGCCCCTGAACCAACCCCAAAATGTGCAGAGCCCAATTCTTCAGTTTGGCCGCGGAACCGCGGCCAAATCCATGCTGGCGCTGCGGTTTCGCGGCCATAGAGGGCCATGTCGGTGCAGATTTTCTATACTGTTGCGACGTTGTGGGTGTTGGGATTTTCAGTGGTCAAATCTGTAATTGCGCATGTGCGAGAGTCTGTAACCCTAGATTTCCTATTTTCCTATAAATTGTAATCCTAGATCTGAAAAATGTATGCCTCTTTTCAATAAATAAAATTCAGAATTTCTGGGAGTGACATTCAGATCTATTCTGTGTTCTACTTGGAGGGAGCCATCAAATCTGTAGGTAATTTATTTCCTTGCTTTTATTTTCTAGTATAATTTATCATCCCCTAACAAGCGAGTAGTCTCCTCGCTTGTTAGGGTTAGCCTTAGCGAAAGGGTTGAGAGATGAGATCTCTCACCCCTTTCAATGCCATCTTCACTTTAGAGTTAGAACTCCATGCATACGCACACATCCGCTCCCTACGGCACCCTACCCCACGAGGTAACGGTGAACCGTAGTATAAAGGGCCGGTTGCGCGCGTTTTCCATGGGGGTTAGGGTAATTATCAACAAAGGAAGGATACAAATCTAGAGGAAAAAACATCTTCCCAAAAGATTCGTATCCACTTTATTGATAATTAACGTAACATCTAATAGATCTAAAAAAGAAGGCATTGAAAGCGGTGAAGGAAACATTAATCTCCAAAACTTCCCCTAAGCCTAACCCTAGCAAGACTCTTAATTAGATTAATTAGATCTAGTTTTTATAGATTTTTATAAACCAATCAAAACGACAAATAGAATCAACTCGTTAAAACACATAAAAGGAATTTACCCGTCTCTGTGGATCGACCCGCACTCACCGGCTAGCTGCGAAGCGATGCCGTTTCTTGATTGCGGTAAACTTACAATTTTTGAGATCAATCAAATGAAGGCCTTAGCGCACACATCCGCTCCCTACGGCACCCTACCCCTCGAGGTAACGGTGAACCGTAGTATAAAGGGCCGGTTGTGCGCGTTTATACTACGGTTTTTGTGATTACCGGTCAACCCCAAATCTTTAACTAGCTTAAGACATGGGCTCTTCCCTTTCTATATCACATATGAGATGGTAGGCAACTGATTTGATTGGAACCCTATTCAATAGGTATGTAGCTTCTCAAGTGCATAACTCCCAAAAAGGAAATAGGTAACTCAGTAGTACACATCATAGAGCACACCTTATCATATAGGGTGAGATAGCTCCGCCCCGATATACCATCGTGCTATGGTGTATACGGAGGAGCAATGCTGAGAGAGAATCTCATTCTCCTTTGGAATAATCCAGGATTTTCGTGCTCAAGTATTCTCCTCCTCGATCACATCAAAGGACATAATACTTATACCCGTATTTTGGTTCTCTACTTCTAACTTATATTCTGTGAATATCTCAAAAGGTTCGGACTTATGTTTCAACAGGAACATAGGTCTGAAACTCGAAAGATCATCAGAGAATGTAATGAAGTATAAAGAATCAGTCCTGGCATTTGTAGACTGGGGACCTACATACATCAACATGTATCATCCCAAGAGTTCATTAACTCTTTCTCTGTTTCCAGTAAACGGAGCTATGGTCATCTTATCTTTGTGACATGACTGGCGAGTTTCACAAGATGTAAGTTCAAACTAATTTAAATATGCATCTTTATCTAACTCCAGCCAGTTGGGTCGCATTGATATGACCTAGTCTACAATACCTCAAGAATAATTCGTTCATTTCTGAACTCTTCCTCTTGTGTGTGTTCCATATACTAAGAACTGTAGTTTGATTTAGAACATCAATGCTTTTAGATAACGTGCCTGAACCGATCAACTTTTGATATAGAAAATGTTCAAAACATTATCCATCAATACAAAATTATATCATTTCTTTACTAATAAAGAGACTGATATGATTTTGTGTATCAGGTTCGGTATCTAATAACATTCGTTCAGAATCAATGTTTTGGTAATACAGGGTGATAGTGACCGACAGACTTGGCTGCAACTCTTGCCCCGTTTTCTGCCTCATGAAACTTATCACCCGTTCTCAGTTTTTCTACCCTTTTGTAGCCCTATGTAACAGATTACATATCTGGGATCCTGATCCGGTATCATATACCCAGGATGCGGAGGATACTGAGAAACAGTTCTGTATAATGAACACACCCGAAGATGATGCATCAGCATGCACTCTCTTCGTTTGGGCGGCACGGGAAATCTGGTATTCCCCAATTTCCTGCTCTGTCTTATAACAATTATAGGGTGGAGCGGGACCAACGTTCCCCAGCTCAGTATAACAAGCGGGTTCGGTCAATATTCCGTATTATTATCTTGATTAAGGCGTGATATGGTTGCTACCAGGAGAGAGAGAGAAGAAAACACTCAGCGTGCGCTCTGCAAGAATAGATTGGTTATTATTTTATCTAATCAGGATGGCTCCCACTGCTTTTTATCAAATCTTCCTTCAAACCCTAAAAGGAAAGACTAGCCGGGATTAATTACACACTACAAGTTCGCCAATCTTTCAGCCAGGCCAGTGTCGGTACTTTGAGGGAGGTCCCTCGTGCTTTCGCACGAACCTAATTAATGTAAACCTCGTTTTCCCAGAGGCGTAACCCCGTTGACACCTTTCTAGACACCTACTTGATCGGCTAATTGTAATGTATAAAACTCTCCCAGGAGTAACTCTTACTCGCAGCGGGTATCGGGATCCAACTATCTCATAGAAGGTATGCAATCTCATTGCAAATTTCAACACTTGAAATTCCCGATAATCTTTTGCCCCTAACGTGCTATGACCTTGACGAAAGCCAACAAACCATAGCCCGCTAGTCAAGTTCAACCCGTACATTTCTTGATTGAATTAAACCCACCCGCACGACCCTTGACGAAAGCCAACAAAGCCGCACGGCTACCCTAATCCAATCGCATCGTATGCTAGCAGATAAGCAGCATATAGCTACCGCACACTGCACCTTGACGAAAGCCAACAAATGCAGCACGAATACTATATACAACTTATCTGAAAAGACGGAGGGCTTCGACAGGTTTTTCTGAAAACCTATTGCGCAATGAACTTGATATCGTTGTAGAATCAAATGATTTTTAAAAAAATGGAGTGCTTTTGAGGCTTTTCTAGTTTTTTTAAAGGAGTCACTCCCGGTGAAGGGATCGTCGGTCCTTTCCTCGTCGAATGAGGTGCGGGATATATCATATATATCACTGTGCAAAGCAAAAACACTTAAAAGCAATCAAAAAACAAACCGAGGGCGTAGCATCGACCAGTTATTGCTAAAGGAGTCACTCCCGGTGAAGGGATCTCGGTCCTTTCCTTATCGAATAAGGTGCAGGATATATCACATATACCGCTGTGCAAAGCAAGAACTGTAGCTACCTGTTTTATTTTGAAATTCGATTCTACAACATCTTAGGTTTCTTTTATTTCATTAATCACATTAATGAAGTCCCATCATTTAAATACCTAAACATCACAGATAAATACGACGTACACTTATGCCATCCGCATTCGCCTCGATGTCCCCTCGTGCACCGTTAGGTTAGGTAACTAACGACAGAGCGGGGCAGGGCTAGCGCGGGTGTAAAACATAAGTAACGTCTATATAATATATCATATATACTATATATGTATCTATCACAGAACATCACATGATCACATCACAGATATCGCAGCAGAAGAAACATATGAAATATGTCAACGACAATTGGGATGGACATATTTACTTACGTTGACTGTAGGGTTCCTAGGCACCCTAATGAGGTCTCACAAGGCATCAACCATGCCAATTTCAAAATTTACGGTGCCGAGAAACCCTAGACTACGGATCGTTGCTAGATGTCTAGGCGAAACGTTAACTAGTTAACACTTAACTAAGAGAATACGGAAATACAACCTTTGTAGATCCGGTCCTTCACCTCCACGGCTCCCTGATGATGTCTCCTCGCTGTCCAAAATGGATCCCGGGCTCTAGAGTCGGCTTCATCGGAGAAAAGACCGGGCTAGGTTGTCGACAACGTGCCGAAGATGATCTACGTCGAAGCATCACTAGATCAAGCTCTCACTTCACCAAGTCAAGAAACTTGCAAAGAAAACACACTCTACTACTTGGCAAGAGGTAGAGGATGAATAAATATGAAGTGGGTTCACTTTAGATTTGGATTTCTCACTCATTTCCATCAATCACCATTGATGGAGCTTGCTTTCTTCATGAAGAAGAAGAAGAGGAAGAAGATGATAGAATGGAATAATTATTTCCCAAAAAGGAAAATAAATCAATCCTTATCATTTAGCAACCATAGTTTGGTGTAGAGAATAAACCATGGTTAGAATGAAGGGTTAGGGTTAAGCATCAAGACAAAATGGTCACAAGGTCAAAGCTTCATGAAGCTTCAATGTACAAACAAAGAAAGCCACCATTTCCTCTTTATGCATAATATTTTCCAATAAGAATAAATAAATAAATAAATAAGAAAACCATAACCCTAACTAATATACAACCATGGTTTAATCTTCACACAAACCCTAGTGAGCATGTATCATCAAACATGATACAATCAAGTGCACAAAAAGTATATCACATATACAATGTGCACATCCGAGCGAGAAAATCCATTAAAAGTGAACCGATACTAGTTAATGCAAAGTAATATATCAAATATATAATTATGCATTAAATCATTAAATCAACACTTGATTTAACGATCCGGTCATATCGCATATAACCGACTAATATCCAATGTATCGATCTATCGAATCAATCCTCGATTCGATAACTAGGTTATATCGCATACAACCATTCGATACATTCATCGCGAGAATAGAATACGGTATCACATACACGCATTATTCTCGGTCCCGCACATATCTCATATGCGCTCCTATGTCGTTTCGCTTGAGCCAGGAAACCTCTGTGTAGGACTCTAAAGACTCGTCAATACGCCGGCAGCGGATGATGATCATATCAAACATCCACAAGCCGCAAGCGGTCTGCTAAACGTAACGGCCACCCGGGTATTGAGCGATCTGAAGATCGACGAGCAAGCCCGCTCACACTCCTGTGAATCCAACCAGTAACACTACCGTACAGTCCGATCTGATCGTCTGATATGTCGCATATCTCGCCTAGGGGTGGTAAACGTCAGACCCCAATAGCTCGATAAGTCGTGTCGATATGAGGTCTATAACAATTCAAGAAACTACTGGTAACACTTACCAGTAAATCTCAGCAACCCTGGCCAGGGATTTCCTGTTATAGCCAATCGAACACAGCGCAACATCAACCCCCTATATCGAGAGAGACGAATCCCCTCCTATCGCTCATTGCCTCCATGTGACTCGGGACTGTACCCAAAAACCACCGTTTTGCACTCCCTCTTGGACGTGGTAAGATGGAAATCAAAGCACAGTGGGAACCACACAAGACTCTATGACGATCTCGGGTCAACAGACTACTCTGTACCAGTGTCACCAGAGAACTGCCATCTGACGTGAGGTATAATACCATCTGGGAGTTCTCGGCGAGTCCGTCCAGTGTACCCAGTCTCTACTGAGCACCCGTATATCATCTCTGATGTCAAACACCAATGGATAGGTCGAGAAGGTACACGCTAGTCTACTCTGGTATATCGATGCCCCGTCTCGATACACCCACGACTAGGGACTTTGAAGGATGTACTTATGGACTACCATGTCCCCACTAGTATGATCCGCATCATAGTCCAGGTAGTCAAGCACACATCCTAAGGGCTTTACCAACATGTAACAGAGAGACAATCAGTGTACACGTTATGGTAAAGTGTAACCAGATAGCATACTATCATGTCGAGCAAGAAAGTCCTCCCTATATATGTCCCAGCATCCACTACAATATACATCCAATGTACAGTAATGGCCTCTAGGGCATACATATAACTAACACAGCAGTATGATGGCGATCATATACGTGAGAGTTAGGTAGTCTATAAGCACATCTTTAAAGTGGTCCCTAGTCGTGGGAGTTTCGAGACTGGGCATCGATACTCCATTAGTAGACTAGTGTATACGATCGAGACCCCGACGAGGGGCGGTGGCTGGTCTCACAAGCCATTGGTGTCAGTTGGTTCACCTAAGACGTATACATGTGCTCATTGGGTTATGAGTACACCGGACAGGACTCGCCGGGAACATGCTAGTTGGTATTATACCCAGCGTCAGATAGCAGTTCCCTGGTGACATGTGTACAGGTTAGTTCATCTACCTGAGATCGTCATTTGTCTCGTGTGAGTTCCTACTGTGCTTTGATTACCACCCTACCATGGCTCAAAAGAGTCGTGCAAACAGGTTTTAGTTGGGTACAGTCCCAAGCCACATGGAGGCAGTGAGCGGATCGGCAGGGGTTTCGTCTCTCCCGGTATTGGGGGTGAGATCGCGCTGTGTCTAGGGGAGCCATTACACGAAGTCCTTGGCCAAGGCAAGAGATTTAATGGTAGGTATTCCAGTAGTATCTCAGGGTGTTCTGGGCTACACTCCGACACGACTTGTACCGCTTTTGAGGGTCTGACTTTTACCAACCCCCTAGGCCCGACATGCGATACTCATTGACGAACGGACCAGACTGTACGGATATTGTCACTGACAGACTCAGTAGGGTTCCAGGATGAGTTCGCTCATCGGCCTCCCTTTTTGTCGATACGTGGGTAGCCGTTACATACAGCTAGTGCCATTGACGTGCTAGTGGTTAAATCCATAGCAAGTGTATTGACGAGTCTTTAGAGTCCCCTACAGACAGTTTCCCATGTTTCGGGCAAAACGTTGTAGAGGCCGTATGATATATGGCAGGGTTCCATCATATACGTGCAGTCGTGCACGGATCATGATCGGACGGATCATACTAGTAGGCTTTGGTTTAAGCCGGATCCTAGTATTAGATTTGTTTGATTGCTTTCGTCTCATCGCATTCGCATTCAGTCGGAATGCGGATGCAGGTATGTATTTAAAGGTGAAGGGTATTCTTGTGATCCGTCACGAGTTTACTTTAGATGATGCCGTTCTTTTTATTGTCATAAACATTTTGGTTAATGTTTTGGTGGAAATTGTGAGTGGATTTCATCATGAGGAGCATTTATTGTGACATGTACATAAGCGGTGACTCATGGTCTCTTTATTTGTGCATATGTCACATTTTATTTTGATTAATATGTTGAAATGATAAGTGGAGAGAGAAGGGGCAGCCATGAGGCAAGGGGTTATCTCTTGGATTCATTATGCTTGCTTACATTATTATCCCAACACATTAAGAAAAGAAAAAGCTTCTTCTTTTTTCTTTCTCCTTCTTGCTCACAAGTTCCACCATTGCCTTCATCTTCCACCTCCATCCATACACTCTCATAAGTTGAGAATCAATGGATGCTTGAGACAAATTTACCACACACATTCTCTACATCACCTTGGACATGTCGGCTAGCAAACTTCATGTTCGAGTTGCTTCGGATGAAGCGGGAGCCCGTAAAAAGTCTCATTGATGTGGTGCCCTTCCGACGAGGAGACCGGAGATCGGAGATGCCGCGAGGAGCTTGGGATGGTGGACAAAGACCGAAGGACACGGATCGATCGGTATAGCCACTCTCACTTCTTAGTAGTTTGCTAGTTTAGCGTTAATGGTTCGATTCGGGTGAAAGACTACGATAGCGCTGGTTTCCTAAAAAGTTTTTGTTTCCGCATTTGGCCTGGGATTAACGGCCGGGGCGCTACCGTAGACTTACAGATTAGTAGAGAAGTTGGGTGTTCGGTATCATACGGGCTGTGAGTATGCGACACCGCAATAATTAGCCTTAAGTGCAAGTGGGAGATTGTTGGCTATAGTGTCAATTATTGGATCGCATGCACGTGATTGCAATGATTGAGGGAGGACCTATACCGGTAGAACAATCTTACTAGAGATGATAGTATGCTATCTGGTTTGTCTTTATCATCGTGTACATACTTTAGGTGACATTACAGATCACTATTACATGTTGATAGAGCCCATAGGATTCATGCTTGACTACCAGCAGTATGATGGCGATCATACGTGAGAGTTGGGTAGTCTATAAGCACATCCTTAAAGTGTCCCTAGTCGTGGAAGTTTCAAGACTGGGCATCGATACTCCAACAGTAGACTAGTGTTGTAACACCTTAGGATTTGTTTAGTGGCTAATTATATTTTAATATATGGTTTTTAATAAAAAGTTTACCAAATTGATTTTTAAATATTTTATCCTATTTAAAGAATATTTTATTAGAATTTCTCTAAGCTTGCACACATTTGTGCATGTTAACTAGGGTTTTTAAATGGGGTTAAAACCATGATTAGCAACCATGGTGAGCTAACCATTTCCCTAATCTAATTTAAAAATTTTATTAAGTGTTTTGGGTTTTAACTTGTATGGTTGTTTTAAAAAAAAATTGGTTTGAATTGTTGACCAAGAGTGAGAGATGGGCATGGTGCTACATGGCTCAAGCCATGCCTCATTTAATGAGGGAAGAGAAAGAGAAGGGAGGGCTTTTTGGTTGGTTGCTCTCATTTCTCCCTCTCATTTTCTTTTCTCTCATTCTCTCACACTCACACCCACACCATCAGCTCCAGCAGCAGAAGATGAAGCAGCAGCAGCAGAGGCATTTGCAGCAGGAGAAGCAAGCAGCAGCAACAGCAACAGAAACAACAGCATCAGTAGCAGGCAACATCAGCAGCAGCAATATGCACCTGCATCACCAGCAGCAGTAGCAACTCAGTTCCACTTCTTCTCCTGCTTCCTAGGGTCCATTAGAGTATAATTTCTGAACTCAATTCCCTTTCTTGTAAAGCTTGTATGTTGTTTAGCTTCGGTTTGCGATAATAGTTAGCTTTTGTGCTAATTATGGTGATTTGTGTAGGGTTTTGGTTAAGTGATGATTGTGTTGGTTAACCCTGCCTATTTAAGTGTTATTAGGGTCACCTTAACTGAGATTAACCCCATATTTCACTAAAATACCATAGGGTTTCCATTGTGTGTAAAATTCGTGTTTTTAAGCGATATTGTAGCTTTCTGTGAGCTGCTTTTGATCCGGATCCTTCAGGGAAAAATTGAGGAAACTGGAGCATGCTTACTGGGTCTAGACTACATTACCAGAACACGAGCCCCTCATTCCCAAACTGTAGGGTTCCTAGGCACACTCATGAGGTTCTACAACTGATCAACCATGCCAAAATAAAAAATTTATGTGTCGAAGAACCCTAATGAAGATCGTTAACTAGAGATTAGGTGAAACAAAAAGCTAGCAAACTACTTTGCTACTAAGTGAATGGAAATACAACCTTTGTAGATCCGGTTCTCCACTTCTTTAGCTCCATGATGACGTCCCTTCGATGCGATCACCGGGATCCCGGACTCTAGCGATGGTTTCGTCGGAGAAATGAGCGGGCTAGGTCGTTGACTTCGATGCCGAAGATGATCTACGTCGAGGCAACTCTAACTCAAGCTGCATCTTCACTTGGTCATGAAACTTGTGAAGATAACATACTCTACTACATGGCAAGTGGTAGAGGATGAAGAAATAGGAAGTGGGTTCACTTTGGATTTGGATTTCTCACTTGATTTCATCACTTAGAATTTTCTAGCAAGCTTTTCCTTTCTTCATGAAGAAGAAGAAGAAGAAGAATGAAAAAGAATTAACTTAAAAGAAAATTCAAGTGAATCTTATCATTTAGCAACCATGGGTGAGTTAACTTGTGTAGAGAATAAACTAGGGTTTAGGTGTAATGGTTAGGTTAAGGCAAAAAACAAAATAGCAAGACTTTTCAAACCTTCATGAAGCTTTAAGTATAAAACAAAGAAAGCCACCATTTTATTTCTTGCCAAAAATAAATGAATAAAATAAATAAAACACATAAAACCTAACAATTAACCTAAACATGGTTTAAAGCAAACACACACCCAAGTTTGCATGTATCATCAAACATGATACAATCTAGTGCACAAAAATACATCACATATACAACTTGTGTACATCAAGTGAGAAGATCAATCTTAAGTGAACCAATACTAGTTAATGTAAAGTAATATATCAAATATATAATTATACATTAAATCATTCAATCAATACTTGATTTAACGATCCGGCCATATCTCATATAACCGACTAATATCAAGTGTATCAATATATCGAATCAACACTTGATTCGGTAACCCGGCTATATCACATATAACCGATCGATGATACAAATCGCGAGAATAGAATACAGTATCACATACTGGTATTATTCTCGGTCCCGCACATATCTCATATGCACTCTTATTTCGTTTCGCATGAGCCAGGAAACCTCTGTGTAGGACTCTAAAGACTCGTCAATACGCCGGCAGCAGGTGATGATCATATCAAACACCCACAAGCCGCAAGCGGTCTGCTAAACGTAACGGCCACCCGGGTATTGAGCGATCATAAGATCAACGAGCAAGCCCGCTCACACTCCTGTGAATCCAACGAGTAACACTTACCGTACAGTCCGGTCTGTTCGTCTGATATGTCGCATATCTCGTTTAGGGGTGGTAAACGTCAGACCCCAGTAGCTTGATAAGTCGTATCGATATGTGGTCTATAACAGTTCAAGAAACTACTGGTAACACTTACCAGTAAATCTCAGAAACCCAGGCCAGGGATTTCCGGTTATAGCCAATCGAACACAGCACAACATCAACTCCCTATACCGGGAGAGACGAATCCCCTCCTATCTCTTATTGCCTCCATGTGATTCGGGACTGTACCCAAAAACCACCGTTTTGCATGCCCTCTTGGACGTGGTAAGGTAAAAATCAAAGCACAGTGGGAAACCACAAGACTCTATGACGATCTCCGGTTTACAGACTAACCTGTACCAGTGTCACCAGAGAACTGCCATCTGACGTAAGGTATAATACCAACTGGAAGTTCTCGGCGAGTCCGTCCAGTATACCCAGTCTCCACAGAGCACCCGTATATCATCTTTGATATCAAACACCAATGGATATGGGATCATCCATCGCCCATCTGTATGGGTCGAGAAGGTATACGCTAGTCTACTCTGGTATATCTATGCTCCGTCTCGATACACCCACGACTAGGGACCTTGAAGGATGTGTAAGGTTAGTCTAGCACCCTATGAAGAGTTTTGAAGCATCACATGTCCAAAAGTTTAAATTTTTATGGTGCTAAACAAACACGCAAAGGAATCGATCCTAGAAAATTAGGGTTATGAAACTTTAAACTAGTAAAGATTAGGGTTTGAAGGCTACAACCTTTGTAGCTCCCCTTTGCTAGACTCCTTGGTGTCTTGGGTTGTTGAATCAAGGTCCTCTTGAAGTCCCCTTGCGTCCACGACGATCCACCACGGAGTTCTCCGTCCAAGCTCGCTACTTTGGAAAACCGAAGGAAACACTCTAATCAAGTTGGCTAGACTTGAGTAGAATGAGGTTGTGGCTTAGGATCTCTCTTCAAAAACCTTTCTTTAATGGTGTTTAACTCACTAGAAGAAACTAGAGAGGAAAAGATGAAGGAGGATGAAGATGGTGGCTAATTTTAGCAAGAGGTGTAAAAAGATAACCTTGAGTTAAGAAGAAAATGAAATATATATCACTATATATATTTATTTCCTTCTTAACTTCAACCATGATTAAATGATGGATAGTTAGTTTAACTTGGGTTTTAAATGATAAAGAGAAGGATAACCATAGGTTAGTGGTAGTTGAGATAGGTTAGGTTAGAAGAAAAGTGTAGAATCAAGAATGATTATCCTTTTCTTTTTCATTTTGCTTTAAAACCAAAATTAAATAATAATCCATTATTTAATCTATGGTGTGAGTCTTATATTGCCACCATTTCCATATGCTAACAACCATGATGGATGGGTGTATGTATGTATGCATGTATGCACATCCACATGTGCATGAAACTAGAATGGAAGAAAGAAACACATGCATGCATGCATACATCCATCAAACCCTAGAAAGGTTTCAAGTGAGAAAACTAATGGTTAGATGATAAATCAACACTTAATTTATCAATCCGGTCATATCTCATACGACCCCACCAAAAGCAGGCCACCCGATCAATGTTCGGTATCATATACGCACATTTTAATCGGGTGCATGCGCATATCGCATATGCGCACCACAACGTTTCGCCTGGACTGGGTAACTCCTTTATGGGACTCTAAGACTCGTCAATACGCCGGCAGAGGGTAATGATCATATCAAGTCCCCCAAGCCGCAAGCGGTCAGCTAAACGTAACGGCTACCCGGGTATTGAGCGATCAGAAGAAAACAAGCGAACCTGCTACAACTACCGTCGAGCCATCCGGCAACACTACCGTACAGTCCGGTCTCTTCGTCAGATATGCTGCATATCGAGCCTAGGGATGGTCACGTCGATCCCAATAACTCAATAAGTCATGCCGGTGAATGGTCTATAACAGATCGAGAAACTACTGATAACACTTATCAGCAAATCTCAGCAGCCCTGGCCAGGGACTTGCTGTTATAACCAGTCGGGCACAGCACAGCATCAACTCCCAATACCGGGAGAGACGAAACCCCTCCTATCGCTCATTGCCTTCGTGTGTCTCGGGACTGTATCCAACGGCCACCTGTTTGCACGACTCAGTAGAGCCATGGTAGGGTGGCAATCAAAGTACAGTGGGAGAACACACAAGACTCCATGACGATCTCGGGTCTACAGACTAACCTGTACCAGTGTCACCTGAGAACTGCTATCCGACGATAGATATAATTCCATGTAGGAGTTCTCGGTGAGTCCGTCCAGTGTACCCAGTCAGCACTGAGCACCCGTATATGATCTTGATGTCAAACATCGATGAATGTGGGAACATCCATCGCCCATCACATGGGTCTAGTATCATATACGCTAGTCTACTCTGGTATATCGATGCCCCGTCTCGATACACCTCCGACTAGGGACATTTCAGGATATGCTTATAGACTACAAATGTCCCATTAGTATGATCTCTATCATAATCAGAGTAGTCAAGCAGATATCCTCAGGGCTTTATCAGCATGTATGAATGAATAAAAGCATGATCAAATCAACATGTCAGATAAAGAATAACCAGATAGCATACTATCATGTCGAGCAAGAATGCATACTGAATATATATACATGTATAAATACATCCACTATCATATAATGGAATCAAGGGCATACATATATCCAACAATCACCCACTTGCACTAAGGCCAGTTATTGGCGTATCTCATACCCAACAGCTCAAAAAGTCGCTCATGCTGCGGCTGAGGGAGGGCCTTGGTGAAATGATCCGCGGCGTTGTTCTTTGTGTCTACTCTCTTAATCTCGATCTCGCGGCGATCTACAATCTCCCGGATCAAATGAAAGCGCCTCAGGATGTGTCTGGACCGCTGATGGGATCTGGGCTCCTTGGCTAACGCCATCGCCCCATTATTGTCACAATACAAAGGTATTGGATCAATAATGGTTGGAACTACTCCTAACTCCGAGACGAACTTCTTCATCCAGACGGCTTCCTTGGCGGCATCATTTGCAGCAATGTACTCAGCCTCCATCGTAGAGTCTGCAACGGTATCCTGTTTGGAACTCTTCCAACTTACCGCCCTTCCATTGAGGGTAAATACAAACCCTGAGATAGATTTGCTGTCATCCTTATCGCTCTGGAAGCTCGAATCGGTAAATGCCTCCATTTGGAGATCTGTATTACCATACACCTAGAACAATTCTTTAGTCCTTCGTAAGTACTTAAGAATGTTCTTCATAGCTGTCCAGTGGTTCTCCCCTGGGTTGGATTGATACCTGCTTACAACACTGAGTGCATAAGCTACATCTGGGCGTGTACATAACATCGCATACATTATAGATCCTACTGCCGAGGCATAGGGTATAATGCTCATGCGAGCTCTCTCTTCATCGGTCTTTGGACAAGAATCCTTGGAGAGAGTGACTCCATGGCAAGCGGGTAAGGCACCCCGCTTGGAGTCTTCCATACTAAATCTTTTTAGGATGGTGTTGATGTACCTGGTTTGGGACAATCCCAATAACTTTTTGGATCTATCCCTATAGATCCTTATGCCCAGGATGTTTGTGGCATCACCCAGGTCCTTCATGGAGAACCTCAGTGATAAGAATGATTTGACCGACTGTAGCATAGAAATATCATTTCCTATCCGAAGAATGTCATCCACGTATAATACGAGGAATGTGACAGCTCTTCCTACAGCCTTCTTATAAACACAAGGTTCATCTGGATTTTTGATGAAATCAAACTCTTTGATAATATCATCGAAACAGATGTTCCAACTCCGAGATGCCTGCTTTAACCCATATATGGATTTAAGCAGTCTACATGCTTTTTCGCTGCTCCCACTGTCAATGAAGCCCTCTGGCTGATCCATATAAACGCATTCCTCTAAATCTCCATTTAGAAATGCTGTTTTAACGTCCATCTGCCAGATTTCATAGTCGTAGTGAGCAGCAATAGCAAGTAGGATCCGAATGGATTTAAGCATGGCTACGGGTGAAAAAGTTTCGTCATAGTCCAAACCTGGTCTTTGACGAAAACCTTTCGCCACAAGTCTTGCCTTATAGGTCTCTACCTGCCCATCCACACCAATCTTTCTTTTAAAGATCCATTTGCACCCTACAGGTTTTACCCCAGGGGGTACAACGTCTAAAGTCCATACTTTGTTGGTGTACATAGACTCCATTTCGGATCTCATGGCATCCAGCCACTTCACAGAGTCACCACTCGTGATAGCTTGCTGAAAACTGGTAGGATCATCATCATCCATGATGCAATCTTCTCTGTCACCATCAATGAGGAAACCGTAGTACCTCTCCGGTGGGCGAGAAGTCCTACCAGACCTACGGAGTGGCCGAGGTTCTTCAGTTTCTGCTGCAACAGCTGGTTCAACCAAATCGTCATTTATAGTTTGTGTCTCTAGAACCTCTTCTAGATCTACCACCTTGCCATCATCTTTGTCTCTGAAAAACTCTTTTTCTAAGAATGTGGCATGTTGAGAAACGAACACTTTTTGTTCCTCTTTGTGGTAGAATAGATATCCATAAGAATTCTTTGGATATCCCACAAAGTCACACATGACCGACCGTGTCTCGAGTTTGTCCGGATTCTGTTTTTTAACATAGGCCGGGCAACCCCAAATCTTAATTCTCTTAAAAGATGGTCTCTTCCCATGCCATATCTCATATGGTGTGGTGGACACGGTTTTGGTTGGAACCCTGTTTAGTAGAAACGCTGCAGTCTCTAATGCATGCCCCCAAAACGAGACGGGTAACTCAGCGTCACTCATCATGGATCGGACCATATCTAATAGGGTCCTATTCCTTCGTTCTGACACACCGTTGTGCTGTGGTGTGTAAGGAGGAGTGAGCTGAGAGAGGATCCCATTCTCTTTCAAGAAGTTTGCAAATTCTGCACTGAGATACTCACCACCTCGATCTGATCGAAGCATCTTGATACTCAAGCCGGTTTGTTTTTCTGCTTCTTGTTTATATTCAATAAATTTCTCGAAAGCGTCGGACTTGTGCTTTAATAAAAATACATGACCGAATCTTGAGAAGTCGTCAGTGAATGTAATGAAGTATGAAAAACCGCCTCTAGCCTGTGTAGACATTGGCCCACATACATCACTATGTATGAGGCCAAGGAGCTGAGTAGCTCTTTCTCCGTGTCCGGTAAACGGAGTTTCGGTCATTTTACCCTTGATACAAGACTGGCAAGTCGCATAAGATTTATATTCAAAAGAGTTTAAATATCCATCTTTATGTAACTTGTTTAGTCTTGTTTCGTTAATATGACCAAGTCTACAATGCCAAAGAAAAGCTTCATTTAATTCTGAAAGTTTTCTTTTATTAGTGTGTTGTATACTGAAAACTGTGTGTTGATTTAGGACATATATTCCATTATTAAGCGTACCATACACAACCAACATTTGATTCAGGTGAATGTTCATAACATTGTTCTGCAACACAAAATTATATCCTTCATTGTCCAACAAAGAAACGGATATTATATTACATAGCATACTTGGTACAAAATAACATGGATTCAAAATCAAAATATATCCAGATGGCAACCCCAAGTGATACTCTCCCACTGCGACTGTATGTACATTGGAACCATTTCCAACGCGGAGAGTATGGTCACCTGTCTTCAAAACCTTGCTATTTCTCAGCCCCTGCATAGAATTGCAAATGTGAGAACCTGAACCGGTATCCAATACCCAGGAAGCAGAGTTTATAGAAAAACAGTTTTCAGTCACAAACGCACCTGAAGCAGAAGCATCACCATGCTTCTTCTTGAGACTTAAGTACTCCGTGCAATTGCGCTTCCAATGTCCTGTCTTGTGGCAATGAAAACATTCGCCTTTCCCCGAGTCTCCAGCCTTGGACTTTCCCTTTCCCTTCACCTTTTTAACTCCGCCCTTAGGATTAGTGGGTTTCTTCTTTTTCTTTCCCTTGGCCTTGGCTTTCGGGCGAGAAGAGGAAGACTGTCCAATAGTCATAACGGGAGTTTTTGCTAACTTCATAGTGCTCTCTGCACTCCTTAACATATTAAGGAGTTTAGGGAGGTCCTTCTCCATGCCATGCATGTTGAAGTTCACTATGAACTGAGCAAAGGTGGAGGGGAGGGACTGCAGAATAATATCTATATATTGTTCATTGTCCATTGTCCATCCAAGGTCCTCAAGCTCTTCAATAAGAGCTATCATCTTCAGAACATGGTCTCCTACTGGTGTGCCAGGGGCCATTCGCATCTGAAACAATTTCTTTGATGCTTCGTATCGTAATACGCGGGATTGCTCCCCATACAACTCCTTTGTATGGAGCAATATACCGTGAATGTCCATGTCCTCTTGCTGCTTTTGATGTGTGTTATTCATCGATGCAAGCGCGAGGCATGTGGCCGTGGCACAGTCAGCGTCCCATGTCTTGCGGACTTCAATGTCCGCAACTGAGGATTTTGGACCAGGGACAGGTGGGGCTGAAGCCGTGAGGACATATGATACTTTATCATAAGTCAAGGCGATTTTCAGATTCCTTAGCCAGTCTTTATAGTTGGTCCCATTCAGTTTGTTTTTATCTAGTAGAAGCTTAAGTCCAGTCATTGGTATCTGCCATTAAGAGAGAGAAAAGAATACACTCAGCGAAAGCTCTTGCATAGATTAGATTGGTTTATTATCTTGTCTAATCGATGTTTCCCACTGCTTTTATCGAGTTTTTCTTTCAAACCTTAAAAAGAAAAACTAGCCAGGATTAATTACAGTCTATAACTTGGCTAACCGTTCAGCCAGGCCAGTGTCGGAACTTGAGGGAGGTTCCCCGTGCTTTCGCACGGACCTAATTAGAGTAAACCTCGTTTTCCCAGAGGCGGAGCCCCGTTAACACCTTTCTAGACACCTAATGAGTTAGCTAATTGTAAACTGTAAAACTCTCCTAGGAGCAACTATTGCCCACAGTGGGATCGGGATCCAACCATCATATGGAAGGTATGCAATCTCATTGCAAATTTCAACTATTGAAATTCCCGATGTGGTTTTTACCCCTAATACCCATGACCTTGGCTAAGGTCAACAAATCACGAGCACTAGTCTAGCTCAACCCGTCATTTCTTGATTAATTTAGACCCGTTCACATGACCCTTGGCTAAGGTCAACAAAGTCATATGCCCGTCCTAATTAATCTGTATCATATGCGTTTGTAGGAAGACATCACTTAGCTACCGTACACTACGCCTTGGCTAAGGTCAACAAACGTAGCACGAATACTAAGTACTCTACTTCCTAAAATGACGGAGGGTTGCGAATGATTTTTAAGAAAATCTTTAACGCTTTGAACTTGATATCGTTGAAGAATCAAATGGTTTTCAAAAGGAGTGGCTTAAGCTCCGCAGTTTTGAAATATAGCTTTTTCATAAATAGCCGAGTGGTTTTCAAATCCGATTCTACAATATCCTTTTAGGTTTATTTTCTTTACATTAATCATATTAATGTAATCCCATCATTTAAGTCCTTAAGCCAGTCATAGAAAAGAAACGAAAATAACACGTACGCTTATGCCATCCGCATTCGCCGCAATGTTCCGTTATGCACCGTTAGGTTACTTAACTAACGGCATACCGGGACGGGACTAGCGCGGGTGTAAAACATAAGCAACGTCTACTATATATCATATATATAATATGTCATTCGTCTCAGATATCACAGAACACAGGCAGCAGAAACATAGATATAACGTGGGATATCCTAGGACGTCCATATTTAGTATTTAGCCAGAATAGAAAATACGGATTCCACAGTCGCGATGAATAGCCAAGCCCACACCCTGGACCCCTACGAGAGCAGCAAGTGACCCTACCAATCCTGGAGTTTAGGAGACCCGGTCTCGACTCCTCGAGATGGCCTCCCACTGAACCCCAAAACCCGGTCACCTGTGCTCCCCTCCTTGGGTCCATCCTAATGCGGAAAAGTAAATAATATACAACACTGGCGACACAACCTCAACCCGGAAGTGCCCCAAATAAAAGAATATTACATTACATTTGAATTTACATGAATGAAAATATAAAACTCTCATCTCACAAAAACCCCCGGCTATTCGATCGCGACAATCCTGCACATCATATCTCAGCAACACATAATATCTCATATCATCAACGTAAGTAAGTATGCATACCCCAATTGTCGTTGATGTATAGCAACGAAACCGGCGATATCGTACATACTACACTTACGGTCACAGAAAAGAAAGTGTAAAACTGCAATATCTGGAATCCACATTCTCTTTAGACATCACAAATGCAAAATATCACATATTCCGTATTTCATGTCTAGTAATATGAATTCCACACATTGCATCACATTCCGGACAAACAGACAGTATCGAAGTTTTTGAACGAACGATCAAATACCCAGGATTCACTAAAGCCCAACACTTGAGCAGAGTTCAAACACCTGGAGTGTGACACAATAGTAGCGGTCCAGCCGTAGAAGGGTCAAGCCAACGCCTCACATGTGGCACGCCGTACTGCCCCAAACCCTAAGGTTCAAAGGGCAGTTCAAGACGGTCACATAATCGAGTTAAGGTTTGTTGTCTTCTAGAGGGACCACCATAAAAAGACTTGCACGTATCTCCAAAGTATTTAAACCCCGTGAATAATGAGCAAATGATACTCGTTCAAACACTTCAATACTTTCTAATTTACCCGGAAAAGTAACGAAATGAAAATACCGATCGAATCTATACGTCCAAAACCATCTCCGGAATATACAGAACTATATTCAGATTAAACATACCTAAAACAGTATACTAGCAGACCTAGGAATTATGGTGCAAATTTCATAGCATGACGTCACTGTATGGCCGCGGATCCGCGGCCTAAGCAAGGAATTGCCGCGGTTCCGCGGTCATATGAACAGTACACTTCATCGTATTTCACCATTATTCTTAGATTTCCCTGCTGTATTTTTTAAGTATTTTTAATTATGAAAAATGTCATGTTTTAAAAAATGTCCAGAGAGGGTCTAAAAAATCGTATTTTTTGTCCGATCGGGATTTTTACTCCGTAAAAGCGTCGCCTAATGTTCTAGGTCGGCTCTAATACCAATGTAAGGTTAGTCTAGCACCCTATGAAGAGTATTGAAGCATCACATGTCCAAAAGTTTAAATTTTTATGGTGCTAAACAAACACGCAAAGGAATCGATCCTAGAAAATTAGGGTTATGAAACTTTAAGCCAGTAAAGATTAGGGTTTGAAGGCTACAACCTTTGTAGCTCCTCTTTGCTAGACTCCTTGGTGTCTTGGGTTGTTGAATCAAGGTCCTCTTGAAGTCCCCTTGCGTCCACAACGATCCACCACGGAGTTCTCCATCCAAGCTCGCTACTTTGGAAAACCGAAGGAAACACTCTAATCAAGTTGGCTAGACTTGAGTAGAATGAGGTTGTGGCTTAGGATCTCTCTTCAAAAACCTTTCTTTAATGGTGTTTAACTCACTAGAAGAAACTAGAGAGGAAAAGATGAAGGAGGATGAAGATGGTGGCTAATTTTAGCAAGAGGTGTAAAAAGATAACCTTGAGTTAAGAAGAAAATGAAATATATATCACTATATATATTTATTTCCTTCTTAACTTCAACCATGATTAAATGATGGATAGTTAGTTTAACTTGGGTTTTAAATGATAAAGAGAAGGATAACCATAGGTTAGTGGTAGTTGAGATAGGTTAGGTTAGAAGAAGAGTGTAGAATCAAGAATGATTATCCTTTTCTTTTTCATTTTGCTTTAAAACCAAAATTAAATAATAATCTATTATTTAATCTATGGTGTGAGTCTTATATTGCCACCATTTTCATATGCTAACAACCATGATGGATGGGTGTATGTATGTATGCATGTATGCACATCCACATGTGCATGAAACTAGAATGGAAGAAAGAAACACATGCATGCATGCATACATCCATCAAACCCTAGAAAGGTTTCAAGTGAGAAAACTAATGGTTAGATGATAAATCAACACTTAATTTATCAATCCGGTCATATCTCATACGACCCCACCAAAAGCAGGCCACCCGATCAATGTTCGGTATCATATACGCACATTTTAATAGGGTGCATGCGCATATCGCATATGCGCACCACAACGTTTCTCCTGGACTGGGTAACTCCTTTGTGGGACTCTAAGACTCGTCAATACGCCGGCAGAGGGTAATGATCATATCAAGTCCCCCAAGCCGCAAGCGGTCAGCTAAACGTAACGGCTACCCGGGTATTGAGCGATCAGAAGAAAACAAGCGAACCTGCTACAACTCCCGTCGAGCCATCCGGCAACACTACCGTACAGTCCGGTCTCTTCGTCAGATATGCTGCATATCGAGCCTAGGGATGGTCACGTCGACCCCAATAACTCAATAAGTCATGCCGGTGAATGGTCTATAACAGATCGAGAAACTACTGATAACACTTATCAGCAAATCTCAGCAGCCCTGGCCAGGGACTTGCTGTTATAACCAGTCGGGCACAGCACAGCATCAACTCCCAAAACCGGGAGAGACGAAACCCCTCCTATCGCTCATTGCCTTCGTGTGTCTCGGGACTGTACCCAACGGCCACCTGTTTGCACGACTCAGTAGAGCCGTGGTAGGGTGGCAATCAAAGTACAGTAGGAGAACACACAAGACTCCATGACGATCTCGGGTCTACAGACTAACCTATACCAGTGTCACCTGAGAACTGCTATCCGACGATAGATATAATTCCATATAGGAGTTCTCGGTGAGTCCGTCCAGTGTACCCAGTCAGCACTGAGCACCCATATATGATCTTGATGTCAAGCATCGATGAATGTGGGAACATCCATCGCCCATCACATGGGTCTAGTATCATATACGCTAGTCTACTCTGGTATATCGATGCCCCGTCTCAATACACCTCCGACTAGGGACATTTCAGGATATGCTTATAGACTACAAATGTCCCACTAGTATGATCTCTATCATAATCAGAGTAGTCAAGCAGATATCCTCAGGGCTTTATCAGCATGTATGAATGAATAAAAGCATGATCAAATCAACATGTCAGATAAAGAATAACCAGATAGCATACTATCATGTCGAGCAAGAATGCATACTGAATATATATACATGTATAAATACATCCACTATCATATAATGGCCTCTAGGGCATACATATATCCAACAGGATGTACTTATGGACTACCATGTCCCCACTAGTATGATCCGCATCATAGTCCAGGTAGTCATGTACACATCCTAAGGGCTTTACCAACATGTAACAGAGAGACAATCAGTGTACACGTTAAGGTAAAGAGTAACCAGATAGCATACTATCATGTCGAGCAAGAAAGTCTTACCTATATATGTCTCAGCATCCACTACAATATACATCCTATGTACAGTAATGGCCTCTAGGGCATACATATAACTAACACAAACCTGGCCGAAAATTTAAGCATTCTGGCCGCAAATTGCGGCCAGGAAGGGGAGATGGGTGTTGGGGTTTTTGCTAGGGTAGTCTGCTATTTTTTCCAGTGTTTTGGCATGTGCAATTTTGTAAGATTTTACATGTAGCAAAATCTGGGATCATATATCGATTTGCTAGTTCGTTTTGGGTGCGCGATACGCGCGATACGTGAGTGGGTTCTGTGGTCCAGCGTGTCGCGGCCTGTCGGGGTAGTTTTAGACGCGTATACACACGTTTCAGCGTACCGTGCACGCGCACGTTTAGTTCGCGACGCGAGTTTCTCGTTTAGTGTCGATATCACGTTTTGCGAGATATTTTGCTTATATATGGATTCCTTGTGTAATTTCCAGGTTTGCAGGCGGGTACGTCGGACGCAGCAACGAAAGGGAAGCAGGTGGTCGGCTACATGTAGCACGCGACCGGGTGAGTAGATTTAACATCTACAAATGAATCGCCCGCATGGCGTTATGCGTCTGGGCTAGGAATGTTAATACTTGTCGCATATTCTAGGTTATGTTTAGAATTGTCCATTCACCCTATTACTTAGATGTTGTTGTACTGTGACTAGTAGCCGTAGGACACTGCACATATTATTGACGATTCATGTTGCACGAGCACTGATGGTATGCTACACACACCGTCAGTAATTGCCATGTCACACACAAACCACTGATAGATATTATATTGCTTGGTTAGGAACATTGCGACATCGATTCATATTACTTATCACATATGACATTTAGCTACAGGTATACCTTGCTCACATATTCCACTCATACCCGGGGGGGTATACTTCATCAGTTCTTATAGGTAGATACCTATACCTTACTACACCTGTATGTTACACATATATCAGTTACAGTTACATATTTACCTTTACTGATGTTACATAGCGGTTTTTCCTTTTTATATGCTTACATTTCAGTTATGTCGCACATATTGTATTCATGGATTTGCGCATTCTTATATGGATTTTTCATGATATTTTCTGGATTTAGGAACCGCGGGAGTTCATGAAATTATGCATTAATTGAAACACCCGGTTTCCTTGATATGATATTTGCGTATCCACCATGAGTTTTATCGGTTCTGATTATATATACCCCTACGCGGAGGCGTCGAGGCCGTAGTGGGTACATGTTGAGGCCCGGAGGTACCCCGGGGCAAGAAAGGGATGTCGATATACCACGCCGATGAGCCCGGCAGTGGAACCATACCATCCGGTGACAGTACTAATGACTCGGCGGTAATCATGGGGATACCGTTGGGAGTCATGTACGTATTGATACGTGAAAAGTCGAGGGTCAGAGCTAGGCACTCGTGCTTTTCGGATCGCGTGTGATACGTACCTATCAGGATGCTAGTCTTGGTGACGGCATCTGATAGATCGGTATTTTTGTGTCGATGCTTGGCACAATACTTTTCATGATATTTCTAATTACTCTTTGTATATATAATAGTGGGTTAGGACGCTATTATATATAACCTTACACCAATATTAGTGGAGTTGGACGCTAATATATGTGTATTGACCTCATCATTTTTATTTATGCAAATATATTTAGGATGTTAGAATATTACTTGAGATTTGACATTTGGGATATAGGTGATTCATTTGAGATTGGATATTGGGCATATACGAGACTCACTTGATTTTGTACATTCGGGATATATGGGATTTATTCGATATTGTACATTGAGGAGATGTGAGGCTTATATGATATGAGAGCCAATTGGGGGCTGATTTGAGGAATTGGGATTTTGAGTGTCTTGATGGATTGTGATCCTACCACGATGTCAGGATTCCGTGAAAATGACATATTTCACTCATTACCTCACATTTATCTGTTTTTGCACTGTTTCATGTATTAATAGTACCTGTTAGTGTACCTTTCATGTGCACATTTACATTCTCATATTCTTATTGCATGATTATTGCATACTGATTGTCATATCATTATTGCTTCGTATATTAGTTATACCTGCTAGTGTACTTTCATTATTACTGCATCGACATGACCTGTTATTACTGTTAATTGCATATCTTAGATTCACGCTGTACGTGCATACTTGCGATTACCTGCATATGTTGTTTACTATTTACGAGTTGGCAACTCACCCCCGTTGTGCCACAGTTGTTTTGCAGGGTGTTTCCCCAGGATAGTCGAGGCAGGCTATTCATCTATCATCTTTTGCTACAGATACCACATCGGCTCACAGTGTGCTGTTTTTCTTAGGTGGGTTTTGGTGGTTATCTGTATTTTGTATTGTATATTGATGTATCCTTGTACTCTCCATTTACTGTTATTTTGTTGACTTAGAGACTTGGTGAGGACGACATTGTATATTATTTGTGGATTTGTTGTCTTTTATACATTTTCCTTTCTATTGTCTTTTATTTCTTCGCTACGGCGTCGTATATTTGTTGTGATTGTTGTTTTCCGCCTTTGGGCGTGTATTTGCTCCCGTTTGGGGATGCTTCATTTATATTTATGTTGTATTCATTTTTGGGGCTAGTTTTACAAAGGGGGTGTTGCTAAAATTTTAAAGAAAGAAAGTTGGACTTTTAAAGAATTTGGGTTGTGATTTCAAATGTTTCAAAACTGCTATTATCTTTTTTCTGTCTTTCAATGGTTCAGATTTCTGGGTTTTTGGATTTCTTTTACTGCGTTACTTCTTTAGGCGTTGCGTGGTATTAGGGCCGTCACGTGCCAATTTTCGGGTCGTGACAAGTTGGTATCAGAGCGCTAAGTTTTACCTTTCGGAGTGTAGGATGACCTTGGTATGATGGAGTAGATAGCTTAAGCAGAGTAACGTAGTGTGTGTATGTCTGCAGCATACTCACGATGCAGTACTTCGCCTAAAGTGACCTAAGTACAAATTGCTTGAAATTCCTTCTTTGATGATTCATATCCTTGTGATTCGATTTCCGTGTTCTTATCGAATCTTACCTCTATATATAGCCTTGCTGCCGATGACTATGGGGACTTAGAGTGATGCAGCGAGGGCCGAGGTCAGAGTTAGTTCGGGTGAGACGAGCACTGACCAGGATGGCACTCTAGTTGCACAGGTGCAGACGGATCAGCCTTCGACAGATCAGCTCGCTAGGCTTGTTGTCGAGATGCAGGACTTGCTCCAGACGATGAGTTCATTTGTTGAGACCGTTCGAGCGCCGTTACACGAGGTTGTCACCCCTGTTACTCAGTTGTTCCTTAGGATCAGCGTGCAGCAGTCCGTCACCTACATGGCACCAGTGGATGCAGCCCCAGTTGACGAGGCACATATTCCAGAGACTCTGAGGGTTCCAGGACAGAGGAGGACTTGTACTGGTGTACCAGCCCAGAGACAGAGGTTTAGTCGTCGAGACAGATTTCGTGGCCGTCGCGGGAGTAGCAGAGGCTTCGGACGAGGACAGTCTTTCAGCTCTTATCCCCAGGAGGGTCAGCAGTTAGCACGTGGATGTTTTCGATGCGGAAGCCTTCAGCACCTCATCAGGGATTGTTTCTTGGTACCGCGTCAGGGTCGTACTCGGAGAGGTCATGGACGTGGAAGGTTCGCCCAGAGGGGTCAGTTTACCGGAGGAGTTCAGTCAGTTGCGGGTAGGGGGCAGACACAGGAGTTTGCTTCTACTCATCGGGTCGCGCGGGCGTCCAATGCAGAGTTTTCAGGTATCCTTAATTTATATGTTCTTTTGATGTTTTTGTTTGTTTTCCACACCTTGTGCCACGGTTGGGACAAGAGTCGTGTTGGGTAGATTAGCCGTTGTTTGTGTTAATTTCTGTCAGCGATTCTTTTGTTGCGCGACACGTATTTCAGTTGCGTGCCAATCGGATAGGAGATAGAGATTCGTCCGTCGTTTTGGTCCTTCTAGAGATGTTGGATTTGACGTTCTCCTGGGTATGGACTGGTTAGCTACGTGCTAGGCGTCTGTGGACTACCGTGAGGAAACAGTCAGGTTTTGTTTTCCCCGGCGAGTCAGTTCTTGTTGTGCAGGTGGACAGTGGTGCTACCTCTCACAGCTTGAATTCAGCCTGTTTCGCTAGTCGGCTTTTGAGGATATGTCGTGGATTCTTGGCGTTCATTCGTGATACCGTAGCCATAGTTGGTTTGTTGGACCGGGTTCCTTTCGTGCGAGAGTTTTCCGACGTTGTTCCAGATGAGCCGGCGAAGCTTAGGGAGCTTAAGGATCAGCTGCAGAGTTGTTGTGGGGGAAGTTTCATGCGTCTGAGTGTTTCGCATTAGGGGGCTCCTATTTCTGTTCGTCAAGGAGAAAGATGACAGATTGCGGTTGTGGGTTGATAGATCATCAATTGAACCGGCTTACGGTGCGGATAGGTATCCTTTATCTCGCATTGACGATTTCTTCGATTAGCTCAAAGTGCGAGACATTTTCTAAGTTTTTTTGGGATTGGGTCATCATTATTGCGGGTTCGGAGTGATGACATTCCGAAGACTGCCTTGTGCGTGCTACGGGCTTTGTGTGTTTTGGTGGTGTCATTGGACTCACCAATGCCCTAGCAGCATTCTTAGATGTGATGAACCGGATTTATTCAGGCCGTTCCTCGACCAGTTATTGTTGTGTGATTTACGAAATTCTGGTCTAATTAATGTGTCTTGAGGGACAGGAGTAGCACTTGAGGATTTTTTATGCAGATACTAGGAGAGCCCCAGCGGTTTGGTAGATTCTCGGGGTGTTCCTTCAGGCTTGTTTGTGTTGACTCCTAGGTTTTGTAGTCACGGGAGACGGTTTCGTATGGTTCCGAGGAATATCGTGGCCGTACAACTTAGGCCCAGACTTGTGTGCAGGACAGAGGTCCGCAGATTTTTGGGCCTAGCAGGTTTTTATCGCCGTTCGTGCAGGATTGCTAGTGTAGTGTTGCACCGTTGACTGAATTGACCGGAATAGAGGTTTCTTTTCTTTGAACTGAGGCATGTGTGCGGAGTTTTCGGCAGTTGAAGATTCGGTTAACAACTGCATCAGTTCTTTCTTTGCTTTTGATTCAGGCGACTTTGTGGTTTAACTGTAATGTTTCACGAGTGGGGCTCGATTGTGTACTGATGTAGCACTATGGAGTTATCGCTTTTGTTTCCCTACATTTGTAAGAAGTACGAGAAGGATATCCCACTCATGATCTGGAGATGGCCGCGGTGGTTTTGCGTTGGAGATTTGGAGACACTACTGGTTCGAGAGTCGTGTCAGATTTTCACGGACCACCATAGCTTAATGTACATCTTCCTGCAGCGGATTTGATTGTTGTGATAGTACTCCGCAGATTTACAGTTCTTGTGTGATCGTTGAGTACAGCTTAAGTTCGTCTCTACTGAGGGGACAACTTGCTTATGTCTGCGCCCGACCATTTGTCCTTAATCGCTTTCGCGAGACACTGCCCGCCGATGCTCGTTCGTCAGTGATACTTGAGCATACTCGGCTGGGTAATGATTCAGAGTCCTTGATTTGTAACAATAGTGTGCTAAGTTTAGAGACGCGTTTGTGTACCTGGTATTATTGGGGAGAGACATGAAATCCTAGAGCAAGCACACCAGTCAACTCTCTGTATTCATTCAAGTTCCACCAATATTGACATGACTTGTGAGATAGTTACGGGTGGGCAGGGATGTAAAGAGAAGTTTCAGGTTTCGTTTCAAGGTGTCTTTCTTTTGTGTGTTTTGGTTGAGCATTTGAGACCGGCTGGAGAGTTGCAACCTTTAACCGTTCCGAAGTAGGAATAAGAGCAGGTCTCCACGAATTTCGTTGTGGTGTCTACCCAGGTTTAGTCAGGGTGACTCCATTCGGATGCTTGTTTTCCGGTTTTGCTCAGCTTGCTCAGTTGTTCTTTGTTAAGTTTGTGCTTATGTATTAATTGTTTTGGCAGTTGGGATCGTCACTCGCCATCGTTAGGATACTTCTTTGATATCAGTTTTCAGGGAGACACTCCAATTGGCAACCTTTAGGTTTAGGGGTTAGGTCATGTCGATCACCAGTCTGTTGTTTTTCTGACTCTGCGTAAGTAGGATTTTGGACCCCAGCTAGTCTAGAGACTTCGGAGATGATCCGGTTGTTTCAGGTCAGGATGAGAGTAGCCCTGTGCTAACAGAGGTCTTATGCCGACTGTGTTGGTCGTAGACTCGAGTTCGCAGGGACAGATCATGTATTCCTACGGATTCTTCCGATGAATGACGTGTTGAATTTTGGGAAGCTTGTCCTAGGATTTTAGGTCCTTTTGAGATCCTATAAGTGAGTTAGTTTCGTTGCCTTTAATTTGGCACTTTCGCCCAGATTATTGAGTATTCACCCCGTATTCCTTGAGTCTATACTTTGCAAATACCTTCATGACCTTACTCACATGATTCAGCATCAGACCATTTAGCTTGGGCGCGATCTTTCGTTCACCAGCAACCAATTGTGTTAATGGCTCGGCAGGTGGAGAAACGTCGGTCAAGGGTCTTGCTATCTGTGAAGGGTTTTTCTTGGACGTAGCCATATAGTGAGGTAATCACTTGGCAGGCTGCGAGCGAGATTTGAGAGTTTGTAATTTCTCCTTGAAGGTACGCTTTAGTAAGAATTTTAAATTCGGGGAGGAATTTCTTTAAGGGGGGAAGATTGTAACACCTTAGGATGTGTTTAGTGGCTAATTTTATTTTAATATATGGTTTTTAATAAAAAGTTTACCAGATTGATTTTTAAATATTTTATCCTATTTAATGAATATTTTATTAGAATTTCTCTACGCTTGCACACACTTGTGCATGTTAACTTGGGTTTTTAAATGGGGTTAAAACCATGATTAGCAACCATGGTGAGCTAACCATTTCCTTAATGTAACGTTTTGAAAATCGTTTCGGTGAATTTTCGGAAAAAATCGGTAAAATAAAGGGGTTTTCTGTAAAAAGTCAAAATATAAATATCTTTATTATAAAATTAAATATACATTTTCTAGCAATGAAATTTCTAGTATTTGGTGTTTATTGAGCCACTGGTGAAATTTCAAATTTTCTGAAAAGTTTTCCGAAATTAATTATTTTAATATTATTTTAAGCCGTCACTAATACATTTAATTAGGGAAAATTATAAATTGGAATGAGTTGAAACAAATTTTGTGCATCATAACACATTAAACAAAATTTTATCATGTGGTTTTTGAAATGAAATGGTTTGCCAAAACGGTTTCGAAAATATCGAAGAAAAAGGGCTTAAATGGTGAAATATTGCTAAATAGAAATTGGGGTATAATATTTATCATTTCTTTCCTCACCCACCCACCCACCCACCCACCCCATCATGTGCTGGCCGAAACCACAACAGCCACCTCTCCCTCCAATTCTTTTCTTTACCTCATCAAAAAAAATCAAATAAAGTGAAGGAATAAAGAAAGAAGGGTTAAAGTCAAATGAGGCATGGTTTCCTTTGACTTGGCCACCACTTTCAACACCCCACTCTCTCTCCAATCCCCCTCTCAAATCAGCCGAGCCCTTTCCCAAATTTCAGCAACAGCCCCCCCCCCCCCCCCATTTCACCTCTCTTTCTCTTGAGAAAAATTTATCAAAATTGCCTCAAAATCCAAAAAAAAAATCCCAAAACTCCAAATTCAAGCCCTACCCATTTTTCCTTATCCTTTCAAGCATGCATTTTGGTAAAAAGAGAGCAATTTGGGAAGCTTAGATTTCATGCTAGAACTCAATTGGGAGGTATAAATTTTAACCCTTTAGTGAATTTGTTGTTTAATTGTTTTATGTTAGCTTATTAAGTGTTTAAATTAGGTTTTAGATTGGTTCTAATTGCATGATTGAAAAATTCAAGAATGAGGTTGATTTCAAGTTAGGGTTTTGAGTAATGGGATTATGGTTGTGTGATGTATTTAACCTCTTAAGACATGTTAAAACCTAATCTAGTTGCTAGTTGCAAATTGTTAACTTAAAATTGTAATAATTAAGCTATATTGCAAACTAGGTTTTAAAATTAAATCAAATTGTAAGATTAAAAATATAATTAGGTTCTTCATGACATCATTAAATTTATAAGTTGTAGTTTACCACCTTAGTTCATGCAAAACCTAGTCAAGTTGATGATTTGTGAATTGTTATTTTGAAAATTGTTAAAATTGGATATTTTGGCAAACTAGGATTTTGGGGTTAATGAAAATATAATGGGATTAAATTATGGAAATTGTTTTTATGACTTATTTAAGATATTTAATAAGTATTATGGCCACTAGATTTGTTTAAACGTCGAGTTTTGTACTAAAACGGGTAATATTGCTTGCTAGATTTTTGGAAAAATGGCTTTTAAAGTGAGTTTGGGGTTTTTGTGAATTTTAAGCTATTTTATATCATAATTAGTGCTCGTGATTGTACAAATGAGTGTGTATGGGTTTTTCTCGATGGTCTGGCGTTTGTACGCCGACGTCGAGGGTTTTTGGGTTGATTTGTGAAAGCAACCATAGGTTTTGACCTATGTGGGATTCGTGTGTCGTTTTGGTCATGAGTCGGATTTTAATGCGATACGGTGCGTTATGATATGTAGGTACCCATGTGGACTTCGAGACGACAAGCAAGCGCGTGGCGACGTCGGCACCGGCTAGCGAGGACCAGGTGAGTAGATTCATATCTACGGGGAGAAGTCGGGTGGATGGCGTATAGCACCCCCGCAGTTCGTGGTGATGTATACGAATACGTATACACACATAGTGATTATGTATTGTTTGATGTTATTGACGATATAGATGGATTTAGGGTGTAATTGGATTAGTTAGTGTTGCGAGACCCTAGAGTAGAGGTTACCCCACATTTACACACACATACCATACTTGCATACATTCTTCTTCCATATGTGCTTATATCGGGTTATATTGTTATGTGTTCACATGGGTATGGGACTATGTGCTCACATACTGGATTTGAGGATAGTATTTGGGATTTGAGATGAGTCGATAAGATTTGATTGAGACCGCGAGAACGGTGATATGGCAGGATTCGTACTTGAGGTACTTCCTGGTGTTATAGCGGATCTTGGGACGACGATACGGGTGAATAGTGTTATTAATTAAATGGTCGACATGTGATCGTGATATGAGATATGGTATGCTAGGATATTGATCCTAGGCCGTAGTGGGCGATGTGTACCTCTTGATGATGATTTGTGCTGATGATATCAGTTTGTACGAGACTGTCGATCAATAGCCAGATCGTGACTATATTGATGATATTAGTATTGTACTGGACATAGGTCAGTACCCTAGACTATGATCTTTGATAAAGAGGATACCAGATGAATAGTGTGATGAATATGATATTGACCCGTACCCAGATTTGGGGATGCCGTACGACGGATTTACGTATGAGCTATATTTTGATGATTGATCCGCACTCTTGACTTGGGATGTCTGATGATAGATATGATATTATTGAGGCGGGATCACCGACTAATATATATACAGGTATGTATATATATCGACTCAGATGTTAGGCGGTTTCCTTACCTGTAGTCCAGCTTGTTAGCTTAGCTCTTTAGTTTAGTTTAGTTGTTAGATTAGATTCGACTCCTACCTATTTCAAAAGCTTACGAATCGTGGGTATTTTAAAAGACAGGTCGAGGGATTCTACGGATATTTCAAAAGACGTATCTTTTCCTAAAAACACCGTAGCCCTTATTTTCAAAACACCGCGATTCGTGTTATTTCAAAAGGCACTATTGTAGGACTTATATTAGGATAATGCAGTGTAGTTATCGTTGTGTCTAGTATTCCGCTCATTATTACTGTTCGCTCCGCATCGCATGCTTATATTATAATTTCTTATTGCACTGTTGATATCATACTGTTAGGACACCAGCACCATTACCGATGATGCGTATGTACCATGTACACTTGCTTGCCGGCTCACACACATCTTCATCGGTAATTGCCATGTCACGCACACCTTAGAAAATATTATCGCCTAATGTAGCTTATTACTAGTAGTTTTGACATGATGATTAGTTGCTTGCCTTATATGCTAGTTTAGACATTGTAGTTGTTACTTGTCACTTCGCATACTGTTATTCATTATATGCCGCATTCATGGATGCTCATGCTTATATTCATGGTTTTACATGCTATTGATGATTCGGATTCCCATGATATTTTCTGGATTTGGAGGAAAACCGCAAAACATATATAAACTGCTTTCTCTCTTTTTAAATAAAAAAATGCGGTTTTCCCATGATGTATGAGTCGTCCACCATGAGTTTGCTGATGGATTTCGAGACCCGATTCGAGGAGATGGATGAACCGTTTCGGGTACATGGTGGGCCCGCTGCGGTACCCCGGGGCAAGAAGATCGTGCTGTTGACGTTGAGCCTGTGCAGGGGAGCACTACCTACCGGTGATATTACCCGACGCGTCGGATATCCGGAGGATACCGTCGTGGTCTTGAGATGGAAGGTAGGGGCCGGTCTGGACTGACGGCGCCCTAGTCATTGAGAATTCGAGATATTGAGGTACTGAGATTTGATGATACAGGCCAGTCCGGATAGCCGGAGCCTGAGATTTTGAGACATTGAGATTTATGTTTTATGTCGATGCTGGACACTGTTGATGCTGATTTCATTATGATACCTCATTTTAAAAATACAAAGGAAATCTCACTAAATTATGAAAACAGTTTCTTCATTTACATGTATTCTGTTTTCATGCATTCTATCTCATTCATCTGATATATTGCTACCTGAGGCACTGATACGGGCACATGAGATTACACTCGTGTTAGATATTTACCCTAGCCATTATTATAGGCTGCATGTTATATACATATTTGAGGATATATTATGATCATTGACCTAGGATTGCATTATTTATGCGATTTCTGTGCGTAGATGTTTTTCTACTCACGAATTGGCAACTCACCCCCGTTGTGCCACAGTTCTTGCAGGTTTCGCCGTACAGGTTTCATTACGGCTTGCTGGCACTATTTCCTTTTCCGGGTGACTTGCTAGTAGGTGGGTTTATTTGTATCGCACCCATCATTATATCTTGTATATCATTATTCTATTGTATCTAGAAGTTCCATCAACCAAACTTGTATTTATTTTTTTGAGATAGAGACCAGTGATATTTATTCTTTCGACCTTAGGGTCGCGCGTTGTATTTCTATGGATTTCTTGTTGTTTTGAGTTTCCTTTTGAGTTTTGATCCTCGCCCTTGGCGTTGTATATTATATTGCTTGTGTGGTTGTGACCGTCGATTGACGAAGAGCTAGCTCCCGCTTGGGGATGCCTTTTATTGATTTCGTATACTATTCATGTTGTATCCCGTTTGAGGGCCAGTATTTACAAAGGAGACTCTGCCGAAATTTTCAGGAAATATTTAATGTTTTAAAAACCGCATAATTCGGCTTATGCTATTAAAACTACTTGATTTTAAATTTGTTTTCCTTCACTCTACTACTTTTCTTGGTTTGGATTTCTGGGTTTTCGGCTTACTTAGATTACGTACGCCTCGAGGCGTTTCGTAGTTTAAGCGCCGGTCATGTTCCGTACTTTCGGGACGTGACAAAGTTGGTATCAGAGCGTTAGGTTTTACCTTCGGAGAGTAGGATGACCTTTGGTTGATGGAATAGGTGACTAAAGTAGAGTGACGTACCGTGTGTATGTTCCGCGGCATACTTACGATACGCTACTCCAATTAAGGAGCCTTAGGATATACATTTCTTTACTCAGTATCATATTCATTCCTGATCTAGCCTCATCGGTACCAGTCATGGTTTTGCTGCCACGATTACGGGCAGGGAGAGCTACGGCTAGAGTTGCGGTCAGCACGAGCTCGTCACGAACGAGGACTGACCAGGGCGTAATTCCGGCGACACACGATTGCGGAGATGTGTCTTTTTACTGTGTTTTCGCGCCACGAACGTTTGATAGATCGCTGTATGAGGTTACTCGGATGTGCTGATCGACACCAGAGGATCGAGCCAATGATAGAGCCCAACCAGATTTTTTTGACCGTTGGTGTATGGCTTATTCATGATGTTTGAGGCACTGTTCAGCGTGTAGACGAGTGAGCCAGTTATTGCTGCGAACGACGAGATATCACCCTAGATGTTGGAGCTATTACAGTACGAGTTGTACTAAGAGATGATAGAAGGTCGCTAGTCACCGAGAATGAATGACTAGGACATGTGGTTCGTTCGCTACCCCGATGCGAGGTCATAAGATAGATTGATTCCAGCTAGAGACGACTTCACGCGGAGACGTTGAGAGTCGACAGAGACGATCGAATGTCAGAAACCTATTATTCCAAGTTTAAAGTATTCGGAAGGACATGCAGGCAATTCTATGGACCCTCTAGAAGAATGAAACCCTAACTCGACTTAATGACCGTGTGAAAGCCTTTGAACCTTAGGGTTTGCGGCAGTTCCGCGGCGCCATTAGTGAGGCTTGGGTTTGCCCTTCTATGGCTGGACCATCGATGCTGTGGTATGTATTCGATATTATTAAACTGTGCCCAAGATGTTGAGCTCTTAGGGGATTATGAGGTTTTGACGAATCGATCGAATGGTTCGACTTCATTCGGATGCTAGGTGGTGAGATGCATTCTTGGGAGGCTCCAGATACGAGGATAGCCGTTGGAGCTCAGTCCATGCAGCCACGACGAGACGAGTCCGGAGCAGTCGACATTAGAGAAAAGTGGAGTAAGAGGTTCGTACGAGATCTGGATAAGACGACGTTCCTCTCCGCCGACATCAGAGATGCGATACGCATGCCGAGGCATTGTACTTGGATATACCTTCCATAAGGAGTCGCGGTGAGTATGCAGCCTTTCCGGAATAAGAAACAGATATAGTAAAGGACGATGACTTCTGGACAGTTCGGCAAAGACGAGATTTGGGAGAGATTTCGACAGGACCTTTCTGGAATGAATTACGAGAAGACTTGGACCCAGGAGTGGTCATGTTACGCACACCAGCAGGCCAGAGTTCAGGATCGTCGACGAGACAGGCTATGAGTGACCACGACAGTTGGCCAGAGATTCTTGGAGGGTGTGCTTGAGCGGAACTATTCCTCCATATTTGATTTCGGTATTTTGGGCGGTCTATTTGCATGATTGATTTTGATGATGGAGTTTCATGATATTTGTTTTCATGCACCATGGTTGCACTTACTGAATATTTACGATTTTTGCGCGGTTGTTGCACCTGATATCGTTTTCGTGCCTTTGTTTCATATGTTTATGATTTTATGGGCTTCATACAGTGAGATGATTTTGTGCATATGTACGCACACGATTTGGTTTTTGCACTCGGTATAGTTCACATATGCTTGCAGTGTAGTGATACGCATTTTGTGCACTACTGTTGCACTGGACTTCGATTTCGATGGTGATGATCGATATTTGTTTTGTGCACTTTGTGCACCTGATTGGATTTTGCGCATGTTCGGCGCTTGATATTAGATTTCATGATTTCGTGCATGATGGATGCACTTGATTTGGATTTTCGCGCATGTTTGGCGCATGTTATGAGATACGATTTTGGTGCACACCAGATGCACTAAATCGAGATTCTTCGTGTGTCAGATGCACCTGTTTTGCTGTCCGGCACACCTGTTGCCCTTGACAGATGTTTCGTGCACACCCGATGCACTTAGATGTTGTTTCTATGCATATGTATGGCACATTCATGGATTTCGATTTCCGTGCGCACCAGACGCACATAGCATTGATATATATATTTGGGACTGATTTATGTTGGAGCAGTATATTTTTTGATGTTTGCTATTTGGTTTAGTACTGAGCAGGACTAGTCACAGGACAGTACCTGAGTATATTTTTGCATGCATTGATAGTTATCGAAGGGATTTCCAAAGAAAAGCTATAGTCTCAGTATTTACCTACGTGTCTGATATGACACGAAACGTTTTAAAAACAAGGAAACCCTTCTAAATTGTTTCCAAAATGGCGGAACGTACAGTTCAAACCAAAGGTATATACGTATATGATTATTTTCTTATGATAGACGTCCGCCATTGTGCAGTGTTATGCGCATTGCACAGCGACTTTAAGAGATTTGGCATGCATTCCCTTCAGATATTTACATATATAGATTTGATATTTACGTGTATAGTTTCGAGTTATATCATATTGGTTTTGTATTGGATTTGACATTTGTGTCTTTACCATGACTCCGATGATTGCGGGATGCTTGACGGAGTTTTGATTTTGAGTTATATGCTCATTTTTCATGCGCATGCGCTGCGCTACGATTTGTTTTATGTAGTTACGATTTCGGAGCCCCGACGACTTGATGGTTTTGGCTTAGATGTTTTAGTATTTGGGGGGAGAGTTTTAATTTAAATTCGGGGACCGAATTTCTTTAAGGGGGGAAGATTGTAACGTTTTGAAAATCGTTTCGGTGAAATTTCGGAAAAAATCGGTAAAATAAAGGAGTTTTCTGTAAAAAGTCAAAATATAAATATTTTTATTATAAAATTAAATATACATATTCTAGCTATGAAATTACTAGTATTTGGTGTTTATTGAGCCACTGGTGAAATTTCAAATTTTCTGAAAATTTTTCCGAAATTAATTATTTTAATATTATTTTAAGCCGTCACTAATACATTTAATTAGGGAAAATTACAAATTGGAATGAGTTGAAACAAATTTTGTGCATCATAACACATTAAACAAAATTTTATCATGTGGTTTTTGAAATGAAATGGTTTGCCAAAACGGTTTAGAAAATATCGAAGAAAAAGGGCTTAAATGGTGAAATATCGCTAAATAGAAATTGGGGTATAATATTTATCATTTCTTTCCTCACCCACCCACACACACACACACCCCATCATGTGCTGGCCGAAACCACTACAGCCCCCTCTCCCTCCAATTCTTTTCTTTACCTCATCAAAAAAATCAAATAAAGTGAAGGAATAAAGAAAGAAGGGTTAAAGTCAAATGAGGCATGGTTTCCTTTGACTTGGCCACCACTTTCAACACCCCACTCTCTCTCCAATCCCCCTCCCAAATCAGCCAAGCCCTTCCCCAAATTTCAGCAACAGCCCTCCCCCCCCCATTTCACCTCTCTTTCTCTTGAGAAAAATTTATCAAAATTGCCACAAAATCCATCAAAAAAATCCCAAAACTCCAAATTCAAGCCCTAACCATTTTTCCTTAGCCTTTCAAGCATGGATTTTGGTGAAAAGAGAGCAATTTGGGAAGCTTAGATTTCATGCTAGAACTCAATTGGGAGGTATAAATTTTAACCCTTTAGTGAATTTGTTGTTTAATTGCTTTATGTTAGCTTATTAAGTGTTTAATTAGGTTTTAGATTGGTTCTAATTACATGATTGAAAAATTCAAGAATGAGGTTGATTTCAAGTTAGGATTTTGAGTAATGGGATTATGGTTGTGTGATGTATTTAACCTATTAAGACATGTTAAAACCTAATCTAGTTGCTAGTTGCAAATTGTTAACTTAAAATTGTAATAATTAAGTTATATTGCAAACTAGGTTTTAAAATTAAATCAAATTGTAAGATTAAAAATCTAATTAGGTTCTTCATGACATCATTAAATTTATAAGTTGTAGTTTACCACCTTAGTTCATGCAAAACCTAGTCAAGTTGATGATTTGTGAATTGTTATTTTGAAAATTGTTAAAATTGGATATTTTGGCAAACTAGGATTTTGGGGTTAATGAAAATTTAATGGGATTAAATTATGGAAATTGTTTTTATGACTTATTTAAGATATTTAATAAGTATTATGGCCACTAGATTTGTTTAAACGTCGAGTTTTGTACTAAAACGGGTAATATTTCTTGCTAGATTTTCGGAACAATGGCTTTTAAAGTGAGTTTGGGGTTTTGTGAATTTTAAGCTATTTTATATCATAATTAGTGCTTGTGATTGTACAAATGAGTGTGTTTGGATTTTTCTCGATGGTCTGGCGTTTGTACGCCGACGTCGAAGGTTTTTGGGTTGATTTGTGAAAGCAACCATAGGTTTTGATCTATGTAGGATTCGTGTGTCGTTTTGGTCATGAGTCGGATTTTAATGCGATACGGTGCGTTATGATATGTAGGTATCCATGTGGACTTCGAGACGACAAGCAAGCGCGTGGCGACGTCTGCACCGGCTAGCGAGGACCAGGTGAGTAGATTCATATCTACGGGGAGAAGTCGGGTGGATGGCGTATAGCACCCCCGCAGTTCGTGGTGATGTATACGAATACGTATACACACATAGTGATTATGTATTGTTTGATGTTATTGACGATATATATGGATTTAGGGTGTAATCGGATTAGTTAGTGTTGCAAGACCCTAGAGTAGAGGTTACCCCACATTTACACACACATACCATACTTGCATACATTCTTCTTCCATATGTGCTTATATCGGGTTATATTGTTATGTGTTCACATGGGTATGGGACTATGTGTTCACATACTGGATTTGAGGATAGTATTTGGGATTTGAGATGAGTCGATAAGATTTGATTGAGACCGCGAGAACGGTGATATGGCAGGATTCGTACTTGAGGTACGTCCTGGTGTTATAGCGGATCTTGGGACGACGATACGGGTGAATAGTATTATTAATTAAATGGTCGACATGTGATCGTGATATGAGATATGGTATGCTAGGATATTGATCCTAGGCCGTAGTGGGCGATGTGTACCTCTTGATGATGATTTGTGCTGATGATATCAGTTTGTACGAGACTGTCAATCAGTAGCCAGATCGTGACTATATTGATGATATTAGTATTGTACTGGACATAGGTCAGTACCCTAGACTATGATCTTTGATAAAGAGGATACCGGATGAATAGTGTGATAAATATGATATTGACCCGTACCCAGATTTGGGGATGCCGTACGACGGATTTACGTATGAGCTATATTTTGATGATTGATCCGCACTCTTGACTTGGGATGTCTGATGATAGATATGATATTATTGAGGCGGGATCACCGACTAATATATATACAGGTATGTATATATATCGACTCAGATGTTAGGCGGTTTCCTTACCTGTAGTCCAGCTTGTTAGCTTAGCTCTTTAGTTTAGTTTAGTTGTTAGATTAGATTCGACTCCTACCTATTTCAAAAGCTTACGAATCGTGGGTATTTTAAAAGACAGGTCGAGGGATTCTACGGATATTTCAAAAGACGTATCTTTTCCTAAAAACACCGTAGCCCTTATTTTCAAAACACCGCGATTCGTGTTATTTCAAAAGGAACTATTGTAGGACTTATATTAGGATAATGCAGTGTAGTTATCGTTGTGTCTAGTATTCCGCTCATTATTACTGTTCGCTCCGCATCGCATGCTTATATTATAATTTCTTATTGCACTGTTGATATCATACTGTTAGGACACCAGCACCATTACCGATGATGCGTATGTACCACGTACACTTGCTTGCCGGCTCACACACATCTTCATCGGTAATTGCCATGTCACGCACACCTTAGAAAATATTATCGCCTAATGTAGCTTGTTACTAGTAGTTTTGACATGATGATTAGTTGCTTGCCTTATATGCTAGTTTAGACATTGTAGTTGTTACTTGTCACTTCGCATACTGTTATTCATTATATGCCGCATTCATGGATGCTCATGCTTATATTCATGGTTTTACATGCTATTGATGATTCGGATTCCTATGATATTTTCTGGATTTGGAGGAAAACCGCAAAACATATATAAACTGCTTTCTCTCTTTTTAAATAAAAAAATGCGGTTTTCCCATGATGTATGAGTCGTCCACCATGAGTTTGCTGATGGATTTCGAGACCCGATTCGAGGAGATGGATGAACCGTTTCGGCTACATGGTGGGCCCGCTGCGGTACCCCGGGGTAAGAAGATCGTGTTGTTGACGTTGAGCCTGTGCAGGGGAGCACTACCTACCGGTGATATTACCCGACACGTCGGATATCCGGAGGATACCGTCGTGGTCTTGAGATGGAAGGTAGGGGCCGGTCTGGACTGACGGCGCCCTAGACATTGAGATTTCGAGATATTGAGGTACTGAGATTTGATGATACAGGCCAGTCCGGATAGCCGGAGCCTGAGATTTTGAGACATTGAGATTTATGTTTTATGTCGATGCTGGACACTGTTGATGCAGATTTCATTATGATACCTCATTTTAAAAATACAAAGAAATCTCACTAAATTATGAAAACAGTTTCTTCATTTACATGTATTCTGTTTTCATGCATTCATACCTCATTCATCTGATATATTGCTACCTGAGGCACTGACACGGGCATATGAGATTACACTCGGGTTAGATATTTACCCTAGCCATTGTTATAGGCTGCATGTTATATACATATTTGAGGATATATTATGATCATTGACCTAGGATTGTGTTATTTATGCGATTTCTGTGCGTAGATGTTTTTCTACTCACGAGTTGGCAACTCACCCCCGTTGTGCCACAGTTCTTACAGGTTTCGCCGTACAGGTTTCATTACGACTTGCTGGCACTATTTCCTTTTCCGGGTGACTTGCTAGTAGGTGGGTTTATTTGTATCGCACCCATCATTATATCTTGTATATCATTATTCTATTGTATTTACAAGTTTCATCAACCAAACTTGTATTTATTTTTTTGAGATAGAGACCAGTGATGTTTATTCTTTCGACCTTAGGGTCGCGCGTTATATTTCTATGGATTTCTTGTTGTTTTGAGTTTCCTTTTGAGTTTTGATCCTCGCCCTTGGCGTTGTATATTATATTGCTTGTGTGGTTGTGACCGTCGATTGAAGAAGAGCTAGCTCCCGCTTGGGGATACCTTTTATTGATTTCGTATACTATTCATGTTGTATCCCGTTTGGGGGCCAGTATTTACAAAGGAGACTCTGCCGAAATTTTCAGGAAATATTTAATGTTTTAAAAACCGCATAATTCGGCTTATGCTATTAAAACTACTTGATTTTAAATTTGTTTTCCTTCACTCTACTACTTTTCTTGGTTTGGATTTCTGGGTTTTTGGCTTACTTAGATTACGTACGCCTCGAGACGTTTCGTAGTTTAAGTGCCGGTCAAGTTCCGTACTTTCGGGACGTGACACCTAATCTAGTTTAAAAATTTTATTAAGTGTTTTGGGTTTTAACTTGTATCGTTGTTTTAAAAAAAAAAATTGGTTTGAATTGTTGACCAAGAGAGAGAGAGATGGGCATGGTGCTACATGGCTCAAGCCATGCCTCATTTAATGAGGGAAGAGAAGGAGAAGGGAGGGGTTTTTGGTTGGTTGCTCTCATTTCTCCCTCTCATTTTCTTTTCTCTCATTCTCTCACACTCACACCCACACCATCAGCTCCAGCAGCAGAAGATGAAGCAGCAGCAGCAGCAGAAGCAAGCAGCAGCAACAGCAACAGAAACAACAGCATCAGCAGTAGGCAACATAAGCAGCAGCAACATGCACCTGCATCACCAGCAGCAGTAGAAACTCAGTTCCACTTCTTCTCCTGCTTCCTAGGGGTCCATTAGGGTATAATTTTTGAACTCAATTCCCTTTCTTGTTAAGCTTGTATGTTTTTTAGCTTCGGTTTGCAATAATAGTTAGCTTTTGTGCTAATTATGGTGATTTGTGTAGGGTTTTGGTTAAGTGATGATTGTGTTGGTTAACCCTTCCTATTCAAGTGTTATTAGGGTCACCTTAACTGAGATTAACCCCAGATTTCATTAAAATACCATAGGGTTTCCATTGTGTGTAAAATTCGTGTTTTTAAGCGATATTGTAGCTTTCTGTGATCTGCTTTTGATCCGGATCCTTCAGGGGAAAATTGAGGAAACTGGAGCATGCTTACTAGGTCTAGACTACATTACCAGAACACGAGCCCCTTATTCCTAAACCTGGCCACAAATTTAAGCATTCTGGCCACAAATTGTGGCCAGGAAGGGGAGATGGGTGTTGGGGTTTTGGCTAGGGTAGTCTGCTATGTTTTCCAGTGTTTTGGCATGTGCAATTTTGTAGGATTTTTCCTGTAGAAAAATATGGGATCATATATCGATTTTCTAGTTCGTTTTGGGTGCGCGATACGCGTGATACGTGAGTGGGTTCTGTGGTCCAGCGTGTCGCGGCGTGTCGGGGTAGTTTTAGATGCATATACACACGTTTCAGCGTACTGTGCACACGCGCGTTTAGTTCGCGACGCGAGTTTATCGTTTAGTGTCGATATCGCGTTTTGCGAGATATTTTGCTTATATATGGATTCCTTGTGTAATTTCCAGGTTTGCATGCGGGTACGTCAGACGCAGCAACGAAAGGGAAGCAGGTGGTCGGCTACGTGTAGAACGCGACCGGGTTAGTAGATTTAACATCTACAGGGGAATCGTCCGCATGGCGTTATGCGTCTGGGCTCGGAATGTTAATACTTGTCGCATATTCTAGGTTATGTTTAGAATTGTGCATTCACCCTATTACTTAGATGTTGTTGTACTGTGACTAGTAGCCGTAAGACCTTGCACATATTATTGACGATTCATGTTGCACGAGCACTGATGGTATGCTACACACACCGTCAATAATTGCCATGTCACACACAAACCACTGATAGATATTATATTGCTTGGTTAGGAACATTGCGACATCGGTTCATATTACTTATCACATATGACATTTAGCTACAGGTATACCTTGCTCACATATTCCAGTCATACCCGGGGGGTATACTTCATCAGTTCTTATAGGTAGATACCTATACCTTGCTACACCTGTATGTTACACATATATCAGTTACAATTACATATTTACCAATACTGATGTTACTTAGCGGTTTTTCCTTTTTATATGCTTACATTTTAGTTATGTCGCACATATTGTATTCATGGATTTGCGCATTCTTATATGAATTTTTCATGATATTTTCTGGATTTGGGAACCGCGGGAGTTCATGAAATTATGCATTAATTGAAAAACCCGGTTTCCTTAATATGATATTTGCGCATCCACCATTAGTTTTATCGGTTCTGATTTATATATACCCCTACGAGGAGGCGTCGAGGCCGTAGAGGGTACATGGTGGGGCCCGGAGGTACCTCGGGGCAAGAAAGGGATGTCGATGTACCACGCCGATGAGCCCGGCAGGGGAACCATACCATCCGGTGACAGTGCCAATGACTCGGCGGTAATCATGGAGATACCGTTGGGAGTCATGTACGTATTGATATGTGAAAAGACGAGGGTCAGAGCTAGGCACTCGTGCTTTTCGGATAGCGTGTGATACATACCTATCAGGATGCTAGGCTTGGTGACGGCATCTGATAGATCAGTATTTCTATGTCGATGCTTGGCACATTGGTTTTCATGATATTTCTAATTACTCTTTGTATATATAAAAGTGGGTTAGGTTGTTGTTATATATACCCTTACACCAATATTAGTGGAGTGGGACGCTAATATATATGTATTGACCTCATCATTTTTATTTATGCAAATATATTTAGGATGTTAGAATGTTACTTGAGATTTGACATTTGGGATATAGGTGATTCATTTGAGATTGGATATTGGGTATATACGAGACTCACTTGATTTTGTACATTCGAGATATAGGGGATTTATTCGATATTGTACATAGAGGAGATGTGAGACTTATATGATATGAGAGCCAATTGAGGGCTGATTTGAGGAATTGGGATTTTGAGTGTCTTGATGGATTGTGATCCTACCACGTTGTAAGGATTCCGTGGAAATGACATATTTCACTCATTACCTCACATTTATCTGTTTCATGTATTAATAGTACCTGTTAGTGTACCTTTCATGTGCACATTTACATTCTCATATCCTTATTGCATGATTATTGCATACTGATTGTCATATCATTATTGCTTCGTATATTAGTTATACCTGCTAGTGTACTTTCATTATTACTGCATCGACATGACCTGTTATTACTGTTAATTGCATATCTTAGATTTACGCTGTACGTGCATACTTGCGATTACCTGCATATGTTGTTTACTATTCACGAGTTGGCAACTCATCCCCGTTGTGCCACAGTTGTTTTGCAGGGTGTTTCCACAGGATAGTCGAAGCAGGCTATTCATCTATCATCTTTTGCTACAGATACCGCATCGGCTCACAGTGTGCTGTTTTGCTTAGGTGGGTATTGGTGGTTATCTGTATTTTGTATTGTATATTGATGTATCCTTGTACTCTCCATTTACTGTTATTTTGTTGACTTAGAGACTTGGTGATGACGTATTGTATATTATTTGTGGATTTGTTGTCTTTTATACAGTTTCCATTCTATTGTCTTTTATTTCTTCGCTACGGCGTCGTATATTTGTTGTAATTGTTGTTTTTCGCCTTTGGGCGTGTATTGGCTCCCGTTTGGGGATGCTTCATTTATATTTATGTTGTATTCATTTTTGGGGCTAGTTTTACAAAGGGGGTGTTGCCAAAATTTTAAAGAAAGAAAGTTGGACTTTTAAAGAATTTGGGTTGTGATTTCAAATGTTTCAAAACTGCTATTATCTTTTTTCTGTCTTTTAAAGGTTTAGATTTCTGGGTTTTTGGCTTTCTTTTACTGCGTTACGTCTTTAGGCGTTGCGTGGTATTAGGGCCGTCACGTGCCAATTTTCGGGTTGTGACAAGTGTATACGGATCGAGACCCCGACGAGGGGCGGTGGCCGGTCTCACAAGCCATTGGTGTCAGTTGGTTAACCTAAGATGTATACAGGCTCTCATTGGGTTATGAGTACACTGGACGGACTCGCCGGGAACAAGCTAGTTGGTATTATACCTATTGTCAGATATCAGTTCCCTAGTGACATGTGTACAGGTTAGTCTATCGACCTGAGATCGTCATTTTTCTCATGTGAGTTCCCACTGTGCTTTGATTACTACCCTACCATGGCTCAAAGGAGTCGTGCAAACAGGTTTTAGTTGGGTACAGTCCCGAGCCATATGGAGGCAGTGAGTGGATGGTCAGGGGATTCATCTCTCCCAGTATATTGGGGGTTGATGTCTCGGAGTGCACGGGTGGCCATCACCAGAAATCCTCGGCCGGGGTAGACGAGAATTACCGATCTAGGATTGGTAGTTTCTCAGTTGGTGATAGGTTTCATGCCGACAATAAATGTCAAGTTATTAGAGGTTTGACTTTATCCACCCCCTAGACTCGATATGCGATACTCATTGACGAACGGACCGGACTGTACGGATATTGTTACTGTCAGACTCAGTAGGGTTTCAGGATGAGTTCGCTTGTCGGCCTCCCTTTCGCTCAATACCTGGGTAGCCGTTACGTACAACTAGTGCCACTGACGTGCTTGTGGTTAAACCCACTGCCAGCGTATTGACGTGTCTTTAGAGTCCCACACAGAGGGTTTCCCTGGTTCGGGCGAAACATTGTAGATGACCTATGGTTTTATGGCATGGTTTGATCATATACGTGCACTTGTGCATGGATCATGATCGGACGGATAATACTAGCGGGCTTTGGTTTAAGCCGGATCCTAGTATTATATTGTTGGATTATTTTCGTCTCGTTGTATTCGTATTCGGTCGGAATACGGATGCAGGTATGTATATACGGATGAGGGGTATTCTTGTAATTCGTTACGAGTTTACTTTTGAAGTTGCCATTCTCCTTTTTGTTTAAACATTTAGTTTAATGTTTAATGTGAAATGTGTGAGTCATAGAAATTTGGCAAGTCTTTTTAGGCATGGGCAATTCGTGAGCATTGGATGGGCAATTTCGAAAGTTGTGCGTGTGTATTTGTTTTTGGTGCATACACTTATGTCATGGTGACTCATGCTTTGGCATTAATGGGTTTTGTTTGAGTAAAGATATTTGTGAGATATTTTTTTTTGAAGTGGAAAATTTGAGTGGCTGTTCTTTTTTGTGCTGGGCCATTTTCGTGGCTGTTTTTTGTGGAGAAATTTTTTCTTTAGTTGCCCATTAAAAACAACAGCCACCTCAAGAATTTAAAAATCCACCTCAAAACAACAGCCACTTTTTTTTACACAGCCAATTCTTTTCATTTTCAAGACTTGGCCAAAAGTCTTGAGCTTCACAACTTCTTCCTCTAATGGCAACTTCTTCACCTCCACCCATTCCCTCTTATGAGTTGAGAATCCATGGGTGTTTTGAGACAAAATATTCACACACTATTTCTACTTCATCTTGGGTATCTAGGCTAGCAATCTGGATACCCGAGTTGCTTCGGTTTTGAAGCGGGAGCCCGTAGTAAGAATTCTCGACGTGGATCATCTTCGACGAGGGAGACCGGAGACTGAACTTGATCGAGGAAGCCGTGAGGAGCTTGGGACAAAGGTTGAAGACCGAAGGACACAGATCGATCGGTATAACCTCTCTAAACTCCTTTTATAGTTAACTAGTATAGGGTTAATGGTTCGATCCGGGAATCCGGTTACGTTAGCACCGGGTTTTAAAAAGTTTTTGTTCCGCGTTTAGCCACGGATTGATGTCCGGGGCGCTGCCGTAGCCTTACAATAGGTAAATGTCATAGACATAATTTCAAAAGGTTATACCTTACTTTATAAAATAAACGTACAGATATATCAGTTTGAAATTGCTGCATAACAATCGGATATTCAAAACCAAATATTTGTCATCAGGCAAAAACCCAGGCGATTTTCTAAAATATCACCAATTACAACGAATTCCGATATAATGAGGATATAATCACCTAATTCCCAATATTTTACTCCCACTCACCATCTGTAATACTATACAGATGTGAGAATCAAAGCTGGTAAATACATACCCTGGAGTCAGAATCTCATTGGGAAATCAGTTTTCAATTAACACTGCACAGGGAAATTGAAACATGAAAATGTTTCGAAGGGGTATCCGGGTATTCCTAGTAATGCCTCTTCCACTATCCAGATTCATGACAGTAACCGTATATTTCCTTTCCATCTCTCCAATCCTTTTATTTGTCTTTACTTATTACCTTCTGTAAACCACTTTTAGGCTAAATGGTTTTCTTCCTTCCCTACCTTTCAGCACCAGCCTATGTTTTGGAAGAAGGCTATCCAATAACTATAATAGGTGTACACTCCTAACCAGGAGCCCTCGCAACCAGAGAGAAGGTAAAGAGAAAAGACAACCCGAATAATCCTATTCGATTTCTCCTGAACCGGAATCCATCCTCGAACTGGAACAAGTTCCTTCGAGTTCGTATGTAACTATACGATGGCTTATCCAATAAAAGTGGATCTTCGTAGCGATACAGAATGTTTCGGAGAAAAGCAAACGTGAAGTAGGAGTGGCGATGATATACGTGGCATTGCCGTGAATGATTGCAGTCGCAATTTACTTTGCCCTCTTTCTGATCCCTTTTTATGTCTTTGCTTATTACCTTCTGTACACTACACTCAGGCTAATTGGTTTTCTTCCTTCCCTACCTTTCGGTACCAGCCTGAGATTTGGAAGAAGACTATCCAATGAGCACAATAGGTGTACTCTCCTAAATACCAGGAGCCCTCACAACCCGAGAGAAGGTAAAGGGAAAAGACAACCGAATAATCCTATTCAATTTCTCCTGAACCAGAATCCATCCTCGAATCTGGAAGAAGTTCCTTCGAGTTCGTATGTAACTATACGATAGATTATCCAATAAATGTGGATCTTCGTAGTGATACGGGGTGTTCTGGAGAAATGCAAAAGTGATATAGAAATGACAATAATGTATGCGACACCGTGACAATCCAAAAGCCAAAGTATTTTAAGAAGGTTCGGTTAACTTGGTTCATGAGTTTTAGTTTAGGGTCGGGACATGGTCGCTGCCAAAGAGAGAGAGAGAGAAAAGAAACACTCAGCGTGCACTCTAATCTAGATTAGAATGATTAATCATTTTATCTAATCAGGATGGTTCCCACTGTTTTCTCGAATTCTCCTCCAAACCCAAAAGGAGAATTAGTCGGGATCATCTAAAATCACCCGAGGAGTAATCCTGCTCATCAGTGGGAATCGAGATCCAACTATCATCGCATGATAACTTGATGGAAGCCACTCAAGTCACCACACTCCAGAAGGTATGCGCATGCTTGGAATGTTTTCTATTTGTTTGAAACTCCCGATGTGATTTTTACCCCTAGGATCCAAGTGACCTTGATAAGGTCAACAAGTCAAAGGGTCCCAGTCAAGTTCAACCCGTCATTATCCTGATTGCATTAGACCCACCTGCACAGACCCTTGACAAGGTCAACAAGGTCGAACGACTGTCCTAACCAATCCACATATCCATGTGACAGAAAAGTATTACAGAGCTACCGCACACTACGCCTTGACAAGGTCAACAAATGCAGCACGAATACTAAGCAATACCAATCTGTAATGACGGAGGGCTACGGCTGGTTTTTGGCCAAAAACCTTTAACGTAATGAACTTGATATCGTTGAAGGAATCCAAGTGGTTTTACAACTATATAGTGGCAAAAACTTTTGCTAAAGAGGTCACTCCTGGTGAAAGGATCTCGGCTCTTTCCTCATCGAATGAGGTGCAGGATATTCCAAACTGAATACCACGATGCAAAGCAAAAGAATCGACTATAGTAAAGTTATTATGTTGATGCAAACTTCTACCCAAGGGGTCACTCCCGATGAAGGGATCTCGGCCCTTGCCTCATCGAATGAGGTGCAGGATATTCCCAATCGAATACCACTGTGCAAAGCAAAAGAAAACGTCTGTAATATCATTTTAAAAATTGGTTCCAACAACATCAAATAGGTTTATTTTCCTTGCATTGATCAGAATCAACGAAGTCCCATCAATTAATTACACCAGAAAAGAATGAAAATAAAATGTACGTATATGCCATCCGCATTTGCCACTGGGCCCCGTCATCACCCGTTAGGTTACTTAACTAACGACAGAGCGGGGGCTGGACTAGCGCGGGTGCAAAACATATACAACATCTACTAGTATATATATAAACATATATAACAATCGTCCCAGGCATGATATAAAGCAACATCACAGAATCTCAGCCAAGCAACACAGAGTGGTGGATAATCCTGGAGCCTCGGGTTTCACTTGAGTCGCAAATGAGACCCGACGTTCTGTGTCGTGTGGATAGCCTGTGCAGTGAAAATCTAAACCCCTACGAGTGCGGAAAGTTACCCGCAAATCTCAGAAGCGAGGCAATCCCAATTGTAAGGTTAGTCTAGCACCCTATAATGAGTTTTGAAGCATCACATGTCCCAAAGTTTAAATTTTTATGGTGCTAAACGAACATGCAAAGGAATCAATCCTAGAAAATTAGGGTTTCGAAATATAAAGCGAACTAATCTAGGGTTTCGAGACTACAACCTTTGTAGCTCCCTTTCGCTGGACTCCTTGGTCTCTAGGGTGTTGAATGGAGGTCTTCTTGAAGTCCTCTTGTGTCCACGACGATCCACCACGGAGTTCTCCGTCCAAGCTCGCAACTTCGTAAAACCGAAGAGAACACTCTAAACAAGACGGCTAAGCTTGTGTAGAATGAAGTTGTGGTTAAGGTTCTCACTTCAAATACCTTTCTTTAAGTGGTATTTACTCACTAGAAAAAACTAGAGAGCAAATGAGAAAGAGGAAGAAGATGGTGGCAATATTTTCACAAGAGGTAATGAGATAAAAGATAACTCACTAGAAGAAAAAGAAATATATCAATATATATTTTATTTCTTCTTACTATGAACCATGGTTAAAGTGATGGAGACATTATTTAACTTGAGTTTTAAATGATAAAGAGAAGGATAACTCAAGTTAAGAGGTAGGTGAGCTAGGTTAGGTTAAAAGAAGAATGTAGAAACTAGTAAGAATTATCCTTTCTTTTTCAATTTGTTTTAAAACCAAAATTAAATAATAATCCATACTTTAATCCATGGTGTGAGTCTTATATTGCCACCATTTCCATATGCTAACAACCATGATGGATGGGTGTATGTATGTATGCATCTATGCACATCCACATGTGCATGAAACTAGAATGAAAGAAAGAAACACATGCATGCATGCATACATCCATGAAACCCTAGAAAGGTTTCAAGTGAGAAAACTAATGGTTAGATAATAAATCAACACTTAATTTATCAATCCGGTCATATCTCATACGACCCCACCAAAAGCAGGCCACCCGATCAATGTTCGGTATCATATACGCACATTTTAATCGGGTGCATGCGCATATCGCATACGTGCACCACAATGTTTCGCCTGGACTGGGTAACTCTTTTGTGGGACTCTAAGACTCGTCAATACGCCGGCAGAGGGTAATGATCATATCAAGTCCCCCAAGCCGCAAGCGGTCAGCTAAACGTAACGGCTACCCGGGTATTGAGCGATCAGAAGAAAACAAGCGAACCTGCTACAACTCCCGTCGAGCCATCCGGCAACACTACCGTACAGTCCGGTCTCTTCGTCAGATATGCTGTATATCGAGCCTAGGGATGGTCACGTCGACCCTAATAACTCAATAAGTCGTGCCGGTGAATGGTCTATAACAGATCGAGAAACTACCGATAACACTTATCAGCAAATCTCAGCAGCCCTGACCAGGGACTTACTGATATAACCAGTCGGGCACAGCACAGCATCAACCCCCAATACCGGGAGAGACGAAACCCCTCTTATCGCTCATTGCCTTCGTGTGTCTCGGGACTGTACCCAACGGCCACCTGTTTGCACGACTCAGTAGAGCCGTGGTAGGGTGGCAATCAAAGTACAGTGGGAGAACACACAAGACTCTATGACGATCTCGGGTCTACAGACTAGCCTGTACCAGTGTCACCTGAGAACTGCTATCCGACGATAGATATAATTCTATATAGGAGTTCTCGGCGAGTCCGTCCAGTGTACCCAGTCACCACTGAGCACCCGTATATGATCTTGATGTCAAACACCAATGGATATGGGATCATCCATCGCCCATCACATGGGTCTAGTATCATATACGCTAGTCTACTCTGGTATATCAATGCCCCGTCTCGATATACCTACGACTATGGACTTTCCAGGATATGCTTATAGACTACAGATGTCCCACTAGTATGATCTCCATCATAATCAGAGTAGTCAAGCCAATATCCTCAGGGCTTTATCAGCATGTATGAGTGAATAACAAGCATGATCAAATCAACATGTCAGATAAAGAAGAACCAAATAGCATACTATCATGTCGAGCAAGAATGCATACTGAATATATATATATATATATATATATATATATACATGTATAGATACATCTACTATCACATAATGGCCTCTAGGGCATACATATATCCAACAATCTCCCACTTGCACTAAGGCCAGTTATTGGCGTATCTCATACCCAATTTCTCAAAAAGTCGCTCATGCTGCGGCTGAGGGAGGGCCTTGGTGAATGGATCCGCGGCGTTATTCTTTGTGTCTACCTTCCTAATCTCGATCTCGCGGCGATCTACAATCTCCCGGATAAAATGAAAACGCCTCAGGATATGTCTGGACCGTTGATGGGATCTGGGCTCCTTGGCTAACGCCACAGCCCCATTATTGTCACAATAAAAAGGTATTGGATCAATAATGGTTGGAACTACTCCTATCTCCGAGACGAACTTCTTCATCCAGACGGCTTCCTTGGCGGCATCATTTGCAGCAATGTACTCAGCTTCCATCGTAGAGTCTGCAACGTATCTTGTTTGGAACTCTTCCAACTCACCGCCCCTCCATTGAGGGTAAATACAAACCCAGAGATAGATTTGCTGTCGTCCTTATCGCTCTGGAAGCTCGAATCGGTAAAGGCCTCCATTTGGAGATCTCCATTACCATACACCAAGAACAATTCTTTAGTCCTTCGCAAGTACTTAAGAATGTTCTTCACTGCTTTGCAGTGATTCTCCCCTGGGTTGGATTGATACCTGCTTACAACACTAAGTGCATAAGCTACATCTGGACGTGTACATAACATCGCATACATTATAGATCCTACTGCCGAAGCATAGGGTATAATACTCATGCGAGCTCTCTCTTCATCGGTCTTTGGACAAGAATCCTTGGAGAGAGTGACCCATGGCAAGCGGGTAAGGCACCCCGTTTGGAGTCTTCCATACTAAACCTTTTTAGGATGGTGTCAATGTACCTGGTTTGGGACAATCCCAATAACCTTTTGGATCTATCCCTATAGATCCTTATGCCCAAAATTTACGTGGCATCACCCAGGTCCTTCATGGAGAACCTCAGTGATAAGAAAGATTTGACCGACTGTAGCATAGGAATATCATTTCCTATCAGAAGAATGTCGTCCACGTACAATACGAGGAATGTGACAGCTCTCCCTACAGCCTTCTTATAAACACAAGGTTCATCTGGATTTTTGATGAAATCAAACTCTTTGATGACATCATCGAAATAGATGTTCCAACTCCGTGATGCCTGCTTTAACCCATATATGGATTTAAGCAATTTACATGCTTTCCCGCTGCTCCCACTGTCAATGAAACCCTCTGGCTGATCCATATAAACACATTCTTCTAAATTTCCATTTAGAAATGCGGTTTTAACGTCCATCTGCCAGATTTCATAGTCGTAGTGAGCAGCAATAGCAAGTAGGATCCGAATGGATTTAAGCATGGCTACGGGAGAAAAAGTCTCGTCATAGTCCAAACGTGGTCTTTGACGAAAACCCTTCGCCACAAGTCTTGCCTTATAGGTCTCCACCTGCCCATCTACACCAATCTTTCTTTTAAAGATCCATTTGCACCCTACAGGTTTTACCCCAGGGGGTACAACGTCCAAAGTCCACACTTTGTTGGTGTACATAGACTCCATTTCGGATCTCATGGCACCCAGCCACTTCACAGAGTCTTTACTCGTGATAGCTTGCTGAAAACTGGTAGGATCATCTTCATCCATGATGCAATCTTCTCCGTTACCATCAATGAGGAAACCGTAGTACCTCTCCGGTGTAGGGTTCCTAGGCACACTATATAGGTCTCACAAGGCATCAACCATGCCAATTTCAAATTTTATGGGTGCCGAGAAACCCTAATACGGATCGTCGAATAGAAATTTAGGCGAAACAGTAAACTAGTTAACATCTTAACTAAAGGAGAGAGGCTACAACCTTTGTAGATCCGGTTCTCCACTTCCTTAGCTCCACGTAGGCGTCCTCTCGCTGTCCATCTCGAATCCCGAACTCAAACGTCGGCTTCATCGGAGAATTGGGCGGACTAGGTCGTCGGCTTCGTGCCGAAGATGATCTACGTCGAGGCATCACAAGTTCAAGCTCCGACTTCACAAAGTTGTGAAACTTGTGAAGAAAACACCCAAAACAACTTGGCAAGAGGTAGAGGGTGAAGAAATAGGAGGTGGGTTCACTTTAGAATTGGATTTCTCTCACTTTAGCTCAAGTTGCCATTGATAACCTTAAGCTTTTCTTGAAGAAGAAGATGATGAAGAAGAAGAAAGAATATGATAAGTGTTGTTAAAAGAATAATAAAAATGAATACTTATCATCTTCTAACCTTGGTTAAGTGTAGAGAATAGACCATTGTCAAGTGAGAATGGTTAGGGTTAAGGATGATGACAAAATGGTCATTTTAGTCAAAGCTTCATGAAGCTTCATCAAGCTTCATGAAAGAAACCATTTTGTTATCTTTTATTTATTTATTCAAAAAGAATAGATAAATAAATAAGAAAATAAATCAAAACCCTAACTATTATCATAACCATGGTTTAAGTCTTAACACAAAACCAATTTACATGCATCATCAAACATGACACATAAAAGTATATCACATATACAACTTATGAACTACAAGTGAGAAAATCCTATGAAAGTGAACCAATACTAGTTAATGCAAAGTAATATATCAAATATATAATTATACATTAAATCATTAAATCAACACTTGATTCAATGATCCGGTCATGTCGCACATAACCGACTAGTATCCAATGTATCGACTTATCGAATCAATCTACGATTCGATAACTAGGTTATATCGCATATAACCAATCGAAACATTCATCGCGAGAATGAAATACGGTATCACATACACGCATCATTCTCGATCCTGCACATATCTCATATGCACTCCTATTTCGTTTTGCTTGAGCCAGGAAACTTCTGTGTAGGACTCTAAAGACTCGTCAATACGCCGGTAGCAGATGATGATCATATCAAGCACCCACAAGCCGCAAGCGGTCTGCTAAACATAACGGCCATCCGGGTATTGAGCGATCAGAAGATCGACGAGCTAGCCCGCTCACACTCCTGTGAATCCAACCAGTAACACTTACCGTACAGTCCGGTCTGTTCGTCTGATATGTCGCATATCAAGTCTAGGGGTGGTAAACGTCAGACCCCAATAACCGATAAGTCGTGCCGATGTGAGGCTCATAACGGGTCGAGAAACTACTGGTAATACTTACCAGCAAATCTCTGATCAGCCCTGGCCAGGGACTTCCCTATTACGGCCAATCGAGTACAGCGCAACATCAACCCCCAATACCGGGAGAGACGAAACCCCTCCTATCGCTCATTGCCTCCATGTGACTCGGGACTGTACCCAAAGACCGCCGTTTTGCACGCCCTCATGGACGTGGTAAGGTGGAGATCAAAGCACAGTGGAAATCACACAAGACTCTATGACGATCTCGGGTCCACAGACTAACCTGTACAAGTGTCACCTGAGAACTGCCATCTAACGTGAGGTATAATACCATCTGGGAGTTCTCGGCGAGTCCGTCCAGTGTACCCAGTCTCCACTGAGCACTCGTATACCATCTCTGATGTTAAACACCAATGGATATGGGATCATCCATTGCCCATCTCATGGGTCGAGAAGCGTATACGCTAGTCTACACTGGTATATCGATACCCTGTCTCGATACACCCACGACTAGGGACCTTGAAGGATGTACTTATGGACTACCATGTCCCCACTAGTATGATCTGCATCATAGTCCAGGTTGTCAAGTACACATCCTAAGGGCTTTATCAACATGCAACTATAAGACAGTTTAAAGAGACAAGTGTACATGTTAAGATAAAGAGTAACCAGATAGCATACTATCATATCGAGCAAGAAAGTCATCTCTATATATGTCCAAGCATCCAATATAATATACATCATCTGTACAATACTGGCCTCTAGGGCATACATACAACTAACAATCTCCTACTTGCACTAGGGCCAGCTGCTGTAGTATCGCATACCGAGCATCCCGAAGAGTCTTTCAAACTGTATCTGGGGAATGGCCTTCGTGAGTGGATCCGCCGTGTTGTTCTTCGTGTCAACCCTCCTGACCTCGATCTCCCGGCGATCAACTATCTCCCGGATCAGGTGATATCGCCTCAGAATATGCCTGGATCGCTGATGGGACCTAGGTTCCTTGGCCAAAGCCACCGCTCCATTGTTCTCACAATACAAAGGTATTGGATGCTCAATGGATGGAACCACACCAAGTTCAGTAATGAACTTCTTGATCCAGACAGCCTCTTTAGCGGCATCGTTGGCAGCGATGTATTCAGCCTCCATCGTCGAGTCTGCCACGGTTTCCTGCTTGGAACTCTTCCAGCTAACCGCCCTTCCGTAAAGGGTAAAGAGAAAGCCCGACTGCGACTTAGAATCGTCCTTATCACTCTGGAAGCTCGAATCGGTAAAGGACTCCACTTGGAGTTCTCCGTTACCATACACCAAGAGCATCTCTTTAGTCCTTCGCAAGTACTTGAGAATGCTCTTCACAGCTGTCCAGTGACTCTCTCCAGGATCAGCTTGATACCTGCTCACTATACTTAGTGAGTATGCTACATTGGGTCTGGTACATAGCATCGCATACATGATAGAGCCTACAGCCGAAGCATAGGGTATCCCTTGCATGCGAGCTCTCTCCAAATCAGTCTTGGGAGACATCTCTTTGGAGAGAGTGACTCCAAAGATCGTGGGCAAGTTCCCACGCTTGGATTCTTCCATACTAAACCTCTTTAGTATGGTGTCAATGTACCTGGATTGGGACAATCCCAGTATCCGTTTGGATCTATCTCTATAGATCCTGATCCCCAATATGCAGGAGGCATCACCAAGATCTTTCATTGAGAATCTTTGTGATAAGAAGAGCTTGACCGATTGCAGCATAGGAATATCATTTCCTATCAAGAGTATGTCATCCACGTACAATACGAGGAAGACAACCTTACTCTCTGCCACCTTCTTGTAGATACAAGGTTCATCTGGATTTTTGACGAAATCAAACTCTTTGATAACGACGTCAAAGCAGATGTTCCAACTCCGCGATGCTTGCTTTAATCCATAAATGGATTTAAGCAGCTTGCACACCTTCCCGCTGCTCCTACTGTCTACGAAGCCCTCTGGCTGAGTCATGTACACACACTCTTCTAAATCACCATTTAGAAAGGCGGTCTTAACATCCATTTGCCAGATTTCGTAATCATGATATGCAGCGATGGCAAGCATGATCCGGATGGATTTAAGCATAGCCACTGGAGAAAAGGTTTCGTCATAGTCCACACCTGGTCTTTGACGAAAACCCTTTGCTACAAGTCTAGCTTTGAAAGTCTCCACTTTCCCATCTACACCAAGTTTTTTCTTGAAGATCCACTTGCTCCCAATGGGTTTTACCCCTTCAGGAGCAATTTCCAAAGTCCATACTTTGTTGGTGTACATGGATTCCATCTCGGACCGCATAGCATCCATCTATTTTACCAAGTCCCCACTCGTGATGGCCTGCTCGAAGCTAGTTGGGTCATCATCCTCCATGATGCAATCCTCGCTTCCACCATCCATGAGAAAACAGTAGTATCTCACAGGTTGGCGAGGAATCCTACTAGATCGGCGGAGAGGCTGAGGTTCATCAGGAACTACTGAATCCTCTGGTTCAACCAATTCTTCTGTCGTAGTCTGTATTGCTGGAACCTCTTCCAGTTCTACCTCCTTGCCACTAATCTCTTTATCAAGAAATTCCTTTTCTAAAAAGGTGGCATGTCGAGAAACAAACACCTTTTGTTCCTCGGTGTGGTAGAAGATATACCCGCGCGAATGTTTGGGATATCCAATAAACTTACACAGAATGGACCTTGCCGCGAGTTTGTCCGGATTTTGCGTTTTTACATATACCGGACAACCCCATATCTTAACATAATTAAGACATGGTCTCTTTCCTTTCCATATCTCATATGGAGTGGTTGGCACGGTTTTGGTGGGAACCATATTCAATAGGTCTACAGCTGTTTCCAGTGCATATCCCCAGAAGGAAATAGGTAACTCAGCCGTGCTCATCATGGAGCGCACCATATCTAATAGGGTGCGGTTCCTCCGTTCTGATACACCGTTGTGCTATGGTGTATATGGAGGAGTCAGCTGAGAGAGAATCCCATTCTCTTTTAGGAAGTCCAGGAATTCATTGCTCAAGTATTCACCTCCTCGATCAGATCGAAGGATTTTAATACTTTTTCCGGTTTGGTTCTCAACTTCTTGTTTATATTCTCTAAATTTCTCAAAAGCTTCTGATTTGTGTTTCATCAGGAACACATACCCGAACCTAGAGAGATCGTCAGTGAATGTAATGAAGTATGAAGAACCATCCCTGGCATGTGTAGACATGGGACCGCATACATCACTATGTATCAGTCCCAAGAGTTCGGTAACTCTTTCTCCGTGTCCCGTAAACGGAGTTTTGGTCATCTTGCCTTTGAGACATGACTGGCAAGTGTCATAAGATGAAAATTCAAACGGATTTAAATATCCATCTTTATGCAACTTAGCTAGTCGTGTCGCATTGATGTGACCCAGTCTACAATGCCACAAGAAGGATTCGTTCAGTTCAGAACTCTTCCTCTTGTGTGTGTTTGTTATACTCAGAACTGTTGATTGATTAAGAACATAAATGCCATTGCACAACGTGCCTGATCCAACCAACTTTTGGTTACGGAAAATGTTCATAACATTGTCCTGTAATACAAAATTATATCCCTCTTTACTCAATAAACAAACCGATATAATGTTGCATATCAGGTTCGGCATGTAATAGCATTCGTTCAGAACCAATGTATTACCAGTTGGTAATACAAGGTGATATTCTCCGACAGTCTTAGCTGCAACAATTGCACCATTTCCAACTCTAATGTCTTTATCACCTTCTCCAAGTTCTCTACCTTTTCTAAGCCCATGTAACTGATTACATATATGGGATCCTGACGCGGTATCTAATACCCAGGACGTAGGGCAAATGGAGAAACAGTTCTCTGTAACGAACACACCCGAAGAAAATGCATCATCATGTACTTTCTTCATTCGGGTGGCATGGGAATCCTGGTATTCCTCTATATCCTGTTCAGTCCTATAACTCTTATAGGTAAGAACGGAACCAACGTTCCCCAGCACAGTATAACATGCGGGTTCGGTCAATACATCCATATTATTATCTTTATTAAGGCATGAAATGGTCGCTACCTGGAGAGAGAGAGAAGAAAACACTTTAGTGTATGCTCTTGCAAGATCAGATTGGTTATTATCTTATCTAATCAGGATGGCTCCCACTGTTTTTTATCAAATCTTCCTTCAAACCCTAAAAGGAAAGACTAGCCGGGATTAATTACACACTACAAGTTCGCCAATCTTTCAGCCAGGCCAGTGTTGGTACTTTGAGGGAGGTCCCCCGTGCTTTCGCACGAACCTAATTAATGTAAACCTCGTTTTCCCAGAGGCGTAACCCCGTTGACACCTTTCTAGACACCTACTTGATCGGCTAATTGTAATGTGTAAAACTCTCCCAGGAGTAACTCTTACTCGCAGCGGGTATCGGGATCCAACTATCTTATAGAAGGTATGCAATCTCATTGCAAATTTCAACACTTGAAATTCCCGATAATATTTTCCCCCTAGCGTCCTATGACCTTGACGCAGGCCAACAAATCACAGCGCGCTAGTCAAGTTCAACCCGTCATTTCCTGATTGAATTAAACCCACCCGCACGACCCTTGACGCAGGCCAACAAAGTCGTACGACTACCCTAATCCAATCTGCATCATATGCATAAGCAGATAAATACTAGTTAGCTACCGCACACTACGCCTTGACGCAGGCCAACAAACGTAGCACGAATACTAACTACTACTTATCTGAAATGACGGAGGGCTACGACAGGTTTTTCTGAAAACCTATTGCGTAATGAACTTGGTATCGTTGTAGAATCAAATGAAGTTTTGAAATGGAGTGATTTTGAGGCTTTTCTAGTTTTGCGAAAAGGGTCACTCCCGGTGAAGGGATCGTCGGCCCTTTCCTCGTCGAATGAGGTGCGGGATATATCATATATATCACTGTGCAAAGCAGAAACTATAGAAGCAATCAAAAGCAGACCGAGTGTGTAGCATCTGCCAGTTATCGCTAAAGGAGTCACTCCCGGTGAAGGGATCTCGGTCCTTTCCTCATCGAATAAGGTGCAGGGTATATCATATATACCGCTATGCAAAGCAAGAACTGTAGCTACCTGTTTTGTTTAAAATTTGATTCTACAACATCTTAGGTTTCTTTTCTTTCATTAATCACATTAATGAAGTCCCATCATTTAAATACCTAAACATCACAGATAATTACGACGTACACTTATGCCATCCGCATTCGCCTCGATGTCCCCTCATGCACCGTTAGGTTAGGTAACTAACGACAGAGCAGGGCAGGGCTAGTGCGGGTGCAAAACATAAGTAACGTCTATATAATATATCATATATACTATATATTGTATCTATCACAGAACATCACATGATCACATCACAGATATCGCAGCAGAAGAAACATATGAAACATTGGATATACTAGGACGTCCGTGTTTTCAATACGAGCCAGTATAAAACACGGATTCCACGGTCGTGATGAATAGCCAATCCCACACCCCTAGACCCCTACGAGAGCGGCAAGCAACCCTGCCAATTCTAGGGTTAGGAGACTCGGACTCGACTCCTCGAGTTGGTCTCCCACTGGACCCCAGAACCCGGTTACTTGTGCTCCCCTCCTTGGGTCTATCCTAATGCAGAAAAGTAAATAATATACAAAAGGTGACAACTTCCGCAACCTGGAAGTGCCCCAAATAAAAGAATATTACATACAAGTTTTTACATGAATGAAAATGAAAAACACTCATCTCACATAAAAACCCCCGGCTATTCAAACACGACAATCCAATATAACATATCCAGCAACACATAACATCACATGTCATCAACGTAAGTAAATATGCGCATCCCAATTGTCGTTGACATATAGCAACGAAACCGGTGATATCACATATTACACTTACGGTCACAGAAAAGAAAGTGTAAAACTACAACAATTGGAATCCGCAACCTCTTTAGACATCGCATGCCTAATCAAAATGAAATACTTAGACATCACATGCCTAACAGTTATAAACCCCGCATTTTAGTCTCATTATCGAAAACTCTTTTCAATATCAAATGAAACTAAACCGCTAGATTTATATCATTCATTCAGTTATCTCATAACTGTTTGTGAATTCCAATTATTGTATCCCATTCCAGATAAATAGAAAATATTAAACTTTCCGATCGAACATTCGAACACCCAAGTTTTCCCGAAACCGTCCAACACATGAAATAGGTTCAAAGACATTCACTTCATGCCTCAGTACCAACGGTCCAGCCGTAGAAGGGTCAAGCCAACGCCTCACATGTGGCACGCCGTACTGCCCCAACCCCGAAGGTTCAAAGGGCAGTTCAAGACGGTCACATAATCGAGTTAAGGTTTGTTGTCTTCTAGAGGGACCATCGCGTTACTTGCACTACTCAGAACGTCCTTAAACCACACAAAAATCCAACACTTGGATATTTTCCGGCAGGGGAAAAGTTGGGTATTTATATCCGGTCGGACTTTTTAACATATTCAAAAAATTATCCGGAAAGCACTTAGACAAAGTTCGATAATCCGATCGAGACGATGAACTCCCAATACAACCCAGAAAACTCAACTCTTGAGTTTAGATTAAAAATTCCCAGGAAAACCAGCACTGGAAACTAGGAGTTACTGTGCAGAAATAAACTTGAGAAGGGATTAATTGGCCGCGGAACCGCCGCATTAGCCATGCTAATGCCGCGGTTCCGCCACGTATTGATGGAATCATGTTGTCGAAATTCACAGTAATTCTTAGATATTCCTGCTTATTTTTCTGCATATTTTTAATCTGGAAAAAACCCAGTTTTTGAAAAATGTACAGAGAGCAATATTAATTTTAGGGTTTCGGTTCGATCGGACTTTAAACTCCGTCTGGACTTCGCCTAAGGCTCTAGCTAGGCTCTGATACCACTGTAGGGTTCCTAGGCACACTATAGAGGTCTCACAAGGCATCAACCATGCCAATTTCAAATTTTATGGGTGCCGAGAAACCCTAATACGGATCGTCGACTAGAAATTTAGGCGAAACAGTAAACTAGTTAACATCTTAACTAAAGGAGAGAGGCTACAACCTTTGTAGATCCGGTTCTCCACTTCCTTAGCTCCACGTAGGCGTCCTCTCTCTGTCCATCTCGAATCCCGAACTCAAACGTCGGCTTCATCGGAGAATTGGGCGGACTAGGTCGTCGGCTTCGTGCCGAAGATGATCTACGTCGAGGCATCACAAGTTCAAGCTCCGACTTCACAAAGTTGTGAAACTTGTGAAGAAAATACCCAAAACAACTTGGCAAGAAGTAGAGGGTGAAGAAATAGGAGGTGGGTTCACTTTAGAATTGGATTTCTCTCACTTTAGCTCAAGTTGCCATTGATGGACTTAAGCTTTTCTTGAAGAAGAAGATGATGAAGAAGAAGAAAGAATATGATAAGTGTTGTTAAAAGAATAATAAAATTGAATACTTATCATCTTCTAACCTTGGTTAAGTGTAGAGAATAGACCATGGTCAAGTGAGAATGGTTAGGGTTAAGGATGATGACAAAATGGTCACTTTAGTCAAAAGCTTCATGAAGCTTCATCAAGCTTCATGAAAGAAACCATTTTGTTATCTTTTATTTATTTATTCAAAAAGAGTAGATAAATAAATAAGTAAATAAATCAAAACCCTAACTATTATCATAACCATGGTTTAAGTCTTAACACAAAACCAATTTACATGCATCATCAAACATGACACATAAAAGTATATCACATATACAACTTATGAACTACAAGTGAGAAAATCCTATTAAAGTGAACCAATACTAGTTAATGCAAAGTAATATATCAAATATATAATTATACATTAAATCATTAAATCAACACTTGATTCAATGATCCGGTCATGTCGCACATAACCGACTAGTATCCAATGTATTGACTTATCGAATCAATCTACGATTCGATAACTAGGTTATATCACATATAACCAATCGAAACATTCATCGCGAGAATGAAATACGGTATCACGTACACGCATCATTCTCGGTCCTGCACATATCTCATATGCACTCCTATTTCGTTTCGCTTGAGCCAGGAAACCTCTGTGTAGGACTCTAAAGACTCGTCAATACGCCGGTAGCAGATGATGATCATATCAAGCACCCACAAGCCGCAAGCGGTCTGCTAAACGTAACGGCCATCCGGGTATTGAGCGATCAGAAGATCGACGAGCTATCCCGCTCACACTCCTGTGAATCCAACCAGTAACACTTACCGTACAGTCCGGTCCGTTCGTCTGATATGTCGCATATCAAGTCTAGGGATGGTAAACGTCAGACCCCAATAACCGATAAGTCGTGCCGATGTGAGGCTCATAACGGGTCGAGAAACTACTGGTAACACTTACCAGCAAATCTCTGATCAGCCCTGGCCAGGGACTTCCCTGTTACGGCCAATCGAGCACAGCGCAACATCAACCCCCATTACCGGGAGAGACGAAACCCCTCCTATCGCTCATTGCCTCCATGTGACTCGGGACTGTACCCAAAGACCACCGTTTTGCACGCCCTCATGGACGTGGTAAGGTGGAGATCAAAGCACAGTGGGAATCACACAAGACTCTATGACGATCTCGGGTCCACAGACTAACCTGTACAAGTGTCACCTGAGAACTGCCATCTGACGTGAGGTATAATACCATCTGGGAGTTCTCGGCGAGTCCGTCCAGTGTACCCAGTCTCCACTGAGCACTCGTATACCATCTCTGATGTCAAACACTAATGGATATGGGATCATCCATTGCCCATCTCATGGGTCGAGAAGCGTATACGCTAGTCTACACTGGTATATCGATGCCCTGTCTCGATACACCCACGACTAGGGACCTTAAAGGATGTACTTATGGACTACCATGTCCCCACTAGTATGATCTGCATCATAGTCCAGGTAGTCAAGTACACATCTTAAGGGCTTTATCAACATGCAACTATAAGACAGTTTAAAGAGACAAGTGTACATGTTAAGATAAAGAGTAACCAGATAGCATACTATCATATCGAGCAAGAAAGTCATCTCTATATATGTCCAAGCATACAATATAATATACATCATCTGTACAATACTGGCCTCTAGGGCATACATACAACTAACATCCGGTGGGCGAGAAGTCCTACCAGACCTTCGGAGTGGCCGAGGTTCTTCAGTTTCTGCTGCAATAGCCGGTTCAACCAAATCGTCATTTGTAGTTTGTGTCTCTAGAACCTCTTCTAGATCCACCACCTTGCCATCATCTTTGTCTGTGAAAAACTCTTTTTCCAAGAATGTGGCATGTTGAGAAACGAACACTTTTTGTTCCTCTTTGTGGTAGAATAGATATCCATAAGAATTCTTTGGATATCCCACAAAGTTACACATGACCGACCGCGTCTCGATTTTGTCCGGATTCTGCTTTTTAACATAGGCCGGGCAACCCCAAATCTTAATTCTCTTAAGAGATGGTCTCTTCCCATGCCATATCTCATATGTTGTGGTGGACACGGCTTTGGTTGGAACCCTGTTCAGTAGAAACGCTGCAGTCTCTAATGCATGCCCCCAAAACGAGACGGGTAACTCAGCGTCACTCATCATGGACCGGACCATATCTAATAGGGTCCTATTCCTTCGTTCTGACACACCGTTGTGCTGTGGTGTGCAAGGAGGAGTGAGCTGAGAGAGAATCCCATTCTCTTTCAAGAAGTTTGCAAATTCTGCACTGAGATACTCACCACCTCGATCTGATCGAAGCATCTTGATACTCAAGCCGGTTTGTTTTTCTACTTCTTGTTTATATTCAGTGAATTTCTCAAAAGCTTCGGACTTGTGTTTTAATAAAAATACATGACCGAATCTTGAGAAATCATCAGTGAGTGTAATGAAGTATGAAAAACCGCCTCTAGCCTGTGTAGACATAGGCCTACATACATCTCTATGTATGAGGCCCAGGAGCTGAGTAGCTCTTTCTCCGTGTCCGGTAAACGGAGTTTTGGTCATTTTACCCTTGATACAAGACTGGCAAGTCGCATAAGATTTATATTCAAAAAAATTTAAATATCTATCTTTGTGTAACTTGTTTGGTCTTGTTTCGTTAATATGACCAAGTCTACAGTTCCAAAGAAAAGTTTCATTTAATTCTGAAAGTTTTCTTTTATTAGTGTGTTGTATACTGAAAACTGTGTGTTGATTTAGGACATATATTCCTTTGTTAAGCGTACCATACCCAACCAACATTTGATTCAGGTTAATGTTCATAACATTGTTCTGCAATACAAAATTATACCCTTCATTGTCCAACAAAGAAACGGATATTATATTACATAGCATACTTGGTACAAAATAACATGGATTTAAAACCAAAATACATCCAGATGGCAACCCCAAGTGATACTCTCCCACTGCGACTGTATGTACATTGGAACCATTTCCAACACGGAGAGTATGGTCACCTGTCCTCAAAACCTTGCTATTTCTCAGCCCCTGCATAGAATTGTAAATGTGAGAACCTGAACCGGTATCCAATACCCAGGAAGCAGAGTTTATAGAAAAACAGTTTTCAGTCACAAACGCACCTGAAGCAGAAGCATCACCATGCTTCTTCTTGAGACTTAAGTACTCCGTGCAATTGCACTTCCAATGTCCTGTCTTGTGGCAGTGAAAACATTCGCCCTTCCCCGAGTCTCCAACCTTGGACTTTCCCTTTCCCTTCACCTTTTTAACTCCGCCCTTAGGATTAGTGGGTTTCTTCTTTTTCTTTCCCTTGGCCTTGGCTTTCGGGCGAGAAGAGGAAGACTGTCCAATAGTCATAACGGGAGTTTTTGCTAACTTCATAGTGCTCTCTGCACTCCTTAACATATTAAGGAGTTCAGGGAGGTCCTTCTCCATGCCATGCATGTTGAAGTTCACTATGAACTGAGCAAAGGTGGAGGGGAGGGACTGCAGAATAATATCTATATATTGTTCATTATCCATCGTCCATCCAAGGTTCTCAAGCTCTTCTATAAGAGCTATCATCTTCAGAACATGGTCTCCTACTGGTGTGCCAGGGGCCATTCGCATCTGAAACAATTTCTTTGATGCTTCGTATCGTAATACGCGGGATTGCTCCCCATACAACTCCTTTGTATGGAGCAATATACCGTGAATGTCCATGTCCTCGTGCTGCTTTTGATGTGTGTTATCCATCGATGCAAGCGTGAGGCATGTGGCCGTGGCACAGTCAGCGTCCCATGTCTTGCGGACTTCAATGTCTGCAACTGAGGATTTTGGACCAGGGACGGGCGGGGCTGAAGCCGTGAGGACATATGATACTTTATCATAAGTCAAGACGATTTTCAGATTCCTCAGCCAGTCTTTATAGTTGGTCCCATTCAGTTTGTTTTTATCTAGTAAAAGCTTGAGTCCAGTCATGGGTATCTGCCATTAAGAGAGAGAAAAGAATACACTCAGCGAAAGCTCTTGCATAGATTAGATTGGTTTATTATCTTGTCCAATCGATGTTTCCCACTGCTTTTATCGAGTTTTTCTTTCAAACCTTAAAAAGAAAAACTAGCCAGGATTAATTACAGTCTACAACTTCGCTAACCGTTCAGCCAGGCCAGTGTCGGTACTTGAGGGAGGTTCCCCGTACTTTCGCACGGACCTAATTAGAGTAAACCTCGTTTTCCCAGAGGCGGAGCCCCGTTAACACCTTTCTAGACACCTAATGAGTTAGCTAATTGTAAACTGTAAAACTCTCCTAGGAGAAACTATTTCCCACAGTGGGATCGGGATCCAACCTTCATATGGAAGGTATGCAATCTCATTGCAAATTTCAACTATTGAAATTCCCGATGTGGTTTTTACCACTAATACTCGTGACCTTGGCTAAGGTCAACAAATCACGAGCACTAGTCAAGCTCAACCCGTCATTTCTTGATTAATTAGACCCGTTCACATGACCTTTGGCTAAGGTCAACAAAGTCATATGCCCGCCCTAATTAATCTGCATCATATGCGTTTGTAGGAAGACATCAGTTAGCTACCGTACACTACGCCTTGGCTAAGGTCAACAAACGTAGCACGAATACTAAGTACTCTACTTCCTAAAATGATGGAGGGTTTCGGATGATTTTTAAGAAAATCTTTAATGCTTTGAACTTGATATCGTTGTAGAATCAAACGGTTTCAAAAAGGAGTGGCTTAAGCTCCGCAGTTTTGAAATATACCTTTTTCATAAATAGCCGAGTAGTTTTCAAATCCGATTCTACAACATCTTTTTAGGTTTATTTTCTTTACATTAATCACATTAATGTAATCCCATCATTTAAGTCCTTAAGCCAATCACAGAAAAGAAACGAAAATAACACGTACGCTTATGCCATCCGCATTCGCCGCAATGTTCCGTTATGCACCGTTAGGTTACTTAACTAACGGCATACCGGGACGGGACTAGCGCGGGTGTAAAACATAAGCAACGTCTACTATATATCATATATATAATATGTCATTCGTCTCAGATATCATAGAACACAGGCAGCAGAAATATAGATATAACGTGGGATATACTAGGACGTCCGTATTTAGTATTTAGCCAGAATAGAAAATACGGATTCCACAGTCGCGATGAATAGCCAAGCCCACACCCTGGACCCTTACGAGAGCGGCAAGTGACCCTGCCAATTCTGGAGTTTAGGAGACCCGGTCTCGACTCCTCGAGATGGCCTCCCACTGAACCCCAGAACCCGGTCACCTGTGCTCCCCTCCTTGGGTCCATCCTAATGCGGAAAAGTAAATAATATACAACACTGGTAACACAACCTCAACCCGGAAGTGCCCCAAATAAAAGAATATTACATTACATTTGAATTTACATGAATGAAAATATAAAACTCTCATCTCACATAAAACCCCCCGGCTATTCAATCGCGACAATCCTGCACATCATATCTCAGCAACACATAATATCTCATATCATCAACGTAAGTAAGTATGCATACCCCAATTGTCGTTGATGTATAGCAACGAAACCGGCGATATCGTACATACTACACTTACGGTCACAGAAAAGAAAGTATAAAACTATAATATTTGGAATCCACATTCTCTTTAGACATCATAAATGCAAAATATCACATATTTCGTATTTCATGTCTAAACTATATGAATTCCACATATTGTATCACATTCCGGATAAACAGACAGTATCGAAGTTTTCGAACGAACGATCAAATACCCAGGATTCACTAAAGCCCAACACTTGAGCAGAGTTCAAACACCTGGAGTGTGACATAGTAGTAGTGGTCCAGCCTGTAGAAGGGTCAAGCCAACGCCTCACATGTGGCACGCCGTACTGCCCCAAACCCTAAGGTTCAAAGGGCAGTTCAAGACGGTCACATAATCGAGTTAAGGTTTGTTGTCTTCTAGAGGGACCACCACAAAAAGACTTGCACGTATCTCCAAAGTATTTAAACCCCGTGAATAGTGAGCAAATGATACTCGTTCAAACACTTCAATACTTTCTAATTTACCCGGAAAAACCACGAAAACAAAATTCCGATCGAATCGACGGGTCCAAAATCATCTCCAGAATTTTTCAAAACTAAACACAGATTAAAAATACCCAAAAAATTATACAAGCAGATTCCTGAATTACTGTAAAAAAATTATCCATCAATTAATACATACGGCCGCGTTTCCGCGGCCTAAGCAAGCTTAGGCCGCGTTTCCGCGGCAACAATCACTGTTCATTGAATAATTTTTGTACCGTAATACTTATTTTTTCCTGCTATATTTTTTACATATTTTTAATTATGAAAAATGTCAATTTTTAGAAAATTTCCATAGAGCACCCTTAAAAACCGTATTTCGGTTCGATCGGAGTTTTAACTTCGTAAAAAGGTCGCCTAATGTTCTACGTCGGCTCTGATACCAATGTAAGGTTAGTCTAGCACCCTATAATGAGTTTTGAAGCATCACATGTCCCAAAGTTTAAATTTTTATGGTGCTAAACGAACATGCAAAGGAATCGATCCTAGAAAATTAGGGTTTCGAAATATAAAGCGAACTAATCTAGGGTTTCGAGACTACAACCTTTGTAGCTCCCTTTCGCTGGACTCCTTGGTCTCTAGGGTGTTGAATGGAGGTCCTCTTGAAGTCCTCTTGTGTCCATGACGATCCACCACGGAGTTCTCCGTCCAAGCTCGCAACTTCGTAAAACCGAAGAGAACACTCTAAACAAGACGGCTAAGCTTGTGTAGAATGAAGTTGTGGTTAAGGTTCTCACTTCAAATACCTTTCTTTAAGTGGTATTTACTCACTAGAAAAAACTAGAGAGCAAATGAGAAAGAGGAAGAAGATGGTGGCAATATTTTCACAAGAGGTAATGAGATAAAAGATAACTCACTTGAAGAAAAAGAAATATATCAATATATATTTTATTTCTTCTTACTATGAACCATGGTTAAAGTGATGGAGACATTATTTAACTTGAGTTTTAAATGATAAAGAGAAGGATAACTCAAGTTAAGAGGTAGGTGAGCTAGGTTAGGTTAAAAGAAGAATGTAGAAACTAGTAAGAATTATCCTTTCTTTTTCAATTTGTTTTAAAACCAAAATTAAATAATAATCCATACTTTAATCCATGGTGTGAGTCTTATATTGCCACCATTTCTATATGCTAACAACCATGATGTATGGGTGTATGTATGTATGCATGTATGCACATCCACATGTGCATGAAACTAGAATGAAAGAAAGAAACACATGCATACATGCATACATCCATCAAACCCTAGAAATGTTTCAAGTGAGAAAACTAATGGTTAGATGATAAATCAACACTTAATTTATCAATCCGGTCATATCTCATACGACCCCACCAAAAGCAGGCCACCCGATCAATGTTCGGTATCATATACGCACATTTTAATCGGGTGCATGCGCATATCGCATACGCGCACCACAACGTTTCGCCTGGACTGGGTAACTCCTTTGTGGGACTCTAAGACTCGTCAATACGCCGGCAGAGGGTAATGATCATATCATGTCCCCCAAGCCGCAAGCGGTCAGCTAAACGTAACGGCTACCCGGGTATTGAGCGATCAGAAGAAAACAAGCGAACCTGCTACAACTCCCGTCGAGCCATCCGGCAACACTACCGTACAGTCCGGTCTCTTCGTCAGATATGCTGCATATCGAGCCTAGGGATGGTCATGTCGACCCTAATAACTCAATAAGTCGTGCCGGTGAATAGTCTATAACAGATCGAGAAACTACCGATAACACTTATCAGCAAATCTCAGCAGCCCTGGCCAGGGACTTACTGATATAACCAGTCGGGCACAGCACAGCATCAACCCCCAATACCGGGAGAGAAGAAACCCCTCTTATCGCTCATTGCCTTCGTGTGTCTCGGGACTGTACCCAACGGCCACCTGTTTGTACGACTCAGTAGAGCCGTGGTAGGATGGCAATCAAAGTACAGTGGGAGAACACACAAGACTCTATGACGATCTCGGGTCTACAGACTAACCTGTACCAGTGTCACCTGAGAACTGCTATCCGACGATAGATATAATTCCATATAGGAGTTCTCGGCGAGTCCGTCCAGTGTACCCAGTCACCACTGAGCACCCGTATATGATCTTGATGTCAAACACCAATGGATATGGGATCATCCATCGCCCATCACATGGGTCTAGTATCATATACGCTAGTCTACTCTGGTATATCAATGCCCCGTCTCGATATACCTACGACTAGGGACTTTCCAGGATATGCTTATAGACTACAGATGTCCCACTAGTATGATCTCCATCATAATCAGAGTAGTCAAGCCAATATCCTCAGGGCTTTATCAGCATGTATGAGTGAATAACAAGCATGATCAAATCAACATGTCAGATAAATAAGAACCAGATAGCATACTATCATGTCGAGCAAGAATGCATACTGAATATATATATATATATATACATGTATAGATACATCTACTATCACATAATGGCCTCTAGGGCATACATATATCCAACACCAATCAACAACATGAATGGGCCACCCAGCACTTCACGGAATCCGGTAACTTAAGCACCCCTCCGTGGGTCAACCTATATCCCCTACGAGTGCGGCGAATAGCCCGCCAATTCTAGAGCAAGGTCCCTTCTATCTCAACGCCATGAGATGCAGACTCGTTGCCCTCTAGAACCCGGCTATTCGTGCACTCCACTGCGGGGTAATCCTAGTATAGAAAAGAAAATAATATGTACAAGGGTGACATCGACCTCAACCCGGTCCTGCCCCAAAAAAATAATATACAAACTGGCAGTGACGGCAGTCCACATGTCGGACGTTCGCCCCGCAATATTATATGTACAAAAGAGTCTAAACTGTACTACCATTGCACCAAAGCTAGCCACCACGACAATCCAACCACAATCATAGCACAACACAGAACATCAACGTGAATGTCACGTTCACAAACTCTTCTAAAAGAACATATAGCAGTTAGACGGGTTATACCGCTCTAATGACATTCACGGTCTCAGATAATAATATATGTAATACATTTAAACAGTGTTAAAATATCGACTTTGAAACACTCCGAATTTCCCCTGAACTAAAGACAACAAAATATCCAAACTGGACAAAACAAACAATACCACTGCACCAATATTCCAGACACAAGAAAAAACCAAAAATCTCAAGCCCAAACTCCTTAAAAAAACCGGCCACACCCGTTTTTTAAGCAATCTCACCGGGTCAAATTCGGCGGTTTGGGCTCATCTTTGTAGTGTGTTCTAGTGGTCACTCAAGTAGTCTTCTGCAATTGCTTAAAAAATTTTTGAAGACTCTGAAAAAATCGACAGAAACTGGAATGTGTAGTGTACTGTTTCGGGGTTGTTTCGATTTCGATACTTTAACATTGTTTAAACTTCTAGTAATGGGTTTACGGGTTGTCTTTAATACCATGTTGGGTTACGGCAGCTCCCCGGTCATCAAACCGTGGCCAAATGCGGAACAAAAATTTACAAAAACTGGCGCTGCCATAACCCGATGCCCGGATTTACCCTTAACCCTATACTAGCAAACATATAAACAAGAGTTAGATGGTTATACCGAATGAACCAAGTCCTTCGGGTCTTCAACCATCATCCCAAGCTCCTAGTGGTCGCGGATCGAATTTGGTTGTCGGTCTTCCTCCATCAACGATGATCCATCCGAGGGAAACGGAGCAAGCTTCAGCCTTGCCAAGTGAGGAAACCAACGCTCCAAGGTTGCTAACAATGGAGAGTGGAGGTGTAGCATTATCTCACTATGAATTTCTCTCATCACAAATGCTTAAAGAGTAACTCAAGAAGATGAAGAGGAGGTGAGGAAATATGTGGCATGAGCAACTAAAAAAAATGGCTAAACTTTCTCCAAATGAGAATGAGAGTAATGAAGAAAGTCAAGAAAAGAAATGAGCAAGGCATGTAAAGAATATGGCTCCAACAATTTACAACCATGCAATGAAAATATCTTCTCATTTTACAATAAAATAAAGCCATGCCATACCTCTCTACATGCTTAACAATGTTCATGCCACCTCACTGTAACACCTTGGGATGTGTTTAGTGGCTAATTATACTTTAATATATGGTTTTTAATAAAAAGTTTACCAAATTGATTTTCAAAGATTTTATCAAATTTAATGAATATTTTATTAGATTTTTCCTAGGCTTGCACACACATGTGCATGCAAACTAGGGTTAAAATTTGGGTTAAACCATGTTTAGCAACCATGGTAGAATAAGCCATCCTTCTTAAGTTATATTGATTTTAATTAAGGGTATTTTTTAAAATGGAAAATGAATTATTGCTTTGGGTTTGACTTGGTGAGAAAGAGAGAGAGAGTGCATGATGGGCATCATGGCATGAGCCCATGCTTGCATTAAATATGTGAGAGAGAGAGGGTGTTGACCTTTGTTCTCTCATTTCTTTTGTTGTGCTAACTGTTTCTCACTTCTCTCTCTCACTCTCTCACTCTCTCACTCTCACACACACACACTCACACACCAGCAGCTGCAACAGCAGAAGAAGCAGCAGCAGGAGCAACAAACAACAACAACAACAAGAGGTACCAGCAGCTGAAGCAACAACATCAGCATCAGCTTCAGCAGCATCAGCAACAGCCCCAGCAGCATCAACACCAGCAGCAACACAGCAGCTTCAGCAGCACCAGCATCAGCAGCAGCTCCACCATCAGCAGCAGCAACACTAGCAGCACCAACAACAACAACATCAACAGCATCAGCACAGCAGCAGTAGCAGGCAGCAGTAGCTCCTTCCATTCTTCTCCTCCTCCCTTTTTCCTGCTTCTTAGGACCTATTGGGGTATATTTCTTAAACCCAACTCCTTGTTGCTAAGTTTATGTGTTGTTTAATGCTTTGGTTAGTGGTTATTGTGGTTATTAGTGCTAGATTGTGTTTTGATGTAAGATTTAGTTAAGTTAGAGTTTTTATAGCCTAGTGAACCTTATTAGGTGATAATATTGCTGATTGAACCCATTAGTTTCACTAGATTTAGCTAGATCGCCTTAAGTCGCTAAACTTGAAGTTTTAGAATACGGTTTTGATATAGTGTGTAGGATATTGAGATCTGCTATATCTTTGCTCATTTCCTAGCTTAGCACTTCAGAATAGTGTACAGGGTAGCTAGGGTGTTGGGTTGAAGTTCGAGCCCGTTCCACCACCAAAAATCCGGCGATCACCCTTGTTTTTCCGGCGTCTCCGGCCCCCTATTGATTTGGGTGTTATTGCTGATATGAGTGGTGTCTATAGGATTTTGTCTGTTGGTGAAATCTGGGATTATAATTTTAGTAAGCAAACTTATACACTAGGCTAGAAATTGTGCTAGGATCATAGTGTAGGAACCTGGGCCCATTGCACCGGTTTTGGGCCGGTACGACACCCATAGCCGCCGGTCCAATTTTGAGGAAATGTGTTGGATTTTGGCAGGTAGCTGTCTGTAGGTATTGTGAAGGGTTTGGTCTTGTTTGATTTTCTTGTTTTTTGCTCCAGATTAAATCTGAGACCGTTTACCTATTTTTAGCATAGCGGGACTTGCGCGACACGTACGCTGCGTGTTGAGTTGGTTTGCTGTGTGTCACTGCGTATCGCTGTGTGCCACAACGTGTCGCGTGGGTTTTGGCGTATGCACACACGTTACGTATACGCGCGTGTTTACTTCGCGACGCGAGTTCTCGTTTGATTTCGATATCGCGTTTTGCGAGATATTTTCTTATGTGGATTTTCCTTATGTGAATTCTAGGTGTTAGTTATATGTATGCCCTAGAGGCCATTACTGTACATACGATGTATATTGTAATGGATGCTTGGACATATATAAGGAGGACTTTCTTGCTCGACATGATAGTATGCTACCTGATTGTACTTTATCTTAATATGTACTCTGATTGTCTCTATGTTACATGTTGATAAAGCCCTTAGGATATGTACTCGACTACTGGGACTATGATGAGATCATACTAGTGGGGCCACGGTAGTCGACGAGTACATCCTATAACTGTTCCTAGTCGAGGGTGTATCGAGACAGGGCATCGATACACCAGAGTAGACTAGCGTATAGGCATCTTGACCCATATGATAGGCGATAGATGATCCCATATCCATCGGTGTTTGATATCAAGGATGGTGTACGGGTGCTCAGTAGAGATTGGGTACACTGGACGGACTCGCCGAGAACTCCCAGATGGTATTATACCTCACGTCAGATGGCAGTTCTCCGGTGACACTGGTACAGAGTAGTCTGTTGACCCGAGATCGTCATAGAGTCTTGTGTGATTCCCACTGTACTTTGATTTCCATCATACCACGTCCAAGAGGGCGTGCAAAAAGGTGGCTTTTGGGTACAGTCCCGAATCACATGGAGGCAATGAGCGATAGGAGGGGATTCGTCTTTCCCGGTATAGGGAGTTGATGTTGTGCTGTGTTCGATTGGCTATAACCGGAAATCCCTGGCCAGGGTTGCTGAGATTTACTGGTAAGTGTTATCAGTAGTTTCTCAAACAGTTATAAACCTCATATCGACACGACTTATCGAGCTACTGAGGTCTGACGTTTACCACCCCTAGGCGAGATATGCAACATATCAGACGACGAGACCGGACTGTACGGGAGTGTTACTGTTTGGATTCACAGGAGAATGTACAGGCTTGCTTGTTGATCTTCTGAGCGCTCAATACCTGGGTGGCTGTTACGTTTAGCTGACCGCTTGCACCTTGTGGGTGTTTGATATGATCATCACCTACTGCCGACGTATTGACGATTCTTTAGAGTCCTACACAGAGGTTTCTTGGCTCAGGCAAAACGGAGTAGGGGCACATATGTGATATGTGCGGGACCGAGGATAATGCGATATGAGATACCATATTCTATTCTCGCGATATTTGATATCAGCCGGGTCATCGGATTAAGTGTTGATTCGATGAATCGGTACGGATAAATATTAGTCGGTTATATGCGATATAGCCGGATTGTCGGATCAAGTGTTGATTCGATAATTTAATGTATAATAATATATATGATATATTAAATTACATTAACTAATATTAGCTCACTAAAAGATTCTTTTTCTCACTCGGGTAATACATTGATATATATGCGATATATGTTAAATGTATTATTTTATTTTGTTACAATAAATATTGTATATGTGATATATAATATTGTAACATGTTATAATTATTAATGCAACATGTTTAGTGAAGTTTAAACAAGATTAGGGTTTGATTTGGGTTAATGTATTCTAGATTGTTTTAGTTTGTCATGAAGAAGATATTTGTCTTGATATTTCTTTGTGACTCACCCTTTAACCCAACCCAAACCTTAACCTTAGTAAACTCTCTACATTGGTTACTACAACCATGGTTGTATAAATGATTATGATAACTTTTTATTATTCATCACAAATGATATTTCATTATTCATTTCTTCATCTTCTTCCTTCTTCTTTCTTCATGGAAAAAGCTTACTAGCTTTTTTCCAAGTGATGAATAAATATGAGAAAAAGATAAATAAAGAGAGAAAAAATCCTACTTCATCATCCTCATCTTCCCTTGCCCTTTAGATGAGAGTGTTCACTCAATTTTAGTGAGTGTTAGCTTGTGTTAATGAAACTTCAAGGTAGATCATCTTTGTATCGAAGATCGGAAGCAAGACTGCACTTTTCTCTTCGTGGAGCCTCTCGAGAGTCCGGAGCATGATGATCGCAGCGAAGGGACTTCAACACAGAGCTTATGAAGTGAAGGACCGGATCTACAAAGGTTGTAATCCCTCTCACTTTGTGTTAAAATGTTTAACATGTTTGTTTTCGCCTAATCTCTAGTTTAAAGATCCGTATTCGGGTTGTTCGGCACAGCTAATTTTTTGACCGGGCATGGTTGATGCCTCGTAGACCCTTGTGCGCGTGCCTAGCAACCTTACAGTGGTATCAGAGCCAAGCTAGAGGTTTAGGCGAAGTCTAGACGAAGTTTAAAGTCCGATCGAACCCGGAAAACCCGATATACCCTAGTTTCTGGAAATTTTTCAAAACTGTGATTTTTTTCATATTAAAAATACTCAAAAATATCAGCAGGTAATTACATAAGTTACTGTGAAGCACGTGCCTCCAATTCCTCTAAAGCGCCACGGAACCGCGGCCGTACCATGGTATTGGCGGCGGTTCCGCGGCCAAAAAGTTGCCTCATGTTTTCAAATTTGCACAGTAACCTCTATATGTGATTCCTGACTCTTCTGGGAATTTTTATTTTTACTCAAGTGTTGAGTTTTCTGGGTTGTATTGGGGACTCGTTGTTTCGATCGGATATTTTAACTTTGTTTAGCTTGTCCGGGTAATTTTTAGAAACTGTTAAAAAGTTCGGGCGGATATCAATAACTCACTTTTTCCCCAGTCGGAAATTTTTTCAAAAGTTGGATTTTTCTCGAGTTTGAAACTTTCTAAGTCATGCAAGTAACGCGGTGGACCCTCTAGAAGACAACAAAGCTTAACTCGATTATGTGACCTTCTTGAACTGCCTCTGAACCTTAGGGTTTGTGGCAGTACGGCGTGCCACATGTGAGGTGTTGGCTTGACCTTTCTACGGCTGGACCATTGGTACTGTGGCATGTGATGGATGTTTTTTAAACTGATTTCAAGTGTTGAGATATATTGGGGAAATCTTGGGTGTTTGATTATTCGATCGGAAAGTTTAACATTGTCTATTTATCTGGAATGTGATACAATTTTTGGAATCCACAAATAGTTATGAGATAACTGATATGAATGTTATAAATCTAGCAGTTCAGTCTCAGATGATAGGTTGCCACGGAATTTTGATATGATCAAAAGTCCGTCGCAATCACGTAACGTACGCGGATATCGCCGGGTAAACTTAACAGACAACCACGCCCTATAGCCACGACCAAGTGACTGTAGGAGAACCCCGTCGCCAAAAGCATCCGTTCGGGTGCTCGCGGCAGCGGTGTTCCGCCTTAGTGCACTTCGTCGACGGCATCCGGGGGTGCGGCCGTCTACTAAAGTTTGCGACGAGCATTCGATCAGGATGTCGGGAATCTTGTTGAATTGCCCGACTTGATATTGAAAAGAGTTTTCGATAATGAGACTAAAATGCGGGTTTATAATTGTTAGGCATGCGATGTCTAAGGAATTCATTTGGTTAGGCATGCGATGTCTAAGGAGGTTGCGGATTCCAACTGTTGTAGTATTACACTTTCTTTTCTGTGACCGTAAGCGTAGTATGTGGTGTATCGCCGGCTTCGTTGCTATATATCAACGACAATCGGGATACGCATACTTGCTTACGTTGATGATATGAGATATTATGTGTTGCTATGATATGTTATATTGGATCGTCGCGTTCTGAATAGCCGGGGTTTTTATATGAGATGAGAGTTTTTCTTTTTCATTAATGTAAAATTCATTTGTATGTAATATTCTTTTATTGGGGCACTTCCAGGTTGCGGAAGATGTCACCGTTGTATATTATTTACTTTTCCGCATTAGGATAGACCTAAGGAGGGGAGCACAAGTAACCGGGTTCTAGGGTCCAGTGGGAGACCATCTCGAGGAGTCGAGACTGGGTCTCCTAACCCTAGAATTGGCAGTGTTACTTGCCGCTCTCGTAGGGGTCTAGGGATGTGGGTTTGGTTATTCATCGCGACCGTGGAATCCGTGTTTTATACTGGCTCGTATTGAAAACACGGACGTCCTAGTATATCCAATATTTCATATATGTTCTTCTGCTGCAATGTTCTGTGATGAGATCATATTACTGCGTGAGACGAATGTTTATATTATATATATATGAGATATATGTTATATTGCAGATTTCGTTTCAAAAGAGATGCTTGTGAAGCATATTAAAATAGGACTTCATTTATGAGATTAATGAAATAAAAGAAACCTAAAGATGTTGTAGAAACTTGTTTAAAAACTGGTAGCTCTAGTTCTTGCTTTGCATAGTGGTGTTCCTTGTAGAACATCCAGCACCTTATTCGATAAGGAAAGAGTTGAGATCCCTTCACCGGGAGTGACCTCTTTAGTGAAACTAGCAGATGCTACAAACTCGGTTTGTCTTTTGATTGCTTCTATAGTTCTTGCTTTGCATAGTGATATTTTTGAAATATCCTGCACCTTATTCGATGAGGAAAGGGCCGACGATCCCTTCACCGGGAGTGACCCCTTTAGCAAAACTAGAAAAGCCTAAAAAACACTCCATTTAAAATCACTCGATTCTACAACGATATCAAGTTTATTACGCAAATGGTTTTCTTAAAAACCTGTCGTAGCCCTCCGTCATTTCAGATAAGTCCTACTTAGTATTCGTGCTACGTTTGTTGACCTCCGTCAAGGCGTGGTGTGCGGTAGCTGACTAGTATTTATCTGCTTATGCGTATGATGCATATTGGATTAGGGTAGTCGTGCGGCCTTGTTGACCTCCGTCAAGGGTCGTGCGGGTGGGTTTAATTCAATCAGGAAATGACGGGTTGAACTTGACTAGTAGCCTATGGTTTGTTGACCTCCGTCAAGGTCATAGGACGCTAGGGGCAAAATATTATTCGGAATTTCAAGTGTTGAAATTTGCAATGAGATTGCATACCTTCTATGAGATAGTTGGATCCCGATACCTGCTGCGAGTAAGAGTTACTCCTGGGAGAGTTTTACACATTATAATTAGCCGATCAAGTAGGTGTCTAGAAAGGTGTCAACGGGGTTACGCCTCTGGGAAAATGAGGTTTACTTTAATTAGGTTCGTGCGAAAGCACGGGGGACCTCCCTCAAAGTACCGGCACTGGCCTGGCTGAAAGATTGGCGAACTTGTAGCGTGTAATTAATCCCGGCTAGTCTTTCCATTTAGGGTTTGAAGGAAGATTTGATTAAAACAGTGGGAGACATCCTGATTAGATATATTAGATAACCAATCTAATCTTCCAAGAGCTTACGCTGAGTGTTTTCTTCTCTCTCTCTCTCCAGATAGTGACCATATCACGCCTTAATCAAGATAATAATATGGATGTATTGACCGAACCCGCTTGTTATACTGAGCTGGGGAACGTTGGTCCCGCTCCAACTTATAGTTGTTATAAGACAGAGCAGGAAATTGGGGAATACCAGATTTCCCGTGCCGCCCAAACGAAGAAAGTGCATGCTGATGCATCATCTTCGGGTGTGTTCATTACACAGAACTATTTCTTAGTATCCTTTACGTCCTGGGTATGAGATACCGGATCAGGATCCCGCATATGTAATCTGTTACATGGGCTACAGATAGGTAGTGAACTGAGAACGGGTGATAAGTTTCATGAGACAGAAAACGGTGCAAGTGTTGCAGCCAAGTCTGTTGGTCACTATCATCCTGTATTACCAGAATACATTGATTCTGAACGAATGTTATTAGATACCGAACCTGATATACAAAATCATATCAGTCTCTTTATTAGTAAAGAAGGATATAATTTTGTATTGTTGGATAGTGTTTTGAACATTTCCTATATCAATTGATCGGTTCAGGAACGTTATCTAAAAGCATTGACGTTCTAAATCAAACTACAGTTCTTAGTATACGGAACACACATAAGAGGAAGAGTTCAGAAATGAACGAATCCTTCTTGAGGCATTGTAGACTAGGTCATATCAATGCGACCCGACTAGCTGAAGTTACATTAAGATGCATATTTAAATTTGTTTGAATTTACATCTTGTGAAACTTGCCGGTCATGTCACAAAGATAAGATGACCATAGCTCTGTTTATTGGAAACAGAGAAAGAGTTAGTGAACTCTTGGGATTGATACATGCTGATGTATGAAAGTCTCCCATCTACACATGCCAAGAACGGTTCTTTTTACTTCATTACATTCTCTGATAATCTCTCAAGATTCTGACATATGTTCCTGTTGAAATACAAGTTCGAAGCTTTTGAGATATTCACAGAATATAAGTTAGAAGTAGAGAACCAAATACGGGTATAAGTATTATGTCCTTTGATGAGATCAAGGAGGAGAATACTTGAGCACGGAATTCCTGGACTATTCTAAAGGAGAATGAGATTCTCTCTCAGCATTACTCCTCCGTATACACCATAGCACGATGGTATATCGGGGCGGAGCAATAGCACCCTATTTGATATGGTGTGCTCTATGATGAGTACTACTGAGTTTCCTATTTCCTTTTGGGAGTTATGCACTTGTGAAGCTGCATACCTATTGAATAAGGGTTCCAATCAAATCAGTTGCCTACCACTTCATATGTGATATGGAAAGGGAAGAGCCCATATCTTAAGTTAGTTAAGATTTGGGTTGTCCGGCCTATGTTTAAAAGCAAAATCCGGACAAGCTCGAGCTAAGGTCTGTTATGTAGAACTAGAAATGTTCCAGCTATACAAACTGCAGCTAATGATTTTGTAGAACCAAAGGATTCAATAGTTTCCAACGAACCTCAGCCTCTCCGCCGATCTAGTAGGGTTCCTCACCCATCTGAGAGATACTTCGGTTTCTCTATGACAGTGGGAGCGAGGATTACATCATGAGATGATGACCCAACTAGTTTCGAGCAGGCTATCAGGATTGAGACTCTGTAAGAATGGCTGGATGCTTAGTGATCTGAGATGGAATCCTTATACACCAACAAAGTATGGACTTTGGTTGCTTTATCTGAAGGGTTAAATCACCATCAGGAACAAGTATATCTTGAGAAGATTACTTGGTGTACATGGAAAAGTTAAGACTTTCAAAGCTATGCTTAAGTCCATCCAGATCCTACTTGCCACTACTACTTACCTCGACTACGATATCTGGTGGTTGGGTGTCATGACTGCTTTTCTAAATGTTGTTTTAGAAGAGAGCGTCTATAAGTACACAGCCAGAGGGCTTCGTAGACAGTGGGAGCAGCGGAAACGTGTGCAAGATGTTTTATATGATAAAGCAGGCATCGCGGAGTTGGAACATCTGTTTTGATGTTGTAACGATTTGAAAATCGTTTCGGTGAAATTTCGAAAAAACGGTAAAATAAGGTGGTTTTCTGTAAAAAGTCAAAATACAAATATCTTTATTATAAAATTAAATATGCATATTCTAGCGATGTAATTGGTAGTATTTGGTTTTTATTGAGTCACTGGTGAAATTTCAAATTTTCTGAAAAATTTTCCGAAATTAATTATTTTAATATTATTTTAAGCCGTCACTAATACAATTAATTAGGAAAAATTTCAAATTGGAATGAGTTGAAACAAATTTTGTGCATCATAACACATTAAATAAAATTTTATCATGTGGTTTTTGAAATGAAATGGTTTGCCAAAACGGTTTAGAAAATATCGAAGAAAAAAAAGGCTTTTTTAGTGAAATTAGTGTAAATAGATATTGGGGTTTATTTTCACTTGGAATTCCACACACACACACACACACAACCCCCACCCAATTCTGGCCGAGCCCATGGCTGCCCCCTCACCCACACACCTCTCACTCCAATGTTTGAATGAAAAGAAAAATTAAAAAGAAAAGGGTTAAAGTTAAAAGAGGTATGGGCTTACATCACTTGGACATACACTCTCTCTCTCTTCCACTCATCACATGGCATCAGCCCCATCCCCCTTGCTCGGCTATTTCCAGCAGCCCCCAATTCCCCCCATTTTCCCCACTCATTTCCACCTCAAAAATCACATAAAATCCATCCAAAATTAACACAAAACTTCACAATTTCTTCATCAAACCTTTACACATGTTTCATTAGCCAAGCTAGAATGGATCTTGGAGCAAGGAGGCATCTTTAGGAGGCTAGGTTGCATGCTTGATTCATGTTTTGTTGAGGTAAATCCAAACCCTAGTGTTTAATGGTTGGTTTAATGTTTTGGATAAACTTAATTAGGTGTTTAATTAGGTTAATTGCTAGTTTGGGAAATTGATAAGTTAGGGTTTGAATTCAAATATGGTTATTGTCACTTGTTTAAGTTTACAAAGTGTATTTTGGCATGTGAGGACATGGAAAACCTAATCTAGTTGCTATTATGTAAATTGTTGCATTTAAATTGTCCAAATCAAGTTTTTTTTTAAGCAAACTAGGTTTTTGAAAATTATTTAAATAATGGAGATAAAAATATAATTAGGGTATTCATGGCATTATTAACATTTTAAGTAATAGTCTAACACTTTAGATCATGCAAAACCAAGCTAAATTGTTGTTTGTGCATTTTTACTATGAAATTGTTGAAATTGGATAATCTGCAAACTAGAATTTTGGGGCTAATGAGATTAAATTATGAAAATGGTTTTTATGACTTATTTAAGATATTTAATAAGTATTATGGCCATTAGAATTGTTAAAACATCAAGTTTTGTACTAAAACGGTAAATTTTTGCGTGCTAGATTTTCGGAAAAAATGGCTTTTAAGGTGAATTTGGGGTTTTGGTGAATTTTAACCTATTTTATATTATAGTTAGTGTTCGTGGATGCGCAAATGAGTGTGTTTGGGTTTTCTCGATGGTTTGACGTTTGTACATCGATATCGAGGGTTGGTTTGGCTATTCTTGCATGCGTAGGCGATAGGTTTTGACCTATGTGTGATATGCGTGCCGATTTGATTTTCGTATGCCGTTTCGATTTCGAATTTGGTTTTAATGTGATACGGTGCGTTATGATATGTAGGTACCCCATGTGGACTTCAAGACGACAAGCAAGCACGTGACGACGTCGGCACCGGCGAGCTCAGATCAGGTGAGTAGATTTATATCTACGTGGAGAAGTCGGGTGGATGGCGTATAGCACCCCCGCAGTTCGTGGTGATGTGTACGAATACGTATACACACATATATATTGTTTATATATTGTTTGAGTTATTGATGATAGATATGATTATGTGTTTATGGATTAGCTTTGGGTTAGTTGCGAAACCCTAGAGTAGTTGTTATACCCACATATGCACACACAGACATGCATACATTACTTTCTTGTGCGCAGATTGGGATGTGTATATATGTATATATGCGTGGGTACGGGACTATGCATATGTACATTCATATACACATGCATGGATGATGAGGATAGTACTTGGGATTTAAGATGAGTCGATGAGATTTGATTTAAGGCCGTGAGATCGGTGATATGGCAGGGTTCGTATTTGAGATACGACATGACGTTGTAGCGGGTCATTGACATAGTGTTTCACACAAGTGCATGCATATATAGGCGGTATTAGTATTGTACTAGACATAGGTCAGTACCCTAGACTATGATCTTTGATACAGAGGATACCGGATGAATAGTGTGATGAATATGATATTGACCCGTACCCAGATTTGGGGATGCCGTACGACGGATTTACGTACGAGCTATATTTTGATGATTGATCCGCACTCTTGACTTGTGATGTCTGATTATAGATATGGTATCGGATATGATATTATTGAGGCGGGATCACCGACTAATATATATACAGGTATGTATATATATCGACTCAGATGTTAGGCGGTTTCCTTACCTGTAGTCCAGCTTGTTAGCTTAGCCCTTTAGTTTAGTTTAGTTGTTAGATTAGATTCGACTCCTACCTATTTCAAAAGCTTAAGAATCGTAGGTATTTTAAAAGACAGGTCAAGGGATTCTACGGATATTTCAAAAGACGTATATTATCTTAAAAAACACCGTAGCCCTTATTTTCAAAACACCGCGATTCGTGTTATTTCAAAAGGCACTTTTGTAGGACTTATATTAGGATAATGCAGTTTAGTTATCGTTGTGTCTAGTATTCCGCTCATTATTACTGTTCGCTCCGCATCGCATACTTATATTATAATTTCTTATTGCATTGTTAATATCATACTGTTAGGACACCAGCACCATTACCGATGATGCGTATGTCCACGTACACTTGCTTGCCGGCTCACACACATCTTCATCGGTAATTTCCATGTCACGCACACCTTAGAAAATATTACCGCCTAATGTAGCTTGTTAACTAGTAGTTTTGACATGATGATTAGTTGCTTGCCTTATATGCTAGTTTAGTCATTGTAGTTGTTACTTGTCACTTCATGCATACTGTTATTCATTATATGCCGCATTCATGGATGCTCATGCTTATATTCATGGTTTTACATGCTACTGATGATTCGGATTTCCATGATATTTTCTGGATTTGGAGGAAAACCGCAAAATATATATAAACTGCTTTCTCTCTTTTTAAATAAAAATGCGGTTTTCCCATGATGTATGAGTCGTCCACCATGAGTTTGCTGATAGATTTCGAGACCCGATTCTAGGAGTTGGATGAACCGTTTCGGGTACATGGTGGACCCGGTAAGGTACCCCGGGGCAAGAAGGTCGTGTTGCTGACGTTGAGCCTGGCAGCGGAGCACTACCTACCGGTGATATTACCCGACGCGTCGGATATCCGGAGGATACCGTCGTGGCCTTGAGATGGATGGTAGGGGCCGGTCTGGACTGACGGCGCCATAGATATTGAGACATTGAGATTTCGAGATATTGAGGTACTGAGATTTGATGATACAGGCCAGTCCGGATAGCCGGAGCCTGAGATTTTGAGACATTGAGATTTACGTTTTGTGTCGATGCTAGACACGGTTGATGCTGATTTCATTCATGATACCTCATTTTAAAAATACAAAGGAAATCTCACTAAATTATGGAAACAGTTTCTTCATTTACATGTATTCTGTTTTCATGCATTCATACCTCATTCATATGATATATTGCTACCTGAGGCACTGACACGAGCACTTGGTATTACCGTTGCTTAGAGGTATACCCTAACCATTGTTATAGGCTGCATGTTATATATATATTTAAGGATATATTATGATCGTATGACCTAGGATTGCGTTGTTCATGTGGTTTCTGTTCGTAGATGTTTTTCTATTCACGAGTTGGCAACTCACCCCCGTTGTGCCCCAGTTTCTTGCAGGTTTGCCGTACAGGTTTCATTACAGCTTTGCGGGCACAGTTTCGTTCGGGTGACTTGCTAGTAGGTGGGTTTTTTGGTATCATACCCATCATTTTACCTTGTATAATATTATTCAGTTGTATCTAGTAAATTCCATCAACCAAACATGTATTTATTTTTGAGATAGAGACCAGTGATGTTATTCTTTTGACCATAGAGTCGCGCGTTATATTTCTGTGGATTTCTTATGGTTTTGAGCTTTCTTTTTGAGTTTTGATCGTCGCCCTTGGCGTTGTATATTATATTGCTTGTGTGGTTGTGACCGTCGATTGACGAAGAGCTAGCTCCCGCTTGGGGATGCCTTTTACTGATTTCGTATACTATTCATGTTGTATCCCGTTTGAGAGCCAGTATTTACAAAAGAGACTCTGCCGAAATTTTCAAGAAATATTTGATGTTTTAAAAAAACGCATAATTCGGCTTATGCTATTAAAACTACTTGATTTAAATTGGTTTTCCTTCACTCTACTACTTTTCTTGGTTTGGATTTCTGGGTTTTCGGCTTACTTAGATTACGTACGCCTCGAGACGTTTCGTAGTTTAAGTGTCGGTCATGTTCCGTACTTTCGGGACGTGACAGATGTGGTAGTCAAAGAGTTTGACTTCATCAAAATGGTAGATGAACCTTGTATATACAAAAAGGTAGTAGGGAGTATGGTGGTGATCCTCGTAGAGTACGTGGATGACATACTTTTGATAGGAAAGGAGTTTCCTATGCTACGCTCGGTCAATCTCCGCTTATCACAACGATTCTCCATATAGGATCAAAGCGATACCTCCTAAATCCTGTGTTTTGGATCTATGAGATAGTTCTAATTGGATGTTAGGATACTCACTAGTTGTAGTGAGATGGTATCAATTGATCCTGGGGAGAATCACTGGAAAGGTTCCAGGGTGATAAGGACGATTGAATATTAGTCGCAGGCATTGTCTATACCCTCAGTGGAGGGACGGTATGTTGGAAGAGTTCCAAGCTAGATACCGTGACATACTAGAAGATTAAAGGCAAGATACATAGTTACTAAGGATACTACCAAAGAGGCAGTCTGGATACATATAAGTTCATGAGATGAACTTCGTTCCTACCATTGTGTGACAATGGAGTTGTGGTTTTAGCCAAGGAACTACCGTCCCATCAGAAATCCAGATATTATTCTTAGGCAGTATCAACTGATCATGGAGATGGTTGATCCGCAGGGAGATCAAGGTTAGGAGAGAAGACACAGAGGACAACAGCGCGGATCCACTCACAAAGGCCTTTTTCCCAGTAGAGACTTTTATGGGATGGTTGAGTATGAGATACTTCAACCACAGCTAATTGTTGGGTATGTGATACCACAACAGATGGCCCTAGTGCAACTGGGAGATTGTTAGTTATATGTATGCCCTAGAGGCCATTACTGTACATACGATGTATATTGTAATGGATGCTTGGACATATATAGGGAGGACTTTCTTGCTCGACATGATAGTATGCTATCTGGTTGTACTTTATCTTAACATGTACTCTGATTGTCTCTATGTTACATGTTGATAAAGCCCTTAGGATATGTACTCGACTACTGGGACTATGATGAGATCATACTAGTGGGGCCACGGTAGTCGACGAGTACATCCTATAACAGTTCCTAGTCGAGGGTGTATCGAGACAGAGCATCGATACACCAGAGTAGACTAGCGTATAGGCATCTTGACCCATATGATGGGCGATGGATGATCCCATATCCATCGGTGTTTGATATCAAGGATGGTGTACGGGTGCTCAATAGAGACTGGGTACACTGGACGGACTCGCCGAGAACTCCCAGAAGGTATTATACCTCACGTCAGATGGCAGTTCTCCGGTGACACTGGTACAGAGTAGTCTGTTGATCCGAGATCGTCATAGAGTCTTGTGTGATTCACACTGTGCTTTGATTTCCATCATACCACGTCCAAGTGGGCGTGCAAAAAGGTGGCTTTTGGGTACAGTCCCGAATCACATGGAGGCAATGAGCGATAGGAGGGGATTCGTCTCTCCCGGTATAGGGAGTTGATGTTGTGCTGTGTTCGATTGGCTATAACCGGAAATCCTAGGCCAGGGTTGCTGAGATTTACTGGTAAGTGTTATCAGTAGTTTCTCGAACAGTTATAGACCTCATATCGACACGACTTATCGAGCTACTGGGGTCTGACGTTTACCACCCCTAGGCGAGATATGCAACATATCAGACGACGAGACCGGACTGTACGGGAGTGTTACTGTTTGGATTCACAGAAGAATGTATAAGCTTGCTTGTTGATCTTCTGAGTGCTCAATACCTGGGTGGCAGTTACGTTTAGCTGACCGCTTGAACCTTGTGGGTGTTTGATATGATCATCACCTACTGCCGGTGTATTGACGATTCTTTAGAGTCCTACACAGAGGTTTCTTGGCTCAGGCAAAACGGAGTAGGGGCACATATGTGATATGTGCGGGACCGAGGATAATGCGATATGAGATACCGTATTCTATTCTCGCGATATTTGATATCAGCCGGGTCATCGGATCAAGTGTTGATTCGATGAATCGGTACGGATAAATATTAGTCGGTTATATGCGATATAGCCGGATTGTCGGATCAAGTGTTGATTCGATAATTTAATGTATAATAATATATATGATATATTAAATTACATTAACTAATATTAGCTCACTAAAAGATTCTTTTTCTCACTCGGGTAATACATTGATATATATGCGATATATGTTAAATGTATTATTTTATTTTGTTACAATAAATATTGTATATGTGATATATAATATTGTAACATGTTATAATTATTAATGCAACATGTTTAGTGAAGTTTAAACAAGATTAGGGTTTGATTTGGGTTAATGTATTCTAGATGTTTCTAGATTGTTTTATTTTGTCATGAAGAAGATATTTGTCTTGATATTTCTTTGTGACTCACCCTTTAACCCAACCCAAACCCTAACCCTAGTAAACTCTCTACATTGGTTACTACAACCATGGTTGCATAAATGATTATGATAACTTTTTATTATTCATCACAAATGATATTTCATTATTCATTTCTTCATTTTCTTCCTTCTTCTTTCTTCATGGAAAAAGCTTACTAGCTTTTTTCCAAGTGATGAATAAATGTGAGAAAAAGATAAATAAAGAGAGCAAAAATCCTACTTCATCATCCTCATCTTCCCTTGCCCTTTAGATGAGAGTGTTCACTCAATTTTAGTGAGTGTTAGCTTGTGTTAATGAAACTTCAAGGTAGATCATCTTTGTATCGAAGATCGGAAGCAAGACTGCACTTTTCTCTTCGTGGAGCCTCTCGAGAGTCCGGAGCATGATGATCGCAGCGAAGGGACTTCAACACGGAGCTTATGAAGTGAAGGACCGGATCTACAAAGGTTGTAATCCCTCTCACTTAGTGTTAAAATGTTTAACCTGTTTGTTTTCGTGTAATCTCTAGTTTAAAGATCCGTATTCGGGTTGTTCGGCACGGCTAATTTTTTAATCGGGCATGGTTGATGCCTCGTAGACCCTTGTGCGAGTGCCTAGCAACCCTACACTAGGTTCGCAGGCGGGTACGTCGGACGCGGCAAAGAAGGGGAAGCAGGTGGTCTGCTACGTGTAGCACGCGACCAGGTGAGTAGATTTAACATCTACGGGGAAATCGATCGTATGACGTTAAGCGTCAGGGCGTTATAGGATATCTTAGTTGTATGTGTTCATATAATTATACTATAGTAGCATACCATCTCCTGTTGCATATAGAATGGTAATTATAGAACACCGTACTGTCACTAACGGTTTAAGCTGCACGAGCACTAAATGTATGTTACACTCACGCCGTTAGTGACTGCCATGACACTCGCACTATAGGATCACCGCATCATTGATGATTATTATGACTTGTCGCATATTCACATATTATCAGATATATCACTACTTGCGCACATGCACCCTTTATATCTACATTAGCGCATACTTTCATTGATATATCACTACTTGCGCACATGTACACTGTATATTCACATTAGTGCATACTTTCATTGATATATTACTACTTGCGCACATGTACACTATATATTCACATTAGTGCATACTTTCATTGATATATTACTACTTGCGCACATGTACACTGTATATTCACATTAGTGCATACTTTCATTGATATATCACTACTTGCGCACATGTACACCGTATATTCACATTAGTGCATACGTACCTTGATATATCTATACTTGTGCACATATACATCGTATATCCATATTAGTGCACATGTATATTTTTACACTCACATTGCGTATATATCCATTTGCACATCCATACCTATATACATACATATGTTACATACATGGGTAATATTGACATGATTTAAAAACCAAGGGACCGCACGAGACATTTTCAAAACTGGATCCTTTTTAAAAGAGCGGTTTCCCCTTTCTTTTACTCTTAGTGTCATACGACACATTGCATGGATTTACGCATTGAGTTTGGATTTATGTGATTTCTGGATTTGGGAACCGGGGTATTATTTTAAGAAAATACGCACTGTTTTAAAAACCAGGTTTCCCTTGATATGATATTTCAGTGCGTCCACCATGCGTTTTCTCGGTTCTGAGACGTGTGACATGTGAACCCGAATCGAGGAGCTGGACGAGGCCGATTGCGGGTACATGGTGGACCCGGTATGGTACCCCTGGGCGAGAACGGATCGCTGTGCAGTAGACGGTGAGCCTGGCAGAGGGACCACTACCTACCGGTGATTGGTTAGATCTGGCGGTTATCCGGAGGATACTGACCAGAGTCGATAGATGGATACGGGATGACACGTACTGCCGGGGCCGAGTGCCGATTCCGCAGACAGAGCCCGATACTTGAGGATTTGCGTGTCGATGCTTGACATGATGATTTGTGATATTTTCGAGTGCCGATGCTAGGCATTCACGTTTCCATGAGCTGTACAGGATTTGAGGGCCGATCAGAGTGACAGCGCCTGAGTTTTAATGGGGTTTGGGTGCATTGATAGACACCGGTTATTCTTCCACGTTGACATTCCGTGTAGATGATATTTATTCCCATGCTAGCATTCATTATTTTGCATCTCATCCAGTAGCTATAGTACCAGATAGAGTCCTTTTGCATGATTATTACATACCCTGCTCATCATATATAGATGCTATTAGATTTCACCTGTCATGCACGATTATTGTATACCCTGCTTATCATATAGAGATGTTATTAGATCGCACTTGTTACATGATTATTGCGCATATAGCTCATCGTATAGATGTTATCTGTTGGCATAGGTTAGTGTAGGGTTCCTAGGCACCCTAATGAGGTCTCACAAGGCATCAACCATGTCAATTTCAAATTTTATCGGTGCCGAGAAACTCGACTACGGATCGTTGGCTAGAAAACTAGGCGAAACAAAACTAGTTAACACTTAACTACAAGAATACGGAAATACAACCTTTATAGATCCGGTTCTCCACCTCCATAGCTCCGCAATGAAGTCTCCTCGCTGTCCTCATACAATCCCGGGCTCTAGCGTCGGCTTCATCGGAGAAAGAGCGGGCAAGGTCGTCGGCTTCGTGCCGAAGATGATCTACGTCGAGGCATCGCTAGATCAAGCTCCAACTTCACCAAGTGATGAAACATGTGAAGAAAACACACTCTACTACTTGGCAAGAGGTAGAGGATGAAGAAATAGGAAGTGGGTAGACTTTAGAATTGGATTTCTCACTCTTTATCATCACTTGCCATTGATGGAGGCAAGCTTTCTTCACATGAAGAAATGAAGAAGAAGAAGAATATTGTTATGATAAGTTAATTAATATTGAAAAGAAAATCAATACTTAACATATAATGAACCATGGTCAAGTGTAGAGATTTAATCATGGTTGAAAGGAATGGTTAGGGTTATGCATGAGACAAAAATGGTCACTAGGTCAAAGCTTCATGAAGCTTCAATATGAAACAAAATTAGCCACCATTTTCTCTTTATGCCTTTTTATTTATTTCCAAAATGAATGAATAAATAAATGAGAAAAGGAAATAAAACCCTAATCATAAGTTTAACCATGGTTTAATTCTATACACTTAACCAAGTAAACATGTATCATCAAACATGATACAATCAAGTGCACAAAAGTATATCACATATACAACTTGTGCAATCCAAGTGAGAAAATCCATATAAAGTGAATCAATACTAGTTAATGCAAAGTAATATATCAAATATATAATTATACATTAAATCATTAAATCAACACTTGATTCAATGATCCGGTCATGTCGCACATAACCGACTAGTCTCTAATGTATCGGCTTATCGAATCAATCCTTGATTCGATATCTAGGTTATATCGAATATAACCAATCGATACATTCATCGCGAGAATGGAATACGGTATCACATACACGCATTATTCTCGGTCCCGCACATATCTCATATGCGCTCCTATTTTGTTTCTCTTGAACCAGGAAACCTCTGTGTAGGACTCTAAAGACTCGTCAATACGCCGGCAGCAGATGATGATCATATCAAGCACCCACAAGCCGCAAGCGGTCTGCTAAACGTAACGGCCACCCGGGTATTGAGCGATCAGAAGATCGACGAGCAAGCCCGCTCACACTCCTATGAATCCAACCAGTAACACTACCGTACAGTCCGGTCTGATCGTCTGATATGTCGCATATCTCGCCTAGGTGTGGTAAACGTCAGACCCCAATAGCTCGATAAGTCGTGTCGATATGAGATCTATAACAATTCGAGAAACTACTGGTAACACTTACCAGTAAATCTCAGCAACCCTGGCCAGGGATTTCCTGTTATAGCCAATCGAACACAGCGCAACATCAACCTCCTATACCGGGAGAGACGAATCCCCTCCTATCGCTCATTGCCTCCATGTGATTCGGGACTGTACCCAAAAAGCACCGTTTTGCACGCCCTCTTGGACATGGTAAGATGGAAATCAAAGCACAGTGGGAACCACACAAGACTCTATGACGATCTCGGGTCAACAGACTACTCTGTACCAGTGTCACCAGAGAACTGCCATCTGACGTAAGGTATAATACCATCTGGGAGTTTTCGGCGAGTCCGTCCAGTGTACCCAGTCTTCACTGAGCACCCATATATCATCTCTGATGTCAAACACCAATGGATATGGGATCATCCATCGCCCATCTGTATGGGTCGAGAAGGTATACGCTAGTCTACTCTGGTATATCGATGCCCCGTCTCGATACACCCACGACTAGGGACTTTGAAGGATGTACTTATGGACTACCATGTCCCCACTAGTATGATCCGCATCATAGTCCAGGTAGTCAAGTACTCATCCTAAGGGCTTTACCAACATGTAACAGAGAGACAATCAGTGTACACGTTAAGGTAAAGAGCAACCAGATAGCATACTATCATGTCGAGCAAGAAAGTCCTCCCTATATATGTCCAAGCATCCACTACAATATACATCCTATGTATAGTAATGGCCTCTAGGGCACACATATAACTAACAATCTCCCACTTGCACTAGGGCCATCTGATAGCAGTGGTTGTAGTATCTCATACTCAACCATCCCATAAAAGTCTCTCTCTGGGAACAGGCCTTTGTAAGTGGATCCGCTGTGTTTTCCTCTGAGTCTACTCTCCAAAGCTCGATCACCCTGGAGATCAACCATCTCCATGATCAGGTGACACTGCCTTAGAATATGTCTGGATCACTGATGGGACGGGCGTTCCTTGGCATAAGCTACAACTCCATTGTCTCACAATGGTTGGAACGTAGTTCATCTCATGAACCAATATACACCCAAACATCTTCCTTGGTAGCATCTTAAGTAGCGATGTATCCTGCCTTTATCGTCTAGTATGTCACGGTATCTAGCTTGGAACTCTTCCAACATACCGTCCCTTTACTGAGGGTAAAGACAATGCCTGCGACTGACATTCAGTCGTCTTTATCACCCTGGAACCTTTCCAGTGATTCTCCCCAGGATCAATTGATACCATCTTACTACAACTAGTGAGTATCCTAACATCCATTTAGATCTATCTCATAGATCCAAAATCCAGGATTTAGGAGGTATCACTTTGATCCTATACGGAGAATTATGGTGATAAGCGGAGATTGACCGAGCGTAGCATAGGAAACTCCTTCCCCATCAAAAGTATGTCATCCACGTACTCTACGAGGATCGTCACCATACTCCCTACTACCTTTTTGTTTATACAAGGTTCATCTACCATTTTGATGATGTCAAACTCTTTGACTAATTCATCAAAACACATGTTCCAACTCCGCGATGCCTGCTTTATCCTATAAAGCATCTTGCACACGTTTCCGCTGCTCCCACTGTCTACGAAGCCCTCTGGCTGTGTACTTATAGACGCTCTCTTCTAAAATCATCATTTAGAAAAGCTGTCATGACACCCAACCACCAGATATCGTAGTCATGGTATGTAGCCGTGGTAAGTAGGATCTGGATGGACTTAAGCATAGATACTTGAAAAGGTTTTATCATTATCCACAGCTGGTCAATGATGCAAACTTTTAACAAGTCTAGCTTTGAAAGTCTCAACTTTTCGATGTACACCAAGTAATCTTTTCAAGATATACTTTCTCCTGATGGGGATTTAACCCTTCAAATATAGCAACCAAAGTCCATACTTCGTTGGTGTATAAGGATTCCATCTCAGATCGCTAAACATCCAGCCATTCTTACAGAGTCTTACTCTCGATGGCCTGCTCGAAGCTAGTTGGGTCATCATCTCATGATGCAATCCTCGCTCCCACTGTCATAGAGAAATCGAAGTATCTCTCAGGTGGGTGAGGAACCCTACTAGATCGGCGGAGAGGTTGAGGTTCATTGGTAATTATTGAATCCTTTGGTTCTGTCAAATCTTCAGCTGCAGTTTTGTATAGCTGGAACATTTCCAGTTCTACATGACTGACCTTGCCTCGAGCTTGTCCGGATTTTGCTTTTCAGACATAGGCCGGACAACCCCAAATCTTAGCTAACTTAAGAAATGGGCTCTTCCCTTTCCATATCACATATGAAGTGGTAGGCAACTGATTTGATTTGAACCCTATTCAATAGGTATGCAGCTTCTCAAGCGCATAACACCCAAAAGGAAATAGGTAACTCAGTAGTACTCATCATAGAGCACACCTTATCATATAGGGTGTAATTGCTCCACCCCGATATACCATCGTGCTATGGTGTATACAGAGGAGTAATGCTGAGAGAGAATCTCATTCTCCTTTAGAATAGTCCAGGAATTCCATGCACAAGTATTCTCCTCCCTGATCTCATCATAGGACATAATACTTATACCCGTATTTTGGTTCTCTACTTCTCGCTGATATTCTGTGAATATCTCAAAAGGCTCGGACTCATGTTTCAACAGGAACATATGTCTGAATCTTGAGAGATTATCAGAGAATGTAATGAAGTACAAAGAACCAGTCCTGGCATGTGTAGACAGGGGACCTTACATACATCAACATGTATCATCCTAAGAGTTTACTAACTCTTTCTCTGTTTCCATTAAACAGAGCTATGGTCATCTTATCTTTGTGACATGACTGGCAAGTTTCACAAGATGTAAATTCAAACTGATTTAAATATGCATCTACATGTAACTTCAGCTAGTCGGGTCGCAGTGATATGACCTAGTCTACAATGCCTCAAGAAGGATTCGTTCAGTTCTGAACTCTTCCTCTTGTGTGTGTTCCATATATTAAGAACTGTAGTTTGATTTAGAACATCAATGCTTTTAGATAACGTGTCTGAATCGATCAACTTTTGATATAGGAAATGTTCAGAACATTATCCAGCAATACAAAATTTTATCATTTCTTTAATAATAAAGAGAGTGATATGATTTTGTATATCAGGTTCGGTATCTAATAACATTCGTTCCGAATCAATGTATTTGTAATACAGGGTGACAGTGACCAACAGACTTGGCTGCAACACTTGCCCCGTTTTCTGCCTCATGAAACTTATCACCCGTTCTCAGTTTTCTACCTTTCTGTAGCCCTATGTAACAGATTACATATCTGGGATCCTGATCTGGTATCAAATACCCAGGACGCAGAGGATACTGAGAAACAGTTCTTTGTAATGAACACACCCGAAGATGATGCATCAGCATGCACTCTCTTCGTTTGGGCGGCACGGGAATTCTGGTAATCCCCAATTTCCTGCTCTGTCTTATAACAATTATAAGTTGGAGCGGGACCAACGTTACCCAGCTCAGTATAACAAGCGGGTTCGGTCAATATTCCGTATTATTATCTTGATTAAGGCGTGATATGGTCGCTACCTGGAGAGAGAGAGAAGAAAACACTCAGCGTGCGCTCTTTCAAGAATAGATTGGTTATTATTTTATCTAATCAGGATGGCTCCCACTGCTTTTTATCAAATCTTCCTTCAAACCTTAAAAGGAAAGACTAGCCGGGATTAATTACACACTACAAGTTCGCCAATCTTTCAGCCAGGCCAGTGTCGGTACTTTGAGGGAGGTCCCCCGTGCTTTCGCACGAACCTAATTAATGTAAACCTCGTTTTCCCAGAGGCGTAACCTCGTTGACACCTTTCTAGACACCTACTTGATCGGCTAATTGTAATGTGTAAAACTCTCCCAGGAGTAACTCTTACTCGCAGCGGGTATCGGGATCCAACTATGTCATAGAAGGTATGCAATCTCATTGCAAATTTCAACACTTGAAATTCCCGATAATATTTTGCCCCTAGCAGCTATATGACCTTAACATAGTCAACAAATCATAAGTGCTAGTCAAGTTCAACCCGTCATTTCCCGATTGAATTAAACCCACCCGCACGACCCTTAACATAGTCAACAAAGTCGCACGACTACACTAATCCAATCACATCATATGCTTATGCAGATAAGCACTAATTAGCTACAGCACACTACGCCTTAACATAGTCAACAAACGTAGCACGAATACTAACTAGTACTTATCTGAAATGACGGAGGGCTACGACAGGTTTTTCTGAAAACCTATTGCGTAATGAACTTGATATCGTTGTAGAATCAAATGATTTTAAAAATGGAGTGTTTTTGAGGCTTTTCTAGTTTTGCTAAAGGAGTCACTCCCGGTGAAGGGATCGTCGGTCCTTTCATCGTCGAATGAGGTGCAGGATATATCACATATACCGCTGTGCAAAGCAAAAACACTTAAAAGCAATCAAAAGACAAACCGAGTGTGTAGCATCTGCCAGTTATTGCTAAAGGAGTCACTCCCGGTGAAGGGATCTCGGTCCTTTCCTCATCGAATAAGGTGCAGGATATATCACATATACCGCTGTGCAAAGCAAAAACTGTAGCTACCTGTTTTATTTTGAAATTCGATTCTACAACATCTTAGGTTTCTTTTACTTTCATTAATCACATTAATGAAGTCCCATCATTTAAGTACCTAAACATCACAGATAAATACGACGCACACTTATGCCATCCGCATTCGCCTCGATGTCCCCTCGTGCACCGTTAGGTTAGGTAACTAACGACAGAGCGGGGCAGGGCTAGCGCGGGTGTAAAACATAAGTAACGTCTATATAATATATCATATATACTATATAAAGTATCTATCACAGAACATCACATGATCACATCACAGATATCGCAGCAGAAGAATCATATGAAATATTGGATATACTAGGACGTCCGTGTTTTCAATACGAGCCAGTATAAAACACGGATTCCACGGTCGTGATGAATAGCCAAACCCACACCCCTAGACCCCTACGAGAGCGGCAAGCAACCCTACCAATTCTAGAGTTAGGAGACCCGGACTCGACTCCTCGAGTTGGTCTCCCACTGGACCCCAGAACCCGGTTACTTGTGCTCCCCTCCTTGTGTCTATCCTAGTGCAGAAAAGTAAATAATATACAAACGGTGACAACTTCCGCAACCTGGAAGTGCCCCAATAAAAGAATATTACATACATGTTTTTATATGAATGAAAATGAAAAACACTCATCTCACATAAAAACCCCCGGCTATTCAAACACGACGATCCAACATAACATATCCAGCAACACATAACATCACATGTCATCAACGTAAGTAAATATGCGCATCCCAATTGTCGTTGACATATAGCAACGAAACCAGCGATATCACATATTACACTTACGGTCACAGAAAAGAAAGTGTAAAACTACAACAGTTGGAATCCGCAACCTCCTTAGACATCGCATGCCTAGTCAAATGAATTCCTTAGACATCGCATGCCTAACAATTATAAACCCCGCATTTTAGTCTCAAAATCGAAAACCCTTTTCAATATCAAGTCGGGTAATTCAACAAGATTCCCGACATCCTGATCGAATGCTCGTCGCAAACTTCAGTAGACGGCCGCACCCCCGATACCGTCGACGAAGTGCACCAAGGCGGAACACCGCTACCGCGAGCACCCAAACGGATGCTTTCGGCGACGGGGTTCTCCTACAGTCACTTGGTCGGGGCTAAGGGATGTAGCTGTCTATTAAGTTTACCCGGCGAGTATCCGCGTACGCTACGTGATTGCGACGGACTTTTGATCACATCAAAAATTCCGTGGCAACCGATCAAGTGAGACTAAAGTGCTATGTTTATAACATTCATTCAGTTATCACATAACTTTTGTGAATTCCAATTGTTGTATCAGATTCCGGATAAACAGAAAATGTTAAACTTTCCGATTGAACATTCGAACACCCAAGTTTTCCCTATATAGATCAACACATGAAATAAGTTTAAAAACATTCACTTCGTGCCTCAGTACCAACGGTCCAGCCGTAGAAGGGTCAAGCCAACGCCTCACATGTAGCACGCCGTACTGCCCCAAACCCGAAGGTTCAAAGGGCAGTTCAAGACGGTCACATAATCGAGTTAAGGTTTGTTGTCTTCTAGAGGGTCCATCGCGTTACTTGCACTACTTAGAACGTCTTTAAACTACGGAAAGATCCAATACTTGGAAATTTCCCGACGGGGGAAAAATTGGGTATTTATATTCGGTCGAACTTTTTAACATATTCAAAAATTATCGGAAAGCCACATAGACAAAATCTTATACTCCGATCGAAACGCCGAATTCTCAAAACAACCCCAGGAAACTCAACTGCATAGCTTATATTAAAATTACCCAGAAAACACAGGAATTAATTATAAACATTACTGTGCAAAAAGGAGTCAAAGAGTCAACAATATGGCCGCGGAACCGCCGCGCCAAATGGGCTCAAGCCGCGGTTCCGCGGCGTTATGACGGAGTTAGGTCTCCGTTTTTCACAGTAATTCATAAAAAACCCTGCTTAATTTTCTGCATATTTTTAATATGGAAAAATCCAGATTTTTAAAAATTGGACAGAGAGCATTTTGGAAATGGGTTTCCGGGTTCGTTCGGACTTCAAACTCCGTCTTGACTTCGCCTAAGGCTCTAGCTAGGCTCTGATACCACTGTAGGGTTCCTAGGCACCCTAATGAGGTCTCACAAGGCATCAACCATGCCAATTTCAAATTTTATCGGTGCCGAGAAACCCGACTACGGATCGTTGGCTAGAAAACTAGGCGAAACAAAACTAGTTAACACTTAACTACAAGAATACGGAAATACAACCTTTGTAGATCCGGTTCTCCACCTCCATAGCTCCGCAATGAAGTCTCCTCGCTGTCCTCATACAATCCTGGGCTCTAGCGTCGGCTTCATCGGAGAAAGAGCGGGCAAGGTCGTCGGCTTCGTGCCGAAGATGATCTACGTCGAGGCATCGCTAGATCAAGCTCCAACTTCACCAAGTGATGAAACTTGTGAAGAAAACACACTCTACTACTTGGCAAGAGGTAGAGGATGAAGAAATAGGAAGTGGGTAGACTTTAGAATTGGATTTCTCACTCTTTATCATCACTTGCCATTGATGGAGGCAAGCTTTCTTCACATGAAGAAATGAAGAAGAAGAAGAATATTGTTATGATAAGTTAATTAATATTGAAAAGAAAATCAATACTTATCATATAATGAACCATGGTCAAGTGTAGAGATTTAATCATGGTTGAAAGGAATGGTTAGGGTTAAGCATGAGACAAAAATGGTCACTAGGTCAAAGCTTCATGAAGCTTCAATATGAAACAAAATTAGCCACCATTTTCTCTTTATGCCTTTTTATTTATTTCCAAAATGAATGAATAAATAAATGAGAAAAGGAAATAAAACCCTAATCATAAGTTTAACCATGGTTTAATTCTATACACTTAACCAAGTAAACATGTATCATCAAACATGATACAATCAAGTGCACAAAAGTATATCACATATACAACTTGTGCAATCCAAGTGAGAAAATCCATATAAAGTGAACCAATACAAGTTAATGCAAAGTAATATATCAAATATATAATTATACATTAAATCATTAAATCAACACTTGATTCAATGATCCGGTCATGTCGCACATAACCGACTAGTATCTAATGTATCGGCTTATCGAATCAATCCTTGATTCGATATCTAGGTTATATCGAATATAACCAATCGATACATTCATCGCGAGAATGGAATACGGTATCACATACACGCATTATTCTCGGTCCCGCACATATCTCATATGCGCTCCTATTTCGTTTCGCTTGAGCCAGGAAACCTCTGTGTAGGACTCTAAATACTCGTCAATACGCCGGCAGCAGATGATGATCATATCAAGCACCCACAAGCCGCAAGCGGTCTGCTAAACATAACGACCACCCGGGTATTGAGCGATCAGAAGATCGATGAGCAAGCCCGCTCACACTCCTATGAATCCAACCAGTAACACTACCGTACAGTCCGGTCTGATCGTCTGATATGTCGCATATCTCGCCTAGGGGTGGTAAACGTCAGACCCCAATAGCTCGATAAGTCGTGTCGATATGAGGTCTATAACAATTCGAGAAACTACTGGTAACACTTACCAGTAAATCTCAGCAACCCCGGCCATGGATTTCCTGTTATAGCCAATCGAACACAGCGCAACATCAACTCCCTATACCGGGAGAGACGAATCCCCTCCTATCGCTCATTGCCTCCATGTGATTCGGGACTGTACCCAAAAACCACCGTTTTGCACGCCCTCTTGGACGTGGTAAGATGGAAATCAAAGCACAGTGGGAACCACACAAGACTCTATGACGATCTCGGGTCAACAGACTACTCTGTACCAGTGTCACCAGAGAACTGCCATCTGACGTAAGGTATAATACCATTTGGGAGTTCTCGGCGAGTCCGTCCAGTGTACCCAGTCTTCACTGAGCACCCGTATATCATCTCTGATGTCAAACACCAATGGATATGGGATCATCCATCTCCCATCTGTATGGGTCGAGAAGGTATACGCTAGTCTACTCTGGTATATCGATGCCCCGTCTCGATACACCCACGACTAGGGACTTTGAAGCATGTACTTATGGACTACCATGTCCCCACTAGTATGATCCGCATCATAGTCCAGGTAGTCAAGTACTCATTCTAAGGGCTTTACCAACATGTAACAGAGAGACAATCAGTGTACACGTTAAGGTAAAGAGCAACCAGATAGCATACTATCATGTCGAGCAAGAAAGTCCTCCCTATATATGTCCAAGCATCCACTACAATATACATCCTATGTATAGTAATGGCCTCTAGGGCACACATATAACTAACAGTTAGAGTATCGCAGCACGTGCATACTCGCGATTACCTTTATATGTTATCTACTATTCACGAGTTGGCAACTCACCCCCGTTATGCCACAGTGTTTGCAGGTTTCCCCTCAGAGTAGTCACGACAGGCTGTTTTATTGCATCTTTTGATACGGATACCATTGCAGTCGGCGTGCGAGCCCTTTGTTTATAGGTGGGTTTTTGCAGTATCCGTTTATTTTCCAGTTATATACACTATTGTATCTAGTACACTCCATCTACTACTTATGTATTGACTTAGGGACCAGTTGTGAGGACGATGTATATTATTTTGTACTCTAGTGTCGAGCTCGTTGTGAGCCGACTTTATTTATGCAGCTTTTTCTTTCATGATATTTGTTTTCACTTATACTGCACATTTCTTCGCTACGGCGTCGTATATTATATTTGTGGTGATTGTTTCCGCCGTTGGGCGTGATTGCTCCCGTTTGGGATGCTTTATTTTTATTGTATATCATTTTATTCATATATTGTCTTGTACCCGATTTCGGGGCTAGTTTTTATAAAGGAAATGCTGCCAAAATTTTTAAGATAATAACTTGAACTTAAGGTTTTCTAAACGTTTTAACAAATCTTCTATGTAATATTTTAAACAATCAATACTTTTAATGGTTTTGATTTCTGGGTTTCGGCTTACCTCGTCGCGTTACGCCTGTAGACGTTACGTGGTTAAGTGCCGGTCACGGGCCAAACTTTGGGTCGTGACACTCACCCCTTCCACCTCATTTGCCAAAATGATTTTCTAAAAAGAAAATCAAATAATGAGGTGTTAAATCTTCTAGAAACTATTCCGTATAAATACGGAATACAACCTGGTATACGTATCGAAATACATATACGCGTATTCGTACAAAAATACGAATAGCCAAGAGAGAAAATGAATAGTGAACAATAATACTAGAATACATATATATAAATACATATATAAATTATTAAATCAAAACCTGATTTAATAATCCGGCTCAGTCCTAAGCCACTAGTGTTATCAACCGTCCGATTAAAGTCTGTGCAGCCTGTACACATATTTAATCGGACACCTGTCTGTACCAACATACGTCATCTACACCATATCACCTGAATCGTGAAAACCCTCTGTGTGGGACTCTAAAGACTCGTCAAAATGCTGGCAGTGGGTTTGACCACAAGCACGTCAGCGGCAGTAGCTGTACGTAACGGCTACCCAGGTATTGAGCGAAAGGAAGGCCGACGAGCAAACTCATCCGTATCCCTACCGAGCCTGACAGTGACAATCTCCGTATAGTCCGGTCTGTTCGTCTAAGAGTATCGCATATCGATTCTAGGGGGTGGATAAAGTCAGACCCCTAGTAACGCGATAATTCGTGTCGGTATGAAACCCATTACCACCTGAGAAACTACTGATCCTAGATCAGTAATTCTCGACTACCTTGGCCAAGGATTTCTGGTGATGGCCACCCATGCACTGCGTGACATCAACCCCCAATACCGGGAGAGACGAATCCCCAACGATCCACTCACTGCCTCTATGTGGCTCGGGACTGTACCCAACTAAAACCTGTTTGCACGACTCCTTTGAGCCGTGGTAGGGTAGTAATCAAAGCACGGTAGGAACTCACACAAGACAAATTACAATCTCAGGTCGACAGACTAACCTATGTTGTGTTCCTCAGGGCGGCAGTAAGGTTTCGGGAGGCATCGTCCATGCCGTTTTCAAATTTTTGCCGTACTAAAGAACCCTAACCCTAGAATCTTAACTAAAGATTTAGACGAACATCAATGTAAACAACTTTACATCTAAGTGAATGAGGAATACAACCTTTGTAGACCGGTCCTTCACTTCTAAAGCTCCGTGTAGTAGTCCCTTCGCTCTAAGTAGTGAACACCCGAACTCTAGTAAGGGTTCACATGAAGAAATGAACAAGCTTGCTCGAAGTTTTCGAGGCCGAAGATGATCTACGTCGAGGAGACTTAAGCTCATGCTACCTCTTCACTAATGGTAGATTAGAGAAGAAAACACCCTAAACTAAATGGCTAATATAGTAGAGAATGATGAAGTAGGAAATGGGCTCACTTTAGATTTAATTTTCTCACAATATTTTCTCACTTGGAATAAAGCTAGCAAGCTTTTTTTTCAATCAAGAAGAAGATGAAGTGGAGATGAGAATGAACTCATGAGGTGAGAATAGTAACCATGGGTGAGTTAGTGTCATACACTAACTCATGTAGGAGTTGGATATATGTATGCCCTAGAGGCCATTATATGATAGTGGATGTATTTATACATGTATAAATATTCAGTATGCATTCTTGCTCGACATGATAGTATGCTATCTGGTTCTTTTTTATCTGACATGTTGATTTGATCATGCTTTTATTCATTCATACATGCTGATAAAGCCCTGAGGATATCGGCTTGACTACTCTGATTATGATGGAGATCATAATGTTAGGTCCACGTTACCTCTCCCGGTACTTTCGGGGTTGCGGAAACGGTAAAAAAAAATTTTTTCTGGACTTGGAAACATGGACCGTAAAAAGCCGGATCTTTACTAAATAATACACTAGCATCCTAACTAGAGATTTATCTACTCGGTTAGGGGTTATACCTCAACTTGAACTCCTTCTCTTCTTGTTGTTCTTCTCTTCTTGTTGTTCTTTTCTTTGCTTGCTCGATGGTTGATCCGGACTTTGGTCACCTCCGCGGCCTCCTTGAGTCGAAGACGATCCACCCGAGAGATGTACACCGAGCTCCACCTCGAGCCGAGGTAACTAGGGCAAAGAGGTTGCTAATCTAGAAGCGTAGGTTGTGTAGAAATGATCAATGGATGGTTTTGTCTTTGTAGGATCTTTATCTCTCAACACATGAGATCAAAAGATGAATCAAGAGGAGGAAGAAGAAGGAGGAGCAACAACCATGGTTCATTTCTTTTCTTCTCACTTGAATAATCAAGAGAGAGAATGAGAAAGAAAACAATGATACATAGAAAAGTAACCATGGTTGCAATAATGTAAAAACAACATCATTACTAATCCCATCAAGATAAAGTTTGATGGCTACATTGAAATGACCATTATCATAATCCAAAAGAAAAAGAAAATGAAAAGAAGAGTGTAGATCCCTCTTGAAAGTCAATGGTCAACACGGTCAACCGGTCAACAAAGTCAAGAGAGGTCAACGGGGTCAAATGGTCAATGCAATTAGCCATCATAAAACTATCACTAAAATGATCAGTAAATGATATCCGCGGCTCATAATGGTTTTGACCAAACGAACTGTCAAAACCCTAATGAGCCCGCCTCAAAATGGTTTTGACCGAATCAACTGTCAAAACCCTAATGAGCCTGCCACATAACGGTTTTGGCCGAACCAACTGCCAAAACCCTAATGTGGCACCTCCTCCTTCATCGCTCCGGAAAACTGTGCATACACACCTGCATCCGTATTCCGTAGAATGCGGATGCACAGAAGACAAAACAAAACCATCCGTGCAATACTAGGATCAGGCTTAAACCAAAGCCCACTAGTATTGCCTGCCCGAACACCACACGCACACAAGTGTACGTAAGTGATCGCAGCTCTGCCGTAAAACCATACGGCCTCTACACGTTTCGCTCAGTGCAGGGAAACTCTCTGTGTGGGACTCTAAAGACTCGACACTACGCTGGTAGTGGGTTTAACCACAGACCGCAAGCGGCACTAGCAGTACGTAACGGTCCCCAGGTAGATGTCGATAAGAAGGCCGATGAGGTGAACCCATCCGACTCCTACTGAGTCTGTATGTGACAATCTCCGTACAGTCCGGTCTGTTCGTCTGATACATCGCATGGCGGGCCTAGGGGGGCGGTAAACGTCAGTCCCCTAATAGCGGTACAAGTCGTGTCGGAGTGAAGCCCAATACACCCTGAGATAACACTGGAAACCTACCAGTATATCTCGCTTGCCCTGGCCAGGGACTACTCGTGTAATGGCTCTCCTAGACACAGCGCGATGTCAACCCCCAATACCGGGAGAGACGAATCCTGTCTAACCGTCACTGCCTCCAAGTGCTTCGGGACTGCTCCCAACTACTACCTGTTTGCACGACTCAGTAGAGCCGTGGTAGGGTAGTAATCAAAGAACAGTGGGAACACACTCGAGGGGAAATGACAGTGTCAAGTCAGCGGACTAAGCTATACTCATGTCACCTGGGAACTGATAACTGACGATAGGTATAATACCAACCATCAGTTCCCGACGAGTCCTGTCCAGTGTACTCGTAACCTAACAAGCACCCGCATACTATCTCAAGTACGACGTACTGATGGCTGTGGGACAGACCGTCTCCCGTGCTGGGATGAGAAGTGCATACGCTAGTCTACTCCGGAGTATCGATGCCCTATCTCGATAATCCCACGACTAGGGACGTGTATAAGGATGTGCTTGTAGATTACCCAGCCCCACGAGTGTGATCGCCATCACAACGCCGGTAATCAAGCAAAGATCCTAAGGGCTCTACTAATGCGTATAGGTGATATAATAAATAAACACACATGTACACATTAAAGTAGAGACAAACCAAGTAGCATACTACTATATTGAGCAAGATTGTCTGTACAACTGTGAATATCCCAAGCTTCCATCAAGTAATATACATACTAGTATGATACAGTAATGGCCTCTAGGGCATACACACTAACAATCTCCCACTTGCACTAAGGCCATGTACTGGCGTATCGAAGACCGATCATCTCGATCAGCCGCTCGAACTGAGTCTGGGGTAAGGCCTTCGTGAATGGGTCCGCGGTGTTGTCCTTTGTGTCCACTCTCCGCACCTCGATCTCCTGGTGATCAATGATCTCCCTGATCAGGTGATACCGCCTTAAGATGTGCCTGGATTTCTGATGGGACCTTGGTTCCTTCGCTAAAGCTATAGCCCCATTGTTATCGTAATACAAAGGTATTGGGTCAACAATGGACGGAACCACCTGAAGTTCACTAATGAACTTCTTCATCCAGACCGCCTCTTTTGCGGCATCGCTTGCAGCAATATATTCAGCCTCCATCGTCGAGTCTGCGACGGTATCCTGTTTGGAACTCCTCCAACATACCGCCCCTCTGTTGAGTGTAAACACAAAACCCGAGACATACTTGCTGTCATCTTTGTCACTCTGGAAGCTTGAATCGGTAAAGGACTCGACCCTGAGGTCTCTATTACCGTAAACCAGGAACATCTCCTTAGTCCTTCTCAGGTACTTGAGAATGTTCTTCACTGCTGTCCAGTGGTCCTCCCCTGGGTCTGACTGATACCGGCTTACCGCGCTCAGCACGTAAGCTACATCTGGTCTTGTACATAGCATCGCATACATTATAGATCCTACCGCCGAAGCGTAGGGTATAGTGCTCATGCGAACCCTCTCCTCGTCAGTCTTGGGAGACATCTTCTTGGAGAGGGTAATTTCGTGCAATGCGGGTATGTTACCGCGCTTGGAACCCTCCATACTAAATCTCTTTAGTACGGTCTCTATGTACCTGGACTGCGAAAGTCCCAATAGTTTCTTGGATCTATCTCTATAGATCTTGATCCCCAGAATGTACGAGGCATCCCCCAGGTCCTTCATGGAGAACCTTTGTGACAAAAATAGCTTGACCGATTGTAGCATAGGAATGTTATTTCCTATCAAAAGAATGCCGTCCACGTACAAGACTAGGAATACGACAGTTCGTCCTACAATCTTCTTATAGACACAGGGTTCATCCTCGTTCTTGATGAAATCAAATTCCTTGATTGCCTCATCAAAACAGATGTTCCAGCTCCGCGATGCCTGCTTTAATCCATAAATGGATTTAAGCAACTTGCACACCTTCCCGCTGCTCCCACTGTCTACGAAACCTTCTGGTTGATCCATGTAAACGCACTCTTCCAAACAACCGTTTAGGAAAGCCGTTTTAACATCCATCTGCCAGATTTCATAGTCATGGAAGGCAGCAATGGCAAGTAGGATCCGAATGGATTTGAGCATAGCCACCGGAGAAAAAGTTTCATCATAGTCCAAACCAGGTCTTTGATGAAAATCTTTTGCAACGAGTCTAGCTTTATAGGTTTCCACCTGCCCATCTACACCAAGTTTCCTTTTGTAGATCCATTTGCATCCAACGGGTTTTACCCCAGGTGGAGCAATATCCAAGGTCCACACTTTATTGGCGTACATGGACTCCATTTCGGATTGCATTGCTTCCTGCCACTTATCAGAGTCCCTACTGATAATGGCCTGCCTGAAACTGGTAGGGTCATCTTCTTCCAAGATGCAATCCTCTCGATCCCCATCAATGAGAAAACCGTAGTATCTCTCGGGCGGATGAGAAATCCTACCAGATCTGCGGAGTGGCTGAGGTTCGTTTGGGGTTATTGAATCTAGCGGTTCCTCCAAATTTTCAGTTACATTTTGTGGTCGCTGAATTTCTTCCAGTTCTACCGAACTCCCACTAGTTTCTTTTGCAAGAAACTCCCTTTCTAAGAAGGTAGCGTGGCGAGATACAAACACCTTCTGTTCCTCAGTGTGGTAGAACAGATATCCTAGTGAGTTTTTAGGATATCCCACAAATTTACACAGAACTGACCGTGCCTCTAACTTGTCCGGTTTCTGTGTTTTCACATAGGCCGGACAACCCCATATCTTAATAAACTTAAGACATGGTTTCTTACTGCTCCATATTTCATACGGAGTTTTAGGCACAGATTTGGATGGAACTTGATTCAAAAGGTATACCGCTGTCTGAAGCGCATGTCCCCAGAATGAAAGAGGTAACTCAGCACTACTCATCATGGAGCGAGCCATATCCAATAGGGTACGATTCCTCCGCTCCGATACACCGTTGTGCTGTGGTGTATAAGGAGGAGTAAGCTGAGAGAGAATACCATTCTCTTTTAAGTAATCTAGGAATTCCATACTTAAGTACTCCCCTCCTCTATCAGAACGGAGGATCTTGATACTTTTGCCAATCTGATTCTCTACTTCCTTTCTGAATTCCTTGAATTTCTCAAAAGCTTCAGATTTGTGTTTCATCAGATACACATATCCGAACCTAGAGAGATCGTCAGTGAATGTGATGAAGTAGGAGAACCCACCCCTTGCATGTGTAGACATCGGACCACATACATCACTGTGTATGAGTCCCAGGAGCTCTGCTGCTCTTTCTCCATGTCCGGTGAACGGAGATTTGGTCATCTTCCCTTTGAGACAAGACTGACAAGTTTCATAAGATGAAAACTCGAACGCATTCAAGAGTCCATCTTTATGCAACTTACTCAGTCTTTTCTCTCCGACATGACTAAGTCTACAATGCCACAAGTAGGATTTATTCGTATCTGAATTCTTCCTCTTGCGTGTGTTTTGTACATTGAGAACTGTATTCTGATTTAGAACGTAGATACCATTACACAGTGTACCCTCTGCAACCAGTACCTTATGAAGGTAAATGTTCATGATATTCTTGTCAAGAACAAAGTTATATCCATCTTTATCGAGTAAAGAAACTGATATGTTGTTGCAAACCATGGAGGGTACATAGTAGCAATCGTTCAAAATCATAGTCTTGCCATTTGACAATACTGGGTGATATTCACCGACGGCTGCCGCATTAACTTGTGCTCCGTTCGCTACTCTGAGCGACATATCACCCGGTGCAACTTTCCTACTTTTTCTCAGTCCCTGAAATAAATTACAGATATGAGATCCTGATCCGGTATCAAGTACCCAGGAGGTAGGGCTGACCGTAAAACAGTTCTCAATTACAAGAACACCTGAAGTAGATGCAAAACCATGCTTCTTCTTCAATTGGGTATCTTGGGAATCGTTACTATCCCCTTTCCCTTTCTCATACTTATGACTGTTGTCACAAGTTAGAGCTGAACCAACGTTCCCCAGCCCCGAATAAGAATTCGGAATGGTCAAGCGATACATTTTATTATCTTGATTAGGGCGTGAAAAGGTTGCTACCTGGAGAGAGAGAAAAGAAACACTCAGCGTGCGCTCTTGCAAGATTAGATTGGTTTATTAGTTTATCTAACCAGGATGTCTCCCACTGTTTCCTCAAATTCTTCTTAAAACCTTTTAAAAGAAGAACTAGCCGGGATTTAATTCACGTCACAATACTTGCTTAACCTTTCAGCCAGGCTAGTGTCGGTACTTCGAGGGAGGTTTTCCAACGCTTTCGCGAAGTTCCTTAATTTAAGAACCTCTTTTCCCTGGGGGCGTAGCCCCGCTAACACCTTTCTAGACACCTACTAGGTTTATAGCATTGATCGTTAAGTGAAATAATCTCCCGAGAGTAAACCAACTCATCAGTGGGATCGGGATCCAACTGTCATTGTGTGATAACCTAGATGGAATCCACTCTAGTCACCACACTCCAGAAGGTATGCTAAATCTGCAAGTTTCAGTACTTTTGAAACTCCCGATGTGGTTTTTGCCCCTAGGACCCAAGTGACCTTGACGAATAATCAACAAATCAAAAGGTCCTAGTCAAGTTCAACCCGTCGTTATCCAGGATTGCATTAGACCCGCCCGCATAATCCTTGACGAATAATCAACAAAATCATGCGACCGTCCTAACCAATCGCATCTATCAGTGCAACAGAGAATTATTACTCAGCTACCGTTCACTGTGTCTTGACGAATAATCAACAAACGCAGCACGAATACTAAGTATTAATTATCTGAAATGACGGAGGGCTACGGCTGGGTTTTTGGCGAAAAACCCGTTAACGTAATGAACTTGATATCGTTGAAGGAACGTGATACACCTTTTTGAAAATATATAGGCGAAAACTTTTGCTAAAGAGGTCACTCCCCGTGAAGGGATCTCGGCTCTTTCCTCGTCGAATGAGGTGCAGGATATTCTAAACTGAATACCTCGATGCAAAGCATGAATAATCGACTATAGTGAAGTTATTACCCTGACGCAAACTTTTGTCCAAGGGGTCACTCCCGATGAAGGGATCTCGGCCCTTGCCTCGTCGACTGAGGTGCTGGGCATTCATAACCGAATACCTCGATGCAAAACAAAGATTTAACGTCCTTGCAATAACAGCTTTTTGAAAAACTTGTTCCAACAACGTCTTTTAGGTTTATTTTCTTGCATTAGTTCTTTTAATGCGTCCCATCATTTAAATCCTACCATTGCAGAAAACAACCAAAATATGACGTACGCTTATGCCATTCGCATTCGCCACGGGGCCCCGTCATCACCCGTTAGGTTACTTAACTAACGACAGAGCGGGGGCTGGGCTAGCGCGGCTGTAAAACATAAGCAATGCCTAAATAGTTATTATATATAGATATACAGCAATGATAGCCAATCCAGATCACAGATGAACACTTTGGATATACTAGGTACCCGCGATTCGTTCGAGCCTGCAACGAAAAGCGGATTACACGGTCGCGATGAATAGCCAATACCCCACCCAAGACCCCTACGGGTGCGGCAAACTACCCGCCAAGTATCCGAAGCGAAGCAACCTCCCTCAACGCCGTGAGTAGGCCACTCGGCACTTCGAGATACCCGGTAGTTTGTGCACCCCCTCCATGGGTCTATCCTAGGAGCAAAAACAGTAAAAAGAATTATACAATGACGGCTACAACCCCGACCCGGTTGTGCGGCCATACAAATAATATTACATCAATTTACAAATTTATTACATGAATGAAAGAAAAAGAAACTCTCATCTCACATCCACCCCGGCTATTCATCCGCGACAATCCAACGAGTTCATATACACAAACCATCAGCACCAATCACAGACCACAGATATGTATAACCCCGACTAATCGACATATAGCGATTAGCCGACGTTCAATACATATGAACATCACAGATATAACCTTTATAGTCAAAGTGTATTGAAGTTCGGAAAAAAAATACGGATTTATAGGCCCTCAAAAATAAATTTCTATTCTGGAAAATCTGGGCACATACAAACCATCTTAAAAATCCTAAAACCAAGTCAGAAAAACACTGCACCAAAATCGACCCAGTGACTCACCAAGATGGCCGCGGTTCCGCGGCAATAGCTTGCTACGCTGGCTCGTTTTTGGTGGCTTTCTTCTAAAAACCCTGAGATGATTTTTGGAGTATGACAAATTTTGTTTTGACCAGAAAAATTTTTAACAGAAACTAAGGGTTTTCGAAACTCGGTTTTTTGATTTTTCCGTTTCGAACTTCGATACACTTCACTACCTAGCTAGTTTATGTTTAGTTAGGCTCTGATACCACTGTTAGGTCCACGTTACCTCTCCCGGTACTTTCGGTGTTGCGGAAACGGTAAAACAAAATTTTTCTGGACTTGGCAACATGGACCGTAAAAAGCCGGATCTTTACTAAACAATACACTAGCATCCTAACTAGAGATTTATCTACTCGGTTAGGGGTTATACCTCAACTTGAACTCCTTCTCTTCTTGTTGTTCTTTTCTTTGCTTGCTCGATGGTTGATCCGGACTTTGGTCACCTCCGCGGCCTCCTTGAGTCGAAGACGATCCACCCGAGAGATGTACACCGAGCTCCACCTCGAGCCGAGGTAACTAGGGCAAAGAGGTTGCTAATCTAGAAGCCCTAGGTTGTGTAGAAATGATCAATGGATGGTTTTGTCTTTGTGGGATCTTTATCTCTCAACACATGAGATCAAAAGATGAATCAAGAGGAGGAAGAAGAAGGAGGAGCAACAACCATGGTTCATTTCTTTTCTTCTCACTTGAATAATCAAGAGAGAGAATGAGAAAGAAAACTATGATACATAGAAAAGTAACCATGGTTGCAATAATGTAAAAACAACATCATTACTAATCCCATCAAGATAAAGTTTGATAGCTACATTGAAATGACCATTATCATAATCCAAAAGAAAAAGAAAATGAAAAGAAGAGTGTAGATCCCTCTTGAAAGTCAATGGTCAACATGGTCAACCGGTCAACAAAGTCAAGAGAGGTCAACGGGGTCAAATGGTCAATGCAATTAGCCATCATAAAATTATCACTAAAAGGATCAGTAAATGATATCCGCGGCTCATAATGGTTTTGACCAAACGAACTGTCAAAACCCTAATGAGCCCGCCTCAAAATGGTTTTGACCGAATCAACTGTCAAAACCCTAATGAGCCTGCCACATAACGGTTTTGGCCGAACCAACTGCCAAAACCCTAATGTGGCACCTCCTCCTTCATTGCTCCAGAAAACTGTGCATACACACCTGCATCCGTATTCCGTAGAATGCGGATGCACAGAAGACAAAACAAAACCATCCGTGCAATACTAGGATCCGGCTTAAACCAAAGCCCACTAGTATTTCCTGCCCGAAAACCACACGCACACAAGTGTACGTAAGTGATCGCAGCTCTGCCGTAAAACCATACGGCCTCTACACGTTTCGCTCAGTGCAGGGAAACTCTCTGTGTGGGACTCTAAAGACTTAACACTACGCTGGCAGTGGGTTTAACCACAGACCGCAAGCGGCACTAGCAGTACGTAACGGTCCCCAGGTAGATGTCGATAAGAAGGCCGATGAGGTGAACCCATCCGAACTCCTACTGAGTCTGTATATGACAATCTCCGTACAGTTCGGTCTGTTCGTCTGATACATCGCATGGCGGGCCTAGGGGGCGGTAAACGTCAGTCCCCTAATAGCGGTACAAGTCGTGTCGGAGTGAAGCCCAATACACCCTGATATAACACTGGAAACCTACCAGTATATCTCGCTTGCCCTGGCCAGGGACTACTCGTGTAATGGCTCTCCTAGACACAGTGCGTTGTCAACCCCCAATACCGGGAGAGACGAATCCTGTCTAACCGTCACTGCCTCCAAGTGCTTCGGGACTGCTCCCAACTACTACCTGTTTGCACGACTCAGTAGAGCCGTGGTAGGGTAGTAATCAAAGAACAGTGGGAACACACTCGAGGCGAAATGACAGTGTCAAGTCAGTGGACTAAGTACACTCATGTCACCTGGGAACTGATAACTAACGATAGGTATAATACCAACCATCGGTTCCCGACGAGTCCTGTCCAGTGTACTCGTAACCTAACGAACACCCGCATACTATCTTAAGTACGACGTACTGATGGCTGTGGGACAGACCGTCTCCCGTGCTGGGATGAGAAGCGCATACGCTAGTCTACTCCGGTGTATCGATGCCCTATCTCGATAATCCCAAGACTAGGGACGTGTATAAGGATGTGCTTGTAGATTACCCAGCCCCACAAGTGTGATCGCCATCACAACGCCGGTAATCAAGCAAAGATCCTAAGGACTCTACTAATGCGTATAGGTGATATAATAAATAAACACACATGTACACATTAAAGTAGAGACAAACCAAGTAGCATACTACTATATTGAGCAAGATTGTCTGTACAACTGTGAATATCCCAAGCTTCCATCAAGTAATATACATACTAGTATGATACAGTAATGGCCTCTAGGGCATACACACTAACACATACTAGTGGGACATCTGTAGTCTATAAGCATATCCTGGAAAGTCCCTAGTCGTAGGTATATCGAGACGGGGCATTGATATACCAGAGTAGACTAGCGTATATGATACTAAACCCATACGATGGGCGATGAATGTTCCCACATTCATCGATGTTTGACATCAAGATCATATACGGGTGCTCAGTGGTGACTGGGTACACTGGACGGACTCACTGAGAACTCCTATATAAAATTATATCTATCGTCGGATAGCAGTTCTCAGGTGACACTGGTACAGGTTAGTTTGTAGACCCGAGATCGTCATAGAGTCTTGTGTGTTCTCCCACTGTACTTTGATTGCCACCCTACCACGGCTCTACTGAGTCGTGCAAACAGGTGGCCGTTGGGTACAGTCCCGAGACACACGAAGACAACGAACGATAGGAGGGGTTTCGTCTCTCCCGGTATTGGGAGTTGATGCTGTGCTGTGCCCGACTGGTTATATCAGTAAGTCCCTGGCCAGGGCTGCTGAGATTTGCTGATAAGTGTTATCAGTAGTTTCTCGATCTGTTATAGACCATTCACCGGCACGACTTATTGAGTTATTGGGATCGACGTGACCATCCCTAGGCTCGATATGCAGCATATTTGACGAAGAGACCGAACTGTACGGTAGTGTTGCCGGTTGGCTCGACGGGAGTTGTAATAGGTTCGCTTGTTTTCTTCTGATCGCTCAATACCCGGGTGGCCGTTACGTTTAGCTGACCGCTTGCGGCTTGGGGGTGCTTGATATGATCATCACCCTCTGCCGGCGTATTGACGAGTCTTAGAGTCCCACAAAGGAGTTACCTAGTCCAGGCGAAACGTTGTGGTGCGCGTATGCGATATGCGCATGGACCCGATTAAAATGCGCGTATATGATACCGTACATTGATCGGGCGGCTTGCTTTTGGTAGGGTCATACGTGATATGGCCGGATTGATAAATCAAGTGTTGATTTATCATTTAACCATTAGTTTTCTCACTTAAAACCTTTTCTTGGATGATGGATGTGTGCATGCATGTATGTTTTTCTTTCTTTCTTTCTTACTAGTTTCATGCACATATGGATGTGCATACATACATACATACATACACCCATCTATCATGGTTGTTTACACATGGAAATGGTGGCAATATAAGACTCACACCATGGTTGAATATATGGATTATTATTTGATTTATTGTTTAAAACAAAATAGAAAAGATAAGGATAATTCTTGCTTGCTTCTACATTCTTCTTTAAACCTAACCATGCTCACCTACTTCTAACCATGAGTTATCCTTCTCTTTGTGTTTTAAAACTCAAGTTGAATAATGTCTCCATCATTTAACCATGGTTTGTAGTGAGAAGAAATAAAATATATAAAGATATATTTCATTTCTTTTCATGGTTATCATTTTTACTCTTGTTAAAAAGAAAGCCTCCATCTTCTTCCTCCTTCACTATTTGCTCTCTAGTTTTTTTCTAGTGAGTAAAACACACATAAAGAAAGGTTTTTGAAGTGAGAATTTAAACCACAATATCATTCTACACAAGTTTAGCCAACTTGTTTAGAGTGTTTTCTTCGATTCTCATCTTGATAATCGAAGTTGCGAGCTTGGACGAGGAACTCCGGGTGGATCGTCGTGGACATGAGAGGACTTCAAGAGGACCTTCTTCCAACACCCAAGAGACCAAAGAGTCCAGCGAAAGGGAGCTACAAAGGTTGTAGTCTCGAAACCCTAGTTCTTATTCGCTTTAACTTTCGAAACCCTAATTTTCTAGGATCGATTCTTTTGTATGCTTGTTTAGCACCATAAAAATCTAAACTTTGAGACATGTGATGCTTCAAAACTCTACATAGGGTGCTAGGCAAACCTATCATTGGTATCAGAGCCGACCTAGAACATTAGGCGACGCTTTTACGAAGTCAAAATCCCGATCGGACAAAAATACGACATTTTAAGACCCTCTCTGGACAAATTTTAAAATTTCAAATTTTTCATAATTAAAAATACTTAAAAAATACAGCAGGAAATTATAAGAATAACACTGAAATTCGATGACCTGAAGTGCATAAACCGCCGCGGAACCGCCGCATTTCCTGGCTTAGGCCGCGGTTCCGCGGCCGTACAGAGGTATCATTGGATAATTTTTCTACTGTAATTCTTATATATTCTTGTACAGTGTTTTAGGTGTGTTTAATCTGAAAATAGCACTGTATTTTCTGGAGATGGTTTTGGACGCGTAGATTCGATCGGAATTTTCATTTCGTTGCTTTTCCGGGTAAATTAGAAAGTATTGAAATGTTTGAATAAGTATCGTTTGCTCACTATTCACAGGGTTTAAATACTTTGGAGATACGTGCAAGTCTTTTTGTGGTGGACCCTCTAGAAGACAACAAACCTTAACTCGATTATGTGACCATCTTGAACTGCCCTTTGAACCTTAGGGTTTGGGGCAGTACGGCGTGCCACATGTGAGGCGTTGGCTTGACCCTTCTACGGCTGGACCGCTACTAATGTGTCACACTTCGGATTTTTAAACCCTGCTCAAGTGTTGAGCTTTAGTGAATCTTGGGTACTTGATCGTTCGTTCGAAAACTTTAATACTGTCTGTTTATCTGGAATGTGATACAATATGTGGAATTCATATAGTTTAGGCATGAAATACGAAATATGTGATATTTCGCATTTATGATGTCTAAAGAGAATGTGTATTCCAAATATTGTAGTTTTACACTTTCTTTTCTGTGACCGTAAGTGTAGTATGTTCGATATCGCCGGTTTCGTTGCTATACATCAACGACAATTGGGGTATGCATATTTACTTACGTTGATGATATGAGATATTATGTGTTCCTGAGATATGATGTGCAGGATTGTCGCGATTGAATAGCCGGGGTTTTTTTTATGTGAGATGAGAGTTTTATATTTTCATTCATGTAAATTCAAATGTAATGTAATATTCTTTTATTTGGGGCACTTCCGGGTTGAGGTTGTGTCACCAGTGTTGTATATTATTTACTTTTCCGCATTAGGATGGACCCAAGGAGGGGAGCACAGGTGACCGGGTTCTGGGGTTCAGTGGGAGGCCATCTCGAGGAGTCGAGACCGGGTCTCCTAAACTCCAGAATTGGCACGGTCATTTGCCGCTCTCGTAGGGGTCTAGGGTGTGGGCTTGGCTATTCATCGCGACTGTGGAATCCGTATTTTCTATTCTGGCTAAATACTAAATACGGACGTCCTAGTATATCCCACATTATATCTATGTTTCTGCTGCCTGTGTTCTGTGATATCTGAGACGAATGACATATTATATATATGATATATAGTAGACGTTGCTTATGTTTTACACCCGCGCTAGTCCCGTCCCGGTATGCCGTTAGTTAAGTAACCTAACGGTGCATAACGGAACATTGCGGCGAATGCGGATGGCATAAGCGTACGTGTTATTTTCGTTTCTTTTCTGTGATTGGCTTAAGGACTTAAATGATGGGATTACATTAATGTGATTAATGTAAAGAAAATAAACCTAAAAAGATGTTGTAGAATCGGATTTAAAAACCACTCGGCTATTTATGAAAAAGCTATATTTCAAAACTGCGGAGCTTACGCCACTCCTTTTGAAAACCATTTGATTCTACAACGATATCAAGCTCAAAGCGTTAAAGATTTTCTTAAAAATCATCCGCAACCCTCCGTCATTTTAGGAAGTAGAGTACTTAGTATTCGTGCTACGTTTGTTGACCTTAGCCAAGGCGTAGTGTACGGTAGCTAAGTGATGTCTTCCTACAAATGCATATGACGCAGATTAATTAGGACGGGCATATGACTTTGTTGACCTTAGCCAAGGGTCATGTGAACGGGTCTAATTAATCAAGAAATGACGGGTTGAGCTTGACCAGTACTCGTGATTTGTTGACCTTAGCCAAGGTCACGAGTATTAGGGGTAAAAACCACATCGGGAATTTCAATAGTTGAAATTTGCAATGAGATTGCATACCTTCCATGTGATGGTTTGATCCCGATCCCACTGTGGGCAATAGTTGCTCCTAGGAGAGTTTTACAGTTTACAATTAGCTAACTCATTAGGTGTCTAGAAAGGTGTTAACGGGGCTCCGCTTCTAGGAAAACGAGGTTTACTTTAATTAGGTCCGTGCGAAAGCACGGGGAACCTCCCTCAAGTACCGACACTGGCTTGGCTGAACGGTTAGCGAAGTTGTAGACTGTAATTAATCCTGGCTAGTTTTTCTTTTTAAGGTTTGAAAGAAAAACTCGATAAAAGCAGTAGGAAACATCGATTAGACAAGATAATAACCAATCTGATCTATGCAAGAGCTTTCGCTGAGTGTATTCTTTTCTCTCGCTTAATGGCAGATACCCATGATTGGACTCAAGCTTTTACTAGATAAAAACAAATTGAATGGGACCAACTATAATGACTGGCTGAGGAATCTGAAAATCGCCTTGACTTATGATAAAGTATCATATGACCTCACGGCTTCAGCCCTGCCCGTCCCAGGTCCAAAATCCTCAGTTGCGGACATTGAAGTCCGCAAGACATGGGACGCTGACTGTGCTACGGCAAAATGCCTCGCGCTTGCATCGATGGATAACACACATCAAAAGCAGCATGAGGATATGGACATTCACAGTATATTGCTCCATACAAAAGAGTTGTATGGAGAGCAATCCCGCATATTACGATACGAAGCATCAAAGAAATTGTTTCAGATGCGAATGGCCTATGGCACACCAGTAGGAGACTATGTTCTAAAGATGATAGCTCTTATAAAAGAACTTGAGGACCTTGGATGGACGATGGACAATGAACAATATATAGATATTATTCTGCAGTCCCTTCCCTCCACCTTTGCTCAGTTCATAGTGAACTTCAACATGCATGGCATGGAGAAGGAACTCCCTAAACTCCTTAACATGTTAAGGAGTGCAGAGAGCACTATGAAGTCAGCAAGAACTCCCGTTATGACTGTTGGACAATCTTCTTCTTCTCGCCCGAAAGCTAAGGCCAAGGGAAAGAAAAAGAAGAAGCCCACCAATCCTAAAGGAGGAGTTAAAAAGGTGAAGAGAAAGGAAAAGTCCCAGGCTGGAGACTCGGGGAAGGGCGAATGTTTTTATTGCCACAAGACAAGACATTGGAAGCGCAACTGCACGGAGTACTTAAGTCTCAAGAAGAAGCATGCTGATGCTTCTGCTTCATGTGCGTTTGTCACAGAAAACTGTTTTTCAATAAACTCTGCTTCCTAGGTATTAGATACCGGTTCAGGTTCTCACATTTGCAATTCTATGCAGGGGCTGAGAAATAGCAAGGTTTTGAAGACAGGTGACCATACTCTCCGTGTTGGAAATGGTTCCAATGTACATACAGTCGCAGTGGGAGAGTATCACTTGGGGTTGCCATCTGGATGTATTTTGGTTTTGAATCCATGTTATTTTGTACCAAGTATGCTATGTAATATAATATCCGTTTCTTTGTTGGACAATGAAGGATATAATGTTGTATTGCAGAACAATGTTATGAACATTCACCTGAATCAAATGTTGGTTGGGTATGGTACGCTTAATAACGGAATATATGTCCTAAATCAACACACAGTTTTCAGTATACAACACACTAATAAAAGAAAACTTTCAGAATTTAATGAAGCTTTTCTTTGGCACTGTAGATTTGGTCATATTAACGAAACAAGACTAAACAAGTTACACAAAGATGGATATTTAAAATCTTTTAAATATAAATCTTATGCGACTTGCCAGTCTTGTATCAAGGGTAAAATGACCAAAACTCCGTTTACCGGACACGGAGAAAGAGCTACTCAGCTCCTAGGCCTCATACATAGTGATGTATGTGGGCCAATGTCTATACAGGCTAGAGGCGGTTTTTCATACTTTATTACATTCACTGACGATTTCTCAAGATTCGGTCATGTATTTTTATTAAAGCACAAGTCCGAAGCTTTCGAGAAATTCATTGAATATAAACAAGAAGTAGAAAAACAAATCGGTTTGAGTATCAAGATGCTTCGATCAGATCGAGGTGGTGAGTATCTCAATACAGAATTTGCAAACTTCCTAAAAGAGAATGGGATTCTCTCTCAGCTCACTCCCCCTTACACACCACAGCACAACGGTGTGTCAGAACGACGGAATAGGACCCTATTAGATATGGTCCGGTCCATGATGAGTGACGCTGAGTTACCCGTCTCGTTTTGGGGGCATGCATTGGAGACTGCAGCATTTCTGCTAAACAGGGTTCCAACCAAAACCGTATCTACCACGCCATATGAGAATGGCATGGGAAGACACCATCTCTTAAGAGAATTAAGATTTGGGGTTGCCCGGCCTATGTTAAAAAGCAGAATCCGGACAAACTCGAGACACGGTCAGTCATGTGTAACTTTGTAGGATATCCAAAGAATTCTTATGGATATCTATTCTACCACAAAGAGGAACAAAAAGTGTTTGTTTCTCAACATGCCACATTCTTGGAAAAGAGTTTTTCACAGATAAAGATGATGGCAAGGTGGTGGATCTAAAAGAGGTTCTAGAGATACAAACTAGAAATGACGATTTGGTTGAACCGGCTGTTGCAACAGAAACTGAAGAACCTCGGCCACTCCGTAGGTCTGGTAGGACTTCTCGCCCACCGGAGAGGTACTACGGTTTCCTCATTGATGGTGACAGAGAAGACTGTATCATGGATGATGATGATCCTACCAGTTTTCAGCAAGCTATCACGAGTAGAGACTCTGTGAAGTGGCTGGATGCCATGAGATCCGAAATGGAGTCTACGTACACCAACAAAGTATGGACTTTGGACGTTGTACCCCCTGGGGTAAAACCTGTAGAGTGCAAATGGATCTTTAAAAGAAAGATTGGTGTAGATGGGCAGGTAGAGACCTATAAGGCAAGACTTGTGGTGAAAGGCTTTCGTCAAAGACCAGGTTTGGACTATGACGAAACTTTTTCGCCCGTAGCCATGCTTAAATCCATTCGGATCCTACTTGCTATTGCTGCTCACTACGACTATGAAATCTGGCAGATGGACGTTAAAACAGCATTTCTAAATGGAGATTTAGAAGAATGCGTTGATATGGATCAGCCAGAGGGCTTCATTGACAGTGGGAGCAGCGGGAAAGCATGTAGATTGCTTAAATCCATATATGGGTTAAAGCAGGCATCTCGGAGTTGGAACATCTGTTTCGATGATGTTATCAAAGAGTTTGATTTCATCAAAAATCCTGATGAACCTTGTGTTTATAAGAAGGCTGTAGGAAGAGCTTTTACATTCCTCGTATTGTACGTGGATGACATTCTTCTGATAGGAAATGATATTCCTATGCTACAGTCGGTCAAATCTTTCTTATCACTAAGGTTCTCCATGAAGGACCTGGGTGATGCCACATACATCCTGGGCATAAGGATCTATAGGGATAGATCCAAAAAGTTATTGGGATTGTCCCAAACCAGGTACATTGACACCATCCTAAAAAGGTTTAGTATGGAAGACTCTAAGCGGGGTGCCTTACCCGCTTGCCATGGGGTCACTCTCTCCAAGGATTCTTGTCCAAAGACCGATGAATAGAGAGCTCGCATGAGCGTTATACCCTATGCTTCGGCAGTAGGATCTATAATGTATGCGATATTATGTACACGCCCAGATGTAGCTTATGCACTTAGTGTTGTAAGCATGTATCAATCCAACCCAGGGGAGAACCACTGAACAGCTGTGAAGAACATTCTTAAGTACTTACGAAGGACTAAAGAATTGTTCTTGGTGTATGGTAATGAAGATCTCCAAATGGAGGCCTTTACCGATTCGAGCTTCCAGAGCGATAAGGACGACAGCAAATCTATCTCTGGGTTTGTATTTACCCTCAATGGAGGGGCGGTGAGTTGGAAGAGTTCCAAACAAGATACCGTTGCAGACTCTACGATGGAAGTTGAGTACATTGCTGCAAATGATGCTGCCAAGGAAGCCGTCTGGATGAAGAAGTTCGTCTCGGAGCTAGGAGTAATTCCAACCATTATTGATCCAATACCTTTGTATTGTGATAATAATGGGGCTATGGCGTTAGCCAAGGAGCCCAGATCCCATCAGCGGTCCAGACATATCCTGAGGCGTTTTCGTTTGATCCGGGAGATTGTAGATCGCCGCGAGATCGAGATTAGGAGAGTAGACACAAAGAATAACGCCGCGGATCCATTCACCAAGGCCCTCCCTCAGCCGCAGCATGAGCGACTTTTTCAGATGTTGGGTATGAGATACGCCAATAACTGGCCTTAATGCAAGTGGGAGATTGTTGGATATATGTATGCCCTAGAGGCCATTATATGATAATGGATGTATTTGTACATGTATATATATTCAGTATGCATTCTTGCTCGACATGATAGTTTGCTATCTGGTTCTTCTTTATCTGACATGTTGATTTGATCATACTTTTATTCATTCATACATGCTGATAAAGCCCTTAGGATATCGGCTTGACTACTCTGATTATGATGGAGATCATACTAGTGGGACATCTGTAGTCTATAAGCATATCCTGGAAAGTCCCTAGTCGTAGGTATATCGAGACGGGGCATTGATATACCAGAGTAGACTAGCGTATATGATACTAGACCCATACGATGGGCGATGAATGTTCCCACATTCATCGATGTTTGACATCAAGATCATATACGGGTGCTCAGTGGTGACTGGGTACACTGGATGGACTCACCGAGAACTCCTATATGGAATTATATCTATCGTCGGATAGCAGTTCTCAGGTGACACTGGTACAGGTTAGTCTGTAGACCCGAGATCGTCATAGAGTCTTGTGTGTTCTCCCACTGTACTTTGATTGCCACCTTACCACGGCTCTACTGAGTCGTGCAAATAGGTGGCCGTTGGGTACAGTCCCGAGACACACGAAGACAATGAGCGATAGGAGGGGTTTCGTCTCTCCCGGTATTGGGAGTTGATGCTGTGCTGTGCCCGACTGGTTATATCAGTAAGTCCCTGGCCAGGGCTGCTGAGATTTGCTGATAAGTGTTATCAGTAGTTTTTCGATCTGTTATAGACCATTCACCGGCACGACTTATTGAGTTATTGGGGTCGACGTGACCATCCCTAGGCTCGATATGCAGCATATTTGACGAAGAGACCGGACTGTACGGTAGTGTTGCCGGTTGGCTCGACGGGAGTTGTAACAGGTTCGCTTGTTTTCTTCTGATCGCTCAATACCCGGGTGGCCGTTACGTTTAGCTGACCGCTTGCGGCTTGGGGGTGCTTGATATGATCATCACCCTCTGCTGGCGTATTGACGAGTCTTAGAGTCCCACAAAGGAGTTACCTAGTCCAGGCGAAACGTTGTGGTGCGCGTATGCGATATGCGCATGGACCCGATTAAAATGCACGTATATGATACCGTACATTGATCGGGCGGCTTACTTTTGGTAGGGTCATATATGATATGGCTGGATTGATAAATCAAGTGTTGATTTATCATTTAACCATTAGTTTTCTCACTTAAAACCTTTTCTTGGATGATGGATGTGTGCATGCATGTATGTTTTTCTTTCTTTCTTTCTTACTAGTTTCATGCACATATGGATGTGCATACATACATACATACATACACCCATCTATCATGGTTGTTTACACATGGAAATGGTGGAAATATAAGACTCACACCATGGTTGAATATATGGATTATTATTTGATTTATTGTTTAAAACAAAATAGAAAAGATAAGGATAATTCTTGCTTGCTTCTACATTCTTCTTTAAACCTAACCATGCTCACCTACTTCTAACCATGACTTATCCTTCTCTTTGTGTTTTAAAACTCAAGTTAAATAATGTCTCCATCATTTAACCATGGTTTGTAGTGAGAAGAAATAAAATATATAAAGATATATTTAATTTCTTTTCATGGTTATCATTTTTACTCATGTTAAAAAGAAAGCCTCCATCTTCTTCCTCCTTCACCATTTGCTCTCTAGTTTTTTTCTAGTGAGTAAAACACACATAAAGAAAGGTTTTTGAAGTGAGAATTTAAACCACAACATCATTCTACACAAGTTTAGCCAGTTTGTTTAGAGTGTTCTCTTCGATTCTCATCTTGATAATCGAAGTTGCGAGCTTGGACGAGGAACTCCGGGTGGATCGTCGTGGACGTGAGAGGACTTCAAGAGGACCTTCTTGCAACACCCAAGAGACCAAAGAGTCCAGCGAAAGGGAGCTACAAAGGTTGTAGTCGTGAAACCCTAGTTGTTATTCGCTTTAACTTTCGAAACCCTAATTTTCTAGGATCGATTCCTTTGTATGTTTGTTTAGCACCATAAAAATCTAAACTTTGAGACATGTGATGCTTCAAAACTCTACATAGGGTGATAAGCAAACCTATCATTGGTATGTGGTTTCAAGCATGACACAAATGAAATGTACATTAATATATATCACATATATACTAAGGCACAAGTGAGAAAAGAAATGTTTAAGTGAGCTAATATTAGTTAATGTAAGTTAATATATCAAATATATAATTATACATTAAATTATTAAATCAACACTTGATTTAATAATCCGGCTATATCACATACAACCGACTAATATCAAATGCATCAATTTATCGAATCAACACTTGATCCGATAACCCGGCTATATCACATATAACCGACTGATATCACATATCGCAAGAATAGAATGCGGTATCACATACGCGCATTAATCACGATTCCGCACATATCACATATGTGCTCTAACCAGAAAAGCTCTGTGTAGGACTGTAAAGACTTGTCAATACTCCGGCAGTAGGTGATGATCATATCAAACACCCATAAGCCGCAAGCAGTCTGCTAAACAGAACGGCCACCCGGGTATTGAGCAATCAGAAGATCAATAAGCAAGCCTGCTCATACTCCTGCGAATCCAATCAGTAACACTACCGCACAGTCCGGTCTCTTCGTCAGATATGTCGCATATCATAGCCTCGGGGTGGTATAACGTCAGACCCTAATAGCCTGATAAGTCATGCCGATGAAAGGTCCATAACGGTTCGAGAAACTACTGATAACACTTACCAGTAGATCTCAGCAACCCTGGCCTGGGATTTCCTGTTATGGCCTATCGAGCATAGCGCAACATCAACCCCCAATACCGAGAGAGAAGAATCCCCTCCTATCGCTCATTGCCTCCATGTGACTTGGGATTGTACCCAAAAACCACCTTTTTGCATGATCTCTTGACCATGGTATGGTGGAAATTAAAGCACAGTGGGAATCACACAAGACTTTATGACGATCTCGGGTCGACAGACCAACCTGTACCAGTGTCATCAGAGAAAAACTATCTGAAGTTAGGTATAATACCATCTAGGAGTTCTCGGCGAGTCCGTTCAGTGTACCCAGTCTCCACTGAGCACCCGTATACCTTCTCTGATTTCAAACACCAATGGATGTGGGATCATCCATCGCCCATCATATAGGTCAAGAAGCGCATACGCTAGTCTACTCTGGAGTATCGATGCCCTGTCTCGATACTCCAATGACTAGGAACATTTAAAGGATGTACTTACTGACTACACTGTCCCCACTAGTATGATGTAACGTTTCTGAAATTGTTATACGAATTATTCCGTTTTAGGGTAAAATAGTCGGTATTTTCCGTTTTAACCGATTTTGATCAAACTTCCGTATAAACTTGCCGGCACCTAGTTTAGCTAAAATAAAGTTAGTGCGCGAGTTTTAGGGGTCAATGAGAAGTTTTGGTTCATGTAGAATTTTTCCCTAATTAAATATTATTTTAATGTATTATTTATGCACTTAATTAGTGGAAATTACATTTTTGTGTGGGTTAATTAGTTCTAATTGGGATCATTGCTAATCTAATCACTAGAATTAGTTTGGAACCATCTTTCGAAAAATATAGATATTTGTGACAAATGGAATTATTTTTAAAAGAAAAGAAATAGTAGAAAAGGTGGCATTTTTGCATTTATTAGCATTTAATGCTATTTCTTGCTAGATTTTTCCACACAATTCTCACAAAACCCCCTCCCACTTGCCTTGGCCGAACCAAATAGCCCTTGCTGCCCACTTCTCTTGCCTTTCTCATTTCTTCATTTCCAAGATCAAAAATTCATCAAAAATCCCAAAATAATCCCACAAATTCATAAATAAATCATTACCCATTATTCTTCAACTCTAAACTAGCATTGATTTTCATGAAAAAGCATCATTTTGGATGGTTAATTTTGGTGATGTAGCAAAAATTGAGATCTTGTTTATGAGGTATAAATCCTAAACCTAATCCTAATTTGTTGCTTAATTCCTTAAGTTTGCTTAATTATGTGCTAATTATAGCTTTAAAATTCATGTGTAATTAATTCATGATAACTAATTATGAAATCAAGTTAGGATTTTGATGTGCTTATGTTGTTAAGCAAGATGTGTAGATTTGGAAAAGTTAAGTATTTTGTGAAAATGATAATTGTTATTTTTCCTAATCGCCTATTAAGCTTAATCGCAAACTAGGCTTTTCTAACTCATTTTTGGGAAAGATTAAAAATATAAAAGTGGTTTGGATAGCTTAGTTAAGCTATTGTATGATGTTTGAAATCGCTATAATTGTTAAATTTCTAGACTTATCCGAAATTGAGATAAAATGATATAAGCTGCTTACTAGCTTTTCGGTAAAATTTGGCGTGGGTTTTAAATGTAAATGGAAATGACTTAAATATTAATACCTACGATATTTATTGTGTTTGTAAATGCGTATTGGTATTATTGGGTTTTAATGTGGCAGTTTTCATGTATAGCGACCCTATTTAGGGTTTCGGCTATGTTTTCCGATATTTGGATTCTTGGTTTCGAGTTTTGGATGCTGTATTTGGTCGTTGGATGTTTGTACGTCAACGACAAGGGTAGTTGATTGTTTTACATATGTAGGCTATAGGTTCTAACCTACGAGCGCACCGCGTGCCGTATTTTGGATTTCTGAATTTGATGTTAATAGCGTTGTGAATTCGTACTGATTGTAGGTACCTTCGCGTGGATTCCGAGACGACAAAGCGCATCGACTACGGCTAAACGAGGAGTTTAGCAGGTGAGTAGATTTATATCTACCGGGGAAGTCGGGTGGATGGCGTATGGCATCCTCGCAAATATTGGATTGAAAGATCATTGATTATTATATCCTGATAAATGATATGCGATGGACATGATTGTAGGAATTGCAAGATAATATGATAGAAGTGGACACTAGTGAATATATTGGTTTAGGAGAACTTGAAATGATAAGTGAATCATGATAGGTATGAATTAAAAGAGAACAAGTGTGATGTTCATTTAATGTGATGCGAGATATTAATGTGATGAACGAGTATACGATGTGATATGATGACTTAGTGTGATATTTCATTATATAGATTCGAGTCGATATGTGATGGTTGATACATTTGTAGGTCCCCTGATATGAGATTGACATGGTTGTGACCTGAGAGATTGGTATATATTTATTTATGGATAATGATTGCATAATGAGTGATATGCTGTACGAGACTTAGATCCGTACCCCGATGTTATATAGGTTGATAGAATCCCTATTCGTTAATGCCGCTGTACGTTAGATTACCGCACGCGATGAATTTTACCTGTTGATTTACCCATACCCTTGATTAGAGGATATCGTACGATGGATTGTACCGTACGTGATGTTGTGAGGCTGGATGCCGATTGATAGATTCACCGACTCGGTCTTGTTGATATGTATACCCCATAGCATTTGATTCATTATATGCATTATGCTGCATTCATGCTATTCTCATTGCATTTCTTATACCTGTGCTAGTACACCTACACCATTATCGATGATACGTATGTTACACATACACAGATTTGCCGGCTTACACACTTCTTCATCGATAATTGCTATGTCACTTACACAGTAGAATTGCTATATCATGCTATGATATACTGCCATGTTTACATCGCTAAGCTAGGTTGCATGATATACTGACATGTACACCCACATACGCTGCTACAGCTACATGTACATCATGCCTACATATTGACATGTGATATTGAGACATTGCTTATTGTGCTTATGAGATGCATCATACATACCTGCTTACATGTAGATACTTAGACCTTGCTATAATTACATGTACACTTCATATGATGCTGCACTTGATTTCGGAGGATTTGGGAACCGCAAGATATATTTTTAAAGCTGGATTCATTTAAAAGAGCGGTTTTCCCTTTATATGCTCATATTGCTGTTTTATGTTGCATATATCAGTTTTCATGGATTTTACGCATTGAGATATGGATTTCATGTGATTTATGGATTTGAGAACCGTGGGGGTATTTCAAGAAACTATGTATTGTTTGAAAACCCGGTTTCTCTTGATATGATATTTTGATGCGTCCACCATGAGATTTATCGGTTCTGAGATTTGTGATATATACCCGATGCGAGGAGTGTGTGGGCTTTGTGCTGGTACATGGTGGAGCCCGGTACGGTTCCCCTCAGCAAGATGTTCGTGGTACAGACAATGAGCCTGGAAGGTGGGCAAGTACCTACCGGTGATAGTATTTGGACTCGGCGGTTATCGTGGGGATACCGACCAGAGTGATGTACGGACATGACATCAGGGCTAGTCGTGGTGACAGCGTCTGAGTTATGAGGATTTACGTGTCGATGTTAGACACGGGTATTCATGATGTTTCGGGTGTTGGTGATAGACACCCAGGTTTCCATGATTTGATGTGGCATTGATGGACACACATTCTTTGATATCCTCATATTTACCTGCATATGCTTTTATGATATTTACATGCAGGAGTTGTTGTGTCAGTGGTTGACACGTGGACGAGATCCACTGCATACATGCGTTGATTTTATTGTTGGACGAGATCCACCTGCATACATGCATTGATTCATTGTTGGATGATATACACTTGCTGTTAGGCATTTATCTTGTGTTGGCACATATACAGATTTGGTCACTCTAGATATCATAGTATTACTTTTATGATATAGTTGACCTAGGAATCGTTGTTTATTTCGATTTCTACCTATTGATGTTTTCTACTCACGAGTTGGCAACTCACCCCCGTTGTGCCACAGTTCTTGCAGGTTGTCCGCTCAGATCAGTAGCGGCATTGCTGGCACACAGCTTTCTTTCGGGTGTTTTGCTTTGGTAGGTGATACATGTTGGATCGTGCCCCTCTTGTACTTGTTATTCATATTGTATATAGTCACTCCATCAAATCAGAAACTAGTAATTGTATATGTTGCAGACTTAGAGGACTTGTAGTTGCGAGACTTGAGCGATGGGTTTTTATGTTCACTTTTGGGCTTGATGTCTTGCTTTACTTTATTTCCTTTTATGGATCTTCGCCGTTGGGCGTTGTATACTTGTTATTTATACTTGTGGTGTTGTTTCCTCCGTTGGGCGTGTTTTGCTTCCGTTTGGGATGCTTTCATTATATTCTTTGTTGTACCCGTTTTCGGTGCTAGTTTTTACAAAGGAAGTGCTGCCGAAATTTTTATGAAAACCAAGGAAAAGAGTTGAGTGAAGTTTTATGGATTTTACTTAAGTTTCTAAATGCTGTAAATGTTCTCTTTACTTACTTCTATTGTATGGTTTAGATTTCTGGGTTTCGGCTTACTTAGGTTACGTTACGCCTGTAGACGTTGCGTAATTTAAGTGCTGGTCACGAGCTAATATTTTGGGTCGTGACAAAGTTGGTATCAGAGCACTAGGTTTAACCTTAGTTCGAGTTTAGGTTTGACTATGTGGGGTCTAGGGCATATGTATTTTGGAACCTAGGCTTGATCTTACGGAAATTAGACTTGAACAAGGGGGTGTTAGACCCGAACTTTCGTTTCGTAGGCTGACCCCGATTGATGGAGTAGGTAGCTTGAGTAGAGATAGGTACCGTACGTATGTTCCGCGGCATATTTACGATACGATACTCCACTTAAGTGACCTTAGGATGTACATATCTTGAGACTGGTGATTCTTTTCGTTCCTTTGATTTTACATCCTTTGAGATACTTGATTTTATTCGCTTCCATGATCATACTCTCAGTGATTTGACTCTTCCTTATGATCATGTATCCATTTTGGGATCTGTTGACTCTTTTCAGCCCTTTGATATTTTCGTCGATACTTGATTGAGGTTCCTGTCACCATGGTTTGAGCGCAGATTGAGCTGCTGCTGGTGATGCGGTCAGGGTGAGCTCGTCATGGACGAGGACTGATCATCGTGTTTTCTGGTGACATGGGAACGTATCGATATAGTGTTGTATTGTTGTGACCCCTCGTTGAGACGAGTGTGCGGTTGTGTACCAGATGATCGGGCCATTGTTAGTGGCTGCCTGTCGGGAGAGGACTGTTGATGTACAGCATACCCCAGAGAATGTGATGTCATCTACCGTGCAGACAGATAACCCAGCCATTGCTGAGATTGGTGTGATGCCGCTTCCAGAGCTTACGAGCTGAGATCGCTGGAGCTTTCAGGCAGCGAGGCGACATGTGATAGCTAGTCTATCTTGAGTTGTGAGACGAAGATGATTCGTTTGATTGATGCGCCGATACAGGCTCAGTTGAGTTGAAGATTTCCAGTGTGGAGAGTCTTACTCAGGTATAGAGTAGACCGACCCAGAGATGACCGTTGATGTATCGTCTATCCTTGAGGATTGGGGGCATTGTTTAGCATGTTGACGAAGGGTGTTCACATGTCGCCTGGGCGGAGTTGAAAGTTTCGAACGAATGTCAGAAAACCCATTTTTCCATGTTTAAAGTATTCGGAAGGACATGCAAGTGCTTCTGTGGACCCTCTAGAAGAATGAAACCCGAACTCGACGTGATGACCATGAAACCGCTTTTGAACCTTAGAGTTTGCGGCAGTTTAGCGGTGCCATCAGTGAAGCTTGGGTCTGCCCTTCTACGGTCGGTCCATAGGTACTGTGGCATATACCGAATATTATTAAACCGTGCTCAGGTGTTGAGTTCTCGGAAAATTTTGGTACTTTTGATGACTCGATCGAAAAGTTTAACGCCGTCCGGATATCCTGTGATAGGAGATCAGCAACAAGACCAGCTTCGGATAGAGGACCTCACCAGGTGTGTTGTGAGTTGATCGAGAACGAACGAGTATTGAGTATTCCTCCGGTTGTTGGGACAGGTTCCCTAGGACGTGTTCGGCTAGATATCTTCGACAGAGTGATGAAGATACCGTGTTCGTAGTTCGAGTCCGTGTGTGAGACTCCGGATTGACTGTAGCCGAGAACATTTGCGGTACGCAGATAGCATGATGCGACGTCAAGTGGACGATAATGAAGACGAGTGGAGCAAATGGTTCGTGCGAGATGTTAACGAGCTGTTGTTACTCCCCGTTGAGATTAGAGATCGGAAGAGACCTTGAGCCGGTTCCTTCCATGACATTGCTGCAATAAGATTTGCACCGAGGATCAGATGTGTTACGTGTATTCTGAGGACCCAGAGACAGAGGACGCCAGACCGTGGGCAGGAGGCGAGCAGATGTTCTTGCTCTTCCAGTTTGGGCGCACTGACTTTTTCTTCGACATTGTAGGATGTGTACCTCAATGTCATTTGTTGCGATTTGCATCGTAATCCGAGTATCACGCTTATATCACTTGGATTTGAGTTTCATGATATTTCGTGTACCATGGCTGCACCTACTGGGTATTTACATTTTGGGCATAGTTGTTGCACTGGATATACGTTTTACACACAGTTGTATTGGTTCGTGATTTGTGCATATCTATTTGCACTTGATATTGATTTTGTGTCTTAGCTGCACATGTTTATGATTTCATGGATTTCATACATTTGATTTGATATGTGTGTGTGGTACGCACTCGATTTGATTTTAGCACTCGGTATAGCTCATATGTGCTTGCAGTGCATTGATATGTGTTTTGTGCACGCAGTTGCACACTTTTAGGAATTTTATACACCTTGGTACGCTGGTGTGGTTTTCATACGCATTTGAGTTATTGATGATATTTCGTGCACTGGATGCACAGGATTGGTATTTCGTGCATTGGTTGCACCCGATTTATGCCTTTGAGCATTCATTTTACCGGATTTGTGTTGTCGTGCGTGTGTGTACTTGATGTTCGTTTTCGTGCATGCTACTGCACTTGATGCTTATTACGGACCTGACGTGCTTGGGTCAGATTTTGCGCATATTATGCGCTTGATTTAGATTTTTATTAGTGCATGTGGAATGCACTTGATTCAGATTTTATTCGTGCATGACGGTTGCACTTGAGTTGGATTTTCGCGCATGTTGAGCACATGATATGAGATGTGATTTGTGCATACCGGATGCACTCGATTGCGATTTTTGTTCGTGCATGACAGTTGCACTGGTTGAGGTTTTCATGCACTATAGATGCACTAGATGTTGTTGTCGTGCACACCTGTTGCACTAGAGAGATGCTTTCGTGCACACCCGTTGCACTTGGTTTCTTTCGTGCATATTGGCACTTGTATTTGGGTTTGAATTCCGTGTGCACCAGACGTACGTGATTGTTGGATACGCTTTTTGAGGCTGATTTTGCTTTTGAGCACTTTTTTTTCATGAGGAGGCCCTATACTTTGTAGTACCCTAACAGGACTGATCCGAGGACAGTACATGTGTACTTTTGCATGCATAAAAAGTTTACCAAGAGGTTGCAAAAAAGGAGCTATAGTCTCGCTATTTCTTACGTGTCTGCGAGTGACACGAACGTTTACAAATAAAAAACTTTTGAGATATTTCAAAAAAGCGGGACGGATATTTTGGCAAAACATATATGCTAGTATATTATTACTTTACAAATGAGCCTCCGCCACTTGTGCCGTGAGTTACGCATTACGCGGTAATTCAGAAAAGATTATGCATAAGATTTATTAGGTTTTTGGAGATTTTTCAAACAGGATGTGTCACGACCCAAAATTGGCCCGTGACGGCCCTAATACTACGTAACGCCAAAAGACGTAACGCAGTAAAAGAAAGCCAAGACCCAGAAATCTAAACCAAGAAAATACGGAAAAGATAATATAAGTTTTTGAAACATTTGAAATCGCAACCCAAATTCTTTAAAAGTTCTACTTTATTTCTTTAAAATTTTAGCAACACCCCCTTTTTGTAAAAACTAACCAAGATGAATGCAACACAAAAATATGAAGCTATAGCGAAGAAATAAAGACAATAGAGAGAAAGCTGTATATAAAAGATAACAAACCCACAAATAATATACAGTAACGTCCTCACCAAGTCTCTAAGTCAACAACATAATAGTAGATGGAGAGTACAAGATACAACAAATGTACAATACAAAATACAGATGACCACCAAAACCCACCTAAGCAAAATAGTACTGTGAGCTGATGCGGTATCTGTAGCAAATGATGATAGCTGAAAAGCTGAATAGCCTGCCTCGACTACTCTGGGGAACAACCTGAAACACCTGTGGCACAACGGGGGTGAGTTGCCAACTCGTGAATAGTAGATAACATAAGCAGGTAATCGCAGGAATGCACGTACAGCATGGATTTAAGATATGCGATTACAGTAATAACATGTCATGCAAATGCTGAATAAAGGAAAGTACAGTAGCAGGTACAATCAATATGTGAAGCAATAGTAACCTGACAATAATATGCAATAACCATGCAATTGGGATGTGAGAATGTAAATATGCAACTATCATAAGGGTACACTAACAGGTACTACCAATATATGAATCTGTGCATAAAGTAGATAAGTGTGAGGTATGGGGTGGAATATGTCATTTCCACGGAAACCTGACATCGTGGTAGGATCACAATCTATCAAGACACTCGATCCCAAGTCCTCAAATCAGCCCCCAAACTGGGCTCTCACATCATAAGTCTCACATCACCTCAAAGTACAATATCGAGTAGCTCTCCTATATCTCGAATGTACAAATCAACAATCTCTTTCATATCCAATATCTAATCTCAATGAATCACATATATCCCAAGTTGAATCTCAAGTAAGTTTCTAACATCCTAAAGGTAAATATATATTTGCAAAAATAAATATGATGGGGGCAATACACATATATTAGCGTCCCATTCCACTAATATTGGTGTAAGGGTATATATAACAACGGCTAATCCCTTGTTATATATACAAATGTATTAAAAGAAATATCATGAAAACAATGTGCCAAGTATCGACACAGAAATCCTGATAGGTACGTCTCATACGCTGTCCCGAAAGCATGAGTGCCTAGCTCTGCCCCTCGCCTTTCGACGTATGCATAGGTACAAGACTCCGGTCGGTATCCCCAAGATAACCGCCGAGTAAAAGGTAATATCACCGGACGGTATGGTTCCCCTGACTGGCTCACCGTCTAACAAATCCAGCGATCCGTTCTCGCCCCGGGGTACCTCCGGGCCCCACCATGTACCCTCATGCGGCCTCTACGCCTCCTCGCATGGGGTATAAATAATCAGCACCGATAAAACTCATGGTGGATGCGCAAATATCATATCAAGGAAACCGGGTTTTTCAATATATGCATAATTTCATGAACTCCCACGGTTCCCAAATCCAGAAAACATCATGTAAAATCCAAATAATAATGCGCAATCCAGGAATAAACAAATACGATATATCTGAAATGCGAGCATATAACAGAGAATATGTAGCTGAAACCAGATGTATGCGAAATCAATAAGGTACAGCTAAATAACATCAGTAAAGGTAAATATGTGACTGCAACTGAATATGTGTGTAACATATAGGTATAGCAATGTATAGGTATCTACCTGTAAGAACTGATGTCGTATACCCCCCTGGGTATAACTAAAATATGTAGGATATCCCCCCGGTATAAGTAAAATGTGTGCAAGGTATACCTCTCGTAAGGTGTATATGTACCTATCACTAAAGGTATGATGCACTATAGGTATACCGATAAGCTAGATGTCATGTGTGATAAGCAATAGTGTCTATAATGGTTAGTGTGTGACATGACAATTATTGACGGTGTGTGTGTAGCATACAATCCGTGCTCGTGCAACATGAACCGTCAATAATGTGTGCATTGCCCTACGGCTACTAGTCACAGTACAACTATATCTAACTAAATAGGTGAAGGCGCAATTCTAACAATGACGTAGAATGTGCGACAAGTATTAGAATCCTAGCCCAGACGCATAACGCCATGCGGGCGATTCCCCTGTAGATGTTAAATCTACTCACCTACGCTCCACGCTAGGTGAATCCTACCATCTGCTCCCCCCTGTAGTAGTGTCCGTAGTCCCTGCCTGCAAACCTGCAAATAAGACACGGAAATCATATATAAGCCAAATATTCCACGAAACGCGATATCGAACCAAAACGAGAAACTCGCGTCGCGAACTAAACGCGCGTGTGCACGATACACTGAATCGTGTGTGTACGCGTCTAAAACCATCGCGACACGCTGGATCACAGAATCCTCTTACGTATCGCGCGTATCGCGCAAACACAACGAACACCAAATACGTTATATTGCCCCAGATTATCCTACAGGTCAAATCTTGCAAAACTAGACATGCCAAAGTACTAGACAACACTGCAGACAACCCTAGCCAAGACCACAACACCCCAGACCCCAACTTGGCCGCAAATTGCGGCCAAACCCATTAAATCTGCGGCCTGGAACAAGAATGAGGGGCTTGTGTTCTGGTGGTGGTATCTAGACCTAGTGAGCATGCCCCAGTTTTCTCAATTTTGTTCTGAAGGATCCGGGTCAAAAGCAGATCTCAGAAGTCACAAATATCGCTTTAAAATCACCACTTTGCACAAAACACAAACCCTATGGTATTTTAGTGTAATCCAGGGAAATTCTCAGTTAAAGTGACCCTAACAACACTTAAATAAGTAGGGTTAACTAACACAATCACCACTTAGCCACAACATCTCACAAAACACCATAAATTAGCACTAAACTCATAATTAACACAAACCGACACCAAACTACGCACAAGCTAGCAATAAAGGGAATTGGGTCTAAGAATTATACCCTAAAGACCCCCAAGAAGCAGGTGAAGAAGTGAAAGGAGCTGCTGTAAGTTGCTGGAGCTCCTGCTGCTGCTGTTGCTGCCTGCTGTTGCTGCTGCTGATGATGATGATGTCTGCTGCTGCTGCTGCTGATGATGATGATGATTGCTGCTGCTGCTTCCTTGCTCCAGCTGAGTGTGTGTGTGAGAGAGAGAGTATGAGAGAAAGATAATGAGGAGAAGAAATGAGAGCAAGGCAAAACCCCTCTCTTCCTTTCTCTTCCTTCATTAAATGAGGCATGGTCTAAACCATGTAGCAACATGCTTCTCTCTCTCTCTCACCCAAAGTCAACATTTCAACCATTCAAACAATATTAAAATTCCATTTCAAATTCATTTTCATTTTTAAAACAACCATAACTATTTAACCCAAAACACCTAACAATATTAATTAACTTAAAGAGAATGGGTTAAACCCCAAAACAACCCTAGTTTACATGAACAAGTGTGTGTGTGCCTAGAAAAATTCTAATAAAATACTCATTAAATAGGATAAAATATTTAAAACTTAATTTGGTAAACTTTTTATTAAAAATCACACATTAAAATATAATTAGCTACAAAACACATTCTAAGGTGTTACAGGATGCGTACTATATATGTATTATGGTATTTGATTAGTGCATATGGTATTTCGGTAGTAGATTTGAGATTTGTATCTCCTTTGTGACTCTGATGATATGCATACAAGTCCATTGATTTGCGTGACGCTTGACGGAGATCGGTTTTGAGTTTCGTACTCATTTTTCCGGCGCACAGGATGCGCTGTGGTTTTCTGTTTCTTCCGTGATTTCGTAGCCCCGTTGTTTGAGCTGTTTATTAAAATGTTTTAGCATTTGGGGGTTTAAATTTAAAATCGGGGACCGAATTTCTTTAAGGGGGGGAGATTGTAACGTTTCTGAAATCGTTATACGAATTTTTCCGTTTTAGGGTAAAATAGTCAGTATTTTCCGTTTTAACCGATTTTGATCAAACTTCCGTATAAACTTGCCGGCACCTAGTTTAGCTAAAATAAAGCTAGTGCACAATATTTGGGGGTCAATGGCAAGTTTTGGTTCACGTAGAATTTTTTCCTAATTAAATATTATTTTAATGTATTATTTATGCACTTAATTAGTGGAAATTACTTTTTTGTGTGGGTTAATTAGTTCTAATTGGGATTATTGCTAATCTAATCACTAGAATTAGTTTAGAACCTTCTCTTGAAAAATCTAGATACTTGTGACAAATGGAATTATTTTTAAAAGAAAAGAAATAGAAGAAAATGTGGCATTTTTGCATTTATTAGCATTTAATGCTATTTCTTTCTAGATTTTTCCACACAATTCTCAAAAAAAAACCTCCCACTTGCCTTGGCCAAACCAAATAGCCCTTGCTTCCCTCTTCTCTTGCCTTGCTCATTTCTTCATTTCCAAGATAAAAAGCATGATGCTCTTGCAAGTTTAGAGTGGTTTTTAGTTTATCTAAACTGGATGGCTCCCACTGTTTCTCGAATCCTTCCTCAAACCATAAAAGAAGAATTAGCCAGGACTATTTTCACCGTACAATACTTGCTTAACCGTTCAGCCAGGCCAGTGTCGATACTTCGAGGGTGGTTTTCCAACGCTTTCGCGAAGTTCCTTAATTAAATAACCTCTTTTCTCTGGGGGCGTAGCCCCGCTGACACCTTTCTAGACACCTACTTGGTTTATAGCATTGATCGTTAAGTGACGAATATCCTGATAAGTAGCATATACTTACAGTAGGATCGGGATCCAAATATCATCGTCTGATAATGCTGAAGGAATCCTACCAACATTCATCAAACTCCAAATGGTATGCATCTTTTTGCAAATTTCAGTTTCTTTAGAAATTCCCGATATAAATTTTTGCCCTATGCTCTTATGACCTTGGCGTTAGGTCAAAATGTCATAAGTCACATATCAAGTTCTACCCATCATTATCTTGTTAATTTGAACCCATCTGTATATATTCTTGACGTTCGGCCAAAATGATAATACGACTGTCCCAAACTAACTCATCTATCTATGCAACAAATGAATACCCAGTAGCTACCAAACACTATGCCTTGGCGTTAGGTCAAAATACATAGCTTGAATACTACTGAATACTCAAATGAAATGACGGAGGGCTACGAATGGTTTTGGAAAAACCGTGAACGTAGTGAACTTGATATAACCGAAGGAACTTGATAGCTTTTAAAAGGAGTGGTTAAAGCTCCGCAATTAAAAATATCTTCTTGTTTAAAAAATAACCGAGTGGTTTCTTTTAAATTGTTCCAACGATCAAACATTGGTTTATTTTCTTTGCATTAATAATAATGCGTCCCAACATTAACCTATCATTGCAGAAAACAACGAAAATACAACGTCCTCTTATGCCATCTGCATTCGCCACTGGGTCCCGTCATCACCCGTTAGGTTACTTAACTAACGGCAGAGCGGGGGCTGGGCTAGCGCGGGTGTAAAACATAAGTGACGTCTAAATAGCTATCATATATAGATATTCTACATTCGTCAGACGCAATAATAGGCATTCCAGATCACAGATGAACATTATTGGATATGCAAGCAATCCACGTTTCTTTTGAGCCTGCAACGAAAGACGGATTACACAGTTGTGATGAATAGCCATTACCCCACCCTAGACCCCTACGGGTACGGCAAACTACCCGCCAAGTACCCGAAGTGAAGCGGTCTCCCTCAACGATGTGAGTAGGCCACTAAACACTTCAAAGTACCCGGTAGTTTGTGCACCCCACCTTGGGTCTATCCTAGGAGCAAAAACAGTAAAATGAAATAATACAACGGTGGCTACAACCGCAACCTGGAAGTGCCCCACAAAATAATATTACAACATATTACAATTACATTGAATGAATGAATATAATAACCCATCACAAACCCCGGCTAATCATCACAACAATCCAATACAGTCCATAATCACAAACAGTAAAAACCATTACAGAAATGTGCAACCCCCTGCCAACCGACATACTAGCAGTAAGGGGAGGTTTACGAACACATTATACAATCACAGATATAATCAAATTAGCAAATATCATACAATTTCGATCGAGCAAACATATTAGATTCTACTCCCAAAACTTCTCTGTTCACCTGAGACTTGAGCAGAAAATAAACATTCCAGAAAATACAAAAATATCACAGAAGAGTTACGGGAGGAAACTGGATTGAATCGGCCTCAACTCGGCCACGGATCCGCGGCGGATCGGTGGGATCGGCCACGGTTCCGTGGCTCTATGGCCGATTCAGGAACCCATTTTTCTCCAGTGAGCTTATATTTCTCTGCTTGTTATTCTGCAGCTCCCTGAAAAAATTTTAGAGCCTGTTTTAAAATCGACAGAAACATGGTGATATCGATGTCTTTTTCGGTTCGTTTTGCGTTTGAAATTCATACGACTTTGCTAATGAGTTAATTATTGTTTAGCGAAGCTCTGATACCACTGTAAGTCGATGTACAACACCCCACAACTTGCGGGGAGGCGGAAAAAAGAAAAACGATCTTGTTCTTTGCATAAACATCGACTAACCGAGAATCTTTGCTAAACGATAACTAACAAAAACATAGGAGTTCTAAACTACTGTGAAAAGTGATTATACCTAATGAACCGTGTCCTTCTCCTTTTCGTTATCCACGTCCTTCTCGGCCTCCTCCACGTAATAGATGATCCACCCGAGAGCTATACACCAAGCTTCACCTCTAACTTGAGGTAACTATGTTTCTTAAAGTGCCAATCTAAGTAACCTAGGTGATATAGAGAAGTGTTATGGATTAAATAGTCTTTTCTAATCCTTGATCTCAAGACATGAGAGGGGAGGATTAGGGTTTGAAGAGAGAGAGCTTGAGGAGAGAGAAGGTGAGCAAAAGAATTAGAATGAGATAATGATCTCTCATGATATATATGAAGCATTATATTTATCAAATAAATAAAAATAAAGGATTTAACAACCATGCTTCATAAATACAAATGAGTGATTCATCTACATGAGTTATTAAGCATTTATGATGCATTAATGACAAGGATGAATCACACAAATGAGTCACTAATCTCATTTAATGCTTAGCCACCTTAACCCCCAAGTCACCACCCTTCTAGAAGCTTCTCGCGAAATTACGAGAACGCCCTTCCCATCCGTGAAAACACGGAAAAACTTTAGACTGTATAAATCCAATAACCCGATACTATAATCTGGCTTAAACCAAAGCCGACTAGTAAAAACTGTCCGAACGACGTACGTGCGTTTAAACACGTATGCGTCCGAACCCTTGTCGTAAAACCATATGACCTCTATATCGTTTCTCCTGGAACAGGGAAACTCTCTGTGTGGGACTCTAAAGACTCGACTACTACGCTGGCAGTGGGTTTAACCACAGACCGGAAGCGGCACTAGCTGTACGTAACGGTCCCCAGGTAGATGTCGATAAGAAGGCCGATGAGGAAACCCATCCGAACTCCTACTGAGCCTGATGTGACAATCTTCGTATAGTCTGGTCTGTTCGTCTAAGACTATCGCATATTGGGCCTAGGGGGCGGCAGGCATCAGTCCCCTAATAGCGGTATAAGTTGTGTCAGAGCGAAGCCCATTACACCCTGAGAAACTACTGGAACCTACCAGTAAATCTCGCTTGCCCTGATTAGGGACTTTGCGTAATGGCTCTCTGACACAGCGCGATATCAACCCCAATACCGGGAGAGACGAATCCTGTCTAACCGCCACTTCTTCCAAGTGCTCGGGACTGCACCCAACTGCTACCTGTTTGCACGACTCCTTTGAGCCGTGGTAGGGTAGCAATCTAAGAACAGTGGGACACACTCGAGGCAAAGTACCAGTGTCAAGTCTGCGGTCTATGCTGTACTCATGTCACCTGGGAACTGTTAACTGACAACGGGTATAATACCAACCAACAGTTCCCTGCGAGTCCTGTCCGGTGTACCCGTAACGCAACGAGCACCTGTATACTATCTCCAGTACGACGTACTGACGGCTGTGGGATAGACCATCTCCCCAACTGGGATGAGAAGCGTACACACTAGTCTACTCCGGAGTATCGATGCCCTGTCTCGATAATCCTACGACTAGGGACCTGAATAAAGATGTGCTTGTAGACTACACAGCCCTCACTAGTGTGACTGCCATCACAACGCTGGTAGTCAAGCAAGATCCTAAGAGCTCTATCAATACGTATACTCACATATTAAGATAGAAAAACCAAGTAGCATACTACTATGTTTGGCAAGACTGTTATATACATGTGAAAATCCCAAGCTTCCATTAAGTAATATACAAACTAGTATGATACAATAATGGCCCCTAGGGCATATACATTAACACGAGAATACCGTAGTATCTCTCAAGTGGATGAGGAACCCTATCAGATTCGCGGAGAGGCTGAGGTTCGTTGGAGACTATTGTATCCTTTGGTTTCACTAAATCATCAGCTGTTAGTTTGTATAGCTGGAACTCCTTCCAGTTCTACCTCATGACCACTAATTTCTTCACAAGAAATTCCTTTTCTAAAAAAGGTGGCATGCTGAGAAACAAAACACCTTTTGCTCCTCGGTGTGGTAGAAGATATTCCCTCGCAAATATTTGGGATATCCAACAAACTTATACCTTGCCTCGAGCTTGTCCGGATTTTGCTTTTCTACATAGGCCGGACAACCTCATATCTTAACTCGTTTAAGACATGGTCTCTTCCCATTCCATATCTCATATGGAGTGGTAGGCACTGATTTGGATGGAACCCCATTCAATAGGTATGCAGCTTCTCAAGTGCATAACATCAAAAGGAAACAGATAACTCAGCAGTTCTCATCATAGAGCGCACCATATCTCATAGGGTGTGATACCTCTGCCCCGATACACCGTTGTTCTGTTGTGTATACGAAGGAGTAAGCTGAGAGAGAATCCTATTCTCCATTTAGAAAATCCAGGAACTCCATGTCCAAATATTCACCTCCTCGATCACATCGAAGGACTTTAATACTTCAACCCGTCTAGTTCTTAACTTCAAACTTATATTCCTTGCATTTCTCAAAAGTTTCAGACTTGTGTTTCAACAGGAACACATGTCCGAATCTTGAGAGATAGTCGATGAATATAATGAAGTAGCAAGAACCAACCCTGGCATTTGTAGACATAGGACTGTATACATCATCATGTATTCATTAACTCTTGCTCTGTTTCTAGTAAACGGAGTATTGGTCATTTTTACCTTTGAGACAAGACTGGCAAGTATCATAAGATGAAAATTCGAACAGATTCTCATATTCATACTTATGTAACTTAGCTGGTCGTGTCGCATCGATATGAACTAGTCTACAATGCTTCAAGAAGGATTCGTTCATTTTCTGAACTACTCCTTTTGTGTGTGTTCTATATACTTTGAATTGTGGTTTGATTTAGAACGTATATGCCATTACATAACGTGCCTGATCCAATCAACTCTTGATTCAGGTAAATGTTCACAACATTATCCTTCAATACAGAATTATATCCTTCTTTAACTCATTTAAGAAACCGATGTAATGTTGTATATCAGGTTCGGTATGTAATAACATTCGTTCAGAATCAATGTATTAATACAATGTGATATTTGCCAATTAATTTGGCTGCAACACTTGCACCATTCTCTACACTTAGAGACATATCACCCATACCCAGTTCTCTACCTATCTGTAGCCCATGTAACATATTACATATGCGGAATCCTGATCTGGTATCATATACCCAGTACGTAGAGGATACTGAGAAACAGTTCTCAGTAATGAACACACCCGAAGAAGATGCATCAACATGCACTTTCTTCGATTGGGTAGCATAGGAATCCGGATATTCCCCTATATCCTGCTCAGACTTATAACAATTATAAGATAGAGCGGAACCAACGTTCCCCAGCTCAGTATAATAAGCAGGTTCGGTCAATGCATCCATATTATTATCTTGATTAAGGCGTGACATAGTCGCTACCAGAAGAGAGAGAGAAGAAAACACTCTGCGTGCGCTCTTGCAAGATCAGATTGGTTATTATTTTATCTAATCAGGATGGCTCCTACTGTTTTTATTAAATATTCCTTCAAACCCTAAAAGGTAAGACTAGCTGGGATTAATTACACCCTACAAGTTCGCCAATCTTTCGGCCAGGCCAGTGTCGGTACTTTGAGGGAGGTTCCCCATGCTTTCGCACGGACCTAATTAAAATAAACCTCGTTTTTCCAGGGGCATAACCCCGTCGACATCTTTCTAGACACCTACTTGATCGGCTAATTGTAATGTGTAAAACTCTCCCAGGAGTAACTCTTACTCGCAGTGGGTATCGGGATCCAACTATCTCATAGAAGGTATGCAATCTCATTGCAAATTTCAACTCTTTAAATTCCCGATAATATTTTTCCCCTAGCGACTTATGAACTTAACATGGTCAACAAATCATAAGCGCTAGCCAACTTCAACCCGTCATTTCCTGATTGAATTAAACCCACCCGCACGACCTTTAACATGGTCAATAAAGTCGTACGACTACCCTAATCTAATCGCATCATACGCTTATGCAGATAAGCATTAATCAGCTGCCGCACACCATGCCTTAACATGGTCAACAAACGTAGCACGAATACTAAGTAGTACTTATCTGAAATGACGGAGGGCTATGATAGGTTTTTAAGAAAACCCTTTGCGTAATGAACTTGATATCGTTGTAGAATCGAGTGATTTTGAAAAGGAGTGTTTTTGAGGTTTTTACTAGTTTTGCTAAAGAGGTCACTCCCGGTGAAGGGATCTCGGCTCTTTCCTTATCGAATAAGGTGCATGATATTTCACAAATACCACTATGCAAAGCAAAAACTATAGAAGCAATCAAAAGACAAACCGAGTGGGTTGTAGCATCTGCTAGTTTCGTTAAAGAGGTCACTCCTGGTGAAGGGATCTCAGCTACTTTCTTATCGAATAAGGTGCTGGATATTCTACAAGGAATACCGCAATGCAAAGCAAGAACCAGAGCTATCAGTTTTTAAAACAAGTTTCTACAATATCTTTAGGTTTCTTTTATTTTATTAATCTCATTAATGAAGTCCCATCAATTATGCTTCCCAAGCATCACATAAGAAACGAAAGCAGCAATAGTTATTATATATCATATATATAATATAGGCATTCATCTCAGAATATCAAGTGATCACATCACAGAATATCAGCAGCAGAAGAATCACATATGAAATATTGGACATACTAGGAATTCCATGTTTTAATTAAGCCAATAAAAAACGCGGATTCCACGGTCGCGATGAATAGCCAAACTCACATCCCTAGACCCCTATGAGAGTGGAAAGCAACCCTCCCAATTCTAGAGTTAGGAGACCCGGTCTCGACTCCTCGAGATGGTCTCCCACTGGACCCTAGAACCCGGTTACTTGTGCTCTCCTCCTTGGGTCTATCCTAATGCGGAAAAGTAAATAATATACATCAATGGTGACATCATCCTCAAACCGGAAGTGCCCCAATAAAAGAATATTACATACAAGCTTTTACATGAATGAAAATGAAAAACTCTCATCTCACATAAAAAACCCCGGCTATTCAAAACACGACGATCCAATATAACATATCACAGCAACACATAACATCACATGTCATCAACATAAGTAAATTTGTGTATCCCAATTGTCGTTGACATATAGCAACGAAACCGGCGATACACCACATATCACACTTACGGTCATAGAAAAGAAAGTGAAAAACTACAACAATTGGAATCCGCAACCGCCTTATACATCATAAACCCAATGTATCACATACTTTGGATTTCATGCCCGACAAATGAATTCCTTAGACATTACATGCCTAACAATTATAAACCCCGCATTTTAGTCTCGATATTGAAAACACTTTCCAATAACCTGTCGGGTAATTCAACAAGATTCCCGATAACCTGATCGAATGCTCGTCGGAAACTTTAGTAGACGGCCGCACCCCCGATGCCGTCGACGAAGTGCACTAAGGCGGAACACCGCGGCCGCGAGCACCCGAACGGATGCTTTTGGCGACGGGGTTCTTCTACAGTCACTTGGTCGGGGCTATAGGGCATGGTTATCTAATAAGGTTACCCGGCGAGTATCCGCGTACACTATGTAATTGCTATGGACTTTTGATCCACATCAAAATTCCGTGGCAACCGATCAAATGAGACTAAACTGCTTGATTTATAAAATTCAAACTAGTTATCACATAACTAATTATGTGGATTCCAAATATTGTATCACAATCACAGATAGCTAGACGATGTTAAACTTTTTGATCGAATAAACAAACACCCAAAATTTTCCAAAGAGCTCAACATTTGAGCGGAGTTCAAAAAGTACCCAGAACATGTCACAGCTCCTATGAACCATCCGTAGAAGGGCCGACCCATGCCTCACTCATGTCGTCATGGAACTGCCGCAAACCCTAGGGTATTACTGCGGTTCCATGATCCAAAAAGTCGAGTTTGGGTATCGTTCTTCTAGAGGGCCCACAGAATCGCTTGCATGATTTTATGAAGATTTTAAACTTGGAAAAAATCCAACTCTTGGAAAATTTCCAGCGAGGAAAATATGGGTTATTGATATCCGTTCGAACTTTTTAACGTCGTCTAAATGACCCGAATAGATGTCAGAATTACGACTACGAAACACTCTGAATTTCCTTTACAGAAAGTTAACATCACATTCAATTTTAGTAAAAACAAGCAACACCTGAAACATCAAACCCCAGACACTGGAACACCCTAAAAATTTGAACCCAAAACCCTTTAAGAAAACCGAGGAGCTCGGATTTTTTTGCCTTGTGGCCGGCCAGAAAAGGGTGGTTTTGGTTCAAATTTGTATGGTGTTCATGTTATATCACATACAACATTCTGCAGTTGCTAAAAAATTTTTTAGAGGCCATCTAAAATTCGACAGAAACTAGGAATGTATATCGGGTGTTTCGGTTTCATAATCCTAAAAACATCGTCTAGTTCTCTAGCTCGTCTTTGATACCACTGTAGGGTTCCCTACGGCGGCAGTAAGGTTTCGCTAGGCATCATCCATGCCGTTTTCAAATTTTTGCCGTACTAAAGAACTCTAACCCTAGAATCTTAACTAGAGATTTAGACGAACATTAATGTAAACAACTTTACATCTAAGTGAATGAGGAATACAATCTTTGTAGACCGGTCCTTCACTTCTAAAGCTCCGTGTAGTAGTCCCTTCGCTCCAAGTAGTGATCACCCAAACTCTAGTAAGGGTTCACATGAAGAAATGAACAAGCTTGCTCGAAGTCTTCGATGCCGAAGATGATCTATGCCGAGGAGACTCAAGCTCATGCTACCTCTTCACTAATGGTAGATTAGTGAAGCAAACACCCTAAATTAAATGGCTAATATAGTAGAGCATGATGAAGTAGGAAATGGGCTCACTTTAGATTTAATTTTCTCACAATATTTTCTCACATAGAAAAAAGCTAGCAAGCTTTTTTTTTCAATCAAGAAGAAGATGAAGTGGAGATGAGAATGAACTCATGAGGCGAGAATAGCAACCATGGATGAGTTAGTGTCATACACTAACTCAGGTAGAGACTTAACTATGGCTATGGATAATGGTTAGGTTAATAAATATCTCAAGCAAAACAAAACTAGTGGACTTAGTCAATGGTTCCACAATCTTCAACCATTAAACCAATTTCCATCAATTTTTAATTACTTTGATAAATAAAAACCCCTCATTATATCAAGCATGGTGTGAGTCTCATACACCCATGTAGCATGTGACATCAAGCATAACACAAATGAAATGTACATTAATATATATCACATATATACTAACGCACAAGTGAGAAAAAGAAATGTTTAAGTGAGCTAATATTAGTTAATGTAAGTTAATATATCAAATATATAATTATACATTAAATTATTAAATTAACACTTGATTTAATAATCCGGCTATATCACATGTAAGTCCATGTCACGCACCCCACGAACTTGCGGGGAGGCGGAATATACGAAAAACGATTATCAAAGCTTCGTAACACGGACTTGAGCGCATGAATCGTATCTAAACTGTTACTAGAAAACTAAGAGAGGTTTAACTACTCGGATACGAAGTTATACCACACGTTACTTGTCTTTCGGGTCTTCATCGATGTTCTCCACTCCTCGTAGGCTCCTTAGAACATCGGCACCTCAACGGCTTCCTCGAATCAAAGAAGATCCACCCGAGAGCTCTTTGTCCAAGCTTGATCTCTAACTTGAGATAACTAGATTGCTCAAATTGCTAATCTAAGCTATCTAGGGGATATAGAGTAAGGTTATGGATGTATTAGTCTATCTAATCCTTGATCTCAACACATGAGAGGGGAGGATTAGGGTTTCAATAGAGGAGGAGCTTGAGGAGAGAGAAGGTGAGCATAAGAATGAGAAGAAAAAAGAACTCACTAGAATATAACAACCATAACAATTAATCAAATAAATAATATAAATCATTAATCATCATGGTTGATGCATTCATCTTGTGTGATTCATCATATGACTCATTAACTCATTAATGAATCATTTAATACAAAGGATGAATCACACAAATGAGTCATTAAGCAATTAATGCACATGCCACCTTAACCCCTTAGTCACCACTCTTCTAGAAGCTTCCCGGAAAATTACGAGAACGCCCCTCTAATCCATGAAAACACGGAAAAACTTTAGACTGTATAAATCCAATAACCCGATACTAGAATCTGGCTTAAACCAAAGTCGGCTAGTAAAAACTGTCCGAACGTCATACGTGCGTTTAAACGCGTATGCGTCTGAACCGTTGTCGTAAAATCATACGACCTCTATATCGTTTCGCCTGGAGCAGGAAAACTCTCTGTGTGGGACTCTAAAGACTCGACACTATGCTGGCAGTGGGTTTAACCACAGACCGCAAGTGGCACTAGCTGTACGTAACGGTCCCCAGGTAGATGTCGATAAGAAGGCCGATGAGGAAACCATCCGAACTCCTACTGAGCCTGATGTGACAATCTCCGTACAGTCCGGTCTGTTCATCTAAGACTATCGCATATCAAGCCTAGGGGGCGGCAAGCGTTAGTCCCCTAATAGCCGTATATGTCGTGTCGGAGCGAAACCCATTACACCCTGAGAAGCTACTGGAACCTACCAGTATATCTCGCTTGCCCTGGCCAGGGACTTTGCGTAATGGCTCTCTGACACAGCGCGATATCATCTCCCAATACCGGGAGAGACGAATCCTTTCTTATAGGGTTCCTAGGCACACACAAGAGGTTCCACAAGGCATCAACCATGCCAAATTCAAAAATTTAGGTGCCGAGAAACCCTAATGAAGATCGTTAACTAGAGATTAGGCGAAACTACAAGCAAGCAAACTACTTTGCTACTAAGTGAAAGGGATTACAACCTGAGTAGATCCGGTCCTCCACTTCTAAAGCTCCGTGTTGACGTCCCTCCACTGCGATCATCGAAATCCCGGACTCTAGCGTTGGTTTTGCCGGAGAAATAAGCGGGCTAGGTCGTTGACTTCGATGCCGAAGATGATCTACGTCGGGGAGACTCAAACTCAAGCTATTCCTTCACTTGGTCAAAAACTTTGTGAAGATAACACCCTATACTACATGGCAGGTAGTAGAGGATGAAGAAATAGGAAGTGGGTTCACTTTAGAATTGGATTTCTCACTCTTTTTCCCATGGCACCATTGGAGCTTGCAAGCTTTTATGGAGCTTGATGAAGAAGAAGAAGAAAAGAATTAAAAGAATAATATGAAACTTATCCTTTTAATCATGGCACCATGGTTGAGTTAAGCCCTCATTCTTAACTCTTGTAGAGAATTAACCAAAGCATTAGGTTAAGGGTTGGGTTAACTAATATCTTAGACAAATGACAAAAGAGTTGACTTTGTCAATGTTTATCAAGCTTCATGAAGCTTGATAACTTTGACCAAAGTCTCACTCTTTTGTTATTTGTTAGGAAAATAGTAAACCCTAATTTAACCTTGATTTGGTTCAAGTCTCATACACACAACTTGTTTGTATCATCAAGCATGATACAAACATGTACACTTGCATATATCACATATAAACAATGTGCACAAACTAGTGAGAAAATCAATCTTAAGTGAACCAATACTAGTTAATGTAAAGTAATATATCAAATATATAATTATACATTAAATTGTTAAATCAACACTTGATTTAACGATCCGGTCATATTGCATGTAACCGACTAATATCAATAGTAACAACTTATCGAATCAACACTTGATCCGATAACCCGGCTATATCGCATACAACCGATCAATGTCACAAATCGCGAGAATAGAATACATCATCACATATTGTATTATTCTCGGTCCTGCACATATCTCATATGCGCTCCTATTTCGTTTTGCTTGAGCCAGGAAACCCCTGTGTAGGACTCTAAAGACTCGTCAATACGCCGGCAGTAGGTGATGATCATATCAAACACCCACAAGCCGCAAGTGGTCTGCTAAACGTAACGGCCACCCGAGTATTGAGCGATCAGAAGATCAACGAGCAAGCCCGCTCACACTCTTGTGTATCCAACCGGTAACACTTACCGTACAGTCCGGTCTGTTCGTCTGATATGTCCCATATCTTGTCTAGGGGTGGTAAACGTCAGACCCCAATAACTCGATAAGTCGTGTCGATATGAGGCTCATAACGGATCGAGAAACTACTAGTAACACTTACCAGTAAATCCCTAAAGCAGCCTTGGCCAAGGACTTCCTGTTATAGCCAATCGAACACTGCGCAGCATCAACTCCCTATACCGGGAGAGACGAAACACCTCCTATCGCTCATTGCCTCCATGTGATTCGGGACTGTACCCAAAAGCCACCTTTTTGCACGCCCTCTTGGACGTGGTATGATGGAAATCAAAGCACAGTGGGAATCACACAAGACTCTATGACGATCTCGGGTCTACAGACTAACCTGTACCAGTGTCACCAGAGAACTGCCATCTGACGTAAGGTATAATACCATCTGAGAGTTCTCGGCGAGTCCGTCCAGTTTACCCAGTCTCCACTGAGCACCCGTACATCATCTCTGATGTCAAACACCAATGGATATGGGATCATCCATCGCCCATCTATATGGGTCGAGAAGCTACACGCTAGTCTACTCTGGTATATCGAGGCCGCATCTCGATACACCCATGACTAGGGACTTTGAAGGATGTACTTATGGACTACCACGTCCCCACTAGTATGATCCGCATCATAGTCCAGGTAGTAAAGTACACATCCTAAGGGCTTTACCAACATGTAACAGAGAGACAATCAGTGTACACGTTAAGGTAAAGAGTAACCAGATTGCATACTATCGTATCGAGCAAGAAAGTCATCCCTATATATGTCCAAGCATCCACTACAATATACATCCTATGTATAGTAATGGCCTCTAGGGCATACATATAACTAACAATCTCCCACTTGCACTAGGGCCATCTGGTAGTAGTGGTTGTAGTATCTCATACTCAACCATCCCATAAAAGTCTCTCTCTGGGAAAAGGCCTTTGTGAGTGGATCCGCCGTGTTGTCCTCGGAGTCTGCTCTCCTAACCTCGATCCCCTGGAGATCAACCATCTCCACGATCAGGTGACACTGCCTTAGAATATGTCTGGATCACTGATGGGACGGGTGTTCCTTGGTATAAGGCACAACTCCATTGTCACACAATGGGAGGAAAGAAGTTCATCTCATGAACTAATATACACCCAGACTGCCTCTTTGGTAGCATCTTTGGTAACGATGTATCTTGCCTTTAATCGTCTAGTATGCCACGGTATCTAGCTTGGAACTCTTCCAACATACCGTCCCTTTACTGAGGGTAAAGACAATGCCTGCGACTGACATTCAGTCGTCCTTATCACCCTGGAACCTTTCCAGTGATTCTCCCCAGGATCAATTGATACCATCTTACTACAACTAGTGAGTATCCTAACATCCATTTAGATCTATCTCATAGATCCAAAACCCAAGATTTAGTAGGTATCACTTTGATCCTATATGGATAATCCTTGTAATAAGCGGAGATTGACCGAGCGTAGCATAGGAAACTCCTTCCCTATCAAGAGTATGTCATCCATGTACTCTATGAGGATCACCACCATACTCCCTACTACCTTTGTATATACAAGGTTCATCTACCATTTTGATGATGTCAAACTCTTTAACTAACTCATCAAAACAGATGTTCCAACTCCGCGATGCCTGCTTTATCACATAAAACATCTTGCACACGTTTCCGCTGCTCCCACTGTCTACGAAGCCCTCTGGCTGTGTACTTTTAGACGCTTTCTTCCAAATCATCATTTATAAAAGCAGTCAAGACAGCCAAACGCCAGATATCGTAGTCATGGTATGTAACCGTGGCAAGTAGGATCTGGATGGACTTAAGCATAGTTACTTAGAAAAGGTTTCATTATAATCCATTACTGGTCAATGACGCAAACCTTTAACAAGTCTAGCTTTGAAAGTCTCAACTTTTCCATTTACACCAAGTAATCTTCTCAAGATATACTTGCTCCTGATTGGGATTTAACCCTTCAGATAAAGCAACCAAAGTCCATATTTTGTTGGTGTATAAGGATTCCATCTCAGATCGATAAGCATCCAGCCATTCTTACAGAGTCCTACTCCTGATGGCCAGCTCAAAACTAGTTGGGTCATCATCCCATGATGCAATCCTCGCTCCCACTGTCATAGAGAAATCGAAGTATCTCTCAGGTGGGTGAGGAACCCTACTAGATCGGCGGAGAGGCTGGGGTTCATTGGTTACTATTGAATTCTTTGGTTCTACCAAATCATCAGCTGCAGTTTGTATAGCTGGAACTCTTTCCAGTTCTACCTCATGTCCACTAATTTCTTCACAAGAAATTCCCTTTCACAAAGGTGGCATGCTGAGTAACAAAACATCTTTTGTTGCTCGGTTAGGTAGAAGATATTCCCTTGTGAATGCTTGGGATATCCTACAAACTTCCACAGAACTGACTTTGCCTCGAGCTTGTCCGGATTATGCTTTTAGACATAGGCTGGACAACCGCAAATCTTAACAAACTTAAGATATGGGCACTTCCCTTTCCATATCATATATGAAGTGGTAGGCAACTGATTTGATCGGAACCCTATTCAATTGGTATGCAACTTCATAAGTGCATAACTCTCTAAAAGGAAATAGGAAACTCAGTAGTACTCATCATAGAGCACACCATATCTAATAGGGTGTGATTGCTCCGCCCCGATACGCCGAGGTGATGTGGTGTATTCGGAGGAGTAATGCTGAGAGAGAATCTCATTCTCCTTTAGAAAAGTCCAAGAATTCCGTGCTCAAGTATTCTCCACCTTGATCATATCAAAGGACATAATACTTATACCCGTTTTTGGTTCTCTACATCTAACTTATATTCTGTGAATATCTCAAAAGGTTCGGACTTGTGTTTCAACAGGAACATATGTCCGAATCTTGAGAGATCATCAGAGAATGTAATGAAGTACAAAGAACTTGTCTTGGCATGTGTAGACAGGGGACCTTCATACATCAACATGTATCATCCCAAGAGTTCACTAACTCTTTCTCTGTTTCCAATAAACAGAGCTATGGTCATCTTATCTTTGTGACATGACTGGCAAGTTTCACAAGATGTAAATTCAAACTGATTTAAATATGCATCTTAATGTAACTTAGCTAGTCGGGTCGCATTGATATGACCTAGTCTACAATACCACAAGATGGATTCGTTCATATCTGAACTCTTCCTCTTGTGTGTGTTCTGTATACTAAGAACTGTAGTTTGATTTAGAACGTCAATGCTTTTAGATAACGTGCCTGAACCGATCAACTCTTGATTTAGGAAACGTTCAAAACATTATCCAACAATACAAAATTATATCCTTCTTTACTAATAAAGAGACTGATATGATTTTGTATATCAGGTTCGGTATCTAATAACATTTGTTCAGAATCAATGTATTCTGGTAATACAGGGTGACAGTGACCAACAGACTTGGCCGCAACACTTGCACCATTTTCTGTCTCATGAAACTTATCACCCGTTCTCAGTTCTCTACCTTTCTGTAGCCCATGTAATATATTACATATGTGGGATCCTGATCCGGTATCATATACCCAGGACATAAAGGACATTTGAGAAACAGTTCTCTGTAATGAACACACCCGAAGATGATGCATCAACATGCACTTTCTTCGTTTGGGTGGCACAGGAATTCTGGTAATCCCCAATATCCTGCTCTGTCTTATAACAATTATAAGTTGGAGCGGGACCAATGTTCCCCAGCTCAGTATAACAAGCGGGTTCGGTCATTATATCCGTTTTATTATCTTGATTAAGGCGTGACATGGTCGCTACCAGGAGAGAGAGAGAAGAAAACACTCTGCGTGCGCTCTTGCAAGATCAGATTGGTTATTATTTTATCTAATCAGGATGTCTACCACTGTTTTTATCAAATCTTCCTTCAAACCCTAAAAGGAAAGACTAGCCGGGATTAATTACACGCTACAAGTTCGCCAATCTTTCAGCCAGGCCAGTGTCGGTACTTTGAGAGAGGTTCCCCGTGCTTTCGCACGGACCTAATTAAAGTAAACCTCGTTTTCCCAGAGGCGTAACCCCGTTGACACCTTTCTAGACACCTACTTGATCGGCTAATTGTAATGTGTAAAACTCTCCCAGGAGTAACTCTTACTCGCAGCGGGTATCGGGATCCAACTATCTCATAGAAGGTATGCAATCTCATTGCAAATTTCAACACTTGAAATTCCCGATAATATTTTGCCCCTAACGTGCTATGACCTTGACGAAAGCCAACAGACCATAGCCCACTAGTCAAGTTCAACCCGTACATTTCTTGACTGAATTAAACCCACCCGCATGACCCTTGACGAAAGCCAAGAAAGCCGCATGACTACCCTAATCTAATCGCATCTTATGCAGCAGATAAGCAGCATATAGCTACCGCACACTACACCTTGACGAAAGCCAACAAATATAGTACGAATACTATATACAACTTATCTGAAATGACGAAGGGCTACGACAGGTTTTTCTGAAACCCTATTGCGTAATGAACTTGATATCGTTGTAGAATCAAATGATTTTGAAATGGAGTGTTTTTGAGGCTTTTGCTAGTTTCGCTAAAGAGGTCACTCCCGGTGAAGGGATCGTCGGCTCTTTCCTCGTCGAATGAGGTGCAGGATATATCATATATATCACTGTGCAAAGCAAGAACTAGAAAAGCAATCAAAAGACAAACCGAGGGGTGTAGCATCTGCCAGTCATTGCTAAAGGGGTCACTTCCGGTGAAGGGATCTCGGCCCTTTCCCTATCGAATAAGGTGCAGGATGTTCTATAAGGAACATCGCGATGCAAAGCAAGAACTGTAGCTACCTGTTTTTGAAAATTCGATTCCACAACATCTTTTAGGTTTCTTTTCTTTCATTAATCATATTAATGAAGACCCATCATTTAAATCACCTAAACATCACAGATAAATACGACGTACACTTAAGCCATCCGCATTCGCCTCGATGTCCCTTCGTGCACCGTTAGGTTAGGTAACTAACGACAGAGCGGGGCAGGGCTAGCGCGAGTGCAAAACATAAGTAACGTCTATACAATATATCATATATACTATATATAGTATCTATCTCAACATATCAAATGATCACATCACAGATATCGCAGCAGAAGAAACATATGAAATATTGGATATACTAGGACGTCCGTGTTTTCAATACGAGCCTGTATAAAACACGGATTCCACGGTTACGATGAATAGCCAAACTCACACCCCTAGACCCCTACGTGAGCGGCAAGCAATCCTACCAATTCTAGAGTTAGGAGACCCGGACTCGACTCCTCGAGTTGGTCTCCCACTGGACTCTAGAACCTGGTTACTTGTGCTCTCCTCCTTGGGTCTATCCTAGTGCGAAAAAGTAAATAATATACAAATGGTGACAGCAACCTCAACCCGGAAGTGCCCCAATAAAAGAATATTACATACAATTTAAATTTACATGAATGAAAATAAAAACTCTCATCTCACATAAAAAACCCCGGCTATTCAAAACGCGACGATCCAATATAACATATCCAGCAACACAGAACATCACATGTCATCAACGTAAGTAAATGTGTGCATCCCAATTTTCGTTGACATATAGCAACGAAACCGGCGATATCACATATTACACTTACGGTCTCCGAAAAGAAAGTGTAAAACTACAACAGTTGGAATCCGCAACCTCCTTAGACATCGCATGCCTAACAGTTATAAACCCCGCATTTTAGTCTCTATATCGAAAACACTTTTCAATATCAAGTCGGGAAATTCAACAAGATTCCCGATAAACAGATCGAATGCTCGTCGCAAAATTTAGTAGACAGCCGCACCCCCGTATGCCGTCGACGAAGTGCACTAAGGCGGAACACCATTGCCGCGAGCACCCGAACGGATTCTTTTGGCGACGGGGTTCTCCTACAGTCACTTGGTCGGGGCTATGGGGCATGGCTGTCTATTAAGTTTACTCGGCGAGTATCCGCGTACGCAACGTGATTGCGACGGACTTTTGATCACATCAAAATTCCGTGGCAACCGATCAAGTGAGACTAAACTGCTAGATCTATAACATTCAGATCAGTTATCTCATAACTACTTGTGGATTCCAAATATTGTATCACATTCCAGATAAATAGAAAATATTAAACTTTCCGATCGAACAATCAAACACCCAAGTTTTCCCAAAACAGCTCAACACATGAAATAGGTTTAAAAACATCCACTTCATGCCACAGTACCAATGGTCCAGCCGTAGAAGGGTCAAGCCAACGCCTCACATGTGGCACGCCGTACTGCCCCAAACCCTAAGGTTCAAAGGGCAGTTCAAGACGGTCACATAATTGAGTTAAGGTTTGTTTTTTTCTAGAGGGTCCATCGCGTTACTTGCACTACTTAGAACGTTCTTTAACGACGGAAAAATCCAACACTTGGAAATTTCCCGGCAGGGGAAAAAGTGGGTATTTATATCCGGTTGAACTTTTTAACATGTTCTAAAAATATCCGGAAAACATTACGAATTTAAAATATCCCGATCGAATCGACGAATACAAAATAAACCCCAGAACACTCAACCCTTGAGTCATATTAAAAATACCCATAAAATATTAACAACAGAGGCAAGAATTACTGTGCAAAAATCCGTCCCTAATACCATTACCCTGCCGCGGAACCGCCGCCAAAGGTGGGGTTATTGCCGCGGTTCCGCGGCCAAGTGGAGGACTTAGGGTCTCGTTTTACTTGGTAATTCTTAGAAAACCCTGCTGAATTTTTAAGGTATTTTTAATACAGAAAAATCCCAGTTTCGAAAATTTTTCCGGAGAGTGGGTTAACTTTGCGATTCCGGGTTCGATCGGGGTTTTAAGTTCGTAAACAAATCGCCTAATGCTCTAGCTAGGCTCTGATACCCCTGTAGGGTTCCTAGGCACACACAAGAGGTTCCACAAGGCATCAACCATACCAAATTCAAAAATTTAGGTGCCGAGAAACCCTAATGAAGATCGTTAACTAGAGATTAGGCGAAACTACAAGAAAGAAAACTAGTTTGCTACTAAGTGAAAGGGATTACAACCTTTGTAGATCCGGTCCTCCACTTCTAAAGCTCCGTGTTAACGTCCCTCCGCTGCGATCATCGGAATCCCGGACTGTAGCGTTGGTTTTGTCGGAGAAATAAGCGGGCTAGGTCGTTGACTTCGATGCCGAAGATGATCTACGTCGGGGAGACTCAAACTCAAGCTATTCCTTCACTTGGTCAAAAACTTTGTGAAGAGAACACCCTATACTACATGGCAAGTAGTAGAGGATGAGGAAATAGGAAGTGGGTTCACTTTAGAATTGGATTTCTCACTTTTTTTCCCATGGCACCATTGGAGCTTGCAAGCTTTTGTGGAGCTTGATGAAGAAGAAGAAGAAGAAAAGAATTAAAAGAATAATATGAAACTTATCCTTTTAATCAAGGCACCATGGTTGAGTTAAGCCCTCATGCTTAACTCTTGTAGAGAATTAACCAAAGCATTAGGTTAAGGGTTGGGTTAACTAATATCTTAGACAAATGACAAAAGAGTTGACTTTGTCAATATTTATCAAGCTTCATGAAGCTTGATAACTTTGACCAAAGTCTCACTCTTTTGTTATTTGTTAGGAAAATAGTAAACCCTAATTTAACCTTGATTTGGTTCAAGTCTCATACACACAACTTGTTTGTATTATTAAGAATGATACAAATATGTGCACTTGCATATATCACATATAAACAATGTGCACAAACTAGTGAGAAAATCAATCTTAAGTGAACCAATACTAGTTAATGTAAAGTAATATATCAAATATATAATTATACATTAAATCGTTAAATCATCACTTGATTTAACGATCCGGTCATATTGCATATAACCGACTAATATCAATAGTTACAACTTATCGAATCAACACTTGATCCGATAACCCGGCTATATCGCATACAACCGATCAATGTCACAAATCGCGAGAATAGAATATAGCATCACATACTGGTATTATTCTCGGTCCCGCACATATCTCATATGCGCTCCTATTTCATTTCGCTTGAGCCAGGAAAACCCTGTGTAGGACTCTAAAGACTCGTCAATACGCCGACAGTAGGTGATGATCATATCAAACACCCACAAGCCACAAGCGGTCTGCTAAACGTAACGGCCACCCGGGTATTGAGCGATCAGAATATCAACGAGCAAGCCCGCTCACACTCCTGTGTAACCAACCAGTAACACTTACCGTACAGTCCGGTCTGTTCGTCTGATATGTCGCATATCTTATCTAGGGGTGGTAAACGTCAGACCCCAATAACTCGATAAGTCATGTCGATATGAGGCTCATAATGGGTCAAGAAACTACTGGTAACACTTACTAGTAAATCCCTAAAGCAGCCTTGGCCAAGGACTTCCTGTTATAGCCAATCAAACACTGCGCAACATCAACTCCCTATACCGGGAGAGACGAAACCCCTCCTATCGCTCATTGCCTCCATGTGATTCGGGACTGTACCCAAAATCCACCTTTTTGCACGCCCTCTTGGACGTGGTATGATGGAAATCAAAGCACAGTGGGAATCACACAAGACTCTATGATGATCTCGGGTCTACAGACTAACCTGTACCAGTATCACTAGAGAACTGCCATCTGACGTAAGGTATAATACCATCTGGGAGTTCTCGGCTTGTCTGTCCAGTGTACCCAGTCTCCACTGAGCACCCGTATATCATCTCTGATGTCAAACACCAATGGATATGGGATCATCCATCGCCCATCTATATGGGTCGAGAAGCTACATGCTAGTCTACTCTGGTATATCGATGCCCCGTCTCGATACATCCACGACTAGGGACTTTGAAGGATGTACTTATGGACTACCATGTCCCCATTAGTATGATCCGCATCATAGTCCAGATAGTCAAGTACACATCCGAAGGGCTTTACCAACATGTAACAGAGAGACAATCAGTGTACACGTTAAGGTAAAGAGTAACCGGATAGCATACTATCATATCGAGCAAGAAAGTCATCCCTATATATGTCCAAGCATCCACTACAATATACATCCTATGTATAGTAATGGCCTCTAGGGCATACTTATAACTAACATGTCTAACCACTACTGCCTCCAAGTGCCCGGGACTGCACACAACTGCTACCTGTTTACACGACTCCTTTGAGCCGTGGTAGGGTAGCAATTTAAGAACAGTGGGACACACTCGAGGCGAAGTAGCAGTGTCAAGTCTGCAGACTATGCTGTACTCATGTCACCTGGGAACTGTTAACTGACGATGGGTATAATACCAACCAATCAGTTCCCCTACGAGTCCTGTCCGGTGTACCCGTAACCTAACGAGCACCTGTATACTATCTCCAGTACAACGTACTGATGGCTGTAGGACAGACCATCTCCCCAACTGGGATGTGAAGCGTACACACTTAGTCTGCTCCGGAATATCGATGCCCTATCTCGATAATCCAACGACCAGGGACCAGTATAGGATGTTGCTTACAGACTACCCAGCCCCCACTAGTGTGACTGCCATCAAAACGCTGGTAATCAAGCAAAGATCCTATGGGCTCTACTAATATGTATAAGTGATACGTTACAAGAAACATATGTACATATTGAAGTAGACACAAACCAAGTAGCATACTACCATGTTTAGCAAGATTGTATATACAACTGTGAATATCCCAAGCTTCCATTAAGTAATATACATACAAGTATGATACAACAATGGCCCCTAGGCATATACACTAACAATCTCCCACTTGCACTAGGGCCATGAGCTAGCATATCGTAGACCTATCATCTCGAATAGCCTCTCGAACTGCGTCTGAGGAAGGGCCTTTGTGAATGGATCAGCAATGTTATTCTCCGTCTCTACTCTCTTCACCTCGATCTCCCGGCGATCGAAGATCTCCCTGATCAGGTGATACCGCCTTAAGATGTGTCTGGACTTTTGATGGGACCTGGGTTCCTTCGCTAAAGCTATAGCGCCGTTGTTGTCACAATACAGAGGTATTGGATCAACACTGGTAGGAACCACCTGAAGTTCTGTGAGGAACTTCTTCATCCAGAAAGCTTATTTTGCGGCATCGTAAGCAGCTATGTACTCTGCTTCCATCGTTGAGTCAGCAACGGTCTCCTGCTTGGAACTCTTCCAACAGACCGCCCCTCTATTGAGGGTAAAGACATAACCCGACATGGACTTGGAGTCATCTTTGTCACTCTGGAAGCCGGAGTTGGCAAAGGCCTCAATCTGGAGGTCTTTTCCGCCATACACTAAGAACATATCTTTAGTCCTCCGTAGGTACTTGAGAATGTTCTTTACTGCTCTCCAGTGATTCTCCCCTGGGTTTGCCTGATACCGGCTTACAACGCTCAATGCGTATGCTACATCTGGTCTGGTACATAACATCACATACATTATAGAGCCTACCGCAGAAGCGTAGGGTATAATCGACATGCGATCCCTTTCCAAATCAGTCTTGGGAGACATCTCTTTGGAGAGGGTGATTCCGTGACAAGCCGGTAGATTACCGTGCTTAGAATCATCCATACTGAATCTCTTCACTATGGTGTCTATGTACCTGGACTGTGAAAGTCCCAACATCCTCTTTGATCTATCACGATAGATCCGGATCCCCAGAATGTAGGTGGCATCACCCAGGTCTTTCATGGAGAATTTATGTGACAAGGATCTTTTGACTGACTGTAACATAGGAATATCATTTCCTATTAGGAGAATGTCATCCACGTACAAGACAAGGAATACTACAGCTCTCCCTACAATCTTACTGTATATGCATGGTTCATCTGGATTTTTGATAAAGTCAAATTCTTTGACAGCATCATCAAAACAGATGTTCCAACTCCGCGATGCCTGCTTTAGTCCATAAATGGACTTAAGCAGCTTGCATAATTTACCGCTGCTCTCACTCTGAATGAATCCCTCGGTTTGATCCATATAGACGCTCTCTTCTAAATTTCCATTTAGAAAAGCTGTCTTTACGTCCATCTGCCAGATCTCATAATCGTGGAAGATAGCAATAGCAAGAAGGACCCGAATGGATTTCAGCATAGCCACTGGAGAAAAGGTTTCGTCATAGTCCAAACCAGGTCTTTGACGGAAACCCTTTGCAACAAGTCTAGCCTTATAAGTTTCAACCTGTCTATCTACACCAATCTTCTTTTTGAAGATCCATTTGCATCCTACGGGTTTTACCCCATCTGGAGCAATGTCCAAAGTCCATACTTTGTTAATGTACATGGACTCCATTTCGGTCCGCATTGCATCCAGCCATTTTACCGAGTCGCCGCTCTGAATGGCTTGCTGGAAGCTAGTAGGCTCATCATAGTCAATAGTGCAATCTTTTCTATCCCCGTCTATGAGAAAACAGTAGTATCTCTCAGGCGGATGAGACTGCCTACTACTCCTACGGAGTGGCGTTAGGATGTCCGGTTCTTCTGAAACCTCTGGTTCTACCATACTTTCAGTAGTAGTTTGTGGTTCTGGAATTTCTTCTAGTTCTATTTCGCTCCCACCTGTTTCCTTTTCTAAAAACTGATATTCTAGAAAATGGGAATTACGAGAAACAAAAACCTTTTGTTGCTCTGCGTAATAGAAAAAATACCCCCTGGAGTTCTTTGGGTATCCTACAAACTTACACAGTACTGAGCGTGCCTCGAGCTTGTCCGGATGCTACTTTTTTACAAAAGCTGGACATCCCCATGTCTTCAGGTACTGAAGACAGGGTTTCTTCCCACTCCACATCTGATATGGTGTGGTAGGCACAGTTTTGGTTGGAACCTTGTTCAAAAGATATGCAGCTGATTCTAGTGCATAACCCCAGAAAGATCGTGGTAACTCGGTCTTACTCATCATGGAACGAACCATATCCAATAGGGTTCGATTCCTTCTTTCCGATACACCGTTGTGTTGTGGTGTGTATGGAGGAGTAAGCTGAGAGAGAATTCCATTCTCTTTTAAGTAACCCAGGAACTCGGCACTTAAGTATTCACCACCTCGATCAGATCTCAGTGTCTTGATACTTTTGCCTGTTTGTTTTTCCACTTCATTCTTGTATTCCTGGAATTTCTCAAAGGCTTCGGATTTATGCTTCATCAAGAAGATATGTCCATACCTAGAGAAATCATCCGTAAAAGTAATGAAGTAGGAATAACCACCTCGCGCATGTGTAGACATTGGACTACACACATCACTGTGTATGAGTCATAAGAGCTCGCTTGCTCTTTCTCCGTGTCCAGTGAACGGAGTCATTGTCATCTTTCCCATGAGACAAGATTCATAAGTGGCATAAGACTGATATTCGAACGGATCCAAGTATCCTTCTCTATGTAACTTTTTTAATCTTCTCTCATTGATGTGACCCAGTCTACAATGCCATAAGAAAGCCTGATTTGTTTCCGGAGACTTTCTTTTAAGTGTGTTCTGGACACTGAAAATATGAGCTTGATTTTGTACGTATATTCCGTTTTCTAATGTACCTGACCCAATCAAAACTTGATTTAGGAGGATGTGAACCACATCTCTTGCAAATGTAAAATCATATCCTTCTTTAGAAAGTAAGGGTACAGATATGATATTACAAGTCGTACCTGGTACATAAAAACAGTCACGCAAAATAAATATCTGCCCAGTTGTCAGTCCAAGATGATATTCCCCTACGGATTCAGCGTTCATGCTCATTCCGTTAGCAACCGTGAGGGTCATATCACCTATCTTGATAACCCTACGGTTTCTCAGAGTCTGTAACGAATTACAGATGTGAGATCCTGACCCGGTATCCAATACCCAGGAAGTAGGGTTAACTGACATACTGTTCTCTAGTACAAATACACTTGAGGCTGAAGCCACAACATGCTTCATATCCTGGCTACTGGCTTCAAAATCCATGCAATCTTTCTGCCAATGCCCAATCCCATAACAATATGAAGGTTCCTCTTTTACTATACTCAGTCCCAAAACTTTTGCCCTTCTCTTTCCTTCTACTTCCCTGGTTTCCTTTAGGGTAGAAGGCAGAGACTGTAGAATCAAGTAAGTATCTGACTCGTTTCCTAACGTGGTCTGTAGGTCCTGGAGCTCATCAATATAGCTAGTCATTGTAAGGACGTTGTCCCCTACAGATGACCCGAAATCCAACCCCGCTTGAATTAATTCGTTCGAGGTCTCATATCTTGCGATATGAGATTGCTCTCCATATAAATCTTTGTTATGGAGAAAGATGGAAACTGAGTCCATCTTCTCATGCTGCTTCTGGTATACACCATCAACTGAAGCTAACACGAGGCACTTGGGTTTCGCTTTATCCTTTTCCCTTGTCTGACGGATATCCATATCCGCAACAGTGGAAACTGGACCTGGGACGGCGGGATCTTGAGTAGTAACAGGGTGGTCTAGCTTGTCATAGGCAATGGACATCTGGACAGACTTTTGCCAGTTATATAAGTCAGATTCAGTCAAATTGTTATCTAGATGTAAACTATGTGTGGTCACAAGGTCGCTGCAATTGAGGGAGAGAGAAGAAAACATTTTAGCATGATGTTGTTGCATGTTTAGATTGGTTTTAAGTTTATCTAAATAGGATGGCTCCCACTATTTCTCGAATCCCTCCTCAAACCATAAAATAAGAATTAGCCAGGATTATTCTCACCGTACAATTCTTGCTTAACCGTTCAGCCAGGTCAGTGTCGATACTTGATGGAGGTTTTCCAACGCTTTCGCGAAGTTCCTTAATTAAATAACCTCGTTTCTATGGGGGCGTAGCCCTGCTGACACCTTTCTAGGCACCTACTTGGTTTATAACATTGATCGTTAAGTGACGAAACTCCTGATAAGTAGCATGTACTCACAGTAGGATCGGGATCCAAAATATCATCGTATGATAATGTTGAAGGAATCCTACCAACATTCATCAAACTCCAAAATGGTATGCATCTCTCTGCAAATTTCAGTTTCTTTAGAAATTCCCGATGTGGATTTTTTCCCCATGCTCTTATGACCTTGACGAAGGCCAACATATCATAAGTCGCATATCAAGTTCTACCCTTCATTATCCAGGTTAATTTGAACCCACCCGTACATACCCTTGACGAAGGCCAAAATAGTAGTACGACTGTCCCAAACCAATGCATCTATCTATGTTACAGATAAATATCCAGCAGCTACCAATCACTATGCCTTGGCGAAGGTCAAAATACATAGCTTGAATACTACTGAAATATTTAACTGAAATGACGGAGGGCTACGACTGGTTTTGGCAAAACCGTGAACGTAGTGAACTTGATATAATCGAAGGAACCTGATACTTTTTAAAAGGAGTGTTTAAAGCTCCACAATTTAAAAAATTCTGATCTTTTAAAATAACCGAGTGGTTTCTTTTAAATTTGTTCCAACGATTGAACTTTGGTTTATTTTCTTTGCATTATAATAATGCGTCCCATCATTTATCCTATCATTGCAGAAAACAACGAAAATACCACGTCCTCTTATGCCATCCACATTCGCCATGGGGTCCCGTCATCACCCGTTAGGTTACTTAACTAACGACAGAGCGGGGGCTGGGCTAGCGCGGGTGTAAAACATAAGTGACGTCTAATAGCTATCATATATAGATATTGTACATTCGTCAGACGCAATAATAAGCATTCCAGATCACATATGAACTTTATTGGATTTATTAGCAATACGCATTTGCTTTGAGCCTGCAATAAAAGATGGATTACACAGTTGTGATGAATAGCCATTACCCCACCCTAGACCCCTACGAGTACGACAAACTACCCGCCAAGTACCCGAAGTGAAGCGGTCTCCCTCAACAAAGTGAGTAGGCCACTAAACACTTCAAAGTACCCGGTAGTTTGTGTACCCCGCCTTGGGTCTATCCTAAGAGCAAAAACAGTAAAAAGAAATAATACAACGGTGGCTACAACCGCAACCTGGATGTGCCCCGCAAAAGAATATTACATCAAATTATATTTACATTGAATGAATGAATATTAAACACATCTCAAACCCCGGCTAATCATCACAACAGTCCGACACAGTTCATATACACAAACAATAAACATTACAGAAATGTGCAACCCCCTGCTAACCGACATACTAGCAGTTATGGGAGGTTTACGAACACATTAAACATTACAGATAATAACCTGATTAGCAAATATCTTAGAACATCGATCGATAACCATATTCCGTGTTTACCCCAAAAGAAAACCAGGAAAGAAGCAACCTGGGTAGAAACAGAACATACAAGAAAACAGAAAACCATAAAATAGGAATTACTGAGCAAATCCGAGTCAACTCGGCGTTGACTCGGCGGCGGATCCGCGGCGCAAGCACTCTATTGCCGCGGATCCGCTGCCATTTTGTTGAGTTACTGGCTCGTATTTTCCCAGTATTCTTAAAATACCCTGCTGTGAATTTTAAGGTATGTCAAAAAAATTTTGTGACATGTTTAAAATTAACAGAAACTGTTAAGGGGTTAGGGTTTTGTTTTTGTGTTTTCCGTCGATCGAACTTCTAACTAGTTGCTAACAAGCTAGTAATGGTTTAGTTGGCTCTGATACCACTGTAAGTCCATGTCACGCACCCCACGAACTTGCGGGGAGGCAAAATATATGAAAAACGATTATCAAAGCTTCGTAACACGGACTTGAGCGCAAGAATCGTATCTAAACCATTACTAGAAAACTACGAGAGGTTTAACTACTTGGATACGAAGTTATACCTCACGTTACTTGTCCTTCGGGTCTTCATCGCTGTCCTCCACTCCTCGTAGGCTCCTTGGAACATCGGCACCTCAATGGCCTCCTCGAATCAAAGACAATCCACCCGAGAGCTCTTTGTCCAAGCTTGATCTCTAACTTGAGATAACTAGATTGCTCAAATTGCTAATCTAAGCTATCTAGGGGATCTAGAGTAAGGTTATGGATGCATTAGTCTATCTAATCCTTGATCTCAACACATGAGAGGGGAGGATTAGGGTTTCAAGAGAGGATGCGCTTGAGGAGAGAGAAGGTGAGCATAAGAATGAGAAGAAAAAAGAACTCACTAGAATATAACAACCATAACAATTAATCAAATAAATAATATAAATCATTAATCATTATGGTTGATGCATTCATCTTGTGTGATTCATCCTATGACTCATTTGTTGGATATAGTGCCCACTAAGTCAATTATTGGATCGCAGGTACGTGATTGCAATGATTGAGGGAGGACCTATACCGATAAAACAGTCTTGCTCTTGATAATAGTATGCTATCTGGTTTGTCTTTATCATCATGATAGAGCCCATAGGATTCTTGTTTGACTACCAGCAGTATGATGGCGATCATATATGTGGGAGCTGGGGTCTATAAGCACATCCTTAAAGTGTCCCTTGTCGTGGGAGTTTCGAGACAGGGCAGCGATACTCCAGAGTAGACTAGTGTATTCAGTCGAGACCCCGACGAGGGGCGGTGGCCGGTCTCATAAGCCACTGGTGTCAGTTGAATCACCTAAGATGTATACAGGTGCTCATTAGGTTATGAGTACACCGGACAGGACTCGCCGGGAACATGCTAGTTGGTATTATACATATCGTCAGATAGCAGTTCCCTGGTGACATGTGTACAGGTTAGTTCATCGACCTGAGGTCGTCATTTGTCTCGTGTGAGTTCCCACTGTGCTTTGATTTATACCCTACCACGGGTCAAAGGATTCGTGCAAACAGGTATATTTTGGGTACAGTTCCGAGCCACATTGGAGGCAAGTGAGCGGATCTTCGGGGATTCGTCTTTCCCGGTATTGGGGGTGAGATCGCGCTGTGTTTAGGAGAGCCATTACACGAAATCCCTGGCCAGGATAATCGAGATATACTGGTAGGTATACCAGTAGAATCTCAGGGTGTTCTGGGCTGCTCTCTGACACGACTTATACCGCTGTTGGGGGTCTGACGTTTACCGGCCCCTAGGCCGTATATGCGATACTCATAGACGAATGTTCCGGACTGTACAGATATTGTCACTGTCAGGCTCAGTAGGGTTTATAGATGAGTTCGCTCGTCAGCTTCCCTTCCAATCAATACATAGGCAAAACGTTACGTACAGCTTGTACCTCTGACGTGCTAGTGGTTATACCCAGTGCCAGTGTATTGATGAGTCATTAGAGTCCCCCACAGACACTTTCCCAAGTTCGGGCAAAACGTTGTAGATGCCGTATGGTATTGTGGCAGGGTTCGGAAAAAGCACGTGCATTTTCGCACGTGTTATTTTTCGGGCAGATAATACTGGTAGGCTTTGATTTAAGCCGGATCCCAGTATTATACTGTGTAGATATAATATCTTTGTCTCAGTTGCATTTATATTCGGTCGTAATATAAATGCGGGTATGTTTATACTGTTACGGGGTTATCCTGAAATTCGTTTCAGGATCACTTTTGCAAGTTGCTAGTTTCCGGTTTTTCTATCAGCCGTATTTAACATTCGGTTAAATATGGATTTATCTTTTCTTCATGAGTGTGGAAGCTTCTAGAAGAGGTAACTAGGTTAAGTGTGTCATCACTTTGCATTAATGGTTTAATGACTCACTTGATGCATTAAATGTTTTTTGCAAGGTGGTATTTGCATTTATGAGGTTTTGTTTGCATCATAGATATTTTCTCCTTGATATTTTGCTTACACTCACCCTCTCCTCTCCTACACTCACCCTCCCACTTCTACATAATGGCCGGCCCCCTCTTTGTGAGGAGAGATGGTTTTTTCATTTGCTTGAGAGAAAAGATTATGATAACTAGTGTATGGAAATTTCCTAGTTCAATTTCCGTTCACCCGATTCCAAATGGAAACTTCATTAACCGTTCGTCCATAGCCTTGGACGTAACGAGACAAAGTGTTCTACTCATTCTCTACTTCATCTTGGTCGTCTCTTTTAGCAAACTTGACGATCGAGTTACCTCGGTTCAGAGGCGGGAGCCCGTTTAATGATTCATCGACGTGGTGCCACCTGGACGACGGTATCGGAGATCGAGCAAGTTCGGATCAGTTGCAACATAGCGTGGGATGATGGTTGAAGACCGAAGGACTCGGATCATTCGGTATAACAATTCTACCCTCTTTACAATTTGTTAGTTTAGCTTTAATGGCAGATCCAGGTTATAGTACGCGATAGCGCCAGTCGTAAAAGTTTTGTTCCGCATATTGGCGTTTGTTAGACGGCCGGGGCGCTGCCGCATACTTACAGTGGTATCAGAGCCTCACCATTAAGCTATACTAACTTTTGCTAACGCGTTTAAAAGATCGATCGAACGGAATTTCCGAAATCATAATTTTCTGTACATACAGTTTCTGTTGATTTTCAAACTGTTCTAAAATTATTTTTGCATATCACAGAAAAACAAGCAGGCGTTTTTAAGCATTCCGTACAAATTTGGACACGTGATCCCATTAAATCACCGCGGAACCGCGGTCAAACCTATGGTTTGACCGCGCATCCGCGGCGGTTTAGTGGGAATAGAGCTTCAATTTTGTACAGGGTCTTCTTTGCAGGGAATTGTGGTTTCTAGTATATTTCTTTTGGGCCCAGTTTTGGTTACTGTACAGCAGATGCTTATGGGGCCCACTTCGGGAAATTTTGTCGATCGAATTTTTAAACTTGTTAGTTTTCAGTACTTACTTTATATCTTCGACCGGGAATGTCATTTGATCGGTAAACCGTGTCTGATTGCTATAGTTCTTTTAGACGGGTTTGCGAACGTGACATTCGCGTTGATGTTCTGTGTTGTGCTGTGATGTTGCGAATTTGTCGTGGTGGATAGCAGGGTGCAATGATAGTGCAGTTTGGATTTATTTGTACATTTGTTATTGCGGGGCGAGCGTCCGACTTGTGGACTGCCGTCACTGCCTGTTGTATAATATTCTTTTGGGACACGACCGGGTCGAGGTCGATGTACCCGTTGTATATATATATTTTTTCTGTACTAGGTTTATCCCTCGAAGGAGTGCACGGATAGCCGGGTTCTGGAGGGCAACGGGTCCGTATCTCATGGCTTTGAGAGGCAAAGGGACCTCACTCTAAAATTGGCAGACTATTCGCCGCACTCGTAGGGGGTACAGGTTGACCCAAGGAGGGGTGCTTAATTTACCGGATTCCGTGAAGTGCCGGGTGTTCCATTCACTATGTTGTGGGGACCACATCGCTTCATGTTTTGGCGGGTAACTTGCCGCACCCGTAGGGGTCTAGGTTTCATTACACAGGCTATCCACACGACCAGGGGAACGTCGGGTTTTAGTAGCGGCTCTGTGAAACCCGGGGATCCCAGATTATCTGTATTGTTCTGTGATGCTTATTACTTTTCTGTAATGTTGCATATTATCATGCCTGGAGCGATTATTGTATATTAGTATATATACTATTAGATGTTGTATATGTTTTACACCCGTGCTAGTCCAGTCCCCGCTCTGTCGTTAGTTAAGTAACCTAACGGGTGATGACGGGACCCAGTGACGAATGCGGATGGCATATACGTACATTTTATTTTCGTTCTTTTCTGGTGTGATTGATTGATGGAACTGCATTGATTCTTATCAATGCAAGGATAAAACAAACCTATATTTGATGTTGTTGGAACAAATTTTAAAAAGAAATTATTACAAAGACGTTTCCTTTTGTTTTGCATAGCGGTATTCAGTTGGAATATCCTGCACCTCATTCCACGAGGAAAGAGCCGAGATCCCTTCACCGGGAGTGACTTCTTTAGCAAAAGGTTTTCGCTACTATATATTTTTATAAAGCTATCAGGTTCCTTCAACGAGACCAGGTTCATTACCTTAAAGGTTTTTCGCCAAAAACCAGCCGTAATCCTCCGTCATTTCTTATGGATGGTCAGTAGTATTCAAGCTATGTTTGTTGGCCTACGTCAAGACGTAGTGTTTGGTAGCTGCTGGGTATTCATTTGTTGCATAGATAGATGCATTAGTTTAAGTCAGACGTACAACCTTGTTGGCCTACGTCAAGGGCATGTACGATGACTTAAATTAATCAGGACAACGACGGGTAGAACTTGACATGTTGCTTATGATTTGTTGGCCTACGTCAAGGTCATAAGAGCATGGGATAAAAATTATATCGGGAGTTTCAAACATACAAGAAACTTGCCAGACTTGCGCATACCTTCTGGAGTGTGATGACTTGAGTGGCTTCCATCAAGTTATCATGCGATGATAGTTGGATCCCGATTCTCACTGATGAGTTGGTTTACTCTTCGGGTGACCCCGACTAATTCTTCTTTCAGGTTTGGAGGAGAATTTGAGATAACAGTGGGAGATTTCCTAATTAGATAAAGTGATAACCATTCTGATTTAGGCTAGAGTGCACGCAGAGTGTTTCTTTTCTCTCTCTTTTTGGCAGCGACTTTTTGACCGACCCTAGACTATGACTCAGTGACCAAGTTGACCGAAACTTCTTAAAATACTGGCTTTTGGATTGTCTATAGTTGCATAAGTCATTGCAACTCCTTCTTTTTTATCCTTTGTATTTCTCAGAACACCCCGTATTACTACGGACATCCACTTTCATTGGATAGATCCATCGTATGGTTATATACGAACTCGAAGGGACTTCTTCGAGGATGGATCCAGGTTCAGGAGAAATAGAATTGGTTTATTCAGTAATTCTTTTATTATCACCTTCTCTCAGGTTGCGAGGGCTCCTTGGTTTAGGAGAGTACACCTATTACGCTTATTGGATAATCTTCTTCCAAACCATAGGCAGGTGCCGAAAGGTAGGGAATGAAGAAAACCAATTAAGCCTAAGTAGGGTGTGCAAAAGGTAATATGTAAAGACAAGATAAAGGAATTAGAAAGATGGCAAAGTAAATTGCGACTATTTACATTCACGACCAAACCACGTATTTCATTGCCACTCCTACTTCACCTTTAATTTCTCCAGAACAACCCGTATCACTACGAACATCCAATTCCATTGGGTAAATCCATCGTATGATTATATACGAACTCGAAGGATATTTTTTCGAGGATGTATTCTGGTTCAGGAGAAAAAGGAATAAGGTGTATTCAGTTGTCTTTTATCATCACCTTCTCTCAAGTTGCGAGTACTCCTAAGATTAGGAGAGTACACCTATTATGCTTATTGGATAGTCTTCTTCCAAACCATAGGCTGGTGCCGAACGGTAGGGAAGAAAGAAAACCATTTAGCCTAATGTTGGTGTACAGAAGGTAATGACTAAAGACAAATTAAAGGAAATTGGAAAGATGGCAGGGAAATATACGGTTAAAGTCATGATATGGATTATGGAATAGGCATTACTAAAGAATACCAGGATACCCCTACGAAACATATTTATGTTTCATATTCACTGTGCATTATTAATAGAAAACTGATTTCCCAATTAGATACTTACTCCAGGGTATGTATTTACCAGGTATGATTCTTACATCTGTATGGTTTTACAGATGTTGAGAGGGAGCAAGTTATTGGAAATTAGGTGATCATCCTCATTATATCGGAATTCGTTGTAATTAGTGATATTTGAGGAAATCACCTGGGTACATTTTTCAACCTACGATGTACAGGTCTTGAGTTATTCAACTCAGCGGACTTATACAGAGTATTGTATATTGTCCAGTGTCCGTCAGGACAAAGGGGTTGGTCCTCGTACTATATTCTGTTTACTTGTAACTTCTCTAGTACATAGACAAGTGTTTCATAGAAATACAATATCTAAGTTGTGAGAAATTGTGGGTATAAGAATAAAGTAGAGAACCGGTTGTCGAAGTATCGGGATTCTTCAAAGAGATCGAAAATTTAGATTCTTGTGATTGGTATTCAGTCGATAGTAATGGTTTTGAGAAACTTGTTTCTCTTTCAGGATACTCATAATTAGATGGATTCCTAAGTTGAGTAATGCTGATTAGCCTCTCCCCATTAAGATGATATGCACTGGAGACAGCTGCATAATTTGAATCTGGTTCCAATTAAATAAGTGCCAAAGTTTCTATATTGGATATAGAATGCTTCATATCTTAACAAGGTTAAGGTACGGGGAGTTGTCCAGCTTATGCTTAAAACCAGACACTGGATAACTCAAGGCACGTTTCTGTAATGGCAGTTTGTAGGTTGACCCTTGCTTCGACGAGGGTTGATTTTCTACCATCTGGAAGATCAATAGTGATATTGTTCTTGACTCGCCACAGTTTTATTAAAATGGATTTTTTCAGAAAACAGCAGTGGGAGCATGGTAGAACTGGAAGTGATTCCAGAACCGCAAACGATTACGGAAATTTTAGTAGGACATATATATTCAATCAGGTTTGACATTCCAATAGCCACTCCGCAGATATGGTGGGTAACCTCAGACACCCGAGAGGTACTCCGGTAGCCTCAAGGACGGTGACAGGGAGGTTCTTGTTTACCCAGACTTGACACTACTGTTGTTCCAGACTATGAGACCCGGCAGTAGGATATGTATAGCGTCGTTCTAAACTAGTTTTAGAAGTACACGTATATATTATTCTGCCAGAGGGTGGTCGTAGTCAGTGGGAGCAACGGAAGCATAGTGGGCAAGTAGCTTATGTCTATTTATAGGCTTGAGCAGATATAGCGGAAATAGATCATCTGATTTTTGATGTGACAGTCATGAGTTTGACTTCATCAGAATAAGGGATGGATCTGTTAAGAAGGTAGTAGGGTGTGATGTCCTGGTATTTGGATGACATACACAGAGTAGGAAGTAAAATTCCTATACTACGACCAGGTTGTACTTTGGTCATCACACAGTTGTTTCTCCACAAAGGATATGGATATAATATCTAACATTCTGGTTACTAGATCTAATGGTTTTAGATCTAGATTTGGGTAGTTTCCCAATGTGGGTACTTTGACAATATTCTAATAGTATTTTAGAATAGATGACTCCTGGCATGGTGGTGTACCTGCAAGTGATGGAGTCACCCTCTCTGAAGGTGTCTTACAGACTAAAGGGGAGAGGGACGTTCATGATTGGCAGATCACTTGCTTAGGCAATTGAGTCAATCGTAAGATGTCAAGTACCACACCATATATTGTTTTGCACTAGATGCAATAAGTTTATATTAATCCAATCCTGAAGAAACATAAGGAAGCAGTTTTAGAACATAAGTGCATATTCTACGGATTTGATGACGGCGGCCTACTTCAGGAGATGGTTATCATTCCAGGCTTCAAAGGTGACATAGATGACAGAGTGATTGTCAGAGTTATAGTTTTTCCTCAGACGAGGGACAGTATTATGGACAGGCGGTCTAAGAGGATACTGTGGGAGGCATGGTGCGCAACACTGATTAGTTTCAGTGATCGATATAGTCTAAGAAGTTTGGATTTGAAGTTCATTTATGAACTAGGTCCCATCAGATATCCAGATATATTCTAAGACAGGTATTACTCAATTCGGGAGATGGTTTTCTTCGCGAACTTGAGATTAAGAGGGACATAGAAAGAAACTTCAAGACGGATCCACTCACTGAGGCTATTTCTTAAATACAATAGTTTTGCAAACGAGCTTTGTCAAACTGATTAGTAGAGGAGTTGGATGCTCGGTATCACACATGCTGTGAGTACACGACATCGCAATAATTAGCCTTAAGTGCAAGTAGGAGATTGTTGGATATAGTGCCCTCTAAGTCAATTATTGGATCGCAGGTACGTGATTGCAATGATTGAGGGATGACCTATACCGATAAAACAGTCTTGCTCGAGATGATAGTATTCTATCTGGTTTGTCTTTATCATCATGATAGAGCCCATAGGATTCTTGTTTGACTACCAGCAGTACGATGGCGATCATATATGTGGGAGCTGGGGTCTATAAGCACATCCTTAAAGTGTCCCTAGTCGTGGGAGTTTCGAGACAGGGCATCGATACTCCAGAGTAGACTAGTGTATACAGTCGAGACCCCGATGAGGGGTGGTGGCCGGTCTCACAAGCCACTGGTGTCAGTTGGATCACCTAAGATGTATACAGGTGCTCATTGGGTTATGAGTACACAGGACAGGACTTGCCGGGAACATGCTAGTTGGTATTATACATATCGTCAGATAGCAGTTCCCTGGTGACATATGTACAGGTTAGTTCATCGACCTGAGGTCGTCATTTGTCTCGTGTGAGTTCCCACTGTGCTTTGATTTATACCCTACCACGGGTCAAAGGAGTCGTGCAAACAGGTATATTTTGGGTAAAGTCCCGAGCCACATTGGAGGCAAGTGAGCGGATCTTCGGGGATTCGTCTCTTCCGGTATTGGGGGTGAGATCGCGCTGTGTTTAGGAGAGCCATTACACGAAATCCCTGGCCAGGGTAATCGAGATATACTGGTAGGTATACCAGTAGAATCTCAGGGTGTTCTGGGCTGCTCTCTAACACGACTTATACCGCTGTTGGGGGTCTGATGTTTATCGGCCCCCTAGGCCGTATATGCGATACTCATAGACGAATGTTCCGGACTGTACAGATATTGTCACTGTCAGGCTCAATAGGGTTTATAGGTGAGTTCGCTCGTCAGCTTCCCTTCCAATCAATACATAGGCAAAACGTTACATACAGCTTGTACCTCTGACGTGCTAGTGGTTATACCCAGTACCAGTGTGTTGATGAGTCATTAGAGTCCCCCACAGACACTTTCCCAAGTTCGGGCGAAACGTTGTAGATGCCGTATGGTATTATGGCAGGGTTCGGAAAAAGCACGTGCATTTTCGCACGTGTTATTTTTCGGGCAGATAATCATGGTAGGCTTTGGTTTAAGCCGGATCCCAGTATTATACTGTGTAGATATAATATGTTTGTCTCAGTTGCATTTATATTCGGTCGTAATATAAATGCGGGTATGTTTATACTGTTACGGGGTTATCCTGAAATTCGTTTCAGGATCACTTTTGGAAGTTGCCAGTTTCCAGTTTTTCTATCAGCCGTATTTAACATTCGGTTAAATACGGATTTATCTTTTCTTCATGAGTGTGGAAGCTTCTAGAAGAGGTGACTAGGTTAAGTGTGTCATCACTTTGCATTAATGGTTTAATGACTCACTTGATGCATTAAATGTTTTTTGCAAGGTGGTATTTGCATTTTTGAGGTTTTGTTTGCATCATAGATATTTTCTCCTTGATATTTTGCTTACACTCACCCTCTCCTCTCCTACACTCACCCTCCCACTTCTACATAATGGTCGGCCCCCTCTTTGTGAGGAGAGATGGTTTTTTCATTTGCTTGAGAGAAAAGATTATGATAACTAGTGTATGGAAATTTCCTAGTTCAATTTCCATTCACCCGATTCCAAATGGCAACTTCATTAACCGTTCGTCCATAGCCTTGGACGTAACGAGAAAAAGTGTTCTACTCATTCTCCACTTCATCTTGGTCGTCTCTTTTAGCAAACTTGACGATCGAGTTGCCTCGGTTCAGAGGCGGGAGCACGTTTAATGATCCGTCGACGTGGTGCCACCTGGACGACGAGACCGGAGATCGAGCAAGTTCGGATCAATTGCAACATTGCGTGGGATGATGGTTGAAGACCGAAGGACTCGGATCATTCGTTATAACAATTCTACCCACTTTACAATTTGTTAGTTTAGCTTTAATGGCAGATCCGGGTTATAGTACGCGATAGCGCCAGTCGTAAAAATTTTGTTCCGCATATTGGCGTCTGTTAGACGGCCGGGGCGCTGCCGCATATTTACATCATTAACTCATTAATGAATCATTTAATACAAAGGATGAATCACACAAATGAGTCATTAAGCAATTAATGCTCATGCCACCTTAACCCCTTAGTCACCACTCTACTAGAAGCTTCCCGGAAAATTACGAGAACGCCCCTCCAATCCGTGAAAACACGGAAAAACTTTAGACTGTATAAATCCAATAACCCGATACTAGAATCTGGCTTAAACCAAAGCCGGCTAGTAAAAACTGTCCGAACGTCGTACGTGTGTTTAAACGCGTATGCGTCCGAACCTTTGTCGTAAAACCATACGACCTCTATATCGGCTCTCCTGGAGCAGGAAAACTCTCTGTGTGGGACTCTAAAGACTCGACACTACGCTGGCAGTGGGTTTAACCACAGACCGTAAATGGCACTAGCTGTACGTAACGGTCCCCAGGTTGATATCGATAAGAAGGCCGATGAGGAAACCATCCGAACTCCTACTGAGCCTGATGTGACAATCTCCGTAAAGTCCGGTTTGTTCGTCTAAGACTATCGCATATCAAGCCTAGGGGGCGGCAAGCGTCGGTCCCCTAATAGCTGTATAAGTCATGTCGGAGCGAAACCCATTACACCATGAGAAGCTACTGGAACCTACCAGTATATCTCGCTTGCCCTGGCCAGGGACTTTGCGTAATGGCTCTCTGACACAACGCGATATCATCTCCCAATACCGGGAGAGACGAATCCTGTCTAACCACTACTACCTCCAAGTGCTCGGGACTGCACCCAACTGCTACCTGTTTGCATGACTCCTTTGAGCCATGGTAGGGTAGCAATCTAAGAACATTGGGACACACTCGAGGCGAAGTAGCAGTGTCAAGTTTGCGGACTATGCTGTACTCATGTCACCAGGGAACTGTTAACTGACGATGGGTATAATACCAACCAATCAGTTCCCCTACGAGTCCTGTCCGGTATACCCGTAACCTAACGAGCACCTGTATACTATCTCCAGTACGACGTACTGATGGCTGTGGGACAGACCATCTCCCCAACTGGGATGAGAAGCGTACACACTTAGTCTACTCCGGAATATCGATGCCCTATCTCGACAATCCAACGACTAGGGACCTGTATAGGATGGTTCTTACAGACTACCCAGCCCCCACTAGTGTGACTGCCATCATAACGCTGGTAATCAAGCAAAGATCCTATTGGCTCTACTAATATATATAAGTGATACGTTACAAGAAACATATGTACATATTGAAGTAGGCACAAACCAAGTAGCATACTACCATGTTTAGCAAGATTGTATATACAACTGTGAATATCCCAAGCTTCCATTAAGTAATATACATACAAGTATGATACAATAATGGCCCCTAGGGCATATACACCAACATCACATATAACCGACTAATATCAAATAAATCAATCTATCGAATCAATACTTGATGTGATAACCCGGCTATATCACATATAACCGACCGATATCACATATCGCAAGAATAGAATGCGATATCACATTCGCACATTAATCTCGGTTCCGCACATATCACATATGTGCTCCTACTTCGTTTCGCATGAACCAGGAAAGCTCTGTGTAGGACTCTAAAGACTCGTCAATACGCCGGCAATAGGTGATGATCATATCAAACACCCACAAGCCGCAAGCGGTCTGCTAATCGTAACGGCCACCCGGGTATTGAGCGATCAGAAGATCAACAAGCAAGTCTGCTCATACTCCTGCGAATCCAATCAGTAACACTACCGTACAGTCCGGTCTTTTCGTCAGATATGTCGCATATCATAGCCTGGGGGTGGTATAACCTCAGATCCCAATAGCCTGATATGTCATGCCGATGCAAGGTCCATAACGGTTCGAGAAACTACTGATAATACTTATGAGTAGATCTCAGCAACCCTGGCCAGGGATTTCCTGTTATGGCCAATCGAGCATAGCGCAACATCAACCCCCAATACCGGGAGAGACGAATCCCCTCCTATCGCTCATTGCCTCCATGTGACTCGGGACTGTACCCCAAAACCACCTTTTTGCACGATCTCTTGACCGTGGTATGGTGGAAATCAAAGCACAGTTGGAATTACACAAGACTCTATGATGATCTCGGGTCGACAGACTAACCTGTACCAGTGTCACCAGAGAACTGCTATCTGACGATAGGTATAATAACATCTAGGAGTTCTCAGCGAGTCCGTTCAGTGTACCCTGTCTCCACTGAGCACCTGCATACCTTTTCTGATGTCAAGCACCAATGGATGTGGGATTATCCATTGCCCATCATATGGGTCAAGAAGCGCATACGCTAGTCTACTCTGGAGTATCGATGCCCTATCTCGATACTCCCACGACTAGGAACATTTGAAGGATGTACTTACCGACTAACCTGTCCCCACTAGTATGATCTGCATCATAATCATGGTAGTCAAGTACTTATCCTAAGGGCTTTATCAACATGTAATAGAGAGACAATAAGTGTACATGTTAAGATAAAAAGCAACCAGATAGTATACTATTGTTAGTTGTATGTATGCCCTAAAGACCATTATTGTACATGAGATGTATATTATAATGGATGCTGGGACATATATAGGGAGGATTTTTTTCTCGATGTCACGACCCGAAATATCCCGTGACTGGCACTTGAATCATATGAAGTCTATAGGACCCCATCTAATCCAAGTAAGCCAAAAGCCCAGAAATCTAAAACCATTTTAAAGAGGAAATGGTAGAAAAATAGTTTTTAGAAGTGAAGAAAACAAGTTTTAAATAAAAGATTTTTAAATAAGTAAGCCGAATGTGCATTTTAAAAATCTATAGTCTTTTCTAAAAATTTCGGCAGAGTTTCCTTTGTAAATACTGGCCCCGAACGGGGTACAACAAGAATAATATATATGCAATGATAAAAGGCATCCCAAAGCGGGAGCTAGCTCTTCGTCAATCGACGGTCACAACCACGCAAGCAATATAATATACAACGCCGAAGGGTGAGGATCAAAACTCAAAAAAAGAAACTCAAACAGCATGAAAACCGTAATACTACAACGCGCGACTCTAAGGTCGAATAATACATAACTGGTTTCTAAGTCTGAAACAATATACAAGTTTTGGTTGATGGAATTTTACTAGATACAACTGAAAATAAATAAGTACAATGGTGGTCATGATGTAAGTGAAACCACCTACCAATGCAATCACCCAGGAAGGAAGCAGTGTTCCAGAAAAGCCGCAATGAAATCTGTACGGCAAAACCTGCAAGAAACTGTGGCACAACGGGGGTGAGTTGCCACTCATGAATAGAAAACATCGCAGAGTAGAAATCGTATGTATGACATAATCCTAGGTCAATACGACCAGATATATATAAACCTCAAAAGGGTAAGTCTGAAGCATGATAGGGTGGCAACGTAACATCTATACATGTGTGTAGTGTCAAGTGCTCGTGCCAGTGCCTCAGGTAATACATATCATGAATATGAGGTATGTATGCGGTAAAATGAAAACAGATGATATCATGAATGAAATCATCAGAAAATCAGTGTCAAGTATCCACACAAAATATATCTCAATATCAAGTAAGTCTCATATATCATGTATCCGATATGTATGCAACATTCATGAAGGTACTCTATCAGGTACTACTAATACATGAAGCAATAAATGGTGATGTGTATATGAAATAGTAATGAAAGGTACTCTATCAGGTACTACTAATACATGAAGCAATGCATATAAATAAATGTGGGGTAGGGGGAATATAACATGTCATCGACCATAAAGGCCCCTCACATCGACCATAAAAGCCCCTCATATCGACCATATAGGCCCCTCACGTCGACCATAAAGGCCCCTCATATCGATCATATAGGCCCCTCATATCGACCATAAACGCCCCTCACATCGAGCACATAGGTCCCGAGCACATAGGCCCCTCTCATACATAATGCATAAGTAAATTTTTGCATAGATCATCAGGATGATATATTAAGTAGGTGTATATATATATATCAGCGTCCCATACCACTAATATATATAATATGGGTATACGTATGTATTTCAGCGTCCCATACCACTTATATATATACGCAGGAGTAAAACAATCCAGGAACATCATATGAAACCATATCACAGTGCGAAAACCAAGAATTATAATACATGCATTGTGAAACACTAATATGAGCATGCAACTATGTAAAGGCATATGCACAGAGGAATATGAATCAATAACAGATAAGCATGCAATGCAATGCGAGCCGTAGAATTAATGGTAAACGAATAATAATGCAGCAATAAAGAAATATGCAACAATATATATATCATGCAGCTTTGCCATTTGGAATAAGACGAATCGGGATTTTTAGTAAAATAAGGGCTACGGTGTTTCTAAGAAAAGATGCGTCTTTTGAAAATATCCATAGAATCCCTTTTGCCTGTCTTTAAAATACTCCCGATTCGTTAGTTTTGAATAGGTATGACTCGGGTCTAGTCTAACATCTACTATACAAACTACAGATCTAACTATCAAGTCAATCGGGAGGGGTATGGAAACCACCTAAATCTGAGTCGATATATATAAATATAAATATAATAGTCGGTTATCCCGCCTCAATAGTATCACGTACGATACATTATATCATATGAAATCCTCGAGTCATGAGTGCAGATCTATCATCAATATAAAGGTCGTACGGTAAATCGTCGTACGTCATCCCAATAGCTGGGTACGGGTCAATATCATATTCATCTCATCAATTATCTGGTATCCTTATCATCATATCACATAATCTGGGGTACTGATCTAAGTCTAGTACAATCGATACCATCTAAATAAGTATGGATGCGTGTGTGAAACACACGTCCCAAGGCCCTCTAAAAATCACATGTCGTATCCCTAATACGAAACACAGCATATCACCGATCTCATGGAACTAAGCCCAATATCATCGACTCATCCCCAATGTCATCCACTGTCCTCATCATCACAGTATAAGTATAGCAATAAGGATGTGTGTGCGTGTGGGTGTAAACCTATTCTAGGGTTCGCGAGTAGAAACTACACCAGTTTACTTCTAACCCTAATATATCCATAGTACACCTAACACATCTAGAATTTCCATATCACACTCAACGCTATCATAAATAGTATATAAATACACTATACTAATATCGAACTGCGGGGGTGCTATACGCCATCCACCCGACTTCCCCCGTAGATATAATCTACTCACCTGATCTTCATTTGTCGACGTCGCCACGCGCTTGCTTGTCATCCCGAAGTCTTCTTGGGGTACCTACACATCAACGTATCGTAAATGCGTATTAAAACCAAATCAAAACTAAAACGACACACGAAACCCAAAACGATACGCTTAAAAGCTTATAGGTTAGAACCTATGGTTAGCTATCGCAAATCAACCCAATATCACTCGATATAGACGTACAAACGTCAAGTGATCGAGGTAAAACACAATACGCAAATCCAAAATGCAAAATACGCAATAAGGAAATACGAATCCAAAACAACAACTATAGAAAAGGGTCCCAGATTTCATCCTAGGTCAAATTGGACAATTTTGCACATGCCAGGGGTCTAATCTATAGGTGTAGGAGCTACAGAACCAAAACGAACCAAAATGGTGGGACCCAGGCCGCAAATTGCGGCCAAACAGATTAAATCTGCGGCCTGGTTGGGGAGGTAGGGGCTAGGGTTTTGGTGATAGGTTTCTGGATGCATGCACATCTCACTATCAATCCAAAATAATTTTCAGAGTCTCGGGGTGATAGCAGATCTCATATAACCTTCACAGAAATCACAAATTTTCCGATATCGGCCTCTAAATCTGTATTTCGGGTTTCAAGACTCAGGTTTGGGTCTTAATTCAAGCATGGGGGAGAAGGAGGGGCTGCAGCAGCTGCAGAAGATGAAGATGGAGAGAGGAGATGAGGGAAGTGAGAGGGGGAGAGAGAGGTCCAAGGTCAAAACTCCCCCCCCCCCATGCCTAATAAATGCCCATGTCTCCCCTTTTCTTTTCCTTTTTCTTTTATTTTCTCTCTTTAAATCCTTCTCACATAAATAGTAACCCCAAAACAGCATGGTAGAAATGCACAAGTGTAAAAGAAAAAAAATTATATGTGCATGTTTTGCATAAAAATGCTAAAAACACCGATTAGCGATTTTTAATCGCGATTAGCACTAATTTGGCATATAATTAATTATAAAATCTTTAAAATGGCATAATTCCATAAAATACCCAATTTTAGAATTTTCCATAATTTTTCCAAAATTTTTCCCATTTATTGGTATTTAATTATACCGAAATATTAAAATATCCATTAAAAATAATATTAAATTATAAAAATTCCCAAAAATAATATTTTATCGTTTTGAAATGTTACAATCTTCCCCCCTTAAAGAAATTCGGTCCCCGAATTTAAATTTAAACCCCTAAATACTAAAACATTTCAGTAAAAATCCAAGTCATCGGGGTTCCGAAATCATCAATATATAAAACGCATCATAGCGCAATGCATGTGCATAAGTAATAAGCAGATAACTCAAAATCGAAACTCCTTCAAGCATCCCGCAATCATCGGAGTCAAGATAAAAATACGAATGTCAAATCCAAGCAAAACCAATATGATATAAATTCGAACTATACATGTAAATATCAAATCTATACATGTAAATAGCTGAAGTAAATGCATGCAAAATATATCCAGGTACTATCCTCTGACTAGTCCTGCTCAGTATGAAAGCACATATCAATTATCATAAAAACGTAATGCTCCATAAGAAATCAATCTCAAAATGTATATAAGAATACCTTGTGCGTCTGGCGCGCACGGAAATCAAAATCCATATATGTGCCATACAGGTACACAAAACAACATCTAGGTGCAACGGGTGTGCACACAACATCTGTCATAGGCAACGTGTGTGCCCGACAGCAAAATCAGGTGCATCTGACATGCACGAAGAATCCCGATTTAGGGCATCTAGTGTGCACCAAAATCGTATCTCAAAACATGCGCTCATCACGCGTGAAAATCCAATTCAAATGCACAGAGTGCAAGAAATCAATGTCAATATCAGAATCGAAATCGACGGTATACAATACGGCTCAATCAAAATCAGGTATACCGCGGTATATAATCTCACAACCATGTGCATCAGCGTGCACAAAACAAATCAAAACACTAAAAGTGCATGAAAACTATGCTGGAAGCATAAATCAAATCACAGGCATAAAGTAGGTATGAAATCACAACCAATACCTCAAGCGTAATAACTATGCACAAAATATGAATACCCAGTAGGTGCAACCATGGTGCGCAAAAACAGAAATCATGGAACTCAGCCATCAAGACCAAATCATGCAAATAAATCGCACAAAATACCGAAATCTAAGGTGACGGATACGTGATAATCGAATCACAAAATCACAAATCATAAATACCATCGTCGGTATATCCTCTTCCAAAGTTGAGAAGGTGTAGGTGCATCCAATACTAACAGCGCAAGATATCTACTTGCCTCTTGCTCACGGTCTGGCGTCCTCTGTCTCTGGGTCCTTATCTTCTCTGTAGATTTCCAATCTCGCAATCCATCGGCTCATCGGCCCTGTCAGGTGTGCTAACGGGGACGATTCCGTTCTGGCACTTCTCTAGTCAACTCTCGGTCAATCCTTACGACCACTCGTAAAGCCGCACGTCACTGGCGCCGACCTCTGGTCCTCTGAATGCACATCACACATCTGCTCCTGGTGCAAATCTTATTGCAGCAGTGTTCTGGAAGGAATCCTGCTCAAGGCCTTTTCCAATCTCGCCTAAGCCGAACTGTACGGAGGCTGGTACTCTTGCACAATCTTCTCTCGCTCTCTAGACATCTGCGTCCTCAGCACGACATTTTCTCGGAAACTGGTCGCATCCCAATGCCTCTGTAGATATATCCGACCATAATCTTAACGGGGAGTAACAACAGCTCATCAGCATCTAGCACGTACCTCTTATCCCGCTCTGGCGCATCCTATACAGATCTCTGGCCAACTATCTCGTCGATGATGTCGAACTCTATCCTGCTGGGTGTGCGCAATATGACCGCTCCTGGGTCCAAGTCTTCTCGTAGTATTCCAGAAAGGTCCTGTCGAGTTCTCTCTCAAATCTCGTTCCTATCGAATTGCCCGGAAGTTGTCATCCTTCACTATATCTATTTCTTGTTCCGGAACGGATGCATACTCATCGCGACTCCTTCTGGAAGGTATATCCATATACAATGCCTCTGCGTGCGTATCACATCCCTGATGTCGGCGGAGTGGAACGTCACCTCTTACTCCACTTTTCTCTGCTGTCGACTGCTTCGGACTCGTCTCATCGTGGCTGCATGGACTGTGCTGCAATGGCTATACTCGCATCTGGAGTCTCCAAAGCAATGTGTCCCATCACATGATATCCGAATGATGTCGAATCATCCGACCGATTTGTCAAAACCTCATAATCCCCCAAGAGCTCAACGTCTTGGGTACAGTTTAATAGTATTGAGTACATACCACAACATCGGTGGTCCAGCCATAGAAGGGCAAACCCAAGCCTCACTAATGGCGCCGCGGAACTGCCGCAAACCCTAAGGTTCAAAGGCTTTCACACGGTCATTATGTCGAGTTAGGGTTTCATTCTTCTAGAGGGTCCATAGAATCACTTGCATGTCTTTCTTAGTACTTTAAACTTGGAATCGGGTTCCCGACATTCAATCGTCTCAATCGACTCTCAACGAACCTGCGTGAAGTCGTCTTTAGATGGAATCAATCTATCTGATGACCTCGCATCGGCGTAAGCGAACGAACCACATGTCCTAGTCATTCATCCTCAGTGACTAGCGACCTTCCATCATATTTCTAAGTATATACTCATGCTGCAGTAGCTCCAATCATCTGGGCGATATCTCGTCATTTGCAGCAACAACTGGCTCATTCGTCTATACACTGAACAGCGCCTCGATCATCCTGAATAAGCGATATATCAATGGTCATCACATCTGGCTGGCCTCTAGCAATAGCCTGATCCTCTGGTACCAATCGGTACGTTTGAGAAATCTCGTAAAAGCGATCTGTCAAACGCTCTTGGCGTGAAAACACAATAAAACGACGCCTCTATATGCAATCGTATGTCTCTGGAATCATGCCCTGGTCAGTCCTCGTCTGCGACGAGCTCAAGCTGACGCAACTCTAGCCGTATCTCTCTCTTCCCGTGCAATCGTGGCAGCAAAATCACAACCAGTATCGATAAGGATAGATCATATGAATGATTATAATACAGTGCACGGAAATGTACATCCTAAGGTTTCTTAAGCCGAGTAGCGTATCGTAAATATGCCGTGGAACAAACGTACGGTACGTCACTCTACTCAAGCTATCTATTCCATCAAACAAGGGTCATCCTACGCGACGAAAGTTCTGGTATAATACCCCCTCGACTAAGTCTAAGTCCCGTAAGGTCAAGCCTAAGTTCTGTATATATATAAACGCTCTAGGCTCCGCATAGTCAAACTTAAACTCGAACCAAGGTTAACCTGGCGCTCTGATACCAACTTTGTCACGACCCGAAATAGCCTGTGACTAGCACTTGAATTATATGAAGTATATAGGACCCCATCTAATCCAAGTAAGCCAAAAGCCCAGAAATCTAAAACCATTTTAAAGAGCAATTGGTAGAAAAATAGTTTTTAGAAGTGAAGAAAACATGTTTTAAATACAAGATTTTTAAATAAGTAAGCCGAATGTGCATTTTTAAAATCTATAGTCTTTTCTAAAAATTTCGGCAGAGTTTCCTTTGTAAATACTGGCCTCGAACGGGGTACAACAAGAATAATATATATGCAATGATAAAAGGCATCCCCAAGCGGGAGTTAGCTCTTCGTCAATCGACGGTCACAACCACGCAAGCAATATAATATACAAGGCCGAAGGGCGAGGATCAAAACTCAAAAAAAGAAACTCAAACAGCATGAAAACCGTAATACTACAACGCGCGACTCTAAGGTCGAATAATACATAACTGGTTTCTAAGTTTGAAATAATATACAAGTTTTGGTTGATGGAATTTTACTAGATACAACTGAAAATAAATAAGTATAATGGTGGTCACGATGTAAGTGAACCCACCTACCAAAGCAATCACCCAGGAAGGAAGCAGTGTGCCAGAAAAGCCGCAATAAAACCTGTACGGCAAAACCTGCAAGAAACTGTAGCACAACGGGGGTGAGTTGCCAACTCGTGAATAGAAAACATCGCAGAGTAGAAATCGTATGTATGACATAATCCTAGGTCAATACGATCAGATATATATAAACCTCAAAAGGATAAGTCTGAAGCATGATAGGGTGGCAACGTAACATCTATACATGTGTGTAGTGTCAAGTGCTCGTGCCAGTGCCTTAGGTAATACATATCATGAATATGAGGTATGTATGCGGTAAAATGAAGACAGAAGATATCATGAATGAAATCATCAGAAAATCAGTGTCAAGCATCGACACAAAATATATCTCAATATCAAGTAAGTCTCATATATCATGTATCCGATATGTATGCAACATTCATGAAGGTACTCTATCAGGTACTACTAATACATGAAGCAATAAATGGTGATGTGTATATGCAATTGTCATGAAAGGTACTCTATCAGGTACTACTAATACAAGAAGCAATGCATATAAAATAAATGTGGGGTAGGGGGAATATAACATGTCATCGACCATAAAGGCCCCTCATATCGATCATAAAGGCCCCTCACATTGACCATAAAGGCCCCCCTCATATCGAGCACATAGGCCCCGAGCACATAGGCCCCGATCATACATAATGCATAAGTAAATTTTTGCATAGATCATCATGATGATATATTAAGCAGGTGTATATATATATATCAGCGTCCCATACCACTAATATATATACTATTGGTATACGTATATATTTCAACGTCCCATACCACTGATTTATATACGCAGGAGTAAAACAATCCAGAAACATCATATGAAACCATATCACAGTGCGAAAACCATGAATTATAATACATGCAACGTAAAACACTAATATGAGCATGAAACTATGTAAAGGCATATGCACAAAGGAATATGAATCAATAACATATAAGCATGCAATACAATGCGAGCCGTAGAATAAATGGTAAATGAATAATAATGCAGCAATAAAGAAATATACAACAATATATATATCTTGCAGCTTTGCCATTTGAAATAAGACGAATCGAGATTTTTAGTAAAATAAGGGCTACGGTGTTTCTAAGAAAAGATGCGTCTTTTGAAAATATCCGTAGAATTCCTTTTGCCTGTCTTTAAAATACTCCCGATTCGTTAGTTTTGAATAGGTATGACTCGGCTCTAGTCTAACATCTACTATACAAACTACAGATCTAACTATCAAGTCAATCGGGAATGGTATGGAAACCACCTAAATCTGAGTTGATATATATAAATATAAATATTATAGTCGGTGATCCCGCCTCAATAGTATCGCGTACGATACAGTATATCATATGACATCCTCGAGTCATGAGTGCGGATCTATCATCAATATAAAGCTCGTACGGTAAATCGTCGTATGGCATCCCAATATCTGGGTACGGGTCAATATCATATTCATTTCATCAATTATCTGGTATCCTTATCATCATATCACATAATCTGGGGTACTGATCTAAGTCTAGTACAATCGATGCCATCTAAATAAGTATGGATGCGTGTGTGAACACACGTCCCAAGGCCCTTTAAAAATCACATGTCGTATCCCAAATACGAAACACATCATATCACCGATCTCATGGAACTAAGCCCAATATCATCGACTCATCCCTAATGTCATCCACTATCCTCATCATCACAGTATAAGTATAACAAGAAGCATGTGTGTGCGTGTGGGTGTAAACCTATTCTAGTGTTCGTGACTAGGAACTACACTAGTTTACTTCTAACCCTAATCTATCCATAGTACACCTAACATATCTAGAATATCCATATCACACTCAACGCTATCATAAATAGTATATAAATACACTATACTAACATCGAACCGTGGGGGTGCTATACGCCATCCACCCGACTTCCCCCGTAGATATAATCTACTCACCTGATCTTCATTTATCGACGTCGTCACGCGCTTGCTTGTCGTCCCGAAGTCTTCTTGGGGTACCTACACATCAACGTATCGTAAATGCGTATTAAAACCAAATCAAAACTAAAACGACACACGATACGCTTAAAAGCTTATAGGTTAGAACCTATGGTTAGCTCTAGCAAATCAACCCAATATCACTCGATATAGATGTACAAACGTCAAGTGATCAAGGTAAAACACAATACGCAAATCTAAAATGCAAAATACGCAATAAGAAAATACGAATCCAAAACAGGAGCTATAGAAAAGGGTCCCGGATTTCACCCTAGGTCAAATTGGATAATTTTGCACTTGCCAGGAGTCTAATCTATAGGTGTAGGAGCTACAGAACCAAAACGAACCAAAATGGTGGGACCCAGGCCGCAAATTGCGGCCAAACAGATTAAATCTGCGGCCTGGTTGGGGAGGTAGGGGCTAGGGTTTTGGTGATAGCTTTCTGGGTGCATGCACATCTCACTGTCAATCCAAAATAATTTTCAGAGTCTCGAGGTGATAGCAGATCTCATATAACCTTCACAGAAATCACAGTTTTTCCGATATCAGCTTCTAAATCCGTATTTCGGATTTCAAGTCTCAGGTTTGGGTCTTAATTCAAGCACTAGGGTGATTGTGCAGCCTCTACTGAGCTCAATTGCTCACCCCAACTCAAAATTTCAAGAACCCTAACTAAGTTTTTCCTATGTCCACAAAATCAACCGATATCGATTCAATCTTAACATGGGGGTAAAGGAAATACAAAAACTAAGCTAATGGTCCAGAAAATACCTCATTTGGCAACTCAAGAATTTTCTTGAGTTGCCCCAAGTGGCCAAAATCCTTGCTTTCTTTGCCCAATAGGCTTCTCTTGAGCTTGTGCATCTTTTTAGTGAAAAGAAGATAGGGTTTTGGAGTTGTTTTGGGTGTGTTTTGAGGTCTTGAAGAGGGGGAGAAGGAGGGACAACAACAGCTACAGAAGGTGAAGAGGGCGAGAGGAGATGAGGGAAGTGAGAGGGTGAGAGGGAGGTCCAAGGTCAAAACTCCCCCCATGCCTAATAAATGCCCATGTCTCCCCTTTTCTTTTCCTTTTTCTTTTCTTTTCTCTCTCTAAATCCTTCTCACATAAATAGTAACCCCAAAACAACATGGTAGAAATGCACAAGTGTAAAAGAAAAAAGATGATATGCATGTTTTGCACAAAAAAGCTAAAAAAAACGATTAGCGATTTTAATCGCGATTAGCGCTAATTTAGCATATAATTAATCAGAAAAACTTTAAAATGGCATAATTCCATAAAATACCCTATTTTAGAATTTTCCATAATTTTTCCAAATTTTTTCCCATTTATCGGTATTTAATTATACCGAAATATTAAAATATCCATTAAAAATAATATTAAATTATAAAAATTCCCAAAAATAATATTTTATTTTTTTGAAATGTTAAAACATGATAGTACACTATCTGGTTGCTCATTATCTTTACATGTACACTCACTGTCTCTCTGTTACATGTTGATAAAGCCCTTAGGATGTGTACTCAACTTCCAGGATTATGATGCAGATCATACTAGTGGGGCCTGGGTAGTCCATGAGTTCATCTTTCAATGTTCCTAGTCGTGGGAATATCGAGACGGGGCATCGATATTCCAAAGTAGACTAGCGTATATCTTCTTGACCCATGTGATGGGCGATGGATGATCTCATATCCATTGGTGTTTGACATCAGAGATAGTATATGGGTGCTCAGTGGAGACTTGGTACATTGGACGGACTCGCCGAAAACTCCTAGATGGTATTATACCTCATGTCAGATAGCAGTTCTCTGGTGACACTGGTACAGGTTAGTCTGTCAACCCGAGATCGTCAAAGAGTCTTGTGAGTCTCCCACTGTGCTTTGATTTCCACCCTACCACGGCTCTACTGAGTCATGCAAACAGGTGGTTTTTGGGTACAGTCCCGAGTCATATGGAGGCAATGAGCGATAGGAGGGGATTCGTCTCTCCCGGTATTGGGGGTTGATGTTGCGCTATGCTCGATTGGCCATAACTGAAATCCCTGGCCACGGTAGAAGAGATTTACTGATAAGTATTATCAGTAGTTTCTCGCCCGTTATGGACCTTACATCGGCATTACTTATCAAGCTACTGGGTCTGATGTTTACCACCCATAGGCGAGATATGCGACATAACAGAAGAAGGGACCGAACTGTACGGTAGTGTTAGTGATTGGATTTGCAGGAGTATGAGCAGGCTTGCTTGTTGATCTTCTGATCGCTCAATACCCGGGTGGCCGTTACGCTTAGCATGCCTCTTGCGGCTTGTGGGTGTTTGATATGATCATCACCTACTGCCGGCGTATTGACGAGTCTTTAGAGTCCTACACAGAGGTTTCCTGGCTCAGGCGAAACGGAGTAGGAGCACATATGTGATATGTGCGGGACCGAGAATAATACGAGTATGTGATACCGCATTCTATTCTCGCGATTTGTGTTATCGGCCTGGTGTATGTGATATAGTCGGGTTATCGAATCATGTGTTGATTCGATAAATTGATACACATGATATTAGTCGGTTATATGTGATATGACCGGATCATTAAATCAAGTGTTAATTTAGTGATTTAATGTATAATTATATATTTGATATATTACTTTACATTTACTAGTATTGGCTCACTTAAGATTGTTTTCTCACTTGATGTGCACATAGTGTATATGTGATATATGTTTGTGTACATGATTGTATCATGCTATATGATACATGCAAACATGGGTGTGTGTATGACTTACACCATGCTACATATAATTTAGGGTTTTATTTATTTTAAGTAATTCAAATTAGGTGGCATTTTTGTCATGGCTTGAAGCTTCATGAAGCTTGGATAACCATTGACCAAAGTCCACTTGATTTGTTTTACTTGAGATATTTTAAACCTAACCATTATTATTTTGCTATGGTTTAGTCTCTACAATGGTTACTATATGACACTAACTCACCCATGGTTGCTATTCTCAACCTCATTAGTTTTCATTTTCTCATCTTGATCATTTCATCTTCTTCTTCCTCATGAAAGCTTTCTAGCTTTCAAAATGGTGAGAAAATATTGTGAGAATAAAATCTAAAGTGAGCCCATTTCCTACTTCATCATCCTCTACCACTTGCCATTTAGTTTAGGGTGTTCTCTTCACAAAGGTCATCACCAAGTGAAGAGGTAGCTTGGGTTTGAGTCTTCTCGACGTAGATCATCTTCGGCCTTGAAGACTTCGAGCAAGGTTGTTTATTTCTCCAAGAGAACCCATACTAGAGTTCGAGAGATCTTCACTCGCAGCGAAGGGACTACTACACGGAGCTTTAGAAGTGAAGGACCGGTCTACAAAGGTTGTATTCTTCATTCACTTTCTATGTAAAGTTGTTTGCATGTAATGCTTACTCCTAAAACTCTAGTTAGATCCTAGGTTAGGTTGTTTGGCACACTTGAAACATTAAAATATGGCATGTTTGATCCTTGTGAAAAGTTGTGGGCATGCCAAATAACCCAACAGTGGCATCAGAGCCTTGCTAGAGCATTAGGAGTTATCTAGGCGAAGTTAGAAGTTCGAACGAACTCCGAAAACCCTATCTTGCCCATTCTCTGGAAATTTTTCAAGATGTTGGAATTTTTCACATTAAAAATATTCAGAAAAATACGCAGCTAAATCTATGGACCCTCTAGAAGAACGACACCTTAACTCGACAACATGAAGATATAGCTTTTGAATGCCTTTTGACTAAATCGACCATTGAGCCAGAGTCCTGCACTCAAGAAAGCAAGTCCGGAACTCCATAACTAGACCGTGGAACCACGGCCAAACCATTAGTTTGGCGGTGGTTCCGTGGTTCTATGTTTGAGGCTTGGGCCGAGCCTTCTACGGTTGGTCCATAGCTTCTGGGGCATGCTTCTAGGTATTTTTGATACTGCTCATGTGTTGAGTTTTCTGGGAAATTTTGGGAATTCGTTGATTCGATCGAAAAGTTTAACATCGTCCGGATATCTGTAATGGGATACAATACTTGAAATCAACAATATTTAAATTTTATAAATCTAGCAATTTAGTCTCATTTGATCGGTCGCCATGGGATTTTGATGTGATCAAAAGTCCGTCGCAATCACGTGGCGTACGCTGATACTTGCCGGATAACCTTACTAGATAGCCACGCCCCATAGCCCTGACTAAGTGACTGTAGGAGAACTTCGTTGCCAAAAGCATCCGTCAGGGTGCTCGCGGCCGCGGTGTTCCGCCTAAGTGCACTTCGTCGACGACATCGGGGGGTGCGGCCGTATACTAAAGTTTCCGACAGGCATTCGATCAGGATGTCGGGAATCTTGTTGAATTGCTCGACTTATTATTGGAAAGTGTTTTCAATATCGAGACTAAAATGCGGGGTTTATAATTGTTAGGCATGTGATGTCTATGGAATTCATATTGTTAGGCATGAAATCCGGAATATGAGATATTTCAGGTTTATGATGTCTAAGGTGGTTGCGGATTCCAACTGTTGTTGTTTTCACTTTCTTTTCTGCGACCGTAAGTGTAATATGTGGTGTATCGCCGGTTTCGTTGCTATATGTCAACGACAATTGGGATACGCATATTTACTTACGTTGATGACATGTGATGTTATGTGTTGCTGTGATATGTTATATTGGATCGTCGTATTTGAATAGCCGGGGTTTTTATATGAGATGAGAGTTTTTCATTTTCATTCATGTAAAAACTTGTATGTAATATTCTTTTATTGGGGCACTTCCGGGTTGAGGAAGATGTCATCGTTGATGTATATTATTTACTTTTCCGCATTAGGATAGACCCTAGGAGGGGAGCACAAGTAACCGGTATTTAGAGTCCAGTGGGAGACCATCTCGAGGCATCGAGTTCGGGTCTCCTAACTCTAGAATTGGTTGGGTTGCTTGCCGCTCTCGTAGGTGACTAGGGATGTGGGTTTGGCTATTTATCATGACCATGGAATCCGTGTTTTATACAGGCTTAAATTAAAACCCGGAAATAGTAGTATATCCAATATTTCATATGTTGTCTTCTGCTGATGATATTCTGTGATGAGATCACTTTATATTCTGAGATGGATACATTATATAATATATATGATATATTATAGACGTTGCTTATGTTTTTCACCCGCGCTAGCCCTACCCCGCTCTGCCGTTAGTTACCTAACCTAACGGTGCACGACGGGACTTCGGGGAGAATGCAGATGGCATAAGCGTACGTTGTACTTATCTGTGATGTTTATGTAACTTAAATGATGGGACATTCATTAATGAGATTAATGAAAGAAAATAAACCAAAAGATGTTGTGGAATCGAATTTTCAAAAACAGGTAGCACTAGTTGTTGCTTTGCATAGCGGTATTCTTGTAGAATATCCAGCACCTTATTCGATAAGGAAAGAGCCGAGATCCCTTCACCGAGAGTGACCTCTTTAGCAATAATTGGCAGATGCTACAACCCTAGGTTTTGTCTTTTGATTGCTTTTCTAGTTATTGCTTTGCATAGTGATATTGTGAATATCCTGCACCTCATTCGACGAGGAAAGAGCCGAGATCCCTTCACCGGGAGTGACCTCTTTAGCGAAACTAGCAAAAGCCTAAAAAACACTCCATTTTAAATCATTTGATTCTGCAACGAGATCAAGTTCAAAGCGTTAAAGGTTTTCTTAAAAAACTATCTGCAACCCTCCGTCATTTTAAGAAGTAGAGTACTTAGTATTCGTGCTGCGTTTGTTGACTATAGTCAAGGCACAGTGTACGGTAGCTAAGTGATGTCTTCCTACACAGCATATGATGCGATTATTTAGGACAGTCATGTGACTTTGTTGACCATAGTTAAAGGTCATGTGGGTGTGTCTAATTAATCATGAAATGACGGGTAGAACTTGACTAGTGCTTATGATTTGATAACCATAATTATGGTCATAAGCCACTAGGGGTAAAAACCATTATCGAGAGTTTCAAGCGTTGAAATTTGCAATGAGATTGCATACCTTCTATGATATAGTTGGATCTTGATACCCATTGCGAGTAATTGTTACTCCTGGGAGAGTTTTTCACTTTACAATTAGCCGATCAAGTAGGTGTCTAGAAAGGTGTCAACGGGGTTACGCCCCTGGGAAAACGAGGTTTATTTTAATTAGGTTCGTGCAAAAGCATGGGGAACCTCCCTCAAAGTACCGGCACTGGCCTGGCTGAAAGATTGGCGAACTTGTTGGGTGTAATTAATCCCGGCTAGTATTTCCTTTTAAGGTTTGAAGGAAGATTTGATAAAAACAGTGGGAGCCATCCTGATTAGATAAAATATATAACCAATCTAATCTTGCAAGAGTGCATACAGAGTGTTTTCTTCTCTCTCTCTCCTGGTAGCGATCATGTCACGCCTTAATCAAGATAATAATTTGGATGTATTGACCGAACCCGCTTGTTATACTGAGCCGGGGAACGTTGGTCCTGCTCCAACTTATAATTGTTATAAGACCGAGTAGGAAATAGAAGAATACCAGGATTCCCATCCCGCCCAAACGAAGAAAGTGCATGCTGATGCATCTTCTTCGGGTGTGTTCATTACAAAGAACTGTTTCTCAGTATCCTCTACATCCTGGGTATGAGATACCGGATCTGGATCCCGCATGTGTAATCTGTTACATGGGCTATTAATAGGTAGAGAACTGAGAATAGGGTGATATGTCTCTAAGTATAGAGAATGGTGCAATTGTTGCAGCCAAATTAATTGGCAAATATCACCTTGTATTACCAAATACATTGATTCTGAATGAATGTTATTAGATACCGAACCTGATATACAACATCATATCAGTCTTTTTATTTACTAAAGAAGGATATAATTTTGTATTGTTGGATAACGTTTTGAAAATTTCCTTTATCAAAGAGTTGATCGTTTCAGGCACGTTATCTAATGACATATACTTTCTAAATCAAACCGCAGTTCTCAACGTATAGAACACGCACAAGAGGAAAACTTCAGAAATGAACGAATCCTTCTTGAGTCATTGTAGACTAGGTCATATCAATGCGACCCGACTAGCTAAGTTGCATTTAGATGCATATTTAAATTAGTTTGAATTTGCATATTGTGAAACTTGCCAATCATGTCACAAAAATAAAATGACCATAGCTCCGTTTACTTGAAACAGAGAAAGAGTTAATGAACTCTTCGGACTGATACATGATGATGTATGTGGTCCCCTGTCTACATATGCCAAGACTGGTTCTTTGTACTTCATTACATTCACTGATGATCTCTCAAAATTCGGACACATGTTCCTATTGAAACGCGAGTCTGAATCTTTTGAGAAATTCAAAGAATATATGTCAGAAGTAAAGAACCAAAACAGGGTATAAGTATTTAAGTCCTTTGATGTGATCAGGGAGGAGAATACTTAAGCACGAATATCCTGGACTATTCTAAAGGAGAATGAGATTCTCTCTCAGCATTACTCCTCCGTATACACCACAACACAATGGTGTATCGGGGCGGAGCAATCGCACCCTATTTGATATAGCGCGCTCTATGATGAGTACTGCTGAGCTACCTATTTTCTTTTAGGGAGTTATGCACTTGAGAAGCTGCATACCTATTGAATTGGGTTTCAACCAAATCAGGTGCCTACTACTCCATATGAGATATGGTATGGAAAGAGCCTTTGTCTTAAGCATGTTAAGATTTGAGGTTGTATGGCCTATGTCTAAAAGCAAAATCCAGACAAGCTCGAGGCAAGGTCGGTTATGTGAAAGTTTGTTGGATATCCCAAGCATTTGCAAGGGAATATCTTCTACCGCACCGAGGAACAAAAGGTGTTTTATTTCTCAGCATGCCACCTTTTAGAGAAGGAATTTTTATGGAAGAAATTTGTGGTCATGAGGTAGAACTGGAAGGAGTTCCATCTATACAAACTACAGCTGATGATTTAGTAGAACCGGAGGATTCAATAGTTCCCGACGAACCTCAGCCTCTCCGCCGATCTGGTAGGGTTCCTCATCCGCCTGAGAGATACTTCGGTTTCTCGATGACAGTGGGAGAGGGAATTGCATCATGAGATGATGACCCAACTAGTTTCGAGCAGGCCATCAAGAGTAGGGACTCTGTAAGAATGGCTGGATGCTAAGCGATCTAAGATGGAATCTATATACACCAACAAAGTATGGACTTTGGTTGCTACATCTGAAGGGTTAAAACCCCATTAGAAGCAAGTATATCTTGAGAAGATTACTTGGTGTAGATGGAAAAGTTGAGACTTTCAAAGCTAGGCTTGTTGCAATAGGTTCTCGTCTGTAAGTCCACGTTACCCGTCCCCGATTCTTTGGGGTTGCTGAAATGATGAAAAAAGATTTTTTCGGTAGAGGTAACATGGACTCTAAAAACGGATCTTTGCTAAACAAACTATCCAACAACCTAACTAGGAGTTTAACTAATATGTTAGGGGTTATATCTTAACTTGAACTCCTTCTCTTCGACTCCTTGTGGTGATCGGATCGGCCTCATCTCGTCGTCTCCTTGTGCCGAAGATGGATCCACCCGAAAGCTTTTACCTTTGGCTCCAACCTCAATCTAGAGGAAACTAGAATACTTGGTTTGCTAGACCTTGTACACTAGGATGGGTAGAGAAGTGTTTTGGGTTTTATCTCTATGGTTCTTGTTTCTCAACTCATGAGACAATAGAACCATGAGCTAGAGAGAGAGAGGAAAAGGAAGAGGGAGAGCTTGAGGATGAGAGAGAATGAGAATGATAGAATGAAGAAGACTTTTGCAACCCTTCTCTCATAATACGAAATAATCATAATAATAATATTAATTGAGTATTATGTGATGGTTCATGTCAATGGCATTATCATTTCATGCACTCATTTTGTAAAGAATAACAAGCAAGCAAAAGTCTAAGCCATGAAATGATAGCCATTGTAATGATGATGGTCAACAAGTCCAAGTTAGTCAACCGGTCAACAAAGTCAACAAGTCAACAAACTCAAACTTTCAACCTAACCATGGCACACTAAGAATTAATCAATATTATTATTAATCATATTTCTTATTCTCATTAGGGTTTAGAAAAGGTCAACAGTCAACAACCCTAATGAGAATCCTCTGCCTCTGTCCTGGTCAACCGTGCATACACACCCGCATCCGCATTCCGGGGAACACGAATACAAACGAGATAAAACCAATCCCAAAACGTATACTAGGATCTGGCTTAAACCAAAGCCCGCTAGTAATAACTGCCTGGACACTAAACGCGCATAAGTACATGGATGTGACCGAACCCTGTGGCAAAACCATGCGACCTCTACTCTTTTTGCCTAAAGGCGAATAGCTCTCTGTGTGGGACTCTAAAAACTCGACACTACGCTGGCAGTCGGTTTAGACACTACGCTGGCAGTGGGTTTAACCACAGACTGCAAGTGGCACTAGCTGTGCGGCTCCCAGGTAGATGCCGATAAGAAGACTGACGAGGTGAACTCATCCGAACTCCTACTGAGCCTGAATGTGACAATCTCCATACAGTCTGGTCTATTCGTCTGAGAGTATCGCATGGCGGGCCTAGGGAGGCGGTAAACGTCAGTCCCCTAATAGTGGTACAAGTCGTGTCGGAGTGTAGCCCAGAACACCCTGAGACAACACTGGATAACCTACCAGTATATCTCGCTTGCCCTGGCCAGGGACTTTGTGTAATGGCTCTCCTAGACACAACGCGATATCAACCCCCAATACCGGGAGAGACGAATCCTGTCTAACCGTCACTGCCTCCAAGTGCTTTGGGACTGCACCCAACTACTGCCTGTTTGCACGACTCCTTTGAGCCGTGGTAGGGTAGTAATCAAAGTACAGTGGGAAAACACTCGAGGCGAAGTTGTTAGTGTATATGCCCTAGAGGCCATTACTGTATCATACTAGTTTGTATATTACTTAATGGAAGTTTGGGATATTCACCTTGTATAGACAATCTTGATCAAAATATTAGTATGCTACTTGGTTTGTTTCTACTTCAATATGTGCATGTGTTTCTTTTAGCATATTGCTTATACATATTAGTAGAGTCCTTAGGATCTTTTCGTGATTACCAGCGTTGTGATGGCAGTCACACTCGTGGGGGATGGGTAATCCGCAAGCATATCCTTATACAGGTCCCTAGTCGTAGGACTATCGAGACAGGGCATCGATACTCCGGAGTAAACTGGTGTATGCGCTTCTCATCCCCGTAGGGGAGACGGTCTGTCCCACACTCGAGGCAAAGTGACAGTGTCAAGTCAGCGGACTAAGCTGTATTCATGTCACCTGGAAACTGATAACTGACCATAGGTATAGTACCAACCAACAGTTCCCGACGAGTCCTGTCCAGTTTACTCGTAACCTAAGGAGCACCAGCATACTATCTCAAGTACGACGTACTGACGGCTGTGGGACAGACCGTCTCCCCTGCTGGGATAAGAAGCGCATACGCTAGTCTACTCCAGAGTATCGATGCCCTGTCTCGATAGTCCTACGACTAGGGACCTGTATAAGGATGTGCTTGTGGATTACCCAGCCCCCACGAGTGTGACTGCCATCACAACACTGGTAATCAAGCAAAGATCCTAAGGGCTCCACTAATGTGTATAGGTGATATACTAAAAGAAACACATGTACACATTAAAGTAGAAACAAACCAAGTAGCATGCTACTATTTTGAGCAAGATTGTCTATACAACTGTGAATATCCCAAGCTTCCATTAAGTAATATACAAACTAGTATGATACAGTAATGGCCTCTAGGGCGTATACACTAACAATCTCCCACTTGCACTAAGGCCATGTACTGGCGTAACGAAGACCTATCATCTCGATAAACCACTCGAACTGAGTCTGGGGTAAGGCCTTCATGAGTGGATCAGCAGTGTTATCTTCCGTAGCAAGTCTCTGAACCTCGATCTCCTGGCGACCCACGATCTCCCTGATCAGGTGATACCGCCTCAAGATGTGTCTGGACTTCTGATGGGACCTGGGTTCTTTCACTAAAGCTATAGCCCCGTTGTTGGCGCAATACAGAGGTATTGGATCAACAATGGACGGAACCACCAGAAGTTCTGTTAAGAACTTCCTCATCCAGACGGCCTCTTTTGCGGCATCAGCAGCAGCGATATATTTCGCTTCCATCGTCGAGTCAGCAACGGTTTCCTGTTTGGAACTCTTCCAACACACCGCCCCTCCATTGAGGGTAAAGACATAACCCGACATGGACTTGGAATCATCCTTGTCACTTTGGAAGCTGGAGTCAGCAAAGGCCTCGATCTGGAGGTCTTTTCCGCCATACACTAAGAACATCTCCTTAGTCCTTCTTAGGTACTTGAGAATGTTCTTTACCGCTATCCTGTGCTTCTCCCCAGGGTTTGACTGATACCGGCTTACCACACTCAGTGCATAAGCTACATCTGGTCTGGTACACAACATCACATACATTATAGAGTCTACCGCAGAAGCGTAGGGTATAATAGATATGCGATCCCTTTCCAAATCAGTCTTGGGAGACATCTCTTTGGAGATGGTGATCCCATGACAAGCCGGTAGATTACCGCGCTTGGAATCTTCCATACTGAATCTTTTCAGTATGGTGTCGATGTACCTGGACTGTGAAAGTCCTAATATCCTCTTGGATCTATCACGATGGATCCGGATCCCCAGAATGTAAGAGGCATCACCCAGGTCTTTCATGGAGACAAGAACCCTTTGACAGATTATAGCATAGGAATGTCATTTCCTATCAAGAGAATGTCATCCACGTATAAAACGAGGAATACGACAGTTCTAGCTACAAATCTACTATAGATGCATGGTTCATCTGGATTTTTGATAAAGCCAAATTCTTTGACCGTCTCATCAAAACAGATGTTCCAACTCCGCGATGCCTGCTTTAGTCTATAGATGGACTTAAGCAACTTGCACACCTTTCCGCTGCTCCCACTCTGAATGAAACCCTCTGGCTGGTCCATATAGACACACTCCTCTAAATTTCCATTTAGAAAAGCGGTCTTTACGTCCATCTGCTAAATCTCATAATCGTGGAAGGCAGCAATGGAAAGAAGGATCCGAATGGATTTCAGCATAGCCACTGGAGAAAAGGTTTCGTCATAGTCCAAACCAGGTCTTTCAAGAAAACCCTTTGCAACAAGTCTAGCCTTATAGGTCTCAACCTGTCCATCTACACCAATCTTCCTTTTGAAGATCCACTTGCATCCTACGGGTTTTACCCCATCTGAAGCAACGTCCAAAGTCCATACTTTGTTGGTGTACATGGACTCCATTTCGGTCCGCATTGCATCCAGCCATTTTACCGAGTCTACGCTCTGAATGGTCTGCTGGAAGCTAGTCGGCTCATCACTATCAATGATGCAATCCTCTCTATCCCCGTCTATGAGAAAACCGTAGTATCTCTCGGGCAGATAAGACTGCCTAGTACTCCTGCGGAGCGGCATAGGAATGTCCTGATCTTTCGAACCCTCTGGTTCTACTAAGCTTTCAGTAATAGCTCGTGGTTCTGGAATTTCTTCCAGTTCTATTGCGCTCCCACTTACCTGATTTTCTAAAAACTCAGTTTCCAAGAAGTGGGCATGATAAGAAACAAAAACCTTTTGTTCCTCTTCGCAATAGAAGAAATATCCCTTGGAGTTCTTTGGATATCCTACAAGCTTGCACTGTACTGAGCGTGCCTCGAGTTTGTCCGCATGCTGCTTTTTGACAAAAGCTGGACATCCCTATGTCTTAATGTGCTTAAGATAGTGTTTCATCTCACTCCATATCTGATATGGTTTGGTAGGCACAGTCTTAGTTGGAACTCGGTTCAAAAGGTATGCAGCTGATTCTAGTGCATATCCCCAGAATGATCGCGGTAACTCAGCGTTACTCATCATAGAACATACCATATCCAGTAGGGTTCGGTTCCGTGTCTCCAATACACCGTTATGTTGCGGAGTGTATGGAGGAGTAAGCTGAGAGAGAATTCCATTCTCTTTTAGGTAATGCAGGAACTCGGCACTCAAGTATTCACAACCTCGATCAGATCTCAGTGTCTTGATACTTTTGCCTGTTTGTTTTTCTACTTCATTCTTATAATCCTGGAATTTTCCAAAGGCTTCAGATTTATGTTTCATTAAGAAAACATATCCGTACCTTGAAAAGTCATCCATAAAAGTAATGAAGTAAGAATAACCGCTTCACGCATGTGTAGACATTGGACCGCACACATCGCTGTGTACGAGTCCCAAGAGCTCGCTCGCTCTTACTCCGTGTCCAGTGAACGGAGTCTTTGTCATCTTTCCTTTGAGACAGGATTGACAAGTTGCATATGATTGATATTCGAACGGATCCAAATATCCTTCTGTATGTAACTTCGTCAACCTTCTCTCATTGATGTGACCCAGTCTACAATGCCATAAGAAAGCATGATTTATTTCTGGAGACTTTCTCTTGTGTGTATTCTGGATATTGAAAATCTGTGGTTGGTTTTATACGTATATACCATTGCTTAATGTACCTGACCCAATCAAAACTTGATTAAGGTGAATGTTCATAACATTGCTTACAAATGCAAATTCATAACCTTCTTTAGATAATAAAGATACAGATATGATATTACAAGTTGCATTGGATACAAAAAAACAATCGCGTAAAACCAAAACATGTCCATCTGACATTCCCAAGTGATAGTCCCCCACGGACACAGCATCCATGCCAGATCCGTTTGCTACTCTGAGGGTCATATCACCTGCCTTCAAACCCTACGCTTTCTCAGTGCCTGCAAAGAATTACAGATATGAGATCCTGATCTGGTATCCAATACCCAGGAAGTAGAGTTTATTGATAGACAGTTTTCAATAACATACACACCTGAAGCCGAAGCCGCAACTTGCTTCGGGTCCTGGTTTCTGGCCTTCCAAGCCCTGCAATCCTTTTTCCAGTGTCTACTCTTGTGACAGTAAAAGCACTCTTCCTTTCCTACAAGCTTTCCCGCTACCTTTGTTGCTTTTGCCTTTCCCTTCGTTTCCAATTTACTAACACCGCCCCTTGGTTTGGTGGGGGTTTTCTTCTTCTTTCCCATGGCTTTCGCCTTGGACCTAGAAGAGGAAGGTCCTCCAACAAACAAAGTGGATGTTTCCCTACCTTTCTGTAGGGTGCCCTCTGCACTCCTCAGCAGGTTGAGGAGTTCTGAAAGTTCAACTTCTTTTTCTTGCAAGTTGAAGTTCAGGATAAACTAGGCGTAAGTGGAAGGAAGGGACTGGAGAATCAAGTCAGTATAGAGCTCGTCCTCTAACGTGGTCCCAAGGTCCGCGAGCTTTTCAATATAGCCAATCATCTTAAGCACGTGTTCCGCTACCGATGATCCGACGGCCAATCTCGCCGAAAACAGCTTTTTCGAGACTTCGTATCTGGCGATACGGGATTGTTCTCCTTACAGTTCTTTTGTATGGAGAAATATGGATTCAAGGTCCATATTCTCGTGCCACCTCTGATGTTCAATGTCCATAGAGGCAAGCACGAGGAACTTGGCCTTCACGCAGTCGATTTCCCAGGTTTTACGGATTTCCTTATCCGCGACGCTGGTTTTGGGACCTGGGACAGGGAGAGCTTTGGTGGTAAGGAGATACCCCAACTTGTCATAAGTGATAGCCATTTTGACATTCCTGAGCCAATCTTTGTAGTTTGGCCCTGTCAGTATGTTTTTATCTAGTAGTAACTTAAGTCCGGTCATGATGTTTGGTCGCTGCAATTAGGAGAGGGAGAAGAAACACTTTAGCATGATGCTCTTGCAAGTTTAGAGTGGTTAACAGGATGGCTCCCACTGTCTCTCGAATCCCTCCTCAAACCAAAAAGGAAGAATTAGTCGGGATCAATCTCACCGTATAATACTTGCTTAACCGTTCAGCCAGGCCAATGTTGGTACTTCGAGGGAGGTTTTCCAACGCTTTCGCGAAGTTCCTTAATTAAATAACCTCTTTTCCCTGTGGACGTAGCCCCGCTAACACCTTTCTAGACACCTACTTGGTTTATAGCATTGATCGTTAAGTGAGAAAGTTCCGGAAGAGTAGCATATACTCACAGTAGGATCGGGATCCAAATATCATCGTGTGACAAAATTAAAGGAATCCTACCAGAATCATCACACTCCAAATGGTATGCAGTGCTAGCAAGTTTCAGTTTCTTTAGAAACTCCCGATGTGGATTTTTGCCCCATGCTCTTATGACCTTGACTTTGGCCAATAAATCATAAGTCACATGTCAAGTTCTACCTGTCATTCTCCAGGTTAATTTGAACCCACCCGTACCTACCCTTGACTTTGGCCAACAAGGCAGTACGACTGTCCCAAACCAACGCATCTATCTATGCTGCACATGAATACCCAATAGCTACCAATCACTATGCCTTGACTTTGGCCAACAAACATAGCTTGAATACTCTTGACTATCCATGTGAAATGACGAAGGGCTACGAATGGTTTTGGCAAAACCGTGAACGTAGTGAACTTGATATAATAGATGGAACGAGATAGCTTTTTAAGGGAGTGGCTTAAGCTCCGCGTTTAAAAGTTGGTTTTTGAAAAGAAACCGAGTGGTTTTTTGAAATTGTTCCAACGACTTTACTTTGGTTTATTTTCTTGCATTAATTTAATGCGTCCCATCATTTATTCCTACCATTGCAGAAAACAACGAAAATATGACGTACGCTTATGCCATTCGCATTCGCCATGGGGCCCCGTCATTACCCGTTAGGTTACTTAACTAACGACAGAGCGGGGGCTGGACTAGCGCGGATGCAAAACATAAGCAATGCCTAAATAGATATCATATATAGTTATATACATTCATCATATGCAATGATAGCCATTCCAGATCACAGATGAACACATTGGATATACTAGGAATCCACATTCCGTACGAGCCTGTAACGAAAAGCGGATTACACGGTCGCGATGAATAGCCAATACCCCACCCTAGAGCCCTATGGGTGCGGCAAACTACCCGCCAAATACCCGAAGTGAAGCAACCTCCCTCAACAACGTGAGTAGGCCACTCGGCACTTCGAGGTACCCGGTAGTTTGTGCACGCCCTCCTTGGGTCTATCCTAGGAGCAAAAACAGTAAAAAGAAATTATACAATGGCGGCAACAACCTCATCCCGGATGTGCGGCCATACAAAAAATATTACATCAATTTACATATTACATGAATAGAAAGATAAAGAAAAAACTCTCATCTCATAACCCCCGGCTATTCATCCGCGACAATCCAATGAATTCATATACACAAACCAAAATCATTACAGATCACAGATATATATAACCCCCACTAATCGACGTATAGCGATTAGCAGACGTTCAATACATATATCACATCACAGATATAACCCGTTAGCTAAAGTCTATAGAAGTTCGATCAAAATACCGATTTTTAACCACCCCAAAAACAAATTTTGCTTTCTGGAAAATCTGGGCAGAAAAATCATATTGTAAAAATCCCAAAACACCCTTAGAAAAACACTGCAGGAAAACCGATCGACGTCCGAGTCAACTCGGCCGCGGATCCGCGGCAAGAAGCTGTTCTTGCCGCGGTTCTGCAGTGAGTTGGTCGGTTCACTGGATCGTTTTTCTTCTGTGTTTACTTGTAACATTTGAAAAATAATTAAATAAATAATTAAATGAATAAAAGTGTTTAAGTGAATTTTAGGATTTTCGGTAAAGTAAAATGTATTTTTCGTAAAACCAAACCGTGATTGTTTTTCACTATAAATTTAAAAATATCTATTTTAATTATGAAATTACTAGTAAATAGTGTTTATTTAGCCACTTATAAATTTTTGGTTTAATAAATTATTTTTCCTAAATTAATTATTTTAAATATTAACATAAGCTTTATTTTTACACTAAATTAGTGTAAATTACAAATTTAAATGGTTTTAATTTGTAAAAATGAACCATGGCATATTAGAATTTAGTATGTATCATGCAAAATTTATTTGCAAATTTTTCCTTGTTTCTAGATCTTTCTTGAGTTATTTTAGAAAAGAATTAAAAGAAAATGAATAAAGCATGAAAAGACATTAAGATGATGATATTTTGGAGAAGTTTCTACACCATTTTTCATGTGTTTCTCCCTCTTCCCCTTATTGTGGCCGGCCTCCCCATCACCATGGCTTCCCCCCCCATTTTCCACCTCATTCTTATTCAAAAATCATCAAAAATACTACAAAAATCCAATTTAAATTCCACAAAAACCTAATTATTTCATACCCTTTATTCTCTACTCTTCTCTACATGGATTTTGGAGTGGTAAAGAATGTATTTTTGAGGCTCATTTTCAAGTTTGGACATGAGGTTGTGGAGGTATAAATCCTTCTCTTTTGTTTTATTTCTATTAGATATTTCTTTTAAAGCATAATTAGATTAATTAGATTAATTCTTGTTGCAAATTATAAAATTCAAGTTAGGGTTTGAAAATTCAAGAGGTGGTTTTTGTTAATTAATTAGGGTTATAATAGCTAGTTTAACATCTTTTAGAGTGGAAAATTCTTGCATGGTGGTGGTATAATAAATTGTTGATCGAAATTGTTTAATTTAAACTATTTAGCTAACTAGATTTTTTGTAAAATGTGTTGTGGGTAAAATAAAATTCTTATTAAGGGTGTTATCATTAGATGGTAATTTTAGTGAGAATATTAGCATATTAATTGAATGAAAAACCTAGTTTGATCACTAGATTATTTTGATAATTGGAAAAATAGTAATAAAATGCTATTATTTTGTAAACTAGATTTTAGGAATTTCTAAATAAATGTGATTAAAAATATAATTATAGTTTCATTACATCATTATCATCATAAATTGTTGTTTAAGTGATTAATTTATGCAAAATCATGTTTTGAGGTGGAATTGTGGTATTTTGCTTGGAAAATGTTAAAATTGTTAAAAGTTGCAAACTAGAAATTTCAAATAAGTGCAAAAATTGTGTAATAAAAATATAGTAATGGTTTGTATAGTCTAGTAATGCTATTTAATGAGTTTTATGACCATTGGTTTCATTTAAATGTCAAGTTTCGATGAAAAACGGTAAATTGGCATTTTCGGGTTTTTCGAAAACGGACGATTTGATCGATTTTAGTGTTTCGATGAATTTGATCATGTTTTACAATATAAGTAATGTGTTTTAAAACTAAAAGTTGTTTGATGATGTTATCTCGATCCATCGGAGTTTGTACGCCGATATCGAGCGGTATTTGGTTCTTTTGCGTGGACGGGACATAGGTTTTAACCTGTGCTTGCACTTCTTATCGTTTGACTTTTGTATGTGATTCAGTTTACGATGCTATTTATAAGTTTGCGTCTAGGTACCCTCACGTGGACTGCGGGCGATGAAGAGGAGGATGGCGACACTGTCTTTGGCAGACATGGACCAGGTGAGTAGATGCATATCTACGGGGGGAAGTCGGGTGGATGGCGTTTAGCACCCCCGCAACGTACAATAGGAATAGTACTTATTGACATTAGGAAACTAGACGTGATCCTAGTAGGACCCTAGTATTGACCCTAGGCTAGACTAGACCGATTTAGGAAAACTATATCAGAGGATGAGTACCTTGGAAGAGGTTCGTAGGTTTCAGATAGAAACACACCAGCGCACACACTGAAAATCGACATGGGGTACTTGTATGTGTATATATATAGAACTGGGTATAGGTATATACATATATATACAACACATATAGGTGATTCAGTGATGTGATATGATATCCGAGGTATGATGAAATAGTATAACTGGGCTTGATGCAGTGATTTTTGACTATACAGTCGTAATAAAGTGTTAGCGGATCATTAGGGAATGAGATAATGAACTTGAATATATAAATTACAAAGAGTGGTGGTGATATTGATGTACATGGGACGCTAGAATAGTACTCGGATTGTAACTTGTGACGATTACGATATGATATATGTATAACTTGATTTCGACATTATATTGGTGTGACCTGATGCCGATATCATATGAGTATGACTTAATCACAATATGATACATACGACATTATACGAATGAGGAGACACCTAGGAGATACTTGACCGTACCCCGACATTGGGATGCCGTACGATGGATTTTACCGTACGAGTCTTAGATTTGATGATTGATCCGCACTCTTGATTCAAGGAAGCCGTACTACGTACGTGACGCTGTTGAGGCGGGATCGCTGACTATTAGAGATATTGATTCAGACCTTAGGTAGACTCTTATTTCTATTGACTAGTTCTTAGGTTTAGTTTTCCTTAGGAGGTTAGATGGACACTAGGTTAGGTTCGAGTCATATAGTGGTAGTAGTATTAGTATATTAAATGAATAGGTAATATACATTCGTCTTTACTTTCACACTGTAATCATAATGTTGCATGTTCATACATATGTTGCTATAAATAGTATAAACCTTACCTGTTAGGACACCAGCACCATTACCGATGATGCGCATATTCCACGCACACTTATTTGCCGGCTCACACACATCATCATCGGTAATTGCTATGTCACGTACACTTTAGATCATATTATCTTTTATTGATAGAATCAGTTAACAACTAAACCGATGTAGTATTGTGATCACTCTCTGATGTTAAGTATAAGACATGACATTCATTACTTAGACATTCATGCATTCATATTTTCGTGTTATCATGCAGTATTATGGGCATATGCCGACACTTATCATATAGTACTCATGATTTTGAGATTTGGATTTCTATGAGATTTCTGGATTTTTGGGGAAAACCGCAAAAATATATAAAAACTTCTCTCTCTCTCCTCTTCTCTTTTTTTTAAAATAAGATGCGGTTTTCTCGTGATGTATGTGTCGTCCACCATGAGTATTTCATGTTTTCTGATGGATTTCGAGACCCGATTCGAGGAGTGGATGAACCGTCTCGGGTACATGGTGGGCCCGGTATGGTACCCCGGGGCAAGAAGATCGAGTTGTAGACGATGAGCCTGGCAGGGGAAGGCTACCTACCGGTGATGTCTGGCGCGGCGGATATCCGGAGAATACCCACCGTTGTCGTGGGATTTGATGATATGGGCCGATCCGGACTGACGGAGCCCGACATATTGATACTTGAGGTTACATGTGTTGTGTCGATGCTTGACACGGATTTCCATGGATTTCATTGTTGAGATTTCAGATGCTTATACACACTTTACTATGATAACGGCTAAAGGTTCTCATACATATATATCTGGATTTCAGGATTTGTGACTTTACATTCCTGGTGCATGCATTTCATTTCATATGACTTAGTACTATATGAGGCACTGACACGACACGGAGTATTTGCACTTACACGTAGTATTACCCTGCTATTACTAGATGTTTGGGATATAGTAGTGTATTATTATGACCTAGGATAGCGTCGTGCATTCGATTTCTTTTCGTAGATGTCTTCTACTCACGAGTTGGCAACTCACCCACGTTGTGCCAAATTCTTTACAGGTTCGATGTACAGGTTTCCCGTGGCAGCTTGTTGGCACATCTTTTCTTCAGGGCGATTGGCACGGTAGGTTGGTTCACTTGTATCCGAACCACCATTGTACTTTTATTCATTCATTTGTATCTAGTAAGCTCCATCAACCATATTTGTATTACTTGATAAGTTATTGGACCAGTCTTTTACTTCGACCTTAGAGTCGCGCCTATATTATTCTGATCTGGTGGTTTTGCTTTCTTTTGAGTTTTGAGCCTCCCCCTCTGGCGTTGTATATTATTGTGCTTGTTGTGGTTGTTTCCGCCTGTTGGCGTTGATGCTAGCACCCGTTTGGGGATGCTTTTTATTGTTTATTCATATTATACTTGTTGTACCCGTTTGGGGGCCAGTTTTTACAGAGGAGACTCTGCCGAAATTTTTGGTAAAATTTGCTGATGTTTTTTTTACTTGTTTTCTTTTCTTTTCTTCTTTTTCTTCTTTTATGGTTTAGATCTCTGGGCTTCGGCTTACTTAGGTCACGTGGCGCCTCTAGACGCTTCGTAATCTAAGTGCCGGTCACGTTCCGTACTTTCGGGTCGTGACAAAATTGGTATCAGAGCGCTAGGTTTAACCTTGTATAAGTCTAGGTGACCCTTGGTTGATGGAGTAGGCGAGTTAGGTAGAGTAACGTACCGTGGGTATGGTCCGCGGCATACTTACGATACGCTACTCTGCTTAAGGAGCCCTAGGATTTACATTGTTTGCACCGTATTTTATTCGTTCCTTTGATCTATCTTCGTCAATGTCGGATGGTGGTTTCTGTTACCACGGGCAGAGGGAGATGCGGCTCGAATGCAGTAACCATTAGAGTATTGGTTATTCTTGAGGACTGAAGCATTGCTTAGCGTGCGGACGGAGGGTATTCACATGCCGTCCGGATGAAGTTAAAGGGTTCGAACGATTATCAGAAAACCATTTCCTAAGTTTAAAGTATTCGGAAGAACATGCAGGTATTTCGATGGACCCTCTAGAAGAATGAAACCCTAACTCGACATAATGACCACGAGAACGCCCTTGAACCTTAGGGTTTACGGCAGTTCCGCTGTGCCATTAGTGAGGCTTGGGTTTGCCCTTCTACAGCTGGATCATCGATGCTGGGGTATGTACCGGATATTTTTAAACTGTACTTGAGTGTTGAGCTCTCGGGGAATTATGGGATTTTGATGGATCGATCGAGAAGTTTAATGTAGTCCGGATATCAAGGGAAGGGATCGACTATGTGGGAGACTCTAGACATGAGTATTGCCGTTGGTAGCGCAGTCAGCACACCTATGAAAGAACGAGTTCGAAGCGGTCGACATCAGAGGAAAGAGGCGCACATTGACGATAGTATTTACGATTGTGATTTAGTGATTTGAATTTCCTATTTTCGTTGATTAGATTTTTGTATTTTGAGGACTTGTTCTACGATTGGTATTTCCTGTATGTACCTTCATTCTATCTGTGTTTCTTATGTCAGTTGTATTGATGTGGTTTAGTACGCACCCAGTACACTTGATTTGGTTTTTTATATTTTTTTGAGATTTTTGATTTGATTTCGTGCATAGGGGTTACACGTGATTTTGATATATGTTTCGACCTAATTTTCATGCATTTTTGTGCTGTGATTTCGATTTTGATATTCAATGTATGTTTTCGTGCTCCATGTGCACCTGATTAGGATTCTTGCGCATACTTGGCGCACTTGATGCGATTTTGTGCACACCAGATGCACTAAATCGGGGTTTTGTGCAGATTAGATGCACCTGATAGTGAGTCGTGCACGCCCGTTGCACTTGACAGATATTTTTGGTGCACACCTGTTGCACTTAGTTTTTTTTTGTGGGTATTCATGTTTTCTGCATTTGGTTTCGATTTCAGTGCGCACCGGACGCACATGACATTTTATTGATGTGATTGGGATTGATTTTAGTTTGAGCAGTATGTTTTCATGATCATTATTATTTGAGTTAGTAACCAGGCGGGACGTGTATGTTAAATAAAAGATATATATGTAGCTATATTTTAAAAAAAATTAAACGTCCGCTACTTAGACCGTGACACGTGTATTGCACGGCGATTTTCAAGAAGGGGTTTTTGTATGCTACTTTATTATGATAATTCGGCGATTTTACTAGGATGCGAACTATATATAAGTTATAGATTGATGTATATTATGATGGTTTTCACATTGGGTTATGATATTTCATTATCGCCATAACTCCGATGATTGCGTCATGCTTGACGGAGTTGATTTTCGTTATGTATTAATGATTTCGGAGCCCCGACGATTTGAGTATTTTGCTAAATGTTTTAGTATTTGGAAGGGGAGTGTTAATTTAAATTCGGGGACCGAATTTCTTAAAGGGGGGAAGATTGTAACATTTGAAAAATAATTAAATAAATAATTAAATGAATAAAAGTGTTTAAGTGAATTTTAGGATTTTCGGTAAAGTAAAATGTATTTTTCGTAAAACCAAACCGTGATTGTTTTTCACTATAAATTTAAAAATATCTATTTTAATTATGAAATTACTAGTAAATAGTGTTTATTTAGCCACTTATAAATTTTTGGTTTAATAAATTATTTTTCCTAAATTAATTATTTTAAATATTAACATAAGCTTTATTTTTACACTAAATTAGTGTAAATTACAAATTTAAATGGTTTTAATTTGTAAAAATGAACCATGGCATATTAGAATTTAGTGTGTATCATGCAAAATTTATTTGCAAATTTTTCCTTGTTTCTAGATCTTTCTTGAGTTATTTTAGAAAAGAATTAAAAGAAAATGAATAAAGCATGAAAAGACATTAAGATGATGATATTTTGGAGAAGTTTCTACACCATTTTTCATGTGTTTCTCCCTCTTCCCCTTATTGTGGCCGGCCTCCCCATCACCATGGCTGCCCCCCCCATTTTCCACCTCATTTTTATTCAAAAATCATCAAAAATACTACAAAAATCCAATTTAAATTCCACAAAAACCTAATTATTTCATACCCTTTATTCTCTACTCTTCTCTACATGGATTTTGGAGTGGTAAAGAATGTATTTTTGAGGCTCATTTTCAAGTTTGGACATGAGGTTGTGGAGGTATAAATCCTTCTCTTTTGTTTTATTTCTATTAGATATTTCTTTTAAAGCATAATTAGATTAATTAGATTAATTCTTGTTGCAAATTATAAAATTCAAGTTAGGGTTTGAAAATTCAAGAGGTGGTTTTTGTTAATTAATTAGGGTTATAATAGCTAGTTTAACATCTTTTAGAGTGGAAAATTCTTGCATGGTGGTGGTATAATAAATTGTTGATCGAAATTGTTTAATTTAAACTATTTAGCTAACTAGATTTTTTCTAAAATGTGTTGTGGGTAAAATAAAATTCTTATTAAGGGTGTTATCATTAGATGGTAATTTTAGTGAGAATATTAGCATATTAATTGAATGAAAAACCTAGTTTGATCACTAGATTATTTTGATAATTGGAAAAATAGTAATAAAATGCTATTATTTTGTAAACTAGATTTTAGGAATTTCTAAATAAATGTGATTAAAAATATAATTATAGTTTCATTACATCATTATCATCATAAATTGTTGTTTAAGTGATTAATTTATGCAAAATCATGTTTTGAGGTGGAATTGTGGTATTTTGCTTGGAAAATGTTAAAATTGTTAAAAGTTGCAAACTAGAAATTTCAAATAAATGCAAAAATTGTGTAATAAAAATATAGTAATGGTTTGTATAGTCTAGTAATGCTATTTAATGAGTTTTATGACCATTGGTTTCATTTAAATGTCAAGTTTCGATGAAAAACGGTAAATTGGCATTTTCGGGTTTTTCGAAAACGGACGATTTGATCGATTTTAGTGTTTCGATGAATTTGATCATGTTTTACAATATAAGTAATGTGTTTTAAAACTACAAGTTGTTTGATGATGTTATCTCGATCCATCGGAGTTTGTACGCCGATATCGAGCGGTATTTGGTTCTTTTGCGTGGACGGGACATAGGTTTTAACCTGTGCTTGCACTTCTTATCGTTTGACTTTTGTATGTGATTCAGTTTACGATGCTATTTATAAGTTTGCGTCTAGGTACCCTCACGTGGACTGCGGGCGATGAAGAGGAGGATGGCGACACTGTCTTTGGCAGACATGGACCAGGTGAGTAGATGCATATCTACGGGGGGAAGTCGGGTGGATGGCGTTTAGCACCCCCGCAACGTACAATAGGAATAGTACTTATTGACATTAGGAAACTAGACGTGATCCTAGTAGGACCCTAGTATTGACCCTAGGCTAGACTAGACCGATTTAGGAAAACTATATCAGAGGATGAGTACCTTGGAAGAGGTTCGTAGGTTTCAGATAGAAACACACCAGCGCACACACTGAAAATCGACATGGGGTACTTGTATGTGTATATATATAGAACTGGGTATAGGTATATACATATATATACAACACATATAGGTGATTCAGTGATGTGATATGATATCCGAGGTATGATGAAATAGTATAACTGGGCTTGATGCAGTGATTTTTGACTATACAGTCGTAATAAAGTGTTAGCGGATCATTAGGGAATGAGATAATGAACTTGAATATATAAATTACAAAGAGTGGTGGTGATATTGATGTACATGGGACGCTAGAATAGTACTCGGATTGTAACTTGTGACGATTACGATATGATATATGTATAACTTGATTTCGACATTATATTGGTGTGACCTGATGCCGATATCATATGAGTATGACTTAATCACAATATGATACATACGACATTATACGAATGAGGAGACACCTAGGAGATACTTGACCGTACCCCGACATTGGGATGCCGTACGATGGATTTTACCGTACGAGTCTTAGATTTGATGATTGATCCGCACTCTTGATTCAAGGAAGCCGTACTACGTACGTGACGCTGTTGAGGCGGGATCGCTGACTATTAGAGATATTGATTCAGACCTTAGGTAGACTCTTATTTCTATTGACTAGTTCTTAGGTTTAGTTTTCCTTAGGAGGTTAGATGGACACTAGGTTAGGTTCGAGTCATATAGTGGTAGTAGTATTAGTATATTAAATGAATAGGTAATATACATTCGTCTTTACTTTCACACTGTAATCATAATGTTGCATGTTCATACATATGTTGCTATAAATAGTATAAACCTTACCTGTTAGGACACCAGCACCATTACCGATGATGCGCATATTCCACGCACACTTATTTGCCGGCTCACACACATCATCATCGGTAATTGCTATGTCACGTACACTTTAGATCATATTATCTTTTATTGATAGAATCAGTTAACAACTAAACCGATGTAGTATTGTGATCACTCTCTGATGTTAAGTATAAGACATGACATTCATTACTTAGACATTCATGCATTCATATTTTCGTGTTATCATGCAGTATTATGGGCATATGCCGACACTTATCATATAGTACTCATGATTTTGAGATTTGGATTTCTATGAGATTTCTGGATTTTTGGGGAAAACCGCAAAAATATATAAAAACTTCTCTCTCTCTCCTCTTCTCTTTTTTTTAAAATAAGATGCGGTTTTCTCGTGATGTATGTGTCGTCCACCATGAGTATTTCATGTTTTCTGATGGATTTCGAGACCCGATTCGAGGAGTGGATGAACCGTCTCGGGTACATGGTGGGCCCGGTATGGTACCCCGGGGCAAGAAGATCGAGTTGTAGACGATGAGCCTGGCAGGGGAAGGCTACCTACCGGTGATGTCTGGCGCGGCGGATATCCGGAGAATACCCACCGTTGTCGTGGGATTTGATGATATGGGCCGATCCGGACTGACGGAGCCCGACATATTGATACTTGAGGTTACATGTGTTGTGTCGATGCTTGACACGGATTTCCATGGATTTCATTGTTGAGATTTCAGATGCTTATACACACTTTACTATGATAACGGCTAAAGGTTCTCATACATATATATCTGGATTTCAGGATTTGTGACTTTACATTCCTGGTGCATGCATTTCATTTCATATGACTTAGTACTATATGAGGCACTGACACGACACGGAGTATTTGCACTTACACGTAGTATTACCCTGCTATTACTAGATGTTTGGGATATAGTAGTGTATTATTATGACCTAGGATAGCGTCGTGCATTCGATTTCTTTTCGTAGATGTCTTCTACTCACGAGTTGGCAACTCACCCACGTTGTGCCAAATTCTTTACAGGTTCGATGTACAGGTTTCCCGTGGCAGCTTGTTGGCACATCTTTTCTTCAGGGCGATTGGCACGGTAGGTTGGTTCACTTGTATCCGAACCACCATTGTACTTTTATTCATTCATTTGTATCTAGTAAGCTCCATCAACCATATTTGTATTACTTGATAAGTTATTGGACCAGTCTTTTACTTCGACCTTAGAGTCGCGCCTATATTATTCTGATCTGGTGGTTTTGCTTTCTTTTGAGTTTTGAGCCTCCCCCTCTGGCGTTGTATATTATTGTGCTTGTTGTGGTTGTTTCCGCCTGTTGGCGTTGATGCTAGCACCCGTTTGGGGATGCTTTTTATTGTTTATTCATATTATACTTGTTGTACCCGTTTGGGGGCCAGTTTTTACAGAGGAGACTCTGCCGAAATTTTTGGTAAAATTTGCTGATGTTTTTTTTACTTGTTTTCTTTTCTTTTCTTCTTTTTCTTCTTTTATGGTTTAGATCTCTGGGCTTCGGCTTACTTAGGTCACGTGGCGCCTCTAGACGCTTCGTAATCTAAGTGCCGGTCACGTTCCGTACTTTCGGGTCGTGACATTACTAAAAACCCTGAGTCGATTTTTGGTATATGTCAAATAATTTTTACAGCAGTTTAAAAATCGACAGAAAGTTTGAATCTCGGGCGTATTTTGTGATTTTTTCACCGACCGAACTTCTAGTTACTTTGCTAACATGTTAGATAGTGTTTAGCTAGGCTCTGATACCACTGTAAGTCCACGTTACCCGTCCCCGGTTCTTTGGGGCTGCGGAAATGATGAAAAACGATATTTTCGGTGGAGGTAACATGGACTCTAAAAATGGATCTTTGCTAAACAAACTATCCAACAACGTAATTAGGAGTTTAACTACTATGTTAGGGGTTATACCTTAACTTGAACTCCTTCTCTTTGACTCCTTGTGTTGATCGGATCGGCCTCACCTCATCGTCTCCTTGTGCCGAAAATGGATTCACCCGAAAGCTTCTACCTTTGGCTCCAACCTCAATCTAGAGGAAACTATAATACTTGGCTTGCTAGACCTTGTACACTAGGATGATTAGAGAAATGTTTTGGGTTTTATCTCTATGGTTCTTGTTTCTCAACTCATGAGACAATAGAACCATGAGCTAGAGAGAGAGAGCAAGAGGAAGAGGGAGAGCTTGAGGATGAGAGAGAATGAGAATGATAGAATGAAGAAGACTTTTGCAACCCTTCTCTCATAATACAAAATAATCATAATAATAATAATAATTGAGTATTATGTGATGGTTCATGTCAATGGCATTATCATTTCATGCACACATTTTGTAAAGAATAACAAGCAAGCAAAAGTCTAAGTCATGAAATGATAGCCATTGTAATGATGATGGTCAACAAGTCCAAGCTAGTCAACCGGTCAACAAAGTCAACAAGTCAATAAAGTCAAACTTTCAACCAAACCATGGCACACTAATACTTAATTAAGATTATTATTAATCATATTTCTTATTCTCATTAGGGTTTAGAAAAGGTCAACAGTAAACAACCCTAATGAGAATCCTCTGCCTCTGTCTCGGTCAACCGTGCATACACACACGCATCCACGTTCCGGGGAACACGAATAAAAATGAGATAAAACCAATCCCAAAACGTATACTAGGATCTGGCTTAAACCAAAGCCCGCTAGTAATAACTGCCCGGACACTAAACGCGCACAAGTGCACGGATATGACCGAACCCTGTCGCAAAACCATGCGACCTCTACTCTTTTTGCCTAAAGGCGAATAACTCTCTGTGTGGGACTCTAATGACTCGACACTACGCTGGCAGTGGGTTTAACCACAGACCGCAAGCGGCACTAGCTGTGCGTAACGGCCCCCTTGTAGATGCCGATCAGAAGACTGACGAGGTGAACTCATCCGAACTCCTACTGAGTCTGAATGTGACAATCTCCGTACAGTCCGGTCTGATCGTCTGAGAGTATCGCATGGCGGGCCTAGAGGGGCGGTAAATGTCAGTCCCCTAATAGCGGTACATGTCGTGTCAGAGTGTAGCCCAGAACACCCCTGAGACAACACTGGATAACCTACCAGTATATCTCGCTTGCCCTGGCCAGGGACTTTGTGTAATGGCTCTCCTAGACACAGCGCGATATCAACCTCCAATATCGGGAGAGACGGATCCTGTCTAACCGTCACTGCTTCCAAGTGCTTCGGGACTGCACCCAACTACTACCTGTTTGCACGACTCCTTTGAGCCGTGGTAGGGTAGTAATCAAAGTACAGTGGGAACACACTCGAGGCGAAGTTGTTAGTGTATATGCCCTAGAGGCCATTACTGTATCATACTAGTTTGTATATTACTTAATGGAAGCTTGGGATATTCACCTTGTATAGACAATCTTGCTCAAAATAGTAGTATGCTACTTGGTTTGTTTCTACTTCAATATGTGCATGTGTTTCTTTTAGCATATTGCTTATACATATTAGTAGAGTCCTTAGGATCTTTGCTTGATTACCATCGTTGTGATGGAAGTCACACTCATGGGGGATAGGTAATCCGCAAGCACATCCTTATACAGGTCCCTAGTCGTAGGAATATCGAGACAGGGCATCGATACTCTAGAGTAGGCTAGCGTATGCGCTTCTCATCCCAGCAGGGGAGACGGTCTGTCCCACAGCCGTCAGTACGTCGTACTTGAGATAGTATGCGGGTGCTCGTTAGGTTACGAGTACACTGGACAGGACTCGTCGGGAACTGATTGGTTGGTATTATACCTATCGTCAGTTATCAGTTCCCAGGTGACATGAGTACAGCTTAGTCCGCTTACTTGACACTGTCACTTCGCCTGGAGTGTGTTCCCACTGTACTTTGATTACTTCCCTACCACGGCTCAAAGGAGTCGTGCAAACAGGTAGTAGTTGGGTGCAGTCCCGAAGCACTTGGAGGCAGTGACGGTTAGACAGGATTCGTCTCTTCCGGTATTGGGAGTTGATATCACGCTGTGTCAAGGAGAGCCATTACACACAGTCGTCTCTGGCCAGGGCAAGCGAGATATACTGGTAGGTTTCCAGTGTTATCTCAGGGTGTTCTGGGCTACACTCCGACATGACTTGTACCGCTATTAGGGGACTGACGTTTACCGCCCCCTAGGTCCGCCATGCGATATTCTCAGACGAACAGACCGGACTGTACGGAGACTGTCACATTTAGGCTCAGTAGGAGTTCAGATGAGTTCACCTCGTCAGTCTTCTTATCGGCATCTACCTGGGGGTCGTTACGCACAGCTAGTGCCGCTTGCGGTCTATGGTTAAACCCGCTGTCAGCGTAGTGTCGAGTCTTTAGAGTCCCACACAGAGAGCTATTCGCCTTTAGGCAAAAGAGCAGAGGTCGTATAGTTTTGCGGCAGGGTTCGGTCACATTCGTGTACTTGTGCACGTTTAGTGTCCGAGCAGTTATTACTAGCGGGCTTTGGTTTAAGCCAGATCCTAGTATATGTTTTGGGATTGGTTTTATCTCGTTTTTATTCGTGTTCCCCGGAACGCGGATGCGGGTGTGTATGCACGGTTGACAGAGACAGAGGCAGAGGGTTCTCATTAGGGTTGTTGACTGTTGACTTTTGCTAAACCCTAATAAGAATAAGAAATATGATTAATAATAATATTAATTAAGTATTAGTGTGCCATGGTTGGGTTGAAAGGTTGACTTTGTTGACGTGTTGACTTTGTTGACCGGTTGACTAGGTTGGACTTGTTGACCATCATCATTACAATGGCTATCATTTCATGGCAAAGACTTTTGCTTGCTTGTTATTCTTTAAAAAATGAGTGCATGAAATGATATCGCCATTTTGGCTTGAACCATCATATAATACTCAATTACTATTATCATTATGATTATTTTGTATTATGAGAGGATGGTGGAAAAAGTTTTGCTCATTCTATCATTTGCATTCTCTCTCATCCAAAAGCTCTCCTGTTCCCCTTGCTCTCCCTCTTTCTCTAGCTTAAGGCAAAAACCTCTCATGTGTTGAGAACCATTTGCCTTGGAGATAAAATCCAAAACACTTCTCTACTCATCCTAGTATACAAGGTCTAGCAAGCCAAGTGTTCTAGTTTCCTCTAGATTGAGGTTAGAGCCAAAGGTAGAAGCTTTCGGGTGGATCCATCTTCGGCACAAGGAGACGACGAGGTGAGGCCGTTCCGACCACCACAAGGAGTCGAAGAGAAGGAGTTCAAGTTTAGGTATAACCCTAACATAGTAGCTAAACTCTTAATTAGGTTGTTAGATAGTTTGTTTAACAAAGATCCGTTTTTGAGTCCATGTTACCTCCACCGAAAAAATCGTTTTTCACCATTTCCGCAACCCCAAGGAACCGGGGACGGGTAACGTGGACTTACAGTGGTATTTGAGCCTAGTTAAACACTATCTAACATGTTAGCAAAGTAACTAGAAGTTCGATCGGAGATAAAGTCACAAAACACGCCCGAAATATAAACTTTCTGCCGATTTTTTTTCCTGTTCAAAAAATAATTAATCTTGCACTAAAAATCAGCTCAGGGTTTTTAAAGAACACTGGAGAAAATTGGTCCACTAACTCGTTCAAAGCGCCGTGGAACCGCGGCAAGAGCTTGCTTCTGCCGCGGATCCACGGCCGAGTTGACTCGGTTGTGGGTCCATTTTCCTGCAGTGTTCTTATAGGGGTATTTTGGGATTTTTGGAATATGTTTTTTCTGCCCAGATTTTCCAGAAAGCAAAATTTGTTTTTGGGGTGGTTAAAAATCCGTATTTTGATCGAACTTCTAAAGAATTAAGCTAACGGGTTATATCTGTGATGTGATATATGTATGGAACGTCTGCTAATCGCTATACGTCAATTAGTGGGGGTTATACATATCTGTGATCTGTAATGTTGATGGTATGTGTATATGAATTCACTGGATTGTCGCGGATGAATAGCCGGGGGGTTGTGAGATGAGAGTTTTCTTTATCTTTTCAATTCATGTAATTTGTAATTGATTTAATATTATTTATATGGCCGCACAACCAGGATGAGGTTGTAGCCGTCATTGTATAATTTCTTTTACTGTTTTTGCTCCTAGGATAGACCCAAAGTGGGATGCACAAACTACCGGGTACCTCGAAGTGTCGAGTGACCTACTCACGGTGTTGAGGGAGGCTGCTTCGCTTCGGGTACTTGGCGGGTAGTTTGCTACACCCGTAGGGGTCTAGGGTGGGGTCTTGGCTATTCATAGTGACCGTGTAATCCGCTCTTCGTTACAGGCTCGTACAGAATGCGGATTCCTAGTATATCCAATGTGATCATCTGTGATCTGGAATGGCTATCATTGCATTTGACGAATGTATATATCTATATATGATATCTTTTTAGGCATTGCTTATGTTTTGCATCCGCGCTAGTCCAGCCCCCGCTCTGTCATTAGTTAAGTAACCTAACGGGTAATGACGGGGCCCCGTGGCGAATGCGGATGGCATAAGCGTACGTCATATTTTCGTTGTTTTCTGCAATTGTAGGATTAAATGATGGGACGCATTAAAATTAATGCAAGAAAATAAACCAAAGTAAAGTCGTTGGAACACTTTCAAAACCACTCGGTTCTTTTCAAAAACCAACTTTTAAACGCGGAGCTTGAACCACTCCCTTTAAAAGCTATCTCGTTCCATCGATTATATCAAGTTCACTACGTTCACGGTTTCGTCAAAACCATTTGTAGCCCTCCGTCGTTTCATATGGATAGTCAATAGTATTCAAGCTGTGTTTGTTGGCCAAAGTCAAGGCACAGTGTTTGGTAGCTATTGGGTATTCATATGCAGCATAGATAGATGCGTTGGTTTGGGACAGTCGTACTGCCTTGTTGGCCAAAGTCATAGGTAGATACGGGTGGGTTCAAATTAACCTGGAGAATGACGGGTAGAACTTCACATGTGACTTATGATTTGTTGGCCAAAGTCAAGGTCATAAGAGCATGGGGCAAAAATCCACATCAGGAGTTTCTAAAGAACTAGAAACTTGCTAGCGCTGCATACCATTTGGAGTGTGATGATTCTGGTAGGATTCCTTCAGTTTTGTCACGCGATGATATTTGGATCCCGATCCTACTGTGAGTATATGCTACTCCTCGGGAACTTTCTCACTTAACGATTTAATGCTATAAACCAAGTAGGTGCCTAGAAAAGTGTTAGCGGGGCTACACCCACAGGGAAAAGAGGTTATTTAATTAAGGAACTTCGTGAAAGCCTTGGAAACCTCCCTCGAAGTACTGACACTGGCCTGGTTGAACGGTTAAGCAAGTATTGTACGGTGAGATTGATCCCGGCTAATTTCTCCTTTTTTGGTTTGAGGAGGGATTCGAGAAACAGTAGGAGCCATCCTGTTTAGAAAAATTAAAAACCACTCTAAACTTGCAAGAGCATCATGCTGATGTGTTTCTTCTCTCTCTCCTAATTGCAGCGACCAAATATCATGACCGGACTTAAGTTACTACTAGATAAAAACATACTGACAGGGCCAAATTACAAAGATTGGCTTAGAAATGTCAAAATGGCAATCACTTATGACAAGTTGGGGTATCTCCTTACCACCAAAGCTCCCCCTGTCCCAGGTCCCAAAACCAGCGTCGTGGATAAGGAAATCCGTAAGACCTGGGAGATCGACTGCGCGAAGGCCAAGTGCCTTGTGCTTGCCTCTATGGACAATGAACATCAGAGGAGGCACGAGAATATGGACCTCGAATCCATATTTCTCCATACTAAGGATCTGTATGGGGAGCAATCCCGTATCGCCAGATACGAAGTCTCGAAAAAGTTGTTTTCAGCGAGATTGGCCATCGGATCATCGGTAGCGGAACACGTGCTTAAGATGATTGGCTTCATTGAAGAGCTCGCGGACCTTGGGACCACGTTAGATAACGAGCTCTATACGGACTGTATTCTCCAGTCCCTTCCTTCCACTTACGCCCAGTTTATCCTGAACTTCAACATGCAAGGAAAAGAAGTTGAACTTTCAGAACTCCTCAACATGCTGAGGAGTGCAGAGGGCACCCTACAGAAAGGTAGGGAAACATCCACTTTGTTTGTAGGAGGATCTTTCTCTTCTAAGTCCAAGGCGAAAGCCAAGGGAAAGAAGAAGAAAGCCCCCGCCAAACCAAGGGGCGGTGTTAGTAAAGTGGAAACGAAGGGAAAAGCAAAAGCAACAAAGGTAGCGGGAAAGCTTGTGGAAAAGAAAGAGTGCTTTTACTGTAACAAGAGTGGACACTGGAAAAAGGATTGCAGGGCTTGGAAGGCCAGAAACCAGGACCCGAAGCAAGTTGCCGCTTCGGCTTCAGGTGTGTATGTTATTGAAAACTGTCTATCAATAAACTCTACTTCCTGGGTATTGGATACTGGATCAGGATCTCATATCTGTAATTCCATGCAGGCAATGAGAAAGCGTAGGGTTTTGAAGGCATGTGATATGACCCTCAGAGTTGCAAACGGAGCTGGCATGGATGCTGAGTCCGTGGGGGACTATCACTTGGGAATGTTACATGGACATGTTTTGGTTTTGCGTGATTGTTATTTTGTACCCAATGCAACTTGTAATATCATATCTATATCTTTATTATCTAAAGAAGGTTATGAATTTGTATTTGTAAGCAATGTTGTAAACATTCACCTTAATCAAGTTTTGATTGGGTCAGGTACATTAAGCAATGGTATATACGTATTAAACCAACCACAGATTTTCAATGTCCAGAATACACACAAAAGAAAGTCTCCGGAAACAAATCAAGCTTTCTTATGGCATTGTAGACTGGGTCACATCAATGAGAGAAGGTTGACGAAGTTACATACAGACGGATATTTGGATCCGTTCGAATATCAATCATATGCAACTTGTCAATCCTGTCTCAAAGGAAAGATGACAAAGACTCCGTTCACTGGAAACAGAGTAAGAGCGAGCGAGCTCTTGGGACTTATACACAGCGACGTGTGCGGTCCAATGTCTATACATGCGCGAAGCGGTTATTCTTACTTCATTACTTTTACGGATGATTTTTCAAGGTACGGATATATCTTCTTAATGAAACATAAATCTGAAGCCTTTGGAAAATTCCAGGAAAATAAGAATGAAGTAGAAAAACAAACCGGCAAAAGTATCAAGACACTGAGATCTGATCGATGTTGTGAATACTTGAGTGCCGAGTTCCTGGATTACCTAAAAGTGAATGGAATTCTCTCTCAGTTTACTCCTCCATACACTCCACAACATAACGGTGTATCAGAGAGACGGAACCGGACCCTATTGGATATGGTACGTTCCATGATGAGTAACGTCGAGTTACCGCGATTATTCTGTAAGTGCACGGCGGCGCCCCGGTCGTCAATCCGACGGCCAAATGCGGAAACGGTGATAAACTATAATTTTGCGAACTTAGCAAACCGGCACCACCGTGCACTAAACCCCGGATCGGGCCATTAAACTAGATCTAGCTAACAACAAGACGGGTTAGAGATATACCGAGTGATCCGAGTCCTCCGGTCTTCTCGTCATCGTCCCGATCTCCCGCGGAAACTCCGGCCGTCGCCTCCTTGCCGGAAGGGCACCACATCGTCTGTATCTTTTACGGGCTCCCACCTCAATGCCGTGGCAACTCGGGCACGAAGCTGGCAAGTCGACGTGCCCAAGATGTGCTGTAGAATGTAGTGTAGAATGCGCTTTGTCTCTTTGGGGTTATGTTGCTTTGATGGAGGAATGAGGTTGTGAAATGAACTTCAAAGTGGAGCTAGAATTTGTGTAGCATGAAAATGAGATGAACAAATTTTCCCTCATCCAAATGAAATCATCCCCTCTCCAAAATAGTGGCCGGCCTCATATATGTGAGAATGGTGGAGGAAAAATCAAGCATGAAGGGAGGTGATGGTAGGAGAAGAAAAGAGGTGACCACATCCAAACATCATCATAACAAACTTACATCAAACCCATACCCTCTCTTTAATGCAAGTGATGGTGGAAAAGAAAAGATGCCATCATAATCAAAGCATTTGCAAGAAACCCCTCCACAATGTGTTATTTGCAAACTTGCAAATAACCCCCTCCATCGGAAAAGTCCGGCCGGGAAAGAACAAAGGAAAACCGGCCGGAACGGAATGCAAACTGGCAACTCCAGAAAACTGGTCCCGTAATAAATTACAGGAAAACCCCGATACTGTGCATACACACCCGCATCCGTATTCCGTCCGGATACAAATGCAAAGAGACAAAATCTACACTGTACTATACTAGGATCCGGCTTAAACCAAAGCCGGCAAGTAATATCCGTCCGATCCTGATCCGTGCAATACCGCACGTATCTGATCGAACCCTGCCATATATCTATACGGCCTCTAGTACAAACCGTCCGATCCTGATCCGTGCAATACCGCACGTTTCTGATCGGACCCTGCCATATCTCCATACGGCCTCTACAGCGTTTCGCCCGAAAGCTTGAGTAACTGAAAGTGTGGTGGACTCTAAAGACTCGTCAATACTATTGCTGTGGATTTAACCACTAGCACGTCAGAGGTATAAGCCAATACGTAACGGGCCACCAGCTATTGACTAAAAGGGACGTCGATGAGCGAACTCATCCTGACACCCTACTGAGCCTGTCAGTGACAATATCCGTACAGTCCGAACCGTTCGTCTATGAGCATCGCATGTCGGGCCTAGGGGGTGGGTAAAAGTCAGACCCCCAAAGGCGGTACAAGTCGTGTCGGAGTGTAGCCCAGAACACCCTGAGATACTACTGGAATTCCTAACAGTAAATCTCCTGCCTTGGCCAAGGACTTCGTGTAATGGCTCTCCTAGACACAGCGCGACCTCACCCCCAATACCGGGAGAGACGAACCCCTGAATATCCGCTCACTGCCTCCATATGGCTCGGGACTGTACCCAACTAAAACCTGTTTGCACGACTCTTTTGAGCCGTGGTAGGGTAGTAATCAAAGCACAATGGGAACTCACACGAGACAAATGACGATCCCCAGGTCGATGAACTAACATGTACACATGTCACCTGGGAACTGCTATCTGACGTCAGGTATAAGACCAACTAGCATGTTTCCGGCGAGTCCTGTCCGGTGTACTCATAACCCAATGAGCACCTGTATACATCTTAGGTGATCCAACTGACACTAGTAGATTGTGAGACCGGCCACCGCCCCTCATCGGGGTCTCGACTGTATACACTAGTCTACTCTGGAGAATCGATGCCCTGTCTCGAAACTCCCACGACTAGGGACCTTTTAAGGATGTGCTTATAGACTCCAGCTCTCACTTATATGATCGCCCTCATACTGCTGGCAGTCAAGCAAGAATCCTAGGGGCTCTATCAACGTGCAATAGCGACCTGTCAGGTCACCTAAAGCAGTACACGATGATAAAGGTAAACCAGATAGCAAACTATCATCTCGAGTAAGACTGTCGTACTGGGATAGGTCCTCCCTCAATCATTGCAATCACGTGCCTGTGATCCAATAATTGACTCTGAGGGCACTATCTCCAACAATCTCCCACTTGCACTCGAGGCTAATTATTGCGATGTCGCATACTCACAGCCCGTGTGATACCGAACACCCAACTCCTCTACTAGTCAGTCTCACAAAGCTCGTTTGCGAGACTATTGCGTTCGAGGAATAGCCTCAGCGAGTGGATCCGCCTAGATGTTTCTTTCTATGTCTCTCTATATCTCAAGTTCGCGGAGAAAACCATCTCCCGAAATGAGCAATACCTGTCTTGGAATGTCTGGATGTCTGATGGGACCTAGTTCATAAATGAACTCCAAATCCAAACTTCTTAGACTGTATCGTCAACTGAACTTAATCAGTATCCTGCGCCATGCCTCCCTCAGTATCTGCCTGGATCACCTGTCCAGAATACTGTCCCTCGTCAGAGGGAAAACTATAACTCTGACAACCTCCTTGTCGTCCATGTCACCTTGGAAGCCTGGAGTGATAACCGTCTCCTAAAGGAGGCAGCCGTTATCATATCCCTAGAACATTCACTTATGTTCTAAAACTGCTTCCGACTGTTCCTCCAGGATTGGATCAATATCAACTTATTGCATCTAGTGCAAGAACAACATCTGGTGTGGTACTTGACATCTCATGATTGACTCAATTGCCTAAGCAAGTGATCTGCCAATCATGCACATCCCTCTCTACTTTAGTCTATAAGACACCTTTAGAGAGGGTGACTCCATTACCTGCAGGTACACTACCATGCCAGGAGTCGTCCATTCTAAATACTCTTAGAATGCTGTCAAAGTACCCTGATTGGGAAACCACCCAAATCTAGATCTAAAACCATAGATCTAGTAACCAGTATGTCTGATATAATGTCCAAGTCCCATGTGGAGAAACCACTGTGTGACGACCAAAGTATAACCGATCGTAGTATAGGAATGTCACTTCCTACTTTGTGTATGTCATCCAAAACCCGGATATCACACCCTACTACCTTCTCAACAGATCCATCCCCTATTCTGATGAAGTCAAACCTACGACTGTCATATCAGAAATGGATGATCTATCTCCGCTATATCTGCTTTAGTCTATAAATAGACATAAGCCTGATGTCCACCAATGCTTCCGCTGCTCCCACTGACTACGACAACCCTCTGGCAGAGTCATATAGACGTGCACTTCTAAAGCTAGTTTAGAACGACGCTATACTCATCCTCCTGCCGGGTCTCGCAGCCTGGAACAACAACAATGGCAAGTGTGGGTAAACAAGAACTTCCCTGTCACCGTCCTTGAGGTTACCGGAGTACCTCTCGGGTGCCTGAAGTTACCCACCTTATCTGCGGAGTGGCCAATAGAATGTCAAATCAGATTGAATCTTTAGGTTCCTTATCAAATCTTCAGTAATCGTTTGCGGTTCTGGAATCACTTCCAGTTCTACCATACTCCCACTACTGTTTTTGAAAAAATCCATTTTTATTAAAACTGTAGCGAGTCTAGAACAATATTACTATTGATCTCCCAGATGGTAGAAAATCAACCCTCGTCATAGCCTGGGTCAACCCACAAACAGCCATTACAGAAACGTGCCTTGAGTTATCCAGAGTCTGGTTTTAATCATAAGCCGGACAACTCCCCGTACCTTAACAATATTAAGATATGAACTGTACTATATCCAATATAGAACCAGAGGCACTGATTTAATTGAACCAGATTCAAATCATGCAGCTGTCTCCAGTGCATGTCAACTAAATGGAAAAAGGCCGATCAGCGTTACTCAACTTAGGAATGCTTCCAATTATGAGTAACCTGAAAGAGAAGCAATTTCTCTTTATCATTACTATCAACTGAATACCATACACAAGTATCTACATCTTCGATCACCTTGAAGAATCCCGATACTTGCTACACCTGGTTCTCTACTCTATTCAAATACCTATAACTCCTCAAAACTTAGACCCTGTGTTTCTACGAAACACATGTCTAAGAACTAGAAAAGTTAAAAGTAAACAGAATATAGTATGAGGACCAACCCCTCTGTCCTAATGGACACTGGACAACATACAATACTCTGTATAAGTCCGCCGAGTCTAACAACTCTTTCACTGTGTGTCGTAGGTTGAAAACTGTACTTATGGTTAAGAAGAATTACACTGCTGTTTAATGCTCCTTACCTAACCATCCACTGATATAGGTAAATGTCATCGACATAATATCAAAAGGTATATCTCACTCTATGAAAATAGACGTACAGATATATCAATTTGAAATTGGTGCACAACAGCGGATATTCAAAACCAAATATTTGCCGACCGGTAAACAGCCCAGGTGATCTCCTCAAATATCACCGATTACAACGAATCCCGATATAATGAGGATGATCACCCAATTCCCAATAACTTACTCCCACTTATCACCTGTAAAACCATACAGATGTGAGAATCATACCTGGTAAATACATACCCTGGAGCAAGTGTCTAATCGGGAAATCAGTTTTCCTTTAACAGTACACAGTGAAATCTTGAAACATTGAAATGTTTCGATGGGGTATCCTGGTATTCCTAGTAATGCCTCTACCATTATCCAGATTCACAACTATAACCGTATAATTCTTTGCCGCCTCTCCAAATCCCTTTATATGTCTTTAGTCATTACCTTCTACACACCCCTTAGGACAAATGGTTTTCTTCCTTCCCTACCGTTCGGCACCAGCCTATGGTTTGGAAGAAGACTATCCAGTAAGCATAATGGGTGTACTGTCCTAGTCCTAGGAGCACTCGCAATGCGAGAGAAGGTGAAGATAAAAGACAACCGAATAAACCTTATTCCTATTTCTCCTGGACCAGAATCCATCCCCGAACTGGAACAAGTTCCTTTCGAGTTCGTATATAACCATACGATGGAGTATCCAATAAACTGTGGATCTTCGTAGTGATACGGAGTGTCCTAAAGAAATACAAAGGTGATTTAGGATTGGCGAAGAAATACTTGGTTTGGTCGTGAATATCAGTCGCAATCTACTTTGCCCTCTTACTAATCCCTTGCTTTGTCTTAATCTTAATACCTTCTGCACACCGTTTAGGCTAATTGGTTTTCTTCATTCCCTACCGGTCGGCACCAGCCTAAGGTTTGGAAGAAGACTATCCAATTTGCGTAATAGGTGTACTATCTCCTAAACCAAGGAGTACTCGTAACTTGAGAGAAGGTAAAAGGGAAAAGACAACTGAATAATCCTATCCGTTTTCTTCAGAACCGGAAACCATCCTCGAATTCCTTCGAGTTCGTATCTAACCATACGATGGTTTTGTCCAATAGAAGTGGACGTTCGTAGTAATACGGGGTGTCCTGGAGAAAAGGGTAAAAGTATGAGTGGCAATGAGGTCTGCAACTCTGACAATCCAAAAGCCAGTGTTAAGAAGGTTCGGTCAACTTGGTCACTGAGTCATAGTCTAGGGTCGGGTCAATGGTCGCTGCCAGAGAGAGAGAGAGAAGAAACACTCAGCGTGCACTCTAACCTAGATCAGAATGATTACCAATTTATCTAATCAGGAAACCTCCCACTGTACCTCAAATTCTCCTCCAAACCTGAAAGAAGAATTAGTCGGGGTTACCCGAGGAGTAAACTAACTCATCAGTGGGAATCGGGATCCAACTCTCATCGCATGATAACGTGACGTAATCCGCTCACGTCATCACACTCCAGAAGGTATGCGCATATCTGGCAAGTTTCAGTTCTTTTGAAACTCCCGATGTGATTTTTACCCCATGCTCTTATGACCTTGGCGTGAGGTCAAAATATCATAAGTCACATGTCAAGTTCTACCCATCATTATCCAGGTTAATTTGAACCCACCCGTACATACCCTTGACGTAGGCCAAAATAGTAGTACGACTGTCCCAAACCAACGCATCTATCTATGCAACAGATAAATACCCGGCAACTACCAAACACTATGCCTTGGCGTGAGGTCAAAATACATAGTTTGAATACTACCGAATATTTAACTGAAATGATGGAGGGCTACGAATGGTTTCTGGAGAAAACCTTTAACGTAATGAACTTGATATCGTTGAAGGAACGGATAGCTTTTTAGAAAATATAGTGACGAAAACCTTTACTAAAGAGGTCACTCCCGGTGAAGGGATCTCGGCTCTTTCCCCGTAGAATGGGGTGCAGGATATTCCAAATGAATACCGCGATGCAAAGCAAAAGTAATCAGCTATAGTGAAGTTAATGCCCTGACGCAAACTTCTGTCCAAGGGGTCACTCCCGGTGAAGGGATCTCGGCTCTTGCCTCGTCGACTGAGGAGCAGGATATTCCAAATTAATACCACGATGCAAAACAAAAGTGAACGTCCTTGCAATAACAGCTTTTTGAAAAGTGTTCCAACAACATCAGAATAGGTTCGTTTTAACTTGCATTGATCCGAATCAACGCAGTCCCATCAATTGATCACACCACAAAGAACGAAAATATACTGACGTACGTATATGCCATCCGCATTCGCCACTGGGTCCCGTCATCACCCGTTAGGTTAGCTAACTAACGGCAGAGCGGGGACTGGACTAGCGCGGATGAAAAACATATACAACATCTACTAATATATATACCAATATATTATATTCACTCAAGGCGTGATAAAAAAAATGCAACATCACAGAAATGTACAGCATCACAGAACAATACAGATATCTGGGATCCCCGGGTTTCACAGAGCCACTACTGAAACCCGACGTTCCCCGGGTCGTGTGGATAGCCTGTGCAATGAAATCCTAGACCCCTACGGGTGCGGCAAGTTACCCGCCAAAACCTGAAGCGAGACAGCCCCCTTCAGCGCCGTGAATGGACCACCCAGCACTTCACGGAATCCGGTAACTTGGGCACCCCTCCTGGGTCAACCTGTACCCCCTACGAGTGCGGCGAATAGCCCGCCAATTCTAGAGCGAAGCCCCCTCCGTCCCAATGCCATGAGATGCGGGCTTGTTGCCCTCCAGAACCCGGCTATCCGTGCACCCCTCCGCGGGGTAATCCTAGTACAGAAAGTAAAATATACATACAACGGGTACATCGACCGCAACCTGGCCGTGCCCCAAAATAATAATACAATCAGGCAGTGACGGCAGTCCACATGTCGGACGCTCGCCCCGCAATACCAAATGTACATAATACAAACACAACTGTACTAGCATTGCATCCAGGCTATCCCCTACGACCTATCCACAACATCACAGCAAAACACAGAACATCAACGTGAAAGTCACGTTCGCAAATCCTTCTAACCGGGCTATAGCAGTTAGACCGGATTTACCGATCGAGTGACATTCACGGTCGCAGATATAATGTAAATACTGTGAAATAATGTGTTCAAAATATCCGATCGATCAAAAGTTAACAAGTGGGCCCCAAAGCAATACTGTAGCACTCACAGAAAATCTGGGCCCAATATTAATATTCCAAAACCCCTAAAATCAGCCCAGAAGCCCACTGGAGAAATTGGACACAGTGAGGACACCAATGTGCGGTGGAACCGCGGCCCAAGGGGGGGTTTGGCCGCGGTTCCGCGCTTGAGTGATCGACTGACTGTGTCGAATTTTTCCAGTAGTCTTAGAATTTCCAGTACATTAGTTTTTTACAACCTGAAAAATTTTTAGAGCCAGAAAAAATTCGACAGAAAACTGATGTGAGTGAAAATGTAGATTTTGGAATTTTGGTCGATCGGAAATGCAAAATACATCAAACGAAGCTAGACGAAGTTAATGGCGAGGCTCTGATACCACTGTAAGTGCACGGCGGCGCCCCGGTCGTCAATCCGACGGCCAAATGCGGAAACGGTGATAAACTTTAATTTTGCGAACTTAGCAAACCGGCACCACCGCGCACTAAACCCCGGATCGGGCCATTAAACTAGATCTAGCTAACAACAAGACGGGTTAGAGATATACCGAGTGATCCGAGTCCTCCGGTCTTCTCGTCATCGTCCCGATCTCCCGCGGAAACTCCGGCCGTCGCCTCCTTGCCGGAAGGGCACCACATCGTCTGTATCTTTTACGGGCTCCCACCTCAATGCCGAGGCAACTCGGGCACGAAGCTGGCAAGTCGACGTGCCCAAGATGTGCTGTAGAATATAGTGTAGAATGCGCTTTGTCTCTTTAGGGTTATGTTGCTTTGATGGAGGAATGAGGTTGTGAAATGAACTTCAAAGTGGAGCTAGAATTTGTGTAGCATGAAAATGAGATGAACAAATTTTCCCTCATCCAAATGAAATCATCCCCTCTCCAAAATAGTGGCCGGCCTCATATATGTGAGAATGGTGGAGGAAAAATCAAGCATGAACGGAGGTGATGGTAGGAGAAGAAAAGAGGTGTCCACATCCAAACATCATCATAACAAACTTACATCAAACCCATACCGTCTCTTTAATGCAAGTGATGGTGGAAAAGAAAAGATGCCATCATAATCAAAGCATTTGCAAGAAACCCCTCCACAATGTGTTATTTGCAAACTTGCAAATAACCCCCTCCATCGGAAAAGTCCGGCCGGGAAAGAACAAAGGAAAACCGGCCGGAACGGAATGCAAACTGGCAACTCCAGAAAACTGGTCCCGTAATAAATTATTGGAAAACCCCGATACTGTGCATACACACCCGCATCTGTATTCCGTCCAGATACAAATGCAAAGAGACAAAATCTACACTGTACTATACTAGGATCCGGCTTAAACCAAAGCCGGCTAGTAATATCCGTCCGATCCTGATCCGTGCAATACCGCACGTATCTGATCGAACCCTGCCATATATCTATACGGCCTCTAGTACAAACCGTCCGATCCTGATCCATGCAATACCGCACGTATCTGATCGGACCCTGCCATATCTCCATACGGCCTCTACAGCGTTTCGCCCGAAAGCTTGAGTAACTGAAAGTGTGGTGGACTCTAAAGACTCGTCAATACTATGGCTGTGGATTTAACCACTAGCACGTCAGAGGTATAAGCCAATACGTAACGGGCCACCAGCTATTGACTAAAAGGGACGTCGATGAGCGAACTCATCCTGACACCCTACTGAGCCTGTCAGTGACAATATCCGTACAGTCCGGTCCGTTCGTCTATGAGCATCGCATGTCGGGCCTAGGGGGTGGGTAAAAGTCAGACCCCCAAAAGCGGTACAAGTCGTGTCGGAGTGTAGCTCAGAACTCCCTGAGATACTACTGGAATACCTAACAGTAAATCTCCTGCCTTGGCCAAGGACTTCGTGTAATGGCTCTCCTAGACACAGCGCGACCTCACCCCCAATACCGGGAGAGACGAACCCCTGAAGATCCGCTCACTGCCTCCATATGGCTCGGGACTGTACCCAACTAAAACCTGTTTGCACGACTCCTTTGAGCCGTGGTAGGGTAGTAATCAAAGCACAGTGGGAACTCACACGAGACAAATGACGATCCCCAGGTCGATGAACTAACCTGTACACATGTCACCTGGGAACTGCTATCTGACGTCAGGGATAAGACCAACTAGCATGTTCCCGGCGAGTCCTGTCCGGTGTACTCATAACCCAATGAGCACCTGTATACATCTTAGGTGATCCAACTGACACCAGTGGCTTGTGAGACCGGCCACCGCCCCTTGTCGGGGTCTCGACTGTATACACTAGTCTACTCTGGAGAATCGATGCCCTGTCTCGAAACTCCCACGACTAGGGACCTTTTAAGGACGTGCTTATAGACTCCAGCTCTCACTTATATGATCGCCCTCATACTGCTGGCAGTCAAGCAAGAATCCTAGAGGCTCTATCAACGTGCAATAGCGACCTGTCAGGTCACCTAAAGCAGTACACGATGATAAAGGTAAACCAGATAGCAAACTATCATCTCGAGTAAGACTGTCGTACCGGGATAGGTCCTCCCTCAATCATTGCAATCACGTGCCTGTGATCCAATAATTGACTCTGAGGGCACTATCTCCAACATATTCTGGGGATATGCACTAGAATCAGCTGCATATCTTTTGAACCGAGTTCCAACTAAGACTGTGCCTACCATACCATATCAGATGTGGTGTGGGACGAAACCCTATCTTAAGCACATTAAGACATGGGGATGTCCAGCTTTTGTCAAAAAGCAGCATGCGGACAAACTCGAGGCACGCTCAGTACAGTGCAAGTTTGTGGGATATCCAAAGAACTCCAAGGGATATTTCTTCTATTGCGAAGAGGAACAAAAGGTTTTTGTTTCTCGTCATGCCTGCTTCTTGGAAACTGAGTTTTTGGAAAATCAGATAAGTGGGAGCGCGGTAGAACTGGAAGAAATTCCAGAATTACTGAAAGCTTAGTAGAACCAGAGGGTTCAAAAGAACAGGACATTCCTACGCCGCTCCGCAGGAGTAGTAGGCAGTCTCATCCGCCCGGAGATACTACGGTTTTCTGATAGACGGGGATAGACAGGATTACATTTTTGATAGTGATGAGCCTACTAGCTTCCAGCAGGCCATTCAGAGCGTTGACTCATTAAAATGGATGGATGTAATGCGGACCGAAATGGAGTCCATGTACACCAACAAAGTATGGACTTTGGACATTGCTCCAGATGGGGTAAAATCCGTAGGATGCAAGTGGATCTTCAAGAAGAAGATTGGTGTAGATGGACAGGTTGAGACCTATAAGGCTAGACTTGTTGCAAAGGGTTTTCGTCAAAGACCTGGTTTGGACTATGACGAAACCTTTTCTCCAGTGGCTATGCTGAAATACAGTCGGATCCTTCTTGCCATCGCTGCCTTCCACGATTATGAGATTTGACAGATGGACGTAAAGACCGCTTTTCTAAATGGAAATTTAGAGGAGTGTGTCTATATGGACCAGCCATAGGGTTTCATTCAGAGTGGGAGCAACAGAAAGGTGTGCAAGTTGCTTAAGTCCATCTATGGACTAAAGCAGGCATCACGGAGTTGGAACATCTGCTTTGATGAGACAGTGAAAGAATTTGGCTTTATCAAAAATCTAGATGAACCATGCATCTATAGTAGATTTGTAGCAAGAACTGTCGTGTTCCTCGTTTTATACGTGGATGACATTCTCTTGATAGGAAATGACATTCCTATGCTACAATCTGTCAAAGGGTTCTTGTCACACAGGTTCTCCATGAAAGACCTGGGTGGGGATCCGGATCCATCGTGATAGATCTAAGAGGATGTTAGGACTTTCACAGTCTAGGTACATCGACACCATACTGAAAAGATTCAGAATGGAAGATTCCAAGCGCGGTAATCTACCGGCTTGTCACGGGATCACCCTCTCCAAAGAGATGTCTCCCAAGACTGATTTGGAAAGGGATCGCATGTCTATTATACCTACGCTTCTGCGGTAGGCTCTATAATGTATGCGATGTTGTGTACTGATTTGATCTCAAAAACTATCTATTACCGCAATCAAGAACGGCGTCGCTTGGTAGCTAGCCGGTGAGTACGGGTCGGTCCACAGGGATGTTGTGAATCTCCTAATCACTCAAACGAGTTAATTCCGAAGGGTGTTCGGATTGATTATTAAATTTAAAAACTAAATCTATCTATACTAAAATTATCTAGATCTAAATCTTGCTAGCGTTAGGTTTAGAAATGGTTTGGAAATGTAAATAAATCTCAACGCTTTCTATACCCAGATTAGGATCTAAGAGGAGTTATGGTAATTATCAATAAAGGGGATTAGATCCATTCGGGAAGGTGTTCCTTCCTCTAGGTTCTTGTCCTTCCTTTAGAGATCCTTACCCTAACCTCCATGGAAAACGCGCGCAACCGGGCCTTTATACTACGGTATCACCGCTACCTCGAGAGATAGGGGGCCGTAGGGCACGGTGTGTGCGTGTATGCATGGAGTCCTATAGATTCTATGTGATGGGTAAGAAACGGATGAGAGATCTCATCTCTCAAAAGCCGTTCCCAAAGCCAACATCTAAGGCAAGGAATTAAAATCTAAACTAGAGAAATTAAATAAAACTACTTACAGATGGCTCTCTCCAAACATCAACACAGGGTTGTCAGATCTGGATTCATGAATTGAAAAGAGACACCGATGCTCTCCAAAAGAATTCTAAAATTTATTAATGAAGGGAGGCATGAGAAAATACAATGATTTGGGTTCTATTTATAGCACATAGAAACCCTAGGTTACAATTGATTCGCACGTCTTCTTTTACAAATATGCCCTCTAAGAAAAAGACCAAGTCAACAAGCCTCGCACCGCCACAATTTTACGCGCCGACACGGGACATACCCGGCCGCGGAACCGCGGCCCGAGGCCCGGTTTGGTCGCGGTTCCACGGCCAAAAGAAGGAGTTGTGCTTTGAAACTTCTGGGTCTGGCTTCTAGTGACTTGTGATTCCTTTTTCTATATGTCCTTTTCCAATTGGGCTTCTAGGACTTCTCCAGATCTCTAGTGAATAATTGCAGTGGACTTTTAACCGTTCGCTTTGTAATCCTGGACCTTGCATTGCCTTGTACTTTGTGAATTTTATCTTTGATGTAGACTTGATCAAGAGCCTTCTGTTTGTTGGTCAAAGTCCACTTTTGCATCGTCTTTTCGTCGTTTTCACTACTTTCTATCCAAGAACCTGCAACCTGTAATATGTAGCAGACATGCGTCAAAAGCACCTGTTTATTTATAAAACGAATAAGAATGGGGAATATAATAATGCAATATTATGGTATGAACAAATACCCCCAAACTTATCTTTTGCTCGTCCTTGAGCAAACTTATTTTTTATTCTCTACAAAAAACCTAACCGCACTTTCGCAGAGAAACACGATTGCATTGAGCACGTGCAACAAGCCATTAAACCTCTAGGTGTCCCTAGTAGGAGGAGTGTTGTCTCCTGAGGGTTTTCAGCGGATACTACCCACAAAATCCAATCAATTTGGCTTTTTCGACTTTAATTCTCCAATTAGGGTTTCTAACAAGGAACTCTATCGTCTTCGACTTGCAAATTATCCACCCATATTCTTCACACTTCATCATCATCTAACTTAAGATTATATATGTTCTATAGACTTACTTAGCTTTCCGCATCTTTTAAGTTTTCATTCTAGGGTTCCATCTCCATTTAGGAATTTTTATCAACTCTGCTAAAGATACAAGTTCTATTCTTCATTCCTTTCTCTCATCTAAACTCCAATCACATATCCCTACGTATGTGTATAAGTCACCCCTACACTTGGAAATTCAAATCAAGCAATCATACCCTTGTTCGTTGTCCAAAGCACTTATTAATTGGTGAATTTTTAAATGAATTTTGCTACACATCCTTCATGCGACCGTTAATACTTCTTGAGGTACCAACGACCGATTACAAAATGCGTTTGCACTTTAAAGTGTACTTCCTAATCTTGTAACACCCAAGGCTTTTTAGCAGTGACTCCCAAACCAGTTGGTCTAAGGCACTAGGTGATGAAGCACCCTCGCTAAATAATTTTCTATTTTTTGCAGCCTTAAGTAATCACAAAAACCAGTGTTCATTTTTTTCTTTATTCACTTTTTTTTTATTTTCATTGTACTAAGGACTTAGACAAGAGCATTTCAAGGTCTCTTCTACTATTCCAAGTTTCATGGTGCGTGATTGTGCAAATTGTAGGGTATACATTTTCAGAATCTAAACTTAAGCTAGGAATTATTTTTCAAACTTATACTCTAATAAGAACATGAATACTTTTCCTTTGTTTCAACTTAGCCCAAGAACTGAACTCAAAATTTGCCTATTTCTAAATAAACTACAAAAACATATACTTTCTACCGTTAAGATTTAAGAAAGGTTATTTTTAGGGTTTTTAATTTACTAAGTCTAAGATCTAGTTGTTCCTAGCCAGTTGACCTATTTGTCAAACTCAAATCAAATATGGCCAAAATTGAATACAATAAATTTTATAATTTTTGAAATTTTTCAATTTTTTATGGGTTTTTAAAATAAGTATGCAAATGCAAAAATATGTACAAATGAATGCGAAGGAAAAAGACGTACCGAGCATACCCCCAACTTAAACTTGACAGTGTCCTCACTGTTATGCCATACCAAGAGGGTCAAAATGTCGGCACTCCCCTGTTTATTTATTTATAATTTTTTTTATTTTATTGTTTTGAATTTTTTTTATTTTTTATAGAAAAAGAAAACAAAAAATATATATACATATATACAAAGGTTCCCCCCAAACTTAAGCTTGGCCTTACACAAGCCAAAGGTTAGCACAAACCATTCAAAAATCTTATCATGGTAATAGTAGAGTTGGTGAAAGGAGGGAGTGGAAAGAAGAGAAATGATAAGCACACGAGACCGTGTGGAGATAGAAGCGGGATACGGTCTTGATGGGGGAGAAGAGGGGCGGAAAAGAGAAAGAAGGGTAACACGATCTTGAGGGTGTAAATTGAGTGAATAAATTAGCACAATTTGTGATGACCGATGTGTTAAAAGCGATTGTGCTAAGCTATCAACCCGTCGAGAAATGGGGTCAAATCCCTCAAGATTCGCAAGAAAGCAAGGGTACGCCGAACTTAGTATTGGAGATGAAAGCGTAACGGTCACTTGCACGGTCGGAACAATGGAAGGTAGGGAAGGGAGTGAATTAGGGATAGTCTCATTCTCACCGTAGTAAACTGTCTCGAATTGGAAAGATTCCATTAATGGTTCGAAACAACTTTAAGCAACCGAGTCTGATGGTTCGACTAACACATCTGAAAATGTAAAAGACTCAAACTCGGGCGGTGAGTCATCAACATCGTCCGAAAAAGTGAAACACTCGTACGTGTTATCGTCTGTGAGAACTGTGTTAGATTCAAAGAGAAATTTTTCAAACTCACAGTCTTCAAGCGTGATATTAGGCATGGTCGGAACGATGGAAAGGAGGGAGTGTGATTTAGGTAAAGGTTCAAGAGGATGAATTGGAAAATCTGACACATCAAACAAAAATGGTTCAACCTCAATATTATCCTCACTACTCTCCTCAATACTATCCTCGTAATTCTCCTTTATATTTATCTCATCCATGCCATTATCATCAAAATCAAGACGCATATGAAGTTCGGGAGAAACAATTAATGACTCGGGATGATGAATTGGACATCAAATTTCAATCAAATCGACAGGTTCATCATCCGAAATATTCCCGACGTCTATATCCTCAATCAAGTGAAAATCAATATTTTCTGACACCTCATCAAAAGCATGTATATTTATCGATTTAGGTTCTAGAGTGGAGGTGTAAAGATCAAACTGATTAGGTGCGGTTTCACTCGAAAGGGGTTCCTCACAATTTGGCAAATCAAGCACTACAAAGTCGCACAACTCATCATTTTGGACATATGTTTGAAAATTGGAGTTGTTGGATTCGATTGGGTATGGGTAGGTTTGATTTGGAAATCCTCTCACATTCTCACTCTGTCCAACCGCCTCCGAATACATTGGAAAATTTGAAACTAGTTGAAAACTAGCTGCCGGTTCACTGGGTTGCATAAGGGCGGCCATGGACGCTTCCACATTCCTAACCATTTTGTTTGTTGCTGAAATATAAGCTTCCAACGACTGTTCCAAACTAGACTTGGGTGGTAAAGGGGTTTCGGTAAAAGATTCGAAATTGTGTGGATATGTGAAACTCCCAAAAGGCTGTGTAGAAACAGTGTCTTATGAAGGTGGGAAAGTCGGGTAGGACTGGTAGGAATTGGATGGTTGGATAGGAGTAGGGTCAACATGTGGATAAAAAGGTGAATTAACTTGTTGATCCCTAGAACTAGATGTGTGGAGAGGGGTGAAAGATCGGCTACGAGATTGAGCAATATGCTCAGCAATGGACATCGGTTTAGGAGTTACAGCTGGACTCGAAAAAGTGGCATCAACATACGAAGGTGGTGAAGGTTGACATGGTTGACACAAAGTGGGTTGCAAAGTCAAACCGTTTCTCCTAGACGCTTCTATTTGATCTTTCAAAGATATTTTTGGTATGGAGGGATCTTCTTTAAATCGACCGAAACAATTGACGTACGACGCAAAGTTAGATTCGGAATACCAAAGTTCGGCAAGAGATTTATGATGTGGGGTACCCATGATAGAAGAAAGAGAAGATGAAGAAGGTAGGTGGTGGGGTGCAAGGATTTTACGCGACAAGTTGCAAGTCTTTTTATAATAAAAAATTCCCTCTTATTATTTTTTATTTGTTTTGCAAAAGTTTTCGATAAAGGGCTTAGACATAAATGCAATCAACCAGAAATGCACAATCAGGCCTAGATCTAGGGTCACCTAGGTCAGCTAGACAGCTCCTAACTGTTCCAAAGGGCTAGAAATAGGACCTCAAACCGCCTCTTCACCGCCAATTGCGGCTAGGTAACTGCCAGGTAAGTGGGAGGCTCCCCGCTACAAGTAGCGGTCCTAATTAAGTAACGAGTTGCCTTGACACACTTTCCTAGACACCGCAAAGTCAGGTTAGGATAAACGGCTGAGGCCTATAACTAGTCCTCTGTCCTATTGAGCTCGAAGTCCTTAGGGCTGAGTCCTGTATTTTTTAATTAAATATGGTCAATGCAAATGCCTTATGTGATTTCTGGGGTCCTGGGAAGGGTGATGAAATCCCCACCCAATCTGAATTGGTCAAAAGCCCCTTAAAGTCAGTTTTAAAAATATGCAAAACAGTAAATCACTTGCAATCAAAGATTTTTATTTTATTTGCGGCGCAAAGAATCCTGCAGAGAATCAATTATTGGAAGGGGGAAGAAGATTTTTAGCGCAAAGAATCCTGCAGAAGATTTGACAGAAGATATATGGGGATTTGCAGAGGGAAGAAATAGGAAACAAACCGTGCAAAAATTTCACGATGATGATGCAAAAGGGCCGCGGAAGGGCGGTGGGTGCGCGCTTAGGCCCCGGTTTAGCGGTGGGATGAAGGCTTCAGGGCTCCAAAAAATTTTTGATGTTCTTTACTTGCAATCCCTCTCTGTTTTGATGTATCCTTTTCTGTTTCGAACTCTGAATTTTTCCAGATCCGTTGACCCTGCAGAGATTCAAAAAAAATACCCTTCCAAAAATAACAGATAATATATTTTTATATTTTTTTGATTTTTCAGATTTTTATGATTTTTTTTAATTTAGATTAACCCGAAATTGCAAAAAGGAAAAACTACGCCATCCCCGGCAACGGCGCCATTTGATTTAATCTCAAAAATTATCTATTAACGCAATTAAGAACGGCGTCGCTTGGTAGCTAGCCGGTGAGTACGAGTCGGTCCATAGGGATGTTGTGAATCTCCTAATCACTCCAACGAGTTAATTCCGAAGGGTGTTCGGATTGATTATTAAATCTAAAAACTAAATCTATCTATACTAAAATTATCTAGATTTAAATCTTGCTAGCGTTAGGTTTAGGAATGATTTGGAAATGTAAATAAATCTCAACGCTTTCTATACCCAGATTAGGATCTAAGAGGAGTTATGGTAATTATCAATAATGGGCATTAGATCCATTCGGGAAGGTGTTCCTTCCTCTAGGTTCTTGTCCTTCCTTCAGAGATCCTTACCCTAACCTCCATGGAAAACGCGCGCAACCGGACCTTTATACTACGGTATCACCGCTACCTCGAGGGATAGGGTGCCGTAGGGCACGGTGTGTGCGTGTATGCATGGAGTCCTATAGATTCTATGTGATGGGTAAAAAGGGATGAGAGATCTCATCTCTCAAAAGCCTTTCCCAAAGCTAACATCTAAGGCAAGGAATTAAAATCTAAACTAGAGCAATTAAATAAAACTACTTACAGATGGCTCTCTCCAAACATCAACACAGGGTTGTCAGATCTGGATTCATGAATTGAAAAGAGACACCGATGCTCTCCAAAAGAATTCTAAAATTTATTAATGAAGGGAGGCATGAGAAAATACATTGATTTGGGTTCTATTTATAGCACATAGAAACCCTAGGTTACAATTGATTCGCACGTCTGCTTTTACAAAAATGCCCTCTAAGAAAAAGACCAAGTCAACAGGCCTCGCACCGCCACAATTTTATGCGCCGACACGGGCCATACCCAGCAGCGGAACCGCGGCCCGAGGCCAGGTTTGGCCGCGGTTCCGCGGCCAAAAGAAGGAGTTGTGCTTTGAAACTTCTGGGTCTGGCTTCTAGTGACTTGTGATTTCTGTTTCTATATGTCCTTTTCCAATTGGGCTTCTAGGTCTTCTCCAGATCTCTAGTGAATAATTGCAGTGGACTTTTAACCGTTCGCTTTGTAATCCTGGACCTTGCATTGCCTTGTACTTTATGAATTTTATCTTTGATGTAGGCTTGATCAAAAGTCTTCTGTTTGTTGGTCAAAGTCCACTTTTGCATCGTCTTTTCGTCATTTTCACCGTTTTCTGTCCAAGAACCTGCAACCTGTAATATGTAGCAGACATGCGTCAAAAGCACCTGTTTATTTATAAAACGAATAAGAATGTGGAATATAATAATACAATATTATGGTATGAACATGTACCAGACCAGATGTAGCTTATGCACTGAGTGTGGTAAGCCGGTATCAGTCAAACCCTGGGGAGAAACACTGGATAGCGGTAAAGAACATTCTTAAGTACCTGAGAAGGACTAAGGAGATGTTCTTGGTGTATGGCGGAAAAGACCTCCAGATCGAGGCCTTTGCTGACTCCAGCTTCCAGAGTGACAAGGATGATTCCAAGTGCATGTCGGGTTTTGTCTTTATCCTCAATGTAGGGGTGGTGTACTGGAAGAGTTCCAAACAGGAAACCGTTGCTGACTCGACGATGGAAGCGGAATATATCGCTGCTGCTGATGCCGCAAAAGAAGCCGTCTGGATGAGGAAGTTCTTGACAGAACTTCGGGTGGTTCCGTCCATTGTTGATCCAATACCTCTGTATTGCGACAACAACGGGGCTATAGCTTTAGCGAAGGAACCCAGGTCCCATCAGAAGTCCAGACACATCTTGAGGCGGTATCACCTGATCAGGGAGATCGTGGATCGCCAGGAGATCGTGGATCGCCAGGAGATCAATGTTCGGAGGGTTGCTACGGAAGATAACACTGCAGATCCATTCATGAAGGCCTTAACTCAGACTCAGTTCGAGCGGCTGATCGAGATGATAGGTCTTCGATACGCCAGTACATGGCCTTAGTGCAAGTGGGAGATTGTTAGTGTATATGCCCTAGAGGCCATTACTGTATCATACTAGTTTGTATATTACTTAATGGAAGCTTGGGATATTCACCTTGTATAGACAATCTTGCTCAAAATAGTAGTATGTTACTTGGTTTGTTTCTACTTCAATATGTGCATGTGTATCTTTTAGCATATTGCTTATACATATTAGTAGGGCACGTAGAATCTTTTCTTGATTACCAGTGTTGTGATGGCAGTCACACTCGTGGGGGCTGGGTAATCCGCAAGCACATCCTTATACAGGTCCCTAGTAGTAGGACTATCGAGACAGGGCATCGATACTCCGGAGTAGACTAGCGTATGCGCTTCTCATCCCAGCAGGGGAGACGGTCTGTCTCACAGCCGTCAGTACTGAAAGGTTCCTAGGCACTCTAAGGAGGTCTCACAAGGCATCAATCATGCCAATTTCAAATTTTACGGTGCCGAGAAACCCTAGACTAGATCGTTAACTAGAGTTTAGGCGAAACATGCAAGTAGTAAACAGTTTTACTGCTAAGTGAACGGAAATACAACCTTTGTAGATCCGGTCCTCCACCTCCATAGCTCCGTGATGAAGTCCCTCCGCTGTACCCATCGGATCCCGGACTCTCGCGGTGGTTTCATCGAAGAAATGATCGGGCTAGGTCGTCGACTTCGATGCCGAAGATGATCTACGTCGAGGCAACACAAGATCAAGCTCCAACTTCACCAAGTCAAGAAACTTGTGAAGAAAACACCCTATACTACTTGGCAAGTGGTAGAGGATGAAGAAATAGGAACTGGGTTCACTTTAGAATTGGATTTCTCACTCTTTTTCTCAAGTTGCCATTAATGGTAGCAAGCTTTTCTTCATTGTTGAAGAAGAAGAAGAAGAAGAAGAAGATAATATAATAAGTATTTTCAAAATAGAAAAAAAATATGATACTTATCATATTGCAACCATGGTTATGTGTAGAGAGTAAATTAAGGTTAGGTGAATGGTTAGGTTAGGCATGAAACAAAAATGGTAGACTTTTTCAAAGCTTCATGAAGCTTCAATGTAAAACAAAGCAAGCCACCATTTCTCTTTTTGCCAAAAGAAATAAATAAATAAATGAATAAATAAATTAAAACCCTAACCATTTACTTAACCAAGGTTTAAACTAAACATACACCCAAACATGCATGTATCATCAAACATGATACAATCAAGTGCACAAAAAAATATATCACATATACAATGTGCACCTCAAGTGAGAAAATCCATTTTAAGTGAACAATATTAGTCAATGTAAAGTAATATATCTAATATATAACTATACATTAAATCATTAAATCAATACTTGATTTAACGATCCGGTCATATCACATATAACCGACTAATATCAATAGTAATAACTTATCGAATCAACACTTGATCCGATAACCCGGCTATTTCGCATATAACCGATCAATGTCACAAATCGCGAGAATCGAATATAGTATCACATACTGGTATTATTCTCGGTTCCGCACATATCTCATATGCGCTCCTATTTCGTTTCGCTTGAGCCAGGAAACCTCTGTGTAGGACTCTAAAGACTCGTCAATACGCCGGCAGCAGGTGATGATCATATCAAGCACCCACAAGCCGCAAGCGGTCTGCTAAACGTAACGGCCACCCGGATATTGAGCGATCAGAAGATCGACGAGCAAGCCTGCTCACACTCCTGTGAATCCAACCAGTAACACTTACCGTACAGTCTGGTCTGATCGTCTGATATGTCGCATATCTTGCCTAGGGGTGGTAAACGTCAGACCCTAATAGCTCGATAAGTCGTGTCGATATAAGGTCTATAACAGTTCGAGAAACTACTGGTAACACTTACCAGTAAATCTCAGCAACCCTGGCCAGGGATTTCCGGTTATAGCCAATCGAACACAGTGCAACATCAACTCCCTATACCGGGAGAGATGAATCCCCTCCTATCGCTCATTGCCTCCATGTGATTCGGGACTGTACCCAAAAACCACCGTTTTGCACGCCCTCTTGGATGTGGTAAGGTGGAAATCAAAGCACAGTGGGAACCACACAAGACTCCATGACGATCTCGGGTCTACAGACTAACCTGTACCAGTGTCACCAGAGAACTGCCATCTGACGTAAGGTATAATACCATCTGGGAGTTCTCGGCGAGTCCGTCCAGTGTACCCAGTCTCTACTGAGCACCCGTATATCCTCTCTGATGTCAAACACCAATGGATATGGGATCATCCATCGCCCATCTGTATGGGTCGAGAAGGTATACGCTAGTCTACTCTGGTATATCGATGCCCCGTCTCGATATACCCACGACTAGGGACCTTGAAGGATGTACTTATAGACTACCATGTCCCCACTAGTATGATCCGCATCATAGTCCAGGTAGTCAAGTACATATCCTAAGGGCTTTACAAACATGTAACAGAGAGACAATCAGTGTACACGTTAAGGTAAAGAGCAACCAGATAGCATACTATCATGTCGAGCAAGAAAGTCCTCCCTATATATGTCCCAGCATCCACTACAATATACATCCTATGTACAGTAATGGCCTCTAGAGCATACATATAACTAACAATCTCCCACTTGCACTAGGGCCATCTGCAGCAGTGGTTGTAGTATCTCATACTTAACCATCCCATAAAAGTCTCTCTCTGGGAAAAGGCCTTTGTAAGTGGATCCGCCGTGTTGTCCTCTGAGTCTACTCTCCTAACCTCGATCTCTTGGAGATCAACCATCTCCATGATCAGGTGATACTGCCTTAGAATATGTCTGGATCACTGATGGGACAGACGTTCCTTGGCATAAGCCACAACTCCATTGTCACACAATGGGGGGAACGAAGTTCATCTCATGAACAAATGTACATCCAGACTGCCTCTTTTGTAGCATCTTAAGTAGCGATGTATCCAGCCTTTATCGTCTAGTAAGCCACGGTATCTAGCTTGGAACTCTTCCAACATACCGTCCCTTTACTGAGGGTAAAGGCAATGCCTGTGACTGACATTCAGTCGTTCTCATCACCCTGGAACACTTCCAGTGATTCTCCCCAGGATCAACTGATACCATCTAACTACAACTAGTGAGTCTCCTAACATCCAATTAGATCTATCTCATAGATCCAAAATCCAGGGTTTAGGAGGTATCACTTTGATCCTATATGGAGAATCATTGTGATAAGCGGAGATTGACCAAGCGTAGCATAGGAAACTCCTTCCCTATCAAGAGTATGTCATCCACGTACTCTACGAGGATCACCACTATACTCCCTACTACCTTTTCGTTTATACAAGGTTTATCTACCATTTTGATGATGCCAAACTCTTTGACTAACACATCAAAACAGACGTTCCAACTCCGTGAAGCCTGCTTTAATCTGTAAAGCAACTTGTGCACGTTTCCACTGCTCCCACTGTCTACGAAGCCCTCTGGCTGTGTACTTATAAACGCCCTTTTCTATAACATCATTTAGAAAAGCTGTCATGACACCCAACCACCAGATATCGTAGTCATGGTATGTAGCCGTGGCAAGTAGGATCTGGATAGACTTAAGCAAAGGCCCCAGAAAAGGTTTCATCATTATCCATGCCTGGTTGATGACGAAAACCTTTAACAAGTCTAGCTTTGAAAGTCTCAACTTTTCCATCTACACCAAGTAATCTTCTCAAGATATACTTGCTCCTGATAGGGATTTTGTTAGTGTATATGCCCTAGAGGCCATTACTGTATCATACTAGTTTGTATATTACTTAATGGAAGCTTGGGATATTCACCTTGTATATACAATCTTGCTCAAAATAGTAGTATGCTACTTGGTTTGTTTCTACTTCAATGTGTACATGTGTTTATTTTAGTATATCACCTATGCACATTAGTGGAGCCCTTAGGATCTTTGCTTGATTACCAGCGTTGTGATGGCAGTCACACTATTGGGGGCTGGGTAATCTATAAGCACATTCTTATGCAGGTCCCTAGTCGCAGGACTATCGAGACAGGGCATCGATACTCCGGAGTAGACTAGCGCATGCGCTTCTCATCCCAGAGTGGGAGATGGTCCGTCCTACAGCCATCAGTACGTCGTACTGGAGATAGTATGCGGGTGCTCGTTGGGTTACGAGTACACTGGACAGGACTCGTCGGGAACTGACCGGTTGGTATTATACCTATCGTCAGTTATCAGTTCCCAGGTGACATGAGTACAGCTTAGTCCGCTGACTTGACACTGTCACTTCGCCTCGAGTGTGTTCCCACTGTACTTTGGTTACTACCCTACCACGGCTAAAAGGAGTCATGCAAACAGGTAGTAGTTGGGTGCAGTCCCGAAGCACTTGGAGGCAGTGACGGTTAGACAGGATTCGTCTCTCCCGGTATTGGGGGTTGACATCGCGCTGTGTCTAGGAGAGCCATTACACGAGTAGTCCCTGGCCAGGGCAAGCGAGATATACTGGTAGGCTTCCAGTGCTATCTCAGGGTGTTTTGGGTTTCACTCCGACACGACTTGTACCGCTATTAAGGGACTGACGTTTACCGCCCCCTTAGGCCCGCCATGCGATGTATCAGACGAACAGACCGGACTGTACGGAGATTGTCACATTCAGGCTCAGTAGGAGTTCAGATGGGTTTCACCTCGTCAGTCTTCTTGTCGGCATCTACCTGGGGACCGTTACGCACAGCTAGTGCCGCTTGCGGTCTGTGGTTAAACCCACTGCCAGCGTAGTGTCGAGTCTTTAGAGTCCCACACAGAAAGCTATTCGCCTTTAGGCAAAAGAGTAGAGGTCGCATGGTTTTGCGACAGGGTTCGGTCACATCGGTGCACTTGTGCACGTTTAGTGTCCGGACAGTTAACACTAGCAGGCTTTGGTTTAAGCCAGATCCTAGTGTACGTTTTGGGATTGGTTTTATCCAGTTTGTATTCGTGTTCCTCGGAACGCGGATGCGGGTGTGTATGCACAGTTGACGGAGAGACAGAGGCAGAGGATTCTCATTAGGGTTGTTGACCGTTGACTGTTGACTATTGACTTTTTGCTCAACCCTAATGAGAATATGATATATGTAATTAACAATAATATTAATTAAGTATTGTAGTGACATGGTTGTTGAGGGGTTGACATTGTTGACTTGTTGACTTTGTTGACTGGTTGACTAGGTTGGACTAGTTGACCATCATGATGACAATGGCTATCATTTCATGGCAAAGACTTTTCAATTGCTTGTTCTCTTGTGCAATATGAGTGCATGAAATGATATAGCCATTTTGACTTAAACCATTTACACAATACTTGATTACTATTTTTATGATGATGGTTTTGGATTATGAGAGCCAAGTGAGAAAAGTCTTGCTCATTCTATCATTTTTCATTCTCTCTCTTGTTCTTGAGCTCTCATCTTCTTCCTCTTGCTCTCCCTCTCTTTAGTGTATGGTTCACTTGTCTCATGTGTTGAGAACCAAGAACAATAGAGAAAATCCCAACACACTCTCCTCTACTCACTCTAGTTCACAAGGTTTAGCAAACCGAGTGAACTAGTTTCTTCAAAGTACGAAGAAGAAGCCAAAGGTAGAAGCTTTCAGGTGGATCGATCTTCGGCGCAAGGAGACGACGGGTTGAAGCCGATCCGGACAACCATCGTGGCTTGAAGACGAAGGAGTTCAAGAAAGAAAGGTATAACCCCTAACCGAGTAGTTAACAACTCCTAGTTAGGTTGTTAGTTAGATATTTAACAAAGATCCGGTTTTGAGTCCATGTTACCGCCTCTAGAAAATTGCTTTTCACCAAATTCCGCATGCCCGAAAGTACCGGGAGAGGTAGCATGGACTTACAGTGGTATCAGAGCTTAGTTAAACTCTATCTAACATGTTAGCATAGTAGCTAGAAATTCGATCGGAGAAAAAGTCCCGAAATAAACCCGAAATTCAAAGTTGCTGTCGATTTTTAAAGTTCTGTAAATTGATAAATTTCATCTTAAAAATCGGCTCAGGGTTTTTATTAAACACCCATGAAATTTGGTCCCACGAACCGGTCAAAGCGCCGCGGAAACGCGGCGGGAGCACGCTCCCGCCGCGGTTCCGCTGCCGAGTTGACTCGGCCGAGGTCCAAATTTTGTGCAGTGTTTTTTTGGGGTTGTTTTGGGATTTTTGGAATATGTATTTTCTGCCCAGATTTTCCAGAACGAAAATTTTGTGTTTGGGGCCTGAAAATCCGTATTTTTGATCGAACTTCTAAAAGACTTAAGCTGACGGGTTTTTCTATGATGTGATATTTGTATTGAACGTCTGCTAATCGCTATATGTCGATTAGTGGGAGTTATACAAATCTGTGATCTGTAATGTTATTGGTTTGTGTATATGAATTCATTGGATTGTCGCGGGTGAATAGCCGGGGGTTGTGAGACAAGAGTTTTCTTTTCTTTCAATTCATGTAAATTTGTAAATTGATGTAATAATTATTTGTATGGCCGCACAACCGGGTCGGGGTTGTAGCCGTCATTGTATAATTTCTTTTTACTGTTTTTGCTCCTAGGATAGACCCATGGAGGGGGTGCACAAACTACCGGGTATGCCGAAGTGCCGAGTGGCCTACTCATGGAGTTGAGGTAGGTTGCTTCGCTTCGGGTACTTGGCGGGTAGTTTGCCGCACCCGTAGGGGTCTTGGGTGGGGTATTGGCTATTCACCGCGACCGTGTAATCTGCGTTTCGTTACAGGCTCGTACGAATTGCGGGTTCCTAGTATATCCAATGTGTTCATCTGTGATCTGAAATGGCTATCATTGCAATATATCTATATATGATATTATTTAGGCGTTGCTTATGTTTTACAGCAGGGCTAGCCCAGCCCCCGCTCTGTCGTTAGTTAAGTAACCTAACGGGTAATGACGGGGCCCCGTGGCGAATGCGAATGGCATAAGCGTACGTCATATTTTGGTTGTTTTCTGCAATGGTAGGATTAAATGATGGGACTCATTAAAAGAACTAATGCAAGAATATCACGCATTAAAAGAACTAATGCAAGAAAAATAAACCAAGTAAAAGTCGTTGGAACAATTTCGAAAAACCACTCGGTTCTTTTCAAAACTAACTTTTAAATACAGAGCTTGAGCCACTCCTTTTAAAAGCTATCTCGTTCCATCGATTATATCAAGTTCACTACGTTCACGGTTTTGCCAAAACCATTCGTAGCCCTCCATCATTTCAGTTAAATATTCGGTAGTATTCAAGCTATGTATTTTGACCTCACGCCAAGGCATAGTGATTGGTAGCTGCAGGATATTTATCTGTTGCATAGATAGAATGCGTTGGTTTGGGACAGCCGTACTGCCATTTTGGCCTACGTCAAGTGTAGGTACGTGTGGGTTCAAATTAACCTGGATAATGATGGGAAGAACTTGACATGTGACTTATGACATTTTGACCTCACGCCAAGGTCATAAGAGCATGGGGAAAAAATCCACATCGGGAGTTTCAAAAGAACTGAAACTTGCTAGTGTTGCATACCATTTGGAGTGTGATGATTCTGGTAGGATTCCTTCAGTTTCGTCACGCGATGATATTTTGATCCCGATCCTACTGTGAGTATATGCTACTCCTCGGGAAATTTCTCACTTAACGATCAATGCTATAAACCAAGTAGGTGTCTAGAAAGGTGTTAGCGGGGCTACGCCCCCAGGGAAAAGAGGTTATTTAATTAAGGAACTTCGCGAAAGCGTTGGAAAACCTCCCTCGAAGTACCGACACTGGCCTGGCTGAACGGTTAAGCAAGTATTATACGATGAGATTGATCCTGACTAATTCTTCCTTTTTGGTTTGAGGAGGGATTCGAGAAACAGTGAGAGCCATCCTGTTTAGACAAACTAAAAACCATTCTAAACTTGCAAGAGCATCAAGCTGAGTGTTTCTTCTCACTCCTAATTGCAGCGACCAATCGACATGACTGGACTTAAGTTACTTCTAGATAAAAACATACTGACAGGGCCAAACTACAAAGATTGGCTCAGGAATGTCAAGATAGCAATCACTTACGACAAGCTGGGGTATCTTCTTACCACCAAAGCTCCCCCTGTCCTAGGTTCCAAAACCAGCGTCGCGGATAAGGAAATCCATAAGACCTGGGAAATAGATTGCGTGAAGGCCAAGTGCCTCGTGCTTGCCTCTATGGACAACGAACATCAGAGGAGGCACGAGAATATGGACCTCGAATCCATATTTCTCCAAACAAAAGAACTTTATGGAGAGCAGTCTCGTATCGCAAGATACGAAGTGTCGAAGAAGTTATTTTCGGCAAGGTTGGCCGTCAGATCATCGGTAGCGGAACACGTGCTTAAGATGATTGGCTACATAGAAGAGCTCGCGGACCTTAGGACCGCGTTGGAGAATGAGCTCTATACGAACTTGATTCTTCAGTCCCTTCCTTCCACTTATGTCCAGTTTATCCTGAACTTCAACTTACAAGAAAAGGAAGTTGAACTTTCAGAACTCCTCAACATGCTGAGGAGCGCAGAGGGCACCCTACAGAAAGGTAGGGAAACATCCACTTTGTTTGTAGGAGGATCTTCCTCTTCTAGGTCCAAGGCAAAAGCCAAGGGAAAGAAGAAGAAAGCCCCCGCCAAACCAAGGTGCGGTGTTAGTAAAGTGGATACGAAGGGAAAGGCAAAAGCAACAAAGAAAGTGGGAAAGCTTGTGGATAAGGAAGAATGCTTCTATTGTCATAAGAAGGGACACTGGAAGAATGATTGTAGGGCTTGGAAAGCCAGAACACAGGATCTGAAGCAGGTTGCGGCTTCAGCTTCAGGTGTGTATGTTATTGAAAACTGTCTTTCAATAAACTCTACTTCCTGGGTATTGGATACCGAATCAGAATCTCATATCTGTAATTCTTTGCAGGCGTTGAGAAACCGTAGGGTTTTGAAGGCAGGTGACATGACCATCAAAGTTGCAAACGGAGCTAGCATGGATGCTAAGGCCGTGGGGGACTATCACCTGGGAATGTCAGATGGACATGTTTTGGTTTTACGTAATTGTTTTTTTGTACCCAACGCAACTTGTAATATCATTTCTGTATCTTTGGTTTCTAAAGAAGGTTATGAATTTGCGTTTGTAAGCAATGTTGTAAACATTCACCTTAATCAAGTTCTGATTGGGTAACGTACATTAAGCATTTGTATATACGTATTAAACCAACCGCAGATTTTCAATGTCCAGAATACACACAAAAGAAAGTCTCCGGAAATAAATCAGACTTTCTTGTGGCATTGTAGACTGGGTCACATCAATGAGAGAATGTTGACGAAGTTACATACAGAAGGATATTTGAATGCGTTCGAATATCAATCGTATGCCACTTGTCAATTCTGTCTCAAAGGAAAGATGACAAAGACTCCGTTCACTGGACACGGAGTAAGAGCGAGCGAGCTCTTGGGACTCGTACACAGCGACGTGTGCGGTCCAATGTTTACACATGCGCGAAGCGGTTATTCTTATTTCATTACTTTTACGAATGACTTTTCAAGGTACGGTTATGTCTTCTTAAAGAAACATAAGTCAGAAGCCTTTGGAAAATTCCAGGAATATAAGAATGAAGTAGAAAAACAAACCGGCAAAAGTATCAAGATTCTAAGATCGGATCGAGGTGGTGAATACTTGAGTGCCGAGTTCCTGGACTATTTAAAAGAGAACGGAATTCTCTCTCAGCTTACTCCTCCATACACTTCGCAACATAACGCTGTATCGGAGAGACGGAACCGAACCCTATTGGATATGGTACGGTCCATGATGAATAACGATGAGTTACCGCGATCATTCAGGGGGTATGCGCTAGAATCAACAGCATACCTTTTGAACCGAGTTCCCACTAAAACTGTGCCTACCACACCATATGAGTTATGGAGTAGGAAGAAACCCTATCTTCAATATCGGAAGATCTGGGGATGTCCAGCTTTTGTCAAAAAGCAGCATACGGACAAACTCGAGGCACGCTCAGTACTGTACAAGTTTGTGGGATACCCAAAGAACACCAGGGGGTATCTTTTCTACCACGCAGAGGAACAAAAAGTCCTTGTTTCTCGTAATGCCCACTTTCTAGAACACCAGTTCTTGGAAAAGGAAATTAGTGGGAGCGCAGTAGAACTGGAAGAAATTCCAGAACCACAGACTATTACTGAAAGCTTAGTGGAACCAGAAGGTTCAAAAGAACAGGACATTCCTACGCCGCTCCGCAGGAGTAGTAGGCAGTCTCATCCGCCCGAGAGATACTACGGTTTTCTCATAGACGGGGATAGAGGGAATTGCATCATAGATTATGATGAGCCTACTAGCTTCCAGCAGGCCGTTCAGAGTGTTGACTCGGTAAAATGGCTGGATGCAATGCGGACCGAAATGGAGTCTATGTACACCAACAAGGTATGGACGTTGGACATTGCTCCAGACGGGGTAAAACCCGTAGGATGCAAGTGGATCTTCAAAAGGAAGATTGGTGTAGATGGACAGGTTGAGACCTATAAAGCTAGACTTGTTGCAAAGGGTTTCCGTCAAAGACCTGGCTTGGACTATGACGAAACCTTTTCTCCAGTGGCTATGCTGAAATCCATTCGGATCCTTCTTGCCATTGCTGCCTTCCACGATTATGAGATCTGGAAAATGGACGTAAAGACCGCTTTTCTAAATGGAAATTTAGAGGAGTGTGTCTATATGGACCAGCCAGAGGGTTTCATTCAGAGTGGGAGCAGCGGAAAGGTGTGCAAGTTGCTTAAGTCCATCTATGGACTAAAGCAGGCATCGCGGAGTTGGAACATCTGTTTTGATGAGACGGTCAAGGAATTTGGCTTTATCAAAAATCCAGATGAACCATGCATCTATAGTAGATTTGTAGCGAGAACTGTAGTATTCCTCGTTTTATACATGGATGACATTCTCTTAATAGGAAATGGCATTCCTATGCTACAATCTGTCAAGGGGTTCTTGTCACACAGGTTCTCCATGAAAGACCTGGGTGATGCCTCGTACATCCTGGGGATCCGGATCCATCGTGATAGATCCAAGAGGATATTAGGACTTTCACAGTCCAGGTACATCGACACCATACTGAAAAGATTCAGTATGGAAGATTCCAAGCGCGGTAACCTACCGGCTTGTCACGGGATCACCCTCTCTAAAGAGATGTCTCCCAAGACTGATTTGGAGAGGGATCGCATGTCTATTATACCCTACGCTTCTGCGGTAGGCTCTATAATGTATGCGATGTTGTGTACCAGACCGGATGTAGCTTATGCACTGAGTGTGGTAAGCCAGTATCAGTCAAACCCTGGGGAGAAACACTGGATAGCGGTAAAGAACATTCTCAAGTACCTGAGAAGGACTAAGGAGATGTTCTTGGTGTGTGGCGAAAAAGACCTCCAGATCGAGGCCTTTGCTGACTCCAGCTTCCAGAGTGACAAGGATGATTCCAAGTCCATGTCGGGTTTTGTCTTTACCCTTAATGGAGGGGCGGTGTGTTGGAAGAGTTCCAAACAGGAAACCGTTGCAGACTCGACGATGGAAGCGAAATACATCGCTGCATCTGATGCCGCAAAAGAAGCTGTCTGGATGAGGAAGTTCTTGAAAGAACTTCAGGTGGTTCCGTCCATTGTTGATCCAATACCTCTGTATTGCGACAACAACGGGGCTATAGATTTAGCGAAGGAACCCAGGTCCCATTAGAGATCCAGACACATCTTGAGGCGGTATCACCTGGTCAGGGAGATCGTGGATCGCCAGGAGATCGAGGTTCGGAGGGTTGCTTCAGAAGATAACACTGCAGATCCATTCACCAAGGCCATGCCCCAGACTCAGTTCGAGCGGCTGATCGAGATGATAGGTCTTCGATACGCCAGTACATGGCCTTAGTGCAAGTGGGAGATTGTTAGTGTATATGCCCTAGAGGCCATTACTGTATCATACTAGTTTGTATATTACTTAATGGAAGCTTGGGATATTCACCATCTATATACAATCTTGCTCAAAATAGTAGTATGCTACTTGGTTTGTTTCTACTTCAATGTGTACATGTGTTTATTTTAGTACTATGCACATTAGTGGAGCCCTTAGGATCTTTGCTTGATTACCAGCGTTGTGATGGCAGTCACACTAGTGGGGGCTGGGTAATCTATAAGCACATCCTTATGCAGGTCCCTAGTCGCAGGACTATCGAGACAGGGCATCGATACTCTGGAGTAGACTAGCGCATGCGCTTTTCATCCCAGAGTGGGAGATGGTCTGTCCCACAGCCATCAGTACGTCGTACTGGAGATAGTATGCGGGTGCTCGTTGGGTTACGAGTACACTGGACAGGACTCGTCGGGAACTGACCGGTTGGTATTATACCTATCGTCAGTTATCAGTTCCCAGGTGACATGAGTACAGCTTAGTCCGCTGACTTGACACTGTCACTTCGCCTCGAGTGTGTTCCCACTGTACTTTGATTACTACCCTACCACGGCTCAAAGGAGTCGTGCAAACAGGTAGTAGTTGGGTGCAGTTCCGAAGCACTTGGAGGCAGTGACGGTTAGACAGGATTCGTCTCTCCCGGTATTGGAGGTTGACATCGCGCTGTGTCTAGGAGAGCCATTACACGAGTAGTCCCTGGCCAGGGCAAGCGAGATATACTGGTAGGCTTCTAGTGCAATCTTAGGGTGTTTTGGGTTTCACTCCGACACGACTTGTACCGCTATTAGGGGACTGACGTTTACCGCCCCCCTAGGCCCGCCATGCGATGTATCAGACGAACAGACCAGACTGTACGGAGATTGTCACATTCAGGCTCAGTAGGAGTTCAGATGGGTTTCACCTCGTCAGTCTTCTTGTCGGCATCTACCTGGGGACCGTTACGCACAGCTAGTGCCGCTTGCGGTCTGTGGTTAAACCCACTGCCAGCGTAGTGTCGAGTTTTTAGAGTCCCACACAGAAAGTTATTCACCTTTAGGCAAAAGAGTAGAGGTCGCATGGTTTTGCGACAGGGTTCGGTCACATCCGTGCACTTGTGCACGTTTAGTGTCCGGACAGTTAACACTAGCGGGCTTTGGTTTAAGCCAGATCCTAGTGTACGTTTTGGGATTGGTTTTATCCAGTTTGTATTCGTGTTCCTCGGAACGCGGATGCGGGTGTGTATGCACAGTTGACGGAGAGACAGAGGAAGAGGATTCTCATTAGGGTTGTTGACCGTTGACTGTTGACTATTGACTTTTTGCTCAACCCTAATGAGAATATGATATATGTAATTAATAATAATATTAATTAAGTATTGTGGTGAAATGGTTGTTGAGAGATTGACTTTGTTGAGGTTGACTTTGTTGACCTGTTGACTTTGTTGACCGGTTGACTAGGTTGGACTAGTTGACCATCATGATGACAATGGCTATCATTTCATGGCAAAGACTTTTCACTTGCTTGTTCTCTTGTGCAATATGAGTGCATGAAATGATATAGCCATTTTGACTTAAACCATTTACACAATACTTGATTACTATTTTTGTGATGATGGTTTTGGATTATGTGAGCCAAGTGAGAAAAGTCTTGCTCATTCTATCATTTTTCATTCTCTCTCTTGTTCTTGAGCTCTCATCTTCTTCCTGTTGCTCTCCCTCTCTTTAGTCTATGGTTCACTTGTCTCATGTGTTGAGAACCAAGAACCATAGAGAAAATCCCAACATACTCTCCTCTACTCACTCTAGTTCACAAGGTTTAGCAAACCGAGTGAACTAGTTTCTTCAAAGTACGAAGAAGAAGCCAAAGGTAGAAGTTTTCAGGTGGATCGATCTTCGGCGCAAGGAGACGACGGGGTGAAGCCGATTCGGACAACCATCGAGGCTTGAAGATGAAGGAGTTCAAGAAAGAAAGGTATAACCCCTAAACCGAGTAGTTAACAACTCCTAGTTAGGTTGTTAGTTAGATGTTTAACAAAGATCCAGTTTTGAGTCCATGTTACCGCCTCTAAAAAATTGTTTTTCACCAAATTCCGCATGCCCGAAAGTACCGGGAGAGGTAGCATGGACTTACAGATTTAACCCTTCAGATATAGTAACCAAAGTCCATACTTTGTTGGTGTATAAGGATTCCATCTCAGATCGCTAAGCATCCAGCCATTCTCACAGAGTCCCACTCTTGATGGCCAACTCGAAGCTAGTTGGGTCATCATCTCATGATGCAATCCTCACTCCCACTGTTATAGAGAAACAGAAGTATCTCTCAGGTGGGTGAGAAACCCTACTAGATCGGCGGAGAGGCTGAGGTTCGTTGGTATCTACTGAATCCTTTGGTTCTACCAAATCATCTGCTGTAGTTTGTATAGCTGGAACCTTTCCAGTTTTACATGACTGACCTTGCCTCGAGCTTGTTCGGATTTTTCTTTTAGACATAGGCCGGACAACCCCAAATCTTAACTTGCTTAAGACATGGGGTCTTCCCATACCATATCTCATATGGAGTGGTAGGTTGTGATCTGATTCAAACCCTATTCAATAGGTATGCAGCTTCTCAAGTGCATAACTCCCAAAAGGAAACAGGTAACTCAGTAGTACTCATCATAGAGCGCACCATATCGAATAGGGTGCAATTGCTCCGCCCCGATATACCATCGTGCTATGGTGCATACGGAGGAGTAATGCTGAGAGAGAATCTCATTCTCCTTTAGAATAAACCAGGAATTCCGTGCTCAAGTATTCTCCTCCTTGATCATATCAAAGGACATAATACTTATACCCGTTTTAGTTCTCTACTTCTAACTTATATTCTGTGAATATCTCAAAAGGTTCGGACTTGTGTTTCAACAGGAACATATGTCTGAATCTAAAGAGATCATCAGAGAATGTAATGAAGTACAAAGAACCGGTCTTGGCATGTGTAGACAGGGAACCTTTATACATCAACATGTATCATCCCAAGAGTTCACCAACTCTTTCTCTGTTTCCAATAAACAGAGCTGGTGTCATTATATCTTTGTGACATGACTGGCAAGTTTCACAAGATGTAAATTCAAACTGATTTAAATATGCATCTACAAGTAACTTCAGCTAGTCGGGTCGCATTGATATGACCTAGTCTACAATGCCTCAAGAAGGATTCGTTCATTTCTGAACTCTTCCTCTTGTGTGTGTTCTGTATACTAAGAACTGTAGTTTGATTTAGAACATCAATGCTTTTAGATAACGTGCCTGAACCGATCAACTTTTGATATAGGAAATGTTCAAAACATTATCCAACAATACAAAATTTTATCGTTTCTTTACTAATAAAGAGACTGATATGAATTTGTATATCAGGTTCGGTATCTAATAACATTTGTTCAGAATCAATGTATTTAGAATACAGGGTGATAGTGACCAACAGACTTGGCTGCAACACTTGCCCCGTTTTCTGTCTCATGAAACTTATCACCCGTTCTCAGTTCTCTACCTATCTGTAGCCCTATGTAACAGATTACATATCTGGGATCCTGATCCGGTATCAAATACCCAGGACGTAGAGGACATTTGTGAAACAGTTCTTTGTAATGAATACACCCGAAGGAGATGCATCATATGCACTTTCTTCGTTTGGGCGGCACGGGAAATCTGGTATTCCCCAATTTCCTGCTCTGTCTTATAACAATTATAAGTTGGAGTGGGACCAACGTTCCCCAACTCAGTATAACAAGCGGGTTCGGTCAATACATCCATATTATTATCTTGATTAAGGCGTGACATGGTCACTACCAGGAGAGAGAGAAGAAAACACTCTGCGTGCGCTCTTGCAAGATCAGATTGGTTATTATTTTATTTAATCAGGATGGCTCCTACTGTTTTTATCAAATCTTCCTTAAAACCCTAAAAGGAAAGACTAGCCGGGATTAATTACACACTACAAATTCGCCAATCTTTCAGCCAGGCCAGTGTCGGTACTTTGAGGGAGGTTCCCCGTGCTTTCGCACGGACCTAATTATAGTAAACCTCGTTTTCCCAGAGGCGTAACCCCGTTGACACCTTTCTAGACACCTACTTGATCGACTAATTGTAAAGTGTAAAACTCTCCCAGGAGTAACTCTTACTCGGAGCCGGTATCGGGATCCAACTATCTCATAGAAGGTATGCAATCTAATTGCAAATTTCAACACTTGAAATTCCCGATAATTTTGCACCTAGCGTCCTATGACCTTGACGGAGGCCAAACTACCCATAGTCCGCTAGTCAAGTTCAACCCGTCATTTCCTGATTGAATTAAACCCACCCGCACGACCCTTGACGGAGGCCAAACAACGTCGTACGAATACCCTAATCCAATCGCATCATATGCTAGTTAGCTACCGTACACTACGCCTTGACGGAGGCCAAACTACCGCAGCACGAATACTAACTAGTACTTATCTGAAATGACGGAGGGCTACGACAGGTTTTTTTGAAAACCTATTGCGTAATGAACTTGATATCGTTGTAGAATCAAATGATTTTGAAATGGAGTGTTTTTGAGGATTTTCTAGTTTTGCTAAAGGGGTCACTCCTAGTGAAGGGATCGTCGGTCCTTTCCTCGTCGAATGAGGTGCGGGATATATCATATATATCGCTGTGCAAAGCAGAAACTATAGAAGCAATCAAAAGACAAACCGAGGGGTGTAGCATCTGCCAGTTATTGCTAAAGGAGTCACTCCCGGTGAAGGGATCTCGGTCCTTTCCTTATCGAATAAGATGCAGGATGTTCTACAAGGAACACCGCGATGCAAAGCAAGAACTGTAGCTACCTGTTTTATTTAGAAATTCGATTCCACAACATCTTTAGGTTTCTTTTATTTCATTAATCTCATTAATGAAGTCCCATCATTTAAGTACCTAAACATCACAGATAAATACGACGTACACTTATGCCATCCGCATTCGCCTCAATGTCCCCTCGTGCACCGTTAGGTTAGATGACTAACGGCAGAGCGGGGCAGGGATAGCGTGGGTATAAAACATAAGTAACGTCTATATAATATATCATATATACTATATACTGTATCTATCACAGAACATCACATGATCACATCACAGATATCGCAGCAGAAGAAACATATATGAAATATTGGATATACTAGGACGTCCGTGTTTTCAATACGAGCCAGTATAAAACATGGATTCCACGGTCGCGATGAATAGCCAAACCCACACCCCTAGACCCCTACGAGAGCGGCAAGCAACCCTAGCAATTTTAGGGTTAGGAGACCCGGACTCGACTCCTCGAGTTGGTCTCCCACTGGACCCCAGAACCCGGTTACTTGTGCCCTCCTCCTTGGGTCTATCCTAGTGCGGAAAAGTAAATAATATACAAACGGTGACATCTTCCGCAACCTGGAAGTGTCCCAATAAAAGAATATTACATACAAGTTTTTACATGAATGAAATTGAAAAAACACTCATCTCACATAAAAAAAACCCGGCTATTCAAACACGACGATCCAATATAACATATCCAGCAACACATAACATCACATGTCATCAACGTAATTAAATATGCGCATCCCAATTGTCGTTGACATATAGCAACGAAACCGGCGATATCACATATTACACTTACGGTCACAGAAAAGAAAGTGTAAAACTACAACAGTTGGAATCCGCAACCTGCATAGACATCGCATGCCTAATGAAATGAATTCCTTAGACATCGCATGCCTAACAATTATAAACCTCTCATTTTAGTCTCATTATCGAAAACTCTTTTCAATATCAAGTCGGGCAATTCAACAAGATTACCGACATCCTGATCGAATGCTCGTCGCAAACTTTAGTAGACGGCCGCACCCCCGATGCCGTCGAAGAAGTGTACCAAGGCGGAACACCGCTGCCGCGAGCACCCGAACGGATGCTTTCGGCGACGGGGTTCTCCTACAGTCACTTGGTCGGGGCTTTGGGGTGTGGATGTCTATTAAGTTTACCCGGCGAGTATCCGCGTACGCTACGTGATTGCGACGTACTTTTGATCACATCAAAATTCCGTGGCAACCAATCAAGTGAGACTAAACTGCTATGTTTATAACATTCATTCAGTTATCTCATAACTACTTATGAATTCCAATTATTGTATCCCATTTCAGATAAATAGAAAATGTTAAACTTTCCGATCGAACATTCAAACACCCAAGTTTTCCCGAAACAAATCAACACATGAAATAGGTTTAAAAAACATCCAGTTCATGCCTCAGTACCAACGGTCCAGCCGTAGAAGGGTCAAGCCAACGCCGCACATGTGGCATGCCGTACTGCTCCAAACCCGAAGGTTCAAAGGGCAGTTCAAGACGGTCACATAATCGAGTTAAGGTTTGTTGTCTTCTAGAGGGTCCATCGCGTTACTTGCACTACTTAGTACGTTATTAAACTACGGAAAGATCCAACACTTGGAAATTTCCCGATAGGGGAAAAAGTGGGTATTTATATCCGGTCAAACTTTTTAACATATTCTAAAATTACCCGGAAAAAAAAAACACAGACAAAATTAGACAGTCCGATCGAATCTCCGAACTCCCAATACAACCCAGAAAACTCAACTCTTGAGTATAATTTAAAAATTCCCAGAAAATACAGCACTAATAGATAGGAGTTACTGTGCAAAAACCAATGAAAGAAATGACCGTACGGCCGCGAAACCGCCGCATTAGCCACGATATTGCCGCGGCTCCGCGGCTATTTGATCGAATTAGAGGTTCCGTTTTGTACAGTAATTCTTAGAATCTCCTGCTGAGTTTTCTGAATATTTTTAATTCTTAAAAATCCCCGATTTCAAAAAATGTACAGAGAGCAATTTGGGATTAGGGTTTCGGTTCGATCGGACTTCTAACTCCGTCTACGCATCGCCTAAGGCTCTAGCTAGGCTCTGCTACCACTGAAGGGTTCCTAGGCACTCTAAGGAGGTCTCACAAGGTATCAATCATGCCAATTTCAAATTTTACGGTGCCAAGAAACCCTAGACTAGATCGTTAAGTAGAGATTAGGCGAAACATGCAAGTAGTAAACAGTTTTACTGCTAAGTGAACGGAAATACAACCTTTGTAGATCCGGTCCTCCACCTCCATAGCTCCGTGATGAAGTCCCTCCGCTGTTCCCATCGGATCCCGGACTCTCACGGTGGTTTCATCGAAAAAATGATCGGGCTAGGTCGTCGACTTCGATGCCGAAGATGATCTACGTCGAGGCAACACAAGATCAAGCTCCAACTTCACCAAGTCAAGAAACTTGTGAACAAAACACCCTATACTACTTGGCAAGTGGTAGAGGATGAAGAAATAGGAAGTGGGTTCACTTTAGAATTGGATTTCTCACTCTTTTTCTCAAGTTGCCATTAATGGTAGCAAGCTTTTCTTCATTGTTGAAGAAGAAGAAAAAGAAGAAGATAATATAATAAGTATTTTCAAAATAGAAAAAAAATATGATACTTATCATATTGCAACCATGGTTATGTGTAGAGAGTAAACTAAGCTTAGGTGAATGGTTAGGTTAGGCATGAAACAAAAATGGTAGACTTTTTCAAAGCTTCATGAAGCTTCAATGTAAAACAAAGCAAACCACCATTTCTCTTTTTGCCAAAATAAATAAATAAATAAATGAATAAATAAATTAAAACCCTAACCATTTACTTAACCAAGGTTTAAACTAAACATACACCCAAACATGCATGTATCATCAAACATGATACAATCAAGTGTACAAAAAAATATATCACATATACAATGTGCACTTCAAGTGAGAAAATCCATTTTAAGTGAACAATATTAGTCAATGTAAAGTAATATATCTAATATATAATTATACATTAAATCATTAAATCAATACTTGATTTAACGATCCGGTCATATCACATATAACCGACTAACATCAATAGTAACAACTTATCGAATCAACACTTGATCTGATAACACTTGTTGACTTTGTTGACCGGTTGACTAGGTTAGACTTGTTGACCATCATCATTACAATGGCTATCATTTCATGGCAAAGACTTTTGCTTGCTTGTTATTCTTTACAAAATGAGTGCATGAAATGATATTGGCATTTTGACTTGAACCATCACATAATACTCAATTACTATTATCATTATGATTATTTTGTGTTATGAGAGGATGGTGGAAAAAGTTTTGCTCATTCTATCATTTGCATTCTCTCTCATCCAAAAGCTCTCCTCTTCCTCTTGCTCTCCCTCTTTCTCTAGCTCAAGGCAAAACCTCTCATGTGTTGAGAACCATTTGCCTTGGAGATAAAACCCAAAACACTTCTCTACTCATCCTAGTATACAAGGTCTAGCAAGCCAAGTGTTCTAGTTTCCTCTAGATTGAGGTTGGAGCCAAAAGTAGAACCTTTCGGGTGGATCCATCTTCGGCACAAGGAGATGACGAGGTGAGGCCGATCCGACCACTACAAGGAGTCGAAGAGATGGAGTTCAAGTTTAGATATAACCCCTAACATAGTAGCTAAGCTTTTAGTTAGGTTGTTAGATAGTTTGTTTAACAAAGATCCGTTTTTGAGTCCATGTTACCTCCACCAAAAAAATCGTTTTTCACCATTTCCGCAACCCCAAGTAACTGGGGACGGGTAACGTGGACTTACAGAAGTGACGGTGTCAAGTAAGCGGACTAAGCTGTACTCATGTCACCTGGGAACTGATAACTGACGATAGGTATAGTACCAACCAACAGTTCCCGACAAGTCATGTCCAGTGTACTCGTAACCTAACGAGCACCCGCATACTATCTCAAGTACGACGTACTGACGGCTGTGGGACAGACCGTCTCCCCTGCTGGGATGAAAAGAGGATACGCTAGTCTACTCTGGAGTATTGATGCCCTGTCTCGATAGTCCTACGACCAGGGACCTGTATAAGGATGTGCTTGTGGATTACCCAGCCCCCACGAATGTGACTGCCATCACAACGCTGGTAATCAAGCAAAGATCCTAAGGGCTCCACTAATGTGTATAGGTGATATACTAAAAAAAACACATGTACACATTAAAGTAGAAACAAACCAAGTAGCATACTACTATTTTGAGCAAGATTGTCTATACAATTGTGGATATCCCAAGCTTCCATTAAGTAATATACAAACTAGTATGATACAGTAATGGCATCTAGGCCATATACACTAACATCGTCATCGACCAGGTATGGATAATGATGAAACCTTTTCTCCAGTACCTATGCTTAAGTCCATCCAGATCCTACTTGCCATTGCCACATACCATGACTACGATATCTAGCGGTTGGGTGTCATGACTACTTTTCTAGATAGTGATTTAGAAGATAGCATCTATTAGTACACAGCCAGAGGGCTTCGTAGACTGTGGGAGCAGCGGAAACGTGTGCGAGTTTTTTTATGCGTTAAAGCAGGCATCGCGGAGTTGGAACATCTGTTTTGATGTGATAGTCAAAGCGTTTGACTTCAGCAAAACGGTAGATGAACCTTGTGTATACAAAAGGGTAGTAGAGAGTAAGATGGTCTTCCTCGTATTGTACGTGGATGCTATACTCTTGATAGGAAAGGAGTTTCCTATGCAACACTCGGTCAATCTCCTCTTATCACATTTATTCTCCATCTAGGATCTAGGTGATACCTCATAAATCCTGGTTTTTGATCTATGAGATCGATCTAAGTGGATGTTAAGATTCTCCCTAGGTGTAGTGAGAGGGTTTCAATCGATCCTGGGGAGAATCACTGGATAACTTCCAGGGTGGTAAGGACGACTGAATGTCAGTCATAAGCATTGTCTTTACCCTCAGTGGAGGGACGGTATGTTGGAAGGTTTCCAAGCTAGATACCGGGGCTTACTAGACGATAAAGGCTGGATACATCGCTATCAATGATACTAACAAAGAGGCAGTTTGGGTGTATATTTGTTCATGAGATGAACGAGGTTCCTACCATTGTGTGACAATGGAGGTGTGGCTTTGGCCTAGGAACCCCGATCCCATCAGTGACCCAGACATATTCTAAGGCAGTATCACCTGATCATGGAGATGGTTGATCTATAAGAGATCGAGGTTAGGAGAGTCGACCCAGAGGTTAACACGGCGGATCCACTCACTGAGGCCATTCTTGCGAGAGACTTTTATAGACAGTTGGGTATGCTATACTACAACAACTCGCCTTAGTGCAAGTGGGAGATTGTGAGTTGTATGTATGCCCTAGAGGCCATTATTGTACATGAGATGTATATTATAATGGATGCTGGGACATATATAGGGAGGACTTTCTTGCTCGACATGATAGTACGTTATCTGGTTGCTCTTTATCTTAACATGTACACTCACTGTCTCTCTGTTACATGTTGATAAAGCCCTCAGGATGTGTACTCGACTTCAAGGATTATGATGCAGATTATACTAGTTGGGCCTGGGTAGTCCATGAGTTTATCCTTCAATGTTCCTAGTCGTGGGAATATCGAGATGGGGCATCGATATTCCAGAGTAGACTAGCATATATCTTCTCGACCCATGTGATGGGTGATGGATGATCCAATATCCATTGGTGTTTGACATCAGAGATGGTATACGGGTGCTCAGTGGAGACTGGGTACACTGAACGGACTCGCCGAGAACTCATAGATGGTATTATACCTCACATCAGATAGCAGTTCTCTAGTGACACTGGTACAGGTTAGTCTGTCGACCCGAGATCGTCCTAGAGTCTTATGTGTCTCCCACTGTGCTTTGATTTCCACCCTACCATGGCTCTACTGAGTCATGCAAACAGGTGGTTTTTGGGTACAGTCCCAAGTCACATGGAGGCAATGAGCGATAGGAGGGGATTCGTCTCTCCCAGTATTGGGGGTCGATGTTGCGCTATGCTCGATTGGACATAACTGAAATCCCTGGCCAGGATAGAACAGATTTACTGATAAGTGTTATCAGTAGTTTCTCGCCCGTTATGGACCTTACATCGGCATGACTTATCAAGCTACTGGAGTCTGACGTTTACCACCCCTAGGCGAGATATGCAACATATCAGACGAAGAGACCGGACTCTACGGTAGTGTTACTGATTGGATTCGCAGGAGTATGAGCAGGCTTGCTTGTTGATCCTCTGATCGCTCAATACCCGGGTGGCCGTTACGCTAAGCACGCCTCTTGCGGCTTGTGGGTGTTTGATATGATCATCACCTACTGCCAGCGTATTGACGAGTCTTTATAGTCCTCCACAGAGGTTTCCTGGCTCAGGAAAAACAGAGTAGGTGTACATATGTGATATGTGCGGGACCGAGAATAATACGAGTATGTGATACCGTATTCTATTCTCGCGATTTGTGTTATCGGCCGGGTATATGTGATATAGCCGGGTTATCGAATCAAGTGTTGATTCGATAAATTGATACACATGATATTAGTCGGTTATATGTGATATGACCGGATCATTAAATCAAGTGTTGATTTAGTGATTTAATGTATAATTATATATTTGATATATTACTTTACATTAACTAGTATTGGCTCACTTAAGATTGTTTTCTCACTTGATGTGCACATAGTGTATATGTGATATATGTTTGTGTACATGATTGTATCATGCTAGATGATATATGCAAACATGGGTGCATGTATGACTTACACCATGCTATATATAATTTAGGGTTTTATTTATTTTAAGTAATTCCAATTATGTGGCATTTTTGTCATGGCTTGAAGCTTCATGAAGCTTGGATAACCATTGACCAAAGTCCACTTGATTTGTTTTAATTGAGATATTTTAAACCTAACCATTATTATTTAGCTATGGCTTAGTCTCTACAATGGTTAGTATATGACACTAACTCACCAATGGTTTCTATTCTCACTCTCATTAGTTTTCATTTTCTCATCTTGATCATTTCATCTTCTTCTTCCTCATGAAAGCTTTCTAGCTTTCAAAATGGTGAGAAAATATTGTGAGAAAATAAAATCTAAAATGAGCCCAATTCCTACTTCATCATCCTCTACCACTTGCCATTTAGTTTAGGGTGTTCTCTTCACAAAGTTCATCACCAAGTGAAGAGGTAGCTTGGGTTTGAGTCTTCTCGACGTAGAACATCTTCGGCCTCGAAGACTTCGAGCAAGCTTGTTCATTTCTCCACGAGAACCCATACTAGACTTCGGGAGAGCTTCACTCACAGCGAAGAGACTACTACACAGAGCTTTAGAACTGAAGGACCGGTCTACAAAGGTTGTATTCTTCATTCACTTTCTATGTAAAGTTGTTTTCATGTAATGCTTACTCCTAAAACTTTAGTTAGATCTAAGGTTAGGTTGTTTGGCACACTAGAAACATTAAAATACGGCATGTTTGATTCTTGTTAAAAGTTGTGGGCGTGCCAAATAACACAACAACTATCATGTCGAGCAAGAAAGTCCTCCCTATATATGTCCAAGCATCCACTACAAAATACATCGTATGTAGAGTAATGGCCTCTAGGGCATACATATAACTAACAATCTCCTACTTTCACAAAGACCATTTGTTGCAGTATCTCATACTCAACGTCCTATAGAAGTCTCTCTAGGTTAAGGCCTTTGTGAGTGGATCCGCTGTATTATCCTTCGCGTCTACTCTCCAATCCTCGATCCCTTGGAGATCAACCATCTCCCTGATCAGGTGATACTTGTCTCAGAATATGTCTGGAACGCTGATGGGGCCTGCGTTCCTAGGCCAAATCCACAACTCCATTGTAGTCACAATAACAGTTATTGGACGCGCAATGGTAGGAACCTTGTTCATTTCATGAACAAGAAATGTCCAGACAACCTCTTTGGTAGCATCGTTGGTAGCGATGTATTCAGCCTTTAACGTCTAGTGGGTCACGTGTAGGGTTGCTAGGAACGCATACAAGGGTCTACGAAGCATCAACCATGCCCGATTAAAATTTTAGCCGAGCCGAACAACCCAAAGCCGGATCTTTAAACTAGGGTTTAGGCGAAAACTAACATGTTAAACACTTTAACACTAAGTGAGAGGGATTACAACCTTTGTAGATCCGGTCCTTCACTTCAATAGCTCCGTCTAGATGTCCCCTTCACTGCGATCATGAACTCCGGACTCTAGAGAAGCTCCACAAGAAGAACGAACGTGCTTGCTTCGATGACTTCGAAGCCGAAGATGATCTACGTCGGGGAGACACTAACTCAAGATATTCCTTCACTGGGTCATGAACTTTGTGAACAGAACACACTCTACTACATGGCAAGTGGTAGAGGATAAAGAAGTAGGAGATGGGCTCACTTTAGAATTGATTTTCTCACACTTTATCTCAAGCTCCATTGAAGCTAGAAAGCTTTTGTTGAAGGAAGAAGAAGAAGTGAATAAATCATCCAAATGAAAACTTATCCAATGAATTATTGCACCATGGTTGACTTAAGCACTCATGCTTAACTCATGTAAAGAATTAACCAAAGTATGAGGTTAAGGGTTGGGTAAACTAATATCCTAAGGAATGACAAAAGAGTTGACTTTGTCAATGTTGCATACAAGCTTCTACAAGCTTGATAACATTGACTAAAGTCTCCTCTCTTTTGTTATTCTTAAGGAAATAAGTAAACCCTAATTTAACCTAAACTTGATACAGGTCTCATACACCCATCTTTGATGTATCATCAAGCATGACACAATCATATGTACACAAATATATATCACATATACACTTATGCATAATCAAGTGAGAAAATAAATCTTAAGTGAGCTAATACTAGTTAATGTAATGTAATATATCAAATATATAATTATACATTAAATTATTAAATCAACTCTTGATTTAATAACCCGGCTATAACCGACTAATATCATGTGTAACAACTTATCGAATCAACACTTGATCCGATAACCCGGTTATATCGCATACAACCGATCAATGTTACAAATCACGAGAATAGAATACGGTATCTCATATCGTATCAATCTCGGTCCCGCACATATCACATATGTGCTCCTACTCTGTTTCGCTTGAGCCAGGAAACCCCTGTGTAGGACTCTAAAGACTCGTCAATACGCCGGCAGTAGGTGATGATCATATCAAACACTCATAAGCCGCAAGCGGTCTGCAAAACGTAACGGCCACCCGGGTATTGAGCGATCAGAAGATCAACAAGCAAGCCTGTACATTCTCCTATGAATCCAATCAGTAACACTCCCGTACAGTCCGGTCTCGTCGTCTGATATGTCGCATATCTTGCCTAGGGGTGGTAAACGTCAGAACCCAGTAGCTCGATAAGTCGTGTCGATATGAGGTCTATAACAGTTCGAGAAACTACTGATAACACTTACCAGTAAATCTCAGCAATCCTGGCCAGGGATTTCCGGTTATAGCCAATCGAACAAAGCACAACATCAACTCCCTATACCGGGAGAGACGAATCCCCTACTATCGCTCATTGCATCCATGTGATTCTGGATTGTACCCAAAAGCCACCTTTTTGCACGCCCTCTTGGACGTGGTATGATGGAAATCAAAGCACAGTGGGAATCACACAAGACTCTATGACGATCTCGGGTCTACAGACTAACCTGTACCAGTGTCACCAGAGAACTGCCATCTGACGTAAGGTATAATACCATCTGGGAGTTCTCGGCGAGTCCGTTCAGTGTACTCAGTCTCCACTAAGCACCCGTACACCATCCTTGATGTCAAACACCGATGGATATGGGATCATCCATCGCCCATCATATGGGTCAAGATGCGTATACGCTAGTCAACTCTGGTATATCGATGCCCTGTCTCGATACACCCTCGACTAGAAACAGTTATAGGATGTACTCGTCGACTACCGTGGCCCCACCAATATGATCTCATCATAGTCCCAGTAGTCGAGTACATATCCTTAGGGCTTTATTAACATGTAACATAGAGACAATCAGAGTACATGTTAAGATAAAGTACAACCAGATAGCATACTATCATGTCGAGCAAGAAAGTCCTCCCTATATATGTCCATGTATCCATTACAATATACATCGTATGTACAGTAATGGCCTGTAGGGCATACATATAACTAATAATCTCCCACTTGCACTAGGGCCATCTGTTGTGGTATCACATACTCAACAATTAGCTGTGGTCGAAGTATCTCATACTCAACCATCCTATAAAAGTCTCTACTGGCAAAAAGGCCTTTGTGAGTGGATCCGCGCTGTCGTCCTCTGTGTCTACTCTCCTAACCTTGATCTCCCTGGAGATCAACCATCTCCATGATCAGGTGATACCGCCTAAGAATTATATCTGGATTTCTGATAGGACGGGGGGTTCCTTGGCAAAAGCCACAACTCCATTGTCACACAATGGTAGGAACGAAGTTCATCTCATGAACTTATATATATATCCAGACCGCCTCTTTGGTAGCATCCTTGGTAACGATGTATCTAGCCTTTAATCATCTAGTATGTCACGGTATCTAGCTTGGAACTCTTCCAACATATTGTCCCTCCACTTAGGGTAAAGACAATGCCTGCGACTGACATTCAGTCGTTCTTATCACCCTGGAACCTTTCCAGTGATTCTCCCCAGGATCGATTGATACCATCTCACTACAACTAGTGAGTATCCTAACATCCAATTAGATCTATCTTATAGATCCAAAACCTAGTATTTAGGAGGTAACATTTTGATCCTATATGGAGAATCCTTGTGATAAGCGGAGATTGACCGAGCGTAGCATAGGAAACTCCTTCCCTATCAAGAGTATGTCATCCACATACTCTACGAGGATCACCACCATACTCTCTACTACCTTTTTGTATATGCAAGGTTCATCCACCATTTTGATGAAGTCAAACTCTTTGACCACCACATCAAAACAGACGTTCCAACTCCGCGATACCTGCTTTATCATATAAAACATCTTGCACACGTTTCAGCTGCTCCCACTGTCTACGAAGCCCTCTGGCTGTGTACTTATAGACGCTATCTTCTAAAACATTATTTAGAAAAGCTGTCATGACACCTAACCACCAGATATCGTAGTCATGGTATGTAGCCGTGGCAAGTAGGATCTGGATAGACTTAAGCATAGTTTTGAAAGTCTCAACTTTTCCATGTACACCAAGTAATCTTCTCAAGATATACTTGCTCCTGATGGGGATTTAACCCTTTAGATAAAGCAACCAAAGTCCATACTTTGTTGGTGTATAAGGATTCCATCTCAGATCACTAAGCATCCAGCCCTTCTTACAGAGTCCCACTCCTGATGGCCAGCTCGAAACTAGTTGGGTCATCATCTCATGATGCAATCATCGCTCCCACTGTCATAGAGAAACCGAATTATCTCTCAGATGGGTAAGGAACCCTACTAGATCGGCGGAGAGGCTGAGGTTCGTTGGAAACTATTGAATCCTTTGGTTCTACCAAATCATCTGCTGTAGTTTGTATAGCTGGAACTCTTTCCAGTTCTACCTCATGACCACTAATTTCTTCACAAGAAATTCCCTTTCACAAAGGTAGCATGTTGAGAAACAAAATATCTTTTGTTCCTCGGTTTGGTAGATGATATTCCCTTGCGAATGCTTGGGATATCCAACAAATTTCTGCAGATCTGACTTTGCCTCGTGCCTGTCCGGATTTTGCTTTTTAGACATAGGCCGGACAACCCCAAATCTTAACATACTTAAGATATGGGCTCTTCCCATTCCATATCACATATGAAGTGGTAGGCAACTGATTTGATTTGAACCCTATTCAATAGGTATGCAGCTTCTCAAGTGCATAACTCCTAAAAGGAAATAGGAAACTCAGTAGTACTCATCATAGAGCGCACCATATCACATAGGGTGCTTTTGCTCCGCCCCGATATACCGACGTGCTGTGGTGTATACGGAGGAGTAATGCTGAGAGAGAATCTCATTCTCCTTTAGAATAGTCCAGGAATTCCGTGCTCATGTATTCTCCTCCTTGATCTCATCAAAGGACATAATACTTATACCCGTATTTTGGTTCTCTACTTCTAACTTATATTCCGTGAATATCTCAAAAGCTTCGGACTTGTGTTTCAACAGGAACATATGTCTGAATCTTGAGAGATCATTAGAGAATGTAATGAAGTACAAAGAACCGGTCTTGGCATGTGTAGACTGGGGACCTTCATACATCAGCATGTATCAATCCCAAGAGTTCACTAACTCTTTCTCTGTTTCCAATAAACGGAGCTGTGGTCATCTTATCTCTGTGACATGACCAGCAAGTTTCACAAGATGTAAATTCAAACTAATTTAAATATGCATCTTTATGTAACTTAGCTAGTCGGGTCGCATTGATATGACCTAGTCTACAATGCCTCAAGAAGGATTCATTCATTTCTGAACTCTTCCTCTCGTGTGTATTCTGTATACTAAGAACTGTAGTTTGATTTAGAACGTCAATGCTTTTAGATAACGTGCCTTAACCGATCAACTCTTGATATAGGAAATGTTCAAAACATTATCCAACAATACAAAATTATATCCTTTCTTTACTAATAAAGAGACTGATATGATGTTGTACATCAGGTTCGGTATCTAATAACATTTGTTCAGAATCAATGTATTATGGTAATACAGGGTGACAGTGACCAACAGACTTGGCTGCAATACTTACACCGTTTTCTGTCTCATGAAACTTATCACCCGTTCTCAGTTCTCTACCTTTCTGTAGCCTATGTAATAGATTACATATGCGGGATCCTGATCTGGTATCTCATACCCAGGACGTAAAGGACACTGAAAAACAGTTCTCTGTAATGAACACACCCGAAGAAGATGCATCAACATGCACTTTCTTCATTTGGGCGGCACGGGAAATCTGGTATTCCCCAATTTCCTGCTCTGTCTTATAACAATTATAAGTTGGAGCGGGACCAATGTTCCCCAGCTCAGTATAACACGCGGGTTCGGTCAATATATCCATTTTATTATCTTGATTAAGGCGTGATATGGTCGCTACCTGGAGAGAGAGAGAGAAGAAAACACTCAGCGTATGCTCTTGCAAGATTAGATTGGTTAACTAATATATCTAATCAGGATGTCTCCCACTGTTTTAGTCAAATCTTCCTTCAAACCCTAAAAGGAAAGACTAGCCGGGATTAATTACACTTTACAAGTTCGCCAATCTTTCAGCCTGGCCAGTGTCGATACTTTGAGGGATGTCCCCCATGCTCTCGCACGAACCTAATTAAAGTAAACCTCATTTTCCCAGGGGCGTAACCCCGCTAACACCTTTCTAGACACCTACTTGATCGGCTAATTGTAATGTGTAAAACTCTCCCAGGAGTAACTCTTACTCGCAGCGGGTATCGGGATCCAACTATCTCATAGAAGGTATTCAATCTCATTCCAAATTTCAACACTTGAAATTCCCAATAATATTTTGCCCCAAGCGATCTATGACCTTGACAAGGTCAACAAACCATAGACCGCAAGTCAAGTTAAACCCGTCATTTCCTGATTGAATTAAACCCAACCGCACGACCCTTGACTAGGTCAACAAAGTCGCACAACTACCCTAATCCAATCGCATCATATGCTTATGCAGATAAGCATAAATAGCTACTGCACACTACGCCTTGACAAGGTCAACAAACGCAGCACGAATACTATGAAGGACTTATCTGAAATGATGGAGGACTACGACAGGTTTTTAAGAAAACCCTTTGCGTAATGAACTTGATATCGTTGTAGAAACGAGTGATTTTAAATGGAGTGTTTTTGAGGCTTTTCTAGTTTTGCTAATGGGGTCACTCCCGGTGAAGGGATCGTCGGCCCTTTCCTCATCGAATAAGGTGCAGGATATTTCACAAATATCACTATGCAAAGCAAGAACTATAGAAGCAATCAAAAGACAGACCGAGTTTGTAGCATCTGCTAGTTTCACTAAAGAGGTCACTCCCGGTGAAGGGATCTCGGCTCTTTCCTTATCGAATAAGGTGCTGGATGTTCTACAAGGAACACCGCTATGCAAAGAAAGAACTAGAGCTACCAGTTTTTTTTAAACAAGTTTCTACAACATCTTTAGGTTTCTTTTATTTCATTAATCTCATTAATGAAGTCCCATTTTATTATACTTCACAAGCATCAGATATGAAACGAAAGCAACAATATATAATATATATCTCATATATATAATATAAACATTCGTCTCAGGAAGTAATATGATCTCATCACAGAACATTGCAGCAGAAGAACATATATGAAATATTGGATATACTAGGACGTCCGTGTTTTCAATACGAGCCTGTATAAAACACGGATTCCACGGTCGCAATGAATAGCCAAACCCACATCCCTAGACCCCTACGAGAGTGGCAAGTAACACTGCCAATTCTAGGGTTAGGAGACCCGGTCTCGACTCCTCGAGATGGTCTCCTACTGGACCCTAGAACCCGGTTACTTGTGCTCCCCTCCATGGGTCTACCTAATGCGGAAAAGTAAATAATATACAATGCTGATATCATCCTCATCCCGGAAGTGCCCCAATAAAAGAATATTACATACAAATGAATTTTACATGAATGAAAAAGAAAAACTCTCATCTCACATAAAACCCCTGGCTATTCAGAACGCGACGATCCAATATAACATATCACAGCAACACATAACATCATATGTCATCAACGTAAGTAAGTATGCATACACCGATTGTCGTCGATGTATAGCAACGAAAACCGGCAATACAACTACATACTACACTTACGGTCACAGAAAAGAAAGTGTAAAACTACAACAGTTGGAATCCGCAACCTCCTTAGACATCGCATGCCTAACTAAATGAATTCCTTAGACATCACATGCCTAACAATTATAAACTCCGCATTTTAGTCTCATTATCGAAAACTCTTTTCAATACCAAGTCGGGCAATTCAACAAGATTCCCGACATCCCGATCGAATGCTCATCGCAAACTTTAGTAGACGGCCGCACCCCGGATGCCGTCGACGAAGTGCACTAAGGCGGAACACCGCTGCCGCGAGCACCCGAACGGATGCTTTTGGCGACGAGGTTCTCCTACAGTCACTTGGTCGGGGCTATGGGGCATGGCTATCTATTAAGTTTACCCGACGAGTATTCGCGTACGCTACGTGATTGCGACGGACTTTTGATCACATCAAAATTCCGTGGCAACCGATCATCTAAGACTAAACTGCTATGTTTATAATATTCAAATCAGTTATCTCATAACTGTTTGTGGATTCCAAATATTGTATCACATTCCAGATAAATAGACAATGTTAAACTTTCCGATCGAATAATCAAACACCCAAGATTTTCCCAATATATCTCAACACTTGAAATCAGTTTAAAACATCCATCACATGCCACAGTACCAATGGTCCAGCCGTAGAAGGGTCAAGCCAACGCCTCATATGTGGCACGCCGTACTGCCACAAACCCTAAGGTTTAGAGGCAGTTCAAGACGGTCACATAATCGAGTTAAGGTTTGTTGTCTTCTAAAGGGTCCACTGCGTTACTTGCACGACTTAGAAAGTTTCAAACTCGAGAAAAAATCCAACTTTTGAAAAAATTTCCGACTGGGGAAAAAGTGAGTTATTGATATCCGTTCGAACTTTTCAACAGTTTCTAAAATTATCCGGAAAAACATAAATGAAGTTAAATTATCCGATCGAATCAACGAGTCCCCAATACAACCCTAGAAAACTCAACACTTGAGTGGAATTAAAACATTCCCAGAAAAAAATAACAAGAAAGGACCTAAGAATAATTAAATGAAATTCTAGGGACTAAGTCACAATTGTGGCCGCGGAACCGCCGCAAAACCCTTGGTTTGGCTGCGGTTCCGCGGCCATATGAGCGAATTAGAGGGCCGTACTTCACAGTAATTCTTAGTTTTTCCTGCTTGTTTTTCTGAGTATTTTTAATACTGAAAAAATCATATTTTTAGAAAATCTACAGAGAGGGGTTAATATCGGGTATTCGGAGTTCGATCAGACTTTAAACTTCGCCTAGACTTTGCCTAAAGCTCTAGCTTGGCTCTGATACCACTGTAGGGTTGCTAGAAACGCATACAAGGGTCTATGAGGCATCAACCATGCCCGATTAAAATTTAGCCGAGCCGAACAACTCAAAGCCGGATCTTTAAACTAGGGTTTAGGCGAAAACTAACATGTTAAACACTTTAACAATAAGTGAGAGGGATTACAACCTTTATAGATCCGGTCCTTCACTTCAATAGCTCCGTGTAGATGTCCCCTTTACTGCGATCGTGAACTCCGGACTCTAGAGAAGCTCCACAAGAAGAATGAACGTGCTTGCTTCGATGACTTCGAGGCCGAAGATGATCTACGTCGGGGAGACACTAACTCAAGCTATTCCTTCACTAGGTCATGAAATTTGTGAAGAGAACACACTCTACTATATGAAAAGTAGTAGAGGATGAAGAAGTAGGAGGTGGGCTCACTTTAGAATTGATTTTCTCACACTTTTTCTCAAGCTCCATTGAAGCTAGAAAGCTTTTGTTGAAGGAAGAAGAAGAAGTGAATAATTCATCCAAATGAAAACTTATCCAATGAATTATTGCACCATGGTTGAGTTAAGAACTCATGTAGAGAATTAACCAAAGTATGTGGTTAAGGGTTTGGTTAACTAATATCCTAAGGAATGACAAAAGAATTGACTTTGTCAATGTTGCATACAAGCTTGATAACATTGACTAAAGTCTCCTCTCTTTTGTTATTCTTAAGGAAATAAGTAAACCCTAATTTAACCTAAACTTGATACCAGTCTCATACACCCATCTTTGATGTATCATCAAGCATGACGCAATCATATGTACACAAGTATATATCACATATACACTTATGCACAATCAAGTGAGAAAATAAATCTTAAGTGAGCTAATACTAGTTAATGTTATGTAATATATCAAATATATAATTATACATTAAATTATTAAATCAACTCTTGATTCAATAACCCGGCTATAACCGACTAATATCATGTGTAACAACTTATCGAATCAACATTTGATCCGATAACCCGGTTATATCGCATACAACCGATCAATGTTACAAATCACGAGAATAGAATACGGTATCTCATATCGTATCAATCTCGGTCCCGCACATATCACATATGTGCTCCTACTCCGTTTCTCTTGAGCCAGGAAACCCCTGTGTAGGACTCTAAAGACTCGTTAATACGCCGGCAGTAGGTGATGATCATATCAAACACCTACAAGCCGCAAGCGGTCTTCTAAACGTAACGGCCACCCGGGTATTGAGCGATCAGAAGATCAACAAGCAAGCCTGTACATTCTCCTGTGAATCCAATCAGTAACACTCCCATACAGTCCGGTCTCATCGTCTGATATGTCGCATATCTCGCCTAGGGGTGGTAAACGTCAGACCCCAGTAGCTCGATAAGTCGTGTCGATATGAGGTCTATAATAGTTTGAGAAACTAATGATTACACTTACCAGTAAATCTCATTAACCCTGGCCAGGGATTTCCGGTTATAGCCAATCGAACACAGCACAACATCAACTCCCTATACCGGGAGAGACGAATCCCCTACTATCGCTCATTGCCTCCATGTGATTCGGGATTGTACCCAAAAGCCACCTTTTTGCATGCCCTCTTAGACGTGGTATGATGGAAATCAAAGCACAGTGGGAATCACACAAGACACTATGACGATCTCGGGTCTACAGACTAACCTGTACCAGTGTCACCACAGAACTGCCATCTGACGTAAGGTATAATACCATCTGGGAGTTCTCGGCGAGTCCGTTCAGTGTACTCAATCTCCACTGAGCACCCGTACACTATCCTTGATGTCAAACACCGATGGATATGGGATCATCCATCGCCCATCATATGGGTCAAGATGCATATATGCTAGTCTACTCTGGTGTATCGATGCCCTGTCTCGATACACCCTCGACTAGGAACAGTTATAGGATGTACTCATCGACTACCGTGGCCCCACTAGTATGATTTCATCATTGTCCCAGTAGTCGAGTACATATCCTAAGGGCTTTATCAACATGTAACATAGAGACAATCAGAGTACATGTTAAGATAAAGTACAACCAGATAGCATACTATCATGTCGAGCAAGAAATTCCTCCCTATATATATCCAAGCATCCATTACAATATACATCGTATATACAGTAATGGCCTCTAGGGCATACATATAACTAACATCACAGTATCTAGCTTGGAATTCTTCCAACATACTGTCCCTCCACTGAGGATAAAGACAATGCCTGTGACTGACTTTCAGTCGTCTTTATCACTCTGGAAGCTTGAACCAAGAACTTTCTTTTAGTGCTTCTCAAGTACTTAAGAATGTCCTCCACAGCTGTCTAGTGATTCTCCCAAGATCCGATTGATCCCTGATCACTACACCTAGTGAGTTAGCTATATTTGGTCTGGTACATAACATCGCACACATGATAGAGCCTACTGCCGAAGCGTAGGGTATCCCTTGCACGCGTGCTCTTTCCAAATCAGTCTTGGGAGACATCTTTTTGGAGAGAGTGATCCATGAGTAAGTGGGCGAACCACCACGCTTAGAATCTTCCATAGTAAACTCATTTAGTATACTGTTAATGTACCTGGATTTGGGACACTCCCAACATCCACTTAGACCTATCACCATAGATCGTAATCCACAAGATGTAGTAGGTATCATCCAGATCTTCCATGGAGAATCCTCGTGATAAGAGGAGCTTGACCGAGTGTAGCATAGGAAACCATTTCCTATCAAGAGTATGTCATCTACGTACAATACGTGGAAGACAACCTTACTCTCTACAACCTTCTTGTATATACAAGGTTCATCTACCATTTTGATGAAGTCAAACTCTTTGACTGCCACATCAAAACAGATGTTCCAACTCCGCGATGCTTGCTTTAATCCTGATGGACTTAAGCATAGCGTTGAAAGTCTCAACTTTTCCATCTACACCAAGAATTTTCTCAAGATCCATTTGCTCCCAATGGGTTTTACCCCTTCAGGTGCAACATTCAAAGTCATACTTTGTTGGTGTACATAAATTCCATCTTTGATCGCATAGCATCCAGCCATTTCACAGAGCCCCCACTCGTGATGGTCTTCCTGAACCTAGTTGGGCCATCATCTACCATGATGCAATCCTCGCTCCCACTGTCACCGAGAATATCGTAATATCTCTCAAGTGGATGAGGAACCCTACCAGATTCGCGGAGAGGCTGAGGTTCGTTGGAGACTATTGAATCCTTTGGTTTCACCAAATCATCAGCTGTTAGTTTGTATAGCTGGAACTCCTTCCAGTTTTACCTCATGACCACTAATTTCTTCACAAGAAATTCCTTTTCTAAAAAAGGTGGCATGCTGAGAAACAAAACACCTTTTACTCCTCAGTGTGGTAGAAGATATTCCCTCGCAAATATTTGGGATATCCAACAAACTTATACAGGACTGACCTTGCCTCGAGTTTTTCCGTATTTTGCTTTTCTACATAGGCCGGACAACCCTATATCTTAACTCATTTAAGACATGGTCTCTTCCCATTCAATATATCATATGGAGTGGTAGGCACTGATTTGGATGGAACCCCATTCAATAGGTATGTAGCTTCTCAAGTGCATAACACCAAAACGAAACAGGTAACTCAGCAGTACTCATCATAGAGCGCACCATATCTCATAGGGTGCGATACCTCCACCCCGATACACCGTTGTTCTGTGGTGTATACGAAGGAGTAAGCTGAGAGAGAATCTTATTCTCCATTTAGAAAATCCAGGAACTCCATGCCTAAGTATTCGCTTCCTCGATCACATCGAAGGATTTTAATACTTCAACCCGTATGGTTCTTAACTTCAAGCTTATATTCCTTGAATTTCTCAAAAGTTTCAGACTTGTGTTTCAACAGGAACACATGTCCGAATCTTGAGAGATAGTCGATGAACATAATGAAGTAGCAAGAACCAACCCTGGCATTTATAGACATAGGACTGTATACATCATCATGTATCCATCCCAAGAGTTCATTAACTCTTGCTTTGTTTCCAGTAAACGGAGTATTGGTCATTTTTACCTTTGAGACAAGACTGGAAAGTATCATAAGATGAAAATTCAAACAGATTCTCATATTCATACTTATGTAACTTAGCTGGTCGTGTCGCATCGATATGACCTAGTCTACAATGCCTCAAGAAGAATTCGATCATTTCTGAACAACTCCAGGTATACCACTATGCAACGCAAGAACTAAAAGAAGCAATCAAAAGACAAAACCAAGTGGGTTGTAACATCTGCTAGTTTTGCTAAATAGGTCACTCCTGCTGACGGGATCTCGGCTCTTTCCTTATCGAATAAGGTGCTGAATATTCCACAAAGAATACCGCTATGCAAAGCAAAAAAAACAAGAGTTACCCTTTTTGAAAATATGATTCTACAACATCTTTTAGGTTTCTTTCATTTTCGTTAATGTCATTAATGAAGTCCTATTATTTATGCTTCCTAAGTATCACAGAAGAAAAGAAAATACAACGTACGCTTATGCCATCCGTATTCGCCACAGTGTCCCGTTATGCACCGTTAGCTTACTTAACTAACGGCATAGCGGGGCGGGACTAGCGCGGGTGTAAAACATAAGCAACGTTTATTATATATCATATATACAATAATAAAGCATACGTCTTACGCATATAAAGTGATCACATCACAAAATATCAGCAGCAGAAGATAACATATGAAATATTGGATATACTAGGAATTCCGTGTTTTAAATTAAGCCAGTTTAAAATACGGATTCCACGGTCACGATGAATAGCCAAACCCACATCCCTAGACCCCTACGAGAGTGGCAAGCAACCCTAACAATTCTAGAGTTAGGAGACCCGGTCTCGACTCTGCGAGATGGTCTCCCACTGGACTCCAGAACCCGGTTACTTGTGCTCCCCTCCTTGGGTCTATCCTAATGCGGAAAAGTAAATAATATACAACAATAGTGACATCATCCTCTACCCGGAAAGTTCCCCAGTAAAAGAATATTACATACAATGAATTTTACATGAATGAAAATAAAAAAACTCTCATCTAACATGAAACCCCCGGCTATTCAAAACACGATGATCCAATATAACATATCACAGCAATACATAACATCACATGCCATCAACGTAAGTAAATATGCGTATCCCAATTATCGTTGACATATAGCAACGAAACTGGCGATACACCACATATTACACTTACGGTCGCAGAAAAGAAAGTGTAAAACTACATTAATTGGAATCCGCAACCACCTTAGACATCATAAACCCAATGTATCACATACTTTGGATTTCATGCCTAACCAATTGAATTCCTTAGACATCGCATGCCTAACAATTATAAACCCCGCATTTTAGTCTCTACATTGAAAACACTTTCCAATAACAAGTCGGGAAATTTAACAAGATTCCCGACATCCATATCGAATGCTCGTCGGAAACTTTAGTAGACGGCCGCACCCCCGATGCCGTCGACAAAGTGCACTTAGGCGGAACACCGCGGCCGCGAGCACCCGAATGGATGCTTTAGGCAACGGGGTTTTCCTACAGTAACTTGGTCGGGGCTATGGGGCGTGGCTATCTAGTAACGTTACCCGGGGTGTATCCGCGTGCACTACGTAATTGCGACGGACTTTTGATCCACATCAAAATTCCGTGGCAACCGATGAATTGAGACTAAATTGCTAGATTTATAAAATTCATATTAGTTTTCACAAAACTAATTATTGTAGATTCCAAATATGGTATCACATTCACAGAATGCTAGGTGAAGTTTAAACAATTCGATCGAATCAACGAATTCCCAAAATTCCCAGAAAGCTCAACACTTGAGCAGTGTTAGAAATGTAAGTCTACGTCGCCCACCCCGCAAGCTAGCGAGGAGGCGGAACAAGTAAAAATCAAAAATTTCTTACAAAAAGCGACATAGACTAAGCCAAGGATCTTTGCCAAGCCATTTCTAACAATTAACAAGAGGTTCTATCTACTATGAAAGAAGATTATACCTCATCCTACTAGTCCTTCGGGTCTTCTCCGCTAACCTCCTCTTCTTCGTAGGCTCCATGGGTCGGTCCGGATCGTGGCTTCCTCCGTGGCCTCCTAGAGTCGAAGACGATCCACCCGAGAGTCTATAGTCCGAGCTCCACCTCAAGCCGAGGTAACTAGGGCAACAAGTTTGCTACTCTTGATGCCCTAGGTGATATAGAAGAAGAAGATAGGTTTGTTTGACTATTTAGAACCTAATTTGCTCAACACATGAGACTATTAGGAATTTGTATTGAGGAGGAAGAAGAAGCTAACCATGGGAGCTCTCATTTGATGAGAGAGAATGAGAAGAAGATAATAATGCATAAGAAAAATAATTACCTATCTTTTATTATGATAAATTGTGATGATTACCTTGATTTGACCATTATCATCTCAAAGATAAATCCAAGAGAATAAGAAGAGTCTAGTGCTTCACAAAATATCCAAGTCAACAAAAGTCAACTAGGTCAAATGGTCAAGCAAGGTCAAATGGTCAAAGCAATTAGCCATAACACAATTATCATTAAAAGGATTAGTAAATGTTTTCCTCCACCTCATAATGGTTTTGACCAAGTTAATGGTCAAAATCCTAATGAGGCACCTCCTTCTTCGCTCCTCACAACCGTGCATACACACCCGCATCCGCATTCCGTAGAATACGAATGCACAGAAGACAAAACTAATCCATCCATATAATACTAGGATCCGGCTTAAACCAAAGCCCACTAGTATTGTCTGCCCGAACATCATACGCACACAAGTGCACGTAAGTGATCGTAGCCCTGCCGTAAAAACCATACGGCCTCTACACCTTTTGCCCAGTGCAGGGAAACTCTCTGTATGGGACTCTAAAGACTCGACACTATGCTGGCAGTAGGTTTAACCACAGACCGCAAGCGGCACTAGCTGTACATAACGGTCCCCATGTAGATGTCGACAAGAAGGCCGATGAGGTAAACCCATCCGAACTCCTACTGAGCCTGAATGTGACAATCTCCGTACAGTCCGGTCTGTTCGTCTAAGAGTATCGCATGTCAGGCCTAGGGGGCGGTAAAACGTCAGACCCGTAATAGCGGTACAAGTCTGTTGGAGATAGTGCCCTCAGAGTCAATTATTGGATCACAGGCACGTGATTGCAATGATTGAGGGAGGACCTATCCCGATAGGACAGTCTTACTCAAGATGATAGTATGCTATCTGGTTTATCTTTATCATCGTGTACTGCTTTAGGTGACCCTACAGGTCACTATTGCACGTTGACAGAGCCCCTAGAATTCTTGCTTGACTACCAGCAGTATGAGGGCGATCATATACGTGGGAGCTAGGGTCTATAAGCACATCCTTAAAAGGTCCCTAGTCGTGCGAGTTTCGAGACAGGGCATCGATACTCCAATGTAGACTAGTGTATACAGTCGAGACCCCGACGAGGGGCGGTGGCCGGTCTCACAAGCCACTGGTGTCAGTTGGATCACCTAAGATGTATACAGGTTCTCATTGGGTTATGAGTACACCGGACAGGACTCGCTGGGAACATGCTAGTTGGGATTATACCTGATGTCAGATAGCAGTTCCCTGGTGACATGTGTACAGGTTAGTTCATCGACCTGAGATCGTCATTTGTCTCGTGTGAGTTCCCACTATGCTTTGATTACTACCCTACCACGGCTCAAACGAGTCGTGCAAACAGGTTTTAGTTGGGTACAGTCCCGAGCCACATGGAGGCAGTGAGCGGATCTGCAGGGGTTCGTCTCTCCCGGTATTGGGGTGAGGTCGCGCTGTGTCTAGGAGAGCCAGTACATGAAAAGTCCTTGGCCAAGGTAGGAGATTTACTGGTAGGTATTCCAGTAGTATCTCTGGGTGTTCTGGGCTGATCTCCGACACGACTTGTACCGCTTTTGGGGGTCTGACTTTTACCAACCCCCTAGGCCCGCCATGCGATGCTCATAGACGAACGGACCGGACTGTACGGATATTTTCACTGACAGGCTCAGTAGGGTGTCAGGATGAGTTCGCTCATCGACGTCCCTTTTGGTCAATACCTGGTAGCCCGTTACGTATTGGCTAATACCTCTGACGTGCTACTAGTTAAATCCACAACCAAAGTGTTGACGAGTCTTTAGAGTCCCCCACAGACCGTTTTCTCAAGTTTCGGGCGAAACGCTATAGAGGCCGTATGGAGATATGGCTTGGTTCGATCAGATACGTGCGGTATTGGACGGATCATGATCGGACGGATAATACTAGCGGGCTTTGGCTTAAGCCGGATCCTAGTATTGTACAGTGTAGATTTTGTCTCATTGCATTTGTATTTCGGTCGGAATACAAATGCCGGTATGTATATACAGTAGCGGGGTTTTCCTGTAATTTATTACGGGATCAGTTTTATGAAGTTGCCAGTTTGCTTTCCGTTTCGGCCAATTTTCTTTGTATCTTTCGTTGGCTGAAGATTGGTGGAGGAGGGCTTATTTGCATTTGTGTAAATAAGCATTTTGGAGGGTTGTCTTTGCATATTGATGCTTCATGATAGCTCTTGTTTGACCTTGACCCATTGACTTCATAAGTTCATGATTGCATGACTTTTTGTAGTTATGATTGGTTGATTTGGAGTGAGGGTTTTATGGTGATCATTGCTTTTCATCATCATCTTTTCTCTCTCTCTTGCATGATTTTCTTTGGCTCACTCATTCATTCTTTTTGGTTAACTCCCCATTCTCATTCTTGGAGAGTAGAGGCCGGCCACTAAGAGAGGGGGGGCTGAAATTTTTGGTGGGGAATTTTGGTTCTCTTCATGTTTGTAAAATCCCCAAGTTCATCTACAAAAATTCCGCATCTCATTCCTCCACCATATACATGGCAACTTCAACCCCTAGAGACACATAGAGTTTTACACTATTCTACAGCAACTCTTGGGCATGTCGGCTCGCCAACTTCGTGCCCGAGTTTCCTCGTTCCAAAGGTGGGAGCCCATAAAAGAACCCGGCGATGTGGTGCCCTTCCGACGAGGAGATGAAGACCGGAGATTCCGCGGGAGATCGGGACGACGACGAGAAGACCGAAGGACACGGATCGTTCGGTATATCTCTCTACCCCTTCTCTAGTTAGCTAGGATTAGATTAATGGCCCGATCCGGGAATTTTGTGCGCGGTGGTGCCGGTTATAAAGTTAAAGTAAACTATCGCTTCCGCATTTTGGCCTCGGAAAGACGGCCGGGGCGCCGCCGTGCACTTATATTGGTATCAGAGCCACGCCATTAACCTAGTCTAGCTTTGTCTATTGTGTTTACATTTCCGATCGAACAAAATTCCAAAAACCGCGTTTTTATGTGCATCAGTTTCTGTCGAAATTTTTTTAGCTCCAAAATTTTTTCAGGTTGTTGTAAAATGATGTATAGGGAATTGTAAGACTTCTGTAGAAATTTGATCACGTGAACACACTATACGACCGCGGAACCGCGGCCAAACCCATGCTTGGGCCGCGGTTCCGCTGCAGTCTTTACTGTTCAATGTATCAAATTTTTACAGAGAGTCTCTGTGTTGAAAATAGGGGTTTTGGTATATTTTTTTGGGCCCAGAATTTCTTTATATGCTACAGTAATGCTTGGGGCCCACTTGGTAATATTTGATCGATCGAATGTATCAAACACATTAGTTCACAGTATTTACATTATATCTGCGACCGTGAATGTCACTTGATCGGTAAATCCTGTCTAACTGCTATAGCCCGGTTAGACGGATTTGCGAACGTGACATTCACGTTGATGTTCTGTGTTGTGCTGTGATGTTGCGGATTGGTCGTGGGGGATAGCCTGGATGCAATGCTAGTACAGTTTTTGTTGTATTATGTACATTTGATATTGCGGGGCGAGCGTCCGACATGTGGACTGCCGTCACTGCCAGTCTGTATATTATTCTTTTGGGGCACGACCGGGTCGAGGTCGATGCACCCGTTGTATGTATATTTTACTTTCTATACTAGGATTACCCCGCGGAGGGGTGCACAGATAGCCGGGTTCTAGAGGGCAACGGGCCCGCATCTAATGGCATTGAGACGGATGGGGCTTCACTCTAGAATTGGTGGGCTATTCACCGCACTCGTAGGTGGTATAGGTTGACCCAGGAGGGGTGCCCAAGTTACCGGATTCCGTGAAGTGCTGGGTATTCCATTCACGGTGCTGAAGGGGACTGCCTCGCTTCAGGTTTTGGTGGGTGACTTGCCGCGCCCGTAAGGGTCTAGGATTTCTTTGCACAGGCTATCCACACGACCGGGGGAACGTCGGGTTTCAGTAGCGGCTCTGTGAAATCAGGGGATCCCAGATATCTGTATTGTTCTGTGATGCTTATTACATTTCTGTGATGTTGCATTTTATCACGCCTTGAGCGAAATATTATATATTGATATATATACTAGTAGATGTTGTATATGTTTTGCATTCGCGCTAGTCCAGTCCCCGCTCTGTCGTTAGTTAGCTAACCTAACGGGTAATGACGGGACCCAGTGGCGAATGCGGATGGCATATACGTACGTCATTATTTTCGTTCTTTGTGGTGTGATCAATTGATGGGACTACGTTGATTCAGATCAATGCAAGTTAAAAACATACCTATTATGATGTTGTTGGAACATTTTTCAAAAAGCTGTTATTGCAAGGACGTTCACTTATGTTTTGCACAGTGGTATTCAGTTATGAATGTAAGTCCACGTTGCTCACCCCGGTTCTTACGGGGAGGCGGAAACGGCGAAAAACAATAATTTGGCGCAAGGCAACATGGACTCAAAAGCAAGGATCTTGGCTAAACAAGAATCTAGCAAACAAGTAGAGGATTTAACTACTATGCTGTAGAAAATATACCTCACGAAACAGGTCCTTCAGGTCTTCTTTCCGCTGTCCGGCTCGTCCATCCAAGCTCCGAGGGTCGATCCGGATCTTGGTCACCTCCGCGGCCTTCTTGAGTCGAAGACGATCCACCCGAGAGTTGTACACCGAGCTCCACCTCAAGCCGAGGCAACTAGGGCAATGAGATCGCTAATCTAGATGCTCTAAGTTGTGTAGAAGAGAAAGATGGAAGTGTTTGTCTATGTGCATTCTTTTTCTCTCAACACATGAGATCAAAAGAATTATCAAGAGGAGGAAGATGAAGGAGAAACTTTAGCAACCATAGAGCTTTTCTTTTCTTCTCACTTCAAGAGAGAGAATGAGAAGAGAATAATGAAAAAGATTAACTAAAGAGAATGAACCATGGTTGCAATAATACACCCAAAACCATCATTACTAATCCTATCATGATAAAGTTGATGCTACATTGAATTGACCATTTTCATAATCAAAAATAGAAAAAGAAAATCAAAGAAGAGTGTAGATCTCTCTTGAAGGTCAATGGTCAACTCCGGTCAACGGGTCAACAAAGTCAAGAGAGGTCTAGGTGGTCAAATGGTCAATGCAATTAGCCATCACTAAACTATCACTAAAAGGATTAGTAAACAATGTCTCCGGCTCATAATGGTTTTGACCAAACGAATTGTCAAAACCCTAATGAGTCTGCCACATTACGGTTTTGGCCGAACCAACTGCCAAAACCCTAATGGGGCACCTCCTCCTTTATCGCTCCTCGAAACTGTGCATACACACCTGCATCCGCATTCCGTAGAATGCGAATGCACAGTAGACAAATCAAATACATCCGTGCAATACTAGGATCCGGCTTAAACCAAAGCCTACTAGTATTTTCTGCCCGAACAGCATACGCACATAAGTGCACGTAAGTGATCGCCGCCTTGCCGTAAAACCATACGGCCTCTACACATTTCGCTCAGTGCAGGGAAACTCTCTGTGTGAGACTCTAAAGACTCGACACTACGCTGGCAGTGGGTTTAACCACAGACCGCAAGCGGCACTAGCTGTACGTAACGGTCCCCAGGTAGATGTCGATAAGAAGGCCGATGAGGTAAACCCATCCGAACTCCTACTGAGCCTGTATGTGACAATCTCCGTACAGTCCGGTCTGTTCGTCTGATACATCGCATGGCCGGCCTAGGGGGCGGTGAACGTCAGTTCCCTAATAGCGGTACAAGTCGTGTCGGAGTGTAGCCCAGAACACTGTAGCGTTTTGAAAATCGTTTCGGTGAAATTTCGGAAAAATCGGTAAAATAAGGGGGTTTTCTGTAAAAAGTCAAAATACAAATATCTTATTATAAAAATTAAATATACATATTCTAGCTATTTAATTGCTAGTATTTGGTGTTTATTGAGCCACTGGTGAAATTTCAAATTTTCTGAAAAAAAATTTATTTTATTATTATTTTAAACCGTCACTAATACATTTAATTAGGGAAAATTACAAACTGGAATGGGTTGAAACAAATTTTGTGTATCATCACACATTAAACAAAATTTTATCATGTGGTTTTTGAAACGAAATCGTTTGCCAAAACGGTTTAGAAATTTTTGAAGAAAAAAGCCTTTTTTTAGTGTAAATGGATGTTTGGGGTGTAGTATTTATCATTTTCCATCACCCCACACCCATACCCACACTCACACACCCCCATTTAGTTCTTCCCTTGGCTGAATTCAGCAGCCCCCATCAATTTCCCCACTTGAATTTCAAGTTAAGAAAAGAAAGGAAAAGAAAAGAAAAGAATAGAAAATGATAGAATTTGAGTGGACTTTGACTTGATCTAACTTTCTCCACCTCACTCTCTCTCCTCCCTCACCCAATCCCCCACACTTCTGGCCGAAACCTGCAATCACCCAACAGCCCCTTTCCCCTGTTATCATCTCTTTGTTTCCATCAAAGAAAATCCAAAGAAAAACACACAAAATCAAACCAAAATCAAAATCCACCTCCTACCCATTTTTCCTTGGCTACTTTAGCATGGATCTAGGGATTTAGATTTCAATTTGGGAGGCTAAGTGTGCTTGTGGGAGCTTCAAATTATTTGGTTATAAATTCTAACCTTTTGCTTAATGTGTTGTAATTTTTTCATGTTAGCTTAATTAGGTGTTTAATTAGGTTTAAATATGTTTTCAATTGGTTTTAAGTGCATGATTTAAAATTTATGAGTTAGGGTTTGAATTCAAATATGGTCATTGTCACTTGTTTAAGCTTACAAAGTATATTTTGGCATGTGAGGGCATGGAAAAACTTAATCTAGTTGCTATTATGTAAATTGTTGCATTTAATTTGTCCAAATCAAGTAAGCAAACTATGTTTTTGGAATTTGATTAACTAATGGAGATAAAAATCTAATTAGGGTATTCATGGCATTATTAACATTTTAAAGTGTAGTTTAATACTTTAGTTCATGAAAATCCAAGCTAGATTGTAGTTTGTGCATTTTTGCTATAAAATTGTTAAAATTTAGGTATTTTGTAAACTAGAATTTTAGGGTTTTGGAATTTAATGAGATTAAATTATGGGAATTGTTTTTATGACTTATTTAAGATATTTAGTGAATATTGTGGCCGCTAGATTCGTTTATACATCGAGTTTTGTACTAAAACGGTGATTTGTGCTTGCTAGATTTTCGGGAAAATGACTTTTTAAGTGAAATTGGGGATTTTGTGAATTTTAAGCTATTTTATATTATAATTAGTGCTTGTAATTGTACAAATGAGTGTGTTGAGAGCTTTCTCGATGGTTTGGCGTTTGTACGCCGACGTCGAGGGTTTTTGGGTCGATTTGTGAAAGCAACCATAGGTTTTGACCTATGTGGGATTCGTGCGTCGTTTTGGTCATGAGTCGGATTTTAATGCGATATGGTGCGTTATGATATGTAGGTACCCCATATGGACTTCGAGACGACAAGAAAGCGCGTGGCGACGTCGGCACCGGCGAGTGAGGACCAGGTGAGTAGATTTATATCTACGGGGAGAAGTCGGGTGGATGGCGTATAGCACCCCCGCAGTTCGTGGTGATGTATACGAACACGTATACACACATATATATATTGTTTATATATTGTTTGAGTTATTGATGATAAATATGGATATTTAGGGTTCTTGGATGATTGAGTGTCGCGAAACCCTAGAGTAGCGGTCGCACCACACTTGCACACACACACCCATACTTGCATACTTTCTTCTTTCTTTTATGCTCATGCGGGAATATATATAGTTATGTGTTCACATAGGTATGGGACTATGTGATCTCATACGGATTTGAGAATGATACTTGGGATTGAGATGAGTCGATGAGATTTGTGTTGAGATTGTGATATCGGTGATATGGCAGGATTCGTACTTGAGGTACGTCCTGGTGTTATAGCGGATCTTGGGGCGACGATACGGGTGAATAGTGTTATAAATAAAGTGGTCGACATGTGATCGTGATATGAGATATGATATGCTAGGATCTTGATCCTAGGTTGTATTGGGCGATGTATACCCCTTGATGATGATATGTGCTGATGATATCAGTTTGTACGAGACTGTCGATCAGTAGCCAGATCATGACTATATTGATGATATCAGTATTGTACTAGACCTAGGTCAGTACCTTAGACTATGATCTTTGATAAAGAGGATACCGGATGAATAGTGTGATGAATATGATATTGACCCGTACCCAGATTTGGGGATGCCGTACGACGGATTTACGTACGAGCTATATTTTTATGATTGATCCGCACTCTTGACTTGGGATGTCTGATTTTAGATATGGTATCGGATATGATATTATTGAGGCGGGATCACCGACTAATATATATACAGGTATGTATATGTATTGACTCAGATGTTAGGCGGTTTCCTTACCTATAGTCCAGCTTGTTAGCTTAGCCCTTTAGTTTAGTTTAGTTGTTAGATTAGATTCGATTCTTACCTATTTCAAAATAACTAACGAATCGTGTGCATTTTAAAAGACAGCCTAAGGGATCCTACGGATATTTCAAAAGACATATCTTTTCATAAAAACACCATAGCCCCTATTTTCAAAACCCCACGATTCGTGTTATTTTCAAAAGGCACCATTGTAGGACTTATATTAGGTTAATGCAGATTAGTTATCGTTGCGTCTAGTGTTCAGCTCCCGCTCATTATTGTGGTTCGCCCCGCATCGCATGCTTATATTATGCTTCATATTCTATTGTTGATATCTTGTAGTTAGGACACCAGCACCATTACCGATAATGCGTATGTACCACGTACACTTACTTGCCGGCTCACGCATATCTTCATCGGTAATTTCCATGTCACGTACACCTTAGAAAATATTATTGCTTGACATAGCCTGTTAGCTAATAGTTTAGACATGATATTAGTGTACTTGCCTTATATGTTAGTTTAGACATTGTAGTTATTACCTGCTACTTCATGCATACTGTTATTCATTGTTATGCCGCATTCATAGATTCTAATGCATATATTCACTTTTTACGTGCTATTGAGGTTTTGGATTCGGATTTCCATGCGATTTTCTGGATTTGGGGAAAACCGCTAAACATATACAAACTTCTTCTTTCTCTTTTCAAATGAAAAGCACGGTTTTTCCCATGATGTATGAGTCGTCCACCATGAGTTTGCTGATGGATTTCGAGACCCGATTCGAGGAGTTGGATGAACCGTTTCGGGTACATGGTGGGCCCAGTACGGTACCCCGGGGCGAGAAGGCCGTGTTGTTGACGTTGAGCCTGGCTGGGGAGCACTACCGACCGGTGATATTACCCGACGCGTCGGATATCCGAAGGATACCGTCGTGGTCTTGAGATGGATGGTAGGGGCCGGTCTGGACTGCAAGCGTCCTAGATATTGAGATTTCGAGATATTGAGGTACTGAGATTTGATGATACAGGCCAGTCCGGATAACCGGAGACTGAGGTTTTGAGACATTGAGATTTATGTTTTGTGTCGATGCTAGACACTGTTGATGCTGATTTCATTTATGATACCTCATTTTAAAAATACAAAGGAAATCTCACTAATTTATGAAAACAGTTTCTTCATTTAGATGTATTCTGTTTTCATGCATTCATACCTCATTCATATGATATATTGCTACTTGAGGCACTGACACGGGCACATGAGATCACACTCGGGTTAGATTTTACCCTAGCCATCGTTATAGGCTGCATGTTATACATATATTTGAGGATATATTATGATCATTGACCCAGGTTGCGTTATTTATACGATTTCTGTGCGTAGATGTTTTTCTATTCATGAGTTGGCAACTCACCCCAGTTGTGCCCCAGTTTCTTGCAGGTTTGCCGTACAGGTTTCATTACGGCTTTGCGGGCATAGTTTCATTCGGGTGATTTGCTAGTAGGTGGGTTTACTTGTATCGTACCCCCATTATGTATTTTGTATATCATTATTCTGTTGTATCTAGTAGTTCCATCAACCAAACATGTATTTATTTTTGAGATAGAGACCAGTGATGTTATTCTTTCGACCTTAGAGTCGCGCGTTTTTTTTCTTGTGGTTTTGAGTTTCCTTTTGAGTTTTTGATCCTCGCCGTTGGCGTTGTATTTTATATTGCTTGTGTGGTTGTGACCGTCGATTGACGAAGAGCTAGCTCCCGCTTGGGGATGCCTTTTTTGATTTCGTATACTATTCATGTTGTATCCCGTTTGGGGGCCAGTATTTACAAAGGAGACTCTGCCGAAATTTTCAGTAAATTTTTGATGTTTTTAAAAAAACCGCATAATTCGTCTTATGCTATTGAAACTACTTGCTTCAAGTTGGTTTTTCCTGCACTCTACTACTTTTCTTGGTTTGGATTTCTGGGTTTCGGTTTACTTGGATTACGTACGCCTCGAGACGTTCGTAGTTTAAGTGCCGGTCATGTTCCGTACTTTCGGGTCGTGACAAAGTTGGTAACAGGGCGTTAGGTTTTACCGTCGGAGCGTACGATGACCCTTGGTTGATGGAATAGGTGACTAAAGTAGAGTGACGTACCGTGGGTATGTTCCACGGCATATTTACGATACGCTACTCCACTTAAGAAGCCTTAGGATGTACATTTCTTTGCTCAGTATTATATTCATTCCGATCTAGCCTCATCAGTACCGATTATGGTTTTGCTGCCACGATTACGGGCAGGGAGAGCTACGGCTAGAGTTGCGGTCAGCACGAGCTCGTCACGAACGAGGACTGACCAGGGTGAAATTCCGGCGACACACGATTGCGGAGATGTGTCTTTTTATTGTGTTTTCATGCCCCGAGCGTTTGATGGATCGCTGTATGAGATTACTTGGACGTGCCGATCAGCACTAGAGAATTGAGCCACTGACAGAGTCCAGCCAGATTTTGATGACCGTTGGTGTATTGCTTACTCATGATGATTGAGGCACTGTTCAGCGTACGGACGAGTGAGCCAGCTATTGCTGCGAATGACGAGATATTTCCCTAGATGTTGGAGCTATTGCAGTACGAGTAGTACGAAGAGATGATAGAAGGTCGCTAGTCATCGAGGACGAATGACTAGGACAGGTGGATCGTTCGCCTACCCCGATGCGAGGTCATCAGATAGATTGATTCCAGCTGGAGACGACTTCATGCGTAGACGTTGAGAGTCGACAGAGGCGATCGAATGTCAGAAACCTATTATTCCAAGTTTAAAGTAGTCGGAAGGACATGCAGGCAATTCTATGGTCCCTCTAGAAGAATGAAACCCTAACTCGACATAATGACCTTGTGAAAGCCTTTGAACCTTAGGGTTTGCGGCAGTTCCACGGCGCCATTAGTGAGGCTTGGGTTTGCCCTTCTACGGCTGGACCACCGATGCTGTGGTATGTGTTCGATACTATTAAACTGTGCCCAAGATGTTGAGCTCTTGGGGGATTATGAGGTTTTGATGAATCGATCGAATGGTTCGACTTCATTCGGATGCTAGGTGGTGAGATGCATTCTTGGGAGACTCCAGATACGAGGATAGTCGTTGGAGCTCAGTCCATGCAGCCATGATGAGACGAGTCCGAAGCAGTCGACATTAGAGAAAGTGGAGTAAGAGGTTCGTACGAGATCTTGATAAGACGACGTTCCACTCCGCCGACATCAGAGATGCGATACGCATGCCGAGGCATTGTGCTTGGATATACCTTCCAGAAGGAGTCGCGATGAGTATGCAGCCGTTCCGGAAGAAGAAACAGATATAGTAAAGGACGATAACTTCCGGACAGTTCGGCAGAGACGTGATTTGGGAGAGCCTCGATAGGACCTTTCTGGAATGAATTACGAGAAGACTAGGACCCAGGAGTGGTCATGTTACGCACGCCAGCAGACCAGAGTTCTTGATCATTGATGAGACATGCTATGAGTGACCACGACAGTTGGCCAGAGATTCTTGAGTATGTGCTTGAGCGGGACTATTCCGCCATACTAGATTTCGATGTTTTGGGTGATTTATTCGCATGATTTGGTTTTGATGATTGAGGATTTACGATTTTCGCACAGTCGTTGCACTTAATATCGTTTTCGTGCTTTGGTTTCACATGTTTGTGATTTTACGGTTTTAGACATTTGAGTTGATTTTGTGCGTATGCACGCACACGATTTGGTTCCTGCACTCTGTATAGTTTATATATGCTTGCAGTGCAGTGATACGCCTTTTGTGCACTTAGTTGCACTGGACTTCGATTTCGATTGTGATACTCGATATTTGTTTTGTGCACCTTGTGCACCTGATTTGATTTTGCGCATGTTCAGCACTTGATACTGGATTTCATGATTTCGTGCACGATGGATGCACCTGATTTGGATTTTCGCGCATGTTGAGCGCATGTCTTGAGATGCGATTTTGGTGCACACCAGATGCACTAAATCGAGATTTTTTGTGCATGTCAGATGCACCTGATTTTGCTGTTAGGCACGTACGTTGCCTATGACCGATGTTGTGTGCACAACCGTTGCACCTTGATGTTGTTTTGTGCACCTGCTTGGCACATGTATGGATTTTGATTTCCGTGCGCACCGGACGAACAGGGTTTTCATACGCACTTTTGGATTGATTCTGTGGAGCAGTACGTTTTATGATATTTGCTATGTGTCTTCGTACTGGGCTGGACTAGTCAGAGGACAGTACCTGAATATATTTGGCATTCATTTCCTTCAGATATTTACATATATAGATTTGATATTTACATGTATAGTTTCGAGTTATATCATATTGGTTTTGTATTGGATTTGACATTTGTGTCTTTACCATGACTCCGATGATTGCGGGATGCTTGACGGAGTTTTGATTTGAGTTATATGCGCATTGCTCATGCGCATGCATTACGCTATGATGCGTTTTATGTACTTATGGTTTCGGAGCCCCGACGACTTGATGATTCTGCTTAGATGTTTTTGTATTTGGGGGGAGTTTGAATTTAAATTCGGGGACCGAATTTCTTTAAGGGGGAAGGTTGTAGCGTTTTGAAAATCATTTCGGTGAAATTTCGGAAAAATCGGTAAAATAAGGTGGTTTTCTGTAAAAAGTCAAAATACAAATATCTTATTATAAAAATTAAATATACATATTCTAGCTATGTAATTGCTAGTATTTGGTGTTTATTGAGCCACTGGTGAAATTTCAAATTTTCTGAAAAAAAATTATTTTATTATTATTTTAAGCCGTCACTAATACATTTAATTAGGGAAAATTACAAACTGGAATGGGTTGAAACAAATTTTGTGTATCATCACACATTAAACAAAATTTTATCATGTGTTTTTTGAAACGAAATCGTCTGCCAAAACGGTTTAGAAATTTTTGAAGAAAAAAGGCTTTTTTTTAGTGTAAATGGATGTTTGGGGGTATAGTATTTATCATTTTCCATCACCCCACACCCATACCCACACTCACACAACCCCATTTAGTTCTTCCCTTGGCTGAATTCAGCAGCCCCCATCAATTTCCCCACTTGAATTTCAAGTTAAGAAAAGAAAGGAAAAGAAAAGAAAAGAATAGAAAATGATAGAATTTGAGTGGACTTTGACTTGATCTAACTTTCTCCACCTCACTCTCTCTCCTCCCTCACCCAATCCCCCACACTTCTGGCCGAAACCTGCAACACCCCAACAGCCCCTTTCCCCTCTTCTCCTCTCTTTGTTTCCATCAAAGAAAATCCAAAGAAAAACACACAAAATCAATCTAAAATCAAAATCCACCTCCTACCCATTTTTTCTTGGCTACTTTAGCATGGATCTAGGGATTTAGATTTTAATTTGGGAGGCTAAGTGTGCTTGTGGGAGCTTCAAATTATTTGGGTATAAATTCTAACCTTTTGCTTAATGTGTTGTAATTGTTTCATGTTAGCTTAATTAGGTGTTTAATTAGGTTTAAATATGTTTTCAATTGGTTTTAAGTGCATGATTTAAAATTTATGAGTTAGGGTTTGAATTCAAATATGGTCATTGTCACTTGTTTAAGTTTACCATGTGTATTTTGGCATGTGAGGGCATGGAAAAACCTAATCTAGTTGCTATTATGTAAATTGTTGCATTTAATTTGTCGAAATCAAGTTTTTAAGCAAACTAGGTTTTTGGAATTTGATTAACTAATGGAGATAAAAATCTAATTAGGGTATTCATGGCATTATTAACATTTTAAAGTGTAGTTTAATAGTTTAGTTCATGAAAATCCAAGCTAGATTGTAGTTTGTGCATTTTTGCTATAAAATTGTTAAAATTTAGGTATTTTGTAAACTAGAATTTTAGGGTTTTTGCAATTTAATGAGATTAAATTATGCGAATTGTTTTTATGACTTATTTAAGATATTTAGTGAATATTGTGGCCGCTAGATTCGTTTATACATCGAGTTTTGTACTAAAACGGTGATTTGTGCTTGCTAGATTTTCGGGAAAATGACTTTTTAAGTGAAATTGGGGATTTTGTGAATTTTAAGCTATTTTATATTATAATTAGTGCTTGTAATTGTACAAATGAGTGTGTTGGGAGCTTTCTCGATGGTTTGGCGTTTGTACGCCGACGTCGAGGGTTTTTGGGTCGATTTGTGAAAGCAACCATAGGTTTTGATCTATATGGGATTCGTGCATCGTTTTGGTCATGAGTCGGATTTTAATGCGATATGGTGCGTTATGATATGTAGGTACCCCATGTGGACTTTGAGACGACAAGCAAGCGCGTGGCGACGTCGGCACCGGCGAGCGAGGACCAGGAGAGTAGATTTATATTTACGGGGAGAAATCGGGTGGATGGCGTATAGCACCCCCGCAGTTCGTGGTGATGTATACGAACACGTATACACACATATATATATATATATTGTTTATATATTGTTTGAGTTATTGATGATAAATATGGATATTTGGTGTTCTTGGATGATTGAGTGTCGCGAAACCCTAGAGTAGCGGTCGCACCACACTTGCACACACCCACCCATACTTGCATACTTTATTCTTTCTTTTCTGCTCATGCGGGAATATATATAGTTATGTGTTCACATAGGTATGGGACTATGTGTTCACATACGGATTTGAGAATGATACTTGGGATTGAGATGAGTCGATGAGATTTGTGTTGAGATTGTGATATCGGTGATATAGCAGGATTCGTACTTGAGGTACGTCCTGGTGTTATAGCGGATCTTGGGGTGATGATACGGGTGAATAGTGTTATAAATAAAGTGGTCGACATGTGATTGTGGTATGAGATATGATATGCTAGGATCTTGATCCTAGGTTGTATTGGGCGATGTATACCCCTTGATGATGATATGTGCTGATGATATCAGTTTGTACGAGACTGTCGATCAGTAGCCAGATCATGACTATATTGATGATATCAGTATTGTACTAGACTTAGGTCAGTACCTTAGACTATGATCTTTGATAAAGAGGATACCGAATGAATAGTGTGATGAATATGATATTGACCCGTACCCAGATTTGGGGATGCCGTACGACGGATTTACGTACGAGCTATATTTTTATGATTGATCCGCACTCTTGACTTGGGATGTCTGATTTTAGATATGGTATCGGATATGATATTATTGAGGCGGGATCACCGACTAATATATAAACATGTATGTATATGTATCGACTCAGATGTTAGGCGGTTTCCTTACCTGTAGTCCAGCTTGTTAGCTTAGCCCTTTAGTTTAGTTTAGTTGTTAGATTAGATTCGATTCTTACCTATTTCAAAAAAACTAACGAATCGTGGGCATTTTGAAAGATAGCCCAAGGGATCCTACGGATATTTCAAAAGACGTATCTTTTCAGAAAAACACCGTAGCCCTTATTTTCAAAACCCTACGATTCGTGTTATTTTCAAAAGGCACCATTGTAGGACTTATATTAGGTTAATGCAGATTAGTTATCGTTGCGTCTAGTGTTCAGCTCCCGCTCATTATTGTGGTTCGCTCCGCATCGCATGCTTATATTATGCTTCATATTCTACTGTTGATATCTTGTGGTTAGGACACCAGCACCATTACCGATGATGCGTATGTACCACGTACATTTACTTGCCGGCTCACACACATCTTCATCGATAATTGCCATGTCACGTACACCTTAGAAAATATTATTGCTTGACATAGCCTGTTAGCTAATAGTTTAGACATGATATTAGTGTACTTGCCTTATATGTTAGTTTAGACAATGTAGTTATTACCTGCTACTTCATGCATACTGTTATTAATTGTTATGCCGCATTCATGGATTCTCATGCATATATTCACTTTTTACGTGCTATTGAGGTTTTGGATTCGGATTTCCATGATATTTTCTGGATTTGGGGAAAACCTCAAAACATATACAAACTTCTTCTTTCCCTTTTCAAATGAAAAGCGCGGTTTTTTTCATGATGTATGAGTCGTCCACCATGAGTTTGCTGATGGATTTCGAGACCCGATTCGAGGAGTTGGATGAACCGTTTCGGGTGCATGGTGGGCCCGGTACGGTACCCCGGGGCGAGAAGGCCGTATTGTTGACGTTGAGCCTGGCAGGGGAGCACTACCGACCGGTGATATTACCCGACGCGTCGGATATCCGGAGGATACCGTCGTGGTCTTGAGATGGATGGTAGGGGCAGGTCTGGACTGACGATGCCCTAGATATTGAGATTTCGAGATATTGAGGTACTGAGATTTGATGATACAGGCCAGTCCGGATAGTCGGAGCCTGAGGTTTTGAGACATTGAGATTTATGTTTTGTGTCGATGCTAGACACTGTTGATGCTGATTTCATTTATGATAACTCATTTTAAAAATAGAAAGGAAATCTCACTAATTTATGAAAACAGTTTCTTCATTTACATGTATTCTGTTTTCATGCATTCATACCTCATTCATATGATATATTGCTACCTGAGGCACTGACACGGGCACATGAGATCACACTCGGGTTAGATTTTACCCTAGCCATCGTTATAGGCTGCATGTTATACATATATTTGAGGATATATTATGATCATTGACCTAGGTTGCGTTATTTATGCAATTTCTGTGCGTAGATGTTTTTCTATTCACGAGTTGGCAACTCACCCCCGTTGTGCCCCAGTTTCTTGCAGGTTTACCGTACAGATTTCATTACGGCTTTGCGGGCATAGTTTCGTTCGGGTGATTTGCTAGTAGGTGGGTTTACTTGTATCGTACCCCCATTATGTATCTTGTATATCATTATTCTGTTGTATCTAGAAGTTCCATCAACCAAACATGTATTTATTTTTGAGATAGAGACCAGTGATGTTATTCTTTCGACCTTAGAGTCGCGCGTTTTTTTCTTGTGGTTTTGAGTTTCCTTTTGAGTTTTTGATCATCGCCGTTGGCGTTGTATATTATATTGCTTGTGTGGTTGTGACCGTCGATTGACGAAGAGCTAGCTCCCGCTTGGAGATGCCTTTTTTGATTTCGTATACTATTCATGTTGTATCCCGTTTGGGGGCCAGTATTTACAAAGGAGACTCTGCCGAAATTTTCAGTAAATTTTTGATGTTTTTAAAAAAACCGCATAATTCGGCTTATGCTATTGAAACTACTTGCTTTAAGTTGGTTTTTCCTACACTCTACTACTTTTCTTGGTTTGGATTTCTGGGTTTCGGTTTACTTAGATTACGTACGCCTCGAGACGTTCGTAATTTAAGTGCCGGTCATGTTCCGTACTTTCGGGTCATGACAAACACCCTGAGATAACACTGGAAACCTACCAGTATATCTCGCTTGCCCTAGCCAGGGACTACTTGTGTAATGGCTCTCCTAGACACAGCGCGATGTCAACCCCCAATACCGGGAGAGACGAATCTTGTCTAACCGTCACTGCCTCCAAGTCCTTCGGGACTGCACCCAACTGCTACCTGTTTACATGACTCCTTTGAGCCGTGGTAGGGTAGTAATCTAAGTACAGTGGGAACACACTCGAGGCGAAGTGATAGTGTCAAATCGGCGGACTAAGCTGTACTCATGTCACCTGGGAATTGATAACTGACGATAGGTATAATACCAACCAACAGTTCCCGACGAGTCTTGTCCAGTGTACTCGTAACCTAACGAGCACCCGCATACTATCTCAAGTACGGCGTACTGACGGCCGTGGGACAGACCGTCTCCCCCGCTGGGATGAGAAGCGCATACGCTAGTCTACTCCGGAGTATCGATGCCCTGTCTTGATAGTCCTACGACTAGGGACCTGTATACGGATGTGCTTATGGATTACCCAGCCCCTACGAGTGTGTGCACCATCACAACGCTGGTAATCAAGCAAAGATCCTAATGGCTTTACTAATATGTATATAAGCGATATGCTAAAAGAAATACATGCACATATTGAAGTAGAGACAAACCAAGTAGCATATTACCATTTTGAGCAAGACTGTCTATACAACTGTGAATATCCTAAGCTTCCATTAAGTAATATACAAGCTAGTATGATACAGTAATGGCCTCTAGGGCATATACACTAACAATCTCCCACTTGCACTAAGGCCATGTACTGGCGTATCGAAGACCTATCATCTTGATCAGCCGCTCGAACTGAGTCTGGGGTAGGGCCTTCGTGAGTGGATCTGCAGTGTTGTTCTCCGTATTTACTCTCTTCACCTCGATCTCCTGGCGATCTACGAACTTCCTGATCAGGTGGTACCGCCTCAAAATGTGCCTGGACTTCTAATGGGACCTGGGTTCCTTCGCTAAAAAGCTATAGCGCCGTTGTTGTCGCAATACAGCGGTATTGGATCAACAATGGTAGGAACCACCTGAAGCTCCGTGAGGAACTTCTTCATCCAGACAGCTTCCTTTGCGGCATCGCAAGCTGCTATGTACTACGCTTCCATAGTTGAGTCTGCAACGGTCTCCTGCTTGGAACTCTTCCAGCAAACCGCCCCGCCATTGAGGGTAAAGACATAACCCGACATGGACTTGGAGTCATCCTTGTCACTCTGGAAGCTGGAGTCAGCAAAGGCCTCGAGCTGGAGGTCTTTTCCGCCATACACCAAGAACATCTCCGTAGTCCTTCTCAGGTACTTGAGAATGTTCTTTACCGCTATCCAGTGTTTCTCCCCTAGGTTCGACTGATATCGGCTTACAACGCTCAATGCGTATGCTACATATGGTCTGTTACATAACATCGCATACATTATAGAGCCTACCGCAGAAGCGTAGGGTATAATAGACATGCGATCCCTTTCCAAAACAGTCTTGGGAGACATCTCTTTGGAGAGGGTGATCCCGTGACAAGCCGGTAAATTACCGCGCTTGGAATCTTCCATACTGAATCTTTTTAGTATGGTGTCAATGTACCTTGACTGTGAAAGTCCCAACATCCTCTTAGATCTATCACGACAGATCTGGATCCCCAGAATGTAGTTGGCATCGCCCAGGTCCTTCATGGAGAACCTCTACGACAAGAATCGTTTAACTGACTGTAGCATAGGAATATCATTTCCTATTAGGAGAATGTCATCCACGTACGAGACGAGGAATACTACAGTTCTCCCTACAATCTTACTGTAAATGCATGGTTCATCTGGGTTTTTGATAAAGTCGAATTCTTTGACAATATCATCAAAGCAGATGTTCCAACTCCGCGATGCCTGCTTAAGTCCATAGATGGACTTTAGCAACTTGCACACTTTACCGCTGCTCCCACTCTGAATGAATCCTTCTGGCTGATCCATATAGACGCACTCTTCCAAATTTCCATTTAGGAAAGCCGTCTTTACGTCCATCTGCCAGATTTCATAATCGTGGAAGGCAGCAATGGCAAGAAGGATCCGAATGGATTTCAGCATAGCCACTGGAGAAAAGGTCTCGTCATAGTCCAAAGCAGGTCTTTGACAAAAACCCTTTGCAACAAGTCTAGCTTTATAGGTCTCAACCTGCCCATCTACACCAATCTTCTTTCTGAAGATCCATTTGCAGCCTACGGGTTTTACCCCTTCTGGAGCAAAGTCCAAAGTCCAAACTTTGTTGGTGTACATGGACTCCATCTCGGTCAGCATTGCATCCAGCCATTTTACCGAGTCACCGCTCTGAATGGCTTGCTGGAAGCTAGTAGGCTCACCATAATCGATAGTGCAATCCTCTCTATCCCTGTCTTTGAGAAAACCGTAGTATCTCTCGGGCGGATGAGACTGCCTACTACTCCTGCGGAGTGGCGCTGGGATGTCCTGTTCTTTCGAACCCTCTGGTTCTACTAAGCTTTCAGTAATAGCTCGTAGTTCTGGAATTTCTTCCAGTTCTATTGCGCTCCCACTTATCTGATTTTCCAAAAACTCGGTTTCCAAGAAGCGGGCATGACGAGAAACAAAAACCTTTTGTTCCTCTGCGTAATAGAAAAGATACCCTTGGAGTTCTTTGGATATCCCACAAACTTACACTGTACTGAACGTGTCTCGAGCTTGTCCGCATGTTGCTTTTTTACAAAAGCTGGACATCCCCATGTCTTAAAGTGTTTAAGACTGGGTTTCTTCCCACTCCACATCTGATATGGTGTGGTAGGCACTGACTTAGTAGGAACTTGGTTCAAAAGATATGCAGCTGTTTCTAGTGCATAACTCCAGAAGGATCGCGACAACTCAGCTTTACTCATCATGGAACGAACCATATCCAATAGGGTTCGATTCCGCCTTTCCGATACACCGTTGTGTTGTGGTGTGTATGGAGGAGTAAGCTGAGAGAGAATACCATTCTCTTTTAAGAAGTCCAGAAACTCGGCACTTAAGTATTCACCACCTCGATCAGATCTCAGTGTCTTGATACTTTTGCCTGTTTGTTTTTCAACTTCATTCTTGTACTCCCGAAATTTCTCAAAGGCCTCGGATTTGTGCTTCATCAAGAAGACATGCCTATACCTAGAGAAATCATCTGTGAAAGTAATGAAGTATGAATAACCACTTCACGCATGTGTAGACATTGGACCACACACGTCACTGTGTATGCGTCCCAAGAGCTCGCTCGCTCTTTCTCCGTGTCCAGTGAACGGAGTCTTTGTCATCTTTCCCATGAGACAAGATTCACAAGTGGCATAAGACTGGTACTCGAACGGATCCAAGTATCCTTCTTTATGTAACTTGGTCAACCGTGTCTCAATGATGTGACCCAGTCTACAATGCCATAAGAAAGCCTGATTTAATTCCGGAGACTTTCTTTTAAGTGTGTTCTGGACACTGAAGACCTGAGCTTGATTCAAAACGTATATGCCGTTTTTCAATATACGTGACCCAATCAGAACTTGATTTAGGTGGATGTTTACTACATCGCTTACAAAAGTAAAATCATATCCTTCCTTAGAAAGCAAGGATACAGATATGATGTTACAAGTCGCACCTGGTATATAAAAACAGTCACGCAGAATCAATATCTGCCCAGTTGTCAGTCCTAGATGATATTCCCCTACAGATTCAGTATACATGCTCATTTCGTTAGCAACCCTGAGAGTCATATCACCTTTCTTGATAACCCTACGGCTTCACAGAGCCTGCAACGAATTACAGATATGAGATCCTGATCCGGTATCCAATACCCAGGAAGTAGGGTTAACTGACATACAGTTCTCTATTACAAACACACCCGAAGCCGAAGCCACAACATGCTTCGAATTCTGGCTACTGGCTTTGCAAGCCCTACAATCCTTCTGCCCCTGTTCATTCCCGTAACAATAGGAACATCCCTCTTTTACTATATCCATTCCCGAAACTTCTGCCCTTCCCTTTCTTTCTATTTCCCTGGTTTCCTTTAGGGTAGTAGGTAGAGACTATTGAACTAAGTCAGCATCTGACTCGTTCTTCAACGTGGTCTTCAGGTCCGAGAGCTCAAAAGAGCTGGTCTCTGTAAGGACGTTGCCCCTTACAGATGACCCGATAGCCAACCTCGCTGGAAGTAATTCGTTCGAGGCGAGATTGCTCTCCTATCTTGCGATACGAGATTGCTCTCCATATAAATCTTTGTTATGGAGGAAGATAGAAACTGAGTCCATCTTCTCGCGCTGCCTCTGGTATGTACCATCAACTGAGACTAACACGAGGCACTTGGCTTTCGCACAGTCTTCTTCCGATGTCCTACGGATATTAATATCCGTGACAGGGGAAACTGGACCTGAGACGGCAGGGTTGGATCAGTCAAGAGGTGTCCCAGCTTGTCATGGGCAATGGACATTTGGACAGACCTTTGCCAGTCATAACAGTCAGATTCAGTCATTTTATTATCTAGATGTAACCTAGGTGCGGTCACTGGGTCGCTGCAATTAAGAGAAAGAGAAGAAAACAATTAGCATGATGCTCTTGCAAGTTTAGATTGGTTTTTAATTTATCTAAACAGGATGGCTCCCACTGTCTTTCGAATCCCTCCTCAAACTATAAAGGAAGAATTAGTCGGGATCAATCTCACCGTACAATACTTGCTTAATCGTTCAGCCAGGCCAGTGTCGGTACTTCGAGGGAGGTTTTCCAACGCTTTCGCGAAGTTCCTTAATTAAGTAACCTCTTTTCCCTGTGGGCGTAGCCCCGTTAACAACTTTCTAGACACCTACTTGGTTTATAGCATTGATCGTTAAGTGAAAAAGTTCCCGAGGAGTAGCATATACTCACAGTTGGATCGTGTTCCAAATATCATCGCGTGACAAAACTGAAGGAATCCTACCAGAATCATCACACTCCAAATGGTATGCAGTGCTAGCAAGTTTCAGTACTTTTGAAACTCCCGATGTGGATTTTTGCCCCATGCTCTTATGACCTTGACTAAGGCCAACAAATCATAAGTCACATGTCAAGTTCACCCGTCGTTGTCCAGGTTGATTTGAACCCACCCGTATATACCCTTGACTATGGCCAACAAAGCAATACGACTGTCCCAAACCAACGCATTCTATTTATGCAACATATGAATACCCACCAGCTACCAAACACTGTGCCTTGACTAAGGCCAACAAACACAGCTTGAATACTGTTGAATATTCATATGAAACGATGGAGGGCTACAGATGGTTTTGGCGAAACCGTGAACGTAGTGAACTTGATATAATCGATGGAACGAGATAGCTTTTAAAAGGAGTGGTTCAAGCTCCGCGTTTAAAATGCTGGCTTTTGAAAAGAACCGAGTGGTTTTCAAAGTGTTCCAACAACTTTTACTTGGTTTATTTTCTTGCATTAGTTCCAATGCGTCCCATCATTTAATCCTACCATTGCAGAAAACAACCAAAATATGGCGTACGCTTATGCCATCCGCATTCGCCACGGGGCCCCATCATCACCCGTTAGGTTACTTAACTAACGACAGAGCGGGGGCTGGACTAGCGCGGATGCAAAACATAAGCAACACCTAAATAGATATCATATATAGATATATAGCAATGATAGCCAATACAGATCACAGATGAACACTTTGGATATACTAGGAATCTGCGATTCGTTCGAGCCTGCAACGAAAAGCGGATTACACGGTCGCGATGAATAGCCAAACCCCACCCTAGACCTCTACGGGTGCGGCAAACTACCCGCCAAGTACCCAAAGCAAAGCAACCTCCCTCAACCCATGAGTAGGCCACTCGGCACTTCGAGATACCCGGTAGTTTGTGCACCCCACCTTGGGTCTATCCTAGGAGCAAAAACAGTAAAAAGAAATTATACAATGACGGCTACAACTCCGACTCGGTTGTGCGGCCAAACAAATAATATTACATCAATTTACAAATTTTACAATGAATGAAAGAAAAAGAAACTCTCATCTCACACCCATTCCCGGCTATTCATCCGCGACAATCCAACGAGTTCATATCCACAAACCATCAACATTACAGATCACAGATATGTATAACCCCCACTAATCGACGTATAGCGATTAGCGGACGTTCAATACATATATCACATCACAGATAATATGCATTAGCCAAAGTCTACGGAATATCGATCAAAATACGGATTTATAACCACCCCAAAAGTCAATTTGCTCTGTGGAAATTCAGGGTGGAAAAAATATGTATTGAAAATCTCAAAACAGCAAGCTAAGAATACTGCAGCAAAACAGTGTCACGGCCGAGTCAACTCGGCCGCGGATCCGCGGCCAAACCAATGGTATGGCCGCGTTTCCGCGGCGAGTTAGCCGAGTCAGAGGCTCAATTTTTCTGTGTGTTCTATAAAAACCCTTAGACGATTTTTCATATATTTTAAATAACTTTTTGAGCATTATAAAAAATCGACAGAAACTAGGTTTTTTTTCGGGCGTGTTTTGCGACTTTTTTCCGATCGATATTCTAAACACTTTGCTAACTTGCTAGTTTATGTTTAGCTAGGCTCTGATACCACTATAAGTCCATGCTGCTCACCCCGGTTCTTACGGGGAGGCAGAAACGGCGAAAAACAATAATTTGGCGCAAGGCAACATGGACTCAAAAGCAAGGATCTTGGCTAAACTAGAAACTAGCAAACAAGTAGAGGATTTAACTACTATGCTGTAGAAAATATACCTCACGAAACCGGTCCTTCGGGTCTTCTCTCCGCTGTCCGGCTCGTCCATCCAAGCTCCAAGGGTCGATCCGGATCTTGGTCACCTCCGCGGCCTTCTTGAGTCGAAGACGATCCACCCGAGAGTTGTACACCGAGCTCCTCCTCAAGCCGAGGCAACTAGGGCAACGAGATCGCTAATCTAGATGCTCTAGGTTGTGTAAAAGAGAAAGATGGAAGTGTTTGTCTATGTGGATTCTTTTTCTCTCAACACATGAGATCAAAAGAATTATCAAGAGGAGGAAGATGAAGGAGAAACTTTAGCAACCATGGAGCTTTTCTTTTCTTCTCACTTCAAGAGAGAGAATGAGAAGAGAATAATGAAAAAGATTAACTAAAGAGAATGAACCATGGTTGCAATAATACACCCAAAACCATCATTACTAATCCTATCATGATAAAGTTGATGCTACATTGAATTGACCATTTTCATAATCAAAAATAGAAAAAGAAAATCAAAGAAGAGTGTAGATCTCTCTTGAAGGTCAATGGTCAACTCCGGTCAACGGGTCCACAAAGTCAAGAGAGGTCTAGGTGGTCAAATGGTCAATGCAATTAGCCATCACTAAACTATCACTAAAAGGATTAGTAAACAATGTCTCCGGCTCATAATGGTTTTGACCAAACGAATTGTCAAAACCCAAATGAGTCTGCCACATTACGGTTTTGGCCGAACCAACTGCCAAAACCCTAATGGGGCACCTCCTCCTTTATCGCTCCTAGAAACTGTGCATACACACCTGCATCCGCATTCCGTAGAATGCGAATGCACAGTAGACAAATCAAATACATCCGTGCAATACTAGGATCCGTCTTAATCCAAAGCCCACTAGTATTGCCTGCCCGAACAGCATACGCACACAAGTGCACGTAAGTGATCGCAGCCCTGCCGTAAAACCATACGGCCTCTACACGTTTCGCTCAGTGCAGGGAAACTCTCTGTGTGGGACTCTAAAGACTCGACACTACGCTGGCAGTGGGTTTAACCACAGACCGCAAGCGGCACTAGCTGTACGTAACGGTCCCCAGGTAGATGTCGATAAGAAGGCCGATGAGGTAAACCCATCCGAACTCCTACTGAGCCTGTATGTGACAATCTCCGTACAGTCCGGTCTATTCGTTTGATACATCGCATGGCGGGCTTAGGGGGGCGGTGAACGTCAGTCCCCTAATAGCGGTACAAGTCGTGTCGGAGTGTAGCCCAGAACACCCTGAGATAACACTGGAAACCTACCAGTATATCTCGCTTACCCTGGCCAGGGACTACTTGTATAATGGCTCTCGTAGACACAGCGCGATGTCAACCCCCAATACCGGGAGAGACGAATCCTGTCTAACCGTCACTGCCTCCAAGTGCTTCGGGACTGCACCCAACTACTACCTGTTTGTACGACTCCTTTGAGCTGTGGTAGGGTAGTAATCTAAGTACAGTGGGAACACACTCGAGGCGAAGTGACAGTGTCAAGTCGGCGGACTAAGCTGTACTCATGTCACCTGGGAAATGATAACTGACGATAGGTATAATACCAACCAACAGTTCCCGACGAGTCCTGTCCAGTGTACTCGTAACCTAACGAGCACCCACATACTATCTCAAGTACGACGTACTGACGGCTATGGGACAGACCGTCTCCCCCGTTGGGATGAGAAGCGCATACACTAGTCTACTCCGGAGTATCGATGCCCTGTCTCGATAGTCCTACGACTAGGGACCTGTATAAAGATGTGCTTATGGATTACCCAGCCCTCATGAGTGTGTGCGCCATCACAACGCTGGTAATCAGGCAAAGATCCTAAGGGCTCTACTAATATGTATATAAGCGATATGCTAAAAGAAACACATGCACATATTGAAGTAGAGACAAACCAAGTAGCATACTAAAATTTTGAGCAAGACTGTCTATACAACTGTGAATATCCCAAGCTTCCATTAAGTAATATACAAGCTAGTATGATACAGTAATGGCCTCTAGGGCATATACACTAACAATGAATATCCAGCACCTCAGTCGACGAGGCAAGGGCCGAAATCCCTTCACCGGGAGTGACCCCTTGGACAGAAGTTTGCGTCAGGGCAATAACTTCACTATAGCCGATTACTTTTGCTTTGCATCGTGGTATTCAGTTGGAATATCCTGCACCTCATTCTACGGGGAAAGAGCCGAGATCCCTTCACCGGGAGTGACTTCTTTAGCAAAGGTTTTTGTCACTATATTTTTAAAAGCTATCCGTTCCTTCAATGATATCAAGTTCATTACGTTAAAGGTTTTCACCAGAAACCATTCGTAGCCCTCCGTCGTTTCACATGGATAGTCAATAAGTATTCAAGCTATGTTTGTTGGCCAAAGTGAAGGCATAGTGATTGGTAGCTATTGGGTATTCATGTGCAGCATAGATAGATGCGTTGGTTTGGGGCAGTCGTATAGCTTTGTTGGCCAAAGTCAAGGGCTTGTGCGGGTGGGCTCAAATTAACCTGGAGAATGACGGGTAGAACTTGACATGTAACTTATGATTTGTTGGCCAAAGTCAAGGTCATAAGAGCATGGGGCAAAAATCCACATCGGGAGTTTCTAAAGAAACTGAAACTTGCCAGATATGCGTATACCTTTTGGAGTGTGATAACGTGAGCGGATTCTGTCACGTTATCATGCGATGATAGTTGGATCCCGATTCCAACTGATGAGTTAGTTTAATTCTCGGGTGACCCAGACTAATTCTTCTTTCAGGTTTGGAGGAGAATTTGACGGTACAGTGGGAGGTTTCCAGATTAGATAAATTGGTAACCATTCTAATCTAGGTTAGAGTGCACGCTGAGTGTTTCTTTTCTTTCTCTCTTTGGCAGCGACCACGACCCGACCCTAGACTATGACTCAGTGACCAAAATTAACCGAACCTTCTTTAACACTGGCTTTTGGATTGTCAGAGTTGCATACCTCATTGCCACTCCTACTTTTACCCTTTTCTCCAGGACACCACATATTACTACGAACGTACACTTCCATTGGATAAAACCATCGTATGGTTATATACGAACTCGAAGGAATTTAATCGAGGATGGTTTCCGGTTCTGGAGAAAACTAATAGGACTATTCAGATGTCTTTTCCTTTTACCTTCTCTCAGGTTGTGAGTACTCCTTGGTTTAAGAGATAGTACACCTATTATGCAAATTGGATAGTCTTCTTCCAAACCTTAGGCTGGTGCCGAACGGTGGGGAATGAAGAAAACCAATTAGCATAACGATGGTGTATAGAAGGTATTAAGTAAAGACATATCAAGGGATTAGTAAGAAGGCAAAGTAAACTGCGACTGCTATTCACGACCAAACCAAGTATTTCTTCGCCAATCCTAAATCACCTTTGTATTTCTCCAGGACACTCCGTATCACTACGAAGATCCACAGTTTATTGGATACTCCATCGTATGGTTATATACGAACTCGAAAGGAACTTGTTCCAGTTCGGGGATGGATTCTGGTTCAGGAGAAATAGGAATAAGGTTTATTCGGTTGTCTTTTATCTTCACCTTCTCTCGCATTGCGAGTGCTCCTAGGATTAGGACAGTACACCCATTATGCTTATTGGATAGTCTTCTTCCAAACCATAGGCTGGTGCCGAACGGTAGGGAAGGATGAAAACCATTTGGCATAAAGGGGTGTACAGAAGGTAATGACTAAAGACATATAAAGGCATTTGGAGAAATGACAAAGAAATATACGGTTACAGTTATGAATCTGGATAATGGAAGAGGCATTACTAGGAATACCGGGATACCCCATCAAAACATTTCAATGTTTCAGTTTCACTGTGTACTGTCAAAGGAAAACTGATTTCCCGATTAGATACTTACTCTAGGGTATGTATTTACCAGGTGTGATTATCACATCTGTATGCTTTTACAGATTATAAGTGGGAGTAGGTTATTGGGAATTGGGTGATCATCCTCATTATATCGGGATTCGTTGTAATCGGTGATATTTGAGGAAGTCACCTGGGTAGTTTGCCGGACGACAAATATTTGGTTTTGAATATCCGCTGTTATGCACCAATTTCAAATTGATATATCTGTACGTCTATTTTTATAGAGTGAGATATACCTTTTTGAAATTATGTCTATGACATTTACTTATATCAGTGGATGGTTAGGTAAGGAGCATTAAACAGCCGTGTAATTCTTCATAACCATAGTACAGTTTTTAACCTACAACACACAGGGATTGAGTTATCAGACTCAAGGGACTTATACAGAGTATTTTATCTTGTCCAGTGTCCATTAGGACAGAGGGGTTGGTACTCGTACTAGATTCTGTTTACTTATGACTTCTCTAGTCTTTAGACAGGTGTTTCGTAGAAACACAGGGTCCGAATTTTGAGAAGTTATAGGTATAAGAATAGAGTAGAGAACCAGGTGTTGCAAGTATCGGGATTCTTCAAGGTGATCGAAGATGTAGATACTTGTGTGTGGTATTCAGTTGATAGTAATGATTAAGAGAACTTGCTTCTCTTTCAGGTTACTCATAATTGGAAGCATTTCTAAGTTGAGTAACACTGATCGACCTCCTTCCATTTAGTTAACATGCACTGGAGACAGCTGCATGATTTGAATCTGGTTCAATTAAATCAGTGCCTCTGTTTCTATAGTGGATATAGAACAGTTCATATCTTAACGATGTTAAGGTACGGGGAGTTGTCCGGCTTATGCTTAAAACCAGACACTGGATGACTCAAGGCACGTTTCTGTAATGGCTGTTTGTGGGTTGACCCGGGCTATGACGAGGGTTGATTTTCTACCATCTGGAAGATCAATAGTGATATTGTTCTTGACTCGCCACAGTTTTAATAAAAATGGATTTTTTTTTCAGAAAACAGTAGTGGGAGTATGGTAGAACTGGAAGTGATTCCAGAACCGCAAACGATTACTGAAGATTTGATAAGAACCTAAAGATTCAATCTAGTTTGACATTCCATTAGCCACTCCGCAGATTTGGTGGGTAACCTCAGGCACTCGAGAGGTACTTCGGTATGCTCAAGGACGGTGGCAGGGAGGTTCTTGTTTATCCATACTTGCCATTGCTGTTGTTCCAGGCTGTGAGACCCGGCAGGAGGATGAGTATAGCGTCGTTCTGAACTGGCTTCAGAAGTGTACGTGTATATGACTCTGCCAGAGGGTTGTCATAGTCAGTGGGAGCAGCGGAAGCATTGGTGGAAAAGTTGCTTGTGTCTATTTATGGACTAAAGCGGATATAGCGGAGATAGATCATCTATTTCTGATGTGACAGTCATAGGTTTGACTTCATCAGAATAGGGGATGGATCTGTTAAGAAGGTAGTAGGGTGTGATGTCCTGGTATTTGGATAACATACACAGAGTAGGAAGTGAAATTCCTATACTACAGTCGGTTATACTTTGGTTGTCACACAGTGGTTTCTCCACAAAGGAATTGGATATTATATCAGACATTCTAGTTACTAGATCTATAGATCTAGATTTGGGTGGTTTCCCAATCAGGGTACTTAGACAGCATTCTAAAAGTTTTTAGAATGGACGACTCCTGGCACGGTAGCATACCTGCAGGTGATGGAGTCACCCTCTCTAAAGGTGTCTTACAGACTAAAGGGGAGAGGGATGTGCATGATTAGCAGATCACTTGCTCAGGCAATTGAGTCAATCATGAGATGTTAAGTACCACACCAGATGTTGTTTTTGCAGCAGATGGAATAAGATATTGATCCAATCCTAGAGAAACAGTCGGAAGCAGTTTTAGAACATAAGTGGATGTTCTAGGGATATGATAACGACAGCCTCATTCGGGATACAATTATCATTACAGGCTTCCAAGGTGACCTGGATGACAGAGAGGTTGTCAGAGTTGTAGTTTTCCCTCTGACGAGGGGCAGTATTTTGGACAGGTGGTCCAGGTGGATACTGAGGGAAGGATGGCGCAGGATACTGATTAAGTTCAGTTGACCATACAGTCTAAGAAGTTTGGATTTGGAGTTCATTTATGATCTGGGTCCCATCAGATATCCAGACATACTCTAAGACAGGTATTGCTCATTTCGGGAGATGGCTTTCTCCGCGAACTTGAGATATAGAGAGACATAGAAAGAAACATTAGGGCAGATCCACTCACTGAGGCTATTCCTCTAACGCAATAGTTTCGCAAACGAGCTTTGTGAGACTGACTAGTAGAGGAGTTGGGTGTTCGGTATCACACGGGCTGTGAGTATGCGACATCGCAATAATTAGTCTTGAGTGCAAGTGGGAGATTTTTGGAGATAGTGCCCACAGAGTCAATTATTGGATCACAGGCACGTGATTGCAATGATTGAGGGAGGACATATCCCGGTAGGACAGTCTTACTCGAGATGATAGTATGCTATCTGGTTTATCTTTATCATCGTGTACTGCTTTAGGTGACCCTACAGGTGACTATTGCACGTTGATAGAGCCCCTAGGATTCTTTCTTGACAACCAGCAGTATGAGGGCGATCATATACGTCTATAAGCTCATTCTTAAAAGGTCCCTAGTCGTGGGAGTTTCGAGACAGGGCATCGATACTCCAGAGCAGACTAGTGTATACAGTCGAAACCCCGACGAGGGGCGGTGGCCGATCTCACAAGCCACTGGTGTCAGTTGGATCACCTAAGATGTATACAGGTGCTCATTGGTGTAACGTTTTGAAAATCGTATTGGTGAAATTTCGGAAAATCGGTAAAATAAAGGGGTTTTCTGTAAAAAGTCAAAATGCAAATATCTTATTATAAAAATTAAATATACATATTCTAGCTATGTAATTGCTAGTATTTGGTTTTTATTGAGCCACTGGTGAAATTTCAAATTTTCCGAAAAAAAAATTATTTTATTATTATTTTAAGCCGTCACTAATACATTTAATTAGGGAAAATTACAAATTGGAATGAGTTGAAACAAATTTTGTGCATCATAAAACTTTAAATAAAATTTTATCATGTGGTTTTTGAAATGAAAACGTTTGCCAAAACGGTTTAAAAATTATCAAAGAAAAAGCCTTTTTTCGGTGAAATTAGTGTAAAGGGAAATTGGGGTATAGTATTTATCTTTTTTTCCCCTCACCCACACTCTCCACACTCTCTCTCCTCACCCCCTAGGCTACTGGCCGAGCCCCCTTGGCATCCCCAAAACTTTGTCCCCTCATTTCACAAAAGAAAGAATTAAAAAGGAAAAGAAAGTATAAGAAAATGAGCTATGGGTTTGGGTTGACTTGGACTTTTCTTTACTTGGTTTTTCCCCACACCACACCCTCTCTCTCCTCTCCTCTTGGCTCAGCAGCAGGTCCCCCAACAGCCCCCCAACAGCAGCCCCTATTTTTCTCCTCTCATTCTCATCAAAAAATCCATCTTTTTGCCTCAAAATCAAGCTAAAACCTCTATAATTCTTCAATCCAACTCTTACCCTTTATTTCTTTGCTCAAGCTAGCATGGATCTTGGAGGAAATTTGGCATTTTGGAGGCTATAATCTTCATGTTGATCTCTTGATCATGAGGTATAAAGATTAATCCATATTTGTTAGTTGTTAATTGAATGTTTAAATCAAGCTTAAATTGGTGTGTTAAAATAAATATAGGGGTTTTGAATTCAAGTTTGGAAATTCAAGTGGATGGTTTTAGATTATAGTTAGGATTTTGTTGTGTGATTATGGTTGCAAGTGGAATTGATCATTTTGTGGAATGTGAAACATAATCAACTTGTTAGTTTGCAAATTGTTATATGTAAATTGTCCTAATTATGATTGTTTTGCAAACTAGATTTTTGTAATTTATATAAAGTAGTGAGATTAAATTCTAGTTAATGGTTGTGTGGCTTAGTTAATATGTTTTAATGAGAATTATGGCCACTAAAATTGTTAAAATATTTAAAGTTGATTAAAACACCAAGTTTTGAGCTAAAATGGAAAATTGTGCTAATTTTTGTTAACTAGGTTTTGTAAATATATATATTTTGATGAAATTAAATTATTGGAATGGTTTTTTTGACTTGGTTATGATATTGTGCGGATATTGCGGCCGCTAGATTTGTTTAAACGTTGAGTTTTGTACTAAAACGGATAATATTGCTTGCTAGATTTTCGGAAAAATGGCTTTTAAAGTGAGTTTGGGGTTTTTGTGAATTTTAAGCTATTTTATATCATAATTAGTGCTCGTGATTGTACAAATGAGTGTGTTTGGGTTTTTCTCGATGGTCTGGCGTTTGTACGCCGATGTCGAGGGTTTTTGGATTGATTCGTGAAAGCAACCATAGGTTTTGACCTATGTGGGATTCGTGAGTAGTTTTGGTCATGAGTCGGATTTTAATGCGATACGGTGCGTTATGATATGTAGGTACCCCATGTGGACTTCGAGACGACAAGCAAGCTCATGGCGACGTCGGCACCGGCGAGCGAGGACTAGGTGAGTAAATTTATATCTACGGGGAGAAGTCGGGTGGATGGCGTATAGCACCCCCGCAGTCCGTGGTGGTGTATACGGATGCGTATACACACCAACAATTATTATATATTATTTGGGATTAATAACGATGTTTAGGATGGATAATGGTGTGTTGGATTATTTTAGTGTTGCGAACCCTAGGGTAGTGTTGCACTACACATACACACATACATACTTGCATACATTCCTATTTATATGTGCTCATGGGATTCTTTATAGTTATGTATTCATATGGGTATGGGACTATGTGTTCACATACGGATTTGAGGATGATACTTGGGATTGAGCAGAGTCGATGAGATTTGTTTTGTGGTTGTCATATCGGTGATATGGCAGGATTCGTACTTGAGGTACGTCCTGGTGCTATAGCGGATCTTGGGACGGCGATACGGGTGAATAGTGTTATGAATAAAATGGTCGACATGTGATCGTGATATGAGGCATGATATGCTAGGATATTGATATTAGGCCGTATCGGGCGATGTATACCCCTTGATGATGATGTGTGCTGACGATATCGGTTTGTACGAGATTGTCGATCAGTAGTCAGATCATGAGTATATTGAGGATATTAGTATTGTACTAGACATAGGTCAGTACCCTAGACTATGATCTTGGATAAAGAGGATACCAGAGGAATAGTGTGATGAATATGATATTGACCCGTACCCAGATTTGGGGATGCCGTACGACGGATTTACGTACGAGCTATATTTTGATGATTGATCCGCACTTTTGACTTGGGATGTCTGATTATAGATATGGTATCGGATATGATATTATTGAGGCGGGATCACCGACTAATATATATACAGGTATATATATATATCGACTCAGATGTTAGGCGGTTTCCTTACCTATAGTCCAGCTTGTTAGCTTAGCCCTTTAGTTTAGTTTAGTTGTTAGATTAGATTCGACTCCTACCTATTTCAAAAGCTTACGAATCATGGGTATTTCAAAAGACAGGTCAAGGGATTCTACGGATATTTTAAAAGAAGTATCTTTTCCTAAAAACACCGTAACCCTTATTTTCAAAACACCGCAATTCGTGTTATTTCAAAAGGCACTATTGTAGGACTTATATTAGGATAATGCAGATTAGTTATAGTTGCGTCTAGTATTCAGCTTCCGCTCATTATTGTGGTTCGCTTCGCATCGCATGCTTATATTCTGTTTCATACTCCATTATTGATATCATGCTGTTAGGACACCAGCACCATTACCGATGATGCGTATGTACCACGTACACTTACTTGCCGGCTCACACACATCTTCATCGGTAATTGCCATGTCACGTATACCTTAGAAAATATTATTGCTTGATATAGCCTGTTAGCTAATAGTTTAGACATGATATTAGCGTACTTGCCTTATATGTTAGTTTAGACATTGTAGTTATTACCTGCAACTTCATGCATACTGTTATTCATTGTTATGCCGCATTCATGGATTCTCATGCATATATTCACTATTTTATGTGTTATTGAGTTTTTGGATTCGGATTTCCATGAGATTTTCTGGATTTGGAGGAAAACCGCAAAAACATAAATAAACCTTTTCTCTCTTTTAAAATAAAAAGTGCGGTTTTCCCATGATGTATGAGTCGTCCACCATGAGTTTGCTGATGGATTTCGAGACCCGATTCGAGGAGTGGAGGAACCGTTTCGGGTACATTGTGGGCCCGGTGTGGTACCCCGGGGCAAGAGGAATGTGTTGTTGACGTTGAGCCCGGCAGGGGAGCACTACCGACCGGTGATATTACCCGACGCGTCGGATATCCGGAGGATACCGTCGTGGTCTTGAGATGGATGGTAGGGGCCGGTCTGGATTGACGGCGCCCTAGATATTGTGATTGAGATATTGAGATTTTGAGATATTGAGGTACAGAGATTGTGATACAGAGATATCGAGATATTTGGACACTTGTTTTGTGTCGATGCTGGGCACTATTTTATGCTGATTTCATTTATGGTACCTCACTTTTAAAATACAGAAATCTCACTGATTTATGAAAGCAGTTTTCGTCAGTAGATGCATTCTGTTCCATGCATTCATACCTCATTCATATGATATATTGCTACCCGAGGCTCTAACACGGGCACATGAGATCACACTCGGGTTAGATATTACCCTAGCCATTGTTATAGGCTGCATGTTATTCATATATTTGAGGATATATTATGATCATTGACCTAGGTTGCGTTATTTATACGATTTCTGTGCGTAGATGTTTTTCTATTCACGAGTTGGCAACTCACCCCCGTTGTGCCCCAGTTTATTGCAGGTTTGCCGCACAGGTTTCATTACGGCTTGCGGGCATAGCTTCTTTCGGATGATTTGCTAGTAGGTGGGTTTACTTGTATCGTACCCCCCATTATATAACTTGTATATTATTATTCAGTTGTATCTAGAAGTTCCATCAACCAAACTTGTATTTATCTCAGATAGAGACCAGTGATGTTTATTCTTTCGACCTTAGAGTCGCGCGTTGTATTTCTACGGATTTCTTGCTGTTTTGAGTTTCCTTTTGAGTTTTGATCCTCGCCCTTGGCGTTGTATATTATATTGCTTGTGTGGTTGTGATCGTCGATTGACGAAGAGCTAGCTCCCGCTTGGGGATGCCTTTTTATTGATTTCGTATACTATTCATGTTGTATCCCGTTTGGGAGCCAGTATTTACAAAGGAGACTCTGCCGAAATTTTCAGGAAATACTTGATGTTTTTAAAACCGCATAACTCGGCTTATGCTATTAAAACTACTTGATTTTAAATTGGTTTTCCTTCACTCTACTACTTTTCTTGGTTTGGATTTCTGGGTTTTCGGCTTACTTAGATTACGTACGCCTCGAGACGTTTCGTAGTTTAAGTGCCGGTCATGTTCCGTACTTTCGGGTCGTGACAAAGTTGGTATCAGAGCGTTAGGTTTTACCTTCGGAGCGTAGGTTGGCCCTTGGTTGATGGAATAGGTGACTAAAGTAGAGTGACGTACCGTAGGTATGTTCCGCGGCATATTTACGATACGCTACTCCACTTAAGGAGCCTTAGGATATACATTTCTTTGCTCAGTATTATATTCATTCCGATCTAGCCTCATCAGTACCAGTTATGGTTTTGCTGCCACGATTACGGACAGGGAGAGCTACGGCTAGAGTTGCGGTCAGCATGAGTTCGTCAAGAACGAGGACTGACCAGGGCATGATTCCGGCGACACACGATTGCAGATTTGTGTCTTTTCATTGTGTCTTCGCGCCACGAGCGTTGGGTGGATTGCTGTATGAGATTACTCGGACGTGCCGATTTGCACTAGAGGATTGAGCCACTGATAGAGGCTAGCCAGATTTTGATGACCATTGAAGTATTGCTTACTCCTGATGATTGAGGCACCGTTCAGCGTGCAGAAGAGCGAGCCAGTTATTGCTGCGAACGATGAGATATTGCCCCAGATGCTGGAGTTAGTGCAGAATGAGTGGTACTAAGAGATGATAGAAGGTCGCTAGTCATCGAGGATGAATGACTAGGACATGTGGATCGTTCGTCTACCCCGATGCGAGGTCATCAGATAGATTGATTCCAGCTAGAGACGACTTCACGTGGAGACGTTGGGAGTCGACAGAGATGATCGAATGTCAGAAACCTATTATTCCAAGTTTAAAGTAGTCGGAAAGACATGCAGGCAATTCTATGGTCCCTCTAGAAGAATGAAACCCTAACTCGACATAATGACCGTGTGAAAGCCTTTGAACCTTCAGGTTTGCGGCAGTTCTACGGCGCCATTAGTGAGGCTTGGGTTTGCCCTTCTACGACTGGACCACCGATGCTGTGGTATGTACTCGATACTATTAAACTGTGCCCAAGATGTTGAGCTCTTGGGGGATTATGAGGTTTTGACGACTCGATCGGATGGCTCGACTTAATTCGGATGCTAGGTGGTGAGATGCATTTCTTGGGAGACTCCCGATACAAGGATAGCCGTTGGAGCTCAGTCCATGCAGCCACGATGAGACGAGTCCGAAACAGTCGACGTTAGAGAAAAGTGGAGTATGAGGTTCGTACGAGATCTTGATGAGACGACGTTCCACTCAGCCGACATCAGAGATGCGGTACGCATGCTGAGGCATTGTACTTGGATATACCTTCCAGAAGGAGTCACGATGAGTATATAGCCGTTCAGGAACGAGAATAGATCTAGTAAGGAACGATGACTTCCGGACAGTTCGGCAGAGACGAGATTTGGGAGAGATCTCGATAGGACCTTTCTGGAATAAATTACGAGAAGACTTGGACCCAGTAGTGGTCATGTTATGCACACCGGCAGGCCAGAGTTCAGGATCGTCGACGAGACATGCTATGAGTGACCACGGCAGTTGGCCAGAGATTCTTGGAGGATGTGCTTGAGCGGGACTATTCCGCCATAGTTGATTTGCGTATTTTGGGCGATTTATTCGCATGATTGATTTTGATGATTGAGTTTCATGATATTTGTCTTCATGAACCATGGTTGCACCTACTGAGTATTTACGATTTTTGCACAGTTATTGCACTTGATATCTTTTTCGTGCCTTGGTTTCGCATGTTTATGATTTTATGGGTTTAATACAGTTGAGTTGATTTTGTGCGTATGTACGCACACGATTTGGTTTTGCACTCGGTATAGTTCATATATGCTTGCAGTGCAGTGTTACGTATGTTGTGCATTTAGATGCACTGGACTTCGATTTCGATTGTGATGTTTGATATTTGCTTTGTACACCTTGTGCACCGGATTGGATTTTGCGCATATTCGGCGCTTGATATTGGATTTCATGATTTTGTGCACGATGGATGCACCTGATTTGGATTTTCGTGCATGTTGGGCGTATGTTTTGAGGTGCGATTTTCGTGCACACCAAATGCACTAAATCGAGATTCTTCGTGCATGTCAGATGAACCTGATTTTGCTATCAGGCACCCACGTTGCCTATGACAGATGTTTCATGCACAGTCGATGCACATAGATGTTGTTTCTGTGCATATATATGGCACATATTTTGATTTTGATTTCCGTGCGCACCAGACGCACGTAGTATTCATACGCGTATTTTGGGATTGATTTTTCTTATAGAGCAGTACGTTTTTATGATATTGCTATGTGTTTTCGTACTGAGCAGGAGTCAGAGGACAGTACCAGAATATATTTTGCATGCATTGATAGTTATTGAAGGGATTTCCAAAAAGCGAGCTATAGCCTCAATATTTACCTACGTGTCTGATATGACACGAAATGTTTAAAACAAGGAGACCCTTCTAAATTGTTTCCAAAACGGCGGAACGTATGTTTCAAACAAAGGTATATATGTATATAGTTATTATCTTATGATAGACGTCCACCACTGTGCAGTGTTATGCGCATTGCACAGCGACTTAAAAGATTTGGCATGCATTTCATTTTGATATTTGCATGTATAGATTTGATATTTACATATATAGTTTCGAGTTATATCATATTGGTTTTGCTTAGATGTTTTAGTATCTGGGGGGAGTTTTAATTTAAATTCGGGGACCGAATTTCTTTAAGGGGGGAAGATTGTAACGTTTTGAAAATCGTTTCGGTGAAATTTCGGAAAATCGGTAAAATAAAGGGGTTTTCTGTAAAAAGTCAAAATGCAAATATCTTATTATAAAAATTAAATATACATATTCTAGCTATGTAATTGCTAGTATTTGGTTTTTATTGAGCCACTGGTGAAATTTCAAATTTTCTGAAAAAAAAATTATTTTATTATTATTTTAAGCCGTCACTAATACATTTAATTAGGGAAAATTACAAATTCAAATGAGTTGAAACAAATTTTGAGAATCATAAAACTTTAAATAAAATTTTATCATATGGTTTTTGAAATGAAAACATTTGCCAAAACGGTTTAGAAATTATCGAAGAAAAAGGCATTTTCGGTGAAATTAGTGTAAAGGGAAATTGGGGTATAGTATTTATCTTTTTTTTCCCTCACCCACACTCTCCACACACTCTCTCCTCACCCCCTAGGCTACTGGCCGAGCCCCCTTGGCAGCCCCAAAACTTTGTCCCCTCATTTCACAAAAGAAAGAATTAAAAAGGAAAAGAAAGTATAAGAAAATAAGGTATGGGTTTGGGTTGACTTGGACTTTTCTTTACTTGGTTTTTCCCCACACTACACCCTCTCTCTCCTCTCCTCTTGGCTCAGCAGCAGGTCCCCCAACAGCCCCCCAACAGCAGCCCCTATTTTTCTCCTCTCATTCTCATCAAAAAATCCATCTTTTTGCCTCAAAATCAAGCTAAAACCTCTATAATTCTTCAATCCAACTCTTACCCTTTATTTCTTTGCCCAAGCTAGCATGGATCTTGGAGGAAATTTGACATTTTGGAGGCTATAATCTTCATGTTGATCTCTTGATCATGAGGTATAAAGATTCATCCATATTTGTTAGTTGTTAATTGAATGTTTAAATCAAGCCTTAATTGGTGTGTTAAAATATATATAGGGGTTTTGAATTCAAGTTTGGAAATTCAAGTGGATGGTTTTAGATTATAGTTAGGGTTTTGTTGTGTGATTATGGTTGCAAGTGGAATTGATCATTTTGTGGAATATGAAACATAATCAACTTGTTAGTTTGCAAATTGTTATATGTAAATTGTCCTAATTATGATTGTTTTGCAAACTAGATTTTTGTAATTTATATAAAGTAGTGAGATTAAATTCTAGTTAATGGTTGTGTGGCTTAGTTAATATGTTTTAATGAGAATTATGGCCACTAAAATTGTTAAAATATTTAAAGTTGATTAAAACACCATGTTTTGAGCTAAAATGGAAAATTGTGCTAATTTTTGTTAACTAGGTTTTGTAAATATATATATTTTGATGAAATTAAATTATTGGAATGGTTTTTATGACTTGGTTATGATATTGAGCGGATATTGCAGCCGCTAGATTTGTTTAAACGTTGAGTTTTGTACTAAAACGGGTAATATTGCTTGCTAGATTTTCGGAAAAATGGCTTTTAAAGTGAGTTTGGGGTTTTTGTGAATTTTAAGCTATTTTATATCATAATTAGTGCTCGTGATTGTACAAATGAGTGTGTTTGGGTTTTTCTCGATGGTCTGGCGTTTGTACGCTGACGTCGAGGGTTTTTGGATTGATTCGTGAAAGAAACCATAGGTTTTGACCTATGTGGGATTCGTGAGTAGTTTTGGTCATGAGTCGGATTTTAATGCGATACGGTGCGTTATGATATGTAGGTACCCCATGTGGACTTCAAGACGACAAGCAAGCGCATGGCGACGTCGGCACCGGCGAGCGAGGACCAGGTGAGTAGATTTATATCTACGGGGAGAAGTCGGTTGGATGGCGTATAGCACCCCCGCAGTCCGTGGTGGTGTATACGGATGCGTATACACACCAACAATTATTATATATTATTTGGGATTAATAACGATGTTTAGGATGGATATTGGTGTGTTGGATTATTTTAGTGTTGCGAACCCTAGGGTAGTGTTGCACTACACATACACACATACATTCTTGCATACATTCCTATTTATATGTGCTCATGGGATTCTTTATAGTTATGTGTTCATATGGGTATGGGACTATGTGTTCACATACGGATTTGAGGATGATACTTGGGATTGAGTTGAGTCGATGAGATTTGTTTTGTGGTTGTCATATCGGTGATATGGCAGGATTCGTACTTGAGGTACGTCCTGGTGCTATAGCGGATCTTGGGACGGCGATACGGGTGAATAGTGTTATGAATAAAATGGTCGACATGTGATCGTGATATGAGGCATGATATGCTAGGATATTGATATTAGGCCGTATCGGGCGATGTATACCCCTTGATGATGATGTGTGCTGACGATATCGGTTTGTACGAGATTGTCGATCAGTAGTCAGATCATGAGTATATTGAGGATATTAGTATTGTACTAGACATAGGTCAGTACCCTAGACTATGATCTTGGATAAAGAGGATACCAGAGGAATAGTATGATGAATATGATATTGACCCGTACCCAAATTTGGGGATGCCGTACGACGGATTTACGTACGAGCTATATTTTGATGATTGATCCGCACTTTTGACTTGGGATGTCTGATTATAGATATGGTATCGGATATGATATTATTGAGGCGGGATCACCGACTAATATATATACAGGTATATATATATATCGACTCAGATGTTAGGCGGTTTCCTTACCTGTAGTCCAGCTTGTTAGCTTAGCCCTTTAGTTTAGTTTAGTTGTTAGATTAGATTCGACTCCTACCTATTTCAAAAACTTACGAATCGTGGGTATTTCAAAAGACAGGTCAAGGGATTCTACGGATATTTTAAAAGAAGTATCTTTTCCTAAAAACACCGTAACCCTTATTTTCAAAACACCGCAATTCGTGTTATTTCAAAAGGCACTATTGTAGGACTTATATTAGGATAATGCAGATTAGTTATAGTTGCTTCTAGTATTCAGCTTCCGCTCATTATTGTGGTTCGCTTCGCATCGCATGCTTATATTCTGTTTCATACTCCATTATTGATATCATGCTGTTAGGACACCAGCACCATTACCGATGATGCGTATGTACCACGTACACTTACTTGCCGGCTCACACACATCTTCATCGGTAATTGTCATGTCACATACACCTTAGAAAATATTATTGCTTGATATAGCCTGTTAGCTAATAGTTTAGACATGATATTAGCGTACTTGCCTTATATGTTAGTTTAGACATTGTAGTTATTACCTGCTACTTCATGCATACTGTTATTCATTGTTATGCCGCATTCATGGATTCTCATGCATATATTCACTATTTTACGTGTTATTGAGGTTTTGGATTCGGATTTCCATGAGATTTTCTGGATTTGGAGGAATACCGCAAAAACATAAATAAACATTTTCTCTCTTTTGAAATAAAAAGTGCGGTTTTCCCATGATGTATGAGTCGTCCACCATGAGTTTGCTGATGGATTTCAAGACCCGATTCGAGGAGTGGAGGAACCGTTTTGGGTACATGGTGGGCCCGGTGCGGTACCCCGGGGCAAGAGGAATGTGTTGTTGACGTTGAGCCCGGCAGGGGAGCACTACCGACCGGTGATATTACCCGACGCGTCGGATATCCGGAGGATACCGTCGTGGTCTTGAGATGGATGGTAGGGGCCGGTCTGGATTGACGGCGCCCTAGATATTGTGATTGAGATATTGAGGTACAGAGATTGTGATACAGAGATATCGAGATATTTGGACACTTGTTTTGTGTCGATGCTGGGCACTGTTTTATGCTGATTTCATTTATGGTACCTCACTTTTAAAATACAGAAATCTCACTGATTTATGAAAGCAGTTTTCGTCAGTAGATGCATTCTGTTCCATGCATTCATACCTCATTCATATGATATATTGCTACCCGAGGCACTGACACAGGCACATGAGATCACACTCGGGTTAGATATTACCCCAGCCATTGTTATAGGCTGCATGTTATTCATATATTTGAGGATATATTATGATCATTGACCTAAGTTGCGTTATTTATACGATTTCTGTGCGTAGATGTTTTTCTATTCACGAGTTGGCAACTCACCCCCGTTGTGCCCCAGTTTCTTGCAGGTTTGCCGCACAGGTTTCATTACGGCTTGCGGGCATAGCTTCCTTCGGGTGATTTGCTAGTAGGTGGGTTTACTTGTATCGTACCCCCATTATATAACTTGTATATTATTATTCAGTTGTATCTAGAAGTTCCATCAATCAAACTTGTATTTATCTCAGATAGAGACCAGTGATGTTTATTCTTTCGACCTTAGAGTCGCGTGTTGTATTTCTACGGATTTCTTGCTGTTTTGAGTTTCCTTTTGAGTTTTGATCCTCGCCCTTGGCGTTGTATATTATATTGCTTGTGTGGTTGTGACCGTCGATTGACGAAGAGCTAGCTCCCGCTTGGGGATGCCTTTTTATTGATTTCGTATACTATTCATGTTGTATCCCGTTTGGGAGCCAGTATTTACAAAAGAGACTCTGCCGAAATTTTCAGGAAATACTTGATGTTTTTAAAACCGCATAACTTGGCTTATGCTATTAAAACTACTTGATTTTAAATTGGTTTTCCTTCACTCTACTACTTTTCTTGGTTTGGATTTCTGGGTTTTCGGCTTACTTAGATTACGTACGCCTCGAGACGTTTCGTAGTTTAAGTGTCGGTCATGTTCCGTGCTTTCGGGTCGTGACAATTGGGTTATGAGTACACCGGACAGGATTCGCTGGGAACATGCTAGTTGGGATTATACCTGATGTCAGATAGCAGTTCCCTGGTGACATGTGTACAGGTTAGTTTATCGACCTGAGATCGTCATTTGTCTCGTGTGAGTTCCCACTGTGCTTTGATTACTACCCTACCACGGCTCAAAGGAGGCGTGCAAACAGGTTTTAGTTGGGTACAGTCCCGAGCCACATGGAGGCAGTGAGCAGATCTGCAGGAGTTCGTCTCTCCCGGTATTGGGGGTGAGGTCGCGCTGTGTCTAGGAGAGCCTGTACATGAAAAGTCTTTGTCCAAGGAAGGAGATTTACTTGTAGGCATTCCAGTAGTATCTCAGGGTGTTCTGGGCTGATCTCCGACACAACTTGTACCGCTTTTGGGGGTTTGACTTTTACCAACCCCCTAGGCCCGCCATGCTATGCTCATAGATGAACGGACCGGACTGTACGGATATTGTCACTGACAGGCTCAGTAGGGTGTCAGGATGAGTTCGCTCATCGACGTCCCTTTTGGTCAATACCTGGTAGCCCGTTACGTACTGACTAATACCTCTGACGTGCTAGTGGTTAAATCCACAACCAAAGTGTTGACGAGTCTTTAGAGTCCCCCACAGACCGTTTTCTCAAGTTTCGGGCGAAACGTAGTAGAGGCCGTATGGAGATATGGCAGGGTTCGATCAGATACGTACGGTATTGCACGGATCATGATCGGACGGATAATACTAGCGGGCTTTGGTTTAAGCCGGATCCTAGTATTGTACAGTGTAGATTTTGTCTCATTGCATTTGTATTTCGGTCGGAATACAAATGCCGGTATGTATATACAGTAGCGGGGTTTTCCTGTAATTTATTACGGGATCAGTTTTATGAAGTTGCCAGTTTGCTTTCCGTTTCGGCCAATTTTCTTTGTATCTTTCGTTGGCTGAAGATTGGTGGAGGAGGGCTTATTTGCATTTGTGTAAATAAGCATTTTGGAGGGTTGTCTTTGCATATTGATGCTTCATGATAGCTCTTGTTTGACTTTGACCCATTGACTTCATAAGTTCTTGATTGCATGACTTTTTGTAGTTATGATTGGTTGATTTGGAGTGAGGGTTTTATGGTGATCATTGCTTTTCATCATCATCTTTTTTCTCTCTCTTGCATGATTTTCTTTGGCTCACTCATTCATTCTTTTTGGCTAACTCCCCATTCTCATTCTTGGAGAGTAGAGGTCGGCCACTAAGAGGGAGGGGGCTGAAATTTTTGGTGGGGAATTTGGTTCTCTTCATGTTTGTAAAATCCCCAAGTTCATCTACAAAAATTCCGCATCTCATTCCTCCACCATATACATGGCAACTTCAACCCCTAGAAACACATAGAGTTCTACACTATTCTACAGCAACTCTTGGGCACGTCGGCTCGCCAACTTCGTGCCCGAGTTGCCTCGGTCCAGAGGTGGGAGCCCGTAAAAGAACCCGGCGATGTGGTGCCCTTCCGACGAGGAGATGAAAAACCGGAGATTCCGCGGGGAGATCGGGACGATGACGAGAAGACCGAAGGACACGGATCGCTCAGTATATCTCTCTAACCCTTCTCTAGTTAGCTAGGATTAGATTAATGGCCCGATCCGGGAATTTTGTGCGCGGTGGTGCCGGTTATAAAGTTAAAGTAAACTATCGCTTCCGCATTTTGTCCTCGGAAAGACGGCCGGGGCGCCGCCGTACACTTACAAAGTCGTGCCGGAGTGTAGCCCAGAACACCCTGAGAAACTACTGGAAACACTACCAGTAATTCTCACTTGCCCTGGCCTGAGACTTTATGTAATGGCTCTCCTAGACACAGCGCGATATCAAACCCCAATACCGGGAGAGACGAATCCTGTCTAACCGCTACTGCCTCCAAGTGCTTCGGGACTGCACCCAACTACTACCTGCTTGCACGACTCCTTTGAGCCGTGGTAGGGTAGTAATCAAAGTACAGTGGGAACATACTCGAGGCGAAGTAGCAGTGTCAAGTCGACGGACTAAGATGTACTCCTGTCACCTGGGAAATGTTATCTGTCGTTAGGTATTGTACCAACCAACAGTTTCCGAGGAGTCCTGTCCAGTGTACGCGTAACCTAACGAGCACCCGCATACTATCTCCAGTACGACGTACTAATGGCTGTGGGACAGACCATCTCCCCTACTGGGATGATAAGCGTATACGCTAGTCTACTCCGGAGTATCGATGCCCCGTCTCGATAATCCTACGACTAGGGACCTGTATAAGGTTGTGCTTGTAGATTACCCAGCACCCACTAGTGTGACTGCCATCACAATGCTGGTAATCAAGCAAAGATCCTAAGAGATCTACTGATATGTATAAGCGATATGCTAAAAGAAACACATGCACATATTAAAATAGAAACAAACCAAGTAGCATACTACCATTTTGAGCAAGACTGCCTATACAACTGTGAATATCCCCAGCTTCCATTAAGTAATATACAAACTAGTATGATACAGTAATGGCCTCTAGGGCATATACACTAACAATCTCCCACTTGCACTACGGCCATGTACTGGCGTATCGAAGACCTATCATCTCGATCAGCCGCTCGAACTTTGTCTGGGGTATGGCCTTCGTGAGTGGATCTGCAGTGTTATTCTCCGAATCTACTCTCCTCACCTCGATCTCTCGGCGATCTACGATCTCCCTGATCAGGTGATACCGCGTCGAAATGTTTCTGGACTTCTGATTGGACCTGGGTTCCTTCGCTAAAGCTATAACACCGTTGTTGTCACAATACAGCGGTATTGGATCAACAATGGTTGGAACCACCTGAAGTTCTGTGAGGAACTTCTTCATCCAGACAGCTTCTTTTGCGGGATCACAAGCAGGTATGTACTCCGCTTCCATCGTCGAGTCAGCAACGGTTTCCTGTTTAGAGCTCTTCCAACATACCGCCCCTCCATTGAGGGTAAAGACATAACCCGACATGGACTTGGAGTCATCCTTGTCACTCTGGAAGTTAGAGTTAGCAAAGGCCTCGATTTGGAGGTCTTTTCCGCCATACACCAAGAACATCTCCTTAGTCCTTCTCAGGTACTTGAGAATGTTCTTTACTGCTATCCAGTGCTTCTCTCCTGGGTCCGACTGATACCGGCTTACAACGCTCAATGCGTATGCTACATCTGGTCTGGTACACAACATCACATACATTATAGAGCCTACCGCAGATGCGTAGGGTATAGATGACATGCGAGCCCTTTCCAAATCAGTCTTTGGAGACATTTCTTTGGATAGGGTGATTCCGTGACAAGCCGGTAGGTTACCGCGCTTTGAATCTTCCATACTGAATCGTTTCAGTATGGTGTCGATGTACCTGTACTGCAAAAGTCCCAACATCCTCTTAGATCTATCACGACAGATCTGGATCCCCAGAATGTAGGAGGTATCACCTAGGTCCTTCATGGAGAACCTCTGTGACAAGAATCCTTTGACTGACTGTAGGGTAGGAATGTCATTTCCTATCAAGAGAATGTCATCCACGTACAAGACGAGGAATACAACAGTTCTCCCTACAATCTTACTATATATGCATGGTTCATCTCGATTTTTGATAAAGTCGAATTCTTTGACAGTATCATTAAAGCAGATGTTCCAACTCCACGATGCCTGCTTTAGTCCATAAATGGACTTACGCAACTTGCACACTTTACCGCTGCTCCCACTCTGAATGAAACCCTCTGGCTGATCCATATAGACGCACTCTTCCTAATTCCCATTTAGAAAAGCCGTCTTTACGTCCATCTGCCAGATCTCATAATCGTGGAAGGCAACAATGTAAAGAAGGATCCGAATGGATTTGAGCATAGCTACTGGAGAAAAAGTTTCGTCATAGTCCAAACCAGGTCTTTGATGAAAACCCTTTGCAACAAGTCTAGCTTTATAGGTTTCAACCTGCCCATCTACACCAATCTTCTTTCTGAAAATCCATTTGCAGGCTACGGGTTTTACCCCTTCTGGAGCAATGTCCAAAGTCCAAACTTTTTTGGTGTACATGGACTCCATCTCGGTCCACATTGCATCCAGCCATTTTACTGAGTCACCGCTCTGAATGGCTTGTTGGAAGATAATAGGCTCATCATCTTCAATGATGCAATCCTATCGATCCCCGTCTATGAGAAAACCGTAGTATCTCTCGGGCGGATGAGACTGCCTACTACTCCTGCGGAGTGGCGTTGGGTTGTCCGGTTCTCCTGAAACTTCTGGTTCTACTAAGCTTTCAGTAATAGCTCATGGTTCTGGAATTTCTTCCAGTTCTTTTGCGCTCCCACTTATCTGATTTTCTAAAAATTCAGTTTCCAAGAAGTGGGGATGCTGAGAATCAAAAACCTTTTGTTCCTCTGCGGAATAGAAAAGATACCCCCTGGAGTTCTTGGGGTATCCCAAAAACTTACATAGTACTGAGCGTGCCTCGAGCTTGTCCGCATGCAGCTTTTTTACAAAAGCTGGATATCCCCATGTCTTAAGATACTTAAGACAGGGTTTCTTCCCACTCCACATCTGATATGGTGTGGTAGGCACAGTCTTGGTTGGAACCTTGTTCAAAAGATATGCAGCTGTTTCTAGTGCATAACCCCAGAAAGATCGCGGTAACTCAGCCTTACTCATCATGGAACGAACCATATCTAATAGGGTTCGATTCTGCCTTTCCAATACATAATTGTGTTGTGGTGTGTATGGAGGAGTAAGCTGAGAGAGAATTCCATTCTCTTTTAAGTAGCCCAGAAACTCGGCACTCAAGTATTCACCACCTCGATCAGATCTCATTTTCTTGATACTTTTGCCTGTTTGTTTTTCTACATCATTCTTGTATTCCCAGAACTTCTCAAAGGCCTCGGATTTATGCTTCATCAAGAAGACATATCCATACCTAGAGAAATCATCCGTAAAAGTAATGAAGTATGAATACCCACTTCGCGCATGTGTAGACATTGGACCGCATACATCGCTGTGTATGAGTGCCAAGAGCTCGCTCGCTCTTTCTCCGTGTCCAGTGAACGGAGTCTTTGTCATCTTTCCCATGAGACAAGATTCAAAAGTGGCATAAGGCTGATATTCGAACGGATTCAAATATCCCTCTTTATGCAACTTCGTCAACCGTGTCTCATTGATGTGACCCAATCTACAGTGCCATAAGAAAGCCTGATTTGTTTCCGGAGACTTCCTTTTAAGTGTGTTCTGAATACTGAAAACCTGAGCTTTATTTAATACGTATATTCCGTTTTCTAATGCACCTGACCCAATCAGAACTTGATTTAGGTGGATGTGGACCACATCGCTTAAAAAAGTAAAATCATATCCTTCCTTAGAAAGTAAGGATACAGATATGATATTACAAGCTAGACTAGGTACATACAAACAGTTATGTAGAATCAATATCTGCCCACTTGTCAATCCAAGGTGATATTCTCCTATGGATTCAGCATTCACACTCATTCCGTTTGCAACCCTGAGAGTCATATCACCTAACCTGATAACTCTACGGTTTCTCAAAGCCTGTAATGAATTACAGATATGAGATCCTGATCTGGTATCCAGTACCCAGGAAGTAGAGTTAATTGACATACAGTTTTCTATTACAAACACACCCGAAGCCGAAGCCACAACATGCTTCGAATCCTGGCTACTGGCATTGCTAGCCCTGCAATCCCTATGCCAATGTCCTTTCCCGTAACAATAGGAACGTCCCTCCTTCACCATATCTAGTGCCGAAACTTTTGCCCTTCTCTTTCCTTCTACTTCTTTGACACCGCATATCGGCTTTGTGGAGGTCTTCTCCTTCTTACCCTTTGCTTTCGCCTTGGATGTAGAAGAGGAAGATCCCCCATTAAGCAGAGCGGGTGTCTCTCTAGTTTCCTTCAGGGTGTAAGTAGAGGGTAGAGACTATAGAATCAAGTCAGTATGTGACTCGTTTTTCAACGTGGTCCTCAGGTTCGTGAGCTCATCAATATAGCTAGTCTCGGTAAGGACGTTGTCCCCTACAGATGACCCGACAGCCAACCTCGCTTGAAGCAATTCGTTCGAGGTCTCATATCTTGCGATACGAGATTGCTCTTCATATAAATCTTTGTTATGGAGGAAGACAGAAAATAAGTTTATCTTCTCATGCTGCCTCTGGTATGCACCATCAACTGAGGCCAACACGAGGCACTTGGCATTTGCACAGTCTTTTTCCGATGTCTTACGGATATCAGTATCCGTGACGATGGAAACTTGTCCTGAGACGGCAGTGGTTAGATTAGTGAAGAGGTGTCCCAGCTTGTCATGGGTAATGGGCATCTGGACAGACCTTTGCCAGTCATTTTATTATCTAGATGTAACCTATGTCTTGTCACTGGGTCGCTGCAATTAAGAGAGAGAGAAGAAAACACTTAGCACGATGCTCCTTGCAAGTTTAGATTGGTTTTTAATTTATCTAAACAGGATGGCTCCCACTGTTTCTCGAATCCTTCCTCAAACCATAAAAGAAGAATTAGTCAGGATTGATTTCACCGTACAATTCTTGCTTAACCGTTTAGCCATGCTAGTGTCGGTACTTCGAGGGAGGTTTTACGACGCTTTCGCGATGTTCCTTAATTAAATAACCTCTTTTCCCTGGAGGCGTAGCCCCGCTAATACTGTTCTATTCACCTACTTGGTTTATAGCATTGATCGTTAGGTGAAGAGTCTCTCGAGGAGTAGCGGATACTCACAGTAGGATCGGGATCCAAATATCATTGTGAGATAGTGCTGAAGGAATCCTACCAACATTATCAAACTCCAAATGGTATGCAGCACTAGCAAGTTTTAGTTTCTTTAGAATCTCCCGATGTGGATTTTTCCCCCATGCTCTTATGACCTTGACGAAGGTCAACAAATCATAAGTCACATGTCAAGTTCTACCCATCATTGTCCAGGTTAATTTGAACCCACCCGTATATACCCTTGACGAAGGTCAACAAGGTAATACGACTGTCCCAAACAAACGCATCTATCTATGCTACATATGAACACCTAACAGATACCAATCATTATGCCTTGACGAAGGTCAACAAACATAGCTTGAATACTATTGAATATTCATATGAAATGACGGAGGGCTACGAATGGTTTTGGTGAAACCGTGAACGTAGTGAACTTGATATAATCGATGTAACCTGATAGCTTTTAAAAGGAGTGGTTTAAGCTCCGCGTTTTTAAAAGTTTTCTGTCTTTGAAAAAACCGAGTGGTTTTGAAATTGTTTCAACGATTCAGCTTTGGTTTGTTTTCTTTGCATTAATTTAATGCGTCCCATCAATTAATCCTACCATTGCAGAAAACAACGAAAATATGACGTACGCTTATGCCATCCGCATTCGCCACTGGGCTCTGTTATCACCCGTTAGGTTACTTAACTAACGACAGAGCGGGGGCTGGACTAGCGCGGATGTAAAACATAAGCAACGCCTACTAGATATCATATATAGATATATACATTCGTCAGATGCAATGATAGACATTCCAGATCACAGATGAACACATTGGATATACTAGGAATCCGCGCTTCGTTCGAGGCTGCAACGAAAGACGGATTACACGGTCGTGATGAATAGCCAAACCCTATCCCAGACCCCTACGGGTGCGGCAAACTACCCGCCAAATACCCGAAGTGAAGAAACCACCCTCAACAAAGTGAGTAGGACACTCGGTACTTCAAAGTACCCGGTAGTTTGTGCACCCCACCTTGGGTCTATCTTAGGAGCAAAAACAGTAAAAGAAATAATATACAATGGCGGCTACATCCTCAACCCGGATGTGCGACCCAAATATAATATTACATCAATTTACATTTTACATCGAATGAAAGATAAATAAATACTTATCTCACATCCCCGGCTATTCATCCATGACAATCCAACAAGTTCATATACACAAACCAACAACACAGATCACAGATATGTACAACCCCCACTTATCGACGTATAGCGATTAGAGACGTTCAATACATATATCACATCACAGAATATCTGATTAGCTAAAGTACTTAGAATTTCGATCGATTACTAGATTTGAATCTATCCCAAGCACAACACAGTACTCAACAAAATCTGGGAAGAAACAAAGTATCAGAAAAATCACAAAACACAAAACTGGACACACTGCAGGAAAAACGAGTCGACTCGGCGTCGACTCGGCCGCGGATCCACGGCGAAACGCATGGTTTCGCCGCGCTTCCGCGGCGGTCTGACCGATTCATGACCTTGTTTTTCTTGGTTGTCCTTCAAAAAGCCTGCACGTATTTTTAAGGTCCCTGAAAAAAATTTTGGACCAGTTTTTAAAAACGACAGAAAAAGTGCATTTTTGACGTGTTTTTGCGATTTCTCCGGCGATCGAATTTCTAACATTTTGCTAACATGTTAGTAATGGTTTAGCTAGGCTCTGATACCACTGTAAGCTTACGTTGCCCACCCCGCAAGCTAGCGAGGAGGCGGAACAAGTAAAAATCAAAACTTTCTTACAAAAAGTGACATAGACTAAGCCAAGGATCTTTGCTAAACCATTTCTAAAAAATAACAAGAGGTTCTATCTACTATGCAAGAAGATTATACCTCATGCTACTAGTCCTTCGGGTCTTCTCCGCTAACCTCCTCGTCTCCGTATGCTCCATGGGTCGGTCCGGATCGTGGCTTCCTCCGCGGCCTCCTAGAGTCGAAGACGATCCACCCGAGAGTCTATAGTCCGAGCTCCACCTCAAGCCAAGGTAACTAGGGCAACAAGTTTGCTACTCTTGATGCCCTAGGTGATGTAGAGGAATAAGATGGGTTTGTTTGTCTATTTAGAACCTAATTTGCTCAACACATGAGACTATTAGGAATTTGCAGTGAGGAGGAAGAAGAAGCTAACCATGGGAGCTCTCATTTGATGAGAGAGAATGAGAAGAAGATAATGATGCATAAGAAAAATAATTACCAATCTTTTATTATGATAAATTATGATGGCTACCTTGACTTGACCATTATCATCTCAAAGATAAATCCAAGAGAATAAGAAGAGTCTAGTGCTTCACAAAATATCCAAGTCAACCAAAGTCAACAAGGTCAAATGGTCAAGTAAGGTCAAATGGTCAAAGCAATTAGCCATAACACAATTATCATTAAAACGATTAGTAAATGTTTTCCTCCACCTCATAATGGTTTTGACCAAGTCAATGGTCAAAACCCTAATGAGGCACCTCCTTCTTCGCTCCTCACAACCGTGCATACACACCCGCATCCGCATTCCATAGAATACGAATGCACAGAAGACAAAACTAATCCATCCATACAATACTAGAATCCGGCTTAAACCAAACCCACTAGTATTGTCTGCCCGAACATCATACGCACACAAGTGCACGTAAGTGATCGTAGCCCTGCCGTAAAAACCATACGGCCTCTACACCTTTTGCCCAGTGCAGGGAAACTCTCTGTGTGGGACTCTAAAGACCCGAAACTACGCTGGCAGTGGGTTTAACCACAGACCGCAAGCAGCACTAGCTGTACGTAACGGTCCCCAGGTAGATGTCGACAAGAAGGCCGATGAGGTAAACCCATCCGAACTCCTACTGAGCCTGAATGTGACAATCTCCGTACAGTCCGGTCTGTTCGTCTAAGAGTATGGCATGTCGGGTCTAGGGGGGCGGTAAAACGTCAGACCCCTAATAGCAGTACAAGTCGTGCCGGAGTGTAGCCCAGAACACCCTGAGAAACAACTGGAAACACTACCAGTAATTTTCGCTTGCCCTGGCCAGGGACTTTGTGTAATGGATCTCCTAGACACAGCGCGATATCAACCCCCAATACCGGGAGAGACGAATCCTGTCTAACCGCTACTGCTTCCAAGTGCTTCGGGACTGCTCCCAACTACTACCTGTTTGCATGACTCCTTTGAGCCGTGGTAGGGTAGTAATCAAAGTACAGTGGGAACATACTCGAGGAGAAGCAGCAGTGTCAAGTCGACGGACTAAGCTGTACTCCTGTCACTTGGGAACTGTTATCTGACGATAGGTATAGTACCAACCAACAGTTCCCGACGTGTCATGTCCAGTGTACTTGTAACCTAATAAGCACCCGCATACTATCTCCAGTACGACGTACTAATGGCTGTGGGACAGACCATCTCCCCTACTGGGATGAGAAACGTATACGCTAGTCTATTCCGGAGTATCGATGCCCCGTCTCGATAATCCTACGACTAGGGACCTGTATAAGGATGTGCTTGTAGATTACCCAGCCCCCACTAGTGTGACTGCCATCACAATGCTGGTAATCAAGCAAAGATCCTAAGGGCTCTACTAATATGTATAAGCGATATGCTAAAAGAAACACATGCACATATTAAAGTAGAAACAAACCAAGTAGCATACTACCATTTTGAGCAAGACTGTCTCTACAACTGTGAATATCCCCAGCTTCCATTAAGTAATATACAAACTAATATGATATAGTAATGTCCTCTGGGGCATATACACTAACAAGAAATACCCAGAACCATACCACAGTGCCCATGGACCAGCAGCTGAAGGCCCATCCTACGCCTCTCAAGTGGCGCCGCGGAACCACTGCCAAAACCTTGTTTTGGCCGCTGTTCCGCGGTCACTTAGACGAGTTAGGGACTCGTTCTTCAGGTGGGTCCATGGAATTACCTGCATGATTTTTAGAGTATTTTTAACATGAAAAATTCTAACTTTTTGAAAATTTTCCAGAGAGGGTTCCAAAATTCGGTTTTCGGGGTTCGATCGGACTTCTAACATCGTCTAGACAACGCCTAAAGCTCTAGCTTGGCCCTGATACCACTGTAGGGTTCTTATGCATGACAGCAAGGTTTCGGGTGGCATCGTCCATGCCAATTTAAAATTTTGCCATGCTAAAAGAACCATAACCTAGAATCTTTAACTAGAGAATCATACGAAACATAGTGTAAACAACTTTACAACTAAGTGAACTAGGAATACAACCATTGTAGACTGGTCCTTCACTTTAATAGCTCTGTGTAGTAGTCCCTTCATTGCATGTAGTGATCTTGCAGACTCTAGAACGGCTCCACAAGGTGAAAGGAACGAGCTTGCACGAAGTCTTCGAGGCCGAAGATGATCTACGTCGAGGAGACACTAACCCAAGCTACTACTTCACTAATGAGGGATTAGTGAAGCTAACACCTTAAACTAAATGGCTAATCTAGTAGAGAATGATGAAGTAGGATTTTTGCTCACTTTAGAATTAATTTTCTCACTCTTTTTCTTCTCCTCTCAAAAACCTAGAGAGCTTGGCTCATGAAGAAGAAGAAGAAGAAAATAATAGATGAGAGAGTGAATGACAACCATGGGTGAGTTTGTATCATATACTAACTCATGTAGAGACATAACCATGGCTAAGTGATAATGGTTAGGTTAATAAATATCTTAGGTAAAACAAAATTAGTGGACTGAGTCAATGCATCTACAAGCTTCCACAAGTTTCATGCATGTGACTAATTTCCATTTAATTTGGATTTACTTAAAATAAATAATCCTCACAATTATCATAAGCATAGTGTAAGTCTCAAACGCCCATGTAGTGTGTATCATCAAGCATGACACAAATAGAAATACAATTAATATATATCACATATATATTAAATGCATAAGTGAGAAAAGAAATGCTTAAGTGAGCCAATATTAGTTAATATAAATTAATATATCAAATATATAATTATACATTAAATCATTAAATCGACACTTGATTTAATAATCCGGTTATATCTCGTATGACCGACTAATATTATTTGTATCAACCTATCGAATCAACACTTGATTCGATAACCCGGCTATATCACATATAACCGACCGATACGAATAAATCGCGAGAATATAATACGGTATCACATACTCGTATTAAATCTCAGTCCCGCACATATCACATATGTGCTCCTACTTCATTTTGCCTGAGTCAGTAAACCTCTGTGTAGGACTCTAAAGACTCGTCAATACGCCGGCAGTAGGTGATGATCACATCAAGAACCCACAAGCCGTCAGCGGTACTAGCTGGACGTAGCGGCTACCCGGGTATTGAGCGATCAGAAGATCACCAAGCAAGCCCGCTCTAGCTCCTGTAAAGCCTGTCAGTAACACTACCGTACAGTCCCGTCTCTTCGTCTAAAATGTCGCATATCCAGTCTAGGGGTGGTAAACGTCAGACCCCAGTAACTTGATAAGTCGTGCCGATGTGAGGCTCATAACGGGTCGAGAAACTACTGATAACACTTACCAATAGATCTCAGAATCAGCCTTGGCCAGGGACTTCCAGTTATGGCCAATCGAGCACCACACGACATCTACCCCCAATACCGGGAGAGACGAAATCCCCTCCTATCGCTCATTGCCTCCATGTGACTCGGGACTGTACCCAAAAACTACCGTTTTGCACGTCCTCTTGAACGTGGTAAGGTGGAAATCAAAGGACAGTGGGAATTACACAAGACTCTATGACGATCTCGGGTCTACAGACTAACCTGTACCAGTGTCACTAGAGAACTACTATCTGACATCAGGTATAATACCATCTAGGAGTTCTCGGCGAGTCCGTCCAGTGTACCCAGTCTCCACTGAGCACCTGTATACTATCTCTGATGTCAAACACCAATGGATATGGGATCCTCCATCGCCCATCTCATGGGTCGAGAAGCGTATATGCCAGTCTACTCTGGTATATCGATGTCCTATCTCGATATACCCATGACTAGGAACATTAAAGGATGTACTCACGGACTACCTTTGTCCTACTAGTATGATCTGCATCATAATCTAGGTAGTCAAGTATACATCCTGAGGGCTTTACCAACATGTAACCATGAGACAGTATAAAGAGACAAGTATACATGTTAAGATAAAGCGCAACCAGATAGCATACTATCATGTTGACCAAGAAAGTCCTCTCTATATATGTTCAAGCATCCACTATAAAATACATTATATGTACAATAATGGCCTCTAGGGCATACATATAACTAACACCATGTACACCAACAAATTATGGACTTTGGACATTGCTCCAGAAGGGGTAAAACCTGTAGGCTGCAAATGGATCTTCAGAAAGAAGATTGGTGTAGATGGACAGGTTGAAACCTATAAGGCTAGACTTGTTGCAAAAGGTTTTCTCCAGAGACCTGGTTTGGACTATGAAGAAACCTTTTCTCCAGTGGCTGTGCTCAAATCCATTCGGATCCTTCTTGCCATTGCTGCCTTCCACGATTATGAGATCTGGCAGATGGACGTAAAGACGGCTTTTCTAAATGGAAATTTGGAAGAGTGTGTCTATATGGATCAGCCAGAGGGTTTCATTCAGAGTGGGAGCAGCGGGAAAGTGTGCAAGTTGCTTAAGTCCATTTATGGACTAAAGCAAGCATCGCGGAGTTGGAACATCTGTTTTGATGAGACGGTCAAAGAATTCGACTTTATTAAAAATCCAAATGAACCATGCATATATAGTAAGATTGTAGCGGGAGCTGTGGTATTCCTCGTCTTGCACGTGGATGGCATTCTCTTATTAGGAAATGACATTCCTATGCTACAATCAGTCAAAGGATTCATGTCACAGAGGTTCTCCATGAAAGACCTGGGTGATGCCTCCTACATTCTGGGATCCAGATCTACCGTGATAGATCTAAGAGGATGTTGGGACTTTCGCAGTCCAAGTACATCGACACCATACTAAAAAGATTTATTATAGATGATTCAAGGCACGGTATTTTACCAGCTTGTCATGGAATCACCCTCTCTAAAGAGATGTCTCCCAAGACGGCTTTGGAAAGGGCTCGCATGACATCTATACCCTACGCTTCTGTAGTAGGCTCTATAATGTATGCGATGTTGTGTACCAGACCATATGTATCTTAAGCACTGAGCGTGGTAAGCCGGTATCAGTCAGACCCAGGGGAGAAGCACTGGATAGCAGTAAAGAAAATTCTCAAGTACCTGAGATGGACTAAAGAGATGTTCTTGGTGTATGGCGGAAAAGACCTCCAGATCGAGGCCTTCGCTGACTCCAGCTTCTAGAGTGACAAGGATAACTCCAAGTCCATGTCAGGTTATGTCTTTACCCTCAATGGAGGGTCGGTCTGTTGGAAGTGCTCCAAATAGGACACCGTTGCTGACTCGACGATGGTAGTGGAGTACATAGCTGCTTGTGACGCCGCGAAGGAAGCAGTCTAGATGAGGAAGTTCTTGACAGAACTTCAGGTGGTTCCTTCCATTGTAGATCCAATACCTATGTATTGCGACAACAACGACGCTATAGCCTTAGCGAAGGAACCCAGGTCCCATCAAAAGTCTAGACATATTTTGAGGCGTTACAACCTGATCAGGGAGATCGTTGATCGCCGGGAGATCGAGGTGAGGAGAGTAGATACGGAGAATAACACTGCAGATCCACTCACGAAGGCCATACCCCATACACAGTTCGAGAGGCTAATCGAGATGATAGGTCTGCGATATGCCAATACACGGCCTTAGTGCAAGTGGGAGATTGTTAGTGTATATGCCCTAGAGGCCATTATTATATCATACTGGTTTGTATATTACTTAATGGAAGCTTGGGATGTTCACAGTTGTATTGACAGTCTAGCTCAAAATAGTAGTATGCTACTTGGTTTATTTCTACTTCAATATGTGCATGTGTTTCTTTTAGCATATCGCTTATACATATTGGTAGAGCCCTTTGGATCTTTGCTTGATTACCAGCGTTGTGATGGCAGTCACACTAGTGGGGGCTGGGTAATCTATAAGCACATCCTTATACAGGTCCCTAGTCATAGGATCATCGAGACGGGGCATCGATACTCCAAATTAGACCTGTGTATACGCTTCTCATCCCAGCATGGGAGATGGTCTGTCCCACAACCATTAGTACGTCGTACTGGAGATAGTATGTAGGTGCTCATTAGGTTATGAGTACACAGGACATGACTCGTCGGGGACTGCTGGTGGGTATTATACCTATTGTCGGGTAGCAGTTCCCAGGTGACATGAGTACAGCTTAGTCCGTCGACTTGACACTGCTACTTTGCCTGGAGTGTGTTCCCACTGTATTTTGATTACTACCCTACCACGGCTCAAAGGAGTTATGCAAACAGGAAGTAGTTGGGTGCAGTCCCGAAGCACTTGGAGGCAGTGGCGGTTAGATAGGATTCGTCTCTCCTGGTATTGGGGGTTGATAAGTAACTGTATTTAAAGAGCCAATACACAAAGTCCTTGGCTAGGGCAAGCGAGATTTACTGGTAGGTATTCCAGTAGTTTCTCAAGGTGTTTTGGGCTACACTCCGGCACGACTTATTGCGCTATTAGGGGTCAGACTATTACCTCCCCCTAGGCCCGATATGCGATACTCTTAGACGAACGGACCGGACTGTACGGTGATTGTCACATTCGGGCTCAGTAAGAGTTCGGATGGGTTTCTTCATCGGCCTTCTTATTGACAGATACCTGGGTAGACGTTACGTGCAGCTAGTACCGCTTGCAGCTTGTGGTTAAACCCACTGTCAGCGTACTGTCGAGTCTTTAGATTCCCACACAGAGAGTTTCCCTGCATCGGGCGAAAGATGTAGAGGCCGTATGGTTTTACGGTAGGGCTTCGATCACGTACGTGCACTTATACGCGTAAGATGTTCGGGCGGATAATACTAGTGGGCTTTGGTTTAAGCCGGATCTTAGTATTATATTGATGGATCAGTTTGGTCTCTTTGTATTCGTGTTTCTCGGAACACGGATGCGGGTATGTATATAAGATGAGAGGGGCATTCTTGTAATTACTCAAGATTGTTATAGAAGGAGACACTTCATTAGGGTTTTGACCATTGACTTGATTAAAACAATTACGAGGTGGAGAAAAGTATTTGTTATTTTTGTAAATGATAATTATAGCATGGCTACTTGTTTTGACTACTTGACTTGGTTTGACCACTTGACTTGGTTTGATTCTTTGACTTAGATATTTCTTGTGAGATATTTTATGGCACTAGATATTTTGAGTGAGATATTTTCTTTCCATGCTTGTAGTCATATCAAGTGAGCGATCTCACTTTTTATCATTATCAAAAACCATTTCTCTTTCCTCAAGTTAACTCTCTTCTTCTTCCTCTCAACTTTCAACCCTTAAGGTCTCATGAGTTGAGTAAACTAGGGTTACCAGAGACAAATAAATCCATCTTCATTCTCTACATCTCCTAGGCCATCTAGTTTTGCGAGCTAGTTGCCCTAGTTACCTCGGATTTGAGGTTAGAGCTCGGACAATAGACTCTTGGGTGGATCGTCTTTGACTCGAGGAGGCCGACGAGGAAGCTACGATTCGGATCGATCCTTGGAGCCTACGATGATGAGGAGGACACCGGAGAAGACCTGAAGGACTTGTATACTGAGGTATAACATTCTTTTTGAGTAGTTAAACCTCATGTAGTTTGCTAGCTAGGGTTTATGGTCGATCCTTGGTTCTAGTCGGTGTTGCGAAGCCCATAAAAATCATTTTTTTGCAAATTCCGCCTCCCCACGAACACGTGGGGTGCGCGACATCGACTTACAGATTTTACCCCTAGCTTTCTATGACCTTGACGAAGGCCAACAAACCATAGGCCGCTAGTCAAGTTCAACCGTTCATTTCTTGATTGAATTAAACCCACCCGCATGACCCCTTGACGAAGGCCAACAAAGTCGCACAACTACCCTAATCCAATTGCATCACATGCTGGAAGATAAGCACTAATCAGCTACCGCACACTACGCCTTGATGAATGCCAACAAACGTACCACGAATACTAAATAGTACTTATCTGAAATGACGGAGGGCTATGCAGATTTTTAAGAAAACCATGAGCGTAATGAACTTGATATCGTTGTAGAATCTAGTGATTTTGAAAGGAGTGTTTTTAAGGCTTTTGCTAGTTTCGCTAAACATGTCACTTCCGGTGAAGGGATCTCGGCTCTTTCCTCAAAAAATGAGGTGTTGGATATTCATGAATACCACTGTGCAAAGCAAGAACTGGAGAAGCAATCAAAAACAAAACCGGGTGGGTTGTAGCATTTACTAGTTTCGCTAAAGAGGTCACTCCCGGTGAAGGGATCTCGGCTCTTTCTTGATCAAATGAGGTGCTGGATATTCATCAAGGAATACCATTATGCAAAGCAAGAACTAGAGCTACCCTTTTTGAAAATTTGATTCTAAAACATCTTTTGGTTTCTTTCTTTTCATTAACCTCATTAATGAAGTCCCATCAATTAATGTTTCCTAAACATTACAGAAAAATGAAACGAAAATAGAACGTACGCTTATGCCATCCGCATTCGCCACTGAGCCCCGTTATGCACCGTTAGGTTACTTAACTACCGACAGAGCGGGGGATGGACTAGCGCAGGTGCAAAATATAAGCAACGTTTATTATATATTATATATATAATATTACATTCGTCTCATGCAGTTATATGATCAACATCACAGAATCAAGCAACATATGAAATATTGGATATACTAGGATGTCCATGTTTTAAATTTAGCCAATAATGTAAAACACGGATTCCACAGTCGTGATGAATAGCCAAACCAACATCCCTAGACCCCTACGAGAGCGGAAAGTGACCCTGCCAATTCTAGAGTTGGGAGACCCTGTCTCAACTCTTTGAGATGGTCTCCTACTGGACTCTAGAACCCGGTTACTTGTGCTCCCCGCCTTGGGTCTATCCTAATGCGGAAAAATAAATAATATACAACAGTGGTGACATCATCCTTAACCCGGAAGTGCCCCGATAAAAGAATATTCCATACAGATTTTACATGAATGAAAATAAAAACCTTCATCTCACATAAAACCTCCCGGCTATTCTTTCACGACGATCCAATAAATCATATCAACATCAATACATGAATCACATATCATCAACGTAAGCAAATATGCGTATCTCTAAAACTCGTTGACATATAGCAACGAGATTGGGATACCCCGCATATTACACTTACGGTCGCAGAAAGAGAAACAGAAAACTACAATAATTAGAATCCGCAATTTCCTTAGACATCATAAACCCAGAATATCTCATATTCCGGATTTCATGCCTAACTTATAAAACTTGCATTTTAGTCTCAAATTGAAAACTCTTTTCAATTGGTTGTCGGATAATTCAACATGATTCCCGACTTACTGATCACGTACAATACGCAATTGCGATGGAGTTTTGATCCGAATCAAAACTTCGTGGCAATCGATCAATTGAGACTAAACGGCTAGCTTTACAATATACTAACTAGTTTTCATAAAACTAATTAATCCGGATTCTAATAATTGTATCACACACATCAAAAAGTTTGTAAAGTAACCGCGATATTAGAATTCCGCACGCAATTAGCAAACTTAACCAATTTTTCCAAGACATGAAAAATCCAGTGCGCTAAAGTTCCAAAACCGATCGTTTTAAGCTAATCCGGGAGTCGAAACGAACTCGAAACCCACCCGAATCTTCACGGGGGCGAAGATCCAAAAATTAACTATCGAATGGGGCCCTAGAGGGGGTATCCCACCCCCGAGGCCACCACAAGGTGGCCAGGGGGTGAGGCAGACCCGAAACCGCCTAAGGTGGGGTAGTTTCGGGTCCCCACCGCCAAGACCACCTTGTGGTAGTCTTGAAGAGTGGGCCCAGCCGTTCGTTCCCCCCGGGGTGCGCACGCTCCACCCCGCGGCTTCTCGGTTCAAACCGTGAGCCCTCGGGGTTTGCAAACAACTCAAAACATCATTTTTGAAACTGTTTTTATCGGCAGTTTTTACGCGACAAAAACGGCGGATTTCTAATGCCGCTACAAGTTACCCTAATGTTTTAGCTTGGCCCTGATACCATGAAAGTTGACCTTAGCACCACCATGAGGTTATAGAAGCATCAAGCATGCCGTATTTTAAATTTTATTAGGTGCTAAGTTAGACTAACAAGATCTTTACTAGATTATTAGGGTTTGCCTTTGTGATGTGATGAACTAAAGAGAAGAAAAGGGCATACAACCTTTGTAGTTCGAGTCCTTCTCTTCTAAAGCTCCAGGTTGAAGTCCACGCGACTCTACAAAGCTCCTCTTCAAGTTGAACGAACCTCTTTCATGATCTTCACGCCAAAGACGATCCACCCGAAGTTCCTCTAGCCTAGGCTAACTCTACACTAAACTCCATTAGTGTAGGAAACACACAACACCAAATTGCTAGTTTGGTATGGGATGATGAAGTAGGGGATGTTAAAATCTCACAAGTTTGTGTTCAAGCTTCATGATTCACATCTCATGTGAGGGTTGAAGCTTGAACCAATAACATTGAGGAGGAAGAAGAAACTAGAGAGCAACCATGCGAGAAAAGCAAGAAAATGGATAAGTGTTGAGAATGAGCTAAGAATGAATGGAAACTCTTGACCCCCACTCATTCAAGCATGGAATTTTGCAATATAAAATTGCAACCATGCTTGAATAGTGTGTTAAGATGAATAAACTATGAATAAAGCCCATGTTTGCAACCATGCTATCATTTTCCACCTCTTTTCTATTTTTATCAAGAATAGAAATCATGCCATGCTTCATTATTATATTAATATATATCATATATATTAATATATATATATATATATATAATGAAGAATAATTAGTTAGCTAATGATATTAGTTAAGATATAATCATATCACATATAATGTATACCACATTATTAAATCAACACTTGATTTAATAATCCGGTTATATCACATACGACCGACTAATATCATATATCTGTATATCACATTATCAAATCAACTCATGGTTCGACAATCAGGTTATATCACATATAACCGAACCGATAACAGATAACTGCCAGATTACAATACGGTATCACATACACGTATTTAATCAGGCCCACACACATATCACATATGTGTCCTACTTTGTTTTGCTTGAACCAGGGAACTTCTGTATGGGACTCTAAAGACTCGTCAATATGCCAGCAGTAGGTGATGATCATATCAGTTACCTATAAGCCGTCAACGGTACTAACTGGACGTAACGGCTACCCGAGTATTGAGCGATTTGAAGATCAACAAGCAGGCTCGTCCATACTCTCCATGAAGCCTATCAGTAACACTACCGTACAGTCTGGTCTCTTCGTCTGATATGTCGCATATTATGTCTACGGGTTGTAAATGTCAGGCCCCAGTAACGTGATAAGTCATGCCGATGTCTAGCCTATAACGGTTTGAGAAACTACTGATAACTTATATCAGTAAATCTCAGCAGCAGCCCTGGCCAGGGACTTCCGGTTATAGCCAATCGAGCATAGCGCAAAATCAACCCCCAATACCGGGAGAGACGAAACCCCTCCTATTGCTCATTGACTCCATATGACTCAGGACTGTACCCAAAATCCACCTGTTTGCACGACTCCTTTGAGCCGTGGTATGGAGGAAATCAAAGCACAGTGGGAGCCACACAAGACTCTATGACGATCTCGGGTCTACACACTAACCTGTACCAGTGTCACCAGAGGACTTCTATCTGACGATAGGAATACTACAAGATAGGAGTCCTCGGTAAGTCCGTTCAGTGTACCCATTCTCCAATGAGCACCTGTGTACAATCTTTGATGTCACACACCAATGGTTGTGGGATCAACCATCGCCCTCTAAGGGACAAGAAACGTACACACTAGTCTACACTGGAATATCGATGCCCTGGTCTCGATATTCCCATGACTAGGAATTGATTAAAGGATGTACTTGTGGACCACCCTGGCCGCACTAGTATGATCTCATCTTAATCCTGGTAGTCAAGTACATATCCTAAGGGCTTTATCAACATGCGAGAGCAAGACAGTAAAAAATACCAGTCAACATGTTAAGATAAAGAGTAACCAGATAGCATACTATCATGTCGAGCAAGAAAGTACTATATATATATATGTCCAAGCATCCACTATAATATACATCACATGTATAATAATGGCCTCTAGGGCATACATATAACTAACAAGTAGGAGTTCGGATGAGTTTGCTCATCGGCCTTCTCATCGACAGATACCTGGGTAGCTGTTACGTGCAGCTAGTACCGCTTGTGGCTTGTGGTTAAACCTACTGCCAGCATACCGTCGAGTCTGTAGTGTAGGGTGTTCTCTTTGCAAAGTTCATGACCTAGTGAAGGAATAGTTTAAGTTAGTGTCTCCCCGACGTAGATCATCTTCGGCCTCGAAGTCTTCGAAGCAAGCACGTTCATTTCTTCGTGGAGCCTCTCTAGAGTCCGGAGTTTGCAATCGCAGCGGAGGGGACTACTACACGAAGCTATTTGAAGTGAAGGACAGGTCTACAAAGGTTGTATTCCTTGCTCTCTTTTCATATTGCAAAGTGTTTGCATATAGTTATCCGTTTATTTCTAGTTAACGATCTAGTTTAGGGTTAGCTAAAACGGCAAAATTTTAATTTGGCACGGACGATGCCTCCCGAAACCTTACTGCCATCGTAGGTAACCCTTCAGTGGTATCAAAGACATGCTTGAAATAAATACGAATTTTGTTAAGGTCATGAAACCGAAACAACTCCGTAACTTGAAATAGAAAATCATAGTTTCTGTCGATTTTAAAAGTTGTCAAAAAAATTTGCAAACATGTATAGAGTGATGTATATGATATATCATGAACACACACAGAATTTCAGAGCATTCCCTGAAAAAGTGGCCGGCCACCATAGGGTCCATATCGGCCAAAACCGAGCACCCCCCCTGAAATTTTTCCTGTGTTCCAGAGACTTGGTTTTGATGTTTCAGATGTTGTTTATTTTGGCTAATTTTGCATGTGATGTAATCTTACACTATAAGCAAGTCGGAGTGTTTCTTATTCATAGTTTTAACATTGTTTTGGGTGTTTCACGTATTCTCTATACGAAGTTAAAATGTTCGATCGAATGTTAAAAACCCATTTTTCCAAGTTTAACGTACTCGGAAAAACATGCAAGTGATTCCGTGGACCCTCTAGAAGAACGAAACCTTAACTCGATTATGTGGTCGTTAAAACCACCACCTGAACCCTAGGGTTTGTGGTGGTTTAGCGTTTCACATGTGAGGCATGGTTTGACCCTTCTACGGCTAGTTCATAGGTACTGAGGTATCTTCTGTGTATTATTAAAACTGTGCTCAAGTGTTGAGCTGTCGGAAAATTGTGGGACTTTGATGAATCGATCGAAGAGTTTATCGTCGTTCGGATATTATGTGATAGGATACAATATTTGGAATCCACATGTAGTTATGAGATAACTAATTTGAATGTTATAAATCTAGCAGTTTAGTCTCATTTGATCGGTTGCCACGGGATTTTGATGCGATCAAAAGTCCGTCGCAATCACGTAGCATACGCGGATACTCGCCGGTTAAACATAATAGATAGCCACGTCCCATAGCCCCGACCAAGTGTCAGTAGGAGAACCCCATCGCCAAAAGCATCCGTTCGGGTGCTCGCGGCAGCGGTGTTTCGCCTTAGTGCACTTCGTCGACGGCATCGGGGGGTGCGGTCGTCTACTAAAGTTTCCGACAAGCATTCGATCAGGATGTTAGGAGTCTTGTTGAATTTCCTGACTTGATATTGAAAAGTGTTTTCGAGATCGAGACTAAAATGCGGGGTTTATAATTGTTAGGCATGCGATGTCTAAGGAATTCATTTGGTTAGGCATGAAATCTAATATATGTCATACATTGGGTTTATGATGTCTAAGATGGTTGCGGATTCCAATTGTTGTAGTTTTTCACTTTCTTTTCTGCGACCGTAAGTGTAATATGTGGTGTATCACCGGTTTCGGTGCTATATGTCAACGACAATTGGGATACGCATATTTACTTACGTTGCTGACATGTGATGTTATGTGTTGCTGTGATATGTTATATTGGATCGTCGTGTTTGAATAGCCGGGGGTTTTATGTAAGATGAGAGTTTTTTCATTTTCATTCATGTAAAATTTATTGTATGTAATATTTTTTTATTGGGGCACTTCCGGGTTTATTATTGCACGTGTTCACCGCCGGAAGCCGGGAAGACTGTACGTCTTGCCTGAATCTAGGGGCAGATTCTAATTGGTGCTATCCGATGCCAAGTTGATTTATGGCACCATGTATTGAAGTTTTAAACGGATGCGGCCGATGTAGCAGACTTCGTCAGATTCCCCCTCGTTTGAGAGGTTTTTGATTGTGGGGATGCTTTTCCCTGCAGGCGCAAGCCCCTGCAGTTAATTACGCTATCGCATCGCGGTAACAACTTTCTCCTTCTCCATATGGTCACTTCGTGTCGTGGGTGTTTGTTTTGTGTTTGGTTGCCCGTGGATTGTATACGGAGACTAAGTTATGCTGTCGCCCGTAGGACATGGACTAGTCCAAATCCGTATCTTTCTTAGATTTGGGTTTGGGGGGCTGTGTTCAAGGATACGTTAGCCTTTTTGAGGCTAAGATCAACTTAAATATTTGTTAAGGACACGTTAGTCTAATTATAGACTAAGATTGACTAAACGGGATCATTTAGATCCGACAAGAGGGCAATTGGGCTCTATTGTTTAGTTTAATGACATTGCAGTCGATAATTAGTTTAAGGACATTACGGTCCATTGTTAGTTTTAAGACATTGCGGTCGAGGTTAAGGACATCATAGTCCGTGAGTTTAAGGACCTCACAGTCCGATATTAGTTTTAAGACATCACGGTCGACGTTAATGACATCATAGTCCGTGGATTTAAGGACTCCACAGTCCGATGTTAGTTTTAAGACATCACGGTCAAGGTTAAGGACATCATTGTCCGTGGATTTAAGGACCCCACAGTCCGATGTTAGTTTTAAGACATCACGGTTGAGATTAAGGATGTCATAGTCCGTGGATTTAAGGACTCCACAGTCCGATGTTAGTTTTAAGACATCACGGTCGAGGTTAAGGACATCATAGTCTATGAGTTTAAGGACCCCACAGTCCGTAAAATGTATGGTTGCCAGGACCCGTCACCTCTTTGAAGATGTTGAGAAATTACAACGATAAATATCAAAAAAGTGAGAGATGTACCCTCGAACCGGGTGTAAATTGATAGGAAGAGCAGATAAGCTCAGTTCAATTTAAATTGAGGACTTATGGCCAGAATTGGGCTAAGTCCAGTTAAAAAAATGTTTAACATTTCATTGTTATTCTGCCTGTTAGGCCTTTATTTGGGCTCTGCTCTTTTAATAATGCTAAGCGTTGGGCTCTGACATTTTGTCTAGTATTGCATAGCATTTATCAGAACAAAATATGTTCTGACAGCGCGCCACATGGCGCATCAGGCGCCTTGCGCCAATTGAAGAGCGCATTGCGCTAGCGCACATGAGGGTGACACGTGTCGCTTAGCGCTAAGCGCTAGTTTGTTAGCGCACTGCGCTTTAAATTTATGAGCGCGCTGTGTCGGTTTATAGGCTCGCCAGTGAGTGACGCATGGCGCGCTTGGTGCTGAGCGCCAACCCAAAAGCGCAGTGCGCTGTTTTCAGCAGCGCAAAGCGCATGCTGTTTCTGTGGTTGACACGTGGCATGTTTTGGCGCTGAGCGCCGGTCCATGGAGCGCAAAGCGCAAGCTGTGTCTGTGGTTGACACGTGGCATGTTTTGGCGCTGAAAGCCGCTCCAAGGAGCGCATAAGTGCAGTTCAAGAGTGCAAAGCACTTTCTAGTAGCGCAAAGCGCATCAGATCAAATTTAAGATCAAAGAACAAGTTTATGTTCTTCAAAGGAGGCCTTGCCTCAAGATCCAAGAACCAAAGTTCTTGTTTTTTATTTATTAAAAGGCTCTGCCTTTGGAGATCAGAAGATCCGTGAGTGAAGTAAAATAATTCTTCTTTTTTTATATTTTAAGGATTGGATCTTTTAATCCTTTATGTTTAACCAAAGACCTTGGTCTTTTTTATAGATCTAAGATCTTTTTAGAAGATGTTTCTTCTGTTTTAATGAGATGATTTCATCTCTTTGTTCAAGAACCATTCTTTTTACCTTGAAGGAATGATCTTATTCAAAGAGCTTGCTCTCTTTCTTTTTTGAGTTTTCTCAAAGCTTATAGGGGGGTCTCTCTATATCAGACTTGGAGTCTTGAGGTCTTTATATAGGGCAAGTTGATTTGTTAAATCAGTTAAAGAGATCTTTCTCTGATTGATTTGGAGAATATTTCCCACCGTTGGATCTTTGATCCTAGAGCTCCTGTTTGATAGAAGATAATCTTCTTATTTTAATAAGATTGGAAAATCTTTCCATATAGAATTTGTTCTGCTTTTGGTAATTTACCATTGGATTATTGATCCAGCGGTGCTTAAAGCACAATCTTGTTGTTTGGAAAGATTTCGAGAAATCATTCCTTAACAGAATTTAATTCTCGTTAATAAATGATTCATTATTATTAGATCCTTTGATTTAACGGCGGGAATTTTAATTCCAGCGCTGGCGCACCTACGTTGGACACATGGCGCGCAGCGCAACTGCGCTAGCGCACTCGTGCTTGCCACGTAGCGCGCAGAGCAATGGATCTGAAGCGTTGCTTCAGCAGAGTGCTGGATCTGAAGCGTTGCTTTAACAGAGGTGTATTTTCACCTTCCTTTTTAAGTCAAACTTATATTCCCAAGAATCTTTCATTTCCCAATCTTGGTAATAGTTCCATTGTGCACAAAATTTTCTGTGCTTCATCTTTATAACTCGAAGCAAAGTTTCTTCTTTTTCTCATCTGCAAAGAACTTTTCTTAACTATGGCTTGTAACCACCCCCATGCTCGTAGACAGCCGTGGGAAGTGCCCATTCCGGACCTCGTTCCTCGCTTTGCTGCGCGCTTGGTGGATCCTTCTTTTACGGATGAGTAGTGCGACACTGCGGTGCACGATCTTTTGACTCGTGTGGGGTCCCCTCTTCCCCCACACTCTATCTGGCTTCGGATGATCCTTGCGTCTGTGCTTGCCGATCTTCCCCCTCCTCCAGCAGAGATGTCCTTGGCAATGCTGGATACTGCCGAAGACAAGATCGAGTGCTTCTTGGAGGAACACTTAATTACTCAAGCCCTGAGGGATTGCTCCATCCACTTGCTGAACCAGATACGGGCTCGTCGGGTTGTCATCACCACTTTCTCTGAGGAGTGCGGAGTCGACCGTTGGATGGCTACCCCTCGGGAGGATCGCCGTTTCGACATGGTGGAGAGGACGGTGAGGGAACTGGATAATCTTCTCTTTAGCTTTGTGAACCCCTGTCCTTTTGATCCCATATTTAGTGATCTTTTTTAAATGTAATAACAATAATAATAATAAAAAGATGCTTTAATTTAGTGTTTTATTATCTGTTGAGTGTTCTCTTGTTTTTTTTAATTCTTTGTCATTCCTTCGTGAAATGTTTATGCGTTGCATAATCATGAAGCGTCGCTTCGCTTTTCAATCTTGGAAACAGAGCTTTGCTCTAACTTGGGATGCGCAGCGCAATTGCGCTAGCGCTAGCGCATTCGTGTTTTGACACGTAGCGCGCAGCGCGCCTTGCGCTAGCGTACTCACGCTCGACAGGTGGCTCGCAGCGCAGAGCGCAGCGCAACTGCGCTAGCGCACCAGTATCAGACAAGTGGCGAGCAGTGCAACGCGCAGCGCAACTGCGCCAGTGCGCCTGTGTCAGATACGTGGCGCGCAGCGCAGAGCGCAGGATCTGAAGCGTTGCTTCAATTTTGACTCTTAAATTTCTAAACAGAGCTTTGCTCTGATTGTGGGGAGCAGAAGCGTCGCTTCATTTCCAGTCTTGGAATTCGAACAGAGCTTTGCTCTGATTTGGGGACGCAGAAGCGTCGCTTCATTTCCAGTCTTGGAATTCGAACAGAGCTTTGCTCTGATTGGGAGAAACAAATGCCCCCTACTGTTACGCTTACGTGGCCCCAAACGTGAGTGCGGCGGTGGTAGCATCTCAGCCGTTGGATCAACTTTTGGGGAGTTGAAACGGCTCTCAATGCCTATAAATAAGACCTTTGGTCCCTTTGATGATTTTCATCATCTCTCTTGAGAATTTTCTCTTATTCAGAGCACTGCTCTTCAGTTTTAAGAACTTTTCAAGAGTAAAACTCTTCCAAAACTTTGGTATAGTTTAAAACTTTTAATAAACCAGGGTTTTACCCATTAACAGAGCTTTGCTCTTTATAGATCTTTGATCTAAAGAAAACCCATTTAGGGTTTTATTTAGCAGATCTTTGCTCCATAGGTCTAAAGAGATCTAAAGGGAACTAAAGAGAACCCTATTAGGGTTCTATTAATAGGGCTCTGCTCTCTAAAAGGATTTTTCTTGGGATCTCTTAATTCATTAATGGAGCTTTGCTCCTTTTAAATCGTATAGAAGAACTCTTGAGGGTTTTTCGTGGATCTTGAAGATTTAAGATGGAATTTTATTTTTGATGAATTATATCATCTTCTTAGAGCAAAACTCTCAATGTTCTCCGGGGCCTTCTTTAACTTCCCTTCATAACTGATTTTGACAGGTGTCACTCCTGTCTGCATAGCATTGCTCTCGAGGAGTTTAACTCCATGTGCCTATTTTGAATAAGAAATTGCTTATTCAGTCTGTCTGCTGATCTTTGCTGATTTTCTTTTACAGGAGTAATGGACACTCACATGTATGATCTCGAAGAGATTATCTCTTATGGAGACATCCGCCGACTCGGCCGTTCTCAGAATCGAGAATTCACAAATGCCGAGCGCGCCGAAATTATGAGTCGCTTTGACGCATATAATGGTCAACTGCTTCCTCAGCGTTCCCCTCTTCTGAAGCTTATTATGGGAGCGATATGGGAAGCGTTCCCTTTATTCTGTACCGGCGTGCCACTTAGAGCATTGGATGCCGCTGAAGATAAGATGCACTCGGTGTATCTGATGAACTTAATCTCGAAGAGATGGCGAGACAATCTTGTCGATCTCCTGCACCAGGCTTTTCAACAGTCTGCCATACTTGCTGCCTATCGGAGGGTGGAGGACATTCGTAGGGATCCCGACGCTTGTGATCGTGAAAGAAAGCACACTAGGATGGTTCACCAGGCTTGGAAAATTCTGGACAAGGTCACTTTTGAGTTCCTCAATCCATGTCCTGGATTTGAGGTTTTGCCATTGTAATTACTTTAGTAATATCTTTGTTTATTGCTTTCATAATCATAAGAACCTTTTTGCAATACGAATGGCAAATTACTCGTTTTAGCGTGTTTTATTTAACGTTCCGAATCATTTTGCAAATTCATGGATGGGGTGTGCCTCGAACGCTTAATTAAATGCAGATCAGATATTCTCCTTGTTTCCTTCTCCTCTTTACTGTGTTGTTGCCATGTGAATTTAGCAAGTATATAATTATCAGTCTTGGATTCATTGTAGAGTGGTGACGGCTTAGAAAACAGGGTTAGGATCTGTCACCTAAGACTTTTCAACTTTATGAGCCGTGAGGGTCTCATAAAGAATTTTGTCCCTACCTGTCGAGAGGATCCCGTAGGTGTAATTTCTCCTTAGGAATCGTGAGGATTCCTAAGTGCGTTTTCTCTTGAAAGTCGTAAGGATCTCACAAAAGAATTTACTTCCTTACGAGTCGTGAGGACCCGCAAGTGATGGGTGGAGTTGTCCTTATCCGCATTTCATGGAGTTAAGGGTTGCTCTGGATGCTTCCCACGGGTTCACTGCCGTGTTTGGCGAGGACCAGGCTCCGCTTTGGACGTTTTCCAAGGTACCGTAGTTTGAAGACACCGCGGTCGAGGTTAAGGACATCGTAGTCCGATACTAGTTTTAGGACATCACGGTCGAGGTTAAGGACATCATAGTCCGTGGATTTAAGGACCCCACAGTCCGATATTAGTTTTAAGACATCACGGTCGAGGTTAAGGATGTCAGAGTCCGAGGATTTAAGGACTCCACAGTCCAATGTTATGCGTGGACGTCGGGAACCGTCACCTCTTTGAAGACGTTGAGGAATTACAACGACAAATATCAAAGGAGTGAAGAGATGTACCCTTGAACCAAGGTAAAATTAGTTTTAAGGACATTACGGTCCATTGTTAGTTTTAAGACATCACGGTTGAGATTAAGGACGTCATAGTCCGTGGATTTAAGGACTCCACAGTCCGATGTAAGTTTTAAGACATCACGGTCGAGGTTTAGGACGTCATAGTCCGTGGATTTAAGGACTTCACAGTCCAATGTTAGTTTTAAGACATCACGGTCGAGGTTAAGGACGTCATAGTCTGTGGATTTAAGGACTCCGCCGTCCGATGTTAGTTTTAAAACATCACGGTCAAGGTTAAGGACGTCATAGTCAGTGGATTTAAGGACTCCACAGTCCGATGTTAGTTTGAAGACGTCACGGTCGAGGTTAAGGACGTCATAGTCCGCGTGATTGTCGGGACCCGTCACCTCTTTGGAGACGTTGAGGAATTACAATGACAAATATCAAAGGAATGACAAGATCTACCCTTGAACCAAGGTGAAATTTGTTTAAGGACATTACGGTCCATTATTAGTTTTAAGACATCACTGTCGAGGTTAAGGACATCATAGTCCATGGATTTAAGGACTCCACAGTCCGATATTTGCTCTGGATGCTTCCCACGGGTTCACTGCCGTGTTCGGCGAGGACCAGGCTCCGCTATGGATACTTCACACGGGTTCACTGCCGTGCTCTGCGAGGACCAGGATCCGCTCTGGACATTTTCCTTGGGGTCAGAAGTAACATAATCCGCGTTTCACGTAGCGAGGAATTTTGCTCTAGATGCTTCCTACGGGTTCACTGCCGTGTTCGGCGAGGACTAGGCTCCGCTCTGGATGCTTCACACGGGTTCACTGCCGTGCTCTGCGAGGACCAGGATCCGCTCTGGACGTTTTCCACGGAGTCAGAAGTGACATAATCCGCGTTCCACATAGCCAGGAATTTTGCTCTAGATGCTTCCCATGGGTTCACTGCCGTGTTCGGTGAGGACTAGGCTCCGCTCTGGATGCTTCACATGGGTTCACTGCCGTGCTCTGCGAGGACCAGGATCCGCTCTGGATGTTTTCCACGGGGTCAGATGTGACATAATCCGCATTCCACGTAGCCAGGAATTTTGCTCTATAGGCTTCCCACGGGTTCACTACCGTGTTCGGCGAGTACTAGGCTCCACTCTGGATGCTTCACACGGGTTCACTGCCGTGCTCTGCGAGGACCAGGATCCGCTCTGGATGTTTTCCACGGGGTCAGAAGTGACATAATCCGCGTTCCACGTAGCCAGGAATTTTGCTCTAGATGCTTCCCACGGGTTCACTGCCGTGTTCGACGAGGACTAGGCTCCACTCTGGATGCTTCACACGGGTTCACTACCGTGCTCTGCGAGGACCAGGATCCGCTCTGGATGTTTTCCACGGGGTCAGAAGTGACATAATCCGCGTTCTACCTAGCCAGGAATTTTGCTCTAGATGCTTCCCACGGGTTCACTGCCGTGTTCGGTGAGGATAAGGCTCCGCTCTGGATGCTTCACACGGGTTCACTGCCGTGCTCTGCGAGGACCAGAATCCGCTCTGGACGATTTCCACGGGGTCAGAAGTGACATAATCCGCGTTCCACGTAGCCAGGAATTTTGCTCTAGATGCTTCCCACGAGTTCACTGCCATTTTCGGCGAGGACTAGGCTCCGCTCTGGATGCTTCACACGGGTTCACTGCCGTGCTCTGCGAGGACCAGGATCCGCTCTGGATGTTTTCCACGGGGTCAGAAGTGACATAATCCACGTTCCACATAGCCAGGAATTTTGCTCTAGATGCTTCCCTCGGGTTCACTGTCGTGTTCGGCGAGGACTAGGCTCCGCTCTGGATGCTTCACACGGGTTCACTGCCGTGCTCTGTGAGGACCAGGATCCACTCTGGACGTTTTCCACGGGGTCAGAAGTGACATAATCCGCGTCCTACATAGCCAGGAATTTTTTTGACTTTATCCGCATTTCACGGAGTCGGAATTTAGCTCTCGTCCGTCTGTACACCGCCGAGTCATGGAACTGGGAGTTGCCGCGTTCCGCTTTGCTTGATGTTGTGTCTGCTGTAATGAGACGAATGTTGAGATGTTCTCCAGGCTATCTGTGAACTGTCGAGATTTGGCTTCTTCTTCTGATGAAACCTGGGGAGGAGTGTGATTCCTTCTTTGTTTGCGCCCCTGGATTGTATACAGGGATTGATGTAATATCACCTGTAGGGCATAAATTTCATTTTTATTTTTCAATTCTTTCCGCAATGCTCTATCATTTCAGCTTTTATATCGCGAAGGTCGCGATTGCCCAATCATTTCGGCTATTTTTCACGGTGCCCAATCATTTCGGCTATTTTGCATGCATACATTTTTTTTACTTGCTGATTTTTTATTTGCAAGTTGCCCCATCATTTCGGCTATTTTGCATGCATGTGTGGCTTGCTAGCTTTTCGCTGCAAACTTGGGATTAGACACCGATTTCAGCATCAGCACCGCTACAATTGGGATATTGCCAGGAGAGAATCATCATTTGCCTCTGTCGATGTCAAACAAAGAGGGCTTAGTAAACAGGGTTAGGATCCTGTCGACTAAGGCTTTTGACTTCATGAGCCGTAAGGGTCTCATGAAGGTATTTTTCCCTACAAGTCGTGAGGATCTCGTAGGTGCGTTTTCTCCTTAGGAATCGTGAGGACTCCTAAGTGTATGTTCTCTTATAAGTCGTAAGGATCTTATAAGAGTGTTTTCTCCTTATAAGTCGAGAGGACTCACAAGGGGTGTTCATCACATAGACATATCCCTAGTCACGGATGGGACTTCGTTAGGGAAATGTTTATTCATGCCCGTGGATTGTATACAAGGGTCAGCATTGAGCCGCTTGTAGGGCAGTATCGGAGGTTGTGGGGGCTGCTTAAGAACAGGTTCAGGTCTCTGTAACTTAAGACTTTCAAATCTTATGAGCCATGAGGGTCCTATAAGAGAGTTCTCCTTACGAGTCGTGAGGATCTTGTAAGTGTAATTTCTCCCTAGGGATCGTGGGGATCTCTAAGTGTGTTGCTCCCTTGTGAGTCGTAAGGATCTCACGCGGGTGGTTTCTCCTCACGGGGTCGAGAGGACCTTGCAAGTGTCATTTAACGAAGTTGCGCCCTTTCGGGTTTTCACAAACACTTGCCGGTAGCCCTGCTGTTTTTACTCACGGAGCCCTTTCGGGTTTTCATCCGTGCCCATTTTGCTTATGGACATACCGTTTTCTTTTTTTTATTCTTTATTTTTCTAACGAGGTTGCGCCCTTTCGGATTTTCACAAGACTCGCCGGTAGCCCTGCTGTTTTTACTCACAGAGCCCTTTCGGATTTTCATCCGTGCCCATTTTGCTTATGGACATACCGTTTCTCTTTTTTTTTTATATTCTTTTTTCTTGTATCAGCTTTGGGATGCTGCAATCCACCGTAGTTTATCGACATCTCGGTCCATAGCTAGTTTTAAGACATGGTGGTCTGTTATTAGTTTTAAGGACGTTTCGGTCCGCTATTAGTTTAAAGACGTTTGTTAGTTTAAGAACGTTTCGGTCCGTTATTAGTTTAAGGACGTTTCGGTCCCTTGTTAGTTTAAGGACGTTTCGGTCCATTGTAAAGGAAGCTGGTTACTACTTACAGAGTTTAGGCTTAGGAAGATAGCGAGCGGACATAGTCGTCGTCGTTTATCATTGACGTAGGCCGTGACTCGCTAGGCGTAGTATTTCTTCAGGAAGCGACCATTTATTGGCCTGAAGGGCCTTTCGCCATGCATGTCCATGAGTAGATAGGCTCCACCCTGGTAGACCTTGCCTATGATGTACGGGCCTTCATAGTTCGGCTCGAATTTTCCGCGCTTGGCCCGATTGGGGATCGTAGGTCTTTTGACCACTAGTTCAAGTTCGCCTTGGTGGAATGTCCTCGGCCTAGTCAATCTTTCATAAGAGCACATCATCTTTGCTTTATAAGCCTCTAGATTTTGTTGCGCTATGAGCCGGGTTTCATCAAGGGCATCGAGCTCTTCAAGCCGAAGGTGAGCATTCTCTTCGTCTGTTAGCTCATAATGGACTGCTACTCGTAGAGAGGGTAACTCTATCTCGAGGGGGAGTACCGCTTCTGTACCGAATACCAACGCGTAGGGCGTTGTGTTCATGGCCGTCTTGAACGTAGTTCGATATGCCCAGAGAGCTTCATGCAGTCTCTCGTACCGGTCCTTCTTATTCCGGGACACCGTCTTTTTTACGATCTTTGTCAGGGTCTTGTTAAAAGCCTCCGCTAGACCGTTGACTCGAGGATTATAAACTGAGGAGTATCTCCAGTCTATGTTGTGCTGTTGTGCGAAGCGGCTGATTTTGTGGCTTCTGTAGGCTGGCCCGTTATCGGAGATGATCCATCGCGGAGTTCCAAACCGATAAATTGTAAGTCCATGTCATGCACCCCATGAACTTGCGGGGAGGCGGAATATATGAAAAACGATTATCAAAGCTTCGTAACACGGACTTGAGCGCATGAATCGTTATCTAAACCATTGCTAACAAACAACTAGAGGTTTAACTACTCGGTTCCGATGTTATACCTTACGTTACTTGTCCTTCGGGTCTTCATCGCTGTCTTCCACTCCTCGTAGGATCCTTGGAACAACGGCACCTCAACGACCTCCTCGAATTTAAGACGATCCACCCGAAAGCTCCTACACCAAGCTTAATCTCAAACTTGAGTTAACTAGTTTGCTCAAATCGCTAATCTAAGCTAACTAGGTGATATAGAGTGAGGTTATGGATGTATTAGTCTCTCTAATCCTTGATCTCAACACATGAGGTGGGAGGATTAGGGTTTCAAGAAGAGATGAACTTGAGGAGAGAGAAGGAGATGATGGAATAAGAATGAATAATGAACCCATATGAATATAACAACCATAACAACTAATCAAATAAATAATATAAATGATTAATCATCATGGTTGATGCATTCACCTTGTGTGATTCATCATATGACTCATTAACTCATTAATGAATCATTTAATACAAAGGATGAGTCACACAAATGAGTCATTAAACATTTAATGCTCATGCCACCTTAACCCCTTAGTCATCACTCTTCTAGAAGCTTCCCGGAAAATTACGAGAACGCCCCTCCAATCCGTGAAAACACGGAAAAACTTTAGACTGTATAAATCCAATAACCCGATACTAGAATCTGGCTTAAACCAAAGACGGCTAGTAAAAACTGTCCGAACGTCGTACGTGCGTAAACGTACATACGCGTTCGAACCCTTGTCGTAAAACCGTACAACCTCTATATCGTTTCGTCTGGAGCAGGGAAACTCTCTGTGTGGGACTCTAAAGACTCGACACTACGCTGGCAGTGGGTTTAACCACAGACCGCAAGCAGCACTAGCTGTACGTAACGGTCCCCAGGTAGATGTCGATAAGAAGGCCGATGAGGAAACTCATCCGAACTCTCACTGAGCCTGATGTGACAATCTTCATACAGTCCGGTCTGTTCGTCTAAGACTATCGCATATCAAGCCTAGGGGGCGGCAAGCGTCAGTCCCATAATAGCTGTATAGGTCATGTCGGAGCGAAGCCCATTACACCCTGAGAAGCTACTGGAACCTACCAGTATATCTCGCTTGCCCTGGCCAGGGACTTTGCGTAATGGCTCTCTGACATAGCGCGATATCATCTCCCAATACCGGGAGAGACGAATCCTGTCTAACCACTACTGCCTCCAAGTGCTTGGGACTGCACCCAACTGCTACCTGTTTGCACGACTCCTTTAAGCCTTGGAAGGGTAGCAATCTAAGAACAGTGGGACACACTCGAGGCGAAGTAGCAGTGTCAAGTCTGCGGACTATGCTGTACTCATGTCACCTGGGAACTATTAACTGACGGTGGGTACAGTACCAACCAACAGTTCCCCTGCGAGTCCTGTCCGGTGTACCCGTAACCTAACGAGCACCTGTATACTATCTCCAGTACGACGTACTGATGGCAATGGGACAAACCATCTCCCCAACTGGGATGAGAAGCGTACACACTAGTCTACTCTGGAGTATTGATGCCCTGTCTCGATAATTCTACGACTAGGGACAAGTATAGGATGTTGCTCATAGACTACCCAGCCCCCATTAGTGTGACTGCCATCACAACCCTGGTAATCAAGCAAAGAACCTATGGGCTCTACTAATATGTATAAGTGATATGTCACAAGAAACATATGCACCTATTAAAGTAGACTCAAACCAAGTAGCATAGTACCAATTTTAGCAAGACTGTATATACAAATGTGAATATCCCAAGCTTCCATTAAGTAATATACAAACTAGTATGATACAATAATGGCCCCTAGGGCATATACACTAACATAAATAACATGCGTCTTGAAGATGTGGTGGATATTCTCTGTCTTCACTTCCCTCAGCGGTAATACTTCTGCCCATTTGGAGAAGTAATCAGTTGTTGCCAAAATGAATCGATGTCCTCTGGACGATGCCGGTTCGATGGGGCCTATTACGTCAGTTCCCCACATTTCGAATGGCCAGCTAGCCACCGTTGGTTGTAGAGGATTTGGATGCTGATGGATGAAGTCCCCGTGAATCTGGCATGAGTGGCATTGCCTCGCGTATTCGAAGCAGTCCTGGATCATCATGGGCCAATAGTAGCCCATCCGTTTGATCTTCAACTTCATCTTCGGGCCTGCTTGTTGAGAACCGCAGAGCCCGTCGTGAATTTCTTGGACGACTCTTTTTGCCTCTTCAGGTCCCAGGCATCTTAGCAACAGCGAATCAAATGATCTCTTATACAGAGTATCATTGACAAAGGCAAAAGATAGAGCTCGTTTCATGAGCTGATGTCTTGAGGACGCATCTTCAGGTGTTCGACGGGATTTGAAGTGGTCTATAAAGACTTCTCTCCAATCCTCAGCCTTTTCCTGGTCTTTTATTTGTAGGGCCATTTGCTCGGTTGCTCCTTTTTCTTCGAATGACTCTGGAGATATTTCTGCCGGTGCAAGAACCCGACGGCTTTGCACAACGATTCTCACGTCATCGAGGTTCTCGTCGGCCAGTTCTTTAGCGAGCTTAGCTAGTGCATCCGCTTTGCTATTTTCTGCACGCGGTATGCTTTCCAAGATGTAGGAAGGTATTTGGGTCAGGAGTTGCTGTACTCTCTCGCCGTACTTCACCAACTCTGGTTTGCACGTTTGATAGTCGTCATTTACTTGACTGACGACCAGTTGGGAATCTCCATATATGAAGAGGTTTTCAATTCCCATGTCGATGGCGATCTCGAGACCTACTATCAAAGCTTCATATTCGGCTTCATTGTTTGTCCTCGGCTCTGTCAAGGAGAAGGCGAAGCGCATTATCCCTCCTTGTGGGGTCACAAAGATAAGGCCTACCCCTGATTTGATTATGGGCGTGTTCTGTTTGTGCTTCTTCATGGAAGACGCTCCATCAAAATAAAGTTCCCATCGAGTATCACCACCGTTGATCACATCAAACGCATGTTCGTCTGGCAGTTCGCAATTCAAGGGAGAATCGGCCGGTATCAGATGCTCGGCGAGGAAGTCGGCGATGGCCTGGCCTTTCACTACCTTAAGAGGCTGATAGGTTATTGAGAGATCCATCAAGAGCAAGGCCCATTTAGCGAGTCGCCCCGTCAGTATGGCTTTTGACATCAAATATTTGAGAGGGTCCACCTTCGATATGAGACGGACTTCATGCGCCAATGCATAGTGCCTGAGTTTCGTTATTGCGAAGATCAACGGCAGGCAGTGTTTTTCGATGGGAGAATAATTGCTTTCTGCCCCCAGTAGAACTCGACTCAGATAGTAGAGGGCTCTCTCCTTCCCTTGGTCGTTCTCTTATGCCCATAATGCGCCTAAGGAACCTTCGAGGGCTGTTGTATAAAGAATAAGGGGCTTTCCCTTGACCGGAGCGGCCAGCACTGGCAGGATCTGCAAATACTTCTTGATTTCGTCCAGTGCGCCTTGGCATTTGTGATTCCAGACGAACGGGGTTCCCTTCTTCATCAAGTGAATATAAGGACGGCACTTGCCAGAGAGATTGGCTATAAATCACCGGATGTACGTGAGCTTCCCTTGGAGAGACCGCAATTGTTTGAGAGTCCTTGGCGGAGGCTTTTCCATGATCGCCTTGATCTTTGATGGATCTATCTCGATACCTCGGTGTCGGACAATGAATCCTAGGAATTTTCCTGAGGACACCCCGAACGAGCATTTGAGAGGGTTCATCTTCAAGTTGTATTGCCGAAGGTGTTGAAACACGATCTTCAGATACTCGAGATGTTCCTCGTATGATTTTCTTTTAACCACTAAGTCGTCGATGTAGCATTCGACGATTTCATGTATGAGGTCGTCGAAGATCTTTTTTTTGGCCCTCTGATAGGTGGCACCGGCGTTCTTTTGACCGAAGGGCATCACCTTGTAGCAGAATATACCCAAAGGGGTCCGGAAAGCGGTGTGCTTCTGGTCTTCGGGATGCATCTTTATCTGATTATATCCTGACAATCCATCCATGAAGGAGAAGACTTCGTGAGTGGACGTATTGTCTATCATCAGCTCGGTAACTGGCACTGGAAAGTCGTCTTTTGGGCAAGCTTTGTTGAGATCCCGAAAGTCTACGCAGATGTGCACTGTCCCATTTTTCTTCATCACCGAGACGATGTTGGCGATCCAGTCAGGATACTGAACTTCTTGGATGAAGCCAGAGTCGATCAGCTTCTTGACCTCAGCGTTGATGCTCATCTCAAGCTCGAGCCGTATTCTTCTCGGTGCTTGTTTGACTGGCTTGACGTCTGGGGATATTGCCAATTTGTGGACAACAATCTCTGGATCTAATCCTGGCATTTCGGAATAGTTCCATACGAAGCAATCTCTATGCTTCATAAGCACGTCTTTTAGCGCAGCCACCCTTCCTTCAGATAACAGCTCACTAACGAATGTCGGTCGCGGGTCGTTCACCGTCCCCAAATCAATTTTCTTGAGCTTATCTGCAGTGGTATGTATTCCATCTTCCGGTTCTTTTGGCGCTTGTGGAAATTCTGAGATTACCTCGTCATCATTGTTTTCAAAGCACCAGGGGAGGTCATCCATATTCTCGGGTTCTTCTTTTGATATCATTATCATATGACAAGTACGAGCTCGCTTCCACGACCGATGTTGATATGGTTCTACTCTCGCGGATTTGGGTTCATGCTTCTGCGGTGGGGTTACCCTCCAGCTGCTGGATAGAGCGAATATACCGAGCTGATATTGGTCTTCAACCCAGTTCTTGAAGTTGAAGCAATCTTCGAGAGGATGTCCTATCGCCTGGTGATAAGAACAATAGTTTGGGTGAGAGACCTCGTTGGCTTGCTCGGGATGTTTGGACACCGGAAGTGTAAGCATTTGATGTCTTATAGCAAGATCAAGTATCTTCTTTGTCTTGTCTTGAGGAAAAGAGTATGCTCGACTCATCTTCTTCATAAGGGACAAATCCGGACCGCTTGATTTATGATTGCGTGACTTCTTGGTCTTGCTTTGTCGCTGTCGAACGCCTTTTCCGCTCTTTGACTTGTTTCTGCCTCTGCGTCGGGCCTTTTGTACAACAGGTTGACAGGGAGGGGCATTTCCTCTTTCGCAGCCTGTTGAAGAAGGCGTTGCATCCTGGCTTGCTTGTAGATGGCCATTTCACGATTATGGTCGTCTCGAACTTTTTGACCAGCTTCCCTTATAAGCTTGTCCATTTGTTCTTCGAACGACGGACTGGGCATTTTCACGTCGGGGGCTCTTTCTGGTTCAGGGTTAGCATTCTCCCATTGAGCATCCCCTTCTTCATCAAAGTCATGTACGACGTAGCAGTCGCGGAGCAGCTCCCGTTTCTTGGACCGTACATATCCAAGCCCGATCGCCTCCATTCTCCCGTTAGGCAACTTGCGCTGAGTTCCGGGAACGTTCCAGATCCTATCATTGAACTTAGCTTTTCAAGTGGTCTGTTTGAAGGGTATCCCTTGGCGCTTCAATAGCCTTTTCAAGCCTTCTGTGTAGTATCTAGGCAAATGGATAGGCTGGAGCCTGTCAAGTGTAGAATCCGCGCCGTGCCAGATTTCTTTCTCCACTCTTGTTTCCGTGGATCGGTAGAATAGGATTGCCTGTTCACCTTTTCTCCTAGGAGGGACATAAAATATTCGCAGCTCTTGCACGCTATAAGCTTCAAGTGCGTCGAGATCTTTGTAGTGCTCCCGCGGAATCATGGTAATTTGGAAACTCTGATTATCACCAGCGAGTGCTTGTATTAGTGGCCGAGCAGAGAATATAGCATGGACCTCATCTTCCGAGTCGCTGCCAAAGATCAACATAAGAGCGGACGGTCCCATCTTGTTGTACTGGGGTGGACCTGAACAAACTATCTCTTCCTCTTCTTCAGTATCACACCCGAAGACCGGAATGGTGGTGATAGCTTTTTTTTCCGATTTGTGACATCTCTCTGTGTCTTCGAAATCTGATAAGAAATATTTTGCATCTTCGTACTTGCGAACTTCGTTCATGGAGAATGGGTTCAGCTCTCCTGTTACGGTATACTCGAGACCATCCTTAAAATATTTCATACACTGATGTTGTGTAGAAGGGATGATGTTGTACTCGTGTAACCAAGGCCGGCCGAGCAAAGCGTTATAGCATGTCTTGGCGTCAATGGCGTGAAATTTAATATCCGTGATACGCAGCCCGAAGCGCAGCGTCGGTATTACAGACCCGAGGGTCCGTGATGACTTGGAGTCGAACCCGGAGATGGTGATCCTATCACGAGCGAGGTGTTGAACACTCATGCAGATTTCCTTCAACACTCGCACGTTGAGGAGATTGACGGAAGATCCATTGTCGATCAGGATTTTGCCTATCTTTATATCATGGCAGTATCCTGAGACATAGAGGGGATGATTTTGCTCGCACGTCCCAAGGAGGAGATCTTCATCACCGAAGGTGATATCGGCTGTGTGTACTTCTTCCATCTCGTCCTTCATCTTTTCTTCGGCGAGGAAAACTTGGAATTGCTCGGGTTCTTGTAGCACCTTTAATCAATGAATCTCTTACTTTTTTGGATAGTAAAAGGGCGTCGAGAATGCTGAGCTGCTGGAGGGTAACTTCCTCAAGTGTGCCAGAACGTTGTAGTCCACCTTGTTCTTCTTTGGCGGGTCCTTGGCAGTCAGCTCTTTCGTGACTTGGTCATCCAGGGCGATATCCTCAGAGACCTTTTCTTTTCCCTTATCTTTTCTACTCGTGGGTACGAGATTTTTTTCTGGAAGCGTGCGATTGCGCAACTGAATGTTTTCACAGGCCTTCGGTTCTTCCTCCTTCCCCAAGGTGGATTCTTTAAAGAGAGGGCCAAGAGCCATCACTTTGTTAGAGTCGCTTCCGAAAGTGAGAACTTGCGATCCCCCGGGGTTGACCATGCGACAGTTACCGGTAGTTCTTTTATGCTCCTCGGTCGCATTTCTTTGCTCCGGACGAGTTTTGAGTTTCATCCACTTAAAATGTTGCCGGTAAGCAACATATCCCTGCCACCATCTCTTAAAAGCGCCGCACTCTTCGGTAGGGTGCGAAATCTTTCGATGATATAAGCAGTAGTTAGGATGTGTTTCTGCTTCACCGGGAGTGTTTCCTTCAGAGGGTGGTAGCTTCATTCCCATTGATATGGCTTTAGCAAACCTTTTCCTTGTCTTGAACTTGTTTTTATCCACGACGGATGTTCCTTGATTCGGCGGGAGTGTTTCAACTCTTTCGTCCAGTCGTCGGCGTTTGGCCCTATCAAGTATAGCCATCTCACGTTCCCGATCAGCTTGACTTTTCAGAAGAGAAGGCGTCGATCATTTCGTCTGACGGCCATAAAAGTTCCGACTCAGGACTTGCCCCCAGCCTCTTGGTGCAAGGAGCCTCTTCATCGTCTATTACTGAGTGAGAGATCACATGACAACTTGCTACGTAATCCTCAAATCCATCTGATGAGTCTTCTCCATCATCTCCGTCTACAAGGACGTGGCCTAGGAATTCTTGGAGCGTGATCGGAGTTCGCACCTTCTGGTTATACTCTTCCAGTGCGTCAATTTGTTTCTGCAGGTCCGTACACTTGTCACCAGGCTTCACGGGCTTCTTGGATTTTTTATTCTTTTTCGAAGATTTTTACGGCTGGGTGTGAACACTCTGGCTATCACCACCAATCTTTGGAGTTGGGCGCGGCTTTAGCATCCTTTCGATGATCTGGGGTTCTAGCGGATTCTCCCACCTGATTGCTGGGCATGTCTGGAGATCATTCAACATCCTTTTAGTTTTGGCTGAAAGCACGACCTCCCACGGTGCTTCTTCAACAAAAGAGCATGTTGTCTCCGGTGTTTCTGTATTCTTAGGAGTGTGCGGTTGTGGTGGGTTTACTTTCCACTTCTCAGACAGCGGAAACTTGCCTTTTTAGTACTGATCCTCGATCCATCCCTTAAAGACGAAGCAATCTTCGATCGGATGTATTACCATTTGGTGGTAAGGGCAATAATTGGGATTATTCACTTCGCTGGGTTGCGGTGGTTGCCTTAGATTCGGCAAATTGATAAGCCTGTTGCGCATCGCCAATTCGAACAGCCTCTTCGCTTTATCCTGCGGGAATGAGTAAGGGCGCTTCATTTTCTCATTGTAATAGCGCCGTCTCTCCTCCAATTGATCCGTCAGTCTTGGAGCACTGGATTATTGTTGGGTGTTCGCAACGAAGGTCGCCTTCCATTTACCCTTTTCGTTACGCGGTTCCGATTTCGAAGGTGACGGTCTGTGACCCATCTGATCCATCTGGGCTAGCTTATCGATTAAAGCCTGGAACGTGGTCGGTTTGAAGAACATCATGAACTGTGAAATAGTTGCATGAGGGTTTAGGGTGCCCACGAACATGCCCACCGCTGGTGCTTCTTCGATGCGCTGTTCGCACTTTGACCACAGATTCCGCCATCGGATTGCGTACTGAACCTACGTCTCTCCTGACTTCACCCTGGCATTGATCAATGCCGTTATTGGGGTGCATTCATTAGCACTTGCGAATCGCTGGGTGATCAGTCAAAAATACTGCATTTTTAACACGGCAATTTCCCTATCATTTGCACTCATTTAGAAGTGTACGGTATTCATATTTCACATATTAGCAAATCAGTCATTAAATATCAGATTGCATGTGTTAGACTCTAAAACCGACATTTCTGAGGAAATTGACTGCATATCATGGCATCGCATCATCCCTATATTGCGCAACACTTGTCTCGAGAATTTGCAGGAACAAAAGCCAAAAGAAGCTGATAAAATACACCAACTCCAAGTTATGAGATCTGGTAGCAATCCAAAGGGGAAAATACAATTCAACATATCCTACAAAGGCCCTTATTTCAGCCCAAATCAGCACCAGAGTTTGCAAGCCATGAAGCCCCCAAAGCACCGTGGAACCGCGGCGGGAGCCGGCTTCCACCGCGGTTCCGCGGCGTCCTTGCCACATCATTCCTCCAAATTTGGTGCAAAAGTTTTACCTCATCTTCTACAGCTCAGAAATCTATGGCAAATTCCAGAAGACTCCAGAGGCTTCTACCAGATCAGCAAAGATCATTAAGCAAAGCTAATCTTAATTAAGCTCCTAACAAACTATTTCTAGAAGCTCCCTCATAACTAATCACATCTAGAAGCTTCTTCTCTAACTAACTTTTGGAGGGAAATTCAAATTTCCTCAACAAACTTTTGGAGGGAAACTAAAAATTCAAATCCTAGATCTAAGGTTTTGATGTCTATAAATAGGAACCTAGATCTAAGGGTTGAGGTTAATCATTAGTTAATCTTTAGTTGTTCATTCTATTCCCTCTTATATCTTCTTCTTCCACAAGTCTAGTGACAAGACTTGTGCGAAACCCTAACCCTAATTCCTATCCAAATTCAAGATCCCGAGTACCAATCAAGCGAGAAGCCCTTCAACCTTTTAGGAGCGGAGCCGATCTCCAATCGAGCAAGTGATCCAAGCCGATCCGCGACTCACGGAGCCGAGCGAAGCCAAATCGACGATCGAGTTCTTCCTCTTTTAGTTCTTGAGCGAATGTAATGAAATTGTTGATATAAATAAAATGTGAAATTCTTTAATATTGTTTTCTTTAAATTCTTGCATCATGATTCGATCTCAATTTGTAATTGTAGTTCTTGTTGTGATGTTTGAGTAAAACTCCGCTCGTCGAGGAGTCGAGACGATCAATAGAATGATGATGTAACAAAACTAAAAACTATTCTTAAGTCCTACGGGTTTTGTAAACCCTAGCAAGTTCAAGAATCGACGACCTAGTTTCGTTGCGATGCTTTCTTGATTGTTATCGCTCGAAATTAGGGATCTACGATCGTTTCTTGAATTTACTAGAGGCTAGAATGTGAATGATATCGACGAAGGAATAAGGGATAATTGATGAAACCCTAGTTTCACTAGAAATCCCTAATTCTCGTCGATCATCATCGATCTAGTATCAATTCATCGAAGGATAAGAATGCGACATCGTGAGATTACATCACATCTATAGATCCGATCGATTCCTACGAGCCTCATTTTGATTCTTGATATTTGGTTGGAAAAATCATCAAACTCTCAATTCTTGATTTCTATCTTTTTCTTGTTATTAGATTTATATTTTCTAATTCTTGAACTTCAACTATAAATCATGAATTGTTTTGTTTTCTTTTCTTTAAAGTTTCGAATCATCTAATTCAAAAGACGAACGATTACACTTTGGCCCTAGAGGCCATTATATGATAGTGGATGTATTTGTACATGTATATATATTCAGTATGCATTCTTGCTCGACATGATAGTATGCTATCTGGTTCTTCTTTATCTGACATGTTGATTTGATCATTCTTTTATTCATTCATACATGCAGATAAAGCCCTGAGGATATCGGCTTGACTACTCTGATTATGATGGAGATCATACTAGTGGGACATCTGTAGTCTATAAGCATATCCTGGAAAGTCCCTAGTCATAGGTATATCGAGACGGGGCATTGATATACCAGAGTAGACTAGCGTATATGATACTAGACCCATACAATGGGCGATGAATGTTCCCACATTCATCGATGTTTGACATCAAGATCGTATACGGGTGCTCAGTGGTGACTGGGTACACTGGACGGACTCACCGAGAACTCCTATATGGAATTATATCTATCGTCGGATAGCAGTTCTCGGGTGACACTGGTACAGGTTAGTCTGTAGACCCGAGATCGTCATAGAGTCTTGTGTGTTCTCCCACTGTACTTTGATTGCCACCCTACCACGGCTCTACTGAGTCGTGCAAACAGGTGGCTGTTGGGTACAGTCCCGAGACACACGAAGGCAATGAGCGATAGGAGGGGTTTCGTCTCTCCCGGTATTGGGAGTTGATGCTGTGCTGTGTCCGACTGGTTATATCAGTAAGTCCCTGGCCAGGGCTGCTGAGATTTGCTGATAAGTGTTATCAGTAGCTTCTCGATCTGTTATAGAACATTCACCAGCACGACTTATTGAGTTACTGGGGTCGACGTGACCATCCCTAGGCTCGATATGCAGCATATTTGACGAAAAGACCGGACTGTACAGTAGTGTTGCCGGTTGGCTCGACGGGAGTTGTAGCAGGTTCGCTTGTTTTCTTCTGATCGCTCAATACCCGGGTGGCCGTTACGTTTAGCTGACCGCTTGCGGCTTGGGGGTGCTTGATATGCTCATCACCCTCTGCCGGCGTATTGATGAGTCTTAGAGTCCCACACAGGAGTTACCTAGTCCAGGCGAAACATTGTGGTGCGCGTATGCGATATGCGCATGGACCCGATTAAAATGCGCGTATATGATACCGTACATTGATCGGGCGGCTTGCTTTTTGTAGGGTCATATGTGATATGGCCGGATTGATAAATCAAGTGTTGATTTATCATTTAACCATTAGTTTTCTCACTTAAAACCTTTCTTGGATATGATGGATGTATGAATGCATGTATGTGTTTCTTTCTTTCTTTCTAGTTTCATGCACATATGGATGTGCATATATACATACATACACCCATCTATCATGGTTGTTTACACATGGAAATGATGGCAATATAAGACTCACACCATGGATAAATATATGGATTATTATTTAATTTTATGTTTAAAACAAAATAAAAAAGGAAAGGATAATTCTTGAGTTGTTTCTACACTCTTCTTTAACCTAACCATTCTCACCTACCTCTAACCTTAAGTTATCCTTCTCTTTATGTTCTAAAACTCAAGTTAAATAATGTCTCCATCATTTTAACCATGGTTTGTAGTGAGAAGGAATAAAATATATAAAGATATATTTCATTTTCTTTTCATGCTGATCATTCTAACTCTTGTTAAAAGAAAGCCTCCATCTTCTTCCTCCTTCAATATTTGCTCTCCAGTTTCTTTTAGAAAGAAAGAAACACATACATGCATTCATACATCCATCATATCCAAGAAAGGTTTTAAGTGAGAAAACTAATGGTTAAATGATAAATCAACACTTGATTTATCAATCCGGCCATATCACATATGACCCTACGAAAAGCAAGCCGCCCGATCAATGTACGGTATCATATACGCGCATTTTAATCGGGTCCATGCGCATATCGCATACGCGCACCACAACGTTTCGCCTGGACTAGGTAACTCCTGTGTGGGACTCTAAGACTCGTCAATACGCCGGCAGAGGGTGATGATCATATCAAGCACCCCCAAGCCGCAAGCGGTCAGCTAAACGTCACGGCCACCCGGGTATTGAGCGATCAGAAGAAAACAAGCGAACCTGCTACAAATCCCGTCGAGCCAACCGGCAACACTACTATACAGTCCGGTCTTTTCGTCAGATATGCTGCATATCGAGCCTAGGGATGGTCACGTCGACCCCAATAACTCAATAAGTCGTGCCGGTGAATGGTCTATAACAGATCGAGAAACTACTGATAACACTTATCAGCAAATCTCAGCTGCCCTGGCCAGGGGCTTACTGATATAACCAGTCGGGCACAACACAGCATCAACTCCCAATACCGGGAGAGACGAAACCCCTCCTATCGCTCATTGCCTTCGTGTGTCTCGGGACTGTACCCAACAGCCACCTGTTTGCACGACTCAGTAGAGCCGTGGTAGGGTGGCAATCAAAGTACAGTGGGATAACACACAAGACTCTATGACAATCTCGGGTCTACAGACTAACCTGTACCAGTGTCACCTGAGAACTGCTATCCGACGATAGATATAATTCCATATAGGAGTTCTCGGTGAGTCCGTCCAGTGTACCCAGTCACCACTGAGCACACGTATACGATCTTGATGTCAAACATCGATGAATGTGGGAACATTCATCGCCCATCGTATGGGTCTAGTATCATATACGCTAGTCTACTCTGGTATATCAATGCCCCGTCTCGATATACCTACGACTAGGGACTTTCCAGGATATGCTTATAGACTACAGATGTCCCACTAGTATGATCTCCATCATAATCAGAGTAGTCAAGCCGATATCCTCAGGGCTTTATCAGCATGTATGAATGAATAAAAGCATGATCAAATCAACATGTCAGATAAAGAAGTACCAGATAGCATACTATCATGTCGAGCAAGAATGCTTACTGAATATATATACATGTACAAATACATCCACTATCATATAATGGCCTCTAGGGCATACATATATCCAACAATCTCCCACTTGCACTAAGGCCAGTTATTGGCGTATCTCATACCCAACATCTCAAAAAGTCGCTCATGCTGCGGTTGAGGGAGGGCCTTGGTGAATGGATCCGCGGCGTTATTCTTTGTGTCTACTCTCCTAATCTCTATCTCGCGGCGATCTACAATCTCCCGGATCAAATGAAAACGCCTCAGGATGTGTCTGGACCACTGATGGGACCTGGGATCCTTGGCTAACGCCATAGCCCCATTATTATCACAATACAAAGGTATTGGATCAATAATGGTTGGAACTACTCCTAGCTCCGAGACGAACTTCTTCATCCAGACGGCTTCCTTGGCAGCATCATTTGCAGCAATGTACTCAGCTTCCATCATAGAGTCTGCAACGGTATCTTGTTTGGAACTCTTCCAACTCACCGCCCCTCCATTGAGGGTAAATACAAACCCAGAGATAGATTTTCTATCGTCCTTATCGCTCTGGATGATCGAATCGGTAAAGGCCTCCATTTGGAGATCTTCATTACCATACACCAAGAACAATTCTTTAGTCCTTCGTAAGTACTTAAGAATGTTCTTCACAGCTGTCCAGTGGTTCTCCCCTGGGTTGGATTGATACCTGCTTACAACACTAAGTGCATAAGCTACATCTGGGCGTGTACATAACATCGCATACATTATAGATCCTACTGCCGAAGCATAGGGTATAACGCTCATGCGAGCTCTCTCTTCATCGGTCTTTGGACAAGAATCCTTAGAGAGAGTGACCCCATGGCAAGCGGGTAAGGCACCCCGCTTGGAGTCTTCCATACTAAACCTTTTTAGGATGGTGTCAATGTACCTGGTTTGAGACAATCCCAATAACTTTTTGGATCTATCCCTATAGATCCTTATGCCCAGGATGTATGTGGCATCACCCAGGTCCTTCATGGAGAACCTTAGTGATAAGAAAAATTTGACCGACTGTAGCATAGGAATATCATTTCCTATCAGAAGAATGTCATCCACGTACAATACGAGGAATGTGACAGCTCTTCCTACAACCTTCTTATAAACACAAGGTTCATCAGGATTTTTGATGAAATAAAACTCTTTGATAACATCATCGAAGCAGATGTTCCAACTCCGAGATGCCTGCTTTAACCCATATATGGATTTAAGCAATCTACATGCTTTCCCGCTGCTCCCACTGTAAATGAAACCCTCTGGCTGATCCATATAAACGCATTCTTCTAAATCTCCATTTAGAAATGCTGTTTTAACGTCCATCTGCCAGATTTCATAGTCATAGTGAGCAGCAATAGCAAGTAGGATCCGAATGGATTTAAGCATGGCTACGGGCGAAAAAGTTTCGTCATAGTCCAAACCTGGTCTTTGACGAAAGCCTTTCGCCACAAGTCTTGCCTTATAGGTCTCTACCTGCCCATCTACACCAATCTTTCTTTTAAAGATCCATTTGCACCCCACAGGTTTTACCCCAGGGGGTACAACGTCCAAAGTCCATACTTTTTTGGTGTACATAGACTCCATTTCGGATCTCATGGCATCCAACCGCTTCACAGAGTCTCTACTCGTGATAGCTTGCTGAAAACTGGTAGGATCATCATCATCCATGATACAGTCTTCTCTGTCACCATCAATGAGGAAACCGTAGTACCTCTCCAGTGGGCGAGAAGTCCTACCAGACCTACGGAGTGGCCGAGGTTCTTCAGTTTCTGTTGCAACAGCCGGTTCAACCAAATCGTCATTTGTAGTTTGTGTCTTTAGAACCTCTTCTAGATCCACCACCTTGCCATCATCTTTATCTGTGAAAAACTCTTTTTCGAAGAATGTGGCAAACTGAGAAACAAACACCTTTTGTTCCTCTTTGTGGTAGAATAGATATCCATAAGAATTCTTTGGATATCCCACAAAGTTACACATGACTGACCGTGTTTCGAGTTTGTCCGGATTCTGCTTTTTAACATAGGCCGGACAACCCCAAATCTTAATTCCCTTAAGAGATGGTCTCTTCCCATGCCATATCTCATATGGCGTGGTAGACACGGCTTTGGTTGGAACCCTGTTTAGCAGAAACGCTGCAGTCTCCAATGCATGCCCCCAAAACGAGACTGGTAACTCAGCATCACTCATCATGGACCGGACCATATTTAATAGGGTCCTATTGCGTCGTTCTGACACACCGTTGTGCTGTGGTGTGTAAGGAGGAGTGAGCTGAGAGAGAATCTCATTCTCTTTTAGGAAGTTTGCAAATTCTGTACTGAGATACTCACCACCTCGATCTAATCGAAGCATTTTGATACTCATGCCGGTTTGTTTTTCTACTTCTTGTTTATATTCAATGAATTTCTCGAAAGCTTCGGAATTGTGCTTTAATAAAAATACATGACCGAATCTTGAGAAATCATTAGTGAATGTAATGAAGTATGAAAAACCGCCTCTAGCCTGTGTAGACATTGGCCCACATATATCATTATGTATGAGGCCTAGGAGCTGAGTAGCTCTTTCTCCGTGTCTGGTAAACGGAGTTTTGGTCATTTTACCCTTGATACAAGACTGGCAAGTCGCATAAGATTTATATTCAAAAGAGTTTAAATATCCATCTTTGTGTAACTTGTTTAGTCTTGTTTCATTAATATGACCTAGTCTACAGTGCCAAAGAAAAGCTTCATTTAATTCTGAAAGTTTTCTTTTATTAGTGTGTAGTATACTGAAAACTGTGTGTTGATTTAGGACATATATTCCATTATTAAGCGTACCATACCCAACCAACATTTGATTCAGGTGAATGTTCATAACATTGTTCTGCAATACAAAATTATATCCTTCATTGTCCAACAAAGAAACGGATATTATATTACATAGCATACTTGGTACAAAATAACATGGATTCAAAACCAAAATACATCCAGATGGCAACCCCAAGTGATACTCTCCTACTGCGACTGTATGTACATTGGAACCATTTCCAATGCGGAGAGTATGGTCACCTGTCTTCAAAACCTTGCTATTTCTCAGTCCCTGAAGCAGAAGCATCACCATGCTTCTTCTTGAGACTTAAGTACTCCATGCAGTTGCGCTTCCAATGTCCTGTCTTGTGGCAATGAAAACATTCGCCCTTCCCCGAGTTTCCAGCCTTGGACTTTCCCTTTCCCTTCACCTTTTTAACTCCACCTTTAGGATTGGTGGGCTTCTTCTTTTTCTTTCCCTTGGCCTTAGCTTTCGGGCGAGAAGAAGAAGATTGTCCAATAGTCATAACGGGAGTTCTTGCTGACTTCATAGTGCTCTCTGCACTCCTTAACATATTAAGGAGTTCAGGGAGTTCCTTCTCCATGCCATGCATGTTGAAGTTCACTATGAACTGAGCAAAGGTGGAGGGAAGGGACTGCAGAATAATATCTATATATTGTTCATTGTCCATAGTCCATCCAAGGTCCTCAAGCTCTTCTATAAGAGCTATCATCTTCAGAACATGGTCTCCTACTGGTGTGCCAGGGGCCATTCGCATCTGAAACAATTTCTTTGATGCTTCGTATCGTAATACGCGGGATTGCTCTCCATACAACTCCTTTGTATGAAGCAATATACCGTGAATGTCCATGTCCTCGTGCTGCTTTTGATGTGTGTTGTCCATCGATGCAAGCGCGAGGCATTTGACCGTGGCACAGTCAGCGTCCCATGTCTTGCGGACTTCAATGTCCGCAACTGAAGATTTTGGACCTGGGACGGGCGGGGCTGAAGCCGTGAGGACATATGATACTTTATCATAAGTCAAGGCGATTTTCAGATTCCTCTGCCAGTCTTTATAGTTGGTCCCATTCAGTTTGTTTTTATCTAGTAAAAGCTTGAGTCCAGACATGGGTATCTGCCATTAAGAGAGAGAAAAGAATACACTCAGCGAAAGCTCTTGCATAGATCAGATTGGTTATTATTATCTTGTCTAATCGATGTTTCCCACTGCTTTTATCGAGTTTTTCTTTCAAACCGTAAAAAGAAAAACTAGCCAGGATTAATTACAGTCTACAACTTCGCTAACCGTTCAGCCAGGCCAGTGTCGGTACTTTGAGGGAGGTTCCCCGTGCTTTCGCACGGACCTAATTTGAGTAAACCTCGTTTTCCCAGAGGCGGAGCCCCGTTAACACCTTTCTAGATACCTAATGAGTTAGCTGATTGTAAACTGTAAAACTCTCCTAGGAGCAACTATTGCCCATAGTGGGATCGGGATCCAACCATCATATGGAAGGTATGCAATCTCATCGGAAATTTCAACTATTGAAATTTCCGATGTTGTTTTTACCCCTAGTACTTATGACCTTAACTAAGGTCAACAAATCATAAGTACCAGTCAAGTTCTACCCGTCATTTCTTGATTAATTAGACCCACTCATATAACCCTTAACTATGGTCAATAAAGTCATAAGAATGTCCTAATTAATCTGCATCATATGCAATGTAGGAAGACATCACTTAGCTACCGTACACTACGCCTTAACTATAGTCAACAAACGTAGCACGAATACTAAGTACTCTACTTCCTAAAATGACGGAGGGTTGCTGATGATTTTTAAGAAAATATTTAACGCTTTGAACTTGATATCGTTGTAGAATCAAATGGTTTTCAAAAGGAGTGGCTTAAGCTCCGCAGTTTTGAAATATAGCTTTTTCATAAATAGCCGAGTGGTTTTCAAATCCGATTCTACAACATCTTTTTAGGTTTATTTTCTTTACATTAATCACATTAATGTAATCCCATCATTTAAGTCCTTAAGCCAATCACAGAAAAGAAACGAAAATAACACGTACACTTATGCCATCCGCATTCGCCACAGTGTTCCGTTATGCACCGTTAGGTTACTTAACTAACGGCATACCGGGACGGGACTAGCGCGGGTGTAAAACATAAGCAACTTCTACTATATATCATATATATAATATGTCATTCGTCTCAGATATCACAGAACACAGGCAGCAGAAACATAGATATAAAGTGGGATATACTAGGACGTCCGTATTTAGTATTAAGCCAGAATAGAAAATACGGATTCCACAGTCGCGATGAATAGCCAAGTGTTGGAGATAGTGCCCTCAGAGTCAATTATTGGATCACAGGCACGTGATTGCAATGATTGTGGGAGGACCTATCCCGGGACGACAGTCTTACTCGAGATGATAGTATGCTATCTGGTTTATCTTTATCATCGTGTACTGCTTTAGGTGACCTGACAGGTCACTATTGCACGTTGATAGAGCCCTTAGGATTCTTGCTTGACCACCAGCAGTATGAGGGCGATCATATAAGTAGGAGCTGGGGTCTATAAGCACATCCTTAAAAGGTCCCTAGTCGTGGGAGTTTCGAGACAGGGCATCGATTCTCCAGGGTAGACTAGTGTATACAGTCGAGACCCCGACGAGGGGCGGTGACCGGTCTCACAAGCCACTGGTGTCAGTTGGATCACCTAAGATGTATACAGGTGCTCATTGGGTTATGAGTATACCGGACAGGACTCGCCGGGAACATGCTAGTTGGTCTTATACCTGACGTCAGATAGCAGTTCCCTGGTGACATGTGTACAGGTTAGTTTATCGACCTGGGGATCGTCATTTGTCTCGTGTGAGTTCCCACTGTACTTTGATTACTACCCTACCACTGCTCAAAGGAGTCATGCAAACAGGTTTTAGTTGGGTACAGTCCCGAGCCACATGGAGGCAGTGAGCGGATCTTCGGGGGTTCGTCTCTCCCGGTATTGGGGGTGAGGTCGCGCTGTGTCTAGGAGAGCCATTACACAAAGTCCTTAGTCAAGGCAGGAGATTTACTGGTAGGTATTCCAGTAGTATCTCAGGGTGTTCTGGGCTACACTCCGACATGACTTGTACCGCTTTTGGGGGTCTGACTTTTACCAACCCCCTAGGCCCGCCATGCGATGCTCGTAGACGAACGGACCGGACTGTATGGATATTGTCACTGACAGGCTCAGTAGGGTGTCAGGATGAGTTCGCTCATCGACGTCCCTTTTGGTCAATAGCTGGTGGCCCGTTACGTATTGGCTTATACCTCTGACGTGCTAGTGGTTAAATCCACAGCCATTGTATTGACGAGTCTTTAGAGTCCATCACACTTTCAGTTACTCAGCTTTCGGGCGAAACGCTGTAGAGGCCGTATGGAGATATGGCAGGGTCCGATCAGATACGTGCGGTATTGCACGGATCAGGATCGGACGGTTAGTACTAGAGGCCGTATAGATATATGGCAAGGTTCGATCGGATACGTGCGGTATTGCACGGATCAGGATCGAACGGATATTACTAGCCGGCTTTGGTTTAAGCCGGATCCTAGTATAGTACAGTGTAGATTTTGTCTCATTGCATTTATATCCGGTCGGAATACAGATGCGGGTGTGTATGCACAGTATCGGGGTTTTCCTGTAATTTATTACGGGACCAGTTTTCTGGAGTTGCCATTTTGCATTCCGTTCCGGCCGGTTTTCCTTTGTTCTTTCCCGGCCGGACTTTTCCGATGGAGGGGGTTATTTGCAATTGTGCAAATAATTTTTATGGAGGGGGTTTCTTGTATTTGTGTCATTATGATATGTTAAGCATCTTTCATCCATGATGGTGCATTAATTGAGATAAGAAAGGATATGGGTTTGATGTGAATTGGTTATGGTGAGGTTTTGCTTTATGGTGTGGTCACCTCTTCTCTTCTCCTACCATCACCTCCCTTCATGCTACACATACTTTCCTCCACCATTCTTATATGTAAAGGGCCGGCCATTTGAGGGAGGGAGAGAGGATCATTTCATTTGGATGAGGGAAAATTTGTTCATCTCATTTTCATGGTACACAAATTCTAGCTCCACTTTGAAGTTCATTTGACAACCTCATTCCTCCATCAAAGCAACATAACCCCAAAGAGACAAAGCACTACACTTTCTACAGCACATCTTGGGCACGTCGACTTGCCAGCTTCGTGCCCGAGTTGCCTCGGTATTGAGGTGGGAGCCCGTAAAAGATGCAGGCGATGTGGTGCCCTTCCGGCGAGGAGGTGACGACCGGAGTTTCCGCAGGAGATCGGGACGACGACGAGAAGACCGGAGGACTCGGATCACTCGGTATATCTCTCCCCATCTTGTAGTTGGCTAGAACTGGTTTAATGGTCCGATCCGGGTGTTTAGTGCGCGGTGGTGCCGGTTTGCAAAGTTCGCAAAATTAAAGTTTATCACCGCTTCCGCATTTGGCCGTCGGATTGACGGCCGGGGTGCCGCCGTGCACTTACAGTGGTATCAGAGCCTCGCCATTAACTTCGTCTAGCTTTGTTTGATGTGTTTGCATTTCCGATCGACCAAAATTCAAAAAAAAGAACATTTTCCTCACATCAGTTTTCTGTCGAAATTTTTTGAAGTCCAAAAATTTTTCAGGTAGTAGAAAACTGATGTACAAGAAGTTCTAAGAGTTCTGGGAAAATTCGAGACATTGATCTCTCAGGTAGAGCGCGGAACCGCGGCAAAACCCCCCTTGTTGCCGCGGTTCCGCCGCAGATTTGAGGGATCAATGGGTCGAAATTTTCCAGTGGGCTTCTGGGCTGATTTTAGGGGTTTTGGAATAATAACATTGGGCCCAGAATTTCTTGATCTGCTGCAGTATTGCTTGGGGGCCCACTTGTTAAAATTTGATCGATCGGATATTTTAAACACATTATTTCACAGTATTTACATTATATCTGCGACCGTGAATTTCACTTGATCGGTAAATCCAGTCTAACTGCTATAGCCCAGTTAGACGGATTTGCGAACGTGATTTTCACGTTGATGTTTTGTGATTTTGCTGTGATGTTGCGGATCGGTCGTGGGGGATAGCCTGGATGCAATGCTAGTACAGTTTTGTTGTATTATGTACATTTGATATTGCGGGGCGAGCGTCCGACATGTGGACTGCCGTCACTGCCTGTTTGTATTATTATTTTGGGGCACGACCAGGTCGCGGTCGATGTACCCGTTGCATGTATATTTTACTTTCTGTACTAGGATTGCCCCGCGGAGGGGTGCACGGATAGCCGGGTTCTATAGGGCAACAAGCCCGCATCTCATGGCATTGGGACGGAAGGGGGCTTCACTCCAGGATTGGCGGGCTATTCGCCGCACTCGTAGGGGGTACAGGTTGACCCAGGAGGGGTGCCCGAGTTACCGGAATCCGTGAAGTGCTGGGTGGTCCATTCACGTTGCTGAAGGGGGCTGCCTCGCTTCAGGTTTTGGCGGGTAACTTGCCGCACCCGTAGGGGTCTAGGATTTTATTGCACAGGCTATCCACACGACCAGGGGAACGTCGGGTTTCAGTAGTGGCTCTGTGAAACCCGGGGATCCCAGATATCTGTATTGTTCTGTGATGCTGTACATTTCTGTGATGTTGCATTTTATCACGCCTTGAGCGAAATATAATATATTGGTATATATATTAGTAGATGTTGTATATGTTTTTCATCCGCGCTAGTCCAGTCCCCGCTATGTCGTTAGTTAGCTAACCTAACGGGTAATGACGGGACCCAGTGGCGAATGCGGATGGCATATACGTACATCAGTATATTTTCGTTCTTTGTGGTGTGATCAATTGATGGGACTGCATTGATTCGGATCAATGCAAGTTAAAACAAACCTATTCTGATGTTGTTGGAACACTTTTCAAAAGGCTGTTATTGCAAGGACGTTCACTTTTGTTTTGCATCGTGGTATTCATTTGGAATATCCTGCTCCTCAGTCGACGAGGCAAGGGCCGAGATCCCTTCACCGGGAGTGACCCCTTGGACAGAAGTTTGCGTCAGGGCATTAACTTCACTATAGCCGATTACTTTTTCTTTGCACAGTGATATTCGGTTATGAATATCCAGCACCCCATTCTACGGGGAAAGAGCCGAGATCCCTTCACCGGGAGTGACCTCTTTAGTAAAGGTTTTCGTCACTATATTTTCTAAAAAGCTATCCGTTCCTTCAACGATATCAAGTTCATTACGTTAAAGGTTTTCGCCAAAAACCATTCGTAGCCCTCCGTCGTTTCATATGGGTAGTCAATAGTATTCAAGCTGTGTATGTTGGCCAAAGTCAAGGCACAGTGATTGGTAGCTATTGGGTATTCATATGCAGCATAGATAGATGCGTTGGTTTGGGACAGTCGTACTGCCATTTTGGCCAAAGTCAAGGGTAGGTACGGGTGGATTCAAATTAACCTGGAGAATGACGGGTTGAACTTGACATGTGACTTATGATATGTTGGCCAAAGTCAAGGTCATAAGAGCATGGGGTAAAAATCACATCGGGAGTTTTCAAAAGAACTGAAACTTGCCAGATATGCGCATACCTTCTGGAGTGTGATAACGTGAGCGGATTCCGTCACTTTATCATGCGATGAGAGTTGGATCCCGATTCCCACTGATGAGTTGGTTTACTCCTCGGGTGATCCCGACTAGTTCTTCTTTCAGGTTTGGAGGAGAATTTGAGGAGACAGTGGGAGGTTTCCAGATTAGATAAATTGGTAACCATTCTGATCTAGGTTAGAGTGCACGCTGAGTGTTTCTTTTCTCTCTCTCTCTTTGGCAGCGACCATTGACCCGACCCAAGACTATGACTCAGAGACCAAAATTAACCGAACCTTCTTTACACTGGCTTTTGGATTGTCAGAGTTGCAGACCTTATTGCCACTCTTACTTTTACCCTTTTCTCCAGGACACCCCGTATTACTACGAACGTCCACTTCCATTGGACAAAACCATCGTATGGTTAGATACGAACTCGAAGGAATTCGAGGATGGTTTCCGGTTCTGGAGAAAACGGATAGGATTATTCAGTTGTCTTTTCCCTTTTACCTTCTCTCAAGTTGTGAGTACTCCTTGGTTTAGGAGATAGTACACCTATTATGCAAATTGGATAGTCTTCTTCCAAACCTTAGGCTGGTGCCGACCGGTAGGGAATGAAGAAAACCAATTAGCCTAAACGGTGTGCAGAAGGTAATAAGATCAAGATAATGCAAGGGATTAGTAAGAGGGCAAAGTAAATTGCGACTGATATTCACGACCAAACCAAGTATTTCTTCGCCAATCCTAAATCACCTTTGTATTTCTCCAGGACACTCCGTATCACTACGAAGATCCACAGTTTATTGGATAATCCATCGTATGGTTATATACGAACTCGAAAGGAACTTGTTCCAGTCCGGGGATGGATTCTGGTCCAGGAGAAATAGGAATAAGGTTTATTCGGTTGTCTTTTATCCTCACCTTCTCTCGCATTGCGAGTGCTCCTAGGATTAGGACAGTACACCCATTATGCTTACTGGATAGTCTTCTTCCAAACCATAGGCTGGTGCCGAACGGTAGGGAAGGAAGAAAACCATTTGGCCTAAGGGGTGTGCAGAAGGTAATGACTAAAGACATATAAAGGGATTTGGAGAGGTGGCAAAGAATTATACGGTTATAGTTGTGAATCTGGATAATGGTAGAGACATTACTAGGAATACCAGGATACCCCATCGAAACATTTCAATGTTTCAGTTCACTGTGTAATGTTAAAAGAAAACTGTTTTCCCGATTAGATACTTACTCCAGGGTATGTATTTACCAAGTTTGATTCTCACATCTGTATGGTTTTACAGATGATGAGTGGGAGTAAGTCATTGGGAATAGGGTGATCGTCCTCATTATATCGAGATTCGTTGTAATCGGTGATATTTGAGGAAGTCACTCGGGTTGTTTGCCGGTCGGCAAATATTTGGTTTTGAATATCCGCTGTTATGCACCAATTTCAAATTGATATATCTGTACGTCTATCTTCATAGAGTGAGATATACCTTTTGATATTATGTCGATGACATTTACCTATATCAGTGGATGGTTAGGTAAGGAGCATTAAACAGCGGTGTAATTCTTCTTAACCATAAGTACAGTTTTCAACCTACGACACACAGTGAAAGAGTTATTAGACTCAGCGGACTTATACAGAGTATTGTATGTTGTCCAGTGTCCATTAGGACAGAGGGGTTTGTCTTCTTACTATATTCTGTTTACTTTTAACTTCTCTAGTTCTTAGACATGTGTTTCGTAGAAACACAGGGTCTGAATTTTGAGAAGTTATTGGTATTTGAATAAAGTAGAGAACCAAGTATTGCAAGTATCGGGATTCTTCAAACTGATCGAAGATGTAGATACTTGTGTATGGTATTCAGTTGATAGTAATGATTAAGAGAACTTGCTTCTCTTTCAGGTTACTCATAATTGGAAGCATTCCTAAGTTGAGTAACGCTGATCGGCCTCTTTCCATTTAGTAGACATGCACTGGAGACAGCTGCATGATTTGAATCTGGTTCAATTAAATCAGTACCTCTGTTCCTATATTGGATATAGAACAGTTCATATCTTAACGATGTTAAGGTACGGGGAGTTGTCCGGCTTATGCTTAAAACCAGACTCTGGATAACTCAAAGGCATGTTTCTGTAATGGCTGTTTGTGGGTTGACCCAGGCTATGATGAGGGATGACTTTCTACCATCTGGCAGATCAATAGTAATATTGTTCTGGACTCGCCACAGTTTTAATAAAAATGGATTTTTTCAAAAGCAGTAGTGGGAGTATGGTAGAACTGGAAGTGATTCCAGAACCGTAAACGATTACTGAAGATTTGATAAGGAACCTAAAGATTCAATCTGATTTGACATTCCATTGGCCACTCCGCAGATACGGTGGGTAACTTCAGGCACCTGAGAGGTACTCCGGTAGCCTCAAGGACGGTGACAGGGAAGTTCTTGTTTACCCACACTTGCCATTGTTGTTGTTCCAGGCTGCGAGACCCGGCAGGAGGATGAGTATAGCGTCGTTCTAAACTAACTTTAGAAGTGCACATCTATATGACTCTGCCAGAGGGTTGTCGTAGTCAGTGGGAGCAGCGGAAGCATTGGTGGACATCAGGCTTATGTCTATTTATAGACTAAAGCAGATATAGCGGAGATAGATCATCTATTTCTGATGTGACAGTCATAGGTTTGACGTCATCAGAATAGGGGATGGATCTGTTGAGAAGGTAGTAGGGTGTGATATCTTGGTATTTGGATGACATACACAGAGTAGGAAAAGAAACTCCTATACTACGATCGGTTATACTATGGTCGTCACACAGTGGTTTCTCCATATGGGACTTGGACATTATATCAGACATACTGGTTACTAGATCTATGGTTTAGATCTAGATTTGGGTGGTTTCCCAATCAGGGTACTTTGACAACATTCTAAGAGTATTTAGAATGGATGACTCCTGGCACGGTAGTGTACCTGCAGGTGATGGAGTCACCCTCTCTAAAGGTGTCTTACAGACTGAAGGGGAGAGGGATGTGCAAGATTGGCAGATCACTTGCTTAGGCAATTGAGTCAATCATGAGATGTCAAGTACCACACCAGATGTTATTCTTGCACAAGATGCAATAAGTTGATATTGATCCAATCCTGGAGAAACAATCGGAAGCAGTTTTAGAACATAAGTGCATGTTCTAGGGATATGATAACGATAGCCTCTTTGGGAGACAGTTATCATTCCAGGCTTCCAAGGTGACCCGGACGACAAGGAGGTTGTCAGAATTATAGTTTTCCCTCTGACGAGGGGCAGTATTTTGGACAGGTGATCCAAGGCAATACTGAGGGAGGCATGGCGCAGGATACTGATTAAGTTCAGTTGACGATACAGTCGAAGAAGTTTGGATTTGGAGTTCATTTATGAACTAGGTCTCATCAGACATCCAGACATTCTAAGACAGGTATTGCTCATTTCGGGAGATGGTTTTCTCCGCGAACTTGAGATATAGAGAGACATAGAAAGAAACATCCAGGCGGATCCACTCACTGAGGCTATTCCTCGATCGCAAGAGTCTCGCAAACGAGCTTTGTGAGACTGACTAGTAGAGGAGTTGGGTGTTCGGTATCACACGGGCTGTGAGTATGCGACATCGCAATAATTAGCCTTGAGTGCAAGTGGGAGATTGTTGGAGATAGTGCCCTCAGAGTCAATTATTGGATCACAGGCACGTGATTGCAATGATTGAGGGAGGACCTATCCCGGGACGACAGTCTTACTCGAGATGATAGTATGCTATCTGGTTTATCTTTATCATCGTGTACTGCTTTAGGTGACCTGACAGGTCACTATTGCACGTTGATAGAGCCCCTAGGATTCTTTCTTGACCACCAGCAGTATGAGGGCGATCATATAAGTGGGAGCTGGGGTCTATAAGCACATCCTTAAAAGGTCCCTAGTCGTGGGAGTTTCGAGACAGGGCATCGATTCTCCAGAGTAGACTAGTGTATACAGTCGAGACCCCGACGAGGGGCGGTGACCGGTCTCACAAGCCACTGGTGTCAGTTGGATCACCTAAGATGTATACAGGTGCTCATTGGGTTATGAGTACATCGGACAGGACTCGCCGGGAACATGCTAGTTGGTCTTATACCTGACGTCAGATAGCAGTTCCCTGGTGACATGTGTACAGGTTAGTTCATCGACCTGGGGATCGTCATTTGTCTCGTGTGAGTTCCCACTGTACTTTGATTACTACCCTACCACGGCTCAAAGGAGTCATGCAAACAGGTTTTAGTTGGGTACAGTCCCGAGCCACATGTAGGAAGTGAGCGGATCTTCGGGGGTTCGTCTCTCCCGGTATTGGGGGTGAGGTCGCGCTGTGTCTAGGAGAGCCATTACACAAAGTCCTTGGCCAAGGCAGGAGATTTACTGGTAGGTATTCCAGTAGTATCTCAGGGTGTTCTGGGCTACACTCCGACACGACTTGTACCGCTTTTGGGGGTCTAACTTTTACCAACCCCCTAGGCCCGCCATGCGATGCTCGTAGACGAACGGACCGGACTGTACGGATATTGTCACTGACAGGCTCAGTAGGGTGTCAGGATGAGTTCGCTCATCGACGTCCCTTTTGGTCAATAGCTGGTGGCCCGTTACGTATTGGCTTATACCTCTGACGTGCTAGTGGTTAAATCCACAGCCATTGTATTGACGAGTCTTTAGAGTCCACCACACTTTCAGTTACTCAGCTTTCGGGCGAAACGCTGTAGTGGCCGTATGGAGATATGGCAGGGTCCGATCAGATACGTGCGGTATTGCACGGATCAGGATCGGACGGTTTTTACTAGAGGCCGTATAGATATATGGCATGGTTCAATCGGATACGTGCGGTATTGCACGGATCAGGATCGAACGGATATTACTAGCCGGCTTTGGTTTAAGCCGGATCCTAGTATAGTACAGTGTAGATTTTGTCTCATTACATTTGTATCCGGTCGGAATACAGATGCGGGTGTGTATGCACAGTATCGGGGTTTTCCTGTAATTTATTACGGGACCAGTTTTCTAGAGTTGCCATTTTGCATTCCGTTCTGGCCGGTTTTCCTTTGTTCTTTCCCGGCCGGACTTTTCCGATGGAGGGGGTTATTTGCAATTGTGCAAATAATTTCTGTGGAGGGGGTTTCTTGTATTTGTGTCATTATGATATGTTAAGCATCTTTCATCCATGATGGTGCATTAATTGAGATAAGAAAGGATATGGGTTTGATGTGAATTGGTTATGGTGAGGTTTTGCTTTATGGTGTGGTCACCTCTTCTCTTCTCCTACCATCACCTCCCTTCATGCTACACATACTTTCCTCCACCATTCTTATATGTAAAGGGCCGGCCATTTGAGGGAGGGAGAGAGGATCATTTCATTTGGATGTGGGAAAATTTGTTCATCTCATTTTCATGCTACACAAATTCTAGCTCCACTTTGAAGTTCATTTGACAACCTCATTCCTCCATCAAAGCAACATAACCCCAAAGAGACAAAGCACTACACTTTCTACAGCACATCTTGGGCACGTCGACTTGCCAGCTTCGTGCCCGGGTTGCCTCGGTATTGAGGTGGGAGCCCGTAAAAGATGCAGGCGATGTGGTGCCCTTCCGGCGAGGAGGTGACGACCGGAGTTTCCGCAGGAGATCGGGACGACGACGAGAAGACCGGAGGACTCGGATCACTCGGTATATCTCTCCCCATCTTGTAGTTGGCTAGAACTAGTTTAATGGTCCGATCCGGGTGTTTAGTGCGCGGTGGTGCCGGTTTGCAAAGTTCGCAAAATTAAAGTTTATCACCGCTTCCGCATTTGGCCGTCGGATTGACGGCCGGGGCGCCGCCGTGCATTTACATCAAGCCCATACCCTGGACCCCTACGAGAGTGGCTAGTGACCCTACCAATTCTGGAGTTTAGGAGACCCGGTCTCGACTCCTCGAGATGGCCTCCAACTGAACCCCAGAACCCGGTCACCTGTGCTCCCCTCCTTGGGTCCATCCTAATGCGGAAAAGTAAATAATATACAACACTGTGACACAACCTCAACCCGGAAGTGCCCCAAATAAAAGAATATTACATTACATTTGAATTTACATGAATGAAAATATAAAACTCTCATCTCACATAAAACCCCCCCCGGCTATTCAATCGCGACAATCCTGCACATCATATCTCAGCAACACATAATATCTCATATCATCAACGTAAGTAAGTATGCGTACCCCAATTGTCGTTGATGTATAGCAACGAAACTGGCGATATCGTACATACTACACTTACGGTCACAGAAAAAAAATGTAAAACTACAATATTTGGAATCCACATTCTCTTCAGACATCATAAATGCGAAATATCACATATTTCGTATTTCATGCCTAAACTATATGAATTCCACATATTGTATCACATTCCAGATAAACAGACAGTATTAAGGTTTTCGAACGAACGATCAAGTACCCAAGATTCACTAAAGCTCAACACTTGAGCAGTGTTCAAAAATCCGAAGTGTGACAGAGTAGTAGCGGTCCAGCCGTAGAAGGGTTAAGCCAACGCCTCACATGTGGCACGCCGTACTGCCCCAAACCCTAAGGTTCAAAGGGCAGTTCAAGACGGTCACATAATCGAGTTAAGGTTTGTTGTCTTCTAGAGGGTCCACCACAAAAAGACTTGCACGTATCTCCAAAGTATTTAAACCCCGTGAATAGTGAGCAAATGACACTCGTTCAAACACTTGAATACTTTCTAATTTACCCGGATAAACAACGAAATGAAAATTCCGATCGAATCTACGCATCCAAAACCATCTACAGAAAATACAATACTATATTCAAATTAAACATACCTAAAACACTGTACAAGCAGACATAAGAATTATAGTGTAATTTGCATGCAATGATATCACTGTACGGCCGCGGAGCCGCGGCCTAAGCAAGGAATTGCCACGGTTCCGCGGCCATTTGAACTGTTCATGGCATCGAATTTCACCATATTTCTTAGTTTTCCCTGCTGTATTTTTTAAGTATTTTTAATTCTGAAAAGGTCAGATTTTAAAATTTGTCCAGAGAGGGTCTAAAGAAGGCGTATTTTTGTCCGATCGGGATTTTTACTTCGTAAAAGCGTCGCCTAATGTTCTAGGTCGGCTCTGATACCAATGAAAGGTTTGCCTAGCACCCTATAATGAGTTTTGAAGCATCACATGTCTCAAAGTTTGGATTTTGATGGTGCTAAACAAGCATGCAAAGGAATCGATCCTAGAAAATTAGGGTTACAGAACTTAAAGATAATAAAATTAGGGTTTCGAGACTACAACCTTTGTAGCTCCCATTTTGTTGGACTCCTTGGTCTCTTGGGTGTTGGAATAAGGTCCTCTTGAAGTCCTCTCACGTCCACGACGATCCACCCGGAGTTTTCCGTCCAAGCTCGCAACTTCGAGAATCGAAGAGAACACTCTAATCAAGTTGGCTAAACTTGTAAGTCCATATTGCGACCCCCGGTTCTTACGGGGAGGCGGAAACGGTATAAAAATCAAATTTTTAGTGCAAGAGGCAACATGGACTAGACTTGGTCGGGATCGTAACCTAAACTAAAACTAGCAAACTAAGCTAAAGAGATTTAGCTACTCGGATAGAGATGGTTATACCTAAACTTGAACTCCTTCTTCTTCAAACTTTGTGGAGGTTGATGGTTCTCTTCTCTTGTCGCCTTCTTCCGTCGAAGATGGATCCACCTCGAAGGCTCGACCTTTGGGCTCTTTCTCGAACTTGGAGTGAACTAGAATCGCCGGCTTGCTAAACCCTTGATCCTAGAGTGAGTAGAGAGAGTGTCTAAGGGTTGCTTTTGTTTTAAAGAGAAGGATTCTCAACACATGAGAAGGTTTCTCTTTAGCTAGAGGAAGAAGAAGATGAAGAGAGGAGAGAGAATGAGAATGATAGAATGAGCTATTCTTTTCTCTTCTTGCAACCATAATGCAAAAGAATAATATTATCTAAATGATAATAATTGAAAATGAGAATAGTTGATGGTAGTGTTTGGAATGACCACAACCATGCTTCATTTAAAAATGTAAGCATAAATCAAGGAAGACTTTTGAAGGCATGAAAGTGGTCAATGGTCAACAAGTCAACCAAGGTCAACAAGTCAACAAAGAACAACCATAACATAATTCTCATTTAATTATTATTATTAATAGATAATAAATAAATCCATTAGGGTTTGGAAAATAAAGACTGTCAACTGTGCATACGCACCCGTTCCGAAACCCTAATGAAAAACCTCATTCTCCTCCTCAAGCAACTGTGCATACACACCTGCATTCTCGTTCCGAAAAACAAGAATACCAAGATATAAAAGCAACCCCAAAATACATACCAGTATCTGGCTCAAACCAGAGCCTGCCAGTATAATCCGTCCGGACTCCAAACGTGCACAAGTGCGCGGATGAGAACGAACCCTGTCGCAAAACCATGCGACCTCTACTCTGTTTTGCCCATAGGCGAATACCCTCTGTGTGGGACTCTAAAGACTCGACACTACGCTGGCAGTGGGTTTAACCACAGACCGCAAGCGGCACTAGCTGTGCGTAACGGTCCCCAGGTAGATGCCGACAAGAAGGCTGACGAGGTGAAACCCCATCTGAACTCCTACTGAGTCTGAATGTGACAGTCTCCGTACAGTCCGGTCTGTTCGTCTGATACATCGCATGGCGGGCCTAGGGGGTGGTAAACGTCAGTCCCCCAATAGCGGTACAAGTCGTGCCGGAGCGAAGCCCAAAACACCCTGAGATAACACTGGAAACCTACCAGTATATCTCGTTTGCCCTGGCCAGGGACTACTCGTGTAATGGCTCTCCTAGACACAGCGCGATGTCAACCCCCAATACCGGGAGAGACGAATCCTGTCTAACCGTCACTGCCTCCAAGTGCTTCGGGACTGCACCCAACCACCACCCGTTTGCACGACTCCTTTGAGCCGTGGTAGGGTAGTGATCAAAGTGCAGTGGGAACACACTTGAGGCGAAGTGCCAGTGTCAAGTCAGCGGACTAAGCTGTACTCATGTCACCTGGGAACTGATAACTGACGATAGGTATAATACCAACCTGTCAGTTCCCGACGAGTCCTGTCCAGTGTACTCGTAACCCAACGAGCACCCGTATACTATCTCCAGTACGACGTACTGATGGCTGTGGGACAGACCATCTCCCACACTGGGATGAGAAGCGCATACGCTAGTCTACTCCGGAGTATCGATGCCCTGTCTCGATAGTCCTGCGACTAGGGACCTGTATAAGGATGTGCTTATAGATTACCCAGCCCCCACTAGTGTGACTGCCATCACAACGCTGGTAATCAAGCAAAGATCCTAAGGGCTCCACTAATGCGTATAAGTGATATACTGAAATAAACACAAGTACACATTGAAGTAGATACAAACCAAGTAGCATACTACTATTTTGAGCAAGATTGTATATACAAGGTGAATATCCCAAGCATCCATTAAGTAATATACAAACTAGTATGATACAGTAATGGCCTCTAGGGCATATACACTAACAATCTCCCACTTGCACTAAGGCCATGTACTGGCGTATCGAAGACCTATCATCTCGATCAGCCGCTCGAACTGAGTCTGGGGCAAGGCCTTGGTGAATGGATCTGCAGTGTTCTCTTCTGAAGCAACCCTCCGAACCTCGATCTCCTTGCGATCCACGATCTCCCTGATCAGGTGATACCGCCTCAAGATGTGCCTGGATCTCTGATGGGACCTGGGTTCCTTCGCTAAAGCTATAGCCCCGTTGTTGTCGCAATACAGAGGTATTGGGTCAACAATGGACGGAACCACCTGAAGTTCTTTCAAGAACTTCCTCATCCAGACAGCTTCTTTTGCGGCATCAGATGCAGCGATGTATTCCGCTTCCATCGTCGAGTCTGCAACGGTTTCCTGTTTGGAACTCTTCCAACACACCGCCCCTCCATTGAGGGTGAAGACAAAACCCGACATGGACTTGGAATCATCCTTGTCACTCTGGAAGCTGGAGTCAGCAAAGGCCTCGATCTGGAGGTCTTTTCCGCCATACACCAAGAACATCTCCTTAGTCCTCCTCAGGTACTTGAGAATGTTCTTTACTGCTATCCAGTGTTTCTCCCCAGGGTTAGACTGATACCGGCTTACCACACTCAGCGCATAAGCTACATCCGGTCTGGTACACAACATCGCATACATTATAGAGCCTACCGCAGAAGCGTAGGGTATAATAGACATGCGATCCCTCTCCAAATCAGTCTTGGGAGACATCTCTTTAGAGAGGGTGATCCCGTGACAAGCCGGTAGGTTACCGCGCTTGGAATCTTCCATACTGAATCTTTTCACTATGGTGTCGATGTACCTGGACTGAGAAAGTCCCAATATCCTCTTGGATCTATCACGATGGATCCGGATCCCCAGGATGTATGAGGCATCACCCAAGTCTTTCATGGAGAACCTTTGTGACAAGAACCCCTTGACAGATTGTAGCATAGGAATGTCATTTCCTATCAAGAGAATGTCGTCCACGTATAAAACGAGGAATACTACAGTTCTCGCTACAAATCTACTATAGATGCATGGTTCATCTGGATTTTTGATAAAGCCAAATTCTTTGACTGTCTCATCAAAGCAGATGTTCCAACTCCGCGATGCCTGCTTTAGTCCATAGATGGACTTAAGCAACTTGCACACCTTTCCGCTGCTCCCACTCTGAATGAAACCCTCTGGCTGGTCCATATAGACACACTCCTCTAAATTTCCATTTAGAAAAGCTGTCTTTACGTCCATTTGCCAGATCTCATAATCGTGGAAGGCAGCAATGGCAAGAAGGATCCGAATGGATTTCAGCATGGCTACTGGAGAAAAGGTTTCGTCGTAGTCCAAGCCAGGTCTTTGACGAAAACCCTTTGCTACCAGCCTAGCTTTATAGGTCTCAACCTGTCCATCTACACCAATCTTCCTTTTGAAGATCCACTTGCATCCTACGGGTTTTACCCCGTCTGGAGCAATGTCCAACGTCCATACCTTGTTGGTGTACATGGACTCCATTTCGGTCCGCATTGCATCCAGCCATTTCACTGAGTCAACGCTCTGAACGGCCTGCTGGAAGCTAGTAGGCTCATCATAATCTATGATGCAATCCTCTCGATCCCCGTCTATGAGAAAACCGTAGTATCTCTCGGGCGGATGAGACTGCCTACTACTCCTGCGGAGCGGCGTAGGAATGTCCTGTTCTGTTGAACCTTCTGGTTCCACCAAACTTTCAGTAACAGTCTGTGGTTCTGGAATTTCTTCCAGCTCTACTGCGCTCCCACTTATTTCTTTTTCTATGAACTGGTGTTCTAGAAAGTGGGCATGACGAGAAACAAGAACTTTTTGTTCCTCTTCACAGTAGAAGAAATATCCCTTGGAATTCCTTGGATATCCCACAAACTTGCACAGTACTGAGCGTGCCTCGAGCTTGTCCGCATGCTGCTTTTTGACAAAAGCTGGACTTCCCCATACCTTAATGTGATTAAGATGGGGTCTCTTCCCACACCACATCTCAAATGGCGTGGTAGGCACAGTCTTAGTGGGAACTCGGTTCAAAAGGTACGCAGCTGATTCTAGCGCATACCCCCAGAATGATCGCGGTAACTCAGCGTTACTCATCATGGACCGCACCATATCCAATAGGGTGCGGTTCCGTCTCTCCGATACACCGTTATGTTGCGGGGTGTATGGAGGAGTAAGCTGAGAGAGAATTCCGTTCTCTTTTAAATAGTCCAGGAATTCGGCACTTAAGTATTCTCCACCTCGATCCGATCTTAGAATCTTAATACTTTTGCCGGTCTGTTTCTCTACTTCATTCTTATACTCCTGGAATTTTCCAAAGGCCTCGGACTTATGTTTCATTAAGAAGACATAACCGTACCTTGAGAAGTCATCCGTAAAAGTAATGAAGTAAGAATGTCCGCTTCGGGCATGTGTAGACATTGGACCGCACACGTCACTGTGTACGAGTCCCAAGAGCTCGCTCGCTCTTACTCCATGTCCAGTAAACGGAGTCTTTGTCATCTTTCCTTTGAGACAAGATTGACAAGTGGCATATGATTGATATTCGAACGCATTCAAATATCCTTCTGTATGCAACTTAGTCAACCTTCTCTCATTGATGTGACCCAATCTACAATGCCATAAGAAAGTCTGATTTATTTCTGGAGACTTTCTTTTGTGTGTATTCTGGACATTGAAAATCTGTGGTTGGTTTAACACGTATATACCATTACTCAGAGTACCTGACCCAATCAATACTTGATTAAGGTGAATGTTTACAACATTACTTACAAACGCAAATTCATAACCTTCTTTAGAAACTAAAGATACAGAAATGATATTACAAGTTGCGTTGGGTACAAAAAAGCAATTACGCAAAACCAAAACATGTCCATCTGACATTCCCAGGTGATAGTCCCCCACGGCTTTAGCATCCATGCTAGCTCCGTTCGCAACTCTGAGGGTCATGTCACCTGCCTTCAAATCCCTACGGTTTCTCAACGCCTGCAAAGAATTACAGATATGAGATCCTGATCCGGTATCCAATACCCAGGAAGTAGAGTTTATTGAAAGACAGTTTTCAATAACATACACACCTGAAGCTGAAGCTGCAACCTGCTTCAATTCCTGTGTTCTGGCCTTCCAGGCCCTGCAATCATTCTTCCAGTGTCCTTTCTTATGACAAAAGAAGCATTCTTCCTTATCCACAAGCTTCCCCGCTATCTTTGTTGCTTTACCTTTTCCCTTCGTATCCACTTTACTAACACCGCCCCTTGGTTTGGCGGGGGCCTTCTTCTTCTTTCCCTTGGCTTTCGCCTTGGACCTAGAAGAAGATGATCCTCCTACAAACAAAGTGGATGTATCCCTACTTTTCTGTAGGGTGCCCTCTGCGCTCCTCAGCATGTTGAGGAGCTCTGATAGTTCAACCTCTTTTTCTTGTAGGTTGAAGTTCAGTATAAACTGGGCGTAAGTGGAAGGAAGGGACTGGAGAACTATATCCGTATATAGCTCACTCTCTAATGTGATCCCTAGGTCAGCGAGCTCCTCAATGTAGCCGATCATCTTTAGCACGTGCTCGGCTACTGATGATCCGACGGCCATCTTTGTCGAAAACAACTTTTTCGACGCTTCGTATCTTGCGATACGTGATTGCTCTCCATACAGTTCTTTTGTATGGAGCAATATGGACTCCATGTCCATATTCTCATGCCTCCTCTGATGTTCGTTGTCCATCGAGGCAAGCAGGAGGCATTTGGCCTTCGCGCTATCAATCTCCCAAGTCTTGCGGATTTCCTTATCCGCGATACTGGAAGTTGGACCAGGGACAGGGGGAGCTTTGGTGGTAAGAAGATACCCCAGCTTGTCATAAGTGATTGCTATCTTGACATTCCTGAGCCAATCTTTGTAGTTTGGCCCTGTCAGCTTGTTTTTATCTAGGAGTAACTTAAGTCCAGTCATGTTGATTGGTCGCTGCAATTAGGAGAGAGAAGAAGAAACACTCAGCATGATGCTCTTGCAAGTTTAGAGTGGTTTTTAGTTTGTCTAAACAGGATGGCTCCCACTGTTTCTCGAATCCCTCCTCAAACCATAAAGGAAGAATTAGTCAGGATCAATCCCACCGTACAATACTTGCTTAACCGTTCAGCCAGGCCGGTGTCGGTACTTCGAGGGAGGTTTTCCAACGCTTTCGCGAAGTTCCTTAATTAAAGAACCTCTTTTCCCTGGGGGCGTAACCCCGCTAACACCTTTCTAGGCACCTACTAGGTTTATAGCATTGATCGTTAAGTGAGAAATTTCCCGAGGAGTAGCATATACTCACAGTAGGATCGGGATCCAAATATCATCGCGTGACGAAACTGAAGGAATCCTACCAGAATCACCACACTCCAAATGGTATGCAAATCTAGCAAGTTTCAGTACTTATGAAACTCCCGATGTGGATTTTTGCCCCATGCTCTTATGACCTTGACTTTGGCCAAAATATCATAAGTCACATGTCAAGTTCTGCCCGTCACTATCCAGGTTAATTTGGATCCATCCGTATCTACCCTTGACTTTGGCCAAAATGGCAGCACGACTGTCCCAAACCAACGCATCTATCTATGCTACACATGAACACCCAATAGCTACCAATCACTATGCCTTGACTTTGGCCAAAATACATAGCTTGAATACTATTGCCTATTCATGCGAAGCGACGGAGGGCTACGAATGGTTTTGGCAAAACCGTGAACGTAGTGAACTTGATTTAATCGATGGAACGAGATAGCTTTTAGAAGGAGTGGCTCAATCTCCGCATTTAAAAGTTAGTTTTGAAAAGAACCGAGTGGTTTTTCGAAAGTGTTCCATCGACTTAAACTTGGTTTATTATCTTGCATTAGTTCTTTTAATGCGTGATATTCTTGCATTAGTACTTTTAATGCGTCCCATCATTTAATCCTACCATTGCAGAAAACAACCAAAATATGACGTACGCTTATGCCATTCGCATTCGCCACGGGGCCCCGTCATTACCCGTTAGGTTACTTAACTAACGACAGAGCGGGGGCTGGGCTAGCGCGTCTGTAAAACATAAGCAACGCCTAAATAGAAAGCAATGATAGACATTTCAGATCACAGATAAATACATTGGATATACTAGCAATCTGTAATTTGTACGAGCCTGTAACAAAAAACAGATAACACGGTCGCGGTGAATAGCCAAATCCCCACCCAAGACCCCTACGGGTGCGGCAAACTACCCGCCAAGTCCTCGGTAGTTTGTGCACCCCTCCATGGGTCTATCCTAGGAGCAAAAACAGTAAAAAGAATTATACAATGACGGCTACAACCCCGACCCGGTTGTGCGGCCAAACAAATAATATAATTACATCAATTTACATTTACAATGAATTGCAAGAAAAGAAAACTCTCGTCTCACACCCCCGGCTATTCACCCGCGACAATCCAACATATTTATATACACATTCCAGCACATTACAGATCTTGTATAACCCCGACTAATCGTCTTATAGCGATTAGCCGACGTTCAATACAAGCAAACATCACAGATATAACCATCATAGTCAAAGTGTAGTGAAGTTCGGAAAAAAATACGGAATTATAGGACCCCAAAAGGAAATTTCAGTTCTGGAAAATCTGGGCACATATAATATATTTTAAAAATCCCAAAACCAACACATAAACACTCTGCACGAAAATCGATGGACAGAAGAATACAAAGCGCGGCGCTTCCGCCGCACATACCTACCTCGTGCGGCGGAAGCGCGGCGTCTTAAGGGAATTACGTCATCGTTTTTCATGGGTGCTCTTACAAAACCCTGAGACGATTTTACAAGTATAAAGTTTTTCATTTTGAGCCAAAAAAAATTCAACAGAAACTCAGGTTTTGGTTTTTTTTCGGTTTTGTGATTTTTTCGGTTCCGAACTTCGTTACACCTTACTACCAAGCTAGTTTAAGTTTAGTTAGGCTCTGATACCACTGTAAGTCCATATTGCGACCCTCGGTTCTTACGGGGAGGCGGAAACGGTATAAAAATCAAATTTTTAGTGCAAGAGGCAACATGGACTAGACTTGGTCGGGATCGTAACCTAAACTAAAACTAGCAAACTAAGCTAAAGAGATTTAGCTACTCGGATAGAGATGGTTATACCTAAACTTGAACTCCTTCTTCTTCAAACTTTGTGGAGGTTGATGGTTCTCTTCTCTTGTCGCCTTCTTCCGTCGAAGATGGATCCACCTCGAAGGCTCGACCTTTGGGCTCTTTCTCGAACTTGGAGTGAACTAGAATCGCCGGCTTGCTAAACCCTTGATCCTAGAGTGAGTAGAGAGAGTGTCTAAGGGTTGCTTTTGTTTTAAAGAGAAGGATTCTCAACACATGAGAAGGTTTCTCTTTAGCTAGAGGAAGAAGAAGATGAAGAGAGGAGAGAGAATGAGAATGATAGAATGAGCTATTCTTTTCTCTTCTTGCAACCATAATGCAAAAGAATAATATTATCTAAATGATAATAATTGAAAATGAGAATAGTTGATGGTAGTGTTTGGAATGACCACAACCATGCTTCATTTAAAAATGTAAGCATAAATCAAGGAAGACTTTTGAAGGCATGAAAGTGGTCAATGGTCAACAAGTCAACCAAGGTCAACAAGTCAACAAAGAACAACCATAACATAATTCTCATTTAATTATTATTATTAATAGATAATAAATAAATCCATTAGGGTTTGGAAAATAAAGACTGTCAACTGTGCATACGCACCCGTTCCGAAACCCTAATGAAAAACCTCATTCTCCTCCTCAAGCAACTGTGCATACACACCTGCATTCTCGTTCCGAAAAACAAGAATACCAAGATATAAAAGCAACCCCAAAATACATACCAGTATCTGGCTCAAACCAGAGCCTGCCAGTATAATCCGTCCGGACTCCAAACGTGCACAAGTGCGCGGATGAGAACGAACCCTGTCGCAAAACCATGCGACCTCTACTCTGTTTTGCCCAGAGGCGAATACCCTCTGTGTGGGACTCTAAAGACTCGACACTACGCTGGCAGTGGGTTTAACCACAGACCGCAAGCGGCACTAGCTGTGCGTAACGGTCCCCAGGTAGATGCCGACAAGAAGGCTGACGAGGTGAAACCCCATCTGAACTCCTACTGAGTCTGAATGTGACAGTCTCCGTACAGTCCGGTCTGTTCGTCTGATACATCGCATGGCGGGCCTAGGGGGTGGTAAACGTCAGTCCCCCAATAGCGGTACAAGTCGTGCCGGAGCGAAGCCCAAAACACCCTGAGATAACACTGGAAACCTACCAGTATATCTCGTTTGCCCTGGCCAGGGACTACTCGTGTAATGGCTCTCCTAGACACAGCGCGATGTCAACCCCCAATACCGGGAGAGACGAATCCTGTCTAACCGTCACTGCCTCCAAGTGCTTCGGGACTGCACCCAACCACCACCCGTTTGCACGACTCCTTTGAGCCATGGTAGGGTAGTGATCAAAGTGCAGTGGGAACACACTTGAGGCGAAGTGCCAGTGTCAAGTCAGCGGACTAAGCTGTACTCATGTCACCTGGGAACTGATAACTGACGATAGGTATAATACCAACCTGTCAGTTCCCGACGAGTCCTGTCCAGTGTACTCGTAACCCAACGAGCACCCGTATACTATCTCCAGTACGACGTACTGATGGCTGTGGGACAGACCATCTCCCACACTGGGATGAGAAGCGCATACGCTAGTCTACTCCGGAGTATCGATGCCCTGTCTCGATAGTCCTGCGACTAGGGACCTGTATAAGGATGTGCTTATAGATTACCCAGCCCCCACTAGTGTGACTGCCATCACAACGCTGGTAATCAAGCAAAGATCCTAAGGGCTCCACTAATGCGTATAAGTGATATACTGAAATAAACACAAGTACACATTGAAGTAGATACAAACCAAGTAGCATACTACTATTTTGAGCAAGATTGTATATACAAGGTGAATATCCCAAGCATCCATTAAGTAATATACAAACTAGTATGATACAGTAATGGCCTCTAGGGCATATACACTAACAAAACTTGTGTAGAATGATGTTGTGGCTAAGGTTCTCACTTCAAAAACATTTCTTTATGTGTATTTTCCTCACTAAAAGAAACTAGAGAGCAAATATTGAAGGAGGAAGAAGATGGAGGCTTTCTTTTAACAAGAGTTAGAATGATCACCATGAAAAGAAAATGAAATATATCTTTATATATTTTATTTCTTCTCACTACAAACCATGGTTAAAATGATGGAGACATTATTTAACTTGAGTTTTATAACATAAAGAGAAGGATAACTCAAGGTTAGAGGTGGGTGAGAATGGTTAGGTTAAAGAAGAGTGTAGAAACAACTCAAGAATTATCCTTTCCTTTTCTATTTTGTTTTAAACATAAAATTCAATAATAATCCATATATTTATCCATGGTGTGAGTCTTATATTGCCACCATTTCCATGTGTAAACAACCATGATAGATGGGTGTTTGTATGTATGTATGTATGCACATCCATATGTGCATGAAATTTGAAAGAAAGAAAGAAACACATACATGCATTCATACATCCATCATATCCAACAAAGGTTTTAAGTGAGAAAACTAATGGTTAAATGATTTATCAGTTTTAAGACATTGCGGTCGAGGTTAAGGACATCATAGTCCGTGAGTTTAAGGACCTCACAGTCCGATGTTAGTTTTAAGACATCACGATCGAGGTTAAGGACATCATAGTCCATGGATTTAAGGACTCCACAGTCCGATGTTAGTTTTAAGACATCACGGTCGAGGTTAAGGACATCATAGTCCGTGGATTTAAGGATCCCACAGTCCGATGTTAGTTTTAAGACATCACGGTCGAGGTTAAGGACGTCATAGTCCGTGGATTTAAGGACTCCACAGTCCGATGTTAGTTTTAAGACATCACAGTTGAGGTTAAGGACATCATAGTCCATGAGTTTAAGGACCCCACAGTCCGTAAAATGTATGGTTGCCGGGACCCGTCACCTCTTTGAAAACGTTGAGAAATTACACCGACAAATATCAAAGGAGTGAAGAGATGTACCCTCGAACCGGGTGTAAATTGATTGGAAGAGCAGATAAGCTCAATTCAATTTAAATTGAGGACTTATGGCCAGAATTGGGCTAAGTCCAGTTAAAATAATGTTTAACATTTCATTGTTATTCTGCCTGTTAGGCCTTTATTTGGGCTCTGCCCTTTTAATAATGCCAAGCACTGGGCTCTGACATTTTGTCTGGTATTGAATGCATAGAATTTATCAGAACAAAGTTTGTTCTGACAGCGCGCCACGTGGCGCATCAGGCACCTTGCGCCAATTAAAGAGCGCATTGCGCTAGCGCACATGAGGGTGACACGTGTCGCTTAGCGCTAAGCGCTAGTTTGTTAGCGCACTGCGCTTTAAATTTATGAGCCCGCTGCACCAGTTTATGGGTACGCTAGTGAGTGACACGTGGCGTGCTTGGCGCTGAGCGCCAACCCAAGAGCGCAGTGCGCTGTTTTCAGGACCGCAAAGCGCATGCTGTGTCTATGGTTGACACGTGGCATGTTTTGGCGCTGAGCGCCGGTCTAACGAGCGCAAAGCGCAAGCTGTGTCTGTGGTTGACACGTGGCATGTTTTGGCGCTGAGCGTCGGTCCAAGGAGCGCAAAAGAGCAGTTCAAGAGTGCAAAGCACTTTCCAGTAGCGCAAAGCACATCAGATCAAATTTAAGATCAAAGAACAAGTTTATGTTCTTCAAAGGAGGCCTTGCCTCAAGATCCAAGAACCAAAGTTCTTGTTTTTTATTTATTAAAAGGCTCTGCCTTTGTAGATCAGAAGATCTGTGAGTGAAGTAAAATACTTCTTTTTTTATATTTTAAGAATTGGATCTTTTAATCCTTTATGTTTAACCTAAGACCTTGGTCTTTTTTATAGATCTAAGATCTTTTTAGAAGATGTTTCTTCTGTTTTAATGAGATGATTTCATCTCTTTGTTCAAGAACCATTCTTTTTACCTTGAAGGAATGATCTTCTTTCAAGAGCTTGCCCTTTTTCTTTTTTGAGTTTTCTCAAAGCTTATAAGGGGGTCTCTCTATATCAGCCTTGGAGTCATGGGGCCTTTATATAGGGCAAGTTGATTTGTTAAATCAGTTAAAGAGATCTTTCTCTGATTGATTTGGGGAATATTTCCTACCGTTGGATCTTTGATCCTAGGGCTCCTGTTTGACAGAAGATAATCTTCTTATTTTAATAAGATTGGAAAATCTTTCAATGTAGAATTTGTTCTGCTTTTGGTAATTTACCATTGGATCATTGATCCAGCGGTGCTTAAAGCACAATCTTGTTGTTTGGAAAGATTTCGAGAAATCTTTCTTTAACAGAATTTAATTCGGGTTAATAAATGATTCATTATTATTAGATCCTTTGATCTAACGGTGGGAATTTTTATTCCAGCGCTGGCGCACCTACGTTGGACACATGGCACGCAGTGCAACTGCGCTAGCGCACTCGTGCTTGCCATGTGGGGTGCAGAGCGCTGGATCTGAAGCGTTGCTTCAGCAGAGTGCTGGATCTGAAGCGTTGCTTCAACAGAGGTGTCTTTTCACCTTCCTTTTTAAGTCAAACTTATATTCCCGAGAATCTTTCATTTCCCAATCATGGGAATAGTTCCATTGTGCACAAAATTTTCTGTGCTTCGTATTTATAACTCGAAGCAAAGCTTCTTCTTTTTCTCATCTCCAAAGAACTTTTCTCAACTATGGCTTATAACCGCCCCCATGCTCGTAGACAGCCATGGGAAGTAGCCATTCAGGACCTCGTTCCTCGCTTTGCTGCGCGCTTGGTGGATCCTTCTTTTACGGATGAGCAATGCGACGCTGCGCTGCACGAAGTGTGGGGTCCCCTCTTCACCCATACTCTATCTGGCTTCGGATGATCTTTGCGTCTGTGCTCGCCGATCTTCCCCCTCCTCCAGCAGAGAGGTCCTCGGCAATGCTGGATACTGCCGAAGACAAGATCGAGTGCTTCTTGGAGGCGCACTTAATCACTCAAGCCCTGAGAGATTGCTCCATCCAATTGTTGAACCAGATACGGGCTCGTCGGGTTGTCATCACCACTTTCTCTGAGGAGTGCGGCGTCGACCGTTGGATGGCTACCCCTCGGGAGGATCGCCGTTTCGACATGGTGGAGAGGACGGAGAGGGAACTGGATAATCTTCTCTTTAGCTTTGTGAACCCCTGTCCTTCTGATCCCATATTTGGTGATCTTTTTTAAATGTAAGAACAATAATAATAATAAAAAGATGCTTTAATTTAGTGTTTTATTATCTGTTGAGTGTTCTCTTGTTTTTTTTAATTCTTTGTTATTCCTTCATGAAATGTTTATGCGTTGCATAATCATGAAGCGTCACTTCGCTTTTCAATCTTGGAAACAGAGTTTTGCTCTAACTTGAGACGCGCAGCACAATTGCGCTAGCGCTAGCGCATTCGTGTTTTGACACGTAGCGCGTAGCGCGCCTTGTGCTAGCGCACTCGCGCTTGACACGTGGTGTGCAGCGCAGAGCGCAGCGCAATTGCGCTAGCGCACATGTGTCAGACACGTGGCGAGCAGCGCAACTGCGCCAGTGCGCCTGTGTTAGACACGTGGCGCGCAGCGCAGAGCGCAGGATCTAAAGCGTTGCTTCAATTTTGACTCTTAAATTTCTAAACAGAGCTTTGCTCTGATTGTAGGGAGCAGAAGCGTCGCTTCATTTCCAGTCTTGGAATTCGAATAGAGCTTTGCACTGATTGGGGGAAACAGCACGCATGATCTTTTGTATATCGCAACACTTTTCTCGAGATTATGTGCAGGAAATTCCAGGAAAAGAGCCGAAACTGCTGATAAAAATACGCCAAGTCCAAGACTTGTGATATGGCAGTGAACAAGACATTATAAAAATATTCCAGACATCATAAAAATACCATGAGGCCAACACAAAGCAGCAGAGGAATTTCCAGACATCAATGCAACCAAATGGCCGTGGATCCGCGACCAAATGCACCTATTGGCGGCGGATCCGCGGCTAGTTGTATACGTCAGCGCTTCACATTTTTCCACGTGGCTTCTCGTAACAACCAAAACTTCCAGAAGACTCACAAAGTCCACGTGGCTTCATCCAGAAGGCTCGGCTTAACAATCTTACCCTAGAATATTCCTTATTCTAGAATCTTCCCTCCAACAAACTTCTTCTAGAAGCCTCTCTCTAACAACCTAGCTTTGGAGGGAAGATTCAAATGAGGAGGTTATAAATTGAGATCTAGATCTAGGGTTTTGTTGTTGTTGATTAGTTGTCGAAATTGGAGGGAAAAATTGTAGATCCAAATTAAATCTGAATCAAATTGAGTGACACAATTTGATCCAATTGAAGATCACCGAGTACCGATTCAAAGCAAGAAGCATCAACCTTTTTGATGCGACACCGATCTTCATCCGAGCAAGTGATCCAAGACGATCCGCGATTCACGGAGATGATGCAAAGCTAATTCGACGATCGAGTTCTTTCCTCAATTCTTGTAGTTCTTGAGCGAATTGTAACGAAATTGTTGGATAATAAAAGGTGAAATTTCTTTGTCTTGCTTTTCTTTACATTTGAGCATTATGATGAGTTCTCAATTCTTGATTGATTTCTTTGTTATGATGTTTGAGTAAAAACTCTGCTCGTGGAGGAATCGAGAAAATACATAGATGATGATGATTATATTTTTGAACGATTCTTAAGTCCTATGAGTTCTGCAAACTCTAGTAAATTGAATCATCGACAACCTAGTTTCGAGCAAGATGCTTTATTGAATGTTTTCGCTCTTAATTAGAGATCAACGATCGATGATTGAATTTCCTAGAGGCTAGAGTTTGAATGATAATCAAAGAATGGACAAGGGATGATGATGGAGAAACCCTAGTTTCTTCAAAAGATCCCTAAACCTCATTGATCGTCATCGATCTAGCAACAAATCATCAATGGATAAGAATATGTAATCACAAGTCTTCATCCTCATTATCGATTGGATCGATTCCTACGAGTTTCATTACAAATCATGATAGTTCATTAGATTTGGACATCTTCTAGAACTTTATTGATTCTTGATCTTTAGATCTATTTCTTTACTTTTCTTGAAACTAAATTTCAAAATTCTTGCATCAATTTTCTTGCAATTTTTCTTTTATCTTTTCATTTTGACTCCTCTAAAACAAAAGCGATCAAAACACACATCTCTGTGGACGATCCGCACTCACTTCGAACCTATAAAAACACACCGAATATTGATTGCGGTTTTTATAAATTTCTTTGGTTGTGATATATTTTACATTTTCCAAACACGACATGGAATTTAAGATCAATCTAATAGCGCCGTTGCTGGGGTTGAGTGCTATTTTGTTCGTTTTTGTTATTTGAGTTGAAAAATTATTATTCCATCAAATTTACATCCAAGATTCGCTTCAAGTGCTTAACATTTAGTGTTTGAATTTTTGCGAGGGAATCTGGAATCATTGTAGCAGCGAGATCAAGATTCAGAGAAGTTTTACAAAGTCCAGAGGTGTACAGGTGGCTGCAGAAGAATTTTCAAACCCTAGTCCCCCATATGGCCGTGGAACCGCGGCCATAGTGGCATTTTTGCGGCAGTTCTGCCGCCGTTTAGGGTTTGTATTGTTCCTAAATTTTCAGGTATATTCTCTGTACTCTCCTCTCCTCTCTGATCTTGTCCAATAACCATTTTCTGCAGGATTCTTTGCAAAAATTAAGCGCCGTTAAAAAATTAAATTGTTGCGATTCTTGAAACTGGTTGTTTGCATATTTTAATACGGAAATTAAGGGACAAAGACCAAATTCAGATTAGGTGGGGAGTTCATTACCCTTCCTAAGCCCCGGAAATCACAAACTTGTATCCGCATCACCCTCATTAATTAAAAAATATCTAGACAAGAATCTAAGGATGTCGCGCTCAATTAGGACAGAAGGAGGTCGTGGGTAATCTATTGCTTATCCGCGTTTCTTTTGTGGTGTCTAGGCAAGTGTGTCTAAGGCAAGTGGTTACTTAATTAGGCTACTACTTACGTAGTGGAGAACCTCCCACTTACCTGGCACTTACCTGGCCACAGAAGGGGCAAAGAGGCAGTAGAGGATTTATCCTGCGATTTGTCTTCTGGAAGTCTAGGAGCGGTCTAGAGACTTGACCTGGGTAACCATTAGATATAGAGTTGCTTGTGCATGATTGTGTGAATTTTCAAAAGTCCGTTTCTTTTTCAAAACAAACCAATTATTTCCCCTTCCCCTCTTTTTACCCCTTTTTATCCTTTCCCCCCTCTTCTCTTCTTATAATGGGTGACCCAAACAGAAAATCTATTGCCGAGCTTTGGTGTCCACAACCAGATATTGCTTGTTTTCGTAATCCCTTCGGTATATCGTCCGACTCTCCCATGTCCTTAAGAGATCGGATAGAACAAGCGGGTAGAAACAGTTGGCGACCTCAGTCCATGTCCTATCAACAGTATCCTAATTCTACATCCGTTTCTGTTGATACTCCGAGTGAGGATGCCATTAGACGAATGTCCATTGCTGAGCATATAGCTAGGGCTAAAGGCCAAAGTTTAAATCCAGACCAATATCAACCATATCTTTATTCTACATCCGCTTCTGTTGATACTCCGAGTGAAGATGCCCCTAGACACATATCCATTGCTGAGCATATAGCTAGGGCTAAAGGCCAAAGTTTCAATCCGGACCAATATCAACCATCACCTTCACTTTCCAAAGAAGAATTTTATAGTCGGTTTGTGGCATGTATGATGTACAATAGCCAACCGACTAACCAATATCAATATTCTTCTTATCAAAATGTTGACCCGACTCCTACCCAATTTTCGCAACCATTCTATTCCTACCAATCCAATCCGACTTTTCCACCTTCACTAGACAGTCCCTCGAATCAGTCATTTGGGAGTTTTAAATGTCTACAAGAATTTCAATCTTATCCTGAAACCCCTTATCGACTCAAGTCTAGTCTGGAGCAGACATTAGAAAAATTTCTGGATTTGTCGAACCAATTTAAGAAGGAAATGACAGAGTGGGGGCAAGCAAATAATTTCAAACCAGCACAAAAATTTTCAGTATATAATTCGGGCATGGGACAAAATAAGAATTTGGGTAGTGTGAGAGAGATGTACACCTTTCCTAATCAAACATTTCCTTTCCAAACTGAAATCCACAACTCCAGTTTCACAAATTCATCGAGTACACGAAAGGATTCACCAATTGACGATAGAATGTATGAGAAGTTGTGTATTAATGCAATGTTTGATTTACCTGACTGTGAAGGGTCCATTTCAAGTGAAACCATACCAAATCCTTGTGATCTCTACACCTCCACTCTTGAACCAAAATTGATTGAAAACCATACTTTTGATGAGGTGTTTGAGAAATTTAACCTTCACTTGAATGAGGTGAATGACGTTGGGAATATATTGATTGATGAACCCGAAATTTTAGATGTGTTTGTCCCACCAATTCATCAGATCCTTTCAGTTCCTTGTGGTCATCATCTTGAGCCTTTAATTCTTCCCGAACCCCAAATACGTCTTGAAGTTAACGATAATCGTGTACTCGAAGAGCAAACCGAAATTCAGCCTTCATCTCCCACATCTGGTTTAGCGACACATGACACATCAATAGGTTTACCCATTTCATCTTCCACTATCTTTGGTTCTTCTTCTGTTCCTCAAATGATAGTGAGTGTTGATGAATCACAATCCGATAGTTCAAGTTCGACAATCCCAGAAAGCCAACTTGATTTGGATATTTTTGAAAATGAGCTAGATGAGTTTTTCGAGTCTTCTACCTCAATAATTTTTTATGAATCAAGTAGGATAATTTCTGGCGCAAAACTTTTTGTCAGCAAAATGTTCGATCACACCATTGATAAAAGTTTTGAAAACCTTTTTGCTGACGAACTTGAATTTTTAAACAATACGGATTTTGTGATTGATCAACCTCCACTTATAGAAGTTGAACCGCCACCATTCCTTCTTCCTAATCATTCATATTCATTCTCATTCTTTCTTTTCTCTAATTTAAAATTCAAGCCCTTTCCAGACCACCTCTTATCCCTTCCCCATTTTTTCTTGACCCGATACAACACATTCTTCCACCGACCTATACGCTATACTAATAGAATCTTTGAATGGTTGGTGTTAACTTTTGGTCTTTGTAAAGTCTTACTTTGACCAAATGACTCACCCCTCTTAAAATGCTTCATATTGTCTAACTCATGTTTGAGGGGGGGTGTATTTTTGGCTCTTGAAATAACTGTTGTCCTCAATATTGAGAGCCAAAAATAAGTTTGGGGGAGGATTTTCACTTTAATATATTTTGCCCCCGTTAATAAATGTCCTCCCAAGCTTACAGGTTTTTGAGGTTTAGCAGATAGCAACAGCGAGGACACTGTTGAAAACAAGTTTGGGGGAGGTTTGTGCTTATTTTCGCATCACTTCGCATACTTCGCATAAGCACAAAACAAATCATTTAAAACATATAAAACATATAAAAAATTTTAAAAAAATAAAAAAATTTGTACATAAATAAGATAATAAGATATTAGATAGTGAAAAATTACATCCAAAATATTAGAATAGTTTAAGAAAACCTAGAAAATTAGAAGTTTTCTTAAACGAACTAGTAATAAGTAGTTATGAGACGTTGTCCCAAGGGTTAGTAAAATGAAAGAAGTCACTAATATGAGGATAAAAATAAGTCTGAAAAATAGTTTCTATTCTGGAAGCCAAACATTTGAATGTTGATACCCTACTATTCGCACTTACACACGTCTTGAAACTCGGGATAGTAGAGGATACCTTGAAATGCTCTTGTCTAAAAGCCAATGTATGAAGGAAATAATAAATGGGAAATAAAAGATAAAATGGTGTGAAAAATGAACACTGGTTTTGTTATCACCAAGGCAGCATAAAAAAAATATAGCGAGGGTGCTTCATCACCTAGTGCCTTAGACCAACTGGTTTGGGAGTCACTGCTAAGCCTTAGGTGGTGCAAGACGAGAAAAATACTAAATACACTGTATAAGTGATCACCTGAGTAATCGGTCGGTTAGTACCTCAAGAAGTATTAACGGTCGCATGAAAAATGTGTGAGCTAATCCATCTAATATTCATCAATTAAAAAGTACTGAGGCAGATGGACAAGAGTATGATAACTTGAATTGAATTCTCTGAGTGTAGGGATGTCTTTTACATACACGTAGGGTTATATGATCGATATTTGGAAGAAAGATAGGAATGAAGAATAAAGACGAGGTTTTATTGAGGGATGATGTGATTTCTAACATCTTTTCATGACTATTAAAATAGGGCTCATGACAACCGAAAAGCTAGTATTAGTTGGAAACTCTAATTTTCAAAGTCTTTCTTTTATAATTCTTATCTTTATATGTAACATTCACGGTCTTCCTTTTATTATTGGATTTTGTGGGTGTAATCCGCCGAAAACTCTACCCTCCTCCTACTAGGGACACCTGGAGGTTTAAAGGCTTGTTGCACGTACTCAGTGCAATCGTGTTGCCTACGAAAGTGTGCTACATAGTTTTTCTCTTTCTTTATTTTCTCCTTCTTTTTAAATAATGATGTTTGCTCGAGACGGCCAAAATTAAGTTTGGGGGAATTTGATCAGTCGAAAATATTACATTTTTAACACATCAATTTCCCTACTATTTGAAATCATCAAAAGGTGTTCAGTATGAATATAGCACATATTAGCAAATTGACTGTAAAATACCAAATAACTTGTGTTATACATTATAACCGGCATTTTGAGGGAAATTCAGTGTTTATTATTGCATGCATGATCTTTTGTATATCGCAACACTTTTCTTGAGATTATGTACAAGAAATTCGAGGAAAAGAGCCGAAACTGATGATAAAATTATGCCAAGTCCAAGACTTGTGATCTGGCAGTGAACAAGACATTATAAAAATATTCCAGACATCATAAAAATACCATGAGGCCAACACAAAGCAGCAGAGGAATTTCCAGACATCAATGCGACCAAACGGCCGTGGATCCGCGGCCGAATGCGCCTATTGGCGGCGGATCCATGACTAGTTGGACACGTCAGCGCTTTACATTTTTCCACGTGGCTTCTCGTAATAGCCAATGCTTCCAGAAGACTCACAAAGTCCACGTGGCTTCATCCAGAAGGCTCGGCATAACAACATTACCCTAGAATATTCCTTATTCTAGAATCTTCCCCCCCAACAAACTTCTTCTAGAAGCCTCTCTCTAACAACCTAGCTTTGGAGGGAAGATTCAAATGAGGTGGTTATAAAATGAGATCTAGATCTAGGGTTTTGTTGTTGTTGATTAGTTGTTGAAATTGGAGGGAAAAATTGTAGATCCAAATTAAATCTAAATCAAATTGAGTGACACAATTTGATCCAATTCAAGATCACCGAGTACCGATTCAAAGCAAGAAGCCATCAACCTTTTTGAAGCGTCGCCGATCTTCATCCAAGCAAGTGATCCAAGACGATCCGCGACTCACGGAGACGATGCGAAGCTAATTCGACGATCGAGTTCTTTTCTCAATTCTTGTAGTTCTTGAGCGAATTGTAACGAAATTATTGGATAATAAAATGTGAAATTTCTTTGTCTTGGTTTTCTTTACATTTGAGCATTATAATGAGTTCTCAATTCTTGATTGATTTCTTTGTTATGATGTTTGAGTAAAAACTCTGCTCGTGGAGGAATCGAGAAAATAGATAGATGATGATGATATTATTTTTGAACGATTCTTAAGTCTTATGAGTTCTGTAAACTCTAGTAAATTGAATTATCGACAACCTAGTTCCGAGCGAGATGCTTTATTGAATGTATTCGCTCTTAATTAGAGATCAACGATCGATGATTGAATTTCCTAGAGCCTAGAGTTTGAATGATAATCAACGAAAGGACAAGGGATGATGATGGAGAAACCCTAGTTTCTTCAAGAGATCCCTAAACCTCGTTGATCGTTGTCGATCTAGCAACAAATCATCAATGGATAAGAATACGTAATCACAATTCTTCATCCTCACTATCGATTGGATCGATTCCTACGAGCTTCATTACAAATCTTGATAGTTCATTAGATTTGGACATCTTCTAGAACTTTATTGATTCTTGATCTTTAGATCTAGTTCTTTACTATTCTTGAAACTAAATTTCAAAATTCTTGAATCAATTTTCTTGCATTTTTTCTTTTATCTTTTCATTTCGACTCATCTAAAACAAAAGTGATCAAAACACACATCTCTGTGGACGATCCGCACTCACTTCGAACCTACAAAAACACACCGAATATTGATTGCGGTTTTTATAAATTTCTTTGGTTGTGATATATTTTACATTTTCCAAACACGACATGGAATTTAAGATCAATCAAATGGCGCCGTTGCCTGGGATGTGTGCTATTTTGTTCGTTTTTGTTATTTGAGTTGAAAAATTATTATTCCATCAAATTTTCATCCAAGATTCGCTTCAAGTGCTTAACGTTTAGTGTTTGAATTTTTGCGAGAGAATCTGGAATCATTGTAGTAGTGAGATCAAGATACAGAGAAGTTTTACAAAGTCCAGAAGTGTACAGGTGGCTGCAGAAGAATTTTCAAACACTAGTACCCCCATAGCGCCGCGGAACCGCGGCCATAGTGGCGTTTTTGCGGTGGTTCCGCCGCCGTTTAGGGTTTGTATTGTTCCCAAGTTTTCAGGTATACTCTCTGTACTCTCCTCTCCTCTCAGATCTTGTCCAATAACCATTTTCTGTAGGATTCTTTGCAAAAATTCAGCGCCGCTAAAAAATTAAATTGTTGTGATTCTAGAAATTGGTTGTTTGCATATTTTAATACGGAAATTAAGGGGAAAAGTCCAAATTCAGATTAGATGTGGAGTTCATTACCCTTCCTAAGCCCCGGAAATCACAAACTTGCATCCGCATCACCCTCATTAATTAAAAAATATTTAGACAAGACTCTAAGGACCGTCGCGCTCAATTAGGACAGAAGGAGGTCGTGGGTAATCTATTGCTTATCCGCGTTTTTTTATGGTGTCTAGGCAAGTGTGTCTAAGGCAAGTGGTTACTTAATTAGGCCCACTACTTACGTAGTGGAGAACCTCCCACTTAGCTGGCACTTACCTGGCCATAGAAGGGGCAAAGAGGCAGTAGAGAATTTATCCTACGATTTGTCTTCTGGAAGTCTAGGAGCGGTCTAGAGACTTGACCTAGGTGACCATTAGATATAGGGTTGCTTGTGCATGATTGTGTGAATTTTCAAAAATCCGTTTCTTTTTAAAAACAAACCAATTATTTCCCCTTCCCCTCTTTTTACCCCCTTTTACCCTTTTTACCCTTTCCCCCCTCTTCTCTTCTTATAATGGATGACCCAAACAGAAAATCTCTTGCCGAGCTTTGGTGTCCACAACCAGATATTGCATGTTTTCGTAATCCCTTCAGTATACCGTCCGACTCTCCCATGTCCTTAAGAGATCGGATAGAACAAGCAGGTAGAATCAGTTGGCGACCTCAGACCATGTCCTATCAACAGTATCCTAATTCTACATCCGTTTCTGTTGATACTCCGAGTGAGGATGCCCCTAGACGAATGTCCATTGCTGAGCATATAGTTAGGGCTAAAGGCCAAAGTTTCAATTCGGACCAATATCAACCATATCCTTATTCTACATCCGCTTCTGTTGATACTCCGAGTGAAGATGCCTCTAGACGCATATCCATTGCTGAGCATATAGCTAAGGCTAAAGGCCAATGTTTCAATCCGGACCAATATCAACCATCACCTTCACTTTCCAAAGAAGAATTTCATAGTCGGTTTGTGGCATGTATGATGTCCAATAGCCAACCGACTAACCAATATCAATATTCTTTTTATCATAATGTTGACCCGACTCCTACCCAATTTTCGCAACCATTCTATTCCTATCAATCCAATCCGACTTTTCCACCTTCTCTAGACAGTCCCTCGAATCAGTCATTTGGGAGTTTTAATTGTCCACAAGAATTTCAATCTTATCCTGAAACCCTTATCGACCCAAGTCTAGTCTGGAGTAGACAATAGAAAAATTTCTGGAATTGTCGAACCAATTTATGAAGGAAATGACAGAGTGGGGGCAAGCAAATAATTTCAAACCAGCTCAAAAAATTTCAGTATATAATTCGGGCATAGGACAATATGAGAATTTGGGTAGTGAGAGAGAGCTGTACACCTTTCCTAATCAAACATTCCCTTTCCAAACTGAAATCCACAACTCCAGTTTTACAGATTCCTCGAGTACACCAAAAGATTCACCAATTGATGAAAGAATGTATGAGAAGTTGTGTAAAAATGCAATGTTTGATTTACCCAACTGTGAAGGGTCCATTTCAAGTGAAACCATACCAAATCCTTGTGATCTCTACACCTCCACTCTTGAACCAAAATTGATTGAAAACCATACTTTTGATGAGGTGTTTGAGAATTTTAACCTTCACTTGAATGAGGTGATTGACGTTGGGGATATATTGATTGATGAACCCGAAATTTTGGTTGAGTTTGTTCCACCAATTCATCAGATCCTTTCACTTCCTTGTGGTCATCATCTTGAGCCTTTTATTCTTCCTGAACCACAAATACGTCTTGAAGTTGATGATAATCGTATACCCGAAGACCAAACCGAAATTCAGCCTTCATCTTCCACATCTGGTTTAGCGACACTTGACACATCAATAGGTTTACCCATTTCATCTTCCACTATCTTTGGTTCTTCTTCTGTTCCAAAAATGATAGTGAGCGTTGATGAATCACAATCCGATAGTTCAAGTTCGACAATCCCAGAAAGCCAACTTGATTTGGATATTTTTGAAAATGAGGTAGATGAGTTTTTCGAGTCTTCTACCTCAATAATTTTTGATGAATCAAGTAGGATAATTTCTGGCACAAAACTTTTTGTCAGCAAAATGTTCGATCACACCATTGATAAAAGTTTTGAAGAACTTTTTGCTGACAAACCTGAATATTTAAACAATACGGATTTTGTGATTGATCAACCTCCACTTATAGAAGTTGAGCCGCCACCATTCCATCTTTCTAATCATTCACATTCATCCTCATTCTTTCTTTTCTCTAATTTAAAATTCAAACCCTTTCCAGACCACCTCTTATCCCTTCCCCAATTTTTCTTGACTCGATACAATACATTCTTCCACCGACCTATACGCTATACTGATAAAAATTTTGAATGGTTGGTGTTAACTTTTGGTCTTTGTAAAGTCTTACTTTGACCAAATGACTCATCCCCACTTAAAATGCTTCATATTGTCTAACTCATGTTTGAGGGGGGGTGTATTTTTGGCTCTTGAAATAACTGTTGTCCTCAACATTAAGAGCCAAAAATAAGTTTGGGGGAGAATTTTCACTTTAATATATTTTGCCCCCGTTAATAAATGTCCTCCCAAGCCTACATGTTTTTGAGATTTAGCAGATAGCAATAGCGAAGACACTGTTGAAAACAAGTTTGGGGGAGGTTTGTGCTTATTTTCGCATCACTTCGCATACTTCCCATAAGTACAAAACATATCATTTAAAACATATAAAACATATAAAAATTTAAAAAATTTCAAAAAAAATAAAATTTTTGTACATAAATAAGATAATAAAAGATTAGATAGTGAAAAATTACATCCAAAATATTAGAATAGTTTAAGAAAACCTAGAAAATTAGAAGTTTTCTTAAACGAACTAGTAATAAGTAGTTATGAGCCGTTGTCCTAAGGGTTAGTAAGATGAAAGAAGTCACTAATCTGAGGATAAAAATAAGTCTGAAAAATAGTTTCTATTCTGGAAGCCAAACATTTGAATGTTGATACCCTACTATTGGCACTTAAACACGTTTTGATACTCGGGATAGTAGAGAATACCCTGAAATGCTCTTGTCTAAAAGCCAAAGTATGAAGGAAATAATAAATAGGAAATAAAAGATAAAATGGTGAGAAAAATGAACACTGGTTTTGTTATCACCAAGGCAGCATAAAAAAAATATAGCGAGGGTGCTTCATCACCTAGTGCCTTAGACCAACTGGTTTGGGAGTCACTGCTAAGCCTTAGGTGGTGCAAGGTGAGGAAAATACTAAATACACTGTATAAGCGATCACATGAGTAATCGGTCGGTTACTACCTCAAGAAGTATTAATGGTCACATGAAAAATGTGTGAGCAAATCCATCTAATATTCATCAGTTAAAAAGTACTGAGGCAGATGGACAAGAGTATGATAGCTTGAATTGAATTCTCTGAGTGTAGGGATGTCTTTTACACACGTAGGGTTATATGATCGATGTTTGGAAGAAAGATAGGAATGAAGAATAAAGACGAGGTTTTATTGAGGGATGATGTGATTTCTAACATCTTTTCATGACTATTAAGATATGGCTCATGACAACCGAAAAGCTAGTATTAGTTGGAAACTCTAATTTTCAAAGTCCTTCTTTTATAATTCTTATCTTTATATGTAACTTTCACCGTCTTCCTTTTATTATTGGATTTTGTGGGTGTAATCCGCCGAAAACTCTACACTCCTCCTACTAGGGACAACTAGAGGTTTAAAGGCTTGTTGCACGTGCTCAGTGCAATCGTGTTGCCTACGAAAGTATGCTAGTTAGTTTTTCTTTTTCTTTATTTTGTCCTTCTTTTAAAATAAAGATGTTTGCTCGAGACGACCAAAATTATGTTTAGGGGAATTTGATCAGTCGAAAATATTGCATTTTTAAGACATCAATTTTCCTACTATTTGCAATCATCTATAGGTGTTCGGTATGAATATAGCACATATTAGCAAATTGACTGTAAAATACCAAATAACTTGTGTTATACATTATAACCGGCATTTTTAGGGAAATTGAGTGTTTATTATTGCAGGCATGATCTTTTGTATATAGCAACACTTTTCTCGAGATTATGTGCAGGAAATTCCAGGAAAAGAGCCGAAACTGCAGATAAAAATATGCCAAGTCCAAGACTTGTGATCTGTCAGGGAACAAGACATTATAAAAATATTCCAGACATCTTAAAAATACCATGAGGCCAACACAAAGCAGCAGAGGAATTTCCAGACATCAATGCAACCAAACGGCCGCGGATCCGCGGCCGAATGCGCCTATTGGCGGCGGATCCGCGGCTAGTTTGACACGTCAGCGCTTCACATTTTTCCACGTGGCTTCTCGTAACGGCCAATGCTTCCAGAAGACTCATAAAGTCCACGTGGCTTCATCCAGAAGTCTCGGCTTAACAACCTTACCCTAGAATATTCCTTATTCTAGAAGCTTCCCCCCAACAAACTTCTTCTAGAAGGCTCTCTCTAACAACCTAGCTTTGGAGGGAAGATTCAAATGAGGAGGTTATAAAATGAGATCTAGATCTAGGGTTTTGTTGTTGTTGATTAGTTGTTGAAATTGGAGGGAAAAAGTATAGATCCAAATTAAATCTAAATCAAATTGAGTGACACAATTTGATCCAATTCAAGATCACCGAGTACCGATTCAAAGAAAGAAGCCATCAACCATTTTGAAGCGACGCCGATCTTCATCCGAGCAAGTGATCCAAGACGATCCGCGACTCACGGAGACGATGCGAAGCTAATTCGACGATCGAGTTCTTTCCTCAATTCTTGTAGTTCTTGAGCGAATTGTAACGAAATTTTTAGATAATAAAAGGTAAATTTCTTTATCTTGCTTTTCTTTACATTTGAGCATTATGATGAGTTCTCAGTTCTTGATTGATTTCTTTGTTATGATGTTTGAGTAAAAACTATGCTCGTGGAGGAATCGAGAAAATAGATAGATGATGATGATTATATTTTTGAACGATTCTTAAGTCCTATGAGTTCTGTAAACTCTAGTAAATTGAATCATCGACAACCTAGTTTCGAGCGAGATTCTTTATTGAATGTTTTCGTTCTTAATTAGAGATCAACGATCGATGATTGAATTTCCTAGAGGCTAGAGTTTGAATGATAATCAACGAAAGGACAAAGGATGATGATGGAGAAACCCTAGTTTCTTCAAGAGATCCCTAAACCTCGTTGATCGTCATCGATCTAGCAACAAATCATCAATGGATAAGAATACGTAATCACAAGTCTTCATCCTCACTATCGATTGGATCGATTCCTACGAGCTTCATTACAAATCTTGATAGTTCATTAGATTTGGACATCTTCTAGAACTTTATTGATTCTTGATCTTTAGATCTAGTTCTTTACTATTCTTGAAACTAAATTTCAAAATTCTTGAATCAATTTTCTTGCAATTTTTCTTTTATCTTTTCATTTCGACTCATCTAAAACAAAAGCGATCAAAACACACGTCTCTGTGGACGATCCGCACTCACTTTGAACCTACAAAAACACACCGAATATTGATTGCGGTTTTTATAAATTTCTTTGGTTGTGATATATTTTACATTTTCCAAACACGACATGGAATTTAAGATCAATCAGTTGTGCACTTGAGAAGCTGCATACCTATTGAATAGGGTTCTATCCAAATCAGGTGCCTACCACTCCATATGTGATATGGTATGGGAAGAGACCATCTCTTAAGGATGTTAAGATTTGGGGTTGTCCGGCCCATGTCTAAAAGCAAAGTCCGGACAAGCTCGAGGCAAGGTCAGTTCTGTGGAAGTTTGTTGGATATCCCAAGCATTCGCAAGGGAATATCTTTTACCACACTGAGGAGCAAAAGGTGTTTTGTTTCTCAGCATGCTATCTTTGGGAAAGGGAATTTCATGTGAAGAAATTAGTGGTCATGAGGAAGAACTGGAAGAAGTTCCAGCTGATGATTTGGTAGAACCAAAGGATTCAATAGTTTCCAACGAAGCTCAGCCTCTCCACCGATCTAGTAGGGTTCCTCATCCACCTGAGAGATACTTAAGTTTCTCTATGACATTGGGAGTGAGGATTGCATCATTAGATGATGACCCAACTAGTTTCGAGCAGGCCATCAGGAGTGGGGACTCTGTGAGAATGGCTGGATACTAAGCGATCTGAGATGGAATCCATATACACCAACAACGTATGGACTTTGGTTGCTCTTTCTGAAGGGTTAAATCCCCATCAGGATCAAGTATATCGTGAGAAGATTACTAGGTGTACATGGAAAAGTTGAGACTTTCAAAGCTAAGACTAGTTGTAAAAGATTTTCGTCATCGACTAGGTGTGGAAAATGATGAAACCTTTTCAAGTACCTATGCTTAAGTCTATCCAGATCCTACTTGCCACTGCTACATACCATGACTACGATATCTGGTGGTTGGGTGTCAGGACTGCTTTTCTAAATGGTGATTTAGAAGAAAGCGTCTATAAGTACACAGCCAGAGGGCTTCGTAGATAATGGGAGCAGCCGAAATGTGTGCAAGTTGCTTTATGAGTTAAAGCAGGCATCACGGAGTTGGAACATCTGTTTTGATGTGGTAGTCAAAGAGTTTGACTTCATCAAATTGGTAGATGAACCTTGTATATACAAAAAGGTACTAGGGAGTATGGTGATGATCCTCGTATAGTACGTGGATGACATACTCTTGATAGGAAAGGAGTTTCTTATGCTACGCTCGGTCAATCTCCTCTTATCATAAAGATTCTCTAGATAGGATTAAGGTGATACCTCCTAAATCCTGGGTTTTGGATCTATGAGATAGATCTAATTGGATGTTAGGATTCTCACTAGGTGTAGTGAGATGGTATCAATCGATCCTAGGGAGAATCACTGGATTGGATCCAGGGTGGTAAGGATGACTGAATGTCAGTCACAGGGATTGTCTTTACCCTCAATGGAGGGATGGTATGGTGGAAGAGTTCCATGCTAGATACCGTGGCATACCATATGATAAAGGCTGGATACATTGCTACCAAGGATGCTACCAAAGAGGTAGTCTGGATGTATATTAGTTCATGAGATGAATTTCGTTCCTACCATTGTGTGACAATGGAGTTGTGGCTTTGGCCTAGGAACCCCCGTCCCATCAGAGATCCAGACATATTCTTAGGCAGTATCACCTTATCATGGAGATGGTTGATCTCCAGGGAGATCGAGGTTAGGAGAGTAGACACAGAGGACAACAGCGCGGATCCACTCACAAAGGCCTATTTCCCAGGAGAGACTTTTATGGGATGGTTGAGTATGAGATACTTCAACCACTTCTGATTGTTGGGTATGAGATACTACAACAGATGGCCCTAGTGCAAGTGGGAGATTGTTAGTGATTTGTCTGCCCTAGAGGCCATTACTGTACATACGATGTATATTGTAGTGGATGCTTGGACATATATATGGAGGACTTTCTTGCTCGACATGATAGTATGCTATCTGGTTGCTCTTTATCTTAACATGTACTCTGATTGTCTCTATGTTACATGTTGATAAAGCCCTTAGGATGAGTACTTGACTACCAGGACTATGATGCCGATCATACTAGTGGGGACAGAGTAGTCCCTAAGTACATCCTTCAAATGTTCCTAGTCGTAGGTGTATCGAGACAGGGTATCGATATACCAAAGTCGACTAGCGTATAGCCTCTCGACCCATACAGATAGGCGATGGATGATCCCATATCCATTGGTGTTTGACATCAGAGATAGTATACGGGTGCTCAGTGGAGACTGGGTACACTGGACGGACTCGCCGAGAACTCCCAGATGGTATTATACTTATCGTCAGATGGTAGTTCTCTGGTGACACTGGTACAGGTTAGTCTGTAGACCCGAGATCGTCATAGAGTCTTGTGTGATTCCCACTGTGCTTTGATTTCCATCATACGACGTCCAAGAGGGCGTGCAAAACGGTGGTTTTTGGGTACAGTCCCGAGTCACATGGAGGCAATGAGCGACAGGAGAGGTTTCGTCTCTCCCGGTATAGGGAGTTGATGTTGCGCTGTGCTCGATTGGCTATAACAGGAAGTCCTTGGCCAAGGCAACTTCAGAGATATACTGGTAAGTGTTATCAGTAGTTTCTCGACCAGTTATGAGCCTCATATCGACATGACTTATCGAGTTACTAGGGTCGGACATTTACCACCCCTAGACGAGATATGCGACATATCAGACGAAGAGACCGGACTGTACGGTTGTGTTACTGATTGGATTCGCAGGAGTGTGAGCAGGCTTACTTGTTGATCTTCTGATCGCTCAATACCCGGATGGCCGTTACGTTTAGCAGACCGCTTGCGGCTTGTGGGTGTTTGATATGATCATCACCTGCTGCTGGCGTATTGACGAGTCTTTAGAGTCCTACACAAGGGTTTCCTGGCTCAAGCGAAACGGAGTAGGAGCATATATGTGATATGTGCGGGACCGAGATTGATACGATATGAGATACCGTATTCTATTCTCGCGATTTGTGATATTGATCGGTTGTATGCGATAAAGCCGGGTTATCGGATCAAGTGTTGATTCGATAAGTTGTTACACATGATATTAGTCGGTTATAGCCGGATTATTAAATCAAGAGTTGATTTAATAATTTAATGTATAATTATATATTTGATATATTACATTACATTAACTAGTATTAGCTCACTTAAGATTTCTTTTCTCACTAGATTGTGCATAAGTGTATATGTGATATACATTTGTGTATATATGTTTGTGTCATGCTTGATGATACATACAAGATGGGTGTATGTGATTTATACCATGTTTAGGTTAAATTAGGGTTTATTTATTATCTTAAGATTTAATAAAAGAGTTAAACTTGGTCGAAGTTATCAAGCTTGAAGAAGCTTAGAGAAACTTTGACAAAGTCCACTCTTTTGTCATAACCTAAGATATTAGTTAACCCAACCCTTAACCTTACACCTTGGTTAATTTTCTACAAGAGTTAAGCATGATAGCTTTAACTCACCCATGGTTACTTAATTCATTTGGATGAATGATTGTGATGAGTTCTTCTTCTTCAAGCTCCATGAAAAAGCTTTCTAGCTCTAATGGTGTTATGAGAAAAAGTGTGAGAAAATCAATTCTAAAGTGAGCCCACTTCCTACTTCATCATCCTCTACTACTTGCCATGTAGTGTAGGGTGTTCTCTTCACAAAGTTCATGACCTAGTGAAGGAATAGTTTGAGTTAGTGTCTCCCCGAGATAAACCAACCCATCTTCTTATTCTACATCACCTTGGCCATCTAGTTTAGCAAGCTAGTTGCCCTAGTTACCTCGGATTTGAGGTTGGAGCTCGAACTATAGACTCTCGGGTGGATCGTCTTTGACTCGAGTAAGCCGACGAGGAAGCTACGATCCGTTACGATCCTCGGAGCCTACAATGATGAGGAGGACAGTAAAGAAGACCCGAAGGACATGTATCGTGAGGTATAAACTCCTTTCCGAGTAGTTAACCTCTTTCCAAGCTTAGCTAGTTAGGGTTTAGCCAAGATCCTAGAGTTCAAGTCGGTGTTGCGAGCTTTGAAAGTCAATTTTTTAAATATTCCGCCTCCCCGCGAACCCGTTGGTGTGCGATATCGACTTACAGTGGTATCGGAGCTTACTAAACCTTTACTAGCTAGTTAGCAAGTTATTAGAACTTCGATCGTCGGAAAACTTGAAAACGATACACGCGATACCTATGCTTTCTGTCGATTTTAAAACCGCAAGAAAAAATTATTTCAGACGCACGAAAAATACAAGCATGGAATTATAAGAACACAGCAGAAAAAAGAGACCCTAACTCGTTACAACCACTGAGGAACCGCGGCGAATCGGTCGATTTGCCGCCGTTCCGTGTCCGAGTTGGCTCGTATTTCCTCTATGTGTATTATTTTGGATGTATGGTTCTCTGGGATATTTGGTCTCTACCCATGATATTTTCTGTGCTGGTTTGCACTTGGGGTAGAGAGGGAAAATTGTTTTCGATCGAAATTCAAAGTTATTTGCTAATCGGGTTTTATCTGTTTTGTGATATATGTACTGAACGTCTATTAATCTCTATACGTTGATTAGTGGGGGTTGTGTATATCTGTGATCTGTGATGTTGGATTTTGTATATAAACTTATTGGATTGTCATGGATGAATAACCGGGGGATGTAAGATGAGAGTTTTCTTTTCTTTCATTCGATGTAAATTGTAAAGTGATGTAATATTATTTTGCGGGGCACATCCGGGTTGAGGTTATAGCCTCCGTTGTATTATTTTCATTTACTATTTTCTGCTCCTCGGATAGACCCAAGGTGGGGTGCATAAACGACCGGGTACTTTGAAGTGCCGAGTGGCCTACTCACTTTGATGAGGGAGGTTGCTTCACTTCGGGTATTTGGCAGGTAGTTTGCCGCACTCGTAGGGGTCTGGGGTGGGGTTTGGCTATTCATCACGACCGTAGAATCCGTCTTTCGTTACAGTCTTAAACGAAATGCGGTATTCCTAGTATATCCAATATGTTCATCTGTGAGCTGGAATGCCTACTATTGCGTGAGACGAATGGTTATTATATATATATATATATATATATATATATATATATATATATATTATATAATAGACATTGGCTATTTTTTGCACCCATGCTAGTCCAGCCCCCGCTCTGGCGTTAGTTAAGTAACCTAACGGTGTTAGACGGGGCCCAGTAGCGAATGCTGATGGCATACGTGGGCGTTGTATTTTTGTCTTTTTCTGTGATGCTAGGTGTAAATGATGGGACTGCATTATATTAATGCAAAGAAAACAAACCAAAGTTGAATCGTTGGAATACTTTTAAAACCACTCGGTTTTTTCAAAATAGCAGACTTTTAAATGCGGAGCTTAAACCACTCCTTTTAAAAGCTATCAGGTTCCTTCGATTATATCAAGTTCGCCGCGTTCATGGTTTCGCCAAAACCATTCGTAGCCCTCTTTCATTTCATATGAATACTCAGTAGTAATCAACCTTTGTTTCTTGACCTTCCCTAAGGCATAGTGATTGGTAGCTGCTGGATATTCATATGTAGCATAGATAGATGCGTTGGTTTGGGACAGTCGTGTTACTTTTTTGGCCCTCGTCAAGGGTATATACGAGTGGGTTCAAATTAACCTGGACAATGATGGATAGAATTTGACATGTGACTTATGATTTGTTGGCCTTCGTCAAGGTCATAAGAGCATGGGGCAAAAATCCACATCGGGAGTTTCTAAAGAAACTGAAACTTGCTGGTGCTGCATACCATTTGGAGTGTGATAATGTTGGTAGGATTCCTTCAGGATTATCACACAATGATATTTGGATCCCAATCCTACTGTGAGTATATGCTACTCCTCGGGAGATTTTTTCACTTAACGACCAATGCGATAAACCAAGTAGGTGTCTAGAATAGTGTTAGCGGGGCTACGCCTCCAGGGAAAAGAGGTTATTTAATTAAGGAACTTCGCGAAAGCTTCATAAAACCTCCCTCGAATTACCGCCACTAGCCTGGCTGAACGGTTAAGCAAGTATTGTATGGTGAGATTAATCCTGACTAATTCTTCTTTTATGGTTCGAACTCCAACCTCAAATCCGAGGTAACTAGGGAAACTAGTTTGCTAAACTAGATGGCCTAGGTGATGTAGAGAGTGAAGATGGAATAGTTTGTCTCTTGGAACCCTAGGATTCTCAACACATGAGTGGTATAGGGTAATGAGGAAGAAGTGGAAGAAAGCTTGAGGAAGTGAGAGTGGTGTTGTATACTCTTAAAAGAAGCTTGGCTGCCCTTGATAAAAAAATGAAGCATATATTATAATTGAGGAGATATAATATCTCACACAAATGTCTCATGAGCTTCACAAAATATCTAATGGTGAGTCACCAAGTAGCCATGCTAGATTCAATGTAAAACACCACCTCATTTCCTCACCTCATTATGTTTAATCCAAAAAGAATAAACCCTAAATGAGGTGTCCACTTCTAGAAGACTTCCCGACAAATTACGAGAATGCTCTTAATCCGTATATACATACCCGCATCCGCATTCCGAAGAATACTAATACAAAGAGATGAAATAAATCTATCAATACAATACTAGGATCCGGCTTAAACCAAAGCCCACTAGTATTATCCGCCCGAACATCATACGTGAACAAGTGCACGCACGTGATCGAAGCCCTGCCGTAAAACTATACGGCCTCTACATCTTTCGCCCAATGCAGGGAAACCCTCTTTGTGGGACTCTAAAGACTCGACGGTACATTGGCAGTGGGTTTAACCACAAGCCGCAAGCAGTACAAGTTGCACGTAACGGCTACCTAGGTACCTGTCGATGAGAAGGCCGATGAGCAAACTCATTCGAACTCCTACTGAGCCTGTAAGTGGCAATCTCCGTACAGTCCGGTCTGTTCGTCTAAGAGTATTGCATATCGGGCCTAGAGGGGCGGTAATCGTCAGACCCCTAATAGCGCAATAAGTTGTGCCGGAGTGCAGCCCAAAACACCTTGAGAAATTACTGGAATACCTACCAGTAAATCCCGCTTGCCCTGGCCAGGGACTTTATGTAATGGCTTTCCAAACACAGCGCGATATCAACCCCTAGTACCGGAGAGACGAAACCTATCTAACCGCCACTGCCTCCAAGTGCTTCGGGACTGCACCCAACTACTACCTGTTTGCACGACTCCTTTGAGCCGTGGTAGGGTGGTAATGAAAGTACAGTGGGAACACACTCGAGGCGAAGTAGAAGTGTCAAGTCGATGGACTAAACTGTACTCATGTCACCTGGGAACTGCTACCCGAAGATAGGTATAATACCCACCAGCAGTTCCCGACGAGTCCTATCCAGTGTACTTATAACCTAATGAGCACCTGCATACTATCTCCAGTACGACATACTAATGGCTGTGGGACGACCATCTCCCCTGCTGGGATGAGATGCGTATACACTAGTCTACACCAGAGTATCGATGCCCCGTCTCGATAATCCTACAACTAGGGACCTGTATAGGATGTGCTTATAGACTACCCAACCCCCATTAGTGTGACTGCCATCACAACGCTGGTAATCCAGAAAAGATCCTAAGGGCTTTACTAATATGTATAAGCGATACGCTAAAAGAAACACATGTACATATTGAAGTAGAAAAAAACCAAGTAGCATACTACCATTAAGTAATATACAAACCAGTATGATACAATAATGGCCTCTAGGGCATATATCAGTAACAGCTTGAACCTTTGTAGAACGTACTTCTCTTCTATAGCTCCGGGTAGTAGTCCCTACGACTCCACTAGGCTTCACTTGAAGAATAAACAGGCTTCCTTCGATGACCTTCGTGCCGAAGATGATCCACCCAAAGCTCCACTAATCCAAGTCACCTCTTCACTAAACTCCTTTAGTGAAGGAAACACACTACACTTGAGTGCTAATCTAGTAGGGGTTTTGTTTGCTCACTAGGGTTCTCACAAGATCAAGGGTTCACAACTCATGTGAGGAATTGAGCTTGGAGGTGGAGGTGAAGAAAATGGAGAGAGCTAAAGAGCAAATGAGCTCAAGTCAAGAAAAAACACAAGTGATGAAAAATGCAGGGGAAGAATGGCTACTCATTTGTGTTCACTTATTGAAGCATCTATATCTTTTCCAGTAAAAAATGCAACCATGTTTCTATAGTAAGCACAAATGAATAAACAAATATAAAAGCCATGCTTCACCCCATTCCTCAAAAAGTCACCCTATTTTCCATATCTTTTTCTATTTTCTCCAAATAGAAAAACATCCATGCTTCATAATATATATATATATATATATCACATATATATTAATATATATATAAAGATAAGCAAATAATTAGTGAGCAATAATATTAGTTAATATATAATTATTTCAAATATAAATATATATCATATTATTAAATCAACACTTGATTTAATAATCCAGTTATATCACATATAACCGACTAATATCATTTATCTGTATATCATATTATCAAATCAACACTTGATTCAATAATCTGGTTATGTCTCATATAACCTGACTGTTATCAAATAACCGCCAGATTAGAATATAGTATCACATACTCGTATTTAATCAGCCCGCCAACATATCAGCATATTTTCCCTACTCCATTTCGCTTGAACCAAGAAACTTCTATGTGGGACTTTAAAGACTCGTCAATACGCCTGTAGTAGGTGATGATCACATTAGTCACCTACAATCCATCAGCGGTACTAGCTGGACCTAACGGCTACCAAAGTATTGAGCGAATAGAAGATCAACAAATAAGCTTGTCCAAACTCCCATGAAGTCTATAGGTAACACTTACCGTACAGTCCGGTCTCTTCGTCTGATATGTCGCATATCGAGTCTGGGGGTGGAATCGTCAGACCCCAATAACTTGATAAATCATGCCGATGTGTGGCCTTTAACGGTATGAGAAACAACTGATAACTCATACCAGTAAATCTCATCAACAGCCCTGGCCAGGGACTTCCTGTTATAGCCAATCGAGCATAGCGCAACATCAACTCCCTATACCGGGAGAGACGAAACCCCTCATATTGCTTATTGCCTCCATGCGACTCGGGACTGTACGCAAAATCCACCTGTTTGCATGACTCCTTTAAGCCATGGTAGGGAGGAAATCAAAGCATAGTGGGAACCACACAAGAATCTATGACGATCTCGGGTCTACAGACTAACCTATACCAGTTTCACCTGAGAACTGCTATCTGACGATAGGTATAGTACAATCAAAGAGTTCTCGGCGATTCCTGTTCGGTGTACCCATTCTCTAATGAGAACCTGTGTACAATCTTTGATGTCATACACCAATGGATATGGGATCAACCATCGCCCCATACAGGGTCAAGAAACATACACACTGGTCTACTCTTGAATATCGATGCCCTGTCTCGATATTCTCTCGACTAGGAACTGTTAAAGGATGTGCTTATAGACTACACAAGTCCCAGTAGTATGATCTGCATCATAGTCTTGGTAGTGAAGCCAATATCCTAAGGGCTTTATCAACATGTATATGAGAGACAATATAATAATACCGGCGAACATGTTAAGATAAAGGCAACCAGACAGCATACTATCATGTCGAGTAAGAAAGTCCTCTATATATATGTCCAAGCATCCACTATATCATATAATAATGGCCTCTAGGGAATACATATTTCTAACAATCTCCCACTTGCACTAAGGCCAGTTGTTGTAGTATCTCATACCCAACATCCCAAAAAGTCTCTCGAATTGCATCTGGGGGGCCTTCGTGAGTGGATCCGCTGTGTTATCCTTTGAGTCAACTCTCCCGACCTCGATCTCCCGACGATCTACTATCTCCCTGCTCAAGTGATACCGCTTAAGAATATGTCTGGATCTCGGATGCGACCGGGGTTCCTTGGCCAAAGCCACAGCTCCATTGTTATCACAATACATAGGTATTGGATGCTCAATAGATGGAACCACACCAAGTTCAGCTATGAACTTGTTCATCCAGACAGCCTCTTTGGAAGCATCGTTGGCAGCGATGTATTCAGCTTCTATCGTCAAGTCTTTTACGGTATCTTCCTTGGAACTCTTCCAACGTACCTCCCTTTCATTGAAGGTGATGACAAAACCCGAGACCGACTTACTGTCGTCCTTATCACTCTGGAAGCTCGAATCGGTAAAGGACTCCACCTAGAGTTCACCGTTACGATACACCAAGAACATCTCTTTAGTGCTTCTCAAGTACTTAAGAATGTTCTTCATAACTGTCTAGTGTTTCTCTCCTGGATTTGATTGATACCTACTCACTACACCTAGTGAGTAAACTACATCTAGTTTGGTATATAACATCGCATACATGATTGACCCGACTGTCGAAGCATTGGATATCCCTTGCATGCGAGCCCTTTCTAAATCAGTCTTGGGAGACATCTTTTTGGAGAGAGTGATTCCTGAGCAAGCGGGTAAATTACCACGCTTGGAATCTTCCATACTAAACCTCTTTAGTATGGTGTCTATGTACCTGGATTGGGACAATCCCAACATCCGTCTAGATCTATCTCTATAGATCGTAATCCCCAGGATGTAGGAGGGATCACCTAGATCTTTCTTAGAGAACTTTTGTGATAAGAAGAGCTTGACCGAGTGTAGCATAGGAACATCGTTTTCTATCAAGAGTATGTCATCCACGTACAATACGAGGAAGACAGCCTTACTCTCTAAAACCTTCTTATATACACATGGTTCATCTACATTTTTGATGAAGTCAAACTATTTGATAGCTTCATCAAAATAGATGTTCCAGCTCCACGATGCCTGCTTTAATCCATAAATTGATTTAAGCAGCTTGCACACGCTTCCGTTGCTTCCACTATCTACGAAGCACTTTGGCTGTGTCATGTACACGCTCTCTTCTAAATCACCATTTATAAGAGCGGTCTTGACTTGCATATGCCAGATTTCGTAGTCATGGTATGCAGCAATGGCAAGAAGGATCTTGATGGACTTAAGCATAGCCACTGGAGAAAAGGTTTCATCATAATCGACACCTTGTCATTGACGAAAACCTTTTGGAACAAGTCTATCTTTGAAGGTCTCAACCTTTCCATCTACCTTAAGTTTCTTCTTAAAGATCCACTTGCTCCTGATGGGTTTTACCCCTTCAGGAGCAACTTCCGAAGTACATACTTTGTTGGTGTACATGGATTCCATCTCAGATCGCATAGCATCGATCCATTTCACAGAGTCTCCACTTGTGATGGCCTGCTCGAAACTAGTAGGGTCATCATCTTCCATGATGCAATCCTCGCTCCCACCGTCTATGAGAAAACCGTAGTATCTCTCAGGTGGATGAGGAACCCTACTAGATCTGTGGAGTGGTTGAGGTTCATCGTGGACTATTGAATCCTCCGGTTCTACCAAATCATCAGTTATAGTTTGTGTAGCTGAAACTTCTTCCATCTCTACCTCATGACCACTAATTTCTTTCACAAGAAATTCCTTTTCTAAAAAAGGTGGCATGTCGAGAAACAAACACCTTTTGTTCCTCGGTGTGGTAGAAGATATACCCTCACAAATGTTTGGGACATCCTACAAACTTGCACAGAACTGACCTTGCCTTGAGCTTGTCCAGATTTTGCTTTTTTACATAGGCCGGACAACCCCATATCTTAACTCATTTAAGAGATGGTCTCTTCCCATTCCATATTTCATATGGAATGGTAGGCAACAGATTTGGTCGGAACTCTATTCAAAATGTATGCATCTATTTCAAGTGCATAACCCCAAAAGGAAATAGGCAACTCAGCATTACTCATCATAGAGCGCACCATATCTAATAGGGTGCGATTCCTCCGCTCTGAAACTCTATTGTGCTGTAGTGTATATGGAGGAGTAAGCTGAGAGAGAATCCCATTCTCTTTTAAGTAGTCTCTGAATTCCATGCTCAAGTATTCTCCTCCCCAATCAGATCGAAGGATTTTTATACTTTTACCCGTCTGGTTCTCAGCCTCGTACTTATATTCCTTGAATTTCTCAAAAGCATCAGATTTGTGTTTCAACAAGAACATATGTCCGAATCTTAAGAGACCATCAGTGAATGTAATAAAGTTTGAGGAACCATTCCTAGCATGTGAAGATATAGAATCGCATACATCACTATGTATCGGCCCCAAGAGTTCAGTAGCTCTTTCTCCGTGTCCAGTAAACGGAGTTTTGGTCATCTTGTCTTTGAGACATGACTGGAAAGTTTCTTAAGATGTAAATTCGAACGGATTCAAATATCCATCCTTATGCAATTTATCCAGTCTTGTCGCATTGATATGACCTAGTCTACAATGCTACAACAAGGGTTCATTCATTTCTGAACTATTTCTCTTGGGTGTGTTCTGTATACTTAGACCTGTTTTGTGATTTAGAACGTATATACAGTTATACAACGTACCATACCCAATCAACACTTGATTTAGGAAAACATTCACATTATTTTTGGTACGAAATAACAGTCGCTCAGAATCATTGTATTACCACTTGGTAATTCAAGGTGATAATCGCCAACTTCTTTGGCTGCAACAATTGCACCATTCCCTTCTCTGAGGGATATATCACATTTTCCCAGTTCTCTACCTCTACTTAACCCATGTAACAAATTACATACATAGGATCCTGATCCGGTATCCAATACCCAGAACGTAGAGAAAACTGAGAAACAGTTCTCGGTAACGAACACAAGTGAAGAAGATGCATCAACATGCTCCTTCTTCGTATGGGTGGCATGGGAATCCGGGTATTCCACTATTCCTTACTCAGACTTATGAAAGTCATAAGATAGAGCGGAACCTAACCCAGTATAATAAGTAGGTTCGGTCAATACATTCATATTATTATCTTGATTAAGGTGTGTCATTGGTCGCTAACAGGAGAGAGAGAAGGATAATCACTTTGCGTGTGCTCTTTGCAAAATTAGATTAGTTATTATTTTTTCTAATCAGGATGGCTCCCACTGTTTTTATCAAATCTTCCTTTAAACCCTAAAAGGTAAGATTAGCCGGGATTAATTACACCCTACAAGTTCGCCAATCGTTCGGCCAGGCAGGTATTGGTACTCTGAGGGAGTCTCCCTATGCTTTCGGGTGGAACTAATTAAATAACTTCATTTCTGCAGAAGCATAATGTTAGTGTATATGCCCTAGAGGCCATTATTGTATCATACTGGTTTGTATATTACTTAATGCAAGTTTGGGATATTCACAGTTATATTGACATTCTTGCTCAAAATGGTAGTATGCTACTTGGTTTGTTTCTACTTCAATATGCGCAAGTGTTTCTTTTAGCATATCGCTTATATATATTAGTAGAGCACTTAGGATCTTTGCTTGATTACCAGCATTTTGATGGTAGTCACACTAGTGGGGGCTGGGTAATCTACAAGCACATCCTTATACAGGTACCTAGTCGTAGGATTATCGAGACGGGGCATCGATACTCCGAAGTAGACTAGTGTATACGCTTCTCATCCCAGCAGGGGAGATGGTATGTCCCACAGCCATTAGTACGTCGTACTGGAGATAGTATGCAGGTGCTCGTTAGGTTACGAGTACACTGGACAGGACTCATCAGGAACTGTTGGTTGGTATTATACCTATCATCGGGTAGCAGTTCCCAGGTGACATGAGTACAGCTTAGTCCGTCGACTTGACACTGCTACTTTGCCTCGAGTGTGTTCCCACTGTACTTTGATTACTACCCTACCATGGCTCAAAGGAGTCATGCAAATAGGTAGTAGTTGGGTGCAGTCCCGAAGCACTTGGAGGCAGTGGCGATTAGATAGGATTCGTCTCTCCCGGTATTAGGGGTTGATATCATGCTGTATTCGGAGAGCCATTACACAAATTCCCTAGCCAGGGCAAGCGAGATTTACTGGTAGGTATTCCAGTAGTTTCTCAGGGTGTTTTGGGCTACACTCTGGCACGACTTATTGCGCTATTAGGGGTCTGACGATTACCGCCCCCTAGGCCCGATATGCGATACTCTTAGACGAACAGACCGGACTGTACGGAGATTTTCATATCCAGGCTCAGTAGGAGTTCGGATGGGTTTCCTCATCGGCCTTCTTATCGACAGATACCTGGGTTGCCGTTACGTGCAGCTAGTACCGCTTGCGGCTTGTGGTTAAACCCACTGCCAGCATACTGTCGAGTCTTTAGTGTCCCACACAGAGAGTTTCCCTGCATCGGGCGAAAGATGTAGAGGACGTATGGTTTTACGGCAGGGCTTCGATCACGTACGTGCACTTGTGCGCGTATAATGTTCGGGCAGATAATACTAGTGGGCTTTGGTTTAAGCCGGATCCTAGTATTATATTGATGGATCAGTTTCGTCTCTTTGTATTCGTGTTTCTCGGAACGCGGATGCGAGTATATATATGCAGATGAGAGGGGCATAGGTGGAGACACCTCATTAGGGTTTTGACCATTGACTTGATTAAAACAATTATGAGGTGGAGGAAAGTATTTGTTATATTTGTAAATGATAATTGTGGCATGGCTACTTGTATTGACTACTTGACTTGGTTTAACCACTTGACTTGGTTTAACTCTTTGACTAAATATTTTATGTGAGATATTTTGTGGCACTAGATATTTTGGGTGATATATTTTCTTTCCATGCTTGTAGTCATATCAAGTAAGCCATCATATTTTCTATTATCACTATCAAAAACAATTTCTCTTTCTTCAAGCTAACTCTTTTCTTCTTCCTCTCAACAAAAAACCCTTAAGGTCTCATGAGTTGAGTATACTAGGGTTTCAAGAGACAAATAAATCCATCTTCATTCTCTACATCACCTAGGCCATCAAGTTTGGTATGCTTGTTGCCCTAGTTACCTCGGATTTGAGGTTGGGGCTCGGATTATAGACTCTCGGGTGGATCGTTTTTGACTCGAGGAAGCCGACGAGGAAGCTACGATCCGGATCGATCCTTAGAGCCTACGATGATGAGGAGGACAGAGGAGAAGACCCGAAGGACTTGTATCATGAGGTATAACATTCTTTCCGAGAAGTTAAATCTCATGTTTTTTGCTAGCTATGGTTTATGGACGATCCTTGGTTCTAGTCGGTGTTGCGAAGCCCGTAAAAATCATTTTTGCAAATTCCGCCTCGCCGCGAACATGTGGGGTGCGCGACATCGAATTACAGTGGTATCAGAGCCTCTCATAAACCTTAGATAGCTTGTAGCGACGTTAGAAATCCGCCGGTTTTTGTCGCGCAAAAACTGCCGAAAAAACAGTTTTCAAAAGTGATGTTTTGAGTTGTTTGCACACCCCGCGGGCTCACAGTTTGAACCGGGAAGCCGCGGGGTGAAGAGTGCACACCCCAGGGACACTTCGAGGGGGGGGAATGTCTGGGACCACCCCCCAAGACCACCACTTGGTGGCCTTGGGGGCTGGTGACCCGAGAGAACCAAGAATTGATGCTCATGGGTCTACCTCCCTTTAGGGGCCACCTCGTAGTGGCCCCATGGGTGGGTACCCCCCGAGGCCTCCCATTCGACAGTAATTCTTTTGTCTTCACCTCAGCGAAGATTCGGGCCGGTTTCGAGTTCTTTTCGACTCCCGGATTGGCTCAAAACTATCGGTTTTGGAACTTTAGCTCACTGGATTTTCATGTCTTGGAAAATTGTTTAAGTTTGCTAATTGCATGCGGAATTCTAATGTCATAGTTACTTTAAAAAGTTTGTGTTGTATATATGTGTTTGGAAACATCGACTAATTGCTATACATCGATTAGTCGGGGTTGCACATATCTGTGATGTTGTTATGATAGTTTGTGTATATGAACTTGTTCGATCGTCGTGGATGAATAGCCGGGGATGTGAGATGAGGGTTTTAATTCATTCATTCGATGTAAATTTGTAAAGTGATGTAATATTATTTTTGCAGGGCACATCCGGGCTGAGGTTGTAGCCACCGTTGTATTATTTCTTTTACCGTTTTCTGCTCCTAGGATAGACCCAATGTGGTGTGCACAAACTATCGGATTCTTGAAGTGCCGAGTGGCCTACTCACTTTGTTGAGGGAGGTTGCTTCACTTCGGGAATTTGGCGGGTAGTTTGCCGCACTCGTAGGGGTATGGTGTGGGGTTTTAGCTATTCATCATGACCGTGGAATCCGTCTTTCGTTACAGGCTCAAACGAAACGCGAAATTCCTAGTATATCCAATGTGTTCATCTGTGATTTGGAATGCCTATCATTGCGTCTGCAAATGGATATTATTATATATGTATTATATAATAGATGTTGCTTATGTTTTGCATCCGTGCTAGTCCAGCCCCCGTTCCGTCGTTAGTTAAGTAACCTAACGGGTGATGACGGGGCCCCGTGGCGAATGCGGATGGCATATGCGTACGTTGTATTTTCGTTGTTTTCTGCAATGGTAGGTTAATTGATGGGACTGCATTATATTAATGCAAAGCAAACAAACCAACACTACTACAACTAAGGGTTGCCCCTACGGATTTATCGGTAGGGGCAACACCCTGCCCTTACGGAGATGTACGTAGGGGCGAAAAAAGACCCCGTAGGTGCAAAGGCCGCAGGTGCAAAGGCCGCAGGTGCAAGTTGAAGCCCTGAACTTGCCCCTACGGGCAAAATCTTGCCCCTACGGAGTTATGTGTAGGTCGTGTTGCACCTACGGAGTAGGCCGTAGGGTAAAAAAAGTTATATTATTTACGGTTTTTTTTAAATATATTAACTGTACCTACGGAGATAGCCGTAGGGCCACGTACTATCCCCTATGGATACCTACGTAGGTACTTATCCGTAGAGGCAAAATATCAGAAATCCTGATATTGTACCCCTACGGATAACGCCGTAGGGGCGTTTGTGTGCCCCTACGGATATATCCGTGGGGGAAATCCCAACCCCCTAATACTGAGACCAGGGGGGAAATATCAGTTAATGCCGATATTTTGCCCCTACGGTTTAGGCCGTAGGGGCAACATGTGTACCTACGGATTAATCCGTAGGTACATATTATCTTTTTTTTAAAAAAAGGGCTGCCTGATTTTTTCTCGCCCTGTGCACAATAATATATATCAATCAAATATATAATTAATCATCACGCAACATATATCGCAGTATTCATAATCACATCTCACGCATATAATATACAAAAGAAACCCAAAAACTGAATATGATATAAATATAAACCAATATTAATATCAATATCGTTTCAAAATGTAGTACAATATGTATCATATAAATAAATACATGTTTCAAAAATTATGAATTAAAAAGCTACCCTAGCTCGGTCCAGCTCCACCTCTGATAAACGATAGAATCTGGCGCGCCTGCTCCTCGGTTAATAAGCCATGCAATTCGGCGCGTGCGGGAGTCTGAGCGGCCTGTGGAGCTGGCGATGTGGTCTGCCCAGCCGCCGTCGAGTTAGTAGCTTGCGGAGCCGCGGCTGCGGGAGTATGAGCGGGCGGTGGAGCTATAGGAGCTGTCTGCGGAACTGCAGCCGATGTAGCGGCTTGCGGAGCCGCAGCCGAAGGAGATGCCTCGGCCGATATACCCTGTCGCGTCTAGACCTAACGTGTTGAGACGCTGCTATTCTTTGTGGAGCCGCTGCTATTTATGAATCCAGCTGGAAGCCTTTGCATGAGTTAGTAGTCATGGAGATTGATTATAAAAGAAATAGAGAGAAGAAAATAGAAATTGTAGATAGTAGAATAGCACACTCATTTCAAAAATTGCACTTTGATCATTATGTCTACCTTTTTTTTTAATTACCAATGTATCTCGATTTTATTCGCAAAATATCCTTTTCTGTGCGGCGGCTGGCTGGCTCAATTTCATACAACATAATAACTGCGCCGGGCTTGAAGTTGCACATTGCCCTCAACTTTAATCGCCACTAATTTATGGTTTCACAACTTTGTAGTAATCCCGAAACATGATTTATTTTCTGCAAATGCTAGAAAATTTCACTCCTCAAATTTTGCATCTTTACTCTATTTTTCACAACGGTTAATTTGTTATGTTTCACCACTTGGGTATTTGAGGAAACATCTTCTATTTTCTACCATTTTACTGAAATTGCATGTTTTTATTGAAAATAATACAATTGCATAACCTTAAGAAAAACAACCACCCCTTTTTTAATGAATTTGGATGGGTAATTATCCTAAATTTTTTTAAAACAAAGAAAAACAGCGACCTATATACAAAATGGGTAAATGTCGTGATCAATAAATTACTTACCATTTGCCGAGACATGTATTTTTGCAGCATCCAAACATCCTTTTCCTCTACTTCGATGTCGTATTCTCATTATTTTCGTCTAATCCATCTGAATCTACAATTAAATTTAATTAAACCAAATAAAATCAAAAATTAAAATCAAACAGCAACAACAAAATCAATGAAATTTATAGCCTACCAGAGTCTTCAAGAATCTCCACATATGAATCCTGGGCCTTCTTCTTTTTCTTCAAAGATCTTCTAGAAGTAGAGAATTTTATTTTCTGGCAAGTGCTTTAAAGCTAAACACCATATTGCCTTTGTATTTGAAAACTAAAAAATGCCCAGTTTGCAGATTATTGGCTACTTAAAATTCATGCCACCCATCTCCACTCATGGAAGCAACTTTGTTCTCGATGTGAAGATCAACATGCCATATTTTGCCATTGTGGCTCACTAGGTTAGCATTTTCTCTTCTCTTGACCATTTTACTAATCTGCTTGGTAAATTTATTCGGAACCGGCTACGAATCATTAAAAGACATGCATAAGAAAGGAAGCTAAAATACAGATATATAGCATACCGATACATCGAAACTTCAAAGTTGCGATGACAATCCAGAGATATTTATTTCTACACTCGTGGTGCACATGCGAATGCGTCAGGCATCATGTACAAATATCTGAGAACATGGAAAGTATTATTAGTATAAAGTAATTAAAGCTTTTAAACACCTTGGGTAGATATTTTCTTAGTTGATGCAATCATATCATGAGGACTAAATTTAAGCTATTATATATATGCATATGTATTTTTCTAATCTAATATATTACACACACACACACACGTGCGTTCAACCCATTTATATAATAATTCTCACTGCTTGTATTATTTATTCTCCCCTTTTGATAATATTTCTTTAAAGGGATCATGGATGATGATGAGGAGCAATGCTATGGACTCCATTTCTTCAAGGTCCTGCTACCTAATTTCTCTATCAAATTGGTGTTCTCTTTCTCTCTCTCTGTGTGTGTGTGTGTGTGTGTAATATATTAGATTAGAAAAATACATATGTATATGTATAATAGCTTAAATTTAGTCATCATGATATGATTGCATCAACTAAGAAAATATTTACCCGAGGTGTTTAAAAGCTTTAAATACTTTATACTAATAATACTTTCCATGTCTCAAATATTTGTCCATGATGCCTGATGCATTCGCACGTGCACCACGTGTGTAGAAATAAATATCTCTGGATTATCATCGCAACTTTGAAGTTTCGATGTATCGGTATGCTATATAACTGTAATTTAGCTTTCTTTCTTATGCATGTCATTTAATGATTCGCAGCCGGTTCCGAATAAATTTACCAAGCAGATTAGCAAGATTGTTAAGAGAAGAGAAAAGGCTAACCTAGTGAGCCACAATGGCAAAATATGGCATGTTGATCTTCACATCGAGAACAAAGTTGCTTCCATGAGTGGAGATGGGTGGCATGAATTTTAAGTAGCCAATAATCTGTAAACTGGGCATTTTTTGGTTTTCAAATACAAAGGCAATATGGTGTTTACCTTCAAAGCTTTTGATCAAAGCACTTGCCAGAAAACAAAATTCTCTGCTTCTAAAAGATCTTTGAAGAAAAAGAAAAAGGCCTAGGATTCATATGTGGAGATTCTTGAAGACTCTGGTAGGCTATAAATTTCATTGATTTTGTTGTTACTGTTTGATTTTAATTTTTGATTTTATTTGGTTTAATTATATTTAATTGCAGTTTCAGATGGATTAGACGAAGATAATGAGAATACGGCATCGAAGAAGAGGAAAATGATGTATGGATGCTGCAAAAATACATGTCTCGGCAAATGGTAAGTAATTTATTGATCACGACATTTACCCATTGTGTATATAGGTCGCTGTTTTTCTTTTGTTTTAAAAAAAATTGGATAATTACCCGTCCAAATTCATTAAAAAAGGAGTGGTTGTTTTTCTTAAGGTTATGCAATTGTATTATTTTCAATAAAAACATGCAATTTCAGTCAAATGGTAGAAAATAGAAGATGTTTCCTCAAATACCCAAGTGGTGAAACATAACAAATTAACCGTTGTGAAAAATAGAGTATAGATGCAAAATTTGAGTGAAATTTCCTAGCATTTGCAGAAAATAAATCATGTTTCGGGATTACTACAAAGTTGCGAAACCATAAATTAGTGATGATTAAAGTTGAGGGCAATGTGCAATTTCAAGCCCGGCGCAGTTATTACGTTGTATGAAATTTAGCCAGCCAGCCGCCAGACAGAAAAGGATATTTTGCGAATAAAATCGAGACAAATTGGTAATTAAAAAAAAAGTTGACATAAAGATCAAAGTGCAATTTTTGAAATGAGTGTGCTATTCTACTATCTACAATTTCTATTTTCTTCTCTCTATTTCTTTTATAATCAATATCCATGACTACTAACTCATGCAGAGGCTTCCAGCTGGATTCATAAATTCCAGCGGTTCCATAAAAACAAGGCCACTGTCAATAAATATAGACAAATACGTCATAAAAACAGTAACCAATTAACAAGTTGATTAGCATCTGGATCAAGAAAATGATAGGAAAAACAATTGACTATGATCTATAATGACAAGTCTATTACCATGACTCTCGACTAACAAAGGTGGCTTTTCGTCCGTGGTAGCTTGATAATTGATGGAGGATATAAACTTTTGACGACACCTAACGAAAAGTGGACCCTCTTTTCTTCATTAATTCACTCCCTGTGTGTATGTTTGTTTTTTTTTGAATTAAAGGTCACTGATTTTAGAAAGACCTGATGATATATATGTTGAATATATGTAGGGTGATATGCATGATCACAAGAGCTTGGTGGAGGCAATAAAAAAAGTTGATGTGGTGATCTCTATGCTGGGCTACAAATATCATGAGCAGTTGGTTGATCATAAGTGCATGCTGCGTGAATAAATATTATGTTAATTCCAAACTAAATAAAAATATAACAAAGTTATCAATTATATAGTATTCAATTTGATTTCAAATAAATACCAAATAAGAATTTATTGTACAGGTCCACGACTTACAATCATTCCCGCATGCGAGCACATATAAAAAATCATAGTTTCTAGGATGACAAATTTTATTGTCAACTACTGTCACCACCTACATCTAGACAATAATAAAAATTACTATCTAAGTAAGAGCAAAAGGAATGTGTGTTTATTTATGATATAGCATTCTAAATCAATATACATGCACTATATGATATATAAACATACCTGGAGGAGCGGGAGTGGCCTCTGTCCATGATATGGACGCATCACCAACAACTAGATAATCAAACATTGACAATATATGTAATTTTGACATAAACATCCATGAATATCTATAATATTACATTCAAAATGGATATTAGAGAGCGCACCTGCAGTGAGAAGTGGTAAAAGTATCACCCAACTAGGGTGTAATTTACAGAATCAGTTGAAACTTTTGAAAGTCATAGAAGAACCTGACCTGCACAAATCTGATGTATACTTTTCATTGGACACTAAGAAGTCTCTAAAAGGAAAAGCCAATGTGAAAGCCATCATTAGTTCATATCAGAAGATGGATGCTGAAACAGAGAACAAGGAATGTCATTTTTTTCTTCTTCTGCCACATTACTGTCTTCTCCTTCTTCTTCTGCCACATTACTGTCTTCTCCTTCTTATTATGTGCGCGTGCAAATTCAATGAAAGCAGAAACTCCAGTGACAAACTTAGGTTACTTACGTTGTTGCCAATTCACATACATCCGGTCCTTAACCCTGACGTACTCATGGGCCATGTTAGACTGTATCATATAAATTGTAGGTTATGATGACTATATTGAGAAATCTAAGAACGGGATGGTTACTGACAAAGGAGAAAATCCGTGTATATGCTTTGTGTGTGCGTTTGTCGTTGAAAAGAATAAATTATCGATAATTAAAGTTAGATTTGAGGATACCCATGTATGAGTTGTATATATGTGTGTTTCAATTTATGATTTCGCTTAAGTGTAGGGTTGTTTTTACTTAAATGCATACATACGCACATATCACATAAACACATGCATATATATCACATGTCACATATGTTCTCCGCCGAAAGATGCGACCGGGACGTTAGGACGTCCGGGCCTAAACTTCGGGGCAGATGCTATTTGGTTCTATCCGTCCACCTCTCCGAAGATGCCAAGTTGATTTATGGCACCGTATATCGAAGGTTTAAACGGATCTTCCCTGCAGGCGCAAGCCCCTGCAGTTAATTACGCTACCGCATAGCGGTAACAACTTTCTCCTCTCCAGATGGTCACTTCGTGTCATGGGTGTTTGTTTTGTTTTTGGTTGCCCGTGGATTGTATACGGAGACTAATTTATGTTGTCGCCCGTATGGCGTGGATTAGTCCAAATCCGTATTATCTTAGATTTGGGTTTGGGTTCGGTTTAAGGATCGTTAATCTCATTTGAGACTAAGATCAACTTAAACGTTTGTTAAGGATACGTTAGTCTAATTTTAGACTAAGATCAACTTTGTATAGTTCTATGTCACGACGAACATCGAACGTATGTTAATCGATAGAAATTAACTGTTGTCATGTGACACTTATGCTATTTTCAGGTACCAGCTAAGTGGACTGCTTGAAGAAATTATATATATGGGGATTGTGATGGCTGCTGGCAAGAGATCAAAGAAGGGGCTCATTTAAAAGATGACCCGCAGCTAATGGCGCGATTCTTCTAGCTTTACCTTCTCTATCTTTTTCTTTCTTTTGTTGTTTTTCTTCGTTTTCCTTTTTGGTTATTTATGCACTTAAGTATAGATCCTTCTTCCCCTCTATCTTATTTCATTTAAATATTTTAATGAACTATTTAAAGGAAGCCCATTTTGAGAATAAATTATAGTTGAGAGAGGTAAACCACTGGTTTTAAAAATTTCGGAAAGTTTTGTTATTGGAGCAAAAAAAAATTCCTTTTATATTTTGTATTTTTTTTTTAAATAGAGAAAGAGGACATCTCATACCTATGAGTTCTAATAACATGTACATTAACTCTTCCTTTTGTACATGTCCAAAGTTCGAGTGAAGATGTAGCTCTAACATGAAACCATTTGATTCGTCTCTCGATAATTATGTCCTCCACAACCTTTGGTATGGTCGGCTTCCAAGTTAATGTGACAAGCACATAAAGAAGTATCATCATCTACTATATTTCAAAAAATGTAGCAAACTAGGACTAGAACTCATTTAACATTATCAACTAGTGAGATTTCAATGTCGAAAACTCCCTAAAGAGGAAATTACTAAAAGGAAAAGACTCTTTGAACAAAACGCATCCACTAGCAATAAAAGAGATTGTATCATGCTTTAGTACCAACACACAAGCACCTACATCTTGCTATGATCATAACAACATCATGATGATTTGTCAATTTCCTTCCTCATATTATGAAATTATGAACATCAAAACTCTAATCAAATCTCCATCTCAATAATTAAGCCGACAAAGGGAAAAATAATAACCAAAAAGAGGAGAGAGTCTTAATTTGCATGCCCGAAGTTTCATGATAGACAGAGACCAGGAGAAAAGGAGAGAGAGGAGAGAAAATATCACAAGCAATGAAAAAGTTGGGAAGGTGTTGAACATCACCTTTGTAACTTGTAATATGTGGCCATTTGTCATCGATATCTAAGCTTTTCTTTATCAATGTAGAATCATTGAGTTTAGAAGAAGATTCAAAATTAATATACTTTAAGAAGTTTTACCACCGGCTATTCGTCTAACGTCCAGTCTTTGGTGTCACACCAAATTCTTGAATCAATATGATCCTGAGACTCGATCAAGATTCTCTGGACTAAAAAATTTCAAGGAATTGCTATTTGAATTACGTTAATTTGGAACACGTTTGTATGATTGAAGCAAAGAAACAAATATATTTCCATATTATATCATGCATTGTTTTATCAAAAATAATTTTATCACATACTTAGCTATGTGCTGAAGTAGGCTATATATCTCTACAGAGAGAGAAATTTATAACCAACATGCCACGATTATTGAGATTATAAATTATATATATATTTATATATATATATATATATATAAGTAGACATTTGAATCTAGACAAATAGAAAAAAAAACTTTATTGCTCCTTTGTCTCTTATCAAAATCATTAGAAATGTTCATTTCTAGGGGGCTCAAAATTTCCTTCAAAAGCTTTAAAAGAAACATAGAAAAATTCTCACCCCCTGCCGCAACCCCCTGCCCTAACCTTAAACCTAACCCTAACCCCAACCCCAACCGCAACCTCCTGCCGAACCCTAACCCCAACCGCAACCCCAGCCCGAGCCCCAACCGCAACCCCAACCCCAACCCTAACCGCAACCCTAACGCTAACCCCAACGGATGCCTCATTGGTACCCAAACCATGAACCCTAGCCCTAAAATAATCAAATTTTTTTTTAATTTAAGATTTCCTAACCTGTGCAGTGGAGGCGTCGACGACGACGAAATCGGAGATGAGGAAGAACCAGACGGTGGCGACGACGAATCGGCCTGCGCTGGCGACGACGAGAACGGCGATGAAACACAGGTGATCGGCGGGAACGAGGGCTTGGGGATTTTGGGTTCGCGGGCGATGGAAAAATAATTTTTAGGTAATGAGCATAGGGATCGATCCGTACCTTTTTAATTAAATCTCTATTTAGATGCCCCTACGGATAAGTCCGTAGGTACTTGGTTTGCGGCTCTGTAGGGGAAAACAACAATTTACGATTTATTATTTTTTAAATTAATATGTAAGGACCGTAGGGGCAACCATTTAGCCCTACGAACTAATCCGTAGGGCCAAACTAAATCTACCCCTACGGATTTCGTTATCCGTACGGGCAATCCCCTATTTTAGTAGTGCAAATTTGAATCGTTGGAACAAATTTTAAAATAACTCGGTTATTTTAAAACGGCAAACTTTTAAATGTGGAGCTTAAACCACTCCTTTTAAAAGCTATCAGGTTCCTTCGATTATATCAAGTTCACTACGTTCACGGTTTCGGCAAAACCATTCGTAGCCCTCCGTCATTTCATATGAATAGTCAGTAGTATTCAAGCTATGTTTGTTGTCCTTCGTCTAGGCATAGTGATTGGTAGCTGCCGGGTGTTCATATGTTGCAGAGATAGATGTGTTGTTTTGGGACCGTCGTATTACTTTGTTGGCCTTCGTCAAGGTTCTATACGGGTGGGTTCAAATTAACCTGGACAATGATGGGTAGAACTTGACATGTGACTTATGATTTGTTGGCCCTCGTCAAGACATAAGAGAATGGGGCAAAAATCCACATCGGGAGTTTCTAAAGAAACTGAAACTTGCTAGTGCTGCATACCATTTGGAGTTTGATAATTTTGGTAGGATTCCTTCAGCATTATCACACAATGATATTTCGATCCCGTTCCTACTATGAGTATCTGCTACTCCTCGGGAGATTTTTTCACTTAACGATCAATGCTATAAACAACCTAGGTGTCTAGAACAGTGTTAGCGGGGCTACGCCTCCAGGGAAAAGAGGTTATTTAATTAAGGAACTTCACGAAAGCGTCGTAAAACCTCCCTCGAAGTACCGACACTAGCCTGGACGAACGGTTAAGCAAGAATTGTACGGTGAGATCAATCCTGACTAATTCTTCTTCCTTAGTTTGAGGAAGGATTCGAGAGACAGTGGGAGCCATCCTGTTTAGATAAATTAAAAACCAATCTAAACATGCAAAAGCATCATTCTAAGTGTTTTCTTCTCTCTCTCTTAATTGCAGCGACCCAGTGACCAAGACTAGGTTACATCTAGATAATAAAATGACTGAATCTGACTTAATGACTGGCAAAGGTCTGTCCAGATGTCCATTACCTATGACAAGCTGGGATACCTCTTTACTACTCAAACCCCCGCCGTCTCAGGTCCAGTTTCCACCGTCGCGGATATTAATATCCATAAGACATCGGAAAAAGATAGTGCGAATGCCAAGTGTCTCGTGTTGGCCTCAGTAGATGGTGTAAACCAGAGGCAGCACGAGAAGATGGACTTAGCTTCCATCTTCTTCCATAACAAAGATTTATATGAAGAGCAATCTCGTATCGCAAGATATGAGACCTTGAAGGAATTGCTTCAAGCGAGGTTGACTGTCGGGTCACCCGTAGGGGACAACGTCTTTACGATGACTAGCTATATTGATAAGCTCGCGGACCTGGAGACCACGTTGGAGAACGAGTCACATACTAACTTGATTCTATAGTCCCTACCTCCTACTCACGCCCAGGGGAAGAAAGTTATACTTCCAGTTGAGGGCACCCTGAAGGAAACCAGGGAGACACCCACTCTGCTTATTGGGGAATCTTCCTCTTCTGGATCTTAGGCGGATGCCAAGGGTGAGAAGAAGAAGACCTCCAGAAAGCTGATATGCGGTGTCCGTAAGGTAGAAGGACAGGGAAGGGCAAAAGTTTCGTGGCTAACAGTAGGGAAGGAGGGATGTTCCTATTGTTGCGGGAAAGGACATTAGCAGAGGGATTGCAGGGCTTGTAAAGCCAGTAGCCAGGATTCGAAGCATGTTGTGGTTTCGGCTTCGAGTGTGTTTGTAATTGAAAACTGTCAGTCAATTAACTCTACTTCCTGGGTATTAGATACTGGATCAGGATCTTATATCTGTAATTCATTACAGGCTTTGAGAAACCGTAGAGTTATCAGGGTAAGTGATATGACTCTTAGGGTGGCTAACGGAATGAGCATGGACGCTGAATCCGTAGGGGAATATCATCTAGGATTGACGAGTGGGCAGATATTGATTCTACATAACTGTTTGTATGTACCTAGTCTAGCTTGTAATATCATATCTGTATCCTTAATTTCTAAGGAAGGATATGATTTTACATTTGTAAGCGATGTGGTCCACATCCACCTAAATCAAACTCTGATTGGGTCAGGTACATTAGATAACGGTATATACGTATTAAATCATGCTCAGGTTTTCAGTGACCAGAACACACTTAAAAGAAAGTCTCCGGAAACAAATCAGGCTTTCTTATGGCATTGTAGACTGGGTCACATCAATGAAACACGGTTGACGAAGTTACATAGAGAGGGATATTTGGATCCGTTCGAATATCAGTCTTATGCAACTTGTCAATCTTGTCTCGTGGGAAAGATGACAAAGATTCCTTTCACTGGACACGGAGTAAGAGCGAGTGAGCTCTTGGGACCAATACACAGCGATGTATGCGGTCCAATGTCTACCCATGCACGAAGTGGTTATTCCTTTTTCATTACTTTTACGGATGATTTCTCTCGGTATGGACATGTCTTCTTGATGAAGCATAAATCCGAGGCCTTTGAGAGATTCCGGGAATACAAGAATGAAGTGGAAAAACTAACAGGCAAAAGTATCAAGACAATGAGATCTGATCGAGGTGGTGAATACTTAAGTTCCAAGTTCTTGGACTACTTAAAAGTGTTAGTGTAATATGCCCTAGAGGCCATTATTGTACAGTACTAGTTTGTATATTACATTTTGGAAGCATGGGATATATACACGGATTTATGACAGTCTTGGTCGATATAGTAGTATGCTACTTGGTTTGTATCTATCTTAATATGTGTATATGTTTCTTTTAACGTATCACTAATACATATTGATAGAGCCCTTAGGATCTTTGCTTGACTACCAGCGTTGTGATGGCAGTCACATTAGTGGGGGCTGGGTAGTCTACAAGCACATCCTTACAAAGGTCCCTAGTCACAAGATTATTGAGACAGGGCATCGATACTCCAGAGTAGACTAGTGTATATGCTTCTCTTCCCAGCAGGGGAGATGGTCTGTCCCACAGCCATCAGTACGTCGTACTGGAGATAGTATGCAGGTGCTCATTGGGTTATGAATTACACTGGATAGACTCGTAGGGAACTGCTGGTTGGTAATATACCTATCGTCAGGTAGCAGTTCCCAGGTGACATGAGTACAGCTTAGTCCGTCGACTTGACACTACTACTTCGCTTCAAGTGTGTTCCAACTGTTCTTAGATTACTACCCTACCACGGCTCTGCTGAGTCGTGCAAACAGGTAGTAGTTGGTTGCAGTCCCAAAGCACTTAGAGGCAGTGGCGGTTAGATAGGATTCGTCTCTCCCGGTATTGGGGGTTGATATTGCGCTTTGTTCGAAAAGCCATTACACAAAGTCCCTGGCAAAGGCAAGTGAGATTTATTGGTAGGTATTCCAGTAGTTTCTTAGAGTGTCTGGGCTACACTCCGACACGACTTATACCGCTATTAGGGGTCTGACGTTTACCATCCCTCTAGGCCCGATATGCGATAATCTTAGACGAACATACCGGACTGTACGGAGATTGTCACAGATAGACTCAGTAGGGGTACAGATGAGTTTCCTCGTCGACCTTCTTGTCGACAGATACCTTGGTAGCCGTTACGTACAGCTAGTGCCACTGACACGCTTGTGGTTAAACCCACTGCCAGAGTGCTGTCGAGTCTTTAGAGTCTCACACAGTGGGTTTCTCGGCTTCGGGTGAAACGTGTAGAGTCTTTAGAGGTCGTATGGAAACGTGTAGACCTGGAGACGACGTTGGAGAACGAGTCATATGCTGAGTTGATTCTACAGTCCCTACCTCCTACTTATGCCCAGGGGAAGAAAGTTATACTTCCAGTTGAGGGCACCTTGAAGGAAGCCAGGGAGACATCCGCTCTGCTTATTAGGGAATCTTCCTCTTCTGGATCTAAGGCGTATGCCAAGGGTGAGAAGAAGAAGACCTCCACAAAGCCGATAGGCGGTGTCGATAAGGTAGAAGAAAAGGGAAGGGCAAAAGTTTTGGGGTTAACAGTAGGGAAGGAGGGATGTTTCTATTGTTACGGGAAAGAGCATTGGCAGAAGGGATGCAAGGCTTGGAAAGCTAGAATCCAGGATCCGAAGCATGTTGTGGCTTCGAATTCGGGTGTGTTTGTGATTAAAAACGGTCTGTCAATTAACTCCACTTCCTGGGTACTAGATACCGGATCAGGATCTCATATCTGTAATTCATTACAGGCTTTGAGAAACCGTAGAGTTATCATGGCAGGTGATATGACTCTCAGAGTTACTAACTGAATGAGCGTGGATGCTGTATCCGTAGGGTATATCACCTAGAATTGACAAGTGGGCAGATATTAATTCTACGTAACTGTTTGTGTGTACCAAGTCTAGTTTGTAAGCGATGTGGTTCACTTCCACCTAAATCAAAGTTTGATTATGTCAGGTACACTAGAAGACAATATAAATTGAATCAAGCTCAAGTTTTCAAATGTCCAGAACACACTTAAAAGAAAGTCTCCAGAATTAAATATGGCTCTCTTAAGGCATTGTAAACTGGGTCACATCAATGAAACAAGGTTGACGAAGTTACATAGAGAGGGATATTTGGATATGTTCGAATATCAGTCTTATGCAACTTGTCAATCTTGTCTCAAAAGAAAGATGACAAAGACTCCGTTCACCGGACATGGAGTAAGAGCGAGCGAGCTCTTAGGACTCATACACAGCGATGTGTATAGTCCAATATCTACAGATGCATGAAGTGGTTATTCCTTTTTCATTACTTTTACGGATAATTTCTCTAGGTTAGGACATGTCTTCTTGTGAAAGCATAAATCCGAACCCTTTGAAAAATTCCGGGAATATAAGAATGAAGTAGAAAAACAAACATGCAAAAGTATCAAGACACTGAGATCTGATCGACATGGTGAATACTCAAATTGCCGAGTTCCTGGATTACCTAAAAGTGAATAGAATTCTCTCTCAGCTTACTCCTCCATACACACCACAACACAACGGTGTATAGGAAAGGCGGAACAGAACTCTATTGGATATTGTTCGTTCCATGATGAGTAACGTTGAGTTTCCGCAATCCTTCTGAAGTTATGCACTAGAATAAGATGCATATCTTTTGAATAAGGTTCCTACCATCACTGTGCCTACCACACCATATCAGATGTGTAGTGGGATGAAACCCTATCTTCAGTATCTGAAGATATAGGGATGTCCAGCTTTTGTTGAAAAGCAGTATGCGGACAAGCTCGAGGCACACTCAGTACTGTGTAAGTTTGTGGGATATCCAAAGAACTCCAGAGGGTATCTTTCCTATTACGCTGAGGAACAAAAGGATTTTGTTCCTCGTCATGCCCATTTGTTTGGAAAATCATTTTTTAAAAGGAAATAGTGGGAGCGCAATAGAAATGGAAGAAATTCCAGAACCACAAACTATTACTAAAAGTATGGTAGAGCAAGAGGTTTCAAAAGAACCGGACATCCCTACACCAATCCGCAAGACTAGTAGGCAGTCTCATCCGCCCGAGAGATACTACGGTTTTCTCATAGATGGGGATCGAGAGGATTGCATCATTAACAATGATGAGCCAGCCAGCTTCCATTAAGCTATTCAGAGTGGTGACTCGGTAAAATGGTTGGATGCAATACGGACCGAAATGGAGTCCATCTACACCAACAAAGTATGCACTTTGAACATTGCTCCAGAATGGGTGAAACCCGTAGGCTACAAATGGATCTTCAGAAAGAAGATTGGTGTAGATGGATAGGTTGAAACCTATAAGGCTAGACTTATTGCAAAAGGTTTTCATCAAAGACCTGGTTTGGACCATGATGAAACCTTTTCTCCGGCGTCTATGCTCAAATCCATTCGGATCCTTCTTGCCATTGCTGCCTTCCAAGATTTTGAGATCCTGCAGATAAACTTAGAGACGGCTTTTCTCAATGGTAATTTAGAAGAGTGTGTCTATATGGATCATCCAGAGGGTTTCAATCAGAGTGAGAGCAGTGGGATAATGTGCAAGTTTCTTAAGTCTATTTATGGACTAAAGTAGGCATCGCGGAGTTGGAACATCTGCTTTTATTGAGACAGTCAAAGAATTCGACTTTATCAAAAATCCAGATGAACCATGCATTTATAGTAAGATTGTAGCAAGAACTGTGGAATTCCTCGTTGAGTAAGTGGATGACATTCTCTTGATAGGAAATGACATTCCTATGCTACAATCAGTCAAAGGATTCTTATCACAGAGATTCTCCATGAAAGACCTGGGTGATACCAACTACATTCTGGGGATCCAGATCTATCGTGATAGATCAAAGAGGATGGTAGGACTTTTACAGTCAAGGTACAACAACACCATACAAAAAATATTTAGTATGGACGATTCTAAGCGCGGTAGTCTACCGGCTTGTCACGGAATCACCCTCTCCAAAGAGATGTCTTCCAAGACTGATTTGGAAAGGGCTCGCATGTCGATTATACCCTACACTTCTGTGGTAGGCTCTATAATGTATGCGATGTTGTGTACTAGACCATATGTAGCTTACGCACTAAGCATGGTAAGCCGGTATCAGTCAAACCCAGGGGAGAAGCACTGGGAAGCAGTAAAGAACATTCTCAAGTACCTGAGAAGGACTAAGGAGATGTTCTTGGTGTATAGCAGAAAAGGACCTCCAGATCGAGGCCTTTGCTAACTCCAGCTTCCAGAGTGATAAGGATGACTCCAAGTCAATGTCAGGTTATGTCTTTACCCTCAGTGGAGGGGCGGTCTGTTGGAAGAGCTCCAAGCAGGACACCGTTGCAGACTCGACGATGGAAATGGAGTAGTTCGCTGCATGAGACGCCGCAAAAGAGGCAGTCTGGATATGGAAGTTCTTAATTGAAGTTCAGGTGGTTCCTTCCATTTGTTGGTCTAATACTTTAGTATTGTGACAACATACGACGCAATAGCTTTAGGGAAGGAACCGAGGTCCTATCAGAGATCCAGACATATCTTGAGGCGGTACCACCTGATCAGGGAGATCGTTGATCGCCAGGAGATCGAGGTAAGTAGAGTAGATACGGAGAACAACACTGCATATCCACTCATAGAGGCCATTCCTCAAACAGTGTTCAAGAGGCTATTCGAGATCTTCGGTCTGCGATATGCCAGTATATGGCCTCAGTGCAAGTGGGAGATTGTTAGTTATATATGCCCTAGAGGACATTATTGTATCATACTGGATTGTATATTACTTAATGGGAGCTTTGGATATACACGGATATAGTAATAACCTTGCTCGAAATGGTAGTATGCTACCTGGTCTGTTTCTATTTCAATATGTGCATGTGTTTTCTTAGCATATCGCTTATACATATTGGTAGAGCCCTTAGGATCTTTTCTTGATTACCAGCATTGTGATGGCAGTCACACTAGTGGGGGCTGGGTAGTCTATAAGCATATCCTATACAGGTCCCCAGTCATAGGATTATCGAGACGGGGCCTCGATACTCTACAGTAGACTAGTGTATACGCTTCTCATCCCAACAGGGGATATGGTCTGTCCCACAGCCATCAGTACGTCGTACTGGAGATAGTATGCAGGTGCTCATTAGGTTATGAGTACACTGGACAGGACACATAGGGGACAGTTGGTGTTAGTTATATGTATGCCCTAGAGGCCATTACTGTACATAGGATGTATATTGTAGTGGATGCTGGGACATATATAGGGAGGACTTTCTTGCTAGACATGATAGTACGCTATCTGGTTACACTTTACCTTAAAATGTATACTGATTGTCTCTCTATTACATGTTGGTAAAGCCCTTAGGATGTGTACTTGACTACCTAGACTATGATGCGGATCATACTAGTGGGGACATGGTAGTCTATAAGTACATCCTTCAAGGTTCCTAGTCGTGGGTGTATCGAGACGGGGCATCGATATACCAGAGTAGACTAGCGAATACCTTCTCGACCATACAGATGGGCGATGGAAGATCCCATATCCATTGGTGTTTGACATCAAAGATGATATACGGGTGCTCAGTAGTGACTGGGTACACTGGACGGACTCGCCGAGAACTCCCAGATGGTATTATACCTTACGTCAGATGGCAGTTCTCTGGTGACACTGGTACAGGTTAGTCTGTAGACCCGAGATCGTCATAGAGTCTTGTGTGATTCCCACTGTGCTTTGATTTCCACCTTACCACGTCCAAGAGGGCGTGTAAAATGGTGGTTTTTGGGTACAGTCCCGAATCACATGGAGGCAATGAGCGATAGGAGGGGATTCGTCTCTCCCGGTATAGGGAGTTGATGTTGCGCTGTGTTCGATTGGCTATAACCGGAAATCCCTGGCCAGGGTTGCTGAGATTTACTGGTAAGAGTTATCAGTAGTTTCTGGAACTGTTATAGATCTCATATCGACACGACTTATCGAGCTACTGGGGTCTGATGTTTACCACCCCTAGGCAAGATATGCGACATATCAGACGAACAGACCGGACTGTACGGTAAGTGTTACTGGTTGAATTCACAGGAGTGTGAGCGGGCTTGCTCGTCGATCTTCTGATCGCTCAATACCCGGGTGGCCATTACGTTTAGCAGACCGCTTGCGGCTTGTGGGTGTTTGATATGATCATCACCTGCTGCCGGCATATTGACGAGTCTTTAGAGTCCTACACAGAGGTTTCCTGGCTCAAGCGAAACGAAATAGGAGCGCATATGAGATATGCGCGGGACCGAGAATGATACCAGTATGTGATACTGTATTCGATTCTCGTGATTTGTGACATTGATCGGTTATATGTGATATAGCCGGGTTATCGGATCAAGTGTTGATTCGATAAGTTGTTACTATTGATATTAGTCGGTTATATGTGATATGACCGGATCGATAAATCAAGTATTGATTTAATGATTTAATGTATAATTATATATTAGATATATTACTTTACATTAACTAATATTGTTTCACTTTAAATGGATTTTCTCACTTGAATTACACAAGTTGTATATGTGATATATTTTTGTGCACTTGTTTGTATAATATTTGATGATACATGCATACTTGGGTTTGTGTAAAGACTTAAACCATGGTTATGTTAATGGTTAGGGTTTTGATTTACTCACTTATTCATTTATCTATTTATTTTGGTTAAATAAAGGAAAGGACAACAAAAATGGCTGTTTTCATTCATGAAACTTCTTGATGCTTCATGCATCTTTGACTAAAGTAACCATTCTTGTCTTCTTCTCCTAACCCTAACCATTCAACTTAACCCTAGTTAGTTCTCTACACTAAACCATGGTTGAAATTATAATATGTATCATTTTGTTTTCTATTTTAAAATAACTTATCATAATTCTTCTTCTTCTTCTTCAACAAAGAAAAAGGTTGCAACCATTAATAGCAACAAGAGAAAAAGAGTGAGAAATCCAATTCTAAAGTGAACCCACTTCCTATTTCTTCATCCTCTACCACTTGCCAAGTAGTATAGGGTGTTTTCTTCACAAGTTTCATGACTTGGTGAAGTTGGAGTTTGATCTTCAGTTTCCTCGACGTAGATCATCTTCGGCATCGAAGTCGACGACCTAGCCCGATCTTTTCTCCGATGAAACCACTGCCAGAGTCCAGGATCCGATTGGTACAGCGGAGGGACATCATCACGGAGCTATGGAGGTGGAGGTCCGGATCTACAAAGGTTGTATTTTCCGTTCACTCTAAGTTAAGTTGTTAACTAGGTGCATGTTTCGCCTAATCTCTAGTTAACGATCGCATTAGGGTTTCTCGGCACCGCAAAATTTTTGAATTTGGCATGGTTGATGCCTTGTGAGACCTCATTAGTGTGCCTAGGAACCCTACAGTTGGTGGGTATTATACCTGTCGGCGGGTAGCAGTTCCCAGGTGACATGAGTACAGTTTAGTCCGTCGACTTGACACTGCTGCCTCGCCTCAAGTGTGTTCCCACTGTACTTTGATTACTACCCTACCACAGCTCAAAGGAGTCGTGCAAACAGGTAGCAGTTGGGTGCAGTCCCGAAGCACTTAGAGGCAGTAGCGGTTTTATAGGATTCTTCTCTTCCGGTATTGGGGGTTGATATCACGCTGTGTTCGGAAGGCCATTACACAAAGTCCTTGGCTAAGGCAAGTGAGATTTAGTGGTAGGTATTCCAGTAGATTCTCAGGGTGTATTGGGCTACTCTCCGACACGACTTATTGCGCTATTAGTGGTCTGACGATTACCGCCACCTAGGCCCGATATGCGAACTCTTAGACGAACAGACTGGACTGTACATAGATTGTCACATTCAGACTCAGTAGGTGTTCGGATGGGTTTTCCTCATCGGCCTTCTTATTGACATCTACCTGGGGACCGTTACATGCAGCTAGTACCGCTTGCGGCCTGTGGTTAAACCCACTGCCAGCATAGTGTCGAGTCTTTAGCGTCCCACACAGAGAGTTTCCCTGCACCGGGCAAAAAGTGTAGAGGCCGTATGGTTTTACGGCAGGGCTTCGATCATGTACGTGCACTTGTGCGCGAATGATGTTCGTGCGGATAATACTAGTGGGTTTTGGTTTAAGCCGGGTCCTAGTATTATATTGATGGATCGGTTTCGTCTCTTTGTATTCGTGTTTCTCGGAACACGAATGCGGGTATGTATATACGGATGAGAGGGGCATCGAAGGAGACACATCATTAGGGTTTTGACCATTGACTTGATTAAAACAATTATGAGGTGGAGGAAAGTATTTGTTATTTTTGTAAATGATAATTGAGGCATGGCAACTTGTTTTGACTAATTGACTTTGTTTGACCATTTGACTTGGCTTGACTACTTGACTTGGTTTGACTATTTGACTTAGATATTTTTGTGAGATATTTTGTGACCTAGATATTTTGATGAGATATTTTTCATGCCATGCTTGTGGTCATGTCAAGTTAGCCATCTCATTTTCATTTATTAGTATCATTATAAAAAATCTTTTCTCTTTCTTCAAGTGAGCTCTCTTCTTCTTCCTCACATAAAAACCCTAAAAGCTCTCATGTGTTGAGAATCCTAGGATTTCAAGAGACAAATAAATCCATCTTCATACTCAACATCACCTATGTAAGTGCACGGCGGCGCCCCGGTCTCCATCCCGAGGCCAAATGCGGAAGCGATGGTTAACTTTAAATTTTCTTGAACCGGCACCACCGCGCACTAAAAACCCGGATCGTGCCATTAACTAGTCCTAGCTAACTACAAGATGGGGAAGAGAGATATACCGAGCGATCCGTGTCCTCTGGTCTTCTCGTCGTCGTCCCAATCTCCCGCGGAATCTCCGGTGTCCACCTCGTCGCCGGATGGGCACCACGTCGCCTGCTTCTTTTACGGGCTCCCACCTCTATACCGAGGCAACTCGGGCACGAAGTTGGTGAGCCGACGTGCCCAAGGTTTGCTGTAGAATGTGTGTAGAACCATGTCTCATTTTGGGGTTCATGGAGGTTGCCATAATGGTGGAGGAATTGAACTAGTGGAATTTTTGATGAACTTGGGAATTTTGTGGCATGAAAAGAACAACAATTCCCACATCCAAAATTTGGACAGCCCTATGAGGGAATGGCCGGCCACAACTTGGTAGGAGAATGAGAGAGGATCAAAAATGAGGGGAGCCACACCATATCATGCAAGAGAGAGAGGAATGGTTATCATATGAAGAAATGATCACAAAGAAACACCAACACTCCACCAACCTCACCCTTCATCATCATCAACAATCATGTCCTACAAAAGTCAAGCCATGAAGAAGATAGAAGTCAAGGTCAAAGAAGAGCTATCATGATACAACAATATGCAATCACCACCCTTCACAATTGCTTATTTGCACAATTGCAAATAAGCCCTCCTCCACCAATCTTCGGCCAATGAACGATACAAAGAAATATGGCCGAAACGGAAAGCAAACTGGCAACTCCAGAAAACTGGTCCCGTAATAAATTACAGGAAAAACCCCGATACTGTGTATACACACCCGCATTTTTATTCCGACCGAAATACAAATGCAATGAGACAAAATCTACACTGTACTATACTAGGATCCGGCTTAAACCAAAGCCAGCTAGTATTATCCGTTCGATCCTGATCCGTGCAATACCACACGTATCTGATCGAACCCTGCCATATCTCCATACGGCCTCTACAGCTTTTCGCCCGAAAACTTGAGCAACTGAATGTGGGGGACTCTAAAGACTCGTCAACACCTTGGTTGTAGATTTAACCACTAGCATGTCAGAGGTATAAGCCAATACGTAACGGCTACCAGGTATTGACCAAAAGGGACGTCGATGAGCAAACTCATCCTGACACCCAACTGAGCCTGTCAGTGACAATATCCATACAGTCCGGTCCGTTCGTCTATGAGCATCGCATGGCGGGCCTAGGGGGTTGGTAAAAGTCAGACCCCCAAAAGCGGTACAAGTCGTGTCGGAGTGTAGCCCAGAACACCCTGAGATACTACTGGAATACCTACCATTAAATCTCCTGCCTCGGCCGAGGGCTTCGTGTAACGGCTCTCCTAGACACAGCGCGACCTTACCCCCAATACCGGGAGAGACGAACCCCTGAAGATCCGCTCACTGCCTCCATGTGGCTCGGGACTGTACCCAACTAAAACCTGTATGCATGTCTCCTTTGAGCGTGGTAGGGTAGTAATCAAAGTACAGTGGGAACTCACACGAGACAAATGACGATCCCCAGGTCGATGAACTAACCTGTACACATGTCACCAGGGAACTGCTATCTGGCGTCAGGTATAAAACCAACAAGCACGTTCCCGGGGAGTCCTTTCCGGTGTACTCATAACCTAATGAGCACCTGTATACATCTTAGGTGAACCAACTGACACCAATGGCTTGTGAGACCGGCCACCGCCCCTCGTCGGGGTCTCAACTGTATACACTAGTCTACTCTGGAGTATCGATGCCCTGTCTCGAAACTCCCGACTAGGGACCTTTTAAGGATGTGGTTATAGACCCCAGCTCCCACTTATATGATCGCCCTCATACTGCTGGTGGTCAAGCAAGAATCCTAGGTGCTCTATCAACGTGTAATAGTGACATGTCAGGTCACCTAAAGCAGTACACGATGATAAAGGTGAACCAGATAGCATACTATCATCTTGAGTAAGACTGTCCTACTGGGACAGGTCCTCCCTTAATCATTTCAATCACGTGCCTGTGATCCAATAATTAACTCTGAGGGCACTATCTCCAACAATCTCCCACTTGCACTCAAGGCTAATTATTGCGATGTCGCATACTCACAGCCCGTGTGATACCGAACACCCAACTCCTCTACTAGTCAGTCTCACAACGCCCATTTGCGAAACTATTGCGTTCGAGGAATAGCCTCAGTGAGTGGATCCGCTTTGATGTTTCTTTCTATGTCTCTCTATATCTCATGTTCGCGGAGAAAGCCATCTCCCGAAATGAGCAATACCTGTCTTAGAATGTGTCTGGATGTCTGATGGGACCTAGCTCATAAATGAACTCCAAATCCAAACTTCTTAGACTGTATCGTCAACTGAACTAAATCAGTATCCTGCGCTATACCTCCCTCAGTATTGCCTTGGACCACCTGTCCAAAATACTGCCCCTCGTCAGAAGGAAAAACTATAACTCTGACAACCTCCTTGTCGTCCAGGTCACCTTGGATGCCTGGAATGATAACTGTCTCCCGAATGAGACTGTCGTTATCATATCCCTAGAACATCCACTTATGTTCTAAAACTGCTTCCGACTGTTTCTCCAGGATTGGATCAATATCAACTTATTGCATCTACCGCAAGAACAACATCTGGTGTGGTACTTGACATCTCATGATTGACTCAATTTCCTGAGCAAGCAATCTGCCAATCATGCACATCCCTCTTCCCTTTAGTCTGTAAGACACCTTTAGAGAGGGTGACTCCATCACCTGCAGGTACACTACCATGCCAGGAGTCATCCATTCTAAATACTCTTAGAATGCTGTCTAAGTACCCTTAATTGGGAAACCACCCAAATCTAGATCTAAAACCATAGATCTAGTAATCAGTATGTCTGATATAATGTCCAAGTCCCATGTGGAGAAACCACTGTGTGACGACCAAAGTATAACCGATCGTAGTATAAGAGTTTCTTTTCCTACTCTGTGTATTACATCCAAATACCATGACATCACACCCTATTACCTTCTCAACAGATCCATCCCCTATTCTGATGAAGTCAAACCTATGACTGTCACATCAGAAATTGATGATCTATCTCCGCTATATCTGCTTTAGTCTATAAATAGACATAAGCCACTTGTCCACCAATGCTTCCGCTACTCCCACTGACTACGACAACCCTCTGGCAGAGTCATATAAACGTACACTTCTAAAACTAGTTTAGAATGACGCTATATTCATCCTCTTGCCGGGTCTCACAGTCTGGAACAACAGCAATGGCAAGTGTGGGTAAACAAGAACTTCCCTATCACCGTCCTTGAGGCTACCGGAGTACCTCTCGGGTGCCTGAAGTTACCCACCTTATCTGCGGAGTGGCCAATGGAATGTCAAACCAGATTGAATCTTTAGGTTCCTATCAGATCTTCAGTAATCATTTGTGGTTCTGGAATCACTTCCAGTTCTACCATACTCCCACTACTGTTTTCTGAAAAATCCATTTTTATTAAAACTGTGGCGAGTCTAGAACAATATCACTATTGATCTTCCAGATGGTAGAAAGTCAACCCTTGTCATAGCCTGGGTCAACCCACAAACAGCCATTACAGAAACGTGCCTTGAGTTATCCAGAGTCTGGTTTTCAAGCATATGCCAGACAACTCCCCGTACCTTAACATAGTTAAGATACGAACTGTTCTATATCCAATATAGGACCAGAGGCACAGATTTAATTGAACCAGATTCAAATCATGCAGCTGTCTCCAGTGCATGTCTACTAAATGGAAGGAGGCTGATCAGCGTTACTCAACTTAGGAATTCTTCCAATTATGAGTAACCTGAAAGAGAAGCAAGTTCTCTTTATCATTACTATCAACTGAATACCATATACAAGTATCTACATCTTCGATCACTTTGAAGAATCCCGATACTTGCTACACCTGGTTCTCTACTCTATTCAAATACCTATAACTTCTCCAAATTCGGACCCTGTGTTTCCACGAAACACCTGTCTAAAAACTAGAGAAGTCATAAGTAAACCGAATATAGTACGAGGACCAACCCCTCTGTCCTGATGGACCCTGGACAACATACAATACTCTGTATAAGTCCCTTGAGTCTGATAACTCATTCACTGTGTGTCGTACGTTGAAAACTGTACTTATGGTTAAGAAGAATTACACCGCTGTTTAATACTCCTTACCTAACCATCCACTGATATAGGTAAATGTCATAGACATAATTTCAGAAAGGTATATCTCACTCTATGAAAATAGACGTACAGATATATCAATTTGAAATTGGTGCATAACAGCGGATATTCAAAACCAAATATTTGCCGACCGGCAAACAGCCCAGGTGATTTCCTCAAATATCACCAATTACAACAAATTCCGATATAATGATGATGATCACCTAATTCCCAACAACTTACTCCCACTCATCATCTGTAAAACTATACAGATGTGAGAATCATACCTGGTAAATACATACCCTGGAGCAAGTGTCTAATTGGGAAATCAGTTTTCTTTTAACAGTACACGGTGAAACTGAAACATTGAAATGTTTCGGTGGGGTATCCCGGTATTCCTAGTAATGCCTCTTCCAGATTCACGACTGTAACCATATAATTCTTTGCCACCTCTCCAAATCCCTTTATATGTCTTTAGTCATTACCTTCTGCACACCCTTTAGGCCAAATGGTTTTCTTCCTTCCCTACCGTTCGGCACCAGCCTATGGTTTGGAAGAAGACTATCCAATAAGCATAATGGGTGTACTGTCCTAATCCTAGGAGCACTCGCAAAGCGAGAGAAGGTGATGATAAAAGACAACCGAATAAACCTTATTCCTATTTCTCCTGAACCAGAATCCATCCCCGAACTGGAACAAGTTCCTTTCGAGTTCGTATATAACCATACGATGGAGTATCCAATAAACTGTGGATCTTCGTAGTGATACGGAGTGTCCTGGAGAAATACAAAGGTGATGTGGGAGTGGTAATGAAATACTTGGTTTGGTCGTGAATATCAGTCGCAATTTACTTTGCCCTCTTACTAATCCCTTTCTTTGTCTTTACTTAATACCTTCTGCACACCATTGTTATGCTAATTGATTTTCTTCATTCCCCACCGTTCGGCACCAGCCTAAGGTTTGGAAGAAGACTGTCCAATTTGCGTAATAGGTGTACTATCTCCTAAACCAAGGAGTACTCGCAACCTGAGAGAAGGTAAAAGGAAAAGACAACTGAATAGTTCTATCCGTTTTCTCCAGAACCGGAAACCATCCTCGAATAAATCCTTTCGAGTTCGTATATAACCATACGATGGTTTTGTCCAATGGAAGTGGACGTTCGTAGTAGTACGGGGTATCCTAGAGAAAAGGGTAAAAGCAGGAGTGGCAATGAGGTATGCAACTCTGACAATCCAAAAGCCAGTGTTTAAGAAGGTTCGGTCAACTTGGTCACTGAGTCATAGTCTTAGGGTCGGGTCAATGGTCGCTGCCAGAGAGAGAGAGAAAAGAAACACTCAGCGTGCACTCTAACCTAGATCAGAATGGTTACCAATTTATCTAATCTGGAAACCTCCCACTGTCTCCTCAAATTTTCCTCCAAACCTGCAAGAAGAATTAGTCGGGGTCACCCGAGGAGTAAACTAACTCATCAGTGGGAATCGGGATCCAACTATCATCGCATGATAACGTGACGGAATCCGCTCACGGTGTCACACTCCAGAAGGTATGCGCATATCTGGCAAGTTTCAGTTCTTTTGAAACTCCTGATGTGATTTTTGCCCCATGCTCTTATGACCTTGACTTTGGCCAACATATCATAAGTCACATGTCAAGTTCTACCCGTCATTCTCCAGGTTAATTTGAACCCACCCGTACCTACCCTTGACTTTGGCCAAAATGGCAGTACGACTGTCCCAAACCAACGCATCTATCTATGCTGCATATGAATACCCCAATAGCTACCAATCACTGTGCCTTGACTTTGGCCAACATACACAGCTTGAATACTATTGACCACCCATATGAAACGACGGAGGGCTACGAATGGTTTCTGGCGAAAACCTTTAACGTAAAGAACTTGATATCGTTGAAGGAACGGATAGCTTTTAAAATATAGTGACGAAAACCATTGCTAAAGAGGTCACTCCCGGTGAAGGGATCTCGGCTCTTTCCCCGTAGAATGAGGTGCAGGATATTCCAACTGAATACTACAGTGCAAAGCAAAAGTAATCGGCTATAATGAAGTCATTGCCCTGACGCAAACTTTTTGTCCAAGGGGTCACTCCCGGTGAAGGGATCTCGGCCCTTGCCTCGTCGACTGAGGAGCAGGATATTCCAACCGAATACCACGATGCAAAACAAAAGTGAACGTCCTTGCAATAACAGCCTTTTGAAAAGTGTTCCAACAACATCAGATTAGGTTTGTTTTCAACTTGCATTGATCCGAATCAACGCAGTCCCATCAATTGATCACACCACAAAGAACGAAAATATACTGATGTACGTATATGCCATCCGCATTCGCCACTGGGTCCCGTCATTACCCGTTAGGTTAGCTAACTAACGACAGAGCGGGGACTGGACTAGCGCGGATGCAAAACATATACAACATCTACTAATATATATACCAATATATTATATTCGCTCAAGGCGTGATAAAATGCAACAACATAGAAATGTACAGCATCACAGAACAATACAGATATCTGGGATCCCCGGGTTTCACAGAGCCGCTGAAACCCGACGTTCCCCTGGTCGTGTGGATAGCCTGTGCAATGAAATCCTAGACCCCTACGGGCGCGACAAGTTATCCGCCAAAACCTGAAGCGAGGCAGCCCCCTTCAGCAACATGAATGGACCACCCAGCACTTCACGGAATCCGGTAACTTAGGCACCCCTTCTGGGTCAACCTGTACCCCCTACGAGTGCGGCGAATAGCCCGCCAATCTTAGAGTGAAGCCCCCTTCGTCTCAATGCCATGAAATGCGGGCTTGTTGCCCTCTACAAACCCGGCTATCCGTGCACCCCACCTTGGGGTAATCCTAGTACAAAAAGTAAAATATACATATAACGGGTACATCGACCGCAACCTGGTCGTGCCCAAAAATAATAATACAACCTAGTCCTAGCTAACTACAAGATGGGGAAGAGAGATATACCAAGAGATCCGTGTCCTCCGGTCTTCTCGTCGTCGTCCCGATCTCCCGCGGAATCTCCGGTGTCCACCTCGTCGCCGGAAGGGCACCACGTCGCCTGCTTCTTTTACGGGCTCCCATCTCTATACCGAGGCAACTCTGGCACGAAGTTGGCGAGCCGACGTGCCCAAGGTTTGCTGTAGAATGTGTGTAGAACCATGTCTCATTTTGGGGTTCATAGAGGTTGCCATAATGGTGGAGGAATTGAACTAGTGGAATTTTTGATGAACTTGGGAATTTTGTGGCATGAAAAGAACAACAATTCCCACATCCAAAATTTAGACAGCCCTATGAGGGAATGGCCGGCCTCAACTTGGTGGGAGAATGAGAGAGGCTCAAAAATGTGGGGAGCCACACCATATCATGCAAGAGAGAGAGGAATGGTTATCATATGAAGAAATGATCACAAAGAAATACCAACACTCCACCAACCTCACCCTTCATCATCATCAACAATCATGTCCTACAAAAGTCAAGCCATGATGAAGATAGAAGTCAAGGTCAAAGAAGAGCTATCATGATACAACAATATGCAATCACCACCCTCCACAAATGCTTATTTGCACAATTGGAAATAAGCCCTCCTCCACCAATCTTCGGCCAATGAACGATACAAAGAAATATGGCCGAAACGGAAAGCAAACTGGCAACTCCAGAAAACTGGTCCCGTAATAAATTACAGGAAAAACCCCGATGCTGTGTATACACACCCGCATTTGTATTCCGACCGAAATACAAATGCAATGAGACAAAATCTACACTGTACTATACTAGGATCCGGCTTAAACCAAAGCCGGCTAGTATTATCCGTTCGATCCTGATCCGTGCAATACTGCACGTATCTGATCGAACCCTGCCATATCTCCATACGGCCTCTACAGCTTTTCGCCCAAAAACTTGAGCAACTGAACGTGAGGGACTCTAAAGACTCGTCAACTCCTTGGTTGTGGATTTAACAACTAGCACGTCAGAGGTATAAGCCAATACGTAACGGGCTACCAGGTATTGACCAAAAGGGACGTCGATGAGCAAACTCATCCTGACACCCTACTGAGCCTGTCAGTGACAATATCCATACAGTCCAGTCCGTTCGTCTATGAGCATTGCATGGCAGGCCTAGAGGGTTGGTAAAAGTCAGACCCCCAAAAGCGGTACAAGTCGTGTCGGAGTGTAGCCTAGAACACCCTGAGATACTACTGGAATACCTACCAGTAAATCTCCTGCCTCGGCCGAGGGCTTCGTGTAATGGCTCTCCTAGACACAGCGCGACCTCACCCCCAATACCGGGAGAGACGAACCCCTGAAGATCCGCTCACTGCCTCCATGTGGCTCGGGACTGTACCCAACTAAAACCTGTTTGCACGTATCCTTTGAGCGTGGTAGGGTAGTAATCAAAGTACAGTGGGAACTCACACGAGACAAATGATGATCCCCAGGTCGATGAACTAAGCTGTACACATGTCACCAGGGAACTGCTATCCGACGTCAGGTATAAGACCAACTAGCATGTTCCCGGCGAGTCATGTCCGGTGTACTCATAACCCAATGAGCACCTGTATACATCTTAGGTGAACCAACTGACACCAATGGCTTGTGAGACCGGCCACCGCCCCTCATCGGGGTCTTGACTGTATACACTAGTCTACTCTGGAGTATCGATGCCCTGTCTCGAAACTCCCACGACTTGGGACCTTTTAAGGATGTGCTTATAGACCCCAGCTCCCACTTATATGATCGCCCTCATACTGCTGGTGGTCAAGCAAGAATCCTAGGGGCTCTATCAACGTGTAATAGTGACATGTCAGGTCACCTAAAACAGTACACGATGATAAAGGTGAACCAGATAGCATACTATCATCTCGAGTAAGACTGTCCTACTGGGACAGGTCCTCCCTCAATCATTTCAATCACGTGCCTGTGATCCAATAATTGACTCTGAGGGCACTATCTCCAACATCCTAGGCCATCAAGTTTAGCAAGCTTGTTGCCCTAGTTACCTCGGTTTTAAGGTGGAGCTCGGACTATAGACTCTCGGGTGGATCGCATTTGACTCGAGGAGGCCGTCGAAGAAGCTACGATCTAGATCAATCCTTGGATCATATAATGACGAGGAAGACAGCGATGAAGACCCGAAGGACTTGAATCATGTGGTATAACCTCGTATCATAGTAGATAAACCTCATGTTGTTTGCTAGCTAGGTTTATGGACGGTCCTTGGTTCTAGTCGGTGTTGCGAAGCCCGTAAAAATCATTTTTTGCAATTTCCGCCTCCCCACGAACATGTTCGGTGAGCGACATTGACTTACAACATTGACACCATACTGAAAAGATTCAGTATGGAAGATTCAAAGCACGGTAATCTACCGGCTTGTCACGGAATCACCCTCTCCAAAGAGATGTCTCTAAAGACTGATTTGGAAAGGGCTCGCATGTCAACTATACCCTATGCATCTGCGGTAGGCTCTATAAAGTTTGCGATGTTGTGTACCAGACTAGATATAGTATACGTATTGAGCGTTTTAAGCCGGTATCAGTCAAACCCAGGGGAGAAGCACTGGATAGTAGTAAAGGACATTCTCAAGTACCTGAGAAGGACTAAGGAGATGTTCTTGGTGTATGGCGGAAAAGACCTTCAGATTGAGGTCTTTGCTGACTCCAGCTTTCAGAGTGACAAGGATGACTCTAAGTCCATGTCGGGTTATGTCTTTACCCTCAATGGAGGGGCGATCTGTTGGAAGAGCTCCAAGAAGGACACCGTTGCTGACTCGACGATGGAAGCGGAGTACATAGATGCTTGCGATGCCGCAAAAGAGGCTGTCTGGATGAAGAAGTTCCTCACAGAACTTCAGGCGGTTCCGACCATTATCGATCCAATACCTCTGTATTGTGACAACAACGGCGCTATAGCTTTAGCGAAGGAACCCAGGTCCCATCAAAAGTCCAGACACATTTTGATGCGGTACCACCTGATCAGAGAGATCATAGATCGCCGGGAGATCGAGGTGAGGAGAGTAGATACGGAGAATAACACTGCAGATCCACTCATGAAGGCCATCCCTCATACACAGTTCGAGAGGCTAATCGAGATGATAGTTCTGCGATATGCCAATACATGGCCCTAGTGGAAGTGGGAGATTGTTAGTGTATACGCCCTAGAGGCCATTATTGTATCATACCGGTTTGTATATTACTTAATGGAAGCTTGGGAGATTCACAGTTGTATTGAAATTCTTGCTCAAAATGGAACTATGCTACTTGGTTTGTTTCTACTTCAATATGTGCATGTGTTTCTTTTAGCATATTGCTTATACATATTAGTAGAGCCCTTAGGATCTTTGCTTGATTACCAGCGTTGTGATGGCAGTCACACTAGTGCGGGCTGGGTAATCTACAGGCACATCCTTATACAGGTCCCTAGTCGTAGGATTATCGAGACGGGGTATCGATACTTCGGAGTAGACTAGTGTATACGCTTCTCATCCCAGCAGGGGAGATGGTCTGTCCCACAGCCATTAATACGTCGTACTGGAGATAGTATGCAGGTGCTCGTTAGGTTACGAGTACACTGGACAGGACTCGTCGGGAATTGTTGGTTGTTATTATACCTATCGTCGGGTAGCAGTTCCCGGGTGACATGAGTACAGCTTAGTCCGTCGACTTGACACTGCTACGTCGCCTCGAGTGTGTTCGCACTGTACTTTGATTACTACCCTACCACGGCTCAAAGGAGTCATGCAAACATGTAGTAGTTGGGTGCAGTCCCGAAGCACTTGGAGGCAGTGGCGCTTTGATAGGATTCGTCTCTCCCGGTATTGGGGGTCGATATCGTGCTGTGTTCGGAGAGCCATTACACAAAGTCCCTGGACAGGGCAAGCGAGATTTACTGGTAGGTATTCCAGTAATTTCTCAGGGTGTTTTGGGCTACACTCTGGCACGACTTATTGCCCTATTAGGGGTCTGACTATTACCACCCCGCTAGGCCCGATATGCGATACTCTTAGACGAACAGACCGGACTGTACGGAGATTGTCACATCCAGGCTCAGTAGGAGTTCGGATGGGTTTCCTCATCGGCCTTCTTATCGACAGATACCTGGGTAGCCTTTACGTGTAGCTAGTACCGTGTAACATTTAAAAAATCCTTTAGGTGAATTTTCCGATAATCGGTAAAATAACTGGTGTTTTCCGTAAAAACAAAAATATAATTATTTTTCAACATAGACTCAATTATACCTATTTTAGATAGGTAATAGCTAGTATTGGTATTTATTTAGTCGCTTATAAGTTGTTAGTTTATTTAAATATTTTCCTTAATTAATTATTTTTAATATTATTTTAAGCATTCACTAATACATTTAATTAGTGATAATTACAAATGAGAATGGGTTAATCATATATTAATGAACCATGACCACTTAGAACCTAGTTTATAACATGCCTATTCTTTTCTACATTTGTTTCCCATGGTTCTAGTGAAATATAGGATTTATTTGAAAGAAATTAAATAATTAAAGAAAAAAGTTAAAAGGTGTAATAATTGAAGATATTTCTACACATAACCACACACCTCACTCTCTCTCTTTTCCCTCATTCTATCCTGGTCGAGCCTAGGCAGCCCCCAATCCCCCAATTCCCCACTTCATTTCCTCATAAAAAGAAAAAAAAGAAAAAAATGAAAGGAATAAAGAAAGAAGGAGTATGGTGTGTAAATAAAAGAGGTATGGGTTTTCTTGACTTGGACTTTCTCACACCAACACACCCACACTCATCCTCACCCCTTGGCCGAAACTGCTGCAGCAGCAGCCCCTCTTTGTTCTTCTTCATTTCATTGCTAAAATCCTCTAAATTCACTTAAAAATCAACACAAAATTCCACAAATTCCTAATTAAATCTTTACCCATTTTTCTTTGGCCAGTCTAGCATGGATCTTGGAGCAAGGGAACCATTTTGGGAAGGCTAAGTTACAAGTTAGATCTCTCAAAGTGTGAGGTATAAATCTTAACCCAATATTTAATTTGTTGGTTAATTGCCTTAAGCTAACTTGTTTAGGTATTATTATGGTTCTCTATTGCAAGTTTGGAATTTCAAGAAAGGGTGTAAAATAAAGTTAGGATTTTTATCACTTGCTCATGGTTGGAATGAGTAGTTTAACTTGTTAAGTGATGCAAAAATCTAATCTAGTTGTTAAGTTGCAAATTGTTAGTTTTAAATTGTCCTAATTAAGCATTTTTGCAAACTAACTTTTTTATTAATCTAATGATATGTGAGATTAAAATCTAGTTAATATTTGTGTAGCCTAATTAAGATATTAAATGAATATTGTGGCTACTAGATTTTTTAGAACATATAGTTTTGCGCTAAAATGGTAAATTGATGTTTACTAGGTTTTTGGAATAAATTGATTTTAATTAAGTTTGAGGTTTTGATGATATACAACCTATTTCATATAATATTTAGTGTGTTGTGAAAGCGCGATTGGTGCGACTGGGTTTTTGTTTTGGTAGTTGCCACGTATAGCGACCCTAGTTGTGGTTTGTGGTATTGTCGCGAGCGTGTTTTGTGCACCAGGTGTGTGCGCGTCTAGTTAGAGCGCGTAGTTGATTTGTATCATTTGTATCCGCAACTATTTGTATATCTATTCTGGTATTGACTTGTGTGTGTTTCTAGGATCGGGTGCAGAGTCGTCGGGTGTGGCACGAAAATGGAAGAGCTGAAATCGGATCAGATTAGCCAAGGCGTCCCGGTGAGTAGATGTACACATCTACAGGGGAATCTTCTAGATGGCGCGAGGCGCTCGATAGTCAGGAGTTCTAGTGGTGCTTGTATTTATATGCGTAGTCTCCTAGTTAGTCATCTCATTGCATTGCATCATCATGGATATATATGATATTATCTCATAGGACACTTGCACTATTACCATTGGTTCATGCCCCACGTGCACTATTCATGCGTACACACACGCCTTTGGTAATTGCTATGCCACGAACACTATAGAACTTGCTTAGAATCGGTATCTGTGCATTGCATCATATATGATCTGTAGACTTGTACTTTTATAGTCATTTCATTAGGCTGGATACGCAGGATTGTTAGTCATATACACACACCTCATTGCATCATGATTCATGCATAGCTTCTTGCCGTACTTCGCATGATATATACTATCGTATCATAGACATCCATTATCACCGACATGTATACATATTGTGATTCTTCTCGAGGATTTCAGTATTTATGAGATTTATAGATTTTGGGGAAAACCGCAAGGATTTTATAAACCTATTATCAATTTAAAGTAGAAATTGTGGTCTTCTAGTGATATGATGTGCGTGGCGTCCACCATGTGTTTTCTCGGTTCTTAAGCGGCCCGATTCGAGGAGGGGGATGCACCGTCTGCGGGTACATGGTGGACCCGGTGCGGTACCTCGGGGCAAGAAGATCGCACAGATGGCGTTGAGCCAGGCTGGGAAGCACTACCGACCGGTTATTTTGACGTGGCAGATATCCGGAGGATACCGACGTAGTTATGAGATTTGATGATATGGGTCGATCCGGACTGACGGAGCCCGAGATATTGAGACATTGAGATATTGAGACTTTGAGACAATGGGATATATATATATATATATTGTGTCAATGCTTGATACGGATTTTCTGTTGATTTCATTAATGATACTTCAGTTTATTGCATAGAGGTTTTTCCAAGATAAGAACAAAGATTTTCTTATACCAGACTTGTTCAGGTTTCGTGTTTGATTATGCATTCATGTTGCTTGCATGTTAGTACATCGTATTATATCGATATGCGTAGGTTGAGACGCATTTGTGTGCATGGTTACTATAGCCTTATTAGATGTTACTGTAAGGCTACGCCAGCGTCCCGACCATCAATCTGTGGCCAAATGCAGAACGAAAACTTTAGAAAACTGGAGCTAACGGAACCCTAATCGACGGATCGTACCATTAACCCTATACTAGTTAACTGTAAAGAGTTTAGAGAGAATATACCGATCGATCCGTGTCCTTCGGTCTTCAACCTCTGTCCTTAGCTCGTCGCGGCTGCCTCAAACAAGTTCGTTCTCCGGTCTACCTCGTCGAAGACGATCCACGTCGAGGATTAGTAATACGGGCTCCCGCTTCAAAACCGAAGCAACTCGGGCATCCAGTTTACTAGCCTAGATGCACAAGATTAAGTAGAGAGAGCGTGCGATTATTTTGACTCAAAACATCTATGGATTCTCAACTCATGAGAGGGTATGGATGGAGGTGAAGAAGAAGCCATGAGTAGTGAAGAGTGTGAGCTCAAGACTTGGCAAAAAGAAAAGCACCACAAGAAATGTTCTGTTCTTTTCTTTTTGTGTGAGTGTTGTGAGAATTATTGTATGCAACTAAAGAAAATCCTAGCACCAACAAATATCTTCCCCATGCCACAATAATATCTCACAAAGCCCACACAAGACCCAACACCATGAGTCACCATGCCACAATCAATGCATCATGCCAAGACTTGCAGTCACACTTCACCTCAACACAATATTAAACCTTTAAACAAAAAACATTAAATGTTTAATACTTAGAAAAGGAAATGGCATCTTCAAAGTAAACTCGTAACGAATTACAAGAATACTCCTCATCCGTCTATACATACCTGCATCCGTATTCCGACTGAATACGAATACAATGAGACGAAAATAATCCAATAATATAATACTAGGATCCAGCTTAAACCAAAGCCTACTAGTATTATCCATTCGATCATGATCCGTGCACAAGTGCACGTATATGATTGAACCCTGGCATAAAACCATACGGCCTCTACAACGTTTCGCTCGAACCAGGGAAACCCTCTGTGTGGGACTTTAAAGACTCGTCAATACGCTGGCAGTAGATTTAACCATAATCACGTCAGTGGCACTAGCTATACGTAACGGCTACGCAGGTATTGAGAGAAAGGGAGGCCGACGAGCGAACTCTTCCTGAAACCCTATTGAGCCTGACAGTGACAATATCCGTACAGTCCGGTCCGTTCGTCTATGAGTATCGCATATCGGGTCTAGGGGGTGGAAAAGTCAGACCCCTAATAACTTGATATTTAGTGTCGGTATGAAGCCTATCACCACCCGAGAGACTACTGATCCAAATTAGTAATTCTCAACTACCTTGGCCAAGGATTTCTGGTGATGGCCACCCGTGCACATTGCGACATCAACCTCCAATACCGGGAGAGATGAATCCCCTGACGATCCGCTCACTGCCTCCATGTGGCTCGGGACTGTACCCAACTAAAACCTGTTTGAAAAACTCCTTTGAGCCATGGTAGGATAGTAATCAAAGCACAGTGGGAACTCACACGAGACAAATGACGATCTCAGATCGATAGACTAACCTGTACATATTTCACCGGGGAACTTCTATCTGACAATAGGTATAATACCAACTAGCATGTTCCCGGCGAGTCCGTCCGGTGTACTCATAACCCAATGAGCACCTGTATACATCTTAGGTGAACCAACTGACACCAATGGCCTGTTAGACTGGCCACCGCCCCTCGTCGGGGTCTTGATCTGTAGGGTTCCTAGGCACACCCATGACGTTCCACAACAGATCAAACATGCCAAAATCAAAAAATTTCATGTGCCTAAGAATCCTATGCAAGGTCGTTAACTAGAGGATAGGCGATAAAGATTGCAAGTTAACAACTTTAACTAAAAGGAAAGTGACTACAACCTTTGTAGATCCGGTCCACCACTTCCTTGGCTCCGTGATGACGTCCCTCCGCTGCAACCATCGGAATCCTGGACTCTCGCGGTGGTTTCATCGGAGAAAAGATCGGGCTAGGTCGTTAACTTCGATGCCGAAGATGATCTACGTCGAGGCAACTCAAGATCAAGCTCCAACTTCACCAAGTCATGAAACTTGTGAAGAAAACACCCTATACTACATGGCAAGTGGTAGAGGATGAAGAAATAGGAAGTGGGTTCACTTTGGATTTGGATTTCTCACTTGACATTTTTCTAGAAAACTTTTCTTTTCTTCACTTCAAGAAGAAGATGAAGAAGAAGAAAAAGAATTATCAAATTAAATTAAATCAAGTGATGGTTATCATATTTGCAACCATGGATGAGTGTTAATTCATGTAGAGAATGAACTAGGGTTTAGGCAAATGGTTAGGTTAAGCAAAAGAAACAAAATGGTTGAACTTTTCAAAGCTTCATGAAGCTTCAAAGAAAGTCCAAAGATAACCACCATTTTATTTCTTGCTTAATGAATAAATAAATGAATAAATAAATAAGAAAAGATAACAAAACCCTAACCATTAACCTAAACATAGTTTAAAGCATACACACACCCAAGTTTGCATGTATCATCAAACATGATACAAACTAGTGCACAAAAATATATCACATATACTACTTGTGCACATCAAGTGAGAAAATCCATCTTAAGTGAAAAAAAACTAGTTAATGTAAAGTAATATATCAAATATATAATTATACATTAAATCATTAAATCAACACTTGATTTAATGATCCGTTCAAACTGCATATAACCGACTAATATCAAGTGTATCAATGTATCGAATCAACACTTGATTCGGTAACTCGGCTATATCATATATAACCGTCCAATGATACAAATCGCGAGAATAGAATACAGTATCACATACTGGTATTATTCTCGGTCCCGCACATATCCCATATGCGCTCCTATTTCGTTTCGCTTGAGCCAGGAAACCTCTTTGTAGGACTCTAAAGACTCGTCAATACGCCGGCAGTTGGTGATGATCATATCAAACAGCCACAAGCCACAAGCGATCTGCTAAATGTAACGGCCACCCGGGTATTGAGCGATCAGAAGATCAAAGAGCAAGCCCGCTCACACTCCTGTGCATCCAACCAGTAACACTTACCGTACAGTCCGGTCTGTTCGTCTGATATGTCGCATATCTCGCCTAGGGGTGGTAAACGTCAGACCTCAGTAGCTCGTTAAATCGTGTCGATATGAGGTCTATAACAGTTCGAGAAACTACTGATAACACTTACCAGTAAATCTCAGCAACCCTGGCCAGGGATTTCTGGTTACGAACACAGTGCAACAACAACTCCCTATACCAGGAGAGACGAATCCCCTCCTATCGCTCATTGCCTCCATGTGATTCGGGACTGTACCCAAAAACCACCGTTTTGCACGCCCTCTTGGACGTGGTAAGGTGGAAATCAAAGCACGGTGGGAATCACACAAGACTCTATGACGATCTCGGGTGTACAGACTAACCTGTACCAGTGTCACCAGAGAACTGGCATCTGACGTAAGGTATAATACAATCTGGGAGTTCTCGGCGAGTCCGTCAAGTGTACCCAGTCTCCACTGAGCACTCGTATATCATCTCTGATGTCAAACACCAATGGATATGGGATCATCCATCGCCCATCTGTATGGGTCGAGAAGGTATACGCTAGTCTACTCTGGTATATCGATGCCCCGTCTCGATACACCCACGACTAGGGACCTTGAAGGATGTACTTATGGACTACCATGTTCCCAATAGTATGATCCACATCATAGTCCAGGTAGTCAAGTACACATCTTAAGGGCTTTACCAACATGTAACAGAGAGACAATCATTGTACACGTTAAGGTAAAGAGTAACCAGATGCATACTATCATGTCGAGCAAGAAAGTCCTCCCTATATATGTCCCAGCATCCACTACAATATACATCCTATGTACAATAATGGCCTCTAGGGCATACATATAACTAACAATCTCCCACTTGCACTAGGGCCATCTGTAGTAGTGGTTGTAGTATCTCATACTCAACCATCCCATAAAAGTCTCTTTCTGGGAAAAGGCCTTTGTGAGTGGATCCGCCATGTTGTCCTCTGAGTCTACTCTCCGAACCTCGATCCCCTGGAGATCAACCATCTCCACGATCAGGTGACACTGCCTTAGAATATGTCTGGATCACTCATGGGACGGGCATTCCTTGGCATAAGCCACAACTCCATTGTCATACAATGGGAGGAACGAAGTTCATCTCATGAACTAATATACACCCAGACTGCCTCTTTGGTAGCATCTTAAGTAGCGATGTATCCAGCCTTTATCGTCTAGTATGCCACGGTATCTAGCTTGGAACTCTTCCAACATACCGTCTCTTTACTGAGGGTAAAGACAATGCCTGTGACTGACATTCAGTCGTCCTTATCACCCTGGAACCTTTCCAGTGATTCTCCCCAGGATCAATTGATACCATCTCACTACAACTAGTGAGAATCCTAACATCTATTTACTTCTATCTCATAGATCAAAACTCAGGATTTAGGAGGTATCATCTTGATCCTATATGGAGAATCCTTGTGATAAGCGGAGATTGACCGAGCGTAGCATAGGAAACTCCTTTCTTATCAAGGGTATGTCATCCACGTACTTTACGAGGATCACCACCATACTCCCTATTACCCTTTTGTTTATACAAGGTTCATCTACCATTTTGATGATGTCAAACTCTTTGAATAACACATCAAAACAGACGTTCCAACTCCACGATGCCTGCTTTAATCTGTAAAGCAACTTGCACACGTTTCCGCTGCTTCCACTGTTTACGAAGCCCTATGGCTTTGTACTTATAGACATTCTCTTCTAAATCAGTATTTAGAAAAGGAGTCATGACACCCAACCACCAGATATCGTAGTCATGGTATGTAGCCGTGGCAAGTAGGATCTGGATGGACTTAAGCATAGCTAATTAGAAAAGGTTTCAACATTATCCACGCCTGGTTGATGACTAAAATGTTTATCAAGTCTGGCTTTGAAAGTCTCAACCTTTCCATCTACACCTAGTAATCTTCTCAAGATATACTTGCTCCTGATGGGGATTTAACCCTTCAGATTTAGCAACCAAAGTCCATACTTTGTTGGTGTATATGGATTCCATCTCAGATCGCTAAGCATCCAGCCATTCTTACAGAGTCCCACTCCTGATGGCCAGCTCGATACTAGTTGGGTCATCATCTCATGATGCAATCCTCGCTCCCACTGTCATAGAGAAACCAAAGTATCTCTCAGGTGGGTGAGGAACCCTACTAGATCGGCGGAGAGGCTGAGGTTCGTTGGAAACTATTGAATCCTTTGGTTCTACCAAATCATCAGCTGCAGTTTGTATAGCTGGAACCATTCCAGTTCTACATAACTGACCTTGCCTCGATCTTGTCCGGATTTTGCTTTTGACATAGGCTGGACAATCCCAAATCTTAACTAACTTAAGAAATGGGCTCTTCCCTTACCATATCTCATATGGAGTGGTAGGCAACTGATTTGATTTGAACCCTATTTAATAGGTATGCAGCTTCTTAAGTGCATAACTCCCAAAAGGAAATAGGAAACTCAGTAGTACTCATCATAGAGCGCACCATATCATATAAGGTGTGTTTGCTCCGCCCCGATATACCATCGTGCTATGGTGTATACGGAAGAGTAATGCCGAGAGAGAATCTCATTCTCCTTTAGAATAGTCCAGAAATTCCGTGCTCAAGTATTCTCCTCCCTGATCTCATCAAAGGACATAATACTTATACCCTTGTTTTTGGTTCTGTACTTCTAACTTATATTCTGTGAATATCTCAAAAGGTTCGGACTTGTGTTTCAACAGGAACATGTGTCTGAATCTTGAGAGATCATCAGAGAATGTAAAGAAGTACAAAGAACCGGTCTTGGTATGTGTAGACAGGAGACTTTCATACATCATCATGTATCAATCCCAAGAGTTCACTAACTCTTTCTCTGCTTCAAATAAACAGAGCTGTGGTCATCTTATCTTTGTGACATGACCGGCAAGTTTTCACAAGATGTAAATTCAAACAGATTTAAATATGCATCTATATGTAACTTCAGCTAGTCGGGTCGCATTGATATGACCTATTCTACAATGCCTCAAGAAGGATTCTTTCATTTCTGAACTCTTCCTCTCGTGTGTGTTCTGTATACTAGGAACTGTAGTTTGATTTAGAACGTCAATGCTTTTAGATAACGTGCCTGATCCGATCAACTTTTGAAATAGGAAATGTTCAAAACATTATCCAGCAATACAAAATTATATCCTTTCTTTACTAATAAAGAGACTGATATGATTTTGTATATCAGGTTCGGTATCTAATAGCATTTGTTCAGAATCAATGTATTGGTAATATAGGGTGACAGTGACCAACAGACTTGGCTGCAACACTTGCACCGTTTTCCGCTGCATGAAACTTATCACCCGTTCTCAGTTCTCTACCTTTCTGTAGCCCTATGTAACAGATTACATATCTGGGATCCTGATCCGGTATCAAATACCCAGGACGCAGAGTATACTGAGAAACAGTTCTCTGTAAGGAAAAGATGATGCATCAATATGCACTTTCTTCGTTTGGGCAGTACGAGAATTCTGGTAATCCCCTATTTCCTGCACTGTCTTATAACAATTATAAGTTGGAGCGGGACCAATGTTCCACAGCGTTTATAACAAGCGGGTTCAGTCAATACATCCGTATTATTATCTTGATTAAGGCGTGATATGGTCGCTACCTAGAGAGAGAGAGAGAAGAAAACACTCAGCGTGCGCTCTTGCAAGAATAGATTGGTTCTTATTTTATCTAATCAGGATGGCTCCTACTGTTTTTATCAAATCTTCCTTCAAACCCTAAAAGGAAAGGCTAGCCGGGATTAATTACACGCTACAGGTTCGCCAATCTTTCAGCCAGGCCAGTGTCGGTACTTTGAGGGAGGTCCCCCGTGCTTTCGCACGAACCTAATTAATGTAAACCTCGTTTTCCCAGAGGCGTAACCCCGTTGACACCTTTCTAGACACCTACTTGATCGGCTAATTGTAATGTGTAAAACTCTCCCAGGAGTAACTCTTACTCACAGCGGGTATCGGGATCCAACTATCTCATAGAAGGTATGCAATCTCATTGCAAATTTCAACACTTGAAATTCCCGATAATTTTGCCCCTAGCACCCTATGACCTTGACGGAGGTCAACAAACCATAGGCTACTAGTTAAGTTCAACCCGTCATTTCTTGATTGAATCAAACCCACCCGCACGACCTTTGAAGGAGGTCAACAAGGCCGTACGACTACCCTAACCCAATCTGCATCATATGCATAAGCAGATAAATACTAGTTAGCTACCGCACACTACACCTTGACGGAGGTCAACAAACGTAGCACGAATACTAAGTAGGACTTATCTGAAATGACGGAGGTCTACGACAGGTTTTTCTGAAAACCTATTGCGTAATGAACTTGATATCGTTGTAGAATCAAATGATTTTAAAATGGAGTGTTTTTGAGGCTTTTCTAATTTTGCTAAAGGGGTCACTTCCGGTGAAGGGATCGTCGGCCCTTTCCCCGTCGAATGAGGTGCGGGATATATCATATATATATCACTGTGCAAAGCAGAAACTATAGAAGCAATCAAAAGACAAACCGAGGGTTGTAGCATCTGCCAGTTATCGCTAAAGGGTTCACTCCCGGTGAAGGGATCTCGGCCCTTTCCTCATCGAATAAGGTGCAGGATGTTCTACAAGGAACACCGCGATGCAAAGCAAGAACTGTAGCTACCTGTTTTTATTTTTGAAATTCGATTCCACAACATCTTAGGTTTCTTTTCTTTCATTAATCATATTAATGAAGTCCCATCATTTAAGTCGCCTAAACATCACAGAGAAATATGACGTACACTTATGCCATCTGCATTCGCCTCGATGTCCCCTCGTGCACCGTTAGGTTAGGTAACTAACGGCAGAGCGGGGCAGGGCTAGCGCGGGTGTAAAACATAAGTAACGTCTATATAATATATCATATATATCATATACAGTATCCATCACAGCATATCAAATAATCATATCACAGATATCGCAGCAGAAAAAACTTATGAAACATTGGATATACTAGGACGTCCGTGTTTTAATACGAGCCACTATAAAACACGGATTCCACGGTCGTGATGAATAGCCAAACCCACATCCCTAGACCCCTACGAGAGCGACAAGCAACCCTACCAATCCGAGAGTTAGGAGACCCGGACTCGACTCCTCGAGTTGGTCTCCCACTGGACTCCAGAACCCGGTTACTTGTGCCTTCCTCCTTGGGTCTATCCTAGTACGGAAACGTAAATAATATACAAACGATGACATCTTCCGCAACCTGGAAGTGCCCCAATAAAAGAATAATACATACAAGTTTTTACATGAATGAAAATGAAAAACACTCATCTCACATAAAAAAAACCCGGCTATTCAAACACGACTATCCAATATAACATATCCAGCAACACATAACATCATATGTCATCAACGTAAGTAAACATGCGTATCCCAATTGTCGTTGACATATAGCAACGAAACCGGCGATATCACATATTACACTTACGGACACAAAAAAGAAAGTGTAAAACTACAACTGTTGGAATCCGCAACCTCCTTAGACATCGCATGCCTAAACCAGTGAATTCCTTAGACATCACATGCCTAACAATTATAAACCCCGCATTTTAGTCTCGTTATCGAAAACACTTTTCAATATCAAGTCGGGCAATTCATCAAGATTCCCGAAAAACTGATCGAATGCTCGTCGCAAACTTTAGTAGACGGCCGCACCCCCGAAACCGTCGACGAAGTGCATTAAGGCGGAACACCGCTGCCGCGAGCACCCGAACGGATGCTTTTGGCGACGGGGTTCTCCTACAGTCACTTGGTCGGGGCTATGGGGCATGGCTATCTATTATGTTTACCAGCGACTATCCGCGTACGATACGTGATTGCGACGGACTTTTGATCGCATCAAAATTCCGTGGCAACCGATCAAGTGAGACTAAAGTGCTATGTTTATAACATTCATATCAGTTATCTCATAACTACTTGTGGATTCCAAGTATTGTATCCCATTCCAGATAAATAGAAAATGTTAAACTTTCCGATTGAACATTCAAACACCCAAGTTTTCCCAAAACAGCTCAACACATGAAACAAGTTTAAAAACATCCAGTTCAGGCCTCAGTACCAACGGTCCAGCTGTAGAAGGGTCAAGCCAACGCCTCACATGTGGCACACCGTACTGCCCCAAACCCTAAGGTTCAAAGGGCAGTTCAAGACGGTCACATAATCGAGTTAAGGTTTGTTGTCTTCTAAAGGGACCATCACGTCACTTGCACTACTTAGAACGTCATTAAACTACGGAAAAATCCAACAATTGGAAATTTCCCGACAAGGGAAAAATTGGGTATTTATATCCGGTCGAGCCTTTTTAACATATTCTAAATAATCCGGAAAAAACACATAGAAGAAATTAAATAAACCGATCGAATAATCGAATCCCCAAAACAACCCCAGAAAACTCAACTCTTGAGTGCAAATTAAAAATTCCCAGAAAATACAGTACAAACATATAGCAATTACTGTGCAAAGAAAAAGACAAGAAGCTCCTATACGGCCGCGGAACCGCCGCACATGCCATGCTCGTGCCGCGGTTCCGCGGCTACTTGGTCGAATTACGCGCACGTGCTTCACAGTAATTCTTAAAAAAGCCTGCTGATTTTTCTGCATATTTTTAATTCTCAAAAATCCCCGATTTCAAAAAATGTACAGAGAAGGGTTAAATCTAGGGTTTCGGGGTTCGATCGGGTTTCTAACTTCGTCTACTCATCCCCTAAGGCTCTAGCTAGGCTCTGATACCACTGTAGGGTTCCTAGGCACACCCATGATGTTCCATAACAGATCAAACATGCCAAAATCAAAAAATTTCATATGCCTAAGAATCCTATGCAAGATCGTTAACTAGAGGATAGGCGATAAAGATTGCAAGTTAACAACTTTAACTAAAAGGAAAGTGACTACAACCTTTGTAGATCCGGTCCACCACTTCCTTGGCTCTGTGATGACGTCCCTCCGCTGCAACCATCGGAATCCTGGACTCTCGCAGTGGTTTCATCGGAGAAAAGATCGGGCTAGGTCGTTGACTTCGATGCCGAAGATGATCTACGTCGAGGCAACTCAAGATCAAGCTCCAACTTCACCAAGTCATGAAACTTGTGAAGAAAACACCCTATACAACATGGCAAGTGGTAGAGGATGAAAAAATAGGAAGTGGGTTCACTTTGGATTTGGATTTCTCACTTGACATTTTTCTAGAAAACTTTTCTTTTCTTCACTTGAAGAAGAAGATGAAGAAGAAGGAAAAGAATTATCAAATTAAATTAAATCAAGTGATGGTTATCATATTTGCAACCATGGGTGAGTGTTAACTCATGTAGAGAATGAACTAGGGTTTAGGCAAATGGTTAGGTTAAGCAAAAGAAACAAAATGGTTGAACTTTTCAAAGCTTCATGAAGTTTCAAAGAAAGTCCAAAGATAGCCACCATTTTATTTCTTGCTTAAATGAATAAATAAATGAATAAATAAGTAAGAAAAGATAACAAAACCCTAACCATTAACCTAAACATAGTTCAAAGCATACACACACCCAAGTTTGCATGTATCATCAAACATGATACAAACTAGTGCACAAAAATATATCACATATACTACTTGTGCACATCAAGTGACAAAATCCATCTTAAGTGAACAAATACTAGTTAATGTAAAGTAATATATCAAATATATAATTATACATTAAATCATTAAATCAACACTTGATTTAATAATCCGGTCATAGTGCATATAACCGACTAATATCAAGTGTATCAATGTATCGAATCAACACTTGATTCGGTAACTCGGCTATATCATATATAACTGTCCAATGATACAAATCGCGAGAATAGAATACAGTATCATATACTGGTATTATTCTCGGTCCCGCACATATCCCATATGCGCTCCTATTTCATTTCGCTTGAGCCAGAAAACCTCTGTGTAGGACTCTAAAGACTCGTCAATACGCCGGCAGCAGGTGATGATCATATCAAACACCCACAAGCCGCAAGCGGTCTGCTAAACGTAACGGCCACCCGGGTATTGAGCGATCAGAAGATCAACGAGCAAGCCCGCTCACACTCCTGTGAATCCAACCAGTAACATTTACCGTACAGTCCGGTCTGTTCGTCTGATATGTCGCATATCTCGCCTAGGGGTGGTAAACGTCAGACCCCAGTAGCTCGATAAGTCGTGTCGATATGAGGTATATAACAGTTCAAGAAACTACTGATAACACTTACCAGTAATTCTCAGCAACCCTGGCCAGGGATTTCTGGTTATAGCCAAACGAACACAGTGCAACATCAACTCCCTATACCGGGAGAGACGAATCCCCTCCTATCGCTCATTGCCTCCATGTGATTCGGGACTGTACCCAAAAACCACCGTTTTGCACGCCCTCTTGGACGTGGTAAGGTGGAAATCAAAGCACAGTGGGAATCAAACAAGACTCTATGACGATCTCGGGTCTACAGACTAACCTGTACCAGTGTCACCAGAGAACTGCCATCTGACGTAAGGTATAATACCATCTGGGAGTTCTCGGTGAGTCCGTCCAGTGTACCCAGTCTCCACTGAGCACCCGTATATCATCTCTGATGTCAAACACCAATGGATATGGGATCATCCATCGCCCATCTGTATGGGTCGAGAAGGTAAATGCTAGTCTATACCCCGTCTCGATACACCCACGACTAGGGACCTTGAAGGATGTACTTATGGACTACCATATTCCCAATAGTATGATCCCCATCATAGTCCAGGTAGTCAAGTACACATCCTAAGGGCTTTACCAACATGTAACAGAGAGACAATCATTGTACACGTTAAGGTAAAGAGTAACCAGATAGCATACTATCATGTCGAGCAAGAAAGTCCTCCCTATATATGTCCCAGCATCCACTACAATATACATCCTATGTACAGTAATGGCTTCTAGGGCATACATATAACTAACATGATCCGTATACACTAGTCTACTCTCGGAGTATCGATGCCCTGTCTCGAAACTCCCACGACTTGGGAAACTTTAAGGATGTGCATATAGTCCACCCAACTCTCATGTATATGATCGCCATCATACTGCTGGCAGTCAAGCAAGAATCCTATGGGCTCTATTAACATGTAATGATGATCTGTAATGTCACCTGAAGCATGTACACGATGATAAAGACAAACCAGATATCATACTATCATCTCGAGTAAGACAGTCCTATCGGTATAGATCCTCCCTCAATCATTGCAATCACGTGCCTGCGATCCAATAATTGACTTGAGAGCACTATAGCCAACAATCTCCCACTTGCACTTAAGACTAATTATTGTGGTGTAGCATACTCACAGCCCTTATGATACCGAATCACCCAACTTCTCTACTAATCAGTTTCACAAAGCTCGTTTGTAAAACTATTGCTTTCGAGAAATAGCCTCAGTGAGTGGATCCGCTCTGATGTTTCTTTCTATGTCTCTCTTTATCTCAAGTTCGCGGAGAAAGCCATCTCCCGAAATGAGCAATACCTGTCTTAGAATATGTCTGGATATCTGATGGAACCTAGTTCACAAATGAACTCCAAATCCAGCAAACTTCTCAGACTGTATCGTCAACTGAATTTAATCAGTATCCTGCGCCACGCCTCCCTTTATATCTGCTTGGACCACCTGTCAAAACTACTGCCCCTCGTCGGAGGGAAAACTATAACTCTGACAGTCACTCTGTCATCCAAGTCACCTTGGAAGCCTGGAATGATAACTGTCTCCCAAAAGAGGCTGTCGTTACAAAATCCCTAGAACATCCACCTATGTTCATAAACTGCTTCGGAACGTTTCTCCGGGATTGAATTAATATATAAACTTATTGCAGCTAGTGCAAAAACAACATCTAGTGTGGTACTTGACATCTCATGATTGACTCAATTGCCTAAGCAAGCGATTTGCCAATCATGCACATCCCTCTCCACTTTAGTCTGTAAGACACATTCAGAGAGGGTGACTCCATCACCTGCAGGTACACTACCATGCCAGGAGTCGACCATTCTAAAACACCTTTAGAATAGTATCTAAGTACCCAGATTGGGAAACTACCCAAATCTAGATCTAAAACCATAGATCTTGTAACCAGAATGCCTAATATAATATCCATATCCTATATGGAGAAACCACTGTGTGACAACCATAGTATAACCGATCGTAGTATAGGAATTTCACTTCCTACAACGTGCATGTCATCCAAATACCAGGACATCACACCCTACTATCTTCTTAACAGATCCATCTCTTATTCTGATGAAGTCAAATCCCATGACTCTTACATCAAAAATAGATGATCTATCTCCGTTATACTTGCTTTAGTCTATAAATAGACACAAGCTCCTTGTCCACTATGCTTCTGCTGCTCCCACTGACTACAACAACCCTCTGACAGAGTCATATACATGTGCACTTCTAAAGCTAGTTTAGAACGACGCTATACTCATCCTTCTTCTGGGTCATATAGTCTTGAACAACAGTAATGATAAGTCTGGGTAAACAAGAACCTCCCTATCACCGTCCTTGAAGATACCAGAGTACCTCTCGGGCGCCTGAGATTACCCGCCATATCTGCGGAGTGGCTAATGGAATGTCAAACCCGATTGAATCTTTAGGTTCTATTAAATTTTCAGTAATCGTTTGCGTTTTTGGAATCACTTTCAGTTCTACCATACTTCCACTACTGTTTTCTGAAAAAGTCTATTTTACTAAAACTGTGGCGAGTCAAGATTAATATCACTATTGATCTTCCAGATGGTAGAAAGTTACCCCTCTTCATAGCCCGGGATAACCCATAAACTGCCATTAAAGAAACGTACCTTGAGTTATCCAGAGTCTGGTTTTAAGCGTAAGCCGGACAACTCCATATACCTTAACATCGTTATGATATGAACCATTCTATATACAATATAGAAAAAGAGGCACTGATTTAATTGGAATCAGATTCAAATCATGCAGCTGTCTCCAGTGCATGTCAACTAAATGGAGAGAGGGCGATCAGCATTACTCAACTTAGGAGTGCATCCAGATATGAGTAACCTGAAAGAGAAGCTAGTTCTCATAACCATTACTATCAACTGAATACCATACACAAGCATCTACATCTTCGATCACCTTGAAGAATCCTGATACTTGCAAAACATGGTTCTCTACTTTATTCTTATACCTATAACTTCTCTAAACTTGTACCTTGTATTTCTACGACATACTTGTCTAAAAACTAGAGAAGTCACAAGTAAACAGAATATAGTATGAATACCAACCCCTTTGTCCTAATTGACACTGGAAAACATACAATACTTTGTATAAGTCCCCTGAGTTCAATGACTCAAACCCTGTGCGTCGTAGGTTGAAAACTGTACTATGGTTAAGAAAAATTACACCGCTGTTTAATGCTTCTTACCTAACCATCAACTGATATAGGTAAATGTCATGGACATAATTTCAAAAAGTTATATCTCACTTTATAGAATAAACGTACAGATATATCAGTTTGAAATTGGTGCATAACAATGGATATTCAAAACCAAATATTTGCCGTCAGGCAAACCCCAAGTGATTTCCTCAAATATCACCAATTACAACGAATTCCGATATAATAAGGATGATCACCTAATTCCCAATAACTTACTCCCACTCATCATCTATAAAACCATAAAGATGTGAGAATCAAACCTGGTAAATACATACCCTGGAGTAAGGATCTAATTAGGAAATCAGTTTTCTATTAACAACGCATAGTGAAACTGAAACATGAAAATGTTTCGAAGGGGTATCCGTGTATTCCTAGTAATGCCTCTTCCATTATCCAGATTCATGACTGTAACCGTATATTTCTTTGCCGTCTCTCCAAATCCCTTTATTTGTCTTTACTCATTACCCTCTGTACACCACCCTTAGGATAAATGGTTTTCTTCCTTCTCTACCGTTCGGCACCAGCCTATGGTTTGGAAGTAGACTATCCAATAAGCGTAATAGGTGTACTCTCCTAATCCTAGGAGTACTCGCAACCTGAGAGAAGGTAAAGATAAAAGACAACCTGAATAATCCTATTCAATTTCCCCTGAACTGGAGACATGCAAAGGTGAAATAGGAGTGGCGATGATACACGCGGTTTGTTCATGAATAATAGCAATCACACTTTACTTTGCCCTCTTTCTAATCCCTTTATTTGTCTTTACTTGTTACCTTCTGTACACTACACTTAGGCTAATTAGTTTTCTTCCTTCCCCACCTTTCGGTACCTGCCTATGGTTTGGAAGAAGACTATCCTATAAGCTCAATAGGTGTACTTTCTCCTAATCCTAGGAGCCCACGCAACCTGAGAGAAGGTAAAAGGAAATGAGAACTGAATAGTCCTATTCAATTTCTCCAGAACCGGAAACCATCCTCGAATCTGAAAGAAGTTTCTTCGAGTTCGTATGTAACTATACGATGGTCATATCCAATAACCGTGGATCTTCGTAGTGATACGGAATGTTCCGGAGAAAAGTAAAGGGTAAAAGTAGGAGTGGCAATGATGTATGCAACACTGACAATCCGAAAGCTAGTGTTTTAAGAAAGTTCGGTTAACTTGGTCATGAGTTATAGTCTAAGGTTGGGACATGGTCGCTGCCAAATAGTGAGAGAAAAGAAACACTCTGCGTGCACTCTAACCTAGATCAGAATGGTTAATCACTTTATCTAATCAGGATGTCTCTCACTGTTTCTTCAAATTCTCCTCCAAACATGAAAGAAGAATTAGTCGGGATAATCTAAAATCACCCGAGGAGTAAACCAACTCATCAGTGGGTATCGGGATCCAACTATCATCGCATGATAACCTGATGGAATCCACTAAAGTTATCACAGTCCAGAAGGTATGCGCATACCTGGCAAGTTTCCTGTATGTTTGAAACTCCCGATATGATTTTTACCCCATACTCTTATGACCTTGACGAAGGTCAACAAATCATAAGTCATATGACAAGTTCTACCCGTCATTGTCCAGGTTAATTTGAACCCACCCGTACTCGCCCTTGACGAAGGTCAACAAGGCTGTATGACTGTCCCAAACCAACGCATCTATCTATACAACAGAAAAGTAACAAACAGCTACCATACACTATACCTTGACGAAGGTCAACAAACATAGCATGAATACTAAGTGCTAACCATCTGAAATGATGGAGGGATACGAATGGTTTTTGGCGAAAAACCTTTAACGTAATGAACTTGATATCGTTGAAGGAACCAGATAGCTTTTTACAAATGTATAGTGGCGAAAACCTTTGCTAAAGAGGTCACTCCCGGCGAAGGGATCTCGGCTCTTTCCTCGTGGAATGAGGTGCAGGATATTCTCACTGAATACCGTGATGCAAAGAAAAAAGTAATCGACTATAGTGAAGTTATCACCCTGACGCAAACCTCTGCCCAAGGGGTCACTCCCGATGAAGGGATCTCGGCCCTTGCTATGTCGAATGTGGTGCTGGATATTCATAACCGAATACCGCTATATAAAACAAAAGAAAACGTCCTTGTAATAACAGCTTTTGAAAATGTGTTCCAACAACATCGAATAGGTATGTTTTCCTTGCATTGATCTGAATCAACGCAGTCCCATCAATTAATCACACCATAAAAGAACGAAAATATGATGTACGTATATGCCATCCGCATTCGCCACTAGGTCCCGTCATCACCCGTTAGGTTACTTAACTAACGACAGAGCGGGGACTGGACTAGCGTGGGTGAAAAACATATACAACATCTACTAGTATATATATATAGCAATATATAATAATTACTCCAGGTATGATAAATGAAACATCACAGACAAGCAATAAGCATCACAGAACAATACAGCTAAATAAGGGAGCCCCGGGTTTCCTTTGAGCCACAAGTGAAACCCGACGTTCCCCTGGTCGTGTGGATAGCCTGTGCAATGAAAACCTATACCCCTACGAGCGCGACAAGTTACCCGCCAAAACCAGAAGCGAGGCAGCCCCCTTCAGCAAAGTGAATGAACCACCCAACACTTCACGGAATCCGGTAACTTGAGCACCCCTCCTTGGGTCAACCTGTACCCCCTACGAGTGCGACGAATAGCCTGCCAATTCTAGAGTGAGGCCCCCTCCTTCTCAATGCCATGAGATGCGGACCCGTTGCTCTCCAGATGCCAGCTATCCATGCACTCTATCGCGGGGTAATCCTAGTACAGAAAAGAAAATATGTACAACGGTGACATCGATCTCAACCCGGTCGTGCCCCAAAATAATAATATACAAACAGACAGTGATGGTAGTCCACATATTGGATGCTCACCCCGCGATATCAAATGTACAAATAAAACTAAACTGTACTAACATTGCATGCAAGGTTTCCACCACGACGAATCCGCAACAAACACATCACAACACAGAACATCAAAGTGAATGTCACGTTCGCAAACCCGTCTAAAAGAACTATAGCAATTAGACAAGTTGTACCGCTCTAATGACATTCACGGTCGCAGATAGTAATGTAAGTATTGTAAAACTTTAAACAATGTTAGAAATATCGACTTCGAAATAACCCCGAATAGCCCCAAACAACAAGATAAAACCATATCAAAACTGGGCTAAACTAGCAATACCATTGAACCAATATTCCAGAGACTAGACTATACCCAAAATTCCAAGTCCAAACCTACAACTAAGGCCGGCCAGCTCGGTTTTTAGACCAATGTGCTCTGGTCCAAGTTGTTGGAATGGGCTCATATTTGGTGTGAAGTCTAGTGGTCACCTAGGTAGTCTTCTTGTAACGCTTTGAAAAATTCGTTTAGGTTAATTTCGTGTTAATTAGCAATAATGCGTGTTTTTCATTAAAGCTCGTTAATAATTATTTTCCACGTCGACCGGAATAAATCTATTTTAATTGTGAAATTATGTAATTACATATTTATTGTGCCTTATTAATTAACAGTTAAATTATTGTTCACTTAATTATCTATTTGCTAATTTATTATTTACTAAGCTAGATTTTTATTTAATCCTGCACTAATCCAATTTTACCCTAGATTAATATGTGTTTTAGCAACCATGACAAATCAACACTAATATTGTAACATGCCTTTCATTTCAATTCTTTGATGGTTCTAAAATTCTTGTTAAAGCAAAACGTAAGAAAAGAAATGGGAAAAGGAGGTATGGTGTATTAATGGGGCATGGAGGGGTTTGACATTCACCCTCACACACCCTCACACACACTCTCCCCCTCGATTCCGTCCAGCAGCCCCTCTCCTCTTCTTCTTCTCAAAAATCCAAGCCCCATTTCCAAAAGAAAATCCAAGAATTCTAGCAAAATCATCACTACTCTCCTTTTTTGCAATCAAGCATGGTTCTTGGCAAGTCTCCATGGTACTAGCAAGCTTGGATCACCTTTTTAGACCATCTTGAGGTATAAGCCTAAATCCAATACTTAATTTGCTTAACTTTTAGTTTTTAAGCTTAATGTATTGTTAAGTGGTAATTAGTGCTAATTATATGTTTTAAGAGGAGATTAGGTTAAGATAGGGTTTTTATGACTTATGTAGGTTAATTAAGAGTTGTTAGTGTTAAATAATCCAAGTCTTCTCACAAGTTTTCACTAAAACACCTTAATGTCGCAAATTAGCATTTTAAATACGGTTTTAAATCAAGTTTTAGGATACGGAGTATCTGCTATTGGTGTGGTTATTTTCTGGGTGAACAAACATATTCAGAATGCTATACATTGTGACTAGAGTGTTGTGTAGGGATACGAGCTCGTTTCACCCCCTCGACCCAGCGACACTACCCTGATTTCCGAGCTCACCGGCCCCTTGGTGGAGTTTGGGGTTGGTGCTTTGCAGAGAGGTGTTTATGTGTGTTTTATAGTGTTTGGTGTTGCTTTTTTTCTTGGTTTTCGCTCCAGGTAAAATCTGGGACCAATTACTTATAAAGTGTGTATTGTGACTTGCGCGACACGTACGCACCGAGTCTGGGTTTAGTGTTTGCTGTATGTCACAGCCAATCGGGGTAGTTTCTGACGTTAGCACACACGTTTTGGTATTTCGAGTGCACACGCGTTTAGCTTGTGACGCTAGTTTTCTCGTATGGTCTTGTTATCGCGTTTGCAGGATATTAGTCTTATGTGTGTTGCATTGTGTGATTTTAGGATCGGTCGCGGAGACATCAGACGCGGCACGGAAAGAGAAAGCGGTGATTGGACCAGGCTAGCTGAGGCATTCCGGTGAGTAGATGTACACATCTACGGGGGAATCGTCTGGATGGCGCAGGACGCCCGATAGTTAGAATTTCTAATAATACTTGCATTATACGCGTAGTTCCTAGTTATTCTTCTCATTGCATCGCATTACTTTTCATATATGTATGCGATATCCTTTCATAGGACACTTGCACCATTACCATTAGTTTATGCTGTACGGGCACTATTCATGTGGACACACACGCCTTGGTAAATTCTATGCCACGAACACTTTAGAACTTGCTAGATGAATACCAAAGACATTTGCATCATACATGATACTCAAACTGGTAGTTGTATTTTTCAGTTAACCAAGATTGATATGAAGGATTGCTAGTCGTATATACATACCTTATTTCACTTCCATTCATATATGGTTTTCTACTCATAAATCGCATTTCATATTGTTGATATTACAGACATTCATCAATTTCTACATGTTCATGTATTGTGATTCTTCTCGAAGATTTCAGTATTTATGAGATTTATGGATTTGGAGAAACCGCATGTATTTAAGAACGTAATACCATTTTAAAAATGTAAGTTGTGGTTTTCTCGTGATATGATATGTGTGGTGTCCACCATGGGTTTTATCGGTTCTTAAGTGGTATCGTACACCCGATTCGAGGTAGGGGATTGGACCGTCTGCTGTGTATGGCGGACCCGGTGCGGTACCCCAGGGCAAGAAGATCGTATAGAAAGGCGTTGAGCTTAGCAGGGGAGCACTACCGACCGGTGATTGTATGGAAACTCGACGGATATCCGGAGGATACCGTTCGAAGTTATGAGAGAGATGGATATGGGCTGATCCTGACCATGCGAAGCCTATGGACCGGTCCGGATTGCCGGAGCCCGAGATGTTGAGATACTGATACATCGAGACATTGAGATATTCATATTTTGTGTCAATACTTGACACGGATTTCTATTGATTTCATTGATGATACTACAGTTAAATTACAGAAGTTTTACTAAGGTAAGAATATAGATTGTCTCGTACTAAACATATTCAGATCTCGTGTTGATTATGCATTCATGCTGCATACATATTAGCGCATCGCATCACATTGATATATGTAGGTTGTGACGCATTCACGTGCATGCTTACGATAGCTTTATTAGATACTACTTATTACTCACGAGTTGGCAACTCACCCCTGTTGTGCCACAGTATTTTGCAGGTCCGACCCGCCAGCACAGTAGCAGCGGGCGCATTACTTTATTTGCTTCTTTTGCTTGGACTCGCGGCATTGCTCGTAGGTAGGTTGCGAGGATATTTTGGCTCTACCTTGTATTATTATTGTATCTAGTGTACTCCATCTACCGTATCTACCACTTGTACTTTTGTATTTGTGACTTAGAGATGAGACGGTGAGATTTTTGTACTTTTATGTTGTTTCTCTGGGTCGAGCTCACTTGAGCCGACATGACGCTTTATTACTTTGTGCCATTATATGCTTATTTTGCACGGTGATGATATATATTGCGTGTGATTGTGAGTCCTCCTTTGGAGAAGAGCTAGCTCCCGCTTGGGGATGCCTTATTTCATGTCGTACATATATTCTTGTTTTGTACCCGTTTGGGGCCAGTATCTACAAAGGAGACTCTGCCGAAATTTTCAGAAAATGTGATGTTGCTTTTAAAGATTTGATGCGACTTATTTGGTTAAAAAGTGCTTTCTATGATTGGTTTTCCTTCACTCTACTGCTTTAATTGGTTTTGATTTCTGGGTTTTGGCTTACATAGATTACGTACGCCTAGAGACGTTTCGTAATTTAAGTGCCAGTCACGCTCCGTACTTTTCGGGTCGTGACGCTTCTGCAGTTGCTAAAATATTTTTAGAAGACCATTAGAAATCAACAGAGAATGGAATATTTAGGGTATTGATTTGGAGTTGTTTCGAAATCGATACTTTAACACTGTTTAAACCAACTAGTATGCAGTTAATGGGTTGGCTCTGATACCATGTAAGGCTATGCCAGCGTCCCGGCCATCAATCCGTGGCAAAATGCGGAACAAAACTTTAGAAAACCGGCGCTAAGGGAACCCTAATCGACGGATCGTACCATTAACCCTATTTTAGTTAACTGTAAAGAGTTTAGAGAGGTTATATCGATCGATCCTTTTCCTTCGGTCTTCAACCTCTGTCCTTAGTTCGTTGCGGCCGCCTCAAACAAGTTCGTTCTCCGGTCTCCCTCGTCAAAGATGATCCAAGTCGAGGATTAGTAATACAGGCTTCCACTTCAAAATCGAAGCAACTCGAGCATCCAGTTTGCTAGTCTAGATGATGAAGTAGAGAGAGTGTGTGATCATTTTGTCTCAAAACATCCATGGATTCTCAACTCATGAGAGGGTATGGATGGAGGTGAAGTAGAAGCCATAAGTAGTGAAGAGTGTGAGCTCAAGACTTTGCAAAAAGAAAAGCACCTCAAGAAATGTTCTGTTCTTTTCTTTTTGCGTGAGTGTTGTGAGAATTATTGTGTGCAACTAAAGAAAATCCTAGCACCAACAAATATCTGCCCCATGCCATAATAATATCTCACAAAGCTCACAAAAGACCCAACGCCGTGAGTCACCATGTCACAATCAATGCATCATGCCAAGACTTGCACTCACACTTCACCTCAACCCAATATTAAACATTTAAACAAAAAACCCTAAATGTTTAATACTTAGAAAAGGAAATGGCATCTTCAAAGTAAACTCGTAACGAATTACAAGAATACCCCTCATCCGTATATACATACCTGCATCCGTATTCCGACTGAATACGAATACAACAAGACGAAAATAATCCAACAATTTAATACTAGGATCCGGCTTAAACCAAAGCCCACTAGTATTATCCGTCCGATCATGATCCGTACACAAGTGCACGTATATGATCGAACCCTACCATAAAACCATACGGCCTCTACAACGTTTCGCCCGAACCAGGGAAGCCCTCTGTATGTGTCACGACCCGAAAGTACGGAACGTGACTGGCACTTAGATTACGAGACGTCTAAAGGCGTACCGTAACCTAAGTCAGCCAAAGCCCAGAAATCTAACCCAAAATCAAAAGAGAGTGAAGGAAAACCTTGAATGAAAACGGTTTTGAAATCAATTAAGTTGCATAGAATCCAAAAAAAAGAACATCAAAAATTCCCGAAAATTTCGGCAGAGTCTCCCCTGTATTTTCTATCCCCCAAAATGGGTACAACAAGATAATAAACCTGTAATTATAAAAATGGCATCCCCAAGCGGGAGCTAGCTCTTCGCCCAAGGCGGATCACAACCACATGCAATATAATAGTAATATCAAAAAAAAGAGCATAAAAGAGATGCAAATACCAGAAAACACACGTCGGCTCAAGTGAGCTCGACCCAAAAGAAACCACAAATATACATATCTCTCAGTCTCATCACTAGGTCGCATATACAATACAAGTGGTAGATGGAGAATACTAGATACAATGATAAAGCAAAAAGAAATAAAGTATACTCGCAACCCACCTACGGGCGATGTCGCGAGTCTGAGCAAAAGAAACTGATGATAAGATAGCCCGCCGCTACGAGACTGACGGGTCCGACCTGCAAGACACTGTGGCACAACGGGGGTGAGTTGCCAGCTCGTGAGTAAATATAACATCTAATAAGGCAATCGTAAGAATGCACGCAATGCACCACAACATGTATGTCCATATGTGATATAATAACTCTAGTATGCATGCACAGGTATGCAATATCTTTTCTAACTCTTTAAGTGTTTAGAATGTTAAAGTTACTGCATTCTTAACTTTTAGAAAATGAATGTCTGTATAATAGCTAAATATCATCAAGAAATCATCTGAAAACCCGTGTCAAGCATCGACACCAAATAGGAATCACATCTGTCTCAATATCGGGCTCCGTCAGTCCGGATCGGCCCATATCATAAATCTCACGACAACGGTCGGTATCCTCCGGATATCCGCCGCGCCAGACATCACCGGTAGGTAGTCTTCCCCTGCCAGGCTCATCGTCTACAACTCGATCTTCTTGCCCCGGGGTACCATACCGGGCCCACCATGTACCCGAGACGGTTCATCCACTCCTCGAATCGGGTCTCGAAATCCAACAGAAAACATGAAAACTCATGGTGGACGACACAGACATCACGAGAAAACCGCAACTTTGTTTTGCAAATGATAAATCTAAGGTTTTGTTAAATTCTTGTGGTTTTCCCCAAAAATCCAGAAATCACAGAAAAACTGAAATCATCAAGAAAATCATAGTGTCCACATGTTATATATAATAATGTCTATGATATCAATGTATATGATGTGAGTTTTAGTAGCAATCTATATAAATATGATGTTAATGCGAGGTATATGCATGCTATGCAATTTCATATATCATGTTTGAATGCAAATAGCGATATTAAGTTAAACAGGTTTTCTAGTGTACGTGGCATGGCAATTACCAAAGGCGTGTGTGTCACATGAATAGTGCGCATGCAATCGATGCCAATGGTAATGTGTTCGTGTCCTACGAAATGATATCGCGTATGTATATATGAACGTCATATGAATGCCCATGCAATCTAGTATAGGGTTAGCTGTGAGGGTATGCCATGTATATAAATGGATAAGCTAGCTAACAATATAATTAATGCATAAAGTAGGGTAATCCTAACTGGGGGGGGGCGCCTCGTGCCATCCAGACGATTCCCCCGTAGATGAATATATCTACTCACCAGAAATCCCCGCTAATCTGATCCGGCCACCGCTTTGCCTTTTCGCGCCGTATCCGAAGTTTCCCCGACCGATCCTAAATTTGCACAACACCAAGTATAAGATTACATAACCCTAAACGATGCAAGTCACATTATACAAATATCCACGCTCTCGTATTAAACATAGCATGCACTCGGTGCGCGGAAAAACGCACGAAAATCGCAATCCTTTAACAAAAAATCGTCATTTCGGGGAAATCGACAAACTACCACCCGACTAGACGAAACCCCGCGTTCACGCATTCTAATAACCCTATACGACGCTAATAATATTGCTAACCTAACACAAATCGACCGCATACTATTTTTCGTAAAAATCTAGTAAGCGATTTTTAAACCAAATCGATACAAACATTGAAATTTGTCGATTTAGTAAGCATATAATTTCACCATTAACCATTCTAATCAATTAGACAACCATCCCTAACATAATCCAACCATTATGCTACAAACCCTAATTTATAAAAATCCAAAACCTTCTCTTGATTTTTCATGAACAAGGATTTACACTAAATTAATACTTTACACATCTAATTTAGCATAAACAAACTACCAATTTGCAACTAGTTTAGAATTTTCACCTCTCAAGCTTGAACCCTAGCTTGATCAAGTCTCCAAGAAGCCTCCTTTCATCATGTTTTTGAACTAATTTGGTTTGAGAGAGAAAGGATTAGGGTTTTGGTTTGAATGGAGAAAGAAATTTGTGAATTTTTATGAATTTTTTGCAAGGAAATGAAGCAAAAATGAAGTGGGAAATGGGGATCCAGCAGCTCTAGGCCGGCCAGCAGCAAGAGAGAGGGGTGTGGGAAATTTTGAGAAGTTTCTAGCTAATTACAACATCATATGATATCATATCATGCTTTCATATCAACCTTTTTCCAAAAAAACCCCTTTTTAAGCCATTTTTTCATAATTTTCCCACCCAAAAATCTAAAAGTTTGCAAGATATGATATAATTTTATTAACACCATATTGTAGCTTATAAAGACTCCTAATTAAGGAATTTACCTAATTAAATTTGTATTTATCCCTAATTAAATGTATTTAAAAAGGCTTAAAATAATAATAAAAATAATTAATTACGAAATTTTTTTTTTAACTAGATAATTATAAGTGACATTTTAATCACAAAATTATAGTAATATCTTATCTAAATTTTGTATAATTAGGTCTACAATGAAAAATATCAATTTTGACTTTTTACGGAAAAAGTCGAAAAATTAGCCGATTACCGAAAAACTGCCTAAACGATTTTCGAAGGGTTACAATCTTCCCCCCTTAAAGAAATTCGGTCCCCGAATTTAGAATTCAACTACGCGTACCTTCAAAAAGATGGGGATATCTCTTCCTCATCTCGACCTCGGTCTCCCAGGTGACCTCCTCGCTGTTCGGGCCACGCCAAAGAACCTTGACAGACGGTATGACCTTCGACCTCAATTTCTTCACCTGCCGATCCAAGATGACAACCGGCTGCTCGGTGAAAGAAAGGTCACGCTCTAACTGGATCGTCTGGTGCTGAATCGCCTGGGAAGGATCATGAAGGTACTTGCGGAGCATCGAGACATGGAATACGGGGTGAACATCGGGGAAGCTGGGCGGAAGAGCTAACCGATAAGCGACTGGACCAACACGCTCTAGGATCTCGAAAGGACCAACATATCTAGGACTCAGTTTCCCTTTCCGCCCAAATCTCATCACACCCTTCATCGGAGAGACCTTCAGGAAAACATGATCGCCAACAGCGAACTCGAGTCGGCGACGACGCCTGTCAGCATATGATTTCTGCCTGCTCTGTGCCGCTCTCATCCTGTCCCGAATCAGCTGTATCTTCTCGGTCGTCTCCTGTACAATCTGCGGCCCTAAAATACTGCTCTCCCTGAGCTCTGTCCAACATACAGGCGATCGACATCTCCTCCCATATAAAGCCTCGAAAGGTGCCATCTGAATCGTCTCCTGGAAGCTATTATTGTAGGAAAACTCGATCAAAGGCAAATGACGATCCCAGCTACCACCGAAATCCAAAACACAAGCTCTGAGCATGTCCTCAAGAGTCTGAATCGTACGCTCCGACTGACCATCAGTCTGCGGATGAAAGGCTGTGCTAAAACTCAATCGGGTGCCCAAAGCTTCCTGTAGTTTCTGCCACAATCGGCTGGTAAACTGGGTGCCACGGTCGGACACGATGCAAGTCGGAACACCATGCAGTCGCACTATCTCATCAATATAAACCTGGGCGTACTGAGAAAATCCAAAAGTGGTCTTTACTGGTAGAAAGTGAGCCGCTTTCGTCAGTCGATCCACAATCACCCAAATAGAGTCGTACCCTCGACTGGTCCTGGGTAGACCCACAACGAAGTCCATGGAGACCTGCTCCCACTTCCACTCAGGTATGGGCAAAGGCTGTAACTCGCCGGCTGGCCTCTGGTGCTCGGCCTTGACTTGCTGACAAGTCAGGCATCTCGACACAAAGTCTGTAATATCCTTCTTCATCCCGTCCCACCAATAAACCTCTCTCAAATCACGGTACATCTTGGTGGAACCTGGATGCACACTGTATACTGATCTATGTGCCTCCTCGAGAATATCACGCCTCAGTCCCTCTGAATCTGGCACGCACAGTCGAGTCCCAAATCGAAGTATCCCCTGCTCATCAATCACGAACTCAGAAACTCTGCCCTGTCGAATCTGCTCAATAATCTCTAATGTACGGGCATCGCCGGACTGTGCCTCGTGGATACGGTCAAGTAACTGTGGGCGTGCTCTGAAATGGGCTAGCTGTCCCCCTGTAGGAGTAAACTCGAACTGCACTCTGCTATCACATAAAACCTGCCAATCCGCCGTCGACTGCATCTGTACTGCGCTCAAACAAGATAAGCTACCTCCGGGCCTCCTACTCAAAGCATCTGCCACCACATTCGCCTTGCCCGGATGGTATAGAATCTCGCAGTCATAATCTTTCACCAACTCCATCCAACGGCGCTGTCTCAGGTTCAGGTCTCGCTGCTGGAAGATATACTTCAAACTCTTGTGGTCAGTGTATATCTGGCACGACTCACCGTATAGGTAATGTCTCCAGATCTTGAGTGCAAACACCACTGCAGCCATCTCTAAATCATGGGTGGGGTAGTTCTGCTCGTGTTTCCTCAGCTGCCGAGAAGCATACGCGATAACTCTGTCGTGCTGCATCAACACACATCCCAGCCCCACTCTAGAAGCATCACAATATACCACGAACCCGCCTGATCCTGAAGGCAATGCTAACACTGGAGCAGTAGTCAGACGAGTCTTCAACTGCTGGAAGCTATCCTCACATGCCTGCGTCCAATCAAAAGGAACCCCCTTCCGGGTCAACCCGGTCAACGGTGCAGCAATGCGGGAGAAATCCTAGACAAAACGTCGATAATAGCCGGCCAGACCTAGAAAACTGCGAACCTCTGTGACTGATACCGGTCTAGGCCAACGCTGAACTGCCTCGATCTTCGTCGGGTCCACGCAAATACCATCTCTCGTCACCACATGACCCAAGAAGTCGACACTGTCTAGCCAGAATGCACACTTAGAGAATTTGGCGAACAGCTGATGCTCCCTCAAAGTCTGCAATGTGATACGTAAGTGCTGCTCATGCTCCTCCCGGCTCCGAGAATAAACCAAGATGTCGTCAATGAACACAATAATGAACTGATCGAGATACGGCCTGAATACGCGGTTCATCAAATCCATAAAAGCTGCCGGGGCATTGGTGAGCCCGAACGACATCACCAAGAACTCGTAATGACCATAACGAGTACGGAAGGCAGTCTTCGGAATATCCTCCTTCCGAACCCGCAACTGGTGATAACCTGATCGTAAATCAACCTTCGAGAAAAACCCTGCACCCTGGAGCTGATCAAATAAGTCATCAATGCGGGGTAGGGGATACCTGTTCCGCACAGTAACTCGGTTCAGCTGACGATAATCAATGCATAAACGCATACTTCCGTCCTTCTTCTTAACAAACAAGACGGGAGCGCCCCAAGGTGACACACTCGGTCGGATAAGCCCTTTGTCCAGCAAGTCCTGTAACTGATCCTTTAGCTCTCTCAGCTCCGCCGGGGCCATCCGATAAGGCGGTATAGAGATAGGCCCCGTGCCGGGGATCAAGTCAATACAGAACTCAATCTCGCGCTCTGGTGGCAGACCAGGCAGCTCGTCAGGGAATACATCAGGAAACTCTCTCACAACAGGGACCTGGTCCAAGGGAACCTCTGTGGAGCTAGTATCACAAACATAGGCTAAGAATCCCTGACACCCTTTCCTTAAGAGCTGACCAGCGCGAAGAGAAGAAATCAAGCTGGGAAGGGTAGCGCTACGATCTCCCTGAATAATAAGAACCGGCTCACCAGGAAAACTGAATCTGACTGCTTTTTCACGGCAGTCCACGGATGCATAACAGGTGGCTTGCCAGTCCATACCAAGAAGAACGTCAAAGTCTAGCATATCGAGGAGAATCAAATCTACTGAAGAATCTCTCTCCCCGATACGAACGGAACAAGATCGGTACACAAAACGGGCAACAAAAGACTCGCCTACCGGGGTAATAACGACAAGCGGCTGATCTAACGGACAAGACTCTCGGCCCAACCTCGGTGCAAAATACGTAGAAACATAGGAATGTGTGGAGCCTGGATCAAATAATACCCGTGCATTAAAGGAACAAACTGGCAGAGTACCTGTCACGACGGCATTAGATGCCTGTGCATCCTGAGGAGTCAACGCGAACACTCGGGCCTGTCCACCACTAATAGCTGGCTGTCCTCTGCCTCTACCTCGGCCTCTGCCTCTGCCTCTGTCGCCTCGTCCTCTCTGAACCGGACCGCCACGCCCACGGCCTCTAGAAGCATCTGGCTGGCGTGAAGCATCATCAGAAGGAGGAAGTAAAGCTCTCTGCGAAGGTGGTGAAGGTGGTAAAGTCACATGCGGGACTGTCGCCGCGCACGGACGTCCCATGGTACAGTCTCTGACACGGTGATACTGACTCCCACACCGAAAACATCCTGGAGACGACTGCTGGGTCTGTGGATATGAACCAAATAACTGACCTCGTCTCAATCCTCTGCCTCCGCCATCTCCCGGAAATAATCTATCACGATGTCTGCCCATCTGCCGCTGAGCTGGCGTATCAGTACGGATCCTCTTCGGCCCAGAAGCGACCGGAGTCTCAGAAATACGCTCCTCCAAAAGTAAGGCTGCGTCCATCGCGGCTGCGTATGTATCAAAGTGCTGGGTGCCGATGGCAAGGAATAGCTGTGTATCAAGCCCTCGTACAAACCTCTTTATCCTCTTCTCTTCTGTGTCGACTAGGTGCGGAGCATATCGAGACAACTGGGTAAACTGTATATCATACTCCGACACTGTCATCCCCGGAGTCTTGCGCAAAGACTCAAAACTACGGGCTCGAGCATCTCGAACACTCTCCGGAAGAAAACGGGCAAGAAATGCAGCTGTAAACTCATCCCAGGTCATAGAAGGCAGACCTGCAGCTCGGCCTCTCTCTACTGAGTCGTACCATGTCTGGGCAAGACCCTCCAGACGAAAACTCGCAAACTCCACCAATCTATCCTCAGAACACCTCAACGAACGGCCAATCCGTGCCATCCTATCGAGAAATGCCTGTGGGTCCTCTGTCGCATCTGTACCGGTAAAAGCTGGAGGTCTCAATCTCATGAACTCCTGTAGTGAAACAGGGATAGTCTCCGTAGAATCAGCAGGAGTGACCATCTGTGCAGCAGGTACGATCGTGGTCTGTGCGGTGGAAGGAACGTCCTCGGATCTCTGTGCCCGGCTGGACTCAACTAAAGATCCCATCATCTGCCGCAACTCTTGCATGCCGGCCTCTAATCTGGTAATACGGTCTGGATAAGGCGGATCAGTAGGACCCTGAGGGGTAGGAGTATCCTCCCGCTCGATCCTCGCCTCAGACGGGCCCGCCCGAATCTCATCCCTAGCGGCAGCCCGCTGAGCTCTCGTAGTCTTTGGCGGCATCGAAGCTGGAATAAGAAATAGAACTGATAAGGACATTGCAATTGAATCAAGGAATGCAAGGAATCAAGAAAGGAAATACAAGCAATTATGTCCTAAGGTTACTTAGGCGGAGTACCGTATCGTAAGTATGCCGCGGATCATACCCACGCTACGCCACTCTGCTTAAGTCACCTACTCCATCTACCAAGGTCGTCCTACACTCAGAAAGGTAAAACCTACGCTCTGATACCAACTTTGTCACGACCCGAAAGTACGGAACGTGACTGGCACTTAGATTACGAGACGTCTAAAGGCGTACCGTAACCTAAGTCAGCCAAAGCCCAGAAATCTAACCCAAAATCAAAAGAGAGTGAAGGAAAACCTTGAATGAAAACGGTTTTGAAATCAATTAAGTTGCATAGAATCCAAAAAAAAGAACATCAAAAGTTCCCGAAAATTTCGGCAGAGTCTCCCCTGTATTTTCTATCCCCCAAAATGGGTACAACAAGATAATAAACCTGTAATTATAAAAATGGCATCCCCAAGCGGGAGCTAGCTCTTCGCCCAAGGCGGATCACAACCACATGCAATATAATAGTAATATCAAAAAAAAAGAGCATAAAAGAGATGCAAATACCAGAAAACACACGTCGGCTCAAGTGAGCTCGACCCAAAAGAAACCACAAATATACATATCTCTCAGTCTCATCACTAGGTCGCATATACAATACAAGTGGTAGATGGAGAATACTAGATACAATGATAAAGCAAAAAGAAATAAAGTATACTCGCAACCCACCTACGGGCGATATCGCGAGTCTGAGCAAAAGAAACTGATGATAAGATAGCCCGCCGCTACGAGACTGACGGGTCCGACCTGCAAGACACTGTGGCACAACGGGGGTGAGTTGCCAGCTCGTGAGTAAATATAACATCTAATAAGGCAATCGTAAGAATGCACGCAATGCACCACAACATGTATGTCCATATGTGATATAATAACTCTAGTATGCATGCACAGGTATGCAATATCTTTTCTAACTCTTTAAATGTTTAGAATGTTAAAGTTACTGCATTCTTAACTTTTAGAAAATGAATGTCTGTATAATAGCTAAATATCATCAAGAAATCATCTGAAAACCCGTGTCAAGCATCGACACCAAATAGGAATCACATCTGTCTCAATATCGGGCTCCGTCAGTCCGGATCGGCCCATATCATAAATCTCACGACAACGGTCGGTATCCTCCGGATATCCGCCGCGCCAGACATCACCGGTAGGTAGTCTTCCCCTGCCAGGCTCATCGTCTACAACTCGATCTTCTTACCCCGGGGTACCATACCGGGCCTACCATGTACCCGAGACGGTTCATCCACTCCTCGAATCGGGTCTCGAAATCCAACAGAAAACATGAAAACTCATGGTGGACGACACAGACATCACGAGAAAACCGCAACTTTGTTTTGCAAATGATAAATCTAAGGTTTTGTTAAATTCTTGTGGTTTTCCCCAAAAATCCAGAAATCACAGAAAAACTGAAATCATCAAGAAAATCATAGTGTCCACATGTTATATATAATAATGTCTATGATATCAATGTATATGATGTGAGTTTTAGTAGCAATCTATATAAATATGATGTTAATGCGAGGTATATGCATGCTATGCAATTTCATATATCATGTTTGAATGCAAATAGCGATATTAAGTTAAACAGGTTTTCTAGTGTACGTGGCATGGCAATTACCAAAGGCGTGTGTGTCACATGAATAGTGCGCGTGCAATCGATGCCAATGGTAATGTGTTCGTGTCCTACGAAATGATATCGCGTATGTATATATGAACGTCATATGAATGCCCATGCAATCTAGTATAGGGTTAGCTGTGAGGGTATGCCATGTATATAAATGGATAAGCTAGCTAACAATATAATTAATGCATAAAGTAGGGTAATCCTAACTGGGGGGGGGGCGCCTCGTGCCATCCAGACGATTCCCCCGTAGATGAATATATCTACTCACCAGAAATCCCCGCTAATCTGATCCGGCCACCGCTTTGCCTTTTCGCGCCGTATCCGAAGTTTCCCCGACCGATCCTAAATTTGCACAACACCAAGTATAAGATTACATAACCCTAAACGATGCAAGTCACATTATACAAATATCCACGCTCTCGTATTAAACATAGCATGCACTCGGTGCGCGGAAAAACGCACGAAAATCGCAATCCTTTAACAAAAAATCGTCATTTCGGGGAAATCGACAAACTACCACCCGACTAGACGAAACCCCGCGTTCATGCATTCTAATAACCCTATACGACGCTAATAATATTGCTAACCTAACACAAATCGACCGCATACTATTTTTCGTAAAAATCTAGTAAGCGATTTTTAAACCAAATCGATACAAACATTGAAATTTGTCGATTTAGTAAGCATATAATTTCACCATTAACCATTCTAATCAATTAGACAACCATCCCTAACATAATCCAACCATTATGCTACAAACCCTAATTTATAAAAATCCAAAACCTTCTCTTGATTTTTCATGAACAAGGATTTACACTAAATTAATACTTTACACATCTAATTTAGCATAAACAAACTACCAATTTGCAACTAGTTTAGAATTTTCACCTCTCAAGCTTGAACCCTAGCTTGATCAAGTCTCCAAGAAGCCTCCTTTCATCATGTTTTTGAACTAATTTGGTTTGAGAGAGAAAGGATTAGGGTTTTGGTTTGAATGGAGAAAGAAATTTGTGAATTTTTATGAATTTTTTGCAAGGAAATGAAGCAAAAATGAAGTGGGAAATGGGGATCCAGCAGCTCTAGGCCGGCCAGCAGCAAGAGAGAGGGGTGTGGGAAATTTTGAGAAGTTTCTAGCTAATTACAACATCATATGATATCATATCATGCTTTCATATCAACCTTTTTCCAAAAAAACCCCTTTTTAAGCCATTTTTTCATAATTTTCCCACCCAAAAATCTAAAAGTTTGCAAGATATGATATAATTTTATTAACACCATATTTTAGCTTATAAAGACTCCTAATTAAGGAATTTACCTAATTAAATTTGTATTTATCCCTAATTAAATGTATTTAAAAAGGCTTAAAATAATAATAAAAATAATTAATTACGAAATTTTTTTTTTAACTAGATAATTATAAGTGACATTTTAATGACAAAATTATAGTAATATCTTATCTAAATTTTGTATAATTAGGTCTACAATGAAAAATATCAATTTTGACTTTTTACGGAAAAAGTCGAAAAATTAGCCGATTACCGAAAAACTGCCTAAACGATTTTCGAAGGGTTACAGTATGGGACTCTAAAGACTCGTCAATACGCTGGCGGTGGGTTTAACCATAAGCACGTCAGTGGCACTAGCTGTACGTAATGACTACCCAGGTATTGAGCGAAAGGGAGGCCGACGAGAGAACTCATCCTGAAACCCTACTGAGCCTGACAGTGACAATATCCGTACAGTCCGGTCCGTTCGTCTATGAGTATCGCATATCGGGTCTAGGGGGTGGGTAAAGTCAGACCCCTAATAACTTGATATTTAGTGTCGGTATGAAGCCCATCACCACCTGAGAAACTACTGATCCGAATTAGTAATTCTCGACTACCTTGGCCAAGGATTTCTGGTGATGGCCACCCGTGCACACCGCGACATCAACCCCCAATACCGGGAGAGATAAATCCCCTGAAGATCCGCTCAGTGCCTCCATGTGGCTCGGGACTGTACCCAACTAAAACCTGTTTGCAAGACTCCTTTGAGCCGTGGTAGGGTTGTAATTAAAGCACAGTGGGAACTCACACGAGACAAATATCGATCTTAGATCGATAGACTAACCTGTACACATGTCACCAGGGAACTGCTATCTGACAATAGGTATAATACCAACTAGCATGTTCCCGGCGAGTCCATCTGGTGTACTCATAACCCAATGAGCACCTGTATACATCTTAGGTGAACCAACTGACACCAATGGCTTGTGAGACCAGCCACCGTCCCTTGTCGGGGTCTCGATCCATATACACTAGTCTACTTTCAGAGTATTGATGCCCTGTCTCGAAACTCCCACGACTAGGGACACTTTAAGGATGTGCTTATAGACCACCCAACTCTCACGTATATGATCGCCATCATACTGCAGGTAGTCAAGCAAGAATCCCATGGGCTCTATCAACATGTAATAGTGATTTGTAATGTTACTTGAAGCATGTACACGATGATAAAGGCAAACAAGATAGCATACTATCATCTCGAGTAAGACTGTCCTACCGGTATAGGTCCTCCCTCAGTCATTGCAATCACGTGCCTGTGATCCAATAATTGACTTGAGGGCACTATAGCCAACAGTTACTTACTACTCACGAGTTGGCAACTTACCCCCGTTGTGCCACAGAATCTTGCAGGTTCGAACCGTCACCACAGTAACGGTGGGCGTACTTTCTCCTTTTGCTTCATTGCATCAATTTGCAGCTTTTCTCATAGGTGGGTTGCGAGGATATTATGTTCCATCATGTATATTATTGTATCTAGTATACTCCATCTACCCTTGTATATTTGACTAGAAGGTGAGACTCGTGAACCTTGTATTTGTGATGTTTGGCGTCGATGCTCACTTGAGCCGACGTGGTGTTTCTCATTTCTTACTTTCATATGCTTATTTCGCATTTTTGATATACTTATGGCATGTGGTTGTGATTCCCCCATTGGCGAAGAGCCAGCTCCCGCTTGAGGATGCCTTTATTCATTATTTATATGTATTTTCATGTGTTGTACCCGTTTGGGGGCCAGTATTTACAAAGGAGACTCTGCCGAAATTTTCGGGAAAATATGATGTTGCTTTTAAATGTTTAATGCCACTTATTTGTTAAAACCACTTGCTTTAAAAAAAGTTTTCCTTCACTCTAATTGTTAAACGGTTTAGTTTTCTGGGTTTTGGCTTACTTAGATTATGTTACGCCGTTAAACATTTCGTAATTTAAGTGCCGGTCACGTTCCGTACCTTCGAGTCGTGACAAAGTTGGTATCAAAGCGATATGTTTTACTATTCTGATTGCAGGATGACCCTTGGTAGATGGAGTAGGTGACTTAAGCAGAGTGACGTAGCGTGTGTATGTTCTGCGGCATACTTGGGATACGGTACTCCGCCTAAGTGACCTTATTATATATATTTGCTTGTATTTCCTTCCTTGATTCCGGGAATCCTTTGATTCGATTGCAATGTTCCTATCGATCATGTTTCTTGTTCCAGCCACTATGCCGCAGGAGAATACGAGGGCCAGAGGGCTGCCGCCAGAGATGAGATTAGAGTAGGCTCGTTTAAGACGAGGACCGATCAGGACGGTATGCCGACCCCTCAGGGATAGAGTGATCCGCCTTCTCCAGGACAGAAAGCTAGGATGGAGTCGGGTATTCAGGACTTGCGACAGATGGTTAGATTGTTAGTGGTTGTTAGCCGAGCTCCGGGAGCTGATGATGTCCTTCCTATTTCAGGGACTATGATTGTACCGGCTGCTCAGGCAGCTGTTTCTGTTGTTACCAAGATTTTTCCGTATCTTTATAGGAGTTTTTGAGGCTGAAGCCTCCGGTTTTTACTGGCATAGATGCGGCAGAGGATCCGTAAACAATTCTCGTCAGGATGGCTAGGAATTGTCGTTCACAGAGATGTTCTGACGAGATATGGATTGAGCTTGCGAGTTTTCGTCTAGAGAGGTCTTTCTCAGACGTGGTGCTAGTCAGTTGAGAGAGGTCGAGCTGCAGATCTACTTCCTATGACTTGGGATGAGTTCATAGCTATATTTCTTGCTAGTTTCTTTCCGGAGAGCGTTTGAGATGCCCGAGCTCGTAGTTTCGAGCTTTTGCGTAAGACTTCAGGGATGATAGTGTCCGAGTACGACATCTAGTTTACTCAGCGGTCCGATATGCTCCTTACTTGGTGGACAATAAAGAGAAACGAATAAAGAGATTCGTGTGGAGTTTGGATATGCAGTTATTTCTTGCTATTGGTGCCCAGCACTTTGACACTTACGCAGCCGCGATGGATGCACCCCTACTGCTAGAGAAGCGCATTTCTAAGACTTCAGTCATTTCTGGACCGAAGTGGAATTGTACCGGTATGCCAGCTCAGAGGCGGTTAGATAGAAGCTATTGTGACAGTTATTCATTCGGTGTTTCTTTCGATGCGTACTTCTTTCTGCTGTTATTTCAGTGTTTTCTTTCGATGTGCGTATTTCTTTTGTTGTTTGTACTTGTATCTACGCAATTTGTACCGAGATTGGACCGAGAGTCGTCCTTGTTTGATCTGCCGCTGGTTGTTATTATTCCAGTAGGTGAGTCTTTTGTCCGTCGAAATGTTTTTCGTTCGTGTTTGTTTTGTTCGCATCGGAGATAGGAATTCTTCTGTCAAATTATTTTTTTCTCGATATGTTAGACCTTGACGTTATTCTGAGCATGGATTGGTTAGCCACGTATTATGTATTCGTGAACTACCGTAAGAAGACAGTCAGATTTAGTTTTCCGGGTAAGCCAGTTCTTGGTTGATTTTGGGGAGACCGTAGCGTCGCCTTTCCCAGTTTGATTTCTTCTTGTCGCGCTAGTCAGCTTTTGAGAAAAGGATGTCAGAAATTCATGGCGTATGTTTGTGATGTTAGAGCCGCATTGGTCCCGTTGGACCATGTCCCGATTGTGAGAGAGTTTCCAGATGTTTTCTTGACGAGTTGCTTGGTTTGTCGCCAAAGCGCAATATTGAGTTCTGCTTTGACTTGATTTCCGGCACGGAGCCTTTTTCTATACCGCCATATCGGATGGACCCGGCGGAGCTTAAAGAACTGAAGGATCAGTTGCAAGATTTGTTGGATAAAGGGGCGTGTTCGTCCGAGTGCGTCACATTAGGGAGCTCCTGTTCTGTTCGTCAAGAAGAAAGACGGCAGTTGTGTTTGTGCATCGATTTTTGTCCGTTGAATCGGGTTACTGTGCAGAACATATATCCCTTACCTCGTATCTGTTAGTTATATGTATGCCCTAGAGGCCATTATTCTACATATGATATATATTATAGTGGATGCTTGGACATACATAGGGAGGACTTTCTTGCTCGACATGATAGTATGCTATCTGGTTGCTCTTTATCTTAACATGTACACTTACGGTCTCTCTGTTACATGTTGATAAAGCCCTTAGGATGTGTACTTGACTTCCAGGATTATGATAGAGATTATACTAGTGGGTTCTGGGTAGTCCGTGAGTACATCCTTCAATAGTTATTAGTCGTGGGAGTATCGAGATAGGGCATCGATATTCCAGAATAGACTAGCGTATACGCTTCTTGACCCATATGATGGGCAATGGATGATCCCACATCCATTAGTGTTTGACATCAGAGAAGGTATATGGGTGCTCAGTGGAGACTGGGTACACTGAGCATGACTCACCGAGAACTCCTAGATGGTATTATACCTCACGTCAGATAGCAGTTCTCTAGTGACACTGGTACAGGTTAGTTTGTCGACCCGAGATCGTCATAGAGTCTTGTGTTTCTTCCACTGTGCATTGATTTCCACCCTACCACGGCTCTACTGAGTCATGCAAATAGGTGGTTTTTGGGCACAGTCCCGAGTCACATGGAAGCAATGAGCAATGCGAGGGGATTTCGTCTCTCCCGGTATTGGGAGTTGATGTTGCGCTATGCTCGATTGGCCATAACAGTAAATCCCTGGCCAGGTTTGCGGAGATCTACTGGTAAGTGTTATCAGTAGTTTCTCGAACCGTTATGGACCTTGCATCGGGATGACTTATCAGGCTATTGGGGTCTGACGTTATACCACTCCCAGGCTGCGAAATGCAACATATCAGACGAAGAGACCAGACTGTACGGTTGTGTTGCTGATTGGATTCGTAGGAGTATGAGCAGGCTTGCTTGTTGAACTTCTGATTGCTCAATACCCGGGTGGCCGTTACGTTTAGCAGAGTGCTTGCGGCTTGTGGGTGTTTGATATGATCATCACCTACTGCCGGCGTATTGACGAGTCTTTAGAGTCATACACAAAGGTTTCCTGGTTCATGCGAAACGAAGTAAGAGCACATATGTGATATGTGCAGGACCGAGATTAATACATGTATGTGATACCGTATTCTATTCTCGTGATATATGATATCGGCCGGTTATATGTGATATAGCCGGGTTATCGGATCAAGTGTTGATTCGATAAAATGATACATATGATATTAGTCGGTTATATGTGATATAGCCGGATTATTAAATCAAGTGTTGATTTAATAATTTAATGTATAATTATATATTTGATATATTAGTAGGGTTCCTAGGCACCCTAATGAGGTCTCACAAGGCATCGATCATGCCAAATTAAAATTTTAACGGTGCCGAGAAACCCGACTACGGATCGTTTGCTAGAAAACTAGGCGAAAAGATAACTAGTTAACACTTAACTAAGGGAATACGGAAATACAACCTTTGTAGATCCGGTGCTCCACCTCCATAGCTCCGCAACGAAGTCCTCTCCGCTGTCCAAATCAAATCCGGGCTCTAGCGTCGGCTTCGTCGGAGAATGGGCAAGCTAGGTCGTCGATGTCCATGCCGAAGATGATCTACGTCGAGGCATCGCTAAATCAAGCTCCGACTTCACCAAGTCAAGAAACTTATGAAGTAAACACACTCTACTACTTGGCAAGAGGTATAGGATGAAGAAATAGGAAGTAGGTTCAATTTAGAATTGGATTTCTCACTCATTTTCATCAATCACCATTGATGGACCTTGCTTTCTTCTTGAAGAAGAAGATCAAGAAGAAGATAAATATTATGATAAGAATGATTTAAAATGAAAAGAATAATCCATTCTTATCATAAGTGAACCATGGTTAGTTGTAGAGAGTGAACTAGGGTTAGTGGAGTAGTTAGGGTGAAGCATGAGACAAAATGGTGACAAAGTCAAAGTTTTCATGAAGCTTTAACAAGCTTCCAAATAAAGCCACCATTTTGCATTTGCTTATTTTTTTTTTCCAAAAAGAAAAAGATTAATATATAAATAAGGAAATCAAAAACCCTAATCATCCACTTAACTATAGTTTGATACTTTACACTTAACCAAATGGCATGTATCATCAAACATGATACAATCATGTGCACAAAACTATATCGAATATACAATGTGCACATCCGAGCGAGAAAATCCAATTAAAGTGAACCGACACTAGTTAATGCAAAGTAATATATCAAATATATAATTATGCATTAAATCATTAAATCAACACTTGATTTAACGATCCGGTCATATCGTATATAACCGACTAGTATCCAATGTATCGGTTTATCGAATCAATCCTTGATTCGATAACTAGGGTATATCGCATATAACCTAATCGATACATTCATCGCGAGAATCAAATACGGTATCACATACACGCATTATTCTCGGTCCCGCACATATATCATATGCGCTCCTATTTCGTTTCGCTTGAACCAGGAAACCTCTGTGTAGGACTCTAAAGACTCGACAATACGCCGGCAGCAGGTGATGATCATATCAAGCACCCACAAGCCGCAAGCGGTCTGCTAAACGTAACGGCCACCCGGGTATTGAGCGATCTGAAGATCGACGAGCAAGCCTGCTCACACTCCAGTGAATCCAACCAGTAACACTACCGTACAGTCCGGTCTGATCGTCTGATATGTCGCATATCTCACCTAGGGGTGGTAAACGTCAGACCCCAATAGCTCGATAAGTCGTGTCGATATGAGGTCTATAACTGTTCGAGAAACTACTGGTAACACTTACCAGTAAATCTCAGCAACCCTGGCCAGGGATTTCCTGTTATAGCCAATCGAACACAGCGCAACATCAACCCCCTATACCGGGAGAGACGAATCCCCTCCTATCGCTCATTGCCTCCATGTGACTCGGGACTGTACCCAAAAACCACCGTTTTGCACGCCCTCTTGGATGTGGTAAGATGGAAATCAAAGCACAGTGGGAACCACACAAGACTCTATGACGATCTCGGGTCAACAGACTACTCTGTACCAGTGTCACCAGAGAACTGCCATCTGACGTGAGGTATAATACCATCTGGGAGTTCTCGGCGAGTCCGTCCAGTGTACCCAGTCTCTACTGAGCACCCGTATATCATCTCTGATGTCAAACACCAATGGATATGGGATCATCCATCGCCCATCTGTATGGGTCGAGAAGGTACACGCTCGTCTACTCTGGTATATCGATGCCCCGTCTCGATACACCCACGACTAGGGACTTTGAAGGATGTACTTATGGACTACCATGTCCCCACTAGTATGATCCGCATCATAGTCCAGGTAGTCAAGTACAGATCCTAAGGGCTTTACCAACATGTAACAGAGAGACAATCAGTATACACATTAAGGTAAAGTTCAACCAGATAGCATACTATCATGTCGAGCAAGAAAGTCCTCCCTATATATGTCCCAGCATCCACTACAGTATACATCCAATGTACAGTAATGGCCTCTAGGGCATACATATAACTAACAATCTCCCACTTGCACTAGGGCCATCTGTAGCAGTGGTTGTAGTATCTCATACTCAACCATCCCATAAAAGTCTCTCTCTGGGAACAGGCCTTTGTGAGTGGATCCGCTGTGTTGTCCTCTGAGTCTACTCTCCAAACCTCGATCACCCTGGAGATCAACCATCTCCATGATCAGGTGATACTGCCATAGAATAAGTCTGGATCACTGATGGGACCGGCGTTCCTTGGCATAAGCCACAACTCCATTGTCACACAATGGGAGGAACATAGTTCATCTCATGAACCTATATACACCCAAACAACCTCTTTGGTAGCATCTTAAGTAGCGATGTATCCTGCCTTTATCGCCTAGTATGTCACGGTATCCAGCTTGGAACTCTTCCAACATACCGTCCCTTTACTGAGGGTAAAGACAATGCCTGTGACTGACATTCAGTCGTCTTTATCACCCTGGAACCCTTCCAGTGATTCTCCCCAGGATCGGTTGATACCGTCTCACTACATCTAGTGCGAATTCTAATATCCATTTAGATCTATCTCATAGATCCAAAACCCAGGATTTAGAAGGTATCATTTTGATCCTATATGGAGAATCATAGTGATAAGCGGAGATTGATCGAGCGTAGCATAGGAAACTCCTTCCCTATCAAGAGTATGTCATCCACGTACTCTACGAGGATCATCATCATACTCCCTACTACCTTTTTGTATATACAAGGTTCATCTACCATTTTGATGATGTCAACTTCTTTGACTACTTCATCAAAACAGATGTTCCAACTCCGCGATGCCTGCTTTATCCTATAAAGCATCTTGCACACGTTTCCGCTGCTCCCACTGTCTACGAAGCCCTCTGGCTGTGTACTTATAGACGCACTCTTCTAAAACATCATTTAGAAAAGCAGTCATGACACCCAACCACCAGATATCGTAGTCATGGCATGTAGCCGTGACAAGTAGGATCTGGATGGACTTAAGCATAGTCACTTGAAAAGGTTTCATCATGATCCACGCCTGGTCGATGACGAAAAGCTTTAACAAGTCTAGCTTTGAAAGTCTCAACTTTTCCATCTACACCAAGTAATCTTCTCAAGATATACTTGCTCCTGATGGGGATTTAACCCTTCAGATATAGCAACCAAAGTCCATACTTTGTTGGTGTATAAGGATTCCATCTCAGATTGCTAAGCATCCAGCCATTCTTACAGAGTCTTACTCTCGATGGCCAGCTCGAAGCTAGTTGGGTCATCATCTCATGATGCAATCCTCGCTCCCACTGTCATAGAGAAACCGAAGTAACTCTCAGGTAGGTGAGGAACCCTACTAGATCGGCGGAGAGGCTGAGGTTCGTTGGAATCTACTGAATCCTTTGGTTTTATCAAATCATCTGCTGTAGTTTGTATAGCTGGAACCTTTCCAGTTGTACATAGCTGACCTTGCCTCGAGCTTGTCCGGATTATGCTTTTAGACATAGGTCGGACAACCCCAAATCTTAACTGTCTTAAGAGATGGGCTCTTCCCTTATCATATCAAATATGAAGTGGTAGGCAACTGATTTGATTCGAACTTTATTCAATAGGTATGCAGCTTCTCAAGTGCATAACTCCCAAAAAGGAAAAAGGTAACTCAGTAGTACTCATCATAGAGCACACCTTATCATATAGGGTGTGATTGCTCCGCCCCGATATACCATCGTGCTATGGTGTATACGGAGGAGTAATGCTGAGAGAGAATCTCATTCTCCGTTAGAAAACTCCAGGAATTCCATGCTCAAGTATTCTCCTCCTTGATCTCATCAAAGGACATAACACTTTTACCCGTATTGGTTCTCTACTTCTAACTTATATTCTGTGAATATCTCAAAAGGTTCGGACTCATGTTTCAGCAGGAACATATGACTGAATCTTGAGAGATTATCAGAGAACGTAATGAAGTATAAAGAACTGGTCTTGGCATGTGTAGACTGGGGACCTACATACATCAACATGTATCATCCCAAGAGTTTACTAACTCTTTCTCTGTTTCCAATAAACAGAGCTGTGGTCATCTTATCTTTGTGACATGACTGGCGAGTTTCACAAGATGTAAATTCAAACTAATTTAAATATGCATCTACATGTAACTCCAGCTAGTCGGGGCGCATTGATATGACCTAGTCTACAATGCCTCAAGAAGGATCCGTTCATTTCTGAACTCTTCCTCTTGTGTGTGTTCTGTACACTAAGAACTGTAGTTTGATTTAGAACACTAATGCTTTTAGATAACGTGCCTGAACCGATCAACTTTTGATATAGGAAATGTTCAAAACATTGTCCAACAATACAAAATTTTATCGTTTCTTTACTAATAAAGAGACAGATATGATTTTGTATATCAGGTTCGGTATCTAATAACATTCGTTCAGAATCAATGTATTGGTAATACAGGGTGACAGTGACCAACAGACTTGGCTGCAACACTTGCCCCATTTTCTGCCTCATGAAACTTATCACCCGTTCTCAGTTCTCTACCTTTCTGTAGCCCTATGTAACAGATTACATATCTGGTATCCTGATCTGGTATCAAATACCCAGGACGCAGAGGATACTGAGAAACAGCTCTCTGTAATGAACACACCGGAAGATGATGCATCAGCATGCACTCTCTTCGTTTGGACGGCACGGGAAATCTGGTATTCCCCAATTTCCTGCTCTGTCTTATAACTATTATAAGTTAGAGCGGGACCAACGTTCCCCAGCTCAGTATAACAAGCGGTTTCGGTCAAATATCCGTATTATTATCTTGATTAAGGCGTGATATGGTCGCTACCTGGAGAGAGAGAGAAGAAAACACTCAGCGTGCGCTCTTGCAAGAATAGATTGGTTATTATTTTATCTAATCAGGATGGCTCCCACTGCTTTTTATCAAATCTTCCTTCAAACCCTAAAAGGAAAGACTAGCCGGGATTAATTACACACTACAAATTCGCCAATCTTTCAGCCGGGCCAGTGTCGGTACTTTGAGGGAGGTCCCCCGTGCTTTCGCACGAACCTAATTAATGTAAACCTCGTTTTCCCAGAGGTGTAACCTCGTTAACACCTTTCTAGACACCTACTTGATCGGCTAATTGTAATGTATAAAACTCTCCCAGGAGTAACTCTTACTCACAGCGGGTATCGGGATCCAACTATCTCATAGAAGGTATGCAATCTCATTGCAAATTTCAACACTTGAAATTCCCGATAATATTTTGCCCCATGCGATCTATGACCTTGACTGAGTCAACAAACCATAGACCGCAAGTAAAGTTCAACCCGTCATTTCTCGATTGAATTAAACCCACCCGCACGACCCTTGACTGAGTCAACAAGGCCGCACAACTACCCTAATCCAATCGCATCATATGCTTTGCAGATAAGCAATAATCAGCTACCGCACACTACGTCTTGACTGAGTCAACAAACGCAGCACGAATACTAACTATTACCTATCTGAAATGACGGAGGGCTACGACAGGTTTTTAAGAAAACCTTTTGCGTAATGAACTTTATATCGTTGTAGAATCAAATGATTTTAAAATGGAGTGCTTTTGAGGCTTTTCTAGTTTTGCTAAAGGAGTCACTCCCGGTGAAGGGATCGTCGGTCCTTTCCTCGTCGAATGAGGTGCGGGATATATCACATATATCACTGTGCAAAGCAAAAACACTTAAAAGCAATCAAAAGACAAACCGAGTGTGTAGCATCTGCCAGTTATTGCTAAAGGAGTCACTCCCGGTGAAGGGATCTCGGTCCTTTCCTCATCGAATAAGGTGCAGGATATATCACATATACCGCTATGCAAAGCAAGAACTGTAGCTACTTGTTTTATTTTGAAATTCGATTCTACAACATCTTAGGTTTCTTTTATTTCATTAATCACATTAATGAAGTCCCATCATATAAGTACCTAATCATCACAGATAAATACGACGTACACTTATGACATCCGCATTCGCCTCGATGTCCCCTCGTGCACCGTTAGGTTAGGTAACTAACGGCAGAGCAGGGCAGGGCTAGCGCGGGTGTAAAACATAAGTAACGTCTATATAATATATCATATATACTATATATAATATCTGTCACAGAACATCACATGATCACATCACAGATATCGCAGCATAAGAAACATATGAAATATTGGATATACTAGGACGTCCGTGTTTTCAATACGAGCCAGTATAAAACACGGATTCCACGGTCGTGATGAATAGCAAAACCCACACCCCTAGACCCCTACGAGAGCGGCAAGCAACCCTACCAATTCTGGAGTTAGGAGACCCGGACTCGACTCCTCGAGTTGGTCTCCCACTGGACTCCAGAACCCGGTTACTTGTGCCCTCCACCTTAGGTCTATCCAAGTGCGGAAAAGTAAATAATATACAAACGGTGACAACTTCCGCAACCTGGAAGCGCCCCAATAAAAGAATATTACATACAAGTTTTTACATGAATGAAAATGAAAAACACTCATCTCACATAAAAAACCCCGGCTATTCAAACACGACGATCCAATATAACATATCCAGCAACACATAACATCACATGTCAACAACGTAAGTAAATATGCGCATCCCAATTGTCGTTGACATATAGCAACGAAACCGGAGATATCACATATTACACTTACGGTCACAGAAAAGAAAGTGTAAAACTACAACAGTTGGAATCCGCAACCATCTCAGACATCGCATGCCTGACCAAATGAATTACTTAGACATCGCATGCCTAACAATTATAAACCCCGCATTTTAGTCTCAAAATCGAAAACTCTTTTCAATACCAAGTCGGGCAATTCAACAAGATTCCCGGCAGTCTGATCGAATACTCGTCGCAAACTTCAGTAGGTGGCCGCACCCCCCACGCCGTCGATGAAGTGCACCAAGGCGGAACACCGCTGCCGCGAGCACCCGAACGGATGCTTTCGGCGACGGGGTTCTCCTACAGTCACTTGGTCGGGGCTATGGAGTGAGGCTGTCTATTAAGTTTACCCGGCGAGTATCCGCGTACGCTGCGTGATTGCGACGGACTTTTGATCACATCAACATTCCGTGGCAACCGATCAAGTGAGACTAAACTGCTACGTTTATAACATTCATTTAGTTATCTCATAACTTCTTGTGAATTCCAATTATTGTATCCCATTCCAGATAATTAGAAAATGTTAAACTTTCCGATTGAACATTCGAACACCCAAGTTTTCCCGATACGGATCAACACATGAAACAAGTCTAACAACATTCCGTTCGTGCCTCAGTACCAACGGTCCAGCCGTAGAAGGGTCAAGCCAACGCCTCACATGTGGCATGCCGTACTGCCCCAAACCCGAAGGTTCAAAGGGCAGTTCAAGACGGTCACATAATCGAGTTAAGGTTTGTTGTCTTCTAGAGGGACCATCGCGTTACTTGCACTACTTAGAACGTCGTTAAACTACGGAAAAATCCAACACTTGGAAATTTCCCGACAGGGGAAAAATTGGGTATTTATATCCGGTCGAACTTTTTAACATATTCTAAAAACTATCCGGAAAGCCACACAGACAAAATTTGATACTCCGATCGAAACACCGAATCTCCAAAAACACAGCAGAAAAATTCAACTCTTGAATAAATATTAAAAATTTCCAGAAAACTCAGCTCTTTGAACTAGGAATTACTGTGCAAAGGAACAGGGCTGACGTCATCAAGGGGCCGCTGATCCGCCGCAGAATCCATGATTCTGCCGCTGATCCGCCGCGAAATTTACTGTTCACCAGAAACTTTTTGCACCGTAATTCTTATTTTTCCCTGCTGAATTTTTTAGCAATTTTTAATTTGGAAAAACTCACTGTTTTCAAAAAAAGACAGAGAGCATGTTAGAAATGGGTTTTCGGGTTCGTTCGGACTTCAAACTCCGTCTGGACTTCGCCTAAGGCTCTAGCTAGGCTCTGATACCACTGTAGGGTTCCTAGGCACCCTAATGAGGTCTCACAAGGCATCGATCATGCCAAATTAAATCATTTTAACGGTGCCGAGAAACCCGACTACGGATCGTTTGCTAGAAAACTAGGCGAAAAGATAACTAGTTAACACTTAACTAAGGGAATACGGAAATACAACCTTTGTAGATCCGGTGCTCCACCTCCATAGCTCCGCAACGAAGTCCTCTCCGCTGTCCAAATCAAATCCGGGCTCTAGCGTCGGCTTCGTCGGAGAATGGGCAAGCTAGGTCGTCGATGTCCATGCCGAAGATGATCTACGTCGAGGCATCGCTAAATCAAGCTCCGACTTCACCAAGTCAAGAAACTTGTGAAGTAAACACACTCTACTACTTGGCAAGAGGTATAGGATGAAGAAATAGGAAGTAGGTTCAATTTAGAATTGGATTTCTCACTCATTTTCATCAATCACCATTGATGGACCTTGCTTTCTTCTTGAAGAAGAAGATCAAGAAGAAGATAAATATTATGATAAGAATGATTTAAAAAGAAAAGAATAATCCATTCTTATCATAAGTGAACCATGGTTAGTTATAGAGAGTGAACTAGGGTTAGTGGAGTAGTTAGGGTGAAGCATGAGACAAAATGGTGACAAAGTCAAAGTTTTCATGAAGCTTCAACAAGCTTCCAAATAAAGCCACCATTTTGCATTTGCTTATTTTTTTTTTCCAAAAAGAAAAAGATTAATATATAAATAAGGAAATCAAAAACCCTAATCATCCACTTAACTATAGTTTGATACTTTACACTTAACCAAAAGGCATGTATCATCAAACATGATACAATCATGTGCACAAAACTATATCGAATATACAATGTGCACATCCGAGCGAGAAAATCCAATTAAAGTGAACCGACACTAGTTAATGCAAAGTAATATATCAAATATATAATTATGCATTAAATCATTAAATCAACACTTGATTTAACGATCCGGTCATATCGTATATAACCGACTAGTATCCAACGTATCGGTTTATCGAATCAATCCTTGATTCGATAACTAGGGTATATCGCATATAACCTAATCGATACATTCATCGCGAGAATGAAATACGGTATCACATACACGCATTATTCTCGGTCCCGCACATATCTCATATGCGCTCCTATTTCGTTTCGCTTGAACCAGGAAACCTCTGTGTAGGACTCTAAAGACTCGACAATACGCCGGCAACAGGTGATGATCATATCAAGCACCCACAAGCCGCAAGCGGTCTGCTAAACGTAACGGCCACCCGGATATTGAGCGATCTGAAGATCGACGAGCAAGCATGCTCACACTCCAGTGAATCCAACCAGTAACACTACCGTACAGTCCGGTCTGATCGTCTGATATGTCGCATATCTCACCTAGGGGTGGTAAACGTCAGACCCCAATAGCTCGATAAGTCGTGTCGATATGAGGTCTATAACTGTTCGAGAAACTACTGGTAACACTTACCAGTAAATCTCAGCAACCCTGGCCAGGGATTTCCTGTTATAGCCAATCGAACACAGCGCAACATCAACCCCCTATACCGGGAGAGACGAATCCCCTCCTATCGCTCATTGCCTCCATGTTACTCGGGACTGTACCCAAAAACCACCGTTTTGCACGCCCTCTTCGACGTGGTAAGATGGAAATCAAAGCACAGTGGGAACCACACAAGACTCTATGACGATCTCGGGTCAACAGACTACTCTGTACCAGTGTCACCAGAGAACTGCCATCTGACGTGAGGTATAATACCATCTGGGAGTTCTCGGCGAGTCCGTCCAGTGTACCCAGTCTCTACTGAGCACCCGTATATCATCTCTGATGTCAAACACCAATGGATATGGGATCATCCATCGCCCATCTGTATGGGTCGAGAAGGTACACGCTAGTCTACTCTGGTATATCGATGCCCCGTCTCGATACACCCACGACTAGGGACTTTGAAGGATGTACTTATGGACTACCATGTCCCCACTAGTATGATCCGCATCATAGTCCAGGTAGTCAAGTACAGATCCTAAGGGCTTTACCAACATGTAACAGAGAGACAATCAGTATACACATTAAGGTAAAGTTCAACTAGATAGCATACTATCATGTCGAGCAAGAAAGTCCTCCCTATATATGTCCCAGCATCCACTACAGTATACATCCAATGTACAGTAATGGCCTCTAGGGCATACATATAACTAACAATATTAAATTACATTAACTAATACTTGCTCACTTAAGTCTTTCCTTTTTCTCACTTATGATACATTTAATATATATATATGATATATGTTAATTGTATTGTTTTCTTTTGTGCACAAATAATATATATGTGATATATATTATTGTGGCGTGCTAGGTTATACATGCAACATGGGTGTATGAGACTTACACCATGCTATCGATAATGTATGGGTTTTTATTTATATGAGTAATTCAAAATTATTTGGATATTAGTCTTGGTTGAGCTTGGATGGAAGCTTGTAGAACCATTGACTTAGTCCACTAATTTTGTTTTACCTAAGATATTTATTAACCTAACCATTATCACTTAGCCATGGTTTATTCTCTACATGGATTAGTATATGATATGTGTAGGGTCCCTAGGCACACTAGTGAGGTCTCACAAGGCATCGAACATGCCAATTTCAAAAATTCTAGGTGCCGAGAGACCCGACTACGGACCGTTTGCTAGAAAACTAGGCGAAAAGAAAACTAGTTAACACTTAACTAAGAGATGCGGAAATACAACCTTTGTAGATCCGGTTCTCCACCTCCATAGCTCCGAAACGAAGTCCTCTCCGCTGTCCAAAAAGAATCCGGGCTCTAGCGTCGACTTCATCGGAGAATAAGCGAGGTAGGTCGTTGATGTCCATGCCGAAGATGATCTACGTCGAGGCATCGCTAGATCAAGCTCACAACTTCACCAAGTCATGAAACTTGTGAAGTAAACACACTCTACTACTTAGCAAGAGGTAGAGGATGAAGAAATAGGAAGTGGGTAGACTTTAGTTTTGGATTTCTCACTCATATCATCAAGTTGCCATTGATGGTCAAGCTTTTCTTCACTTGAAGGAAGAAGAAGAAGAAAGCAAGAAGATGATAATTATTATGATAAGAATTGTTTAAAATGAAAATAATAATCCATTCTTATCATAAGTGAACCATGGTAAAGTGTAGAGAGCTAATCATGGTTAAAGGAATGGTTAGGGTCAAGCTAGAGACAAAATGGTCACTTAGTCAAAAGATCAAGAAGCTTCAACTAGAATCCAAAATTAGCAACCATTTCATTTCATTTTCTTTTATTCATTTATCATAAATAAATGGATAATTAAATAAGATAAATGAATAACAAATAATAAACCCTAACCTATTCATTAACCAAGGTTTAACACTTTACACTTAACCAAAAAGCATGTATCATCAAACATGATACAAGCTAGTGCACAAAATCATATCACATATATAATGCGCACACCCGAGTGAGAAAATCCATTTAAAGTGAACCGATACTAGTTAATGCAAAGTAATATATCAAATATATAATTATATATCAAATCATTAAATCAACACTTGATTTAACGATCCGGTCATATCGTATATAACCGACTAGTATGCAATGCATCGGTTTATCGAATCAACCCTTGATTCGATAACTAGGGTATATCGCATATAACCTAATCGATACATTCATCGCGAGAATGAAATACGGTATCACATACACGTATTATTCTCGGTCCCGCACATATCTTATATGCGCTCCTATTTCGTTTCGCTTGAGCCAGGAAACCTCTGTGTAGGACTCTAAAGACTCGTCAATACGCCGGCAGCAGGTGATGATCATATCAAACACCCACAAGCCGCAAGCGGTCTGCTAAACATAACGGCCACCCGGGTATTGAGCGATCTGAAGATCGACGAGCAAGCCCGCTCACACTCCAGGGAATCCGACCAGTGACACTACCGTACAGTCCGGTCTGATCGTCTGATATGTCACATATCTCGCCTAGGGGTGGTAAACGTCAGACCCCAATAGCTCGATAGGTCGTGTCGATATGAGGTCTATAACTGTTCGAGAAACTACTGGTAACACTTACCAGTAAATCTCAGCAACCCTGGCCAGGGATTTCCTGTTATAGCCAATCGAACACAGCGCAACATCAACTCCCTATACCGGGAGAGACGAATCCCCTCCTATCGCTCATTGTCTCCATGTGACTCGGGACTGTACCCAAAAACCACCGTTTTGCACGCCCTCTTGGACGTTGTAAGATGGAAATCAAAGCACAGTGGGAACCACACAAGACTCAATGACGATCTTGGGTCAACAGACTACTCTGTACCAGTGTCACCAGAGAACTGCCATCTGACGTGAGGTATAATACCATCTGGGAGTTCTCGGCGAGTCCGTCCAGTGTACCCAGTCTCTACTGAGCACCCGTATATCATCTCTGATGTCAAACACCAATGGATATGGGATCATCCATCGCCCATCTGTATGGGTCGAGAAGGTATACGCTAGTCTACTCTGGTATATCGATGCCCCGTCTCGATACACCCATGACTAGGGACTTTGAAGGATGTACTTATGGACTACCATGTCCCCACTAGTATGATCCGCATCATAATCCAGGTAGTCAAGTACAGATCCTAAGGGCTTTACCAACATGTAACAGAGAGACAATCAGCATACCCGTTAAGGTAAAGGTCAACCAGATAGCATACTATCATGTCGAGCAAGAAAGTCCTCCCTATATATGTCCCAGCATCCACTACAATATACATCCAATGTACAGTAATGGCCTCTAGGGCATACATATAACTAACAATCTCCCACTTGCACTAGGGCCATCTGTAGCAGTGGTTGTAGTATCTCATACTCAACCATCCCATAAAAGTCTCTCTCTGGGAACAGGCCTTTGTGAGTAGATCCGTTGTGTTGTCCTCTGAGTCTACTCTCCAAACCTCGATCACCCTGGAGATCAACTATCTCCATGATCAGGTGATACTGCCTTAGAATATGTCTGGATCACTGATGGGACCGGCGTTCCTTGGCATAAGCCACAACTCCATTGTCACACAATGGGAGGAACATAGTTTATCTCATGAACCAATATACACCCAAACACCCTCTTTGGTAGCATCTTAAGTAGCGATGTATCTAGCCTTTATCTTCTAGTATGTCACGGTATCTAGCTTGGAACTCTTCCAACATACCGTCCCTCCACTGAGGGTAAAGACAATGCCTGTGACTGACATTCAGTCGTCTTTATCACCCTGGAACCCTTCCAGTGATTCTCCCCAGGATCGGTTGATACCGTCTCACTACATCTAGTGAGAATTCTAACATCCATTTAGATCTATCTCATAGATCCAAAACCCAGGATTTAGTAGGTATCATTTTGATCCTATTGAAGAATCCTTGTGATAAACGGAGATCGATCGAGCGTAGCATAGGAAACTCCTTCCCTATCAAGAGTATGTCATCCACGTACTCTACGAGGATCGTCACCATACTCCCTACTACCCTTTTGTATATATAAGGTTCATCTACCATTTTGATGATGTCAACTTCTTTGACTAATCCATCAAAACAGATGTTCCAACTCCGCGATGCCTGCTTTATCCTATAAAGCATCTTGCACACGTTTTCGCTGCTCCCACTGTCTACGAAGCCCTCTGGCTGTGTACTTATAGACGCTCTTTTCTAAATCATCATTTAGAAAAGCAGTCAAGACACCCAACCACCAGATATCGTAGTCATGGTATGTAGCCGTGGAAAGTAGGATCTGGATGGACTTAAGCATAGATTCTTAGAAAAGGTTTCAACATAATCCACACCTGGTCAATGATGCAAACCTTTAACAAGTCTAGCTTTGAAAGTCTCAACTTTTCCATCTACACAAAGTAATCTTCTCAAGATATACTTGCTCCTGATGGGGATTTAACCCTTCAGATGTAGCAACCAAAGTCCATACTTTGTTGGTGTACATGGATTCCATCTCAGATCACTAAGCATCCAGCCATTCTTACAGAGTCTTACTCCTGATAGCCTGCTCGAAGCTAGTTGGGTCATCATCTCATGATGCAATCCTCGCTCCCACTGTCATAGAGCAACCGAAGTATCTCTCAGGTGGGTGAGGAACCCTACTAGATCGTCGGAGAGGCTGAGGCTCGTTGGTAACTATTGAATCCTTTGGTTCTTTCAAATCATCTGCTGTAGTTTGTATAGCTGGAACATTTCCAGTTCTACATAACAGATCTTGCCTCGAGCTTGTCTAGATTTTGCTTTTAGACATAGCCCGGACAACCCCAAATCTTAACTAACTTAAGATATGGGCTCTTCCCTTTCCATATCACATATGAAGTGGTAAGCAACTGATTTAATTCGAACCCTATTCAATAGGTATGCAACTTCATAAGTGCATAACTCCCAAAAGGAAAAAGGTAACTCAGTAGTACTCATCATAGAGCACACCATATCAAATAGGGTGTATCTGCTCCGTCCCGACATACCATCGTGCTATGGTGTATACGGAGGAGTAATGCCGAGAGAGAATCTCATTCTCCTTTAGAATAGTCCAGGAATCCCGTGCTCAAGTATTCTCCTCCTTGATCTCATCATAGGACATAATACTTATACCCGTATTGGTTCTCTACTTCTAACTTATATTCTGTGAATACCTCAAAAGGTTCGGACTTGTGTTTCAACAGGAACATAGGTCTGAATCTTGAGAGATTATCAGAGAATGTAACGAAGTACAAAGAACCGGTCCTGGCATGTGTAGACAGGGGACCTTACATACATCAACATGTATCATCCCAAGAGTTCACTAACTCTTTCTCTGTTTCCAGTAAACGGAGCTGTGGTCATCTTATCTTTGTGACATGACTGGCGAGCTTCACAAGATGTAAATTCAAACTGATTTAAATATGCATCTAAATGTAACTTCAGCCAGTCGGGTCGCATTGATCTGACCTACTCTACAATGCCTCAAGAAGGATTCGTTCATTTCTGAACTCTTCCTCTTGTGTGTGTTCAGTATACGAAGAACTGTAGTTTGATTTAGAACATTAATGCTTTTAGATAACGTGCCTGAACCGATCAACTTTTGATATAGGAAATGTTCAAAACATTATCCAACAATACAAAATTTTATCATTTCTTTACTAATAAAGAGATAGATATGATTTTGTATATCAGGTTCGGTATCTAATAACATTCGTTCAGAATCAATGTATTGGTAATACAGGGTGACAGTGACCGACAGACTTGGCTGCAACACTTGCCCCGTTTTCTGCCTCGTGAAACTTATCACCCGTTCTCAGTTCTCTACCTTTCTGTAGCCCTATGTAACAGATTACATATCTGGGATCCTGATCTGGTATCACATACCCAGGACGTAGAGGATACGGAGAAACAGTTCTTTGTAACGAACACACCCGAAGATGATGCATCATCATGCACTCTCCTCGTTTGGGCGGCACGGGAAATCTGGTATTCCCCAATTTCCTGCTCTGTCTTATAACAATTATAAGTTGGAGCGGGACCAACGTTCCCCAGCTCAGTATAACAACCGGGTTCGGTCAATAATCCGTATTATTATCTTGATTAAGGCGTGATATGGTCGCTAACTGGAGATAGAGAAGAAAACACTCAGCGTGCGCTCTTGCAAGAATAGATTGGTTATTATTTTATCTAATCGGGATGGCTCCCACTGCTTTTTATCAAATCTTCCTTCAAACCCTAAAAGGAAAGACTAGCCGGGATTAATTACACACTACAAGTTCGCCAATCTTTCAGCCAGGCCAGTGTCGGTACTTTGATGGAGGTCCCCCGTGCTTTCGCACGAACCTAATTAATGTAAACCTCGTTTTCCCAAAGGCGTAACCTCGTTAACACCTTTCTAGACACCTACTTGATCGGCTAATTGTAATGTATAAAACTCTCCCAGGAGTAACTCTTACTCGCAGCGGGTATCGGGATCCAACTATCTCATAGAAGGTATGCAATCTCATTGCAAATTTCAACACTTGAAACTCCCGATAATATTTTGCCCCGAGCGATCTATGACCTTGACAAGGTCAACAAACCATAGACCGCAAGTCAAGTTCAACCCGTCATTTCTTGATTGAATCAAACCCACCCGCATGACCCTTGACAAGGTCAACAAGGCCGCACGACTACCCTAACCCAATCTGCATCATATGCATAAGCAGATAAATACTGGTTAGCTACCGCACACTGCGCCTTGACAAGGTCAACAAACGCAGCACGAATACTAAACAGGATTTATCTGAAATGACGGAGGGCTACGATAGGTTTTTCTGAAAACCTATTGCGTAATGAACTTGATATCGTTGTAGGATCGAATGAATTTTGAAATGGAGTGTTTTTGAGGCTTTTCCAGTTTTGCTAAAGGAGTCACTCCCGGTGAAGGGATCGTCGGTCCTTTCCTCGTCGAATGAGGTGCGGGATATATCATATATATCACTGTGCAAAGCAAAAACACTTAAAAGCAATCAAAAGACAAACCGAATGTGTAGCATCTTCCAGTTATTGCTAAAGGAGTCACTCCCGGTGAAGGGATCTCGGTCCTTTCCTTATCGAATAAGGTGCAGGATATATCACATATACCGCTGTCCAAAGCAAGAACTGTAGCTACCTGTTTTATTTTGAAATTCGATTCTACAACATCTTAGGTTTCTTTTCTTTCATTAATCTCATTAATGAAGTCCCATCATTTAAGTACCTAAACATCACAGATAGATATGACGTACACTTATGCCATCCGCATTCGCCTCGATGTCCCCTCGTGCACCGTTAGGTTAGGTAACTAACGACAGAGCACGGCAGGGCTAGCGCGGGTGTAAAACATAAGTAACGTCTATATAATATATCATATATACTATATACTATATCTATCACAGAACATCACATGATCACATCACAGATATCGCAGCAGAAGAATCATATGAAATATTAGATATACTAGGACGTCCGTGTTTTCAATACGAGCCAGTATAAAACACGGATTCCACGGTCGTGATGAATAGCCAAACCCACACCCCTAGACCCCTACGAGAGCGGCAAGCAACCCTACCAATTCTAGAGTTAGGAGACCCGGACTCGACTCCTCGAGTTGGTCTCCCACTGGACTCCAGAACCCGGTTACTTGTGCCCTCCTCCTTGGGTCTATCCTAGTGCGGAAAAGTAAATAATATACAAGAGGTGACAACTTCCGCAACCTGGAAGCGCCCCAAATAAAAGAATATTACATACAAGTTTTTACATGAATGAAAATGAAAAACACTCATCTCACATAAAAACCCCCGGCTATTCAAACACGACGATCCAATATAACATATCCAGCAACACATAACATCACATGTCATCAACGTAAGTAAATATGCGCATCCCAATTGTCGTTGACATATAGCAACGAAACCGGCGATATCACATATTACACTTACGGTCACAGAAAAGAAAGTGTAAAACTACAACAGTTGGAATCCGCAACCACCTCAGACATCGCATGCCTGACCAAATGAATTTCTTAGACATCGCATGCCTAACAATTATAAACCCCGCATTTTAGTCTCAAAATCGAAAACACTTTTCAATATCAAGTCGGGTAATTCAACAAGATTCCCGACATCCTGATCGAATGCTCGTCGCAAACTTCAGTAGACGGCCGCACCCCCGATACCGTCGACGAAGTGCACCAAGGCGGAACACCGCTGCCGCGAGCACCCGAACGGATGCTTTCGGCGACGGGGTTCTCCTACAGTCACTTGGTTGGGGCTATGGAGTGAGGCTGTCTATTAAGTTTACCCGGCGAGTATCCGCGTACGCTACGTGATTGCGACGGACTTTTGATCACATCAAAATTCCGTGGCAACCAATCAAGTGAGACTAAACTGCTATGTTTATAACATTCATTTAGTTATCTCATAACTATTGTGAATTCCAATTATTGTATCCCATTCCAGATAAACAGAAAATGTTAAACTTTCCGATCGAACAATCGAACACTCAAGTTTTCCCGATACAGATCAACACATGAAATAAGTCTAACAACATTCCGTTCGTACCTCAGTACCAACGGTCCAGCCGTAGAAGGGTCAAGCCAACGCCTCATATGTGGCACGCCGTACTGCCCCAAACCCGAAGGTTCAAAGGGCAGTTCAAGACAGTCACATAATCGAGTTAAGGTTTGTTGTCTTCTAGAGGGTCCATCGAGTTACTTGCACTACTTAGAACGTCGGTAAACTACGGAAAAATCCAACACTTGGAAATTTCCCGACAGGGGAAAAATTGGGTATTTATATCCGGTCGAACTTTTTAACATATTCTAAAATTTATCCGGAAAGCCATACAGACAAAATTTGATAATCCGATCGAAATCATGAAAACCCAAAACAACCCCTGAAAACTCAACTGTATAATAAATATTAAAATATCCCAGGAAAATCAGCACAGAAATCTGAGAATTACTGTGAAAAGAAAAATGCGCAAAACGACAAAACCACCGCTGAACCGCCGCGTCATGCTTAGCACGTGCCGCGGTTCCGTGGTGGAAAAGTTGATTTAGGCCCACGAAATTTACAGTAATTCTTAGAAAACCCTGCTTGATTTTCTGCATATTTTTAATCTTGAAAAATCCACAATTTTAAAATCTGGACAGAGAGCATTCTCGGGTGTGGGTTTCGGGTTCGTTCGGGTTTCAAATTCCGTCTGGACTTCGCCTAAGGCTCTAGCTAGGCTCTGATACCACTGTAGGGTCCCTAGGCACACTAGTGAGGTCTCACAAGGCATCAAACATGCCAATTTCAAAAATTCTAGGTGCCGAGAGACCCGACTACGGACCGTTTGCTAGAAAACTAGGCGAAAAGTAAACTAGTTAACACTTAACTAAGAGATGCGGAAATACAACCTTTGTAGATCAGGTTCTCCACCTCCATAGCTCCGAAACGAAGTCCTCTCCGCTGTCCAAAAAGAATCCGGGCTCTAGCGTCGACTTCATCGGAGAATAAGCGAGCTAGGTCGTTGATGTCCATGCCGAAGATGATCTACGTCGAGGCATCGCTAGATCAAGCTCACAACTTCACCAAGTCATGAAACTTATGAAGTAAACACACTCTACTACTTGGCAAGAGGTAGAGGATGAAGAAATAGGAAGTGGGTAGACTTTAGTTTTGGATTTCTCACTCATATCATCAAGTTGCCATTGATGGTCAAGCTTTTCTTCACTTGAAGGAAGAAGAAGAAGAAAGCTAGAAGATGATAATTATTATGATAAGAATTGTTTAAAATGAAAAGAATAATCCATTCTTATCATAAGTGAACCATGGTAAAGTGTAGAGAGCTAATCATGGTTAAAGGAATGGTTAGGGTCAAGCTAGAGACAAAATGGTCACTTAGTCAAAAGATCAGGAAGCTTCAACTAGAATCCAAAATTAGCAACCATTTCATTTCATTTTCTTTTATTCATTTATCATAAATAAATGGATAATTAAATAAGATAAATGAATAACAAATAATAAACCCTAACCTATTCATTAACCAAGGTTTAACACTTTACACTTAACCAAAAAGCATGTATCATCAAACATGATACAAGCTAGTGCACAAAATCATATCACATATATAATGCGCACACCCGAGTGAGAAAATCCATTTAAAGTGAACCGATACTAGTTAATGCAAAGTAATATATCAAATATATAATTATGCATCAAATCATTAAATCAACACTTGATTTAACGATCCGGTCATATCGTATATAACCGACTAGTATGCAATGCATCGGTTTATCGAATCAACCCTTGATTTGATAACTAGGGTATATCGCATATAACCTAATCGATACATTCATCGCGAGAATGAAATACGGTATCACATACACGCATTATTCTCGGTCCCGCACATATCTCATATGCGCTCCTATTTCGTTTCGCTTGAGCCAGGAAACCTCTGTGTAGGACTCTAAAGACTCGTCAATACGCCGGCAGCAGGTGATGATCATATCAAACACCCACAAGCCGCAAGCGGTCTGCTAAATGTAACGGCCACCCGGGTATTGAGCGATCTGAAGATCGACGAGCAAGCCCGCTCACACTCCAGTGAATCCGACCAGTGATACTACCGTACAGTCCGGTCTGATCGTCGGATATGTCGCATATCTCGCCTAGGGGTGGTAAACGTCAGACCCCAATAGCTCGATAAGTCGTGTCGATATGAGGTCTATAACTGTTCGAGAAACTACTGGTAACACTTACCAGTAAATCTCAGCAACCCTGGCCAGGGATTTCCTGTTATAGCCAATCGAACACAGCGCAACATCAACTCCCTATACCGGGAGAGACGAATCCCCTCCTATCGCTCATTGCCTCCATGTGACTCGGGACTGTACCCAAAAACCACCGTTTTGCGCGCCCTCTTGGACGTGGTAAGATGGAAATCAAAGCACAGTGGGAACCACACAAGACTCTATGACGATCTCGGGTCAACAGACTACTCTGTACCAGTGTCACCAGAGAACTGCCATCTGACGTGAGGTATAATACCATCTGGGAGTTCTCGGTGAGTCCGTCCAGTGTACCCAGTCTCTACTGAGCACCCGTATATCATCTCTGATGTCAAACACCAATAGATATGGGAACATCCATCGCCCATCTGTATGGGTCGAGAAGGTATACGCTAGTCTACTCTGGTATATCGATGCCCCGTCTCGATACACCCACGACTAGGGACTTTGAAGGATGTACTTATGGACTACCATGTCCCCACTAGTATGATCCGCATCATAATCCAGGTAGTCAAGTACAGATCCTAAGGGTTTTACCAACATGTAACAGAGAGACAATCAGCATACACGTTAAGGTAAAGGTCAACCAGATAGCATACTATCATGTCGAGCAAGAAAGTCCTCCCTATATATGTCCCAGCATCCACTACAATATACATCCAATGTACAGTAATGGCCTCTAGGGCATACATATAACTAACAATATGAACTCACCCATGGTTGCATTTCTAACCTCACTCTTATTCATTCATCACTTCATCTTCTTCTTCCTCATGAATAAGCTTGCTAGCTTTTCTAAAAGTGAGGAAATATTGTGAGAAAAATAAATCTAAAGTGAGCCCAATTCCTACTTCATCATCCTCTACTATATTAGCTATTTAGTTTAGGGTGTTTGCTTCACTAATCTACCATTAGTGAAGAGGTAGCATGAGCTTGAGTCTCCTCGACGTAGATCATCTTTGGCCTCGAAGACTTCGAGCAAGCTTGTTCATTTCTTCATGTGAACCCTTACTAGAGTTCGGGTGTTCACTACTTGGAGCGAAGGGACTACTACATGGAGCTTTAGAAGTGAAGGACCGGTCTTCGAAGGTTGTATTCCTCATTAACTTAGATGTAAAGTTGTTTGCATTGCTAGTTCGTCTAAATCTCTAGTTAAGATTCTAGGGTTAGGGTTCTTTAGGACGGTAAAAATTTGAAAACGGCATGGACGATGCCCCCCCGAAACCTTGTTGCCGCCCTAAGAAACCCTACAGTGGTATCAGAGCCATGCTAGAGAATTAGACGATATTTGTTAGATTACGAAACCGTAACAACTTCGAAACACCCGATACTAAAACCTAGTTTCTGTTGTTTTTAAAATGGTGTCTAAATTTTTTTTAAGCAACTGCAGAATCTTATATGTGTTATAACATGAGCACCATAGAAATTTTAAGAAAATTGGTCGGAAAATGGCCGGCCACATAGGCAAGAAAACCGAGCAGGCCGGTCCTACATTGCAGTCTGGGCTTGAAATTTTTACGGTGTTCCAGGCTCTGGGTTTTGGTATTTCAGTTGTTGCTTGTTTTTGCTAAATTTGCATGTGATGTTATCTTTGTGCAAAAGCAATTCAGAGTGTTCCATGGTCGTAATTCTAACATCAATTCGGGTTATTTAGACGACGTTAAAAAGTTCGAACAGATATCAATAACCCAATTTTTCCCTCGCTGGAAATTTTCCAAGAGTTGGATTTTTTCCAAGTTTAAAATCTTCAGAAAATCATGCAAGCGATTCTGTGGACCCTCTAGAAGAACGATACCCAAACTCGACTTTTTGGATCGCGGAACCGCGGTCATACCCTAGGGTTTGCAGCAGTTCCGTGGCGACATAAGTGAGGCATGGTTCGGCCCTTCTACGGATGGTTCATAGGTGTTGTGGCATGTTCTAAGTACTTTTTGAACTCCGCTCAAGTGTTGAGCTCTTAGGGAAATTTTGGGTGTTTGTTTATTCGATCTAAAAGTTTAACATCGTTTAGCTATCTGTGATTGTGATACAATATTTGGAATCCACATAATTAGTTATGTAATAACTAGTTTGAATTTTATAAATCTAGCAGTTTAGTCTCATTTGATCGGTTGCCACAGAATTTTGACGAGGATCAAAAGTCCGTCGCAATTACGTATTGTACGCGGATACTCGCCGGGTAACCTTACTAGATAGCCATTCCCCATAACCCCGACCAAGTGACTGTAGGAGAATCCCGTCGCCAAAAGCATCTGTTCGGGTGCTCGCGGCCACGGTGTTCCGCCTTAGTGCACTTCGTCGACGGCATCGGGGGTGCGGCCGTCTACTAAAGTTTCCGACGAGCATTCGATCAGGTTATCGGGAATCTTATTGAATTACTCGACAGGTTATTGGAATGTGTTTTCAATATTGAGACTAAAATGCGAGGTTTATAATTGTTAGGCATGTGATGTCTAAGAAATTCATTTGGTTGGGCATTAAATCCAAAGTATGTGATACATTGGGTTTATGATGTCTAAGGTGGTTGCGAATTCCAATTGTTGTAGTTTTTCACTTTCTTTTCTTTGACCGTAAGTGTAATATGTGGTGTATCGCTGGTTTCGGTGCTATATGTCAACGACAATTGGAATACGCATATTTACTTACGTTGATGACATGTGATGTTATGCGTTGCTGTAATATGTTATATTGGATCGTCGTGTTTGAATAGCCAAGGTTTTATATGAGATGAGATTTTTTCATTTTCATTCATGTAAAAACTTGTATGTAATATTCTTTTATTGGGGCACTTCCGGGTTGAGGATGATGTCACCATTGATGTATATTATTACTTTTCCGCATTAGGATAGACCCAAGGCGGGGGGCATAAGTAACCGGGTTCTAGGGTCCAGTGGGAGACCATCTCGAGGAGTCGAGACCAGGTCTCCTAACTCTAGAATTGGTAGGGTTGATTTCCGCTCTCGTAGAGGTCTAGGGGTGTGGGTTTGGTTATTCATCGTGACCGTGGAATCCGTGTTTATACTGGCTTAATTTAAAATACGGAATGCCTAGTATATCCAATATTTTATATATGTTCTTCTGCTGCTGATATTCTAGGATGTGATCACTTGATGTTCTGAGATGAATGCTTATATTATATATATGCTATATAATAAATATATTTTTGTTCTCATTTCTTTTAATGATGCTTGGGAAGCATAAATTGATGGGAATTCATTAACAAGATTAATGATAGAAAATAAACCTAAAAGATGTTGCAGTATCGAATTTGAAACTCACTCGGCCTTTTTATGAAAAAGCAAGTTTCAAAATGCGGAGCTTAAGCCACTCCTTTTAAAATCATTCGATTCTACAACGATATCAAGTTCAAAGCGTTAAAGGCTTTCTTAAAAACCATCCGCAACCCTCCGTCATTTTAGGAAGTAGAGTACTTAGTATTCGTGCTACGTATGTTGACCATAGTCAAGGCGTAGTGTACGGTAGCTATGTGATGTTTTCCTACACAGCATATGATGCTATTAGTTAGGACATTCATGTGATTTTGTTGACTATAGCCAAGGATCATGTGGGTGGGTCTAATTAATCACGAAATGACGGGTAGAACTTGACTAGGACTTATGATATGTTGACCATAGCCAAGGTCATAAGTACTAGGGGTAAAAACCATTATCGGGAATTTAAAATGTTGAAATTTGCAATGAGATTGCATACCTTCTATGTGATAGTTGGATCCCGATACCCACTGCGAGTAAGTGTTACTTCTGGGAGAGTTTTGCACTTTACAATTAGCCGATCAAGTAGGTGTCTAGAAAGGTGTTAACGGGGTTACGCCCCTAGGAAAACAAGGTTTATTTTAATTCGGTCCGTGCGAAAGCACGGGGAACCTCCCTCAAAGTACCGACACTGACCTGGCCGAAAGATTGGTGAACTTGTAGGGTGTAATTAATTCCGGCTAGTCTTACCTTTTATGGTTTGAAGGAAGATTTGATAAAAACAGTGGGAGCCATCCTGATTAGATAAAATAACAACCAATCTAATCTTGCTCAAGAGCGCACGCAGAGTGTTTTCTTCTCTCTCTTTCTCCTGGTAGCGACCATTTCACGCCTTAATCATGATAATAATATGGATGCATTGACCGAACCAGCTTATTATACTGAGCTAGGGAACGTTGGTTCCGCTCCAACTTATAATTGTTATAAGTCCGAGCAAGAAATAGGGGAATATCCGGATTTCCACGCGACCCATACGAGGAATAAACATGCTGATGCATATTCTTCGGGGGTGTTCGTTACCGAGAACTGTTTCTCAGTATCCTCTGTGTCCTGGTTATGTGATACCGGAACAGGATCCCGTATATGTAATATGTTACATGGGCTACAGAAAGGTAGAGAACTGGGAATGGGTGATATATCTCTAAGTGTAGAGAATGGTGCAATTGTTGCAGCCACATCAATTCGTAGATATCACCTTGTATTAAAATACATTGATTCTGAACAAATGTTATTACATGCCGAACCTGATATACAACATTACATCAGATTCTTTATTAAATTAAAGAAAGATATAATTCTGTATTGAAGGATAATGTTGTGAACATTTTCCTGAATCAAGAGTTGATTGGATCAGGCACGTTATATAATAGCATATACGTTCTAAATCATACCACAGTTCAAAGTATGTAGAACACACACAAGAGGAGTAGTTCAGAAATGAATGAATCCTTCTTGTGGCCTTGTAGACTAGGTCATATCAATGCGACACGACCAGCTAAGTTACATAAGGATGAATATAAGAATATGTTCGAATTTTCATCTTATGATACTTGCCAGTCTTGTCCCAAAGGTAAAATGACCAATACTCTGTTAAGTGGAAACAAAGAAAGAGTTATTGAACTCTTGGGACAGATACATGATGATTTATTCGGTCCTATGTCTACAAATGCCAGGGTTGGTTCTTTGTACTTCATTACATTCATTGACGATCTCTTAAGATTCGGACATATGTTCCTGTTGAAACACGAATCTGAAACTTTTGAGAAATTCAAGGAATATAATCTTGAACTTGAGAACCAAACGGGTAGAAGTATTAAGTCCTTCAATGTGATCGAGGAGGAGAATACTTGCGCATGGATTTCCTGGAGTTTCTGAATGGAGAATGGGATTCTCTCTCAGCTTACTCCTTCGTATACACCACAACACAACGGTGTATTGGGTTGGAGGTATCGCGTCCTATGAGATATGGTGCGCTCCATGATGAGTACTGCGGAGTTACCTGTTTCCTTTTGATGTTATGCACTTGAGAAGCTGCATACCTATTGAATAGGGTTCCCACCAAATCAGTGCCTACCACTCCATATGTGATATGGTATGGGAAGAGACCATGTCTTAAACGAGTTAAGATATGGGGTTGTCCGGCCTATGTTGAAAAACAAAATCCGGACAAACTCGAGGCAAAGTCAGTTCTATAAGTTTGTTGGATATCCCAAACATTCGTAAGGGAATATCTTCTACCAAACCGAGGAACAAAAGATGTTTCGTTTCTCAACATGCCACCTTCTTAGAAAAAGGAAATTTTTTAAAACAGATTTGTAGTTATGAGGTAGAACTGGAAGGAGTTCTAGCTATACAAACTAGAACTAATGATTTAGTGGAACCAAAGGATTCAATAGTTTCCAACGAACCTCAGCCTATCCGCGAATCTTGTAGGGTTCCTCATCCACTTGAGAGATACTACGGTTTTCTCGGTGACAGTGGGAGCGAGGATTGCATCATGGTAGATGATGGCCCAATTAGGTTCAGGCATGCCATCACATGTAGAGACTTTATGAAATGGCTGGATGCTATGTCATCAAAGATGGAATCCATGTACACCAACAAAGTATGACTTTGCATGTTGCACCTGAAGGGGTAAAACCCATTGGGAGCAAATGGATCTTGAGAAGATTCTTGCTGTGGATAGAAAAGTTGAGACTTTCAAAGCGATGCTTAAGTCCATCAGGATCAAAGCATGCATCGCGGAGATGGAACATCTGTTTTGATGAAGCAGTCAAAGAGTTTGACTTCATCAAAAAGGTAGATGAACCTTGTATATATAAGAAGTTTGTAGAGAGTAAGGTTGTCCTCCACGTATTGTACGCAGATGACATACTCTTGATAGGAAATGGTTTCCTATGCTACACTCGGTCAAGCTCCACTTATCACGAGGATTCTCCATGGAAGATCTGATGATACCTACTACATCTTGTGGATTATGATCTATGACGATAGATCTAAGTGGATGTTGGGAGTGTCCCAATTCCAGGTACATTAACACCATACTAAAGGGATTTAGTATGGAAGATTATAAGTGTGTTCGTCTACTTACTCAGGAATCACTCTCTCCAAAAAGATCTCTTCCAAGACTGATTTGGAGAGAGCTCGCATGCAAGGGATACCCTATGCTTCGGCAGTAGGCTCTATCAAGTATGCGATATTATGTACCAGACCAGATGTAGATGACTCACCAGGTGTAGTGATCAGCAATCAATCGGATCTTGGGAGAATCACTAGACAGCTGTGGAGGACATTCTTAAGTACTTGAGAAGCACTAAATGAATGTTCTTGGTTCGAGCTTCCAGAGTGATAAGGTCGACTGAAAGTCAGTCACATGCATTGTCTTTACCCTTAGTGGAGGGACGGTATGTTGGAAGAGTTCCAAGCTAGATACCGTGACTGTGACGACCCGAAATGGCATGTGACTGGCCCTTGAATCATATGAAGTCTATAGGACCCCATCTAATTCAAGTAAGCCAAAAATCCCAGAAATCTAAACCATTTTTTAAGAAAGTGTTTTGTTAAAATAAGCCAAATATGAATTTTTAAAATCATAAATCTTTTCTGAAAATTTCGGCAGAGTTTCCTTTGTAAATACTGGCCCCAAACGGGTACAACATGCATAATATATAAAAAGGCATCCCCAAGCAGGAGCTAGCTCTTCGTCAATTGACGGTCATAATCACGCAAGCAATATAATATACAACGCCAAAGGGCGAGGATCAAAACTTAAAAAGGAAACTCAAATCATCATGAAAACCATAATAATACAACGCGCGACTCTAAGGTCGAAATAATATACAACTGGTCTCTAAGTCAAATAAATAATACAATCTGGTTGATAGAGTTTACTAGATACAACAATGTAAGTAAAATATAAGGGTGGTCACGATGCGAGTGAACCCACCTACCAAAGCAATCACCCGGAAAGGAGCAGTGTGGCAGCAAAGCCGCAATGAACCTGTACGGCAAAACCTGCAAGAAACTGTGACACAACGAGGGTGAGTTGCCAACTCGTGAGTAGAAAACACCACCGAGCAGAAATCGTATGTATGAATCAATCCTAGGTCAATATGATCAAATATAAATAACCTCAAAATATTATAGCCTGAAACATCTAATAATGGCATGGGTAAACATCTATACATATGTGTAATACCAAATGCTCGTGTCAGTGCCTCGGGTAGAAACATATCATAAATATGAGGTACTAATGAAATATAATGAAAACAGAATACATCATGAACGAGAAAACTGTTTTCTTTAATTGGTGAGATTTCTGTTTATATAAATATAGGTATCATCAATGAAATCAACAGAAAATCAGAGTCTAGCATCGACACAAAATATATATCTCCAAATCCAAGGCTCCGGCTATCCGGACTGGCCTATATCATCAAATCTCAATACCTCAGGCTCCGGCTATCCGGACTGGCCTGTACTCCGATCGGTATCCTCCGGATATCCGTCGAGTCACAATACAATCACCGGCCGGTAGTGCTCTCCTGCCAGGCTCAACGCCATCATCTGCGACCATCTTGCCCCGGGGTACCGCACCGGGTCCACCATGCACCCACAGACGGTTTCTCCTCCTCCTCGAATCGGGTGTATCATATCGCTCAAAAGCCGAGAAAACTTAGGGTGGACTCCTCTCAAATCATATCATGAGAAAACCGCAACTTTCATTTTTAAATGATAAACAATTTATAAAATCCTTGCGGTTTCTCCAAATCTAGATATCTCATGGAAATCCGAAATACAAATCTCAAGTATAAATAAACAATGAATTCTAAAATATTGGGCTCCGGCAATCCGGACTGGCCCTAATAAGAATGCATGAAAATGAACGTATAATATGCATGACAATCACAGTAATAAATGCAATGTCTAAGCTATCGGCTAACAAGTGAAATCAATGAATTAATATTCTCTACAGTGTACGTAGCATGGAAATTACCGATGGTGATGTGTGTGAGCCGGCAAGCAGGTGTACGGGGAACATACACATCATCGGTAATGGTGCTGGTGTCCTGACAGCATGATTTCAATAATAGCATATGAAAACACAATATAAGCATACAATGCGGTGCGAACAGCAAGAATATGCTTGAGATGAATAATAAACACAACAATAAATAATCTACATTAATATATATGGATCATACAGTTTTCCGTTTGAAATAACATGAATCGTTGTGTTTAGAAAATAGGGCTACGGTGTTTTTAAGAAAAGGTACGTCCTTTGAAATATCCGTAGAATCCCTTGGCCTGTCTTTAAAATACCCACGATTCGTTAGTTTTGAAATAGGTATGACCCGAGTCTAGTCTAACATCTACAAGTAAACTACAGAACTACACTAACAGGTTAATCGAAAATGGTAAGGAAACCACCTAAATCTGAGTCGATATATATAACATATAATAGTCGGTGATCCCGCCTCAATAGTATCACATATGTTACAATATATAACATGACATCCTCGAGTCAAGAGTGCGGATCTATCATCAATAAATAGCTCGTACGGTAAATCCATCGTACGGCATCCTAAATCTGGGTACAGGTCAATTATCACATTATCTCATTATTCATCTGGTATCCTTTTCATCATATATCATGATCTGGGGGTAATGATCTACGTCTAGTACATACAGATACCATCTCTCTCTCTCTCTATATATATATATATATATGCGTGTTTATTAAAACACATCGTCTAAAGGACCCGCTATAACATCATGTCTTATCTCATAATACGAACCAATACACATCACCGAGCTCATGGCATCATGCCAATCTCATCGACTCATCTCCAATATCATCTACTATACTCATTATCCATGTATATGTATACGTATATATATATATACATAGTCCCATACCTATGCGTATATATGTATATATATATATATATATATATCCCCATATACGCACAAATAATAAAATGTAAGCATGTGTGTGTGTGCGTGTGGGTGTAATCTCTAATTTAGGGTTTCGCGACTAAGAAGCTAAACTAAGTTACTTCTAATTACACTAAAACTATAAAATGAACACCTAGAATCTATCTTGATAATCAATAATCTCACAATAGACACACACACACACACACATAAATATGTATACTTATTCGTATACTACAGTACGAAACTGCGGGGGTGCTATACGCCATCCACCCAACTTCCCCCGTAGATAAATATCTACTCAGCTTGATCTTCGCTTGCCGATGTCGATATCGCCACGTTCATCCTTGTTTCCCCAAGTCCACATGGGGGTACCTACATATCACACGTAGTATCGTAAACAGAATCACGCACGAAAACCAAAACGGCACACGAATCGTACATAGGTTAAAACCTATGATCTAAGCATGCACGAATAACCAACAACTCACAACGATTGACGTATAAACGTGAATCGACCGAGATAAAACACAAATAGCAAATTTCAAGTTAACAGAATTCGCAAAACGAAATCAGATACGATGTAAAACACTTCCAGATTTTACCCTAGGTGAAATTAGCCAATTTAGCACATGTGGGGGGTCTATTAAACTGATATGGGAACCACAGACCAATCACGAGGCCTGGGGGTCAGGTCCTGGCCGCAATTTGCGGCCAGAATGCATTTATTTGTGGCCTGGAAATGGGGGTTGGGTCCAGGGTTTCAATGGTAGCTTCTAGGATGCCTGATTGTATCTCTGTGTTTGCTAAATAATTTTCCAGGTCCCCGAGTCATAGTAGATATCAATTTCCCTTCACAATTTCCACAAAATACCATATCGGGGATTTCTAAGTTTAGGGTTTGGGGTTTAAGTCTATGGTTTATTCCATGATACAATTCCTATAGGGTTATATAGCCTCTACTAACCTCAATTACACAATCACAACTCACAAATCCCTCAAACCCTAACTAGGAATTTTCAAACCTCACTAAACAACACTTAATAGATTCTAAACTAATATGGGTGCTAAAGGAATTGAAATACTACACTAAGGGTGCAAGAATTACGTCATTTGGCAACTCAAGAAAATTCTTGAGTTGCCCTAAGTCTTCAAAATCCATTCTTTCTTGGTCCAAAGGGTTTGTAGGGAGCTTGTGCACATTTTTAATGAAATGGAGATGAACTTTTGATTAGTTTTTGATGATGTTTTGAGGTGGTGAAGGTGGTGGAGGAGAGGGGGCTGCCATGGGGTTTGAGAGGGAGAGAGAATGATGAAGGAAAAATGGAGGGAACACAATGGCCATGGTCAAATTGACCCTTCACCTCTCTCTCTCATGCCCATACTCCAATTCTTTATTCTTTTCTTTTCTTTTCTTTTCTTTTCTCTTCTCTTTTCTATTCTTTTATTTAAAACCAAACATGCATGAAGGAAACGAAAAGACATGGTAGGAAAATGTAACAATGTGAAAATTGACATGGTGCATGTCATGTGCATAAAACTAGCTTACTGCACGATTAGCGATATTTAATCGCGATTAGCATTAAAATTGTATATAATTAATTCTAAAAATTCATTATTTGCCTAAATCACATTAAACACCTTTATTTTCATAATTTCTATAATTTTCCAAATATTTTTCAATTTATCGGTATTTAATTATACCGCATTATCAAAATATTCAAAATATTTATTATTTAATTATAAAAATTTCCAAAAATAATATTTTATTTTTCTAAAATGTTACAGTCTTCCCCCCTTAAAGATATTCGGTCCCCGAATTTAAATTTAAACTCCTCCAATTTCTAAAACATTTCAGCAAAATGATCAAGTCGTCGGGGCTCCGAAATCATAAATACATAAAACACATCGTAGCGCAATGCATGCGCATGAAAAACGAGTACATAAACCAAAATCAAAACTCCGTCAAGCATCCCGCAATAATCGGAGTTATGGTGAAGACACTAATGTCAAATCCAATACAAAAACGAACATGATATACATCAATTGTACGTGTAAATATCATCAAAACATCTGGAAGCAATGCATGCCAAACCTTTTCGAGTCGCTGTGCGATGTACATATCACTGCACAATGGCGGACGTCTATTGTAGGAAAATAACTATATACATATATACCCTTTGTTTAACATACACGTCCCGCCGATTTGAAAAAAATAATTTAGAAGGGCTTCCTTTGTAAAAGTTTCGTGTCATCTCGGACACGTAGGTAAATACTGAGGCTATAGCTCTTTTTGGAAATCCCTTCGATAACAATCAATGCATGCAAAATATGTTCAGGTACTGTCCTCTGATTAGTCCTGCTCAGCTACTATACCCAATAGTAAATATCATAAAACATGATGCTCAAGGGAAAATCAATCCCATAATATATATAGAATGCCGCGTGTGTCTGGTGCGCACGGAAATCGAAATCCATGAATGTGCCATACATGTGCACTGAACAAAATCTAGGTGCAACAGGTGTGCATGAAACACCTGTCAAAGGAAACGGGTGTGCCTGACAGCATTATCAGGTACATCTGATATGTACGAAGAATCTCGATTTAGTGAATCTGGCGTGCACCAAAATCGCATCAATCGCGTCAAGTATGCGCAAAATCCAACTCAAGTGCACAAGGTGCACGAAAACAAATACCGAATATCATAATAGAAATCGACGGTATACAACACATCTCAATCCAAATCTAAATCAGGTATACCGTGGTATATAGTCTCACAACCATGTGCATCAGCGTGCACAAAATCGAATCAAAATACTAAACGTGCATGAAAACTATGCCGAAAGCATAAGTCAAATCACATGCATATCATAGGCATGGAATCAAAATCAACATCTCGAATTACATCAAGTCGAAGTCAAGTGCAACTTTGGTGCACAAAATCTCAATCATGCAAATAAATCGCCTAAAATACTGAAATCAAAGATGGCGGAAACAGTCCCGCTCTAGCACATCCTCTAAAGATCTCTGGCCAACTGTCATGGTCACTCATAACATGTCTCGTCAACGATGCCAAACTCTGGCCTACTGGGTGTGCGTAATATGACCGATCCTGGGTCCAAGTCTCCTCGTAGTATTCCAGAAATGTTCTTTCGAAGTCTCCTTCAAATCTCGTTTCTGCCGAACTGCCCGGAAGTCATCATCTTTTACTAAATCTATTTCTTGTTCCGGAACGGCTGCATACTCATCGCGACTCCTCCTGGAAGATATATATCCATATGCAACGTCTTTGCATGCGTATCACATCTCTGATGTCAGCGGAGTGGAACGTCATCTCATCAAGATCTCGTACGAACCTCTTACTCCACTTTTCTTCAATGTCGACTGATTTGGACTCATCTCTTCGTGGCTGCATGGACTGTGCTCCAACGGCTATACTCGTGTCTGGAGTCTCCCAAGAAATGTATCCTATCACATGATATCCGAACGACGTCGAACCTTCCGATCGATTCGTCAAAGTTCTAAATCCCCCAAGAGCTCAACATCTTGAGTACAGTTTAATAGTATTCTAGTACATGCCACAGTACCTATGGACCAGCCGTAGAAGGGCAAACCCAAGCCTCATTAATGGTACCGCGGAACTGCTGCAAACCCTAAGGTTTCAAAGCGTTCTCATGGTTATTATATCGAGTTAGGGTTTCATTCTTCTAAAGGGTCCATGGAATTACTTGCATATTTCTCCGAATACTTTAAACTTGGACAAATGGTTTTCTGACATTCAATCGTCTTCTATCGACTCTCAACGTACCTGCGTGAAGTTGTCTCTAGCTGGAATCAATCAATCTGATGACCTCGCATTGGGGTAGGCAACGAATCACATGTCCTAGTCATTCCTCCTTGGGTGACTAGCGATCTTCTATAATATCTCTAAGTATAACTCGCACGGCAATAGCTCCAAACATCTGGGGCGATATCTCATCATTCGTAGCAACAACTGGCTCATTCGTCCGCACGCTGAACTGTGACTCAATCATCAAAATAATCGGTGCATTGACGGTCATCACATGCTGGCTGGCTTCTAGCAGTAGCCTGATCCTCTGGTGCTGATCTGCATGTCCGAGAAATCTCATAAAAGCGATCCATCAAACGCTTATGGCGTGAAAACATAATAAAACGACGGATCTATGCAAATCGTATGTCCCTGGATTCACGCCCTGGTTGGTCGTCGTCCGTGACGAGCTCATGCTGACGCAACTCTAGCCGTAGCTCCCTTTGCCCGCGTAATTGTGGCAGCAAAAACCTTAAACCGATAATGATGAGGATAGATCATAGGAATGAATATAATACTGTGCAAGGAAATGTACATCCTAAGGCTTCTTAAGCGAAGTAGCGTATCGTAAGTATGCCACAGAACATACACACGGTACGTCACCCTCCTTAAGTCACCTACTCCATCAACAAAGGTCAACCTATGCGACGAAATTTCGAGTCTAATACTCCCTCGACCAAGTCTAAGTTCCGTAAGGTCAAGCCTAGAATACGTATATATACAAACGCCCTAGGCTCCGCATAATCAAATATAGACTCGAACAAAGGTTAACCTAGCGCTCTGATACCAACTTTGTCATGACCCGAAATAGCACGTGACTGGCCCTTGAAACATATGAAGTCTATAGGACCCCATCTAATTCAAGTAAGCCAAAAATCCCAGAAATCTGAACTATTTTTTAAGAAATTGTTTTGTTAAAATAAGCCGAATATGCGTTTTTAAAATCACAAATCTTTTCTGAAAATTTTGGCAGAGTTTGCTTTGTAAATACTGGCCCCAAATGGGTACAACATGCATATATATAAAAAGGCATCCCCAAGCGGGAGCTAGCTTTTCGTCAATTGACGGTCACAATCACGCAAGCAATATAATATACAACGCCAAAGGGCGATGATCAAAACTCAAAAAGGAAACTCAAATCATCATGAAAACCATAATAATACAACGCGCGACTCTAAGGTCGAAATAATATACAACTGGTCTTTAAGTCAAATAAATAATGCAGTCTAGTTGATACAGTTTACTAGATACAACAATATAAGTAAAATACAAGGGTGGTCACGATGCGGGCGAACCCATCTACCAAAGCAATCATCCGGAAAGGAGCAGTGTGCCAGCAAAGCCGCAACGAACCTGTACGGCAAAACCTGCAAGAAACTGTGGCACAACGGGGGTGAGTTGCCAACTCGTGAGTAGAAAACATCACCGAGCAGAAAACATATGTATGACTCAATCCTAGGTCAATACGATCAAATATAAATAACCTCAAAATGATATAGCCTAAAACATCTAATAATGGCATGGGTAAACATCTATACATATGTGTAATACCAAGTGCTCGTGTTAGTGCCTCAGGTAGCAACATATCATAAATATGAGGTACTAATGAAATATAATGAAAACAGAATACATCATGAACGAGAAAACTGTTTTCTTTAATTGGTGCGATTTCTGTTTATATAAATATAGGTATCATCAATGAAATCAACATAAAATCAGTGTCTAGTATCGACACAAAATATATATCTCCAAATCCCAGGCTCCGGTTATCCGGACTGGCCTGTATCATCAAATCTCAATACCTCAGGCTCCGGCTATCCGGACTGGCCTGTACTCCGATCGGTACCTCCGGATATCCGTCGAGTCACAATACAATCACCGGCCGGTAGTGCTCCCCTGCCAGGCTCAACGCCATCATCTGCGACCATCTTGCCCCGGGGTACCACACCGGGTCCACCATGCACCCACAGATGGTTCCTCCTCCTCCTCAAATCGGGTGTATCATATCGCTCAAGAGCCGAGAAAACTCATGGTGGACTCCTCTCAAATCATATACTGAGAAAACCGCAACTTTCATTTTTAAATGATAAACAGTTTATAAAATCCTTGCGGTTTCTCCACATCCAGAAATCTCATGGAAATCTGAAATCCAAATCTCAATTATAAATAAACAATGAATTCTAAAATATTAGGCTCCGGCAATCCGGACTGGCCCTTATAATAATGCATGAAAATGAACGTATAAATATGCATGACAATCACAGTAATAAATGCAATGTCTAAGCTATCAGCTAACAAGTGATATCAATGAATTAATATTCTCTACAGTGTACACAGCATGGCAATTACCGATGATGATGTATGTGAGCCGGCAAGCAGGTGTACGTGGAATATACGCATCATCGGTAATGGTGCTGGTGTCCTGACAGCATGATTTCAATAATAGCATATGAAAACACAATATAAGCATGCAATGCGATTCGAACAGTAAAAATATGCGGGAGCTGAATAATAAACACAACAATAAATAATCTACATTAATATATATGGATCATACAGTTTTCCGTTTGAAATAACATGAATCGTGGTGTTTAGAAAATAGGGCTACGGTGTTTTTAAGAAAAGGTACGTCCTTTGAAATATCCGTAGAATCCCTTGGTCTATCTTTAAAATACTCATGATTCGTTAGTTTTGAAATAGGTATGACCCGAGTCTAGTCTAACATCTACAAGTAAACTACAGAACTACACTAACAGGTTAATCGAAAATGGTATGGAAACCACCTAAATCTGAGTCGATATATATATATAACATATAATAGTCGGTGATCCCGCCTCAATAGTATCACATATGATACAATATATAACATGACATCCTTGAGTCAAGAGTGTGGATCTATCATCAATAAATAGCTCGTACGGTCAATCCATCGTACGGTATCCCAAATCTGTGTACGGGTCAATTATCGCATTATCTCATTATTCATCTGGTATCTTTTCATCATATATCATGATTTGGGGGTACTGATCTACGTCTAGTACATACTGATACCATATATATATATATATAAATGTGTGTGTGTGTGTATGAAAACACATTGCCTAAAGGACCCGCTATAACATCATGTTGTATCTCATAATACGAACCAATACACATCACCTAGCTCATGGCATCATGCCCAATCTCATCGATTCATCTCCAATATCATCTACTATCCTCATTATCCATGTGTGTATATATATATATATATATATATAGTCCTATACACATATATATATATATATATATATGTATACTTATTCGTATACTACACTACAAAACTGCGGGGGTGCTATACGCCATCCACCCGACTTCCCCTGTAGATATATATCTACTCACCTTGATCTTCGCTTGCCGATGTCTATATCGCCACGTTCATCCTTGTTGCTCCAAGTCCACATGGGGGGTACCTACATATCACACGTAGTATCGTAAACAGAATCACGCACGAAAACCAAAACGGCACACGAATCGTACATAGGTTAAAACCTATGATCTAAGCATGCACGAATAACTAACAACTCTCGACGATTGACGTATAAACGTGAATCGACTGAGATAAAACACAAATACCATATTTCAAGTTAACAAAATTCGCAAAATGAAATCTGAAACGATGTAAAACACTTCCAGATTTTACCTTAGGTGAAATTAGCCAATTTTGCATATGCGGGGGTCAATTAAACTGATATGGGAACCACAGACCAAGAACGAGGCCTGGGGGTCAGGTCCTGGCCGCAATTTGCGGCCAGAATGCATTTGTTTATGGCCTGGAAATGGGGGTTGGGTCCAGGGTTTCAATGGTAGCTTCTAGGATGCCTGCTTGTATCTCTGTGTTTGCTAAATAATTTTCCAGGTCCCCGAGTCATAGCAGATATCAATTTCCCTTCACAATTTCCACAAAATACCACATCGGGGATTTCTAAGTTTGGGGTTCGGGGGTTTAAGTCTATGGTTTATTCCATGATACAATCTTTGCAGGGGTTATATAGCCCCTACTAACCTCAATTACACAATCACAACTCACAAATCCCTCAAACCCTAACTAGGAATTTTCAAACCACACTAAACAACACTTAATAGATTCTAAACTAATATGGGTGCTCAAGGAATTGAAATAGGCAACTCAAGAAAATTCTTGAGTTTCCCCAAATCTTCCAAATCCATTCTTTCTTGGTCCAAAGGGTTTGTAGGGAGCTTGTGCACATTTTTAATGAAATGGAGATGAACTTTTGATGAGTTTTTGATGATGTTTTGAGGTGGTGAAGGTGGTGGAGGAGAGGGGCCTGCCATAGGGTTTGAGAGGGAGAGAGAATGATGAAGGAAAAATGGAGGAAACACAATGGCCATGGTCAAGTTGACCCCTCACCTCTCTCTCTCATGCCCATACTCCAATTCTTTATTCTTTTCTTTTCTTTTCTTTTCTCTTCTCTTTTCTATTCTTTTATTTAAAACCAAACATGCATGAAGGAAAAGAAAAGATATGGTTGGAAAATGTAACAATGTGAAAAATGACATGGTGCATGTCATGTGCACAAAACTAGCTTAATGCACGATTAGCGATATTTAATCGCGATTAGCATTAAAATTGTATATAATTAATTATAAAAATTCTTAATTTTTCTAAATCACATAAAACACCTTCATTTTCGTAATTTCTATAATTTTCCAAATATTTTCCAATTTATCGGTATTTAATTATACCGCATTATCAAAATATTCAAAATATTTATTATTTAATTATAAACATTCCCAAAAATAATATTTTATTTTTCTAAAATGCTATAGTGACATACTAGATGATAAAGGCTAGATACATCGCTACCAACGATACTACGAAATTGGCAGTCTGGACATTTCTTGTTAATGAGATGAACAAGGTTCCTACCACTGAGCGTCCAATAACTTTTATTGTAACAACAATGGAGTTATGGGTTTGGCCTAGGAACGCAGGTCCCATCAGCGTTTCAGACATATTCTGAGGCAAGTATCACCTGATCAGGGAGATGGTTGATCTCCAGGAGATCAAGGTCAGGAGAGTTGACGCGAAAGATAACACGGCGGATCCACTCACGAAAGGCCTTTCCCAAGAGAGACTTTTAATGGGACGTTGGGTATGAGATACTACAACAAATGGCCCTAGTGCAAGTGGGAGATTGTTAGTTATATATATGCCCTAGAGGCCATTATTGTACATATGATGTATATTATAGTGGATACTTGGACATACATAGGGAGGACTTTCTTGCTCGACATGATAGTATGCTATCTGGTTACTCTTTATCTTAACATGTACACTTACTGTCTCTCTGTTACATGTTGATAAAGTCCTTAGGATGTGTACTTGACTTCCAGGATTATGATAGAGATCATACTAGTGGGTTCTGGGTAGTCTGTGAGTACAACCTTCAATAGTTCCTAGTCGTGGGAGTATCGAGATATGGCATCGATATTCCAGAATAGACTAGCGTACACGCTTCTTGACCCATATGATGGGCGATGGATGATCCCACATCCATTAGTGTTTGACATCAGAGAAAGTATGCGGGTGCTCAGTGGAGACTGGGTACACTGAACAGGACTCGCCGAGAATTCCTAGATGGTATTATACCTCATGTCAGATAGCAGTTCTCTGGTGACACTGGTACAGGTTAGTCTGTCGACCCGAGATTGTCATAGAGTCTTGTGTTTATCCCACTGTGCTTTGATTTCCACCCTACCACGGCTCTATTGAGTCGTGCAAACAGGTGCTTTTTGGGCACAGTCCCAAGTCATATGGAGGTAATGAGCGATGCGAGGGGATTTCGTCTCTCTCGGTATTGGGGGTTGATGTTGCGCTATGCTCGATTGGCCATAATAGTAAATCCCTGGCCAGGGTTGCGGAGATCTACTGGTAAGTGTTATCAGTAGTTTCTCGAACTGTTATGGACCTTGCATCGGTATGACTTATCAGGCTATTGGGGTCTGACGTTATACTACTCCCTGGCTGCGATATGCGACATATCAGACGAAGAGACCGGACTGTACGGAAGTGTTACTGATTGGATTCGCATGAGTATGAGAAGGCTTGCTTGTTGATCTTCTGAACGCTTAATACCCGGGTGGCCGTTATGTTTAGCAGACTTCTTGCGGCATGTGGGTGTTTGATATGATCATCACCTACTGCCGGCGTATTGACGAGTGTTTAGAGTCCTACACAGAGGTTTCCTGGTTCATGCGAAACGAAGTAGGAGCACATATGTGATATGTGCGGGATCGAGATTAATACATGTATGTGATACCGTATTCTATTCTTGCGATATGTGATATCGGCCGGTTATATGTGATATAGCCAGGTTATCGAATCAAGTGTTGATTCGATAAAATGATACATATGATATTAGTCGGTTATATGTGATATTGCCGGATTATTAAATCTATTGTTGATTTAATAATTTTATGTATAATTATATATTTGATATATTAAATTACATTAACTAATACTTGCTCACTTAACTATTTCCTTTTTCTCACTTATGATACATTTAATATATATATGTGATATATGTTAATTGTATTGTTTTCTTTTGTGCACAAATAATATATATGTGATATATATTATTGTGGCATGCTAGGTTATATATGCAACATAGGTGTATGAGATTTACACCATGCTATTGATAATGTATGGGTTTTTATTTATATAAGTAATTCAAAATTATTTGGAAATTAGTCATGGCTGAGCTTGGATGGAAGCTTGTAGAACCATTGACTTAGTCCACTAATTTTGTTTTACCTAAAATATTTATTAACCTAACCATTATCACTTAGCCATGGTTTATTCTCTACATGGGTTAGTATATGATATAAACTCACCCATGGTTGCATTTCTAACCTCAGTCTTATTCATTCATCACTTCATCTTCTTCTTCCTCATGATAAAGCTTGCTAGCTTTTCTAAAAATGAGGAAATATTGTGAGAAAAATAAATTTAAAGTGAGCCCAATTCCTACTTCATTATCCTCTACAATATTAGCCATTTAGCTTAGGGTGTTTGCTTCACTAATCTACTATTAGTGAAGAGGTAGCATGAGCTTGAGTCTCCTCGACGTAGACCATCTTCGGTCTTGAAGACTTGGAGAAAGCTTGTTCATTTCTTCATGTGAACCCTTACTAGAGTTCGGGCGTTCACTACTTGGAGCGAAGGGACTACTACACGGAGCTTTAGAAGTGAAGGACTGGTCTACAAAGGTTGTATTCCTCATTCACTTAAATGTAAAGTTTTTTGCATTTCTAGTTCGTTTAAATCTCTAGTTAAGATTCTAGGGTTAGTGTTCTTTAGTACGGCAAAAATTTGAAAACGGCATGGACGATGCCGCCCGAAACCTTGCCGCCGCCCTAAGAAACCCTACAGTATCGACAATTTATTTGATTAGCTCCAGGGTGTGGGACATTTCTCGGAGATTGACTTGCGATCAAGTTACCATTAGTTGCAGGTTCGAGAGAATGATATTCCGAAGACCGCTTTTCATACACGATACGGGCGTTATGAGTCTTTGTGATGTCGTTCGAGCTCACCAATGCCCCAGCAGTATTTATGGATTTGATGAACCGTATATTCAGGCCATTTCTTGATCAGTCTATCATCGTTTTCATTGAGGACATCCGAGTATACTTTTGTAGCCGAGTGGAGCCTAGGCAGTAATTGAGGATTTCATTGCAGACATTGAGAGAGCACCAGCTGTTCGCTAAATTATCCAAGTGTGTTTTCTGGTTGGATGATGTTAACTTCTTGGGTCACGTAGCTACGAGAGATGATAAATATGGAACCGAAAAAGATCGAGGCTGTTCAGCATTGGCCCAGACCTGTATCAGTGACGGAGGTTCGCAGCATTTTGGGTTTGGACGGATGCTATTGACATTTCGTATAGGATTTTTCACAGATAGCTGCAACGTTGATCAGGTTGACCCGGAAGGGAGATTCTTTTCGTTGGACTGAGGTATGCGAGCGGAGCTTTTAGTAGTTGAAGTCTCGTTTGATAATGGCGCTAGTATTCTCTTTGCCTTTAGGATCAGGCGGTTTTGTTGGTTATTACGATACTTCTCGGCAGGTTAAGAAGCACAAGCAGAATTATTCCACGCATAACTTAGAAATGGCTGCGGTGGTTTTTACACTTATGATTTGGAGACACTACTTTTGCGACGAGTCATGCTAGATATTTACGGACCACAAGAAGCTTAAAGTATATCTTTCAGCAGCGAGATCTAAATTTGGGACAGCACAGATGGATGGAGCTAGTGAAAGACTATGACTGCAAGATTCCTTGTCATCCGCGCAAGGCGAATGTTGTGGCAGTCGCTTTGAGTCGGAGGCCCGGAGGTAGCTTGTCTTGTTTAAGCGCAGTTTAGAGACATTCGACGGAAGATTGGCAGATACTATATGACAGCCGAGTACAGTTCGAGTTTACATCGACCGGGGGACAACTTGTCCATGTCCGTGCACATCCACAGTTATTTGATCATATCCGTGAGGCACAGTACGATAACGTTCGTTGTCAGGGATCATGGAGCAGTTCGACAGGGCAGAGATTCAGAGTTCATGATCAATGATCAGGGGGTACTACGAATTGGGGACTCGACTATGTGTGCCGGATTCTGAGGGGTTGTGACGCGAGATCTTAGAGGAGGCGCATTAGTCAGTATATAGTGTTAATCCAGTTTCCACCAAGATGTATTGTGATTTGAGAGAAGTCTACTAGTGTGAAGGGATGAAGAGAGATGTCACAGATTTTGTTTCGGGATGCTGACTTGTCAGCAAAGTCAAGGCTGAGCATCAGAGGCCAGCAGGAGAATTACAACCTTTGCCCATTCTGGAGTGGAAATTGTAACAGATTTCTATGGATTATATCATAGGTCTACCTAGGACCAGTCGAGAGTATGACTCTTTTTGGGTGATCGTAGACCGAATGACGAAAGTAGCTCACTTTCTGCCAGTAAGACCAATTTCAGATCGTTTATTATGCTTAAACGTATGTTGATGAGATTGTGCGACTACATGGAGTTCCGACTTATATTGTGTCCGACCGGGACACCCAGTTCACCAGCCGACAATGGTAGAACCTTCAGGAGGCTTTGGGCACCAGATTGAGTTTCAGTGCAGTTTTCTATCCGCAGACCGACGGTCAATCAGAGCGGACCTTTCAGACTCGTGAGGACATGCTCCGAGCTTGTGTTCTAGATTTCGGTGGCCGTTGGGATCGCCACTTGCCCTTGATAGAGTTTTCTTATAATAACATCTTCCAGGAGACGATTCGGATGGCACCTTTCGAGGCATTATATGGGAGGAGATGTTGATCGCCCGTTTGTTGGATAAAGCTCAGTGAGAGCAGTATTTTGGGACCGCGGATTGTGCAGGAGACGACCGAAAAGATTCAGTTGAATTGGGATAGGATGAGAGCGGCACAGAGCAGGCAGAAATCTTATGCAGACCGACGTCGGCGCAGACTTGAGTTCGTCGTTGTAGATCATGTTTTCTTGAAGGTTTCTCCGAGGAAGGGCTTGTCGAGATTCGGAAAGAAAAGGAAGGCTTAATTCCAGTTATGTGGGTCCCTTTCAAGATTCTCGAGCGTGTCGGCACAGTTGCTTATCGTTTAGCTCGTCCACCCAGCTTTCCAGATATTCACCTCGTGCTTCATGTATTAATGCTCCGCAAGTACCTTCATGACCCCTCTCGCGTGATACATCATCAGACGATCTAGCTGGAGCACGATCTTTCTTTCACCGAGCAGCCAATAGTCATTCTAGATCGGCAGGTGAAGGAACTGAGGTCCGAGGTCATACTGTCCGTATAGGTTCTTTGGCGTGAGATGAACGACGAAAAAGGTCACGTGGGAAACCGAGGACGAGATGCGGAAGAAATATTCCCATCTCTTCGAGGGTACGCGTAGTTAAATTTTAAATCCGAGGACCGAATTTCTTTAAGGGGGGAAGATTATAACATTTTAAAAATCGTTTAGGTGAATTTTCCAATAATCGGTAAAATAACTGGTGTTTTCCGTAAAAACCAAGATATAATTATTTTTCAACATAGACTCAATTATACCTATTTTAGATAGGTAATGGCTAGTAATGGTATTTATTTAGTCGCTTATAAATTGTTTGTTTATTTAAATATTTTCCTTAATTAATTATTTTTAATATTATTTTAAGCTTTCACTAAAACATTTAATTAGTGATAATTACAAATAAGAATGGGTTAATCATATATTAGTGAACCATGACCACTTAGAACCTAGTTTATAACATGCCTATTCTTTCTACATTTGTTTCCCATGGTTCTAGTGAAATCTCGGATTTATTTGAAAGAAATTAAATAATTAAAGAAAAGAGTTAAAAGATGTAATAATTGAAGTGGTTTCTACACACACCCACACACCTCACTCTCTCTCTTTTCCCTCATTCTATCCTGGCCGAGCCTTGGCAGGCCCCAATCCCCCAATTCCCCACTTCATTTCCTTACAAAAAGAAAAAAAAAGAAATAAAATGAAAGGAATAAAGAAAGAAGGAGTACGGTGTGTAAATAAAAGAGGTATGGGTTTTCTTGACTTGGACTTTCTCACACATACACCCACACTCATCCTCACCCCTTGGCCGAAACTACAGCAGCAGCAGCCCCCCATTTGTTCTTCTTTATTTGATTGATAAAATCCTCTAAATTCACTTAAAAACCAACACAAAATTCCACAAATTCCTAATTAAATTTTTACCCATTTTTCCTTATCCACTCTAGCATGGATCTTGGAGCAAGGGAACCATTTTAGGAAGGCTAAGTTACAAGTTAGATCTCTCAAAGTTAGAGGTATAAATCTTAACCCAATATTTAATTTGTTGGTTAATTGCCTTAACATAACTTGTTTATGTATTATTTTGGTTCTCTATTTCAAGTTTGGAATTTCAAGAAAAGGGTTTAAACTAAAGTTAGGGTTTTTATCACTTGCTCATGGTTGCAATGAGTAGTTTAACTTGTTAAGTCATGCAAAAATCTAATCTAGTTGTTAAGTTGCAAATTGTTCGTTTTAAATTGTCCTAATTAAGCATTTTTGCAAACTAACTTTTTGATTAATCTAAAGATTAGTGAGATTAAAATCTAGTTAATATTTTTGTAGCCTAATTAAGATATTAAGTGAATATTTTGGCCACTAGATTTGTTAAAACATATAGTTTTGAGCTAAAATTGGTTAATTGATGCTTATTAGGTTTTTGGAATAAATCGATTTTAATTAAGTTTGAGGTTTTGATGATATACAACCTATTTCATATAATATTTAGTGTGTTGTGAACGCGCGATTGGTGCGACTGGGTTTTTGGTTTAGTAGTTGCCACGTATAGCGACCCTAGTTGTGGTTTGTGGCATTGTCGTGAGCGTGTTTTGTGCCCCAGTTGCGTGCGCGTCTAGTTAGAGCGCGTGGTTGATTTGTATTATTTATGTCCGCAACTATTTATATATCTATTCTCGTATTGACTTGTGTGCGTTTCTAGGATCGGGAGCAGAGGCGTCGGGTGTGGCGTGGAAATGGAAGAGCTGAAATCGGATCAGATTAGCCGAGGCGTCCCGGTGAGTAGATGTACACATCTACGGAGGAATCGTCTGGATGGCGCGAGGCGCCCGATAGTCAGGATTTCTAGTAGTGCTTGTATTTATATGCGTAGTCTCCTAGTTAGTCATCTCATTGCATTGCATAATCATAGATATATATGATATTATCTCATAGGACACTTGCACTATTACCATTGGTTCATACCGTACGTGCACTATTCATGTGTACACACATGCCTTTGGTAATTGCTATGTCACGAACACTATAGAACTTGCTTAGAATCAGTATCTGTGCATTGCATCATATATGATCTGTAGACTTGTACTTGTATACTCATTTCATCAGGATGGATACGCAGGATTGTTAGTCATATATACATACCTCATTGCATCATGATTCATGCATAGCTTCTGGCCGTACTTCGCATGATATATACTATCGTATCATAGACATCCATCATCACCGACATGTTTACATATTGTGATTCTTCTCGAGGATTTCAGTATTTATGAGATTTATGGATTTTGGGGAAAATCGCAAGGATTTTATAAACCTATTATCAATTTAAAGTAGAAATTGCGGTCTTCTCGTGATATGATGTGCGCGGTGTCCACCATGTGTTTTCTCGATTCTTGAGCTGTATCATATACCCGATTCGAGGAGGGGGATGCACCGTCTGAAGGTACATGATGGACCCGGTGCGGTACCTCGGGGCAAGAAGATCGCATAGTTGGCGTTGAGCCCGGCAGGAGAGCACTACCGACCAGTTATTTTGATACGGCGGATATCCGGAGTATATCGACGTAGTCGTGAGATTTGATCATATGAGTCGATCCGGACTAACGGAGCCCGAGATATTGAAATATTGAGACATTGAGATATTGAGACATTGATATATTGGGATATATATATATATATATTGTGTTGATGCTTGACACGTATTTTCTGTTGATTTCATTGATGATACTTCAGTTTATTGCACAGAGATTTTTCTAAGATAAGAACAAATATTTTCTCATAACAGACTTGTTCAGGTTTCGTGTTTGATTATGCATTCATGTTGCATGCATGTTAGTACATTATATTATATCGATATGCAAAGGTTGAGACGCATTTGGATGCATTCTTACGATAGTTTTATTAGATGTTATTTACTACTCACGAGTTGGCAACTCACCCCCGTTTTGCAACAGTATCTTGCAGGTTCGAACCGTCAGCACAGTAGCGGCGGGCGTACTTTCACCTTTTGCTTCATTGCATCGATTTGCAGCTTTGCTCATAGGTAGGTTGCGATGATATTTTGTTCCATCATGTATATTATTGTATCTAGTATACTCCATCTACCCTTGTATATTTGACTAGACGGTGAGACTCGTGAAACTTGTATTTGTGATGTTTGGTGTCGATGCTCACTTAAGCCGACTTGGTGTTTCTCATTTCTTGCTTTCAGATGCTTATTTCGCACTTTTGATATACTTATGACATGTGGTTGTGATTCCGCTATTGGCGAAGAGCTACCTCCCACTTGGGGATGCCTTTATTCATTATTTATATATATTTTCATGTGTTGTACCCATTTTGGGGCCAGTATTTACAAAGGAGACATTGCCCATATTTTTGGGAAAATATGATGTTTCTTTTAAATGTTTAATGCCATTTATTTGTTAAAACCACTTTCTTTAAAACTAGTTTTCCTTCACTCTAATTGTTAAACGGTTTAGCGTTCTAGGCTTTGGCTTACATAGATTATGTTACGCCATTAGACGTTTCGTAATTTAAGTGCCGGTCACGTTCCGTACCTTCTGGTCGTGACATACCGCTTGTGGCTTTTGGTTAAACCCACTGCCAGCGTACTGTCGAGTCTTTAGATTCCCACACAGAGAGTTTCACTGCATCGGGCGAAAGATGTAGAGGTCGTATGGTTTTACGGCAGGGTTTCGATCACGTACGTGCACTTGTGCGCGTATGATGTTCGGGCGAATAATATTAGTGGGCTTTGATTTAAGCCGGATCCTAGTATTATATTGATGGATCAGTTTCGTCTCTTTGTATTCGTGTTTCTCGGAACAGGGATGCGGGTATATATATACGGATGAGAGGGGCATAGAAGGAGACACCTCATTAGGGTTTTGACCATTGACTTTATTAAAACAATTATGAGGTGGAGGAAAGTATTTGTTATATTTGTAAATGATAATTGTGGCATGACTACTTGTATTGACTACTTGACTTAGTTTGACCACTTGACTTGGTTTGACTCTTTGACTAGATATTTCTTGTGAGATATTTTGTGGCACTAGATATTTTGGGTGAGATATTTTCTTGCCATGCTTGTAATCATATCAAGTGAGCTATCACATTTTCTATTATCATTATCAAAAACAATTTCTCTTTACTCAAGTTAGCTCTCTTCTTCTTCCTCTCAACAAAAAACTCTTAAGGTCTCATGAGTTCAGTAAACTAGGGTTTCAAGAGACAAATAAATCCATCTTCATTCTCTAAATACCTAGTCCATCATATTTTGCAAGCTTGTTGCCCTAGTTACCTCAGATTTGAGGTTAGAGCTTGGACTATAGACTCTCGGGTGGATCGTCTTTGACTCGAGGAAGCCGACGAGGAAGCTACAATCTGGATCGATCCTTGGAGCCTACGATGACAAGGAGGACAGCGGAGAAGACCCGAAGGACTTGTATCATGAGATATAACATTCTTTCCGAGTAGTTAAATCTCATGTTGTTTGCTAGCTAGGGTTTATGGACAATCCTTGGTTCTAGTCGATGTTGCGAAGCCCGTAAAAATCATTTTTGCAAATTCCGCCTCCCCGCGAACATGTGGGGTGCACGAAATTAACTTAAAGTGGTATCAAAGCCTCTCATAAACCTTTGATAGGTTGTAGAGACGTTATAAATCCGCCGGTTTTTGTCGCGCAAAAACTGCCGAAAAAACAGTTTTCAAAAGTGAAGTTTTGAGTTGTTTGCACACCCCGCGGGCTCACTGTTTGAACCGAGAAGCGTGGGGTGAAGAGTGCACACCCCGGGGACACCCCAGGTTGGAACAATGGCCAGGACCACCCCCCAAGACCACCACTTGGTGGCTGGTGACCCAAGAGCACCAAGAATTGGTGCTCTCGGGTCTGCCTCCATTTGGGGGCCACCTCGTGGTGCACCACAGGGGTGGGTACCCCCCCAAGGCCCCCTATTCGACATTAATTCTTGTGTATTCATCTCCGTGAAGATTCGGGTGGGTTTCGAGTTCGTTTCGACTCCCGGATTGGCTCAAAACTATCGGTTTTGGAACTTTAGCTCACTGGATTTTCATGCCTTGGAAAATTGTTTAAGTTTGCTAATTGGGTGCGGAATTCTAATGTAATAGTTACTTTACAAGATTTGTGTTGTATATATGTGTTTGGAAACATTGACTAATTGCTATACGTCGATTAGTCGGGGTTGCACATATCTGTGATGTTGTTATGATGGTTTGTGTATATGAACTTGTTGGATCGTCGTGGATGAATAGCCGGGGATGTGAGATGCGGGTTTTCATTCTTTCATTCGATGTAAATTTGTAAAGTGATGTAATATTATTTTTGCGGGACACATCCGGGTTGAGCTTGTAGCCACCGTTGTATTATTTCTTTTACTGTTTTCTGCTCCTAGGAAAGACCCAAGGTAGGGTGCACAAACTACCGGATTCCTGAAGTGCCGAGTGGCCTACTCACTTTGTTGAGAGAGGTTGCTTCATTTCGGGAATTTGGCGGGTAGTTTGCCGCACTCGTAGGGGTCTAGGGTGGGGTTTTTGCTATTCATCACGACCGCGGAATCCGTCTTTCATTACAGGCTCAAACGAAACGCGGAATTCTTAGTATATCTAATGTGTTCATCTGTGATCTGGAATGCCTATCATTGCGTCTGACGAATGTATATTATTATATATGTATTATATAATAGACGTTGCTTATGTTTTGCATCCGCGCTAGTCCAGCCTCCGTTCTGTCGTTAGTTAAGTAACCTAACGGGTGATGACGGGGTCCCGTGGCGAATGCGGATGGCATAAGCGTATGTTGTATTTTCGTTGTTTTCTGCAATGGTAGGTTAATTGATGGGACTACATTACATTAATGTAAAGTAAACAAACCAAAGCTGAATCGTTGGAACAAATTTTAAAATCACTCGGTTATTTTAAAACAGCAGACTTTTAAATGCGGAGCTTAAACTACTCCTTCTAAAAGCTATCAGGTTCCTTCGATTATATCAAGTTCACTACGTTCACGGTTTCTCTAAAACCATTCGTAGCCCTCCGTCATTTCATATGAATAGTCAGTAGTATTCAAGCTATGTTTGTTGGCCTTCGTCAAGGCATAGTGATTGGTAGCTGCCGGGTGTTTATGTAGCATATATAGATGCGTTGGTTTGGGACAGTAGTATTACTTTGTTGGCCTTCGTCAAGGGTATATACGGGTGGGATCAAATTAATCTGGACAATGATGGGTAGAACTTGACATGTGACTTATGATTTGTTGGCCCTCGTCATGGTCATAAGAGCATGGGGCAAAAATCCACATCGGGAGTTTCTAAAGAAACTGAAACTTGCTAGTGCTGCATATCATTTGGAGTTTGGTAATGTTGGTAGGATTCCGTCAACATTATCACACAATGATATTTGGATCCCGATCCTATTGTGAGTATCTGCTACTCCTCGGGAGATTTTTTCACTTAACGATCAATATTATAAACCAAGTAGGTGTCTAGAACAGTGTTAGCGGGGCTACGCCTGTTGGATATATGTATGCCCTAGAGGCCATTATATGTATAGTGGATGCTTGGACATGTATATATATATATATATATATATATATATATATATATATATATATATACAGATGACTTTCTTGCTCTACATGATAGTATGCTATCTGGTTGTACTTTATCTTAACAAGTTTACTTGATTGTGTTATACTGCTCATTTAATACATGTTGATAAAGCCCTCAGGATATCTGCTTGACTTCCATGGCTATGATGGAGATCATACTTATGGGGCATGTGTGGTCTATAAGCACATCCTTAAATGTTCCTAGTCGAGGGTATATCGAGACAGGGCATCGATATTCCAGAATAGACTAGCGTATAAGTTTCTTGACCCATATGATGGGAGATGGATGGTCCCATATCCATTGGTGTTGTGATATCAAAGATTGTATATGGGTTCTCAGTGGAGACTGGGTACACTGAACGGACTCACCGAGAACTCCTATATGGTATTCTATCTATCGTCGGATAGCAGTTCTCAGGTGACACTGGTATATGTTAGTCTGTAGACCCGAGATCGTCATAGAGTCTTGTGTGTTCTCCCACTGTACTTTGATTTCCACCCTACCACGGCTCTACTGAGTCGTGCAAACAGGTGGCTTTTGGGTATAGTGCCGAGACACATGGAGACAATGAGAGATAGGAGGGGTTTCGTCTCTCCCGGTATTAGGAGTTGATATTGTGCTATGGGCGATTGGCTTTGACATGAAGTCCCTGGCCAGGGATGATGAGATTTACTAAAAGTGTTATCAGTAGTTTCTCGACCGGTCATAGTCCATATCGACATGACTTATTGAGTTATTAGGGCTCGACGATTCCATCCCTAGACTTGATATGCAACATATCAGACGAAGAGACCAGACTGTACGGCAAGTGTTACCTATGGCTCTGCGGGAGCTTTGACAAGTTCACTTGTTGTTCTTCTGTTCGCTCAATACCCGGGTGGCCGTTACGTTTAGCTAACCGCTTATGGCTTGTGGGTGTTTGATATGATCATCACGTACTACCGGCGTATTGACAAGTCTTAGAGTCCCACATAGGAGTTTCTTAGCTTAGGCGAAATGATATGGTGTGCATATGAGATATGCGCGGGAGCTCGATAAAATACGAGTATGTGATACCGTATTTCAATCGGGCATTTACTATTGGTCGGGTCGTATGTGATATGACCGATTTATTAAATCAAGTGTTGATTTAATATTGACTTTTATCTCACATTTAATTAAACCTTTTCTTTTGGATGTATGCATGCATGTATGCATATATGTTTATACATAAACATGATGATGTGAATGCACACATACATACAAACATACATATGTATCATGGTAGATGATACATAGGAGATGACAATGCAAGACTCACATGGTTGATATATATTTATATTTTTGTTTATGCGTAAAAGAAAAAGGAAATTAACTTATGACTCATTGTTTCCACACTCTTCTAGCTTTGACCATTGACTTTAATCCTAGGTTTAATTTCTTTTGATCTTTAACTCATCTACAAAATATCTAGATATTTATTTAACTATGGTTATATTTGAGAGTGTCTCATATATATTCTCTTATTTTTTATTTTATTTATGAGATTATCACAATATTGAAAAAAGCTTTGCCATCTTCTTCTTCTTCCTCCTTCATGCTCTCTTGATTTTTCATTTGAGTGAGGAACTTAAAAAGAAAGAGTTTTTAATTGAGAATACAAACCACATCATCATTCTACACTTCTCTAGCCCATTTGTGTAGGGTGTTTTGCTCCACTTCTTCTTGATCTAGTGAAGCAAAGAGCTTGAGCAAAGAATCTCCGGGTGGATCATCGTAGACGTCGAATGACCTTGAGCAGAGTTGATTCGAGCTTCGAGCAAAGCCGTTGGAGTCCAAAGAGAGTGAAGGAGTTGGCTACAAAGGTTGTAGTTCCTTTCCTTTTAGCTTAGACTTATTATATTGTTGCTTTTACCCTAATCTCTAGTTACGATTCTGAGTTTGTTTGTAATAGCGCTCTAGAAATTTAAAAGTTCATTACTTTATGATGTTGTAACCCAACTAAAGGCGCTACTACACACCAACATGGTATCAGAGCCTAGCTAGAGCTTTAGGGTAAACTAGACGACGTTTAAAAACTCAATCGAACATGAAAAATATGATTTTTACATGCTCACTGGAAATTTTTTCAAAAGTTAGAATTTTTTGGTTTTAAATTATCCAAAAAATAGTGTAGGGTTTTCTGTGGATCCTCAAGAAAAACGAGCGCCTAACTCGACACAACGACCGCGGAACCGCGGCCAAACAGTAGCATTTGCGGCGGTTCCGCGGCGCCGTTGGTGAGGTTTGGACTGTGCCTTCTTGTGTTGATCCGTAGGTACTGTATGTGCTCTCTAGGAATTTTTAATGCAGGTTCAAGAGTTGAGATCTGGTAAAATAGTGGGTATGATGATGTGTTAGATATATTTAACGTCGTCTATGCTTTCCAAATATGTTGCTGTGATATGATGTATAGGATCGTCGTGATGGAATAGCCAAGGGTTTTATGTGAGACGGGAATTTCCTTTTTCATTCATGTAAAATTCATTGTAAATAATATTATTTTATTGAGGCACTTCCGGGTTGAGGATGATGTCTCCATTGATGTATATTTTACTTTTCCGCATTAGGACAGACCCAAGGAGGGGAGCACGAGTGACCAGGTTCTGGAGTTCAGTGGGAGGCCATCTCGAGGAGTCGAGACCGGGTCTTCTAACTCCAGAATTGGAAGGGTCACTTGCCGCTCTCGTAGGGGTCTAGGGGTGTGGGCTTGGCTATTCATCACGACCGTGGAATCCGTATTTTCTATCGTAGGCTAAATATAAAATACAGAGTTCCTAGTATATCTTATATTTTCATATATGTGTTTCTGCTGTTGATTATTCTGTGATGTGATTACTTGATATCTGAGACGAATAGAATATTGTTATTATATATGTGATAAGTAATAAACGTCTATTTTTCGTTTCTTTTCTGGGATGGCTTAGGAACTTAAACGATGAGAATACATTAATGAGATTAATGTAAAGAAAAAGAAACCTAAACATGTTGTAAAATCAGATTTGAAACACACTCGGCCTTTTTATTAAAAATGCAAGTTTCAAAAGATGCGGAGCTTAAGCCACTCCTTTTCTAAACTATTTTGATTCTACAACGAGATCAAGTTCAAAGCGTTAAAAGGTTTTCATAAAAACCATCCGCAACCCTCCATCATTTTAGGAAGCAGAGTACTTAGTATTCGTGCTACGTATGTTGATCATAGTCAAGGTGTAGTGTACGGTAGCTACGTGATGTCTTCCTACAAAGCATATGATGCGATCAGTTAAGACATTCATGTAATTATGTTGATCATAATCAAGGGTCATATGGGTGGGTCTAGTTAATCACGAAATGACGGGTAGAACTTGACTAGTGCTTATGATATGTTGACCATATCCAAGGTCATAAGCAGCAGCTAGGGGTAAAAACCATATCGGGAGTTTCAAGAGTTGAAATTTGCAATGAGATTGCATACCATCTATATGATATTTGGATCCCGATCCCACTGTGAGTAAGAGTTACTCACATGAGAGTTTTACACTTTACAATTAGCTAATCCAGTAGGTGTCTAGAATGGTGTTAACGGGTTTTGACCTCTAAGAAAACGATGTTTATTTTAATTAGGTCCGTGCGAAAGCATGAGGAACCTCCCTCAAAGTACCGACACTGGCCTGGCTGACTGGTTAGCGAAATTGTAGAATGTAATTAATCCTGGCTAGATTTCTTTTTTTAAGTTTGAAAGAAAATTTGATAAAAGCAGTGGGTGACATCGATTAGATAAGATAATAACCAATCTAAATCTTTACAAGAGCATTTCGCTGAGTGTATTCTTTTCTCTCTCCTAATGGCAGATACCTGATGACGGGACATAAGCTTCTTTTAGAGAAAAACAAACTGACTGGACCGAATTATAAAGAATGGCTGAGGAACCTGAACATTGCACTCTCATATAATAAAGTATCATATGTCTTCACTGCCAAAGCCCCCTACCCTAGGTCCTGAATCATCTATTTCGGATAAGGAGATCCGAAAAACATGGGATATTGATTGTAACACGGCCAAATGCCTCGCGCTTGCTTCGATGGACAATGAACATCAGAAGCAGCATGAGAAGATGGATGTTCAATCCATCTTTCTTCATACAAAGGAGTTGTATGGAGAGCAGTCTCGGGCTTTACGCTACGAGGCTTCTAGAAAGCTCTTTCAGATGCGGATGGCTTCTGGTACATCAGTAGGAGAACATGTTTTGAAGATGATTGGTCTTATAGAAGAACTTTAGGACCTAGGATGGACCACGGATAATGAGCAATATACTGATATTGTTCTACGGTCTCTCCCCATGCCTTTGCTCCATTCATAGTAAACTTTAATATGAATGATTTGGAGAAATCGCTGCCTGAACTTCTCAATATGTTGAGAAGTGCAGGGAGCATGCTTAAGATTGCGAAAACTCCCGCTCTGCTTACTGGGCCATCTTCCTCTTCCATCCAAAAAACCAAGGCCAAGGGAAAGAAGAAGAAGAAACCTACCCAGCCGAGAGGTGGGGTTGAAAAGGCAAAGGGGAAAGACAAGTCTGGGGCCGCGGGAAGTGGAAAAGGAGAATGTTTTTACTGCCACAAGTCGGGAAACTGGAAACGAAACTATGCTTTGTACCTTGCTGATCTCAAGAAGAATAAGCATACTGATGCTTCCGCTTCAGGTGTGTTTGTAACTGAAAACTGTTTTTCTATAAACTCTGCATCTTGGGTATTAGATACCGGTTCTGGTTCTCACATCTGCAATTGTATGCAGGGATTGAGAAACAATAGATTTTTGAAGACTGGTGACCATACTCTCCAGGATGGAAATGGTTCCAATGTACATGGTGTATCTGTAGGAGAGTATCATCTGGGGTTACCTTCAGGATGTATTTTGGTTTTGAACCCCTGTTATTATTTACCTAGTATTCTATGTAATATAATATCCATTTCTTTGTTTGACAATGAAGGATATCATTTTGTGTTGCAAAATAATGTTATGAACATTAACTTGAATCAACAGTTGATTGGGTATGGTACACTAAATAACGGTATTTACGTCCTAAACCAACACACGGTTTTAAATATATAACATACAAATAAAAGAAAATTTTCAGACATAAATGAAGCTTTTCTTTGGCATTGTAGACTTGGTCATATTAATGAAATAAGACTAAACAAGCTACATAAAGATGGATATTTGAATCCTTTTGAATATAAATCTTATTCGACTTGTCAGTCCTGTATCAAAGGTAAAATGACCAAAACTCCGTTTGTTGGACACGGAGAGAGAGCTACAGAACTCTTAGGTCTCATACATAGTGATGTATGCGGACCAATGTCTACACAACTTAGAGGCGGTTTTTCATACTTCATCACTTTTACTGATGATTTCTCAAGATTCGGACACGTGTTTTTATTGAAGCATAAGTCTGAAGCTTTCGAGAAATTCAAGGAGTACAAACTTGAAGTAGAGAAACAAACTGGCTTGGGCATCAAGAATCTTCGATCAGATCGAGGTGGAGAGTATTTAAGCACTGAGTTTTCAGACTTCTTAATAGTGAAGGGTTATACTAGCGCCCCGGCCAACTTCCGTGGCCAATGCGGAACAAATTTTTTTTAGCGATAACAAACTTGGCGCTAGAATAAACCCAAAACCGGATCTTTACCATAAACCTAGTTAGCACAAAAGAGTTCTATCTACTATGATAGAAGGTTATACCTCAAGCTTGAACTCCTTCTCTTCATATGGTGCTTCTCCTTGTTGTGAGCTCCTTGGAGTGGTTGTAGATGGCTCCTCCTCACCGGCTTCTCCACGTCAAAGAAGATCCACCCGAAGACCTCTACCTTGAGCTCCAACCTCAACAATGAAGTAACTAGGGTGCTTGGTGTGCTAGACTAAGAACCCTAGAGTGAGTAGAGAGGGATTTTAGTGGTTTGGTATCAATGGCTCTTGGTATTTAACACATGAGAGATGAGGGCTTTAGAGAGAGGATGAAGGAGAGAGAGCTATGAGAGAGAATGAATATGTGAATAATCAAGAGATTATCATGTCACAATTAATGCTAAGAAATAATAATTTTAATTAGAAAAATTGTGATGGTTCATTCGATTTGACCATTATCATGTCACCATTAATGCTAAGAAAAGTATCTTTTGCTTAACAAAAATATCTAAGTCAACAATGGTCAACAAGTCAAATGGTCAAACTAAATAACCATGACACAATTATCTCTAATTAAAATTAGTAATCAATTTCTTCATCTTATTATGGTTTTAATCAAGTCAATGGTCAAAACCCTAATGAGGTGTCTCCTTCTTCGTCTCTGTCAACTGTATACATATACCCGCATCCGTGTTCCGAAGAACACGAATACAATGAGACTGAACCAACCCAAAATCAAGTACTAGGATCTGGCTTAAACTAAAGCCCACTAGTATCAACTGCCCGAACACCAAACACGCACAAGTACGCGTATGTGAACGAACCCTATCGTAAAACCATACGACCTCTACATCGTTTCGCCCAAAGGTGAACAACCTTCTGTGTGGGACTCTAAAGACTCGACAGTACTCTGGCAGTGGTTTTAGCCACAAGCACGTTAGCGGCACTAGCTGTGCGTAACGGCTACCCAGGTATCTGTCGATAAGAAGGCCGATGAGTAAAACCCATCCAAACTCCTACTGAGCCTATCTGTGACAATTTCTGTACAGTCCGGTCTGCTCGTCTAAGAGTATCGTATATCGGGCCTACGGGGGTGGTAAACGTCAGACCCCTAATAGCGGTATAAGTCGTGTCGGAGTGTAGCCCGGAACACCCTGAGAAACTACTGGAACACCTACCAGTAAATCTCACTTACCCTGGCCAGGGACGTGTAATGGATTTCCTGGACACAGCGCGATATCAATCCCCAATACCGGGAGAGACGAATCCTGTCTAACCTCCACTGCCTCCATGTGCTTCGTGACTGCACCTAACTACTACCTGTTTGCACGACTCAATAGAGCCATGGTAGGGTAGCAATCAAAGAACAGTCGGAACACACTTGAGGCGAAGTAGCAGTGTCAATTCAACGGACTAAGCTATACTCATGTCACCTAAGAACCGCTAACTGACGATAGGTATAATACCAACCAACAGTTCCCAACGAGTCCTGTCCAGTATACTCGTAACCTAACGAGCACCTCCATACTATCTCCAATACTACGTACTGATGGCTGTGGGACAGACCATCTCCTTTGCTGGGATAAGAAGCATATGCACCAGTCTACTCTGGAATATCGATGCCCTGTCTCGATAATCCTATAACTAGGGACCTGTATAAGGATGTGCTTATAGACTACCCAGCCCCCACTAGTGTGATCACCATCACAACACCGGTAGTCAAGCAAAGATCCTAAGGGCTCCATCAATATGTGTTAGCGATATGTTAGAAGAAACAGATACACATATTAAGATAGATACAAACCAAGTAGCATACTACAATATCGAGCAAGACTGTCGTCAATCCATGTATATATCCTAAGCTTCCAAAATGTAATATACAAACTAGTACTATACAATAATGGCCTCTAGGGCATACATATCCAACAATCTCCCACATGCACTAAAGGCCATTAATTGGTGTACCGCATACCCAACATCTGCACTAAGGCCAGCTGCTGGCGTAACGCATCGCCAATAGCTCAAAAAGCCGCTCGAACTGTGTTTGAGGGAGGGCCATTGTGAATGGATCCGCCGTGTTGTCTTTAGTGTCCACTCTCCGTACCTCAATCTCCTGGCGATCAATGATCTCCCTGATCAGGTGATACCGCCTTAAGATGTGTCTAGATTTCTGATGGGACCGTGGTTCCTTCGCTAAAGCTATAGCCCCATTGTTATCGCAATACAAAGGTATTGGATCAACAATGGATGGAACCACCTAAAGTTCATTAATAAACTTCTTCATCCAGACCGCCTCTTTTGCCGCATCGCTTGCAGCAATGTATTCAGCCTCCATCATCGAGTCTGTGACGGTATCCTGTTTGGAACTCCTCCAACACACCACCCCTCCGTTGGGGGTAAACACAAAACCCTAGACAGACTTGTTGTCGTCCTTGTCACTCTGGAAGCTTGAATCGGTAAAGGACTCAACCCTGAGGTCTCCATTACCGTAAACCAGGAATTTCTCCTTAGTCCTTCTCAGGTACTTGAGAATGTTCTTCGCTGCCGTCAAGTGGTTCTCACCTGGGTCTGACTGATACCGGCTCACCACGCTCAACGTGTAAGCTACATCTGGTCTTGTACATAGCATCGCATACATTATAGATCGTACCGCTGAAGCGTAGGGTATAGTGCCCATGCGAACCCTTTCCTCGTCAGTCTTGAGAGACATTTTCTTAGAGAGGGTGATTCCGTGCAATGCGGGTACATTACCGCGCTTGGAATCTTCCATACTAAATCTCTTTAGTACGGTCTCTATGTACCTGGACTGTGAAAGTCCCAGTAATCTCTTGGATCTATCTCTGTAGATCTTGATCCCCAGAATGCATGAGGCATCACCCAGGTCCTTCATGGAGAACCGTTGTGACAAGAATAGCTTGACCGATTGTAGCATAGGAATGTCATTTCCTATCAAAAGAATGTCGTCCACGTATAAGACTAGGAATACGACAGTTCTTCCTACAATCTTCTTATAAATACAAGGCTCATCCCCGTTCTTGATGAATTCAAATTCCTTGATTGCTTCTTCAAAACAGATGTTCCAGCTCCGCGATGCCTGTTTTATAAATAGATTTAAGCAACTTGCACACCTTCCCGTTGCTCCCACTGTCTACAAAACCTTCTGGCTGATCCATATAAACGCATTCTTCCAAACTGCCATTTAGAAAAGCCGTTTTTACGTCCATCTGCCAGATCTCATAGTCATGGAAGGCAGCAATAGCAACTAGGATCTGAATGGATTTGAGCATAGCCACTGGAGAAAAAGTTTCGTCATATTCCACACCAGGTCCTTGACGAAAACCTTTTGCAACGAGTCTAGCCTTATAGTTTTCCACCTGCCCATCTACACCAAGTTTCCTTTCGTAGATCCATTTGCATCCAACGGGTTTTACCTCAGGTGGAGCAATATCCATGGTCCACACTTTCTTGGTGTACATGGACTCCATTTCGGATCGCATAGTATCCAGCCACTTATCAGAGTCCCTACTGATAATGGCCTACCTGAAACTGGTAGGATCATCTTTTTCCAAGATGCAATCCTCTCGATCCCCGTCTATGAGAAAACCGTAGTATCTCTCGGGCGGATGAGAAATCCTACCAGATCTGCGGAGTGGCTGAGGTCCGTCGGGTATAACTGAATCTAGCGGTTCCACCAAATCTTCAGTTATAGTTTGTTTCCCTGGAATTTCATCCAGTTCTACCGTGCTGCCACTAATATTTTTAACAAGAAATTCTTTTTCCAAAAATGTGGCGTTCCTAGAAACAATAATCTTCTGTTCCTCTGCATGGTAGAATAGATATCCATTAGAATCTTTTGGGTATCCCACAAACTTACACAAAACGGACCGTGCCTCAAGTTTGTCTGGGTTCTTCTTTTTGACATAAGCTGGGCAACCCCAAATCTTAATACGTTTAAGATACAAACTCTTACCACTCCATATTTCATACGGAGTCTTAGGCATGGATTTGGATGGAACTTGATTCAAAAGATGTGCTGTTGTTTGAAGTGCATATCCCGAGAATGAAAGAGGTAACTCAGCATTACTCATCATGGAGCGAACCATATCCAATAGGGTATGATTCCTCCGCTCCGATACACCGTTGTTCTATGGTGTATACGGAGGAGTAAGTTGAGAGAGAATTCCATTCTCTTTTAAGTATTCTAGGAATTCCGTGCTTAAGTACTCCCCTCCTCTATCCGATCGGAGGATCTTGATACTTTTGCCAGTCTGGTTCTCTACTTCGTTTCTAAATTCTTTGAATTTCTTAAAAGCTTCAGATTTGTGTTTCATGAGATACACATATCCGAACCTAAAGAGATCGTCAGTGAATGTGATGAAGTACGAGAACCCACCCCTTGCATATATAGACATCGGACCAAATACATCACTGTGTATGAGTCCCAAGAGCTTTACTGCCCTTTCTCCATGTCCGGTGAACGGAGATTTGGTCATCTTTCCTTTGAGACAAGACTGACAAGTTTCATACGATGAAAATTCGAACGTATTCAAGAGTCCATCTTTATGTAACTTACTTAGTTTTTTCTCTCCGATATGACCAAGTCTACAATGCCACAAGTAGGATTCGTTCGTATCTGAACTCTTCCTCTTGCGTGTGTTTTGTACATTGAGAACTGTATTCTGATTTAGAACATAGATACCATTACACAGTGTATCTTCTGCAACCAGTATCTTATCAAGGTAAATGTTCATGACATTTCAATCAAGAACAAAGTTATATCCATCTTTATCAAGTAAAGAAACTGATATTATGTTGCAAACCATGGAAGGTACATAATAGCAATTGTTCAAAATCATAGTATTGCCATTTGGTAACACTAGGTGATATTCACCGACAGCCGCAGTATTAACTTGTGCTCCGTTCCCTATCCTGAGGGACATATCACCAGGTTTAACTATCCTACTTTTTCTCAGTCCCTGCAATATATTACAGATATGAGATCCTGATCCGGTATCTAGTACCCATGATGTAGGACTGACCGAAAAGCAGTTCTCAATTACAAGAACACCTGAAGTAGATGCAATAGTATGCTTCTTCTTCAGTGGGGTCTCCTTGGAATTTAAACAAACCTCTTTCTCTTGCTCATACTTACGATTGCCATCATAAGTTAGAGCCAAACCGACTTTCCCTAGCCCCGAATAAGAATTCGGATCGCTCAAGCGATACATTTTAATATCTAGATTAGGGCGTGAAATGGTTGCTACCTAGAGAGAGAGAAAAGAAACACTCAGCGTGCGCTTTTGCAAGATTAGATTGGTTATTAATTTATCTAACCAGGATGGCTCCAACTGTTTCCTCAAATTCTTCTTCAAACCTTTAAAAGAAGAACTAGTCCGGATTAATCGCACATCACAATAATTGCTTAACCTTTCAGCCAGGCTAGTGTTGGTACTTCGAGGGAGGTTTTCCAATGCTTTCGCGAAATTCCTTAATTATATAACCTCTTTTCCCCGGAGGTGTAGCCCCGCTAACACCGTTCTAGACACCTACTTGGTTTATAGCATTGATTGTTAAGTGAAATAATCTCCCGAGAGTAATCCAACTCATCAGTGGGATCGGGATCCAACTATCATTGTGTGATGACCCAGATGGAATCCACTCTAGTCACCACACTCCAGAAGGTATGCTAAATATGCAAGTTTCCTGTATGTTTGAAACTCCCGATGTGGTTTTTGCCCCTAGGACCCAAGTGACCTAGACACATTCAACAAATCAAAGAGTCCTAATCAAATTCAACCCGTCATTATCCTGATTTCATTAAACCCACCCGCATAACCCTTGACACAGTTAACAAGGTTACACGACTGTCCTAACCAATCACATTGTATGCTACAGATAAGCAATGCTCAGCTACCGTTCACTGCACCTTGACACAGTCAACAAACGCAGCACGAATACTAAGTATAACTTATAAGAAATGACCGAGGGCTATGGTTGGGTTTTTGGCGAAAAAACCCATTAATGTATTGAACTTGATATCGTTGAAGGAACTTGAGTGGTTTTAAAAATATATAGTGGCGAAAAACTTTTGCTAAAGAGGTCACTCCCTGTGAAGGGATCTCGGCTCTTTCCTTGTCGAATGAGGTGCAGGATATTCCAAACTGAATACCACGATGCAAAGCAAAAAATTAATCGACTATAGTGAAATTATTACGTTGACGCAAACTTTTACTCAAGGGGTCACTCCCGATAAAGGGATCTCGGCCCTTGCCTCGTCGAATGAGGTGCTGGATATTCATAACAGAGTACCACTGTGCAAAGCAAAAGAGAACGTCTGTAATGTCAGTTTTCAAAAACTTGGTTCCAACAACATCTTTTGGGTTTATTTTCTTGCATTAATCAAAATTAATGCGGTCCCATCAATATAATCTATCACACCAGAAAAGAACGAGAATATGATGTACGTATATGCCATCCGCATTCGCCACTGGGCCCCATCATCACCCGTTAGGTTACTTAACTAACGACAGAGCGGGGGCAGGACTAGCGCGGGTGCAAAACATATACAATATCTACTAGTATATATATATAAGTATATACAACATTCGTCCCAGGCATGATAATAATGAACATCACAGAATCTCAGCCAACAATACAGAAAGGTGGATAATCTTGGAGCCCCGGATTTCATTTGAGTCGCAAATAAAACCCGACGTTCCCTGTCGTGTGGATAGCCTGTGCAATGAAAACCTGAACCCCTACGAGCGCGGCAAGTTACCCATCAATCCCAGAAGTGAGGCAGCCCCCTTCAACAAAGTGAATGGGCCACCCAGCACTTCACGGAATCCGGTAACTTGGGCGCCCCTCCGTGAGTCATCCTATACCCCCTACGAGTGCGGCGAATAGCCCGCCAATTCTAGAATGAAGCCCCTTCCGTCTCAATGCCATGAGATGCGGGTTTTTTGCCTTCTAGAACCCGGCTATTCGCGCACTCCACCGTGGGGTAATCCTAGTACAGAAAAAGAAAATAATATATACAAAGGGTGGCATCGACCTCAACCCGGTCATGTCCCAAAAAAATATACAACCCGGCAAAGACGACGGTCCACATGTCGGATGCTCGCCCCGCAATAACAAATATACAAATGAATATAAACTGTACCACTAACATTGCATCACATTCTATCCATCACGACTATCCAACCACAATCATAGCACAAGCACAAAACATCAACGCGAATGTCACGTTCGCAAAACCCTTCTAAAAGAACATATAGCAATAAGATGAGTTTTACCGATTGAGTGACATTCACGGTCGCAGATTGTAACATTTCAGAAAATATAAAATATTATTTTTGGAATTTAATAGTAAAATAATATATTTCCCGAAAAAATGCCCGATTTGCGAAATTGGGGTTTTCGGAAAAAAAAGGGTATAAATATATACCAATAATTGTGGAATAAATGGAAATTAAAATGATTTAATCATTTAATAATATATTTAAAGGATTTGGCATTTTAAAAATTTTCTATATGCAGTTTCGATAAAAACCCTATTAGTGCACTACTAATCGTGATTAAGCCAAATCCGTGTTTCTACAGTTTTCATGGTTAGTGCACCATGACATGTTACATGTTATTTCATTTGTGTTGTTTTATGCTATGGTTGGGCTTTTGGGTGAGAAAAGAAAAGAAAAGAGAAAGGGTTAAAAAAGGGTGTAATGATGACTTGAGAAGAGAGAAAAAGGGACATAATCATGATAGGAGACCATGGTTGAGAGAGGGGGGTGCTGCCTCATTGTTCCTCCACCATTTTCTTCTTCTTCTTCTTCCTTATCTCCCTCCATCTTCTACCTTCATTGACCCATATCAAAATATTCACCAAAACCCCATACCCATTTCTTTAAAAACATGCACAAGCTCAAGGGATGCACATTGGACCAAGCAAAATGGGATTTTAACAACTTTGGGGAGCTAGGGCTGCCTTGAGTGGCCTAAAGAAGGTATAAATTCTTCCATTTAGTTTAGTTTTAGATTTCTTGTATTCTACATTAGTTTAGAATGTGTTTGGTTAGGGTATGTGGTGTTTAGAAAATTCAAGAGAAGGGTTTGAGGATTTTGGGGAATTAGTGATGTGTGGTGGCTGTACAAGACCCTAGGGATCAAATTAGAGACCTGGAACTGAGTTTAGAATAGAGAATACAAACTTTAGAATTGATCCATGTCGGTTTTGTTTGTGTTTGGGGTGTGCAGAGAAATCTGGAGTAACCCGGAGACACTAAAAATTATTTAGCGAGTACTTGGAGTCTTGCAGGCAACCTGGAGCGTACTCTTAAGACCTGAGCCCCTAACCGAAAGCCCAGGCCGCAGATTTATTCCATATGGCCGCAAATTACGGCCAGGGTGGGTTGGAATTGATTCGTATTTTTTCTCTTTAGTTGTAAACTAGACCCTCCGTATGTGCAGAATTGACCAATTTGGCCTAGGGTAAAATCGGGGACCATTTCCTTGTGTTGTTGTTTTGATTCGGGCTTTTGTTTTGCTTATTTTGAATTCTGGCTTTTAAGAATTTGGTTTTAACTCGATGGTTTGACGTTTGTACGACGATATCGAGAGTTGTTTGGTGGTTTTGAAGGCGTAGTCCGTAGGTTCGAACCAATAGGCTTTTAGCGTGTCGTTTTGGCTTTGATTTGGATTTTAATGCGATACGATACGTTATGATGCGTAGGTACCTCAAGTGGACTTCAAGACGACGAGGATGAGCATGGCGTCATCGACTCCAGAGAGCGAAGATGAAGGTGAATAGATTATATCTACGGGGGAAGTCGGGTGGATAGCGTATAGCACCCCCGCAAAGTCGTAAGAAATAATGTGATGTGATATAGATATACATTTTTATGTTATTGAGAGATTTGGGCACTTAGCAGGAAAAGCTTTAAGAGATTATGGGTTAGTGTTAGCGAGAAGTGAAGAAAGGACTTTAGTTGATTTCTTAGTCGCGAAACCTTAGAGTAAAGATTTGCATACACGCACATACACACACTCGCATACATTTACTTCCTTGTGCGTATTGGGGACATATATATATTCGTATTCATATGCATAGATGATGAGGATTTTATATGGTATTTGGAGATGGGTCGATGAGTTTGAGAATGGTGCCATGAGATCGGTGATGTGATTGGTTCGTATTAGGAGATATGACGTGATATTAGCGGATTGATTGGGCGATGTGTATTTGCACACACGCATACATTTATGTTGATCATATTAGTATTGTACTAGACTTGGATCAGTACCCCCGTGTTCACGATATGTGATGATAAGGATATCAGATGAGTAATGAGATAAATATGATATTGACCCGTACCCAGATTTGGGGATGCCGTACGATAGATTTACCGTACGAGATATATTTATGATGTTAGATCCCTACTCTTGACTCGAGGATGTCATGTATATATTGTATCGTACGTGATACTATTGAGGCGAGATCACCGACTGCTAGATATATATATAGGTCGACTCAGACCTAGGTGGATTTCCTTACCTTTTTGACTGGGCTCGAGTCATACTTGTTTTCAAATGCAGTGGAGAATCGTGAGTACTTTAAAATACCAAACTGTATGACTCATATATTGGGTAGGTTTATTCTTCAGTGTTGCTGTTACTATATCACTTTCTGTATATTCATGATGTTTCATCGCATTGCATGCTTATACATATGTTATCTGTAATTATTACGAAACCCTGCTGTCAGGACACCAGCACTATTACCAATGATGCGTGTGTTCCACGTACACCTGCTTGCCGGCTCACACACATCATCATCGGTAATTGCCCTGTCACGTACACTTTAGAGAAAGCTATTTCATTGACATAGCTTGCTAGCTGATAGTTGCAATATGTTATCGTTTTCATATGCTAGTTTAACTATTGCATTCATTGCATGATATCAGATGCATTCATATATTCATTGGTTATGCAGTATTATAGAGATATATGCCGGTTTTCACTGTTTATTGACATGGTGATTTGATGATTTCGGATCCTTCTTGATATTTTCTAGATTTGGAAACCGCATGTGAAAGTTTTATTAACCGATGATTTATTTTAATGAGAAAAATACGGTTTTCCTTGATATGATGAGTCTTGTCCACCATGATGTTTTCTCGGTTCTGAGATGGTTTTCGAGACCCGATTCGAGGAGTTGGATGAACCGTCTGCGGGTACATGGTGGACCCGGTCTGGTACCCCGGGGCAAGAAGCTTGAGTTGTAGAAGATGAGTGATTGATCTTAAATTCTGTGTCGTGTTTGGAAAATGTATAATATATCACAACCAAAGAAATTTATAAAAACCGCAATCAATATTCGGTGTCTTTTTGTAGGTTCGAAGTGAGTGCGGATCATCCACAAGGAAAGTGTGATTCGCTCGACCTTGTTTTAGTTGAGTCGAAAATTAAAGGAAAGAAAAGAAAATTTGATTCAAAATTTATGAATTTTAGTTGCAAGAATTAAGAGAAAATAAAGATCAAGAAATCAAGAATCAAGAATCGTCCAAAATCAAATGAATTATCAAGATTTGTAAAGAGGCTCGTAGGAATCGATTGAATCGATAGTGAGGATGAAGACTTGAGATTACGTATTCTTATCCATTGATGATTTGTTGCAAGATCGATGAAGATCAACGAGGTTTTGGGATCTATCGAAGAAACTAGGGTTTCTTCATCATCATCCCTTGTCCTTTCGTTGATTATCATTCAAATGCTAGCCTCTAGGAAATTTAATCATCGATCGTTGATCTCTAATTAAAAGCGAAAACATTCAAGAAAGCAACTCGCTCGAAACTAGGTTGTCGATGATTCAATTTACTAGAGTTTACAAAACTCATAGGACTTAAGAATCGTTCAAGAATATAATCATCGTCATCTATCAATTTTCTCGATTCCTCCACGAGCGGAGTTTTTACTCAAACATCATGACAAAGAAAACAATCAAGAATTGAGAACTCATCATAATGCTCAAATATAAAGAAAAGCAAGATCAAGAATTTTCACCTTTTATTATTCAACGTTTCGTTACAATTCACTCAAAGACTACAAGAATTGAGGAGAGAACTCAATCGTCGAACTAGCTTCGCAACATCTTCGTGAGTCGCGGATCGTCTTGAATCACTTGCTCGGATGATGATCGGCGTTGCTTCAAAAAGGCTTGATGGCTTCTTGCTTGATTTTGTACTCGGAGATCTTGAATTAACTTTTGGAATTGGATTAGGGTTAGGGTTTGGATGCACAAGTTGTGTCACACAACTTGTGGGATTTTTGGCTCAATTTTCAACAGCCTTGAAATGATGCCCTAAGGTCCCTTTTTACAGTCTTCTCCTTTAGCTTCCTTTAGAAGCTAAGCTAGGTTTAGCTTACCTTGTAAGCTTGGTAGTTATGAAGGAAGATTCTAGATTAAGGTAGTTAGAAGCTTGGTTGAGAAGCTTGGTAGGTATTAGGCTTGCATAAGAAGCTTGGCTGTTAGGACAGAAGCTTCTGGAGATTTCTGGAGACCAAAGTGTCTTGAAGAAGTTTTCCATTTGAGAGGAGAGCTAGAAATAATGATCTGCTGAAGATGCTATGACGTGGCGGCGGATCCGCCCCTTCGGCCGCGGATCCGCAACCCTTTGGAAGGCTTGGTGCATGAAATTCATTGGTACTCTTATGCTGTCTTTTAGGTATATTTTCTGATGTCTGGAATATTTATATACTCTCTTGTTCACTGCCAGATCACAAGTCTTGGACTTGGCGTATTTTTGTTAGCACTTTTAACAGTTTCGGCTCTTTTCCTGGAATTTTTCCTGCACACAATCTCGAGACAAGTGTTGCGATATACAAAGATCATGCGTGCAATAATAAACACTCAATTTCCCTCAAAATGCCGGTTATAATGTATAACACATGTTATTTGATATTTTGCAGATGAATTTCTAATATGTGCTATATTCATACCGAACACCTTTAGATGATTGCAAATAGTAGGGAAATTGATGTGTTAAAAATGCAATATTTTCGACTGATCAAATTCCCCCAAACTTATTTTTGGTCGTCTCGAGCAAACTTGTTTTATTTAAAAAGAAGGAGAAAATAAAGAAAGAGAAAAATTACTAGCACACTTTCGTAGGCAACACGATTGCACTGAGCACGTGCAACAAGCCTTTATACCTCTAGGTGTCCCTAGTAGGAGGAGTGTTTTCTCCTGAGGGTTTTCAGCGGATTGAACCCATAAAATCCAATAATAAAAGGAAGACCGTGAAAGTTACATATAAATATAAGAATTATAAAAGAAAGACTTTGAAAATTAGAGTTTCCAACTACACTAGCTTTTCGGTTGTCATGAGCCATATCTTAATAGTCATGAAAAGTTGTTAGAAATCACTTCATCCCTCAATAAAACATCGTCTTTATTCTTCATTCCTACTTTTCTTCCAAACATCGATCATATAACCCTACGTGTGTGTACAGGACATCCCTACACCCGGAGAATTCAATTCAAGCTATCATACGCTTGTCCATCCACCTCAATACTTTTTAATTTGATGAATATTTAAATAGATTTGCTCACACATTCTTCATGCGACCGTTAATACTTCTTGAGGTACTAACCGACCGATTACTCATATGATCGCTTATACGGTGTATTTAGTATTTTTCTCGTCTTGCACCACCTAAGGCTTAGCAGTGACTCCCAGACTAGTTGGTCTAAGGCACTAGGTGATGAAGCACCCTCACTATAATTTTTTATTGCTGCCTTGGCGATAACAAAACCAGTGTTCATTTTTCTATTAACACCATTTTATATTTTATTCATTTTTTATTTCCTTAATATTTTGGCTTTTAGACAAGAGCATTTCAAGGTATCCTCTACTATCCCGAGTTTCAAGACGTGTGGAAGTGCGTATAGTAGGGTATCAACATTCAAATGTTTGGCTTCCAGAATAGGAACTATTTTTCAGAGTTATTTTCATCCTTAGATTAGCGACTTCCTTCATCTTACTAACCCTTGGGACAACGGCTCATAACTACTTATTACTAGTTTCGTTTAAGAAATCTTCTAATTTTTTTGGTTTTCTTAAATTTTTCCAATCTTTTGGATGTAATTTTTTTCACTATCTAATCTTAAATATTAATAATTTTTATCTTTTGAATAATTTTTTTAAATTTTTATAGGTTTTAAATGTTTTGTGCTTATGCAAAGTATGATGCAATTGATGCGTAGATAAGCACAAACCTCCCCCAAACTTGTTTTCAACAGTGTCCTCACTGTTGCCATCCGCTAAATCACAAAAACCTGTAAGCCTGGGAGGAAATTTATTAACGGGGGTAATAAATATGATCGGGAAAATCCTCCCCCAAACTTATTCTTTTTACTCTCCTCCATTCAAAAGATGATGCAGTAATTTACAGGACATGGAGGTGAGACAGAGGAATTTTAATCAAGTTAAATTGGCTCCTATAAGAACAGAAGCTCCTCCGTGGGGTCAGTGGAAAAATACGGCTTTAATCTATGTCCGTTCACTTTGAAAAATGTACTGTTTTTAGCGTTTTCTACCTCAACTGCCCCGTGCGGGTATACAGACCGCACAATAAAAGGTCCTTTCCACCGAGATCGTAGCTTACTCGCATGATGGTGGAGTCGTGAATCATAAAGAAGGACTTGTTGACCGGGTGTAAAAGTTTTTCTCAAAATGTTTTTATCGTGAAATACCATAGTCCGGTTCTTTACAATTACAGTATTATCATAAGCTTCATCGCGGAGTTCGCTTAGCTCGTTTAATTGCAGCTTCCGAAAGTTGCAGGCTTGATTTAAGTCAAAGTTGATTTCTCTAATGGCCCACATTGCTTTGTGCTCAATCACGACCGGAAGGTGACAAGCTTTACCAAACACTAGTCTGTAAGGAGACATACCTAGATCGGTTTTATATGCAGTTCGGAATGCCCAAAGAGCATCCGTCAATTTGGTTGACCAATATTTTCGATTTTTAGCAACAGTCTTCTCCAAAATTTGTTCGATTTGTCTGTTTGAAATCTCAGCTTGCCCGCTCGTTTGGGGATGATAGGGTGTAGAAAGTTTGTGGTTGATTGCATATTTTCGCATCAATGTCTTGAAAGACCGATTGTAGAAATGCGTCCCATTATCGCTGATGATAGCGCGTGGGTGTCCAAATCGCGAAAAGATGTTTTCTTTTAAGAACTTAATGACAATCTTTTTATCATTAGTGCGACAAGAAATAGCTACAACCCATGACGAGACGTAATCAACCGCAAGAAATATGTACAGATTCCCAAAAGAGTTGGGAAAAGGACCCATGAAGTCTATACCCCAAACGTCAAAAATTTCAACCACCAATATGGGTTGAAGTGGCATCTCATTTCTCCGAGAAATCCTACGCGTGTGTTGACACTGTGCACAGGTTTTGCAATGATCAAATGCATCTTTGAACAAAGTCGGCCAATAAAAACAACATTGCAAAACCTTCTCCGTCGTCTTTCGAGAACCGAAATGACCCCCACATGCCTGATCATGACAAAAAGATAGAACACTCTTGAATTCATCATTAGGGACACACCGGCGAATGATCTAGTCAGGACAATACTTAAACAGATACGGTTCATCCCAGTAAAAATGTTTTGCTTGGGATAGAAATCGATGTTTGTCCTGTGTCGACCATTCACGGGGGATAAGTCCTGTAGCAAGATAATTCACAATATCCCCAAACCAAGGTTTAGTGGATACTTTCAAGAGTTGTTCGTCTGGAAAAGAATCATTGATCGGCAGGGTTACAGGTGAAGAAGAGATGCGCGAAAGATGGTCGGCTACAACGTTTTCACATCCTTTCTTATCTTTAATAACAAGATCAAATTCTTGTAATAGAAGGATCCAACGTATTAGCCTTCCTTTAGCATCTTTCTTCGCCAAAAGATGTTTCAAGGCGGAGTGATCAGTGTACACAACGATTGGTGAGCCAATCAAGTAAGGCCTGAATTTTTCTAATGCAAATACAACTGCCAAAAGTTCTTTTTCGGTAGTTGTATAATTAATTTGAGCATCGTTCAAGGTCTTGCTTGCATAATAGATCATGTGTGGCATCTTTTCAATGTGCTGTCCTAAGACTGCACCAACTGCAAAATCTGATGCATCACACATAAGCTCAAAAGGGTGGTTCCAATCTGGAGATGATAAGACGGGGGCTGTAGTGAGAGAGTGTTTGAGTGAGTCGAATGCTGCCTCACAATCCGATTCAAAGTGGAAGGTTGTGTCCTTGGCCAAGAGAAGAGTTAAAGGTCTAGCAATTTTGCTAAATTCCTTAATGAATCTCCTGTAAAAGCCTGCATGGCCAAGAAAAGATCGGATATCCTTGACGTATTTGGGACGAGGGAGGTTTTGAATGACATCTATTTTTTCTTTGTCAACCTCAATACCTTTTCGTGAAATAACATGTCCAAGCACAATTCCCTCTTGGACCATGAAATGGCAATTTTCCCAATTCAAGGTTAAGTTCTTCTCTTTACAACGAGTAAGAACTGCGTCAAGATGAGATAGGCAGTCAGAAAAAGAGTCTCCGAATATCGAGAAATCGTCCATGAAAATCTCCAAAAAATTCTCGACCATGTCCGAGAATATCCCCATCATACACCGCTGAAATGTAGCGGGAGCATTGCATAACCCAAAGGGCATGCGTCTATAAGCAAAAGTACCAAAAGGACAAGTAAATGTGGTTTTATGTTGATCCTTTTTGGCAATGGGGACCTGGTTATAGCCAGAGTATCCATCCATAAAGCAATAGTACTCATGTCCAGCTAAGCGTTCCAGCATCTGGTCAATGAAAGGTAGAGGAAAGTGGTCTTTCCTCGTTGCGGCATTGAGTTTTCTGTAATCAATACATACACGCCACCCAGTTTGAGCGCGTGTCTGGATTAACTCATTAGCCTTATTGGTAATGACTGTGATGCCAGATTTCTTAGGGACGACATGAATTGGACTCACCCATTGGTTATCGGAGATTGGGTAAATGATACCATTGTCAAGGCATTTGACGATTTCTTTCTTCACCGCATCCTTCATGACGGGGTTTAACCGCCTCTGTGATTCTCGGGTTGGCTTGGCTTCATCCATCAGATGTATATGATGTTCAACAATCAATGGACTAATCTCTTTGATGCCAGCCATAGTCCAACCAAACGCCTGACTATTAGATCTCAATACCGTTAAAAGAGCATTCTCTTGCTCTGAGGCTAAAGAAGCGGATATGATAACCGGTAAAGACTCATTCTCACTTAAATATGCATATTTAAGACGAGAATGTAAAAGTTTAAGATCTAATGCTGGCGGAGAAATAATAGAAGGTGGGATCATCGAATGATATTCAAAGTTAAGGAGAAGCTCATAACCTGCATAAGATACAGACTTGGAAGGTGAGGAGTCAAGAGTTTCAGACTCAAGTGTGGAAAATGTGTCCTCACTAAGATGTGCAAGATTAAACATTGATGTGCTAGTGTCATAGAGATCATCAAAGCAAAGTTCATCAACATCGCAATTTTCGGGAGCAATCTCATGGACAGAACACATATCAAGTATATGAGCAGAGGGTTCAAATGGCTGACTTCCAATTTTGTAGATGTTCAGTTCAATTGTCATTTTTCCAAAAGATAGGTTCATTGAACCGTTTCGACAGTTAATGACAGCATTGGAAGTGGCAAGGAATGGTCGACCAAAAATCACCGGAATTTGGTTCTGTGGGTTCGCTACAGGCTGTGTATCTAATACAATAAAGTCCACAGAGAATATGAATTCCTCTACTTTTATCAACACATCCTCCAGTTCATCCCTAAGTTTGGTGATTGAACGGTCTGCTATTTGGAGAGTGCAATGAGCTGGTTTCAACTCTCCAATCCCTAACTGCTCATAAACAGAGTATGGAAGCAGGTTAACACTTGCGTCCAGGTCAAGCAAAGCATGGTTGATGTTTTTACCCCTAATAGAAATCGATATCGTAGGACATCCTGGGTCCTTACGTTTCTTTGGTAACTGTGGGGTAAAAGCAGTGCTAACAGTATTAGACATGAAGACCTTCTTTGGCACTTGAGTCTTCCTCTTCCTAGTGCACAAGTCTTTGAGAATTTTTGCATAAGCGGGGACTTGTTGAATAGCATCCAGGAGAGGGATGTTGATGTTAACCTGTTTGAACATTTCCATAATCTTCTCCATATGTGGACTCGATTTGTTACCCCTTAACCGATTCGGATAAGGAGTTTTAGCAATCATAGCTGGGTCCAACATTGGAGAAGGTGTGGTGTGTGGAACTTATCCCAGAATAGGAGTGGGGATCGTCTTTGGTGGAGTAGAAGAGGTATGCTGAGGTGTCGAGCCTTGAGGAAAACGGAGAATAGGCTCGCAAGAAAATGGTGGGGTAGATACGATAGGTGTAGAAGTAGAAGTGTGTGTGGAAGGAAAAATCTCAGCCGGGGTATCATTGATTAATTCTTCATGATTATCAATCTCTTCCCCAACATGATTAGTCAGCACTCTTCCAGATCTCAACGTTGTGATGGCATTCACATTGTAGTGTTGTGAATGCACAGGATTCGGTAGGGGTTGAGACGGAAGTTTCCCTTTCTCTCTCGCACTCATCTCGGCTTTCAATTGTGCAATTTGAGCTTCCATCGATTTTATACTCTCAGCTTGGGAGGCAGAGTTTTTCTTTATATCATCGACAGAAGACTTAACCTCAGCCGACACTTGCATGAAATTTTTCAGAATCAAATTCATGGTTTGTGCGAGTGAAGAGGATTCATCAGTACCGGTCAATTGCAAAGGTGCAGAAGTGTTGACCGGATTTTGAAAGTTTGGTGATTGATAGGGGTGCTGAGTCAGTTGAAGTGGTTGTTGTTGTGGAGGAGGAGCCCTTTGAAAATTATTTTGATTTGGAACCGTGTTTTGATTTTGATGTTGGTTCCAAGCAAAGTTAGGGTGATTCCTCCAACCTTGATTATACGTGGAAGAATACGGATTGTTTTTAGGTCTTTGTTGGAAAGCAGCATTGGTATGCTCTTGACCTTGAAACGGAGAATTTAAAGGACATTCTTCTGTAAGATGAGATGGATCAGAACAGCATCCACAGACAGTTTTGGAAAGTGACATCTGATTTAGGGAGGGTGCTAAAAATTTTTGTTCCATAGCTTCGAGTTTCTTTTGCATTGCTGCCATTTCAGCTCTAACTCCTATGGAAACATCAATTTGGTGAATGCCACCCCTAGACGATGACTAGTTTACACTCTCCCACTGTAAAGATTTTTCAGCGAAATCATCTAGAAATCTCCAGGCTTCACCATCATCTTTTGCCATGAAAGTGCCTTGACACATTGATTCAAGGTTCTGTTTAGTGGTAGGATTAATGCCCTCATATATGATTCTGCACAGATCCCATCTAGGGATTTCATGATGTGGACATTGAACCAACAAATCCTTGAAGCGTTCAAAACACTTCGAGAATGGTTCATTTGGAAGCTGGGTAAATTGATTTATTTCGCTACGGACTCGAGCTGTTTTATGATTAGGGTAGAATTTCTTAAGGAATGCTGTTACGAATTCTCCCCAATTCGAAATGGAATGTGCGGCTGTGTTATATAGCCACTTCTCGGCTATATCGAACAAGGTAAATGGGAGAAGATATAGACGCATAGCATCTATAGAAAGCTATGAAGTACCCATCATTACACATACATTTTTAAATTTTGTATTAAAGATATATGCGTCTTCAGACTCCAGACCGTGAAATTTGGGTAGAAAGTTGATGTATTGGGGTTTTATTTCAAAATTGTCCCCGTTGGCTGGTGGAATGGTGAGACAGGTCGAAAGAGGACCTCGCATAGGGTAACATCTCTCCTAGAGAGAGATGCAGGGCGGATTCTGCGCACCTGCGGACAGTGGCAGAGTAGTGGTAAAGAAGTTCGATAGAGAATCGTCCATTGAATTGGGTGTGGTAGGGGGTAAAGAAGAAGTATACGTAGAAATACCGACTTCGGAGTCGATCGAGGGAACGCGGACAAGTCGGGCACTAGAATCCCGTGTCCAGCCGAGCATGCACTAAAGGGTTTAGCATAAGTGGAAGCGTTAAGATAATTAAGGAAAATGTGAAGTGGTGTTTTTTTAAAAAAAAGATACAGATTTTTGAAAAAAAATGCAAATCACAAATAATGCACACACAACCCTAGATCTAGTGGTCACCTAGGTCAAGTCTCTAGACCGCTCCTAACTGCCAGAAGACAAGTCACAAGATCAATCCTCTACTGCCTATTTGTCCCTCCTGTGGCCAGGTAAGTGCCAGGTAAGTGGAAGGTTCTCCACTACGTAAGTAGTGGGCCTAATTAAGTAACCACTTGCCTTAGACACTACAAAAGAAACGCGGATAAGCAATAGATTACCTACGACCTTCTCCTGTCCTAAGTGAGCACGACGGTCCTTAGAGTCATGTCTAGATATTTTTTAGTTAATGAAGGTAATGCGGATGCAGTTTTGTGATTTTTGGGGCTTAGGAAGGGTAATGAACTCCCCACCTAATCTGAATTTGGTCTTTGCCCCTTAATTTCCGTATTAAAAATGCAAACAACCAAGGTCAAACACGCACAATTTTGCTTTTTGCGGCGCTGCGAGTTTTTGCAAAGAATCTTGCAGAAATTGGTTAATAGAGCAGATCAAGGAAGAGATAAGAAAGTCAGAAAGTCACCGAGAAATTTTGGTACAGCGAAGCCCTAGCTTCACCGCGGAACCACTACGAGATGCACCTATTGGCCGCGGAAACGCGGTCTGATGACGAGATACCTGCACAAAAATTCTTGCAGCTGCTCCCATTCACTCACTAAGCTCTCTGGAATATTCAGAAAATTTTTCGTCTCGCTCCACCGATTCCAGATTTCCTTGCAATAAATCACAACAAATCGTTTAGTGTTTGTGAGAATTTTAATCCAAAAATTCTGATGGATTAATAAATCTTTCAACTCAAATTTAAAAAACGAACAAATTAGCACACTAATTCCCGGCAACGGCGCCATTTGATTGATCCTAAATTCCATGTCGTGTTTGGAAAATGTAAAATATATCACAACCAAAGAAATTTATAAAAACCGCAATCAATATTCGGTGTCTTTTTGTAGGTTCGAAGTGAGTGCGGATCGTCCACAGGAAAAGTGTGATTCGCTCGATCTTATTTTAGTTGAGGCGAAAATTAAAGGAAAGAAAAGAAAATTTGATTCAAGATTTATGAATTTTAGTTGCAAGAATTAAGAGAAAATAAAGATCAAGAAATCAAGAATCAAGAATCGTCCAAAATCAATTGAATTATCAAGATTTGTAAAGAGGCTCGTAGGAATCGATTGAATCGATAGTAAGGATGAAGACTTGTGATTACGTATTCTTATCCATTGATGATTTGTTGCTAGATCGATGAAGATCAACGAGGTTTTGGGATTTATCGAAGAAACTAGGGTTTCTTCATCATCATCCCTTGTCCTTTCGTTGATTATCATTCAAATGCTAGCCTCTAGGAAATTCAATCATCGATCGTTGATCTCGAATTAAGAGCGAAAACATTCAAGAAAGCATCTCTCTCGAAACTAGGTTGTCGATGATTCAATTTACTAGAGTTTACAAAACTCATAGAACTTAAGAATCGTTCAAGAATATAATTATCGTCATCTATCAATTTTCTTGATTCCTCCACGAGCTGAGTTTTTACTCAAACATCATGACAAAGAAAACAATCAAGAATTGAGAACTCATCATAATGCTCAAATATAAAGAAAAGCAAGATCAAGAATTTTCACCTTTTATTATTCAACGTTTCGTTACAATTCACTCAAAGACTATAAGAATTGAGGAGAGAACTCAATCGTCGAATTAGTTTCGCATCATCTTCGTGAGTCGCGGATCGTCTTGAATCACTTGCTCGGATGAAAATCGGCGTCGCTTCAAAAAGGCTTGATGGCTTCTTGGTTGATTTTGTATTCGGAGATCTTGAATTGGCTTTTGGATTTGGATTAGGGTTAGGGTTTAGATGCACAAGTTGTGTCACTCAACTTGTGGGATTTTTGGCTCAATTTTCAACAACCTTGAAATGATGCCCTAAGGTCCCTTTTTATAGTCTTCTCCTTTAGCTTCCTTTAGAAGCGAAGCTAGGTTTAGCTTCCGTTGTAAGCTTGGTAGTTAAGAAGGAAGATTCTAGATTAAGGTAGTTAGAAGCTTGGTAGGTATTAGGCTTGCACAAGAAGCTTGGCTGTTAGGACAGAAGCTTCTGGAGATTTCTGGAGGCCAAAGTGTCTTGAAAAAGTTTGCCATTTGAGAGGAGAGCTAGAAATAATGATCTGGTGAAGATGCTCTGACGTGGCCACGGATCCGCGGCCCATTGGATGGCTTGGTGCATGAAATTCCTTGGTACTCTTATGCTGTCTTTAGGGATATTTTCTGATATCTGGAATATTTATATACTCTCTTGTTCACTGCCAGATCACAAGTTTTGGACTTGGCGTATTTTTGTCAGCACTTTTAACAGTTTCGGCTCTTTTCCTGGAATTTTTCCTGCACACAATCTCGAGACAAGTGTTGCGATATACAAAGATCATGCGTGCAATAATAAACACTCAATTTCCCTCAAAATGCCGGTTATAATGTATAACACATGTTATTTGATATTTTGCAGATGAATTTCTAATATGTGCTATATTCATACCGAACACCTTTAGATGATTGCAAATAGTAGGGAAATTGATGTGTTAAAAATGCAATATTTTCGACTGATCAATGAGCCTGGCTGGGGTAGATTGCCTACCGGTGATTGTTTGACGCGGTGGATATCCGGAGGATACCGTTCGTGCTCGTGTGAATTGATGATATGGTCTGATTCGGACTGACGGAGCCCGAGGTATTGAGATATTGAGATTGGAGACACTGAGATATTGAGATTGATGATACAGGCCAGTCCGGATAGCCGGAGCCTGAGATATTGAGATACTGAGATTTATGTTTTGTGTCGATGCTCGACACTGATTTCTCTGTTGATTTCACTGATGATACTCGATTTATATATGTATATAGAGATCTCATTAAATTAAGAAAAACAGTTGTCTTATTCATGATGTATTCGGTTTCTATTAGTAATGCATTTACACATCATATATCTGATATGTTCCTATCTGAGGCACTGACACGAGCACGTGGTATTGCACTTACATGTAGATGGATCAGGATATTATGGGAGGATATTACTTGATTTATGACCTAGGATAGCGTTATACATGCGATTTCTGATCAGTGATATTTTCTACTAACGAGTTGGCAACTCACCCACGTTGTGCTACAGTTTCTTGCAGGTTTTGCCGTACAGGTTTCGTTGCGGCTTTGCTGGCACACTGTTCCTTCCGGGTGATTGCTTTGGTAGGTGGGTTCACTTGCATCGTGACCACCATTGTATATTTATTATTCACTTGTATCTAGTAAACCTCCACCAACCAGACTTGTATATTTGATAGAGATAGATGGCCAGTGTATATTCTTTCGACCTTAGAGTCGCATGCTGTATTATATGGTTTTTCTCTGGTTTTCTTGATGATGCTGGATTTTTATCCTGAGTTTGATCCTCGTCTTTCGGCGTTGTATATTATATTGCTTTGTGTGGTTTTGTCCGTTAATTGATGAAGAGCTAGCTCCCGCTTGGGGATGCCTTTATTCATTATATATGCTTTATCAAGTTTGTACCCGTTTGGGGTCAGTTTTTACAAAGGAAACTCTGCCGAAATTTTCCGCAAAGACTTGAGATTTTAAAAATGCATACTTCGGCTTATGTTGTTAAACTTCTAGCTGTTAAAATTGGTTTTTCCTTCACCCTACTGCTTTACTTGGTTTGGATTTCTGGGTTTTAGTTTACTTAGATTACGTACGCCTCGAGACATTTCGTAGTTTAAGTGCCGGTCATGTTCCGTACTTTTTGGGTCGTGAAAAAGTTGGTATCAGAGCGTTAGGTTTTGCCTTCGGAGTGTAGGATGACCCTTGGTCAATTGAGTAGGTGACTCAAGTAGAGTGACGTACCGTGTGTATGTTCCGCGGCATACATACGATACGATACTCCGCTTAAGTAGCCTTAGGATGTACAACTCTTTGCACAGTATTATATCTATTCCTATGATCTATACTCATCAGTACCAGTTATTGTTTTGTTATCACGATTCTATGGGCGAAGAGAGCTACGGCTAGAGTTGCGGTCAGCACGAACTAGTCAAGGACGAGGACTGACCAGGGCGTGATTCCAGGGACATACGATTTGCATTGATGCGTCGTTTAGTTGTGTTTTCGCGCCATGAGCGTTTGATGGATCGCTTTTACAAGATTACTCGGACGTGCAGATCAGCACCAGAGGATTGGGCCACTGATAGAGGTCAGCCAGAATATGACGACCGTCGATGCGCCGGCTATTCATGATGATTGATGGCACTGTTCAGCGTGCGGAAGACAGATTCAGTTGCTGCTGCGAATGACGAGATATCGCCCCAGATGTTGGAGCTGTTGCAGTACGAGTTTAAACATAGAGATATGATAGAAGATCGCTAGTCACCCGAGGATGAATGACTTGGACATGTGGTTCGTTCGCTTACCCCGATGCGAGGTCATCAGATTGATTGATTTCACCTTGAGAAGACTTCACACAGATACGTTGGTAGTCGATAGAGACGATCGAATGTTAGGAGCCATTTTCCAAGTTTAAAGTATTCAGAGACAAATGCAGGTAATGCTATGGACCATCTAGAAGAATGAAATCCTAACTCGACATAATGACCATGTGAAAGCCTTTGAACCTTAGGGTTTGTGGCAGTTCCGCGGTGCCATTAGTGAGGCTTGGGTTTACCCTTCTACGGTCGGTCCACAGGTGCTGTGGCATGTATTTGATACTATTAAACTGTACCCAAGATGTTGAGCTCTTGGGGGATTATGGAACCTTGACGAATCGATCGAAAAGTTCGACATCATTCGGATATCATGTGATTGGATGCATTGCTTGCGAGACTCCAGATACAAGTATAGTCGTTGGAGCGCAGTCCATGCAGCCACGAGGAGACGAGTCCGAATCAGTCGATATTACAGAAAAGTGGAGTCAGAGGTTCGTACGAGATCTTGATGAGATGGCGTTCTACTCCGCTGACATCAGAGATGTGATACGCATGCAGAGGCGTTGTATATGGATATATCTTCCGGAAGGAGTCGCGATGAGTATGCAGCTGTTCCGGAACCAGAAACAGATATAGTAAAGGGTGATAACCTCCGGACAGTTCAGCAGAGACGAGATTTGGGAGAGACCTCGACAGGACCTTTCTGGAATAATTTATGAGAAGACTTGGACCTAGGAGCGGTCCTATTACGCACACACAGCAGGCCAGAGTTCTGCATTGTCGACGAGACATGTTATGAGTGACCACGACAGTTATCCAGAGATTCTTAGAGGATGTGCTTGAGCGGGACTATTCCGCCATACTTTATTTCGGTATTTTGGGCGATCTATTCACATGATTGAGTTTTGATGACTGAGTTTCATGATATTTGTTTTCATGCACCATGGCTGCACCTACTGAGTATTTACGTTTTGTGCATAGTTATTGCACTTGAGATATGCTTTATACACCGTTGTGTTGATTTATGATTTGTGCAGGTTTATTGCACTTGATTCAGTTTTGTGCCTTGGCTGCACATGTTTATGATTTCATGGATTGCATACAGCTGATTTGATTTTGTGCAGGTGGTATGCACTCGATTTGGTTTTTGCACTCGGTATAGCTTACATGTGCTTGCAGTGCATGGATACGTGTTTTGTGCACGCAGTTGCGTGCGTTTATGATTTTATACACCTTGGCACACTCGGTATTGCTTTTTATACGCATTTGATTTATTCATGCATTTTCGTGCACTTGTTGCACCCGATTTTTATTTTTTGCAGTTGTTGCACTAGGTTTTTACGCCATGCATTATTGCACCATATTGTATTTCATGCACTGTATTTGGTATTTCGTGCACTGGATGCACTGTATTTGATATTTCCTGCACTGGATTCACTGTATTTGGTATTTCGTGCACTGGATGCACTGTATTTGATATTTCGTGCACCGGATGCACTGGAGTTGGTATTTTGTGCACTTGATGCACCATATTTGTATTTTTGTGCGATTATTGCACTGTATTGTATTTTTTGCACTGGATTTGGATTCTTGCGCATATTTGGGCGCTTGATGCGATTTTGGTGCACACCAGATGCACTAAATCGAGATTCTTCGTGCACATCAGATGCACCTGATATTGCTGTCAGGCACACCGTTGCCCTTGACAGGGGCTTTCGTGCACACCCATTGCACGTAGATTTTGTTTCTGTGCACATGTATGGCACATTCATTCATTTCGATTTCCGTGCACACCAGACACACGTAGCAGCCTTATATACCTTTTGGGATTGATTTCCTTTGAGCAGTATGTTTTATGATATTTACTATTTGATATACTAGCTGAACAGGACTAATCTGAGGGCAGTACCTGAATATATTTTTGCATGCATTGATAGCTACCGAAGGGATTTCCAAAAAGGTGCTATAGTCTCAGTATTTACCTACGTGTCCGAGATGATACGAAACATTTTATAAAGGAAACCCTTCTAGCATTGTTTTCAAAACGGTGGGGCGTGTATATTGAACAAGGAGTATATATATTTAGTTATTTTCTTTCTATAGACGTCCGCCACGGTGCAGTGATACGCGCATCGCACAGCGATTTGAAAAGAGTTTAGCATGCATTTTCGTTAGATGTTTTGACCAATTTACCACGATATCTACATGTATAGTTTGATGTATTACATATTGTTTTGAGTTTCCTTTTGAGTTCTGTACTCGTTTTGCAGGCGCACGCGATGCGCTGTAGTGTTTTTATATCTTCCGTGATTTCGGAGCCCCGTTAATTTGATCTGATTATTGAAATGTTTTAGAATTTGGGGGTTTAAATTTAAATTCGGGGACCGAATTTCTTTAAGAGGGGAAGATTGTAACATTTCAGAAAATATAAAATATTATTTCCCGAAAAACTGTCCGATTTGCGAAATTGGGGTTTTCGAAAAAAAAAGGTATAAATATATACCAATAATTATGAAATAAATGGAAATTAAAATGATTTATTCATTTAATAATATATTTAAAGGATTTGGCATTTAAAATTTTTTCTGTATGCAGTTTCGATAAAAACCCGATTAGTGCACTGCTAATCACGATTAAGCCAAATCCGTGTTTCTATAGTTTTCATGGTTAGTGCACCATGACATGTTACATGTTATTTCATTTGTGTTGTTTTATGTTATGGTTGGGTTTTTGGGTGAGAAAAGAAAAGAAAAGAGAGAGGGTTAAAAAAGGGTGTAATGATGACTTGAGGAGAGAGAAAAGGGAACATAATCAAGATAGGAGACCATGCTTGAGAAAGAGAGGGGGGTGCTGCCTCATTATTCCTCCACCATTTTCTTCTTCTTCTTCTTCCTCATCTCCCTCCATCTTTTACCTTCATTTACCCATGTCAAAATATTCACCAAAAACCCATACCTATTTCTTTAAAAACATGCACAAGCTCAAGGGAAGCACATTGGACCAAGCAAAATGGGATTTTGACAACTTTGGGGAGCTAGGGCTGACTTGAGTGGCCTAAAAGAGGTATAAATTCTTCCATTTAGTTTAGTTTTAGATTTCTTGTATTCTAGATTAGTTTAGAATGTGTTTGGTTAGGGTATGTGGTGTTTAGAAAAATCAAGATAAGGGTTTGAGGATTTTGGGGAATTAGTGATGTGTGGTGGCTGTACAAGACCCTAGGGATCAAATTAGAGACCTGGAACTGAGTTTAGAATAGAGAATACAAACTTTAGAATTGATCCATGTCGGTTTTGTTTGTGTTTGGGGTGTGTAGAGAAATCTGGAGTAACCCGGAGACACTAAAAATTATTTAGCGAATACTGGGAGTCGTGCATGCAACCTGGAGCGTACCCTGAAGACCCGAGCCCCTAACCCAAAGCCCAGGCCGCAGATTTATTCCATCTGGCCGCAAATTGCGGCCATGGTGGGTTGGAATTGATTCGTATTTGTTCTGTGGTCCTTTTAGCTGTAAACTAGACCCTCCATACGTGCAGAATTGACCAATTTGGCCTAGGGTAAAATCTAGGACCATTTCCTTGTGTTGATGTTTTGATTCGGGGTTTTGTTTTGCGTATTTTGAATTCTGGATTTTAAGAATTTGGTTTTAACTCGATGGTTTGACGTTTGTACGACGATATCGAGAGTTGTTTGGTGGTTTTGAAGGCTTAGTCTGTAGGTTCGAACCTATAGGCTTGTAGCATGTCGTTTTGGCTTTGATTTGGATTTTAATGTGATACGATACGTTATGATATGTAGGTATCTCACGTGGACTTCGAGACGACGAGGATGAGCGTGGCGTCATCGACTCCAGAGAGCGAAGATCTAGGTGAGTAGATTATATCTACGGGGGAAGTATGGTGGATGGCGTATAGCACCCCCGCAAAGTCGTAAGAAATAATGTGATGTGATATAGATATACATTTTTATGTTATTGAGAGATTTGGGCACTTAGCAGGAAAAGTTTCAAGAGATTATGGGTTAGTGTTAGCGAGAAGTGAAGAAAGGACTTTAGTTGATTTCTTAGTCGCGAAACCCTAGAGTAAAGATTTGCATGCACGCACATACACACACTCGCATTCATTTACTTCCTTGTGCGTATTGGGGACATATATATATTCGTATTCATATACATGGATGATTAGGATAGTATATAGTATTTGGAGATGAGTCGATGAGTTTGAGCATGGCAATTACCGACGTGATATTAGCGGATTGATTGGGCGATGTGTATTTGCACACACGCATACATTTATGTTAATGATATTAGTATTTTACTAGACTTGGATCAGTACCCCCCTGTTCACAATATGTGATGATAAGGATATCATATGAGTAATGAGATAAATATGATATTGACCCATACCCAGATTTGGGGATGCCGTACGATAGATTTACCGTACGAGATATATTTATGATGTTAGATCCGCACTCTGTACTAGAGGATGTCATGTATATATTGTATCGTACGTGATACTATTGAGGCGAGATCACCGACTACTAGATATATATATATAGGTCGACTCAGACCTAGGTGGATTTCCTTACCCTTTTGACTGGGCTCGAGTCATACTTGTTTTCAAATGCAGTGGAGAATCGTAAGTACTTTAAAATAGCAAACTGTATGACTCGTATATTGGGTAGGTTTATTCTTCAGTGTTGCTGTTACTATATCACTTTCTGTATATTCATGATGTTTCATCGCATTGCATGCTTATACATATGTTATCTGTAATTATTACGAAACCCTGCTGTCAGGATACCAGCACCATTACCAATGATGCGTATGTTCCACGTACACCTGCTTACCGACTCACACACATCATCATCGGTAATTTCCATGTCACGTACACTTTAGAGAATGCTATTTCATTGACATAGTCTGCTAGCTGATAGTTGCAATATGTTATCGTTTTCATATGTTGGTTTAACTATTGCATTCATTGCATGATATCAGATGCATTCATATATTAATTGGTTATGCAGTATTATAGAGATATATGCCGGTTTTCACTGTTTATTGACATGGTGATTTGATGATTTCGGATCCTTCTTGAGATTTTCTGGATTTGGAAACCGCTTGTGAAAGTTTTATAAACTGATGATTTATTTTAAAGAGAAAAATACAGTTTTCCTTGATATGATGAGTCTTGTCCACCATGATGTTTTCTCGGTTCTGAGATGGTTTTCGAGACCCGATTCGAGGAGTTGGATGAACCGTCTGCGGGTACATGGTGGACCCGGTATGGTACCCCGGGGCAAGAAGCTCGAGTTGTAGACGATGAGCCCGGCAGGGGCAGACTGCCTACCGGTGATTGTTTGGTGCGGCGGATATCCGGAGGATACCGTTCGTGGTCGTGTGATTTGATGATATAGGCCGATCCGGACTGACGGAGCCCGAGGTATTGAGATATTGAGATTGGAGACACTGAGATATTGAGATTGATGATATAGGCCAGTCCGGATAGCCGGAGCCTGAGATATTGAGATACTGAGATTTATGTTTTGTGTCGATGCTTGACACTGATTTCTCTGTTGATTTCACTGATGATACTCGATTTATATATGTATACAGAAATCTCATTAAATTAAGAAAAACAGTTGTCTTATTCATGATGTATTCGGTTTCCATTAGTAATGCATTCATACATCATATATCTGATATGTTCCTATCTGAGGCACTGACATGAGCACGTGGTATTGCACTTACATGTAGATGGATCAGGATATTATTTAAAGATATTACTTGATTTATGGCCTAGGATAGCGTCATACATGCGATTTCTGCTATGTGATGTTTTCTACTCACGAGTTGGCAACTCACCCCCGTTGTACCACAGTTTCTTGCAGGTTTTGCCGTACAGGTTTCGTTGCGGCTGTGCTGGCACACTGTTCCTTCCGGGTGATTGCTTTTGTAGGTGGGTTCACTTGCATTGTGACCACCATTGTATATTTATTATTCACTTGTATCTAGTAAAACTCCATCAACCAGACTTGTATATTTGATAGAGATAGATGACCAGTGTATATTCTTTTGACCTTATAGTCGCACGCTGTATTATATGGTTTTCCTCTGGTTTTCTTGATGATGCTGGATTTTTATCCTGAGTGTGATCCTCGCCTTTCGTCGTTGTATATTATATTGCTTTATGTGGTTTTGTCCATCAATTGACGAAGAGCTAGCTCCCGCTTGGGGATGCCTTTATTCATTATATATGCTTTATCAGGTTTGTACCCGTTTGGGGTCAGTTTTTACAAAGGAAACTCTGCCGAAATTTTCAGAAAAGACTTGAGATTTTAAAAATACATACTTCGGCTTATGTTGTTAAACTTCTTGCTGTTAAAATTGGTTTTTCCTTCACTCTACTGCTTTACTTGGTTTGGATTTCTGGGTTTTGGCTTACTTAGATTACGTACGCCTCGAGACGTTTCGTAGTTTAAGTGCCGGTCATGTTCCGTACTTTTCGGGTCGTGACACAGATAAAAGTGAATGTACTGTAAACTATTAAACAGTGTCAAATTTAACGACTTCGAAACAATTCAAATTGCCCAATACAGAAAACAACAGAGAATCAAATTTGGGCAAAAACCAAACAACACCAGAAACCCAAACTTCTTGAGATAAGTGCCCAAAACAAAATTCAACCAATTCCACCATACTAGAACCGAGGAGGCCGGAAATTTAAGGGTTTTGGCCGGCCCAATCATGGTGAAAATGGCTCGTTTTTGTTCTGGGTACATCTCATAGTATAAAGATCACACTGCAGTTGTTTAAAATATTTTTTGAAGCCTTTTTAAAATCAACAGATACTGCAGTTTGCATTTCGGTGTTACGGACTTGTTTCGGTTTCGTTGTTTTAACATTGTTTAATCTTGATAATCTAGGGTTTATGGACTGGCTCTGATACCATGAAGGGTTACACTAGCGTCCCGGCCAATTTCCGTGGCCAAATGCGGAACAAAAATTTTATAGTGATAACAAACTTGGCGCTAGAATAAACCCTAAACCGGATCTTTACGATAAACCTAGTTAGCACAAAAGAGTTCTATCTACTATGATAGAAAGTTATACCTCAAGCTTGAACTCCATCTCTTCTTGTGGTGCTTCTCCTTGTTGTGAGCTCCTTGGAGTGGTTGTAGATGGCTTCTCCTCACCGGCTTCTCTACGTCAAAGAAGATCCACCCGAAGGCCTCTACCTTGAGCTCCAAGCTCAACAATGAAGTAACTAGAGTGCTTAGTGTGCTAGACTAAGAACCCTAGAGTGTGTAGAGAGGGATTTTAGTGGTTTGGTCTTAATGGCCCTTAGTTCTCAACACATGAGAGATGAGGGCTTTAGAGAGAGGATGAAGAAGAGAGAGCTATGAGAGAGAATGAATATATGAATAATCAAGAGATAGCTCTCATATTAGGATAAAAGAATAATAATTTTAATTAGCAAAATTGTGATGGTTCATTTGATTTGACCATTATCATGTCACCATTAATGCTAAGCAAAATATCTTTTGCTTAGCAAAAATATCTAAGTCAACAATGGTCAACAAGTCAAATGGTAAAACTAAATAACCATGACACAATTATCTCTAATTAAAATTAGTAATCAATTTCATCATCTCATTATGGTTTTAATCAAGTCAATGGTCAAAACCCTAATGAGGTGTCTTCTTCTTTGTCTCTATCAACTGTATACATATACCCGCATCCGTGTTCCGAAGAACATGAATACAATGAGACTGAAGCAACCCAAAATCAAATACTAAGAACTGGCTTAATCCAAAGCCCACTAGTATTAACTTCCCTAACACCAAACACGCACAAGTACGCGTATATGAACGAACCCTGTTGTAAAACCATACGACTTCTACATCGTTTCGCGCAAAGGTGAACAACCTTCTGTGTGGGACTCTAAAGACTCGACAGTACTCTGGCAGTGGGTTTAACCACAAGCACGTCAGCGGCACTAGCTGTGCGTAACGGCTACCCAGGTATCTGTCGATAAGAAGGCTGATGAGTAAAACCCGTCCGAACTCCTACTGAACCTATCTGTGATAATATCCGTACAGTCCGGTCTATTCGTCTAAGAGTATCACATATCGGGCCTAGGGGTGGTAAAAGTCAGACCCCTAATAGCGGTATAAGTCGTGTCGGAGTGTAGCCCAGAACACCCTGAGAAACTACTGGAACACCTACCAGTAAATCTCACTTGCCCTGGTCAGGGACTTTGTGTAATGGCTCTCCTAGACACAACGCGATATCAACCCCCAATACCGGGAGGGACAAATCTTATCTAACCGCTACTGCCTCCAAGTGCTTCGGGACTGCACCCAACTACTACCTGTTTGCACGACTCAATAGAGCCGTGGTAGGTCAGCAATCAAAGAACAGTGGGAACACACTTGAGGCGAAGTAGCAGTGTCAAGTCAACGGACTAAGCTGTACTCATGTCATCTGAGAACCGCTGACTGACGATAGGTATAATACCAACCAACAGTTCCCAACGAGTCCTGTCCAGTGTACTCGTTTTCTAACGAGCACCTCCATACTATCTCCAGTACTACGTACTGATGGCTGTGGGACAGACCATCTCCCTTGCTGGGATAAGAAGCGTATACACCAGTCTACTCTGGAATATCGATGCCCTATCTCGATAATCCTACGACTAGGGACCTGTATAAGGATGTGCTTATAGACTACCCAGCCCCCACTAGTGTGATCACCATCACAACGCCGGTAGTCAAGAAAAGATCCTAAGGGCTCCATCAATATGTATTAGCGATATGTTAGAAGAAACATATACACATATTAAGATAGATACAAACCAAGTAGCATACTACAATATCGAGCAAGACTATCGTCAATCCATGTATATATCCCAAGCTTCCAAAATGTAATATACAAACTAGTACTATACAATAATGGCCTCTAGGGCATACATATCCAACAAAAAGAGAATGGGATTCTCTCTCAGCTCACACTTCCTTACACACCACAGCACAACGGTGTATCAGAACGGAGGAATACCCTATTAGATATGGTATGGTCCATGATGAGTGATGCTGAGTTACAACTTTTCTTTTGGGGACAAGCATTAGAGACAACAATTTATCTATTGAACAGGGTTCCAACCAAGACCGTGTCTACCACTCCATATGAGATGTGGTGTGGGAAGAGACCATCTCTTAAAAGAGTTAGGATATGGGGCTGTCTGGCTTTTGTCAAAATGCATAATCCGGATAAACTCGAGACACGATCGATCATGTGTAAATTTGTGGGATATCCGAAACATTCATATGGATATATATTCTACCGGAAGAAGGAACAAAGATGTTTGTTTCTCAACATGCCACATTTTTAGAAAATGATATTTTTACAAATAGTACTGATGGCACTGCGGTAGAACTAGAAGAAGTTCTAGAGACACAAATTACTCATGATGAATTGGTTGAAACTGATGTTGCAGTAGAACTTTAAGAACCTCAGCCGCACTGGAGATCTAGTAGAACTTCTCTCCCACCAGAGAGATACTATGGGTTTCTCATTGATGGTGATAGAGAAGATTGCATTATGGAAGATGATGACCCTACTAGTTTTCAGCAAGCTATCACGAGTAATGACTCGGTGAAGTGGCTGGATGCCATGAGATCCGAAATGGAGTCCATGTACACAAACAAAGTATGGACTTTGTGTTGGAGATAGTGCCCTCAGAGTCAATTATTGGATCACAGGTACGTGATTGCAATGATTGAGGGAGGACCTGTCCCGGTAGGACAGTCTTACTCAAGATGATAGTATGCTATCTGGTTTATCTTTATCATCGTGTACTGTTTTAGGTGACCTTACAAGTCGCTATTACACGTTGATAGAGCCCCTAGGATTCTTGCTTGACTACCAGCAGTATGAGGGCGATCATATACATGGGAGCTGGGGTCTATAAGCACATCCTTAAAAGGTCCCAAGTCGTGGGAGTTTCGAGACAGGGCATCGATACTCCGGAGTAGACTAGTGTATACAGTCGAGACCCCAACGAGGGACGGTGGCCGGTCTCACAAGCCACTGGTGTCAGTTGGTTCACCTAAGATGTATACATGTGCTCATTGGGTTATGAGTACACCGGATAGGACTCGCCGGGAACTTGCTAGTTGGTATTATACCTGACGTCAGATAGCAGTTCCCTGGTGACATGTGTACAGGTTAGTTCATCGACCTGAGATCGTCATTTATCTCGTGTGAGTTCCCACTATGCTTTGATTACTACCGTACCATGGCTCAAAGGAGTCGTGCAAACAGGTTTTAGTTGGGTACAGTCCCGAGCCACATGGAGGCAGTGAGCGGATCTGCAGGGGTTCGTCTCTTCCGGTATTGGGGGTGAGGTCGCGCTGTGTCTAGGAAAGCCAGTACATGAAAAGTCCTTGGCCAAGGCAGGAGATTTACTGGTAGGTATTCCAGTAGTTTCTCAGGGTGTTCTGGGCTACACTCCGACACGACTTGTACCGCTTTTGGGGGTCTGACTTTTACCAACCCCCTAGGCCCGCCATGCGATGCTCATAGACGAACGGACCGGACTGTACGGATATTATCACTGACAGGCTCAGTAGGGTGTCAGGTTGAGTTCGCTCATCGACGTCCCTTTTGGTCAATAGCTGGTAGCCCGTCACGTATGGCTAATACCTCTGACGTGCTAGTGGTTAAATCCACAGCCATAGTATTGACGAGTCTTTTGAGTCCACCACATACACAGTTACTCAATTTTCGAGCGAAATGCTATAGAGGCCGTATGGAGATATGGCAGGGTTCGATCAGATACGTACGGTATTGCACGGATCGTGATTGGACGGTTTTTACTAGCCGGCTTTCGCTTAAGCCGGATCCTAGTATTAGACAGTGTAGATTTTGTCTCTTTGCATTTGTGTTCAGTGGGAATACAAATGCGGGCATGTATATGCAGTAGCGGGGTTTTCCTGTAATTTATTATGGTATCAGTTTTCTAAAGTTTCCAGTTTGCATTCCGTTCCGGACGGTTTTTCTTTGTTCCTTCACGGCCGGACTTTATGATGGAAGGGGGTTATTTGCATGTTTGCAAATAACTTTTGTGGAGGGGGTTTATTGTGATTGTGGCTTTTATCATCATGAGATTCTTTTCTAGTCCATTCCACTACATTTATTATGATAGGATTGAGTTGGATGATGAAAAATGAGTATGACCATTTTCTCATTATCTTTCTCTTCTCCTCTTGCCTTATTCCATGGTTCTCTTTTTTCCACCATTCTCATTAAAGGGGGGCCGACCACATTCTAGTGAGAAGAGGGAGATGCTCATTTTTGTGGGGGTTGCATTATGTTCATCTCATACCATTTTTCCTTTCACCAAAAATCCCAAAAGCACATTCCAAAGTTCTTGGTTCACCTCTATAATCTTCAAAGGCAACTTCATATACCCCAAAGAGACATAGCCTACTACACTACATCTACAGCAAACCTTTGACGCGTCGGCTAGACAACTTCGCACCCGAGTTGCCTCGGTCCAGAGGCGGGAGCCCGTAAAAGAATTCGGCTACGTGGTGCCCTTTCCAACGAGGAGGTGATGGACGGAGATTCCGCGGGAGATTGTAGTGGAGACGAAGACCGAAGGACACGGATCGCTTGGTATATCTCTTCACCCATCTTTTAGTTTGCTAGTAGCTAGGTTAATGGCCCGATCCGGGATAATAGTGCACGGTGGTGCCGGATTGCTAGTTTGCAAAGTTTTTCGTTTCCGCGTTTCCGGCGTCGGATTGACGGCCAGGGCGCCGCCGTGAACTTACATTGGTATCAGAGACACGCCATTAACCTAGTCTAGCTCTCTAACGTGTTTAGAACTCGATCGAACAAAAGGTCCCAAAAACCGTATTTTCAAAAGCACAGGTTTCTGTCGAAATGTTTTTTGCTCCAAAAATTTTTCAGGTTGTTGCAGAGACACGTGCAGGGAACTATAAGCATTCTGTGAAAATTTGGTGGCGTGACGTCACCATTCCACCGCGGAACCGCGGCCAAACCCATGCATTGGCCGCGGTTCCACCGCCACTTTGACTTGTCAACGCACCAAATTTTAACAGTAGGCTTTTGGGTTGGAAATAGGGGTTTTGGGATATTCTTTTTGGGCCCAGATTTTCTATAAGTGCTACAGTACTTCTTGGGGCCCACTTCGCTAAATTTGTTCGATCGGATATTTTAAACATGTTAGTTCACAGTATTTACATTATATCTGCGACCGTGAATGTCATTTGTTCGGTAAATCCTGTCTAACTGCTATAGCCCTTTTAGACGGATTTGCGAACGTGGCATTCACGTTGATGTTCTGTGTTGTGCTGTGATGTTGCGGATCGGTCGTGGGGATAGCCTGGATGCAATGGTAGTACAGTTTTGTTTAATATGTACATTTGATATTGCAGGGCCAGCGTCCGACATGTGGACTGTCGTCACTGCCTGTTTGTATTATTCTTTTGGGGCACGACCGGGTCGAGGTCGATGTACCCATTGTATGTATATTTTACTTTCTGTACTAGGATTATCCCGCGGAGGGGTGCACGGATAGCCGGGTTCTAGAGGGCAACGGGCCCGCATCTCATGGCTTTGAGACGGAGGGAGCTTTACTCTAGAATTAGCGGGTTATACGCCGCACTCGTAGGGGGTACAGGTTGACCCAAGGAGGGGTGCCCAAGTTACCGGATTCCGTGAAGTGCTGGGTGGTCAATTCACGTTGCTGAAGGGGGCTGCCTCGCTACAGGTTTTAGCGGGTAACTTTTCGCGCCCGTAGGGGTCTAGGATTTCATTGCACAGGCTATCCACATAACCAGGGGAACATCGGTTTTCAGTAGCGGCTCTGTGAAACCGGGGGATCCCAGAAATCTGTATTGTTCTGTGATGCTGTACATTTCTGTGATGTTGCTTTTTTTATCACGTCTTGAGCGAAAATTATATATTATATATATATTAGTAGATGTTGTATATGTTTTTCATCCGTGCTAGTCCAGTCCCCGCTCTGTCGTTAGTTAAGTAACCTAACGGGTGATGACGGGACCCAGTGGCGAATGCGGATGGTATATACGTACATCATTATTTTCGTTCTTTTATGGTGTGATCAATTGTTGGGACTGCGTTGATTCGGATCAATACAAGATAAACAAACCTATTCTGATGTTGTTAGAACATTTTTCAAAAAGCTGTTATTGCAAGGGCGTTCTCTTTTGTTTTGCACAGTGGTATTCGTTTATGAATATCCAGCTCCTCAGTCGACGAGGCAAGAGCCGAGATCCCTTCACCGGGAGTGACCCCTTGGACAGAAGTTTGCGTCAGGGCAATAACTTCACTATAGACGTTTACTTTTGCTTTGCATCGTGGTATTCAGTTGGAATATCCTGCACCTCATTCCAAGGGGAAAGAGCCGAGATCCCTTCACCGGGAGTGATCTCTTTAGCAAAAGTTTTCGCCACTATATTTTTTAAAAAGCTATCCGGTTCCTTCAACGATATCAAGTTCATTACATTAAAGGTTTTCGCCAGAAACCATTCGTAGCCCTCCGTCGTTTCAGACGGGTAGCACGTAGTATTCATGCTATGTTTGTTGGCCTTCGTCAAGGCATAGTGCATGGTAGCTGCTTGTTACCTTTCTGCTGCATAGATAGATGCGTTGGTTTGGGATAATCGTATAGCCTTGTTGACCTTCGTCAAGGGCTTGTACGGGTAGGTTCAAATTAACCTGGACAATGACGGGTAGAACTTGACATGTGACTTATGATTTGTTGACCTTCGTCAAGGTCATAAGAGCATGGGGCAAAAATCCACATCGGGAGTTTCTAAAGAAACTGAAACTTTCCAGATATGCGCATACCTTCTGGAGTGTGATAACGTGAGCGGATTCCGTCACGTTATCATGCGATGATAGTTGGATCCCGATTTCCACTGATGAGTTGGTTTACTCCTCGGGTGATCCTGGCTAATTCTTCTTTCAGGTTTGGGGAAGAATATGACGTTACAGTGGGAGGTTTCCAGATTAGATAAAGTGACAACCATTCTGATCTAGGTTAGAGTGCACGCTGAGTGTTTCTTTTCTCTCTCTCTTTGGCAGCGACCATTGACCCGACCCTAGACTATGACTCAGTGACCAAGTTGACCGAACCTTCTTAACACAGGCTTTTGGATTGTCAGAGTTGCAAACCTCATTGCCACTCCTACTTTTACCCTTTTCTCCAGGACACACCATATTACTACGAACGTCCACTTCCATTGGACAAAACCATCATATGGTTATATATGAACTCGAAGGAATTCGAGGATGGTTTCTGGTTCTGGAGAAAACGAATAGGACTATTCAGTTGTCTTTTCCTTTTACCTTCTCTTAGGTTGCGAGTACTCCTTGGTTTAGGAGATAGTACACCTATTAAGCAAATTGGATAGTTTTCTTCCAAACCTTAGGCTGATGCCGAATGGTAGGAAATGATGAAAACCAATTAGCCTAAACGGTGTACAGAAGGTATTAAGTTAAGACAAAGAAAGGGATTAGTAAGAGAACAAAATAAATTGCGACTACTATTCATGACCAAACCAAATATTTCTTCGCCAATTCTAAATCACCTTTGTATTTCTCCAGGACACTCCGTTTTATTACGAAGATCTACAGTTTATTGGATAATCCATCGTATGGTTATATACGAACTCGAAAGGAACTTGTTCCAGTTCGGGGATGGATCCTGGTTCAGGAGAAATAGGAATAAGGTTTATTCGGTTGTCTTTTATCTTCACCTTCTCTCGCATTGCGAGTGCTCCTAGGATTAGGAAAGTACACCCATTATGCTTATTGGATAGTCTTCTTCCAAACCTTAGGCTGGTGCCGAACGGTAGGGAAGGAAGAAAACCATTTGGCCTAAAGGGGTCTGCAGAAGGTAATGACTAAAGACATATAAAGGGATTTGGAGAGATGGCAAAGAATTATATGTTTATAGTTGTGAATCTGGATAATGGAAGAGGCATTACTAGGAATACCAGGATACCCCATCGAAACATTTCAATGTTTCAGTTTCACTGTGTATTGTTAAAAGAAAACTGATTTCCCGATTAGACACTTGCTCCAGGGTTTGTATTTACCAGGTATGATTCTCACATCTGTATGGTTTTACAGATGATGAGTGGGAGTAAGTTATTGGGAATTAGGTGATCATCCTCATTATATCGGAATTCGTTGTAATTGGTGATATTTGAGGAAGTCACCTGGGTTGTTTGCCGGACGGCGAATATTTGGTTTTGAATATCCGTTGTTATGCACCAATTTCAAATTGATATATCTGTACGTCTATTTTTATAGTGTGAGATATACCTTTTTGAAATTATGTCTATGACATTTACCTATATCAGTGGATGGTTAGGTAAGGAGCATTGAACAGCGGTGTAATTCTTCTTAACCATAAGTACAGTTTTCAACCTACGACACACAGTGAATGAGTTATTAGACTTAAGGGACTTGTACAAAGTATTGTATATTGTCCAGTGTCCATTGGGACAGAGGGGTTGGTCCTCCTACTATATTCTGTTTACTTATGACTTCTCTAGTTCATAGACATGTATTTCGTAGAAATGCAAGGTCTAAGTTTTGAGGAGTTATAGGTATAAGAATAAAGTAGAGAACCAGATGTAGCAAGTTTCAGGATTCTTCAAAGTGATCAAAGATCTAGATACTTGTGTATGGTATTCAGTTAATAGTAATGATTAAGAGAACTTGCTTCTCTTTCAGGTTACTCATAATTGGAAGCATTCCTAAGTTGAGTAACGCTGATCGGGCCTCCTTCCATTTAGTTGACATGCACTGGAGACAGCTGCATGATTTGAATCTGGTTCAATTAAATCAGTGCCTCTGTTTCTATATTGGATATAGAATAGTTCATATCTTGACATTTTTAAGGTATGGGGAGTTGTCCGGCTTATGCTTAAAACCAGACTCCGGGTAACTCAAGGCACGTTTCTGTAATGGCTGTTTGTGGGTTGACCCGGGCTATGATGAGGGTTGACTTTCTACCATCTGGACGATCAATAGTGATATTGTTCTTGACTCGCCACAGTTTTAAAAATGGATTTTTTCATAAAACAGTAGTGGGAGTATGGTAGAACTGGAAGTGATTCCAGAACCGCAAACGATTACTGAAGATTTAATAAGAACCTAAAGATTCAATCTGGTTTGACATTCCATTGGCCACTCCGCAGATAAAGTGGGTAACCTCGGGCACTTAAGAGGTACTTCGGTATACTCAAGGACGGTGGCAGGGAGGTTCTTGTTTACCCAGACTTTCCATTGCTGTTGCTCCAGACTGTGAGACCCGACAGGAGGATAAGTATAGCGTTGTTCTAAACTAGCTTTACAAGTGTACGTCTATATGACTCTGCCAGAGGGTTGTCGTAGTCAGTGGGAGCAGCGGAAGCATTGGTGGACATCGGGCTTATGTCTATTTATAGACTAAAGCAGATATAGCGGAGATAGATCATCTATTTTTGATGTGACAGTTATAGGTTTGACTTCATCAGAATAGGGGATGGATCTGTTAAGAAGGTAGTAGGGTGTGATGTCCTGGTATTTGATGACATACACAGAGTAGGAAGTAATATTCCTATACTATGATCGTTTATACTTTGTTCGTCACACAGTGGTTTCTCCACATAGGAATTGGATCTTATATCATACATTCTGGTTACTAGATCTATGGTTTTAGATCTAGATTTGGGTGGCTTCCCAATCAGGGTACTTAGACAGCATTCTAAGAGTATTTAGAATGGACGACTCCTGGCACGGTAGTATACCTGCAGGTGATGGAGTCACCCTCTCTAAAGGTGTCTTACAGACTAAAGGGGAGAGGGATACGCATGATTGGCAGATCACTTGCTTAGGCAATTGAGTTAATCATGAGATGTCAAGTACCACACCAGATGTTGTTCTTGCAGTAGATGCAATAAGTTGATATTGATCCAATCCTGGAGAAACAATTGGAAGCAGTTTTAGAACATAAGTTGATGTTCTAGGGATTTGATAACGGCAGCGTCCTTTAGGAGACGGTTATCATTCCATGCTTCCAAGGTGACATGGATGACAGAGTGCCTGTCAGAGTTATAGTTTTCCCTCTGACGAGGGGCAGTATTTTGGACTGGTGGTCCAGGTGGATGCTGAGGGAAGGTATGGCGCAAGATACTGATTAAGTTCAGTTGACGATACAGTCTAAGAAGTTTGGATTTGGAGTTCATTTATGAGCTAGGTCCCATCAGACATCCAGACACATTCTAAGACAGGTATTGCTCATTTCGGGAGATGGATTTCTCCGCGAACTTGAGATAAAGAGAGACATAAAAAGAAACACCACAGCGGATCCACTCACTGAGGCTATTCCTCGAACGCGATAGTTTCACAAACGAGCTTTGTGAGACAGACTAGTAGAGGAGTTGGGTGTTCGGTATCACACGGGCAGTGAGTATGCGACATCGCAATAATTAGCCTTGAGTGCAAGTGGGAGATTGTTGGAGATAGTGCCCTCAGAATCAATTATTGGATCACAGGCACGTGATTGCAATGATTGAGGGAGGACCTGTCCCGGTAGGATAGTCTTACTCAAGATGATAGTATGCTATCTGGTTTATCTTTATCATCGTGTATTGTTTTAGGTGACCTTACGAGTCGCTATTACACGTTGATAGAGCCCCTAGGATTCTTGCTTGACTATCAGCAGTATGAGGGCGGTCATATACGTGGGAGCTGGGGTCTATAAGCACATCCTTAAAAGGTCCCTAGTCGTGGGAGTTTCGAGACAGGGCATCGATACTCCGGAGTAGACTAGTGTATACAGTCGAGACCCCGACGAGGGGCGGTGGCCGGTCTCAAAAGCCACTGGTGTCAGTTGGTTCACCTAAGATGTATACAGGTGCTCATTGGGTTATGAGTATATCGGACAGGACTCGCCGGGAACCTGCAAGTTGGTATTATACCTGACGCCAGATAGCAGTTCCCTGGTGACATGTGTACAGGTTAGTTCATCGACCTGAGATCGTCATTTGTCTCATGTGAGTTCCCACTGTTCTTTGATTACTACCCTACCACGGCTCAAAGGAGTCGTGCAAACAGGTTTTAGTTGGGTACAGTCCCGAGCCATATGGAGGCAGTGAGCGGATCTGCAGGGGTTCGTCTCTCTAGGTATTGGGGGTGAGGTCGCGCTGTGTCTAGGAGAGCCAGTACATGAAAAGTCCTTGGCCAAGGCAAGAGATTTACTGGTAGGTATTCCAGTAGTATCTCAGGGTGTTCTGGGCTACTCTCCGACACGACTTGTACCGCTTTTGGGGGTCTGACTTTTACCAACCCCCTAGGCCCGCCATGCGATGCTCATAGGCGAACGGACCGGACTGTACGGATATTGTCACTGACAGGCTCAGTAGGGTGTCAGGATGAGTTCGCTCATCGACGTCCCTTTTGGTCAGTAGCTGGTAGCCCGTCACGTATGGCTAATACCTCTAACGTGCTAGCGGTTAAATCCACAGCCATACTATTGATGAGTCTTTAGAGTCCACCACATACACAGTTACTCAAGTTTCGGGCGAAACGCTGTAGAGGCTGTATAGAGATATGGCAGGGTTCGATCAGATACGTGCGGTATTTCACGGATCGTGATTGGACGGTTTTTACTAGCCGGCTTTGGCTTAAGCCGGATCTTAGTATTAGACAATGTAGATTTTGTCTCTTTCCATTTATGTTCAGTGGGAATACAAATGCGGGCATGTATATGCAGTAGCGGGGTTTTCCTGTATTTTATCATGGGATCAGTTTTCTGAAGTTGCCAGTTTGCATTCCGTTCCGGCCGGTTTTTCTTTGTTCCTTCACGGCCGGATTTTATGATGGAAGGGGGTTATTTGCAAGTTTGCAAATAACTTTGGTGGAGGGGGTTTATTGTTATTGTGGCTTTTATCATCATGAGATTCTTTTCTAGTCCATTCCATTACATTTATTATGATAGGATCGAGTTGGATGATGAAAAATGAGTATGACCATTTTCTCATTATCTTTCTCTTCTCCTCTTGCATTATTCCATGGTTCTCTTTTTTCCACCATTCTCATTAAAGGGGGGCCGGCCACATTCTAGTGAGAAGAGGGAGATGCTCATTTTTGTAGGGGTTACATTATGTTCATCTCTTACCATTTTTCCTTTCACCAAAAATCCCAAAAGCACATTCCAAAGTTCTTGGTTCACCTCCATCATCTTCAAATGCAACTTCATATACCCTAAAGAGACATAGCCTACTACACTACATCTACAGCAAAACTTGGACGCGTCGGCTAGACAACTTCGCGCCCGAGTTGCCTCGGTCCAGAGGTGGGAGTCCGTAAAAGAATTCGGCTACGTGGTGCCCTTTCCGATGAGGAGGTGATGGACGGAGATTCCGCGGGAGATTGGAGTGGAGACGAAGACCGAAGGACATGGATCGCTTGGTATATCTCTCCACCCATCTTTTAGTTTGCTAGTAGCTAGGTTAATGGCCCGATCCGGGATAATAGTGCGCGGTGGTACCAGATTGCTAGTTCGCAAAGTTTTTCGTTTCCGCGTTTCTGGCGTCGGATCGACGGCCGGGGCGCCGCCGTGCACTTACACTTTGGATGTTGCATCTCCTGGGATAAAACCCGTAGGTTGCAAATGGATCTTTAAAAAAAAGATTGGTGTAGATGGACAAGTGGAGACCTATAAAGCAAGGCTTGTAGCGAATGGTTTTTGTCAAAGACCAGGATTGGACTATGATGAAACTTTGCCTCCGGTAGCAATGCTTAAATCCATTCGGATCCTACTTTCTATATCTGCTCACTACGACTATGAAATCTGGCAGATAGACGTTAAAACCGCATTTCTATATGGTGATTTAGAAGAATGCGTTTTTAGGAATCAGCCAGAGGGTTTCGTTGACAGTGGGAGCAGCGAAAAGGCATGTAGGCTGCTTAAATCCATTTATGGATTAAAGCAGGCATCTCGAAGTTGGAACATCTTCTTTGATGATACAATCAAAGAGTTTGATTTTATCAAAAATATAGATGAACCATGCATTTATAAGAAGATTGTAGGGAGTACTGTCACTTTTCTCATATTATACGTAGATGACATTCTCTTGATAGGAAATGATATTCCTATACTACAATCGGTCAAACTATTCTTATTACAAAGGTTCTCCATGAAGGACCTAGGTGATTCCTCGTGCATTTTGGGCATAAGGATCCATAGAGATAGATCCAAGAGGTTATTTGGATTGTCCTAATCAAAGTACATTGATACCATCCTAAAAAGGTTTAGTATGGAAGATTCTATGCGTGGTGCCTTGCCCGCTTGCCATGGAATCACTCTCTCCAAGGACTTCTGTCCGAAGACTGATGAAGAGAGAGCTCGCATGAGCATTATACCCTACTCTTCAGCCATAGGATCTATAATGTATGCAATGATATGTACTCGCCCTGATATAGCTTATGCACTAGCTGTAGTAAGCAGGTATCAATATAACCCAGGAGAGCAACACTGAATAGCTGTGAAGAACATTCTTAAATACTTACGTAGGACTAAAGAATTATTCTTGGTGTATGGTAATGGGGATCTCCAAATGGAGGCCTTCACCGATTCCAGCTTCCAAAGTGATAGGGATGACAGTAAATCTTTCTCAGGGTTTGTGTTTACCCTCAATGGAGGGGCGGTGTGTTGGAAGAGTTCCAAACAGGATACCGTTGCAGACTCAACAATGGAAACTGAGTATATTGCTGCAAATGATGCTGCCAAGGAAGCCGTCTGGATGAGGAAGTCCATCGCGGAACTAGAAGTAGTTCCAACCATCATTAATCCAATACCAGTGTATTATGATAATAATGAGGCTATGGCATTGGCCAAAGAACCAAGATCCCATCCAAAGTCCAGACACATCCTCAGGCGATATTATTTGATCCAGGAGATAATAGATCGCCAAGAGATCGAGATTCGGAGAGTAGATACAAAGAATAACACCGCGGATCCACACACCAAGGCCCTTTCACAGCCGTAACATGAGTGACTTTTTGAGATGTTGGGTATGAGATACGCCAATAATTGGCCTTAGTGCAAGTGGGAGATTGTTGGATATATGTATGCCCTAGAGGCCATTATATGTATAGTGGATGCTTGGACATGTATATATATATATATATACAGATGACTTTCTTGCTCGACATGACAGTATGCTATCTGGTTGTACTTTATCTTAACATGTTTACTTGATTGTGTTATACTGTTCATTTAATACATGTTGATAAAGCCCTCGGGATATCTGCTTGACTTTCATGGCTATGATGGAGATCATACTTACGGGGAATGTGTGGTCTATAAGCATATCCTTAAATGTTCCTAGTCCAGGGTATATCGAGACAGGGCATCGATATTCCATAGTAGACTAGCATATACGTTTCTTGACCCATATGATGGGAGGTGGATGGTCCCATATCCATTGGTGTTGTGACATCAAAGATTGTATACGGGTGCTTAGTGGAAACTGGGTACACTGAACGGACTCACCGAGAACTCCTATATGGTATTATATCTATCGTCGGATAGCAGTTCTCAGGTGACACTCGTACAAGTTAGTCTGTAGACCCGAGATCGTCATAGAGTCTTGTGTGTTCTCCCACTGTACTTTGATTTTCACCCTTCCACGGCTCTACTGAATCGTGCAAACAGGTGACTTTTGGGTATAGTCCCGAGACACATGGAGACAATGAGCGATAGGAGGGGTTTCGTCTCTCCCGGTATTGGGAGTTGATGTTGTGCTATGGGCGATTGGCTTTGACTTGAAGTCCCTTGCCATGGCTGATGAGATTTACTGATAAGTGTCATCAATTGTTTCTCGACCGGTCATAGTCCATATCGACATGACTTATTGAGTTATTAGGGCTCGACGATTCCATCCCTAGAATTGATATGCAGCATATCAGACGAAGAGACAGGACTGTACGGCAAGTGTTACCTATGGCTCTGCGGGAGCTTTGACAAGTTCGCTTGTTGTTCTTCTGTTCGCTTAATACCCGGGTGGCCGTTACTTTTAGCTGACCGCTTGCAACTTGTGGGTGTTTGATATGAACATCACCTACTGTCGGTGTATTGACGAGTCTTAGAGTCCCACACAGGAGTTTCCTAGCTTAGGCGAAATGATGTAGTGTGCATATGAGATATGCGTGGGAGCTCGATTAAATGCGAGTATTTGATACCGTATTTCAATCGGGCATTTACTATTGGTCGGGTCGTATGTGATATGACTGGTTTATTAAATCAAGTGTTGATTTAATATTGACTTTTAGCACACTTTTAATTAAACATTTTCTTTTGGATGTATGCATGCATGTATGCATATATGTTTATACATCCACATGATGATGTGAATGCACACATACATACATACATATGTATCATGGTAGATGATACATAGGAGATGGCAATGCAAGACTCACATGGTTTATATATATCTATATTTTTATTTATGAGTAAAAGAAAAAGGAAATTAACTTATGACTCATTGTTTCTACACTCTTTTAGCTTTGACCATTGACTTTAACCCTAGGTTTAATTTCCTTTGATCTTTAACTCATCTACATAATATCTAGATATTTATTTAACCATGGTTATATTTGAGAGTGTCTCATATATATTCTCTTATTTTTCATTTTATTTAAGAGATTATCACAATATTGAAAAAAGCTTTGCCATCTTCTTCTTCCTCCTTCATGCTCTCTTAATTTTTCATTTGAGTGAGAAACTTATAAAGGGTTTTTAATTGAGAATACAAACCACATCATCATTCTACACTTCTCTAGCCCATTTGTGCAGGGTGTTTTGCTCCACTTCTTCTTGATCTAGTGAAGCAAAGAGCTTGAGCTAAGAATCTCCGGGTGGATCATCGTAGACATCGAAAGACCTTGAGCGGAGTTGATCGGAGCTTTGAGCAAAGCCGTTGGAGTCCAAAGAGAGTGAAGGAGTTGGCTACAAAGGTTGTAGTTCCTTTCCTTTTAGCTTAGACTTATTATATTGTTGCTTTTACCCTAATCTCTAGTTACGATTCGGAGTTTGTTTGTAATAGCGCTCTAGAAATTTAAAGGTTCATTACTTTATAATGTTGTAACCCAACTAGAGGTGCTACTACACACCAACAACGCCTCCAGGGAAAAGAGGTTATTTAATTAAGGAACTTCGCAAAAGCATCATAAAACCTCCCTCGAAATACCGACACTAGCCTGGCCAAACAGTTAAGCAAGAATTGTACGGTGAGATCAATCCTGACTAATTCTTCTCTTTGTTTGAGGAAGTATTCGAGAGACAGTGGGAGCCATCCTGTTTAGATAAATTAAAAACCAATCTAAACTTGCAAGAGTATCATGCTAAGTGTTTTCTTCTCTCTCTCTTAATTGCAGCGACCCGGTGACCAAGACTAGGTTACATCTAGATAATAAAATGACTGAATCTGACTATAATGACTGGCAAAGGTCTGTCCAGATGTCTATTACCTATGACAAGCTGGGACACCTCTTTACTACTCAAACCCTCACCGTCTCAGGTCCAGTTTCCACCATTGCGGATATTAATATCCGTAAGACATCGGAAAAAGATAGTGCGAATGCCAAGTGCCTCATGTTGGCCTCAGTAGATGGTGTAAACCAGAGGCAGCATGAGAAGATGGACTTAGCTTGTAAGTCCACGTTGCCCACCCCGGTACTTACGGGGAGGCGGAAAACGGAATAAAAATCGAATTTTTATGAGCTTAGGCAACATGGACTAGACTATGAAGGATCTTTGCTAAAAAAAAACAAGCTAAAGCTAACTAGAAACTAGCTAAGTGCTAGAAAGGTTATACCTTGGGCTTTATGTCCTTCTCTCCTTGCTCCTTGGAGTGGTGGAAGGAGGTCACCTTAGTCGTCTTCTCACGTCGAAGAAAGATCCACCCGAAAGCCTCGACCTTTGGCATCAACTCCAAGCTAGAAGTAACTAGGGTACAAGAAGTGCTAATCCTTGAACCCAAGATGAGAGTAGAGATTATCAAGAGAGGGTTTTTCTCAAGCTCAAGTGTTTCTCAACACATGAGAGGGGAGAGCTTGAGGGAGAGGAAGAACAAGAGAGAGAATGTGAATTATAGAATGAGAGAATAATATGAAGCATTCTCTCATATATGTGAATTATTGTAATTAGATAATTAGTGAGATAATTGTCATGGCTAAATCAAGACATGACCATTATCATTTCATTTTTAATGCAAATTGCAAGGATCAAAGAGCATCTTCCAAATGAAATGATGATGGTCAAAGTGTCAACCAAGGTCAACAAGTCAAGAAGGTCAAATGGTCAACAACCATAACCATGCACAATTATTAAACTAATATCAATTAACAATAATACACACATAAGCATTTGGGTTAATAAAATGACAATAGTCATTAACCCTAATCAAAGTCCTCTCCCTCTGTCTCAAGCAATACGCACCCGTATTCGTGATCCGAGGAACACGAATACAATGAGAGAAACCAATCCCAAATCATATACTAGGATTCGGCTTAAACCAAAGCCCGCTAGTATAAGCTGTCCGGACAGCAAACGTGCACAAGTGCGCGGATGTGAACGAACCCTGTCGCAAAAACCATGCGACCTCTACTCATTTTGCCTAAAGGCGAATAGCTCTCTGTGTGGGACTCTAAAGACTCGACACTACGCTGGCAGTGAGTTTAACCACAGACCGCAAGCGGCACTAGCTGTACGTAACGGTCCCCAGGTAGATGTCGACAAGAAGACTGACGAGGTGAACCCCATCTGAACTCCTACTGAGCCTGTATGTGACAATCTCCGTGCAGTCCGGTCCGTTCGTCTGATACATCGCATGGCGGGCCTAGGGGGGCGGTGAACGTCAGTCCCCTAATAGCGGTACAAGTCGTGTCGGAGTGTAGCCCAGAACACCCTAAGATAACACTGGAAACCTACCAGTATATCTCGCTTGCCCTGGCCAGGGACTACTCGTGTAATGGCTCTCCTGGACACAGCGCGATGTCAACCCCCAATACCGGGAGAGACGAATCATGTCTAACCGTCACTGCCTCCAAGTGCTTCGGGACTGCACCCAAAAACTACCTGTTTGCACGACTCCTTTGAGCCGTGGTAGGGTAGCAATCAAAGTGCAGTGGGAACACACTCGAGGCGAAGTGACAGTATCAAGTCAACGGACTAAGCTGTACTCATGTCACCTGGGAACTGATAACTGACGATAGGTATAATACCAACCAACAGTCCCCGACGAGTCCTGTCCAGTGTACTCGTAACCTAACGAGCACCCGCATACTGTCTCAAGTACGACGTACTGACGGCTGTGGGACAGACCGTCTCCACACTGGGATGAGAAGCGCATACGCTAGTCTACTCCGGAGTATAGATGCCCTGTCTCGATAGTCCAACGACTAGGGACCTGTATAAGGATGTGCTAATAGATCACCCAGCTCCCACGAGTGTGAGCGCCATCACAACGCTGGTAATCAAGCAAAGATCCTAAGGGCTCTACTAATATGTATATCAGCAATATGCTAAAAGAAACACATGCACATATTAAAGCAGAGACAAACCAAGTAGCATACTACCATTTTGAGCAAGATTGTATATACAACTGTGAATATCCCAAGCTTCCATTAAGTAATATACAAACTAGTATGATACAGTAATGGCCTCTAGGGCATATACACTAACAATCTCCCACTTGCACTAAGGCCATGTACTGGCGTATCGAAGACCTATCATCTCGATCAGCCGCTCGAACTGAGTCTGGGGCAAGGCCTTGGTGAATGGATCTGCTGTGTTATCTTCTGAAGCAACCCTCCGAACCTCGATCTCCTGGCGATCCACGATCTCCCTGATCAGGTGATACCGCCTCAAGATGTGTCTGGATTTCTGATGGGACCTGGGTTCCTTCGCTAAAGCTATAGCCCCGTTGTTGTCGCAATACAGAGGTATTGGGTCAACAATGGACGGAACCAGCTGAAGTTCTCTCAAGAACTTCCTCATCCCGACAGCTTCTTTTGCGGCATCAGATGCAGCGATGTATTCCTCTTCCATAGTCGAGTCAGCAACGGTTTCCTGTTTGGAGCTCTTCCAACACACCGCCCTTCCATTGAGGGTAAAGACAAAACCCGACATGGACTTGGAATCATCCTTGTCACTCTGGAAGCTGGAGTCAGCAAAGGCCTCAATCTGGAGGTCTTTTCCGCCATACACCAAGAACATCTCCTTAGTCCTTCTCAGGTACTTGAGAATGTTCTTTACTGCTATCCAATGTTTCTCCCCAGGGTTTGACTGATACCTGCTTACCACACTCAGTGCATAAGCCACATCCGGTCTGGTACACAACATCGCATACATTATAGAGCCTACCATAGAAGCGTAGGGTATAATAGACATGTGATCCCTCTCCAAATCAGTCTTGGGAGACATCTCTTTGGAGAGGGTGATCCCGTGACAAGCCGGTAGATTACCGCGCTTGGAATCTTCCATACTGAATCTCTTCAGTATGGTGTCGATGTACCTGGACTGCGAAAGTCCTAATATCCTCTTGGATCTGTCACGGTAGATCCGGATACCCAGAATGTATGAGGCATCACCCAGGTCTTTCATGGAGAACCTGTGTGACAAGAACCCCTTGACAGATTGTAGCATAGGAATGTCATTTCCTATTAAGAGAATGTCATCCACGTATAAAACGAGGAATACTACAGTTCTCACTACAAATCTACAATAGATGCATGGTTCATCTGGATTTTTGATAAAGCCAAATTCCTTGACCGTCTCATCAAAACAGATGTTCCAACTCCGCGATGCCTGCTTTAGTCCATAAATGGACTTAAGCAACTTGCACACCTTTCCGCTGCTCCCACTTTGAATGAAACCCTCTGGCTGATCCATATAGACACACTCCTCTAAATGTCCATTTAAAAATGCTGTCTTTACGTCCATCTGCCAAATCTCATAATCGTGGAAGGCAGCAATGGCAAGAAGGATCCGAATGGATTTCAGCATAGCTACTGGAGAAAAGGTTTCGTCATAGTCCAAACCAGGTCGGTGACGAAAACCCTTTGCTACCAGTCTAGCTTTATAGGTCTCAACCTGTCCATCTACACCAATCTTCTTTTTGAAGATCCACTTGCATCCTACGGGTTTTACCCCATCTGGAGCAATGTCCAACGTCCATACTTTGTTGGTGTACATGGACTCCATTTCGGTCCGCATTGCATCCAGCCATTTTACCGAGTCGACGCTCTGAATGGCTTGCTGGAAGCTAGTAGGCTCATCAAAGTCTATGATGCAATCCTCTCTATCCCCGTCAATGAGAAAACCGTAGTATCTCTCGGGTGGATGAGACTGCCTACTACTCCTGCGGAGTGGCGTGGGAATGTCCTGATCCTTCGAACCCTCTGGTTCTACTAAGCTTTCAGTAATAGCTCGTAGTTCTGGAATTTCTTCCAGTTCTATTGCGCTCCCACTTAATTCTTTTTCTATGAACTGGTGTTCTAGAAAGTGGGCATGGCGAGAAACAAACACCTTTTGTTCCTCTTCGCAATAGAAGAAATATCCCTTGGAGTTCTTTGGATATCCCACAAACTTGCACTGTACTTAGCGTGCCTCGAGCTTGTCCGCATGCTGCTTTTTTACAAAAGCTGGACATCCCCATGTCTTAATGTGATTAAGATAGGGTCTCTTCCAACACCACATCTGTTATGGTGTAGTAGGCACAGTCTTAGTTGGAACTCGGTTCAAAAGGTATGCAGCTGATTATAGCGCATATCCCCAGAACGATCGCGGCAACTCAGCATTACTCATCATGGACCGTACCATATCCAATAGGGTTCGGTTCCGTCTCTCCGATACACCGTTATGTTGCGGAGTGTATGGAGGAGTAAGCTGAGAGAGAATTCCATTCTCTTTTAAGTAACCCAGGAACTCGGCACTCAAGTATTCACCACCTCGATCAGATCTCAGTGCCTTGATACTTTTGCCTGTTTGTTTTTCTACTTCATTCTTATATTCCTGGAATTTTTCAAAGGCCTCGGATTTATGTTTCATTAAGAAGACATAACCGTACCTTGAAAAGTCATCCGTAAAAGTAATGAAGTAAGAATAACCGCTTCGCGCATGTGTAGACATTGGACCGCACACGTCGCTGTGTACGAGTCCTAAGAGCTCGCTCGCTCTTACTCCGTGTCCAGTGAACGGAGTCTTTGTCATCTTTCCCTTGAGACAGGATTGACAAGTTGCATACGATTGATATTCGAACGAATCCAAATATCCTTTTGCATGTAACTTAGTCAACCTTCTCTCATTGATGTGACCCAGTCTACAATGCCATAAGAAAGATTTATCGATTTCTGAAGACTTTCTTTTGTGTGTATTCTGGACATTGAAAATCTGTGGTTGGTTTAATACGTATATACCGTTGTTCAATGTACCTGACCCAATCAAAACTTGATTAAGGTGAATGTTCACTACATTACATACAAATGCAAATTCATAACCTTCTTTAGATAATAAAGATACAGAAATGATATTACAGGTTGCATTTGGTACATAATAACAACTACGCAAAACCAAAAAGTGTCCATCCGACAATCCCAGGTGATAGTCCCCCACGGCCTCAGCATCCATGCTAGCACCGTTTGCAACTCTGAGGGTCATGTCACCTGCCTTCAAAACTCTACGCTTTCTCAACGCCTGAAAAGAATTACAGATATGAGATCCTGATCCGGTATCCAATACCCAGGATGTAGAGTTTATTGATAGACAGTTTTCAATAACATACACACCTGAAGCTGAAGCTGCAACTCGCTTCAAATCCTATGTTCTGGCTTTCCAAGCCTTGCAATCCTGTTTCCAGTGACCACTTTTGTGACAATAGAAGCATTCTTCCTTCCCCACCAGCTTTCCCGCTATCTTTGTTGCCTTTCCTTTTCCCTTCGTATCCACTTTACCGACACCGCCTCTTGGTTTGGCGGGGGCTTTCTTCTTCTTTCCCTTGGCTTTCGCCTTAGACCTAGAAGAAGATGATCCTCCTACAAACAAAGTGGATGTTTCCCTACCTTTCTGTAGGGTGCCCTTTGCGCTCCTCAGCATGTTGAGGAGCTCTGAAAGTTCAACTTCATTTTCTTGTATGTTGAAGTTCAGTATAAACTGGGCGTAAGTGGAAGGAAGGGACTGGAGAACTAAGTCTGTATAGAGCTCACTCTCCAATATGGTCCCTAGGTCCGCGAGCTCCTTAATGTAGCCGATCATCTTAAGCACGTGTTCTGCTACTAATGATCCGACGGCCATCCTTACCGAAAATAACTTTTTCGACACTTCGTATCTTGCGATACGAGACTGCTCTCCATACAGTTCTTTTGTATGAAGAAATATGGACTCTAGGTCCATATTCTCGTGCCTCCTCTGATGTTCGTTGTCCATCGAGGCTAGTACGAGGCATCTGGCCTTCGCGCAATCTATTTCCCAGGTCTTGTAGATTTCCCTATCTACGAAACTGGTTTTGGGACCTGGGACAGGGGGAGCTTTGGTGGTAAGGACATACCCCAACTTGTCGTAAGTAATTGCCATCTTGACATTCCTGAGCCAATCTTTGTAGTTTGGCCCTGTCAATATGTTTTTATCTAGTAATAACTTAAGTCCGGTCATGTTGAATGGTCGCTGCAATTAGGAGAGAGAAAAGAAACACTTTAGCATGATGCTCTTGCAAGTTTAGAGTGGTTTTTAGTTTGTCTAAACTGGATGGCTCCCACTGTCTCTCGAATCCCTTCTCAAACCGTAAAGAAAGGATTAGTCAGGATCAATCTCACCGTACAATAATTGCTTAACCGTTCAGCCAGGCCAGTGTCGGTACTTCGAGGGAGGTTTTCCAACGCTTTCGCGAAGTTCCTTAATTAAGTAACCTCTTTTCCCTGTGGGCGTAGCCCCGCTAACACCTTTCTAGACACCTACTAAGTTTATAGCATTGATCGTTAAGTGAGAGTTTTCCCGAGGAGTAGCATATACTCACAGTAGGATCGGGATCCAAATATCATCGCGTGATAAAACCAAAGGAATCCTACCAGAATTATCACACTCCAAATGGTATGCAGCGCTAGCAAGTTTCAGTACTTATGAAACTCCCGATGTGGATTTCTGCCCCATGCTCTTATGACCTTGACTTTGGCCAAAGTATCATAAGTCACATGTCAAGTTCTACCCGTCATTCTCCTGGTTAATTTGGACCCACCCGTACCTACCCTTGACTTTGGCCAAAATGGCAGCACGACTGTCCCAAACCAACGCATCTATCTATGCTGCACATGAATGCCCAATAGCTACCAATCACTATGCCTTGACTTTGGCCAAAATACATAGCTTGAATACTTTTTGACCATTCATGTGGAATGACGGAGGGCTACGAATGGTTTTGGCGAAACCGTGAATGTAGTGAACATGATATAATCGATGGAACGAGATAGCTTTTAAAAGGAGTGGTTCAAGCTCCGCATTTAAAAGTTTAGTTTTGAAAAGAACCGAGTGGTTTTCAAAGTGTTTCAATCGACTTTTACTTGGTTTATTTTCTTGCATTAGTTCTTTTAATGCGTCCCATCATTTAATCCTACCATTGCAGAAAACAACCAAAATATGACGTACGCTTATGCCATTCGCATTCGCCACGGGGCCCCATCATCACCCGTTAGGTTACTTAACTAACGACAGAGCGGGGGCTGGGCTAGCGCGGCTGTAAAACATAAGCAACGCCTAAATAGTTATCATATATAAATATATAGCAATGATAGACATTACAGATCACAGATGAATACATTGGATATACTAAGAATCCGCAATCCGTTCGAGCCTGCAACGAAAAGCGGATTACACGGTCGCGGTGAATAGCCAATACCCCACCCAAGACCCCTACGGGTGCGGCAAACTACCCGCCAAGTACCCGAAGCGAAGCAACCTCCCTCACCACCGTGAGTAGGCCACTCGGCACTTCGAGATACCCGGTAGTTTGTGCACCCCCTCCATGGGTCTATCCTAGGAGCAAAAACAGTAAAAAGAATTATACAATGACGGCTACAACCCCGACCCGGTTGTGCGGCCAAACAAATAATAATATTACATCAATTTACATATTACAATGAATGAAAGAAAAAGCAACACTCATCTCACATCCACCCCGGCTATTCATCCACGACAATCCAACCCATTCATATACACATACCATCATCAATCACAGATCACATATATGTATAACTCCGACTAATCGACATATAGTGATTTGCCGACGTTCAATACATATAAACATCACAGATATAACCTTTTAGTCAAAGTGTATCGAAGTTCGGAAAAAAATACGGATTTACAGGCCCCCAAAAACAAATTTCTATTCTGGAAAATCTGGGCACATATAAACCATCTTAAAAATCCTAAAACCAAGCCAGAAATACACTGCACCAAACTCGACCCAGTGAAGAGCCAAGACCGCCGCGGTTGCGCGGCAATAGCCTGCTATTGCTGCGGATCCGCGGCTCTTTGGTCGAATCACTAGATCGTTTTTGGTGGCTTTCTTCACAAAACCCTGAGATGATTTTTGGAGTATAACAAATTTTATTTTGAACAGAAAAAAAATTAACAGAAACTTAGGGTTTTGAAAACTCGTTTTTTCGATTTTTCCGATTCGAACTTCGATACACTCTACTAACTAGCTAGTTTATATTTAGTTAGGCTCGGATACCACAGTAAGTCCACGTTGCCCACCCCGGTACTTGCGGGGAGGCGGAAAACGGAATAAAAAATCGAATTTTTATGAGCTTAGGCAACATGGACTAGACTATGAAGGATCTTTGCTAAACAAAAACAAGCTAAAGCTAACTAGAAACTAGCTAAGTGCTAGAAAGGTTATACCTTGGGCTTTATGTCCTTCTCTCCTTGCTCCTTGGAGTGGTTGAAGGAGGTCACCATAGTCGTCTTCTCACGTCGAAGAAAGATCCACCCGAAAGCCTCGACCTTTGGCTTCAACTCCAAGCTAGAAGTAACTAGGGTACAAGAAGTGCTAATCCTTGAACCCAAGATGAGAGTAGAGATTATCAAGAGAGGGTTTTTCTCAAGCTCAAGTGTTTCTCAACACATGAGAGGGGAGAGCTTGAGTGAGAGGAAGAACAAGAGAGAGAATGTGAATTATAGAATGAGAGAATAATATGAAGCATTCTCTTATATATGTGAATTATTGTAATTAGATAATTAGTGAGATAGTTGTCATGGCTAAATCAAGACATGATCATTATCATTTCATTTTTAATGCAAATTGCAAGGATCAAAGAGCATCTTCCAAATGAAATGATGATGGTCAAAGTGTCAACCAAGGTCAACAAGTCAAGAAGGTCAAATGGTCAACAACCATAACCATGCACAATTATTAAACTAATATCAATTAACAATAATACACACATAAGCATTAGGGTTAATAAAATGACAATCGTCATTAACCCTAATCAAAGTCCTCTCCCTCTGTCTCAAGCAACTGTGCATACGCACCCGTATTCGTGATCCGAGGAACACGAATACAATGAGAAAAACCAATCCCAAATCATATACTAGGATCCGGCTTAAACCAAAGCCCGCTAGTATAAGCTGTCCGGACAGCAAACGTGCACAAGTGCGCGGATGTGAACGAACCCTGTCGCAAAAACCATGCGACCTCTACTCATTTTGTCTAAAGGCGAATAGCTCTCTGTGTGGGACTCTAAAGACTCGACACTACGCTGGTAGTGGGTTTAACCACAGACCGCAAGCGGCACTAGCTGTACGTAACGGTCCCCAGGTAGATGTCGACAAGAAGACTGACGAGGTGAACCCTATCTGAACTCCTACTGAGCCTGTATGTGACAATCTCCGTGCAGTCCGGTCCGTTCGTCTGATACATCGCATGGCGGGCTTAGGGGGGCGGTGAACGTCAGTCCCCTAATAGCGGTACAAGTCGTGTCGGAGTGTAGCCCAGAACACCCTGAGATAACACTGGAAACCTACCAGTATATCTCGCTTGCCCTGGCCAGGGACTACTCGTGTAATGGCTCTCCTGGACACAGCGCTATGTCAACCCCCAATCCCGGGAGAGACGAATCCTGTCTAACCGTCACTGCCTCCAAGTGCTTCGGGACTGCACCCAAAAACTACCTGTTTGCACGACTCCTTTGAGCCGTGGTAGGGTAGCAATCAAAGTGCAGTGGGAACACACTCGAGGCGAAGTGACAGTGTCAAGTCAACGGACTAATCTGTACTCATGTCACCTGGGAACTGATAACTGACGATAGGTATAATACCAACCAACAGTCCCCGACGAGTCCTGTCCAGTGTACTCATAACCTAACGAGCACCCGCATACTATCTCAAGTACGACGTACTGACGGCTGTAGGACAGACCGTCTCCCACACTGGGATGTAAAGCGCATACGCTAGTCTACTCCAGAGTATCGATGCCCTGTCTCGATAGTCCAACGACTAGGGACCTGTATAAGGATGTGCTTATAGATCACCCAGCTACCACGAGTGTGAGCGCCATCACAACGCTGGTAATTAAGCAAAGATCCTAAAGGCTCTACTAATATGTATATCAGCAATATGCTAAAAGAAACACATGCACATATTAAAGCAGAGACAAACCAAGTAGCATACTACCATTTCGAACAAGATTGTATATAAAACTGTGAATATCCCAAGCTTCCATTAAGTAATATACAAACTAGTATGATACAGTAATGGCCTCTAGGGCATATACACTAACATAGCTTCCATCTTCCTCCATAACAAAGATTTATATGGAGCGCAATCTCGTATCGCAAGATATGAGACCTCGAATGAATTGCTTCAAGCAAGGTTGGCTGTCAGGTCATCCGTAGGGGACAACGTCCTTACGATGACTAGCTTTATTGATAAGCTCACGGACATGGAGACCGCGTTGGAGAACGAGTCACATACTGACTTGATTCTACAGTCCCTACCTCATGGGAAGAAAGTTATATTTCCAGTTGAGGGCACCCTGAAAGGAACCAGGGAGACACCCGCTCTGCTTATTGGGGAATCTTCCTCTTCTGGATCTAAGGCGGATGGCCAGGGTGAGAAGAAGAAGACCTCCACAAAGATGATATGCGGTGTTAGTAAGGTAGAAGGAAAGGGAAGGGCAAAAGTTTCGGGGCTAATAGTAGGGAAGGAGGGATGTTCCTATTGTTGCGGGAAAGGACATTGGCAGAGGGATTGCAGGGCTTGTAAAGCCAGTAGCCAGGATTCGAAGCACGTTGCGGCTTCGGCTTCGAGTGTGTTTGTAATTGAAAACTGTCTGTCAATTAACTCTACTTCATGGGTACTAGATACCAGATCAGGATCTCATATTTGTAATTCATTACAGGCTTTGAGAAACCGTAAAGTTATCAGGGTAGGTGATATGACTCTCACGGTGGCTAACGGAATGAGCGTGGACGCTGAATCCGTAGGGGAATATCACCTAGGATTGACGAGTGGGCAGATATTGATTCTACGTAACTGTTTGTATATACCTAGTCTAGCTTGTAATATCGTATCTTTATCCTTACTTTCTAAGGAAGGATAAGATTTTACATTTGTAAGTGATGTGGTCCATATCCACCTAAATCAAACCCTGATTGGGTCAGGTACATTAGATAACGGTATATACGTATTAAATCAAGCTCAGGTTTTTAGTGTCCAGAACACACTTAAAAGAAAGTCTCCGGAAACAAATCAGGATTTCTTATGGCATTGTAGACTGGGTCACATCAATGAAACACGGTTGATGAAGTTACATAGAGAGGGATATTTCGATCCGTTCGAATATCAGTCTTATGAAACTTGTCAATCTGGTCTCATGGGAAAGATGACAAAGACTCCATTCACTGGACACGGTGTAAGAGCGAGTGAGCTCTTAGGACTTATACACAGCGATGTATACGGTCCAATGTCTATACATGCACGAAGTGGTTATTCCTATTTCATTACTTTTACGGATGATTTCTCTAGGTATGGACAAGTCTTCTTGATGAAGCATAAATCTGAGGCCTTTGAGAGATTCCGGGAATACAAGAATGAAGTGGAAAAACAAACACGCAAAAGTATCAAGACACTGAGATCTGATCGAGGTGGTGAATACTTAAGTGCCGAGTTCCTGGACTACTTAAAAGAGAATGGAATTATCTCTCAGCTTACTCCTCCATGCACACCTCAATACAACGGTGTATCGGAAAGGCGGAATTGAACCCTATTGGATATGGTTTGTTCTATTATGAGTAAGGCTGAGTTACCACGATCCTTCTAGGGTTATGCACTAGAATCAGCTGCATATCTTTTGAACAAGGTTCCAACCAAGACTGTGCCTACCACACCATATCAGATGTGGAGTAGGAAGAAACCCCATCTTCAGTATCTGAAGATATGGGGATGTCCAGCTTTTGTCAAAAAGCAGCATACGGTCAAGCTCGAGGCACGCTCAGTACTGTGTAAGTTTGTGGGATACCCAAAGTGTTAGCTATATGTATGCCCTATAGGCCATTATTGTACATATGATGTATATTATAGTGGATACTTGGACATATATAGAGAGGGCTTTCTAGCTCGACATGATAGTATGCTATCTGGTTGCTCTTTGTCTTAACATGTAGACTTGTATTGTGATACTGTCTTGCTTTCACATGTTGATAAAACCCTAGAATATGTACTTGACAACCAGGACTATGATAGAGATCATACTAGTGGGGCCAGGGTAGTCCCCAAGTACATCCTTTAATTGTTCCTAGTCGAGGGTGTATCGAGACAGGGCATCGATATTCCAGAGTAGACTAGCGTATACGTTTCTTGACCCATATGATGGGCGATGGATGATCCCATACCCATTGGTGTTTGACATCAAAGATGGTATACGGGTGCTCAGTGGAGACTGGGTACTCTGAACGGACTCGCCGAGAACTCCTAGTTGGTATTATACCTATCGTCAGATAGCAGTTCTCTGGTGACACTTGTATAGGTTAGTCTGTAGACCCGAGATCGTCATAGAGTCTTGTGTGATTCCCACTGTGCTTTGATTTCCACCTTACCACGTTCAAGAGAATGTGCAAAACGGTGGCTTTTGGGTACATTCCCGAATCACATAGAGGCAATGAGCGATAGGAGGGGATTCGTCTCTCCCGGTATTAGGGGTTGATGTTGCGCTGTGCTCGATTGGCTATAACAGAAAGTCCCTGGCCAGGGCTGATATGGAGATTTACTGGTAAGTGTTATCGGTAGTTTCTCGACCCGTTATGAGCCTCATATCAACACGACTTATCGGTTACTGGGGTCTGACGCTTACCACCCTTAGACTAGATATGCGACATATCAGACGAGGAGACCGGACTGTACGGTAGTGTTACTGGCAGGCTTTACATGAGTATGAGAAGGCTTGCTTGTTGATCTTATGATCACTCAATACCCGGGTAGCCGTTACTGTTGGAGATAGTGCCCTCAGAGTCAATTATTGGATCACAGGCACGTGATTGCAATGATTGAGGGAGGACCTATCCCGGTAGGACAGTCTTACTCAAGATGATAGTATGCTATCTGGTTTATCTTTATCATCGTATACTGCTTTAGGTGACCTTATTGATCACTATTGCACGTTGATAGAGCCCCTAGGATTCTTGCTTGACCACCAGCAGTATGAGGGCGATCATATACGTGGGAGCTGGGGTCTATAAGCATATCCTTAAATGGTCCCTGGTCGAGGGAGTTTCGAGACAGGGCATCGATACTCCTGAGTAGACTAGTGTATACAGTCGAGACCCCGACGAGGGGCGGTGGCCAGTCTCACAAGCCACTGGTGTCAGTTGGTTCACCTAAGATGTATACAGGTGCTCATTGGGTTATGAGTACACCGGACAGGACTCGCCGGGAACCTGCTCGTTGGTATTATACCTGACGTCAAATAGCAGTTCCCTGGTGACATGTGTACAGGTTAGTCCATCGACCTGAGATCGTCATTTGTCTCGTGTGAGTTCCCACTGTGCTTTGATTACTACCCTACCACGGATCAAAGGAGTCGTGCAAACAGGTTTTAGTTGGGTACAGTCCCGAGCCACATGGAGGCAGTGAGCGGATCTGCAGGGGTTCGTCTCTCCCGGTATTGGGGGTGAGGTTGCGCTGTGTCTAGGAGAGCCAGTACATGAAAAGTCCTTGGCCAAGGCAGGAGATTTACTGGTAAGTATTCCAGTAGTATCTCAGGGTGTACTGGGCTGATCTCCGACACGACTTGTACCGCTTTTGGGGGTCTGACTTTTACCAACCCCCTAGGCCCGCCATGCGATGCTCATAGACGAACGGACCGGACTGCATGGATATTGTCACTGACAGGCTCAGTAGGGTGTCAGGATGAGTTCGCTCATCGACGTCCCTTTTGGTCAATAGCTGGTATCCCGTCACGTATGGCTAATACCTCTGACGTGCTAGTGGTTAAATCCACAGCCATAGTATTGACGAGTCTTTAGAGTCCACCACATACACTGTTACTCAAGTTTCGGGCAAAACGCTCTAGAGGCCGTATGGAGATATGGCAGGGTTCGATCAGATACGTGTGGTATTGCACGGATCGTGATCGGACGGGTTTTTACTAGCCGGTTTTGGTTTAAGCCGGATCCTAGTATTTGACAGTGTAGATTTTGTCTCTTTGCATTTGTGTTCAGTAGGAATACAAATGCGGGCATATGTAGTCGCGGGGTTTTTCTGTAATTTATTACGGGATCAGTTTTCTGAAGTTGCCAGTTTGTATTCCGTTTCGGCCAGTTTTCATTTGTTCCTTCCCGGCCGGACTTTTCCGATGGAGGGGGTAATTTGCATTTGTGCAAATTACATTTGTGGAGGGATTTCTTGCATTTGAGGGATTATGTTATGACTATCATCATTATATTCTTTTTCCATCACTTTGCTTGCATTAATTGAGATTAGAATGGATTAGAAATGATGTGAGGTTTGCTTTGGATGTGGTTACCTCTTTTAGTTTCCTACACTTACCTCCCTTCATATTATTATTTTTTTTCCTCCACCATTTTTGCATGAGAGGGGCCGGCCACAATTTTTGTGGGAGGAGAGAGGCTTCACATTTTGATGAGGGAAAAATCTTCATATCATTCTATGCTTGAAAAATGAGAGCTCCAATCATTTTCAAAGATCATTTCTTCACCTCCATCAAAGGCAACTTCACCCCAAATGAGACAATGGTTTCTACACAAGTCTACAGCATTCCTTGGACGCATCGGCTAGCCAACTTCGCGCCCGAGTTGCCTCGGTCCAGAGGTGGGAGCCCGTAAAAGAATCCGGTTACGTGGTGCCATTTCCGACGAAGAGGTGACAGACGGAGATTCCGCGGGAAATTGGAGTGGAGACGAAGACCGAAGGACATGGATCGCTTGGTATATCTCTTCACCCATCTTGTTAATTACTAGTAGCTAGGTTAATGGCCCAATCCGGATTAAAAGTGCGCGGTGGTGCCGGTTTGCAAGTTTCGCAAAGTTTTTCGTTTCCGCGTTTCCGGCGTCGGATCGACGGCCGGGGCGCCACCGTGCACTTACATTGGTATCAGAGCCACGCCATTAACCTAGTCTAGCTTTGCTCTAACGTGTTTACAAGTTCGATCGATCGGATTTTCCAAAAACCGTATTTTCACTTACATCAGTTTCTGTCGAAAATTTTTTAGCTCCAAAAATTTTTCAGGTTGTTGCAGAATGATGTACATGGAATTCTAAGAACACTGTAAAATTTTGGTAACTTGATCCCTCCATATGACCGCGGAACCACGGCCATAACCCCTCTTTGGCCGCGGTTCCGCCGCAGTATGTTGGCTTCACTTCACCAATTTTTTTCAGTAGGCTTTTGGGCTGAAAATAGGGGTTTTGGTATACTTTGTTTGGACCCAGAATTTCTTTATGTGCTACAGTAATGCTTTGGGGCCCACTTGGTAAATTTGTTCGATCGGAAATTTTAAACACGCTAGTTCACAGTGTTTACATTATATCTGCGACCGTGAATGTCACTTGATCGGTAAATCCTGTCTAACTGCTATAGCCCGGTTAGACGGATTTGCGAACGTGACATTCACGTTGATGTTCTGTGATTGTGCTGTGTTGTTGCGGATCGGTCGTGGGGATAGCCTGGTTGCAGTGGTAGTACAGTTTTGTTTTATATGTACATTTGATATTGCGGGGCGAGCATCCGACATGTGGACTGCCGTCACTGCCTGTTTGTATTATTCTTTTGGGGCACGACCAGGTCTAGGTCGATGTACCCGTTGTATGTATATTTTACTTTCTGTATTAGGATTACCCCGCAGAGGGGTGCACGGATAGCCGAGTTCTAGAGGGCAACGGGCCCGCATCTCATGGCTTTGAGACGGAGGGGGCTTTACTCTAGAATTGGTGAGGTATTCGTCGCACTCGTAGGGGGTATATGTTGACCCAGGAGGGGTGCCCAAGTTACCGGATTCCGTGAAGTGCTGGGTGGTCCATTCACGTTGCTGAAGAGGGCTGCCTCACTTCAGGTTTTGGCGGGTAACTTGCCGCGCCCGTAGGGGTCTAGGGTTTTCATTGCACAGGCTATCCACACGACCAGGGGAACGTCGGGTTTCAGTAGCGGCTCTATGAAACCCGGGGATCCCAGATATCTGTATTGTTCTGTGATGTTGTACATTTCTGTGATGTTGCATTTTATCACGCCTTAAGCGAAAATTATATATTATATATATACTAGTAGATGTTGTATATGTTTTGCATCCGCGCTAGTCCAGTCCCCGCTCTGTCGTTAGTTAAGTAACCTAACGGGTGATGACGGGACCCAGTGACGAATGCGGATGGCATATACGTACATCATTATTTTCGTTCTTTTGTGGTGTGATCAATTGATGGGACTGCGTTGATTCGGATCAATGCAAGATAAACAAACCTATTCTGATGTTGTTGGAACACTTTTTTCAAAAAGCTGTTATTACAAGGGCGTTCTCTTTTGTTTTGCATCGTGGTATTCAGTTGGAATATCCTGCTCCTCAGTCGACGAGGCAAGGGCCGAGATCCCTTCACCGGGAGTGACCCCTTGGACAAAAGTTTGCGTCAGGGCAATAACTTCATTATAGCCGATTACTTTTGCTTTGCATCGTGGTATTCAGTTGGAATATCCTGCACCTCATTCTACGGGGAAAGAGCCGAGATCCCTTCACCGGGAGTGACCTCTTTAGTAAAGGTTTTCGCCACTATATTTTTATAAAAGCTATCGGTTCCTTCAACGATATCAAGTTCATTACGTTAAAGGTTTTTCGCCAAAAACCAGCCGTAGCCCTCCGTCATTTCAGATTAGAATTGCTTAGTATTCGTGCTACGTATGTCGTGCATTGCCGAGGCGTAGTGTTCGGTAGCTATGTATTGCTTTTCTGTCGCATGGATAAGTGGATTGGTTAGGACAGTCGTACGGTTATGTTGGCATTGTCAAGGATTCGTACGGGTGGGTTTAACGCAATCAAGATAATGACGGGTTGAACTTGACTAGGACTCTTTGATATGTTGGCATTGTCAAGGTCACTTGGGTCCTAGGGGTAAAAACATACATCGGGAGTTTCTAAAGAAACTGAAACTTGCCAGGCATGCGCATACCTTCTGGAGTGTGGTGACTTGAGTGGATTCCGTCACGTTATCATGCGATGATAGTTGGATCCCGATTCCCACTGATGAGTTGGTTTACTCCTCGGGTGATCCCGGCTAATTCTTCTTTCAGGTTTGGGGAAGAATTTGACGTTACAGTAGGAGGTTTCCTGATTAGATAAAGTGATAACCATTCTGATCTAGGTTAGAGCGCACGCTGAGTGTTTCTTTTCTCTCTCTCTCTGGAAGCGACCATTGACCCGACCCTAGAGTATGACTCAGTGACCAAGTTGACCGAACCTTCTTAACACTGGCTTTTGGATTGTCAGGGTTGCAGACCTCATTACCACTCCTACTTTTACCCTTTTTTCTCCGGGACACCCCGTATTACTACGAACGTCCACTTCCATTAGACAAAACCATCGTATGGTTATATACAAACTCGAAGATATTCGAGGATGGTTTCTGGTTCTGGAGAAAATGAATAGGATTATTCAGTTGTCTTTTCCTTTTACCTTCTCTCAGATTATGAGTACTCCTTGGTTTAGGAGATAGTACACCTATTACGCAAATTAGATTGTCTTCTTCCAAACCTTAGGCTGGTGCCGACCGGTAGGGAATGAAGAAAACCAATTAGCCTAAACGGTGTACAGAAGGTATTAAGTTAAGACAAAGAAAAGGATTAGTAAGAGGGCAAAGTAAATTGCGACTGCTATTCACGACCAAACCGAGTATTTCTTCGCCAATCCTAAATCACCTTTGTATTTCTCCAGGACACTCCGTATCACTATGAAGATCCCAGTTTATTGGATAATCCATCGTATGGTAATATACGAACTCGAAAGGAACTTGTTCCAGTTCGGGGATGGATCCTAGTTCAGGAGAAATAGGAATAAGGTTCATTCGGTTGTCATTTATCTTCACCTTCTCTCGCATTGCGAGTGCTCCTAGGATTAGGTCAGTACACACTTTATGCTTATTGGATAGTCTTCTTCCAAACCATAGGCTGGTGCCGAACGGTAGGGAAGGAAGAAAACCATTTGGCCTAAAGGGATGTACAGAAGGTAATGACTAAAGACATATAAAGGGATTTGGAGAAGTGGCAAAGAATTACACGGTTACAGTTGTGAATATGGATAATGGAAGTGGCATTACTAGGAATACCGGGATACCCTATCGAAATATTTCAATGTTTCAGTTTCACTGGGTACTGTTAAAAGAAAACTGATTTCCCAATTAGATACTTGCTCCAGGGTATGTATTTACCAAGTATGAATCTCACATCTGCATGGTTTTACAGATGATGAGTGGGAGTAAGTTATTGGGAATTAGGTGATCATCCTCATTATATCGGAATTCGTTGTAATTGGTGATATTTGAGGAAATCACCTGGGTTGTTTGCTGGTCGGCAAATATTTGGTTTTGAATATCCGTTGTTATGTACCAATTTCAAATCGATATATCTGTACGTCTATTTTTATGGAGTGAGATATACCTTTTTGAAATTATGTCTATGACATTTACCTATATCAGTGGATGGTTAGGTAAGGAGCATTGAACAGCGGTGTAATTCTTCTTAACCATAAGTACAGTTTTCAACCTACGACACACGGTGAATGAGTCGCTAGACTCAGGGGACTTATACAGAGTATTGTATATTGTCCAGTGTCCATTAGGACAGAGGGGTTGGTCCTCGTACTATATTCAGTTTACTTATACCTTCTCTAGTTCTTAGACAAGTGTTTCATAGAAACACAAGGTCGAAGTTTTGAGAAGTTATAGGTATAAGAGTAAAGTAGAGAACCAGGTATTGCAAGTATCGGGATTCTTCAAGGTGATCGAAGATGTAGATACTTGTGCATGGTATTCAGTTGATAGTAATGATTAAGAGAACTAGCTTCTCTTTCAGGTTACTCATAATTGGAAGCATTCCTAAGTTGAGTAACGCTGATCGGCCTCCTTCCATTTAGTTGACATGCACTGGAGACAGCTGCATGATTTGAATCTGGTTCAATTAAATCAGTGCCTCTGTTTCTATATTGGATATAGAACAGTTCATATCTTGACATTGTTAAGATACGGGGAGTTGTCCGGCTTATGCTTAAAACCAGACTCCGGATAACTCAAGGCACGTTTCTGTAATGGCTGTTTGTGGGTTGACCCGGGCTATGGCGAGGGATGATTTTCTACCATCTAGAAGATCAATAGTGATATTGTTCTTGACTCGCCACAGTTTTAATTAAAAATGGGTTTTTTTCAGAAAACAGTAGTGGGAGTATGGTAGAACTGGAAGTGATTCCAGAACCGCAAATGATTACTGAAGATTTGATAAGAACCTAAATATTCAACCTGGTTTAACATTCCATTGGCCACTCCGCAGATAAAGTGGGTAACCTCAGACACCCGAGAGGTACTTCGCTATGCTCAAGAACGGTGGCAGGGAGGTTCTTGTTTACCCAGGCAGGAGGATGAGTATAGAGTCCTTCTAAACTAGTTTTAGAAGTGTACGTCTATATGACTCTGCCAGAGGGTTGCCGTAGTCAGTGGGAGCAGCGGAAGCATAGTGGACAAGTGGCTTATGTCTATTTATAGACTAAAGCGGATACAGCGGAGATAGATCATCTGATGTGACAATCATAGGTTTGACTTCATCAGAATAGGGGATGGATCTGTTAAGGAGGTAGTAGGGTGTGATGTCCTGGTATTTGATGACATACACGGAGTAGGAAGTGATATTCCTATACTACGATCGGTTATACTTTGGTCGTCACACAGTGCTTTCTCCACATAGGATTTGGATATTATATCAGACATTCTGGTTACTAGATCTATGGTTTTAGATCTAGATTTGGGTGGTTTCCCAATTTGGGTACTTAGACAGCATTCTAAGAGTATTTAGAATGGACGACTCCTGGCATGGTGGTGTACCTGCAGGTAATGGAGTCACCCTCTCTAAAGGTGTCTTATAGACTAAAGGGGAGAGGGATGCACATGATTGGCAGATCACTTGCTTGGGCAATTGAGTCAATCATGAGATGTCAAGTACCACACCAGATGTTGTTCTTGCAGTAGATGTAATAAGTTGATATTAATCCAATCCTAGAGAAACGATCGGAAGCAGTTTTAGAACATAAGTTGATGTTCTAGGGATATGATAACAGCATTCTCCTTCGGGAGACGGTTATCATTTCAGGCTTCCAAGATGACCTGGATGGCAGAGTGGCTGTCAGAGTTATAGTTTTCCTTCTGACGAGGGGCAGTATTTTGGACAAGTGGTCCAGGTGGATACTGAGGGAAGGCATGGCACAGGATACTGATTAAGTTCAGTTGACGATACAGTCTAAGAAGTTTGGATTTGGAGTTCATTTATGAGCTAGGTCCCATCAGATATCCAGACACATTCTAAGACAGGTATTGCTCATTTTGGGAGATGGCCTTCTCCGCGAACTTGAGATAAAGAGAGACAAAGAATGAAACATCAGAGCGGATCCACTCACTGAGGCTATTTCTCGAACGCAATAGTTTCGCAAACGATCTTTGTGAGACTGACTAGTAGAGGAGTTGGGAGTTCGGTATCACACGGGCTGTGAGTATGCGACATCGCAATAATTAGCCTTGAGTGCAAGTGGGAGATTGTTGGAGATAGTGCCCTCAGAGTCAATTATTAGATCACAGGCACGTGATTGCAATGATTGAGAGAGGACCTGTCCCGGTAGGACAGTCTTACTCAAGATGATAGTATGCTATCTGGTTTATCTTTATCATCGTGTACTGCTTTAGGTGACCTTATTGATCACTATTGCACGTTGATAGAGCCCCTAGGATTCTTGCTTGACCACCAGCAGTATGAGGGCGATCATATACGTGGGAGCTGGGGTCTATAAGCATATCCTTAAATGGTCCCTGGTCGAGGGAGTTTCGAGACAGGGCATCGATACTCCAGAGTAGACTAGTGTATACAGTCGAGACCCCGACGAGGGGCGGTGGCCAGTCTCACAAGCCACTGGTGTCAGTTGGTTCACCTAAGATGTATACAGGTGCTCATTGGTTTATGAGTACACCGGACAGGACTCGCCGGGAACCTGCTAGTTGGTATTATACCTGACGTCAGATAGCAGTTCCCTGGTGACATGTGTACAGGTTAGTTCATCGACCTGAGATCGTCATTTGTCTCGTGTGAGTTCCCACTGTGCTTTGATTACTACCCTACCACGGCTCAAATTAGTCGTGCAAACAGGTTTTAGTTGGGTACAGTCCCGAGCCACATGGAGGCAGTGAGCGGATCTGCAGGGGTTCGTCTCTCCCGGTATTGGGGGTGAGGTCGCGCTGTGTCTAGGAGAGTCAGTACATGAAAAATCCTTGGCCAAGGCAGGAGATTTACTGGTAGGTATTCAAGTAGTATCTCAGGGTGTACTGGGCTGATCTCCGACACGACTTGTACCGGTTTTGGGGGTCTGACTTTTACCACCCCCCTAGGCCCGCCATGCGATGCTCATAGACGAACGGACCGAACTGTATGGATATTGTCACTGACAGGCTCAGAAGGGTGTCAGGATGAGTTCGCTCATCGACGTCCCTTTTGGTCAATAGCTGGTATCCCGTCACGTATGGCTAATACCTCGGACGTGCTATTGGTTAAATCCACAGCCATAGTATTGATGAGTCTTTAGAGTCCACCACATAAACAGTTACTCAAGTTTCGGGCGAAACGCTGTAGATGCCGTATGGAGATATGGCAGGGTTCGATCAGATACGTGTGGTATTGCACGGATCGTGATCGGACGGGTTTTTACTAGCCGGTTTTGGTTTAAGCCGGATCCTAGTATTTGACAGTGTAGATTTTGTCTCTTTGCATTTGTGTTCAGTAGGAATACAAATGCGGGCATATGCAGTCGCGGGGTTTTTCTGTAATTTATTACGGAATCAGTTTTCTGAAGTTGCCAGTTTGTATTCTGTTTCGTCCAGTTTTCATTTGTTCCTTCCCGGCCGGACTTTTCCGATGGAGGGGGTAATTTGCATTTGTGCAAATTACATTTGTGGAGGGGTTTCTTGCATTTGAGGGATTATGATATGACTATCATCATTATATTCTTTTTCCATCACTTTGCTTGCATTAATTGAGATTAGAATGGATTAGAAATGATGTGAGGTTTGCTTTGGATGTGGTCACCTCTTTTAGTTTCCTACACTTACCTCCCTTCATATTATTATTTTTTTTCCTCCACCATTTTTGCATGAGAGGGGCCGGACACAATTTTTGTGGGAGGAGAGAGGCTTCACATTTTGATGAGGGAAAAATCTTCATATCATTCTATGCTTGAAAAATGAGAGCTCCAATCATTTTCAAAGATCATTTCTTCACCTCCATCAAAGGCAACTTCACCCCAAATGAGACAATGGTTTCTACACAAGTCTACAGCATTCCTTGGACGCGTCGGCTAGCCAACTTCGCGCCCGAGTTGCCTCGGCCCAGAGGTGGGAGCCCGTAAAAGAATCCGGCTACGTGGTGCCATTTCCGACGAGGAGGTGACGGACGGAGATTCCGCGGGAGATTGGAGTGGAGACGAAGACCGAAGGACACGGATCGCTTGGTATATCTCTTCACCCATCTTGTTGTTTGCTAGTAGCTAGGTTAATGGCCCGATCCGAGTTAAAAGTGCGCGGTGGTGCCGGTTTGCAAGTTTCGTAAAGTTTTTCGTTTCCGCTTTTCCGGCGTCAGATCGACGGCCGGGGCGCCGCCGTGCACTTACAGTTACGTCCAGCTAGTTCCGCTGACGGCTTGTGGTTGCCTGATACGATCATCACCTACTGCCGGCGTATTGATGAGTCTTTAAGAGTCCTACACAGAGGTTTACTTGCTCTGGCAAAACGAAGTAGGAGCACATATTGATATGTGCGGGACCGAGATTAATACGTGTAGGGTTCCTAGGCACACCCATGAGGTTCTACAAGTGATCAAACATGGCCAATTCAAAATTTTCATGTGCCAAAGAAACCTTATGCAAGATCGATAACTAGAGGTATAGGCGAAACAATATATGTTAACAACTTAACTAAGAGTAAACGGAAAATACAACCTTTGTAGATCCGGTCCTCCACCTCCATAGCTCCGTATTGACGTCCCTCCGCTGTACCCATCGGAATCCTAGACTCTTACGGTGGTTTCATCGGAGAAAAGTCGGGCAAGGTCGTCGACTTCGATGCCGAAGATGATCTACGTCGAGGCAACTCAAGATCAAGCTCCAACTTCACCAAGTCATGAAACTTGTGAAGAAAACACCCTATACTACTTGGCAAGTGGTAGAGGATGAAGAAATATGAAGTGGGTTCACTTTAGAATTGGATTTCTCACTCTTTTTCTCAAGACAACATTAAAGGATGCAAGGTTTTCTTCATCTTGAAGAAGAAGAAGAAGAAGAAAAGAATATGATGATAATGATAAAAATCAATTGATTAATAAATCAAGTAAAGTTATCATAATGCAACCTTGGTTAAGTATAGAGAATAAACTAGGGTTAGGTGAATGGTTAGGTTAGGCAAAAGAAACAAAAATGGTTGAACTTTTCAAAGCTTCATGAAGCTTCAAAGTAAATCCAAAAGTAGCAACCATTTATTTTCTTGCTAAAAGAATAAATAAATGAAATAAATAATCAAGTGAAGATAATGAAACCCTAACCATTCACTTAAACATGGTTTAAACTAAACATACACCCAAACTTGGATGTATCATCAAACATGATACAAACTAGTGCACAAAACTATATCATATATACAATGTGCACATCAACTGAGAAAATCCATCTTAAGTGAACCAATACTAGTTAATGCAAAGTAATATATCAAATATATAATTATACATTAAATCATTAAATCAACACTTGATTTAACGATCCGGTCATATCGCATATGACCGACTAATATCCGATGTATCGACTTATCGAATCAATCTTCGATTCGATAACTAGGTTATATCGCATACAACCATTCAATACATTCATCGCGAGAATAGAATACGGTATCACATACACGCATTATTCTTGGTCCCGCACATATCTCATATACGCTCCTATTTCGTTTCGCTTGAGCCGGGAAACCTCTGTGTAGGACTCTAAAGACTCGTCAATACGCCGGCAGCAGGTGATGATCATATCAAACACCCACAAGCCGCAAGCGGTCTGCTAAACGTAACGGCCACCCGAGTATTGAGCGATCAAAAGATCGACGAGCAAGCCCGCTAACACTCCTGTGAATCCAACCAGTAACACTTACCGTACAGTCCGGTATGTTCGTCTGATATGTCGCATATCTCGCCTAGGGGTGGTAAACGTCAGACCCCAATAACTCGATAAGTCGTGTCGATATGAGGTCTATAACAGTTCGAGAAACTACTGGTAACACTTACCAGTAAATCTCAGCAACCCTGGCCAGGGATTTCCGGTTATAGCCAATCGAACACAGTGCAACATCAACTCCCTATACCGGGAGAGACGAATCCCCTCCTATCGCTCATTGCCTCCATGTGATTCGGGACTGTACCCAAAAACCACCGTTTTGCATGCCCTCTTGGACGTGGTAAGGTGGAAATCAAAGCACAGTGGGAATCACACAAGACTCTATGACGATCTCGGGTCTGCAGACTAACCTGTACCAGTGTCACCAGAGAACTGCCATCTGACGTAAGGTATAATACCATCTGGGAGTTCTCGGCGAGTCCGTCCAGTGTACCCAGTCTCCACTGAGCACCCGTATATCATCTCTGATGTCAAAAACCAATGGATATGGGATCATCCATCGCCCATCTGTATGGGTTGAGAAGGTATACGCTAGTCTACTCTGGTATATCGATGCCCCGTCTCGATATACCCACGACCAGGGACCATGAAGGATGTACTTATGGACTACCATGTCCCCACTAGTATGATCCGCATCATAGTCCGGGTAGTCAAGTACACATCCTAAGGGCTTTACCAACATATAATAGAGAGACAATCAGTATACACGTTAAGGTAAAGAGTAACCAGATAGCATACTATCATGTCGAGCAAGAAAATCCTCCCTATATATGTCCCAGCATCCACTACAATATACATCCTATGTACAGTAATAGCCTCTATGGCATACATATAACTAACAATCTCCCACTTGCACTAGGGCCATCTGTAGCAGTGATTGTAGTATCTCATACTCAACCATCCCATAAAATTCTCTCTCTGGGAAAAGGCCTTTATGAGTGGATCCGCCGTGTTGTCCTCTGAGTCTACTCTCCTAACCTCGATCACCCTGGAGATCAACTATCTCCTTGATCAGATGATGCTGCCTCAGAATATGTCTGGATCACTGATGGGACGGACGTTCCTTGGCATAAGCCACAACTCCATTGTCACACAATGGGAGGAACTAAGCTCATCTCATGAACAAATATACACCCAGACTGCCTCTTTGGTAGCATCTTAAGTAGCGATGTTTCCAGCCTTTATCGTCTAGTATGCCACGGTATCTAGCTTGGAACTCTTCCAACATACCGTCCCTTTACTGAGGGTAAAGACAATGCCTGTGACTGACATTCAGTCGTCTTTATCACCCTGGAACCCTTCCAGTGATTCTCCCCAGGATCGATTGATACCATCTCACTACATCTAGTGAGAATCCTAGCATCCAATTACATCTATCTCATAGATGAAAACTCAGGATTTAGGAGGTATCACTTTGATCCTATTGGAGAATCCATATGATAAGAGGAGATTGACCGTGCGTAGCATAGGAAACTCTTTTCTTATCAAGAGTATGTTGTCCACGTACAATACGAGGATGACCACCTTACTCTCTACTACCTTTTTGTATCTACAAGGTTCGTCTACCATTTTGATGAAGTCAAACTCTTTGATTACTACATCAAAACAGACGTTCCAACTCCGCGATGCCTGCTTTATCCTGTAGAGCAACTTGCACATGTTTCCACTGCTCCCACTATTTACGAAGCTCTCTGGCTGTGTACTTATAAACGTTCTCTTTTAAATCAGTATTTAGAAAAATAATCATGACACCCAACCACCAGATATCATAGTCATGGTATGTAGCAATGTTAAGTAGGATCAGAATGGACTTAAGCATAGCCACTTGGAAAAGGTTTTATCATTATCCATGCCTGGTCGATGACGAAAACCTTCAACAAGTCTAGCTTTGAAAGTCTCAACTTTTCCATCTACACCAAGTAATCTTCTCAAGATATACTTGTTCCTGATGGGGATTTAACCCTTCAGATATAGCATCCAAAGTCCATACTTTGTTGGTGTACATGGATTCCATCTCAGATCGCTAAGCATCCAGCCATTCTTACAGAGTCCCTACTCTCGATGGCATGCTCGAAACTAATTGGGTCATCATCTCATGATGCATTCCTCGCTCCCACTGTCATCGAGAAACTAAAGTATCTCTCAAGCGGATGAGGAACCCTGCTAGTTCGGCGGAGAGGCTAAGATTCGTCGGGGACTATTGAATCCTTTGGTTCTGTCAAATCATTAGCTGTAGTTTGTATAGCTGGAACTTTTCCAGTTCTACAGAACTGACCTTGCCTCGATCTTGTCCGGATTTTGATTTTGACATAGGCCGGACAATCCCAAATCTTAACTTACTTAAGAGATAGGTTCTTTCCATACCATATCTTATATGGAGTGGTAGGCACTGATTTGATTCGAACCCAATTCAATAGGTATGCAACTTCTCAAGTGCATAACCCCCTAAAAGGAAATAGGTAACTCAGTAATACTCATCATAGAGCACACCATATCATATAGGGTGCTATTGCTCCGCCCTGATACACCGTTGTGCTGTGGTGTATTCAGAGGAGTAATACTGAGAGAGAATCTCATTCACCTTTAGAATAGTCCAAGAATTCTATGGACAAGTATTCTCCTCCCTGATCACATCAAAAGACATAATACTTATACCCGTATTGGTTCCCTACTTCTAGCTTATATTCTGTGAATATCTCAAAAGGTTCGGACTTGTGTTTCAACAGGAACATATGTCTGAATCTTGAGAGATTATCAGAGAACGTAATGAAGTACAAAGAACCGGTCTTGGCATGTGTAGACAGGGGATCTTAAATACATCATCATGTATCAATCCCAAGGGTTTACTAACTCTTTCTCTGTTTCCAATAAACAGAGCTATGGTCATCTAATCTTTGTAACATGACTGGCAAGTTTCACAAGATGTAAATTCAAACTGATTTAAATATGCATCTAGAATGTAACTTAAGCTAGTCAGGTTACATTGATATGACCTAGTCTACAATACCTCAAGAAGGATTCGTTCATATCTGAACTCTTCCTCTTGTATGTGTTCTGTATACGAGGAACTGTAGTTTGATTTAGAACATCAATGCTTTTAGATAACGTGCCTGAACCGATCAACTTTTCATATAAGAAATGTTCAAAACATTATCTAACAATACAAAATTTTATCATTTCTTTACTTGTAAAGAGAATGATATGATTTTGTATATCAGGTTCGGTATCTAATAACATTCGTTCAGAATCAATGTATTGGTAAAATATGATGACAGTGACCAACAGACTTGGCTGCAACACTTGCCCCGTTTTCTGTCTCATGAAACTTATCACCCGTTCTCAGTTTTCTACCTTTTTGTATCCCTATGTAACAGATTACATATCTGGGATCCTGATCCAGTATCAAATACCCAGGATGCAGAGGATACTGAGAAACAGTTCTTTGTAATGAACACACCCGAAGGAGATGCATCATATGCACTTTCTTCGTTTGGGCGGCATAGGAATTCTGGTATTTCCGTATTTCCTGCTCTGTCTTATAACAATTATAAGTTGGAGCGGGACCAACGTTCCCCAGCTCAGTATAACAAGCGGGTTCGGTCAATACATCCATATTATTATCTTGATTAAGGCATGATATGGTCGCTACCTGGAGAGAGAGAGAAGAAAACACTCTGCGTGCGCACTTGCAAGATTAGATTGGTTATATATTTTATCTAATCAGGATGGCTCCCACTGTTTTTATCAAATCTTCCTTCAAACCCTAAAAGGAAAGACTAGCCAGGATTAATTACACTCTACAAGTTCGCTAATTTTTCAGCCAGGCCAGTGTCGGTACTTTGAGGGAGGTTTCCCGTGCTTTCGCACGGACCTAATTACAGTAAACCTCGTTTTCCCAGAGGCGTAACCCCGTTGACACCTTTCTAGACACCTACTTGATCGGCTAATTGTAAAGTGCAAAACTCACCCAGGAGTAACAATTACTCGCAGTGGGTATCGGGATCTAACTATCATATAGAAGGTATGTAATCTCATTGCAAATTTCAACACTTGAAACTCCCGATAATGGTTTTTACCCCTAGCACCTATGACCTTGGCTAAGGTCAACAAATCATAAGCACTAGTCAAGTTCTACCCATCATTTCGTGATTAATTAGACCCACCCACATGACCCTTGGTTAAGGTAAACAAAGCCACATGACTGTCCTACGGTGTAGGAAGACATCACTTAGCTACCGCACATTACGCCTTGGCTATGGTCGACAAACGTAGCACGAATACTAAGTACTCTACTTCCTAAAATGACGGAGGGTTGCGAATGGTTTTTAAGAAAACCTTTAACGCTTTGAACTTGATCTCGTTGCGGAATCAAATGGTTTTCAAATGGAATGTTTTTGAAGCTTTTCTAGTTTTGCTAAAGGGGTCACTCCCGGTGAAGGGATCGTCGGCCCTTTCCTCGTCGAATGAGGTGCGGGATATATCATATATATCACTGTGCAAAGCAGAAACTATAGAAGCAATCAAAAGACAAATTGAGTGTGTAGCATCTACCAGTTATTGCTAAAGGGGTCACTCCAGGTGAAGGGATCTCGGCCCTTTCCTCATCGAATAAGGTGCAGGATGTTCTACAAGGAACACCGCGATGCAAAGCAAGAACTGTAGCTACCTAATTTTAATTTTGAAATTCGATTCCACAACATCTTAGGTTTCTTTTCTTTCATTAATCACATTAGTGAAGTCCCATCATGTAAGCACCTAAACATCACAGATAAATACGACGTACACTTATGCCATCCGCATTCGCCTCGATGTCCCCTCGTGCACCGTTAGGTTAGGTAACTAACGACAGAGCAGGGCAGGGCTAGCGCGGGTGTAAAACATAAGTAACATCTATATAATATAGCATATATACTATATACAGTATTTATCACAGAACATATCAAAAGATCACATCACAGATATCGCAGCAGAAGAAACATATGAAACATTGGATATACTAGGACGTCCGTGTTTTCAATACGAGCCAGTATAAAACACGGATTCCACGGTCGCGATCAATAGCCAAACCCACACCCCTAGACCCCTACGAGAGCGGCAAGCAACCCTACCAATTCTAGAGTTAGAAGACCTGGACTCGACTCCTCGAGTTGGTCTCCCACTGGACTCCAGAACCCGGTTACTTGTGCCCTCCTCCTTAGGTCTATCCTAGTGCGGAAAAGTAAATAATATACAAATGGTGACATCTTCCGCAACCTGGAAGTGCCCCAATAAAAGAATATTACATATAAGTTTTTACATGAATGAAAATGAAAAACACTCATCTCACATAAAAAAAACCCGGCTATTCAAACACGACGATCCAATATAACATATCCAGCAACACATAACATCACATGTCATTAACGTAAGTAAACATGCGTATCCCAATTGTCGTTGACATATAGCAACGAAACCGGCGATATCACATATTACACTTACGGTCATAGAAAAGAAAGTGTAAAACTACAACAGTTGGAATCCGCAACCTGCATAGACATCGCATGCCTAACCATATGAATTCCTTAGAAATCGCATGCCTAACAATTATAAACCCCGCATTTTAGTCTCATTATCGAAAACACTTTTCAATATCAAGTCGGGTAATTCAACAAGATTCCCGATGTCCCGATCGAATGCTCGTCGCAGACTTCAATAGACGGCCGCACCCCCGATGCCGTCGACGAAGTGCACCAAGGCGGAACACCGCTGCCGCGAGCACCCGAACGGATGCTTTCGGCGACGGGGTTCTCCTACAGTCACTTGGTCGGGGCTATAGGGTGTAGCAGTCTATTAAGTTTATCCGGCGAGTATCCGCGTACGCTACGTGATTGCGATGGACTTTTGATCGCATCAAAATTCCGTGGCAACCGATCAAGTGAGATTAAAGTGCTGTGTTTATAACATTCATATCATTTATCTCATAACTACTTGTGGATTCCATGTATTGTATTCCATTCCAGATGAATAGAAAATGTTTAATTTTCCGATCGAACAATCAAACACCCAAGTTTTCCCAAAATAGCTCAACACATGAAACAAGTTTAAAAACATCCAGTTCATGCCTCAGTACCAACGGTCCAGCCGTAGAAGGGTCAAGCCAACGCCTCACATGTGGCACGCCGTACTGCCCCAAACCCTAAGGTTCAAAGGGCAGTTCAAGACGGTCACATAATCGAGTTAAGGTTTGTTGTCTTCTAGAGGGTCCATCGCGTTACTTGCACTACTGAGAACATTCTTAAACTACGGAAAAATCCAACACTTGGAAATTTCCCGGCAGGGAAAAAAGTGGGTATTTATATCCGGTCGAACATTTTAACAGTTTCTAAAAATACCCGAAAAAAACACAGACAATTATACAATCCGATCGAATCTCCGAACTCCCAATACAACCCAGAAAACTCAACTCTTGAGTAAGATTTAAAAATTCCCAGAAAATACAGCACCAAAATATAGGAATTACTGTACAAAAATCAATGGAAGAAGCGACTAAGTGGCCGCGGAACCGCCGCATTAGCCATGCTAATGCCGCGGTTCCGCCGTGCTTTGATTGAATCAGGTGCTCGTGCTTCACAGTAATTCTTAGAAATGCCTGCTGATTTTTCTGCATATTTTTAATTCTCCAAAATCCCCGATTTCAAAAAATGTACAGAGAAGGAATTTGCATTAGGGTTTCGGTTCGATCGGACTTCTAACTCCGTCTAAGCATCGCCTAAGGCTCTAGCTAGGCTCTGATACCACTGTAGGGTTCCTAGGCACACCCATGAGGCTCTACAAGTGATCAAACATGGCCAATTCAAAATTTTCATGTGCCAAAGAAACCCTATGCAAGATCGATAACTAGAGGTATAGGCGAAACAATATATGTTAACAACTTAACTAAGAGTAAACGGAAAATACAACCTTTGTAGATCCGGTCCTCCACCTCCGTGTTGACGTCCCTCCGCTGTACCCATCGAAATCCTAGATTCTTGCGGTGCTTTCATCGGAGAAAAGTCGGGCTAGGTCGTCGACTTCGATGCCGAAGATGATCTACGTCGAGGCAACTCAAGATCAAGCTCCAACTTCATCAAGTCATGAAACTTGTGAAGAAAACACCCTATACTACTTGGCAAGTGGTAGAGAATGAAGAAATAGGAAGTGGGTTCACTTTAGAATTGGATTTCTCACTCTTTTTCTCAAGACACCATTAAAGGATGCAAGGTTTTCTTCATCTTGAAGAAGAAGAAGAAGAAGAAAAGAATATGATGATAATGATAAAAATCAATTGATTAATAAATCAAGTGAAGTTATCATAATGCAACCTTGGTTAAGTGTAGAGAATAAACTAGGGTTAGGTGAATGGTTAGGTTAGGCAAAAGAAACAAAAATGGTTGAACTTTTCAAAGCTTCATGAAGCTTCAAAGTAAATCCAAAAGTAGCAACCATTTCTTTTCTTGCTAAAAGAATAAATAAATGAAATAAATAATTAAGAGAAGATAATGAAACCATAACCATTCACTTAAGCATGGTTTAAACTAAACATACACCCAAACTTGCATGTATCATCAAACATGATACAAACTAGTGCGCAAAACTATATCATATATACAATGTGCACATCAAGTGAGAAAATCCATCTTAAGTGAACCAATACTAGTTAATGCAAAGTAATATATCAAATATATAATTATACATTAAATCATTAAATCAGCACTTGATTTAACGATCCGGTCATATCGCATATGACCGACTAATATCCGATGTATCGACTTATCGAATCAATCTTCGATTCGATAACTAGGTTATATCGCATACAACCATTCAATACATTCATCGCGAGAATAGAATACGGTATCACATACACGCATTATTCTCGGTCCCGCACATATCTCATATACGCTCCTATTTCGTTTCGCTTGAGCCAGGAAACCTCTATGTAGAACTCTAAAGACTCGTCAATACGCCGGCAGCAGGTGATGATCATATCAAACACCCACAAGCCGCAAGTGGTCTGCTAATCGTAACGGCCACCCGGGTATTGAGCGATCAGAAGATCGACGAGTAAGCCTGCTCACACTCTTGTGAATCCAACCAGTAACACTTACCGTACAGTCCGGTCTGTTCGTCTGATATGTCGCATATCTCGCCTAGGGGTGGTAAACGTCAGACCCCAATAACTCGATAAGTCGTGTCGATATGAGGTCTATAACAGTTCAAGAAACTACTGGTAACACTTACCGGTAAATCTCAGCAACCCTGGCCAGGGATTTCCGGTTATAGCCAATCGAACACAGTGCAACATCAACTCCCTATACCGGGAGAGACGAATCCCCTCCTATCGCTCATTGCCTCCATGCGATTCGGGATTGTACCCAAAAACCACCGTTTTGCATGCCCTCTTGGACGTGGTAAGGTGGAAATCAAAGCACAGTGGGAATCATACAAGACTCTATGACGATCTCGGGTCTGCAGACTAACCTGTACCAGTGTCACCAGAGAACTGCCATCTGACGTAAGGTATAATACCATCTGGGAGTTCTCGGCAAGTCCGTCCAGTGTACCCAGTCTCCACTGAGCACCCGTATATCAACTCTGATGTCAAAAACCAATGGATATGGGATCATCCATTGCCCATCTGTATGGGTCGAGAAGGTATATGCTAGTCTACTTTAGTATATCGATACCCCGTCTCGATACACCCACGACCAGGGACCTTGAAGGATGTACTTATAGACTACCATGTCCCCACTAGTATGATCCGCATCATAGTTCAAGTAGTCAAGTACACATCCTAAGGGCTTTACCAACATGTAACAGAGAGACAATCAGTATACGCGTTAAGGTAAAGAGTAACCAGATAGCATACTATCATGTCGAGCAAGAAAGTCCTCCCTATATATGTCCCAGCATCCACTATAATATACATCCTATGTACAGTAATGGCCTCTATGGCATACATATAACTAACAATACGAGTATGTGATACCGTATTCTATTCTCGCGATTTATGATATCGGTCGGTTATATGAGATATAGTCGGGTTATCGAATCAAGTGTTGATTCGGTAAGTTGATACAAATAATATTAGTCGGTCATATGAGATATAGCCGGATTATTCAATCAAGTGCCGATTTAATGTATAATTATATATTTGATATATTAATTTACATTAACTAATATTAGCTCACTTAAGCATTTCTTGTCTCACTTATGCATTTAATATATATGTGATATATTAATTGTATTTCTTTATGTGTCATGCTTGATGATACATGCTACATGGGTGTATGAGACTCACACCATGGTCATGATAATATAGGGTTTATTTATTTAAAGTAAATCAAATATTAGTTGAAAATTAGTCACATGGTTGAGCTTAGTGGAATCTTGTAGAACCATTGACTTAGTCCACTAGTTTTGTTTTACACTAGATATTTATTAACCCAACCATTAACTTAAGCCATGGTTAAGTCTCTACATGAGTTATATGAGATATTTTCTCACCCATGGTTACCACAGCATTATTGGCTTCATCTTCTTCATCAACAAGAGAGAGCTCTCTAGGTTTTGGAGAGGTGGGGAAAATTAGTGAGAAAAAATCCTACTTCATCACCCTCTACTAGATTAGCCATTTAGTTTAGGGTGTTAGCTTCACAATTAGTGAAGAGGTTGCTTGAGTTAGTGTCTTCTCGACGTAGATCATCTTTGGCCTCGAAGACTTCAAGCAAGTTTGTTCTTTCATCTTGTGGAGCCTTTCTAGAGTCCGGGAGTTCACTATTTGGAGTGAAGGGACTACTACACGGAGCTATTGAAGTGAAGGACCCGTCTACAAAGCTTGTATTCCATGTTCACTTAGATGTAAAGTAGTTTATATGTTGTATTGTCTAATTCTCTAGTTAAGATTCTAGGGTTAGGGTTGTTTAGCACGGCAAATTTTTGAAAACGGCATGGATGATGCCTCCTGAAACCTTGCTGTCGTGCTAGGTAAACCAACAGTGGTATCAGAGCCAAGCTAGAGAATTAGACGATGTTTGTAGAATTACAAAACCGAAACACTCGAAACCATAACCTAGTTTCTGTCGAAATTTTTAAGACGTCTAAAATTTTTTAAGCAATTGCAGAATGTTACATGAGATGTAATATGAGCACCAAACGAATACGTACCCCATCCGCCGGATTTGACCCTTCGAGATGCTTCAAAAAACCGGCGTGGCCGGCCCATTAATGTCTTTTCGGGTTCGTTTTGGTTTGGTGCTTCAGGCTCTGGGTTTTGGTGTTTCAGGTGTTGCTTGTTTTTACTGAAATTGCATGTGATGTTAACTTTCTGTAAAAGCAATTCGGAGTGTTTCATAGTCGTAATTCTAACATTGTTTCGGGTAACTTTAGACGACGTTAAAAAGTTCGAACGAATATCAAATACCTAATTTAACCCTCGCTGGAAATTTTCCAAGAGTTCATTTTTTCCGAGTTTAAAAATTCAAAAATCATGCAAGTAATTCGATGGACCCTCTAGAAGAACGAAACCCTAACTCGATTCTATGGCCGTCAAAACCGCCGCCAAACCCTAGGGTTTTCGGTAGTTCCGCGGCGCCATAGGTGAGGCAAGGGTTGGCCCTTCTACGGTTGGTCCACGGTACTGTGGCATGTTCTGAGTATTTTAAAATTGTGCTCAACTGTTGAGCTCTTTGGGAAATTCTGGGTGTTTGTTGATTCGATCGGAATGTTTAAAATTGTCTAGCTATCTATGGAATGTGATACAATATTTGGAATTCGAAAGGTTAGGCATGAAATCCGAAGTATGTGATACTTCGGGTTTATGATGTCTAAGGAGGTTGCGGATTCCAAATGTTGTAGTTTGACATCTTCTTTTCTGCGACCGTAAGTGTAATATGTGGTGTATCGCCGGTTTCGTTGCTATATGTCAACGATAATTGGGATACACATATTTGCTTACGTTGATGACATGTGTTGTAATGTGTTGCTGGGATATGTTATATTGGATTGTCGAGTATTGAATAGCCGGGTTTTTTTTATGTGAGATGACGGTTTTTTATTTTCATTCATTTAAAAACTTGTATGTAATATTTTTTTATTGGGGCACTTCCGGGTTAAGGATGATGTCACCATTATTGTATATTATTTACTTTTCCGCATTAGGATAGACCCAAGGAGGGGAGCACAAGTAACCGGGTTCTAGGGTCCAGTGGGAGACCATCTCGAGGAGTCGAGACCGGGTCTCCTAACCCTAGAATTGGTAGGGTTGCTTTCCGCTCTCGTAGGGGTCTAGAGATGTGGGTCCGGCTATTCATCGCGACTGTGGAATCCGTGTTTTTACTTGTTTAATAGAAAACACGGAAATCCTAGTATATCCAATATTTCATATGTTGACTTCTGCTGCTGATATTCTGTGATGTGATCACTTTATATGCTTGAGAAGAATGCTTTATTATTATATATATGATATATAATAAACGTTGCTTATGTTTTGCACTTGCGCTAGTCCCGCCCCGCTATGCCGTTAGTTAAGTAACCTAACGGTGCATAATGGGATACTGTGGCGAATGCGGATGGCATAAGCGTACGTTGTATTTTCGTTTCTTCTGTGATGCTTAGGAAGCATAAATGATGGGACTTCATTAATGAGATTAATGAAAGAAAAGAAAGAAACCTAAAAAGATGTCGTGGAATCAAATTTTCAAAAAGGGTAGCTCTAGTTTTTTGCTTTGCATAGCGGTATTCCTTGTAGAATATCCAGCACCTCATTCGATGAGGAAAGAGCCAAGATCCCTTCACCGGGAGTGACCACTTTAGCGAAACTAGCAGATGCTACAACCCACTCGGTTTTGTCTTTTGATTGCTTCTCTATTTTTTTGGTTTGCATAGTGGTATTTTTGAAATATCCTGCACCTTATTCGATAAGGAAAGAGCCGAGATCCCTTCACCAGGAGTGACCTCTTTAGCAAAACTAGTAAAAGTCTAAAAAACACTCCTTTTCAAAATCACTCGATTCTATAACAATATCAAGTTCATTACGCAAAAGGTTTTCATAAAAACCTGTCGTAGGCCTCCGTCATTTCAGATAAAAACTATTTAGTATTCGTGCTGCGTTTGTTGGCCTTTGTCAAGGTGTAGTGTGCAGTAGCTGACTGGTGCTTATCTGCTTATGCATGTGATGCGATTGGATTAGGGTAGTCATACGACCTTGTTGGCCTTTGTCAAGGGTCGTACGGGTGGGTTTAATTCAATCAGGAAATAACGGGTTGAACTTAACTAGCATCCTATAGTTTGTTGGCCTTTGTCAAGTTCATAGGAGGTTAGGGGCAAAAATATTATCGGGAATTTCAATTGTTGAAATTTGCAATGAGATTGCATACCTTCTATGTGATAGTTGGATCCCGTTACCCACTGCGAGTAAGAGTTACTCCTGGGAGAGTTTTACACATCACAATTAACCGATCAAGTAGGTGTCTAGAAAGGTGTTAACGGGGTTACGCCCCTAGGAAAATGAGGTTTACTTTAATTAGATCCGTGCGAAAGCACGGGGAACCTCCTTCAAAGTATCGATACTGGCCTTGCTGAAAAATTGGCGAACTTATAAGGTGTAATTAATCCCGGCTAGTCTCACCTTTTAGGGTTTGAAGGAAGATTTGATAAAAATAGTAGGAGCCATCCTGATTAGATAAGATAAAAACCAATCTAATTTTGCAAGAGCATACGCTAAGTGTTTTCTTCTCTCTCTCCATGTAGCGACCATGTCAGGCCTTAATCAAGATAATAATATGGATGTATTGACCGAACCCGCTTGTTTTACTGAGCTGGGGAACGTTGGTTCCGCTCTAACTTATAATCGTTATAAGTTTGAGCAGGAAATAGGGGTATATCCAGATTCCCATGCTGCCCAAACGAAGAATAAGCATGTTGATGCATCTTCTCCAGGTGTGTTAGTTACCGAGAACTGTTTCTTAGTACACTCTATGTCCTGGGTATTAGATACCGGATCGGGATCCCACATATGTAATATGTTGTACGGGCTAAGGAAAGGTAGAGAACTGGGTATAGATGATCATTCTCTAAAAGAAGGGAATGGTGCAAGTGTTGCAGCCAAAGCAGTTAGTGAATATCACCTTGTATTACCAAATGTCAGTACTTTGATCTTGAAAGAATGTTATTACGTGCCCTCTATGATATGCAGTTTAATATCATTTTCTTTATTAGATAAATAATGATATAACTTTGTAGTAGAGAATAATGTTATGAACATTTACCTAAATCAAGTGCTGATTTGGTTTGGTGCATTATGTAACGGTTTATACGTTCTAAATCAAAACACAGTTCTTAACGTACAGAACACACACAAGAGGAAGAGTTCAGAAATAAATGAATCCTTCTTGTGGCATTGTAGACTAGCTCATATCAATGCGACACGACTAGCTAAGTTACATAAGGATGGATATTTGAATCCGTTCGAATTATCATCTTATGAAACTTGCCAGTCATGTCTCAAAGAAAGATTACCAAAACTCCGTTTCCTGGACACGGAGAGAGAGTTACAGAACTCTTGGGACTGATACATAGTGATGTATGTGGTCCCATGTCTAAACATGCCAGGGATGGTTCCTCATACTTCATTACATTCACTAACGATCTCTCAAGATACAGACATGTGTTCCTGTTGAAACACAAGTCTGAAGCTTTTGAGAAATTCAAAGAATATAAGCATGAAGTCGAGAACCAGACGGGTAAAAGTATTAAAATCCTACGATCTGATCGAGAAGGAGAATACTTAAGCACGGAATTCCGTGACAATTTAAAAGAGAATGGGATTCTCTCTCAGCTTACTCCTCCGTATACACCACAGCACAACGGTGTATCGGAGCGGAGGAATCGCATCCTATTGGATATGGTGCGCTCTATGATGAGCAATGCTGAGTTGCCTATTTCCTACCTGTATACTATCTACAGTACGATGTACTAATGGCTGTGGGACAGAGCATCTCCCATGCTGGGATAAGAAGTGTATACACTAGTCTACTCTAGAGTATCGATGTCCCGTATCGATAATCCTACGACTAGGGACCTGTATAAGGATGTGCTTATAGACTACCTATCTCCCACTAGTGTGACTGCCATCACAACGCTGGTAATCAAGCAAAGATCCTAAAGGCTCTACCAATATGTACCTAAAGGCTCTACCAATATGTATAAGCGATGTGCTAAAAGAAACACATGCACATATTGAGATAGAAACAAATCAGGTAGCATACTACCATTTCGAGCAAGACTGTTACTATATCCATGTATATCTCAAGCTTCCAGTATGTAATATACAAACCAGTATGATACAATAATGGCCTCTAGGGCATATATCGCTAACAATCTGCCACTTGCACTAAGGCCATGTATTGGCATATCGCAGACCTATCATCTCGAATAGCCTCTCGAACTGTGTCTGAGGGATGGCCTTTGTGAGTGTATCTGCAGTGTTGTTCTCCGAATCAACTCTCCACACCTTAATCATCCGGCGATCAACTATCTCGCTGATCAGGTGGTACCGCCTCAAGATATGTCTAGACTTCTGATAGGACCTGGGTTCCTTCGCTAAAGCTATAGCGCCGTTGTTGTCATAATACAGAGGCGTTGGATCTACAATGGACGGAACCACCTGAAGTTCTGTTAGAAACTTCTTCATCCAGACAGCTTCTTTCGTGGCGTCACAAGCAGCGATATACTCCGCTTCCATCTTTGAGTCAACAACGGTGTCCTTCTTGGAGCTCTTCCAACAGACCGCCCCCGACATGGACTTGGAGTCATCCTTGTCACTCTGGAAGCTGGAGTCAGCAAAAGACTCGATCTAGAGGTCTCTTCCGCCATACACCAAGAACATCTCCTTAGTCCTTCTTAGGTACTTGAGAATGTTCTTTACTGCTATCCAGTGGTTCTCCCCTTGGTTTGACTGATACCGGCTTACCACGCTAAGTGCATAAGCAACATCCAGTCTGGTACACAACATCACATACATTATAGAGCCTACCGCAGAAGCGTAGGGTATAATCGACATGTGAGCCCTTTCCAAATCAGTCTTGGGAGACATCTCTTTGGAGAGGGTGATTCCGTGACAAGCCGATAGACTACCACGCTTTGAATCTTCCATACTAAATCTCTTTAGTATGGTGTCAATGTACCTGGACTGTGAAAGTCCCAACATCCTCTTAGATCTAAAACGATAGATCTGGATTCCCAGAATGTAGGAGGCATCACCCAGGTCTTTCATGGAGAACCTCTATGACAAGAATCCTTTGACTGATTGTAGCATAGGAATATCATTTCCTATCAAGAGATTGCCATCTACGTACAAGATGAGGAATACCACGGTTCTCACTAAAATCTTACTATAGATGTATGGTACATCTGGATTTTTGATAAAGTCGAATTCTTTGACCGACTCATCAAAATAGATGTTCCAACTCCGCAATGCCTGCGTTAATTCATAAATGGACTTAAGCAACTTGAACACTTTCCCGCTGCTCCCACTCTGAATGAAACCCTCTGGCTGATCCATATAGACGCACTTTTCCAAATTACCATTTAGAAAAGCGATCTTTACGACCATCTGCCAAATCTCATAATCGTGGAAGGCAGCAATGGTAATAAAGATCCGAATGGATTTGAGCATAGCGACTGGAGAAAAGGTTTCATCATAGTCCAAACCAAGTCTTTGACGAAAACCTTTTGCAACAAGTCTAGCCTTATAGGTTTCAACCTGTCCATCTACACCAATCCTCTTTCTGAAGATCCATTTGCAGCCTACTGGTTTTACTCCTTCTGGAACAATGTCCAAAGTCCAAACTTTGTTGGTGTACATGGACTCCATCTCGGTCCGCATTGCATCCAGCCATTTTACCGAGTCTCTGCTCTGAATGGCTTGCTGGAAGTTAGTTGGCTCATCATCATGGATGATGCAATCTTCTCTATCCCTGACTATGAGAAAACCGTAGTATCTCTCGGGCGGATGAGACTGCCTACAAGTTCTGCAGAGTTGCGTGGGGATGTCCTGTTCATTCGAAACTTCTGGTTCTACCATGCTTTCAAGAATAGCTTGTGGTTCTGGAATTTCTTCTAGTTCTATGGCGCTCCCACTAGTTTCTTTTTCCATAAATTTATTTTCAAAAAGTGGGCATGACGAGAAACAAAAACCTTTTGTTCCTCTGCGTAATAGAAAAGATACCCCCTGGAGTTCTTTGGGTATCCCACAAACTTACATAGTACCGAGCGTGCCTCAAGCTTGTCCGCATACTGCTTTTTTACAAAAGCTGGACATCCCCATATTTTCAGATACTGAAGATAGGGTTTCTTCCCACTTCACATCTGATATGGTGTGGTAGGCACAGTCTTGGTAGGAACCTTGTTCAAAAGATATGCAGCTGATTTTAGTGCATAACCCCAGAAGGATCGCGGCAACTCAGCGTTACTGATCATGGAACGTACCATATCCAATTGTGTTAGTTATATGTATGCCCTAAAGGCCATTACTGTACATGAGATGTATATTGTATTGGATGCTTGGACATATATAGGGAGGACTTTCTTTCTCGACATGATAGTATGCTATCTGGTTGCTCTTTATCTTAACATGTACACTTATTGTCTCTCTATTACATGTTGATAAAGCCCTTAGGATGAGTACTTGATAACCAGGATTATGATGCAGATCATACTAGTGGGGACATGGTAGTCAGTAAGCACATCCTTAGATTGTTCCTAGTCATGGGAGTATCGTAACAGGGCATTGATACTCCAGAATAGACTAGCGTGTACGCTTCTCGACCCATATGATGGGCAATGGAACATCCCACATCCATTGGTGTTTGACATCAGAGAAGGTGTACGGGTGCTCTGTGGAGACTGGGTACACTGGACGGACTCGCCGAGAACTCCTAGATGGTATTATACCTATCGTCGGATAGCAGTTCTCTGGTGACACTGGTACATGTTAGTCTGTAGACCCGAGATCGTCATAGATTCTTGTGTGATTCCCACTGTGCTTTGATTTCCACCATACCACGGTCAACAGATCGTGCAAAAAGGTGGTTTATGGGTCAATCCCGAGTCATATGGAGGCAATGAGCGATATGAGGGGTTTCGTCTCCCCGATATTGGGAGTTGATGTTGCGCTATGTTCGATTGGCCATAACATGAAATCCCTGGCCAGGGTTGCTGAGATTTTCTGGTAAGTGTTACCAGTAGTTTCTCGAACCGTTATGGACCTTGCATCGGCATGACTTATCAGGCTATTGGTGTCTGACGTTATACCACCCCGAGGCTGTGATATGCGATATATCAGACGAAGAGACCGGACTGTACGGTAGTGTTACTGATTAGATTCGTAGGAGTACGAGCAGGCTTGCTTTTTGATCTTCTGACCGCTCAATACCCGGGTGGCCGTTACGTTTAGCAGACCACTTGCGTCTTGTGGGTGTTTGATATGATCATCACCTACTGCCGGCGTATTGACGAGTCTTTAGAGTCCTACACAGAGGTTTCCTGGTTCATGCGAAACGGAGTAGGAGCACATATGTGATATGTGCGGGACCGAGATTAATGCGTGTATGTGATGCCGCATTCTATTCTCGCGATTAGTGACATCGTAGGTTATATGTGTTATAGCCAAGTTATCGGATCAAGTGTTGATTCGATAAGTTGTTACATTTGATATTAGTCGGTTATATGTAATATAGCCGGATTATTAAATCAAGTGTTGATTTAATAATTTAATGTATGATTATATATTTGTTATATTACATTACATTAACTAATATTAGCTCACTTAAGTATTATTTTTCTCACTTATGATACATTGGTATATATGTGATATATGTTAAATGTATTGTTTACTTTTTCTCACTTGTGTGCATATAGTATATATGTGATATATATTAATGTACAACTATTGTGTCATGCTTGATGCCACATGTGACATGGGTGTATGAGACTTACACCATGCTTAATAATTTGATGGGTTTATATTTATCTACGTTACAAAATTAATGGTAATTAGTCACATGGTTAAACCTTGTGGAACCATTCACCAAGTCCACTAATTTTATTTTACTTGTAGATATTTATTAACCTAACCATTATTGATTAGCCATGGTTTATTCTCTACATGAGTTAGTGTATGACACTAACTCACCCATGGTTGCTACACTCTCACTCTCTCATGAGTTTTGATTCTTCATCTTCTTCTTCATTGAAAAAGCTTGCTAGCTTGTCTTCAAGTGAGAAAATAATGTGAGAAAAATAAAATTAAAGTGAGCCCACTTCCTACTTCATCATCCTCTACTATTAGCCATTTAGTTTAGGGTGTTTTCTTCACTAATCTCACAATTAGTGAAGAGGCAGCATGAGCTTGAGTCTTGTCACGACCCAAAATTTGGCCCGTAACCGGCACTTAAACTACGTAACGTCCACAGGCGTATGCAACTTAAGTAAGCCGAAACCCAGAAATCTAAACCACCCAAAACTGGATCAACGGAGAAAAAGATAGTTTAAAACATTTGGAAAATCACAAGTAAAATCTCTAACTCTAGTTTTCTTTCTTTAAAATTTCGGCAGCACCTCCTTTGTAAAAACAATCCCCCAAAACGAGTACAACATAAATAATATATAAAGCATCCCAAATGGGAGAAAATCACGCCCAACGGAGGAAACAAACACCACAAGATAAAAATACGACGCCGAAGCGAAGAATATAAAGGAAAACTACATAAAGAGGTAAAACTTTTCAACATAACCGGCTCCGACGAGCATGACACCCAAAGTCACCAATAATACAACACAGAATCCTTAAAACTCGTCTCTAAGTCATATACAAGTGGTAGACGGAGAATATTAGATCCAACAAAAGATATTCAATGTATAGACAGATAACCGCAAACCCACCTAAAAGCAACGGCCTCACAGCCAAACGTAGCGGTATCCGCAAAAGTAGAGATGATAAGACGCCCTGCCGCGACTACTCAGAGGGAAAGTCCTGCAAAACCCTGTGGCACAATGGGGGTGAGTTGCCAACTCATGAATAGTAAATAACATCATACTGAAATCGCAAGTATGCACTAACAGCAAGGATCAAAGCATGAAAGCTGGTAGCATGAGTATGACAATATGAATATGCAACTATCATGATCAAGGTACACCACCAGGGTACTATATCTACATGAATCAAATGCATATCAACTGAATAATGAGTGCGGGATAATAAATAATCTCATGCACAATCATAAGCATGGAAAAACCCGGTGTAACTCAACAACACCCTAAATCCCAAAATACTCAGATCGGCCCTCAGATCGGCCCTCAAATCCTGTAAGTCTCATGGAACCTGAGTGTCAAACATTGACACTCTAAAATATTATGAAAACTAGTGCCTAACATCGACACATAAATGCTCGTATCCATACATTCCTCGAAACCCAAGTATCCCACTTTGACACTTGTGTTCCACGTATCGGTCTTTCTGATATCCATACGTTCCTCAAAACCAAAGTATCCCACCTCGACACTTGTGTTCCACGTATCGGTATTTCAAAATCCATAAGTCTCTCGAAATATAAGTGCCTAACACCGACACTTGAAATCCCCATATCGCATGAAAACATATCTCAAATGCGTAAATCCATATAAAATAGCATATGCAACATAAAACATCGATATGAGCATATCACGGGAAAAATCCACTATTTAAATGCATCAAGTCATTAAATATATCTCGCGGTTCCCAAAATCCAAATCCAAAATACATATATATACAGTGTCCCATTCCACCGATATATATGTTATAAAAACTAATCATGCAACAATAGCAAAGTATATGTGCGAGCATGTAGGTATAGTATGGCATATATATAAGCATGTAGGTATACAGGTATGCTATATGTCATATGCGCTATCGCACAAGTATAACTGTTTCAATGTCGCTAACCAATAACAAGGTATATCAATGGATATTTGGGTTGTGCGTATCATGGCAATTACCGACAGTGTGTGTGTGTAGCATATCATTAGTGCTCGTGCAACATGGACTGTCAATAATGGTGCAGTGTATAATAGATACAGTATTAGGCACAACAAGTAACTATATGCAATGAAAATCATGCAACATCTCTAAATGAGCACATAAACATACGGCTAATATCATATCATATCTAGCCCTGATGCTTAGCGCCATATGGGCGATTTCCCCGTAGATGTTAAATCTACACACCGATGGTCTCGAGCTATGAAAATCCGACCACCTGCTTCCCTTTGTTCGCAGCGTCCGAAGTCCCCGCTTGCGACGCTAAAATTTCTCAAACACATAAATATTGCAAACATCTAAGAAATCGATCAATATAACATAAAACTACGTTTTTAAACGACGCACCAACACTAAACTAACTAACGAGTATCCGCATAGTGGTTAACGTGCGTAACGATACCACTAAATCAACCTAAGTACAGTAGCTGCCCCAGATCACGATTCGTGTCGCAAAACGAAACACACGGATTCAAAACACGAGATTATAGTTAGACGATTCTAGATTTTTAATACTGTAAATACTAAAAAAGTAAACAGTACCAAGCACCCCTAACAACCAGCAGACAACTACCCACAAAAACCAAACCCCAGAACTTCCCTCAGTAGCCGGCGTCGCCGGAATATCGCCTTGGGTCGCCTGCCATGGTCGGTGGGGTGGTGCTCGTGTCTCAGGTGGTGCTCCAGGGTCACTAGTACATCACTACAATTTTGTTTCGTCACTCACTAAAATTTCCAGGTCACAGCAGTTCTCAGAGGTTCAAAAAGACACTAAAAATACGATATTTCACAAATCGATTACATTAAGTGTTCTAAACCATAACCAACAAGCTACCCATCAAGAAAACTCTAAATTAACAGATTAGGGATTATACCTAATAATCCTTGCTCCCAAGATCCAAGCTTTCCAAGCTCCAAGTGATCAAGAAGCAAAAACCAAGACTTGTAGTATTTTTGTGATATATTTTGGGGATTTTGGGGACTTATGAGCTTTGAAATTGTTGCAAATGGAGAAAGAAAGATCAAAGGCAAAAGAGAGAGGGAGGGGCTCGGCTAAAATGATGGAGGTAAGGAAATTGTGTGGAGTTTCTAGCTAATTCTAGCATTAAGTGCAATAAATGCATTCACATGCACATGCATGCACCTCTTGCATTCTTTCTATTTTCATTAACTTTAATTCTAAAACCCATACAAATATCTAGATACTATGAGAGGGTTGAATTAACTCAAACGTAATTGATGAAAAGTTCACTTAAAAGAAATTTCCCAAAATGTGAATACCGCATTAAAATAATATTAAAATTGGGAAAAATTCTATCTGAACCAAAACGTCCCATATACCCCCAAAGCTTGCGCACTAGCTTTATTTTAGCTAAACTAGGTGCTGGCAAGTCTATATGGCCGTTTGATCACAGTCGTGCTAAAACGGAAAATACCGACAATTTTACCCTAAAACGGAAAAATTCGCATAACGAATTTCTAAAACGTTACAATCTCCCCCTTATAGAAATTCGGTCCCCGAATTAAAATTAACTACTAAGCGTATCTTCAAAGAGATGAGGGGATTTCTTCCGCATCTCACTCTCGGCCTCCCAAGTGATCTCCTCACTAGTAGGGCTACGTCACAGAACCTTCACAGACTGCAAGACCTTTGACCGAAGTTTCTTCACCTGCCGATCCAAAATAACTACCGGCTGCTCGGTGAACGAAAGATCGCGCTCAAGCTAAACGGTCTCATGCTGAATCATGTGAGAAGGATCATGAAGGTATCTACGAAGCATCGACACATGGAAAACGGGGTGAACATCCGAAAAACTAGGCGGTAGCGCTAAACGATAAGCAACGGAACCCACTCGCTCAAGGATCTCGAAAGGACCTATAAATCTGGGACTGAGCTTCCCCCTCTTCCCAAATCGCATAACGCCCTTCATCGGAGAAATCCTCAGGAATATATGATCCCCCACTGCAAACTCAAGTCTGCGACGACGACGGTCGGCATAAGACTTCTGCCTGCACTGGGCTGCTCTCATCCTGCCCTGAATCAGCTGGATCATCTCTGTAGTCTTCTGCACTAGCTGGGGTTCCAAAACTAGACTCTCACTAAGCTCGGTCCAACAGACTAGCGATCGACACTTTGTACCGTACAAAGCCTCAAAAGGTGCCATCTGAATAGTCTCCTGAAAGCTGTTTTGTAGGAGAACTCAATCAACGGCAAGTGACGATCCCAACTGCCACCAAAATCAAGCACACATGCACGAAGGATATCCTCCAGAGTCTGTATAGTCCGCTCCGACTGACCATCGGTCTGTGGATGAAAAGCGGTGCTAAAACTCAACCTGGTACCCAAAGCTTCCTGAAGTTTCTGCCAAAGACGGCTAGTAAACTGGGTGCCTCTGTCGGATACTATGCATGTGGGAACACCGTGCAAACGAACAATCTCATCTATATACAACTGAGCATACTGAGCATAACCGAAAGTGGTCTTCACTGGAAGAAAATGAGCCGCTTTCGTCAACCGGTCAACAATCACCCAAATGGAGTCATACCCTCTACTAGTCCTGGGTAGACCTACAATGAAGTCCATGGAAATCTGCTCCCATTTCCACTCCGGAACGGGTAAAGGTTGCAACTCTCTAGCCGGTCTCTGGTGCTCAGCCTTGACTTGCTGACAAGTCAAGCACCTCGAAACGAAGTCCGAAATATCGCGTTTCATCCCTTCCCACAAGTAAAAGTCTCTCAAATCACGGTACATCTTGGTAGAATTTGGATGAACGCTAAAGGCTGACTGATGTGCCTGCTCTATGATATCGCGTCTCAACCCATCAGCATCTGGTATACACAAGCGAGTCCCGCATCATAGCACACCCTGGTCATCAATCATGAACTCCGAAACTGTACCCTATCGAACAAGCTCAAGAATCTCAGACAAACAGGCATCACTGGGTTGCGCCTCATGGATACGATCAAGTAGTAGTGGACGGCGCGGACATGAGCAAGCAGTCCCCCAGCGGAAGAAAACTCGAACTGCACTCTACTATCACACAAGAGCTGCCAATCTGCAGAAGACTGACGCTGAACTATGCTCAACTGGGACAAGCTACCCCCGGGCCTACGACTCAAAGCATCAGCTAATACATTCGCCCTGCTCGGGTGATAAAGGATCACACAATCATAATCCTTCACTAGCTCCATCCAACGGCTCTGTCTCAGATTCAGATCCCGCTGCTGGAAGATATACTTCAAGCTCTTATAATCCGTGAAGATCTGACACGACTCCCCGTACAAGTAGTGTCTCCAAATTTTCAACGCAAAGACCACCGCGACCATCTCAAGATCATGAGTGGGGTAATTCTGCTCGTGCTTCTTCAGCTGCCTAGAAGCATACGCAATCACTCTATCATGCTGCATCAAAACACAGCCGAGCCCCACTCGAGGAGCACACAGTAAACAACATAGTCGCCCGATCCAGAAGGTAAAGATAGAACTGGTGCAGTCGTCAACCGAGTCTTCAACTGCTGAAAACTCTGCTCGCACGCATCAGTCGAAAGAAAAGGAACTCCCTTCCGGGTCAGTCCAGTCAGCGGTGCAGCGATACTCGAGAAATCCTGCACAAAACGGCGATAATAACCAGCTAAGCCCAAAAAGCTACGGACCTCAGTCACTGTAGCGTTCTGAAAATCGTTTCGGTGAAATTTCGGAAAATCGGTAAAATAAGGGGGTTTTCTGTAAAAAGTCAAAATACAAATATCTTTATTATAAAATTAAATATACATATTCTAGCTATGTAATTGCTAGTATTTGGTGTTTATTGAGTCACTGGTGAAATTTCAAATTTTCTGAAAAATTTTCCGAAATTAATTATTTTAATATTATTTTAAGCCGTCCCTAATACATTTAATTAGGGAAAATTACAAATTTGAATGGGTTAGTTTTAATCTTTAGAACCATGACAACTAAAATATAGTTTGTAATATAAATTTTTAGTATTTTATTTCAAGTTCTTATTAGTTATAATCGAAGGGAATTAAAATTTTTAATTAATTAAACTAAAACTTGCATTTTTGTAACTTGAGGGGTTCTTTTTGCATGGATTTCTTTTGTGCAATCTCTCACACTCTTTCCTCACTCAATTGGCCGGCCCACCACCAGCAGCAGCCCATGAAATTTCCCCCCCTCCAATTTGTTTCTTCAATTCTTTTTATGAGAGGAAATGAGTTAAATAGGTGTAGGTTAAGATGTATTGTTTTGGAGGCTTATTGTACCTTGATTTGAGGGGGGTTGACTTGGCCAATTTTGCACAACACCCACACCATTCCCCCTATCACCCTCCTGGCCGAAAATCTGCAGGAATTCCCCACTTCCCTCTCTCATTTCATATCAATCCAACTCCATTTCCTTATCTTATTAAATTAAGCTTTTATTATTATATTGAGTTGTGATGTACTAGTGAGGTATGGGGGGGTTTGTTGACTTGGAAATATACCCATACACCCACACACCCCTCTTCAACTTGCTGGCCGAGCCTCCTCCTGCAGGAAATCCCCAAATCTCCATCTAATTTCTACACCAAAATCATCACAATTCCATCAAAATAAAGCCCATTTAAATTCACAAAATCATAGCTTACTCTCTACTCACTTCTCCTTAGCCTTTTCTAACTTGGATTTAGGAGCATGGAAGCTATTTTTGGGGGCTAAGTTTTGCATGCTAGATCTCTTTTGGTGAGGTATAAATTAAACCCTATACTTAAATTGTTGTTTAAATACTTTAAATTGAGCATATTTAGTTAATAATTTGGTTTAATTGAATGTTTGGAAAAACCTTGTAAGAGTGGTGATTTCAATTAGGGGTTTTATTATATCATTAAGGTTGCAATGTATAGTTTAATATCTTAATGTATGTAAAACCTAGTTTGGTTGTTAAATTACATATTTGTTATATGTAATTTGTCCAAATCTTATATTTTTGAAAAACTAGGTTTGTGTGTGTGTGTGTGTATATATATATATAAGTGGGATAAAATTTTAGTGAGGGTTTATAGTATTAGATTACGGTTCTAATGAGTAGATTAATATGTTAATGCCACGCAAACCTAATCTAGTTGCTAATTTGTGTATTGTTACTTCGTAATTGTTAAAATTGGTTTATTTTGCAAACTAGAGTTTTTGGGTTTAATGTAATTGTTGAGAGTAAATTATGGAAATGATTTATATAACTTATTTAAGATATTTAATAAGTATATTGCCGCTACATTCATTTAAACATCATGTTTTGTACAAAAACGACGAATTGTGCTTGCTAGATTTTTCGGAAAAATGACTTTTTAAATGAAATTGGGGTTTTCGTGAATTTTAACCTATTTTATATTATAATTAGTGTTCGTGATTGTGCAAATGAGTGTGTTTGGGTTGTTCTCGATGGTTTGGCGTTGTACGCCGACTTGGAGGGTTTTTTGGGTTGGTTTGTGAAAGCAACCATAGGTTTTGACCTATGTAGGATTCGTATGTCGTTTTGGTCATGAGTCGGATTTTAATGCGATACGGTGCGTTATGATATGTAGGTACCCCATGTGGACTTCGAGACGACGAGCAAGCGTGTGGAGACGTCGGCACCGGCGAGCGAGGACCAGGTGAGTAGATTTATATCTACGGGGAGAAGTCGGGTGGATGGCGTATAGCACCCCCGCAGTCCGTGGTGGTGTATACGGATGCGTATACACACCAACAATTATTATATGTTATTTGGGATTAATAACGATGTTAGGATGGATACTGGTGTGTTGGATTACCTTAGTGTTGCGAACCCTAGGGTAGTGTTGCACTACACATACACACATACGTACACACATACATACTTGCATACATTCCTATTTATATGTGCTCATGGGATTCTTTATAGTTATGTGTTCACATGGGTATGGGACTATATGTTCATATACGGATATGAGGACGATACTTGGGATTGAGCTGAGTCGCTGAGATTTGTTTTGTGGTTGTGATATCGGTTTGTACGAGACTGTCGATCAGTAGTCAGATCATGACTATATTGAGGATATTAGTATGGTACTAGACATAGGTCAGTACCCTGGACTATGATCTTCGATAAAGAGGATACCAGATGAATATGATATTGACCCGTACCCAGATTTGGGGATGCCGTACGACGGATTTACGTACGAGCTATATTTTGATGATTGATCCGCACTCTTGACTTGGGATGTCTGATTATAGATATGGTATCGGATATGATATTATTGAGGCGGGATCACCGATTAATATATATACAGGTATGTATATAGATCGACTCAGATGTTAGGCGGTTTCCTTACCTGTAGTCCAGCTTGTTGGCTTAGCCCTTTAGTTTAGTTTAGTTGTTAGATTAGATTCGATTCTTACCTATTTCAAAAACTAACGAATCGTGGGTATTTTAAAAGACAGCCCAAGGGATCCTACGGATATTTCAAAAGACGTATCTTTCAAAAGACGTATCTTTTCATAAAAACACCGTAGCCCCTATTTTCAAAACCCCATGATTCGTGTTGTTTCAAAAGGCACCATTTGTAGGACTTATATTAGATTAATGCAGATTAGTTATAGTTGCGTCTAGTATTCAGCTCCCGCTCATTATTGTGGTTCGCTTCGCATCGCATGCTTATATTATGTTTCATACTCCATTATTGATATCATGCTGTTAAACACCAGCACCATTACCGATGATGCGTATGTACCACGTACACTGACTTGCCGGCTCACACACATCTTCATCGGTAATTGCCATGTCACGTACACCTTAGAAAATATTATTTCTTGACTTATCTTGTTAGTTAGTAATTTGACATGATATTAGTATACCTGCCTTATATGCCAGTTTAACATTGTAGTTATTACTTGTCACTTCATGCATACTGTTATTCATTGTTATGCCTATATTCATGGTTTTACATGCTATTGATGATTTGGATTCGGATTTCCATGAGATTTTCTGGATTTTGGGGGGGGGAACCGCAAGAACTTATATAAACTGATTTCCCTCTTTTTAAATAAAAAGTGCGGTTTTTCCCATGATGTATGAGTCGTCCACCATGAGTTTGCTGATGGATTTCGAGACCCGATTCGAGGAGACGGATGAACCGTTTCGGGTACATGGTGGACCCGGTAAGGTACCCCGGGGCAAGAAGCGCGTGATGATGACGATGTGAGCCTGGCAGGGGAGCACTACCTACCGGTGATTTTACCCGACGCGTCGGATATCCGGAGGATACCGTCGTGGTCTTGAGATGGATGGTAGGGGCCGGTCTGGACTGACGGCGCTCTAGATATTGAGACTGTGATATTGAGATTTCGAGATATTGAGGTACAGAGACTGTGATACAGAGATATCGAGATGTTGGGATTACGTTTTGTGCCGATGCTAGGCACTGTTTTATGCTGATTTCATTATGATACCTCATTTTAAAAATATAAAGGAAATCTCACTAAATTATGAAAACAGTTCTTCATTTACATGTATTCTGTTTTCATGCATTCATACCTCATTCATATGATATATTGCTACCTGAGGCACTGACACGGGCACATAAGATTACACTCGGGTTAGATATTTACCCTAGCCTTGTTATAGGTTGCATGTTATATATAATTGAGGATATATTCTGATCTTTGACCTAGGTTGCGTTATTTATGCGATTTCTTTCCTTAGATGTTTTTTTCTATTCACGAGTTGGCAACTCACCCCCGTTGTGCCCCAGTTTCTTGCAAGTTTGCCGTACAGGTTTCATTGCGGCTTTGCGGGCATAGTTTCCTTCGGGTGACTTGCTTGTAGGTGGGTTTACTTGTATCGTACCCCTATTATATATCTTGTATATCATTATTCTGTTATATCTAGAAGTTCCATCAACCAAACATGTATTTATTTTGAGATAGAGACCAATGATGTTATTCTTTCGACCTTAGAGTCGTGCGTTACATTTCTGTGGTTTTCTTGTGGTTTTGAGTTTCCTTTTGAATTTTGATCCTCGCCGTTGGCGTTGTATATTATATTGCTTGTGTGGTTGTGACCGTCGATTGACGAAGAGCTAGCTCCCGCTTGGGGATGCATTTTTATTGATTTCGTATGCTATTCATGTTGTATCCCGTTTGGGGGCCAGTATTTACAAAGGAGACTCTGCCGAAATTTTCAGGAAATTTTTGATGTTTTTAGAAACCCGCATAATTCGGCTTATGCTATTGAAACTACTCGTTTTAAATTGGTTTTCCTTCACTCTACTACTTTTCTTGGTTTGGATTTCTGGGTTTTCGGTTTACTTAGATTACGTACGCCTCGAGGCGTTCGTAGTTTAAGTGCCGGTCATATTCCGTACTTTCGGGACGTGACAAAGTTGGTATCAGAGCGTTAGGTTTTACCTTCGGAGCGTAAGATGACCCTTGGTTGATGGAATAGGTGACTAAAGTAGAGTGACGTACCGTAGGTATGTTCCGCGGCATATTTACGATACACTACTCCACTTAAGAAGCCTTAGGATGTACATTTCTTTGCTCAGGATTATATTCATTCCGATCTAGCCTCATCTGTACCAGTTATGGTTTTGCTGCCACGATTACGGGCAAGGAGAGCTACAGCTAGAGTTACGGTCAGCACGTGCTCGTCACGAACGATGACTGACCAGGGCGAAATTCCGGCAACACACGATTGCAGAGATGTGTCTTTTTACTGTGTTTCCGCGCCACGAGTGTTTGGCGGGTCGCCTTTATGAGGTTACTCGGATGTGCTGATCGACACTAGAGGATTGAGCCAATGATAGAGGCCAGCCAGATTTTGATGACCGTTGGTGTGTTGCTTATTCATGATGATCGAGGCACTGTTCAGCGTGCAGACGAGCGAGCCAGTTATTGCTGCGAATGACGAGATATTGCCCCAGATGCTGGAATTAGTGCAGAACGAGTTGTACTAAGAGATGATAGAAGGTCGCTAGTCATCGAGGATGAATGACTAGGACATGTGGATCGTTCGCCTACCCCGATGCGAGGTCATCAGATAGATTGATTCCAGCTAGAGACGACTTCACGCGGAGACGTTGGGAGTCGACAGAGACGATCGAATGTCAGAAACCGATTATTCCAAGTTTAAAGTAGTCGAAAAGACATGCAGGCAATTCTATGGTCCCTCTAGAAGAATGAAACCCTAACTCGACTTAATGACCGTGTGAAAGCCTTTGAACCTTCGGGTTTGCGGCAGTTCTACGGCGCCATTAGTGAGGCTTGGGTTTGCCCTTCTACGGCTGGACCACCGATGCTGTGGTATGTACTCGATACTATTAAACTGTGCCCAAGAGGTTGAGCTCTTAGGGGATTATGAGGTTTTGACGACTTGGTCGGATGGCTCGACTTAATTCGGATGCTAGGTGGTGAGATGCATTTCTTGGGAGACTCCCGATACGAGGATAGCCGTTGGAGCTCAGTCCATGCAGCCGCGACGAGACGAGTCCGAAGCAGTCGATATTAGAGAAAGTGAAGTAAGAGGTTCGTACCAGATCTAGATGAGATGACGTTCCACTCCGCCGACATCAGAGATGCGATGCGCATGCCGAGGCAGAGTACTGGATATACCTTCCAGAAGGAGTCGCGATGGGTATGCAGCCGTTCCAGAGCAAGATGTAGATATAGGAAAGGACGATGACTTCCGGACAGTTGGCGGAGACGAGACATGGAATAGACCGTCAGCAGGATTCCTTCCAGGACACTGCTGCAATGATACTTGCACCCAGGATCAGATGTGTCACGTACATTCAGAGAGCTAGAGACCGACGCCATTGATATGCTGTCTTACGAGTGGTCGCGATGATTGACCGAGAGATGACCAGAGAAGTGCCAGAACGGGATCATCCCCGTTAGCACACCTGACAGGGCCGATGAGCCGATGGACCGAGAGATTGGTAATTCACAGTGAAGACCTTGACCCAGGAGTGGTCATTGTTACGCACACCAACAGGCCAGAGTTCATGATCATCGACGAGACGTCCCACTAGTGACAGCGATAGTTGGCCCGAGATTCTTAGAGGATGCACTTGAGCGGTACTATTCCGCCATTATTGATTTCAATGTTTTGGGTGATTTATTCGCATGATTTGATTTTGATGATTGAGGATTTACGATTTTTGCACAGTGTTGCACTTGATATCGGCTTCGTGCTTTGGTTTCTCATGTTTGTGATTATCTGGATTTCATACAGTTGAGTTGATTTGTGCGTATATACGCACACGATTTGGTTTTTGCACTCGGTATAGTTCTTATATGCTTGCAGTGCAGTGTTACGTATGTTGTGCATTTAGATGCCCTGGACTTCGATTTCGATAGTGATGTTCGATATTTGTTTTGTACACCTTGTGCACCTGATTGGATTTTGCGTATATTCGGCACTTGATATTGGATTTCATTATTTCGTGCACGATGGATGCACCTGATTTGGATTTTCGCGCATGTTGGGCGTATGTTTTGAAGTGTGATTTTGGTGCACACCAGATGCACTAAATCGAGATTTTTCGTGCATGTCAGGTGCACCTGATTTTGCTGTCCGGCACACACGTTGCCTATTACCGATGTTGTGTGCACAACCGTTGCACCTTGATGTTGTTTTGTGCACTTGCTTGGCACATGTATGGATTTTGATTTCCGTGCGCACCGGACGCACAGGGTTTTCATACGCACTTTTGGATTGATTCTATGGAGCAGTACGTTTTATGATATTTGCTATGTCTCATCGTACTGGGCAGGACTAGTCAGAGGACAGTACCTGAATATATTTGGCATTCATTTCCTTCAGTTATTTACATATATAGATTTGATATGTACGTGTATAGTTTCGAGTTATATCATATTGGTTTTGTATGGGTTTGACATTTGTGTCTTTACCATGACTCCGATGATTGCGGGATGCTTGACGGAGTTTTGATTTGAGTTATATGCTCATTTTTCATGCGCATGCGCTGCGCTACGATTTGTTTTATGTATTTATGATTTCGGAGCCCCGACAACTTGATGGTTTTGGCTGAAATATTTTAGTAGTTGGGGGGAGTTTGAATTTAAATTCGGGGACCGAATTTCTTTAAGGAGGGAAGATTGTAGCGTTTTGAAAATCGTTTCGGTGAAATTTCGGAAAATCGGTAAAATAAGGGGGTTTTCTGTAAAAAGTCAAAATACAAATATCTTTATTATAAAATTAAATATACATATTCTAGCTATGTAATTGGTAGTATTTGGTGTTTATTGAGTCACTGGTGAAATTTCAAATTTTCTGAAAAATTTTCCGAAATTAATTATTTTAATATTATTTTAAGCCGTCCCTAATACATTTAATTAGGGAAAATTATAAATTTGAATGGGTTAGTTTTAATCTTTAGAACCATGACAACTAAAATCTAGTTTTTAATATAAATTTTTAGTATTTTATTTCAAGTTCTTATTAGTTATAATCGAAAGGAATTAAAATTTTTAATTAATTAAACTAAAACTTGCATTTTTGTAACTTGAGGGGTTCTTTTTGCACGGATTTCTTTTGTGCAATCTCTCACACTCTTTCCTCACTCAATTGGCCGGCCCACCACCAGCAGCAGCCCATGAAATTTCCCCCCCCCCTCCAATTTGTTTCTTCAACTCTTTTTATGAGAGGAAATGAGTTAAATAGGTGTAGGTTAAGATGTATTGTTTTGGAGGCTTTTTGTATCTTGATTTGAGGGCGGTTGACTTGGCCAATTTTGCACAACACCCACACCATTCCCCCCATCACCCCCCTGGCCGAAAATCGGCAAGAATTCCCCACTTCCCTCTCTCATTTCATATCAATCCAACTCCATTTCCTTATCTTATTAAATTAAGCTTTTATTATTATATTGAGTTGTGATGTACTAGTGAGGTATGGGGTTTTTTTTTTGTTGACTTGGAAATATACCCATACACCCACACACCCCTCTTCAACTTGCTGGCTGAGCCTCCTCCTGCAGGAAATCCCCAAATCTCCATCTAATTTCTACACCAAAATCATCACAATTCCATCAAAATAAAGCCCATTTAAATTCACAAGCTTACTCTCTACTCACTTCTCCTTAGCCTTTTCTAACTTGGATCTAGGAGCATGGAAGCTATTTGTCACGACCCGCAGGGTACGGAACGTGACTGGCACTTAAGTTTACGAAACGTCTAAAGGCGTCCGTAAAATAAGTAAGCCAAAACCCAGAAAACAAAACCAATTAAGCAAAAGAGTGAAGAAAACCCAAACATTTGAAAGCAAGTTTATCAAATAAGTCATGTAAAACCCTTTTTAAAAACAATACTAATTTTTCCGAAAATTTCGGCAGAGTCTCCTTTGTAAATACTGGCCCCCAAAATGGGTACAACAAAATATATACATGAATCCAACAAAATAGGGCATTCCCAAGCGGGAGCTAGCTCTTCGCCATAAGGCGGTCACAAATCCCACGCAATGTAAATGACAACAAGCATAATAATCATAAGGGAGCATAAAAAAAAGTAGCATGTCGGCTCAAGTGAGCTCGACCCCAAAATACAACATAAAATCCACAAACCTCACTGTCTCATCTCTAGGTCAATATACAATAATCAGGTAGAAACAGTAGATAGAGTACACTAGATACAAAGAATATACAAGTGGTACAAAATAATAACATAATCCACCTATGAGCAAAACTCGAGCTCAGGCAAAAGAGGCAAAAGACAAGTGCGCCCGCCGCTACTGAACTGACGGAGCGGACCTGCAAAAGACTGTGGCACAACGGGGGTGAGTTGCCAACTCGTGAGTAATAAATAACATCTGCAAAGGCTATCGTATGCATGCACACAAGCATCCTAGCATCTAAAATACAGGTATGACTGGATGCACTAGCAGGTGTGTATATCATATCAGTGTGCTAATATGTATGCAACATGAAAATCTGAGGTCTCAATAGGTATATATAAGAAATATTTTATCTCTTTTTTTGTTTTTTTGAAACTCTTTTAGAATGCCAGCATAATGTCAATGAATCGACGAAAATCGGTGTCCAGCAACGACACCCAAAAGCTGTCTCAAATCTCATAAATGTATCTCTGGCCTCAGCCGTCCGGCTGATCCATCTCAAATATCAATATATCATCATCTAGCGGCCACGGTCGGTATCCTCTGGATATCCGCCGTCCCAAACAGTCACCGGTAGGTAATCCATCCCCTGCCAGGCTCAACGTCATCACCACATTCCACTTGCCCCGGGGTACCTTACCGGGCCCACCATGTACCCGTGCCGGTTCCTCCACTCCTCGATACGGATTTCCAAATCCACAGCAAACTCATGGTGGACGACACTTACATCACTAGAAAACCGTAATTTTTACATATTTTAAAATATAATAAGTTTAGAAAATTTGCGGTTTTCCCCCGAAATCCAGCAATATCATAAAATCTCAAGAAAACCTCATAAGTGCATATATCAATGATAATGAATGCGTATGATATCAATAATCAAGTCGCGATGTGTGATTAATGTATTAAGCATGAACAATTAATATGATGAAGTACATGCACATGAATAGCAATACTACGGTTTCATTTTTAAGGAATTAAAGGCAAAAGCAGCAGTTTAAGTATCAATTAGTAAAAGGTTTAATTTAAATATTATCTAGTGTGGTGGCATGGCAATTACCAGGGTGTGTGTGTAAGCATGAATAGTGCTCATGCTGCATATAAAAACCTGGTAATGGTGCATGTGTCCTACAATTGAGTTTGCGTATATGGGTATAACATATTGTTCTAATTGCAGCAATTATCATGCCAGTAATATTATTCTAATGTCACAAGTGGTTATCCAGTTTACTATTTTTCAGTTTACTAAATCTATCGGGCGACTTGCGCCATCCAAACGATCGTCCCCCGTAGATGTTAAATCTACTCACCGGGATCCCTGGCTAGCTGTGTCCAATCACCGCCTTTCCCTTTCACGCCGCGTCTGACGTCTCCGCGACCGAACCTGAAATTTACATCAATACCAGACATAAGGTTACACATTCAAGAACGACGCTAAACCCCAACGAAACTACTAAAGTTCGCTAGCTAGGTACAAGGTGCACAAAGTGCGCGGAACACACGCGAAAATCGCAAAACTGCCGAAAAACGCCGATTTGGGTCGCCCGGCAAAACTAAAACCCGACTACCCAAAAACCGCACTCACGCATCCTAAAAGTCGCAGGACAAGCCATTACAATCATCAAGATATCAAAATTAATCCATCACATAATTTATATAAAAATCTAGTAAGCATATACATTCCAAAAATCGGTGCAACAATTGCCGATTTGCGACAAAACGACTACAATCTAGCACAATCGCCCAACCACACTACAAGCAATCTACAAACACTAATTATAACACAACAACAATGATTCCAATCCTATTTTCCATAAACAACCATTCTTGAATTTATAACTTAGCAAAATCCAATCAGTTTCCTCACTTGAAACTTTAAATTAACACAACAAAGCCCACTTAAGAAAATTAACCTCTTAGGTTAGGTTAGCAAAATACTAGATAACAAGTTAGGTTTAATCAATTAAATAATGCTTTCTAAAACTTAATCCACTCACTAATCAAGCTTCACAAACCAATTCCATACAAAAACCCTATCTTGAAAATCCTAAAAAGCAATTTCACACTTCTAAATTTAATCAAATTAGCATAATTGAAAACTACATCAACAAGATAACTATATGGATTAGTTAATTAACCACTAGATTAACTATAAAACAATCTAATTAAGTATTATGGCTTCAAAACCCTAGCTAAAATTTTCAAGCAAAACCTAAGAAACTAGATTAAACTACACTAAATTAACACTAAACCATCTAACATAAGAACTTAAACAAAAGAATTTAACATGATAGAAATTATACCTCTTGATCTATGGATCAAGCAAGAAAATTTTGCTCCAAATTATGGCCTCAACACCAAGATCCAAGCAAGAATGGCTAAGGATAATGATAGCTTAAGGATTTTGTTTGGATTTTTGAATTAAATCATGGATTTTGATGTATTTTCTTGAAGAAATTGAAGAAAATGAAAAGAAAAGAAAGGAAGAAGAGGGTGTGCAGGATTTTCGGCCAGAGGAGGAATGGGGGAGGGTGTGGGCAAGTGGGGAAGGTCATGGGTCAAGTCCACAAAGTCAAATGCACCTTACTTTATTCATTTTAATTAAAATAAACCCAAAAAACCCTTAAATCACTCAAGAAAGCAACTAAAGAAAAGAGATCAGAATTTTCTGGTCTCACACAAGGTGGGGCTGTCCTAGGGCTGAGGAAAAAGAGAGAGGGGTTTTACAAAAGAAATTTTATGCAAAAAGGCCCCCTACAACTAAAAAATTGCAAGTTTTAGCTCAAAATTCAATAAATTCGTTTCATAACATAAAAATTTGTTAAAAATCAAAATAAATTACTAAAAATTCATGTTATCACTAGATTATAATTATCATAATTTTAGAGATTAAAATTAGCCCGGAAAAATTTGTATTTATCGCTTATTTAATGTATTTTCTTACCGGCTTAAAATAATATTAAAAAATTGAAAAAAATAGGGAAAAATTTTTAAATGGCCAAAATTTCATAATTAACTCATTAGCTACTAAAAACAAGTAATTACCTATCCATTTAAGGTATAATTAGACCTAAACTGCAAAATAACAAGAAGGACGGTTTTCGGAAAAATACCGAATTTTCACCGAATTTCAGGAAAACACCAAAACGACTTTTCAAGACGCTACAATCTTCCCCCCTTAGAGAAATTCGGTCCCCGAATTTAAAAATATAGCTACGCGTACCTTCAAAGAGATGGGGATACTTCTTCCTCATCTCGCCCTCGGTCTCCCAGGTAACCTCCTCGCTGCTCGGGCTACGCCAAAGGACCTTGACGGTTGGTATACTCTTCGACCTCAACTTCTTCACTTGCCGATCCAGGATGGCCACCGGCTGCTCTGCAAAAGAAAGGTCGCGCTCTAGCTGGACTGTCGGGTGCTGAATCGCATGCGAAGGGTCGTGAAGGTACTTGCGGAGCATCGAAACATGAAAGACGGGGTGAACATCGGGAAAGCTGGGAGGAAGAGCCAAACGATAAGCAACAGCGCCAACACGCTCGAGGATCTCGAAGGGACCTACGAATCTAGGGCTAATCTTCCCCTTTCGCCCAAAACGCATCACGCCCTTCATCGGAGAGACTTTCAGAAAAACATGGTCGCCAACTGCGAACTCTAATCTGCGACGGCGCCTGTCTGCATAGGATTTCTGCCTGCTCTGAGCCGCTCTCATCCGGTCTCGGATCAACTGTATCTTCGCTGTCGTCTCCTCAACAAGCTGCGGCCCCAAAATGCTGCTCTCGCTGAGCTCTGTCCAACAAACGGGCGATCTGCATCTCCTCCCATACAATGCCTCGAAAGGTGCCATCTGAATAGTATCCTGGAAGCTGTTGTTGTAGGAGAACTCCACTAGAGGCAAATGATGATCCCAGCTACCACCAAAGTCTAAAACGCACGCTCTAAGCATGTCCTCGAGAGTCTGAATGGTCCGCTCTGACTGTCCGTCTGTCTGCGGATGAAACGCTGTGCTGAAGCTCAAACGAGTGCCCAAAGCCTCCTGAAGTCTCTGCCAAAGTCGGCTGGTGAACTGAGTGCCTCGATCTGACACGATACAAGTCGGTACGCCATGTAGTCGCACGATCTCGTCAATATAGAGCTGAGCATACTGAGCGAAGCTGAAAGTCGTCTTCACTGGAAGGAAGTGAGCCGCTTTCGTCAATCTATCCACGATCACCCAGATGGAGTCGTACCCTCGACTGGTCCTGGGTAGACCCACAGCGAAATCCATCGAAATCTGCTCCCATTTCCACTCTGGAATGGGTAACGGCTGTAGCTCTCCTGCGGGCCTCTGGTGCTCGGCCTTGACTTGCTGACAAGTCAGGCATCTCGAAACGAACTCCGCAATGTCCCTCTTCATCCCGTCCCACCAGTAGGTCTCTCTCATATCATGGTACATCTTGGTGGAACCGGGGTGGACACTATACACTGATCGGTGTGCCTCCTCGAGAATGTCGCGACGTAATCCATCAGCATCTGGTACGCACAGTCTAGATCCATATCGTAAAATCCCCTGATCGTCAATCACGAACTCGGAAAATCTGCCCTGTCCCATCTGTGCCATGATCTCTGAGCAACGGTTGTCACTGCGCTGTGCCTCATATATACGGTCAAGCAACTGTGGGCGTGCACGAACATGCGCGAGCTGTCCCCCTGTCTGAGTGAACTCGAACTCAACTCGGGTGTCGCATAACATCTGCCAATCTGCTGACGACTGCCTCTGCACTGCGCGCAAAAAGGATAGACTACCCCCGGGCCTCCTACTCAACGCATCTGCCACCACATTTGCCTTGCCGGGGTGATATAAGATCTCGCAGTCGTAGTCTTTCACCAACTCCATTCAACGACGCTGTCTGAGGTTCAGGTCTCGCTGCTGAAATATGTACTTTAAGCTCTTGTGATCGGTGAATATCTGACACGACTCGCCGTAAAGGTAATGTCGCCAAATCTTCAGTGCAAAGACCACTGCAGCCATCTCCAAATCATGAGTGGGGTAGTTCTGTTCATGCTTCTTCAACTGCCGAGAAGCATAAGCGATCACCCGGCCATGCTGCATCAAAACGCATCCTAATCCCACTCGCGAAGCATCACAGTAGACAACAAATCCGCCTGATCCTGAAGGCAAAGATAATACCGGCGCCGTAGTCAAACATGTCCGCAGCTGCTGAAAACTGCGCTCGCACTCCTCCGTCCAGACGAAAGGAACTCCCTTCCGGGTCAAACCGGTCAACGGTGCAGCTATACGGGAGAAGTCCTGAACAAAACGCCTGTAGTAGCCCGCCAAGCCTAGAAAACTACGGATCTCAGTAACCGATGTAGGTCGGGGCCACTGCTGAACAGCCTCAATCTTCTTCGGGTCCACACAAATGCCGTCTCTCGTAACCACGTGACCCAAGAATCCGACGCTGTCCAGCCAGAATGCACACTTGGAGAACTTCACGAACAGCTGGTGCTCCCTCAGAGTCTGTAACGTAATCCGCAAGTGCTGCTCGTGCTCCTCTCTGCTCCGGGAGTACACCAAGATATCGTCGATAAATACGATGATGAACAAGTCAAGATACGGCCTGAATGTACGGTTCATCAAATCCATAAATGCAGCTGGGGCGTTGCTGAGTCCGAACGACATCACCAAAAACTCGTAGTGGCCATAGCGTGTACGGAAAGCTGTCCTCGGTATATCCTCCTGTCGAACTCGCAGCTGATGGTATCCTGATCGCAAGTCGATCCTCGAAAAATACCCCGCACCCTGAAGCTGGTCGAACAAATCATCAATGCGCGGCAACGGATATCTGTTCCGAACGGTAACTTTGTTCAGCTGGCGGTAGTCGATACATAAGCGCAAACTTCCATCCTTCTTCTTGACAAACAGGACCGGAGCACCCCACGGAGAAACACTCGGTCGAATAAGCCCCTTATCCAACAAATCCTGCAACTGATCCTTCAGCTCTCGAAGCTCTGCCGGGGCCATCCGATATGGCGGTACAGAAATAGGCCCCGAACCGGGAATCAAATCAATGCAGAACTCAACATCGCGCTCAGGCGGTAGCCCAGGTAGCTCATCAGGGAAAACATCAGGGAACTCACAAACTACCGGAACCCGGTCTAACGGAACCTCTGCAGCTCGAGTATCACAAACAAACGCTAAGAATCCCTGACATCCCTTCCGCAAGAGCTGACCAGCGCGAAGAGACGAAATTAAGCTGGGAAGGGTGACACTGCGGTCTCCCTGAATAACAAGGACTGGCTCTCCCGGAAAGCTAAATCTGACTGCCTTCTCACGGCAGTCCACCGAAGCATAACAAGTGGCTAGCCAATCCATGCCCAGAAGCACATCAAAGTCCAACATATCGAGGAGTATCAAATCAACTGATGAATCCCTCTCCCCGATACGAACGGAACACAAACGAAATACAAAACGAGCGACAAACGACTCGCCTACCGGAGTAACAACAACAAGCGGCCGATCTAACGACGACGACTCACGGCCCAACATCGGTGCAAAGTGTGTAGATACGTACGAATGTGTGGAACCTGGGTCGAATAATACCCGTGCGTCGAAAGTACAAACTGGCAAGGTACCTGTCACAACGGCATTGGATGCCTGCGCATCCTGCGGTGTCAAAGCAAAAACTCGGGCCTGTCCTCCACCGATAGCGGGCTGACCTCGACCTCGGCCTCTGCCTCCTCGTCCTCTCTGAACAGGACCGCCGCGTCCACGGCCTCTCGGTGCACCTAACTGGCGTGGAGCATCGCCTGGGGTAGGAAGTAGGGCTCTCTGAGGAGGGGGTGGTGATGGTGGTAGGGTCACATGCGGAACTGTCGCTGCTCCCTGTCGTCTCACTGGACAGTCTCTGACAAGATGGTGCAGACTCCCGCACCCAAAACATCCTGGCGACGGCTGCTGTCCCTGGGGATAAGAACCATATAACTGTCCCCGCCCAAATCCTCTGCCAGGCCTATCTCTCGGAAAGAATCTGGCGCGCTGCCTCTGAGGCGGTACATCGGTGCGCATCCTCTTCGGCCCAGAAACGGCCGAAGTCCGCGATATGCGTGCCTCCATCCGCAATGTCGTATCCATAGCAGCTGAATAAGTGTCGTAGTGCTGGGCGCCAATGGCAAGATATAGCTGGGCATCAAGTCCCTGTACGAACCTCTTCACCATCTTCTCTTCGGTATCCACCAAATACTGAGCATATCGGGATAACTGTGTAAACTGGATGTCATACTCAGACACCGTCATCCCAGGTGTCTTGACTAAGGCCTCGAAGCTGCGAGCTCTGGCGTCACGAACGCTCTCTGGAAGGAAACGGGCTAGAAAGACCGCTGTAAACTCGACCCAAGTCATAGGCGGTAGATCTGCAGCTCGACCTCTCAAGACTGACTCCCACCATGTCTGCGCGAGACCCTCTAGTCGGAAACTCGCAAGCTCTACCCATCGATCATCCGAACATCTCAGCGAACGGCAGATCCTGGCTAAACTGTCAAGGAACGTCTGTGGGTCCTCCGCTGTCTCGGTGCCGGTGAATACTGGAGGTCTCAGCCTCATGAAATCCTGTAGTGAAACCGGAATGGCCATGGTGGTAGTAGTAGGAGCAGGTATCATGGTCGTCTGTGATGTAGTAGGTACGTCATCCGGCCTCGGTGTACGACTGGCTGCAACTAGGGATCCTACCATCTGACGCAGCTCCTGCATGCCTCCCATCATCTGTCGCAACTCCTCCATACCGGTCTCGAGCCTATCCATACGGCCTGGGGAAGGTAGATCGGTCTGTCCCTGCGGCGTAGGCATACCGCCTTGCTCAGTCCTAGTCTCGGACGAGCCAGCTCGAATCTCGTCTCTGGCGGCAGCCCTCTGTGCCCTCGTAGCCTTCGGCGGCATAGTGGCTGTTACAGGATAACGGATAGTAAGAACAGTGCAATAGGATCATAGGATACACTGAATTGAAGAAGGAATTTTTTTTTCAAGCAAGTATCCTAAAGTCACTTAGGCGGAGTACCGTATCGTAAGTATGCCGCGGACATACGCACGCTACGTTACCCTGCTTAAGTCACTTACTCCATCTACCAAGGGTCGTCCTACACTCACAAAGGTAAAACCTATCCCTCTGATACCAACTTTGTCACGACCCGCAGGGTACGGAACGTGACTGGCACTTAAGTTTACGAAACGTCTAAAGACGTCCGTAAAATAAGTAAGCTAAAACCCAGAAAACAAAACCAATTAAGCAAAAGAGTGAAGAAAACCCAAACATTTGAAAGCAAGTTTATCAAATAAGTCATGTAAAACCCTTTTTAAAAACAATACTAATTTTTCCGAAAATTTCGGCAGAGTCTCCTTTGTAAATACTGGCCCCCAAAATGGGTACAACAAAATATATACATGAATCCAACAAAATAGGGCATTCCCAAGCGGGAGTTAGCTCTTCGCCATAAGGCGGTTACAAATCCCACGCAATGTAAATGACAACAAGCATAATAATCATAAGGGAGCATAAAAAAAAGTAGCATGTCGGCTCAAGTGAGCTCGACCCCAAAATACAGCATAAAATCCACAAACCTCACTGTCTCATCTCTAGGTCAATATACAATAATCTGGTAGAAACAGTAGATGGAGTACACTAGATACAAAGAATATACAAGTGGTACAAAATAATAACATAACCCACCTATGAGCAAAACTCGAGCTCAGGCAAAAGAGGCAAAAGACAAGTGCGCCCGCCGCTACTGAACTGACGGAGCGGACCTGCAAAAGACTGTGGCACAACGGGGGTGAGTTGCCAACTCGTGAGTAATAAATAACATCTGCAAAGGCTATCGTATGCATGCACACAAGCATCCTAGCATCTAAAATACAGGTATGACTGGATGCACTAGCAGGTGTGTATATCATATCAGTGTGCTAATATGTATGCAACATGAAAATCTGAGGTCTCAATAGGTATATATAAGAAATATTTTATCTCTTTTTTTGTTTTTTTGAAACTCTTTTAGAATGCCAGCATAATGTCAATGAATCGACGAAAATCGGTGTCCAGCAACGACACCCAAAAGCTGTCTCAAATCTCATAAATGTATCTCTGGCCTCAGCCGTCCGGCTGATCCATCTCAAATATCAATATATCATCATCTAGCGGCCACGGTCGGTATCCTCTGGATATCCGCCGTCCCAAACAGTCACCGGTAGGTAATCCATCCCCTGCCAGGCTCAACGTCATCACCACATTCCTCTTGCCCCGGGGTACCTTACCGGGCCCACCATGTACCCGTGCCGGTTCCTCCACTCCTCGACACGGATTTCCAAATCCACAGCAAACTCATGGTTGACGACACTTACATCACTAGAAAACCGCAATTTTTACATATTTTAAAATATAATAAGTTTAGAAAATTTGCGGTTTTCCCCCGAAATCCAGCAATATCATAAAATCTCAAGAAATCCTCATAAGTGCATATATCAATGATAATGAATGCGTATGATATCAATAATCAAGTTGCGATGTGTGATTAATGTATTAAGCATGAACAATTAATATGATGAAGTACATGCACATGAATAGCAATACTACGGTTTCATTTTTAAGGAATTAAAGGCAAAAGCAGAAGTTTAAGTATCAATTAGTAAAAGGTTTAATTTAAATGTTATCTAGTGTGGTGGCATGGCAATTACCAGGGTGTGTGTGTAAGCATGAATAGTGCTCGTGCTGCATATAAAAACCTGGTAATGGTGCATGTGTCCTACAATTGAGTTTGCGTATATGGGTATAACATATTGTTCTAATTGCAGCAATTATCATGCCAGTAATATTATTCTAATGTCACAAGTGGTTATCCAGTTTACTATTTTTCAGTTTACTAAATCTATCGGGCGACTTGCGCCATCCAAACGATCGTCCCCCGTAGATGTTAAATCTACTCACCGGGATCCCTGGCTAGCTGTGTCCAATCACCGCCTTTCCCTTTCGCGCCGCGTCTGACGTCTCCGCGACCGAACCTGGAATTTACATCAATACCAGATATAAGGTTACACATTCAAGAACGACGCTAAACCCCAACGAAACTACTAAAGTTCGCTAGCTAGGTACAACGTGCACAAAGTGCGTGGAACACACGCGAAAATCGCAAAACTGCCGAAAAACGCCGATTTGGGTCGCCCGGCAAAACTAAAACCCGACTACCCAAAAACCGCACTCACGCATCCTAAAAGTCGCAGGACAAGCCATTACAATCATCAAGATATCAAAATTAATCCATCACATAATTTATATAAAAATCTAGTAAGCATATACATTCCAAAAATCGGTGCAACAATTGCCGATTTGCGACAAAACGACTACAATCTAGCACAATCGCCCAACCACACTACAAGCAATCTACAAACACTAATTATAACACAACAACAATGATTCCAATCCTATTTTCCATAAACAACCATTCTTGAATTTATAACTTAGCAAAATCCAATCAGTTTCCTCACTTGAAACTTTAAATTAACACAACAAAGCCCACTTAAGAAAATTAACCTCTTAGGTTAGGTTAGCAAAATACTAGATAACAAGTTAGGTTTAATCAATTAAATAATGCTTTCTAAAACTTAATCCACTCACTAATCAAGCTTCACAAACCAATTCCATACAAAAACCCTATCTTGAAAATCCTAAAAAGCAATTTCACACTTCTAAATTTAATCAAATTAGCATAATTGAAAACTACATCAACAAGATAACTATATGGATTAGTTAATTAACCACTAGATTAACTATAAAACAATCTAATTAAGTATTATGGCTTCAAAACCCTAGCTAAATTTTCAAGCAAAACCTAAGAAACTAGATTAAACTACACTAAATTAACACTAAACCATCTAACATAAGAACTTAAACAAAAGAATTTAACATGATAGAAATTATACCTCTTGATTTATGGATCAAGCAAGAAAATTTTGCTCCAAATGATGGCCTCAACACCAAGATCCAAGCAAGAATGGCTAAGGATAATGATAGCTTAAGGATTTTGTTTGGATTTTTGAATTAAATCATGGATTTTGATGTATTTTCTTGAAGAAATTGAAGAAAATGAAAAGAAAAGAGAGGAAGAAGAGGGTGTGCAGGATTTTCGGCCAGAGGAGGAATGGGGGAGGGTGTGGGCAAGTGGGGAAGGTCATGGGTCAAGTCCACAAAGTCAAATGCACCTTACTTTATTCATTTTAATTAAAATAAACCCAAAAAACCCTTAAATCACTCAAGAAAGCAACTAAAGAAAAGAGATCAGAATTTTCTGGTCTCACACAAGGTGGGGCTGTCCTAGGGCTGAGGAAAAAGAGAGAGGGGTTTTACAAAAGAAATTTTATGCAAAAAGGCCCCCTACAACTCAAAAATTGCAAGTTTTAGCTCAAAATTCAATAAATTCGTTTCATAACATAAAAATTTGTTAAAAATCAAAATAAATTACTAAAAATTCATGTTATCACTAGATTATAATTATCATAATTTTAGAGATTAAAATTAGCCCGGAAAAATTTGTATTTATCGCTTATTTAATGTATTTTCTTACCGGCTTAAAATAATATTAAAAAATTGAAAAAAATAGGGAAAAATTTTTAAATGGCCAAAATTTCATAATTAACTCATTAGCTACTAAAAACAAGTAATTACCTATCCATTTAAGGTATAATTAGCCCTAAACTGCAAAATAACAAGAAGGACGGTTTTCGGAAAAATACCGAATTTTCACCGAATTTCAGGAAAACACCAAAACGACTTTTCAAGACGCTACACTATTTTTGGGGGCTAAGTTTTGCATGCTAGATCTCTTTTAGTGAGGTATGAATTAAACCCTATACTTAAATTGTTGTTTAAATACTTTAAATTGAGCATATTTAGTTAATAATTTGGTTTAATTGAATGTTTGGAAAAACCTTGTAAGAGTGGTGATTTCAATTAGGGGTTTTATTATATCATTATGGTTGCAATGTATAGTTTAATATCTTAATGTATGTAAAACCTAGTTTGGTTGTTAATTACATATTTGTTATATGTAATTTGTCCAAATCTTATATTTTTGAAAAACTAGGTTTGTGTGTGTGTGTGTATATATATATATATATATAAGTGGGATAAAATTCTAGTGAGGGTTTATAGCATTAGATTTTGGTTCTAATGAGTAGATTAATATGTTAATGCCACGCAAACCTAATCTAGTTGCTAATTTGTGTATTGTTACTTCGTAATTGTTAAAATTGGTTTATTTTGCAAACTAGAGTTTTTGGGTTTAATGTAATTGTTGAGAGTAAATTATGGAAATGATTTATATGACTTATTTAAGATATTTAATAAGTATATTGCCGCTACATTCATTTAAACATCATGTTTTGTACAAAAACGACGAATTGTGCTTGCTAGATTTTTCGGAAAAATGACTTTTTAAATGAAATTGGGGTTTTCGTGAATTTTAACCTATTTTATATTATAATTAGTGTTCGTGATTGTGCAAATGAGTGTGTTTGGGTTGTTCTCGATGGTTTGGCGTTGTACGCCGACTTCGAGGGTTTTTTGGGTTGGTTTGTGAAAGCAACCATAGGTTTTGACCTATGTGGGATTCGTATGTCGTTTTGGTCATGAGTCGGATTTTAATGCGATACGGTGCGTTATGATATGTAGGTACCCCATGTGGACTTCGAGACGACAAGCAAGCGCGTGGAGACGTCGGCACCAGGGAGAAGTCGGGTGGATGGCGTATAGCACCCCCGCAGTCCGTGGTGGTGTATACGGATGCGTATACACACCAACAATTATTATATGTTATTTTGGATTAATAACGATGTTAGGATGGATATTGGTGTGTTGGATTACCTTAGTGTTGCGAACCCTAGGGTAGTGTTGCACTACACATACAAACATACGTACACACATACATACTTGCATACATTCCTATTTATATGTGCTCATGGGATTCTTTATAGTTATGTGTTCACATGGGTATGGGACTATGTGTTCACATACGGATATGAGGACGATACTTGGGATTGAGCTGAGTCGATGAGATTTGTTTTGTGGTTGTGATATCGGTTTGTACGAGACTGTCGATCAGTAGTCAGATCATGACTATATTGAGGATATAAGTATGGTACTAGACATAGGTCAGTACCCTGGACTATGATCTTGGATAAAGAGGATACCAGATGAATAGTGTGATGAATATGATATTAACCCGCACCCAGATTTGGGAATGCCGTACGACGGATTTACGTACGAGCTATATTTTGATGATTGATCCGCACTCTTGACTTGGGATGTCTGATTATAGATATGGTATCGGATATGATATTATTGAGGCGGGATCACCGATTAATATATATACAGGTATGTATATGGATCGACTCAGATGTTATGCGGTTTCCTTACCTGTAGTCCAGCTTGTTGGCTTAGCCCTTTAGTTTAGTTTAGTTGTTAGATTAGATTCGATTCTTTCCTATTTCAAAAACTAACGAATTGTGGGTATTTTAAAAGACAGCCCAAGGGATCCTACGGATATTTCAAAAGACGTATCTTTTCATAAAAACACCGTAGCCCCTATTTTCAAAACCCCATGATTCGTGTTGTTTCAAAAGGCACCATTTGTAGGACTTATATTAGATTAATGCAGATTAGTTATAGTTGCGTCTAGTATTCAGCTCCCGCTCATTATTGTGGTTCGCTTCGCATCGCATGCTTATATTATGTTTCATACTCCATTATTGATATCATGCTGTACGGACACCAGCACCATTACCGATGATGCGTATGTACCACGTACACTGACTTGCCGGCTCACACACATTTTCATCGGTAATTGCCATGTCACGTACACCTTAGAAAATATTATTGCTTGACTTAGCTTGTTAGTTAGTAATTTGACATGATATTAGTACACCTGCCTTATATGCCAGTTTAGCATTGTAGTTATTACTTGTCACTTCATGCATACTGTTATTCATTGTTATGCCTATATTCATGGTTTTACATGCTATTGATGATTTGGATTCGGATTTCCATGAGATTTTCTGGATTTGGGGGGGGGGAAACTGCAAGAACTTATATAAACTGATTTCTCTCTTTTTAAATAAAAAGTGTGGTTTTTCCCATGATGTATGAGTCGTCCACCATGAGTTTCCTGATGGATTTCGAGACCCAATTCGAGGAGACGGATGAACCGTTTCGGGTACATGGTGGACCCGGTAAGGTACCCCGGGGCAAGAAGCGCGTGATGATGACGATGTGAGCCTGGCAGGGGAGCATTACCTACCGGTGATTTTACCCGACGCGTCGGATATCCGGAGGATACCGTCGTGGTCTTGAGATGGATGGTAGGGGCCGGTCTGGACTGACGGCGCCCAAGATATTGAGACTGTGATATTGAGATTTCGAGATATTGAGGTACAGAGACTGTGATACAGAGATATCGAGATATTGGGATTACGTTTTATGCCGATGCTAGGCACTGTTTTATGCTGATTTCATTATGATACCTCATTTTAAAAATACAAAGGAAATCTCACTAAATTATTAAAACAGTTCTTCATTTACATGTATTCTGTTTTCATGCATTCATACTTCATTCATATGATATATTGCTACCTGAGGCACTGACATGGGCACATAAGATTACACTCGGGTTAGATATTTACCCTAGCCTTGTTATAGGTTGCATGTTATATATATAATTGAGGATATATTCTGATCTTTGACCTAGGTTGCGTTATTTATGCGATTTCTTTCCTTAGATGTTTTTTTCTATTCACGAGTTGGCAACTCACCCCCGTTGTGCCCCAGTTTCTTGCAGGTTTGCCGTACAGGTTTCATTACGGCTTTGCGGGCATAGTTTCCTTCAGTTGACTTGCTAGTAGGTGGGTTTACTTGTATCGTACCCCCATTATATATCTTGTATATCATTATTCTGTTGTATCTAGAACTTCTATCAACCAAACATGTATTTATTTTGAGATAGAGACCAATGATGTTATTCTTTCGACCTTAGAGTCGTGCGCTATATTTCTGTGGTTTTCTTGTGGTTTTGAGTTTCCTTTTGAATTTTGATCCTCGCCGTTGGCGTTGTATATTATATTGCTTGTGTGGTTGTGACCGTCGATTGACGAAGAGCTAGCTCCCGCTTGGGGATGCATTTTTATTGATTTCGTATACTATTCATGTTGTATCCCATTTAGGGGCCAGTATTTATAAAGGAGACTCTGCCGAAATTTTTAGGAAATTTTTTATGTTTTTAGAAACCCGCATAATTCGGCTTATGCTATTGAAACCACTCGTTTTAAATTGGTTTTCTTTCACTCTACTACTTTTCTTGGTTTGGATTTCTGGGTTTTCGGTTTACTTAGATTACGTACGCCTCGAGGCGTTCGTAGTTTAAGTGCCGGTCATATTCCGTACGTTCGGGACGTGACAGTCATCGATACAAGTCTAGGCCAAAGCTGTACAGTCTCGATCTTCCTCGGGTCCACAAGAATACCATCACCAGTCACCACATGACCCAGGAAGTCAACTCTATCAACCCAAAACGCGCACTTTGAGAATTTAGCATACAGCTGATGCTCTCTCAATATCTGCAAAGTAATCCTCAAGTGCTGCTCATGCTCCTCACGACTCCTAGAGTACACAAGTATGTCATCAATAAACACAATAATAAACTGGTCGAGGAACGGCCTGAAAATCCGGTTCATCAGTTCCATGAACGCTGCTGGCGCATTGGTGAGTCCGAACGATATCACCAACAACTCATAATGCCCATAGCGCGTACGAAAAGCAGTCTTCGGAATGTCATCATTCTGAACCCGCAATTGATGATAACCCGAACGCAAATCAATCTTCGAAAAATGTTTCGCACCCTGGAGCTGATCAAATAAATCGTCAATACGAGGTAAAGGATACCTGTTCCGCACCGTAACTCGGTTCAATTGACGATAATCTACACACAGCCTCAAACTGTCGTCCTTCTTCTTGACGAACAGAACTGGAGCTCCCTACGGAGAAACACTCGGACGCACAAGTCCCATATCAAGCAATCCCTGCAATTGATCTTTAAGCTCTCTAAGCTCTGCCGGAGCTTTCCGATAAGGCGGTATAGAAATTGTAGGGTTCCTAGGCACTCTCAAGAGGTCTCACAAGGCATCAACCATGCCAATTTCAAAATTTTACGGTGCCGAGAAACCCTAATACGGATCGTTGGCTAGAAGTTTAGGCGACAAAGCAACTAGTTAACTACTTTAACTAAGAGTACGGAAATACAACCTTTGTAGATCCGGGCCTCCACCTCCACGGCTCCGTGATGAAGTCCTCTCCGCTGTCCAAATGAAATCCCGGGCTCAAGCGTCGGCTTCATCGGAGAAATAGGCGGGCAAGGTCGTCGGCTTCGTGCCGAAGATGATCTACGTCGAGGCATCACAAGATCAAGCTCCCACTTTACCAAGTCATGAAACTTGTGAAGAAAACACACTCTACTACTTGGCAAGAGGTAGAGGATGAAGAAATAGGAGGTGGGTTCACTTTAGAATTGGATTTTTCACTCATTTCATCAAGTTGCCATTGATGGAGGCATGCTTTCTTCAAGTGAAGAAGAAGAAGAAGATGAATATTATGATGAGTATTATGTAAAATCAAAAAAATAATAATACTTATCATCTACCAACCATGGTCAAGTGTGGAGACTATGTAAGTCCACGTTGCGACCCCCGGTTCTTACGGGGAGGCGGAAACGGTATAAAAATCAAATTATTAGCGCAAGGGGCAACATGGACTAAGCAAAGTCGGGATCTTTGACTAAACTAAAACTAACATACTTAGCTAAAGAGAGTTAGCTACTCGGATGGAGATGGTTATACCTAAACTTGAACTCCTTCGTCTCCGAGCTCCGATGGTGGTCCGATGGCTCCTTCTCGTCGTCTCCGTACGCCGAAGATAGATCCACCTGAAAGCTCCAACCTTTAGCTCCTTCTTCGTTCTTTGAAGAAACTAGTTCACTTGGTTTGCTAAACCTAGTGAACTAGAATGAGTAGAGAAGATTTAGAATGGGATTTTATCTATGGTTCTTGATTCTCAACTCATGAGACGAGAGAACCATAGATCAAGAGAGGGAGCAAGAGGTTGAGGGTGAGAGCAAGAGGAGAGCTCAAGAACAAGAGAGAGAATGAACAAGAAAGAATGAGGCTCTCTTTTGTCTCTCACCCTCTCATAATCCAATGTAATCATAACTCATCATATCAATAAAAGTCTTATGTGATGGTTGAAGCAACCATAACCTTATCATGTCATGCACTCATTTTACTCAAATGAACAAGCAAGTAAAAGTCTTTGGCATGAAATGATAACCATGGTTATCATGATGGTCAACTAGTCAAGCCTAGTCAACCGGTCAACAAAGTCAACAAGTCAACAAAAGTCAACAAGTCAACAAAGTCAACAAAAGTCAACAACCAAGTCACCATAATACTTAATTAATATAATAGTTAATCGCATATCATATTCTCATTAGGGTTAAGCAAAAAGTCAAAAAGTCAACGGTCAACTGTCAACAACCCTAATGAGAATCCGCTGTCTGTGCCTCCCTGTTAACTGTGCATACACACCCGCATCCGTGTTCCGAGGAACACGAATGCAAACTGGATAAATCCAATCCCATAAGATACACTAGGATCTGGCTTAAACCAAAGCCCGCTAGTGTAAACTGTCCGGACACTGTACGTGCACAAGTGCACGGATGTGACCGAACCCTGTCGCAAAACCATGCGACCTGTCGCAATACCATGCGACCTCTACTCTTTTGCCTAAAGGCGAAAAGCTTTCTGTGTGGGACTCTAAAGACTCGACACTACGCTGGCAGTGGGTTTAACCACAGACCGCAAGCGGCACTAGCTGTGCGTAACGGTCCCCAGGTAATGCCGACAAGAAGACCAACGAGGCGAAACCCATCTGAACTCCTACTGAGCCTGAGTGTGACATTCTCCGTACAGTCCGGTCTGTTCGTCTGATACATCACATGGCGGGCCTAGGGGGCGGTAAACGTCAGTCCCCCAATAGCGGTACAAGTCGTGCCGGAGCGAAGCCCAAAACACCCTGAGATAACACTGGAAACCTACCAGTATATCTCGATTGCCCTGGCCAGGGACTACTCGTGTAATGGCTCTCCTAGACACAGCGCGATGTCAACCCCCAATACTGGGAGAGACGAATCCTGTCTAACCGTCACTGCCTCCAAGTGCTTCGGGACTGCACCCAACCACTACCTGTTTGCACGACTCCTTTGAGCCGTGGTAGGGTAGTGATCAAAGTACAGTGGGAACACACTCGAGGCGGAGTGACAGTGTCAAGTCAGCGGACTAAGCTGTACTCATGTCACCTGGGAACTGATAACTGACGATAGGTATAATACCAACTAGTCAGTTCCCGACGAGTCCTGTCCAGTGTACCCGTAACCTAACGAGCACCCGCATACTATCTCAAGTACGACGTACTGACGGCTGTGGGACAGACCGTCTCCCACACTGGGATGAGAAGCGCATGCGCTGGTCTACTCCGGAGTATCGATGCCCTGTCTCGATAGTCCTGCGACCAGGGACCTGCATAAGGATGTGCTTATAGATTACCCGGCCCCACTAGTGTGACAGCCATCACATCGCTGGTAATCAAGCAAAGATCCTAAGGGCTCTACTAATGTGTATAGGCGATATACAAAAATAAACACATGTACACATTGAAGTAGAAACAAACCAAGTAGCATACTACTATTTTGAGCAAGATTGTATATACAAGGTGAATATCCCAAGCATCCATTAAGTAATATACAAACTAGTATGATACAGTAATGGCCTCTAGGGCATATACACTAACAATCTCCTACTTGCACTAAGGCCATGTACTGGCGTATCGAAGACCTATCATCTCGATCAGCCGCTCGAACTGAGTCTGGGGCAAGGCCTTGGTGAATGGATCTGCAGTGTTTTCTTCTGAAGGGACTCTCCGAACCTCGATCTCCTGGCGATCCACGATCTCCCTGATCAGGTGATACCGCCTCAAGATGTGCCTGGATTTCTGATGGGACCTTGGTTCCTTCGCTAAAGCTATAGCCCCGTTGTTGTCGCAATACAGAGGTATTGGATCAACAATGGACGGAACCACCTGAAGTTCTTTCAAGAACTTCCTCATCCAGACAGCTTCTTTTGCGGCATCAGATGCAGCGATGTATTCCGCTTCCATCGTCGAGTCTGCAACGGTTTCCTGTTTGGAACTCTTCCAACACACCGCCCCTCCATTGAGGGTAAAGACAAAACCCGACATGGACTTGGAATCATCCTTGTCACTCTGGAAGCTGGAGTCAGCAAAGGCCTCGATCTGGAGGTCTTTTCCGCCATACACCAAGAACATCTCCTTAGTCCTTCTCAGGTACTTGAGAATGTTCTTTACCGCTATCCAGTGTTTCTCCCCAGGGTTAGACTGATACCGGCTTACCACACTCAGTGCATAAGCTACATCCGGTCTGGTACACAACATCGCATACATTATAGAGCCTACCGCAGAAGCGTAGGGTATAATAGACATGCGATCCCTCTCCAAATCAGTCTTGGGAGACATCTCTTTAGAGAGGGTGGTCCCGTGACAAGCCGGTAGGTTACCGCGTTTTGAATCTTCCATACTGAATCTTTTCAGTATGGTGTCGATGTACCTGGACTGTGAAAGTCCTAATATCCTCTTGGATCTGTCACGGTAGATCCGGATACCCAGAATGTATGAGGCATCACCCAGGTCTTTCATGGAGAACCTGTGTGACAAGAACCCCTTGACAGATTGTAGCATAGGAATGTCATTTCCTATTAAGAGAATGTCATCCACGTATAAAACGAGGAATACTACAGTTCTCGCTACAAATCTACTATAGATGCATGGTTCATCTGGATTTTTGATAAAGCCAAATTCTTTGACCGTCTCATCAAAGCAGATGTTCCAACTCCGCGATGCCTGCTTTAGTCCATAGATGGACTTAAGCAACTTGCACACCTTTCCGCTGCTCCCACACTGAATGAAGCCCTCTGGCTGGTCCATATAGACACACTCCTCTAAATTTCCATTTAGAAAAGCTGTCTTTACGTCCATTTGCCAGATCTCATAATCGTGGAAGGCAGCAATGGCAAGAAGGATCCGAATGGATTTCAGCATGGCTACTGGAGAAAAGGTTTCGTCATAGTCCAAGCCAGGTCTTTGACGGAAACCCTTTGCAACCAGCCTAGCTTTATAGGTCTCAACCTGTCCATCTACACCAATCTTCCTTTTGAAGATCCACTTGCATCCTACGGGTTTTACCCCGTCTGGAGCAATGTCCAACGTCCATACCTTGTTGGTGTACATGGAATCCATTTCGGTCCGCATTGCATCCAGCCATTTCACTGAGTCAACGCTCTGAACGGCCTGCTGGAAGCTAGTAGGCTCATCATAGTCTATGATGCAATCCTCTCTATCCCCGTCTACGAGAAAACCGTAGTATCTCTCGGGCGGATGAGTCTGCCTACTACTCCTGCGGAGCGGCGTAGGAATGTCCTGTTCTTCCGAACCCTCTGGTTCCACTAAACTTTCAGTAATAGTCCGTGGTTCTGGAATTTCTTCCAGTTCTACTGCGCTCCCACTTATTTCTTTTTCTATGAACTGGTGTTCTAGAAAGTGGACATGACGAGAAACAAGAACTTTTTGTTCCTCTTCACAGTAGAAGAAATATCCCTTGGAATTCTTTGGATATCCCACAAACTTGCACAGTACTGAGCGTGCCTCGAGCTTGTCCGCATGCTGCTTTTTGACAAAAGCTGGACTTCCCCATATCTTAATGTGATTAAGATGGGGTCTCTTCCCACACCACATCTCAAATGGCGTAGTAGGCACAGTCTTAGTGGGAACTCGGTTCAAAAGGTATGCGGCTGATTCTAGCGCATATCCCCAGAATGATCGCGGCAACTCAGCGTTACTCATCATGGACCGCACCATATCCAATAGGGTGCGGTTCCGTCTCTCCGATACACCGTTATGTTGCGGGGTGTATGGAGGAGTAAGCTGAGAGAGAATTCCATTCTCTTTTAAATAGTCCAGGAACTCGGCACTTAAGTATTCTCCACCTCGATCCGATCTTAGAATCTTAATACTTTTGCCGGTCTGTTTCTCCACTTCATTCTTATACTCCTGGAATTTTCCAAAGGCCTCGGACTTATGTTTCATTAAGAAGACATAACCGTACCTTGAGAAGTCATCCGTAAAAGTAATGAAGTAAGAATGTCCGCTTCGGGCATGTGTAGACATTGGACCGCACACGTCACTGTGTACGAGTCCTAAGAGCTCGCTCGCTCTTACTCCATGTCCAGTAAACGGAGTCTTTGTCATCTTTCCTTTGAGACAGGATTGACAAGTGGCATACGACTGATATTCGAACGCATTCAAATACCCTTCTGTATGTAACTTCGTCAACCTTCTCTCATTGATGTGACCCAATCTACAATGCCATAAGAAAGTCTGATTTATTTCTGGAGACTTTCTTTTGTGTGTATTCTGGACATTAAAAATCTGTGGTTGGTTTAATACGTATATACCATTACTCAAAGTACCTGACCCAATCAAAACTTGATTAAGGTGAATGTTTACAACATTGCTTACAAATGCAAATTCATAACCTTCTTTAGAAACTAAAGATACAGAAATTATATTACAAGTTGCGTTGGGTACAAAAAAGCAATTACGCAAAACCAAAACATGTCCATCTGACATTCCCAGGTGATAGTCCCCCACGGCTTTAGCATCCATGCTAGCTCCGTTCGCAACTCTGAGGGTCATGTCACCTGCCTTCAAAACCCTACGGTTTCTCAACGCCTGCAAAGAATTACAGATATGAGATCCTGATCCGGTATCCAATACCCAGGAAGTAGAGTTTATTGAAAGACAGTTTTCAATAACATACACACCTGAAGTTGAAGCTGCAACCTGCTTCAATTCCTGTGTTCTGGCCTTCCAGGCCCTGCAATCATTCTTCCAGTGTCCTCTCTTATGGCAATAGAAGCATTCTTCCTTATCCACAAGCTTCCCCGCTATCTTTGTTGCTTTACCTTTTCCCTTCGTATCCACTTTACTAACACCGCCCCTTGGTTTGGCGGGGGCCTTCTTCTTCTTTCCCTTGGCTTTCGCCTTGGACCTAGAAGAAGATGATCCTCCTACAAACAAAGTGGATGTTTCCCTACCTTTCTGTAGGGTGCCCTCTGCGCTCCTCAGCATGTTGAGGAGCTCTGAAAGTTCAACCTCTTTTTCTTGTAGGTTGAAGTTCAGTATGAACTGGGCGTAAGTGGAAGGAAGGGACTGGAGAACTATATCCGTATATAGCTCACTCTCCAATGTGATCCCTAGGTCAGCGAGCTGCTCAATGTAGCCGATCATCTTTAGCACGTGCTCGGCTACTGATGATCCGACGGCCATTCTTGTCGAAAATAACTTTTTCGACGCTTCGTATCTTGCGATACGAGACTGCTCTCCATACAGTTCTTTTGTATGAAGCAATATTGACTCCATGTCCATATTCTCATGCCTCCTCTGATGTTCGTTGTCCATCGAGGCAAGCAGGAGGCACTTGGCCTTCGCGCTATCAATCTCCCAAGTCTTGCGGATTTCCTTATCCGCGACGCTGGAAGTTGGACCAGGGACAGGGGGAGCTTTGGTGGTAAGAAGATACCCCAGCTTGTCATAAGTGATTGCTATCTTGACATTCCTGAGCCAATCTTTGTAGTTTGGCCCTATCAGTTTGTTTTTATCTAGGAGTAACTTAAGTCCAGTCATGTTGATTGGTCGCTGCAATTAGGAGAAAGAAGAAGAAACACTCAGCATGATGCTCTTGCAAGTTTAGAGTGGTTTTTAGTTTGTCTAAACAGGATGGCTCCCACTGTTTCTCGAATCCCTCCTCAAACCATAAAGGAAGAATTAGTCGGGATCAATCCCACCGCACAATACTTGCTTAACCGTTCAGCCAGGCCGGTGTCGGTACTTCGAGGGAGGTTTTCCAACGCTTTCACGAAGTTCCTTAATTATAGAACCTCTTTTCCCTGGGGGCGTAGCCCCGCTAACACCTTTCTAGGCACCTACTAGGTTTATAGCATTGATCGATTAGTGAGAAATTTCCCGAGGAGTAGCATATACTCACAGTAGGATCGGGATCCAAATATCATCGCGTGACGAAACTGAAGGAATCCTACCAGAATCATCACACTCCAAATGGTATGCAAATCTAGCAAGTTTCAGTACTTATGAAACTCCCGATGTGGATTTTTGCCCCATGCTCTTATGACCTTGACTTTGGCCAAAATATCATAAGTCACATGTCAAGTTCTACCCGTCATTATCCAGGTTAATTTGGATCCATCCGTACCTACCCTTGACTTTGGCCAAAATGGCAGTACGACTGTCCCAAACCAACGCATCTATCTATGCTACACATGAACACCTAATAGCTACCAATCACTGTGCCTTGACTTTGGCCAACATACACAGCTTGAATACTATTGACTATTCATGTGAAACGACGGAGGGCTACGGATGGTTTTGGCAAAACCGTGAACGTAGTGAACTTGATTTGGTTGATGGAATGAGATAGCTTTTAAAAGGAGTGGCTCAAGCTCCGCATTTAAAAGTTGTTTTTTGAAAAGAACCGAGTGGTTTTTCGAAAGTGTTCCAACGACTTTAACTTGGTTTATTATCTTGCATTAGTTCTTTTAATGCGTGATATTCTTGCATTAGTTCTTTTAATGCGTCCCATCATTTAATCCTACCATTGCAGAAAACAACCAAAATATGACGTTAGCTTATGCCATTCGCATTCGCCACTGGGCCCCGTCATTACCCGTTAGGTTACTTAACTAACGACAGAGCGGGGGCTGGGCTAGCGCGTCTGTAAAACATAAGCAACGCCTAAATAATATCATATATAGATATACTGCAATGATAAACATTTCAGATCACAGATAAATACATTGGATATACTAGGAATCTGTAATTTGTACGAGCCTGTAACAAAAACAGATTACACGGTCGCGGTGAATAGCCAATACCCCACCCAAGACCCCTACGGGTGCGGCAAACTACCCGCCAAGTACCCGAAGCGTAGCAACCTCCCTCATCTCCATGAGTAGGCCACTCGACACTTCGGCATACCCGGTAGTTTGTGCACCCCTCCATGGGTCTATCCTAGGAGCAAAAACAGTAAAAAGAAATTATACAATGACGGCTACAACCCCGATCCGGTTGTGCGGCCATACAAATAATTATTACATCAATTTACAAATTTACATGAATTGCAAGAAAAGAAAACTCTCGTCTCACAACCCCCGGCTATTCACCCGCGACAATCCAACATATTTATATACACATTCCAATATCAAACACAGATCATGTATAACCCCGACCAATCGACTTATAGCGATTAGCCGACGTTCAATACATGCAAGCATCGCAGATATAACCATCATAGTCAAAGTGCAGTGAAGTTCGGAAAAATACGGAATTATAGGACCCCAAAAGGAAATTTCTTTTCTGGAAAATCTGGGCACATATAATATATTTCAAAAATCCCAAAACCAACACAGACACACACTGCACGAAAAACGATGCAGAGAAGACGACAAACCGCGGCGCTTCCGCGGCACATGCCTACCTCGTGCGGCGGAAGCGCGGCGGTTTGAACGAAACAGTGGACCGTTTTTCATGGGTGTTCACACAAAACCCTGAGCCGAATTTAGGAGTATAAAGTTTTTCATTTTGACCAGAAAAAATTTCAACAGAAACTCAGGTTTTGTAAAAGTTAGGTTTTTGGATTTTTTTCGGTTCCGAACTTCGTTACACTTTACTACCAAGCTAGTTTAAGTTTAGTTAGGCTCTGATACCACTGTAAGTCCACGTTGCGACCCCCGGTTCTTACGGGGAGGCGGAAACGGTATAAAAATCAAATTATTAGCGCAAGGGGCAACATGGACTAAGCAAAGTCGGGATCTTTGACTAAACTAAAACTAGCATACTTAGCTAAAGAGAGTTAGCTACTCGGATGGAGATGGTTATACCTAAACTTGAACTCCTTCGTCTCCGAGCTCCGATGGTGGTCCGATGGCTCCTTCTCGTCGTCTCCGTACGCCGAAGATAGATCCACCTGAAAGCTCCAACCTTTAGCTCCTTCTTCGTTCTTTGAAGAAACTAGTTCACTTGGTTTGCTAAACCTAGTGAACTAGAATGAGTAGAGAAGATTTAGAATGGGATTTTATCTATGGTTCTTGATTCTCAACTCAGGAGACAAGAGAACCATAGATCAAGAGAGGGAGCAAGAGGTTGAGGGTGAGAGCAAGAGGAGAGCTCAAGAACAAGAGAGAGAATGAGCAAGAAAGAATGAGGCTCTCTTTTGTCTCTCACCCTCTCATAATCCAATGTAATCATAACTCATCATATCAATAAAAGTCTTATGTGATGGTTGAAGCAACCATAACCTTATCATGTCATGCACTCATTTTACTCAAATGAACAAGCAAGTAAAAGTCTTTGGCATGAAATGATAACCATGGTTATCATGATGGTCAACTAGTCAAGCCTAGTCAACCGGTCAACAAAGTCAACAAGTCAACAAAAGTCAACAAGTCAACAAAGTCAACAAAAGTCAACAACCAAGTCACCATAATACTTAATTAATATAATAGTTAATCGCATATCATATTCTCATTAGGGTTGAGCAAAAAGTCAAAAAGTCAACGGTCAACTGTCAACAACCCTAATGAGAATCCGCTGTCTGTGCCTCCCTGTCAACTGTGCATACACACCCGCATCCGTGTTCCGAGGAACAAGAATGCAAACTGGATAAATCCAATCCCATAAGATACACTAGGATCTGGCTTAAACCAAAGCCCGCTAGTGTAAACTGTCCGGACACTGTACGTGCACAAGTGCACGGATGTGACCAAACCCTGTCGCAAAACCATGCGACCTGTCGCAATACCATGCGACCTCAACTCTTTTGCCTAAAGGCGAAAAGCTTTCTGTGTGGGACTCTAAAGACTCGACACTACGCTGGCAGTGGGTTTAACCACAGACCGCAAGCGGCACTAGCTGTGCGTAACGGTCCCCAGGTAATGCCGACAAGAAGACCGACGAGGCGAAACCCATCTGAACTCCTACTGAGCCTGAGTGTGACATTCTCCGTACAGTCCGGTCTGTTCGTCTGATACATCGCATGGCGGGCCTAGGGGGCGGTAAACGTCAGTCCCCCAATAGCGGTACAAGTCGTGCCGGAGCGAAGCCCAAAACACCCTGAGATAACACTGGAAACCTACCAGTATATCTCGATTGCCCTGGCCAGGGACTACTCGTGTAATGGCTCTCCTAGACACAGCGCGATGTCAACCCCCAATACCGGGAGAGACGAATCCAGTCTAACCGTCACTGCCTCCAAGTGCTTCGGGACTGCACCCAACCACTACCTGTTTGCACGAATCCTTTGAGCCGTGGTAGGGTAGTGATCAAAGTACAGTGGGAACACACTCGAGGCGGAGTGACAGTGTCAAGTCAGCGGACTAAGCTGTACTCATGTCACCTGGGAACTGATAACTGACGATAGGTATAATACCAACTAGTCAGTTCCCGACGAGTCCTGTCCAGTGTACCCGTAACCTAACGAGCACCCGCATACTATCTCAAGTACGACGTACTGACGGCTGTGGGACAGACCGTCTCCCACACTGGGATGAGAAGCGCATGCGCTGGTCTACTCCGGAGTATCGATGCCCTGTCTCGATAGTCCTGCGACCAGGGACCTGCATAAGGATGTGCTTATAGATTACCCAGCCCCACTAGTGTGACGGCCATCACATCGCTGGTAATCAAGCAAAGATCCTAAGGGCTCTACTAATGTGTATAGGCGATATACAAAAATAAACACATGTACACATTGAAGTAGAAACAAACCAAGTAGCATACTACTATTTTGAGCAAGATTGTATATACAAGGTGAATATCCCAAGCATCCATTAAGTAATATACAAACTAGTATGATACAGTAATGGCCTCTAGGGCATATACACTAACAGACTAAACTAGGGTTAGTGGGAATGGTTAGGGTTAAGCATGAGACAAAATGGTCACTAAGTCAAAGCTTCATGAAGCTTCATAATACAAACAAAGTTAGCAACCATTTTTCTCTTTATGCTTTTCATTTTCCATAAAGAATAAATCAATAAATAAATGAATAAGAAAATGAAAGGAAAACCCTAACCATTACACAACCATGGTTTAATCTTTACACATGCTCAAGTTAGCATGTATCATCAAACATGATACAAACTTGTGTACAAAAGTATATCACATATACAATGTGCACAATCCAAGTGAGAAAATCCATTTAAAGTGAACCAATACTAGTTAATGCAAAGTAATATATCAAATATATAATTATGCATTAAATCATTAAATCAACACTTGATTTAACGATCCGGTCATGTCGCATATAACCGACTAGTATCCAATGTATCGGCTTATCGAATCAATCCTCGATTCGATAACTAGGTTATATCGCATACAACCATTCGATACATTCATCGTGAGAATAGAATACGGTATCACAAACAGGCATTATTCTCGGTCCCGCACATTGTAGGGTTCCTAGGCACTCTCAAGAGGTCTCACAAGGCATCAACCATGCCAATTTCAAAAATTATGGTGCCGAGAAACCCTAGTGTACGGATCGTTGGCTAGATGTCTAGGCGAAAAAGCAACTAGTTAACTACTTTAACTAAGTGAACGGAAATACAACCTTTGTAGATCCGGTTCTCCACCTCCATAGCTCCGCAACGAAGTATCCTCGCTGTCCAAATCGAAATCCGGGCTCTTGCGTCGGCTTCATCGGAGAAGAAGCGGGCTAGGTCATCGACGACGTGCCGAAGATGATCTACGTCGAAGCATCGCTAGATCAAGCTCCACCTTCACTAAGCCATGAAAACTTGTGAAGGAAACACACTCTACTACTTGGCAAGAGGTAGTGGATGAAGAAATAGGAAGTGGGTTCACTTTAGAATTGGATTTCTCACTCTCAAGCTCAAGTTGCCATTGATGGCCTCAAGGTTTCAAACTTGAAGATGAAGAAGAAGATGAGCTAGAATTATGATAAGTTTTTTTTAAAATGAAAAGAAAAACAATACTTATCATAATCAAACTAAGGTTAAGTGTAGAGAGAAAACCATGGTAAGTGGGAATAGTTAGGGTTAAACATGAAGACAAAATGGTCTTTGAGTCAAACCTTCATGAAGCTTCATCAAGCTTCATGACAAAAAGAAAACCATTTTGTTTTCATAAAATTATTTAAATAAAAAGGAATGGATAAATAAATGAGTGATTAAAACAAAACCCTAATTATCTACTTAACCATGGTTTTATTCTTTATACTTAACCATATAAACATGCATCATCAAATATGATACATACAAGTGCACAAAAGTATATCACATATACATCATGCACAAACCAAGTGAGAAAATCCATTTAAAGTGAACCATTACTAGTTAATGCAAAGTAATATATCAAATATATAATTATACATTAAATCATTAAATCAACACTTGATTCAATGATCCGGTCATGTCGCACACAACCGACTAGTATACAATGTATCGGCTTATCGAATCAACGCTTGAATCGATAACTAGGTTATACCACATACAACCATTCGATACATTCATCGCGAGAATGGAATACGGTATCACATACACGCATTATTCTCGGTCCCGCACATATCTCATATGCGCTCCTATTTCGTTTCGCTTGAGCCAGGAAACCTCTGTGTAGGACTCTAAAGACTCGTCAATACGCCGGCAGCAGATGATGATCATATCAAACACCCACAAGCCGCAAGCGGTCTGCTAAACATAACGGCCACCCAGGTATTGAGCGATCAGAAGATCGATGAGCAAGCCCGCTCACACTCCTGTGAATCCAACCAGTAACACTACCGTACAGTCCGGTCTGATCGTCTGATATGTCGCATATCTCGCCTAGGGGTGGTAAACGTCAGACCCCAATAGCTCGATAAGTCGTGTCGATATGAGGTCTATAACAATTCGAGATACTACTTGTAACACTTACCAGTAAATCTCAGCAACCCTGGCCAGGGATTTCCTGTTATAGCCAATCGAACACTGCGCAACATCAACCCCTTATACCGGGAGAGACGAATCCCCTCCTATCGCTCATTGCCTCCATGTGACTCGGGACTGTACCTAAAAACCACCGTTTTGCACGCCCTCTTGGACGTGGTAAGATGGAAATCAAAGCACAGTGGGAACCACACAAGACTCTATGACGATCTCGGGTCAACAGACTACTCTGTACCAGTGTCACCAGAGAACTGCCATCTGACGTGAGGTATAATACCATCTGGGAGTTCTCGGCGAGTCCGTCCAGTGTACCCGGTCTCTACTGAGCACCCGTATATCATCTCTGATGTCAAACACCAATGGATATGGGATCATCCATCGCCCATCTGTATGGGTCGAGAAGGTACACGCTAGTCTACTCTGGTATATCGATGCCCCGTCTCGATACACCTACGACTAGGGACTTTGAAGGATGTACTTATGGACTACCATGTCCCCACTAGTATGATCCGCATCATAGTCCAGGTAGTCAAGTACAGATCCTAAGGGCTTTACCAACATATAACAGAGAGACAATCAGCATACACGTTAAGGTAAAGGGTAACCAGATAGCATACTATCATGTCGAGCAAGAAAGTCCTCCCTATATATGTCTCAGCATCCACTACAATATACATCCTATGTACAGTAATGGCCTCTAGGGCATACATATAACTAACAATCTCCCACTTGCACTAGGGCCATCTGTAGCAGTGGTTGTAGTATCTCATACTCAACCATCCCATAAAAGTCTCTCTCTGGGAACATGCCTTTGTGAGTGGATCCGCTGTGTTTGTCCTCTGAGTCTACTCTCTTAACCTCGATCTCCCTGGAGATCAACCATCTCCATGATCAAGTGATACTGCCTTAGAATATGTCTGGATCACTGATGGGACCGGCGTTCCTTGGCATAAGCCACAACTCCATTATCCCATATTGGGAGGAACATAGTTCATCTCATGAACCAATATACACCCAGACTGCCTCTTTGGTACCATCATAAGTAGCGATGTATCCTGCCTTTATCGTCTAGTATGTCACGGTATCTAGCTTGGAACTCTTCCAACATACCGTCCCTTTACTGAGGGTAAAGACAATGCCTGTGACTGACATTCAGTCGTCCTTATCACCCTGGAACCCTTCCAGTGATTCTCCCCAGGATCGGTTGATACCATCTCACTACAACTAGTGAGAATCCTAACATCCAATTAAATCTATCTCATAGATCCAAAACCCAGGATTTAGGAGGTATCACTTTGATCCTTTATGGAGAATCATTGTGATAAGCGGAGATTGATCGAGCGTAGCATAGGAAACTTCTTCCCTATCAAGAGTATGTCATCCACGTACTCTACGAGGATCTCCACCATACTCCCTACTACCTTTTTGTTTATACAAGGTTCATCTACCATTTTGATGATGTCAAACTCTTTGACTAACACATCAAAACAGACGTTCCAACTCGGCGATGCCTGCTTTATCAGATAAAACATCTTGCACACGTTTCCGCTGCTCCCACTGTTTACGAAGCCCTCTGGCTGTGTACTTACAGACGCACTCTTCTAAATCATCATTTAGAAAAGCAGTCATGGCACCCAACCGCCAGATATCGTAGTCATGGTATGTAGCCATGGCAAGTAGGATCCGAATGGACTTAAGCATAGCTACTTGAAAAGGTTTCATCATTATCCACGCCTGGTCAATGACGAAAACCTTTAACAAGTCTAGCTTTGAAAGTCTCAACTTTTCCATGTACACCAAGTAATCTTCTCAAGATATACCTGCTCCTGATGGGGATTTAACCCTTCAGATATAGCAACCAAAGTCCATACTTTGTTGGTGTATAAGGATTCCATCTCAGATCACTAAGCATCCAGCCATTCTTACAGAGTTTTACCCCCGATGGCCAGCTCGAAACTAGTTGGGTCATCATCTCATGATGCAATCCTCGCTCCCACTGTCATAGAGAAACAGAAGTATCTCTCAGGTTGGTGAGGAACCCTACTAGATCGGCGGAGAGGCTGAGGTTCGTTGGTAACTATCGAATCCTTTGGTTCTTTCAAATCATCAGCTGCAGTTTGTATAGCTGGAACCTTTCCAGTTCTACATTACAGACCTTGCCTCGAGCTTGTCCGAATTTTGCTTTCAGACATAGGACGGACAACTCCAAATCTTAACCAACTTAAGACATGGGTTCTTCCTATTCCATATCACATATGAAGCGGTAGGCAACTGATTTGATTAGAACCCTATTCAATAGGTATGCAGCTTCTCAAGTGCATAACACCCAAAAGGAATTAGGTAGCTCAGTATTACTCATCATAGAGCACACCTTATCACATAGGGTGTAATAGCTCCACCCCGATATACCATCGTGCTATGGTGTATGCGGAGGAGTAATGCTGAGAGAGAATCTCATTCTCCTTTAGAAAAGTCCAGGATTTCCGTGCTCAAGTATTCTCCTCCTCGATCACATCAAAGGACATAATACTTATACCCTTATTGGTTCTCTACTTGTAACTTATATTCTATGAATATCTCAAAAGGTTCGGACTTGTGTTTCAACAGGAACATATGTCTGAATCTTGAGAGATTATCAGAGAATGTAATGAAGTACAAAGAACCGGTCTTGGCATGTGTAGACAGGGGACCTACATACATCAACATGTATCATCCCAAGAGTTCACTAACTCTTTCTCTGTTTCCAATAAACAGAGCTAGTGTCATTTTATCTTTATGACATGACTGGCGAGTTTCACAAGATGTAAGTTCAAACTAATTTAAATATGCATCTTTATGTAACTCTAGCCAGTCGGGTCGCATTGATCTGACCTAGTCTACAATACCTCAAGAAGGATTCGTTCATTTCTGAACTCTTCCTCTTGTGTGTGTTCCATATACTAAGAACTGTAGTTTGATTTAGAACATCAATGCTTTTAGATAACGTGCCTGAACCGATCAACTTTTGATATAGGAAATGTTCAAACCATTATCCATCAATACAAAATTATATCCTTTCTTTACTAATAAAGAGACTGATATGATTTTGTATATCAGGTTCGGTATCTAATAACATTCGTTCAGAATCAATGTATTGTAATACAGGGTGACAGTGACCAACAGACTTGGCTGCAACTCTTTCCCCGTTTTCTGCCTCATGAAACTTATCACCCGTTCTCAGTTCTCTACCTATCTGTAGCCCTATGTAACAGATTACATATCTGGGATCCTGATCTGGTATCACATACCCAGGACGTAGAGGATACAGAGAAACAGTTCTTTGTAACGAACACACCCGAAGATGATGCATCAGCATGCACTCTCTTCGTTTGGGGGGCACGGGAATTCTGGTAATCCCCAATTTCCTGCTCTGTCTTATAACAATTATAAGTTGGAGCGGGACCAACGTTCCCCAGCTCAGTATAACAAGCGGGTTCGGTCAATATTCCGTATTATTATCTTGATTAAGGCGTGATATGGTCGCTACCTGGAGAGAGAGAGAAGAAAATACTCAGCGTGCGCTCTTGCAAGAATAGATTGGTTATTATTTTATCTAATCAGGATGGCTCCCACTGCTTTTTATCAAATCTTCTTTCAAACCCTAAAAGGAAAGACTAGCCGGGATTAATTACACACTACAAATTCGCCAATCTTTCAGCCAGGCCATTGTCGGTACTTTGAGGGAGGTCTCCCGTGCTTTCGCACGAACCTAATTAATGTAAACATCGTTTTCCCAGAGACGTAACCCCGTTGACACCTTTCTAGACACCTACTTGATCGGCTAATTGTAATGTATAAAACTCTCCCAGGAGTAACTCTTACTCACAGCGGGTATCGGGATCCAACTATCTCATAGAAGGTATGCAATCTCATTGCAAATTTCAACACTTGAAATTCCCGATAATATTTTGCCCCGAACGATCTATGACCTTGACAAGGTCAACAAACCATAGACCGCAAGTCAAGTTCAACCCGTCATTTCTTGATTGAATCAAACCCACCCGCACGACCCTTGACAAGGTCAACAAGGCCACACGACTACCCTAACCCAATCTGCATCATATGCATAAGCAGATAAATACTGGTTAGCTACCGCACACTGCGCCTTGACAAGGTCAACAAACGCAGCACGAATACTAAACAGGACTTATCTGAAATGACGGAGGGCTACGACAGGTTTTTCTGAAAACCTATTGCGTAATGAACTTGATATCGTTGTAGAATCAAATGGTTTTAAAATGGAGTGCTTTTGAGGCTTTTCTAGTTTTGCTAAAGGAGTCACTCCCGGTGAAGGGATCATTGGTCCTTTCCTCGTCGAATGAGGTGCGGGATATATCATATACATCACCGTGCAAAGCAAAAACACTTAAAAGCAATCAGAAGACAAACCGAGTGTGTAGCATCTGCCAGTTATTGCTAAAGGAGTCACTCCCGGTGAAGGGATCTCGGTCCTTTCCTCATCGAATAAGGTGCAGGATATATCACATATAACTCTGTGCAAAGCAAGAACTGTAGCTACCTGTTTTATTTTGAAATTCGTTTCTACAACATCTTAGGTTTCTTTTATTTCGTTAATCTCATTAATGAAGTCCCATCATATAAGTACCTAAACATCACAGATAAATACGACGTACACTTATGCCATCCGCATTCGCCTCGATGTCCCCTCGTGCACCGTTAGGTTAGGTAACTAACGGCAGAGCGGGGCAGGGCTGGCGCGGGTGTAAAACATAAGTAACGTCTATATAATATATCATATATACTATATACTGTATCTATCACAGAACATCACATGATCACATCACAGATATCGCAGCAGAAGAATCATATGAAATATTGGATATATTAGGACGTCCGTGTTTTCAATACGAGCCAGTATAAAACACGGATTCCACGGTCGCGATGAATAGCCAAACCCACACCCCTAGACCCCTACGAGAGCGGCAAGCAACCCTACCAATTCTGGAGTTAGGAGACCCGGACGCGACCCCTCGAGTTGGTCTCCCACTGGACTCCAGAACCCGGTTACTTGTGCTCCCCTCCATGGGTCTATCCTAGTGCGAAAAAGTAAATAATATACAAAAGGTGACAACTTCCGCAACCTGGAAGTGCCCCAATAAAAGAATATTACATACAAGTTTTTACATGAATGAAAATGGAAAAACACTCATCTCACATAAAACCCCCCGGCTATTCAAAAACACGACGATCCAATATAACATTTCCAGCAACACATAACATCACATGTCATCAACGTAAGTAAATATGTCCATCCCAATTGTCGTTGACATATAGCAACGAAACCGGCGATATCACATATTACACTTACGGTCACAGAAAAGAAAGTGTAAAACTACAACAGTTGGAATCCGCAATCTGCATAGACATCACATGCCTAATCAAATGAATTCTTTAGACATCGCATGCCTAACAATTATAAACCCCGCATTTTAGTCTCAAAATCGAAAACACTTTTCAATACCAAGTCGGGCAATTCAACAGGATTCCCGACATCCTGATCGAATGCTCGTCGCAAACTTCAATAGACGGCCGCACCCCCGATACCGTCGACGAAGTGCACCAAGGCGGAACACCGCTGCCGCGAGCACCCGAACGGATGCTTTCGGCGACGGGGTTCTCCTACAGTCACCTGGTCGGGGCTATGGAGCGAGACTGTCTATTAAGTTTATCGGCGAGTATCCGCGTACGCTACGTGATTGCGACGGACTTTTGATCACATCAAAATTCCGTGGCAACCGATCAAGTAAGACTAAACTACTATGTTTATAATATTCATTCCGTTATCTCATAACTTATTGTGAATTCCAATTGTTGTATCACATTCCGGATAAATAGAATTCCGATTGAACAATCGAACACCCAAGTTTTCCCGATACAGATCAACACATGAAATAAGTCTAACAGCATTCAGTTCGTGCCTCAGTACCAACGGTCCAGCCGTAGAAGGGTCAAGCCAACGCCTCACATGTGGCACGCCGTACTGCCCCAAACCCGAAGGTTCAAAGGGCAGTTCAAGACGGTCATATAATCGAGTTAAGGTTTGTTGTCTTCTAGAGGGTCCATCGAGTTACTTGCACTACTTAGAACGTCGTTAAACTACGGAAAAATCCAACACTTGGAAATTTCCCGACAGGGGAAAAATTGGGTATTTATATCCGGTCGAACTTTTTAACATATTCTAAAATTTATCCGGAAAGCCACACAGACAAAATTTGATAATCCGATCGAACATACGAATCCCCAAAACAACTCCAGAAAATTCAACTCTTGAATAAATTTTAAAAATGCCCAGAGAACTCAGCACCTGAAACAATGAATTACTGTGCAAACAGTTAGGGCTGATGTCATCAATCTGCCGCGGAACCGCCGCCTAAGGCAGGCTTCTGCCGCGGTTCCGCCGCAGCTTGCACTGTTCATGACCCCAATTTTGCGCCGTAATTCTTATATTTCCCTGCTGGGTTTTCTGCATATTTTTAATTTAGAAAAATCCCAGTTTTTGAAAAAAGGACAGAGAGCATGGAAATTTTTGTGGTTTCGGTTCGTTCGGACTTCAAATTCCGTCTAGACTTCGCCTAAGGCTCTAGCTAGGCTCTGATACCACTGTAGGGTTCCTAGGCACTCTCAAGAGGTCTCACAAGGCATCAACCATGCCAATTTCAAAAATTATGGTGCCGAGAAACCCTAGTGTACGGATCGTTGGCTAGATGTCTAGGCGAAAAAGCAACTAGTTAACTACTTTAACTAAGTGAACGGAAATACAACCTTTGTAGATCCGGTTCTCCACCTCCATAGCTCCGCAACGAAGTATCCTCGCTGTCCAAATCGAAATCCGGGCTCTTGCGTCGGCTTCATCGGAGAAGAAGCGGGCTAGGTCATCGACGACATGCCGAAGATGATTTACGTCGAAGCATCGCTAGATCAAGCTCCACCTTCACCAAGCCATGAAAACTTGTGAAGGAAACACACTCTACTACTTGGCAAGAGGTAGAGGATGAAAAAATAGGAAGTGGGTTCACTTTAGAATTGGATTTCTCACTCTCAAGCTCAAGTTGCCATTGATGGCCTCAAGGTTTCAAACTTGAAGATGAAGAAGAAGATGAGCTAGAATTATGATAAGTTTTTTTTAAAATGAAAAGAAAAACAATACTTATCATAATCAAACTAAGGTTAAGTGTAGAGAGCAAACCATGGTAAGTGGGAATAGTTAGGGTTAAACATGAAGACAAAATGGTCTTTGAGTCAAACCTTTATGAAGCTTCATCAAGCTTCATGACAAAAAGAAAACCGTTTTGTTTTCATAAAATTATTTAAATAAAAAGGAATGGATAAATAAATGAGTGATTAAAACAAAACCCTAATTATCTACTTAACCATGGTTTTATTCTTTATACTTAACCATATAAACATGCATCATCAAACATGATACATACAAGTGCACAAAAGTATATCACATATACATCATGCACAAACCAAGTGAGAAAATCCATTTAAAGTGAACCATTACTAGTTAATACAAAGTAATATATCAAATATATAATTATACATTAAATCATTAAATCAACACTTGATTCAATGATCCGGTCATGTCGCACACAACCGACTAGTATACAATGTATCGGCTTATCGAATCAACGCTTGAATCGATAACTAGGTTATATCGCATACAACCATTCGATACATTCATCGCGAGAATGGAATACGGTATCACATACACGCATTATTCTCGGTCCCGCACATATCTCATATGCGCTCCTATTTCGTTTCGCTTGAGCCAGGAAACCTCTGTGTAGGACTCTAAAGACTCGTCAATACGCCGGCAGCAGATGATGATCATATCAAACACCCACAAGCCGCAAGCGGTCTGCTAAACGTAACGGCCACCCGGGTATTGAGCAATCAGAAGATCGACGAGCAAGCCCGCTCACACTCCTGTGAATCCAACCAGTAACACTACCGTACAGTCCGGTCTGATCGTCTGATATGTCGCATATCTCGCCTAGGGGTGCTAAACGTCAGACCCCAATAGCTCGATAAGTCGTGTCGATATGAGGTCTATAACAATTCGAGATACTACTGGTAACACTTACCAGTAAATCTCAGCAACCCTGGCCAGGGATTTCCTGTTATAGCCAATCGAACACTGCGCAACATCAACCCCCTATACCGGGAGAGACGAATCCCCTCCTATCGCTCATTGCCTCCATGTGACTCGGGACTGTACCCAAAAACCACCGTTTTGCACGCCCTCTTGGACGTGGTAAGATGGAAATCAAAGCACAGTGGGAACCACACAAGACTCTATGACGATCTCGGGTCAACAGACTACTCTGTACCAGTGTCACCAGAGAACTGCCATCTGACGTGAGGTATAATACCATCTGGGAGTTCTCAGCGAGTCCGTCCAGTGTACCCAGTCTCTACTGAGCACCCGTATATCATCTCTGATGTCAAACACCAATGGATATAGGATCATCCATCGCCCATCTGTATGGGTCGAGAAGGTACACGCTAGTCTACTCTGGTATATCTATGCCCCGTCTCAATACACCCACGACTAGGGACTTTGAAGGATGTACTTATGGACTACCATGTCCCCACTAGTATGATCCGCATCATAGTCCAGGTAGTCAAGTACAGATCCTAAGGGCTTTACCAACATGTAACAGAGAGACAATCAGCATACACGTTAAGGTAAAGGGTAACCAGATAGCATACTATCATGTCGAGCAAGAAAGTCCTCCCTATATATGTCCCAGCATCCACTACAATATACATCCTATGTACAGTAATGGCCTCTTGGGCATACATATAACTAACACACATATCTCATATGCGCTCCTATTTCGTTTCGCTTGAGCCAGGAAACCTCTGTGTAGGACTCTAAAGACTCGTCAATACGCCGGCAGCAGGTGATGATCATATCAAACACCCATAAGCCGCAAGCGGTCTGCTAAACGTAACGGCCACCCAGGTATTGAGCGATCAGAAGATCGACGAGCAAGCCCGCTCACACTCCTGTGAATCCAACCAGTAACACTTACCGTACAGTCCGGTCTGATCGTCTGATATGTCGCATATCTCGCCTAGGGGTGGTAAACGTCAGACCCCAATAGTTCGATAAGTCGTGTCCATATGAAGTCTATAACAGTTCGAGAAACTACTGGTAACACTTACCCGTAAATCTCAGCAACCCTAGCCAGGGATTTCCGGTTATATCCAATCGAACACAGCGCAACATCAACCCCCTATACCGGGAGAGACGAATCCCCTCCTATCGCTCATTGCCTCCATGTGACTCAGGGACTGTACCCAAAAACCACCATTTTGCATGCCCTCTTGGACGTGGTAAGGTGGAAATCAAAGCACAGTGGGAACCACACAAGACTCTATGACGATCTTGGGTCAACAGACTACTCTGTAGCAGTGTCACCAGAGAACTGCCATCTGACGTAAGGTATAATACCATCTGGGAGTTCTCGGCGAGTCCGTCCAGTGTACCCAGTCTCCACTGAGCACCCGTATATCATCTCTGATGTCAAACACCAATGGATATGGGATCATCCATCGCCCATCTGTATGGGTCGAGAAGGTATACGCTAGTCTACTCTGGTATATCGATGCCCCGTCTCGATACACCCACGACTAGGGACTTTGAAGGATGTACTTATGGACTACCATGTCCCCCCTAGTATGATCCGCATCATAGTCCAGGTAGTCAAGTACACATCCTAAGGGCTTTACCAACATGTAACAGAGAGACAATCAGTGTACACATTAAGGTAAAGAGTAACCAGATAGCATACTATCATGTCGAGCAAGAAAGTCCTCCCTATATATGTCCCAGAATCCACTACAATATACATCATATGTATAGCAATGGCCTCTAGGGCATACATATAACTAACAATCTCCCACTTGCACTAGGGCCATCTGATAGCAGTGGTTGTAGTATCTCATACTCAACCATCCCATAAAAATCACTCTCTGGGAACAGGCCTTTGTGAGTGGATCCGCTGTGTTGTCCTCTGAGTCTACTCTCCAAACCTCGATCTCCTTGGAGATCAACCATCTCCATGATCAGGTGATACTTCCTTAGAATATGTCTGGATCACTGATGGGACGGACGTTCCTTGGTATAAGCCATAATTCCATTGTCACACAATGGGAGGAACTAAGTTCATCTCATGAACAAATATACATCCAGACTGCCTCTTTGGTAGCATCTTAAGTTGCGATGTATCCAGCCTTAATCGTCTAGTATGCCACGGTATCTAGCTTGGAACTCTTCCAACATACCGTCCCATTTCTGAGGGTAAAGTCAATGCCTGTGACTGACATTCAGTCGTCCTTATCACCCTGGAACCCTTCCAGTGATTCTCCCCAGGATCGGTTGATACCATCTCACTACAACTAGTAAGAATCCTAACATCCAATTAGATCTATCGCATAGATCCAAACTCAGGATTTAGGAGGTATCACTTTGATCCTATAGAGAATCATTGTGATAAACGGAGATTGGCCGAGCGTAGCATAGGAAACTCCTTTCTTATCAAGAGTATGTCATCCACGTACTCTACGAGGATCATCACCATACTCCCTACTACCTTTTTGTTTATACAAGGTTCATCTACCATTTTGATGATGTCAAACTCTTTGACTAATCCATCAAAACAGATGTTCCAACTCCGCGATGCCTGCTTTATCACATAAACCATCTTGCACACGTTTCCGCTGCTCCCACTGTCTACGAAGCCCTCTGACTGTGTACTTGCAGACGCTCTCTTCTAAAACATCCTTTAGAAAAGCTGTCATGACACCCAACCGCCAGATATCGTAGTCATGGTATGTAGCCGTGGCAAGTAGGATCTGGATGGACTTAAGCATAGCTACTTGAAAAGGTTTCATCATTATCCACGCCTGGTCGATGACGAAAAGCTTTAACAAGTCTAGCTTTGAAAGTCTCAACTTTTCCATCTACACCAAGTAATCTTCTCAAGATATACTTGCTCCTGATGGGGATTTAACCCTTCAGATATAGCAATCAAAGTCCATACATTGTTGGTGTATATGGATTCCATCTCAGATCACTAAGCATCCAGCCATTCTTACAGAGTCCTTACTCTCGATGGCCTGCTCGAAACTAGTTGGGTCATCATCTCATGATGCAATCCTCGCTCCCACTGTCATAGAGAAACCAAAGTATCTCTCTGGTGGGTGAGGAACCATACTAGATCGGCGGAGAGGCTGAGGTTCGTTGGTTACTATTGAATCCTTCGGTTCTACCAAATCATTTGCTGTAGTTTGTATAGCTGAAACACTTCCAGTTCTACATAACTGACCTTGCCTCGAGCTTGTCCGGATTTTGCTTTTAGACATAGGCCGGACAATCCCAAATCTTAACCATCTTAAGATATGGGCTCTTCCCTTTCCATATCATATATGAAGCGGTAGGCAACTAATTTGATTGGAACCCTATTCAATAGGTATGCAGCTTCTCAAGTGCATAACCCCCAAAAGGAAATAGGTAACTCAGTAGTACTCATCATAGAGCACACCTAATCACATAGGGTGTTATCGCTCCGCCCCGATATACCATCGTGCTATGGAGTATACGGAGGAGTAATGCTGAGAGAGAATCTCATTCTCCTTTAGAAAAGACCAAGAATTTCGTGCTCAAGTATTCTCCTCCTTGATCTCATCAAAGGACATAATACTTATACCCGTATTGGTTCTCTACTTCTAACTTATATTCTGTGAATATCTCAAAAGGGTCAGACTTGTGTTTCAACAAGAACATATGTCTGAATCTTAAGAGATTATCAGAGAATGTAACGAAGTCCAAAGAACCGGTCTTGGCATGTGTAGATGATTGGAAGAATTAAAGTTAACCGCAATCAAGATGGTGTCGCTATGCAGCTAGCTGGTTGAGCACGGATCGATCCACAGGGAGATGGTTGCATGTCCTTTCTTGTTTTAGACGAATCAATAAAGAATTTGTGTATGCTTGTTCGAGACTATCCTATGTGTATTATTTGCAAGTATGAAGTTGTTAAGAAAAAGATACGAGATTATAAGCTAAAGAAATCCGTACTCAAAACCTTTGAGCCGAGTCTTGACCAATTGAAGCTAGAGCAATCGGCAACAACGTGGATTAGGGGATTTAAGCGCGGTATTCGTGGAATACGGCTTATTTACCCTTGTCCTTCCGTTCTTGTCTCTTGCTTTCGCCTCCGGCCAAACCGAACGCAACCGGTCGCGGTTAGGAATCACCGTTACCTTGTTAGGGTAGGGTGCCTAACGGAGCGCTTGCGTATGGTTTGGGCGGAGTTCAATGGAAAATAACGGGAAAAGGAAATGAGAAAAGAAACTCTTAACTTACAATACCGTATTTCATCTTAACAACAATAATTACAACCATTCACAAAATGAACAAAAGAGAGCAACAGAAAAGAACAAAGAAAAGAAAAGATTACAAGTAATTAAGTACATGAATTAAATTGCAAGAAAGTAAAGCAAGATAATAATAAGCAAGTAATAAAAAGCGATAAAAAGAACAAGAAACTAGAACTCAAGACAAGCATGTGATCAATAGCCAACCCTTAAACTTGCAAGCTCAATCAAGAGGTTGCAAGATCAAGGGAAGGGTAGAGAACGCATATGAAATGAAGCGCTAATTCCATAAGAAAATACGACCCTTGAGATCAATAACTAACCCTTAACCATTCAAGCTCAATGAAGAGGTTGAATGATCAAGAGAAAGCAAGAATCTCAAGGGGAAGAAGAAACAAAAGAGAGTGATACAAAAAGCCCTCATCTTCATTGATCTCCCACTCAAAAAGCTCTCACTACAATTTTCATGGAAAAAGAATGAAGAAGAAGAAGAAAAAGACTAAATCCTAAAAAGAAAGAAGAACAAAGAATGAACTAGAATTGGTCCCTTGGCTTAGCTCAATTCTGGAGTATTTATAGGCAGGTAACAGAAATTCTAGGGCAACATTCTGAACTCATGTGAAAAGACCCAACTACCCATGAAAAATGACACACTGAAGGCCCAGTACGGCCGCGGATCCGCCGCCAATACCCCATATTAGCCGCGGATCCGCCGCACTATAGAGGGTTCAGGGCATGGGCTTTTCTGTAGGTCCCTGGTCTGCTGTCCCCTGTTGTCTGGTACATATATTTTCTGATAATCTTTCCAGAATATCTTCAGAATTCTTAGTCCAAGATTGCTATCTTTTCTTCACTTTTGACTTCTATCTCTCTCGAGCTCCGCGCACCCATTGATTCTTGTGCTGCCCCCCTCGTGCTCTGTGCTTGTCCCAGACACGAATGACCACTGTCATATGTCTTGTCTCAGGAACAAGTACTCGGCACTGGACGGATATGGATGACCGGAACCCGGCTTTTATCTGCTGTCAACAGATGTTCTGCTTTTGGCGTAACTGTGGAGATTTTGTCATGATTTGCAATATTTGGACTGGAAACCAGTACTCTGTAAATATGCAACAAACACGGATTAAAAGCACCTACCTATAAACACACGAGCATAAGAATAGGCGGTATAAAATGTAGTATTCTGTTATGAACAAATACCCCCAAACATAACTTTTGCTCGTCCCGAGCAAAACCAATTATTCACAATAATAAAATCCTAACCGCACTTTCGCAGGGAACGCGATTGCACTGAGCATGTGCAACAAGCCGTTAAACATCTAGGTGTCCCTAGTAGGAGGAGTGTTGTCTCCTGAGGGTTTTCAGCGGATAGTACCCACAAAATCCCGTCAAGCTAGTGTCATAAGTTAACGTCGATTCTACTCCTACAGTTTAGTTATTACGTTAGAAACTCTATTATCCTAAGTTAGAAATATCCAACCCTAATGCTTCACACCTCCTATCTATTTAGCCTTAGATCATATACGTTCCAAAAAAGTTTAGAAAGATGTTGGTTCTCCTGAGTTTTCCTTCTAAAGTGAGGCCTCAAATCAGGGATTTTTATCAACTTTACAGAAAACACAAGTCTTATTCTTTATTTCTATCTTTTATTCAAACATCGATTGTATACCCCTACGTGTGTGTATATTTGCACTCCTACACTTAAGAATTCAATTCAAGCTATAATACCCTTGCCCTAATACCTAATACTACTTCTTTTCATTTAATGATGGACGGTGTTGCTCACACACCTTTCATGCGACTATTAATGCTTCTTGAGGCACTAACGACCGATTACTGAATGTGTGAACTTTAAAGCGTAAATAGCAGTTTTCAGGTCTTGACTTTATTCTATATTTTTCTTTTTCTTTTTTTCTTTTTTTTTTCAAGACCGGATATATTTTTCAATATGCTCTTTTGGTGTTTAGCTTTAAATACCGTTTTTTCTTTCATACTAGGCTTCAGGCAAGAGTATTTCTAGGTATCCTCTACTATCCCAAGTTTCAGGGTGCGTGTATGTGCAGTTTGTAGGGTATATACTTTCTAAATTTGAACTCAAGAAAAGAAACTATTTTTCAGACTTATCCTTCAGTAGAGCATCAATACTTTCCCTTCATCTTGACTTAACTAAAGAACTGAACTCAAGATTACCTATTTCTCAAAAAAAACTGTAAGGACGTATACTTACCAAAGTTAGACAGAATGAGGGTTATTTTAGGGTTTTCAATCCCTAAGCCTAGAATTTAGTTATTTCTAATATATCAACTAAACTTTTGGAATAAAGATCTAAGTTACCCTATTAGCTAACTTGACGACAAAGTTTTTATATTTTTTTTTTTGGAAAATTTTCAATTTTTGTGGGTTTTTTAATGAAGTATGCAAATGCAAAATATACAAATGAATGCGAAGGAAGAAAGCTTACCGAGCACACCCCCAAACATAAACTTGACAGTGCCCTCACTGTCAGGCTACACCCAGAGGGTCAAAATTGTCGGCGCTCCCTAGAAACAAATTATATACAAAACAAAAAGGAAAACAAAAAATATATACAAAAAAAAGGGTCCCCCAAAACTTAAGTAAAACAGTGTTTCCACTGTTAAGCGTTGAAATTCAGGGTCAGGGGGGAAAGAGAACAGTATCAAACTATACAAGGCCTTACACAGGCCAAAAGCGAGTACCAACCATTCAAAAATTTTATCTCTATAATGTGCTGGTTGGGGAAAGAAGGCGTAGAGAAAAGAGATGGACAATACGCGAGACCGTATGCGAAGAGAAGCGGGATACGGTCTCGGTATATGAGAGGAAGGAGAATGGCGGAAGGGAAAAAGAAGTGGAATACGAACTTGAGGGTGCAAATGGAGTAAATAGATTAGCACAATTTGTGATGACCGATGTGTGAAAAGTGATTGTGCTAATATATTTACTCGTCGAGAAATGGGGTCAAATCCCTCAAGATTCGTGAGAAACCATGGGTACGCCGAACTTGGTAAACCAGACACATGAAATGAAAGTGAGACGGGTTCTTGCAAGGTCGGAACGATGGAAAGGATAGAGGTAGGTGATTGAGGAAGGTTATCGGTTAAAGGTTCAGGAGGGTGTACACAGTCAATGAAAGGAACAGGATGAATTGGAAAATCCGACTCATCAATTAAAACTGGTTCATCCTCAAAGCTATCCTCAGAATTCTCCTCCAAATTTAGCACATCCATGCATTTCTCTTCAAAATCCAGACGCATATGGGGTTTGGGAAAAATATTTAATGACTCGGGATGATGAATTGGAGAGAAAAACGCTGCCAGATCTACAGGTTCATCATCCAAAAGATTCCCGGCGTCAATATCCTTAATCAAGTGAAAGTTAATTTTCTCCGACATCTCATCAAAAGCGTGGATTTCAATCAATTCAGGTTCTAAGATGGAGGTGTAGAGGTCAAAATGATTGTTTGTGGTTTCACTTGGCAAGGTCCCTTCACAATCTGGCAAATCAAACCCTACAAAGTCGCACAACTCATTAAACATTCTATCTTCAATTGATAATTCAGTTGGGACACTTGATAGACTTTCAACACAGGAGTTGTGGGGTTCAATTTGAAACGGGTAGGTTTGATTTGGAAGGGGGTACAGCTCACTCTCTCCACTCAAATTCACAGCCTGTCCGACCGCCTCTTCATACATTGGAAAATTTGGAGCTAGTTGAAAACTAGCTACCGGGTCACTAGGTTGTATGAGGGCGGCCATGGACGCATCCAAATCCATCATCTGTTGGTACGACGCTACCCTAAAGTCTTCCAAAGACTGTTCCAGACTAGACATGGGTTGGGAAGGGGTTTCAGTAAAAGATTCAAAGTTGTTTGGATACTGAAAACTCCTAAATGGCGGTTCTGAAGCAATGTCTAGGGAAGGTGAAAAAGTAGGGTAGGATTAGTAGGAATTGAATGGCTGGATAGGAGCAGGATCAACATTTGGATAGGAAGGTGAATGGAATTGTTGATCCCAAGAATTTGAAGTGGTGAAAGGAGTGAAAGATCGGCTACGGGATTGTTCAATACGTTCAGCGATGGACAAAGGACGACTTGCAAAAGGGGTATCAACATAAGCGGGTGGGGGAGGTTGAAAAGGTTGATACAAAGTGGAATGAGGAGTGCAAGTGTTTGTCCTAGACGCTGCTATCCGATCTTTCAAAGAGATTTTGGTCATGGAGGGATCGTTCGACGTTCGGCCAAAGCAAGAACCGTAAGAAGTAATGTCTGGTTATGGGTACCAAAGTTCGGCAAGAGTTTTGCGAAGTGGGGTACCCATGATATGAAGAGAGAAGGAAAGAAAGGAAGAGAAAAGGAGGGGAAAATGAATGTGGATTTATTTTATTTTTTATTAGTTTATATATTAACAGAAGAATGAAATATACACACAAAAAGAATATGGACAAAAATAATCACGACACAAAAATACCACACACCTAATCGTTCTAGGGTTCACCTAGGTCAACTAGACCTGCTCCAGAACTTGATTGTCGAAGTAAAACTGTGTCGAGAAACGGGCTTAAGATACACTGATCACGAGGCCAGGTAAGTGCAGAGATAAGGGGAGGTTTTCCAACGCTTTCGCGAAGTTCCTTAATTAAATAACCCTTTCTCTTTTGGCGGTTGCGCCGTTAACACTTTCCTAGACACCCCGTAAACAATATACCGTTAAGCGAGGTTCTAGACACAGTTAACTTCTCCTAGTGAGCGCGAAGTCCTTAAGGCTTAAAGTCTAATTTCTTTTAAAATTTGTGCGGGTAAACGTTATGCTCAAGTTCGTGATTTGTGGGCCACGGAAAAGGTGATGAAATCCTTTACCGTATGTTGTGGGGTTCGCTTGCCCTTAAGTCCGTATTAATGTATGCAATGCGCAATTCAATAAAAATTCTATAAAGAATCAAACAATCGTTTTTTAGTTTAAGCGCAGCACTGCAACAAATACGGGTTAGTCAATTTTTAGCGTTTGCTAGCGAACTTGCAAAGAATCCTGCAAAGAATAGTATATTGGATGCGTTGGATTTGAGAAGAAGGTGTTAGAAAAATATGTACCGTTAAGATTTTGGGTTAGGAAACCCCCGTTGAATCAAATCCGGTAAGTTTGAAAAGTTCGCTTGCGCGGGTCAAACTATCCGGATCTTTGGCACTGTACTTTGCAATCACCTTAGCCTTGAATGTACACTTTGCTCCCCACAATCGCAGTTTGCAAATCTGCAAAAATCTGCACTCTTGCCCACAAAAAATGATCAAAAAAAACAAAAAGATTATTTTTTTTTTATAAATATTTATAAAAAGAATGTTAACCCGAATAACAAGAAAGAAAATACGCTACCGTCTCCCCGGCAACGGCGCCATTTGATAGGAAGAATTAAAGTTAACCGCAATCAAGACGGTGTCGCTATGCAGCTAGCCGGTTGAGCACGGGTCGATCCACAGGGAGATGGTTGTATGTCCTTTCTTGTTTTAGACGAGTCAATAAAGAATTTGTGTATGCTTGTTCGAGACTATCCTATGTGTATTATTTGCAAGTATGAAGTTGTTAAGAAAAAGATACGAGATTATAAGCTAAAGAAATCCGTACTCAAAACCTTTAAGCCGAGCCTTGACCAATTGAAGCTAGAGCAATCAGCAACAACGTGGATTAGGGGATTTAAGCGCGGTATTCGTGTAATACGGCTTATTTACCCTTGTCCTTCCGTTCTTGTCTCTTGCTTTCGCCTCCGGCCAAACCGAACGCAACCGGTCGCGGTTAGGAATCACCGTTACCTTGTTAGGGTAGGGTGCCTAACGGAGCGCTTGCGTATGGTTTGGGCGGAGTTCAATGGAAAATAACGGGAAAAGGAAATGAGAAAAGAAAATCTTAACTTACAATACCGTATTTCATCTTAACAACAATAATTACAACCATTCACAAAATGAACAAAAGAGAGCAAAAGAAAAGAACAAAGAAAAGAAAAGATTACAAGTAATTAAGTGCATGAATTAAATTGCAAGAAAGTAAAGCAAGATAATAATAAGCAAGTAATAAAAAGCGATAAAAAGAACAAGAAACTAGAACTCAAGACAAGCATGTGATCAATAGCCAACCCTTAAACTTGCAAGCTCAATCAAGAGGTTGCAAGATCAAGGGAAGGGTAGAGAACGCATATGAAATGAAGCGCTAATTCCATAAGAAAATACGACCCTTGAGATCAATAACTAACCCTTAACCATTCAAGCTCAATGAAGAGGTTGAATGATCAAGAGAAAGCAAGAATCTCAAGGGGAAGAAGAAACAAAAGAGAATGATACAAAAAGCCCTCATCTTCATTGATCTCCCACTCAAAAAGCTCTCACTACAATTTTCATAGAAAAAGAATGAAGAAGAAGAAGAAAAAGACTAAATCCTAAAAAGAAAGAAGAACAAAGAATGAACTAGAATTGGTCCCTTGGCTTAGCTCAATTCCGGAGTATTTATAGGCAGGTAACAGAAATTCTAGGGCAACATTCTGAACCCATGTGAAAAGACCCAACTACCCATGAAAAATGACACACTGAAGGCCCAGTACGGCCGCGGATCCGCCGCCAATACCCCCTATTGGCCGCGGATCCGCCGCACTATAGAGGGTTCAGGGCATGGGCTTTTCTGTAGGTCCCTGGTCTGCTGTCCCCTGTTGTCTGGTACATATATTTTCTGATAATCTTTCCAGAATATCTTCAGAATTCTTAGTCCAAGATTGCTATCTTTTCTTCACTTTTGACTTCTATCTCTCTCGAGCTCCGCGCACCCATTGATTCTTGTGCTGCCCCCTCGTGCTCTGTGCTTGTCCCAGACACGAATGACCACTGTCATATGTCTTGTCTCAGGAACAGGTACTCGGCACTGGACAGATATGGATGACCGAAACCCGGCTTTTATCTGCTGTCAACAGATGTTCTGCTTTTGGTGTAACTGTGGAGATTTTGTCATGATTTGCAATATTTGGACTGGAAACCTGTACTCTGTAAATATGCAACAAACACGGATTAAAAGCACCTACCTATAAACACACGAGCATAAGAATGGGCGGTATAAAATGTAGTATTCTGTTATGAACAGTAGACAGGGGACCTTACATACATCATCATGTATCAATCCCAAGAGTTTACTAACTCTTTCTCTGTTTCCAATAAACAGAGCTGAGGTCATTTTATCTTTGTGACATGACTCGCAAGTTTCATAAGATGTAAATTCAAACTAATTTAAATATGCATCTACTATGTAACTTAAGCTAGTCGGGTCGCATTGATATGACCTAGTCTACAATACCTCAAGTAGGATTCGTTCATTTCTGAACTCTTCCTCTTGTGTGTGTTCCGTATACTAAGAACTGTAGTTTGATTTAGAACATCAATGCTTTTAGATAACGTGCCTGATCCGATCAACTTTTGATATAGGAAATGTTCAAAACATTATCCAACTATACAAAATTTTATCATTTCTTTACTAATAAAGAGATTGATATGATTTTGTATATCAGGTTCGGTATCTAATAACATTCGTTCAGAATCAATGTATTTGGAATACAGGGTGACAGTGACCAACAGACTTGGCTGCAACACTTGCCCCGTTTTCTGCCTCATGAAACTTATCACCCGTTCTCAGTTCTCTACCTAGCTGTAGCCCTATGTAACAGATTACATATCTGGGATCCTGATCTGGTATCACATACCCAGGATGCGGAGGATACTGAGAAACAGTTCTTTGTAATGAACACACCCGAAGATGATGCATCAGCATGCACTCTCTTCGTTTGGGCGGCACGGGAATTCTGGTAATCCCCAATTTCCTGCTCTGTCTTATAACAATTATAAGTTGGAGCGGGACCAACGTTCCCCAGCTCAGTATAACAAGCGGGTTCGGTCAATATTCCGTATTATTATCTTGATTAAGGCGTGATATGGTCGCTACCTGGAGAGAGAGAGAAGAAAACACTCAGCGTGCGCTCTTGCAAGAATAGATTGGTTATTATTTTATCTAATCAGGATGGCTCCCACTGCTTTTTATCAAATCTTCCTTCAAACCCTAAAAGGAAAGACTAGCTGGGATTAATTACACACTACAAGTTCGCCAATCTTTCAGCCAGGCCAGTGTCGGTACTTTGAGGGAGGTCCCCCGTGCTTTCGCACGAACCTAATTAATGTAAACCTCGTTTTCCCAGAGGCGTAACCCCGTTGACACCTTTCTAGACACCTACTTGGTCGGCTAATTGTTATGCGTAAAATTCTCCCAGGAGTAACAATTACTCGCAGCGGGTATCGGGATCCAACTATCTTATAGAATGTATGCAATCTCATTGCAAATTTCAACACTTGAAATTCCCGATAATTTTGCCCCTAGCACCCTATGACCTTGACGGAGGTCAACAAACCATAGGTTACTAGTCAAGTTCAACCCGTCATTTCTTGATCGAATTAAACCCACCCGCACGACCCTTGACGGAGGTCAACAAGGCCGCACGACTACCCTAATCCAATCTGTATCATATGCATAAGCAGATAAATACTAGTTAGCTACCGCACACTACGCCTTGACGGAGGTCAACAAACGTAGCACGAATACTAAGTAGGACTTATCTGAAATGACGGAGGGCTACGACAGGTTTTTCTGAAAACCTATTGCGTAATGAACTTGATATCGTTGTAGAATCGAATGATTTTAAAATGGAGTGTTTTTTAGGCTTTTATAGTTTTGCTAAAGGAGTCACTCCCGGTGAAGGGATCGTCGGTCCTTTCCTCGTCGAATGTGGTGCGAGATATATCATATATATCACTGTGCAAAGCAAAAACTCTTAAAAGCAATCAGAAAACAAACTGAGTGTGTAGCATCTGCCAGTTATTGCTAAAGGAGTCACTCCCGGTGAAGGGATCTCGGTCCTTTCCTCATCGAATAAGGTGCAGGATATATCACATATACCGCTGTGCAAAGCAAGAACTGTAGCTACCTGTTTTATTTTGAAATTCGATTCTACAACATCTTAGGTTTCTTTTTATATCATTAATCACATTAATGACGTCTCATCATGTAAGTACTTAAACATCACAGATAAATACGACGTACACTTATGCCATCCGCATTCGCCTCGATGTCCCCTCGTACGCCGTTAGGTTAGGTAACTAACGGCAGAGCGGGGCAGGGCTAGCGCGGGTGTAAAACATAAGTAACGTCTATATAATATATCATATATACTATATAAAGTATCCATCACATGATCACATCACAGATATCGCAGCAGAAGAATCATATGAAATATTGGATATACTAGGACGCCCGTGTTTTCAATACGAGCCAGTATAAAACACGGATTCCACGGTCGTGATGAATAGCCAAACCCACACCCCTAGACCCCTACGAGAGCGGCAAGCAACCCTACCAATTCTGGAGTTAGGAGACCCGGACTCGACTCCTCGAGTTGGTCTCCCACTGGACTCCAGAACCCGGTTACTTGTGCTCCCCTCCTTGGGTCTATCCTAGTGCGGAAAAGAAAATAATATACAAAAGGTGACATCTTCCGCAACCTGGAAGTGCCACAATAAAAGAATATTACATACAAGTTTTTACATGAATGAAAATGAAAAACACTCATCTCGCATAAAACCCCCCGGCTATTCAAACACGACGATCCAATATAACATATCCAGCAACACATAACATCACATGTCATCAACGTAAGTAAATATGCGCATCCCAATTGTCGTTGACATATAGCAACGAAACCGGCGATATCACATATTACACTTACGGTCACAGAAAAGAAAGTGTAAAACTACAACAGTTGGAATCCGCAACCTCCATAGACATCGCATGCCTAATCAAATGAATTCCTTAGACATCACATGCCTAACAATTATAAACCCCGTATTTTAGTCTCATTATCGAAAACACTTTTCAATATCAAGTCGGGCAATTCAACAAGATTCCCGACATTTTGATCGAATGCTCGTCGCAAACTTTAGTAGGTGGCCGCACCCCCGACGCCGTCGACAAAGTGCACCAAGGCAGAACACCGCTGCCGCGAGCACCCGAATGGATGCTTTCGGCGACGGGGTTCTCCTACAGTCACTTGGTCGGGGCTATGGAGTGAGGCTGTCTATTAAGTTTACCCGGCGAGTATCCGCGTACGCTACGTGATTGCGACGGATTTTTGATCACATCAAAATTCCGTGGCAACCGATCAAGTGAGACTAAAGTGCTATGTTTATAACATTCATTCAGTTATCTCATAACTACTTGTGAATTCCAATTATTGTATCCCATTCCAGATAAATAGAAAATGTTAAACTTTCCGATCGAACATTCAAACACCCAAGTTTTCCCGAAACAGCTCAACACATGAAACAAGTTTAAAAACATCCAGTTCATGCCTCAGTACCAACGGTCAAGCCGTAGAAGGGTCAAGCCAACGCCTCACATGTGGCACGCCGTACTGCCCCAAACCCGAAGGTTCAAAGGGCAGTTCAAGACGGTCACATAATCGAGTTAAGGTTTGTTGTCTTCTAGAGGGACCATCGCGTTACTTGAACTACTTAGAACGTCGTTAAACTACGGAAAGATCCAACACTTGGAAATTTCCCGGCAGGGGAAAAAGTGGGTATTTATATCCAGTCGAACTTTTTAACAGTTTCTAAAATATCCGGAAAAATATAAACGAAGTTAAATTATCCGATCAAATTAACGAATCCCCAATAAAACCCTAGAAAACTCAACACTTGAGTGGAATTAAAAAATTCACAAAAAAATTGCCAAGAAAGGACCTAAGAATAAATATATGAAATTTGAGGGACTAAGTCCAAATTTGGGCCGCGGAAGCGCCGCCAAACCCCTGGTTTGGCCGCGGTTCCGCGGTCGAATTATGGAATTAGGAGCCCAAACATCACAGTAATTCTTAGTTTTTCCTGCTTACTTTTCTGCATATTTTTAATTCACAAAAATCCACGAATTTCAAAAATGTACAGAGAGCATTTTAGGATTTGGGTTTTGGTTCGATCGGACTTCTAATTCCGTCTACGCATCGCCTAAGGCTCTAGCTAGGCTCTGATACCACTGTAGGGTTCCTAGGCACTCTCAAGAGGTCTCACAAGGTATCAACCATGCCAATTTCAAAATTTTACGGTGCCGAGAAACCCTAATACGGATCGTTGGCTAGAAGTTTAGGCGACAAAGCAACTAGTTAACTACTTTAACTAAGAGTACGGAAATACAACCTTTGTTGATCCGGGCCTCCACCTCCACGGCTCCGTGATGAAGTCCTCTCCGCTGTCCAAATGAAATCCCGGGCTCTAGCGTCGGCTTCATCGGAGAAATGGGCGTGCAAGGTCGTCGGCTTCGTGCCGAAGATGATCTACGTCGAGGCATCACAAGATCAAGCTCCCACTTCACCAAGTCATGAAACTTGTGAAGAAAACACACTCTACTACTTGGCAAGAGGTAGAGGATGCAGAAATAGGAGGTGGGTTCACTTTAGAATTGGATTTCTCACTCATTTCATCAAGTTGCCATTGATGGAGGCATGCTTTCTTCAAGTGAAGAAGAAGAAGAAGAAGATGAATATTATGATGAGTATTATGTAAAATCAAAAAAATAATAATACTTATCATCTACCAACCATGGTCAAGTGTAGAGACTAAACTAGGGTTAGTGGGAATGGTTAGGGTTAAGCATGAGACAAAATGGTCACTAAGTCAAAACTTCATGAAGCTTCATAATACAAACAAAGTTAGCAACCATTTTTCTCTTTATGCTTTTCATTTTCCATAAAGAATAAATCAATAAATAAATGAATAAGAAAATGAAAGGAAAACCCTAACCATTACACAACCATGGTTTAATCTTTACACATGCTCAAGTTAGCATGTATCATCAAACATGATACAAACTTGTGTACAAAAGTATATCACATATACAATGTGCACAATCCAAGTGAGAAAATCCATTTAAAGTGAACCAATACTAGTTAATGCAAAGTAATATATCAAATATATAATTATGCATTAAATCATTAAATCAACACTTGATTTAACGATCCGGTCATGTCGCATATAACCGACTATTATCCAATGTATCGGCTTATCGAATCAATCCTCGATTCGATAACGAGGTTATATCGCATACAACCATTCGATACATTCATCGCGAGAATAGAATACGATATCACATACACGCATTATTCTCGGTCCCGCACATATCTCATATGCGCTCCTATTTCGTTTCGCTTGAGCCAAGAAACCTCTGTGTAGGACTCTAAAGACTCGTCAATACGCCGGCAGCAGGTGATGATCATATCAAACACCCACAAGCCGCAAGCGGTCTGCTAAAAGTAACGGCCACCCGGGTATTAAGCGATCAGAAGATCGACGAGCAAGCCCGCTCACACTCCTGTGAATCCAACCAGTAACACTTACCGTACAGTCCGGTCTGATCGTCTGATATGTCGCATATCTCGCCTAGGGGTGGTAAACGTCAGACCCCAATAGTTCGATAAGTCGTGTCGATATGAGGTCTATAACAGTTCGAGAAACTACTGGTAACACTTACCAGTAAATCTCAGCAACCCTGGCCAGGGATTTCCGGTTATAGCCAATCGAACACAGCGCAACATCAACCCCCTATACCGGGAGAGACGAATCCCCTCCTATCGCTCATTGCCTCCATGTGACTCGGGACTGTACCCAAAAACCACCATTTTGCATGCCCTCTTGGACGTGGTAAGGTGGAAATCAAAGCACAGTGGGAACCACACAAGACTCTATGACGATCATGGGTCAACAGACTACTCTGTACCAGTGTCACCAGAGAACTGCCATCTGACGTAAGGTATAATAGCATCTGGGAGTTCTCGGTGAGTCCGTCCAGTGTACCCAGTCTCCACTGAGCACCCGTATATCATTTCTGATGTCAAACACCAATGGATATGGGATCATCCATCGCTCATCTGTATGGGTCGAGAAGGTATACGCTAGTCTACTCTGGTATATCGATGCCCCGTCTCGATACACCCACGACTAGGGACTTTGAAGGATGTACTTATGGACTACCATGTCCCCCTAGTATGATCCGCATCATAGTCCAGGTAGTCAAGTACACATCCTAAAGGCTTTACCAACATGTAACAGAGAGACAATCAGTGTACACGTTAAGGTAAAGAGTAACCAGATAGCATACTATTATGTCGAGCAAGAAAGTCCTCCCTATATATGTCCTAGGATCCACTACAATATATATCATATGTATAGCAATGGCCTCTAGGGCATACATATAACTAACAGAAATAGGCTCCGTGCCCGGAATCAGATCAATGCAGAACTCAATATCACGCTCTGGCGGCATCCCAGGTAACTCATCGGGAAAGACGTCAGGAAATTCTGGCACGGTAGTAACCCGGTCCAATGACTCCACTGCGGCTCCAGTATCATGAACGAAAGCAAAGAATCCCCGACATCCCATCCTCAAAAGCCGACTAGCGCACAAAACAGAAATCGAGCTGTGAGGGGCGGCACTCCGGTCCCCCTGCACAACAAACACAGACTCGCCGGGAAAACAAAACCTAACTGTCTTCTCGCGGCAGTCTACGGACGCGTAGTAAGTAGCTAACTAGTCCATGCCCAGCAGAACGTCAAAGTCCAACATCTCAAGAAGGATCAAGTCGACGGGCAAAACTCTGTCTCCTAAACGGACAGCACACGACCGGAACACGCGTCGTGCCACAAACGACTCTCCCATAGGAGTAGCCATGACAAGAGGCTGATCTAGCCAACACGACTCTCGGCCTAACCTCGGCACGAAGTGTGTAGAAACATACAAATGCGTAAGTCCCGGATCAAAAAGAACATGTGCATCATAAGAACATACAGAAAGGGTACCTGAAACCACAGCATTGGACGCCTGAGCATCCTGGTGAGTGAAGGCAAACACCTGAGCCTGTTCTCTACTGGCTACTGGGTGACCTCCGCCTCTACCACCCCGCCCTCTCGGTACGAAACCACCGCGACCCCGACCTCTCTGCACAAGAGTCTGACGCGGAGCAACAACCGACATAAGGAGTAACACCCTCTGAGGGGGAGAAGGTGGTAAGGTAACCTGCGGTACAGCTACCTCGCTCACACGTGGCTTAGCACAATCTCGAACCCGATGACCCATACTCCCGCACCGGTAACATCCAGATACAAACTGCCGACCCTCCTGAGGGTAAGAGCTAAAAAGCCGACCACATCCCGAACCTCCACTATCTGAACAGAAACTGTCACGATTTCTAAACGCCCGCCTCTCTGCCGGATCACCAGTACGAACCCTCTTCGGTTCCGGAGCAACTGACGACTCAGAAAGACGCTCCTCCACCAATAAGGCTGCATCCACCGCTGCCGCATATGTGTCGCAATGCTGAATGCTGATGGCTAGGAACAACTAGGTAAGCAGGCCTCGAAAAAACCTCTTCACCCTCATCTCCTCAGTCGCCACCATGTACGGAGCATACACTGACAGCTCGGTAAACAGTACATCATACTCAGACACCGTCATCCCCGGAGTCTGGCGTAACGACTCAAATCTATGCGCTCGCGCATACCAGACGCTCAGTGGAAGAAAACGGGCGAGAAATACTGTCACAAACTTAGCCCAGGTCATAGGAGCAAGACCTGCGGCTCTGCCCCTCTCTAACGACTCACACCACTTCTGGGCCAGGCCCTCCAGCCGGAAACTCGCAAACTCCACCCATCTCTCGTCGGAGCATCGGAGTGAACGAAAAATCCTGGCCATCCGATCGATAAACGAATGCGGATCCTCAGTAGTATCTATGCCAGTGAACACCGGAGGCCTCAGCCTCATGAACTCTGTCAGCGATATGGTAATAACCTCCGGAGCTGTAACTGCAACTGTCGGAACTGTAGGTACCATCATGGTCCCTGCAACGGGTGGAACAACTGCCTGCCCCTGCACTCGAATGGCCTCTACTAAAGTCCCCATCATCTGGCGCAGGTCCTGCATACCAGCCCCAAACATAGCAATGTGCTCCGGTACAACAGGCATACCGCTCTGGTCAGTCCTCGCCTCAGACGAGTCAACTCTGACCTCGGCCCTAGAGGCCGCTCTCTGTGCCCTCGTAGTCTTCGGCGGCATATAGGATGGAAATTGAAACAATATTCGATAAGGAAACATGAATCGAATCACAAAGATGTATATCATCACGGAGGAAAATCAATCAATAACTCCTAAGGTCACTTAGGCGGAGTACCCTGTCGTAAGTATGCCGCGGAACATACAAACGCTACGTCACTCTGCTTAAGCTACCTACTCCATCATACCAAGGTCATCCTATAGTCCGAAAAGTAAAAACCTAGTGCTCTGATACCAACTTTGTCACGACCCAAAATTTGGCCCGTAACCGGCACTTAAACTACGTAACGTCCACAGGCGTACGCAACTTAAGTAAGCCGAAACACAGAAATCTAAACCACCCAAAACTGGATCAACGGAGAAAAAGATAGTTTAAAACATTTGAAAAATCACAAGTAAAATCTCTAACTCTAGTTTTCATTTTTAAAAATTTCGGTAGCACCTCCTTTGTAAAAACTAGCCCCGAAAACGGGTACAACATAGATAATATATAAAGCATCCCAAACGGGAGTAAATCACGCCTAACGGCGGAAACAAACACCACAAGATAAAAATACGACGCCGTAGTGAAGAATATAAAGGAAAACTGCATAAACAGGTAAATCTTTTCAACATAACTGGCTCCCATGAGAACGGCACCCAAAGTCACCAATAATACAACACAGAATCCTCAAAACTCGTCTCTAAGTCATATACAAGTGGTAGATGGAGAATACTAGATCCAAAAAAAGATATACAATGTACATACAGATAACCACAAACCCACCTAAAAGCAACGGCCTCACAGCCAAACGTAGCGGTATCTGCAAAAATAGAGATGATAAGACGCCCTGCCGTAACTACTCAGAGGGAAAGTCCTGCAAAACCCTGTGGCACAACGGGGGTGAGTTGCCAACTCATGAATAGTAAATAACATCATACTGAAATCGTAAGTATGCACTAACAGCAATGATCATAGCATGAAAGCTGGTAGCATGAGTATGACAATATGAATATGCAACTATCATGATCAAGGTACACCACCAGGGTACTATATCTACATGAATCAAATGCATATCAACTGAATACTGAGTGCGGGATAATAAATAATCTCATGCACAAATCATAAGCATAGAAAAACCCGGTGTAACTCAACAACACCCCAAATCCCAAAATACTCAGATCGGCCCTCAGATCGGCCCTCAAATCCTGTAAGTCTCATGGAACCTGAGTGTCAAACATCGACACTCTAAAACATCATGAAAACCAGTGCCTAACATTGACACGTAAATACTCGTATCCATACGTTCCTCGAAACCCAAGTATCCCACTTTGACACTTGTGTTCTACGTATCGGTCTTTCTGATATCCATACGTTCCTCGAAACCCATGTATCCCACCTTGACACTTGTGTTCCACGTATCGGTCTTTTAAAATCCATAAGTCTCTCGGAATATAAGTGCCTAACACCAACACTTGAAATCCCCATATCGCATGAAAACATATCTCAAATGCATAAATCCATATAAAATAGCATATGCAACATAAAACATCGATATGAGCATATCACGGGAAAAGTCCACTATTTAAATGCACCAAGTCATTAAATATATCTCGCGGTTCCCAAAATCCAAATCCAAAATACATATATATACAGCGTCCCATTCCACCGATATATATGTTATAAAAACTGATCATGTAACAATAGCAAAGTATATGTGCGAGCATGTAAGTATAGTATGGCATATATATAAGCATGTAGGTATACAGGTATGCTATATGTCATATGCGCTATCGCACAAGTATAACTGTTTCAATGTCGCTAACCAATAACAAGGTATATCAATGGATTTTTGTGTTGTGCGTATCATGGCAATTACCGACAGTGTATGTGTAGCATATCATTGGTGCTCGTGCAACATGGACAGTCAATAATGGTGCAGTGTATAATAGATACAGTATCAGGCACAACAACTATATGCAATGAAAATCATGCAACATCTCTAAATGAGCAAATAAACATACGGCTAATATCATATCATATCTAGCCCTGACACTTAGCGCCATACGGGCGATTTCCCCGTAGATATTAAATCTACTCACCGATGGTCTCGAGCTATGAAAATTCGACCACCTGCTTCCCTTTGTTCGCAGCGTCCGAAGTCCCCGCTTGCGACGCTAAAATTTCACAAACACACAAATAGTGCAAACATCTCAGAAATCGACCAATATAACGTAAAACTATGTTTTTAAACGGCGCACCACCTAAGTACAGCAGCTGCACTAGATCACGATTCGTGTTGCAAAACGTAACACATGGATTCAAAACACGAGATTATAATTAGACTATTCCATATTTTTATTATTGTAAATACTAAAAAAGTAAACAGTACCAAACACCCCTAACCAACAGCAGACAACTACCCACAAAAATCAAACCCCAGAACTTTTCTCAGTAGCCGGCGTCGCCGGAATATCGCCTTGGGTCGCCGGCCATGGCCGGTGGGGTGGTGCTCGTGTCTCAGGTGGTGCTTCAGGGTCACTAGTACATCACTACAATTTTGTTTGGTCACTCACTAAAATTTCCAGGTCACAGCAGTTCTCAGAGGTTCAAAAAGACACTAAAAATACGATATTTCACAAATCGATTACTTTAAGTGTTCTAAACCATAACCAACAAGCTACCCATCAAGAAAACTCTAAATTAACTGATTAAGAATTATACCTAACAATCCTTGCTCCCAAGATCCAAGCTTTCCAAGCTCCATGTGATCAAGAAGCAAAAACCAAGACTTGTAGTATTTTTGTGATATATTTTGGGAATTTCGGGGATTTATGAGCTTTGAAATTGTTGCAAATGGAGAAAGGAAGATCAAAGGCAGAAGAGAGAGGGAGAGGCTCGGCTAAAATGAAGGAGGTGAGGAAATTGTGTGGAGTTTCTAGCTAATTCTAGCATTAAGTGCAATAAATGCATTCACATGTACATGCATGCACCTCTTGCATTCTTTCTATTTTCATTAACTTTAATTCTAAAACCCATACAAATATCTAGATACTATGAGAGGGTTGAATTAACTCAAACATAATTGATGAAAAGTTCACTTAAAAGAAATTTCCCAAAATGTGAATACCGCATTAAAATAATATTAAAATTGGGAAAAATTCTATCTGAACCAAAACGTCCCATATACCCCCAAAACTTGCGCACTAGCTTTATTTTAGCTAAACTAGGTGCTGGCATGTCTATATGGCCGTTTGATCACAGACGTGCTAAAACGGAAAATACCGACAATTTTACCCTAAAACGGAAAAATTCGCATAACGAATTTCTAAAACGTTACAAGTCTCCTCGACGTAGATCATCTTCGGCCTCGACGATATTAAGCAAGCTTGTTCCGTACATCTCGTGGAGCCTTTCTAGAGTCCGAGGAGTTCACTACTTGGAGCGAAGGGACTACTACACGGAGAATTTGAAGTGAAGGACCGGTCTACAAAGGTTGTATTCCTTCTTCTCTTTAGTTTGTAAAGTGTTTACAATCTAGAAAACCCTAAGTCTCTAGTTCGATCCTCGTTCGGGTTATTTAGCTCTCTATAAAATTTTGAAATAGCATGTTCGATGCCCTAGTAAACACCGTGAGGGTGCTAAGGAACCCTGCAGTTGTATCAGAGCCTAGCAAGAGCATTAGGCGTTGCGTAGGCGAAGTTAGAATTCTGATCGAACCCGAAAGCCCGAAACAACCCCCTTTCTAGAAATTTTTCCAAAAGTTGGATTTTTCCATGTTAAAAATATTCAGAAAAACATGCAGGGAATTCTATGGACACACCTGAAGAACGAAACCCTAACTCGTCCGCGGTGCCACTTAAGAGGCTTGGGTCGGGCCCTTCAGCTGTAGGTCCGTGGGTACTGTGGTATGTCTCTGGTTAACTTTAACAGTGCTCAAGTGTTGAGCTTTCTGGAAAATTTGGGAATTCGTTGATTCGATTGAAATATTTAACGTCGCCTAGCTTTCGGTGATTGTGATACAATATTTAGAATCCACTATAATTAGTTATGTGACAACTAGTTTAAATTTTATAAATCTAGCAGTTTAGTCTCATTTGATCGGTTGCCATGGGATTTTGATGTGATCAAAAGTCCGTCGCAATTACGTAGTGTACGCGGATACTCGTCGGGTAACCTTACTAGATAGCCACGTCCCATAGCCCCGACCAAGTGACTGTAGGAGAACCCCGTCACCAAAAGCATCCGTTCGGGTGCTCGCGGCAGCGGTGTTCCGCCTTAGTGCACTTCGTCGACGGCATCACGGGGTGCGGCCGTCTAATAAAGTTTCCAATGAGCATTCGATCAGGTTATCGGGAATCTTGCTGAATTACCCAACAGGCTGTTGGAAAGTGTTTTCAATATCGAGACTAAAATGCGGGGTTTATAATTTTTAGGCATGCGATGACTAAGGAATTCATTTGGTTGAGCATGAAATCCAAAGTATGTGATACGTTGGGTTTATGATGTCTAAGGTGGTTGCGGATTCCAACTGTTGTGGTTTTTCACTTTCTTTTTTGGTACCGTAAGTGTAATATGTGGTGTATCGCCAGTTTCGGTGCTATATGTCAACGACAATTGGGATACGCATATTTACTTACGTTGATAACATGTGATGTTATGTGTAGTTGTGATATGTTATATTGGATCGTCGTGTTCTGAATAGCCGGGTTTTTTTTATGTGAGATGAGAGTTTTTCATTGTCATTCATGTAAAAGCTTGTATGTAATATTCTTTTATTGGGGCACTTCTGGGTTGAGGATGATGTCCCCATTGATGTATATTATTTACTTTTCTGCATTAGGATAGACCCAGGGAGGAGAGCACAAGTAACCGGGTTCTAGGGTCCAGTGGGAGACCATCTCGAGGAGTCGAGACCGGGTCTCCTAACTCTAGAACTGGTAAGGTTGCTTTCCGCTCTCGTAGGGGTCTAGCGATGTGGGTTTGGCTATTCATCACGACCGTGGAATCTATGTTTTATACTGGCTTAACTTAAAACACGGACCTCCTAGTATATCCAATATTTCATATGTTATCTTTGCCTGCTGATATTTTGTGACGTGATCACTTGATATGTTCTTAGACGAATGCTTATATTATATATATGAAATATAATTAATATTACTGCTTTCGTTTCTTTTGTGATGCTTGGGAAGCATAAAATTGATGGGACTTCATTAATGTGATTAATGAAAAAAATAAAAGAAACTTAAAGATGTTGTAGAAACCTGTTTTAAAAAAAATGGTAGCTCTAGTTCTTGCTTTGCATAGCGGTATTCTTTGTACAATATCCAGCACCTTATTCGATAAGGAAAGAGCCGAGATCCCTTCACCGGGAGTGACCTCTTTAGCAAAATAAGCAGATGCTACAAACTCAGTTTGTCTTTTGATTGCTTCTATAATTCTTGCTTTGTATAGTGGTATTTGTGAAATATCCTGCACCTTATTCGATAAGGAAAGAGCCGAGATCCCTTCACTGGAAGTTACCTCTTTAGAAAAACAAGTAAAAGCCTCAAAAATACTCCTTTTCAAAATCACTCGATTCTACAACGATATTAAGTTCATTACGCAAAGGGTTTCTTAAAAACCTGTCGTAGCCCTCCGTCATTTCAGATAAGTAGTACTTAGTATTCGTGCTACATTTTGTAGGGTTCCTATGAACGACTGCAAGGTTTCGGTAGGCATCGTCCATGCCATTTTAAAAAATTTGCCGTTTTAATGAACCCTAAACTAGAATCGATAACTAGAGAATCATACGAAGCAACATGTAAACTACTTTACATCTAAGTGAACTAGGAATACAACTTTTGTAGACTGGTCTTTCACTTCAATAGCTCCTTGTAGTGGTCCCTTCGCTGCGATCACGGAACTCCCGGACTCTAGCATGGCTTCTCAAGGTGAAATGAACGATCTTGCTTGAAGTCTTTGAGGCTGAAGATGATCTACGTCGAGGAGACACTATCTCAAGCTACTACTTCACTCATGAGAGATTAGTGAAGCTAACACCCTATACTAAAGTGCTAATCTAGTAGAGGATGATGAAGTAGGAAGTGAGCTCACTTTAGTTTTATTTTTCTCACAATATTTTCTCACTTTAGAAAACCCTAGCAAGCTTTTTGCTCAAGGAAGAAGAAGATGAGCAAAAGAAATGAGAATGAACTAAATGAGGTGAGAGAAACAACCATGGGTGAGTTTGTATCATATACTAACTCATGTAGATACATAACCATGGCTAAATTATAATGTTTAGGTTAATAAATATCTTAAGTAAAACAAAATTAGTGGACTAAGTCAATGCATCCACAAGCTTCATGAAGCTTCATGCATATGAGCTATTATCTATTAATCTGGAATTACTTTAAATAGAAAAACCCAACATTATAATTAGTATGGTGTAAGTCTCATACACCCATGTACTGTGTATCAACAACCATGATACAAAATAAAACACAACTAATATATATCACATATATATTAAGTGTGCACATGTGAGAATAATAAATGCTTAAGTGAGCTAATATTAGTTAATGTAAATTAGTATATCAAATATACAATTTTTCACTAAATTATCAAATCAACACTTGATTTAATAATCCGGCCATATCACATATAACCGACTAGTAATAAATGTACCAACTTATCGAATCAACAATTGATTCGATAACCCGGCTATATCATATATAACCGACCGATACAAAATTCGCGAGAATAGAATACAGTATCACATACTCGCATTATTCTCGGTCCCGCACATATCACATATGTGCTCCTACTTCATTTTGCCTGAGCCAGTAAAACCTCTATGTAGGACTCTAAAGACTCGTCAATACGCCGCAGTAGGTGATGATTAAATCAAGTGCCCACAAGCCGTCAGTGGTACTAGCTGGACGTAACGGCTACCCGGGTATTGAGCGATCAGAAGATCAACAAGCAAGCCCGCTCTAGCTCCTGTAAAGCCTGTCAGTAACATTACCGTACAGTCCGGTCTCCTCGTCTGATATGTCGCATACCAGTCTAGGGGTGGTAAACATCAGACCCTAATAACCGATAAGTCATGCCGATATGAGGCTCATAACGGGTCGAGAAACTACCGATAACACTTACCAGTAAATCTCTAAATCAGCCCTGGCCAGGGGCTTCCCTGTTATGGCCAATCGAGCATAGCGCAACATCAACCCCCAATACCGGGAGAGACGAAACCCCTCCTATTGCTCATTGGCTCCATGTGACTCGGGACTGTACTTAAAAACCACCGTTTTGCACGTCCTCTTGAACGTGGTAAGGTGGAAATCAAAGCACAGTGGGAATCACACAAGACTCTATGATGATCTCAGGTCTACAGACTAACCTGTACCAGTGTCACCTGAGAACTGCTATCTGACGTGAGGTATAATACCATCTAGGAGTTCTCGGCGAGTCCGTCCAGTGTACCCTATCTCTACTGAGCACCCGTATACCATCTCTGATGTCAAACACCAATGGATATGGGATCATCCATTGCCCATCACATGGGTCGAGAAGCGTATACGCTAGTCTACTCTGGTATATCGATGCCCTATCTCGATACACCCATGACTAGGAACATTAAAGGATGAACTTATGGACTACCATGGCCCCATTAGTATGAACTGCATCATAATCCTGGTAGTTAAGTACACATCCTAAGGGCTTTACCAACATGTAACCATAAGACAGTATCAAGAAACAAGTATACTTGTTAAGATAAAGAGCTACCAGATAGCATACTATCATGTCGAGAAAGAAATTCCTCTCTATATATGTCCAAGCATCCAATGTAATATACAGCATATGTATAATAATGGCCTCTAGGGCATACAAACAACTAACAATCTCCCACTTGCACTAGGGCCAGCTGCTGTAGTACCTCATACCCAACATCCCGAAGAGTCTCTCGAACTGTATCTGGGGAATGGCCTTCGTGAGTGGATCCGCTGTGTTGTTCTTCGTGTCAACTCTCCTGACCTCGATCTCCCGGCGATCAACTATCTCCCGGATCAGGTGATACCGCCTCAGAATATGCCTGGATCACTGATGGGACTTGGGTTCCTTGGCCAAAGCCACCGCTCCATTGTTATCACAATACAAAGGTATTGGATACTCAATGGATGGAACCACTCCAAGTTCAGTTATGAACATCTTCATCCAGACAGCTTCTTTGGCAGCATCGTTGGCAGCGATGTATTCGGCCTCCATCGTCGAGTCCGCAACGGTTTCCTGCTTGGAACTCTTCCAGCAAACTGCCCCTCCATTGAGGGTAAAGACAAAACCCGAGTGCGACTTAGAGTCGTCCTTATCACTCTGGAAGCTCGAATCGGTAAAGGACTCCACTTGGAGCTCTCCGTTACCATACACCAAGAGCATCTCTTTAGTCCTTCTCAAGTACTTGAGAATGCTCTTCACAGCTGTCCAGTGACTCTCTCCAGGATCTGCTTGATACCTACTCACTATACTTAGTGGGTGTGCTACATCGGGTCTGGTACAAAGCATCGCGTACATGATAGAGCCTACTGCCGAAGCATAGGGTATCCCTTGCATGCGAGCTCTCTCCAAATCAGTCTTGGGAGACATCTCTTTGGAGAGAGTGAGTCCTGAGATCGTGGGTAAAAACCCACGCTTGGATTCTTTCATACCAAACCTCTTTAGTATGGTGTCAATGTACCTGGATTGGGACAATCCTAGTATCCGTTTAGATCTATCTCTATAGATCTTAATCCCCAAGATGTAGGAGGCATCCCCTAGATCTTTCCTTGAGAATTTTTGTGATAAGAAAAGCTTGACTGATTACAGCATAGGATGTCATTTCCTATCAAGAGTATGTCATCCACGTACAATACGAGGAAGACAACCTTACTCTTCGCCACCTTCTTGTATATACAAGGTTCATCTACGTTTTTGATGAAATCAAACTCTTTGATAACGACATCAAAACAGATGTTCCAACTCCGCGATGCTTGTTTTAACCCATAGATGGATTTAAGCAGCTTGCACACATTTCCGCTGCTCCAACTGTCTACGAAGCCCTTTGGCTGAGTCATGTACACGCACTCTTCCAAATCACCATTTATAAAGGCGGTCTTAATATCCATTTGCCAGATTTCGTAGTCATGGTATGCAGCGATGGCAAGCATGATCCGGATGGACTTAAGCATAGCCACTGGAGAAAAAGTTTCGTCATAATCCTTACCAGGTCGTTGACGAAAACCCTTTGCAACAAGTCTAGCTTTAAAAGTCTCAACTTTTCCATCTACACCAAGTATGTGCTTAAAGATCCATTTGCTCCCAATGGGTTTTACCCCTTCAGGAGCAACTTTCAAAGTCCATACTTTGTTGGTGTACATGGATTCCATCTCAGATCGCATTGCATCCAGCCATTTCACAGAGTCTCCACTCGTGATGGCCTGCTCGAAGCTAGTCGGGTCATCATCCTCCATGATGCAATCCTCGCTTCCACCTTCAATGAGAAAACCGTAGTATCTCTCAGGCGGATGAGGAACCCTACTAGATCGGCAGAGCGGCTGTGGTTCATTGGAAGCTATCGAATCCTCGGGTTCCACTAAATCTTCAGTTTCAGCTTGTGTAGCCGGAATTTCTTCCAGTTCTACCTTGTTGCCACTAATTTCATTTGCAAGAAATTACTTTTCTAAATAGGTGGCATGTCGAGAAACAATCACCTTTTGTTCCTCACCATGGTAGAAAAGATATCCATGTGAATGTTTAGGATATCCCACAAACTTGCATAGAATTGATCGTGCCTCGAGTTTGTCCGGATTTTGCCTTTTGACATAGGCCGGACAACTCCGTATCTTAACTCGTTTAAGACATGAACTCTTCCCACTACATATCTCATATGGTATGGTAGGTACATATTTAGATGGAGCTTGATTCAACATGTATGCTGCTGTTTCAAGCGCATAACCCCAAAAGGAAATAGGTAACTCAGCGGTGCTCATCATAGAGCGCACCATATCTAATAGGATGTGATTCCTCCGCTCCGATATACCGTTGTGCTGTGGTGTATACAGAGGAGTAAGCTGAGAGAAAATCCCATTCTCTTTTAGATAGTCTAGGAACTCCGTCCTCAAGTATTCACCTCCTCGATCAGTTCGAAGGATTTTAATACTCTTACCCGTTTGGTTCTCGACTTCATGTTTATATTCTCTAAATTTCTCAAAAACTTCAGACATGTGTTTCAACAGGAACACATGTTCGAATCTTGAGAGATCGCCAATGAATGTAATGAAGTATGAGGAACCATTCCTGGCATGTGTAGACATGGGACCACATACATCACTATGTATCAGTCCCAAGAGTTCTGTAACTCTTTTCCCGTGTCCTGTAAACGGAGTTTTGGTCATCTTGCCTTTGAGACATGACTGGCAAGTGTTATAAGATGAAAATTCGAACGGATTCAAATATCCATCCTTATGCAACTTAGCTTGCCGTGTCGCATTGATATGACCTAGTCTACAATGCCACAAAAAGGATTCGTTCATTTCTGAACTCTTCCTCTTGTGTGTGTTTTGTATGTTAAAACTGTAGTTTGATCTAGAACGTATAAGCTATTATTTAACGAGCCCGATCCAATCAACTTTTCATTTAGGAAGATGTTCATAACATTATCCTGTACTACAAAATTATATCCTTCTTTACTTAATAAAGAAACTGATATAAGATCGCATATCAGGGTCAGAATGTAACAGCATACGTTCAGAATCAATGTATTACCATTCGGTAATACAAGGTGATATTCGCCAACTTCTTTGGCCGCAACATTTTCCCCATTCCCTACTCTTACGGAATGATCACCCATTTCCAGTTCTCTACCTTTCCTTAGCCCATGTAACATATTACATATGTGGGATCCTGATCCGGTATCTAATACCTAGGACGTAGAGTGAACTGAGAAACAGTTCTCAATAACTAACACACCCGAAGAAGACGCATCATCATGCTTATTCTTTGTTTGGGCGGCGTGGGAATCCGGATTGTTAGTGTATATGCCCTAGAGGCCATTACTGTATCATACTAGTTTGTATATTACTTAATGGAAGCTTGGGATATTCACCTTGTATATACAATCTTGCTCAAATAGTAGTATGCTACTTGGTTTGTTTCTACTTCAATGTGTACATGTGTTTATTTTAGTATATTGCCTATACACATTAGTGGAGCCCTTAGGATCTTTGCTTGATTACCAGCGTTGTGATGGCAGTCACACTAGTGGGGCTGGGTAATCTATAAGCACATCCTTATGCAGGTTCCTGGTCGCAGGACTATCAAGACAGGGCATCGATACTCCGGAGTAGACTAGCGCATGCGCTTCTCATCCCAGTGTGGGAGACGGTCTGTCCCACAGCCGTCGGTACGTCGTACTTGAGATAGTATGCGGGTGCTCGTTGGGTTACGAGTACACTGGACAGGACTCATCGGGAACTGACTAGTTGGTATTATGCCTATCGTCAGTTATCAGTTCCCAGGTGACATGAGTACAGCTTAGTCCGCAGACTTGACACTGTCACTTCGCCTCGAGTGTGTTCCCACTGTACTTTGATTACTACCCTACCACGGCTCAAAGGAGTCGTGCAAACAGGTGGTAGTTGGGTGCAGTCCCGAAGCACTTGGAGGCAGTGACGGTTAGACAGGATTCATCTCTCCCGGTATTGGGGGTTGACATCGCGCTGTGTCTAGGAGAGCCATTACACGAGTAGTCCCTGGCCAGGGCAATCGAGATATACTAGTAGGCTTCCAGTGTTATCTCAGGGTGTTTTAGGCTTCACTCCAACACGACTTGTACGGATATTGGGGGACTGACGTTTACCGCCCCCTAGGCCCGCCATGCGATGTATCAGACGAACAGACCGGACTGTACAGAGATTGTCACATTCAGGCTCAGTAGGAGTTCAGATAGGTTTCACCTCGTCAGTCTTCTTGTCGGCATCTACCTGGGGACCGTTACGCACAGCTAGTGCCGCTTGCGGTCTGTGGTTAAACCCACTGCCAGCGTAGTGTCGAGTCTTTAGAGTCCCATACAGAAAGCTATTCGCCTTTAGGCAAAAGAGTAGAGGTCGCATGGTTTTGCAACAGGTCGCATGGTTTTGCGGCAGGGTTCGGTCACATCCGTGCACTTATGCACGTACAGTGTCTGGACAGTTTACACTAGCGGGCTTTGGTTTAAGCCAGATCGTAGTGTACGTATTGGGATTGGATTTATCCAGTATGTATTCGTGTTCCTCGGAACGCGGATGCGGGTATGTATGCACAGTTGACGGAGAGACAGAGGCAGAGGATTCTCATTAGGGTTGTTGACCGTTGACTGTTGACTATTGACTTTTTGCTCAACCCCAATGAGAATATGTTATGTGATTAACAATTATATTAATTAAGTATTATGGTGACATGGTTGTTGAGGGATTGACTTTGTTGACTTGTTGACTTTTGTTGACTTGTTGACTTTGTTGACCGGTTGACTAGGCTTGACTAGTTGACCATCATGATAACTATAGCTATCATTTCATGGCAAAGACTTTTGCTTGCTTGCTCTTTTGTGCAAAATGAGTGCATGAAATGATATGGCTATGGTTGCTTAAGCCATCACATAATACTTGATTGATATGAGGTGTTATGATTGTTTTGGATTATGAGAGCCAAATGAGAAAAGTCTTCTCTCATTCTTTCATGCTCATTCTCTCTCTTGTTCTTGAGCTCTCATCTCCTCCTCTTGCTCAACCTCTCTTGACTCTATGGTTCACTTGTCTCATGAGTTGAGAACCAAGAACCATAGATAAAATCCCATACAAACTCTTCTCTACTCACTCTAGTTCACAAGGTTTAGCAAACCAAGTGAACTAGTTTTCTTCAAAGTTCGAAGAAGGAGCCAAAGGTTGAAGCTTTCAGGTGGATCTATCTTCGGCGCAAGGAGACGACGGGGAGAAGCCGATTCGGACGACCATCGAAGCTTGAAGACGAAGGAGTTCGAGAAAAAGAAAGGTATAACCCCCTAACCGAGTAGTTAGCAACTCGTAGTTAGGTTGTTAGTTAGATGTTTAACAAAGATCCGGGTTTTGAGTCCATGTTACCACCTCTAAGAAAATCGTTTTTCACCAAATTCCGCATGCCCGAAAGTACCAGGAGAGGTAGCATGGACTTACAGTGGTATCAGAGCTTAGTTAAACTCTATCTAACATGTTAGCAAAGTAGCTAGAAGATCGATCAAAGAAAAAGTCGCAAAACGAACCCCGTTTTTAAACTTTCTGTCGATTTTAAAAGTGCTGGAAATTTTTTTTGAGATACACCAAAATTCGACTCAGGGTTTTCTGAAGAAACTGCAAAAATTTGACCCCCTAACTCGATCAAAGCGCCGCGGTTCCGCGGCCGAGTTGACTCGGTCCTGGGGTTTCTTCTTTGCAGTTTGCTCATAGGGGTATTTTGGGATTTTTGGAATATGTGTTTTCTGCCCAGATTTTCCAGAACGAAAATTTTGTATTTGGGGCCTATAAATCCGTATTTTTGTTCGAACTTCTAAAAACTTAAGCTGACGGGTTTTTTCTGTGATGTGATATTTGTATTGAACGTCTACTAATCGCTATATGTCGATTAGTGGGGGTTATACAAATCTGTGATCTGTAATATCATTGGAATGTGTATATGAATTCATTGGATTATCGCGGGTGAATAGCCGGGGGTTGTGAGACGAGAGTTTTCTTTTCTTTCAATTCATGTAAATTTATAAATTGATGTAATAATTATTTGTATGGCCGCACAACCGGGTCGGGGTTGTAGCCGTCATTGTATAATTTATTTTTACTGTTTTTGCTCCTAGGATAGACCCATGGAGGAGGTGCACAAACTACCGGGTATGCCGAAGTGCCGAGTGGCCTACTCATGGGGATGAGGGAGGTTGCTTCGCTTCGGGTACTTGGCGGGTAGTTTGCCGCACCCGTAGGGGTCTTGGGTGGGGTTTTGGCTATTCACCGCGACCGTGTAATCTGCTTTTCCTTACAGGCTCGTACGAATTGCGGATTCCTAGTATATCCAATGTGTTCATCTGTGATCTGAAATGGCTATCATTGCAATATATCTATATATGATATTATTTAGGCGTTGCTTATGTTTTACAGCCGCGCTAGCCCAGCCCCCGCTCTGTCGTTAGTTCAGTAACCTAACGGGTAATGACGGGGCCCCGTGGCGAATGCGAATGGCATAAGCGTACGTCATATTTTGGTTGTTTTCTGCAATGGTAGGATTAAATGATGGGACGCATTAAAAGAACTAATGCAAGAATATCACGCATTAAAAGAACTAATGCAAGATAATAAACCAAGTAAAAGTCGTTGGAACACTTTCGAAAAACCACTCGGTTCTTTTCAAAACCAACTTTTAAATGCGGAGCTTGAGCCACTCCTTTTAAAAGCTATCTCGTTCCATCGACTATATCAAGTTCACTACGTTCACGGTTTCGCCAAAACCATTCGTAGCCCTCCGTCGTTTCACATAAATAGTCAATAGTATTCAAGCTATGTATGTTGGCCAAAGTCAAGGCATAGTGATTGGTAGCTATTGGGTATTCATGTGTAGCATAGATAGATGCGTTGGTTTGGGACAGTCGTACTGCCATTTTGGCCAAAGTCAAGGGTAGGTACGGATGGATCCAAATTAACCTGGATAATGACGGGTAGAACTTGACATGTGACTTATGATATTTTGGCCTTTCATAAGAGCATGGGGAAAAAATCCACATCGGGAGTTTCAAAAGAACTGAAACTTGCTAGTGTTGCATACCATTTGGAGTGTGATGATTCTGGTAGGATTCCTTCAGTTTCGTCATGCAATGATATTTGGATCCCGATCCTACTGTGAGTATATGCTACTCCTCGGGAAATTTCTCACTTAACGATCAATGCTATAAACCAAGTAGGTGTCTAGAAAGGTGTTAGCGGGGCTACGCCCACAGGGAAAAGAGGTTATTTAATTAAGGAACTTCGCGAAAGCGTTGGAAAACCTCCCTCGAAGTACCGACACCAGCCTGGCCGAACGGTTAAGCAAGTATTATACGGTGAGATTGATCCTGACTAATTCTTCCTTTTTGGTTTGAGGAGGGATTCGAGAAACAGTGGGAGCCATCCTGTTTAGACAAACTAAAAACGACTCTAAACTTGCAAGAGCATCATTCTGAATGTTTCTTCTTCTCTCTCCTAATTGCAGCGACCAATCGACATGACTGGACTTAAGTTTCTTCTAGATAAAAACATACTGACAGGGCCAAACTACAAAGATTGGCTCAGGAATGTCAAAATGGCAATCACTTACGACAAGCTGGGGTATCTTCTTACCACCAAAGCTCCCCCTGTCCCTGGTCCCACTTCCAGCGTCGCGGATAAGGAAATCCGTAAGACTTGGGAGATTGATAGCACGAAGGCCAAGTGCCTCGTGCTTGCCTCTATGGACAATGAACATCAGAGGAGGCACGAGAATATGGACCTGGAATCCATATTTCTTCATACAAAAGAACTGTATGGAGAGCAGTCTCGTATCGCAAGATACGAAGCGTCGAAAAAGTTATTTTCGGCAAGGATGGCCGTCGGATCATCAGTAGCAGAACACGTGCTTAAGATGATCGGCTACATTGAGGAGCTCGCGGACCTAGGAACCACATTGGAGAGTGAGCTCTATACGGACTTAGTTCTCCAGTCCCTTCCTTCCACTTATGCCCAGTTTATACTGAACTTCAACTTACAAGATAAAGAAGTTGAACTTTCAGAGCTCCTCAACATGCTGAGGAGCGCAGAGGGCACCCTACAGAAAGGTAGGGAAACATCCACTTTGTTTGTAGGAGGATCATCTTCTTCTAAGTCCAAGGCGAAAGCCAAGGGAAAGAAGAAGAAAGCCCCCGCCAAACCAAGGGGCGGTGTTAGTAAAGTGGATACGAAGGGAAAAGCAAAAGCAACAAAGAAAGCAGGGAAGCTTGTGGATAAGGAAGAATGCTTCTATTGTCATAAGAAAGGACACTGGAAGAATGATTGCAGGGCTTGGAAAGCCAGGACACAGGAATTGAAGCAGGTTGCGGCTTCAGCTTCAGGTGTGTATGTTATTGAAAACTGTCTTTCAATAAACTTTACTTCCTGGGTATTGAATACAGGATCAGGATCTCATATCTTTAATTCTTTGCAGGCGTTGAGAAACTGTAGGGTTTTGAAAGCAGGTGACATGACCCTCAGAGTTGCAAACGGAGCTAGCATGGATGCTAAAACCTTGGGGGACTATCATCTGGGAATGTCAGATGGACATGTTTTGGTTTTGCGTAATTGTTTTTTTGTACCCAACGCAACTTGTAATATCATTTCTGTATCTTTAGTTTCTAAAGAAGGTTATGAATTTGTGTTTGTAAGTAATGTTGTAAACATTCATCTTAATCAAGTTTTGATTGGGTCAGGTACATTGAGCAATGGTATATACGTATTATACCAACCACAGATTTTCAATGTCCAGAATACACACAAAAGAAAGTCTCCGGAAATAAATCAGACTTTCTTATGGCATTGTAGACTGGGTCACATCAATGAGAGAAGGTTGACTAAGTTACATACAGAAGGATATTTGAATCCGTTCGAATATCAATCGTATGCCACTTATCAATCCTGTCTCAAAGGAAAGATGACAAAGACTCTGTTTACTGGACACGGAGTAAGAGCGAGCGAGCTCTTGGGACTCGTACACAGTGACGTGTGCGGTCCAATGTCTACACATGCGCGAAGCGGTTATTCTTACTTCATTACTTTTACGGATGACTTTTCAAGGTACGGTTATGTCTTCTTAATGAAACATAAGTCCGAAGCCTTTGGAAAATTCCAGGAATATAAGAATGAAGTAGAAAAACAAACCAGCAAAAGTATCAAGATTCTAAGATCGGATCGAGGTGGAGAATACTTAAGTGCCGAGTTCCTGGATTATTTAAAAGAGAACGGAATTCTCTCTCAGCTTACTCCTCCATACACTCCGCAACATAACGGTGTATCGGAGAGACGGAACCGAACCCTATTGGATATGGTACGGTCCATGATGAGTAACGCTGAGTTACCGCGATCATTCTGGGGGTATGCGCTAGAATCAGCCGCATACCTTTTGAACCGAGTTCCAACTAAGACTGTGCCTACTACACCATATGAAATGTGGTGTGGGAAGAGACCCTATCTTAAGCACATTAAGACATGGGGATGTCCAGCTTTTGTTAAAAAGCAGCATGCGGACAAGCTCGAGGCACGCTCAGTACAGTGTAAGTTCGTAGGATATCCAAAGAATTCCAAGGGATATTTCTTCTACTGCGAAGAGGAACAAAAAGTTCTTGTTTCTCATCATGCCCACTTTCTAGAACACCAGTTCTTAGAAAAGGATATAAGTGGGAGCGCAGTAGAACTGGAAGAAATTCCAGAATCACAGACTATTACTGAAAGCTTAGTGGAACCAGAGGGTTCAAAAGAACAGGACATTCCTACGCCGCTCCGCAGGAGTAGTAGGCAGTCTCATCCGCCCGAGAGATACTACGGTTTTCTCATAGACGGGGATAGAGAGGATTGCATCATAGATTATGATGAGCCTACTAGCTTCCAGCAGGCCGTTTAGAGCGTTGACTCAGTAAATGGCTGGATGCAATGCGGACCGAAATGGAGTCCATGTACACCAACAAAGTATGGACGTTGGACATTGCTCCAGACGGGGTAAAACCCGTAGGATGCAAGTGGATCTTCAAAAGGAAGATTGGTGTAGATGGACAGGTTGAGACCTATAAAGCTAGACTTGTAGCAAAGGGTTTTCGTCAAAGACCTGGTTTGGACTATGACGAAACCTTTTCTCCAGTGGCTTTGCTGAAATCCATTCGGATCCTTCTTGCCATTGCTGCCTTCCACGATTATGAGATCTGGCAGATGGACGTAAAGACCGCTTTTCTAAATGGAAATTTAGAGGAGTGTGTCTATATGGACCAGCCAGAGAGTTTCATTCAGAGTGGGAGCAGCGGAAAGGTGTGCAAGTTGCTTAAGTCCATTTACGGACTAAAGCAGGCATCGCGGAGTTGGAACATCTTTTTTGATGAGACGGTCAAGGAATTTGGCTTTATCAAAAATCCAGATGAACCATGCATCTATAGTAGATTTGTAGCGAGAACTGTAGTATTCCTCGTTTTATACATGGATGACATTCTCTTAATAGGAAATGACATTCCTATGCTACAATCTGTCAAGGGGTTCTTGTTACACAGGTTCTCCATGAAAGATCTGGGTGATGCCTCATACATCCTGGGGATCCGGATCCATCGTGATAGATCCAAAAGGATATTAGGACTTTCACAGTCCAGGTACATCGACACCGTACTGAAAAGATTCAGTATGGAAGATTCCAAGCACGGTAACCTACCGGCTTGTCACGGGATCACCCTCTCTAAAGAGATGTCTCCTAAGACTGATTTGGAGAGGGATCGCATGTCTATTATACTCTACGCTTCTGCGGTAGGCTCTATAATGTATGCGATGTTGTGTACCAGACCGGATGTAGCTTATGCACTGAGTGTGGTAAGCCGGTATCAGTCTAACCCTGGAGAGAAACACTGGATAGTAGTAAAGAACATTCTCAAGTACCTGAGAAGGACTAAAGAGATGTTCTTGGTGTATGGCGGAAAAGACCTCCAGATCGAGGCCTTTGCTGACTCCAGCTTTCAGAGTGACAAGGATGATTCCAAGTCCATGTCGGGTTTTGTCTTTACCCTCAATGGAGGGGCGGTGTGTTGGAAGAGTTCCAAATAGGAAACCGTTGCAGACTCGACGATAGAAGCGGAATACATCGCTGCATCTGATGCCGTAAAATAAGCTGTCTAGATGAGGAAGTTCTTGAAAGAGCTTCAGGTGGTTTCGTCCATTGTTGATCCAATACGTATGTATTGCGACAACAACGGGGCTATAGCTTTAGCGAAGGAACCCAGGTCCCATCAGAGATCCAGACACATCTTGAGGCGGTATCACCTGATTAGGGAGATCGTAGATCGCCAAGAGATCGAGGTTCGGAGAGTCGCTTCAGAAGATAACACTGCAGATCCATTCACCAAGGCCTCGCCCCAGACTCAGTTCGAGCGGCTGATCGAGATGATAGGTCTTCGATACGCCAGTACATGGCCTTAGTGCAAGTGGGAGATTGTTAGTGTATATGCCCTAGAGGCCATTACTGTATCATACTAGTTTGTATATTACTTAATGGAAGCTTGGGATATTCACCTTGTATATACAATCTTGCTCAAAATAGTAGTATGCTACTTGGTTTGTTTCTACTTCAATGTGTACATGTGTTTATTTTAGTATATCGCCTATACACATTAGTCGAGCCCTTAGGATCTTTGCTTGATTACCAGTGTTGTGATGGCAGTCACACTAGTGGGGCTGGGTAATCTATAAGCACATCCTTATGCAGGTCCCTGGTCGCAGGACTATCGAGACAGGGCATCGATACTCCGGAGTAGACTAGCGCATGCGCTTCTCATCCCAGTGTGGGAGACGGTCTGTCCCACAGCCGTCGGTACGTCGTACTTGAGATAGTATGCGGGTGCTCGTTGGGTTACGAGTACACTGAACAGGACTCGTCGGGAACTGACTAGTTGGTATTATGCCTATCGTCAGTTATCAGTTCCCAGGTGACATGAGTACAGCTTAGTCCGCTGACTTGACACTGTCACTTCGCCTCGAGTGTGTTCCCACTGTACTTTGATTACTACCCTACCACGGCTTAAAGGAGTCGTGCAAACAGGTGGTAGTTGGGTGCAGTCCCGAAGCACTTGGAGGCAATGACGGTTAGACAGGATTCGTCTCTCCCGGTATTGGGGGTTGACATCGCGCTTTGTCTAGGAGAGCCATTACACGAGTAGTCCCTGGCCAGGATAATCGAGATATACTGGTAGGATTCCAGTGTTATCTCAGGGTGTTTTGGGCTTCACTCCGACACGACTTGTACCGCTATTGGGGGACTGGCGTTTACCGCCCCTAAGCCCGCCATGCGATGTATCAGACTAACAGACCGGACTGTACAGAGATTGTCACATTCAGGCTCAGTAGGAGTTCAGATGGGTTTCACCTCGTTAGTCTTCTTGTCGGCATCTACCTGGGGACCGTTACGCACAGCTAGTGCCACTTGCGGTCTGTGGTTAAACCCACTGCCGGCGTAGTGTCGAGTCTTTAGAGTCCCACACAGAAAGCTATTCGCCTTTAGGCAAAAGAGTAGAGGTCGCATGGTTTTGCGACAGGTCGCATGGTTTTGCGGCAGGGTTCGGTCACATCCGTGCACTTATGCACGTACAGTGTCCGGACAGTTTACACTAGCGGGCTTTGGTTTAATCCAGATCGTAGTGTACGTATTGGGATTGGATTTATCCAGTATGTATTCGTGTTCCTCGGAACGCGGATGCGGGTGTGTATGCACAGTTGACGGGGAGACAGTGGCAGAAGATTCTCATTAGGGTTGTTGACCGTTGACTGTTGACTATTGACTTTTTGCTCAACCCTAATGAGAATATGTTATGTGATTAACAATTATATTAATTAAGTATTATGGTGATATGGTTGTTGAGGGATTGACTTTGTTAACTTGTTGACTTTTGTTGACTTGTTGACTTTGTTGACCGGTTGACTAGGCTTGACTAGTTGACCATCATGATAACTATAGCTATCATTTCATGGCAAAGACTTTTGCTTGCTTGCTCTTTTGTGCAAAATGAGTGCATGAAATGATATGGCTCTGGTTGCTTAAACCATCACATAATACTTGATTGATATGAGGTGTTATGATTGTTTTGGATTATGAGAGCCAAATGAGAAAAGTCTTCTCCCATTCTTTCATGCTCATTCTCTCCATTGTTCTTGAGCTCTCATCTCCTCCTCTTGCTCTCCCTCTCTTGACTCTATGGTTCACTTGTCTCATGAGTTGAGAACCAAGAACCATAGATAAAATCCCATACAAACTCTTCTCTACTCACTCTAGTTCACAAGGTTTTGCAAACCAAGTGAACTAGTTTTCTTCAAAGTTCGAAGAAGGAGCCAAAGGTTGAAGCTTTCTGGTGGATCTATCTTCGGCACAAGGAGACGACGGGGAGAAGCCGATTCGGACGACCATCGAAGCTTGAAGACGAAGGAGTTTGAGAAAAAGAAAGGTATAACCCCCTAACCGAGTAGTTAGCAACTCGTAGTTAGGTTGTTAGTTAGATGTTTAACAAAGATCCGGGTTTTGAGTCCATGTTACCACCTTTAAGAAAATCGTTTTTCACCAAATTCCGCATGCCCGAAAGTACCGGGATAGGTAGCATGGACTTACACGGATATGTCCCTATTCCCTGTTCAGTCTTATAACAATTATAAGAAAGAACGGAACCAACGTTCCCCAGCACAGTATAAGATGCGGGTTCGGTCAATACATCCATATTATTATCTTGATTAAGACGTGACGTGGTCGCTACCTGGAGAGAGATAGAAGAAAACACTTTATCGTATACTCTTGCAAGATCAGATTGGTTATTATTTTATCTAATTAGGATGGCTCCCACTGTTTTTATGAAATCTTATTTCAAACCCTAAAAGAAAAGACTAGCCGGGATTAATTACATGCTACAATTTCGCCAATCTTTCAGTCAGGCCAGTGTTGGTATTTTAAGGGAGGTTCCCCGTGCTTTCACACGGACCTAATTAAAATAAACCTCGTTTTCCCGGAGGCGTAACCCCGTAAACAACTTTCTAGACACCTACTTGATCGGCTAATTGTCTTGTGTAAAACTCTCCCAGAAGTAACTTTTACTCGTAGTGGGTATCGGGATCCAACCATCTCATAGAAGATATACAATCTCATTGCAAATTTCAACATTTAAAATTCCCGATAATATTTTGCCCCTAACCCCCTATGACTTTGACAAAGGCCAACAAATCATAGGATGCTAGTCAAGTTCAACCCGTCATTTCCTGATTGAATCAAACCCACCCGCACGACCCTTTACAAAGGCCAACAAGGTCGTACGACTACCCTAATCCAATCTGCATCATATGAATAAACAGATAAGCACCATTCAGCGACCGCACACTACGCCTTGACAAAGGCCAACAAACGCAGCACGAATACTAAACAGTCCTTATCTGAAATGACGGAGGGCTACTACAGGTTTTTCAAAAAACCTATTACGTAATGAACTTGATATCGTTGTAGAATCGAGTAAATTTTGAAAAGAAGTGTTTTTGAGGCTTTCACTAGTTTTTCTAAAGAGGTCGCTCCCGGTGAAGGGATCTCGGCTCTTTCCTTATCGAATAAGGTGCAGGATATTTCATAAACATCACTGTGCAAAGCAGAAACTATAAAAGCAATCAAAAGACAAACCGAGTGTTGTAGCATCTGCTAGCTTTTGCTAAAGAGGTCACTCCCGGTGAAGGGATCTCGGCTCTTTCTTTATCGAATAAGGTGCTGGATATTCTACAAGGAATACCGCTATGTAAAGCAAAAACTAGAGCTGCCCTTTTTGAAAATTTGATTCTACAACATCTTTTAGGTTTCTTTTCTTTTCATTAATCATATTAATGAATTCCCATTATTTATGCTTCCTAACCATCATAGAAGAAACGAAAATACAACGTACGCTTATGCCATCTGCATTCGCCACAATGTCCCGTTATGCACCGTTAGGTTACTTAACTAACGGCATAACGGGACGGGACTAGCGCGGGTGCAAAACATAAGCAACGTCTACTATATATCTCATATATAATGTATATCCATTCGTCTCAGAATCCACAGTGATCACATCACAAAGCAGCAGAAGAAACTTATGAAATATTGGATATACTAGGAGGTCCGTGTTTTATTTTGAGCCTGTATAAAACACGGATTCCACGGTTGCGATGAATAGCCAAACCCACATCCCGAGACCCCTACGAGAGCGGCAAGCAACCCTACTAATTCTAGAGTTAGGAGACCCAGACTCGACTCTTCGAGTTGGTCTCCCACCGGAATCTAGAACCCGATTACTTATGCTCCCTTCCTTGGGTCTATCCTAATGCGGAAAAGTAAATAATATACAACAATTGTGACATCATCCTCAACCCGGAAGTGCCCCAATAAAAGAATATTACATACATTGAATTTTACATGAATGAAAGAAAAACTCTCATCTCACATAAAACCCCCGGCTATTCATAAAGCGACGATCTAATATAACATATCCAGCAACACATAACATCACATGTCATCAACGTAAGTAAATATGCGTATCCCAATTGTCGTTGACATATAGCAACGAAACCGGCGATACACCACATATTACACTTACGGTCGTAGAAAAAAAACCTAGACGGTGTTAAACATTCCAATCGAATCAACAAACACCCACAATTACCCAAAAAGCTCGGCACTTGAGCGTAGTTTAAAATTATTCAGCACATGCCACAGTACCAATAGGCCTGCCGTAGAAGGGTCAACCAACGCCTCACATGTGGCACCGCTGAACCACCACAAACCCGAGAGTTTAGTGGCGGTTCTGACTGTCATATAATCGAGTTAAGGTTTTTTTCTTCTAGAGGGTCCATCACATTACTTGCATGATGTTTGATTGTTCTTTAACTCGGAAAAAATCCAACACTTGGAAATTTTTTCGGCAAGGGAAAAGTGGGTATTTGATATCTGTTCGAACTTTTTAACACCGTCTAGAATAACCCGAATTCTAGTTAGAATTACGACTACGAAACACTCCGAGGTTCCTTTAAAGTAAATTGACATCACATGAAAATTTAGCAAAAATGAACAACACCTGAAACACCAAAACCCAGTCGCTGGAACACAGGCAAAATTTGAGGGGTGGGGCTCGGTTTTTGGCCGAGATAGGGGTGTGTGTGGCCGGCCACTTTGGCTCAGAAATGCCTCAAATTTCTCCAGTGTTCATGTTATATCACATACAACACTCTGTACTTGTTTGAAATTTTTTTTGACTCCATTTAAAAATCGACAGAAACTCGTATTTGGTGTTTCGAGTTTCGGAGTTCGTTTCGGTTTCGTAATCTAACACAATCTGTCTAATTCTCTAGCTAGGCTCTGATACCACTGTAGGGTTCCTATTAACGACAGAAAGGTTTCGGGAGGCATCGTCCATGCCATTTTCAAAAATTTACCGTTTTAAGGAACCCTAAACTAGAATCGATAACTAGAGAATCATACGAAACAACATGTAAACTACTTTACATCTAAGTGAACTAGGAATACAACCTTTGTAGACCGGTCCTTCACTTCAATAGCTCCTTGTAGTGGTCCCTTCGCTGCGATCACGGAACTCCCAGACTCTAGCATGGCTTCTTAAGGTTAAATGAACGATCTTGCTTGAAGTCTTCGAGGCCGAAGATGATCTACGTCAAGGAGACACTAACTCAAGCTACTACTTCATTAATGAGAGATTAGTGAAGCTAACACCCTATACTAAAGTGCAAATCTAGTAGAGGATGATGAAGTAGGAAGTGAGCTCACTTCAGTTTTATTTTTCTTACAATATTTTCTCACTTTAGAAAACCTTAGCAAGCTTTTTGCTCAAGGAAGAAGAAGATGAGCAAAAGAAATGAGAATGAACTAAATGAGATGAGAGAAACAACCATGGGTGAGTTTGTATCAAATACTAACTCATGTAGAGACATAACCATGGCTAAATTATAATGGTTAGGTTAATAAATATCTTAAGTAAAACAAAATTAGTGGACTAAGTCAATGCATCCACAAGCTTCATGAAGCTTCTTGCTTGTGAGCTATTATCCACTAATTTGGAATTACTTTAATACTAAAACCCAACATTATAATTAGTATGGTGAAAGTCTTATACACCCATGTAGTTTGTATCAACAACCATGATACAATATAAAACACAATTAATATATATCACATATATATTAAGTGTGCAAATGTGAGAATAATAAATGCTTAAGTGAGCTAATATTAGTTAATGTAAATTAGTATATCAAATATACACTAAATTATCAAATCAACACTTGATTTAATAATCCGGCTATATCACATATAACTGACTAATATTAAATGTACCAACTTATCGAATCAACACTTGATTCGATAACCCGGTTATATCATATATAACCGACCGATACAAAAATCGCGAGAATAGAATATGGTATCACATACTCGCATTATTCTCAGTCCCGCACATATCACATATGTGCTTCTACTTTTTTTTGCCTGAGCCAGTAAAACCTCTATGTAGGACTCTAAAGACTCGTCAATACGCCGGCAGCAGGTGATGATCACATCAAGCGCTCATAACCCGTCAGCGGTACTAGTTGGACGTAACGGCTACCCGGGTATTGAGCGATCAGAAGATCAACAAGAAAGCATGCTCTATCTCCTGTAAAGACTGTCAGTAACACTACTGTACAATCCAGTCTCCTCGTCTGATATGTCGCTTATCCAGTCTAAGGGTGGTAAACGTCAGACCCCAAAAAACGATAAGTCATGCCGATATGAGGCTCATAACGGGTCGAGAAACTACCGGGAGAGACGAAACCCCTCCTATCGCTCATTGCCTCCATGTGACTCCGGACTGTACCCAAAAACCACCGTTTTGCACGTCCTCTTGAACGTGGTAAGGTGGAAATCAAAGCACAGTGGGAATCACACAAGACTCTATGACGATCTTGGGTCTACAGACTAACCTGTACCAGTGTCACCTGAGAACTGCTATCTGGCGTGAGGTATAATACCATCTAGGAGTTCTCGGCGAGTCCGTCCAGTGTACCCTATCTCCACTGAGCACCCGTATACCATCTCTGATGTCAAACACCAATGGATATGAGATCATCCATAGCCCATCACATGGGCCGAGAAGCGTATACGCTAGTCTACTCTGGTATTTCGATGCCCTGTCTCGATACACCCACGACTAGGAACATTAAAGGATGAACTTATAGACTACCATGGCCCTACTAGTCTGATCTGCATCATAATCCTGGTAGTCAAGTACACATCCTAAGGGCTTTACCAACATGTAACCATAAGACAATATCAAGAGACAAGTATAAATGTTAAGATAAAGAGCAACCAGATAGCATACTATCATGTCGAGAAAGAAATTCCTCTCTATATATGTTCAAGCATCCAATATAATATACATCACATGTACAATAATGGCCTCTAGGGCATACATACAACTAACACGTTTGTTGACCTCCGTTAAGGCGTAGTGTGCGGTAGCTGATTAGTGCTTATCTGCAGCATACGATGCGATTGGATTAAGGTAGTCGTTCGGCCTTGTTGACCTCCGTCAAGGGTCGTGCGGGTGGGTTTAATTCAATCAGGAAATGACGGGTAGAACTTGACTAGCAGCCTATGGTTTTTAGACCTCCGTCAAGGTCATAGGACGCTAGGGGTAAAATATTATCGGGAATTTCAAGTGTTGAAATTTGCAATGAGATTGCATACCTTCTATGGGATAGTTGGATCCCGATACCCACTGCGAGTAAGAGTTACTCCTGGGAAAGTTTTACACATTACAATTAGCGATCATGTAGGTGTCTAGAAAGGTGTTAATAGGGTTACGCCCCTGGAAAAATGAGGTTTTTTTTAATTAGGTCTGTGCGAAAGTACGGGGAACCTCCCTCAAAGTACCAACACTGGCCCGGCCAAATGATTGGCGAACTTATAGGGTGTAATTAATCCCGGCCAGTCTTACCTTTTAGGGTTTGAAGGTAGATTTGACTAAAACAGTGGGAGCCATCCTGATTAGATAAACTAATAACCAATCTAATCTTGCAATAGCGTACGTAGACTGTTTTCTTCTCTCTCTCTCCTGGTAGCGACCATGTCACGCCTTAATCAAGATTATAATATGGATGCATTGACGGAACCTGCTTATTATACTGAGCTAGGGAATGTTGGTTCCGTTCTTTCTTATAATTGTTATAAGTCCGAGCAGGAAATAGGGGAATATCCGGATTCCCATGCTACCCAATCGAATAAAGTGCATGTTGATACATCTTCTTCGGGTGTCTTTATTACCGAGAACTGTTTCTCAGTTTCCTCTACGTCCTAAGTATGAGATACCGGATCAGGATCCCGCATATGTAATATGTTACATGGGCTACAGAATGGTAGAGAACTGAGAATGGGTGATATGTCTCCAAGTGTTAGAGAATGGTGAAATTGTTGCGGCCAAGTCTGTTGGCAGATATCACCTTGTATTAGATATATTGATTCTGAACAAATGTTATTACATATCGAACCTGATATACAACATTACATCTGTTTCTTTATTAAGTTAAAGAAGGATGTAATTCTGTATTAGAGGATGATGTTGTGAAAATTTTCCTGAATCAAGAGTTGATTCGATCAGGCACGTTATATAATAGCATATACGTTCTAAATCAAACTACAGTTCAAAGTATATAGAACACACACAAGAGGAGTAGTTCAGAGATTGTAACATTTCAGAAAAGTAAAATATTATTCTTGGGAAATTTTATAATTAAATATTAAATATATTGAATATTTTAATATTGCGGTATAATTAAATACCGATAAATTAGGAAAAATTTGGAAATTATGGAAATTACTGAAAAGATGGTGTTTTATAGGATTTAAGCAAATTTTAAGTTAATTGTGATTTATTATACACTATTTTAATGCTAATCGCGATTAAAAATCGCTAATCTTGCATTAAGCCAGAATTATGCACATAACATGCACCAAGTCACATTTCATTTTGTTACATTTTCCTACATGGTCTTTCTTTTATCATGCATGTTTTAAAATTTAAAACAAGTGATAAGATATGAGAAAAAAGAAAGAAAAGGATGGCATGGGGGGCATTTAATGAAGCATGGGGGCTTGAATTTTGGGCTCTCTCTCTCTCTCTCTCTCGCCCCTCATTCTCCTAGCAGCAGCCCAGCTCCATCAGCCCTCCCCCTTCATCCCTTCTTCTTCTCATCATTCCAAACCTCCAATCTCCTTCAAAAATTCATCCTTTATCACACAAATCTAATGCTTATCACTTCAAATCAATCCCTTGTTGGTTCTTGAGGCTAGTATGAGCTTTAGGAGGCAAGGCCAGCAAGTTTGAACCTCCTAAGACCAACTTGAGGTATAAAGCCTAACTTAGATTCCTTTTTCTAAACTTTTAGTTATTTAGCTTAATTTAGTGTTTTAGTGATGGATTAGTGCTAACTATGTGTTTTAAGAGGAGATTAAGATAAGTTAGGATTTTTATAGCTTAATTAGGGTAATTAAGAGTGGTTAGTGTCTAATAATCCAATTCATTTTTCAAGTTTACACTAAAACACCCTAATGTCACAAATTAGTGCTTTAATACGGTTTTAATCTAGTGTTATGATACTGTGAATCTGCTAAGACCCGGGTAGTTTTTATATTAAGCAAACATATACATTAGACTATAAATTGTGTTAGGAGCATATTGTAAAAACCTGGGCCCTTTTCACCAAAAATGACCCGAGATCACACCTATAGGGGCCGTCCCAATTTTGGTGAAACATGATGAAACTTTGCAAGTAGTTGTCTGTAGGTATTCTAAGAGTTTTGGTCTTGTTTGCTTTTCTTGTTTTTGCTCCAGGTAAAATCTGGGTCCAATTTCCTACAATTTTAGTATTGTGACATTGTTACGACTTGACTCTAGATATCCAAATGTGTGTTTTGTGTTAAATTGATGGCATACAGGGAATCTGGAGTGATCCTAGGCATTTACTAGAAAAACCAGCAAAGACCATTAAGCTAGATTCAATACTAGAAAACCACCCTGCAAGTGTGAGACCCCAACCCCTCCTTTTAGCCGAGCTTGCCGGATTTGGGGCTTTTGTCGCCGGCCAAAATGTAGGTTTTGGTGACAATGCTTGGTCTGTAGCTCAGTCACTTCATATACTACACCACTACATTGCTAGTTTAACTAATATTTACCTGAACTAAAATCTGGAACAAGATTTCTGAGTTGTTGTTTTGTGTTCATGGTTTTGCATGACTTGGGTTTTGTTGTTTGGATTCGTTTTTGGTTGTTGGGCATTCGTACGTCAACAACAAGGGTTGTTTTGTTGTTTTGCATGCGTGGGCTATAGGTTCTAACCTATGAGCGAACCGAGTGCCGTATTTGTTTTCCGAACTTGATTTTGATAGCGATCTCGAATATGTTTTATTGTAGGTACCTTCGTGTGGATTCTGAGACGATGGAGCAGGGCGTCATCGACTTCAACAAGCGAGGACCAGGTGAGTAGATCTATATCTACGGGGGAAGTCGGGTGGATGGCGTATAGCACCCCCGCAACTTATTAAATGGAAACCGATTGCTATGATATAGTCGTAGAAACCTAGATTAGGAAACTAGGAATATAGTTTAAAGGATAGTTAGAAATGATATTAGTAATAACTTATAACTTGTAGTTGCAATATAATAGGTATGAGTTTTAGGGTAGCATGACACTTGATGTTTAAGGTAAATTGTATATATGTAAAAGCGACTTGATATGAGATATTAATGTGATGGAAAAGAGTTTACGTGGTGATATGACGACTTGATGTGATATGTCGTTATATGGATACGAGTCGATATGCGATAATCGATACCTTTGCCGGTCCCATGATCTGAGATTGATATGGATGAGACCTGAGAGATAGGTATATATACGGATAATGTTGTGAATCTTGAGTGATAAACCATACGAGACGTTAGGTCCGTACCCTTCTTGTCATATAGGTCGTTCGGATCCCAAATTGTTTAATGACGCTGTACGATGAGTTACCGTACGTGATGAGTTATTTGATGATTGATCCATACCCTTGACTAGAGGAGGTCGATTGACAGATTCACCGACTCGGTCATGTTAGATACGTATACCTTATGCCTTTTAGCTGCCAATTTACTTTATGCTGCATTCATGATTATTCTTATTGCATTTCATATTACCTGTGCAAGTACACCTGCACCATTATCGATGATGCGTATGTTACACTTACACAGAATTGCCGGCTCACACACTTCATCATCGATAATTGCCATGTCACTACACAGTATGATTGCTGCTTCATGATATGACACCTTGCATAATTTACTTGCTATAGTTACATATACGCCTTTATACTATGTTGCATTTGACTTGGGAGGAATTGGGAACCGCGGGGTATATTTTAAAAACTGGATTCATTTTAAAGAGCGGTTTTCCCTTAAAATGTGCATATTACTGCTCCATGTTGCATTATACACGGATATAATTGCATTTCTGCTATATGTCGCATGCATCATGCTTTATGATTATACGCATTGAGATATATTGTTTTCATGAGATTTCTGGATTTAAGAACCGTGGCCATTTCAAAAGAATTTTTGTATTGTTTTAAAAACGAGGTTTCTCTTGATATGATATTTCAGTGCGCCCACCATGAGTTTTCTCGGCTCTTGAGCGATATTATACACCCGATTCGAGGAGGAGGAGAACCGTCTGCGGGTGCATGGTGGACCCGGTGAGGTGCCCCGGGGCAAGATGGTCCCAGATGATGGCGTTGAGCCAGGCAGGGGAGCACTACCAACCGGTGATAGTATTTTGGACCTGGCGGTTTTCCGGAGGATACCGACCGGAGTCATGAGATGGATACAGGCCAGTCCGGATAGCCGAAGCCTGAGAGATGAGGATTTACGTGTCGATGCTGGACACGGTTTTCATGATATTTCGGGTGGACGAGATCTACATGTATTTTGGGCATTGATATATTATTGAATGATATCCAATTGCATACTTGCATTTATTTATATTGTTGGCACATATTCACATACGGTCACCCTAGATATCATAGTATTACCTTTATGATATAGTTGACCTAGGAAATCGTTATTTTATTCAATTTCTACTTGTTGATGTTTTTTTACTCACGAGTTGGCAAATCACCCCCGTTGTGCCACAGTTCTTGCAGGTTGACTGCATGGATCGGTAGCGGCATCGTGGGCACACAGCTTACTTTGGAGTGATTTGCCTTGGTAGGTGGGACAGTTGTATCGTGCCCACTCTTGTACTTATTATTCATATTGTAACTAGTAAACTCCATCAATCAAAACCAGTATCTGTATATTTAGTAAGACTTAGTGAGACTTGTAGTTGCGAGATTTGAGTGATGGGTTTTATGTTCGCTTTTGGGTTGATGTCTTACTTTATTGTGTTGATCTTCGCCGTTTGGGCGTCGTATACTTGTTTTATTACTTGCGTGGTTGTGATCCACCGTTTGGCGAAGAGCTAGCTCCCGCTTAGGAATGCCTTTTATATCATCTTGTATTTGTGGTTTTGGAGCAAAATATACAAGGGAGGTGCTGCCCAAATTTTTAAAAACGCGAACATGTTTTACAAAAAGTAGGATAAGCTTGCATTTTTCATGTTCCCTATTCTATGCCTTTAAGAAAACACATTTCTTCATTAATACCTTATTTCAAAACCGCACCACTTTCTTTTTTAAAAAAAAGGGTTTAGATTTCTTGGTTTTCAGCTTACTTGGATTATGTTACGCCTTTAGACATTGTGTGATTTAAGTTCTCGTCACGAGCTATTATTTCAGGTCGTGACAAAGTTGGTATCAAAGCAGTAGGTTAACCTTGGTTCGAGTCTATGTTTGACTATGCGGAGCCTAGGGCATTTGTATTTATACGGAATCTAGGCTTGACCTTACGGAACTTAGACTTAGTCGAGGGGGTATTATACCCGAACTTTCGTCGCATAGGTTGACCTTGATTGATGGAGTAAGTAACTTAAGGAGAGTGACGTACCGTGTGTATGTTCCGCGGCATACTTACAATACGCTACTCCGCTTAAGAAGCCTTAGGATGTACATTTCCTTGTACAACATCATATTCATTCCTATGATCTATCCTCATCGATATCGGTTTATGGTTTTGCTGCCACGATTATACGGGCAGAGAGAGAGCTACGGCTAGAGTTGCGGTCAGCACGAGCTCGTCACGAACGAGGACTGACTAGGGCATGATTCTAGGGACACACGATTGCATAGAGGCGTCGTTTTATTGTGCTTTCGCGCCATGAGCGTTTGATGGATCGCTCTTACAGGATTACTCAGACGTGCAGATCAGCACCAGATGACTGGGCCACTGCTAGAGGCCAACCAGAATGTGATGACCGTTGATGCACTGATTATTATTGATGATTGAGATACTGTTCAGTATGCAGACGAATGAGCCAGTTGTTGCTGCGAATGACGAGATACCGCCTCAGATGTTGGAGCTACTGTAGCACGAGTTTATATTTAGAGACATGATAGAAGGTCGCTAGTCACCTGAGAATGAATGACTAGGACATGTGGTTCGTTCACTTACCCCGATGCGAGGTCATCAGATTGATTGATTCCAGCTTGAGAAGACTTCACGCAGATACGTTGGGAGTCGATAGAGATGATCGAATGTCAGAAACCCATTTTCCAAGTTTAAAGTATTCGGAGAAACATGCAAGTAATTCTAAGGACCCTCAAGAAGAATAAAATCCTAACTCGACATAATGACCATGAGAACGCCTTTAAACCTTAGGGTTTGCGGCAGTTCAACGGTGCCATTAATGAGGCTTGGGTTTGCCCTTCTACGGTTGGTCTATAGGTGCTGTGGCATGTACTCGATATTATTAAACTGTACTCAAGATGTTGAGCTCTTGGGGGATTATGAGGTTTTGACGAATCGATCGAATGGTTCGACTTTTTCGGATACCATGTGATGGGATGCATTGCTTGTGAGACTCCAGATGCGAGTATAGCCGTTGGAGCGTAGTCCATGCAGCCACGAAGAGACGAGTCCGAAGCAGTCGACATTAGAGAAAGATAGAGTAAGAGGTTCGCACAAGATCTTGATGAGATGACGTTCCACTCCGCTGACATCAGAGATATGATACGCATGCAGAGGCGTTGTACATGGATATATCTTCCAGGAGGAGTCGTGATGAGTATGCAGCCGTTCTGGAACAGGAAATTAATTTAGTAAAGGATGATAGCTTCCGGGCAGTTCGGCAGAAACGAGATTTGGGAGAGACTTCGACAAGACCTTTCTGGAATACTAAATGAGAGGACTTGGACCCAGGAGCGGTCATATTACGCACACCCAGTAGGCCAGAGTTCGGCATCGTCGACGAAACATGTTATGAGCGACAATGACAGTTGGCCAGAGATCTTTAGAGGATGTGCTAGAGCGGGACTGTTTCCGCCACCTTTGATTTTGATTTCATGCCTATGGTATGCATATGATTTGACTTGTGTTTTCAGCATAGTTTTCATGCACTTTTGGTATTTTAATTCGATTTTGTGCATGCAGATGCATATGGTTGGGAGATTATATACCACGGTATACCTGATTTGGATTGAGATTTGTTGTATACCGTCGATTTCGATTGTGATACTCAATATTTGTTTTCGGGCACCTTGTGCACTTAATTTGGATTTTTGCGCATGTTGGGCGCATGATATGAGATGCGATTTTGGTGCACACCAGATGCACTAAATCGGGATTCTTTGTGCATATTAGATGCACCTGATATTGCTGTCAGGCACACCCGTTGCCTATGACAGGTTTTTCGTGCACACCCGTTGCACTTAGATTTTGTTTCTGTGCACATTTATGACACATTTATGGATTTCGATTTTTCCGTGCGCAGCAGACGCACGCGGCATTCTTATGTACATTTTGAGACTGATTTCCTATGAGTAGTACATTTTTATGATATTTGCTATTTGGTATAGTAGCTGAGCAGGACCAGTCCGAGGACAGTACCTGAACATATATTGCATGCATTAATAGTTATCGAAGAGATTTCCAAAAAGAAGCTATAGTTTTAGTATTTACCTACGTGTCCGAGATGACACAAATTTCTAAAATTGTTTTCAAAACGGTGCGGCGTGTATATTAAACAAAGGACATATATATATATATATATATATATATATATAGATATATATATATATATATTTTTCCTTCCAATAGACGTCCGCCAGTGTGCAGTTTTATGCTCATCGCACAGCAGCTTAAAAAGGTTTGACATGCATTTCTTTCAGATGTTTACATGTATAGTTTTGATGTATATCATGTTGGTGTTCGTATTGGGCTTTGACATTGACGTCTTCCCCATGACTCCGATGATTGCGGGATGCTTGACGGAGTTCGGATTTTGATTTTTGGTTATATACTCGTTTTCATGCGCATGCATTGCGCTACGATGTGCTTTATATATTTATGATTTTGAGACCCCGACGACTTAGTCTTTTACTGAAATGTTTTAGTATTTGAGGGGTTTAAATTTAAATTCGGGGACCGAATTTCTTTAAGGGGGGAAGATTGTAACATTTCAGAAAAATAAAATATTATTTTTGGGAAATTTTATAATTAAATAATAAATATATTGAATATTTTAATATTGCGGTAAAATTAAATACCGATAAATTGGGAAATTATGGAAATTACTGAAAAGAGAGTGTTTTATAGGATTTAAACAAATTTTAAGTTAATTGTGATTTATTATACACTATTTTAATGCTAATCGCGATTAAAAATCGCTAATCTTGTATTGAGCCGGAATTGTGCACATAACATGCACCATGTCACATTTCATTTTGTTACATTTTCCTACATGGTCTTTCTTTTATCATGCATGTTTTAAAATTTAAAAGAAGTGATAAGATATGAGAAAAAAGAAAGAAAAGGAAGGCATGGGCGGCATTTAATGAAGCATGGGGGCTTGACTTTTAGGCTCTCTCTCTCTCTCTCTCTCTCTTTCCCTTCATTCTCCCAGCAGTAGCCCAGCTCCAGCAGCCCTCCCCCTTCATCCTTTCTTCTTCTCATCATTCTAAGCCTCTAATCTCCTTCAAAAATCATCTTTTATCACACAAATCTCATGCTTATCACTTCAAATCAATCCCTTGTTGGTTCTTGAGGCTAGTATGAGCTTTAGGAGGCAAGGCCAGCAAGTTTGAACCTCCTAAGACCAACTTGAGGTATAAAGCCTAACTTAGATTCCTTTTTCTAAACTTTTAGCTATTTAGCTTAATTTAGTGTTTTAGTGCTAACTATGTGTTTTAAGAGGAGATTAAGATAAGTTAGGATTTTTATAGCTTAACTAGGGTAATTAAGAGTGGTTAGTGTCTAATAATCCAATTCATTCTTCAAGTTTACACTAAAACTCCCTAATGTCATAAATTAGTGTTTTAATACGGTTTTAATCTAGTGTTATGATACTGTGAATCTGCTAATACCCGGGTAGTTTTTAAATTAAGCAAACATATACATTAGACTATAAATTGTGTTAGGAGCATATTGTAAAAACCTGGGCCCTTTTCACCAAAAATGACCCGAGATCACACCTATAGGGGCCGGCCCATTTTTGGTGAAACCTGATGAAACTTTGCAGGTAGTTGTTTGTAGGTATTCTAAGAGTTTTGCTCTTGTTTGCTTTTCTTGTTTTTACTCCAGGTAAAATCTGGGACCAATTTCCTACAATTTTAGTATTGTGACACTGTTACGACTTGATTCTAGATATCCAAATGTGTGCTTTGTGTTAAATTGATGGCCTACAGGGAATCTGGAGTGACCCTAGTCATTTACTACAAAAACCAGCAAGACCATTAAGCTAGATTCAACACAAGAAAACCACCCTGCAAGTGTGAGACCCCAACCCCTCCTTTTAGCCGAGCTCGCCGGATTTGGGGCTTTTGTCGCCGGCCAAAATGTAGGTTTTGGTGACAATGTTTGGTCTGTAGCTCAGTCACTTCATATACTACACCACTACATTGCTAGTTTAACTAATATTTACCTGAACTAAAATCTGGAACAAGATTTCTAAGTTGTTGTTTTGTGTTCATGGTTTTGCATGACTTGGGTTTTGTTGTTTGGATTCGTTTTTGGTTGTTGGACGTTCGTACGTCCACAACAAGGGTTGTTTGGTTGTTTTGCATGTGTAGGCTATACATTCTAACCTATGAGCGCACCGAGTGCCGTATTTGTTTTCCGAACTTGATTTTGATAGCGATCTCGAATATGTTTTATTGTAGGTACCTTCATGTGGATTCCGAGAAGATGGAGCAGGGCGTCATCGACTTCAGTAAGCAAGGACCAGGTGAGTAGATCTATATCTACGGAGGAAGTCGGGTGGATGGCGTATAGCACCCCCCGCAACTTATTAAATGGAAACCGATTGCTAGGATATAATCGTAGAAACCTAGATTAGGAAACTAGGAATATAGTTTAAAGGATAGTTAGAAATGATATTAGTAATAACTTATAATATGTAGTCGCAATATAATAGTTATGAGTTTTAGGGTAGCATGACACTTGATGTATATATGTAAAAGCGACTTGATATGAGATATTAGTGTGATTGAAAAGAGTTTACGTGGTGATATGATGACTTGGTGTGATATGTCGTTATATGGATACGAGTCGATATGCGATAATCGATACCTTTGCCGGTCCCATGATCTGAGATTGATACGAATGAGACCTGAGAGATAGGTATATATACGGATAATGTTGTGAATCCTGAGTGATAAACCGTACGAGACGTTAGGTCCGTACCCTCCTTGTCATATAGGTCGTTAGGAACCCAAATTGGTTAATGACGCCGTACGATGAGTTACCGTACGTGATGAGTTATTTGATGATTGATCCATACCCTTGACTAGAAGAGGCCGATTGATAGATTCACCGACTCGGTCATGTTAGATACGTATACATTATACCTTTTAGCTGCCAATTTACTTTATGCTGCATTCATGATTATTCTTATTGCATTTCATATTACCTGTGCTAGTACACCTGCACTATTATCGATGATGCATATGTTACACTTACACAGAATTGACGGCTCACACACTTCATCATCGATAATTTCCATGTCACTACACAGTAGGATTGCTGCTTCATGATATGACTCCTTGCAGAATTTACTTGCTATAGTTACATATACGCCTTTATACTATGTTGCATTTGACTTGGGAGGAATTGGGAACCGCGGGATATATTTTAAAAACTGGATTCATTTTAAAGAGCGGTTTTCCCTTAAAATGTGCATATTACTGCTCCATATTGCATTATACATGGATATACTTGCATTTCTGCAATATGTCACATGCATCATGCTTTATGATTATATGCATTGAGATATATTGTTTTCATGAGATTTCTGGATTTGAGAACCGTGGCTATTTCAAGAGAAAGTATGTATTATTCTAAAAACCCGGTTTCTCTTGATATGATATTTCATTGCATCCACCATGAGTTTTATCGGCTCTTGAGCGATATTATACAACCGATTCGAGGAGGAGGAGAACCGTCTGCGGGTGCATGGTGGACACAGTGAGGTACCCCGGGGAAAGATGGTCACAGATGATGGCGTTGAGCCTGGCAGGAGAGCACTACCTACCGGTGATAGTATTTTGGACCTGGCGGTTTTACGGAGAATATCGATCGGAGTCATGAGATGGATACAGGCCAATCCGGATAGCCGGAGCCTGAGAGATGAGGATTTACGTGTCGATGCCGGACGCGGTTTTCATGATATTTCGGGTGGACGAGATCCACATGTATTTTGGGAATTGATTATATTATTGAATGATTTCCAATTGCGTACTTGCATTTTTTTATATTGTTTGCACATATTCACAAACGGTCACCCTAGATATCATACTATTACCTTTATGATATAGTTGACCTAGGAAATCGTTATTTTTTTCGATTTCTACTTGTTGATGTTTTTATAATCACGAGTTGGCAACTCACCCCCGTTGTGCCACAGTTCTTGCAAGTTGACTGTATGGACCGGTAGCGGCATCGCCGGCACACAGCTTACTTTGGAGTGATTTGTCTTGGTAGGTGGGACAGTTGTATCGTGCCCACTCTTGTACTTATTATTCATATTGTATCTAGTAAACTCCATCAATCAAAACTAGTAATTGTATATTTAGTAAGACTTAGTGAGACGTGTAGTTGCGAGATTTGAGCGATGGGTTTTATGTTCTCTTTTTGGTTGATGTCTTACTTTATTGTGTTGATTTTCGCCGTTTGGCCGTCGTATACTTGTTTTATTACTTGCGTGGTTGTGATCCGCCGTTTGGCGAAGAGCTAGTTCCCGCTTGGGGATGCCTTTTATATTATCTTGTATTTGTGGTTTTGGAGCAAAATATACAAGGGAGGTGCTGCCTGAATTTTTAAAAAGACGAACATGTTTTACAACAAGTAGGATAAGCTTGCATTTTTCATGTTCCCTATTCTATGCATTTAAGAAAACACTTTTCTTCATTAATACCTTATTTCAAAACCACACCTCTTTCTTTTTAAAAAAAAAAGGGTTTAGATTTCTGGGTTTTCAGCTTACTTGGATTACGTTACGCCTTTAGACGTTGCGTGATTTATGTGCTGGTCACGAGCTATTATTTCGGGTCGTGACAGAGATGAACGAATCCTTCTTGTGGTATTGTAGACTAGGTCATATCAATACGACCCGACTAGCTGAGTTACATTAAGATGCATATTTAAATCAGTTTGAATTTACATCTTGTGAAACATTCCAGTCATGTCACAAAGATAAGATGACCCTAGCTCTGTTTATTGGAAACAGAGAAAGAGTTAATGAACTCTTGGGATTGATACATGCTGATGTATGTTGTTCCCCAGTCTACATATGCCAGGACCGGTTCTTTGTACTTCATTACATTCACTGATGATCTCTTAAAATTCGCACATATGTTCCTGTTGAAACACAAGTCTGAACCTTTTGAGAAATTCAATGAATATAAGTTAGAAGTAGAGAACCAAAAACCGGGTATAAGTATTATGTCCTATGATGTGATCAGGGAGGAGAATACTTAAGCACGGAGATCCTGCACTATTCTAAAGGAGAATAAGATTCTCTCTCAGCATTACTCCTCCGTATACACCACAACACGTCGGTGTATCAGGGCGGAGCAAATTGCACCCTATGTGATAGGGTGTGCTCTATGATGAGTACTACTGAGTTGCCTATTTCCTTTTAGGGGTTAAGCACTTGAGAAGTTGCATACCGATTGAATAGGGTTTCAATCAAATCAGATGCCTACCACTCCCTATGTGATATGGTATGGGAAGAGCCCATCTCTTAAGGATGTTAAGATTTAAGGTTGTCCGGCCTATGTCTAAAAGCAAAATCCGGACAAGCTCGAGGCAAGGTCAGTTCTGTGGAAGTTTGTTGGATATTCCAAGCATTCGCAAGGGAATATCTTCTGCTACACCGAGGAACAAAAGGTGTTTTATTTCTCAGCATGCCACCTTTTTAGAAAAGAATTTTCTTGTGAAGAATTTAGTGGTCATGATGTAGAACTGGAAGGAGTTCCAGCTGTACAAACTAATAGCTGATGATTTGGTGAAACCAAAGAATTCAATAGTCTCCAACGAGCCTCAGCCTCTCCGCGAATCTGGTAGGGTTCTTCATCCACTTGAGAGATACTGCGGTATTCTCGGTGACATTGGGAGCGAGGATTGCATCATGGTAGATGATGGCCTAACTAGGTTCAGGCAGGCCATCATGAATGGCAACTCTGTGAAATGGCTGGATGTTATGCGATCAAAGATGGAATCCATGTAAACCAACAAAGTATGACTTTGAATGTTGCACCTGAAGGGATAAAACCCATTGGGAGCAAATGAATCTTGAGAAGATTCTTGGTGTAAATGGAAAAGTTGAGACTTTCAAAGTTATGCTTAAGTCCATCAGGATCAATGCACACATCGCAGAGTTGGAACATCTGTTTTGATATGACAGTCAAAGAGTTTGACTTCATCAAAATGGTAGATGAACCTTGTATATAAAAGAAGATTGTAGAGAGTGAGGTTGTCTTACACGTATTGTACGTAGATGACATACTCTTAATAGGAAATAGTTTCCTATGCTGCACTCGGTCAAGCTTCTCTTATCACGAGGATTCTCAAAAAAAGATCTAGATGATACCTACTATATCTTGTGGATTATGATCTATGAGATAGATCTAAGTGGATGTTGGGAGTGTCTCAAATCCAGGTACATAAACACCATACTAAAGGAGTTTAGTATGGATGATTCTAAGCGTGGTGGTTCACCCACTTACTCATGGATCACTCTCTCCAAAAAGATGTTTTCTTAGACTGATTTGGAGAGAGCTCGCGTGCAAGGGATACCCTATGCTTCGGCAGTAGGCTCTATCAGAGTATGCGGTGTTATGTACCAGACCAGATGTAGCTGACTCACTAGGTGTAGTGATCATGAATCAATCGGATCTTGGGAGAATCACTGGAAAGCTGTGGAGGACATTCTTAAGTACTTGAGAAGCACTAAAAGAATGTTCTTGGTTCGAGCTTCCAGAGTGATAAGGTCGACTGAGAGTCAGTCACAGGCATTGTCTTTACCCTCAGTGCAGGGACGGTATGTTGGAAGAGTTCCAAGCTAGATACCGTGACATACTAGACGATAAAAGCTGAATACATTGCTACCAATAATGCTGCCAAAGTGTCTGTCTGGGCATTTCTTGTTCATGAGATGAACATAGTTCTTACCATTGAGCGTCCAATAAATGTTATTGTGACAACAATGGAGTTGTGGCTTTGTCCTAGGAACGAAGGTCCCATCGGCATTCTAGACATATTCTGAGGCAAGTATTACCTGATCAGGGAGATGGTTGATCTCCAAGGGATTGAGGTCAGGAGAGCAGACACGAAGAATAACACAGCGGATCCACTCACAAAGGCCTTACCCCTAGAGAGACCTCTATAGGATGGTTGAGTATGGGATACTACAACCACTGCTATATTGTTGGGTATTAGATACTACAACAGATGGCCTTAGTGTAAGTGGGAGATTGTTAGTTATATATATGCCCTAGAGGCTATTACTGTACATGCGATGTATATTGTAGTGGATGCTTGGACATATATAGGGAGGACTTTCTTGCTCGACATGATAGTATGCTATCTGGTTGCTCTTTATCTTAACTTGTACACTTATTGTCTCTCTATTACATGTTGATAAAGCCCTTAGGATGAGTACTTGACTACCAGGATTATGATGCAGATCATACTAGTGGGGACATGGTAGTTAGTAAGTACATCCTTAGATTGTTCCTAGTCAAGGGAGTATCGAGACAGGGCATCGATACTCCAGAGTAGACTAGCGTATACGCTTCTTGACCCATATGATAGGCAATGGATGATCCCACATCCATTGGTGTTTGACATCAGAAAAGGTGTACGGGTGATCAGTGGAGACTGGGTACACTGGACGGACTCGCCAAGAACTCCTAGATTGTATTATACCTATAGTCGGATAGCAGTTCTCTGGTGACACTGGTACAAGTTAGTCTGTAGACCCGAGATCGTCATAGAGTCATGTGTGATTCCTACTGTGCTTTTATTTCCACCATACCATAGTCAAGAGATCGTGCAAAAAGGTGTTTTTTGGGTACAGTCCCGAGTCACATGGAGGCAATGAGCGATAGGATGGGTTTCGTCTCTCCCGGTACTGGGAGTTGATGTTGCGCTATGCTCGATTGGCCATAACATGAAATCCCTGGCCAGGGTTGCTGAGATTTACTGGTAAGTGTTACCAGTAGTTTCTTGAACCATTATGGACCTTGCATCGGCATGACTTATCAGGCTATTGGGGTCTGACGTTATACCACCCCCAGGCTGTGATATGCAACATATCAGACGAAGAGACCAGACTTTACGGTAGTGTTACTGATTGGATTCGCAGGAGTATGAGCAAGCTTGCTTATTGAACTTCTGATCGCTCAATACCCGGGTAGCCGTTACGTTTAGGAGACTGCTTGCGGCTTGTGGGTGTTTGATATGATCATCACCTACTACCGGTGTATTGACGAGTCTTTAGAGTCCTACACAGAGGTTTCCTGGTTCATGCGAAATGGAGTAGGAGCACATATGTGATATGTTCGGGACCGAGATTAATGCGTGTATGTGATACCGTACTCTACTCTCGCGATTAGTGACATCGTAGGTTATATGTGATATAGCCAAGTTACCGGATCAAGTGTTGATTCGATAAGTTGTTACATTTGATATTAGTCGGTTTTATGTAATATAGCCGGATTATTAAATCAAGTGTTGATTTAATAATTTAATGGATGATTATATATTTGTTATATTACATTACATTAACTAATATTAGCTCACTTAAGTAATATTTTTCTCACTTATGATACATTGATATATATGTGATATATGTTAAATGTATTGTTTACTTTTTCTCACTTGTGCGCATATAGTATATATGTGATATATATTAATGTACAACTATTGTGTCATGCTTGATGCCACATGTGATATGGGTGTATGAGACTTACACCATGCTTAATGATGTGATGGGTTTATATTTATCTAAGTTAACCAAAATTAATGGTAATTAGTTACATGGTTGAAGCTTGTAGAAGCTTGTGGAACTTTTGACCATGTCCACTAATTTTGTTTTACTTATAGATATTTATTAACCTAACCATTATTGATTACCCATGGTTTATTCTCTACATGAGTTAGTGTATAACATTAACTCACCCATGGTTGCTACACTCTCACTCTCTCATGAGTTTTGATTCTTCATCTTCTTCTTCATTGAAAAAGCTTGCTAGCTTTTCTTCAAGTGAGAAAATAATGTGAGAAAAATTAAACTAATGTGAGCCCACTTCCTACTTCATCATCCTCTACTATTAGCTATTTAGTTTAGGGTGTTTGCTTCACTAATCTCACAATTAGTGAAGAGGTAGCATGAGCTTGATTCTCCTCGACGTAGATCATCTTCGGCCTCGACGACATCAAGCAAGCTTGTTCCGTACATCTCGTGGAGCCTTTCTAGAGTCTGAGGAGTTCACTACCTAGAGCGAAGGGACTACTACACGGAGCATTTGATGTGAAGGACCGGTCTACAAAGGTTGTATTCCTTCTTCTCTATAGTTTGTAAAGTGTTTAAGATCTAGGAAACCCTAAGTCTCTAGTTCGATCCTCGTTCGGGTTCTTTAGCTCTGTAGAAAATTTTGAAATGGCATGTTCGATGCCTAGTAAACACCGTGAGGGTGCTAAGGAACCCTGCACCTTGTGTTGTGGTGTGTAAGGAGGAGTAAGCTGAGAGAGAATTCCATTCTATTTTAAGTAACCCAGGAACTCGGCACTTAAGTATTCACCACCTCGATCAGATCTCAGTGTCTTGATACTTTTGCCGGTTTGTTTTTCCACTTCATTCTTATACTCTCGGAATTTCTCAAAGGCCTTGGATTTATCTTTCATCAAGAAGACATGTCTATACCCAGAGAAATCATCCGTAAAAGTAATGAAATAGGAATAACCACTTCGTGCATGTATAGGCATTGGACCACACACATCGCTGTGTGTGAGTCCCAAGAGCTCGCTCACACTTACTTCGTGTCCAGTGAATGGAGACTTTGTCATGTTTCCTATGAGAAAAGATTGACAAGTTGCATAAGACTGATATTCGAACGGATTCAAATATCCCACATTATGTAACTTCGTCAACCATGTTTCTGTTAGTTATATGTATGTGTCACGACCCAAAATTGGCCCGTGACGGCCCTAATACTACGCAACGCCAAAAGACGTAATGCAGTAAAAGAAAGCCAAAACCCAGAAATCTAAACCATAAAAATACGGAAAAGATAATATAGCTTTTGAAACATTTGAAATCGCAACCCAAATTCTTTAAAAGTCTTACTTTCTTTCTTTAAAATTTTGGCAACACCCCTTTTTTGTAAAAACTAGCCAAGAAGAATACAATATAAATATACGACGCCGTAGCGAAGAAATAAAGACAATATGAAGGAAACTGTATATAAAAGGCAACAAATCCATAAATAATATACAATAGCGTCCTCACCAAGTCTCTAAGTCAACAATACAATAGTAGATGGAGAGTACAAAATACAACGAATGTACAATATGAAATACAGATAATCATCCAACCCACCTAAGCAAAATGGTATACTGTGAGCTGATGCGATATCTGTAACAAAAGATGATAGATGAGAAGCTGAATAGCTGAATAGCCTGCTTCGACTACTCTGGGGAAAAACCTGAAACACCTGTGGCACAACGGGGGTGAGTTGCCAACTCGTGAATAGTAGATAACATATGCAGGTAATCGCAGGAATGTACGTACAGCATGAATCTAAGATATGCGATTACAGTAATAACATGTCTTGCAAATGCTGAATAAAGGAAAGCACAGTAGCAGGTACAATCAATATGTGAAGCAATAGTAACATGACAATAGTATGCAATAACTATGCAATAGGGATATGAGAAAGCAAATATGCAACTATCATAAGGGTACATTAACAGGTACTACCAATAAATGAATCTGTGCAAAGAATAGATAAGTGTGAGGTATGGGGTGGAATATGTCATTTCCACGGAAACCTGACAACGTGGCCGGATCACAATCCATCAAGACACTCAAATCCCAAATTCTCAAAATCAGCCCCCAAACTGGGCTCTCACATCATATAAGTCTTACATCACCTCAATGTACAATATCGAGTAGCTCTCCTATATCCCGAATGTACAAATCAACAATCTCTTTCATATCCAATATCCAATGTCAATGAATCACCTATATCCCAAGTCGAATCTCAAGTAAGTTTCTAACATCCTAAAGGTATATATATATACAGAAGTAAATATGATGGGGGCAATACACATATATTAGCGTCCCATTCCACTAATATTGGTGTAAGGGTATATATAACAACGGCTAAATCCCCTGTTATATATACAAAGGTATTAAAAGAAATATCATAAAATCAATGTGCCAAGCATCGACACAGAAATCCTGATCACGTATCATACGCTATCCCGAAAGCACGAGTGCCTAGCTCTGACCCTCGCCTTTCGACGTATGCATACGTACATGACTCCCAGCGGTGTCTCCGTGATCCCCCGCCGAGTCATGGGTACTGTCACCGGTAGGTACTCGCCCGCCTCCAGGCTCAATCGGCAAAATCCATCGATCTTCTTGCCGAAGGGAACCATACCGGGCCCCACCATGTACTCTCATACGGCAACCACACCTCGTATGGAGTATATAATCAGCACCGATAAAACTCATAGTGGACGTGCAAATATCATATCAAGGAAACCGGGTTTTTCAATGTATGCATAATTTCATGAACTCCCGCGGTTCCCAAATCCCGAAAACATCATGTAAAATCCAAATAAACAATGCGCAAGTCCAGGAATAAATATATGCAATATATCTGAATGCGAGCATGTAAATGAAAGTATATAGCTGAAACCAGATGTATGCAAAAATCAATAAGGTACAGCTAAGTATAGATATCTACCTATAAGTAAAAGATGTCGTATACCCCCTTGGGTATGAGTAAAATATGTACAAGGTATACCTGTAGCTGTATCGCAAGGTGTAGAGGTACCTATCACTAAAGGTAAGATACACTACAGGTATACCGATAAGCTTGATGTCATGTGTGAAAAGCAATAGAATCTATAAGGGGTTGTGTGTGACATGGAAATTATTGACGGTGTGTGTGTAGCATAAAATCCGTGCTCGTGCATCATGAACCGTCAATAATATGTGCAGTGTCCTACGGCTGCTAGTCACAGTATAACTATATCAAGGAAATAAAGTAAAGGTGCAATTCTAACAATGATGTAGAATGTGCGACAGGTATTTGAATCCTAACCCAGACGCATAACGCCATGCGGGCGATTCCCCTGTAGATGTTAAATCTACTCACCTATGCTCCACGCTAGGTGAATCCTACCATCTGCTCCCCCCTGTAGCCGTGTCCGTAGTCCCTGCCTGCAAACCTGCAAATAAGACATGGAAATTATATATAAGCCAAATATTCCGCGAAACGCGATATCGAACCAAAACGAGAAACTCGCGTCGCGAACTAAGCGCACGTGTGCACGATACGCTGAATCGTGTGTGTACGCGTCTAAAACCATCGCGACATGCCGCGATATGCTGGATCACAGAACCCTCTCACATATCGCGCGTATCGCGCAAACAAACGGACACCAAATACGATATATAGTCCCAGATTTTTCTACAGGTCAAATCTTACAAAACTAGACATGCCAAAACACTACAAAACACTGCAGACAACAATTCCCAAAACCCCAGCACCCCACTCCCCTTCCTGGCCGCAATTTGTGGCCAGATTGAATTAATTAGCGGCCTGGGTAGGGAGAGGGTGGCTCGTATTCTTATGGTGGTATCTAGACCTAGTGTACATGCTCTAGTCTTCTCAATTTTATCCTGTAGGGTCCGGATCAAAAGCAGATCTCAGATGTCACAAATATCGCTTTAAAAACACTAATTTAGCACAAAAACAAACCCTATGGTATTTTAGTGAAATCCAGGGTAGAATCTCAGTTGAGGTGACCTAACAACACTAGAATGAGCTAGGTTAACCAACTAAAACACTTTCTAGCCACAATTTCACATAAACACCATAATCAAGCACTAAACTAGCTATTTATCGCAAACCGAAGCTAAACTAACACACAGCTAAGCAAACTAGGAATTGGGTTTCAGAATTATACCCTACGAGATCCTAGGAAGCAGGTGAAGAAGTGTGTGAGGGTTACTACTGCTGCTGGGTCTCCTGGTGCTACAGTTGCTGCTACTGCTGCTTGCTTCTGCAGCTGTTGCTGATGCTGGTGCCACTGCTGCTGCTTCTGGTGTTGTTGTTGATGCTGAGGTTGTTGTTGCTGTTGTAGCTGATGTTGTTGTTGTTGTCACTGTTGTTGCTGCTGCTGTGAGGGTGTGAGGGTGTGTGTGTGTGTGAGAGAATGGGAGTGAAAGAATGAGAGTGAGAGAATGAGAGAACACAACAAGTCAACCCCTCCTCTCTCTCTCTCTCTCTTCATTAATGAAGGCATGGGCAAAGCCATGATGCCCCATCATGCACTCTCTCTCTCTCACCAAGGTCAACCATTCAAAAATATTTAAAATTCCATTTCAAATTAATTTTCATTTTAAAACAACCATACACTATTAAACCCAAAACACCTAATACAATATTAAACTAGATTAGAGAAAATGGTTAGTTAACCATGATTGCTAATCATGGTTAAACCCCAAAAACAACCCTAGTTATCATGCAAAAGTGTGTACAAGCCTAGGAAAAATCTAATAAAATACTCAATAAATAGGATAAAATATTTAAAAACCAAATTGATAAACTTTTTAGTAAAAACCATAAATTAAAATATAATTAGCTACAAAACACATTCTAAGGTGTTACAATCTCCTCCCTTAAAAGAAATTCGTCCCCGAATTTAAGAATATACTGCTACTCGTACCTTCAAGGAGAAGGCTACAATTCTCAAATCTCGCTCGCAGCCTCCCAAGTGATTACCTCACTATACGGCTACGTCCAAGAAAAACCTTTCACAGATGGCAAGACCCTTGACCGATGTTCTTCCACCTGCCGAGCCATTAACACAATGGCTGCCGGTGAGTGAAACGATCGCGTCCAAGCCAAATGGTCTTGTGCCAAATTAAGTGAGAAAGGTCATGAAGGTAATTGTAAAGCATCATTACAAGGAATACGGGGTGAAAATCCAATAATCTGGGCGGAAGAGCCAAATTAAAGGCAACGAAACTAACTCGCTTATAGGATCTCAGAAGGACCTAAATCCTGGGACAAGCTTCCCAAAATCCAACACGTCATTCATCGGAAAGTCCGTAGGAATACATGATCTGTCCCTGCGACCTCGAGTCTATGACCAAGGCAGTCGGCATGAGACCTCAGTTCGCAATGGACAATTCCCATCCTGACCTAACACAACTGGACCATCTCCGAAGTCTCTAGACTAGCTGGGGTCCAAAGTCCTACTTACGCAGAGTCAGAAAAACAACAGACTGGTGATCGACACGACCTAACCCCTAAACCTAAAGGTGGCCAATTGGAGTGTCTCCTGATAACAGCTATCGAAGGAGAACCCTAACGATGGCGAGTGACGATCCCCAACTGCTGACAACAATCAAAACAAACACACCACTTAACAAGAAACAACTGAGCACATTGAGTATAACCGGACGACAAGAATCCGAATGGAGTCATACCCCGACTAAACTTGGGTAGAAACCATAATGAAATTCGTGGAGATCTGCTCCCACTCCTACTTCGGAACGGTTAAAGATTGCAACTCTCCAGCCGGCCTCAGATGCTCGATCCAAGCACACAACAAGACAGACACCATGAAACGAAACCTGAAACTTCTCTTTACATCCTTGTCCACCCGTAACTATCTCACAAGTCACGCTAAATGTTGGTGGAACTTGAATGCATACAGAGAGTTAACAGATGTGCATGTTCTAGGATTACACGTCTCTACCCGATGATACCAGGTACACAAACCCGTCCCTAACTTAGCACACCATTGTCACAAATCAAGGTCTCCGAATCATTACCCAGCCGAGTATGCTCATGTATCACCGATGAACGAGCATAGGCGGGCAGTGTCTCGCGAAAGCGATTTAAGGAAAGTGGTCGGGCGCGGACATGAGCAAGCTGTCCCCTCCGTAGAGACGAACTTAAGCTGTACTCAACGATCACACAAAAACTGTAAATCTGCAGAAGACTATCACAACAATCAAAATCCGCTGCAGGAAGATGTACATTAAGCTCTGGTGGTCCGTGGAAAATCTGACACGACTCTCAACCAAGTAGTGTCTCTAAATCTCCAACGCAAAACCACCGCGGCCATCTCCAGATCATGAGTGGAATATCCTTCTCGTACTTCCCCCAAATGTAGGGAAGCAAAAGCGATAACTCTATAGCGTCACCTCAGTACACACTCGAGTCCCACTCACAAAACATTACAGTTAACAACAAAATCGCCCGAACCAAAAACAAGGAAAGAACTGATGCAGTTGTTGACCGTATCTTCAACTGCCAAAAATTCCGTACACATGCCTCAGTCCACAGAAAAGAAACCACCCTTCCGGTCCATTCAGTCGACGGTGCAGCACTACTCTAGCAATCCTGCATGAAACGGCGGTAAGAACCTGCTAAGCCCAAAAATCTGCGGATCTCCATCCTGCACACAAGTCTGGACCTAAGCTGTACGGCCACGATCTTCCTCGGAACCATACGAAACCGTCTCCCGTGACTACAAGACCTATGAGTCAAACAAAACAAGCCTGAAGAAACACTCCGAGAATCTAGCAAACTGCTGGTGCTCTCCCAGTATCTGCATAACAAATCCACAAGTGATACTACTGTCCCTCAAGACATATTAGATAGACCAGAATGTCGTAAATAACACAACAATGACCGGTCGAGGAACGGCCTGCAGAAATCTGGTTCATCATATATACGAATGCTGCTAGGGCACTGGTGAGTCCAGTGACACACCAAAACAGACTAAGCCCGTAGCACGCACAAGGCAGTCTTCGGAATGCCATCACTCCAAACCCGCAATAATGATGACCTGATCCCAAGCAAACTTAGAAAATGTCTCGCACTCTGGAGCTGATCGAAGAAATCGTCACTGCGTGGTACCGGATACTTATCTGCACCGTAAGCCGGTTCAATTGACGATCCGTCGATACACAACCTCAAACTGCCGTCTTCCTCCTCGACGAACAGAAATAGGAGCTTCCAAAAGCGAAACACTCAGACGCACAAACTCCCCAAACCACAACTCTGCAGCTGATCCCTTAGCTCCCAAGCTTCTCCGGTTTATCCGGAACAACGTCGGAAAAACTCTCGCACGAAAGGAACCCGGTCCAACAATCCCACTGTGGCTCTGGTATCACAAATGAACGCTAAGAATCCACGACATCTCCTCAGTAGCCGACTAGCGAAAAAGGCTGAATTCAAGCTGTGAGCGGCGGCACAACTATCCACCTGCACAACAAGAACTGAACTGCCGGGAAAACAAACCTGACTGTTTCCTCACGGTAGTCCACAGATGCCTAACACGTAACTAAACAGTCCGTGCCAAGGAGAATGTCAAATCCAACATCTCTAGAAGGATTAAAACGACGGACGAATCTCTATCTCCTATCCGATTGGCACACAATTGAAATACATGTCGCGCAACAAAAGAATCGCTGACAGAAGTTAAAAACAACAACTACTAATCTACCCAACCACGGTACAAGCATAAAAAACAAACGAATACATGAAAAGAACATATAAATCAAGGGTACCTGAAAACTCTACATTGGACGTCTGCGCGTCCCGATGAATAGAAGCAAACTCCTGTGTTTGCCCTCTACTCGCAGCTGGATGAACTCTTCTGGTAGACTGAGCCCTCTGAGCAAATCTTCCATGTCCACGGCCTCTCTGAGTACGATCCTGACGCCGTGCTGAGGAACAATCCCTGACGAAGTGCTGAAGGCTTCCGCATTGAAAACATCCACGTGCTGACTGCTGACCATCCTGGGGATGAGAGCTGAACGACGGTCCTCGTCCTAAGCCTCTGCTACTCCCGCAACGGCCACGAAATCTGTCTCGACGACCAAACCTCTGGGCTGGTACGCTGGTACGAGTCCTCCACTGTCCTGGAACTGTCTGAGCCTTTGGAATATGCGCCTCGTCAACTAGAGCTTCAACCACTGGTGCTATGTAGGTGACGGACTGCTGCATGCTGATCGTAAGTGACAACTGAGTAACAGGGGTGACAACCTCCTGTCGTAGCTCCCGAACGACATCAACCAATGAACTCATCGCCTGGCGGAAGTCCTGCATCTCTGCCAAAAGTCTATCGATGGTATAAGTAGTAGGCTGATCCGTCTGCACCGGTGCAACTAGAGTGCCATCCTGGTCAGTACTCGTCTCACCCGAGCTAACTCTGACCTCGGCCCTCGCTGCATCACTCCAAGTCCCCATAGTCATCGGCGGCAAGGCTATAAATAGATATAAGATTCAATAAGAATAAGGAATCGAATCTTTAGGATATGAATCATCAAGGAAGGAATTTCAAGCAAATTGTACTGAGGTTACTTAATGCAAGGTACCGCACCGTGGGTATGCTGCAGACATACACACACTATGTTACTCTGCTTAAGCTACCTACTCCATCATACTAAGGTCATCCTACACTCCGAAAGGTAAAACCTAGCGCTCTGATACCAACTTTGTCACGACCCAAAATTGGCCCGTGACGGCCCTAATACTACGCAACGCCAAAAGACGTAACGCAGTAAAAGAAAGCCAAAACCCAGAAATCTAAACCATAAAAATACGGAAAAGATAATATAGTTTTTGAAACATTTGAAATCGCAACCCAAATTCTTTAAAAGTCTTACTTTCTTTCTTTAAAATTTTGGCAACACCCCCTTTTTGTAAAAACTAGCCAAGAAGAATACAATACAAATATACGACGCCGTAGCGAAGAAATAAAGACAATAGGAAGGAAACTGTATATAAAAGGCAACAAATCCACAAATAATATACAATAGCGTCCTCACCAAGTCTCTAAGTCAACAATACAATAGTAGATGGAGAGTACAAAATACAATGAATGTACAATATGAAATACAGATAATCATCCAACCCACCTAAGCAAAATGGTATACTTTGAGCTGATGCGATATCTGTAGCAAAAGATGATAGATGAGAAGCTGAATAGCTGAATAGCCTGCTTCGACTACTCTGGGGAAAAACCTGAAACACCTGTGGCACAACGGGGGTGAGTTGCCAACTCGTGAATAGTAGATAACATATGCTGGTAATCGCAGGAATGTACGTACAGCATGAATCTAAGATATGCGATTACAGTAATAACATGTCATGCAAATGCTGAATAAAGGAAAGCACAGTAGCAGGTACAATCAATATGTGAAGCAATAGTAACATGACAATAGTATGCAATAACTATGCAATAGGGATATGAGAAAGCAAATATGCAACTATCATAAGGGTACACTAACAGGTACTACCAATATATGAATCTGTGCAAAGAATAGATAAGTGTGAGGTATGGGGTGGAATATGTCATTTCCACGGAAACCTGACATCGTGGCCGGATCACAATCCATCAAGACACTCAAATCCTAAATTCTTAAAATCAGCCCCCAAACTGGGCTCTCACATCATATAAGTCTCACATCACCTCAATATACAATATCGAGTAGCTCTCATATATCTCGAATGTACAAATCAACAATCTCTTTCATATCCAATATCCAATGTCAATGAATCACCTATATCCCAAGTCGAATCTCAAGTAAGTTTCTAACATCCTAAAGGTATATATATATGCAGAAGTAAATATAATGGGGGCAATACACATATATTAGCGTCCCATTCCACTAATATTGGTGTAAGGGTATATATAACAACGGCTAAATCCCATGTTATATATACAAAGGTATTAAAAGAAATATCATGAAAACAATGTGCCAAGCATCGACACAGAAATCCTGATCACGTATCATACGCTATCCCGAAAGCACGAGTGCCTAGCTCTGACTCTCGCCTTTCGACGTATGCATACGTACATGACTCCCAGCGGTGTCTCCGTGATCCCTCGCCGAGTCATGGGTACTGTCACCGGTAAGTACTCGCCCGCCTCCAGGCTCAATCGGCAAAATCCATCGATCTTCTTGCCAAGGGGAACCATACCGGGCCCCACCATGTACTCTCATACGGCAACCACACCTCGTATGGAGTATATAATCAGCACCGATAAAACTCATGGTGGACGCGCAAATATCATATCAAGGAAACCGGTTTTTTCAATGTATGCATAATTTCATGAACTCCCGCGGTTCCCAAATCCCGAAAACATCATGTAAAATCCAAATAAACAATGCGCAAGTCCAGGAATAAATATATGCGATATATCTGAATGCGAGCATGTAAATGAAAGTATATAGCTGAAACCAGATGTATGCAAAAATCAATAAGGAACAGCTAAATATAGGTATCTACCTATAAGTAAAAGATGTCGTATACCCCCCTGGGTATAAGTAAAATATGTACAAGGTATACCTGTAGCCGTATCGCAAGGTGTAGAGGTACCTATCACTAAAGGTAAGATACACTACAGGTATACCGATAAGCTCGATGTCATGTGTGAAAAGCAATAGAATCTATAAGGGGTTGTGTGTGACATGGAAATTATTGACGGTGTGTGTGTAGCATACAATCCGCGCTCGTGCATCATGAACCGTCAATAATATGTTCAGTGTCCTACGGCTGCTAGTCACAGTATAACTATATCAAGGAAATAAAGTAAAGGCGCAATTCTAACAATGACGTAGAATGTGCGACAGGTATTTGAATCCTAGCCCAGACGCATAACGCCATGCGGGCGATTCCCCTGTAGATGTTAAATCTACTCATCTACGCTCCACTCTAGGTGAATCCTTCCATCTGCTCCCCCATGTAGCCGTGTCCGTAGTCCCTTCCTGCAAACCTGCAAATAAGACATGGAAATTATATATAAGCCAAATATTCCGCGAAACGCGATATCGAACCAAAACGAGAAACTCGCGTCGCGAACTAAGCGCGCGTGTGCACGATACGCTGAATCGTGTGTGTACGCGTCAAAAACCATCGCGACACGCCGCGATATGCTGGATCACAGAACCCTCTGACATATCGCGCGTATCGCGCGAACAAACGGACACCAAATACGATATATAGTCCCAGATTTTCCTACAGGTCAAATCTTACAAAACTAGGCATGCCAAAACACTACAAAACACTGCAGACAACAATTCCCAAAACCCCAGCACCCCACTCCCCTTCCTGGCCGCAATTTGCGGCCAGATTGAATTAATTGGCGGCCTGGGTAGGGAGAGGGTGGCTCGTGTTCTTGTGGTGGTATCTAGACCTAGTGTACATGCTCTAGTCTTGTCAATTTTATCCTGTAGGGTCTGGGTCAAAAGCAGATCTCAGAAGTCACAAATATCGCTTTAAAAACACTAATTTAGCACAAAAACAAAGCCTATGGTATTTTCGTGAAATCCAGGGTAGAATCTCAGTTGAGGTGACCTAACAACACTAGAATGAGCTAGGTTAACCAACTAAAACACTTTCTAGCCACAATTTCACATAAACACCATAATCAAGCACTAAACTAGCTATTTATCGCAAACCGAAGCTAAACTAACACACAACTAAGCAAACTAGGAATTGGGTTTCAGAATTATACCCTACGAGATCCTAGGAAGCAGGTGAAGAAGTGTGTGAGGGGTTGCTACTGCTGCTGGGGCTCCTGCTGCTACAGTCGCTGCTTGCTTCTACAGCTGTTGCTGATGCTGGTGCCACTGCTGCTGCTTCTGGTGTTGTTGTTGATGCTGAGGTTGTTGTTGCTGTTGTAGCTGATGTTGTTGTTGTTGTCACTGCTGTTGCTGCTACTGTGAGGGTGTGAGGGTGTGTGTGTGAGAGAGAGAATGGGAGTGAGAGAATGGGAGTGAGAGAATGAGAGAACACAACAAGTCAACCCCTCCTCTCTCTCTTCATTAATGAAGGCATGGGCAAAGCCATGATGCCCCATCATGCACTCTCCCTCTCTCACCAAGGTCAACCATTCAAAAATATTTAAAATTCCATTTCAATTTCATTTTCATTTTAAAACAACCATACACTATTAAACCCAAAACACCTAATACAATATTAAACTAGATTAGAGAAAATGGTTAGTTAACCATGATTGCTAATCATGGTTAAACCCCAAAAACAACCCTAGTTATCATGCACAAGTGTGTGCAAGCCCAGGAAAAATCTAATAAAATACTCAATAAATAGGATAAAATATTTAAAAACCAAATTGATAAACATTTTAGTAAAAACCATAAATTAAAATATAATTAGCTACAAAACACATTCTAAGGTGTTACAGTATGCCCTAGAGGCCATTACTCTACATGCGATGTATATTGTAGTGGATGCTTGGACATACATAGGGAGGACTTTCTTGCTCCACATGATAGTATGCTATTTGGTTGCACTTTATCTTAACATGTACACTTATTGTCTCTCTATTACATGTTGATAAAGTCCTTAGGATGAGTACTTGACTACCAGGATTATAATGCAGATTATACTCGTGGGGCAGAAGTAGTCGACAAGTACATCCTTTAATGTCCCTAGTCGTGGGTGTATCGAGACGGGGCATCGATATACCAGAGTAGACTAGCGTATAGCTTCTCGACCCATACAGATGGGCGATGGATGATCCTAATCCGTTGGTGTTTGAAATCAGAGATGGTATATGGGTGCTCAGTGGAGACTGGGTATACTGGATGGACTCACCGAGAACTCCCAGATGGTATTATACCTCATGTCAGATGGCAGTTATCTGGTGACACTGGTACAGGTTAGTCTGTCAACCCGAGATCGTCATAGAGTCTTGTGTGATTCCCACTGTGCTTTGATTTCCACCTTACCACGTTCAAGAGAACGTGCTAAACGGTGGTTTTTGGGTACAATCCCGAGTCACATGGAGGCAATGAGTGATAGGAGGGAATTCGTCTTTCCCGGTATAAGGAGTTGATATTGCGCTGTGCTCGATTGGCTATAACAGGAAGTCCCTGGCCATGGCTGATTCTGAGATATACTGGTAAGTGTTATCAGTAGTTTCTCGACCCGTTATGAGCCTCATATCATATGTTTTTGCTTTGCATAGGAGTCGGGTCCCGGTCTCCTAACTTTAGAATTGGCAGGGTTGCTTGCCGCTCGCGTAAGGGTTTGGGGATGTGCGTTTGGCTATTCATCGCGACCGTGGAATCCGTTTTTTATACAGGCTTAATATAAAACCCGGAAATCCTAGTATATCCAATATTTCATATGTTTCTTCTGCTGCTCTATGATGTGATCACTGTGGATTCTGAGACGAATGGATATGCATTATATATGAGATATATAGTAGACGTTGCTTATGTTTTGCACCCGCGCTAGTCCCGTGCCGCTATGCCGTTAGTTAAGTGACCTAATGGTGCATAACGGGACACTGTGGCGAATGTGGATGGCATAAGCGTACGTTGTATTTTCGTTTCTTCTATGATGCTTAGGAAGCATAAATGATGGGAATTCATTAATGAGATTAATGAAAGAAAAGAAACCTAAAAGATGTTGTAGAATCAAATTTTCAAAAATGGTAGCTCTAGTTTTTACTTTGCACAGAGGTATTCCTTGTAGAATATCCAGCACATTATTCGATAAGGAAAGAGCCGAGATCCCTTCACCGGGAGTGACCTCTTTAGAAAATCTAGCAGATGCTACAACACTCGGTTTGTTTTTGATTGCTTCTATAGTTTTTTCTTTCCATAGCGGTATTCCTTATAGAATATCCTGCACCTTATTTCGATAAGGAAAGAGCCGAGATCCCTATAAGTCTACGGTAGCGCCTCAGCCGTCAATCCGGAGCCAAATGCGGAAACAAAAACTTTTTAGGAAACCGGTGCTATCGAAGTCTTTCACCCGGATCGAACCATTAACGCTAAACTAGCAAACTACTAAGAAGTGAGAGTGGCTACACCGATCGATTCGTGTCCTTCGGTCTTGGGCCACCATCCCAAGCTGCTCGCGGCATCTCCGATCTCCGGTCTCCTCGTCGGAGGAGCACCACATCAATGAGTCTTTTTACGGGCTCCCGCTTCATCCGAAGCAACTCGAACATGAAGTTTGCTAGCCGACATGTCCAAGGTGAAGTAGAGAATGTGTGTGATAACTTTGTCTCAAGCATCAATTGATTCTCAACACATGAGAGTGTATGGATGGAGGTTGAAGATGAAGCCAATGGTGGAACTTGTGAGCAAGAAGGAGAAAGAAAAAAGAAGAAGCTTTTTCTTTTCTTAATGTGTTGGAATGATAATGTGAGCAAGCATAATGAATCCTAGAGCTAACCACTTGCCTCATGGTTGCCCCTTCTCTCTCCGCTTATCATTTCAATATATTAATCAAAATAAAATGTGACATATGCACAAATAAAGAGACCATGAGTCACCACTTATTTACATGTCACAATAATGCTTCTCATGATGAAATCCACTCACAATTTCCACCAAAACATTAACCCAAATGTTTATGACAGTAAAAAGAACGGCATCAACTAAAGTAAACTCGTGACGGATCACAAGAATACCCCTTATTTGTATATACATAACTGCATCCGCATTCTGACTTAATGCGAATGCAATGAGACTAAAGTAATCCAACAAATCTAATACTAGGATCCGGCTTAAACCAAAGCCCACTAGTATGATCCGTCCGATCATGATCCGCGCAGAAGTGCACGTATATGATCGAACCCTGCTATAATACCATACTGCCTCTACAACATATCGCCCGAAACTTGAGAAACTATCTGTGGGGGACTCTAAAGACTCGTCAATACACCGGCTATGGATTTAACCACTAGCACGTCAGTGGCACTAGCTGTATGTAACGGCTACCCATGTATCAAAAAAAAGGGAAGCCGATAAGCAAACTCATCCTGGAACCCTACTGAGCTTGTCAGTGACAATATCCGTATAGTCCGGTCCGTTCGTCTATGAGTATCGCATGTCAGGCCTAGGGGCTGGTAAACGTCAGACCCCCAAAAGCGGTACAAGTCGTATCGGAGTGTAACCCAGAACACCCTGAGATACTACTGGAATACCTACCAGTAAATCTTTTGCCTTGGCCAAGGACTTCGTGTAATGGCTCTCCCAGACACAGCGCGGTCTCACCCCCAATACCGGGAGAGACGAAACCCTGTCATTCCGCTCACTGCCTCCATGTGGCTCGGGACTGTACCCAACTAAAACCTGTTTGCACAACTCCTTCGAGCCGTGGTAGGGTAGTAATCAAAGTACAGTGGGAACTCACACGAGACAAATGACGATCTCAGGTCGATGAACTAACCTGTACATATGTCACCAGGGAACTGCTATCTGACGCTAGGTATAATACCAACTAGCATGTTCCCGGCGAGTCCTGTCCGGTGTACTCATAACCCAATGAGCACCTGTATACGTCTTAGGTGAACCAACTGACACCAATGGCTTGTGAGACCAGCCACCGCCCCTCTTCGGGGACTCGATCGTATACACTAGTCTACTAATGGAGTATCGATGCCCAGTCTCGAAACTCCCATGACTAGGGACCACATTAAGGATGTGCTTATAGACTACCCAACTCTCACGTATATGATCGCCATCATACTGCTGGTAGTCAAGCAAGAATCCTTAGGGCTCTATCAACGTGTAATAGTGATCTGTAATATCACCTAAAGCATGCACATGATGATAATGATAAACCAGGTAGCATACTATTCCCTATCAACGTGTAACAGTGAACTGCAATGTCACCTAGAGCATGTACACGATGATAAAGACAAACCAGATAGTATACAATCCACTCGAGTAAGACTGTCCTACCGGTATAGGTCCTCCCTCAATCATTGCAATCACGTGCCTGTGATCTAATAATTGACTTTGAGGGCACTATATCCAACAATCTCCTACTTGGACTTAAGGTTAATTATTGCGATGTCGCATACTTACAGCCCGTGTGATACCAAACACCCAACTTCTTTACTGATCAGTTTCACAAAGCTTGTTTGTGAAACTATTGCGTTCGAGAAATAGCCTCAGCCAGTGGATCCACTCTGATGTTCCTTTCTATGTCTCTCTTAATCTCAAGTTCGCGTAGAAGGCCATCTCCCGAAATGAGCAATACCTGTCTTAGAATATGTCTGGATATCTGATGGGACCTAGTTCATAAATGAACTCCAAATCCAAACTTCTTAGACTGTATCGTCAACTGAATTTAATCAGTATTCTGCGCCATGCCTCCTTCAGTATCCGCTTGGATCACCTATCCAAACTACTGCCCCTCGTCAGAGGGAGAACTATAACTTTGACAGTCACTCTGTCATCCAGGTCACCTTAGAAGCCTGGAATGATAACTGTCTCCCAAAGGAGGCTGTTGTTATCATATCCCTAGAACATCCACTTATGTTCTATAACTGCTTCCGAACCTTTCTCCAGGATTGGATTAATATCAACTTATTGCATCTCATGCAAAAACAACATCTGGTGTGGTACTTGACATCTCATGATCAACTCAATTGCCTAAGCAAGTGATCTGCCAATCATGCATATCCCTCTCCCGTTTAGTCTGAAAGACACCTTTAGAGAGGGTGACTCCATCACCTGTAGGTACACCACCATGCCAGGAGCTGTCCATTCTAAAGCACCTTTATAATACTGTCTAAGTACCCAGATTGGGTCACTACCCAAATCTAGATCTAAAACCGTAGATCTAGTAACCAAAATGCCTGATATAATATCTATATCCTGTATGGTGAAACCACTGTGTGACAACCACAGTATAACCGATCGTAGTATAGGAATTTCACTTCCTACTCTATGTATGTCATCCAAATACCAGGACATCACACCCTACTTCTTTCTTAACAGATCCATCCTTTATTCTGATGAAGTCAAAGCCCATGACTATCACATCAAAAATAGATGATCTATCTCCGCTATATCTGCTTTAGTCTATAAATAGACATAAGCTACTTGTCCACTATGCTTCCGCTTCTCCCACTGACTATGACAACCCTCTAGCAGAGTCATATACACGTGTACTTCTAAAGCTAGTTTAGAACGACGCTATACTCATTCTCCTGCCGGGTGTCATAGTCTGGAACAGCAACAATGTCAATTCTAGGTAAACAAGAACCTCCCTGTCACCATCCTTGAGGATACCGGAGTACCTCTCGGGCGCCTGAGGTTACCCACCATATCTGCGGAGTGGCTAATGGAATGTCAATTCTGATTGAATCTTTAGGTCCTATTAAATTTTCAGTAATCGTTTGCGGTTCTGGAATCACTTCCTGTTCTACTGTATACCCACTACTGTTTTCTGAAAAAAAATCCATTTTACTTAAAACGGTGGCGGGTCAAGATAAATATCACTATTGATCTTCCAGATGGTAGAAAGTCAACCCTCGTCATAGCCCGGGTTAACCCACAATCAGCCATTACAGAAACGTGCCTTGAGTTATCCAGAGTACGGTTTTAAGCATAAGCCGGACAACTCCCCGTACATTAACATTGTTAAGATATGAACTATTCTATATCCAATATAGAAACAGATGCACTGATTTAATTGGAACCAGATTCAAATCATGCAGCTGTCTCCAGTGCATGTCAACTAAATGGAGAGAGGCCGATCAGCATTACTCAACTTAGGAGTGCATCCAATTATGAGTAATCTGAAAGAGATACAAGTTTCTCAAAATCATTACTATCAACTGAATACTTTACACAAGTATCTACATCTTCGATTACCTTGAAGGATCCTGATACTTGCAACACGTGGTTCTTTACTTTACTCTTATACCTATAACTTCTCAAAACTTAGACTTTGTATTTCTACGAAACACTTGTCTAAAAACTAGAGAAGTCATAAGTAAACAGAATATAGTACGAGGACCAACCCCTCTGTCCTAATGGACACTGGACAATATGCAATGCTTTGTATAAGTCCCCTGAGTTGAATAACTTAAACCCTGTGCGTCGTAGGTTGAAAACTGTACTATGGTTATGACGAATTACACCGCTGTTGAATACTCCTTACCTAACCATCAACTAATAGAGGTAAATGTCATGGACATAATTTGAAAAAGTTATATCTCACTTTATAAAAATAAACGTACAGATATATCAGTTTGAAATTGGTTCATAACAACGGATATTCAAAACCAAATATTTGCCGTCCGGCAAAAGCCCAGGTGATTTCCTCAAATCTTACCAATTACAACGAATTCCGATATAATGAGGATGATCACCTTATTCCCAATAACTTACTCCCACTCATCATCCGTAAAACCATACAGATGTGAGAATCATACCTGGTAAATACATACCCTGGAGCAAGGGTTTAATTGGGAAATCAGTTTTCTATTAACAACGTACAATGAAACTGAAACATTAAATCGTTTCGTAGGGGTATCCGGGTATTCCTAGTAATGCCTCTTCCATTATCAGATTCATGACTGTAACCGTATATCTCTTTACCATCTCTCCAAATCCCTTTATATGTATTTAGTCATTACCTTCTGTACACCCCCTTAAGCTAAATGGTTTTCTTTCTTCCCTACCGTTCGGCACCAGCCTATGGTTTGGAAGAAGACTATCCAATAAGTGTAATAGGTGTACTCTCCTAATCCTAGGAGTACTCGCAACCTGAGGGAAGGTGAAGATTAAAGACAACTGAATAAACCTTATTCCTATTTCTCCTGAACCAGAATCCATCCTCGAATTTGGAACAAGTTCCTTCGAGTTCGTATATAACCATACGATGGATATATCCAATGGAATTGGATGTTCGTAGTGATACGGGGTGTTCTGGAGAAATACAATTGTGAAAATAAGAGTGGCGATGAAATACTTGGTTTGGTCATGAATGATAGCAGTCGCAATTTACTTTGCCCTCTTTCTAATCCCTTTATTTGACTTTACTTATTATCTTCTGTACACCACACTTAGGCTAATTAGTTTTCTTCATTCCCTACCTTTCGGCACCTGCCTATGGTTTGGATGAAGACTATCCAATTAGTGTAATAGGTGTACCGTCCTAATCCAAGGAGCACTCGCAACCTGAGAGAAGGTAAAAGGAAAAGACAACTGAATAGTCATATTCAATCTCTCCAGAACAAGAATCCATCCTCGAATCTGGAACAAGTTCCTTTGAGTTCGTATATAACCATACGATGGATTTATCCAATGGAAGTGGATATTTGTAGTGATATAAGGTGTTCTGGAAAAATGCAAAGGGTAAAAGAAGGAGTGGCAATGATGTATGCAACCCAGACAATCCAAAAGCCAGTCTTTTAAGAAGGTTCGGTTAACTTGGTCACTGAGTCATAGTCTAGGGTCGGGCCATGGTCGCTGCCAAAGAGAGAGAGAAAAGAAACACTGTGCGTGCACTCTAACCCAGATCAGAATGGTTATCAATTTATCTAATCAGGAAACCTCCCACTATAACCTCAAATTCTCCAACAAACCTGAAAGATGTAAGTCTACGGTGGCGCCCCGGCAGTCTAATAGACGCCAAATGCGGAACACAAACTTTTTACAACTTGCGCTATCGCGTACTATAACCCGGATCTACCATTAAAGCTAAACTAACAAACTACAAAGTAGGTAGAAGAGTTATACCGAATGATCCGAGTCCTTCGGTCTTCAACCATCATCCCACGCTTTGTCGCGGCTGCTCCGATCTCCTGAATCTCCAGTCTTCTCGTCCAGGTGGCACCACGTCGACGGAGCTTTAAACGGTTTCCCGCCTCTGAACCGAGGCAACTCGGTCGTCATGTTTGCTAAAAGAGACGACCAAGATGAAGTAGAGAATGAGTATAACACTTTGTCTCGTCTAGCAACCATATTCCCTCACAAAGGAATGGCCGGCCACTTATAGATGAGGGGGAGGTGAGTGTAGGAGCTAGGAGGTGACCACAAGATTAAATGAGAAGATGATTCAGCATGACACCTAGTATGAACACATAAAATGCAAGTGATGAATCATTAAGCTTAGTCATCAAACATCATTAAATGCACTAATGAGTCACAAAGATGCATGAACCTAGTCACCACCTGTAACGTTTTAAAAATAATTAAATAAATAATTAAATGAATAAAATTGTTTAAGTGAAATTTTTTATTTTCGGTAAAGTAAAATGTATTTTTCTTAAAACTAAACCGTGATTATTTTTCATTATAATTTAAAAAATACCTATTTTAATTATGTAATTACTAGTAAATAGTGTTTATTTAACCACTTATAAATTTTTAGTTTAATTAAATATTTTTCCTAAATTAATTATTTTAAATATTAACATAAGCTTTATTTTTACACTAAATTAGTGTAAATTACAAATTTGAATGGTTTTAATTTGTAAAAATGAACCATGGCATATTAGAATTTAGTGTGTATCATGCAAAATTTATTTACAAATTTTTCCAAAGTTCTAGAGTTTTCTTTGGTTGTTTTAGTAGAGAAATAAAAGAAAATGAATATGTTCATGAAAAGACATTAAATGAGATATCAAGTGATGAAACTTCTACACAATTCCTCACCCTTTTCCTTCTCTCCCCTCACTCCCTCTCATGGCCAGCCACACCCCCATGGCAGCCCCCCCCCATTTTTCATTTTTATTTCAACTCCAAAAATCTTCAAAAATCCTCCAAAATTCAATAAAAATTGCACAAAATCCTAATAAATTCCTACCCTTTGTTCTTTGCTCTTCTTTACATGGATTTTGGAGTGGGAAAGCATGCATTTTGGAGGCTCATTTTCATGTTTGGACTTTAGGTTGTGGAGGTCTAAATCTTTCTCTTTTGATTTATTTCTATTAGATGTTTCTTTTAAAGCATAATTAGATTTATTAAATTAACTCTAGTTGCAAATTTTAAAATTTAAGTTAGGGTTTGAAAAATCAATTTGTGATTTTTATTAATTGATTAGGGTTATAATAACTAGTTTAACATTTTTAGAAGTGGAAATTCTTGTATGGATGATATATTGTAAATTGTTATCCAAAATTGATTTAATTATGCTATTTAGCTAACTAGTTTTTTATAAAATGTATTTGTGGGTAAAATAAAATTCTAATTAAGGTTGTTATCATTAGATTGTAGTTTTAGTGAGAATATTAGAATGTTAATGGAAAGAAAAACTTAGTTTGATCACTAGTTTCTTTTGGTAATTGGAAAATACTAATAAAATACTATTTTTGTAAACTAGATTTTGGAAATTCCTAAATAAATGAGATTAAAAATATAATTATGGTTTCATTATATCATTATAATCATGAATTGTAGTTTAATACATTAATTCATGCAAAATCAAGTTTTGTTGTGGAATTGTGACATTTCGCTTGTAAAATGTTGAAATTTGCTAATGGTTGCAAACTAGAAATTTCAAATTAATACAAATTTGTGTAATAAAAATATAGTAATGGGTTGTATAGTCTAGTTATGCTATTTAATGAGTTTTATGACCATTGGTTTCATTTAAATGTCAAATTTTGAAGAAAAACGGTAAATTGGCATTTTCGGGTTTTACGAAATTGGACGGTTTGATCGATTTTTAGGGTTTCGATGGAATTAATCATGTTATATATTATAAGTAACGAGTTTTAAAACTATGAGTTATTTGTTGATGTTAGCTCGATCCATCGGAGTTTGTACGCCGATATCGAGCGATATTTGGTTCTTTTGCGTGGACGGGACATAGGTTTTAACCTATGCTTGTTCCTTGTGTCGTTTTGACTTTTGTATGTGATTCAGTTTACTATACTATTTATATGTTTGCGTTTAGGTACCCTTCACGTGGACTGCGGACGATGAAGAGGATGATGGCGACACCGTCTTCGGCAGACATGGACCAGGTGAGTAGATGCATATCTACGGGGGGAAGTCGGGTGGATGGCGTTTAGCACCCCCGCAACGTAGAATAGGAATAGTACTTATTGACATTAGGAAGCCAGATGTGACCCTAGATTCTTAATGAGTAGGACCCTAGTAATGACCCTAGGCTGGACTAGACTAATTTAGGAAGACCATATCAGAGGATGAATATCTTGGAAGAGGTTCGTAGGTTTCAGGTAGAAACACACACATGCACACACTGAAACTCGACATGGTGTATACGTGTATGTGCATATATATATATATATATATAGGACTAGGTATAGGTATATGTATATATATACAACATGGATATTGGATACATTGATGTGATATGATACACGGGAATGAAACAGTATAACTGGGCTTGATGCCGTGATTCTTGGTTATGCAGTCGTATTAAAATGTTAGCGGATCATTAGAAAATGATAATGAACATGTTTACATAAATTATAATGAGTAGTGTTGATATTGAGGTACATGGGACTCTAAAATATAACCCGAACTGTAACTTGTGACTGATCACGATATGATATATGTATGACTTGATTACGACATCATATAGGTGTGACCTGATGTCGATATCATATAGGTGTGACTTGATGATGATATGATATCAGTATGACTTAATCAAAATATGATACATATGACATGATATTTCCGAGGATAAATTAATGAGGTATATTCATGATGGCAATGTTATATAATTGATGTATGCGATTACAGCATGGCACCTTGATCATGACATGTGTTGATGATGATATTATACAAATAATGAGACACGTAGGTGATATTTGACCCGTACCCCGACATTGGGATACCGTACGATGGATTTTACCGTACGAGGCATAGATGTGATGAGTGATCCGCACTCTTGATTTGACGAAGTCGTACTATGTACGTGACGCTATTGAGGCTAGATCGCCGACTATTAGAGATATGGACTCAGACTTTAGGTATACTCCTACTTCTTATCGACTAGTTCTTAGGTTTGGTTTTCCTTATGGGGTTAGATGGACACTTGTTTAGGTTCAAGTCTTATAGTGGTAGTTGTATTTGTATATCAAATGGGTGGGTAACACACATCTGTCTTTACTTTCATACCGTAATCATAATGTGCATGTTCATATATATGTTTCTATAATCAGCATAAAACTTTGCCAGTTAGGACACCAGCACCATTACCGATGATGCGCATATTCAACGCACACTTATTTGCCGGCTCACACACATCATCATCGGTAATTGCTATGTCACGTACACTCTAGATCATATTATCTTTTATTGATAGAATCAGTTATCAACTAGACCGATATAATATTATGATTACTCTCTGATGTTAATATAGACATGGTATTTATTACTTAGACAATCATGCATTCATATTTTCATGTTATCATGCAGTATTATGGGCATATGCCGACACTTATCATATACTTACTCATGATTTTGAGATTTGGGTTTCTATGAGATTTCTGGATTTTTGGGGAAAACCGCAAGAATATATAAAAACTTCTCTCTCTCTCCTCCTCTCTTTTTAAAACATAAGATGCGGTTTTCTCGTGATGTATGTGTCGTCCACCTTGAGATTTCATGTTTTCTGATGGATTTCGAGGCCCAATTCGAGGAGTGGATGAACCGTCTCGGGTACATGGTGGGCCCGGTATGGTACCCCGGGGCAAGAAGATCGAGTTGTATACGATGAGCCTGGCAGGGGAAGGCTACCTACCGGTGATGTCTGGCGCGGCAGATATCCAGAGGATACCGACCGTTGTCGTGAGATTTGATGATATGGGCCGATCCGGACTGACGGAGCCCGAGATATTGAGACTATGAGACATTGAGATTATAAGGTATTGAGATTTGAGATTTATATGTTTTGTGTCGATACTTGACACGGATTTCATGGATTTCATTGTTGATATTTCAGATTCCTATACACATTTTACAATGATAGCAGCTAAAGATTTCTTATACAGATATATCTGGATTTCAGGATTGATTATTTTACATTCATGGTGCATGCATATCCATTCATATGACATAGTATTATATGAGGCGCTGACACGAGCACGGAGTATCTGCATTTACACATAGTATTTTCCGTGCTATTACTAGATGACTGGGATATGGTAGTGTATTATTATAACCTAGGATAGCGTCGTGCATTCGATTTCTTTTCGTAGATGTCTTCTACTCACGAGTTGGCAACTCACCCCTGTTGTGCCAAATTTTATTACAGGTCCGATGTACAGGTTTCCCTGGCAGTTGCTGGCACATCATTTCATTCAGGGTGATTTGCACGGTAGGTTGGTTCACTTGTATCTGAAACACCATTGTACTTTTATTCTTTCATTTGTATCTAGTAAGCTCCATCAACCATACTTGTATTACTTGATAAGTTTATTGGACCAGTTATTTATTTCGACCTTAGAGTCACGCATGTATTATTCTGATTTGGTGGATTGTTTTCTTTCGAGTTTCTGAGCCTCGCCCTTTGGCGTTGTATATTACTGTGCTTGCTGTGGTTGTTTCCGCCTGTTGGCGTTGAGCTAGCTCCCGTTTGGGGATGCTTTTTATTGTTTATGTATATTGTACTTGTTGTACCCGTTTGGGGCCATTTTTTACAGAGGAGACTCTGCCAAAATTTTTGGGAAAATTTGCTGATACTTTTAAACTTGTTTTTTCTTCATGTTTTCTTTTACATCTTCTTCTTTTATATGGTTTAGATTTCTGGGCTTCGGCTTACTTAGGTTACGTTGCGCCTCTAGACGCTTCGTAATCTAAGTGCCGGTCACGTTCCGTACTTTCGGGTCGTGACAAATTTGGTATCAGAGTGCTAGGTTTAACCTTGTATAAGTCTAGGTGACCCTTGGTTTATGGAGTAGGTGACTTAGGTAGAGTGACGTACCGTTGGTATGATCCGCGGCATACTTACGATACGCTACTCTGCTTAAGGAACCTTAGGATGTACATTTGTTTGCACCGTATTTCATTCGTTCCTTTGATCTATCTTCGTCGATGTCGGAGGGTGGTTTATGTTACCACGGGCGCATGGGCAGAGGGAGCTGCGGCTCGAATGCGATAACCATTAGAGTATTGGTTATTCTTGAGGATTGAAGCATTGTTTAGCGTGCGGATGAAGGGTATTCACATGCCGTCCAGACGAAGTTAAAGGGTTCGAACGATTATCAGAAAACCATTTTCCCAAGTTTAAGGTATTCGGAAGAACATGCAGGTATTTCGATGGACCCTCTAGAAGAATGAAACCCTAACACGACATAATGACCACGAGAACGCCCTTGAACCTTAGGGTTTACGGCAGTTCAGCGGTGCCATTAGTGAGGCTTGGGTTTGCCCTTCAACGACTGGACCATCGATGCTGGGGTATGTACCGGATATTTTTAAACTGTACTTGAGTGTTGAGCTCTCGGGGAATTATGGGATTTTGATGGATCGATCGAAAAGTTTAATGTAGTCCGGATATCAACTGAAGGGATCGACTACGTGGGAGACTCTAGATATGAGTATTGCCGTTTGTAGCGCAGTCAGCGCAGCTATGAAGAGACGAGTTCGAAGCAATCGACATCATAGGAAAGAGGCGCACATTGACGATAGTGTTTACGATTGTGATTTGGTGATTTGAATTTCATATTTCTGTTATTGGATTTTGGTATTTTGAGGATTTTGTTCTACGATTGGTATTTCTTATGTGTACCTTCATTATATTCTATTTGTGTTTCATATATCAGTTGTATTGATGTTGTTTAGTACATACCCAGTGCACTTGATTTGGTTTTAATACCTTTTGTGATGTTGATTTGATTTCGTGCATAGGGGTTACACATGATTTTGACATATGTTTCGACCTAGTTTTCATGCATTTTTGTACTGTGATTTCGATTTTGATATTCGATGTATGTTTTCGTGCACCATGTGCACCTGATTGAGATTCTTGCGCACACTTGGCGCACTTGATGCGATTTTGTGCACACCAGATGCACTAAATCGGGGTTTTGTGCAGATTAGATGCACCTGATAATGAGTCGTGCACGCCCGTTGCACTTGACAGATGTTTTTGGTGCACACCTGTTGCACTTAGTTTTGTTGTTGTGTGTATTCATGGTATCTGTATTTGGTTTCGATTTCAGTGCGCACCGGACGCACATGATATTTTATTGATGTGATTGGGATTGATTTCAGTTTGAGCAGTGTGTTTTTATAATCATTACTATTTGATTTAGTAACCAGGAAGGACGTGTATGTTAAATAAAAGATATATATATATATAGCTATTTTTTTTAATAAACGTCCGCTACTTATGCCGTGACACGTGTATCACACGGCGATTTTCAAAAGGGGTTTTTGCATATTTCTTTATCCAGATATTTGGACGATTTTACTATGATGCGCACTATATATGAGTTATAGTTTTGATATATATTACTTTGGGTTTCGTACTGGGTTTTGATATTTTATCTTCACCATAACTCCGATGATTGCGTTATGCTTGACGGAGTTGATTTTTGTTATGTATTGATGATTTCGGAGCCCCGACGATTTGAGTGTTTTGCTAAATGTTTTAGTATTTGGAGTGGAAGTTTTAATTTAAATTCGGGGACCGAATTTCTTAAAGGGGGGAAGATTGTAACGTTTTAAAAATAATTAAATAAATAATTAAATGAATAAAATTGTTTAAGTGAAATTTTTGATTTTCGGTAATGTAAAATGTATTTTTCGTAAAACTAAACCGTGATTGTTTTTCATTATAATTTCAAAAATACCTATTTTAATTATGTAATTACTAGAAAATAGTGTTTATTTAGCCACTTATAAATTTTTAGTTTAATTAAATATTTTTCCTAAATTAATTATTTTAAATATTAACATAAGCTTTATTTTTACACTAAATTAGTGTAAATTACAAATTTGAATGGTTTTAATTTGTAAAAATGAACCATGGCATATTAGAATTTAGTGTGTATCATGCAAAATTTATTTGCAAATTTTTCCAAAGTTCTAGAGTTTTCTTGGGTTATTTTAGTAAAGAAATAAAAGAAAATGAATATGTTCATGAAAAGACATTAAATGAGATATCAAGTGAAGAAACATCTACACAATTCCTCACTCTTTTCCTTCTCTCCCCTCACTCCCTCTCATGGCCGGCCACACCCCCATGGCAGCCCCCCCATTTTTCATTTTTATTTCAACTCCAAAAATCATCAAAAATCCTCCAAAATTCAATAAAAATTGCACAAAATCCTAATAAATTCCTACCCTTTGTTCTTTGCTCTTCTTTACATGGATTTTGGAGTGGGAAAGCATGCATTTTGGAGGCTCATTTTCATGTTTGGACTTTAGGTTGTGGAGGTCTAAATCTTTCTCTTTTGATTTATTTCTATTAGATGTTTCTTTTAAAGCATAATTTGATTTATTAAATTAATTCTAGTTGAAAATTTTAAAATTTAAGTTAGGGTTTTAAAAATCAAGTTGTGATTTTTATTAATTAATTAGGGTTATAATAACTAGTTTAATATTTTTAGAAGTGGAAATTCTTGTATGGATGATATATTGTAAATTGTTATCCAAAATTGATTTAATTATGCTATTTAGCTAACTAGTTTTTTTTATAAAATATATTTGTGGGTAAAATAAAATTCTAATTAAGGTTGCTATCATTAGATTGTAGTTTTAGTGAGAATATTAGTATGTTAATGGAAAGAAAAACTTAGTTTGATCACTAGTTTGTTTTGGTAATTGGAAAATACTAATAAAATGCTATTTTTGTAAACTAGATTTTGGAAATTCTTAAATAAATGAGATTAAAAATTTAATTATGCTTTCATTATATCATTATCATCATGAATTGTATTTTAATACATTAATTCATGCAAAATTAAGTTTTGTTGTGGAATTGTGACATTTCGCTTGTAAAATTTTGAAATTTGCTAATGGTTGCAAACTAAAAATTTCAAATTAATACAAATTTGTGTAATAAAAATATAGTAATGGGTTGTATAGTCTAGTTATGCTATTTAATGAGTTTTATGACCATTGGTTTCATTTAAATGTCAAGTTTTGAAGAAAAACGGTAAATTGGCATTTTCGAGTTTTACGAAATTGGACGGTTTGATCGATTTTTAGGTTTTCGATGGATTTAATCATGTTATATATTATAAGTAACGAGTTTTAAAACTATGAGTTATTTGTTGATGTTATCTCGATCCATCGGAGTTTGTTCGCCGATATCGAGCGATATTTGGTTCTTTTGCATGGACGGGACATAGGTTTTAACCTATGCTTGTTCCTTGCGTCGTTTTGACTTTTGTATGTGATTCAGTTTACGATACTATTTATATGTTTGCGTTTAGGTACCCTTCACGTGGGCTGCGGGCGATGAAGAGGAGGATGGCGACACCGTCTTCGGCAGACATGGACCAGGTGAGTAGATGCATATCTACGGGGGGAAGTCGGGTGGATGGCGTTTAGCACCCCCGCAACGTAGAATAGGAATAGTACTTATTGACATTAGGAAGCCAGATGTGACCCTAGATTCTTAATGAGTAGGACCCTAGTAATGACCCTAGGCTGGACTAGACTGATTTAGGAAGACCATATCAGAGGATGAATATTTTGGAAGAGGTTCGTTGGTTTCAGGTAGAAACACACGCACGCACACACTGAAACTCAACATGGTGTATACGTGTATGTGTATATATATATACAGGACTAGGAATAGGTATATGTATATATATATACAACATGGATATTGGATACATTGATGTGATATGATACACGGGAATGAAACAGTATAACTGGGCTTGATGCCGTGATTCTCGGCTATGCAGTCGTATTAAAATTTTAGCGGATCATTAGAAAATGATAATGAACAGGTATACAAAAATTATAATGAGTCGTGTTGATATTGAGGTACATGGGACTCTAAAATAGAACCCGAACTGTAACTTGTGACTGATCACGATATGATATATGTATGACTTGATTACGACATCATATAGGTGTGACCTGATATCAATATCATATAGGTGTGACTTGATGACGATATGATATCAGTATGACTTAATCAAAATATGATACATATGACATGATATATCTGAGGATAAATTAATGAGGTATATTCATGATGGCAATGTTATATAATTGATGTATGCGATTACAGCATGGCACCTTGATCATGACATGTGTTGATGATGATATTATACGAATAATGAGACACGTAGGTGATATTTGACCCGTACCCCGATATTGGGATGCCGTACGATGGATTTTACCGTACGAGGCATAGATGTGATGATTGATCCGCACTCTTGATTTGAGGAAGTCGTACTATGTACGTGACGCTATTGAGTCTGGATCGCCGACTATTAGAGATATGGACAAGACTTTAGGTGTACTCCTACTTCTTATCGACTAGTTCTTAGGTTTATTTTCCTTAGGGGGTTAGATGGACACTTGTTTAGGTTCAAGTCTTATAGTGGTAGTTGTATTTCTATATCAAATGGGTGGGTAACACACATCTGTCTTTACTTTCATACCGTAATCATAATGTGCATGTTCATATATATGTTTCTATAATCAGCATAAAACTTTGCCTGTTAGGACACCAACACCATTACCGATGATGCGCATATTCCACGCACACTTATTTGCCGGCTCACACACATCATCATCGGTAATTGCTATGTCACGTACACTCTAGATCATATTATCTTTTATTGATAGAATCAGTTATCAACTAGACCGATATAATATTGTGATTACTCTCTGATGTTAATATAGACATGGTATTTATTTCTTAGACATTCATGCATTCATATTTTCATGTTATCATGCAGTATTATGGGCATATGCCGACACTTATCATATACTTACTCATGATTTTGAGATTTGGATTTCTATGAGATTTCTGGATTTTTGGGGAAAACCGCAAGAATATATAAAAACTTCTCTCTCTCTCCTCCTCTCTTTTTAAAACATAAGATGCGGTTTTCTCATGATGTATGTGTCTTTCACCATGAGATTTCATGTTTTCTGATATATTTCGAGACCCGATTCGAGGAGTGGTTGAACCGTCTCGGGTACATGGTGGGCCCGGTATGGTACCCCGGGGCAAGAAGATCGAGTTGTAGACGATGAGCCTGGCAGGGGAAGGCTACCTACAGGTGATGTCTGGCGCGGCGGATATCCGGAGGATACCGACCGTTGTCGTGAGATTTGATGATATGGGCCGATCCGGACTGACGGAGCCCGAGATATTTAGACTATGAGACATTGAGATTATAAGGTATTGAGACTTGAGATTTACATGTTTTGTGTCGATACTTGACACGGATTTCATGGATTTCATTGTTGATATTTCAGATTCCTATACACATTTCACAATGATAACAGCTAAAGATTTCTTATACAGATATATCTGGATTTCAGGATTGATTATTTTACATTCGTGGTGCATGCATATCCATTCATATGACATAGTATTATATGAGGCGCTGACACGAGCACGGAGTATCTGCATTTACACGTAGTATTTTCCCTGCTATTACTAGATGACTGGGATATAGTAGTGTATTATTATGACCTAGGATAGCGTCGTGCATTCGATTTCTTTTCGTAGATGTCTTCTACTCACGAGTTGGGAACTCACCCCCGTTGTGCCAAATTTTATTACAGGTTCGATGTACAGGTTTCCTTGGCAGTTGCTGGCACATCATTTCATTCAGGGTGATTTGCATGGTAGGTTGGTTCACTTGAATCTGAACTACCATTGTACTTTTATTCTTTCATTTGTGTCTAGTAAGCTCCATCAACCATACTTGTATTACTTGATAAGTTTATTGGACCAGTTATTTATTTCGACCTTAGAATCGCGTATGTATTATTCTGATTTGGTGGATTGTTTTCTTACGAGTTTTTGAGCCTCGCCCTTTGGCGTTGTATATTACTGTGCTTGCTGTGGTTGTTTCCGCCTGTTAGCGTTGAGCTAGCTCCCGTTTGGGGATGCTTTTTATTGTTTATGTATATTGTACTTGTTGTACCCGTTTGGGGCCAGTTTTTACAGAGGAGACTCTGCCGAAATTTTTAGGAAAATTTGCCGATACTTTTAAAATTGTTTTTTCGTCATGTTTTCTTTTACATCTTCATCTTTTATATGGTTTAGATTTCTGGGCTTCAGCTTACTTAGGTTACGTTGCGCCTCTAGACGCTTCGTAATCTAAGTGCCGGTCACGTTCCGTTTTTTCGGGTCGTGACACCACCTTCTAGAAGCCTCTAGAAACTTTCACACTCATCTCAAGAAAAGATAAATCCGTATTTAATCGAATGTTAAATATGGCTGATAGAAAACTGGAAACCGACAACTTCCAAAAGTGATCCTGAAAAGAAATTCAGGATAACCCCGTATCAGTATAAACATACCCGCATTTGTATTTCGACCGAATACAAATGCAACTGAGACAAAGATATTATATCTACACAGCATAATACTCTGATCCGGCTTAAACCAAAGCCGACCAGTATTATCTGCCTGAAAAATGACACGTGCGAAAACGCACGTGCATTTTCCAAACCCTGCCATAAAACCATACGGCCTCTACAACGTTTCGCCCGAACTTGGGAAACTGTCTGTGGGGGACTCTAATGACTCATCAACACATTGGCACTGGGTATAACCTCTTGCACGTCAGAGGTATGAGCTGTACGTAACGGTTGCCATGTATTGATTGGAAGGGAAGCTGACGAGCGAACTCATCTATAAACCCTACTGAGCCTAACAGTGACAATATACATACAGTCCGGTCAGTTCGTCTATGAGTATCGCATATCGGCCTAGGGGCTGGTAACGTCAGACCCCCAATAGCAGTATAAGTCGTGTCAGAGAGTGGCCCAGAACACCTTGAGATATTACTGGAGTACCTACCAGTAAATCTCCTGCCTCGGCCGAAGGCTTTATGTAATGGGTCTCCTAGACACTGTGCGATCTCACCCCCAATACCGGGTGAGACGAATCCCCTGCCGATCCGCTCACTTGCCTCCATGTGGCTCGGGACTGCACCCAAAAAAAAACCTGTTTGCACGACTCCTTTGAGCCGTGGTAAGGTAGAAATCAAAGCACAGTGGGAACTCACACGAGATAAATGACGACCTCAGGTCGATGAACTAACCTGTATACATGTCACCAGGGAACTGCTATCTGACGATATGTATAATACCAACTAGCTTGTTCCCGGCGAGTCCTGTCCAGTGTACTCATAACCCAATGAGCACCTGTATACATCTTAGGTGATCCAACTGACACCAGTGGCTTGTGAGACCGGCCACCGACCCTCGTCGGGGTCTCGACTCTATACACTAGTCTACTCTGGAGTATCGATGCCCTGTCTCGAAACTCCCACGACTAGGGACTCTTTAAGGATGTGCTTATAGACTCCAGCTCCCACGTATATGATCGCCATCATACTGCTGGCAGTCAAGCAAGAATCCTATGGGCTCTATCAATTTGCAATAGCGAACTAAAGCATGTATACAATGATAAAGACAAACCAGATAGCATACTATCATCTCGAGCAAGACTGTTATATCGGTATAGGTCCTGCCTCAATCATTGCAATCACGTACCTGCGATCCAATAATTGATTTTGAGGGCACTATCTCCAACAAAAGAAGAATTAGTCGGGATCACCCAAGGAGTAAACCAACTCATCAGTGGGAATCGGGATCCAACTATCATCGCATGATAACGTGATGGAATCCACTCACGTTATCACACTCCAGAAGGTATGCGCATGCCTGGCAAGTTTCAGTTTATTTAGAAACTCCCGATGTGATTTTTACCCCATGCTCTTATGACCTTGACGAAGGTCAACAAATCATAAGTCACATGTCAAGTTCTACCTGTCATTGTCCAGGTTAATTTGAACCCACCTGTACAAGACCATGATGAAGGTCAACAAGGCTCTACGACTGTCCCAAACCAACGCATCTATCTATGCAATAGAAAGGTAACAAGCAGGTACCATACACTATGCCTTGACGAAGGTCAACAAACATAGCATGAATACTAAGTGCTACCTGTCTGAAATGACGGAGGGCTACGAATGGTTTTTGGTGAAAAACCGTTAACGTAATAAACTTGATATCGTTGAAGGAACCGGATAGCTTTTTACAAAAATATAGTGGCGAATACCTTTACTAAAGAGGTCACTCCCGGTGAAGGGATCTCGGCTCTTTCCTCGTAGAATGAGGTGCAGGATATTCCAAATGAATACCACGATGCAAAGCAAAAAGTAATCGACTATAGTGAAGTTATTACCCTGACGCAAACTTCTGCCCAAGGGGTCACTCCCGGTGAAGGGATCTCGGCCCTTGCCTCGTCGACTGAGGTGCTGGATATTCATAACCGAATACCACTGTGCAAAGAAAATGAAGACGTCCTTGTAATAACAGCTCTTCTTTTTAAAAAAATGTCCCAACAACATCGAATAGGTTTGTTTTCCTTGCATTGATCAGAATCAATGCAGTCCCATCAATTAATCACACCAGAAAAGAACGAAAATAAAATGTACGTATATGCCATCCGCATTCGCCACTGGGTCCCGTCATCACCCGTTAGGTTACTTAACTAACGACAGAGCGGGGACTGGACTAGCGCGGGTGTAAAACATATACAACATCTACTAGTATATATATATATATATATCAATATGCAATAATCGCTCCAGGCGTGATAAATGCAACATCACAGAAAAGTAATAAGTATCACAGAACAATACAGATATCTGGGAGCACCGGGTTTCCTTTGAGCCGCAACTGAAACCCGACGTTCCCCTGGTCGTGTGGATAGCTTGTGCAATGAAAACCTAGACCCCTACGGGTGTGGAAAGTTACCCGCCAAAACCAGAAAAGAGGCAGCCCCCTTCATCAAAGTGAATGGGCTACCCAACTCTTCACGGAATCCGGTAACTTGAGCACCCCTCCTTGGGTCAACCTATACCCCCTACGAGTGCGGCGAATAGCCCGCCAATTCTAGAGTGAAGCCCCCTCCGCCTCAAAGCCATGAGATGCGGGCCCGTTGCCCTCTAGAATTCGGCTATCCGTGCACTCCACCGCGGGGTAATCCTAGTACAGAAAATAAAATATGTACAACGGGTACATCGACCTCAACCCGGTCGTGCCCCAAAAGAATAATATACAAAAAGGCAGTGACGGCAGTCCACATGTCGGACGCTCGCCCCGCGATATCAAAAGTACAAATATAACCAAACAGTACTAACATTGCACCAAGCTATCCACCACGACAAATCCACAACATCACAGCACAATTTAGAACATCAACGCGAATGTCACGTTCGCAAAATCCGTCTAAAAGAGCTATAGCAATTAGAAGAGATTTACCGCTCGAGTGACATTCATAGTGGCAGATATAATGTAAGCACTGTGAACTAACTTATTTAAAATTTTCGATCGACAAAATTTCCCGAAGTAGGCCCCAAGTACAAATCCCAGTACTCAAAATAATCTGGGCCAATACTAAAAATTCCAGAAACCACAATTCCATGTACCTGACACCTAGACGAAAAATGAAGCGCTGAGTCCACACCACCGCGGAACCGCGGCTAACATGCCTGTTCTGCCGTGTTTCCATGGTGGTATGGTGAGATCGTGCTTTAAAATTTCTTCAGGGGTCTTAGAAAAGCCTGCACGATTTTTTGACATAATGAAAATAATTTTTTGACCACAAAAAAATTTCGACAGAAACTTCATGAAATGGAATCGCGGTTTCGGAAATTTCGTTCGATCGATATTTTAAACAAGTTAGAACAAGCTAGTAAAGGTTAATGGCGTAGCTCTGATACTATGTAAGTCTACGGTAGCGCCCTGGCGTCAATCCGAGGCCAAATGCGGAAACAAAAACTTTTTAGGAAACCGGCGCTATCGTAGTCGTTCACCCGGATCGAACCATTAACGCTAAACTAGCAAACTACTAAGAAGTGAGAGTGGTTATACCGATCGATCCGTGTCCTTCGGTATTTGGCCACCATCCCAAGCTCTTCGCGTCATCTCCGATCTCCGGTCTCCTCGTCGGAAGGGCACCACATCAATGAGTCTTTTTACGGGCTCCCGCTTCATCCGAAGCAACTCGAACATGAAGTTTGCTAGCCGACACGTCCAAGGTGAAGTAGAGAATGTGTGTGATAACTTTTTCTCAAGCATCCATTGATTCTCAACACATGAGAGTGTATGGATGGAGGTTGAAGATGAAGCCAATGGTGGAACTTGTGAGCAAGATGGAGAAAGAAAAAAGAAGAAGCTTTTTCTTTTCTTAATGTGTTGGAATGATAATATGAGCAAGAATAATGAATCCTAGAGCTAACCCCTTTCCTCATGGCTGCCTTTTCTCCCTCCGCTTATCATTTCAACATATTAATCAAAATAAAATGTGACATATGCCCAAATAAAGAGACCATGAGTCACCACTTATGTACATGTCACAATAAATGCTCCTCATGATGAAATCCACTCACAATTTCCACCAAAACATTAACCCAAATGTTTATGACAATAAAAAGAATGACATCAACTAAAGTAAACCCGTGACGGATCATAAGAATACCCCTCACCTGTATATACATACATGCATCCGCATTCCGACTGAATGCGAATGCAATGAGACTAAAGTAATCCAACAAATCTAATACTTGGATCCGGCTTAAACCAAAGCCCAGTAGTATGATCCGTCCAATCATGATCTGCGCAGAAGTGCACGTATATGATCGAACCCTGCCATAATACCAAACGGTCTCTACAACGTTTCGCCCGAAACTTGAGAAACTGTCTGTGGGGGACTCTAAAGACTCGTCAATACACTGGCTGTGGATTTAACCACTAGCACGTCAGTGGCACTAGCTGTATGTAACGGCTACCCATGCATCGACAAAAAAGGGAAGACGATGAGCGAACTCATCCTGGAACCCTACTGAGCTTGTTTGTGACAATATCCGTACAGTCCGGTCCGTTCATCTATGAGTATCGCATGTCGGCCCTAGGGGGCTGGTAAACGTCAGACCCCCAAAAGTGGTACAAGTCGTGTCGGAGTGTAGCCCAGAACACCCTGTGATACTACTAGAATACCTACCAGTAAATCTCTTGCCTTGGCCAAGGACTTTGTGTAATGGCTCTCCTAGACACCGCGCGATCTCACCCCCAATACCGGGAGAGACGAAACCCCTACCGATCCGCTCACTGCCTCCATATGGCTCGGGACTGTACCCAACTAAAACCTGTTTGCACGACTCCTTTGAGCCATGGTAGGGTAGTAATCAAAGCACAGTGGAAACTCACACGAGACAAATGATGATCTCAGGTCGATGAACTAACCTGTACACATGTCACCAGGGAACTGCTATTTGACGCTAGGTATAATACCAACTAGCATGTTCCCGGCGAGTCCTGTCCGGTGTACTCATAACCCAAAGAGCACCTGTATACATCTTAGGTGAACCAACTGACACCAATGGCTTATGAGACCAGCCACCGCCCCTCGTCGGGGTCTCGATCGTATACACTAGTCTCCTAATGGAGTATCGATGCCCAGTCTCGAAACTCCCACGACTAGGGACCACTTTAAGGATGTACTTATAGACTACCCAACTCTCACGTATATGATCGCCATCATACTGCTGGTAGTCAAGCAAGAATCTTAAGGGCTCTATCAACGTGTAATAGTGATCTGTAATATCACCTAAAGCATGTACATGATGATAAAGATAAACCAGGTAGCATACTATTCTCTATCAACGTATAACAGTGAACTGCAATGTCACCTAAAGCATGTACCCGATGATAAAGACAAACCAGATAGTAAACAATCCTCTCGAGTAGGACTGTCCTACAGGTATAGGTCCTCTCTCAATCATTGCAATCACGTGCCTGCGATCTAATAATTGACTTTAAGGGCACTATATCCAACAATCTCCCACTTGGACTCAAGGCTAATTATTGTGATGTCGCATACTCACAGCCTATGTGATACCGAACACCCAACTTCTCTACTGATCAGTTTTACAAAGCTTGTTTATGAAACTATTGCGTTCGAGAAATAGCCTCAGCTAGTGGATCCGCTCTAATGTTCCTTTCTATATCTCTCTTAATCTCAAGTTCACGGAGAAAGCCATCTCCCGAAATGAGCAATACCTGTCTTAGAATATGTCTGGATATATGATGGGACCTAGTTCATAAATGAACTCCAAATCCAAACTTCTTAGACTGTATCGTCAACAGAATTTAATCAGTATCCTGCGCCATGACTCCTTTAGTATCCGCTTAGATCACCTATCCAAACTACTGCCCCTCATCAGAGGGAGAATTACAACTCGGACAGTCACTCTGTCATCCAGGTCACCTTGGAAGCCTGGAATGATAATTGTAAGTCTACGGTAACGTCCCGGCCGTCAATCTGACGCCAAACGCGGAACAAAAACTTTTATAACTGGCGCTATCGCCTACTATAACCCGGATCTTGCCATTAACGCTAAACTAACAAACTACAAAGTGGGTAGAAAGGCTATACCGAACGATCCGAGTCCTTCGTTCTTTAGCCATCATCCTACGCTCCCTTGCGGCATCTGCGATCTCGCTCGATCTCCGGTCTCCTCGTCCAGGTGGCACCACGTCAACGGATCTTTATACGGGCTCCCGCCTGTAAACCGAGGCAACTCGGACATGAAGTTTGCTAGCCGACATGTCCAAGATTGATGTAGAGAATGAGTAGAATACTTTGTCTCGTTTCATCCAAAACCATGGATGAACGGTTAATGAAGTTGCCTTTTAATCAAGAAATGACAAATGAGCTATGAAATTTCCATGAACTAAATTCCTTCATCTATTTTTTCCAACAACCATAAGGCTACCACAAGTGGCCGGCCACAAATAGGAGAGGAGGGGGTGAGTGTAGGAGGAAGGGTGACCATAAGTGAAGCTTATCATAACTTATCACAACATTAAAAGAAAGAATGAGTCATATAACACCTCACTAAACATTTAATGCAAACAATGAGTCACTAAACACCTCATCAACCTAGTCACCAAAACAAGAAGCTTCCTCATGACTCACCCTCATGAAGAAAAGATAATTCTGCATTAAACCGAATGTTTAAGACGGGTGATAGAAAACTGGCAACTTCGAAAAGCGATCCCGAAACGAATTTCAGGATAACCCTGTAACTGTACATACATACCCGCATATTACGACCAAATACAAATGCAACTGAGACAAAGATATTATATCTACTCAATATAATACATGGATCCGGCATAAACCAAAGCCCACCAGTATTATCTGCCCGAAATATGACACGTGCGTAAATGCACGTGCATTTTCCGAACCCTGACATAAAACCATACGGCTTCTACAACGTTTCGCCCGAACTTGGGAAACTATCTGTGGGGGACTCTAATGACTCATCAGTACCCTAGCAGTGGGTTTAACCACAAGCACGTCAGTGGCACTAGCTGTGCGTAACGGCTGCCCATGTACTGACCGAAAGGGAAACCTGGTGAGCGAACTCATCCTGGAACCCTACTTAGCCTAACAGTGACAATATACATACAGTCTGGTCCGTTCGTCTATGAGTATCGCATATCGGGCCTAGGAGGCTGGTAACGCCAGACCCCCAATAGCGGTATAAGTCGTATCGGAGTGTAGCCCAGAACACCCTGAGATACTACTGGAGTACCTACCAGTAAATCTCCTGCCTCGGCCGAGGGCTTTGTGTAATGGCTCTCCTAGACACAGCGCGATCTCACCCCCAATACCGGGAGAGACGAATCCCCTGCCGATCCGCTCACTTGCATCCATGTGGCTCGGGTCTGTACCCAAAAAAGACCTGTTTGCATGACTCCTTTGAGCCGTGGTTGGGTAGAAATCAAAGCACAGTGGGAACTCACACGAGACAAATGACGACCTCAGGTCGATGAACTAACCTGTACACATGTCACCAGGGAACTGCTATCTGACGCTAGGTATAAATACCAACTAGCAGGTTCCCGACGAGTCCTGTCCGGTGTACTCATAACCCAATGAGCGCCTGTATACATCTTAGGTGATACAACTGACACCAGTGGCTTGTGAGACCGGCCACCGCCCCTCGTCGGGGTCTCGACTGTATACACTAGTCTACTCCGGAGTTTCGATGCGCTGTCTCCAAACTCCCACGACTAGGGACCACTTTTAAGGACGTGCTTATAGACCGCCCTACTCTCACGTATATGATCGCCATCATACTGTTGGTAGTTAAGCAAGATCCTAAGGGCTCTATCAACATGTAATAGTGATCAGTCACCTGAACCTATACACGACTGATAAAGGCAAACCAGATAGCATACTATCATCTCGAGTAAGACTGTCCTACCGGTATAAGTCCTCCCTCAATCATTGCAATCACATACCTGCGATCCAATAATTGACTTTGAGGGCACTATATCCAACAATAACTGTCTCCCAAAGGAGGCTGTTGTTATCATATCCCTAGAACATCCACTTATGTTCTAGAACTGCTTCCGAACGTTTCTCCAGGATTGGATTAATAACAACTTATTGCATCTCGTGCAAAAACAACATCTGGTGTGGTACTTGACATCTTATGATCAACTAAATTGCCTAAGCAAGTGATCTGTTAATCATGCATATACCTCTCCCCTTTAGTCTGAAAGACACCTTTAGAGAGGGTGACTCCATCACCTGTAGGTACACTATCGGCAATTTCAAGTGTTGAAATTTGCAATGAGATTGCATACCTTCTATGAGATAGTTGGATCCCGATACCCGCTGCGAGTAAGAGTTACCTAGGAGAGTTTTGCACTATACAATTAGCTAACCTACTAGGTGTCTAGAAAGGTGTCAATGGGATTATGCCTCTGGGAAAACGAGGTTTATTTTAATTAGGTCCGTGCGAAAGCACGTGGAACCTCCCTCAAAGTAGCAACACTGGCCTGACAGAAAGATTGGCGAAATTGTAGCATGTAATTAATCCCGGCTAGTCTTTCCTTTTAGGGTTTGAAGGAAGATTTGATAAAAACAGTGGGAGCCATCCTGATTAGATAAAATAATAACCAATCTGATCTTGCAAGAGCATACGCTAATATGTTTTCTTCTCTCTCTCTCCAGGTATCGACCATGTCAGGCCTTAATCAAGATAATAATATGGATGTATTGACCGAACCCGCTTGTTATACTGAGCAGGAAAACGTTGGTCCCGCTCCTACTTATAATTGTTATAAGTCCGAGCGGGGAATAGGGAAAGATCCGGATTCCCAAGCCGCCTAAACGAAGAAGAAACATGTTGATGCGCCTTCTTCGGGTGTGTTAGTTACTGAGAACTGTTTCTCAGTTCACTGTACGTCCTGAGTATTAGATACCGGATCAGGATCCCATATATGTAATATGTTACATGGGCTACGGAAAGGTAGAGAACTGGGAATAGGTGATCATTCCGTAAGAGTAGGGAATGGGAAAAATGTTGCAGCCAAAGCAGTTGGAGAATATCACATTGTGTTACCAAGTGGCAACACATTTATTCTGAACGAATGCTATTACATTCCGACCCATATATGCAATCTTATATCAGTTTCATTATTAAGTAAAGAAGGATATAATTTTATAGTATAGGATAATGTTATGAACATCTTCCTGAATCAAAAGTTGATTGGATCAGGCTCGTTAAATAATGGCATATACATTCTAGATCAAACCACGGTTCTTAATATACAAAACACACAAGAGGAAGAGTTCAGAAATGAACGAATACTTCTTGTGGCATTGTAGACTAGGTCAAATCAATGCGACACGACTAGCTAAGTTGCATAAGGATGGATATTTGAATCCGTTCGAATTTTCATATTATGACATTTGCCAGTCACATCTCAAAGCAAGATGACCAAAACTCCGTTTACAGGACACGGAGAAAGAGTTACGGAACTCTTAGGACTGATACATAGTGATGTATGTGGTCCCATGTCTACACATGCCAGGAATGTTTCCTCATACTTCATTACATTCACTGACGATCTCTCAAGATTCGGACTTGTGTTCCTATTGAAACATAAGTCTGAAGCTTTTGAGAAATTCAAGGAATATAAATCCGAAGTCGACAACCAAACGGGTAAAAGTATTAAAATCCTTCGATTTGATCGAGGAGGTGAATACTTGAGCACGGACTTCCTGGACTTCCTAAAAGAGAATGGAATTCTCTCTCAGCTTACTCCTCCATATACACCACAGCACAACGGTGTATCGAAGCAGAGGAATCGCACCCTATTAGATATGGTGCGCTATATGATGAGCACTGCTGAGTTACCTATTTCCTTTTGGGGATATGCACTGGAGTCAGCTGCATACCTATTGAATCAAGTTCCATCTAAATCTGTATCTACCACACCATATGAGATATGGAGTGGGAAGAGACCATATCTTAAACGAGTTAAGATATGGGGTTGCCCGGCCTATGTCAAAAGACAAAATCCGGACAAACTCGAGGCACGGTCAGTTCTATGCAAGTTTGTGGGATATCCCAAACATTCAAATGGATATCTTTTCTACCATGGCGAGGAACAAAAGGTATTTGTTTCTCGATATGCCACCTTTTTAGAAAAGGAATTTCTTGCAGAGGAAATTAGGGGCAATGAGGTAGAACTGGAAGAAATTCCGGCTACACAAACTGAAACTGAAGATTTAGTAGAACCCGAGGATTCGATGGTTCCCAACGAACCCCAGCCTCTCCACCGATCTAGCAGGGTTCCTCATCCACCTGAGAGATACTATAGTTTTCTCATTGATGGTGGAAGCGAGGATTGTATCATGGAGGATGATGACACGACTATCTTCGAGCAGGTCATCACGAGTGGAGACCCAGTGAAGTGGCTGGATGCAATGCGATCTGAGATGGAATCATGTACACCAGCAAAGTATGGACTTTGGATGTTTCACCTGAAGGGGTAAAACCCATTTGGAGCAAATGGATCTTTAAGAAGAAACATGGTGTAGATGGAAAAGTTGAGACTTTCAAAGCTAGACTTGTTGCAAAGGGTTTTCGTCAACGACCAGGTGTGGATTATGACGAAACCTTTTCTCCAGTGGCTATGCTTAAGTCCATCCGGATCCTACTTGCCATCGCTGCATACCATGACTACGAATCTGGCAAATGGATGTTAAGACCGCCTTTCTAAATGGTGATTTGGAAGAGTGCGTGTGCATGACTCAGCCAGAGGGCTTCGTAGACAGTGGGAGCAGCGGAAAGGTGTGCAAGCTACATAAATCCATCTACGGGTTAAAGCAAGCATCGCGGAGTTGGAACATCTATTTTGATATCGTTATCAAAGAGTTTGATTTCGTCAAAAACGTAGATGAACCTTGTATATATATGAAGGTGGCAGAGAGTAAGGTTGTCTTCCTCGTATTATACGTGGATGACATACTCTTGATAGGAAATGACATTCCTATCCTGTAATCGGTCAAGCTTTTCTTATCACAAAGATTATTAATGAAAGATCTAGGGGATGCCTCCTACATCTTGGGGATTATGATCTATAAAGATAGATCTAAACGGATATTGGGATTATCCCAATCCAGGTACATTGACACCATACTAAAGAGGTTTAGTATGGAAGAATCCAAGCGTGGATTTTTACCCACGATCTCAGGACTCACTCTCTCCAAAGAGATGTCTCCCAAGACTGATTTGGAGAGAGCTCGCATGCAAGGGATACCCTATGCTTCGGCAGTAGGCTCTATTATGTACGCGATGCTTTGTACCAGACCCGATGTAGCACACTCACTAAGTGTAGTGAGTAGGTAACAAGCAGATCCTAGAGAGAGTCACTGGACAGCTGTGAAGAGCATTCTTAAGTACTTGAGAAGGACTAAAGAGATGCTCTTGGTGTATAGTAACGGAGAATTCCAAGTGGAGTCCTTTACCGATTGAGCTTCCATAGTGATAAGGATGACTCTAAGTCGCACTCGGGATTTGTCTTTACCCTCAATGGATGGGCGGTATGCTGGAAGAGTTCCAAGCAGGAAACCGTGGTTGACTCGACGATGGAGGCTGAATACATTGCTGCCAAAGAGGCTGTCTGGATGAAGAAGTTCATAACTGAACTTGGAGTGGTCCCATCCATTGAGTATCCAATACCTTTGTATTGTGATTGATAGTTATATGTATGCCCTAGAGGCCATTACTATACATAGGATATATATTGTAGTGGATGCTTGGACATATATATGGAGGACTTTCTTGCTCGATATGATAATATGCTATCCGGTTACTCTTTACCTTAACGTGTACACTGATTGTCTCTCTGTTACATGTTGGTAAAGCCCTTAGGATGTGTACTTGACTATCTGGACTATGATGCCGATCATACTAGTAGGGACATGGTAGTCTATAAGTACATCCTTCAAGGTCCCTAGTCGTGGGTGTATCGAGACGGGGCATCGATATACCAGAGTAGACTAGTGTATACCTTTTCGACCCATAAAGATGGGCGATGGATGATCCCATATCCATTGGTGTTTGACATCAGAGATGATATACGGGTGCTCAGTGGAGGCTGGGTACACTGGACGGACTCGCCGAGAACTCCCAAATGGTATTATATCTTACGTCAGATGGCAGTTCTCTGGTGACACCGGTACAGATTAGTCTGTAGACCTGAGATCGTCATAGAGTCTTATGTGATTCCTACTGTGCTTTGATTTCCTCCTTACCATGTCCAAGAGGGCGTGCAAAACGGTGGGTTTTTGGTACAGTCCCGAGTCACATGGACGCAATGAGCGATAGGAGGGTTTTCGTCTCTCCCGGTATTGGGGGTTGATGTTGCGCTATGCTCGATTGGCCATAACAGGGAAGTCCCTGGCCAGGGCTGGTTTAGAGATTTTCTGGTAAGTGTTACCAGTAGTTTCTCGACCCGTTATGAGCCTCATATCGGCATGACTTATCGGTTATTGGGGTCTTACGTTTACCACCCCTAGACTTGATATGCGACATATTAGACGAGGAGACCGGACTGTACGGTAGTGTCACTGTCAGGCTTTTTGCTGGAGTTGGAGCGGGCTTGCTTGCTGATCTTCTGATCGCTCAATACCCGGGTAGCCGTTACGTCCAGCTAGTACCGCTGACGGCTTGTGGGTGTTTGATATGATCATCACCTACTGCCGGCGTATTGACGAGTCTTTAGAGTCCTACATAGAGGTTTTACTGGCTCAGGAAAAATGAAATAGGAGCGCATATGTGATTTGTGCGAGACCGAGAATAATGCGAGTATGTGATACCGTATTCTATTCTCGCGATGTTTGTATCGATCGGTTATATCCGATATAACCAGGTTATCGAATCAAGGGTTGATTCGATAAGTCGATACATTGGATGTTAGTCGGATATATGTGATATAACCGGATTATTGAGTCAAGTGTTGATTTAATAATTTAGTGTATAATTGTATATGTGATATACCAATTTACATTAACTAACATTGGTTCACTTAAGCATTTGTTTTTCTCACTTGTGCACAAGTTAATATATGTGTGATATATATTTATTTGTGTTCTTTTTTATATCATGGTTGTTGATACAAATATCATGGGTGTACAATACTTATACCATACTAATTATAGTGTTAGGTTTTTATATTTAAAGTAATTCTAAAATTAATGGATAATGAGCTCACATGCATGAAGCTTCATGAAGCTTATGGTTGCATTGACTTAGTCCACTAGTTTTGTTTTACTTAAGATATTAATTAACCTAACCACTATAATTAGCCATGGTTATGTCTCTACATGAGTTAGTATATGATACTCACTCACCATGGTTAGCTTACTCTCTCTCTTGATTAGTTTTCATTCTCATTTTGAGCTCATCTTCTTCCTCCTTCAAATGCTTTCTAGGGGTTGAAAAAGAGAGAGAACCAAAGTGAGAAAAGAAATTCTAAAGTGTACTCATTTCCTATTTCATCATCCTCTACTGGACTAGCACTTTAGTTTAGGGTGTTTGCTTCACTAATTCTCTAGTTAGTGAAGTATAAGCTTGAGTTCGTATTCCCTCGACGTAGATCATCTTCGGCCTCGAAGACTTCAAGCAATACCGTTGCAATTTTCTCATGGAGCCGTCCGAGAGTTTGGGAGCACGATGATCGCAGCAAAGGGACTACTACAAGGAGCATATGAAGTGAAGGACCGATCTACAAAGGTTGTATTTCGTATTCACTTAGAGTTAAAGAGTTTAACTTGCTAGTTTTCGCCTAATAGTCTAGCAAAGATCTTGTTTAGAGTTATTCGGCACGGCTAAAATTTTAACCGGGTATGGTTGATGCCTTGTAGAACCTTCTTAGAGTGCCTAGTAACCCTACAGTGGTATCAGAGCCTAGCTAGTGGATTAGGCGACGTGAATATGAAGTTAAAACTCCGAACGAACTCCGAATCGACCAAATATACCCCTCTCTGGAAAATTTTTAAAAACTGTGATTTTTCTGAATTAAAAATGCTTAAAAAATCAGCAGGCAATTATATGGAAAACTGTACAAAACGACAACGTTTGGCGCCCAAAGCGCCGCGGAACCGCGGCACGAGCATAGCTCCCGCGGCGTTTTCGCGGCCATAAGGTGACGTCACGCTTATCTTTTTGCACAGTAATGTTCCTATTTAATCTCCTGATATTTTCTGGGTATTTTTTATCTGACTCAAGTGTTGAGTGTTCTGGGGTTTATTTTGTATTCGTTGATTCGATCGGAAAATTTAATTTTGTTGCGTTTTCCGGATATTTAGAAACTGTTAAAAAGTTCGAACGGATATCAATAACTCACTTTTTCCCGACCCGGAAAATTTCCAAGTGTTGGATTTTTCCGTTGTTTGAGAACGTCTAAATCATGCAAGTTACGCAATGGACCTTCTAGAAGACAACAAACCTTAACTCAAATATGTGACCGTCTTGAACTGCCTTTTGAACCTTAGGATTTGGGGCAGTACGGCGTTGCCACATGTGAGGCGTTGGCTTGACCCTTCTACGGCTGGACCATTGGTACTGTGGCATGTGATGGATGTTTTTAAACTCCCCTCGAGTGTTGAGAACTATTTGGGAAATCTTAGGTGCTTGTTTATTCGATCGGAAAGTTTAACATTGTCTATTTATCTGGAATGTGATATAATATTTAGAATCAACAAGTAGTTATGAGATAACTTATTTGAATGTTATAAACATAGCAGTTTAGTCTCAAATGATCGGTTGCCACGGAATTTTGATGTGATCAAAAGTCCGTTACAATCATGTAGCGTACGCGGATACTCGCCGGGTAAACTTAATAGATAGTCATGCCCCAAAGCCCCGACCAAGTGACTGTAGGAGAACCCCGTCACCAAAAGCATCCATTTGGGTGCTCGCGGCAGCGGTGTTCCGCCTTAGTGCACTTCGTCGACGGCATCCGGGGGTGCGGCCGTCAACTAAAGTTTGCGACGAGCATTTGATCAGTATATCGGGAATCTTGTTGAATTGCCCGACTAGATATTGAAAAGTGTTTTCGATATAGAGACTAAAATGCGGGGTTTATAACTGTTAGGCATGCGATGTCTAAGGATGGTTGCGGATTCCAACTGTTGTAGTTTTACACTTTCTTTTCTGTGACCGTAAGTATAGTATGTAGTTGTATCGCCGGTTTTCGTTGCTATACGTCGAAGACAATCGGTGTATGCATACTTAGTTACGTTGATGACATGTGATGTTATGTGTTGCTGGATATGTTATATTGGATCGTCGCGTTTTGAATAGCCGGGTTTTTATGTGAGATGAGAGTTTTTATTTTTATTCATGTAAAATTAATTGTATGTAATATTCTTTTATTGGGGCACTTCCGGGATGAGGTTGCTGTCACCATTTGTATATTATTTACTTTTCCGTACTAGGATAGACCCAAGGAGGAGAGCACAAGTAACCGGGTTCTAGAGTCCAGTAGGAGACCAACTCGAGGAGTCGAGTCCGGGTCTCCTAACTCTAGGATTGGTAGGGTTGATTGCCACTCTCGTAGGGGTCTAGGGTGTGGGTTTGGCTATTCATCGCGACCGTGGAATCCGTATTTTATACAGGCTTGTATTAAAACACGTACGTCCTAGTATATCCAATGTTTCATATGTTTCTTCTGCTGCGATATCTGTGATGTGATCATTTGATATGTTGAGATAGATACTGTATATAGTATATATGATATATTATATAGACGTTACTTATGTTTACACCCGCGCTAGCCCTGCCCCGCTCTGCCGTTAGTTACCTAACTTAACGGTGCACGAGGGGATATCGAGGCGAATGCGGATGGCATAAGTGTACGTCGTATTTATCTGTGATGTTTAGGTGACTTAAATGATGGGACTTCATTAATGTGATTAATGAAAGAAAAGAAACCTAAAAGATGTGGTAGAATCAAATTTTCAAAAAGGGTAGCTACAGTTTTTGCTTTGCATAGCGATATATATGATATATCCTGCACCTTATTTGATGAGGAATGAGCCGAGATCCCTTCACCGGGAGTGACCTCTTTAGCAAAACTGGCAGATGCTACAACACTTGGTTTGACTTTTGATTGCTTTTAGAGTTTTTCTTTGCATAGTGATATATATGATATATCCTGCACCTTATTCCATAAGGAAAGAGCCGAGATCCCTTCACCGGGAGTGACCTCTTTAGCAAACCTAATAAAAGCCTCAAAATCACTTCATTTCAAAATTCACTCGATTCTACGATGATATCAAGTTCATTACGCAATAGGTTTTCAGAAAAACCTGTCGTAGCCCTCCGTCATTTCAGATAAGAACTGTTTAGTATTCGTGTTGCGTTTGTTGGCCTTTGTCAAGGAGTAGTGTGCGGTAGCTGAATGGTGCTTATCTGCTTATGCATATGATGCAGATTGTTTTAGGGTAGTCGTACGACCTTGTTGGCCTTTGTCAAGAGTCGTACGGGTGGGTTTGATTCAATCAAGAAATGACGGGTTGAACTTGACTAGCATCCTATGATTTGTTAGCCTTTGTCAAGGTCATAAGGGTTAGGGGCAAAACATTATCGGGAATTTCAAGTGTTGAAATTTGCAATGAGATTGCATACCTTCTATGAGATAGTTGGATCCCGATACCCACTGCGAGTAATTGTTACTCCCGGGAGAGTTTTACACAGGAAAATTAGCCGATCAAGTAGGTGTCTAGAAAGGTGTCAACGGGGTTACGCCTCAGGGAAAACGAGGTTTACTTTAATTAGGTCCGTGCGAAAGCACAGGGAACCTCCCTCAAAGTACTGACACTGGCCTGGCTGAAAGATTGGCGAAGTAGTAGGGTGTAATTAATCCCGGCTAGTCTTTCCTTTTAGGGTTTGAAGGAAGATTTGATAAAAACAGTGGGAGCCATCCTGATTAGATAAAATAATAACCAATCTGATCTTGCAAGAGCGCACGCAGAGTGTTTTCTTCTCTCTCTCTCTAGGTAGCGACCATGTCACGCCTTAATCAAGATAATAATACGGATATATTGACCGAACCCGCTTGTTATACTAAGCTGGGGAACGTTGGTCCCGCTCCAACTTATAAATGTTATAAGACAGAGCAGGGAATTAGGGGATTACCAGAATTCCCGTGCCGCCCAAACAAAGAAAGTGCATGATGAAGCATCTTCTTCGGGTATGTTCATTACAGAGAACTATTTCTCAGTATCCTTTACGTCCTGGGTATGATATACCGGATCAGGATCCCACATGTGTAATTTGTTACATGGACTACAGATAGGTAGAGAACTGAGAATAGGTGATAAGTTTCATGAGATAGAAACGGTGCAAGTGTTGTAGCCAAGTCTGTTGGTAGTTATCACCCTGTGTTACCAGAATACATTGATTCTGAGCAAATGTTATTAGATACCGAACCTAATATACAACATCATATCAGTCTCTTTATTAGTAAAGAAGGATATAATTTTGTATTGTTGGATAATGTTTTGAACATTTCCTATATTAAGAGTTGATCGGTTCAGGCACGTTATCTAAAAGTATTGACGTTCTAAATCAAACTACAGTTCTTAATATACAGAATACACACAAAAGGAAGAGTTCAGAAATGAACGAATCCTTCTTGAGGCATTGTAGATTAGGTCATATCAATGTGACCCGACTAGCTAAGTTACATTAAGATGCATATTTTAAATCAGTTTGAATTTACATCTTATGAAACTTGTCGGTCAAGTCACAGAGATAAGATGACCATAGCTCTGTTTATTGGAAGCAGAGAAAGAGTTAGTGAACTCTTGGGACGATACATGTTGATGTATGAAGGTCCCCTGTCTACACATGCCAAGAACGGTTCTTTGTACTTCATTACATTCTCTGATGATCTCTCAAGATTCAGACATATGTTCCAGTTGAAACACAAGTCCGAACCTTTTGAGATATTCAAAGAATATAAGTTAGAAGTAGAGAACCAAAAACGGGTATAAGTATTATGTCCTTTGATGTGATCAAGGTGGAGAATACTTGAGCACGGGATTCCTGGACTATTCTAAGAATGAGATTCTCTCTCAGCATTATTCCTCCACATACACCACAGTACGTCGGTGTATCGGGGCGGAGCACTCACACCCTATTTGATATGGTGCACTCTATGATGAGTACTACTGAGTTTCCTATTTCCTTTTAGGGAGTTATGCACTTGTGCAGTTGCATACCTATTGAATAGGGTTCCGATCAAATCCGTTGCCTACCGCTTCTTATGAGATATGGAAAGGCAAGAGCCCATATCTTAAGTTTGTTAAGATTCGGGATTGTCCAGCCTATGTCTAAAAGCATGATCCGGACAAGCTCGTGGCAAAGTCAATACTGTAGAAGTTTTGTTGGATATCCCAAGCATACGCAAGGGAATATCTTCTACCAAACAGAGGAACAAAAGATGTTTTGTTTCTCAACATGCCACCTTTGTGAAAGGGAATTTCTTGTGAAGAAATTGGTGGTCATGAGGTAGAACTGGTAACAGTTCCAGCTATACAAACTGCAGCTGATGATTTGGTAGAACCAAAGGATTCAATGGCAACCAACGAACCCCAGCCTCTCCGCCGATCTAGTAGGTTTTCTCACCCACCTGAGAGATACTTTGGTTTCTCTATGACAGTGGGAGCGAGGATTGCATCATGAGATGATGACCCAACTAGTTTCGAGCTGGCCATCTGTAGGGTTGCTAGGCACGCGCACAAGGGACTATGAGGCATCAACCATGCTCGATTAAAAAATTAGCCGTGCCGAACAACCCGAAGCCGGATCTTTAAACTAGGGTTTAGGAGAAAACGAACATGCTAAACACTTTAACACTAAGTGAGAGGGATTACAACCTTTGTAGATCCGGTCCTTCACTTCATAAGCTCCGTGTTGAAGTCCCTTCGCTGCGATCATCGTTTTCCGAACTCTCGAGAGGCTTCACGAAGAGAAAGACGCATTCTTGCTTCCGATCTTCGATACAAAGATGATCTACCTTGAAGTTTCGTTAACACAAGCTAACACTCATAATATGAAGTGAACACTCTCATCTAAAGGGCAAGGATAGATGAGAATGATGAAGTAGGATTTTTGCTCTCTTTTATTTTCTCATTCTCACTCATATTCATCACTTGGAAAAAAGCTAGTAAGCTTTTTCCATGAAAAGTAGAAGGAAGAAGAAGAAGGAGAATGAATTATCATTTGTGATGAATAATAAAATGTTATCATAATCATTTATGCAACCATGGTTGTAGTAACCTATGTAGAGATTTTACTAGGGTTAGGGTTTGGGTTGAGTTATAAGTGAGTCACTAGAAAATATCAACACAAATATCTTCTTCATGACAAAAAGAAATGCTTCTAGAAGCAACAAGAATGTGCTAACCCAAATCAAACCCTAACCTTGTTTAATCTCCACTAATCATGTTGCATTAATAATTATAACATGTTACAATATTATATATCACATATATAATATTTATTGTAACAATAAAATAATACAATTAACATATATCGCATATATAACAATGTATTACCCGAGTGAGAAAAAGAATCTTTTAGTGAGCTAATATTAGTTAATGTAATTTAATATATCATATATATCATTATACATTAAATTATCGAATCAACACTTGATCCGACAATCCGGCTATATCGCATATAACCGACTAATATTTATCCGTATCGATTCATCGAATCAACACTTGATCCGATGACCCGGCTGATATCATATATCGCGAGAATAGAATACGGTATCTCATATAGCATTATCCTTGGTGCCGCACATATCACATATGTGCCCCTACTCTGTTTCGCCTGAGCCAAGAAACCTCTGTGTAGGACTCTAAAGAATCGTCAATACGCCGGCAGTAGGTGATGATCATATCAAACACCCACAAGCTGCTAGCGGTCAGCTAAACGTAACAGCTACCCAGGTATTGAGCGCTCAGAAGATCAATAAGCAATCCTGTACATTCTCCAGTGAATCCAAACAGTAACACTCCCGTACAGTCCGGTCTCGTCGTCTGATATGTCGCATATCTCGCCTAAGGGTGGTAAACGTCATACCCCAATAGCTCGATAAGTCGTGTCGATATGAGGTCTATAATAGTTCGAGAAACTACTGATAACACTTACCAGTAAATCTCAGCAACCCTGGCCAGGGATTTCCGGTTATAGCCAATCGAACACAGCACAACATCAACTCCCTATAACGGGAGAGACGAATCCCCTCCTATCGCTCATTGCCTCCATGTGATTCGGGAATGTACCCAAAAGCCACCTTTTTGCACGCCCTCTTAGATGTGGTATGATGGAAATCAAAGCACAGTGGGAATCACACAAGACTCTATGACGATCTCGGGTCAACAGACTACTCTGTACCAGTGTCACCGGAGAACTGCCATCTGACGTGAGGTATAATACCATCTGGAAGTTCTCGGCGAGTCCGTCCAGTGTACCCAGTCTCTACCGAGCACCCGTACACCATCCTTGATGTCAAACACCGATGGATATGTGATCATCCATCGCCCATCATATGGGTCAAGATGCGTATACGCTAGTCTACTCTGGCGCATTGATGCCCTGTCTCGATACACCCTCAACTAGGAACAGTTAAAGGATGAACTCATCGACTACCATGGCCCCACCAGTATGATCTCATCATAGTGCCAGTAGTCGAGTACATATCCTAAAGGCTTTATCAACATGTAACATAGAGACAATAAGAGTACATGTTAAGATAAAGTACAACCAGATAGCATACTATCATGTCGAGCAAGAAAGTCCTCCCTATATATGTCCAAGCATCCATTACAATATACATCGTATGTACAGTAATAGCCTCTAGGGCATACATATAACTAACAATCTCACACTTGCACTAGAGCCATCTGTTGTGGTATCGCATACCCAACAATTAGCTGCGGTTGAAGTATCGCATACTCAACCATCCCATAAAAGTCTCTACTGGGAAAAGGCTTTTGTGAGTGGATCCGCGCTGTCGTCCTCTGTGTCTACTCTCCTAACCTCGATCTCCCTAGAGATCAACCATCTCTATGATCAGGTGATACTGCCTAAGAATTATATCTGGATTTCTGATGGGACGGGGGTTCCTTGGCATAAGCCACAACTCCATTGTCACACAATGGTAGGAATGAAGTTCATCTCATGAACTTATATTTATCCAGACTGCCTCTTTGGTAGCATCCTTGGTAACGATGTATCTTGCCTTTAATCGTCTAGTATGTCACGGTATATAGTTTGGAACTATTCCAACATACCGTCCCTCCACTGAGGGTAAAGACAATGCCTGCGACTGACATTCAGTCGTTCTTATCACCCTGGAACCTTTCCAGTGATTCTCCCCAGGATCAATTGATACCATCTCACTACATCTAGTAAGAATCCTAACATCCAATTAGATTTATCTCATAGATCTAAAAACTCAGGATTTAGGAGGTATCACTTTGATCCGATATGGAGAATCCTTGTGATAAGCGGAGATTGACCGAGCGTAGCATAGGAAACTCCTTCCCTATCAAGAGTATGTCATCTACGTACTCTACGAGGATCACCACCATACTCCCTACTACCTTTTTGTGTATACAAGGTTCATCTACCATTTTGATGAAGTCAAACTCTTTGACTACCATATCAAAACAGATGTTCTAACTCCGCGATGCCTGTTTTATCATATAAAACATCTTGTACACCTTTCCGCTACTCCCACTGTCTACGAAGCCCTCTGACTGTGTACTTATAGACGCTGTCTTCTAAAATATCATTTAGAAAAGCAGTCATGACACCCAACCACCAGATATCGTAGTCGTGTTAAGTAGCAGTGGCAAGTAGGATCTGGATGGACTTAAGCATAGCTTTGAAAGTCTCAACTTTTCCATGTACACCAAGTAATCTTCTCAAGATATGCTCGCTCCTGATGGGGATTTAACCCTTCAGATAAAGCAACCAAAGTCCATACTTTGTTGGTGTTTAAGGATTCCATCTCAGATCGATAAGCATCCAGCCATTCTTACAGAGTCCCACTCCTGATGGCCAGCTCGAAACTAGTGGGGTCATCATCTCATGATGTAATCCTCGCTCCTACTGTCATAGAGAAACAGAAGTATCTCTCAGGTGGGTGAGGAACCCTACTAGATCGGCGGATAGGCCGAGGTTCGTTGGAAACTATTGAATCCTTTGGTTCTACCAAATCATTAGCTGCAGTTTGTATAGCTAGAACCTTTCCAGTTTTACATAACAGACCTTGCCTCGAGATTGTCCGGATTTTGCTTTTAGACATAGGCCGGACAACCCTAAATCTTAACAAACTTAAGATATGGGCTCTTCCCTTTCCATATCACATATGAAGAGGTAGGCAACTGATTTGATCGGAACCCTATTCAATAGGTATGCAACTTCACAAGTGCATAACTCCCTAAAGGAAATAGGAAACTCAGTAGTACTCATCATAGAGCACACCATATCACAGAGGGCGCTATTGCTCCGCCCCGATACACCGACGTGCTATGGTGTATACGGAGGAGTAATGCTGAGAGAGAATCTCATTCTCCTTTAGAATAGTCCAGGAATTCCGTGCTCAAGTATTCTCCTCCTTGATCTCATCAAAGGACATAATACTTATACCCGTTTTTGGTTCTCTACTTCCAACTTATATTCTGTGAATATCTCAAAAGCTTCGGACTTGTGTTTCAACAGGAACATATGTCTAAATCTTGAGAGATCATCAGAGAATGTAATGAAGTACAAAGAACCGGTCTTGGCATGTGTAGACAGGAGACTTTCATACATCAGCATGTATCAATCCCAAGAGTTCACTAACTCTTTCTCTGTTTCTAATAAACGGAGCCGTGGTCATCTTATCTCTGTGACATGACTGGCAAGTTTCACAAGATGTAAATTCAAACTAATTTAAATATGCATCTTAATGTATCTTCAGCTAGTCGGGTCGCATTGATATGACCTAGTCTACAATGCCTCAAGAAGGATTCGTTCATTTCTGAACTCTTCCTCTCGTGTGTGATCTGTACGTTAAGAACTGTGGTTTAATTTAGAACGTCAATGCTTTTAGATAACGTGCCTGAACCGATCAACTCTTGATATAGGAAATGTTCAAAACATTATCCAACAATACAAAATTATATCCTTTCTTTACTAATAAAGAGACTGATATGATGTTGTATATTAGGTTCGGTATCTAATAACATTCATTCAGAATCAATGTATTCTGGTAATACAGGGTGATAGTGACCAACAGACTTGACTGCAACACTTGCACCGTTTTCTATCTCATGAAACTTATCACCCGTTCTCAGTTCTCTACCTTTTTGTAGCCCATGTAACAGATTACATATGCGGGATCCTGATCTGGTATCAAATACCCAGGACGTAAAGGATACTGAGAAACAGTTCTATGTAATGAACACACCCGAAGATGATGCATCAGCATGCACTTTCTTCGTTTGGGCGGCATGGGAAATCTAGTATTCCCCAATTTCCTGCTCTGTCTTATAACAATTATAAGTTGGAGCGGGACCAACGTTCCCCAGCTCAGTATAACAAGCGGGTTCGGTCAATTCATCCGTATTATTATCTTGATTAAGGCGTGATATGGTCGCTACCTGGAGAGAGAGAGAAGAAAACACTCAGCGTATGCTCTTGCAAGATTAGATTGGTTATCTAATATATCTAATCAGGATGTCTCCCACTGTTTTAATCAAATCTTCCTTCAAACCCTAAAAGGAAAGACTAGCCGGGATTAATTACACTCTACAAGTTCGCCAATCTTTCAGCCAGGCCAGTGCCGGTACTTTGAGGGAGGTTTCCCGTGCTTTCGCACGGACCTAATTAAAATAAACCTCGTTTTCCCAGGGGCGTAACCCCGTTGACACCATTCTAGACACCTACTTGATCGGCTAATTGTAATGTGTAAAACTCTCCCAGGAGTAACTCTTACTCGCAGCGGGTATCGGGATCCAACTATCTCATAGAAGGTATGCAATCTCATTGCAAATTTCAACACTTGAAATTCCCAATAATATTTTACCCCTAGCATCCTATGACCTTGACGAATGCCAACAAACCATAGGCTACTAGTCAAGTTCAACCCGTCATTTCCCGATTCAATTAAACCCACCCGCACGGCCCTTGATGAATGCCAACAAAGTCGCACGACTACCCTAACTCAATCGCATCATATGCTTATACAGATAAGCATAAATAGCTACCGCACACTACGCCTTGACGAAAGCCAACAAACGCAGCACGAATACTATGAAGTACTTATCTGAAATGACGGAGGGCTACGACAGGTTTTTAAGAAAACCCTTTGCGTAATGAACTTGATATCGTCGTAGAATCGAGTGATTTTAAATGGAGTGTTTTTGAGGCTTTTCTAGTTTTGCTAAAGGGGTCACTCCCGGTGAAGGGATCGTCGGCCCTTTCCTCATCGAAAAAGGTGCAGGGTATATCATATATACCACCATGCAAAGCAAGAACTATAGAAGCAATCAAAAGACAAACCGAGTTTGTAGCATCTGCTAGTTTCACTAAAGAGGTCACTCCCGGTGAAGGGATCTCGGCTCTTTCCTTATCGAATAAGGTGCTGGATGTTCTGCAAGGAACACCGCTATGCAAAGCAAGAACTAGAGCTACCAGTTTTTTTAAACAAGTTTCTACAACATCTTAAGTTTCTTTTAGTTTCATTAATCTCATTAATGAAATCCCATTTTATTGTGCTTCACAAGCATCATCTTTTGAAACGAAATCTGCAATATAACATATATCTCAAACATATAATAAACATTCGTCTCAGGCAGTAATATGATCTCATCACAGAACATTGCAGCAGAAGAACATATATGAAATATTGGATATACTAGGAGGTCCGTGTTTTCAATACGAGCCTGTATAAAACACGGATTTCACGGTCGCGATGAATAGCCAAACCCACATTCCTAGACCCCTACGAGAGCGGCAAGAAACACTGCCAATTCTAGGGTTAGGAGACCCGGTCTCGACTCCTCGAGATTGTCTCCCACTGGACCCTAGAACCCGGTTACTTGTGCTCCCCGCCTTGGGTCTACCTAATGCGGAAAAGTAAATAATATACAATGGTGACATCATCCTCAGCCCGGAAGTGCCCCAATAAAAGAATATTACATACAAATGAATTTTACATGAATGAAAAAAGAAAAACTCTCATCTCACAAAAAAAAATCGGCTATTCAAACGCGACGATCCAATACAACATATCACAGCAACACATAATATCTCATATCATCAACGTAAGTAAGTATGCATATGTCGATTGTCGTCGATGTATAGCAACGAAAACCGGCGATACACCACATACTACGCTTACGGTTACAGAAAAGAAAGTGTAAAACTACAACAGTTGGAATCCGCAACCTCTTTAGACATCGCATGCCAAACCAAATGAATTCCTTAGACATCGTATGCCTAACAATTATAAACCCCGCATTTTAGTCTCATTATCGAAAACACTTTTCAATATCAAGTCGGGCAATTCAACAAGATTCCTGACAAACTGATCGAATGCTCGTCGCAAACTTTAGTAGACGGCCGCACCCCTGGATGCCGTCGACGAAGTGCACTAAGGTGGAACACCGCTGCCGCGAGCACCCGAACGGATGCTTTTGGCGGCGGGGTTCTCCTACAGTCACTTGGTCGGGGCTATGGGGCATGGCTATCTATTAACTTTATCCGGCGAGTATCCGCGTACGCTACGTGATTGCGACGGACTTTTGATCACATCAAAATTCCGTGGCAACCGATCATCTGAGAGTGAACTGCTAGATTTATAACATTCAAATTAGTTATCTCATAACTACCTGTGGATTCCAATTATTGTATCACATTCCAGATAAATAGATAATGTTAACCTTTCCGATCGAATAATCAAACACCTAAGATTTCTCCAATATATCTCAACACTTGAAATCAGTTTAAAAACATCCATCACATGCCACAGTACCAATGGTCCAGCCGTAGAAGGGTCAAGCCAACGCCTCACATGTGGCACGCCGTACTGCCCCAAACCCTAAGGTTTAGAGGCAGTTCAAGACGGTCACATAATCGAGTTAAGTTTTGTTATCTTCTAGAGGGTCCACCGCGTTACTTGCACGACTTAGAATGTTCTTAAACTCGAGAAAAAATCCAACTTTTGAAAAAATTTCCGACAGGGGAAAAAGTGAGTTATTGATATCCGTTCGAACTTTTTAACAGTTTCTAAAAATTATCCGGAAAAACTAAACGAAGTTAACTTATCCGATCGAATCATTAAGTCCCCAATACAACCCAGAAAACTCAACACTTGAGTAGAAATAAAAATACCCAGAAGAATCAGGAAGTACAGACGGTCATTACTGTGCAGAAACTAACCCTCAATCTACAGTGACGGCCGCGGAACTGCCGCCAATGCCTTGGTTTGGCCGCGGTTCCACGGTGCAATAGTTGAGTTAGGGTGTCGTTTTTCACAGTAATTCCTAAAATCCCCTGCTGAATTTTTTGAGCATTTTTAATATTAAAAAAATCATAGTTTTGAAAAATTTCCAGAGAAGTGGTTTTATCGGGGTTCTCGGGTTCGATCGGATTTTAAACTTCGTCTAGACTTCGCCTAAAGCCCTAGCTTGGCTCTGATACCACTGTAGGGTTGCTAGACATGCGCACAAGGGTCTATGGGGCATCAACCATGCCCGATTAAAAAATTAGCCGTGCCGAACAACCCGAAGCCGGATCTTTAAACTAGGGTTTAGGTGAAAACGAACATGCTAAACACTTTAACACTAAGTGAGAGGGATTACAACCTTTGTAGATCCGGTCCTTCACTTCTTAAGCTCCGTGTTGAAGTCCCTTCGCTGCGATCATCGTGTTCCGAACTCACGAGAGGCTTCACGAAGAGAAAGATGCAGTCATGCTTCCGATCTTCGATACAAAGATGATCTACCTTGAAGTTTCGTTAACACAAGCTAACACTCATAATATGAAGTGAACACTCTCATCTAAAGGGCAAGGATAGATGAGAATGATGAAGTAAGATTTTTGCTCTTTTTTATTTTCTCATTCTCACTCATATTCATCACTTGGAAAAAAGCTAGTAAGCTTTTTCTAAGAAAAGTAGAAGGAAGAAGAAGAAGGAGAATGAATTATCATTTGTGATGAATAATAAAAAGTTATCATAATCATTTATGCAACCATGGTTGTAGTAACCTATGTAGAGATTTTACTAGGGTTAGGGTTTGGGTTGAGTTATAAGTGAGTCACTAAAAAATATCAACACAAATATTTTCTTCATGACAAAAAGAAATGCTTCTAGAAGCAACAAGAATGTGCTAACCCAAATCAAACTCTAACCTTGTTTAATCTCCACTAATCATGTTGCGTTAATAATTATAACATGTTACAATATTATATATCACATATATAATATTTATTATAACAATAAAATAATACAATTAACATATATCGCATATATATCAATGTATTACCCGAGTGAGAAAAAGAATCTTTTAGTGAGCTAATATTAGTTAATGTAATTTAATATATCATATATATCATTATACATTAAATTATCGAATCAACACTTGATCCGACAATCCGACTATATCGCATATAACCGACTAATATTTATCCGTACCGATTCATCGAATCAACACTTGATCCGATGACCCAGCTGATATCATATATCACGAGAATAGAATACGGTATCTCATATCGCATTATCCTCGGTCCCGCACATATCACATATGTACCCCTACTCCGTTTCGCCTGAGCCAAGAAATCTCTGTGTAGGACTCTAAAGAATCGTCAATACGCCGGCAGTAGGTGATGATCATATCAAACACCCACAAGCTGCAAGCGGTCAGCTAAACGCAACAGCTACCCAGGTATTGAGCGCTCAGAAGATCAACAAGCAAGCCAGTAAATTCTCCTGTTAATCCAAACAGTAACACTCCCGTACAGTCCGGTCTCGTCGTCTGATATGTCGCATATGTCTTCTAGGGGTGGTAAACGTCAGACCCCAGTAGCTCGATAAGTCGTGTCGATATGAGGTCTATAACAGTTCGAGAAACTACTGATAACACTTACCAGTAAATATCAGCAATCCTGGCGAGGGATTTCCGGTTATAGCCAATCGAACGCAGCACAACATCAACTCCCTATACCGGGAGAGACGAATCCCCTCCTATCGCTCATTGCCTCCATGTGATTCGGGACTGCACCCAAAAGCCACCTTTTTGCACGCCCTCTTGGACGTGGTATGATGGAAATCAAAGCACAGTGAGAATCACACAAGACTCTATGACGATCTCGGTTCAACAGACTACTCTGTACCAGTGTCACCGGAGAACTGCCCTCTGACGTGAGGTATAATACCATCTGGGAGTTCTCGGCGAGTCCGTCCAGTGTACCCAGTCTCTACTGAGCACCAGTACACCATCCTTGATGTCAAACACCGATGGATATGGGATCATTGATTGAATGTTCTTCTTGATTTTGTAAGTATCGAATCATATGATCCCCGATAACGGTTTCATTTGATCGATATGAGTTTCACGTTGTGTCGGTATTTAGAAAATTGTAAAGAAATCACAACCAAAAATATTTGACCGCAATCAATAACGGTGTCGGATATAGCTCATTAGTGAATGCGGATCGTCCACAGGGATTGCGCGATTCGTTCGTATTTTTATTTGTTTGAATTGAAAAGTTAATAGAAAAGAAAAGAAAACATGATTCAAGATTTTATCAAATGTTTCAAGTGTCACTATTCTAATCAAGAATCAAGAAAATGATAAACATCAAGAATCGAGTTTCGATAGAATTCCAATCACTTAGGGTTTCAAGATTTGTAGTAAAGCTCGTAGGAATCGATTAGATTGTAGATGTGATGAAGATTAGAAATCAACGTTTCTTATCCATTAACGAATTGATGCTAACATGATGTCGATTGATCGAGGTTTAAGGATCTTGCGAAGAATTAGGGTTCTTCGTCCTATCCTTTGTCCTTTCGATGAATCACATTCACTAGATAGCTTCTTGAAAATACAATGATCGATCATTCATTCTCTAGATCGTGCGAAAAAGAATCAAGAACCCATTTCCCATCGATCTAGATCATCGATCATTCTATTTTCAAGAATTTACAATCGCTATAGGACTTAAGAAAACGTTTAAAGATTTATCAACATCATCATTCTACAATCATCTCGACTCCTTCATGAGCGGAGTTTATTCACACATCATCACAAAGAATGCATTCAAGAATTGAAAAGAGATCATGATGCTTGAATTGAAATGTAAACAAGTTTAAAGAATCTTCACCTTTATTACATCAACAAGAAGTTACAACTCTCAAGAATTACAAGAGGAAGGAACTTCGCTCGTCGAATCTTGCATCGCTCGGCTTCTTAAGTCTTGGATCGCTTCGACCTCGTGCTCCTATGAAGTCCGGCTTTGCTTCTAAAGGGTTGTAGAAGACTTGCTTGGCTTGAACTCCATGAATCTTGAAGTGGGTATTTGTGGATTGGATTAGGGTTAGGGTTTGGAGGTGGTTGTTGTTGGGTAGAAGAAGAACTAAGGTTTCTAACAACTAATGAAAGGAGAGGATCAAGGAGTGAATTCTACCAACCAACAATAATCCTCACAAAAAATGAATAATCCTTTACATGTGAGCCTAGGGTCCTATTTATAGATCTCCAAACCCTAGGTTTTGAGTTTGAAATAGAAGTTCCCTCCAAAAGTTTGTTGAAAGACTTCTAGAAGGAGTTAGTTAGGGGCTTAGCTTAGGGTTTAAGCTAGGGTTTAAGGAGAAGTTTCTAGAATGAGAGGCTAGTTTAGTGTAGGAACTCAAAGCTTGCTGATCTGGCAAAATGTTTTGGAGCTTTCTGGAACCTGCATAGGTTTTCTGAAGTGTGGAAGCTGACATAGGAGTTATGGAGCAAATTTGAGATGATGATGTGGACAAGCCGCCGCGGTTACGCCGTAATAGCTGGCTTAGGCCGCGGAACCGCGGCCACTTTGGCTCCTTGGGGCTTCAAACTTCCTTTGTTGTCTTCTGCTGTATTTTGATGTATTTTCTGATATGTTAAATCTCTGATTGCTTCTTAGAACAATACCAGATTCCAAATTCATGAGTTGGCGTATCTTTTAGCAGTCTTTGTTGTGTAAAATTTGACTGATCTGCTGTAATTTCCTGCACGGACTTCGAAACACAAATTGTGATATATAGGAATGATGCCATGCTATGAAATGCAGTCAATTTCCCTAGAAATGCCGGTTTTAAGGTCTAACACATGTAATCTGATATTTTATGACTATTTTGCTTATATGTGATATATGAATGCCGAACACTTCTATATGAATGCAAATGATAGGGAAATTGCCGGTTAAAAGATGCAATATTTTGGACTACTCAAATTCCCCCAAACTTAATTTTGATCGTCTCGAGCGAACTTTTTATTAAAAAGAGAAGGAGAAAATAAAGAAAGAGAAAAACTAACTAGCACACTTTCGTAGGCAACACGATTGCGCTGAGCATGTGCAACAAGCCTTTAAACCTCTAGGTGTCCCTAGTAGGAGGAGTGTTGTCTCCTGAGGGTTTTCAGCGGATTGCACCCACAAAATCCAATAATAAAAGGAAGATCATGAATATAACATTTAAAGAAAATAATTGTGAAAGAAAAGCCTTGAAAATTAGGGTTTCCAACTAAGCTAGCTTTTCGGTTGTCATGAGCCCTATCTTAATGGTCATGAAAAAATGTTAGAAATCACGTCTTCCCTCAATAAAACATCAACTTATTCATCATTCCTATCTTTCTTCCAAACATCGATCATATCACCCTGCGTGTGTGTAAAGACATCCCTACACCCGGAGAATTCAATTCAAGCTATCATATTCTTGCCTATCAGCCTTAGTACTTTTTAATTAGTGAATATTTAGATGAGATTGCTCACACACTTTCATGCGATCGTTAATACTTCTTGAGGTACTAACCGACCGATTACTCATGTGCTTGCTTATTTGGTGTATTTTCCTCGTCTTGCACCACCTAAGGCTTAGCAGTGACTCCCAGACCAGTTGGCCTTAGGGCACTAGGTAAAGAGGCACCCTCGCTATATATTTTTTTATTGCCCTCGGTGATAACAAAACCAGTGTCCATTTTTCTCACCACTTTATATTTTCTTCATTTTTTTTATTTCCTTCATACTTTTGGCTTAAAGACAAGAGCATTTCAAGGTATTCTCTACTATCCCAGGCTTCAAGACGTGTGTAAGTGCGAATAGCAGGGTAGCAACGTTCAAAATGTTTGGCTTCCAGAATAGAAATTATTTTTCAGACTTAGTTTTATCCTCAGATTAGTGACGTCCTTCATCTTACTAACCCTTGGGACAATGGCTCATAACTACTTATTACTAGTTCGTATAAGAAAACTTCTAATTTTCTTAGTTTTCTTAAATTTTTCTAATCTCATGCATGTAATTGTTCACTATCTAAATTTTTATTATCTTATTCAAAAAAGTGTAAATATTAAAATTATTTTTATACTTGAAAATTTTTAAATTTTTTTATGGGTTTTGAAAATTTTTAAATTTTTATAGATTTTTAAAAGAAATGTTTTGTGCTTATGCAAATGATATGCAAATAATGCAAAAATAAGCACAAACCTCCCCCAAACTTATTTTCAACAGTGTCCTCACTGTTGCCAATAGCTATATCTACAAAAACTGTAAGCCTGGGGGGAATTATTAGTGGGGGCAAAATATATAAGTGAAGAATTTCCCCCAAACTTATTCTTTTCACTCACCTCCATTCAAAAGATGATGCAGTGATATACAGGATATGAAGGTGAGACGGAGGAATTTTAATCCAAATAAACTGGCTCCTGTAAGAACAGGAGCTCCTCCGTGGGGTCAGTTGAAAAATACGGCTTTAGTCTATGTCCATTCACTTAAAAAAATGTACCATTTTTAACGTTTTCTACCTCTACTGCTCCGTGCGGGTATACAGACCGCACAATAAAAGGTCCCTTCCACCGAGATCGAAGCTTACCCGCGTGAAGGTGTAATCGTGAATCATAAAGAAGGACTTGTTGACCAGGTGAAAATGTTTTCCTCAAAATGTTTTTATCGTGAAAAACCTTAGTCCTATTCTTTATGATTACAGTGTTATCATAAGCTTCATCACGGAGTTCGCTTAGCTCATTAAGTTGCAGCTTCCGAAAGTTGCAAGCTAGGTTTATGTCAAAATTTATTTCTTTAATAGCCCACAATGCTTTATGTTCTATCTCGACGGGTAAATGACATGCTTTCCCAAACACTATCCTATATGGAGACATCCCTAGGTCCGTTTTAAATGCAGTTCGGAATGCCCAAAGAGCATCCGTCAGTTTGGTCGACCAGTCTTTTCTATTCTTAGCAACAGTTTTCTCCAGGATAAGTTTGATTTGTCTGTTTGAGATTTCAGCCTGCCCGCTTGTTTGGAGATGATAGGGTGTAGAAAGTCGGTGGTTGATTGAGTATTTCCGCATCAGAGTCTCGAAAGACCTGTTGCAGAAATGTGTCCCATTATCGCTAATAATAGCGCGTGGGTGTCCAAATCGCGAGAAGTTATTCTCTTTCAAGAACTTAATGACAACTTTCCGTCATTAGTGCGACATGGAATGGCTTCTACCCACTTTGAGACATAATCAACCGCCAGCAGTATGTACAAATTCCCAAAGGAGTTGGGAAATGGACCCATAAAATCAATGCCCCAAACAACGAATATTTCAACAACCAGAATGGGTTGCTGAGGCATTTCATTCCTCTGGGAGATTCTACCCATGTACTGACATTGTGTACAGGTTTTGCAATAGTCAAATGCGTCCTTGAATAAGGTCGGCCAATAAAATCCACATTGCAAAACCTTCTCCGCCGTTTTTCTAGGACCGAAGTGACCCCCACAGGCTTGATCATGACAAAAAGAAAGAACACACTTGAACTCTTCTTTCGGGACACACCGGCGGATGATCTGATCAGGACAATACTTAAACAAGTATGGATCGTCCCAGTAAAAGTGTTTTACTTGGGATAAAAAGCGGTATTTGTCCTGTTTTGACCAATCGCTCGGTACAAGTCCCGTGACAAGATAGTTCATAATATCCCTGAACCATGGTTCATTGGATACGCTCAAGAGCTGTTCGTCATGGAATGAGTCATTGATCGGCAGGGTCACAGGGGAAGAAGAGATGCGTGAAAGATGGTCGACTACTACGTTTTCATATCCTTTCTTATCTTTGATAACAAGATCAAATTCTTGTAACAGAAGGATCCAACGTATTAGTCGACCTTTTGCATCTTTCTTCGCCAGAAGATGTTTTAAAGCGGAATGGTCAGTATACACAACTATAGGTGAGCCAATTAAGTAAGGCCTGAATTTTTCTAATGCAAATACAAACGCTAAGAGTTCTTTTTCTGTGGTTGTATAATTGATTTGAGCATCATTCTGGGTCTTACTTGCATAGTATATCACGTGTGGCATCTTTTCGATGTGCTGTCCTAAGACTGCACCTACTGTAAAGTCGGATGCGTCACACATTAGCTCAAAGGGGTAGTCCCAGTAAGGAGACAATAACATGGGGGCTGAAGTGAGTGAGTGTTTAAGTGAGTCGAAAGCTGTCTCGCAGTCCGAGTTAAAATGGAAGGTCGAATCCTTAGCCAGGAGAAGAGTTAAAGGTCTAGCAATTTTGCTAAAGTCCTTAATGAATCTTCTATAAAAGCCCGCATGGCCAAGGAAAGATCGAATATCTTTGACGCTTTTGGGATGAGGGAGGTTTTGAATGACATCTATCTTAGCTCTGTCAACCTCAATGCCTTTCTGTGAAATGACATGTCCAAGAACGATTCCTTCTTGGACCATAAAATGGCATTTTTCCCAGTTCAATGTTAAGTTCTTCTCTTTGCAACGAGTAAGAACAGCGTCAAGATTCGATAGGCAATCAGAAAAAGAGTCTCCAAAAATCGAGAAATCGTCCATAAAGATCTCCAGAAAATTCTCTACCATATCAGAGAATATCCCCATCATACATCGCTGAAAGGTAGCAGGAGCATTGCATAGCCCAAAGGGCATGCGACTGTAAGCAAAGGTACCAAAAGGACAAGTAAAAGTGGTTTTATCTTGATCCTTTTTGGCGATGGGGACCTGATTATAGCCTGAGTATCCGTCCATAAAACAGTAATACTCTCGTCCCGCTAAGCGTTCCAGCATTTGATCAATGAATGGTAGAGGAAAGTGGTCTTTCCTCGTGGCAGCATTGAGTTTTCTATAATCGATACATACACGCCACCCAGTTTAGGTGCGTGTCTGAATCAACTCATTCACGTCATTGGTTGTAACAGTGATGCCGGATTTCTTAGGAATGACATGTATAGGACTCACCCATTGGCTATCGGAGATGGGGTATATAATACCATTATCTAGGCATTTGACGATCTCTTTCATTACCGCTTCCTTCATGACGGGATTCAACCGTCTCTGTGGTTCTCGGGTTGGTCTGGCATCATCCATCACATGTATATGATGTTCAACTATCAAGGGACTAATCCCTTTGATGTCCGCCATACTCCAACCAAACGCCTCTTTGTTAGATCTCAATACCGATAAAAGTGCATTCTTTTGCTCTAATGCTAGAGAAGCGGATATTATAACCGGTAAGGACTCCTTCTCACCTAAATAAGCATATTTTAGATGAGAAGGTAAAATTTTGAGATCTAATTCAGGCGGAGAAATGATAGAAGGAGGGATCATTGAGTGATTTTTGGAATTACAAAGAAGCTCAGAGCCTGTGAAAGATACAGACTCGGGTGGAGAAAAGTCAAGAGTGCAGGACTCAAGTGTAGGTAAAGTGTCCTCACTAAGATCTTGTGTAAGTTCAAACAGAGATGTGGTAATGTCATCGATATCAGTAAAGCAAAGTTCCTCAGCTCCACAACTATCGGGAGCGATCTCGTGGACAGAGCACACATCTAAAATATGAGCAGATAGTTCTGATGGCTGACTTCCAACTTTGTAGATGTTTAGTTCAATGGTCATATTTCCAAATGATAAGTTCATTGAACCGTTTCTACAGTTTATAACAGCGTTGGAAGTGGCAAGGAAAGGACGACCCAGAATCATCGGAATTTGGCCCCGGGGGTTCGCTACAGGCTGTGTATCAAGCACAATGAAGTCTACAGGGAAAACAAATTCCCCGACCTTTATCAACACATCATCTAGTTCACCCCTTGGTTTGGTGATTGAACGGTCTGCCATTTGAAGAGTGCAGTGAGCAGGTTTCAGCTCTCCAATCGCTAGTTGCTCATATACAGAATATGGAAGTAGGTTAACACTTGCGCCAAGGCCTAAAAGAGCACGATTTATGTTTTTACCCCCAATAGAAATCGAAATAGTAGGACATCCTGGGTCCTTTCGTTTCTTTGGTAGCTGGGGAATAATAGCAGTGCTAATATTATTAGACATAAAGACCTTCTTCGGCACTTGAGTCTTCCTCTTCCTAGTGCACAAGTCCTTAAGAATTTTCGCATAAGCGGGGACTTGTTGAATCGCATCTAGGAGAGGGATGTTGATGTTAACCTGTTTGAACATTTCCATAATTTTCTCCATATGAGGACTCGTTCTAATACCCCTTAACCGATTCGGGTAAGGAGCTTTCGCAATAAGCGCCAGGTCCATCATAGGAGAAGGAAGAGGGGGTAGACGAGGTCCCAAAAGTGGTGTGGGGACTGTCTGTGGAGAACTATAAGGTGTCGAGCCTAATGGGAAATGGAGAATAGGCTCGCGAGAAGGTGGTGGGTTAGAAGAAGAAGGATCAGAATTAGAAGTGTGTGTGTGAGGAAAGGTCTCAGCCGGGGTGTTAATGATAGGATTTTCAATATCATCAATTCCTTCCCCGACATGATTGTTCAGCACTCTTCCCGATCTCAACGTTGTGACGGCATTTACATTGTAATGCCCAGGATTCTGTAGGGGTTGAGAGGGAAGTTTCCCTTTTTCTCTCGCACTCATTTCGGCTTTAAGTCGAGCTATTTCAGCTTCCATCGATCTGATACTCTCAGCTTGGGACGCTGAGTTTTTCTTTATCTCACTGACGGAAGATCTAACCTCAGTCGAAACCTCTATGAAATTTGACAAAAGTAATTTCATGGTTTGAGTGAATTGAGAGAACTCGTCAGAACAGGTCATAGGATTAGACTGTGCAGGAGTGTTGACCTGGTTTTGGAAATTCTGTGACTGGTAGGGGTGCTGAGTGAGTTGAAGGGGTTGCTGTGGTAGAGGAAGAGCCCTTTGAAATTGATTCGTGTTTGGAACCGTGTTTTGAGACTGGTTTTGGTTCCAAGCAAAATTCGGGTGATTCCTCCAACCCTGATTGTACGTGGAAGAATATGAATCGTTTCGAGGTCTTTGAAATGCAGCATTAGAATGCTCGTGACCTTGAAATGCAGAGTTTAATGGACATTCTTCCGTTAAATGAGACGGATCAGAACAGCACCCACAAACAGTTTTGGGGAGCGACATTGGGTTTAGGGAGGCTGCTGCAAAATTTGTGTTCCATAGCGTCGAGCTTCTTTTGCATTGCTGCCATCTCAGCTCGAACACCTATGGACACATCTATTTGGTGTACGCCACCCCTATTCAATGGTTGGGTTCCACTCTCCCACTGTAGTGATTTCTCAGCGAACTCTTCTAAAATCTTCCAAGCTTCCCCATCATCCTTGGTCATAAAAGTACCTAGACACATGTTTTCAAGGCTCTGTTTAGTGTTTGGGTTAGTGCCCTCATAAATGATTCGGCACAGATCCCATCTCGGGATGCCGTGATGAGGACATTGAACCAATAGATCCTTGAAACGTTCAAAGCATTTAGAGAATGGTTCAGTAGGGAGCTGGGTAAATTGATTCAGTTCGCTACGGATTCGAGCTGTCTTTTGCATTGGGTAAAATTTCTTAAGGAATGCCGCGACGAATTCTTCCTAATTCGTGATTGAATGTGCGGTAGTGTTATATAGCCACTTCTCGGCTATATCGCACAAAGTAAATGGAAGAAGTCGTAGACGCATAGCATCCACTGAAAGTTATGACGTACCCATCATTGCGCATACGTTTTCAAATTTGGTAATGAAAACTTAAGCGTCCTCAGTCTCGAGTCCGTGGAATTTGGGTAAAAAGTTGATGTATTGGGGTTTAGTCTCAAAGTTATCCCCATTGGCTGGTGTTGCGGATAAGCAGGTCGAAAGAGGACCTCGCAGTGGATAGCACCTCTCTTGGAGAGAGATGCGGGGAGGATTCTGCGCACCAACGGACGGCGGCAAATTAGGGTTAAAGAAGTTCGATGGAGGTGGATCCATCGATGTGGGTGTGGTAGTGGGTAAAGGAAAGGTAAATGGAGAAATATCGACTTCGGAGTCGATAAAGGGTACGCGGACTAAACGGGCACTAGAATCCCATGTCCAGCCTATCTTGTACTAAAAAGGGTTAGTACAAGTGGCAGTGTTGACTTATAATTAGGGGTAATGAATGAATGCGGTGTTTGCTTTGAAAAAGGGACGGATTTTTGAAAAAAAATGATGTGACACAACAAATGCAGCACACAAAACCCTAATTCTAGGGGTCGCCTAGGTCAGATCTCTAGACCACTCCTAACTGCCAGAAGACAAGACGCAGGATAAAATCCTCCACTGCCTCTTTGTCTCTCCTGTGGCCAGGTAAGTGCCAGGTAAGTGGGAGGTTCTCCACTACGTAAGTAGTGAGCCTAATTAAGTAACCACTAGCCTTCGACACACTTGCCTAGACACCACAAGAGAAACGCGGATAAGCAATGAATTACCCACGGCATTCTTCTGTCCTAGGTGAGCGCGACGGTCCTTAGAGTCATCTCTAGATATTTTTTAGTTAATGAATGTAATGCGGATGCAAGTTTTGCGATTTTCGGGGCTTAGGAAGGGTAATGAACACCCCACCTAATCTGGATTTGGTCTTTGCCCCTTAATATCTGTATTAGAATGCAAACAACCAAGAAACAAAATCACGCACAAATTTACTTTTGCAATTTGCGAGATGCGATTATTTGCAAAGAAGCCTGCAGAAATTTGTTAGTTGGAGCAAATAGAGGAGAAGTGGAGAAAGTTAGAAGTTACCTGCCAAATTTTTGCACAGAGAAGGCTTCAGGTAGCAGCGGAACCGCCGCAATAGGGGGCTTCCACCGCGGAAACGCGGTCGTTTGTGAAGATCTTTGCTCCAAAATTCAACAACAAGCTGCTGTCGATTTCTTCTGCTCTCTGGAAATTTCAAAAAAATTTCTTCAATTGCACAACAGCTCCAGATTTCCTTGCAATGAACCACAACAAATCGTTTAGGGTTTGCACGAATTTTGATTACAAAAATTACAATGGAATAAATCTTTCAATTCAAATTTCAATATAAAATGAATTAGCGCGTAATCCCCGGCAACGGCGCCATTTGATTGAATGTTCTTCTTGATTGTGTAAGTATCGAATCATATGATCCCCGATAACGGTTTCATTTGATCGATATGAGTTTCACATTGTGTTGGTATTTAGAAAATTGTAAAGAAATCATAACTAAAAATAATTGACCGCAAACAATAACGGTGTCGGATGTAGCTCATTAGTGAATGCGGATCGTCCACAGGGATTGCGCGATTCGTTCGTATTTTTATTTGTTTGAATTGAAAAGTTAATAGAAAAGAAAAGAAAACATGATTCAAGATTTTATCAAATGTTTCAAGTGTCACTATTCTAATCAAGAATCAAGAAAATGATAAACATCAAGAATCGAGTTTCAATAGAATTCCAATCACTTAGGGTTTCAAGATTTGTAGTAAAGCTCGTAGGAATCGATTAGATTGTAGATGTGATGAAGATTAGAAATCAACGTTTCTTATCCATTAACGAATTGATGCTAACACGATGTCGATTGATCGAGGTTTAAGGATCTTGCGAAGAATTAGGTTTCTTCGTCCTATCCTTTGTCCTTTCGATGAATCACATTCACTAGATAGCTTCTTGAAAATACAATGATCGATCATTCATTCTCTAGATCGTGCGAAAAAGAATCAAGAACCCATTTCCCATCGATCTAGATCATCGATCATTCTATTTTCAAGAATTTACAATCGCTATAGGACTTAAGAAAACGTTTAAAGATTTATCAACATCATCATTCTACAATCATCTCGACTCCTTCACGAGCGGAGTTTATTCATACATCATCACAAAGAATGCATTCAAGAATTGAAAAGAAATCATGATGCTTGAATTGAAATGTAAACAAGTTTAAAAAATCTTCACCTTTATTACATCAACAAGAAGTTACAACTCTCAAGAATTACAAGAGGAAGGAACTTCGCTCGTCGAATCTTGCATCGCTCGGCTTCTTGAGTCTTGGATCGCTTCGACCTCGTGCTCCGATGAAGTCCGGCTTTGCTTCTAAAGGGTTGTAGAAGACTTGCTTGGCTTGAACTCCATGAATCTTGAAGTGGGTATTTGTGGATTGGATTAGGGTTAGGGTTTGGAGGTGGTGGTTGTTGGGTAGAAGAAGAACTAGGGTTTCTAACAACTAATGAAAGGAGAGGATCAAGGAGTGAATTCTACCAACCAACAATAATCCTAAAAAAAAATGAATAATCCTTTACAAGTGAGCCTAGGGTCCTATTTATAAATCTCCAAACCCTAGGTTTTGAGTTTGAAATAGAAGCTCCCTCCAAAAGTTTGTTGAAAGACTTCTAGAAGTAGTTAGTTAGGGGCTTAGCTTAGGGTTTAAGCTAGGGTTTAAGGAGAAGTTTCTAGAATGAGAGGCTAGTTTAGTGTAGGAACTCAAAGCTTGCTGATCTGGCAAAATGTTTTGGAGCTTTCTGGAACCTGCATAGGTTTTCTGAAGTGTGGAAGCTGACATAGGAGTTATGGAGCAAATTTGAGATGATGACGTGGACAAGCCGCCGTGGTTCCGCCGCAATAGCTGGCTTAGGCCGCGGAACCGCGGCCACTTTGGCTCCTTTGGGCTTCAAACTTCCAGTGTTGTCTTCTGCTGTATTTTGATGTATTTTCTGATATGTTAAATCTCTGAATGCTTCTTAGAACAATACCAGATTCCAAATCCATGAGTTGGCGTATCTTTTAGCAGTCTTTGTTGTGTAAAATTTGACTGATCTGCTGTAATTTCCTGCACGGACTTCGAAACACAAGTTGCGATATATAGGAATGATGCCATGCTATGAAATGCAGTCAATTTCCCTAGAAATGCCGGTTTTAAGGTCTAACACATGTAATCAGATATTTTACGACTATTTTGCTTATATGTGATATATGAATGCCGAACACTTCTATATGAATGCAAATGTTAGGGAAATTGCCGGTTAAAAGATGCAATATTTTCGACTAATCAATCATCCATCGCCCATCATATGGGTCAAGATACGTATACGCTAGTCTACTCTGGTGCATCGATGCCCTGTCTCGATACACCCTCGACTAGGAACAGTTAAAGGATGTACTCGTCGACTACCGTGGCCCCACCAGTATGATCTCATCATAGTCCCAGTAGTCGAGTACATATCCTAAGGGCTTGATCAACATGTAACATAGAGACAATAAGAGTACATGTTAAGATAAAGTACAACCAGATAGCATACTATCATGTCGAGCAAGAAAGTCCTCCCTATATATGTCCAAGCATCCATTCCAATATACATCGTATGTACAGTAATGGCCTCTAGGGCATACATATAACTAACACCATTAGGAGTGGGACTCTGTAAGAATGGCTGGATGCTTAACAATCTGAGATGGAATCCTTATACACCAACAAAGTATGGACTTTGCTTGCTTTATCTGAAGGGTTAAATCCCCATCAGGAGCAAGTATATCTTGAGAAGATTACTTGGTGTATACGAAAAAGTTGAGACTTTCAAAGCTATGCTTAAGTCCATCCAGATCCTACTTGCCATGGCTACATACCATGACTACGATTTCTGGCAGTTAGGTGTCATGACTGCTTTTCTGAATGATGATGTGGAAGAGAGCGTCTATAAGTACACAGCCAGAGGGCTTCGTAGACAGTGGGAGCAGCGGAAACGTGTGCAAGACGTTTTATGTGATAAAGCAGGCATCGCTGAGTTGGAACATCTGTTTTGATGTGGTAGTCAAAGCGTTTGACTTCATCAAAATGGTAGATGAACCTTGTATATACAAAAAGGTGGTAGAGAGTATGGTAGTGATCCTCGTATAGTACGTGGATGACATACTCTTGATAGGAAAGGAGTTTCCTATGCTACGCTCGGTCAATCTCCGCTTATCACAAGGATTCTCCATATAGGATCAAAGTGATACCTACTAAGTCCTGGGTTTTGGATCTATGAGATAGATCTAACTGGATGTTAGGATACTCACTAGCTGTAGTGAGATGGTATTAAACAATCCTGGGGAGAATCAATGGAAAGGCTCCAGGGTGATAAGGACGACTGAATGTCAATCACAGGCATTGTTTTTACCCTCAGTAAAGGGACGGTATGTTAGAAGAGTTCCAAGACAGATACCGTGGCATACTAGACGATAAAGGCTAGATACATCGCTACCAAAGATGCTACCAAAGAGACAGTCTGGGTGTATATTAGTTCATGAAATGAACTTCGTTCCTACCATTGTGTGACAATGGAGTTGTGGCTTGTGCCTAAGAGCGCCCATTCCATCAGTGATCCAGACATATTCTAAGGCAGTATCACCTGATCATGGAGATGGTTGATCTCCAGGGGATCGAGGCTAAGAGAGTAGACTCAGAGGACAACACGGCGGATCCACTCACAAAGGCATTTTTCCAGAGAGAGACTATTATGGGATGGTTGAGTATGAGATACTACAACCACTGTTATCAGTTGGCCCTAGTGCAAGTGGGAGATTGTTAGTTATATGTATTCCCTAGAGGCCATTACTATACAGAGGATGTATATTATAGTGGATGCCTGGACATATATAGGGAGGACTTTCTTGCTCGATATGAGAGTATGCTATCTGGTTACTCTTTACCTTAACGTGTACACTGATTGTCTCTTTGTTACATATTGGTAAAGCCCTTAGGATGTGTACTTGACTACCTGGACTATGATGTGGATCATACTAGTGGGGACATGGTAGTCCATAAGAACATCCTTGAAGGTCCCTAGTCGTGGGTGTATCGAGACGGGGCATCGATATACCAGAGTAGACTACCGTATACCTTCTCGACCCATACAGATGGGCGATGGATGATCCCATATCCATTGGTGTTTGACATCAGAGATGATATACGGGTGCTCAGTGGACACTGGGTACACTGGACGAACTCGCCGAGAACTCCCAGATAGTATTATACCTTACGACAGATTGCAGTTCTCTGGTGACACTGGTACAGGTTAGTCTGTAGACCCGAGATCGTCATAGTGTCTTGTGTGATTCCCATTGTGCTTTGATTTCCACGTTACCACGTCCAAGAGGGCGTGCAAAACGGTGGTTTTTGGGTACAGTCCCGAGTCACAATGAGGCAATGAGCGATAGGAGGGGTTTCGTCTCTCCCGGTATTGGGGGTTGATGTTGGGCTATGCTCGATTGGCCATAACAGGGAAGTCCCTGGCCAGGGTTGGTTTAGAGATTTACTGGTAAGTGTTACCAATAGTTTCTCGACCTGTTATGAGCCTCATATCGGCATGACTTATCGGTTATTGGGGGTCTGACTCTTACCACCCATAGACTTGATATGCGACATATCAGACGAGGAGACCGGACCGTACGGTAGTGTCACTGTCAGGCTTTTTGCAAGAGTTGGAGCGGGCTTGCTTGCTGATCTTTTGATCGCTCAATACCCGGGTAGCCGTTACGTCCAGCTAGTACCGCTGACGGCTTGTGGGTGTTTGATATGATCATTACCTACTGCCGGCGTATTGACGAGTCTTTAGAGTCCTACATAGAGGTTTTACTGGCTCGGGCAAAACGAAATAGGAGCGCATATGTGATATGTGTGGGACCGAGAATAATGCGAGTATGTGATACCGTATTCTATTCGCGCGATGTTTGTATCGATCGGTTATATGCGATATAACCAGGTTAACGAATCAGGAGTTGATTCGATAAGTCGATACATTGGATGTTAGTCGGTTATATGTGATATAACCGGATTATTGAGTCAAGTGTTAATTTAATAATTTAGTGTATAATTGTATATGTGATATACTAATTTACATTAACTAACATTGGTTCACTTAAGCATTTGTTTTTCTCACTTGTACACAAGTTAATATATATGTAATATATATTTATTTGTGTTCTTTTTTGTATCATGGTTGTTGATACAAATATCATGGGTGTACAAGACTTATACCATACTAATTATAGTGTTAGGTTTTTATATTTAAAGTAATTCTAAAATTAATGGATAATCAGCTCACATGCATGAAGCTTCATGAAGCTTATGGTTGCATTGACTTAGTCCACTAGTTTTGTTTTACTTAAGATATTAATTAACCTAACCACTATAATTAGCCATGGTTATGTCTCTACATGAGTTAGTATATGATACTCACTCACCATGGTTAGCTTACTCTCTCTCTTGATTAGTTTTCATTCTCATTTTGAGCTCATCTTCTTCCTCCTTCAAATGCTTTCTAGGGTTTGAAAAAGAGAGAGAACCAAAGTGAGAAAAGAAATTCTAAAGTGTACCCATTTGCTATTTCATCATCGTCTACTAGACTAGCACTTTAGTTTAGGGTGTTTGCTTCACTAATTCTCTAGTTAGTGAAGTAGAAGCTTGAGTTCGTATTCCCTCGACGTAGATCATCTTCGGCCTCGAAGACTTCAAGCAATACCGTTGCAATTTTCTCATGGAGCCGTCCGAGAGTCCGGGAGCACGATGATCGCAGCGAAGGGACTACTACAAGGAGCATATGAAGTGAAGGACCGATCTACAAAGGCTGTATTTCGTATTCACTTAGAGTTAAAGTGTTTAACTTCCTAGTTTTCGCCTAATAGTCTAGCGTTAAAGATCTTGTTTAGAGTTATTCGGCACGGCTAAAATTTTAATCGGGCATGGTTGATGCCTTGTAGAACCTTCTTAGAGTGCCTAGTAACCCTACAGTGATAACAGTAGAGCGGTGGCTTTGGCCAAGGAACCCAGGTCCCATCAGCAATCCAGGCATATTCTGAGGCGGTATCACCCGATCCGGGAGATAGTTGATCGCCGGGAGATCGAGGTCAGGAGAGTTGACACGAAGAACAACACAGCGGATCCACTCACGAAGGCCATTCCCCAGATACAGTTCGAGAGACACTTCGGGATGTTGGGTATGCGATACTACAGCAGCTGGCCCTAGTGCAAGTGGGAGATTGTTAGTTGTATGTATGCCCTAGAGGTCATTATTGTACATATGATGTATATTATAGTGGATGCTTGGACATATATAGAGAGGACTTTCTTGCTCGACATGATAGTATGCTATCTGGTTGCTCTTTATCTTAACATGTACACTTGTCTCTTGATACTGTCTTATGGTTACATGTTGGTAAAGCCCTTAGGATGTGTACTTGACTACCAGGATTATGATGCAGATCATACTAGTGGGGCCATGGTAGTCCATAAGTTCATCCTTTAATGTTCCTAGACGTGGGTGTATCGAGACGGGGCATCGATATACCAGAGTAGACTAGCGTATATGCTTCTCAACCCATGAGATGGGAGATGGATTATCCCATATACATTGGTGTTTGACATCAGAGATGGTATACGGGTGCTCAGTGGAGACTGGGTACACTGGACGGACTCGCCGAGAACTCCTAGATGGTATTATACCTGACGTCAGATAGCAGTTCTCTGGTGACACTGGTACATGTTAGTCTGTAGACCCGAGATCGTCATAGAGTCTTGTGTGATTCCTACTGTGCTTTGATTTCCACCTTACCACGTTCAAGAGGACGTGCAAAACGATGGTTTTTGGGTACAGACCCGAGTCACATAGAGGCAATGAGCGATAGGAGGGGTTTCTTCTTTCCCGGTATTGGGAGTTGATGTTGCGTTGTGCTCGATTAGCCATAACAGGGAAGTCCCTGGCCAGGGCTGATTTAGAGATTTACTTTTAAGTGTTATCAGCAGTTTCTCGACCCGTTTTGAGCCTCATATCGGCATGACTTATCGGTTATTGGGGTCTGATGTTTACCACCCTAGACTGGATATGCGGCATATTAGACGAAGAGACCGGACTGTATGGTAGTGTTAATGACAGGCTTTACAGGTGCTAGAGCGGGCTTGCTTGTTGATCTTCTGATCGCTCAATACCTGGGTAGCCGTTACGTCCATTTAGTACTGCTGACAGTTTGTGGGTGCTTGATGTGATCATCACCTACTGCCGGCGTATTGACGAGTCTTTAGAGTCCTACATAGAGGTTTTACTGGCTCATGCAAAACGAAGTAGGATCACATATGTGATATGTGCGGGACCGAGAATAATACAAGTATGTGATACCATATTCTATTCTCGCGATATTTGTATCGGTCGGTTATATGTGATATAGCCGGGTTATCAGATCAAGTGTTGATTCGATAAGTTGATACATATAATATTAGTCGGTTATATGAGATATAACCGGATTATTAAATCAAGTGTTGATTTGATAATTTAGTGTATAATTGTATATTTGATATACTAGTTTACATTAACTAATATTTGCTCACTTAAGCATTTATTTTTCTCACATGTGCACACTTAATATATATATGATATATATTAATTGTGTTCTTTTTGTGTCATGGTTGTTGACACACACTACATGGGTGCATGAGACTTACACCATACTAATTATAATGTAGGGTTTAAGTATTTAAAATAATTCCAAATTAGTGGATAAATAGCCATATACATGAAGCTTGTACAAGCTTGTGGATGCATTGACTTAGTCCACTAATTTTGTTTTACTTAAGATATTTATTAACCTAACCATTATAATTTAGCCATGGTTATGTCTCTACATGAGTTAGCTATATGATACAAACTCTCCCATGGTTCTTTCTCTCACCTCATTTTTAGTTCATTACTTCATCTTCTTCATCCTTGAGAAAAAGCTTGCTAGCTTTTCCCAAACTGAGAAAATATTGTGAGAAAAATAAAACTAAAATGAGCTAACTTCCTACTTCATCATCCTCTGCTAGATTAGCACTTTAGTATAGGGTGTTAACTTCACTAATATCTCATTAGTGAAGTAGTAGCTTGAGTTAGTGTCTCCTCGACATAGATCATCTTCGGCCTCGAAGACTTCAAGCAAGATCGTTCCTTTCACCTTGAGAAACCATGCAAGAGTCCGGGAGTTCCATGATCGCAGCGAAGGGACCACTACAAGGAGCTATTGAAGTGAAGGACCAGTCAACAAAGGTTGTATTCCGTTATCACTTATATATACTTGCTGTTTTGCTCCTAAAACTCTAGTTATATCCTAGGTTAGGGTTATTTGGCACACTAATTTTTAAAATACGGCATGTTTGATGCCTTGTGAAACCTTATGGTTGTGCCTAAGAACCCTACAGGCATGAAATCTATAGTAAGTGATACATTGGGTTTATGATGTCTAACGTGGTTGCGGATTCCAACTGTTGTAGTTTTTCACTTTCTTTTCTGCGACCGTAAGTGTAATATGTGGTGTATCGCCGGTTTCGTTGCTATACGTCAACGACAATTGGGATACGCATATTTACTTACGTTGATGGCATGTGATATTATGTGTTGCTGTGATATATTATATTAGATCGTCGTGTTTGAATAGCCGGGTTTTTTTATGTGAGATGAGAGTTTTTCTTTTTTCATTCATGTAAAAACTTGTATGTAATATTCTTTTATTGGGGCACTTCCGGGTTGAGGAAGATGTCACCGTTGATGTATATTATTTACTTTCCAGCATTAGGATAGACCCAAGGAGGGGAGCACAAGTAACTGGGTTCTAGACTACAGTGGAAGACCATCTCGAGTTGTCGAGTCCGGGTCTCCTAACTCTAGAATTGGTCGGATTGCTTGCTGCTCTCGTAGGGGTTTAGGGATGTGGGTTTGGCTATTCGTCACGACCGTGGAATCCGTGTTTTATACAGGCTTAATTTAAAACCCGTAAATCCTAGTATATCCAATATTTCATATGTTGATTTCCGCTACGATATTCTATAATGTGATCATTTTATATGATGAGATAGATACTGTATGTAGTATATGTGATATATTATATAGACGTTGCTTATGTTTTACACCCGCGCTAGCCCTGCTCCACTCTGCCGTTAGTTACCTAACCTAACGGAGGATGACGGGAAATCGAGGCGAATGCGGATGGCATAAGCATACGTTGTATTTATCTGTGATGCTTAGGTAACTTAAATGATGGGACTTCATTAATGAGATTAATTAAAGAAAATTAACCTAAAGATGTTGTGGAATTGAATTTTCGAAAAAAAGTAGGTCTAGTTCTTGCTTTGCATAGCGGTATTCCTTGTAGAATATCCAGCACCTTATTCGATAAGGAAAGAACCGAGATCCTTTCACCGGGAGTGACCTCTTTAGCAATAACTGGAAGATGCTACAACCCTCGGTTTCGTCTTTTGATTGCTTTTCTAGTTCTTGCTTTGCATAGTGGTATTTGTGAAATATCCTGCACCTTATTCGATAAGTAAAGAGCCGAGATCCCTTCAACGGGAGTGACCTCTTTAGCAAAACCAGTAAAAGCCTAAAAAAATACTCCATTTTAAATTATTTGATTCTATAACGATATCAAGCTCATTACACAAAAGGTTTTCTTAAAAACCTGTCGTAGCCCTCCGACATTTCAGATAAGTACTTCATAGTATTCGTGCTACGTTTGTTGGCTTTCGTCAAGGCGTAGTGTGCGGTAGCTATTTATGCTTATCTGAAAAAGCATATGATGCGATTGAGTTAGGGTAGTCGTGCGACTTTTTTGGCTTTCGTCAAGGGTCGTGCGGGTGGGTTTAATTCAATCCTGAAATGTATAGGTTGAACTTGACTAGCAGCCTATGGTTTGTCAGCTTTCGACAAGGTCATAGGATGCTAGGGGCAAAATTAGCAGGAATTTCAAGTGTTGAAATTTGCAATGAGATTGCATACCTTCTATGAGATAGTTGGATCCCAATACCCACTGCGAGTAAGAGTTACTCCTGGGAGAGTTTTGCACATTACAATTAGCCGATCAAGTAGGTGTCTAGAAAGGTGTTAACGGGGTTACGCCCCTGGGAAAACAAGGTTTATTTTAATTTGGTCCGTGCGAAAGCACAGGGAACCTCCCTCAAATTACCGGCATTGGCCTGGCTGAAAGATTGGCGAACTTGTAGGGTGTAATTAATCCCGGCTAGTCTTTCCTTATAGGGTTTGGAGGATGATTTGATAAAAACTGTCACGCCCCGCTTCCCAGAGTACGCTAAGATCGGCACGTGACAGAGCTAACCATGTTACCTGTGGCTAGGAAACATCCCTCCACAGTCACATTATGGCTGTCTAGAAGATATCAAGAACAGTAATAAACTATCTATCACATGTCCATATGCCAGAATAAACGAGTCAAGAAATAATATGCGGAAGCAATAGATCCAATGAGCAATAACACATGGAAAGTAAACATAACTAAAATGGATACTAAATGGATCCCCACTGCTCGGCCTGATGACTGAGATACTCCTAAACGGCTTGTGTCAGAGATAGTGGATCTGGGCCATGCAAAACCCTGACGTCAATGCGTCATAATATCAACAATAAAACAATCAGGAGGTAACAAGACATGCAGGTATGTATATAAACAGTAACAATAGTATAACAGTATCACGAATAAGGAAAATTGAAGGGTATAAGCATATGTGACGTGCGGGTGAAGTAATCTGAACTAAGCTACTAGGTTAACTACTCTCAAGTCTTTGAAATCAATTTAATGAATCGTCGATGTAACTCAATAGTATCCCGTGCATGCCCGGGACCACGGTCAAGATTCTAGGCTGAAACCGAGACATGCTGCTAGGCACTAAAACAAGAAATATGTATAGATGGATGATGTCAGCAGCAGCATCCCAAGGCTGGCCTAGCCCCTAAAACTTATCAGAATAAGCAAGCGAACTGTCGAGTTACAAGTCAGGTTTCATCATTGATTTCCTCATAACCCCAAGTTATGTGTTCAAGTCGGGTATTAATAAATCTGAAGCTAATGTCAACACAGGATAAAGCAGGAACAAGTTTGTCTATACAGACAACATGATATGTCCATCGGGACAACATGTCAGGATTGTCGGCATTAGAAACAGGATCAGGTAACATGTCAAGTAGTGTTATATTAGGTCATGTCAAGTAGTGCACAGGTATCAAGTCATGTCAAGTAGCAGTATGTCAGGTCGTGTCAGGTAGTGCACAAGTATCAAGTCAGGTCAAGTAATGCACGGGTATCAAGCGGAAGCTCGTAATAAAACTGTAACAGCTACGGATGCACAACAAAAGCACGGATGCACAAATATTTATCAGTGGTTATCACATTACTATGTAGGGTGCACAATATCAAGTATGGAGTACTAATATAACAATAAAATGAAATAATGTGACATAGTATGCAAATAGATATGAAATATGGATGCACAATTATTAATTAGGGTTACTTTCATAGTTCCAACACTAATTAGGATGCACTTTATTAAACATGGGGTGTTAAAACATCAGTATTATGTATTAATGTGATCTATTGATGCAGTTATATATATATTAAATGAGATGGATGCAAACGGGTATCCGAAAATAGTAAAACTGCACAATGGTAATGTGGGATGAACAACTAAGCAATATGAGATGTAAATATTCCATTGGATGCAGTATATTGTAGTATAGTATGTAACAAGATAGGTTTTCATGCACCAGATCTGAAATGATATATACGGATATATACGGATGTCGAATAAATCGATAAAACTGAAAAACAATAATGTGGGTTGCAAAATTAATCATTTTGAAGTATTATAATTCAAATAGATATAGATTATAATATTATAGCATGTAGCAAAATTAACTTGCCTCGATGAATCACAGTACGGATACGTACGGCACATCGGATGTCGGTAAAAGTTGGGATGCACACACGTGTGCTCGGAACGGAACCGGCCAATGCAAGAGGTGACCACGCTGCACGAGAACGTCTTCTGGGTCGCCCGGATCGGCAGTGGCGAGCATGGCTTGGGCGATCACCGGAAAATGCGGAATCAAGAAACAAGAGGAGAAGATCAAGAAGAAGAAGAAGAAGAAGAAGAGGCACTTGTGATGAGGCTGCGGGGTTCAAGGCTCGGGCAAGGGTTTCAAGCTAGGGTTCGATAGGTTATGTGCGAGATGCAAGGTGGTAACGACGTGGCGGAGGTTAGGGTTCTTGGGTTATCTGGGATCGATTTGTAATGGTGTCTGGGTGTGCAGGGAAAAGAGAGCGAGAGAAGAGAAGTCGAGCAGTGGGAGAGAGGAGTGGGTGGCCGCAAGTACAAGAGGAGCGAGGTCGAGGGTCATCAGCGAGGGGAGGTGATGGGTTCGTGAGCGTGCAGTCGGGGCTGTGGGTTTGCAGGGGCTCAGGAGAAGGAGGTGAGGAGACGAGGAGTCGGAGAGGATGAGAGGAGGAGTTCGGGGTCAAGGGGACGGCGTTGGCGATGAGGTAAGCCGGCGGGCGTGGGTTCACGCGCAAGAAAAAGAAGGAAGAAAAAAATAAGGGTGAAGAGAGTGGAAGAGAGACGTGCATGGGTATGAGGTTTTTTTTAAAAAAAAATTAAAGAATAAATTAATACGTATATATATATTATATATATATATATATATATATATATATATAAAGAGAGAGAGATAGTTAGGATACTGTGGTTAGGATTAGGTTTTAAAAAATATATATATTTTAGTTATAAAAATTTTGTAAACGTATATATTTATTTAGCAACAATTAGACGTATATATTGAAATATAATATTAGGAAATTTTGTGATTTTGGCTATTACAAAATTATTCCAAATTATGCCCGGGTCGGGTCTAAAATTTCGGTTTCAAAATATGAAAAATATACATGTCGACCAAAATTAAAATTGGATATCCGGGTAACGAAAATGCATACCCTCAAGAACGGATGCACGTACGTGCGCGTAGCCATCCAAACAAGTCTGTTTCACTGAACGGGACAGGAACAAGATACGTGGATGCTACCACAGGATCAGGGGTATCATGGAGGCCATGCAATGTATTTTTTTAAAATATTTTATGTGACTTAAAAATGTTATGTTGATAAATGCAGATGCCAGATAATGCCAGTATGCAGTGTATAAATAATGAAAGTGCACGGATCCATAAAACAAGCCAGGATAAATCATAAACATGAATCAAAACCGGTTTCAAGAAAGCGGGTCGGGTCGGATGCAAATACAGATGTCAAATATACTATTCGCACCCAAAACATAGTAAATCAGGAAATTACCATAAATAAAGAAGTACTTGAACTAGAACTGGTATAAATGAACTAGGGTGTTACATTATACCCAACTACAAAAAGAATTTCGTCCTCGAAATTCCCAAGACAAGAAAAGGTAAACAACATGAATCTACAAGAATAGATATGGAAACTTCTTTCGGATTTCATCTTCACGTTCCTAAGTTGATTCTCCATGCGAGCGATTTTCCCAAGAAACAAGTAGGAGAGGGATAACCTTGTTCTTAAGGACCTTTTCTCAACAATCGACATCGGTCGTTCCTCAAAGGTCAAATCCTCTATTACAGTCAGCTCAGAATGATCTAGCACGTGTGTTTCATCTCGAACATATTTACGGAGTTAAGATACATGAAACACGTCATGAACATTCGCCAACGATTGTGGTAAAGCCAATCGATAAGCCACTTCTCCAACATGCTCCATAATCTCGAAAGGCCCCACGAATCGATGACTAAGCTTACCTCGGCTCCCAAAACAAATCACTCCTCTAGTCGGTGATATTTTCAAGAACACCAGATCACCAACAGCGAACTCTAGAGATCTCCTCGATGTATCGGCCTAACTCTTCTGCCGATCTTGTGCTGCCTTCATGTGATTCCAGATAGTATTAACTTTCTCTATTATTTGCACGATCAAATCCGGTCCCAACAATCTTCGTTCTCCAACATCGTCCCAACAAACAGGTGAACGACACTTGCGACCATACAATGCTTCGAATGGAGCCATCTGAATAGTCTCCTGAAAACTGTTGTTGTACGAAAACTCCACCAAGTGTAGATGATCCTCCTACGAACCCTTGATGTCTAACATGAAAGCTCTCAACATGTCTTCAAGAGTTTGGATCGTTCTCTCCGATTGTCCATCTGTCTGAGGATGATAAGCGGTGCTAAACTCCAATCGCGTCCCCAAACTTTCCTGTAAACTCCTCTAGAAGTGCGATAAGGATCGGGTGTCACGGTCGGACACGATGCTCACCGGTACTCCATGCAATCTCACAATCTCCTGCATGTACCGTTCTGCCGACGCTTCCGTTGATTGACAGACTCGAAATGGTATGAAATGAGCTGCTTTGGTCAATCAATCAACAATCACCCAAACTGTATTGTTGCCCTTTGGACTCCGTGGTAAAGCTGTCACGAAATCCATGTTATATGTTCCCACTTCCATTGAGGAATCAAAAGTGGTTACAATAAACCAGCAACCCTTTGATGTTCAACTTTAACTTGCTGACACACCAAGCACTTCGCTACAAAACGAGCAATCTCCCGTTTCATGTCTTCCCACCAGAAATGCTGTCGTAGATCACGGTACATCTTCATGCCTCCTGGATGTACGAAATATGCGGAACTATGCGCCTCCTTCATAATTTCTTCGCGAATATCCCCGTTTGGCACACACAAACAGCTACCATATCGCAACGAACCATATTCATGAATCAACAAGTCCGTTCGAAGTCCAGCTTCAACTTGTTCTCGAAACTTCTGCAATCTTGGGTCCTGCGACTGCGTTGCTTTAATATTCTCGATCAATGACGATTGTACTTATAGCTGCATCAACTGTCCCGAAGAATGCGGTAGCACGATCTCTAACTCGAATCTCCGAAAGTCTTCGATAAGCTCCTTCTGTGCAGTCAACATCCGAATCGCTGGCAACCGACTAAGCGCATCCGGCACTACATTAACTTTCCCCGGATGGTACTTAAGATCAAGATCGTAGTCAGCCATCAGCTCCAACCATCTACGCTGCCTCATGTTAAGTTATTTCTGTGTGAACACATACTTTAGGCTTTTATGATCGGTGAATACTTCGACCCTTTCACCTAATAAATAGTGTCTCCAAATCTTCAAAGCGAAAATCACAGCTGCTAGCTCCAAATCATGAATTGGGTAATTCTTCTCATGGGTCTTCAACTGTCTTGATGCGTAAGCTATAACCTTCCCATGCTACATCAAAACACTTCCCAAACCTTACCCAGATGCGTCGCTATGAATCATTAATCCTCCGGAATAGTCTGGTACGGTCAAAAAAGGAGTGGTTATCAACATTTGCTTCAACGCCTCAAAAGCTGACGCACACTTTTCTGTCCATACGAACGGTACTTCCTTTCGCGTAAACTTGGTCGAAGGCTCATCCAAACGGGAAAAATTCTCCACAAACCTTCTGTAATATCCGACAAGCCCAAGAAAACTTCCGATCTCTGCTACGTTCTTCGGTATCGGCTAATCATGAACTGCTGCAATCTTCTCGGGATCAACGGTGATTCCATCTCCATATACAACATGCCCTAAAAACTTCACTTCTTCAAGCCAAAACTCGCACTTGCTCATCCTTGCATATAATCTTTCTTGCATCAATGTCTGCAATGCAATCTTCAAATGTTCCGCATGCTCTTCAATGCTCCTCGAGTAGTCCAGAATATCATCGATGAACACCACTATAAACTGTTCCAAGAATGGTGAAAAGATTCGGTTCATCAAGTCCATAAATATCGCCGGTGCATTCGTGACTCCGAATGACATCACTAAATACTCGTAATGTCCATACCGGGTTCGGAACGCAGTCTTGCAAATATCTTCTGATTTAACTCGGACCTGATGATATCCAGATCGCAAATCCAGTTTCGAGAATACCCTCACGCCACTAAGTTGCTCGAATAATTCGCCAATGCAAGGGATCAGGTACTTGTTCTTAATAGTCACCCGGTTTAATTCTCGATAATCGATGCGCATCCTCCGTTTGCCATCTTTCTTCTTTACTAGAAGAACTGGAGCTCCCTAAGTTGCATTACTGCTGCGAATCCAACCCTTCTCAAGAAATTCGGTAACCAGCTTCTTGACTTCTTCCAACTCCACTGGTGCCATTGGATAGTACGCCTTTGAGATTGGCGCTGCACCAGGAACAAGAACGATCGCGAATTCCACATCTCGTTTTGGCGGTAAACCCGAAATGTCCTCGAACACGTCCATGAACTCTCGAACTACAACTGGCGCTTCCTCATTATCAACTTCCATTGACGAAGAACATTGTTTGTCGGCCTAGCCCTAAACTCGACTGGCCCGACAGAACTGCTACCTCCAGTAAAACAAACTCCGGATGTCCGGGAATCTGGAAAATCATTTTCTTTGCCCTACAATCAATATGAACGTGGAAAGTGCGGAGAAAATTCATTCCCAAGACAACATCATAACTGCCGGTATCGATCACCAAGAAATCTGCAAAATATTAACTGGTAAGTAATGAAATTGGGAGAACCAAGGTAATAAAACGACCATGGAACAAGGAAATGAATCAAGACCAGGACTCCTAGTTACTTAAATAGAGTACCGCATTATAACCATGCTGCAGTTCATAGTTACAATCACAAAACTCTGTTCAAGTCGCCCAAATCCTAGTATCAGAATCAAAGGAACAGGGAGAAACAATAGGGAACCCAAAGATTTCAAGTCGAGATGAAAAGTGGTTTGCATATCGTCAAGGCAAAGGATCAAGAGAAAGATATGATTCAAGAATCATGATAACAATGTGGCAGGACATGTTCTTAATCATGAGTATTCTGATTCGTGTATTAGGTCCAATACCCAACTACAAAAGAATCAAACCTAATTAACCTAGATCCTATGGCTCTGATACCAAACAAACCCTGTCACGCCCCGCTTCCCAGAGTGCGCTAAGATTGGCACGTGACAGAGCCAACCATGCTACCTGTGTCTAAGAAAAATCCCTCCACAGTCACATTACGGCTGTCTAGAAGATATCAAGAACAGTAATAAACTAACCATCACATGTCCATATGCCAGAATAAACGAGTCAAGAAATAATATGCAGAAGCAATAGATCCAATGAGCAATAACGGTTAGTTATATGTATGCCCTGGAGGCCATTGCTATACATAGGATGTATATTGTAGTGGATGCTGGGACATATATAGGGAGGACTTTCTTGCTCGACATGATAGTATGCTATCTGGTTACACTTTACCTTAACGTGTATACTGATTGTCTCTCTGTTACATGTTGGTAAAGCCCCTAGGATGTGCACTTGACTACCTGGACTATGATGCGGATCATACTAGTGGGGACATGGTAGTCCATAAGTACATCCTTCAAGGTCCCTAGTCGTGGGTGTATCGAGACGGGGCATCGATATACCAGAGTAGACTAGCGTATACCTTCTCGACCCATACAGTTGGGCGATGGATGATCCCATATCCATTGGTGTTTGACATCAGAGATGATATACGGGTGCTCAGTGGAGACTGGGTACACTGGGTGGACTCGCCGAGAACTCCCAGATGGTATTATACCTTACGTCAGATGGCAGTTCTCTGGTGACACTGGTACAGAGTAGTCTGTTGACCCGAGATCGTCATAGAGTCTTGTGTGGTTCCCACTGTGCTTTGATTTCTACCTTACCACGTCCAAGAGGGCGTGCAAAACGGTGGTTTTTGGGTACAGTCCCGTGTCACATGGAGGCAATGAGCGATAGGAGGGGATTCGTCTCTCCCGGTATAGGGAGTTGATGTTGCGCTGTGTTCGATTGGCTATAACCAGAAATCCCTGGCCAGGGTTGCTGAGATTTACTGGTAAGTGTTACCAGTAGTTTCTCGAATTGTTATAGACCTCATATCGACACAACTTATCGAGTTATTGGGGTCTGACGTTTACCACCCCTAGGCGAGATATGCGACATATCAGACGACGAGACCGGACTGTACGGTAAGTGTTACTGGTTGGATTCACAGGAGTGTGAGCGGGCTTGCTCGTCGATCTTCTCATCGCTCAATACCCGGATGTCCGTTACGTTTAGCAGACCGCTTGCGGCTTGTGGGTGTTTGATATGATCATCACCTGCTGCCGGCGTATTGACGAGTCTTTAGAGTCCTACACAGAGGTTTCCTGGCTCAAGCGAAACGAAATAGGAGCGCATATGAGATATGTACGGGACCGAGAATAATGCGTGTATGTGATACCGTATTTCATTCTCGCGATGAATGTATCGAATGGTTGTATGCGAAATAACCTAGTTATCGAATCAAGGATTGATTCGATAAATCGATACATTGAATATTAGTCGGTCATATGCGATATGACCGGATCGTTAAATCAAGTGTTGATTTGATGATTTAATGCATAATTATATATTTGATATATTACTTTGCATTAACTAGTATTGGTTCATTTTAAAAGGATTTTCTCACTTGATATGCACATTGTATATGTGATATACTTTTGTGCACTTGATTGTATCATGTTTGATGATACATGTTTACTTGAGTTTGTGTAAAGATTAAACCATGGTTATTTAAATGGTTAGGGTTTTGTTTTTCATATCTATTTATTTATTTATTTATTATGGAAATGATAAATAGAAAAATGGTGGCTTTCTTTGTTTGTTCATGAAGCTTCATGAAGCTTTGACTAAAGTGACCATTTTGTCTCATCCTTAACTCTATACATTTCACTTAACCATAGTCCTCTCTCTACACTTAACCATGGTTATAGTTATGATAAGAATAATCTTTTTTCTATTTTTCTTATTATTCTTATGATAATTATCTTCTTCTTCTTCTTCTTCAAAGAAGAAAACCTTGCTTCCATCAATGGTGATTTGATGAAAAGAGTGAGAAATCCAATTCTAAAGTGAACCCACCTCCTATTTCTTCATCCTCTACCTCTTTCCAAGTAGCATAGGGTGTTTTCTTCACAAGTTTTGTGACTTGGTGAAGTGGGAGCTTGATCTTGTGTTGCCTCAACGTAGATCATCTTCGGCATCGAAGTCGACGACCTAGCCCGCCCATTTCTCCGATGAAGCCGACGCTAGAGCCCGGGTTTCGATTTGGACAGCAAGGAGACTTCATCATGGAGCTATGGAGGTGGAGGACCGGATCTACAAAGGTTGTATTTCCGTTCACTTAGTTAAATTGTTAACTAGTTCCTTGTTTCGCCTAAAATTCTAGTTAACGATCCGTATTAGGGTTTGTAGGCACTTGTAAAATTTGATATTGGCATGGTTGATGCCTTGTGAGACCTCATTAGCGTGCCTACGAACCCTACAGTAGTATCAGAGCCTAGCTAGAGCCTTAGGCGATACGTAGACGATGTTAGAAACCCGATCGAACCCGAAACCCCAATTTTTCACCCTCTCTGGACATTTTTACAAAACTGGGTTTTTTCCAGATTAAAAATTCTTAAAAAATTCAGCAGGAAATTCTAAGAATTACGGTGCAAAAATGACCAAAAGATATGATTAAAGAGCGGCGGAACCACGGCAAAAGCATGCCTTCTGCGGCGGTTCCGTGGCCAAAATATCTCTTCTTGAAACACTGTTTGTGTAAGTGCACGGCGGCACCCCGGCCGTCAATCCGGCGGCCAATTGCGGAAGCGGTGAATAACTTAAATTTTTCTTGAACTGGCAAACCACCGCGCACTAATACCCGGATCGAACCATTAACTAGTCCTAGCTAACTACAAGAAAGGGAATAGAGATATACCGACGATCCAAGTCCTCCGGTCTTCTCGTCATGGTCCCGATCTCCTGAGGAAAATCCTGCCTCCTCCCCGTCGCCGGAAATGCACCACATCGCCTACTTTGTTTACGGGCTCCCACCTCAATGCCGAGGCAACTCGGGCACGAAGCCGGCTACTCGACGTGCCCAAGATTTGCTGTAGAATGTTTAGTAGAACTTGTGTCTCACTTTTGGGGTTATCGGAATCACCCTTTTGGTGGAGGAATGATACAAGGAGTATGTGGAGGAGTTTTTGGATTTTGGAACATGAAATGAACCACATACCTGTTGGAGATAGTGCCCTCAGAGTCAATTATTGGGTCACAGGCACGTGATTGCAATGATTGAGGGGAGGACCTATCCCGGTAGGACAGTCTTACTCGAGATGATAGTATGCTATCTGGTTTATCTTTATCATCGTGTACTGCTTTAGGTGACCTTTCGAGTCGCTATTACACGTTGATAAAGCCCCTAGGATTCTTGCTTGACTTCCAGCAGTATGAGGGCGATCATATAAGTGGGAGCTGGGGTCTACAAGCACATCCTTAAAAGGTCCCTAGTCGTGGGAGTTTCGAGACAGGGCATCGATACTCCGGAGTAGACTAGTGTATACAGTCGAGACCCCGACGAGGGGCGGTGGCCGGTCTCACAAGCCACTGGTGTCAGTTGGTTCACCTAAGATGTATACAGGTGCTCATTGGGTTATGAGTACACCGGACAGGACTCGCCGGGAACCTGCTAGTTGGGATATACCAGACGTCAGATAGCAGTTCCCAGGTGACATGTGTACAGGTTAGTTCATCGACCTGGGATCGTCATTTGTCTCGTGTGAGTTCCCACTGTACTTTGATTACTACCCTACCACGGCTCAAAGGAGTCGTGCAAACAGGTTTTAGTTGGGTACAGTCCCGAGCCACATGGAGGCAGTGAGCGGATCTGCAGGGGTTCGTCTCTCCCGGTATTGGGGGTGAGGTCGTGCTGTGTCTAGGAGAGCCAGAACATGAAAAGTCCTTGGCCAAGGCAGGAGATTTGCTGGTAGGTATTCCAGTAGTATCTCAGGGTGTTCTGGGCTACACTCCGACACGACTTGTACCGCTTTTGGGGGTCTGACTTTTACCAACCCCCTAGGCCCGCCATGCGATGCTCATAGACGAACGGACCGGACTGTACGGATATTGTCACTGACAGGCTCAGTAGGGTGTCAGGATGAGTTCGCTCATCGACGTCCCTTTTAGTCAGTAGCTGGTGGCCCGTCATGTATGGCTAATACCTCTGACGTGCTAGTGGTTAAATCCACAGCCACTGTATTGACGAGTCTTTAGAGTCCACCACACAGACAGTTACTCAAGTTTCGGGCGAAACGCTGTAGAGGCCGTATGGAGATATGGCAGGGTTCGATCAGATACGTGCGGTATTGCACGGATCGTGATCGGACAGTTTTTACTAGCCGGCTTTGGCTTAAGCCGGATTCTAGTACTTGATAGTATAGTTTTGTCTCTTTGCATTTGTGTTCAGTGGGAATACAAATGCGGGCATGTATTTGCAGTAGCGGGGTTTTCCTGTAATTTATTACGGGATCGGTTTTATGAAGTTGCCAGTTTGTGTTCCGTTCCGGCCGTTTTTCCTTCATTCCTTCTCGGCCGGACTTTTGGTGGAAGGGGTTATTTGCAATTTGCAAATAACTCTTTTGTGGAGGGTTTTCTTGCACTTATGGATTATGATGAGACTTGCTTCATCATGATATTCCTTTCTTATCCATTTGATGGCTTTTCACTTGATGGTTTTGATTAGTGAGTTGAGTGAGAAAAGAAATGAGAGTGACCATTTTCTTTGTTTGGTTTTTCCTTTGTATTTTTATATACAAAAAGAGGTGCCATTCTTTTTCTCTCTCCAATCCCATTCTTGAGAGGTAGGGGCCGGCCACTTCAAGAGAGGAGAGAAGAGAGGATTTCATTTGGGGTGAGGAAAAAAGTTTCATATCATTTTATGCTACCAAAATTCCAAAGCACCATTTTCTTTAGTTGCTTTCTTCTCCTCCTCACATCCTTCCATCAAGGCAACTTCCAAAAACCCCAAAGAGACAACTTACTACACTATTCTATAGCAAGCCTTGGACGCGTCGGCTAGCCAACTTCGCGCCCGAGTTGCCTCGGTCAAGAGGCAGGAGCCCGTAAAAGATTCCGGCTACGTGGTGCCCCTTTCCGACGAGCGAGGAGGAGACGGAGATTCCGCGGTAGATCGGAGTGGAGACGAAGACCGAAGGACACGGATCGTTTGGTATAGCATCTCTACTCTTTTCTTTTTGCTAGCTATCTAGGTTAATGGCCCGATCCGGGTAAAAAGTCCGCGGTGGTGCCGGTTGCAAAGTTCGCAAAGTTTTTGTTTTCCGCGTTTCCGGCGTCGGGTCGACGGCCGGGGCGCCCCCGCGGGCTTACAATGGTATCAGAGCCACGCCGTTAACCTTCCCTAGCTTGCTCTAGCGCGTTTAGAACCCGATCGAACAAAATCCCCAAAAACCGTATTTTTGTGCACATGTGTTCTCTGTTGAAATTTTTTGAGCTCCTAAAATTTTTCAGGTTGTTGCAGAGGCATGTACAAGCAATTATAAGAAATCTGGGAAAATACGATCCACCAATTCCTCGGTTCCACCGCGGAAGCGCGGCCAAAACCCTGGTTTGGCCGCGCTTGCGCGGCGGATAAGAGGAATTGTGGCACCAAATTTTCCCAGTATGCTTGTGGTATAGAAATAGGGCTTTTGGGATATTTTATTTGGGCCCAGTTTTTCTGTAAGTGCTACAGTAGTATTTGGGGCCCACTTTGATAAATTTGTTCGGTCGGATATTTTAAACATGCTAGTTCACAGTTTTTACTTTATATCTGCGACCGTGAATGTCACTCGATCGGTAAATCCCGTCTAACTGCTATAGCCCGGTTAGACGGATTTGCGAACGTGACTTTCACGTTGATGTTCTGTGATTGTACTGTGTTGTTGCGGATCGGTCGGTGGGGATAGCCTGGTTGCAGTGGTAGTACAGTTCTGTTTTATATGTACATTTGATGTTGCGGGGCGAGCGTCCGACATGTGGACTGCCGTCACTGCCAGTTTGTATTATTCTTTTGGGGCACGACCTGGTTGCGGTCGATGTACCCGTTGTATGTATATTTTACTTTCTGTACTAGGATTACCCCGCGGAGGGGTGCACGGATAGCCGGGTTCTAGAGGGCAACAAGCCCGCATCTCATGGCATTAAGACGGAGGGGGCTTCACTCTAGAATTGGCGGGCTATTCGCCGCACTCGTAGGGGGTATAGGGTTGACCCAGGAGGGGTGCCCAAGTTACCGGATTCCGTGAAGTGCTGGGTGGTCCATTCACGTCGTTGAAGGGGGCTGCCTCGCTTCAGGTTTTGGCGGGTGACTTGCCGCGCCCGTAGGGGTCTAGGATTTTCATTGCACAGGCTATCCACACGACCAGGGGAACGTCGGGTTTCAGTAGCGGCTCTGTGAAACCCGGGGATCCCAGATATCTGTATTGATCTGTGTTGCTATACATTTCTGTGTTGCTTTTATCACGCCTTGAGCGAATACTATATATTGGTATATATATTAGTAGATGTTGTATATGTTTTGCATCCGCGCTAGTCCAGTCCCCGCTCTGTCGTTAGTTAGCTAACCTAACGGGTGATGACGGGACCCAGTGGCGAATGCGGATGGCATATACGTACGTCAGTATATTTTCGTTCTTTTTGGTGTGATCAATTGATGGGACTGCGTTGATTCGGATCAATGCAAGTTATACAAACCTTATCTGATGTTGTTGGAACACTTTTTCAAAAAGCTGTTATTGCAAGGGCGTTCTCTTTTGTTTTGCACAGTGGTATTCAGTTGGAATATCCTGCTCCTCAGTCGACGAGGCAAGGGCCGAGATCCCTTCACCGGGAGTGACCCCTTGGACAAAAGTTTGCGTTAGGGCAGTAACTTCACTATAGCCGATTACTTTTGCTTTGCACCGTGGTATTCAGTTGGAATATCCTGCACCTCATTCTACGGGGAAAGAGCCGAGATCCCTTCACCGGGAGTGACCTCTTTAGCGAAGGTTTTCGTTACTATATTTTTCTAAAAAGCTATCCGTTCCTTCAACGATATCAAGTTCATTACGTTAAAGGTTTTCGCCAGAAACCATTCGTAGCCCTCCGTCATTTCAGTTAAATATTCGGTAGTATTCAAGCTATGTATTTTGACCTCACGCCAAGGCATAGTGTTTGGTAGCTGCCGGGTATTTATCTGTTGCATAGATAGATGCGTTAGTTTGGGACAGTCGTACTACTATTTTGGCCTACGTCAAGGGTATGTACGGGTGGGTTCAAATTAACCAGGATAATGACGGGTAGAACTTGACATGTGACTTATGATATTTTGACCTCACGCCAAGGTCATAAGAGCATGGGGTAAAAATCCACATCGGGAGTTTCAAAAGAACTGAAACTTGCCAGATATGCGCATACCTTCTGGAGTGTGATAACGTGAGCGGATTCCGTCACGTTATCATGCGATGAGAGTTGGATCCCGATTCCCACTGATGAGTTGGTTTACTCCTCGGGTATTCCCGGCTAATTCTTCTTTCAGGTTTGGGGAAGAATTTGACGTTACAGTGGGAGGTTTCCAGATTAGATAAATTGGTAACCATTCTGATCTAGGTTAGAGTGCACGCTGAGTGTTTCTTTTCTCTCTCTCTGGCAGCGACCATTGACCCGACCCTAGACTATGACTCAGTGACCAAGTTGACCGAACCTACTTAACACTGGCTTTTGGATTGTCAGAGTTGCAGACCTCTTTGCCACTCCTACTTTTACTCTTTTCTCCGGGACACCCCGTATTACTACGAACGTCCACTTCCATTGGACAAAACCATCGTATGGTTATATACGAACTCGAATGACTTCGAGGATGGTTTCCGGTTCTGGAGAAAACGAATAAGACTATTCAGTTGTCTTTTCTTTTCACCTTCTCTCAGGTTGCGAGTACTCCTTGGTTTAGGAGATAGTACACCTATTATGCAAATTGGATAGTCTTCTTCCAAACCTTAGGCTGGTGCCGAACGGTAGGGAATGAAGAAAGCCAATTAGCCTAAACGGTGTACAGAAGGTATTAAGTTCAGACAAAGCAAGGGATTAGTAAGAGGGCAAAGTAAATTGCGACTGCTATTCACGACCAAACCATGTACTTCTTTGTCAATCCTAAATCACCTATGAATTAAGTACATTCGGTTGTCTTTTATCCTCACCTTCTCTCGCATTGCGAGTGCTCCTAGGACTAGGACAGTACACCCATTATGCTTATTGGATAGTCTTCTTCCAAACCATAGGCTGGTGCCGAACGGTAGGGAAGGAAGAAAACCATTTGGCCTAAAGGGGTGTACAGAAGGTAATGACTAAAGACATGTAAAGGAATTTGGAGAGGTGACAAAGAATTATACAGTTATAGTTGTGAATCTGGATAATGGAAGAGGCATTACTAGGAATACCAGCATACCCCATCGAAACATTTCAATGTTTCAGTTTCACTGTGTACTGTTAAAAGAAAACTGATTTCCCAATTAGGCACTTGCTCCAGGGTATGTATTTACCAGGTATGATTCTCACATCTGTATGGTTTTACAGATGATGAGTGGGAGTAAGTTGTTGGGAATTAGGTGACCATCCTCATTATATCGGGATTCGTTGGAATTGGTGATATTTGAGGAAGCCACCTGGGTTGTTTGCCGGTCGGCAGATATTTGGTTTTGAATATCCGTTGTTATGCACCAATTTCAAATTGATATATCTGTACGTCTATTTTTATAGAGTGAGACATATATTTTTGAAATTATGTCTATGACATTTACCTATATCAGTGGATAGTTAGGTAAGGAGCATTGAACAACGGTGTAATTCTTCTTAACCAAAAGTACAGTTTTCAACCTACGACACACAGTGAATGAGTCACTAGACTCAGGGGACTTATACAGAGTATTGTATATTGTCCAGTGTCCATTAGGACAGAGGGGTTGGTCCTCGTACTATATTCTGTTTACTTTTAACTTCTCTAGTTCTTAGACATGTGTTTCGTAGAAACACAGGGTCTAAGTTTTGAGGAGTTATAGGTATAAGAGTAAAGTAGAGAACCAAGTGTTGCAAGTATCGGGATTCTTCAAGCTGATCGAAGATGTGGATACTTGTGTATGGTATTCAGTTGATAGTAATGATTAAGAGAACTGGCTTCTCTTTCAGGTTACTCATAATTGGAAGTACTCCTAAGTTGAGTAACGCTGATCGGCCTCTCTTCCATTTACTTGACATGCACTGGAGACAGCTGCATGATTTGAATCTGGTTCAATTAAATTAGTGCCTCTGGTTCTTAGATATAGAACAGTTCATATCTTGACATTGTTAAGATACGGGGAGTTGTCCGGCTTATGCTTAAAACCAGACACTGGACAACTCAAGGCACGTTTCAGTAGTGGCTGTTTGTGGGTTGACCCGGGCTATGACGAGGGTTGACTTTCTACCATCTGGAAGATCAATAGTGATATTGTTCTAGACTCGCCACAGTTTTAACAAAAGTGGATTTTTTCAGAAAAACAGTAGTGGGAGTATGGTAGAACTGGAAGTGATTCCAGAACCACAAACGATTACTGAAGATTTCATAAGATCCTAAAGATTCAATCTGGTTTGACATTCCATTGGCCACTCCGCAGATATGGTGGGTAACCTCAGGCACTCGAGAGGTACTTCGGTATGCTCAAGGACGGTGGCAGGGAGGTTCTTGTTTACCCACACTTGCCATTGCTGTTGTTCCAGGCTGCGAGACCCGGCGGGAGGATGAGTATAGCGTCGTTCTAAACTGGCTTTAGAAGTGCACGTCTATATGACTCTGCCAGAGGGTTGTCGTAGTCAGTAGGAGCAGCGGAAGCATTGGTAGACATCAGGCTTATGTCTATTTATAGACTAAAGCAGATATAGCGGAGATAGATCATCTATTTCTGATGTAACAGTCATAGGTTTGACTTCATCAGAATAGAAGATGGATCTGTTAAGAAGGTAGTAGGGTGTGATGTCCTGGTATTTGATGACATACACAGGGTAGGAAGTGATATTCCTATACTACGATCGGTTATACTTTGGTCATCACACAGTGGTTTCTCCACAGGAGACTTGGATATTATATCAGACATTCTGGTTACTAGATCTATGATTTTAGATCTAGATTTGGGTGGTTTCCTAATCTGGGTACTTTGACCGCATTCTATGAGTATTTAGAATGGACGACTCCTGGCACGGTAGTATACCTGCAGGTAATGGAGTCACCCTCTCTAAAGGTGTCTTACAGACTAAAGGGGAGAGGGACACGCATGATTGACAGATCACTTGCTTAGGCAACTGAGTCAATCATGAGATGTCAAGTACCACACCAGATATTGTTCTTGCAGTAGGTGCAATAAGTTGATATTAATCCAATCTTGGAGAAACAGTCGGAAGCAGTTTTAGAACATAAGTGAATGTTCTAGGAATTTGATAACGGCAGCCTCCTTTAGGAGACAGTTATCATTCCAGGCTTCCAAGGTGACCTGGATGGCAGAGTGGCTGTCAGAGTTATAGTTTTCCCTCTGACGAGGGACAGTATTTTGGACAGGTGGTCCAGGTGGGTACTGAGGGAAGGCATGGCGCAGGATACTGATTAAGTTCAGTTGTCGATACAGTCCAAGAAGTTTGGATTTGGAGTTCATTTATGAACTAGGTCCCATCAGACATCCAGACATTCTAAGACAGGTATTGCTCATTTCGGGAGATGGCTTTCTCCGCGAACTTGAGATTTAGAGAGACATAGAAAGAAACATCAAAGCGGATCCACTCACTGAGGCTATTCCTCGAACGCAATAGTTTCGCAAACGAGCTTTGTGAGACTGACTAGTAGAGGAGTTGGGTGTTCGGTATCACACGGGCTGTGAGTATGCGACATCGCAACAATTAGCCTTGAGTGCAAGTGGGAGATTGTTGGAGATAGTGCCCTCAGAGTCAATTATTGGGTCACAGGCACGTGATTGCAATGATTGAGGGGAGGACCTATCCCGGTAGGACAGTCTTACTCGAGATGATAGTATGCTATCTGGTTTATCTTTATCATCGTGTACTGCTTTAGGTGACCTTTCGAGTCGCTATTACACGTTGATAAAGCCCCTAGGATTCTTGCTTGACTTCCAGCAGTATGAGGGCGATCATATAAGTGGGAGCTGGGGTCTACAAGCACATCCTTAAAAGGTCCCTAGTCGTGGGAGTTTCGAGACAGGGCATCGATACTCCGGAGTAGACTAGTGTATACAGTCGAGACCCCGACGAGGGGCGGTGGCCGGTCTCACAAGCCACTGGTGTCAGTTGGTTCACCTAAGATGTATACAGGTGCTCATTGGGTTATGAGTACACCGGACAGGACTCGCCGGGAACCTGCTAGTTGGGATATACCAGACGTCAGATAGCAGTTCCCAGGTGACATGTGTACAGGTTAGTTCATCGACCTGGGATCGTCATTTGTCTCGTGTGAGTTCCCACTGTACTTTGATTACTACCCTACCACGGCTCAAAGGAGTCGTGCAAACAGGTTTTAGTTGGGTACAGTCCCGAGCCACATGGAGGCAGTGAGCGGATCTGCAGGGGTTCGTCTCTCCCGGTATTGGGGGTGAGGTCGTGCTGTGTCTAGGAGAGCCAGAACATGAAAAGTCCTTGGCCAAGGCAGGAGATTTGCTGGTAGGTATTCCAGTAGTATCTCAGGGTGTTCTGGGCTACACTCCGACACGACTTGTACCGCTTTTGGGGGTCTGACTTTTACCAACCCCCTAGGCCCGCCATGCGATGCTCATAGACGAACGGACCGGACTGTACGGATATTGTCACTGACAGGCTCAGTAGGGTGTCAGGATGAGTTCGCTCATCGACGTCCCTTTTAGTCAGTAGCTGGTGGCCCGTCATGTATGGCTAATACCTCTGACGTGCTAGTGGTTAAATCCACAGCCACAGTATTGACGAGTCTTTAGAGTCCACCACACAGACAGTTACTCAAGTTTCGGGCGAAACGCTGTAGAGGCCGTATGGAGATATGGCAGGGTTCGATCAAATACGTGCGGTATTGCACGGATCGTGATCGGACAGTTTTTACTAGCCGGCTTTGGCTTAAGCCGGATTCTAGTACTTGATAGTATAGTTTTGTCTCTTTGCATTTGTGTTCAGTGGGAATACAAATGCGGGCATGTATTTGCAGTAGCGGGGTTTTCCTGTAATTTATTACGGGATCGGTTTTATGAAGTTGCCAGTTTGTGTTCCGTTCCGGCCGTTTTTCCTTCATTCCTTCTCGGCCGGACTTTTGGTGGAAGGGGTTATTTGCAATTTGCAAATAACTCTTTTGTGGAGGGTTTTCTTGCACTTATGGATTATGATGAGACTTGCTTCATCATGATATTCCTTTCTTATCCATTTGATGGCTTTTCACTTGATGGTTTTGATTAGTGAGTTGAGTGAGAAAAGAAATGAGAGTGACCATTTTCTTTGTTTGGTTTTTCCTTTGTATTTTTATATACAAAAAGAGGTGCCATTCTTTTTCTCTCTCCAATCCCATTCTTGAGAGGTAGGGGCCGGCCACTTCAAGAGAGGAGAGAAGAGAGGATTTCATTTGGGGTGAGGAAAAAAGTTTCATATCATTTTATGCTACCAAAATTCCAAAGCACCATTTTCTTTAGTTGCTTTCTTCTCCTCCTCACATCCTTCCATCAAGGCAACTTCCAAAAACCCCAAAGAGACAACTTACTACACTATTCTATAGCAAGCCTTGGACGCGTCGGCTAGCCAACTTCGCGCCCGAGTTGCCTCGGTCAAGAGGCAGGAGCCCGTAAAAGATTCCGGCTACGTGGTGCCCCTTTCCGACGAGCGAGGAGGAGACGGAGATTCCGCGGTAGATCGGAGTGGAGACGAAGACCGAAGGACACGGATCGTTTGGTATAGCATCTCTACTCTTTTCTTTTTGCTAGCTAGCTAGGTTAATGGCCCGATCCGGGTAAAAAGTCCGCGGTGGTGCCGGTTGCAAAGTTCGCAAAGTTTTTGTTTTCCGCGTTTCCGGCGTCGGGTCGACGGCCGGGGCGCCCCCGCGGGCTTACAATACCCTCACCAAAATATTTGGACAGCCCCCTCCTATACATGGCCGGCCATCTCAAGAGGAATGGAGAGAATGAGAGAAGTGTATCAAAAATGGGAGCCTCACTCATATGATACAAGAGAGAGAGAGAGAGGAGTCTATCATGCAAAAGGAAAATCATGAAAAGAATATGGTCACAATCACACCCACTCTCAACTACTCACCAACAACCATGATAGCACCAAAACCAACACTCCAACAAGCTAATGATCACTTCCAAAAGTCATGCCATCATGAAGATAGAAGTCAAGGTCAAAAGAATGGTGCACCATCATGATATAAGGAAACATGCAAAGACCCCCTCCACAAATACTTATTTGCAACAATGCAAATAAGCCCTCCTCCACCAATCTTCGGCCAATGAACGGAACAATGGAAATTGGCCGAAACGGAAAGCAAACTGGCAACTCCAGAAAACTGATCCCGTAATAAATTACAGGAAAACCCCGATACTGTGCATACACACCCGCATCTGTATTTCGACCGAAATACAAATGCAATGAGACAAAATCTACACTGTACTATACTAGGATCCGGCTTATACCAAAGCCGGCTAGTAATATCCGTTCGATCCTGATCCGTGCAATACCGCACGTACCTGATCGAACCCTGCCATATAACCATACGGCCTATAGTACAGACTGTCCGATCCTGATCCGTGCAATACCGCACGTATCTGATCGGACCCTGCCATATCTCCATACGGCCTCTACAACCTTTCGCCCGAAAGCTGAGTAACAGAATGTGGGGGACTCTAAAGACTCGTCAACACCTCGGTTGTGGATTTAACCACTAGCACGTCAGAGGTATAAGCCAATACGTAACGGGCTACCAGGTATTGACTAAAAGGGATGTCTGTGAGCGAACTCAGCCTGACAACCCTACTGAGCCTGTCAGTGACAATATCCGTACAGTCCGGTCCGTTCGTCTATGAGTATCGCATGGCGGGCCTAGGGGGTTGGTAAAAGTCAGACCCCCAAAAGCGGTACAAGTCGTGTCGGAGTGTAGCCCAGAACACCCTGAGATACTACTGAAATACCTACCAGTAAATCTCCTTGCCTTGGCTAAGGACTTTGTGTAATGGCTCTCTTAGACACAGCACGACCTCACCCCCAATACCGGGAGAGACGAACCCCTGAAGATACGCTCACTGCCTCCATGTGGCTCGGGACTGTACCCAACTAAAACCTGTTTGCACGACTCCTTTGAGCCGTGGTAGGGTAGTAATCAAAGTACAGTGGGAACTCACACGAGACAAATGACGATCCCCAGGTCGATGAACTAACCTGCACACATGTCACCAGGGAACTGCCATCTGACGTCTGGTATATGACCAACTAGCATGTTCCCGGCGAGTCCTGTCCGGTGTACTCATAACCCAATGAGCACCTGTATACATCTTAGGTGATCCAACTGACACCAGTGGCTTGTGAGACCGGCCACCGCCCCTCGTCGGGGTCTCGACTGTATACACTAGTCTACTAATGGAGTATCGATGCCCAGTCTCGAAACTCCCACGACTAGGGACCTTTTAAGGATAAGCTTATAGACCCCAGCTCCCACTTATATGATCGCCCTCATACTGCTGGTGGTCAAGCAAGAATCCTAGGGGCTCTATCAACGTGTAATAGCGACGTGTCAGGTCACCTAAAGCAGTACACGATGATAAAGGTAAACCAGATAGCATACTATCATCTCGAGTAAGACTGTCCTACCGGGATAGGTCCTCCATCAATCATTACAATCACGTACCTGTGACCTAATAATTGACTCTGAGGGCACTATCTCCAACAATCTCCCACTTGCACTCAAGGCTAATTATTGCGATGTCGCATACTCACAGCCCGTGTGATACCGAACATCCAACTCCTCTACTAGTCAGTCTCACAAAGCTCGTTTGCGGAACTATTGCGTTCGAGGAATAGCCTCAGTGAGTGGATCCGCTTAGTTGTTTCTTTCTATGTCTCTCTATATCTCAAGTTCGCGGAGAAAGCCATCTCCCGAAAAGAGCAATACCTGTCTCAGAATATGTCTGGATGTCTGATGGGACCTAGCTCATAAATGAACTCCAAATCCAAACTTCTTAGACTGTATCGTCAACTGAACTTAATCAGTATCCTGCGCGCCATGCCTCCCTCAGTATTGCCTTGGACCACCTGTCCAAAATACTGCCCCTCATCAGAAGGAAAACTATAACTCTGACAACCTCCTTGTCGTCCATGTCACCTTGGAAGCCTGGAATGATAACTGTTTCCCGAATGAGGCTGTCGTTATCATATCCCTAGAACATCCACTTATGTTCTAAAACTGCTTCCGACTGTTTCTCCAGGATTGGACTAATGTCAGCTTATTGCATCTAGTGCAAGAACAATATCTGGTGTGGTACTTGACATCTCATGATTGACTCAATTGCCTAAGCAAGTGATCTGCCAATCATGCACATCCCTCTCCCCTTTAGTCTGTAAGACACCTTTGGAGAGGGTGACTCCATTACCTGCAGGTACACTACCGTGCCAGGAGTCGACCATCCTAAATACTCTTAGAATGCTGTCAAGTACCCTGATTGGGAAACCACCCAAATCTAGATCTAAGACCATAGATCTAGTAACCAGTATGTCTGATATAAAATCCATTTCCTTTGTGGAGAAACAACTGTGTGACGACCAAAGTATAACCGATCGTAGTGTAGGAGTTTCTTTTCCTACTCTGTGTATATCATCCAAATGCCAGGATATCACACCCTACTACCTTCTCAACAGATCCATCCCCTATTCTGATGAAGTCAAACCCATGACTGTTACGTCAGAAATAGATGATCTATCTCCGCTACATCTGCTCTAGTCTATAAATAGACATAAGCAACCTGTCCACCAATGCTTCCGCTGCTCCCACTGACTACGACAACCCTCTGGCAGAGTCATATAGACGTACACTTCTAAAACTGGTTTAGAACGACGCTATACTCATCCTCCCGCCGGGTCTCGTAACCTGGAACAACAGCAATGGCAATTGTGGGTAAACAAGAACTTCCCTGTCACCGTCCTTGAGGCTACCGTAGTGCCTCTCGGGTGCCTGATGTTACCCACCTTATCTGCGGAGTGGCCAATGGAATGTCAATCCAGATTGAATCTTTAGGTTCCTTATCAAATCTTCAGTAATCGTTTGTGGTTCTGGAATCACTTCCAGTTCTACCATACTCCCACTACTGTTTTCTGAAAAAATCCATCTTTAATAAAACTGTGGCGAGTCTAGAACAATATCGCTATTGTTCATCCAGATGGTAGAAAGTCAACCCTCGTCATAGCCTGGGTCAACCCACAAACAGCCATTACAGAAACGTGCCTTGAGTTGTCCAGTGTCTGGTTTTAATCATAAACCGGACAACTCCCCGTACCTTAACATCGTTAAGATATGAACTGTTCTATATCCAATATAGAAACAGAGGCACTGATTTAATTGAACCAGATTCAAATCATGCAGCTGTCCCCAGCGCATGTCAACTAAATGGAAGGAGGCCGATCAGCGTTACTCAACTTAGGATTACTTACAATTATGAGTAACCTGAAAGAGAAGCAAGATCTCTTTATCATTACTATCAACTGAATACCATACACAAGTATCTACATCTTCGATCTCTTTGAAGAATCCCGATACTTGCTATACCTGGTTCTCTACTCTATTCATATACCTATAACTTCTCAAAATTTGGACCCTGTGTTTCCGCGAAACACCTGTCTAAAAACTAGAGAAGTCATAAGTAAACCGAATATAGTACGAGGACCAAGCCCTCTGTCCTGATGGACCCTGGACAACATACAATCCTTTGTATAAGTCCCTTGAGTCTGATAACTCATTCACTGTGTGCCGTAGGTTGAAAACTGTACTTATGGTTAAGAAGAATTACACCGCTGTTTAATGCTCCTTACCTAACCATCCACTGATATAGGTAAATGTCGTAGACATAATTTCAGAAAGGTGTATCTCACTCTATGAAAATAGACGTACAGATATATCAATTTGAAATTGGTGCATAACAGCGGATATTCAAAACCAAATATTTGCCGACCGGCAAACAGCCCAGGTGATTTCCTCAAATATCACCGATTACAACGAATCCCGATATAATGAGGATAATCACCCAATTCCCAATAACTTACTCCCACTCATCATCTGTAAAACCATACAGATGTGAGAACCGTACCTGGTAAATACATACCCTGGAGCAAGTGTCTGATTAGGAAATCAGTTCTCTTTTAACAGTACACAGTGAAACTGAAACATTGAAATGTTTCGATGGGGTATCATGGTATTCCTAGTAATGCCTCTTCCATATTCACGACTGTAACCGTATAGTTCTTTGCCACCTCTCCAAATCCCTTCATATGTCTTTAGTCTTTACCTTCTGCACACCCTTTTAGGCCAAATGGTTTTCTTCCTTCCCTACCGTTCGGCACCAGCCTATGGTTTGGAAGAAGACTATCAAATAAGCATAATGGGTGTACTGTCCCAATCCTAGGAACACTCGCAATGAGAGAGGGTGAAGATAAAAGACAACCGAATAAACCTTATTCCTATTTCTCCTGAACCAGAATCCATCCCCGAACTGGAACCAGTTCCATTCGAGTTCGTATATAACCATACGATGGAGTATCCAATAAACTGTGGATCTTCGTAGTGATACGGAGTGTCCTGGAGAAATACAAAGGTGATGTGGGAGTGGTAACGAAATATTTGGTTTGGTCGTGAATATCTGTTGCAATTTACTTTGCCCTCTTACTAATCCCTTGCTTTGTCTTAACCTAATACCTTCTGCACACCATCGTTATGCTAATTGGTTTTCTTCATTCCCTACCGGTCGGCACCAGCCTAAGGTTTGGAAGAAGACAATCCAATTTGCGTAATAGGTGTACTATCTCCTAAACCAAGGAGTACTCGCAACTTGAGAGAAGGTAAAAAGGAAAAGACAACTGAATAATCCTATCCGTTTTCTCCAGAACCGGAAACCATCCTCGAATAAATTCTTTCGAGTTCGTATCTAACCATACGATGGTTTTGTCCAATGGAAGTGGACGTTCGTAGTAAAACGGGGTGTCCTGGAGAAAAGGGTAAAAGTAGGAGTGGCAATGAGGTTTGCAACTCTGACAATCCAAAAGCCGGTGTTAAAGAAGGTTCAGTCAACTTGGTCACTGAGTCAAAGTCTTAGGGTCGGGTCAATGGTCGCTGCCAAAGAGAGAGAGAAAAGAAACACTCAGCGTGCACTCTAACCTAGATCAGAATGGTCACCAATTTATCTAATCTGGAAACCTCCCACTGTACCTCAAATTCTCCTCCAAACCTGAAAGAAGAATTAGTCGGGGTTACCCGAGGAGTAAACTAACTCATCAGTGGGAATCGGGATCCAACTATCATTGCATGATAACGTGACGGAATCCGCTCACGCTATCACACTCCAGAAGGTATGCGCATATCTGGCAAATTTCAGTTCTTTTGAAACTCCCGATGTGATTTCTGCTCCATGCTCTTATGACCTTGACTTTGGCCAACATATCATAAGTCACATGTCAAGTTCTACCCGTCATTCTCCAGGTTAATTTGAATCCACCCGTACATACCCTTGACTTTGGCCAACATGGCAGTACGACTGTTCCAAACCAACGCATCTATCTATGCTGCATATGAATAACCAATAGCTACCAAACACTGTGCCTTGACTTTGGCCAACATAAACAGCTTGAATACTACTGACTATCCATATGAAACGACGGAGGGCTACGAATGGTTTCTGGCGAAAACCTTTAACGTAATGAACTTGATATCGTTGAAGGAACGGATAGCTTTTTAAAAAATATAGTGACGAAAACCTTTACTAAAGAGGTCACTCCCGGTGAAGGGATCTCGGCTCTTTCCCCGTAGAATGAGGTGCAGGATATTCCAACTGAATACCACGATGCAAAGCAAAAGTAATCAGCTATAGTGAAGTTAATGCCCTGACGCAAACTTCTGTCCAAGGGGTCACTCCCGGTGAAGGGATCTCGGCCCTTGCCTCATCGACTGAGGAGCAGGATATTCTAAATGAATACCACGATGCAAAACAAAAGTGAACGTCCTTGCAATAACAGCTTTTTGAAAAGTGTTCCAACAACATCAAATTAGGTTTGTTTTAACTTGCATTGATCCAAATCAATGCAGTCCCATCAATTGATCACACCACAAAGAACGAAAATATACTGATGTACGTATATGCCATCCGCATTCGCCACTGGGTCCCGTCATTACCCGTTAGGTTAGCTAACTAACGACAGAGCGGGGACTGGACTAGCGCGGATGTAAAACATATACAACATCTACTAATATATATACCAATATATTATATTCGCTCAAGGCGTGAATAAAATGCAACATCACAGAGAATGAACAGCATCACAGAAACAATACAGATATCTGGGATCCCCGGGTTTCACAGAGCCGCTGAAACCCGACGTTCCCCTGGTCGTGTGGATAGCCTGTGCAATGAAATCCTAGACCCCTACGGGCGCGGCAAGTCACCCGCCAAAACCTGAAGCGAGGCAGCCCCCTTCAGCACCGTGAATGGACCACCCAGCACTTCACGGAATCCGGTAACTTGGGCACCCCTCCTGGGTCAACCTGTACCCCCTACGAGTGCGGCGAATAGCCCGCCAATCCTAGAGTGAAGCCCCCTCCGTCTCAATGCAATGAGATGCGGGCTTGTTGCCCTCTAGAACCCGGCTATCCGTGCACCCCTCCGCGGGGCAATCCTAGTACAGAAAGTAAAATATACATACACCGGGTACATCGACCGCAACCAGGTCGTGCCCCAAAATAATAATACAAACAGGCAGTGACAGCAGTCCACATGTCGGACGCTCGCCCCGCAATATCAAATGTACATAATACAACAAAACTGTACTAGCATTGCATCCAGGCTATCCCCCACGACCGATCCGCAACATCACAGCAAAAACAGAACATCAACGTGAAAGTCACGTTCGCAAATCCGTCTAACCGGGCTATAGCAGTTAGACCGGATTTACCGATCAAGTGACATTCACGGTCGCAGATATAATGTAAATACTGTGAAAAATGTGTTTAAAATATCCGATCGATCAAAAATTAACAAGTGGGCCCCCAATCAAAACTGTAGCACTCACAGAAATCCTGGGCCCAATTTTAATATTCCAAAACCCATATTTTAAGCCCAGAAGGCCTCTGTAAAAAATTGGTGAAGTGATCTCCACAGTGTGCGGCGGAAGGGCGGCGGGAAGGGGGTTTTCGCGGCGGTTCCGCGCTCCCACTGTGGAGTTACTTCGTCGAATTTTTACAGAGCTCTTAGATTTTCCAGTACATCAATATTTTACAACCTGAAAAATTTTTCGACACCAAAAAATTCCAACAGAAAACTGATGCTAACAAAAATGTAGTTTTGGAACATTCGATCGATCGAAACAGAAAAACACACTACACCAAGCTAGACTAAGTTAATGGCGAGGCTCTGATACCACTGTAAGTGCACGGCGGCGCCCCGGCCGTCAATCCGGCGGCCAATTGCGGAAGCGGTGAATAACTTAAATTTTTCTTGAACTGGCAAACCGCCGCGCACTAATACCCGGATCGAACCATTAACTAGTCCTAGCTAACTACAAGAAAGGGAATAGAGATATATCGACGATCCAAGTCCTCCGGTCTTCTCGTCATTGTCCCGATATCCTGAGGAAAATCCTGCCTCCTCCTCGTCGCCGGAAATGCACCACATCGCCTACTTTGTTTACGGGCTCCCACCTCAATGCCGAGGCAACTCGGGCACGAAGTCGGCTACTCGACGTGCCCAAGATTTGCTGTAGAATGTTTAGTAGAACTTGTGTCTCACTTTTGGGGCTATCGGAATCACCCTTTTGGTGGAGGAATGATACAAGGAGTATGTGGAGGAGTTTTTGGATTTTGGAACATGAAATGAACCACATACCCTCACCAAAATATTTGGACAGCCCCCTCCTATACATGGCCGGCCATCTCAAGAGGAATGGAGAGAATGAGAGAAGTGTATCAAAAATGGGAGCCTCACTCATATGATACAAGAGAGAGAGAGAGAGAGAGGAGTCTATCATGCAAAAGGAAAATCATGAAAAGAATATGGTCACAATCACACCCACTCTCAACTACTCACCAACAACCATGATAGCACCAAAACCAACACTCCAACAAGCTAATGATCACTTCCAAAAGTCATGCCATCATGAAGATAGAAGTCAAGGTCAAAAGAATGGTGCACCATCATGATATAAGGAAACATGCAAAGACCCCCTCCACAAATACTTATTTGCAACAATGCAAATAAGCCCTCCTCCACCAATCTTCGGCCAATGAACGGAACAATGGAAATTGGCCGAAACGGAAAGCAAACTGGCAACTCCAGAAAACTGATCCCATAATAAATTACAGGAAAACCCCGATACTGTGCATACACACCCGCATCTGTATTTCGACCGAAATACAAATGCAATGAGACAAAATCTACACTGTACTATACTAAGATCCGGCTTATACCAAAGCCGGCTAGTAATATCCGTTCGATCCTGATCCGTGCAATACCGCACGTATCTGATCGAACCCTGCCATATAACCATACGGCCTATAGTACAGACTGTCCGATCCTGATCCGTGCAATACCGCACGTATCTGATCGGACCCTGCCATATCTCCATACGGCCTCTACAACCTTTCGCCCGAAAGCTGAGTAACAGAATGTGGGAGACTCTAAAGACTCGTCAACACCTCGGTTGTGGATTTAACCACTAGCACGTCAGAGGTATAAGCCAATACGTAACGGGCTACCAGGTATTGACTAAAAGGGATGTCTGTGAGCAAACTCAGCCTGACAACCCTACTGAGCCTGTCAGTGACAATATCCGTACAGTCCGGTCCGTTCGTCTATGAGTATCGCATGGCGGGCCTAGGGGGTTGGTAAAAGTCAGACCCCCAAAAGCGGTACAAGTCGTGTCGGAGTGTAGCCCAGAACACCCTGAGATACTACTGGAATACCTACCAGTAAATCTCCTTGCCTTGGCCAAGGACTTTGTGTAATGGCTCTCTTAGACACAGCACGACCTCACCCCCAATACCGGGAGAGACGAACCCCTGAAGATACGCTCACTGCCTCCATGTGGCTCGGGACTGTACCCAACTAAAACCTGTTTGCACGACTCCTTTGAGCCGTGGTAGGGTAGTAATCAAAGTACAGTGGGAACTCACACGAGACAAATGACGATCCCCAGGTCGATGAACTAACCTGCACACATGTCACCAGGGAACTGCCATCTGACGTCTGGTATATGACCAACTAGCATGTTCCCGGCGAGTCCTGTCCGGTGTACTCATAACCCAATGAGCACCTGTATACATCTTAGGTGATCCAACTGACACCAGTGGCTTGTGAGACCGGCCACCGCCCCTCGTCGGGGTCTCGACTGTATACACTAGTCTACTAATGGAGTATCGATGCCCAGTCTCGAAACTCCCACGACTAGGGACCTTTTAAGGATAAGCTTATAGACCCCAGCTCCCACTTATATGATCGCCCTCATACTGCTGGTGGTCAAGCAAGAATCCTAGGGGCTCTATCAACGTGTAATAGCGACGTGTCAGGTCACCTAAAGCAGTACACGATGATAAAGGTAAACCAGATAGCATACTATCATCTCGAGTAAGACTGTCCTACCGGGATAGGTCCTCCCTCAATCATTACAATCACGTACCTGTGACCTAATAATTGACTCTGAGGGCACTATCTCCAACAGTTTGCACAGTAATATCTTATTTGGTTTGCTATATTTTCTGGGAATTTTTAATATTTATTCAAGAGTTGATATTTCTGGGTTGTATTGGGGAGTCGGTGCTTCGATCGGATTGTCTAATTTTGTCTGTGTGTTTTTCCGGGTATTTTAGAATATGTTAAAAAGTTCGACCGGATATAAATACACAATTTTTCCCCTGTCGGGAAATTTCCAAGTGTTGGATCTTTTCGTGGTTTAATAACATTCTAAGTAGTGCAAGTAACGCGATGGTCCCTCTAGAAGACAACAAACCTTAACTCGATTATGTGACCGTCTTGAACTGCCCTTTGAACTTTAGGGTTTGGGACAGTACGGCGTGCCACATGTGAGGCGTTGGCTTGACCCTTCTACGGCTGGACCGTTGGTACTGAGGCATGAACTGGGTGTTTTTAAACTTGTTTCATGTGTTGAGCTGTTTTGGGAAAAACTTGGGTGTTTGAATGTTCGATCGAAAAGTTTAACATTTTCTATTTATCTGGAATGTGATACAATAATTGGAATTCACAAGTGGTTATGAGATAACTGAATGAATGTTATAAATCTAGCGGTTTAGTCTCACTTGATTGGTTGCCATGGAATTTTGATGTGATCAAAAGTCCTTCGCAATCACATAGCGTACGCGGATACTCGCCGGGTAAACTTAATAGTCTGCTACACCCCATAGCCCCGACCAAGTGACTGTAGGAGAACCCCGTCGCCGAAAGCATCCGTTCGGGTGCTCGCGGCAGCGGTGTTCCGCCTTGGTGCACTTCGTCGTCGGCGTCGGGGGTGCGGCCGCCTGCTAAAGTTTGCGACGAGCATTCGATCAGGATGTCGGGAATCTTGTTGAATTGCCCGACTTGATATTGAAAAGAGTTTTCGATAATGAGACTAAAATGCAGGGTTTATAATTGTTAGGCATGCGATGTCTAAGGAATTCATTTGATTAGGCATGCGATGTCTATGGAGGTTGCGGATTCCAACTGTTGTAGTTTTACACTTTCTTTTCTGTGACCGTAAGTGTAATATGTGATATCGCCGGTTTCGTTGCTATATGTCAACGACAATTGGGATGCGCATATTTACTTACGTTGATGACATGTGATGTTATGTGTTGCTGGATATGTTATATTGGATCGTCGTGTTTAAATAGCCGGGGGTTTTATGTGAGATGAGTGTTTTTTCATTTTCATTCATGTAAAAACTTGTATGTAAAATTCTTTTATTGGGGCACTTCCAGGTTGCAGATGTTGTCACCATTTGTATATTATTTACTTTTCCGCACTAGGATAGACCCAAGGAGGGGAGCACAAGTAACCGGGTTCTAGGGTCCAGTGGGAGACCAACTCGAGGAGTCGAGTCCGGGTCTCCTAACCCTAGAATTAGTAGGGTTGCTTGCCACTCTCGTAGGGGTCTAGGGGTGTGGGTTTGGCTATTCATCGCGACCGTGGAATCCGTGTTTTATACTGGCTCGTATTGAAAACACGGATGTCCTAGTATATCCAATATTTCATATGTTTCTTCTGCTGCGATATCTGTGATGTGATCATGTGATGTTCTGTGATAGATACAGTATATAGTATATATGATATATTATATAGACGTTACTTATGTTTTACACCCGCGCTAGCCCTGCCCCGCTCTGTCGTTAGTTACCTAACCTAACGGTGCATGAGGGGACATCGAGGCGAATGCGGATGGCATAAAAGTACGTCGTATTTATCTGTGATGTTTAGGTACTTAAATGATGGGACTTCATTAATATGATTAATGAAAGAAAAAGAAACCTAAGATGTTGTGGAATCGAATTTCAAAAACAAAACAGGTAGCTACAGTTCTTGCTTTGCACCGCGGTATATATGATATATCATGTACCTTATTCGATAAGGAAAGGACCGAGATCCCTTCACCGGGAGTGACTCCTTTAGGAATAACTGGCAGATGCTACACACTCGGTTTGTCTTTTGATTGCTTTTAAGAGTTTTTGCTTTGCACAGTGATATATATGATATATCCCGCACCTTATTCGATGAGGAAAGGGCCGACGATCCCTTCACCGGGAGTGACCCCTTTAGCAAAACTAGAAAAGCCTCAAAAACACTCCATTTTAAAATCATTCGATCCTACAACGATATCAAGTTCATTACGCAATAGGTTTTCAGAAAAACCTGTTGTAGCCCTCCGTCATTTCAGATAAGTACTAGTTAGTATTCGTGCTGCGGTAGTTTGGCATTCGTCAAGGCGTAGTGTACGGTAGCTAACCAGTATTTATCTGCTTATGCATATGATGCAGGTTGGATTAGGGTATTCGTACGGCGTTGTTTGGCATTCGTCAAGGGTCGTGCGGGTGGGTTTAATTCAATCAAGAAATGTACGGGTTGAACTTGACTAGTGGACTATGGGTTGTTTGGCATTCGTCAAGGTCATAGAACACTAGGGGTAAAATAATATCGGGAATTTCAAGTGTTGAAATTTGCAATGAGATTGCATACCTTCTATGAGATAGTTGGATCCCGATACCCACTGCAAGTAAGAGTTACTCCTGGGAGAGTTTTATACATTACAATTAGCCGATCAAATAGGTGTCTAGAAAGGTGTCAACGGGGTTACGCCTCTGGGAAAACGAGGTTTACATTAATTAGGTTCGTGCGAAAGCACGGGGGATCTCCCTCAAAGTACCGACACTGGCCTGGCTGAAAGATTGGCGAACTTGTAGTGTGTAATTAATCCCGGCTAGTCTCTCCTTTTAGGGTTTGAAGGAAGATTTGATAAAAACAGTGGGAACCATCCTGATTAGATAAAATAATAACCAATATATTCTTGCAAGAGCGCACGCTGAGTGTTTTCTTCTCTCTCTCCAAGTAGCCACCATATCACGCCTTAATCAAGATAATAATACGGATTATTGACCGAACCCGCTTGTTATACTGAGCTGGGGAACATTGGTCCCGCTCCAACTTATAATTGTTATAAGACAGAGCAGGAAATTGGGGATTACCAGAATTCCCGTGCCGCCCAAACGAAGAGAGTGCATGCTGATGCATCATCTTCGGGTGTGTTCATTACAAAGAACTGTTTCTCAGTATCCTCCGCATCCTGGGTATATGATACCGGATCAGGATCCCAGATATGTAATCTGTTACATAGGGCTACAAAAAGGTAGAAAACTGAGAATGGGTGATAAGTTTCATGAGACAGAAAACGGGGCAAGTGTTGCAGCCAAGTCTGTTGGTCACTGTCACCTTGTATTACAAATACATTGATTCTGAACAAATACTATTAGATACCGAACCTGATATACAAAATTATATCAGTCTCTTTATTAGTAAAGAAATGATAAAATTTTGTATTGATGGATAATGTTTTGAACATTTCCTATATCAAAAGTTGATCGGTTCAGGCACGTTATCTAAAAGCATTGACGTTCTAAATCAAACTACAGTTCTTAGTATACGGATCACACACAAGAGGAAGAGTTCAGAAATGAACGAATCCTTCTTGAGGTATTGTAGACTAGGTCAGATCAATGTGACCCGACTAGCTAGAGTTACATAAAGATGCATATTTAAATTAGTTTGAATTTACATTTTGTGAAACTCGCCAGTCATGTCACAAAGATAAGATGACCATAGCTCCGTTTACTGGAAACAGAGAAAGAGTTAATGAACTCTTGGGATGATACATGTTGATGTATGTAGGTCCCCTGTCTACACATGCCAAGACCGGTTCTTTGTACTTCATTACATTCTCTGATGATCTCTTTAGTTTCAGACATATGTTCTTGTTGAAACACAAGTCCGAACCTTTTGAGATATTCACAGAATATAAGTTAGAAGTAGTGAACCAATACGAGTATAAGTATTATGTCCTTTGATGAGATCAAGGAGGAGAATACTTGTGCATAGAATTCCTGGACTTTTCTAAAGGAGAATGAGATTCTCTCTCAGCATTACCCCTCCGAATACACCATTGCACGATGGTATATCGGGGCGGAGCAGATACACCCTATTTGATATGCTGTGCTCTATGATGAGTACTACTGAGTTTACTATTTTCCTTTTGGGAGTTATGCACTTGAGAAGCTGCATACCTATTGAAAAGGGTTCGAATCAAATCAGTTGCCTACCACTCCATATGAGATATGGTATGGGAAGAGCCCATGTCATAAGCTAGTTAAGATTTGGGGTTGTCCGGCCTATGTCTAAAAGCAAAATCCGGACAAACTCGAGGCAAGGTTTGTTATGTAGAACTGGAAATGTTCCAGCCATACAAACTGCAGCTGATGATTTGATAGAACCAAAGGATTCAGTAGATTCCAACGAACCTCAGCCTCTCCGCCGATCTAGTAGGGTTCCTCACCCACCTGAGAGATACTTCGGTTTCTATGACAGTGGGAGCGAGGATGGCATCATGAGATGATGACCCAACTAGTTTCGAGCTGGCCATCGGGAGTAGGACTCTATAAGAATGGCTGGATGCTTAGCGATCTGAGATGGAATCCATGTACACCAACAAAGTATGGACTTTAGTTGCTATATCTGAAGGGTTAAATCCCCATCAGGAGCAAGTATATCTTGAGAAGATTACTTGGTGTACTTGGAAAGGTTGAGACTTTCAAAGCTAGACATGTTAAAGGTTTTCATCATCGACCAGGCGTGGATAATGATGAATCCATTTTCAGTGGCTATGCTTAAGTCCATCCAGATCCTATTTGCCACGGCTACATACTATGACTACGATATCTGGCGGTTGGGTGTCATGACTGCTTTTCTAAATGATGTTTTAGAAAAGGGCGTCTATAAGTACACAGCCAGAGGGCTTCATAAACAGTGGGAGCAGCGGAAACGTGTAAAAGATGCTTTATAGGATAAAGCAGGCATCGTGGAGTTGGAACGTCTGTTTTGATGAAGTAGTTAAAGAGTTTGACATCATCAAAATGGTAGATAAACCTTATATAAACAAAAAGGGTAGTAGGGAGTACTGTGACGGTACTCGTACAGTACGTGGATAACATACTCTTGATAGGGAAGGAGTTTCCTATGCTACGCTCGATCAATCTCCGCTTATCATAATGATTCTCCATATAGGATCAAAGTGAAACCTCCTAAATCCTGGATTTTGGATCTATGAGATAGATCTAATTGGATATTAGGATACTCACTAGTTGTAGTGAGATGGTATCAATCGATCCTGGGGAAAATCACTGGAAGTGTTCCAGGGTGATAAAGATGACTGAATGTCAGTCACAGGCATTGTCTTTACCCTCTATCGAGGGACAGTATGTTGGAAGAGTTCCAAGCTAGATACCGTGGCATACTAGACGATAAAGGCAGGATACATCACTACTTAAGATGCTAACAAAGAGGTTGTTTGGGTGTATATTGGTTCATGAGATGAACTACGTTCCTACCATTGTGACACAATGGAGTTGTGGCTTATGCCAAGGAACGCCGGTCCCATCAGTGATCCAGACATATTCTAAGGCAGTATCACCTGATCATGGAGATGGTTGATCTCCAGGGTGATCAAGGTTAGGAGAACAGACTCAGAGGACAACACGGCGGATCCACTCACAAAGGCCTTTTCCCAGAGAGAGACTTTTATGGGATGGTTGGGTATGAGATACTTCAACCACTGCTATCAGATGGCCCTAGTGCAAGTGGGAGATTGTTAGTTATATGTATGCCCTAGAGGCCATTGCTATACATAGGATGTATATTGTAGTGGATGCTGGGACATATATAGGGAGGACTTTCTTGCTCGACATGATAGTATGCTATCTGGTTACACTTTACCTTAACGTGTATACTGATTGTCTCTCTGTTACATGTTGGTAAAGCCCCTAGGATGTGCACTTGACTACCTGGACTATGATGCGGATCATACTAGTGGGGACATGGTAGTCCATAAGTACATCCTTCAAGGTCCCTAGTCGTGGGTGTATCGAGACGGGGCATCGATATACTAGAGTAGACTAACGTATACCTTCTCGACCCATACAGATGGGCGATGGATGATCCCATATCCATTGGTGTTTGACATCAGAGATGATATACGGGTGCTCAGTGGAGACTGGGTACACTGGGCGGACTCGCCGAGAACTCCCAGATGGTATTATACCATACGTCAGATGGCAGTTCTCTGGTGACACTGGTACAGAGTAGTCTGTTGACCCGAGATCGTCATAGAGTCTTGTGTGGTTCCCACTGTGCTTTGATTTCCACCTTACCACGTCCAAGAGGGCGTGCAAAACGGTGGTTTTTGGGTACAGTCCCGAGTCACATGGAGGCAATGAACGATAGGAGGGGATTCATCTCTCCCGGTATAGGGAGTTGATGTTGCGCTGTGTTCGATTGGCTATAACCGGAAATCCCTGGCCAGGGTTGCTGGGATTTACTGGTAAGTGTTACCAGTAGTTTCTCGAATTGTTATAGACCTCATATCGACACGACTTATCGAGCTATTGGGGTCTGACGTTTACCACCCCTAGGGAAGATATGCGACATATCAGACGACGAGAACGGACTGTACGGTAAGTGTTACTGGTTGGATTCACAAGAGTGTGAGCGGGCTTGCTCGTCGATCTTCTCATCGCTCAATACCCGGGTGGCCGTTACGTTTAGCAGACCGCTTGCGGCTTGTGGGTGTTTGATATGATCATCACCTGCTGCCGGGGTATTGACGAGTCTTTAGTGTCCTACACAGAGGTTTCCTGGCTCAAGCGAAACGAAATAGGAGCGCATATGAGATATGTGCGGGACCGAGAATAATGCGTGTATGTGATACCGTATTTCATTCTCGCGATGAATGTATCGAATGGTTGTATGCGATATAACCTAGTTATTGAATCAAGGATTGATTCAATAAATCGATACATTGAATATTAGTCGGTCATATGCGATATGACCGGATCGTTAAATCAAGTGTTGATTTGATGATTTAATGCATAATTATATATTTGATATATTACTTTGCATTAACTAGTATTGGTTCACTTTAAAAGGATTTTCTCACTTGATATGCACATTGTATATGTGATATACTTTTGTGCACTTGATTATATCATGTTTGATGATACATGTTTACTTGAGTTTGTGTAAAGATTAAACCATGGTTATTTAAATGGTTAGGGTTTTGTTTTTCATATCTATTTATTTATTTATTTATTATGGAAATGATAAAGAGAAAAATGGTGGCTTTCTTTGTTTGTTCATGAAGCTTCATGAAGCTTTGACTAAAGTGACCATTTTGTCTCATCCTTAACTCTAACCATTTCACTTAACCATAGTCCTCTCTCTACACTTAACCATGGTTATAGTTATGATAAGAATAATCTTTTTTCTATTTTTCTTATTATTCTTATGATAATTATCTTCTTCTTCTTCTTCAAAGAAGAAAACCTTGCTTCCATCAATGGTGATTTGATGAAAAGAGTGAGAAATCCAATTCTAAAGTGAACCCACCTCCTATTTCTTCATCCTCTACCTCTTGCCAAGTAGTATAGGGTGTTTTCTTCACAAGTTTTGTGACTTGGTGAAGTGGGAGCTTGATCTTGTGTTTCCTCGACGTAGATCATCTTCGGCATCGAAGTCGACGACCTAGCCCGCCCATTTCTCCGATGAAGCCGACGCTAGAGCCCGGGTTTCGATTTGGACAGTAAGGAGACTTCATCATGGAGCTATGGAGGTGGAGGACCGGATCGACAAAGGTTGTATTTCCGTTCAGTTAGTTAAATTGTTAACTAGTTGCTTGTTTCGCCTAAAATTCTAGTTAACGATCCGTATTAGGGTTTGTAGGCACTTGTAAAATTTGATATTGGCATGGTTGATGCCTTGTGAGACCTCATTAGCGTGGCTAGGAACCCTACAGTAACACCTGGAAAGTAAACATAACTAAAATGGATACTAACTGGATCCTCACTGCTCGGCCTCATGACTGAGATACTCCTAAACGGCTTGTGTCAGAGATAGCGGATCTGGGCCTTGTAAAACCCAAACGTCAGTGCGTCATAATATCAACAATAAAACAATCAGGAAGTAACAAGACATGCATGTATGTATATAAACAGTAACAATAGTATAACAGTATCACGAATAAGGAACAGTGAAGGGTATAAACATATGTGACGTGCGGGTGAAGTAATCTGAACTAAGCTACTGGGTTAATTACTCTCAAGTCATTGAAATCAATTTAATGAATCATCGATGTAACTCAATAGTATCCCGTGCATGCCCGGGACCACGGTCAAGATTCTCGAGCTGAAACCGAGACATGTCGCCAGGAACTAAAACAGGAAATATGTATAGATGAATGATGTCAACAGCAGCATCCCAAGGCTGGCCTAGCCCTTAAAACTGATCAGTATAAGCAAGCCAACTGTCGAGTTACAAGTCAGGTTTCATCATTGATTTTCCCATACCACCAAGTTATGTGTTCAAGTCAGGTATTGATAAATCTGATGCTAATGCTAACACAGAATCAAGCAGGAACAAGTTTGTCTATACAGAAAACAGGATATGTCCATCGGGACAACATGTCAGGATTGTCGGCATTAGAAACAGGATCAGGTAACATGTCAAGTAGTACTATATCAGGTCATGTCAAGTAGTGCACATGTATCAAGTCATGTCAAGTAGCAGTATGTCAGGTCGTGTCAGGTAGTGCACAAGTATCAAGTCATGTCATGTGATGCACGGGTATCAAGCGGAAGCTCATAATAAAACTGTAACAGCTACAGATGCACAACAAAAGCACGGATACACAAATATTTATCAGTGGTTATCACATTACTATGTAGGGTGCACAATATCAAGTATGGAGTACTAATATAACAATAAAATGAAATAATGTGACATAGTATGCAAATAGATATGAAAAATGGATGCACAATTATTAATTAGGGTTACTTTTATAGTTCCAACACTAATTAGGATGCACTTTATTAAACATGGGGTGTTAAAACATCAGTATTATGTATGAATGTGATCTATAGATACAGTTATATATATATTAAATGAGATGGATGCAAACGGGTATCCGAAAACAGTAAAACTGTACAATGGTAATGTGGGATGTACAACTAAGCAATATAAGATGTAAATATTCCATTTGATGCAATATATTGTAGTATAGTATGTAACAAGTTAGGTTTTCATGCACTAGATCTGAAATGATATATACGGTTATATACGGATGTCGAATAAATCGATAAAACTGAAAAACAATAACGTGGGTTGAAAAATTAATCATTTTGAAGTATTATAATTCAAATAGATATAGATTATAGTATTATAGAATGTTGCAAGATTAACTTGCCTTGATGAATCACAATACGGATACGTACGGCACGTCGGATGTCGGTAAAAGTTGCGATGCACACACGCATGCACGGAACGGAACCGGCCAATGCAAGAGGTGACCCAGCTGCACGAAGAACGTCTTCTGGGTCGCCCGGATCGGCAGCGGCGAGCTCGGCTTCGGCGATCACCGAAAAATGCGGAATCAAGAAACAAGAAGAGAAGATCAAGAAGAAGAAGAAGAAGAGGCACTTGTGATGAGGCTGCGGGGTTCAAGGCTCGGGGAAGGGTTGCAAGCTAGGATTCGATGGGTTCTGTGCGAGATGCAAGGTGGTAACGAGGTGGCGGAGGTTAGGGTTCTTGGGTTATCTGGGATTGGTTTGTAGTGGTGTCTGGGTGTGCAGGGAAAAGAGAGCGGGAGAAGAGAAGTCAAGCAATGGGAGAGAAGAGTGGGTGGCCGCAAGTACAAGGGGAGCGAGGTCGAGGGTCATCAGCGAGGGGAGGTGATGGGTTCGTGAGCGTGCAGTCGGGACTGTGGGTTTGCAGGGGCTCGGGAGAAGGAGGTGAGAAGATGAGGAGTCGGAGAGGATGAGAGGAGGAGTTCGGGGTCGAGGGGACGGCGATGGCGATGAGGTAAGCCGGCGGGCGTGGGTTCACGCGCAAGAAAAAGAAGGAAGAAAAAAAATGAGGGGGAAGAGAGAGGGACAGAGCCGTGCATGGGTTTAAGGTTTTTTTTAAAAAAAAATTAAAGAATAAATTAAAACGTATATATATTATAATATATATATAGAGAGAGAGATTGTTAGGATACTGTGGTTAGGATTAGGTTTTAAAAAATATATATATTTTAGTTATAAAAATTTTGTAAACGTATATATTTATTTACCAACAGTTAGACGTATATATTGAAATATAATATTAGGAAATTTTGAGATTTTGGCTAATACAATATTGTTCCAAAATACGCCCGGGTTGGGTCTAAAATTTCGGTTTCAAAATATGAAAAATATACATGTCGACCAAAATTAAAATTGGATATCCGGATAACAAAAATGCATACCTCCAAGAACGGATGCACGTACGTGAGCGTAGCCATCCAAACATGTCTGTTTCACTGAACGGGACATGAACAAGATGCGTGGATGCTACCACAGGATCAGGGGTATCATGGAGGCCATGCAATGTATTTTTTAAAAATATTTTATGTGACTTAAATATGTTATGTTGATAAATGCAGATGCCAGATAATGCCAGTATGCAGTGTACAAATAATGAAAGTGCACGGATCCATAAAACAAGCTAGGATAAATCATAAACATGAATCAAGACCGGTTTCAAGAAAGCGGGTCGGGTCGGATGCAAATACAGATGTCAAATATACTATTCGCACCCAAAACATTGTAAATCAGGAAAATACCATAAATAAAGAAATACTTGAACTAGAACTGGTATAAATGAACTAGGGTGCTACAAAAATAGTTGGAGCCATCCTGATTAGATAAAATAATAACCAATCTAATCTTCCAAGAGCATACACTGAGTGTTTTCTTCTCTCTCTCTCTCTCCCGGTAGCGACCTTGTCATACCTTAATCAAGATAATAATATGGATGTATTGACCGAACCTTCTTATTATACTGAGCTGGGGAACGTTGGTCCCGCTCCAACTTATAATTGTTATAAGACCGAGTAGGAAATAGGGGATTACCAGGATTCCCGTGCCGCCCAAACGAAGAAAGTGTATGTTGATGCATCTTCTTCGAGTGTGTTCATTACCGAGAACTGTTTATCAGTATCCTCTACGTCCAGGGTATGAGATACTGGATCAGGATCCCATATATGTAATCTGTTACATGGGCTACAGATAGGCAGAGAGCTGAGAATGGGTGATAAGTTTTAAGAGTTGGAAACGGTGCAATTGTTGTAGCCAAGATGTTGGCAGGTATCACCCTGTATTACCAAATACATTGATTCTGAATGAATATTCTTAGATACCGAACCTGATATACAACATCATATCAGTCTCTTATGAGTAAAGAAGGATATAATTTTGTATTGTTGGATAATATTTTGAACATTTCCTATATCAAGAGTTGATCGGATCAGGCACGTTATCTAAAAGCATATACATTCTAAATCAAACTACAGTTCTTAACGTACAGAACACACATAAGAGGAAGAGTTCAGAAATGAACAAATCCTTCTTGAGGCATTGTAGACTCGGTCATATCAACGCGGCCCGACTAGCTAAGTTACATTTAGATGCATATTTAAATCTATTTGAATTTACATCTTGTGAAACTTGCCAGTCATGTCACAAAGATAACCTGACCATAACTTTGTTTACTGGAAACAGAGAAAGAGTTAGTGAACTCTTGGGATTTATACATGATGATGTATGTAAGTCCCCTGTCTACACATGCCAGGACCGGTTCTTTATACTTCATTACATTCACTAATGATCTCTCATAATTCGGACATATGCTCCTGTTGAAACACAAGTCTGAAGCTTTTGAGAAATGCAATGAATATAAGTCAGAAGTAGAGAACCAAAACAGGTATAAGTATTATGTCCTTTGATGTGATCAGGGAGGAGAATACTTGAGCATAGGAGTTCCTGGATTATTCTAAAGGAGAATGAGATTCTCTCCCAGCATTACTCCTCCGTATACACCACAGCACGTCGGTGTATCGGGGCAGAGCAATCGTACCCTATTAGATATGGTGCGCTCTATGATGAGTACTACTGAGTTGCCTATTTCCTTTTAGGGGGTTATGCACTTGAGAAGCTGCATACCTATTGAATTGGGTTCCAACCAAATCAGGTGCCTACCACTCCATATGCGATATGGAATGGGAAGAGCTCATCTCTTAAGTAAGTTAAGATTTGGCGTTCTCCGGCCAATGTCAAAAGCAAAATCCAGACAAACTCGAGGCAATGTCAGTTCTGTGGAAGTTTGTTTGATATCCCAAGCATTCGTAAGGGAATATCTTCTACCGCACCGAGGAACAAAAGGTGTTTTAATTCTAGGTATGACCACCTTTTTAGGAAAGGAATTTATTTTGGAAACAAATTTGTTGTCATGCGGTAGAACTGGAAGGAGTTCCAGCTATACAAACCACAGCTAATGATTTGGTAGAACCGAAGGATTCAATAGTTCCTGACGAACCTCAGCCTCTCTGCCGATCTGGTAGGGTTCCTCACCTACCTGAGAGATACTTCGGTTTACTCTATGACAGTGGGAGCGAGGATTCCATCATGAGATAATGACCCAACTAGTTTCGAGCAGGCCATCAGGAGTGGGGACTCTGTAAGAATGGCTGGATGCTAAGCGATCTGAGATGGAATCTATACACCAACAAAGTATGGACTTTGGTCGCTATATCTAAAGGGTTAAATCCCCATCAGGAGCATGTATATCTTGTAACATTTCGGAAAAAAAATTATTATTTTTGGGAACTTTTATAATTTAATAATAAAATATTGAATATTTTAATAAGGCGGTATAATTAAATACCGATAAATTAGGAAAAATTTAGAAAATTTTGGAAATTACTAAAAAGAAGGTGCTTTATGAGTTTCATGCAACTTATGAGAATTTATGTGTTATTTGACACTAATTTAGTGCTAATCGCCATTAAAAATCGCTAATCGGACTTTAAGCGCGTTTTGTGCACATGTCTTTTTTCTACACTTGTTACATTTTCCTACATGATTTGGGGTGTATGGGTATTTGTTTTGGGTTTACTATTGAGGAGAGAAGAAAAAGAAAAGGAAAAGAAAAGAAAAGAAAAGAAAAGATTAGAATATAGAGGGATGGGCAAGGGAGAGAATGAGAGGGTAAGGGGTCAAACCTTGGACCAACTCCCATCCCTACTTCATTTTCTTCACCATCTCCTCTCCTCTCCCACACCTAGCTGCTGCTGCTGCTGTCCCCTCTTCCTCCTCCACCACAACCCCCAAAACTCCATTAAAAACACCTCAAAACCCAATACCCATTTCAATAAAAAGTTGCACAAGCTCTCTAGCTACCCCATGGACCAAGAAAGCTTGCATTTTGGATACTTGGGGCAACTCAAGAAAATTCTTGAGTTGCCAAATGAGGTATTCTCTTAGCCATTAGTCTAGTATTTCTATTGCTTTTGCATCCATGTTAGATTAGAACCGATATTCTGTGGTTTTGGTGAACTTTGGAAATTCCAAGTTAGGGTTTAGGGTTTGAATTGAATCCAAAGGTGAATTGAGGTGTAATTAGGGACTACAACCCCTGTTATGATGTTACATTGGACTAAACCAGAGACTAGAACCCCAGAATATGGGTTTAGAAACCCGATATCGGAAAAATTATGGATTCTGTGAGTGTATATTGAAATCTGCTAACACCCGGGCGACCTGAAAATTATTTTGCAAGGACAGTGATACATGCTAGAACCTAGGAAGCACCACCCAAAAACCCAGCCTCTGGATCCACTCTTTGGCCACAGATTTAATCTTTCTGGCTGCAATTTGCGGCCAGAACATGTTGGATTTGATTCGTGTTGGTCATGTAGCTTTATCTCCAGTAAACTTGACCCTCCATATGTGCAAAATTGACTGATTTGATCTAGGGTAGAATCTGGGACCATTTTCAAGAGTTGTTGTCTCGATTCGGGATTTTGTTTTGTGCATTTTGCATTCTGGATATTTTTTATCTGTGTGGTACCTCGATCATTCGAAGTTTGTACGACGATATCAAGGGTTGTTTGGTGGTTTTGAAGGCGTGGTCCATAGGTTCTAACCTATAGACCTTAGCGTGTCGTTTTGGTTTTTTTGATGTGATTTTAATACGCATTTGCGATTGTGTTATCTATGTAGGTACCTTCATGTGGGTTACATATGATGAAGAAGATGAAGGAGACATCGACACCGACACGCAAGATGCAATGTGAGTAGATTATATCTAAGGGGGAAGTCGGGTGGATGGCGTATAGCACCCCCGCAGTTCGTGGTGATATATACGAATACGTATACACACATATATTATTTATATGTTGATTTGAGTTTATTGTTGATAAAGATGGATTCTAGGTGTTCTTGGATTGGTTTAGTGTTAGTTGCGAAACCCTAGAGTAGTGGTTGCACCCATACACACGTACACACATACTTGCATACATTCTTTTTTTTACTTGTGCGTATGGGGATGTGTATATTTATACATGGGTATGGGACTATGTGTTCATATACTGGATTTGAGGATAGTACTTGGGATATGAGATGAGTCGATGAGATTAGATTTGAAGCCGTGAGATCGGTGATGTGACAGGGTTCGTATTTGAGATACGACATGATGTTTTAGCGGGTCCTTTGACGTAGTGTTTCATACAAACGCATGCATACATAGATGGTATCAGTATTGTACTAGACGTAGGTCAGCACCCCGGATCTTGATGTTTGATAAAGAGGATACCAGATGAATGGTGTGATAGATGTGACATTGTCCCGTACCCAGATTTGGGAGGCCGTACGACGGATGTACCGTACGAGTTTTATATTGATGATAGATCCGCACTCTTGACTTGAGGATGTCATATTATAGATTTTGGATCATATATGAAACTATTAAGACGGGACCACTGACTATTATTTATATATGTATCGACTCAGATGTTAGGCGGTTTCCTTACCTTTCGTTTAGCCTGTTAGCTCAGCCCTATAGTTAGTGTAGTTGTTAGACTAGATTCAATTCCTACCTATTTCAAAACTAACGAATCGTGGGTATTTTAAAAGACAGGCTAAGGGATTCTACGGATATTTCAAAGGACGTATCTTTTCTTAAAAGCACCGTAGCCCTTATTAGCAAAACACCACGATTCGTGTTATTTCAAATGGCACCATTGTATAACTCATATTATATAAATGCAGTTTAGTTATCATAGGTGTTTATCATTCAACTCCCGCACATTATTGTTGTTCGCTTCGCACCGCATGCTTATGTTGTGTTTTCATACACCATTGTTGATACCGTGCTGTCAGGACACCAGCACCATTACCGATGATGCGTATGTTCCATGTACACTTACTTGCCGGCTCACACACAACATCATCGGTAATTGCCATGTCACGTACACTTTAGAGAATGCTATTTCATTGACATAGCTTGTTAGCTGATAGTTTCGACATGATATTAGTGTACTTGCCATATATGCCAGTTTAAACATTGCAGTTATTACTTGTTACTTCATGCATATTATTATTCACTGTTATGCCGTATTATGGAGTTTTATGCCTATATTCACTGTTTACGTGCTATTGATGATTGGATTTCGGATTTTCATGAGATTTCCTGGATTTGGGAGAAAACCGCAAGAACATATATAAACTTCTTTCTCTCTCTCTTTTTAAAACGAAAAGTGCGGTTTTCTCATGATGTATGAGTCGTCCACCATGATGTTTTCTCGGTTATGAGATGGATTTCGAGATCCGATTCGAGGAGTTGGATGAACCGTCTGCGGGTATATGGTGGACCCGGTAAGGTACCCCGGGGAAAGAAGATCGAGTAGTAGACGATGAGCCCGGCAGGGGCAGACTGCCTACCGGTGATTTTATCTGATGCGTCAGATATCCGGAGAATACCGTCGTGGTCGTGTGATTGATGTTAGGGGCCGATCCAGACTGAAGGCGCCCTAGATAGTAAGATTTGAGACACTGAGATTTTGAGATATTAATGTATTGAGATTTGATGATACAGGCCAGTCCGGATAGCAGGAGCCTGAGATATTGAGATATTGGGATTTATGTTTTATATCGATGCTATACACTGTTTATGTTGATTTTATTGATGATACCTCGTTTTAAATGTACAGAAATCTCACTAAGTTATGAAAGCGGTTTCTTCATTTACATGTATTCTATTTTCATGCATTCGTACATCATACATATGATACATTACTACCTGAGGCACTGACACGAGCACATGGGATTACACTTATGTAAAGAAGTTTACCCTTGCCACCTTTTCATGCTTCAGACTTATCATTTGAGGATATTACTGATCGTATGACCTAGGATTGCGTCATACATACGATTTCTGCTCTGTGATGTTTTCTACTCACAAGTTGGCAACTCACCCCCGTTGTGCCATAGTTTCTTGCAGGTTTTGCCGTACAGGTTTCGTTACGACTTTGCTGGCACACTGCTTCCATTCCGAGTGATTTGCTTGGAAGGTAGGTTCATTTGCATCGTGACCACCCTTATTTACCTTGTATATATTTTATTCTGTTGTATCTGGAAACTCCATCAACCAAACATGTATTTATTTCAGAGATAGAGACCAGTGATGTTTATTCTTTCAACCTTAGAGTCGCGCATTGTATTTCTATGGATTTCTTGCTGTTTTGAGTTTCCTTTTCAGTTTTGACCCTCGCCCTTCGGCGTTGTATATTATTATTGCTTGCGTTGTTGTGACCATCGATTGACGAAGAGCTAGCTCCCGCTTGGGGATGCCTTTATTCATTATATATGCTTTATCAGGTTTTTATACCCGTTTGGGGTCAGTTTTTACAAAGGAAACTCTGCCGAAATTTTTAGAAAAGACTTGTGATTTTGAAAATGCATATTTCGGCGTATGTTGCAAAACTACTTGATTTAAATTGGTTTTTCCTTCACTCTACTACTTTACATGGTTTGGATTTCTGGGTTTTCGGATTACTTAGATTACGTACGCCTGGAGACGTTTCGTAATTTAAGTGCCGGTCATGTTCCGTACTTTTCGGGTCATGACAAAGTTGGTATCAGAGCGTTAGGTTTTACCTCCTGAGTGTAGAATGACCCTGGTTGATGGAGTAGGTAGCTTGAGTAGAGTGATGTACCGTACGTATGTCCCGCGGCATATTTACGATACGCTACTCCACTTAAGAAGTCTTAGGATGTACATTTCTTTGCACAGTATTATATTCATTCATGATCCATCCTCATCGATATCGGTATGTGTTTTGCCGCCACGATTACACGGGCAAAGAGAGCTACGGCTAGAGTTGCGGTCAGCGTGAGCTCGTCACGGACGAGGACTGACCAGGGCGTGATTCCAGGGACATATGAATTGCTTAGATACGCTGTGTTATTGTATTTTCGCGCCATGAGCGTTTGATGGATCGCAGTTTGAGATTACTCGGACGTGCAGATCAGCACCAGAGGATTGAGCCACTGATAGAGGCCGGCTAGAATGTGATGACCATTGATGTATCGCGTATTCATGATGATCGAGGCACTATTCAGCGTGCAGACGAATGAGCCAGTAGTTGCTGCGAACGAAGAGATATTGTCTCAGATGTTGGAGCTATTGCAGTACGAGTTGTACTTAGAGAGTTGATAGATGGTCGCTAGTCACACGAGGATGAAAGATTAGGACATTTGGTTCGTTCTCTTACCCCGATGCGAGGTCATCAGATTGATTGATTTCAGATTGAGGAGACTTCACACGGATACGTTGGGAGTCGATAGAGACGATCAAATGTCAGAAACCCATTTCCAAGTTTAAAGTGTTTGAAGAAAAAATGCATGTAACTCTACGGACCCTCGAGAAGAATGAAACCGTAACCCGACGTAATGACCATGGAACGCCTTTGAACCTTAGGGTTTGCGGCAGTTTAGCGGTGCCATTTGTGAGGCTTGGGTTTGCCCTTCTACGGTTGGTCCATAGGTGCTGTGGCATGTACTCGATACTATTAAACTGTACCCCAGATGTTGATCTCTTGGGGGATTATGAGGTTTTGACGAGTCGATCGGATGGTTCGACGTCTTTCGGATATCATATGATGGGATGCATTGCTTGGGAGACTCCAGATACGAGTATAGCCGTTGGAGCACAGTCCATGCAGCCACGAGGAGACGAGTCCGAAGCGGTCGACATTTGAGAAAAGTCGAGTAAGAGTTTGTACGAGATCTTGATGAGATGACGTTCCACTCCGCCGACATCAGAGGTGTGATACGCAAACAGAAGCGTTGACTACGGATATATATTCCAGGAGGAGTCATGATTAGTATGCAGCCATTCCGGAACAAGAAACAGATTTAGTAAAGGACGAAGACTTCCGGATAGTTAGGCAGAGACGAGACTTGGGAAAGACTTCGACGGGATCTTTCTAGAATAAAGTACGAGAAGACTTGGACCCAGGAGCGGTCACATTGTGCACACCCAACAGGACAGAGTTCGGCATCGTCGACGAGATAGTTAGCCAGAGATCTGTAGAGGATGTGCCAGAGCGGGACTGTTTCCGTCGTCATTCCATATTGGACCGTTGAGCCGAGGAGCTATGGACTTAGAAATCTGCAGTGAGGAACGAGAGCCTAAGCGCACTAGGCGACATGCCATGATCAGAAGGCAAGTAGATATCTTGCTCTACTAACATTGGATGCACCGACACCTTCTCGATTTTGAAGGACGGACATATCGACGACAGTATTTATGATTTGTGATTTTGTGATTGATTATCACGTATCTGTCACTTTGGATTTACGGTATTTGGGCGATCTATTCGCATGATTTATTTTGATGACTGAGTTTCATGATATTTGTTTTCATGCACCATGGTTGCACCTACTAGGTATTTAGGATTTGTGCACAGTTATTTCACTTGATATCGTTTTGTGCCTTGGCTGCACATGTTTATGACTTCATGGATTTCTTACGGATAGGTTGGTTTTGTGCTTATGGTACGCACACGATTTGGTTTGTGCACTCGGTATAGTTCACATATGCTTGCAGTGCAGTGATACGTATTTTGTGCACTACAGTTGCACAGGACTTTGATTTGATGTTATTTGAGGTATTGATTTAGACTTCATGCCTAAAGCATGCATATGATTTGACTTATGCTTACGGCATAGTTTCATGCACTTTTAGTGTTGTGATTAGATTTTGTGCACGCTGATGCACATGGTTGTGAGATTTGATACCACGGTATACCTGATTTGGATTGGAGATGTGTAGTATACCGTTGATTTCGATAGTGATACTCGATATTTGTTTTGGGCACCTTGTGCACTTGATTTGAATTTTTGCGCATGTTGGACGCATGATTTGAGATGCGATTTTGGTGCACACCAGATGAACTAAAACGAGATTCTTTGTGCATGTCAGATGCACCTGATTTTACTGTCAGGCACACCTGTTGCCCTTGACAGATGTTTCGTGCATACCCGATGCACTTAGATGTTGTTTCTGTGCACATGTATGACACATATATGGATTTTGATTTCCGTACGCACCAGATGCACAGGGTATTCTTATATACATTATGGGATTGATTTCTTATGGAGCAGTACGTTTTTATGATATTTACTATTTGTTTTCGTACTGAGCAGGACTAATCAGAGGACAGTACCTGGATATATTTTTGCATGCATTGATAGATATCGAAGGGATTTCCAAAAAAGAGCTATAGTCCCAGTATTTACTTACGTGTCTGAGATGACACGAAACGTTTAAAACAAGGAAACCCTTTTAAATTGTTTTCAAAACGGCAGTACGTGCATGTAAACAAAGGATATATATAGATATAGTTATTTTCTTAAGACCGATGTCTGCCATTGTGCAGTGTTATGCGCGTCGCACAACAATATGAAAGGTTTGGCATGCATTTCTTCCTGATGTTTTAATGATAGTTACATGTATAGAATAGATGTCTACATGTATAGTTTTGATATATATCATATTGGTTTCGTATTGGATTTAGACATTGATGTCTTCCCCATGACTCCGATGATTGCGAGATGCATGACGGAGTTTTGATTTTGAGTTATCTGCTCTTTGCTCATGCGCATGCATTGCGCTATGATACGTTTTATGTATTGATGATTTCGGGACCACGACGACTTGGACTTTTTACTGAAATGTTTTAGTATTTGAGGGGTTTAAATTTAAATTCGGAGACCGAATTTCTTTAAGGGGGAAGATTGTAACATTTCAGAAAAATAAAATATTATTTTTGTGAATTTTTATAATTTAATAATAAAATATTGAATATTTTAATAAGGCGGTATAATTAAATACCGATAAATTGAGAAAAATTTGGAAAAATTTGGAAATTACTAAAAAAAGGTGCTTTATGAGTTTCATGCAAATTATGAGAATTTATGTGTTATTTGACACTAATTTAGTGCTAATCGCGATTAAAAATCGCTAATCGGACTTTAAGCGTGTTTTGTGCACATGTCTTTTTTTTTACACTTGTTACATTTTACTACATGATTTAGGGTGTATTGGTATTTGTTTTGGGTTTACTATTGAGGAGAGAAGAAAAAGAAAAAGAAAAGAAAAGAATAGAATATAGAGGGATGGGCATGAGAGAGAATGAGAGGGTAAGGGGTCAAACCTTGGACCAACTCCCATCCCTACTTCATTTTCTTCACCATCTCCTCTCCTCTCCCACACCTAGCTGTTGCTGCTGCTGCCCCCTCTTCCTCCTCCACTACAACCCCCAAAACTCCATTAAAAACACCTCAAAACCCAATACCCATTTCAGTAAAAAGTTGCACAAGCTCACTAGCTACCCCATGGACCAAGAAAGCTTGCATTTTGGACACTTGGGGCAATTCAAGAAAATTCTTGAGTTGCCAAATGAGGCATTCTCTTAGCCATTAGTCTAGTATTTCTATTGCTTTTGCATCCATGTTAGATTAGAACCGATATTGTGTGGTTTTGGTGAACTTTGGAAATTCCAAGTTAGGGTTTAGGGTTTGAATTGATTCCAAAGGTGAATTGAGGTGTAATTAGGGACTACAACCCCTGTTATGATATTACATTGGAATAAACTAGAGACTAGAACCCCGGAATACGGATTTAGAAACACGATATCGGAAGAATTATGGATTCTGTGAGTGTATATTGAAATCTGCTAACACCCGGGCGACCTGAAAATTATTTTGCAAGGACAGTGATACATGCAGGCACCTAGGAAGCACCACCCATGACCCCAGCCCCTGGATCCACTCTCTGGCCACATATTTAATCTTTCTGGCCGCAATTTGCTTCCAGAACATTTTGGATTTGATTCGTGTTGGTCATGTAGCTTTATCTCCAGTAAACATGACCCTCCATATGTGCAAAATTGACTGATTTGACCTAGGGTAGAATCTGGGAGCATTTTCAAGAGTTGCTGTCTTGATTCGGGGTTTCGTTTTGCATATTTTGCATTCTGGATTTTTTGTGTCTGTGTTGTACCTCGATCATTCAAAGATTGTACGACGATATCGAGGGTTGTTTGGTGGTTTTGAAGGCGTGGTCCATAGGTTCTAACCTATAGGCCTTAGCGTGTCGTTTTAGTTTTTCCGATGTGATTGTAATACGCATTTGCTATTGTGTTATCTATGTAGGTACCTTCACGTGGGTTACATACGATGAAGAAGATGAAGGCGACACCGATACGCAAGATGCAATGTGAGTAGATTATATCCACGGGGAAAGTCGGGTGGATGGCGTAAAGCACCCCCGCAGTTCGTGGTGATGTATACGAATACGTATACACACATATACTATTTATATGTTGATTTGAGTTTATTGTTGATAAAGATGGATTCTGGTGTTCTTGGATTGGTTTAGTGTTAGTTGCGAAACCCTAGAGTAGTGGTTGCACCCACACACACGCACACACTTACTTGCATACATTCTTTCTTTTACCTATGCGTATATGAGGATGTGTATATTTACACATGGGTATGGGATTATGTGTTCATATACTGGATTTGAGGATAGTACTTAGGATATGAGATAAGTCAACAAGATTGGATTTGAGGCCGTGAGATCGGTGATGTGACAGGGTTCGTATTTGAGATACGACATGATGTTTTAGCGGGTCCTTTGACGTAGTGTTTCATGCACATGCATGCATACATAGATGGTATCAGTATTGTACTAGACGTAGGTTAGTACCACGGATCTTGATGTTTGATAAAGAGAATACCAGATGAATGGTGTGATAGATGTGATATTGACCCGTACCCAGATTTGGGAGGCCGTACGACGAATGTACCGTACGAGTTTTATATTGATGATAGATCCGCACTCTTGACTTGAGGATGTCATATTATAGATTTTGGATCGTATATGATACTATTGAGGCGGGATCACCGACTATTATTTATATATATATCAACTCAGATATTAGGCAGTTTCCTTACCTTTCGTTTAGCCTGTTAGCTCGGCCCTATAGTTAGTGTAGTTGTTAGACTAGATTCGATTCCTACCTATTTCAAAACTAACGAATCGTGGGTATTTTAAAATACAGGCCGAGGGATTCTACAGATATTTTAAAGGACGTATCTTTTCTTAAAAACACCATAGCCCTTATTAGCAAAACACCACGATTCGTGTAATTTCAAATGGCACCATTGTATGACTCATATTATATAAATGCAGTTTAGTTATCATAAGTGTTTATCATTCAGCTCCCGCACATTATTGCTGTTCGCTTCGCACCGCATGCTTATGTTGTGTTTTCATACACCATTGTTGATACCATGCTGTCAGGACACCAGCACCATTACCGATGATGCGTAAGTTCCACGTACACTTACTTGCCGGCTCACACACATCATCATCGGTAATTACCATGTCACGTATACTTTAGAGAATGCTATTTCATTGACATAGCTTATTAGATGATAGTTTCGACATGATATTAGTGTACTTGCCTTATATGCCAGTTTAGACACTGAAGTTATTACTTGCTACTTCATGCATATTATTATTCACTGTTATGCCGTATTATCGAGTTTTATGCCTATATTCACTGTTTACGTGCTATTGATGATTGGATTTCGGATTTTCATGAGATTTCCTGGATTTGGGAGAAAACCGCAAGAACATATATAAACTTCTTTCTCTCTCTCTTTTTAAAATGAAAAGTGCGGTTTTCTTATGATGAATGAAACGTCCACCATGATGTTTTCTCGGTTATGAGATGGATTTCGAGACCCGATTCGAGGAGTTGGATGAACCATCTGTGGGTACATGGTGGACCCGGTAAGGTACCCCGGGGCAAGAAGATCGAGTAGTAGACGATGAGCCCGGCAGGGGCAGACTGCCTACTGGTGATTTTATCTGACGCGTCGGATTTCCGGAGGATACCGTCATGGTCGTGTGATTGATATTAGGGGCCGATCCGGAATGACGGCGCCCTAGATAGTGAGATTTGAGACACTGAGATTTTGAGATATTGAAGTATTGAGATTTGATGATACAGGCCAGTCCGGATAGCCGGAGCCTGAGATATTGAGATATTGAGATTTATGTTTTGTGTCGATGCTAGACCCTGTTTATGTTGATTTTATTGATGATACCTCGTTTTAATTGTACAGAAATCTTACTTAGTTATGAAAGCAGTTTCTTCATTTACATGTATTCTGTTTTCATGCATTCATACCTCATACATATGATACATTGCTACCTGAGGCACTGACACGAGCACATGGGATTACACTTGTGTATAGATGTTTACCCTTTCCACTTTTTCATGCTTCAGATTTATCATTTGAGGATATTACTGATCGTATAACCTAGGATTGCGTCATACATACGATTTCTGCTCTGTGATATTTTCTACTCACAAGTTGGCAACTCACCCCCGTTGTGCCACGGTTTCTTGCACGTTTTGCCGTACAGGTTTCGTTACGGCTTTGCTGGCACACTGCTTCCATTCCGGGTGATTTGCTTGGTAGGTGGGTTCACTTGCATCGTGACCACCCTTATATACCTTGTATATATTTTATTATGTTGTATCTAGAAACTCCATCAACCAAACATGTATTTATTTCAGAGATAGAGACCAGTGATGTTTATTCTTTCGACCTTAGAGTCGCTGTAAGTCCACGTTGCGACCCCCGGTTCTTACGGGGAGGCGGAAACGGTATAAAAATCAAATTTTTAGCGCATGGGGCAACATGGACTAACAAAGTCGGGATCTTTTCCTAAACTAAAACTAGCAAACAAGCTAAAGAGAGTTAGCTACTCGGAAAGATGGTTATACCTAAACTTGAACTCCTTCTTCTTCAAACTTTGTAGAGGTTGATGGTTCTTTCCTCGTCGCCTTCTTCCGTCAAAGATGGATCCACCTGAGGGTTCAACCTTCGGGCTCTTTCTCGAACTTTGAGAGAACTAGAAACTTCGGCTTGCTAAACCTTTGATTCTAGAGTGAGTAGAGAGTGTCTAAGGGGTGTTTTCTTTTCAAGGAGAGGGATTCTCAACACATGAGAAGGATTCTCCTTGAGCTTGAGGAAGAAGAAGATGAAGTGAGGAGAGAGAATGAATATGATAGAATGAGCTATCTTTTTCCTTTTTGCAACCATATCAAAAGAAAAAGAATTATCTAATTAATAATAATAATTCAAATGAGAATAGTTGATGGTTGTTTTGGAATGACCACTATCATCACTTCATTAAATGAATGTTGGCAAGAATCAAGGAGCATCCTTGCAAAGTAATGATGATGGTCAAACATTCAACCATGGTCAACAAGTCAACCATGGTCAACAAGTCAATAAGACCAACCATAACATAATTTCATTTAATTACTATTATTAATTGATATCTCACTAATTCATTAGGGTTTGGAAAAAAGACGACTGTCAACTGTGCATGCGCACCCGTTCCGAAACCCTAATGAAAAACCTCTTCTTCCGCCTCAAACAACTGTGCATACACACCTGCATTCTTGTTCCGAGGAACATGAATACTGAGAGATAAAAGTAACCCCAAAACATATACCAGTATCCGGCTCAAACCAGAGCCCGCTGGCAATATCCGTCCGGACTCCAAACGTGCACAAGTGCGCGGATGAGAACGAACCCTGTCGCAAAACCATGCGACCTCTACTCTGTTTTGCCCAGAGGCGAATACCCTCTGTGTGGGACTCTAAAGACTCGACACTACGCTGGCAGTGGGTTTAACCACAGACCGCAAGCGGCACTAGCTGTGCGTAACGGTCCCCAGGTAGATGCCGACAAGAAGGCTGACGAGGTGAACCCCATCTGAACTCCTACTGAGTCTGAATGTGACATTCTCCGTACAGTCCGGTCTGTTCGTCTGATACATCGCATGTCGGGCCTAAGGGGCGGTAAAACGTCAGTCCCCCAATAGCGGTACAAGTCGTGTCGGAGTGAAGCCCAAAACACCCTGAGATAACATTGGAAGCCTACCAGTATATCTCGCTTGCCCTGGCCAGGGACTACTCGTGTAATGGCTCTCCTAGACACAGCGCGATGTCAACCCCCAATACCGGGAGAGACGAATCCTGTCTAACCGGCACTGCCTCCTAGTGCTTCGGGACTGGACCCAACTACCACCTGTTTGCACGACTCCTTTAAGCCGTGGTAGGGTAGTAGTCAAAGTACAGTGGGAACACACTCGAGGCGAAGTGCCAGTGTCAAGTCAGCGGACTAAGCTGTACTCATGTCACCTGGGAACTGATAACTGACGATAGGTATAATACCAACCTGTCAGTTCCCGACGAGTCCTGTCCAGTGTACTCGTAACCCAACGAGCACCCGTATACTATCTCCAGTACGACGTACTGATGGCTGTGGGACAGACCATCTCCCACACTGGGATGAGAAGCGCATACGCTAGTCTACTCCGGAGTATCGATGCCCTGTCTCGATAGTCCTGCGACTAGGGACCTGTATAAGGATGTGCTTATAGATTACCCAGCCCCCACTAGTATGACTGCCATCACAACGCTGGTAATCAAGCAAAGATCCTAAGGGCTCCACTAATGTGTATAGGTGATATCGCAAAATAAACACATGTACACATTGAAGTAGAAACAAACCAAGTAGCATACTACTATATTGAGCAAGATTGTTTATACAAGGTGAATATCCCAAGCTTCCATTAAGTAATATACAAACTAGTATGATACAGTAATGGCCTCTAGGGCATATACACTAACAATCTCCCACTTGCACTAAGGCCATGTACTGGCGTATCGAAGACCTATCATCTCGATCAGCCGCTCGAACTGAGTCTGGGGTAGGGCCTTGGTGAATGGATCTGCAGTGTTTTCTTCTGAAGCAACCCTCCGAACCTCGATCTCCTTGCGATCCACGATCTCCCTGATCAGGTGATACCGCCTTAAGATGTGCCTGGATCTCTGATGGGACCTGGGTTCCTTCGCTAAAGCTATAGCCCCGTTGTTGTCGCAATACAGAGGTATTGGGTCAACAATGGACGGAACCACCTGAAGTTCTTTCAAGAACTTCCTTATCCAGACAGCTTCTTTTGCGGCATCAGATGCAGCGATGTATTCCGCTTCCATCGTCAAGTCTGCAACGGTTTCCTGTTTGGAACTCTTCCAACACACCGCCCCTCCATTGAGGGTAAAGACAAAACCCGACATGGACTTGGAATCATCCTTGTCACTCTGGAAGCTGGAGTCAGCAAAGGCCTCGATCTGGAGGTCTTTTCCGCCATACACCAAGAACATCTCCTTAGTCCTTCTTAGGTACTTGAGAATGTTCTTTACTGCTATCCAGTGTTTCTCTCCAGGGTTTGACTGATACCGGCTTACTACACTCAGTGCATAAGCTACATCCGGTCTGGTACACAACATCGCATACATTATAGAGCCTACCGCAGAAGCGTAGGGTATAATAGACATGCGATCCCTCTCCAAATCAGTCTTGGGAGACATCTCTTTAGAGAGGGTGATCCCGTGACAAGCCGGTTGGTTACCGCGCTTGGAATCTTCCATACTGAATCTCTTAAGTATAGTGTCGATGTACCTGGACTGTGAAAGTCCTAATATCCTCTTGGATCTATCACGATGGATCCGGATCCCCAGGATGTACGAAGCATCACCCAGGTCTTTCATGGAGAACCTTTGTGACAAGAACCCCTTGACAGATTGTAGCATAGGAATGTCATTTCCTATTAAGAGAATGTCATCCACGTATAAAACGAGGAATACTACAGTTCTCGCTACAAATCTACTATAGATGCATGGTTCATCTGGATTTTTGATAAAGCCAAATTCCTTGACCGTCTCATCAAAACAGATGTTCCAACTCCGCGATGCCTGCTTTAGTCCATAGATGGACTTAAGCAACTTGCACACCTTTCCGCTGCTCCCACTTTGAATGAAACCCTCTGGCTGATCCATATAGACACACTCCTCTAAATTTCCATTTAGAAAAGCGGTTTTTACGTCCATCTGCCAAATCTCATAATCGTGGAAGGCAGCAATGGCAAGAAGGATCCGAATGGATTTCAGCATAGCCACTGGAGAAAAGGTTTCGTCATAGTCCAAGCCAGGTCTTTGACGGAAACCCTTTGCTACAAGTCTAGCTTTATAGGTCTCAACCTGTCCATCTACACCAATCTTCCTTTTGAAGATCCACTTGCATCCTACGGGTTTTACCCCGTCTGGAGCAATGTCCAACGTCCATACTTTGTTGGTGTACATGGACTCCATTTCGGTCCGCATTGCATCCAGCCATTTTACCGAGTCAACGCTCTGAACGGCCTGCTGGAAGCTAGTAGGCTCATCATAATCTATGATGCAATCCTCTCTATCCCCGTCTATGAGAAAACCGTAGTATCTCTCGGGCGGATGAGACTGCCTACTACTCCTGCGGAGCGGCGTAGGAATGTCCTGTTCTTTCGAACCCTCTGGTTCCACTAAGCTTTGAGTAATAGTCTGAGGTTCTGGAATTTCTTCCAGTTCTATTGCGCTCCCACTTACTTCTTTTTCTAAGAACTGATGTTCCAGAAAATGGGCATTACGAGAAACAAGGACTTTTTGTTCCTCTACGTAATAGAAAAGATACCCCCTGGAGTTCTTTGGGTATCCCACAAACTTGCACAGTACTGAGCGTGCCTCGAGCTTGTATGTATGCTGCTTTTTGACATAAGCTGGACATCCCCAAATCTTCAGGTACTGAAGATAGGGTTTCTTCCCACTCCATAACTCATATGGTGTGGCAGGCACAGTCTTAGTAGGAACTCGGTTCAAAAAGTATGCAACTGTTTCTAGCGCATACCCCCAGAATGATCGCGGTAACTCAGCGTTACTCATCATGGACCGTACCATATCCAATAGGGTCCGGTTCCGTCTCTCCGATACACCGTTATGTTGCGGAGTGTATGGAGGAGTAAGCTGAGAGAGAATCACATTCTCTTTTAAATAATTCAGGAACTCGGCACTTAAGTATTCACCACCTCGATCCGATCTTAGAATCTTGATACTTTTGCCAGTCTGTTTTTCTACTTCATTCTTATATTCCTGGAATTTTTCAAAGGCTTCGGACTTATGTTTCATTAAGAAGACATAACCGTACCTTGAAAAGTCATCCGTAAAAGTAATGAAGTAAGAATAACCGCTTCGCGCATGTGTAGACATTGGACCGCACACGTCGCTGTGTACGAGTCCCAAGAGCTCGCTTGCTCTTACTCCGTGTCCAGTGAACGGAGTCTTTGTCATCTTTCCTTTGAGACAGGATTGACAAGTGGCATACGATTGATATTCGAACGGATCCAAATACCCTTCTGTATGTAACTTAGTCAACTTTCTCTCATTGATGTGACCCAGTCTACAATGCCATAAGAAAGTCTGATTGATTTCCGGAGACTTTCTTTTGTGTGTATTCTGGACATTGAAAATCTGTGGTTGGTTCAATACGTATATACCATTGCTCAATGTACCTGACCCAATCAGAACTTGATTAAGGTGAATGTTTACAACATTACTTACAAACGCAAATTCATAACCTTCTTTAGAAACCAAAGATACAGAAATGATATTACAAGTTGCGTTGGGTACAAAAAAGCAATTACGCAAAACCAAAACATGCCCATCTGACATTCCCAGGTGATAGTCCCCCACGGCTTTAGCATCCATGCTAGCTCCGTTCGCAACTCTGAGGGTCATGTCACCTGCCTTCAAAACCCTACGGTTTCTCAACGCCTGCAAAGAATTACAGATATGAGATCCTGATCCGGTATCCAATACCCAGGAAGTAGAGTTTATAGAAAGACAGTTTTCAATAACATACACACCTGAAGCTGAAGCCACAACCTGCTTCAGTTCCTGTGTCCTGGCTTTCCAAGCCCTGCAATCTTTCTTCCAGTGTCCACTCTTGTGACAATAGAAGCATTCCTCTTTACCCACAAGCTTCCCCGCTATCTTTGTTGCCTTTTCCTTTCCCTTCGTTCCCACTTTACTAACACCGCCCCTTGGTTTGGCGGGGGCTTTCTTCCTCTTTCCCTTGGCTTTCGCCTTGGACCTTGAAGAAGAAGATCCTCCTACAAACAAAGCGGGTGTTTCCCTACCTTTCTGTAGGGTGCCCTCTGCGCTCCTCAGCATGTTGAGGAGTTCTGAAAGTTCAACTTCTTTTTCTTGCAAGTTGAAATTCAGTATGAACTGGGCGTAAGTGGAAGGAAGGGACTGGAGAACTAAATCCGTATAGAGTTCACTTTCCAACGTGGTCCCAAGTTCCGCGAGCTCCTCAATGTAGCCAATCATCTTAAGCACGTGGTCCGCTACCGATGATCCGACGGCCAACTTTGCCGAAAATAACTTCTTCGACACTTCGTATCTTGCGATACGAGACTGCTCTCCATACAGTTCTTTTGTATGAAGAAATATGGATTCCAAGTCCATATTCTCGTGCCTCCTCTGGTGTTCGTTGTCCATAGAGGCAAGCACGAGGAACTTGGCCTTCGCGCAATCAATCTCCCAAGTCTTACGGATTTCCTTATCCGCGACGCTGGAGGTGGGACCTGGGACGGGGGGAGCTTTGGTGGTAAGAAGATACCCCAGCTTGTCGTAAGTGATTGCCATTTTGACATTCCTGAGCCAATCTTTGTAGTTTGGCCCTGTCAGTATGTTTTTATCTAGAAGTAACTTAAGTCCAGTCATTTCGATTTGGTTGCTGCAGGGGGGAGAGAAGAAACACTTTAGCACGATGCTCTTGCAAGTTTAGAATGGTTTTTAATTTGTCTAAACAGGATGGCTCCCACTGTCTCTCGAATCCCTCCCCAAACCATAAAGGAAGAATTAGCCGGGATCAATCCCACCGCACAATACTTGCTTAACCGTTCAGCCAGGCCAGTGTCGGTACTTCGAGGGAGGTTTTCCAACGCTTTCGCGAAGTTCCTTAATTTAAGAACCTCTTTTCCCTGGGGGCGTAGCCCCGCTAACACCTTTCTAGGCACCTACTAGGTTTATAGTATTGATCGTTTAGTGAAAAATTTCCCGAGGAGTAGCATATACTCACAGTAGGATCTGGATCCAAATATCATCGCGTGACGAAACTGAAGGAATCCTACCAGAATCATCACACTCCAAATGGTATGCAAATCTAGTAAGTTTCAGTACTTGTGAAACTCCCGATGTGGATTTTTGCCCCATGCTCTTATGACCTTGGCGTGAGGTCAAAATGTCATAAGTCACATGTCAAGTTCTTCCCATCATTATCCCGGTTAAGTTGAACCCACCCATACTTACCCTTGACGTAGGCCAAAATGGCAGTACGACTATCTCAAACCAACGCATTCTATCTATGCAACAGATAAATATCCGGCAGCTACCAATCACTATGCCTTGGCGTGAGGTCAAAATACATAGCTTGAATACTACCGTATATTTAACTGAAATGATGGAGGGCTACGAATGGTTTTGGCGAAACCGTGAACGTAGTGAACTTGATATAATCGATGGAACGAGATAGCTTTTAGAAAGAGTGGCTCAAGCTCCGCATTTAAAAGTTAGTTTTGAAAAGAACCGAGTGGTTTTTCGAAAGTGTTCCAACGACTTTAACTTGGTTTATTATCTTGCATCAGTTCTTTTAATGCGTGATATTCTTGCATTAGTTCCTTTAATGCGTCCCATCATTTAATCCTACCATTGCAGAAAACAACCAAAATATGACGTACGCTTATGCCATTCGCATTCGCCACGGGGTCCCGTCATCACCCGTTAGGTTACTTAACTAACGACAGAGCGGGGGCTGGGCTAGCGCGGCTGTAAAACATAAGCAACGCCTAAATATAAAGCAATGATAGACATTACAGATCACAGATGAATACATTGGATATACTAGCAATCCGCAATCCGTTCGAGCCTGCAACGAAAAGCGGATTACACGGTCGCGGTGAATAGAAAATACCCCACCCAAGACCCCTACGGGTGCGGCAAACTACCCGCCAAGTACCCGGTAGTTTGTACACCCCTCCATGGGTCTATCCTAGGAGCAAAAACAGTAAAAAGAATTATACAATGACGGCTACAACCCCGACCCGGTTGTGCGGCCATACAAATAATATTATTACATCAATTTACATTTACAAATGAATGAAAGAAAAACAAAAGCTCATCTCACATCCACCCCGGCTATTCACCCGCGACAGTCCAACACATTCATATACACATTCCAATATCAAACACAGATCACAGAGATGTATAACCCCGACTAATCGACTTATAGCGATTAGCCGACGTTCAATACATACAAACATCACAGATATAACCAATATAGCCAAAGTGTAGCGAAGTTCGAAAAAAAAATACGGATTTATAGGACCCCAAAAGTAAATTTCTTTTCTGGAAAATCTGGGCACATATAACATATTTGAAAAATCCCAAAACCCTACCAGATGAACACTGCACAAAACACGATCACATGAAGAGGCTAAACGGCGGCGAAGAGAATAGCTGAGGCCGCGGATCCGCGGCGCTTTGAAGGATTCATGGGATCGTTTTTCGTGGGTGTTCTCACAAAACCCTGAGCCGATTTTAGGAGTAAAAAGTTTTACTTTTAGAGCATAAAAAATTTCAACAGAAACATAGGGTTTTTGATTTCCGGTTTTTGTGATTTTTCGGTTTCGAACTTCCATACACTTCGCTACCAAGCTAGTTTAAGTTTAGTTAGGCTCTGATACCACTGTAAGTCCACGTTGCGACCCCCGGTTCTTACGGGGAGGCGGAAACGGTATAAAAATCAAATTTTTAGCGCATGGGGCAACATGGACTAACAAAGTCGGGATCTTTTCCTAAACTAAAACTAGCAAACAAGCTAAAGAGAGTTAGCTACTCGGAAAGATGGTTATACCTAAACTTGAACTCCTTCTTCAAACTTTGTAGAGGTTGATGGTTCTTTCCTCGTCGCCTTCTTCCGTCAAAGATGGATCCACCTGAGGGTTCAACCTTCGGGCTCTTTCTCGAACTTTGAGAGAACTAGAAACTTCGGCTTGCTAAACCTTTGATTCTAGAGTGAGTAGAGAGTGTCTAAGGGGTGTTTTCTTTTCAAGGAGAGGGATTCTCAACACATGAGAAGGATTCTCCTTGAGCTTCAGGAAGAAGAAGATGAAGTGAGGAGAGAGAATGAATATGATAGAATGAGCTATCTTTTTCCTTTTTGCAACCATATCAAAAGAAAAAGAATTATCTAATTAGTAATAATAATTCAAATGAGAATAGTTGATGGTTGTTTTGGAATGACCACTATCATCATTTCATTAAATGAATGTTGGCAAGAATCAAGGAGCATCCTTGCAAAGTAATGATGATGGTCAAACATTCAACCATGGTCAACAAGTCAACCATGGTCAACAAGTCAACAAGACCAACCATAACATAATTTCATTTAATTACTATTATTAATTGTTATCTCACTAATTCATTAGGGTTTGGAAAAAAGACGACTGTCAACTGTGCATGCGCACCCGTTCCGAAACCCTAATGAAAAATCTCTTCTTCCGCCTCAAACAACTGTGCATACACACCTGCATTCTTGTTCCGAGGAACATGAATACTGAGAGATAAAAGTAACCCCAAAACATATACCAGTATCCGGCTCAAACCAGAGCCCGCTGGCAATATCCGTCCGGACTCCAAACGTGCACAAGTGCGCGGATGAGAACGAACCCTGTCTCAAAACCATGCGACCTCTACTCTGTTTTGCCCAGAGGCGAATACCCTCTGTGTGGGACTCTAAAGACTCGACACTACGCTGGCAGTGGGTTTAACCACAGGCCGCAAGCGGCACTAGCTGTGCGTAACGGTCCCCAGGTAGATGCCGACAAGAAGGCTGACGAGGTGAACCCCATCTGAACTCCTACTGAGTCTGAATGTGACATTCTCCGTACAGTCCGGTCTGTTCGTCTGATACATCGCATGTCGGGCCTAGGGGGCGGTAAAACGTCAGTCCCCCAATAGCGGTACAAGTCGTGTCGGAGTGAAGCCTAAAATACCCTGAGATAACACTGGAAGCCTACCAGTATATCTCGCTTGCCCTGGCCAGGGACTACTCGTGTAATGGCTCTCCTAGACACAGCGCGATGTCAACCCCCAATACCGGGAGAGACGAATCCTGTCTAACCGGCACTGCCTCCTAGTGCTTCGGGACTGCACCCAACTACCACCTGTTTGCACGACTCCTTTGAGCCGTGGTAGGGTAGTAGTCAAAGTACAGTGGGAACACACTCGAGGCGAAGTGCCAGTGTCAAGTCAGCGGACTAAGCTGTACTCATGTCACCTGGGAACTGATAACTGACGATAGGTATAATACCAACCTGTCAGTTCCCGACGAGTCCTGTCCGGTGTACTCGTAACCCAACGAGTACCCGTATACTATCTCCAGTACGACGTACTGATGGCTGTGGGACAGACCATCTCCCACACTAGGATGAGAAGCGCATACGCTAGTCTACTCCGGAGTATCGATGCCCTGTCTCGATAGTCCTGCGACTAGGGACCTGTATAAGGATGTGCTTATAGATTACCCAGCCTCCACTAGTGTGACTGCCATCACAACGCTGGTAATCAAGCAAAGATCCTAAGGGCTCCACTAATGTGTATAGGTGATATCGCAAAATAAACACATGTACACATTGAAGTAGAAACAAACCAAGTAGCATACTACTATATTGAGCAAGATTGTTTATACAAGGTGAATATCCCAAGCTTCCATTAAGTAATATACAAACTAGTATGATACAGTAATGGCCTCTAGGGCATATACACTAACAGTCGCGCGTTGTATTTCTATGGATTTCTTGGTGTTTTGAGTTTCCTTTTCAGTTTTGATCCTCGCCCTTCGGCGTTGTATATTATTATTGCTTGCGTGGTTGTGACCGTTGATTGACGAAGAGCTAGCTCCCACTTGGGGATGCCTTTATTCATTATATATGGTTTATCTGGTTTTTGTACCCGTTTGGGGTCAGTTTTTACAAAGGAAACTCTGCCGAAATTTTTAAAAAAGACTTGTGATTTTAAAAATGCTTATTTTGGCGTATGTTGCAAAACTGCTTGATTTAAATTGGTTTTTCCTTCACTCTACTACTTTACTTGGTTTGGATTTCTGGGTTTTCGGCTTACTTAGATTACGTACGCCTGGAGACGTTTCGTAATTTAAGTGCCGGTCATGTTCCGTTCTTTTCGGGTCGTGACATATCATGAGAAGATTACTTAGTGTAAATGGAAAAGTTGAGACTTTCAAAGCTAGACTTATTGTAAAAGGTTCTCGTCATCGACCAGTTGTGGATAATAATGAAACCTTTTCTCCAGTAGCTATGCTTAAGTCCATCCGGATCCTACTTGCCATTTCTGCACACCATGACTACAATATCTAGCGGTTGGGTGTCATGACTGCTTTTCTAAATAGTGATTTCGAAGAGAGCGTCTATAAGTACAGAGCCAGAGGGCTTCATAGACAGTGGAAGCAGCGGAAACGTGTGCAAGTTTTTTTATAGGTTAAAGTAGGCATCGCGGAGTTGGAACATCTGTTTTGATGTAATAGTCAAAGCGTTTGACTTCATCAAAATGGTAGATGAACCTTGTATATAAAAAAAGGTAGTAGAGAGTAAGGTGGTCTTCCTTGTATAGTACGTGGATAACATACTCTTGATAGGAAAGGAGTTTCCTATGCTACGCTCGGTCAATCTCCACTTATCACAAGGATTCTCCTTATAGGATCAAGGTGATACATCCTAAATCCTGGGTTTTGGATATATGAGATAGATCTAAGTGGATATTAGGATTCGCACTAGGTGTAGTGAAATGGTATCAATCGATCCTGGGGAGAATCACTGGATAGCTTCCAGGGTGGTAAGGTCGACTGAATGTCAGTCACAGGCATTGTCTTTACCCTCAGTGGAGGGACGGTATGTTGGAAGAGTTCCAAGCTAGATACCATGACAAACTAGATGATAAAGGCTGGATACATCGCTATCAAGGATACTACCAAAGAGGCAGTCTGGGTGTATATAAGTTCATGAGATGAACTTCGTTCCTACCATTGTGTGACAATGGAGTTGTGGCTTTGGCCTAGGAACCCCCGTCCTATTAGTGATCCATACATATTCTAAGGAAGTATCACCTGATCATGGGGATGGATGATCTCCAGGAAGATCGAGGTTAGGAGAGTAGACACAGAGGACAACACGGCGGATCCACTTAAAAAGGCCTTTTCCCAAGAGAGACTCTTATGGAATGGTTGAGTATGAGATACTACAACACTGCTATATGATGGCTCTAGTACAAGTGGGAGATTGTTAGTTATATGTATTCCCTAGAGGCCATTACTGTACATGCGATGTATATTGTAGTGGATGCTTGGACATACATAGGGAGGACTTTCTTGCTCGACATGATAGTATGCTATCTGGTTGCACTTTATTTTAACATGTACACTTATTGTCTCTCTATTACATGTTGATAAAGCCCTTAGGATGAGTACTTGACTACCAGGATTATGATGCGGATCATACTAGCAGGGCAGAGGTAGTCGGCAAGTACATCTTTTAATGTCCCTAGTCGTGGGTGTATCGAGACGGGGCATCGATATACCAGAGTAGACTAGCGTATAGCTTCTCGACCCATACAGATGGGTGATGGATGATCCCATATCCATTGGTGTTTGAAATCAGAGATGGTATACAGGTGCTCAGTGGAGACTGGGTACACTGGACGGACTCGCCAAGAACTCCCAGATGGTATTATACCTTACGTCAGATGGCAGTTCTCTGGTGACACTGTTACAGGTTAGTCTGTCGACCCGAGTTCGTCATAGAGTTTTGTGTGATTCCCACTGTGCTTTGATTTCCACCTTACCACGTTCAAGAGAACGTGCAAAATAGTGGTTTTTGGGTACAGTCTCGAGTGACATAGAGGTAATGAGCGATAGGAGGGGATTCGTCTTTCCCGGTATAGGAAGTTGATGTTGCACTATGCTCGATTGGCTATAACAGGAAGTCCCTACCAGGGCTGATTCTGAGATATACTGGTAAGTGTTATCAGTAGTTTCTCGACCCGTTATGAGCCTCATATCGGCACGACTTATCGAGTTACTGGGGTCTGACGTTTACCGCCCCTAGACGAGATATGCGGCATATCAGACGAAGAGACTGGACTGTACGGTAGTGTTACTGATTGGATTCGCAGGAGTATGAGCAGGCATGCTTGTTGATCTTTTGATCGCTCAATACTCGGGTGGCCGTTACGTTTAGCAGACCGCTTGCAGCTTGTGGGTGTTTCATATGATCATCACCTACTGCCGGCGTATTGACGAGTCTTTAGAGTCCTACACAGAGGTTTCCTGGCTCAAGCAAAACGGAGTAGGAGCACATATGTGATATGTGCGGGACCGAGATTAATATGATATATGATACCGTATTATATTCTCGCGATTTGTAACATCGGTCGGTTATATGTGATATAGCCGGGTTATCGAATCAAGTGTTGATTCGATAAGTTGTTACATATGATATTAGTCAGTTATATGTGATATACCCGAATTATTAAGTCATGTGTTGATTTAATAATCTAATGTATAATTATATATTTGAGATATTAATTTACATAAACTGGTATTGGCTTACTTAAGATTTCCTTTCTCACTTTGTTTGTGCACATTGTATATGTGTGATATATATTAGTGTACAAGATTCTGTGTCATGCTTGATGCCACATACAACTTGGGTGTATGAGACTTATATCATGCTAAAGATAATCCTAGGGTTTTATTTATCAAAGTAAAATACAAATTACATGGAAATTGGACAAATGGTTGAAGCTTGGAGAAGCTTTTGGAACCATTGACCAAGTCCACTAATTTGTTTTTACTTAGATATTTGTTAACCTAACCTATTATCATTAGCCTTAGTTTAGTCTCTACAAGGGTTAAGTATATGATACTTAACTCACCTATGGTTCCCATTTCACTCTCTCATGAGTTCATTCTTCTTCTTCATCATCAAAGAAAAAGCTCACTAGGTTTTTTTTTAAGTGAAGAATTAGTGTGAGAAAAATAAATCTAAAATGAGCAAAATTCCTACTTCATCATCCTCTACTATTATCCATTTAGTATAGGGTGTTGTTCATATCAGATTTTTGCATTTTTATATCGCCCATTCTTAGTCACATTACAAATAAATAGGTGCTTTTGATCCATATCTGCTAAATAGTTGCAGGTTACAGGTTCTCAGAACAATACAGTGAAATTTATGAAAAGACGCTACAAAATGTGAGACTACGACCAACAAAAGATAAATCCGTATAATGTCGCTTAACAGTTCAAGGAACAAAAGAAGATCAGTAAACAGTTCCATGCACAAGACAGTTCAAAGGTAGCACAAGATACAAGACTTCAAAGCGAAGCTTACGGTAAAAGTCTACAAATTCTGTACTGTTGGAAATCTGCAAGAAAGTAGAAAAGATTCTGAAGAACCAAGTGAAAAAAAAGAAGAAAAAGGCAACATAAAACAACCCTGAAGAAATGAGACAGAGAACCCACAAGATGGCCGCGGATCCGCGGACAAACATGGAAATCCGCCGCGGTTCCGCGGCCTTGCTGTGCACGTGTCGGTGCAATTTGTCGGTTGGTGTCGGTGTATTGACCCGGCTTTCTTAGGATAGTCTTGTAATTTCATATGTGGATCAGATGTAAACCCTAGGGTTTCTCCTATTTGTAAATAGGAAATCCGAAAGCCTAATTAGGCATGCCTCTTTTTAATTTCTAGTTTAATTTCTTAATTCCATTGTAATCGTCAAGAGGTGTCAATAAAAGTAAGTGTTCTTCATTTTTATCTTGTGTTCTAAATTTATTCTTCTGCAATTTTTATCTGTCTTATGTATCTGCAAGTTAATTAGTTTATTAAAAAGATAAATTTATAAAAATGAATTTCATCTTAACCATCCTAGTGAGTGAGTAGTTCCTCACTTGTTAGGGTTAGGATTGGGTACGTTTGAGAGATGAAAATCTCTCACTCCTTTCTTGCACATATAATATGTTAATTAGGACTCTATTTGAATCAAACACACAACGCTCACTACGACACCCTATCCTACGAGATAGCGGTGATTCCCTAGTTAGACCGGATGTGGTTGATTTACATAGAGGTTAGGGCTAAGAGTTAAGAAAGGACGGACAAGCACCAAAAGGAAGAAACTACGTTTCTTCCTAGTCGTGCTAATCCCCTTTGCTGATTATTACCCTAACACCTAAAAGTTCTTTTTTAGGGCAAAGAAAGCATGGAGTAAAATTCTTTTTCCAAACTAACCTAATCCTAATCCTAGCAAGGCTTTAAATCAAATTAAATTCAATCTTAGTTTTTATAAAAATCAAAACGAACATTTTTTTTGGACTTAACTCGTAAGAACTCTAAGAGATAACACGATTTCCCTGTGGACCGACCCGTACTCAACCGGCTAGCTACCAAGCGACAACGTTATTGATTGTGGTAATTCTTAATCTTTGATTTTAAAACGCACACAAAAACGACGAACAATCAAATGGCGCCGTTGCCGGGAAAACGGAAGTTATTTCTTTTTGTAATTTCGAGTTAATTAAAATTGAAAAGATATAAAAATTGAAAATTAAAAAAACATTAAAAAAATCATCTTGTTATCTTTTGATTGGTTTTGTGCGACTTGTGTAGGAAAAGAAAGGACGGACTGATTCAGATCTGGAGCAAGCTCGGTTAACAAATCCAGAAACAGAAGATCAGAACAGACAGAGGAGAATCAAAAAAGCACAGAACAAATTTTTTTGGGATCTGAACCAACAACTACACCGTGGAACCGCGGTGGTTTGCTGACGTCAGCACTTCAAAAAGTCTCTGTAAGTATTTTTATCTTCTCTGTAACCCCCTGATCTCCATTGAAATTTTTTTCTGAAGGGTTCTTTGCGCAAAAACTTCTTCTCCCTCTCCAATAAATCATTTTGTGCAGGATTCTTTGCGCCGCAAATAAAAAAAAATTTGGTAAATGTTTTGGATTCTGTGTGTTAATTGCTTTGCATATTTAAAACGGACTTTTAAGGGGCTATAACACCAATCAAGATTAGGTGGGGAATTTCACTGCCCTTCCTAAGACCCCAAAAATCATAAAAAGCATTTGCATCAACCATTGAGCTAATTAAAAAATATCTGGACTCGGCCAATTAAGGACTGTCGCGCTCATTAGGACAGAGGAAGGTTGTGGGCATTCAGTCGTTTATCTAAACCTGACTTTGTGGTGCCTAGGCTAGACAAGCGAGAAAGGTAACTTTAAAAGGCCCGTCTCACGGTAATTCGTGAGTGGAACCCTCCTTTCTTCACTTGTACTTACCTGGCCATAATTGGCGGTGAAGAGGCGATTTGAGAGATGTCTCACAACTTGTCGCTTTGGACCAATTAGGAGCAGTCTAGTTGACTTAGGAGACCCTAGATGTAGGCTTGATTGTGCATGTTTAACTGTGGTTGATTGAAACTAATTTCGTACAAATCTTTGCACACAAATCTTTAAAAAAAAAGAGAGAAATTTTTATAAGAAATTGTCATTTGCCGCTAGAATTCCATTCCACCCCACCTACATTTCATATTTCCTCATTGACGTTTTCCTACCCTCACCTTCTGCTTTTTGATTACACTTAAACTCGTTTAGTGTATGTCCAGTTGGACTAGGGACACTAGCGCCCGTTTAGTCCCTACTGACGACGCGTTCGACTCCAAAGTCGAAATTCCCTCCACTTCTTTACCTTCATATTCACATTCATCATCTTCTAAGGAGATGTCAGGATTCAATCCTAACAACACCTTACCTACTTCGGGACTGATTCCACCTCAAATGGGTGCGAATAACCCACAACACCCGCCTATTGAAGCGCACCAACAAATCGTGTTCCAGGATCATTTCTATCTCACCCGCTCCGCACTTCCTACATGTCTTTCACTTCCGCCGCCTAATGGGGATAACTTTGAAATTAAGCCCCACTTCATCAACATGTTGCCTAAATTTCATGGGCTGGAATCCGAAGATGCCTATATCTTCATAAACAAAATCCAGAATGTTTGTGCAATGATAAAGACCACCCAACTGTCCGATGATGCTATAAGGCTACGAGTCATTCCCTTCACATTATGTGACCTAGCTGAAAAGTGGCTATATAGTACAGCATCGCATTCCATAAACAGTTGGGAAGAGTTTTTTAAAACTTTTCTTAAAATGTGTTACCCACATCACAAGACCGTGAGAATTCGTAATGAAATTAATCAATTTTCCCAGCTTCCTTCCGAACTTTTTTGGAAGTGTTTCGAAAGATTCAAAGACTTTCTTGTTCAGTGCCCTCATCACGGTATTGAGAAATGGAAACTTTGCCAAACTTTATTCGAAGGACTGAACCCAGCAACTAAGCAGTTGCTGGAAACCATTTGCCAAAGTCACTTTCTAACCAAATCGAGCGAGGAAGCTTGGCAATTTCTCGACGATCTTGCAGAACAAACACTTCAGTAGGAAAGTACTAGACAGACCACTTCATCCACTTCATCTAACTCTTTCGGTCAGTCTAGGGCAGGCATTCATCAACTTGATATGTCGATTGCAATGAAGGCCGAAATGGCTGCAATCATGAAAAAACTAGAGGCAATTGAGAGCAAATTCTCATCGCCTTCTCCTGCCCCTGCTTTACCCACTCGCACTATATGCGCTTGTTGTTCGGATCCATCACATCTTACTGAAGAGTGTCCTTACAATCCACCTGCTTAAGGACAGGATCAAGCCAATGTCGCCTTTCAGCAAAGACAAAGAAATGATCCTAACTCTTCAACTTATAATCCTGGTTGGAAGAGCTACCCAAATTTCGTCTGGAATCAAAATCAACAACAATTTCAAGGCAATAACAATTTCCAGAGGCCTCTTCCACAACAACAAGCTCATCAACAAACTCAATATCAGCAACCTTTGCAACCCCAACCTTACCAAAATCAAACGAACAATTTTACACCAAACAACTCTTTTCCTTAAAACAATTTTGTTCAGCCAAATAACGATAAGGTTTCTTCGCTAGAACGAAGTCTGGATGCATTTCTAAAACAATCAACTCAATCCTCCATCAATATCTAGTCTTCCATTCAGTCTTTGGTACAACACACTGCTTCACATGACCAAAGCATTAAAACAATTGAAGCTCAAATTGCACAACTGAATGCCGCGTTAAGCGAGCGAGAAAAGGGAAAGCTTCCATCTCAACCATTGCCAAATCCAGGTCACACACAAAATGCACATGTTGCTCATGAACAACAAAACCATAATGTGAGTGCGGTGACTACATTGAGATCTGGAAGAGTGTTGCACAATAATGTGGGCATTAATGACGACACCCCGGCCGCCGCTTCTTCATCTTCATCTTCTTCTTCATCTTCAGAGCCTGTTCTCCATTCTTCACAAGGCTCTAATTCGTCTACTAAGCCGAACGGACCCACATCTCACTCCCCGAAAACACCAACACTGGGATCCGTTCCAACTCCGCAATCTCCTCCACAAACATTGGACTCAACCAATTTTCAAAATGTTCCATTTCCAAACAGGTTGAGATCTAATAAACCAAGTCCACAAATGGAGAAGATTGTGGATTTATTTAAACAGGTTAGCATTAACATTCCCCTCTTGGATGCAATCCAACAAGTTGTAACACCTTAGTATGTGTTTTGTGAATAATTATATTTTAATATATAGTTTTTAATAAAAAGTTTACCAAATTGATTTTTAATTATTTTATCCTATTTAATGAATATTTCATTAGATTTTTCCTAGGCTTGCACACACTTGTGCATGTTAACTAGGGTTGTAATTTAGGGTTTAGCCATGATTAGCATCATAGTGAGCTAACCATTTCTTTAAGCTAGTTTTAAAATTCATATTAAGTGCTTTGGGTTTTCTTTGCATGGTTGTTCTTTTAAAAAGAAAAATGAAAAATGAATTTAAAAGGGTTTTAAATTGGGTTGAAATGTTGACCATGAGAGAGAGAGTGAGAGGCATGGTGCTACATGGCTCAAGCCATGCCTCATTAATGAGGGAAGAGAAAGAGAAGGGAGGGGTTTTTGAGTTTCCTCTCATTTCTCACTCATTCTCTCACACTCTCAAACACACACACACACACACACACACACACAAAGGCAACAGCTCCAGCAGCAGCACCAGAAGCAAGCAGCTCCAGCAGCAGCACCATCAGCAGCAGAGAAGCAGCAGCACCATCAGCATCAGCTGCAGCTTCTGCAGCAGCAACAGCAAGGGCAGCAGCAGCTCCAGCAACTTTCAGCAGCTCTCATCTCCTCCATTCACTTCTTCTCCTGCTTCCCAGGATCCCATAGGGTATAACTCTCAAACCCAATTTCTCTTTTTGTGCAGCTTGTGTGCTAATTAGCTTCGGTTTGAGTTTAAAATTAGTTTTGTGCTAAATTTGGTGAATTATGTGGAATTTTGTTTATATGATGATTGTGTTGGTTAACCCTACCTATTTAAGTGTTATTAAGGTCACTTTAACTGAGAATTAACCCAGATTTCACTAAAATACCATAAGGTTTCCAATTGTGTGCAAATTAGCATTTTAAGCGATATTTTAGCTTTCTGTGATCTGCTATTGACCCGGATCCTTCAGAACAAAATTGAGAAGACTGGAGCATGCTTACTAGGTCTAGAACACACCACCAGAACACGAGCCCCTAAACCCTATCTTTGGCCGCAGATTTATTCAATCTGGCCGTAAATTGCGGCCAGGAAGGGGAATGGGGTGCTGGGGTTTTGTGTAGGGTAGTCTGCAGTGATTTGTAGTGTTTTGGCATGTATAGTTTTGTAAGATTTGACCTGTAGGAAAATCTGGGACAATATATCGTATTTCTAGTTCGTTGTGTTTGCCCGATACGGCCGATACGTGAGTGGGTTCTGTGATCCAGCGTGTCACGACGTGTCGCGATAGTTTTAGACGCGTATACACACGTTTCAGCCTATCGTGCACACGCGCGTTTAGTTTGCGACGTGAATTTCTCGTTTGGTCTCGACATCGCGTTTTGCGAGATATTTGGCTTATATATGATTTCCTTGTCTAATTTTCAGGTTTGCAGGCGGGGACTACGGACACAGCTACAGGGAGAAACAGGTGGTAGGATTCACTTAGCTTGGAGCGTAGGTGAGTAGATTTAACATCTACAGGGAAATCGCCCGAATGGCATTATGCGTCTGGGCTAGAATTCTAATACTTGTCGCATATTCTATGTCATTGTTAGAATTGCGCATTTACCCTATTACTTAGATATAGCTGTACTGTGACTAGTAGCCGTAGGACACTACACAAATTATTGACGGTTCATGTTGCACGAGCACGGATTGTATGCTACACACACCGTCAATAATTGCCCTGTCACATACAAACCATTATAGATACTGTATTGCTTGGTTAGGGACCCTGTGACATTGATTCGTACTGCTTATCACATATGACATTTACCATACTTGTATAACTATAGAGTATCGTACCATTAGTGATAGATACATATACCCTTTACGATACATCTACAGGTATACCTTTCTCATATTTTACTTATACCCAGTAGGGTATGCCATATCATTTACTTATAGGTAGACACCTATACTTAGCTGTACATTATTGATTTCACATACATCTGGTTTCAGCTACATATTTTCATTTATATACTCGCATTTCAGATATATCGCACATATTCATTCCTGGATTTGCGCATTGTTATTTGGATTTTACATGATGTTTTCTGGATTTGGGAACCGCGGGAGTTCATGAAATTATGCATACATTGAAAAACCCGGTTTCCTTGATTTGATATTGGCGCAGCCACCATGAGATTTATCGGTTCTGATTTTATACCCCAAACGAGGAGTTGGTGCCGTATGAGGGTACATGGTGGGGCCCGGTATGGTTCCCCTCGGCAAGAAGATCGATGGACTTTGCCAATTGAGGCTGGAGGCGGGCTAGTACCTACCGGTGACAGTACCAATGACTCGGCGGGGATCATGGGAATACCGTTGGGAGTCATGTACGTATGGATACGTGGGAAGGTGAGGGTCAGAGCTAGGCACTCGTGCTTTCCGGGATAGCGTATGATACGTGCCTATCATGATGCTAGTCTTGGTGACGACATCTGATAGATCAGGATTTCTGTGTCGATGCTTGGAATATTGTTTTCATGATATTTCTTTTAACACCTTTCTATATATAACAGTGGATTTAGCCGTTGTTATATATACCCTTACACCAATATTATTGGAATGGGACGCTAATATATATGTATTGACCCCATCATATTTATTTCTGCATATTTATATATATATTTAGGATGTTAGAATTACACTTGAGTTTGATTTGGGATATTAGGTGATTCATTGAGATTGGATACCGGATACATATGAGATTATTGATTTGTATATTCGGGATATAGGAGATTACTCGAAATTATACGTTTGGGAGATGTGAGACTTATATGATTTGAGAGCCCAACTTGGGGGCTGATTTGAGGAATTGGGGTTTGAGTGTCTTGATGGATTGCGATCCTACCACGATGTCAGGTTTCCGTAGGAATGACATATTTTGCTCCATACCTCATACCTATTTACTTATGCACTGTTCCATGTATTTGGAGTACCTGTTAGTGTACCCTTCATGATTATTGCATACTATTGTTATGTTATTATTGCTCCACATATTGATTGTACCTACTAGTGTACTTTCTATTATTCCGCATTCACATGACCTATTATTACTGTAAATTGCATATCTTAGATTCATGCTGTACGTACATTCCTGCGATTACCTGCATATATTATCTACTATTCACGAGTTGGCAACTCACCCCTGTTGTGCCACAGTTATTTTGCAGGGTGTTTCCCCAGAGTAGTCGAGGCAGGCTATTTACCTATCATCTTTTGCTACAGATACCGCATCGGCTCACAGTGTGCTATTTTGCTTAGGTGGGTTTTGGTGGTTATCTGTATTTTGTATTGTACATTCATTGTATCTTGTACTCTCCATCTACTATTATGTTGTTGACTTAGAGACCTGGTGAGGATGATATTGTATATTATCTGTGGTTTTGTTGTCTTTTATACAGCTTTATCTCTATTGTCTTTTATTTCTTCGCTACGGCGTCGTATATTTGTGGTGGTGATTGTTTTCCGCCTTTGGGCGTGTATTTACTCCCGATTGGGGATGCTTTATTTATTTTTATCTGTTGTACTCATTTTGGGGTTAGTTTTTACAAATGGGGTGCTGCCAAAATTTTAAAGAAAGAAGTTGGACTTTTAAAGAATTTGGGTTGCGATTTCAAATGTTTCAAAAACTTTTATTATCTTTTCCGTATTTTCATGGTTTAGATTTCTTGGTTTTAGCTTTCTTTTACTGCGTTACGACTTTAGGCGTTGCGTAGTATTAGGGCCGTCACGTGCTAATTTCGGGTCGTGACACAAGTCCCTTCTTACGCTAAAATCTTGAAGGACTTATGCACCAAGAAGAGGAAATCACAAGGACCCAAGAAAGTTTTCTTGGCTAATGCAGTAAGTGATGTTCTTACCCAACCTTTACCTCAAAAGCAAAAGGACCCTGGCTGTCCTACAATTTCAATAACTAATGGGGATAAGAACATCAATCGCGCACTTTTAGATCTTGGTACCAGTGTTAACCTGCTTTCCTATTCAGTATATGAGCAATTAGGCGTTGGAGAGTTGAAACCCACACATTGTACTCTCCAAATGGCCGACCGATCTATCACCCATCCTAGGGGTGAGTTAGAGGATGTGTTGATCAAGGTAGGGGACTTCATATTCCCTGTTGATTTCATTGTTATAGACACATAGCCTGTAGCTAACCCCCGGAGTCAAATTCCGGTGATCCTCGGTCGACCATTCTTTGCAACTTCTAATGCGGTGATCAATTGTTGAAATGGTTCGATGAACCTATCATTTGGAAACATGACAATTGAGCTCAACATTTTTAAGTTGGGGAATCAACACTCCGAACCTAATGCTAATATACTTGATGTTTGCTCGATCCAAGAGATCACTCAGGAGGACTGTGAGCTCGAAAAATTTCTGTTCGATCACAACAACTTTGACACCACTAGTGTGTTCCTCCTAGAATCTGATACTGCTTTCACACCCGATAATGACTACGTATGTTTCACTTTCACGAATGATCTTGAACCATCAGCACCCGAGTTTGAATCCTTTGAATTTTCGGATGAGATAACTGTTAGTTATATGTATGCTCTAGAGGCCATTACTATACATAGGATGTATATTGTAGTGGATGCTTGGACATATATAGGGAGGACTTTCTTGCTCGATGATTGAAACGAATTCTTGATGTGTAGTAATTGAGAAATTGATAAGATATCACAACCAAAATTTATTTGACGCAATCAATAACGGTGTCGGATGTAGTGCGTTAGTAAGTGCGGATCGTCCACGGGGAAAATGTAATCGTTCGTGTTTCAAATTAGATGAGTTGAAACTTTAAGGAAAGAAAACAAAACAATTCATGATTTAAAATTGCATTTCAAGAAAGTGAAAAATCTAGATCTAAGAAAGCATTAAAAATCAAGAAGTGGTGATTTGTGATGATTTCCAACCAACAATCAAGATTCGAAGTATGGCTCGTAAGAGTAGATCGGATCTATAGATATGATGAGATCTAATGATTTCATGTTCTTATCCATTAACTAATTGATAATAGATCGATGACGATTTATAGAGGTTAAGGATCTTGCGAAGAAGTTAGGGTTTCCTCGTCTTTATCCTTTGTCCTTTCAATGAATCTCATTCAAATTCTAGCTTCTAGTCATCAAATGATTAATCGTTGTTCCCTAGTTTCGAGTAAACACAATCAAGGAAGGATCATCTCGAAACTAGGTCATCGATCATTTGATTCACTAGAATTTACAATCGTTATAGGATTTAAGAATTGTAAAAAGATCTAAATCATCATCATTCTATTGATCGTCACAACTCCTATACGAGCGGAGTTTACTCAAACATCATCATAACAAACGCAATCACAAATTGAGATTGAATCATAATGCTTGAATTAAAAGATAAGCAAGATATAGAAATTTCACCTTTATTTATCGATAATTTTCGTTACAACTCTCTTGAATTTACAAAAGGAAGGAACTAGATCGTCGATTTCGGCTTCGCTCGGCTCCTTGAGTCGCGGATCAGCTTGGATCTCTTGCTCCGTTGAAATCCGGCGTCGCTTCTAAAGGTTGAAGGCTCTCTTGCTTGAATTACACTCGGGATCTTGATCTTGATTTTGAATTGGAATTGGAATTTTGGGGCTACAAGATGTGTCACTCAACTTGTAGATGGAATGGGGTGGGGGAATGAAGAAGAATGAACCTTAGATCTAGGCTCTCTTTTATAGACCATCCAAAACCCTAGATCTAGGGTTTCAAATTTGAATTTCACTCCAAAAGTTTGTTAGCAAAAGATTTGAATTTCCCTCCAAAAGTTTGTTATGAGAGCCTTCTAGAAATAGTTTGTTAAGCCGAGCCTTCTAGATAAGACACGTGGAGAATCGGGAGTCTTCTGGAAGCTTGGGTAGTTACATAGGCCACGTGGAGAAAAATTGCGCAGCTGAAGCCATCAAGCCGCCGCGGTTCCGCGGCGCAAGCGGGCTCCCGCCGCGGAACCGCGGCGCTTCTGAAGCCTCAGGGCTTGGGTCTTCTGGTAATTGTTGGGCCAGACACTTGGGCCATTTTCCGATATGTTGAATTTAATATTGCCCTCTATATTGCTACCAGTTCTCAGGTCTTTGAGTTGGCGTAATGTTTGATCAGCTCTTTTGGCTTTATTCCTGCAATTTCCTGCATAATTTCTCGGGACAAGAGTTGCGCAATACAAGGATGATGCGATGCCATCATAAACACACAATTTCCATAAAAGTGCCGGTTTTAAAGTCTAACGCATGCAATCTGGTATTTCAGAGATGTTTTGCTAATATGTGCAATATGAATACCGAACACTTCTAGATGAGTGCAAATGATAGGGAAATTGCCGTGTTAAAAATACAGTATTTTCGACTGATCAAATTCCCCCAAACTTATTTTCGATCGTCTCGATCGAACTGTTTTATTAAAAAGAGAAGGAGAAAATAAAGAAAGTGAAAAGCACACTTTCGTAGGCAACACGATTGCACTGAGCACGTGCAACAAGCTTTTAAACCTCTAGGTTTCCCTAGTAGGAGGAGTGTTGTCTCCTGAGGGTTTTCAGCAGATTGCACCCACAAAATCCAATAATAAAAGAAAGATCATGAATATTACATTTAAAGACAAGAATTGTAAAAGAAAAGCCTTGAAAATTAGGGTTTCCAACTAAGCTAGCTTTTCGGTTGTCATGAGCCCTATCTTAATGGTCATGAAAAGATGTCAGAAATCACGTCCTCCCTCAATAAAACATCGTCTTATTCTTCATTCCTATCTTTCTTCCAAACATCGTTCATATCACCCTGTGTGTGTGTAAAGGACATCCCTACACCCGGAGAATTTAATTCAAGCTATCATACTCTTGCCCATCAGCCTCAGTACTTTTTGATTAATGAATATTTAAATGAATTTGCTCACACACTTTCATGCGACCGTTAATACTTCTTGAGGTACTAACCGACCGATTACTCATGTGCTTGCTTATTTGGTGTATTTTCCTCGTCTTGCACCACCTTAGGCATAGCAGTGACTCCTAGACCAGTTGGCCTTAGGGCACTAGGTGAAGAGGCACCCTCGCTATAAATTTTTTATTGCCCTTGGCGATAACAAAACCAGTGTCCATTTTTCTCACCACTTTATATTTTCTTCATTTTTTTTTCCTTCATACATCAGCTTTAAGACAAGAGCATTTCAAGGTATCCTCTACTATCCTGGGCTTCAAGACGTGTGTAAGTGCGAATAGCAGGGTATCAATGTTCAAAATGTTTGTCTTTTAGAATAAAAACTATTTTTCAGACTTATTTTTATCCTCAGATTAGTGACTTCCTTCATCTTACTAACCCTTGGGACAACGGCTCATAACTACTTATTACTAGTTCATATAAGAAAACTTCTAATTTTCTTGGCTTTCTTAAATTTTTCTAATCTCATGGATGTAATTTTTCACTATCTAATCTTTTATTATCTTATTTATGTACAAAAATATTTTTTATTTTTTGAACATTTTTAAATTTTTATAGTTTTCAAAAAAATGTTTTGTGCTTAAGCAAAGTATGATGCAAATGATGCGAAAATAAGCACAAACCTCACCCAAACTTGTTTTCAACAGTGTCCTCACTATTGTCATCCGCTAAATCTCGAAAAACCTGTAAGCTTGGGAGGAAATTATTAGTGGGGGCTGAATATTTAAGTGAAGAACCTCCCCCAAACTTATTTTTGGCTCACAATTTTTAAAAAAAAATTCTTTCCAAGAGCCAGAAAAAAAAATTGTCCCCCCCCCCAAACTTGAGTTATGCAATGTTAAGCTTTGAAAATCATATGAGGGGGTCAAGAATCATTGGTCGATGCCAAGCTTTGCAAAGACCGAATGTCAACACCAACCATTCAAAAATTTTATCAATGCAGTGCTCTGGTTGGTGGAAGAAGAAGTGGGGAAAGGTTAAGTGGTGGAACAGAATGTGTGTGCGTCTCATTTTGGATAGACGATGTAGTGAATGTGATGGATTGCTCGCATTCTTTTTACAGTTTAGAAGAAGGGGTTGAGGTTCAATTTTATTGAGTGGGACATGATTCATCTCAACACCCGTGTCATTCAAAAATGCGAGTTTTTCATCGAAGATTTCCTCAAAAGTTTTATCAAAACTCCGAACAATAATGTCATCACAAAGTGCGGGGTGATCTTCAGACTCTAAAAGCAGTTCATAATCGGTGTTAATTGTTGACCCGGACATCTCGGTAGAAGAGTCCGTATGTGTATGATACATAGTTGGGTCAAACAATAACGTATGAAAAGAGTCAAGATCGATATCAGGAGGATCATCAAATTCCCTACTGTCGACATCCATTAAGTCGACAGAACAGACCTGAGCAGTAGGTTCGGAGGGTACACTTCCCAACTTGTAAATGTTCAGCTCTATTGACCTATTCCCGAAGGATAGGGTCATAGAACCGTTATGACAGTTGATAATAGCATTAGAAGTGGCCAAAAAGGGGCGACCTAAAATCACCGGAATTTGATTCCGTGGGTTCGCTACAGGCTGTGTATCAATTACAATAAAATCCACAGGGAATATGAATTCCCCGATTTTTATTAACACATCCTCCAGTTCACCCCTAGGTTTGGTGATTGATCGGTCAGCCATCTGGAGAGTGCAATGGGTTGGCTTCAACTATCCGATCCCTAATTGCTCATAGACTGAGAAAGGAAGCAGGTTAACACTTGCGCCCAGATCTAGTAGAGCACGGTTAATGTGTTTTTCCTCAATAGAAATGGAAATCGTAGGATATCCAGGATCCTTACGTTTCTTCGGTAATTATTGGGGGAAAGCTGTGTCTACCGTCTTTGCCATGAAAATCTTCTTGGGCACTTGAGTCTTCCTCTTCCTAGTGCACAAGTTCTTAAGAGTTTTCGCATAGGACGGAACTTGTTGGATGGCATCTAGGAGAGGGATGTTGATGTTAACTTGCTTAAACATGTCCATAATCTTCTCCATATGTGGACTCGATGTGTTAGCCCTTAACCGATTAGGATAAGGTGCTTTAGCAATAAGCGATGGGTCCATCATAGGAGAAGGAAGTGTGTATGAACCCGATCCCAGAATAGAAGTGGGGATCGTCCGTGGAGGAATAGAAGAGGTGGGCTGAGGTGGCGAGCCTTTTGGGAAACGAAGAATAGGCTCGGAAGAAGGTGGTGGGGTAGAAGAACTGGGGTTAGAATTAGAAGTAGAGGTGGAAGGAAAGGTCTCAGCCGGGGTATCATCGATAGATTTTTCAGTGTCATCAATCTCTTCCCCAACGTGATTGTCAAGCACTCTTCCAGATCTCAACGTGATTGCATCCACATGATGTGAATAGCCAGGATTAGGTAAAGGTTGAGCTGGAAGTTTCCCTTTCTCTCTTACACTCATTTCAGCTTTTAATCGTGTAATTTCTTCTTCCATCGATTTAATAGTCTTGCTTTGGGACGCAGAGTTTCTCTTTATGTCATCGATGGAAGTCTTTATTGTCAAAAGCAAGTTCATGAATGAAGAGGATTCATCTGAACCGATCAACTGCAAATGATTAGACGGTGCAGGTGTGTTGACCGGATTTTGAAAATTTTGTGTTTGAAAGGGGTGCTGACACAAATGAAGTGGTGGTTGCTGTTGTGGTGGAGGGACCCTTTGAAAATTGTGTTGGGTTGGAACCGTGTTTTGAGATTGTGATTGGTTCCAAGCAAAGTTAAGGTGATTCCTCCCATCCTGATTATATGTGGAAGAAAATGGGTCGTTTCCTGGTCTTTGTTGGTAAGCGGAATTGATATGACCTTGAAACAAAGAATTTCGTGGACATTCTTCCGTGAGATGAGAAGGATCAGAACAACATCCACATACAGTTTTGGAGAGTGACATTTGATTTAGGGCGGCAGCTAAAAATTTGTTTTCCATAGCGTCGAATTTCTTGTGTAAAGCTGAAATTTCAGCTCTAAATCCAATGGAAATATCATTGCCATCCCTAGTCGATTGACTCACACCCTCCCACTGTAACGATTTTTCAGCGAAATCTTCTAGGAATTTCCAATCTTCCCCATCATCTTTGGTCATGAAGTTGCCTTGACACATGGATTCAAGGGCCTGTCTTGTGTTAGGATTAATTCCCTCATAAATGATTCGGCATAGTTCCCATCTCGGGATGCCGTGATGTGGACATTAGACTAACAGATCCTTGAAGCGTTCAAGACATTTTGAAAATGTTTCATTTAGAAGCTGGGTGAATTGATAGATTTCGCTACGGACTCGAGCTGTTTTGTGATGTGGGTAGAATTTCTTAAGGAATGCTTTGACGAATTCTTCCCAAGTTGAAATGGAATGTGCGGTGGTGTTATACAGCCACTTCTCGGCTATATCGCACAAAGTAAATGGGAGAAGACGAAGACCCAAAGCATCCACAGAAAACTGTGAAGTACCCATCAGTGCGCATAATTTTCAAATTTGTTGATAAACACGTATGCGTCCTCAGACTCGAGACCGTGAAATTTGGGTAGAAGGTTGATGTATTGAGGTTTAATCTGAAAGTTTTCCCCGTTTGCTGGTGGAATGGAAAGACAGGTGGAAAGGGGACCTCGTGTAGGATAGCACCTCTCTTGGAGAGAGATGCGAGGTGGATTCTGCGCACCAACGGACGGCGGCAGGGTAGTGGAAAAGAAGTTCGATGGAGACTGATCCATCGGTGTGGGTGTGGTGGTGGGTAAAAGAAAGGTAAATGGAGAAATACCGACTTCGGAGTCGATCGAGGGGACGCGGACAAGTCGGGCACTAGAATCCCGTGTCCATCCTATCTTGCACTAAAAAGGGTTAGTACAAGTGGCAGGGTGATTTATAATTAGGGGAAATGAAGTGAATGCGGTGTTTGTTTTGAAAAATGATATGGATTTTGAAAAGATGATGCGATCACAACAATGCAACAAGCAACCCTAAAATCTATGGTCACCTAGGTCAAAGCTCTAGACCGCTCCTAACTTCCAAAAGAAAAGTCGCAGGATAAAATCCTCCACTGCCTCTTTGTTTCTCCTGTGGCCAGGTAAATGCCAGGTAAGTGGGAGGTTCTCCACTACGTAAGTAGTGGGCCTAATTAAGTAACCACTAGCCTTTGACACACTTGTCTTAGACACCACAAAAAGAAACGCGGATAAGCAATGAATTACCCACGGCCTTCTTCTGTCCTAAGTGAGCGCAACGGTCCTTAGAGTCATCTCTAGATATTTTTTTATTAATGAGGGTAATGCGGATGCAAGTTTGTGATTTTTAGGGCTTAGAAAGGGTAATGAACTCCCCACCTAATCTGGATTTGGCCGTGCCCCTTAATGTCCGTATTAATTATGCAAACAACCAAAAAATCAAAAACAAGCACAATTTATTTTGCTTTTTGCGGCGCTGCGAGTTTTGCAAAGAAGCCTGCAACAAATTGTTAATTGGAGCAGATTTTAGGAAGTAGATAAGAAAGATAGAGGTTACCTGCCAAAAATTTTACAGAGAAGCCCTTGCACCACCGCGATTCCGCCGCGATAGTCGCCTTATGCCTCGGTTCCGCCGCGCCTCAAGCTCCTCTCTGCACAAAAATTTCACCAGAGCACTCCTGGACACTTCCTTAGCTCTCTGGAATTCTCCAAATATTTTTCCGATTGCACAGCAAGCTCCAAATTTCCTTGCAATTAACCACAACAACTCGTTTAGTGTTTTGCGCGAGTTTTGATCTCAAAATTTTAGATGGAATAAACTTTTCAACTAAAATCCCCAAAAATGAACAAATAGCACACGATCCCCGGCAACGGCGCCATTTGATTGAAACGAATTCTTGATGTGTAGTAATTGAGAAATTGATAAGATATCACAACCAAAAATATTTTGACCGCAATCAATAACGGTGTCGGATGTAGCGCGTTAGTAAGTGCGGATCGTCCACAGGGAAAGTGTAATCGTTCGTGTTTCAAATTAGATGAGTTGAAACTTTAAGGAAAGAAAACAAAACAATTCATGATTTAAAATTGCATTTCAAGAAAGAGAAAAATCTAGATCTAAGAAAGCATTAAAAATCAAGAAGTGGTAATTTGTGATGATTTCCAACCAACAATCAAGATTCGAAGTGTGGCTCGTAAGAGTAGATCGGATCTATAGATGTGATGAGATCTAATGATTTCATGTTCTTATCCATTAACTAATTGATACTAGATCGATGACGATTCATAGAGGTTAAGGATTTTGCGAAGAAGCTAGGGTTTCCTCGTCTTTATCTTTTGTCCTTTTAATGAATCTTATTCAAATTCTAGCTTCTAGTCAATCAAATGATCAATCGTTGTTCCCTAGTTTCGAGTGAACACAATCAAGGAAGGATCATCTCGAAACTAGGTTATCGATCATTTGATTCACTAGAATTTACAATCGTTATAGTATTTAAGAATTGTAAAAAGATCTAAATCATCATCATTCTATTGATCGTCACAACTCCTATACGAGCGGAGTTTACTCAAACATCATCATAACAAACGCAATCACAAATTGAGATTGAATCATAATGCTTGAATTAAAAGATAAGCAAGATATAGAAATTTCACCTTTATTTATCGACAATTTTCGTTACAACTCTCTTGAATTTACAAAAGGAAGGAACTAGATCGTCGATTTTGGCTTCGCTTGGCTCCTTGAGTCGCGGATCGGCTTGGATCTCTTGCTCCGTTGAAATCCGGCGTTGCTTCTAAAGGTTGAAGGCTCTCTTTCTTGAATTGCACTCTGGATCTTGATCTTGATTTTGAATTGGAATTGGAATTTTGGGGCTACAAGATGTGTCACTCAACTTGCAGATGGAATGGGGGGGAATGAAGAAGAATGAACCCTAGATCTAGGCTCTCTTTTATAGACCATCCAAAACCCTAGATCCAGGATTTCAAATTTGAATTTCTCTCCAAAAGTTTGTTTGCAAAAGATTTGAATTTCCTTCCAAAAGTTTGTTATGAGAGCCTTCTAGAAATAGTTTGTTAAGCCGAGCCTTCTAGATAAGCCACGTGGAGAATCGGGAGTCTTCTGGAGGCTTGGGTAGTTACATAGGCCACGTGGAGAAAAATTGCGCAGCTGAAGCCATCAAGCCGCCGCGGTTCCGCGGCGCAAGCGGGCTCCCGCCGCGGAACCGCAACGCTTCTGAAGCCTCAGGGCTTGGGTCTTCTGGTAATTGTTGGGCCTGACACTTGGCCCATTTTTCGATATGTTGAATTTAATATTTCCCTCTGTATTGCTACCAGTTCTCAGGTCTTTGAGTTGGCGTAATGTTTGATCAGCTATTTTGGCCTTATTCCTGCAATTTCCTGCATAATTTCTCAGGACAAGAGTTGCGCAATACAAGGATGATGCGATGCCATGATAAACACACAATTTCCCTAAAAGTGCCGGTTTTAAAATCTAACACATGCAATCTAGTATTTCAGAGATGTTTTGCTAATATGTGCAATATGAATACCGAACATTTCTAGATGAGCCCAAATTATAGGGAAATTGCCGTGTTAAAAATGCAGTATTTTCGACTGATCACTCGACATGATAGTATGCTATCTGGTTTCTCTTTACCTTAATGTATACACTGATTGTCTCTCTGTTACATGTTGGTAAAGCCCTTAGGATGTGTACTTGACTACCTGGACTATGATGCAGATCATACTGGTGGGGACATGGTAGTCTATAAGTACATCCTTCAAGGTCCCTAGTCGTGGGTGTATCGAGACGGGGCATCGATATACCAGAGTAGACTAGCATATACCTTCTTGACCCATATAGATGGGCGATGGATGATCCCATATCCATTGGTGTTTGACATCAGTGATGATATACGGGTGCTCAGTGGAGACTGGGTATAGTGGACGGACTCGCCGAGAACTCTCAGATGGTATTATACCTTACGTCAGATGGCAGTTCTCTGGTGACACTGGTACAGGTTAGTCTGTAGACCCGAGATCGTCATAGAGTCTTGTGTGATTCCAACTGTGCTTTGATTTCCACCTAACCACGTCCAAGAGGGCATGCAAAACGGTGGTTTTTGGGTACAGTCCCGAATCACATGGAGGCAATAAGCGATAGGAGGGGATTTGTCTCTCCCGGTATAGGGAGTTGATGTTGCGCTGTGTTCGATTGGCTATAACCGGAAATCCCTGGCTACGGTTGCTGAGATTTACTGGTAAGTGTTATCAGTAGTATCTCGAACTGTTATAGACCACATATCGACACGACTTATCGAGCTACTGGGGTCTGACGTTTACCACCCCTAGACGAGATATGCGACATATCAGACGAACAGACCGGACTGTACGGTAAGTGTTACTGGTTGGATTCACAGGAGTGTGAGCGGACTTGCTCGTTGATCTTCTGATCGCTCAATACCCGGGTGGCCGTTACGTTTACCAGACCGCTTGCGGCTTGTGGGTGTTTGATATGATCATCACCTGCTGCCGGCGTATTGACGAGTCTTTAGAGTCCTACACAGAGGTTTCCTGACTCAAGCGAAACGAAATAGGAGCGCATATGAGATATGTGCGGGACCGAGAATAATACCAGTATGTGATACTGTATTCTATTCTCGCGATTTGTACCATCAGTCGGTTATATGTGATATAGCCGGGTTACCGAATCAAGTGTTGATTCGATATATTGATACACTTGATATTAGTCGGTTATATGAAGTTTGACCGGATCATTAAATCAAGTGTTGATTTAATGATTTAATGTATAATTATATATTTGATATATTACTTTACATTAACTAGTATTTGTTCACTTAAGATTGATTTTCTCACTTGAAGTGCACAAGTTGTATATGTGATATATTTTTGTGCACTAGTTTGTATCATGTTTGATGATACATGCAAACTTGGGTGTGTGTATGGATTATACCATGTTTAGGTTAAAGGTTTAGTTTTTTATTTAATTTATTTGATTTATGTAAAATAAAACGGTGGCTACTTTGTCTTTGCTTGAAGCTTCATGAAGCTTTCAAGCATCTTTGACAAAGTCCACCATTTTGTTTTATATAAGATTTTCCTTAACCTAACATTTAAATTAAACTTGAGTTTAGTCTCTACAAAGGTTAATCTCACCCATGGTTGCAAGATGTTAACTTCACTTGATTATTCTTTTCAAATAATTCTTTTTCCATTCTTTTCTTCTTCTTCTTCATGAAGAAAAGAAAACCTTGCTAGAAAATTCCAAGTGTTGAAATCAAGTGAGAAATCCAAATCCAAAGTGAACCCACTTTCTATTTCTTCATCCTCTACCACTTGCCATGTTGTATAGGGTGTTTTCTTCACAAGGTTCATGACCAAGTGAAGATGGAGCTTGAGTTTGAGTCGCCTCGACGTAAATCATCTTCGGCATCGAAGTCAACGTCCTAGCCCGATCATTTCTCCGACGAAACCATCACTAAGGTCCGGGATTCCGATGATCGCAGCGAAGGGACATCATCACGGAGCTTTGGAAGTGGAGGACCGGATCTACAAAGGTTGTAATTTCCGTTCACTTGTAGTAAAGTTGTTTGCGAGCTTATAGTTTCGCCTATCCTCTAGTTAACGATCTAGGTTAGGGTTTCTCGGCACCTAAATTTTTGAATTTGGCATGGTTGATCGCTTGTAGAACCTCATGTGTGTGCCTAGTAACCCTACAGTGGTATCAGAGCCTAGCTAGAGTCTTAGGCGAAGCGTAGACGAAGTTAGAAACCCGATCGAACCCCGAAACCCTAATCGCATCCCCTCTCTGTACATTTTATGAAATTGTGAATTTTTGTGAATTAAAAATGCTAAGAAAATAGAGCAAGCAATTATAAGAAAAACTGCAGAAAACGACAACCTATCTCTACAGTAGCACCGCGGAACCGCGGCCTTACCCTACTTGTTACGGCGGTTCCGCGGCCGTCTGTGATTATTAGGCAGTGAATTTTCTACAGTAATGCCCCTAGGTGTTTCCTCTGTTTTCTGGGAATTTTTAATCTATACTCAATAGTTGAATTTTCTGGGTTGTTTTGGGGACTCGATATTTCGATCGGATTGTTTAACTTTGTTTATGTTTTTTCCAGGTAACTTTGAACATGTTACAAAGTTCGACCGGATATAAATACCCAATTTTTCCCCTGCCGGAAAATTTCCAAGTGTTGGATTTTTCCGTCGTTTAAGAACATTCTAAGTAGTGCAAGTAACGCGATGGACCCTCTAGAAGACAACAAACCTTAACTCGATTATGTGACCGTCTTGAACTGCTCTTTGAACCTTAGGGTTTGGGGCAGTACGGCATGCCACATGTGAGGCGTTGGCTTGACCCTTCTACGGCTGGACCGTTGGTACTGTGGCATGAAGTGAAAGTTTTTAAACTTATTTCATGTGTTGAGCTGTTTCGGGAAAACTTGGTTGTTTGATTGTTCGATCGGAAAGTTTAACATTTTCTATTTATCTGGAATGTGATACAATATTTGGAATCCACATATAGTTATGAGATAACTGAATGATTGTTATAAACATAGCACTTTAGTCTCACTTGAACGGTTGCCACGGAATTTTGATGTGATCAAAAGTCTGTCGCAATCACGTAGTGTCACGACCCGAAGGTACGGAACGTGACTGGCACTTAGATTACGAGACGTCAAAAGGCGTACCGTAACCTAAGTCAGCCAAAGCCCAGAAAATCTAAACCAAAATCAAAAGAGAGTGAAGGAAAACCTTTAATGAAAATGGTTTTTAAATCAATCAAGTTGCATAGAATCCCTTTAAAAAAAACATCAAAAATTTCCGAAAATTTCGGCAGAGTCTCCCCTGTAAATTCTATCCCCCAAAATGGGTACAACAAGATATATATAACCTGTAATCATAAAATGGCATCCCCAAGCAGGAGCTAGCTCTTCGCCCAAGGCGGATCACAACCACACGCAATATATAAGTAATATCAAGAAAAATGGCACAAAAGAAACGCAAAATAACAGAAAACACAACGTCGGCTCAAGTGAGCTCGACCCAAAAGAAACCACATATATACAAATTTCTCAGTCTCATCACTAGATCGCATATACAAATAGAAAGTGGTAGATGGAGAATACTAGATACAATGATAGAGCAAAAAGAAATAAAGTGTGCTCGCAACCCACCTAGGGCGATGTCGCGAGTCAGAGCAAAAGGAGCTGATGATAAGATAGCCGCCGCTACAAGACTGATGAGTCCGACCTGCAAGACACTGTTGCACAACGGGGGTGAGTTGCCAGCTCGTAAGTAGAATATAACATCTAATAAGGCAATCGTAAGAATGCACGCAAATGCGTTACAGCATGTATGTCCAGATGTGATGTAATACCTCTAGTATGAAAGCACATGTATGCAATGTCACTACTAAATCTTTAAGTGTTTCAAAAGCTAAGAGTTCTGCATTCTAATCTTTAGAAAAAGAATATTTGTATAATAGCTAAATACCATCAAGAAATCATCTGAAAACCCGTGTCAAGCATCGACACCAAAAATGAAATCACATCTGTCTCAATATCTCACTGTATCAATGTCTCAAAATATCGGGCTCCGTCAGTCCGGATCGGCCCATATCATCAAATCTAACGACAATGGTCGGTATCCTCCGGATATCCGCCGCGCCAGACATCACCGGTAGGTAGTCTTCCCCTGCCAGGCTCATCGTCTACAACTCGATCTTCTTGCCCCGGGGTACCATACCGGGCCCACCATGTACCCGAGACGGTTCATCCACTCCTCGAATCGGGTCTCGAAATCCAACAGAAAACATGAAAACTCATGGTGGACGACACATACATCATGAGAAAACCGCAACTTGGTTTTAAAAAATGATAAGTATAAGATTTTGTTAAAGTCTTGCGGTTTTCCCCAAAAATCCAGAAATCGCAGCAGTACTGAAATCCTAAAGAAAATCATAATGTCCACATGTTATATAAGATAAATGTCTATGATATCAATGTATACGATGTGAATTTTGGCTAGAAATCTATGTAAATATGATGATAATGCGAGGTATATACATGCTATGCAATTTCATATATCATGCACGATGCAGGGCGATACTAAGCTAAACAGGTTCTATAGTGCACGTGGTATGGCAATTACCAAAGGCGTGTGTGTCACATGAATAGTGCGCGTGCAACAGATGCCAATGGTAATGGTGTTCGTGTCCTACGAAGTGTTATCGCATATGTGCATATGAATATCCATGCAATCCAGCATACTATTAACTATGAGGTATGCTGTGTAAATGAAGGGGGTAAGCTAACTAACAATATAAATCTTGCAAGAAATAGGGTAACCCTAACTAGGGGGCGCCTCGTGCCATCCAGACGATTCCCCCATAGATGAATATATCTACTCACCTGAATGCCTCGCTAATCCGATCCGACCACCGCTTTGCCTTTGCGCGCCGCGTCCGATGTTTCCCCGACCGATCCTATATTTGCACAACACCAAGCATAAGATTACATATCCTAAAACGATGCAAGTGACAGTATACAAATATCGACGCTCTCTAATTAAACATAACGTGCACTCGGTGCGCGGAAAACACACGAAAATTACTAAATCTTAACTAGAATCGTCAGTTCGGGGTAATCGACAAAACTAAAACCCGACTAGACAAAACCCCGCATTCGCGCACACTAATAATCGTATATGAAGCTAATTATATCGCTAATATAACGCAGTTAGATTACATCTTAATTTTTAAAAAAAAACTAGTAAGCAAAAAGCATACCGATTCGGTGCAAATATCGCAATTTATCGATTTAGCGAGCGTAACATTGCACAATTAACCATCCTAACCAATTAGATAACCAAAACCCTAACTTTAATCCAACAACCATGCTACAAACCCTAATTCAAAATCAAATCCCTTTCTTGAATTTCCTAAACAAACAATTACTACTAAATTAACACTTCAAATTTCAATTTTAGCACATTCAATCTACAATTTAACAACTAGTTTAGAAATTTCACCTTACAAGTTGAACCCTAGTTTGCTCAAGCCACCAAAGATGCCTCCTTTCTTCAAGTTTTTAAACTAATTTGAGTTGGAAAGGAGGTAGATTAAGGATGGGGTTTGAATTTGTAAGGAAAAGTGTGGAATTTTTGTAGATTTTGTTGATTTTATTGCAAGAATTTGAAGAAGGAAAATGGTGAAAAATTTTGGGCTGTAGGAGGGGGGAGCTCGGCCTGAGCAAGATGAGAGCAAGTGGGGGGTTTTGTGTAGAGGTTTCTAGGTCAAAAAGACCCCTTAAATCTCATTTAACGCATTTCACATCAACTTTTTCCAAAAAAAACCCCTTTTTACATCATTTTTTTCATAAATTTCAAACCATAAAACTAAAATGTTACAAAGTCAAGATACAATTTATTAACACTCTATTTTAGTTTATAAAGATTCCTAATTATGAAATTTACCTAATTAAATTTGTATTTATCACTAATTTAATGTATTTTTAAAAGCTTAAAATAATAAAAAAAATAATTAATTACGAAAAAAATTTATTTAACTAGAAAATTATAAGTGGAATTTTAGTGACCAATTTGTAGTAATATCTTATCTAAATTTGTATAATTAGGTCTACAATGAAAAAAACCTATTTTGACTTTTTTACGGAAAAAGCTGAAAAATTAGCCGATTACCGAAAAACTGCCTAAACGATTTTCGAAGGGTTACAATCTTCCCCCCTTAAAGAAATTCGGTCCCCGAATTTAGAATTTAACTACGCGTACCTTCAAAAAGATGGGGATATCTCTTCCTCATCTCGACCTCGGTCTCCCAGGTGACCTCCTCGCTGTTCGGGCCACGCCAAAGGACCTTGACGGACGGTATAACCTTCGACCTCAATTTCTTCACCTGCCGATCCAGAATGACCACCGGCTGCTCGGTGAATGAAAGATCACGCTCTAGCTGGATTGTCTGGTGCTGAATCGCCTGGGAAGGATCATGAAGGTACTTGCGGAGCATCGAGATATGGAATACGGGGTGAACATCGGGGAAGCTGGGCGGAAGAGCTAACCGATAAGCGACTGGACCAACACGCTCTAGGATCTCGAAAGGACCAACATATCTAGGACTCAGTTTCCCTTTCCGCCCAAATCTCATCACACCTTTCATCGGAGAAACCTTCAGGAAAACATGATCGCCAACAGCGAACTCAAGTCGGCGACGGCGCCTGTCAGCATATGATTTCTGCCTGCTCTGTGCCGCTCTCATCCTGTCCCGTATCAGCTGTATCTTCTCGGTCGTCTCCTGTACGATCTGTGGCCCCAAAATACTGCTCTCCCTGAGCTCTGTCCAACATACAGGCGATCGACATCTCCTCCCATATAAAGCCTCAAAAGGTGCCATCTGAATCGTCTCCTGGAAGCTATTATTGTAAGAAAACTCGATCAAAGGCAAATGACGATCCCAGCTACCACCGAAATCTAAAACACAAGCCCTGAGCATGTCCTCAAGAGTCTGAATCGTACGCTCCGACTGACCGTCAGTCTGAGGATGAAAGGCTGTGCTAAAACTTAATCGGGTGCCCAAAGCTTCTTAAAGTTTCTGCCACAATCGGCTGGTAAACTAGGTGCCCCGGTCGGACACGATGCAAGTCGGAACGCCATGCAGTCGCACTATCTCATCGATATAAACCTGGGCGTACTGAGAAAATCCAAAAGTGGTCTTCACTGGCAGAAAGTGAGCCGCTTTCGTCAGTCGATCCACAATCACCCAAATAGAGTCATACCCTCAACTGGTCCTGGGTAGACCCACAATGAAGTCCATGGAGACCTGCTCCCACTTCCACTCAGGGATAGGAAAAGGCTGTAACTCGCCGGCTGGCTTTTGGTGCTCGGCCTTGACTTGCTGACAAGTCAGGCATCTCGACACAAAGTCTGTAACATCCTCCTTCATCCCGTCCCACCAGTAAACCTCTCTCAAATCACGGTACATCTTGGTGGAACCTGGGTGAACACTATATACTGATCTATGTGCCTCCTCGAGAATATCACGCCTCAGTCCCTCTGAATCTGGCACGCACAGTCGAGTCCCAAATCGAAGTATCCCCTGATCATCAATCATGAACTCAGAAACTCTGCCCTGCCGAATCTGCTCAATAATCTCTAAGATATGGGCGTCGCCGGACTGTGCCTCGCGGATACGGTCAAGTAACTGTGGGCGTGCTCTGAAATGGGCCAGCTGTCCCCCTGTAGGAGTAAACTCGAACTGCACTCTGCTGTCACATAACACCTGCCAATCCGCCGTCAACTGCATCAGTAATGCGCTCATGCAAGATAAGCTACCTCCGGGCCTCCTACTCAAAGTATCTGCCACCACATTCGCCTTGCTCGGATGGTATAGATTCTCGCAGTCATAATCCTTCACCAACTCCATCCAACGGCGCTGTCTCAGGTTCAGATCTCGCTGCTGGAAGATATACTTCAAACTCTTGTGGTCAGTGAATATCTGGCACGACTCACTGTATAGGTAATGTCTCCAGATCTTAAGCGTAAATACCACAGCAGCCATCTCTAAATCATGGGTGGGGTAGTTCTGTTCGTGTTTCCTCAGCTGCCGAGAAGCATACACGATAACTCTGTCGTGCTGCATCAATACACAGCCCAGCCCCACTCGAGAAGCATCACAATATACCACGAGCCCGCCTGATCCTGAAGGCAAAGCTAACAATGGTGCAGTAGTCAAACGAGTCTTCAACTGCTGGAAACTATCCTTACATGCCTGGGTCCAATCAAAAGGAACCCCCTTCCGGGTCAACCCGGTCAACGGTGCAGCAATGCGGGAGAAATCCTGGACAAAACGTCGATAATAGCCGGCCAGACCTAGAAAGCTGCGAACCTCTGTAACTGATACTGGTCTAGGCCAACGCTGAACTGCCTCGATCTTCTTCGGGTCCACACAAATACCATCTCTCGTCACCACATGACCTAAGAAGTCGACACTGTCTAACCAGAATGCGCACTTGGAGAATTTGGCAAACAGCTGATGCTCCCTCAAAGTCTGCAATGTGATACGTAAGTGCTGCTCATGCTCCTCCCGACTCCGAGAATAAACCAAGATGTCGTCAATGAACACAATAATGAACTGATCGAGATACGGCCTGAATACATGGTTCATCAAGTCTATAAATGCTGCCGGGGCATTTGTGAGCCCGAACGACATCACCAAGAACTCATAATGACCATATCGAGTACGGAAAGCGGTCTTCGGAATATCCTCCTTCCGAACCCGCAACTGGTGATAACCTGACCGTAAATCAACCTTCGAGAAAAACCCTGCACCCTGGAGCTGATCGAATAAGTCATCAATGCGGGGTAGGGGATATCTGTTCCACATAGTAACCCGGTTCAGCTGACGATAATCAATACATAAATGCATACTTCTGTCCTTCTTCTTAACAAATAAGACGGGAGCACCCCAAGGTGACATACTCGGTCGGATAAGCCCTTTGTCCAGCAAGTCCTGTAACTGATCCTTTAGCTCTCTCAGCTCCGCCGGGGCCATCCGATAAGGCGGTATAGAGATAGGCCCCGTGCCAGGGATCAAGTCAATACAGAACTCAATCTCGCGCTCTGGTGGTAGACCAGGCAGCTCGTCAGGGAATACATCAGGAAACTCTCTCACAACAGGGACCTGGTCCAACGGAACCTCTGTGGAGCTAGTATCACAAACATAGACTAAGAATCCCTGACACCCTTTCCTCAAGAGCTGACCAGCGCGCAGAGAAGAAATCATGCTGGGAAGGGTAGCGCTACGATCTCCCTGAATAACAAGAACCGGCTCATCAGGAAAACTGAATCTGACTGCTTTTTCACGGCAGTCCACGGATGCATAACAGGTGGCTAGCCAGTCCATACTAAGAAGAACGTCAAAGTCTAGCATATCGAGGAGAATCAAATCAACTGAAGAATCTCTCTCCCCGATACGAACGGAGCATGATCGGTACACGAAACGGGCAACAAACGACTCGCCTACCGGTGTAATAACGACAAGCGGATGATCTAACGGAGAAGACTCTCGGCCCAACCTCGGTGCAAAGTACGTGGATACATAGGAATGTGTGGAGCCTGGATCAAATAATACCCTTGCATCAAAAGAACATACTGGCAGAGTACCTGTCACGACGGCATTGGATGCCTGTGCATCCTGAGGAGTCAACGCGAACACTCGGGCCTGTCCACCACTAATAGCTGGCTGTCCTCTGCCTCTACCTCAGCCTCTGCCTCTGCCTCTATCGCCTCGTCCTCTCTGAACTGGACCGCCACGCCCACGACCTCTAGAAGCATCTGGCTCGCGTGGAGCATCATCAGGAGTAGGAAGTAGAGCTCTGTGAGGAGGTGGTGAGGGTGGTCAGGTCACATGCGGAACTGTCGCCGTGGCCTGACGTCCCATGGTACAGTCTCTGACACGGTGGTACTGACTCCCACACCGAAAACATCCTGGAGACGACTGCTGGGTCTGTGGATATGAACCAAATAACTGACCTCGTCTCAATCCTCTGCCTCCACCATCTCCCGGAAATAATCTATCGCGGTGTCTACCCATCTGCCGCTGAGCTGGCGTATCAGTACGGATCCTCTTCGGCCCAGAAACGACCGGAGTCTCATAAATACGCTCCTCCAAAAGTAAGGCTGCATCCATCACGGCTGCGTATGTATCAAAGTGCTGGGTGCCGATGGCAAGGAATAGCTGTGTATCAAGCCCTCGCACGAACCTCTTTATTCTCTTCTCTTCTGTGTCTACTAGGTACGGAGCATATCGAGACAACTGGGTAAACTGTATATCATACTCCGACACTGTCATCCTAGGAGTCTTGCGCAGAGAGTCAAAACTACGGGCTCGAGCATCTCGGACACTCTCCGGAAGGAAACGGGCATGAAATGCAGAAGTAAACTCATCCCAGGTCATAGAAGGTAGACCTGCAGCTCGGCCTCTCTCTACTGAATCGTACCATGTCTGGGCAAGACACTCCAGACGAAAACTCGCAAACTCCACCAATCTATCATCATAACACCTCAACGAACGGCAAATCCGAACCATCCTATCAAGAAATGCTTCTGGGTCCTCTGTCGCATCTGTACGGGTAAAAGCTGGGGGTCTCAATCTCATGAACTCCTGTAGTGAAACAGGGATAGTCTCCGTAGTAGCAGCAGGAGTGACCATCTGTGCAGCAGGTACGATCGTGGTCTGTGCGGTGGAAGGAACGTCCTCGGATCTCTGTGCCCGACTGGACTCAACTAAAGATCCCATCATCTGTCGTAACTCTTGCATGCCGGCCTCTAATCTGGCAATACGGTCTGGATAAGGCGGATCAGTATGACCCTGAGGGGTAGGCGTATCATCCCGCTCGATCCTCGCCTCAGACGAGCCCGCTCGAATCTCATCCCTAGCGGCAGCCCGCTGAGCTCTCGTAGTCTTTGGCGGCATCGAAGCTGGAATAAGAAACAGGACTGATAAGATCATTGCAATTGAATCAATAAAGGAAATACAAGCAATTATGTCCTAAGGTCACTTAGGCGGAGTACCGTATCGTAAGTATGCCGCGGATCATACCCACGCTACGCCACTCAGCTTAAGTCACCTACTCCATCTACCAAGGTCGTCCTACACTCAAGAAGGTAAAACCTACGCTCTGATACCAACTTTGTCAAGACCCGAAGGTACGGAACGTGACTGGCACTTAGATTACGAGACGTCTAAAGGCGTACCGTAACCTAAGTCAGCCAAAGCCCAGAAAATCTAAACCAAAATCAAAAGAGAGTGAAGGAAAACCTTTAATGAAAACAGTTTTTAAATCAATTAAGTTGCATAGAATCCCTTTAATAAACATCAAAAATTTCCGAAAATTTCGGCAGAGTCTCCCCTGTAAATTCTATCCCCCAAAATGGGTACAACAAGATATATATAACCTGTAATCATAAAATGGCATCCTCAAGCGGGAGCTAGCTCTTCGCCCAAGGCGGATCACAACCACACGCAATATATAAGTAATATCAAGAAAAAGGGCATAAAAGAAACGCAAAATAACAGAAAACACAACGTCGGCTCAAATGAGCTCGACCCAAAAGAAACCACATATATACAAATCTCTCAGTCTCATCACTAGGTCGCATATACAAATAGAAAGTGGTCGCAATGTCACTACTAAATCTTTAAGTGTTTCAAAAGCTAAGAGTTCTGCATTCTAATCTTTAGAAAAAGAATATTTGTATAATAGCTAAATACCATCAAGAAATCATCTGAAAACCCGTGTCAAGCATCGACACCAAATATGAAATCACATCTGTCTCAATGTCTCACTGTATCAATGTCTCAAAATATCGGGCTCCGTCAGTCCGGATCGGCCCATATCATCAAATCTCACGACAACGATCGGTATCCTCCGGATATCCGCCGCGCCAGACATCACCGGTAGGTAGTCTTCCCCTGCCAGGCTCATCGTCTACAACTCGATCTTCTTGCCCCGGGGTACCATACCGGGCCCACCATGTACCCGAGACGGTTCATCCACTCCTCGAATCGGGTCTCTAAATCCAACAGAAAACATGAAAACTCATGGTGGAAGACACATACATCACGAGAAAACAGCAACTTGGTTTTAAAAAATGATAAGTATAAGCTTTTGTTAAAGTCTTGCGGTTTTCCCCAAAAATCCAGAAATCGCAGCAATACTGAAATCCTCAAGAAAATCATAATGTCCACATGTTATATATGATAAATGTCTATGATATCATTGTATACGATGTGAATTTTGGCTAGAAATCTATGTAAATATGATGATAATGCGAGGTATATACATGCTATGCAATTTCATATATCATGCACGATGCAGGGCGATACTAAGATAAACAGGTTCTATAGTGCAAGTGGTATGGCAATTACCAAAGGCGTGTGTGTCATGAATAGTGCGCGTGCAACAGATGCCAATGGTAATGGTGTTCGTGTCCTACGAAGTGTTATCGCATATGTGCATATGAATATCCATGCAATCCAGCATACTATTAACTATGAGGTATGCTGTGTAAATGAAGGGGGTAAGCTAACTAACAATATAAATCTTGAAATAAATAGGGTAACCCTAACTAGGGGGCGTCTCGCGCCATCCAGACGATTCCCCCATAGATGAATATATCTACTCACCTGAATGCCTCGCTAATCCGATCCGACCACCGCTTTGCCTTTGCGCGCCGCGTCCGATGTTTTCCCGACCGATCCTATATTTGCACAACACCAAGCATAAGATTACATATCATAAAACGATGCAAGTGACAATATACAAATATCGACGCTCTCGAATTAAACATAACGTGCACTCGGTGCGCGAAAAACACACGAAAATTACTAAATCTTAACTAGAATCGTCAGTTCGGGGTAATCGACAAAACTAAAACCCGACTAGACAAAACCCCGCATTCACGCACACTAATAATTGTATAAGAAGCTAATTATATCGCTAATATAACGCAATTAGATCACATCCATATTTAAAAAAAAAACTAGTAAGCAAAAAGCATACCGATTCGGTGCAAATATCGCAATTTATCGATTTAGCGAGAGTAACATTGCATAATTAACCATCCTAACCAATTAGATAACCAAAACCCTAACTTTAATCCAACAACCATGCTACAAACCCTAATTCAAAATCAAATCCCTTTCTAGAATTTCCTAAACAAACAATTACTACTAAATTAACACTTCAAATTTCAATTTTAGCACATTCAATCTACAATTTAACAACTAGTTTAGAAATTTCACCTTACAAGTTGAACCCTAGTTTGCTCAATCCACCAAAGATGCCTCGTTTCTTCAAGTTTTTAAACTAATTTGGGTTGGAAAGGAGGTAGATTAAGGATGGGGTTTGAATTTGTAAGGAAAAGTGTGGAAATTTTGTAGATTTTGTTGATTTTTTTGCAAGAATTTGAAGAAGGAAAATGGTGAAAAATTTTAGGCTGTAGGAGGGGGGGCTCGGCCTGAGCAAGTGGGGGGTTTTGTGTAGAGGTTTCTAGGTCAAAAAGACCCCCTAAATCTCATTTAATGCATTTCACATCAACTTTTTCCAAAAAAAAACCCTTTTTACATCATTTTCTTCATAAATTTCAAATCATAAAACTAAAATGTTACAAAGTCATGATACAATTTATTAACACTCTATTTTAGTTTATAAAGATTCCTAATTATGAAATTTACCTAATTAAATTTATATTTATCACTAATTTAATGTATTTTTAAAAGCTTAAAATAATAAAAAAAAATAATTAATTACGAATTTTTTTTTATTTAACTAGAAAATTATAAGTGGAATTTTAGTGACCAATTTATAGTAATATCTTATCTAAATTTTGTATAATTAGGTCTACAATGAAAAATACCTATTTTGACTTTTTACGGAAAAAGCTGAAAAATTAGCCGATTACCGAAAAACTGCCTAAACGATTTTCGAAGGGTTACACGTAGCGTACGCGAATACTCGCCGGGTAAACTTAATAGACAGCTACACCCCATAGCCCCGACCAAGTGACTGTAGGAGAACCCCATCGCCGAAAGCATCCGTTCGGGTGCTCGCGGTAGCGGTGTTCCGCCTTAGTGCATTTCGTTGATGGTATCAGGGGTGCGGCCGTCTACTAAAGTTTGCGACGAGCATTCGATCAGGATGCCGGGAATCTTATTGAATTACCCGACTTGATATTGAAAAGAGTTTTCGATAATGAGACTAAAATGCGGGGTTTATAATTGGTTAGGCATGCGATGTCTAAGGAGGTTGCGGATTCCAACTGTTGTAGTTTTACACTTTCTTTTTTTGTGACCGTAAGTGTAATATGTGATATCGCCAGTATCGTTGCTATATGTCAACGACAATTGGGATGCGCATGTTTACTTACGTTGATGACATGTGATGTTATGTGTTGCTGGATATGTTATATTGGATCGTCGTGTTTGAATAGCCGGGGGTTTTTATGTGAGATGAGTGTTTTTCATTTTTATTCATGTAAAAACTTGTATGTAATATTCTTTTATTGGGGCACTTCCAGGTTGAGGATGATGTCACCATTGTATATTATTTACTTTTCCGCACTAGGATAGATCCAAGGAGGGGAGCACAAGTAACCGGGTTCTAGTGCCCAGTGGGAGACCAACTCGAGCAGTCGAGTCCGGGTCTCCTAACTCTAGAATTGGTAGGGTTGCTTACCGCTCTCGTAGGGGTCTAGGGGTGTGGGTTTGGCTATTCATTGCGACCGTGGAATCCGTGTTTTATACTGGCTCGTATTGAAAACACGGACGTCCTAGTATATCCAATGTTTCATATGTTTCTTCTGCTGCGTTATCTGTGATGTGATCATGTGATATGTTCAGATAGATATTGTATATAGTATATGTTAGTTATATGTATGCCCTAGAGGCCATTACTGTACATTGGATGTATATTGTAGTGGATGCTGGGACATATATATGGAGGACTTTCTTGCTCGACATGATAGTATGCTATCTGGTTGACCTTTACCTTAACGTGTACACTGATTGTCTCTCTGTTACATGTTGTTAAAGCCCTTAGGATGTGTACTTGACTACCTGGACTGTGATGCGGATCATACTAGTGGGTACATGGTAGTCCATAAGTACATCCTTCAAAGTCCCTAGTCGTGGGTGTATCGAGATGGGGCATCGATATACCAGAGTAGACTAGCGTGTACCTTCTCGACCCATACAGATGGGCGATGGATGATCCCATATCCATTGGTGTTTGACATCGAAGATGATATACGGGTGCTCAGTAGAGACTGGGTACACTGGACGGACTCGCCGAGAACTCCCAGATGGTATTATACCACACGTCAGATGGCAGTTCTCTGGTGACACTGGTACAGAATAGTCTGTTGACCCGAGATCGTCATAGAGTCTTGTGTGGTTCCCACTGTGCTTTGATTTCCATCTTACCACATCCAAGAGGGCATGCAAAACGGTGGTTTTTGGGTACAGTCCCGAGTCACATGGAGGCAATGAGCGATAGGAGGGGATTCGTCTCTCCCGGTATAGGGAGTTGATGTTGCGCTGTGTTCGATTGGCTATAACAGGAAATCCCTGGCCAGGGTTGCTGAGATTTACTGGTAAGTGTTACCAGTAGTTTCTCGAAATGTTATAGACCTCATATCGACACGACTTATCGAGCTATTGGGGTCTGACGTTTACCACCCCTAGGCGAGATATGCGACATATCAGACGACGAGACCGGACTGTACGGTAGTGTTACTGGTTGGATTCACAGGAGTGTGAGCGGGCTTGCTCGTCGATCTTCTGATCGCTCAATACTCGGGTGGCCGTTACGTTTAGCAGACCGCTTGCGGCTTGTGGATGCTTGATATGATCATCATCTGCTGCCGGCGTATTGACGAGTCTTTAGAGTCCTACACAGAGGTTTCCTGGCTCAAGCAAAACGAAATAGGAGCGCATATGAGATATGTGCGGGACCGAGAATAATACCAGTATGTGATACTGTATTCGATTCTCGCGATGTGACATTGATCGGTTATATGCGATATAGCTGGGTTATCGGATCAAGTGTTGATTCGATAAGTTGTTACTAATGATACTAGTCGGTTATATGCGATATGACCGGATCGTTAAATCAAGTGTTGATTTAATGATTTAATGCATAATTATATATTTGATATATTACTTTGCATTAACTAGTATCGGTTCACTTTAAATGGATTTTCTCGCTCGGGTGTGCGCATTGTATATGCGATATGATTTTGTGCACATGCTTGTATCATGTTTGATGATACATGCCTTTTTAATTAAGTGTATAGAATTAAACCTTGGTTAATGGAATGGTTAGGGTTTAATATTTGCTTATTCATTTTATTCATTTATTTATTAATCTTTTTCTTATTGGAAAAAGGAAATGAAATGATAAAATGGTGGCATTTCTTCTGTTCATTCATGAAGCTTCATGAATGCTTTGACTTGATGACCATTTTGTTTTTAGCTTAACCCTAACCATTGCATTAAACCATGATTAGTTCTCTACACTTAACTATGGTCATGTTATGATAAGGATTGATTATTCTTTTCTTTTTTAATTAACTTATCATAACATAATTCTTCTTCTTCTTCCTTTCTTCACTTGAAGAAAGCAAGCTCCATCAATGGTGATTGATGGAAATGAGTGAGAAATCCAATTCTAAAGTCTACCCACTTCCTATTTCTTCATCCTCTACCTCTTGCCATGTAGTAGAGTGTGTTTTCTTCATAAGTTTCATGACTTGGTGAAGTGAGAGCTTGATCTTGCGATGCTTCGACGTAGATCATCTTCGGCATGGACATCGACGACCTAGCTCGCAATTTCTCCGACGAAGCCGACGCTAGAGCCCGGGAATTCATTTGGACAGCGAGGGGACTTCGTTGCGGAGCTATGGAGGTGGAGCACCGGATCTACAAAGGTTGTATTTCCGTATTCTTTTAGTTAAGTGTTAACTAGATTTCTTTTTCGCCTAGACTTCTAGCCAACGATCCGTAGTTTAGGGTTTCTCGGCACCTAGATTTTTTGAAATTGGCATGTTCGATGCCTTGTGAGACCTCCTTAGGGTGCCTAGGAACCTTTCACTGGTATCAGAGCCTAGCTAGAGCCTTAGGCGAAGTCTAGACGGAATTTGAAGTCCGATCGAACCGAAACCCCGATTCCAAACTTGCTCTCTGTACGTTTTTGTAAAATGTGGTTTTTTCAAAATTAAAAATATGCAGAAAAATCAGCAAGTGATTTTAAGAGTTACTGTGAAGTTTGAGTGTCTAACTCCATCAACTTGCCGCGGTTCCGCGGCACGAGCATGGCTCGTGCGGCGGTTCCGCGGCCGTACGGCCTCATTGTTCAGTGTATTTTACACAGTAACTCCTAATTAATAGTGCTGGTTTTCCTGGGAATTTTTAAACTTTACTCAAGAGTTGAGTTATCTAGGGTTGTATTGGGAGTTCGATGGTTCGATCGGAGTATCAGATTTTGTCTATGTGGCTTTCCGGATAAATTTTAGAATATGTTAAAAAGTTCGACCGGATATAAATACCCAATTTTTCCCCTGTCGGGAAATTTCCAAGTGTTGGATTTTTCCGTAGTTTAACGACGTTCTAAGTAGTGCAAGTAACTCTATGGACCCTCTAGAAGACAACAAACCTTAACTCGATTATGTGACCGTCTTGAACTGCCCTTTGAACCTTCGGGTTTGGGGCAGTACGGCGTGCCACATGTGAGGCATTGGCTTGACCCTTCTACGGCTGGACCGTTGGTACTGAGGCACGAACTGAATGTTGTTAGACTTATTTCATGTGTTGAGCTGTACTGGGAAAACATGGGTGTTCGATTGTTCGATCGGAAAGTCTAACATTTTCTAATTATCTGGAATGTGATACAATAATTGGAATTCACAATGAGTTATGAGATAACTGAATGAATGTTATAAACATAGCACTTTAGTCTCACTTGATCGGTTGCCACGGAATTTTGATGTGATCAAAACTCCTTCGCAATCACGTAGCGTACGCGGATACTCGCCGGGTAAACTTAATAGACAGCCTCACTCCGTAGCCCCGACCAAGTGACTGTAGGAGAACCCCGTCGCCGAAAGCATCCGTTCGGGTGCTCGCGGTGGCGGTGTTCCGCCTTGGTGCACTTCGTCGACGGCGTCGGGGGTGCGGCCGCCTACTGAAGTTTGCGACGAGCATTCGATCAGGATGTCGGGAATCTTGTTGAATTGCCCGACTTGATATTGAAAAGAGTTTTCGATTTTGAGACTAAAATGCGGGGTTTATAATTGTCAGGCATGCGATGTCTAAGTAATTCATTTGGTCAGGCATGCGATGTCTGAGGTGGTTGCGGATTCCAACTGTTGTAGTTTTACACTTTCTTTTCTGTGACCGTAAGTGTAATATGTGATATCGCTGGTTTCGTTGCTATATGCCAACGACAATTGGGATGCGCATATTTACTTACGTTGATGACATGTGATGTTATGTGTTGCTGGATATATTATATTGGATCGTCGTGTTTGAATAGCCGGGGGGTTTTTATGTGAGATGAGTGTTTTTCATTTTCATTCATGTAAAAACTTGTATGTAATATTCTTTTATTGGGGCGCTTCCAGGTTGCGGAAGTTGTCACTGTTTGTATATTATTTACTTTTCTGCACTAGGATAGACCCAAGGAGGAGGGCACAAGTAACCGGGTTCTGGAGTCCAGTGGGAGACCAACTCGAGGAGTCGAGCCCGGGTCACCTAACTCCAGAATTGGTAGGGTTGCTTGCCGCTTTCGTAGGGGTCTAGGGGTGTGGGTTTGTCTATTCACCACGACCGTGGAATCCGTGTTTTATACTGGCTCGTATTGAAAACACGGATGTCCTAGTATATCCAATATTTCATATGATTCTTCTGCTGCGATATCTATGATGTGATCATGCGATGTTCTGTGACAGATATTATATATAGTATATATGATATATTATATAGACGTTACTTATGTTTTACACCCGCACTAGCCCTGCCCCGCTCTGCCGTTAGTTACCTAACCTAACGGTGCACGAGGGGACATCGAGGCGAATGCGGATGGCATAAGTGTACGTCGTATTTATCTGTGATGTTTAGGTACTTAAATGATGGGACTTCATTAATGAGATTAATGAAATAAAAGAAACCTAAGATGTTGTAGAATCGAATTTCAAAATAAAACAGGTAGCTACAGTTCTTGCTTTGCACAGCGGTGTATATGATATATCCTGCACCTTATTCGATAAGGAAAGGACCGAGATCCCTTCACCGGGAGTGACTCCTTTAGCAATAACTGGCAGAAGCTACACACTCGGTTTGTCTTTTGATTGCTTTTAAGAGTTTTTGCTTTGCACAGTGATATATATGATATATCCCGCACCTCATTCGACGAGGAAAGGACCGACGATCCCTTCACCGGGAGTGACTCCTTTAGCAAAACTAGAAAAGCCTCAAAAACACTCCATTTCAAAATTCATTCGATCCTACAACGATATCAAGTTCATTACGCAATAGGTTTTCAGAAAAACCTGTCGTAGCCCTCCGTCATTTCAGATACGTACTAGTTAGTATTCGTGCTGCGGTTGTTTGGCCTCCGTCAAGGCGTAGTGTACGGTAGCTAACTAGTGCTTATCTGCTAGCATAAGATGCGATTGGATTAGGGTATTCGTACGGCGTTGTTTGGCCTCCGTCAAGGGTCGTGCGGGTGGGTTTAATTCAATCAGGAAATGACGGGTTGAACTTGACTAGCGCACTATGGGTTGTTTGGCCTCCGTCAAGGTCATAGGACGCTAGGGGTAAAATATTATCGGGAATTTCAAGTGTTGAAATTTGCAATGAGATTGCATACCTTCTATGAGATAGCTGGATCCCGATACCCGCTGCGAGTAAATGTTACTCCTGGGAGAGTTTTATACATTACAATTAGTCGATCAAGTAGGTGTCTAGAAAGGTGTCAACGGGGTTACGCCTCTGGGAAAACGAGGTTTACATTAATTAGGTTCGTGCGAAAGCACGGGGGACCTCCCTCAAAGTACCGACACTGGCCTGGCTGAAAGATTGGCGAACTTGTAGTGTGTAATTAATCCCGGCTAGTCTTTCCTTTTAGGGTTTGAAGGAAGATTTGATAAAAAGCAGTGGGAGCCATCCTGATTAGATAAAATAATAACCAATCTATTCTTGCAAGAGCGCACGCTGAGTGTTTTCTTCTCTCTCTCTCCTGGTAGCGACCATGTCACGCCTTAATCAAGATAATAATACGGATAATTGACCGAACCCGCTTGTTATTCTGAGCTGGGGAACGTTGGTCCCGCTCCAACTTATAATTGTTATAAGACAGAGCAGGAAATTGGGGATTACCAGAATTCCCGTGCCGCCCAAACGAAGAGAGTGCATGCTGATGCATCATCTTCGGGTGTGTTCATTATACAGAACTGTTTCTCAGTATCCTCCGCATCCTTGGTATATGATACCGGATCAGGATCCCAGATATGTAATCTGTTACATAGGGCTACAAAAGGGTAGAAAAACTGAGAACGGGTGATAAGTTTCATGAGGTAGAAAACGGGGCAAGAGTTGCAGCCAAGTCTGTCGGTCACTGTCACCCTGTATTACCAATACATTGATTCTAAACGAATGTTATTAGATACCGAACCTGATATACCAAATCATATCACTCTCTTTGTTAGAAAAGAAAGGATATAATTTTGTATTGATGGATAATGTTTTGAACATTTCCTATATCAAAAGTTGATCGGTTCAGGCACGTTATCTAAAAGCATTGATGTTCTAAATCAAACTACAGTTCTTAGTATATGGAACACACACAAGAGGAAGAGTTCAGAAATGAACGAATCCTTCTTGAGGTATTGTAGACTAGGTCAGATCAATGCGACCCGACTGGCTAGAGTTACATAAAGATGCATATTTAAATTAGTTTGAACTTACATCTTGTGAAACTCGCCAGTCATGTCACAAAGATAAGATGACCATAGCTCCGTTTACTGGAAACAGAGAAAGAATTAGTGAACTCTTGGGATGATACATGTTGATGTGTGTAGGTCCCCAGTCTACACATGCCAAGACTGGTTCTTTGTACTTCATTACATTCTCTGATAATCTCTCGAGATTCAGATCTATGTTCTTGTTGAAACACAAGTCTGAACCTTTTGAGATATTCACAGAATATAAGTTAGAAGTAGAGAACCAATACGGGTATAAGTATTATGTCCTATGATGAGATCAGGGAGGAGAATACTTGAGCACGGAAATCCTAGACTATTCTAAAGGAGAATGAGATTCTCTCTCAACATTACTCCTCCGTATACACTATAGCACGATGGTATATCGGGGCGGAGCAATCACACCCTATATGATAAGGTGTGCTCTATGATGAGTACTACTGAGTTACCTAATTCCTTTAAGGAGTTATGCACTTGAGAAGATGCATACCTATAGAATAGGGTTCCAATCAAATCAGTTGCCTACCACTTCATATGTGATATGGAAAGGGAAGAGCCCATCTCTTAAGTCAGTTAAGATTTGGGGTTGTCCGGCCAATGTCTAAAAGCATAATCCGGACAAGCTGGAGGCAAGATCTGTAATGTAGAACTGGAAATGTTCCAGCTATACAAACTGCAGCTGATGATTTGATAGAATCAAGGATTCAGTAGATTCCAACGAACCTCAGCCTCTCCGCCGATCTAGTAAGGTTCCTCACCCACCTGAGAGTTACTTCGGTTTCTCTATGACAGTGGGAGCGAGGATTGCATCATGAGATGATGACCCAACTACCTTCGAGCTGGCCATCAGGAGTGGGACTCTGTAAGAATGGCTGGATGATTAGTGATCTGAGATGGAATCCTTATACATTAACAAAGTATGGACTTTAGTTGCTATATCTGAAGGGTTAAATCCCCATCAGGAGCAAGTATATCTTGAGAAGATTACTTAGTGTACTTGGAGAGGTTGAGACTTTCAAAGCTAGACTTGTTAAAGGTTTTCGTCATCAACCAGGCGTGGATAATGATGAAACCTTTTCCAATACCTATGCTTAAGTCCATCCAGATCCTACTTGTCACGGCTACATACCATGACTACAATATCTGGTGGTTGGGTGTCATGACTGCTTTTCTAAATGATGTTTTAGAAGAGTGCGTCTATAAGTACACAGCCAGAGGGCTTCGTAGACAGTGGGAGCTGTGGAAACGTGTGCAAGATGCTTTATAGGATAAAGCAGGCATCGCGGAGTTGGAACATCTGTTTTGATGTATTAGTCAAAGAAGTTGACATCATCAAAATGGTAGATGAACCTTGTATAAACAAAAAGGTAGTAGGGAGTATGGTGACGATCCTCGTAGAGTACGTGGATGACATACTCTTGATAGGGAAGGAGTTTCCTATGCTACGCTCGGTCAATCTCCGTTTATCACAATGATTCTCCATATAGGATCATAATGATACCTACTAACTCCTGGATTTTGGATCTATGAGATAGATCTAAATGGATGTTAGGATTCTCACTTGTCGAAGTGAGATGGTATCATATGATCCTGGGGAGAATCACTGGAAGGGTTCCAGGGTGATAAGGACGACTGAATGTCGGTCACAGGCATTGTCTTTACCCTCAGTGGAGGGACGGTATGTTGGAAGAGTTCCAAGCTAGATACCGTGACATACTAGACGATAAAGGCAGCATACATCGCTACTTAAGATGCTACCAAAGAGGCTGTTTGGATGTATATTGGTTCATGAGATGAACTATGTTCCTCCCATTGTGTGACAATGGAGTTGTGGCTTATGCCAAGGAACGCATATCCCATCAGTGATCCAGACATATTCTAAGGCAGTATCACCTGATCATGGAGATGGTTGATCTCCAGGGTGATCGAGGTTAGGAGAGTAGACTCAGAGGACAACACGGCGGATCCACTCACGAAGGCCTATTCCCAGAGGGAGACTTTTATGGGATGGTTGAGTATGAGATACTACAACCACTGCTACAGATGGCCCTAGTGCAAGTGGGAGATTGTTAGTTATATGTATGCCCTAGAGGCCATTACTGTACATTGGATGTATATTGTAGTGGATGCTGGGACATATATAGGGAGGACTTTCTTGCTCGACATGATAGTATGCTATCTGGTTGACCTTTACCTTAACGTGTACACTGATTGTCTCTCTGTTACATGTTGGTAAAGCCCTTAGGATGTGTACTTGACTACCTGGACTGTGATGCGGATCATACTAGTGGGGACATGGTAGTCCATAAGTACATCCTTCAAAGTCCCTAGTCATGGGTGTATCGAGATGGGGCATCGATATACCAAAGTAGACTAGCGTGTACCTTCTCGACCCATACAGATGGGCGATGGATGATCCCATATCCATTGGTGTTTGACATCGGAGATGATATACGGGTGCTCAGTAGAGACTGGGTACACTGGACGGACTCGCCGAGAACTCCCAGATGGTATTATACCTCACGTCAGATGGCAGTTCTCTGGTGACACTGGTACAGAGTAGTCTGTTGACCCGAGATCGTCATAGAGTCTTGTGTGGTTCCCACTGTGCTTTGATTTCCATCTTACCACGTCCAAGAGGGCATGCAAAACGGTGGTTTTTGGGTACAGTCCCGAGTCACATGGATGCAATGAGCGATAGGAGGGGATTCGTCTCTCCCGGTATAGGGAGTTGATGTTGCGCTGTGTTCGATTGGCTATAACAGGAAATCCCTGGCCAGGGTTGCTGAGATTTACTGGTAAGTGTTACCAGTAGTTTCTCGAATTGTTATAGACCTCATATCGACACGACTTATCGAGCTATTGGGGTCTGACGTTTACCACCCCTAGGCGAGATATGCGACATATCAGACGACGAGACCGGACTGTACGGTAGTGTTACTGGTTGGATTCACAGGAGTGTGAGCGGGCTTGCTCGTCGATCTTCTGATCGCTCAATACCCGGGTAGCCGTTACGTTTAGCAGACCGCTTGCGGCTTGTGGATGCTTGATATGATCATCATCTGCTGCCGGCGTATTGACGAGTCTTTAGAGTCCTACACAGAGGTTTCCTGGCTCAAGCAAAACGAAATAGGAGCGCATATGAGATATGTGCGGGACCGAGAATAATACCAGTATGTGATACTGTATTCGATTCTCGCGATGTGACATTGATCGGTTATATGCGATATAGCCGGGTTATCGGATCAAGTGTTGATTCGATAAGTTGTTACTAATGATACTAGTCGGTTATATGCGATATGACCGGATCGTTAAATCAAGTGTTGATTTAATGATTTAATGCATAATTATATATTTGATATATTACTTTGCATTAACTAGTATCGGTTCACTTTAAATGGATTTTCTCGCTCGGGTGTGCGCATTGCATATGCGATATGATTTTGTGCACATGCTTGTATCATGTTTGATGATACATGCCTTTTTAATTAAGTGTATAAAATTAAACCTTGGTTAATGGAATGGTTAGGTTTAATATTTGCTTATTCATTTTATTCATTTATTTATTAATCTTTTTCTTATTGGAATAAGGAAATGAAATGATAAAATGGTGGCATTTCTTTTGTTCATTCATGAAGCTTCATGAATGCTTTGACTTGATGACCATTTTGTTTTTAGCTTAACCCTAACCATTGCATTAAACCATGATTAGTTCTCTACACTTAACTATGGTCATGTTATGATAAGGATTGATTATTCTTTTCTTTTTTAATTAACTTATCATAACATAATTCTTCTTCTTCTTCCTTTCTTCACTTGAAGAAAGCAAGCTCCATCAATGGTGATTGATGGAAATGAGTGAGAAATCCAATTCTAAAGTCTACCCACTTCCTATTTCTTCATCCTCTACCTCTTGCCATGTAGTAGAGTGTGTTTTCTTCACAAGTTTCATGACTTGCTGAAGTGAGAGCTTGATCTTGCGATGCTTCGACGTAGATCATCTTCGGCATGGACATCGACGACCTAGCTCGCCATTTCTCCGACGAAGCCGACGCTAGAGCCCGGGAATTCATTTGGACAGCGAGGGGACTTCGTTGCGGAGCTATGGAGGTGGAGCACCGGATCTACAAAGGTTGTATTTCCGTATTCTTTTAGTTAAGTGTTAACTAGATTTCTTTTTCGCCTAGACTTCTAGCCAACGATCCGTAGTTTAGGGTTTCTCGGCACCTAGATTTTTTGAAATTGGCATGTTCGATGCCTTGTGAGACCTCCTTAGGGTGCCTAGGAACCTTTCAGTATATATGATATATTATATAGACGTTGCTTATGTTTTACACCCGCGCTAGCCCTGCCTCGCTCTGCCGTTAGTTACCTAACCTAACGGTGCAGACGGGACATAGAGGCAAATGCGGATGGCATAAGCGTACGTTGTATTTATCTGTGATGTTTAGGTGGACTTGAATGATGGGACTTCATTAATGTGATTAATGAAAGAAAAGAAACCTAAGATGTTGTGGAATCGAATGTCAAAAATAAAATCAGGTATCTATAGTTCTTGCTTTGCATCGCGGTGTTCCTTGTAGAACATCCTGCACCTTATTCGATAAGGAAAGGGCCGAGATCCCTTCACCGGGAGTGACTCCTTTGGCAATAACTGGCAGATGCTACAACCCTCGGTTTGTCTTTTGATTGCTTTTATAGTTTTTGCTTTGCACAACGGTATATATGATATATCCTGCACCTTATTCGATGAGGAAAGGGCCGACGATCTCGTCACCGGGAGTGACCCCTTTAGCAAAAGTAGAAAAGCCTAAAAAACACTCTATTTTAAAATCATTTGATTCTACGACGATATCAAGTTCATTACGCAATAGGTTTTCATAAAAACCTATCGTAGCCCTCCGTCATTTCAGATAAGTAGTAGTTAGTATTCGTGCTGCGTTTGTTGGCCTATGTCAAGGCGTAGTGTGCGGTAGCTAACTAGTATTTATTTGCTTATGCATTTGATGCAGATTGGATTAGGGTAGTCGTGCGACTTTGTTGGCCTGCGTCAAGGGTCGTGCGTGTGGGTTTAATTCAATCAGGAAATGACGTGTTGAACTTGACTAGCGCACTATGGTTTGTTCGCCTGCGTCAAGGTCATAGGACGCTAGGGGAAAAATTATCGGGAATTTCAAGTGTTGAAATTTGCAATGAGATTGCATACCTTCTATGAGATAGTTGGATCCCGATACCCACTGCGAGTAATTGTTACTCCTGGGAGAGTTTTACACATTACAATTAGCCGATCTACTAGGTGTCTAGAAAGGTGTCAACGGGGTTACGCCTCTGGGAAAACGAGGTTTACTGTAATTAGGTCCGTGCGAAAGCACGGGGAACCTCCCTCAAAGTACCGACACTGGCCTGGCTGAAAGATTGGCGAACTTGTAGCGTGTAATTAATCCCGGCTAGTCTTTCCTTTTAGGGTTTGAAGGAAGATTTGATAAAAACAGTGGGAGCCATCCTGATTAGATAAAATAATAACCAATCTGATCTTGCAAGAGCATACGCTGAGTGTTTTCTTCTCTCTCTCTCCAGGCAGCGACCATATCACGCCTTAATCAAGATAATAAAACAGATATATTGACCGAACCCGCTTGTTATACTGAGCTGGGGAACGTTGGTCCCGCTCCAACATATAATTGTTATAAGACAGAGCAGAAAATTGGGGAATACCAGATTTCCCGTGCCGCCCAAACGAAGAAAGTGCATATGATGCATCTCCTTCGGGTGTGTTCATTACAAAGAACTGTTTCTCTGTATCCTCTACGCCCTGGGTATTTGATACCGGATCAGGATCCCATATATGTAATCTGTTACATAGGGGTATAGAAAGGTAGAGAACTGAGAACGGGTGATAAGTTTCATGAGACAGAAAACGGTGCAAGTGTTGCAGCCAAGTCTGTTGGTCACTATCACCTTGTATTCCAAATACATTGATTCTGAATGAATGTTATTAGATACCGAACCTAATATACAAAATCATATCAGTCTCTTTATTAGTAAAGAAATGATAAAATTTTGTATTGTTGGATAATGTTTTGAACATTTCCTATATCAAAAGTTGATCGGTTCAGGCACGTTATCTAAAAGCATTGATGTTCTAAATCAAACTATAGTTCTTAGTATACGGAACACACACGAGAGGAAGAGTTCAGAAATGAATGAATCCTTCTTGAGGCATTGTAGACTAGGTCATATCAATGTGACCCGACTGGCCGAAGTTACATTTAGATGCATATTTAAATTAGTTTGAATTTAAATCTTGTGAAACTTGCTGGTCATGTCATAAAGATACGATGACCACAGCTCTGTTTGTTGGAAACAGAGAAAGAGTTAGTGAACTCTTGGGATTGATACATGCTGATGTATGAAGGTCCCTTGTCTACACATGCCAGGACCGGTTCTTTGTACTTCATTACATTCTCTGATGATCTCTCAAGATTCAGACATATGTTCCTGTTGAAACACAAGTCCAAAACTTTTGAGATATTCACAAAATATAAGTTAGAAGTAGAGAACCAAAAACCGGGTATAAGTATTATGTCCTATGATAAGATCAGGGAGGAGAATACTTGTGCATGGAATTCTTGGACTATTCTAAAGGAGAATAAGATTCTCTCTCAGTATTACTCCTCTGAATATATCACAGCACAACGGTGTATCAGGGTGGAGCAATCACACCATATTGGATATGGTATGCTCTATGATGAGTACTACTGAGTTGCCTATTTCCTTTTGGGGGTTATGCACTTAAGAAGCTGCATACCTATTGAATTAGGTTCGAATCAGATCACTGCCTACCACTCCATATGAGATATGGTATGGGAAGAGCCTATCTCTTAAGTAAATTAAGATTTGGGATTGTCTGGCCTATGTCAAAAGCAAAATCCGGACAAGATCGAGGCAAGGTCAGTTCTGTAGAACTGGAAAGGTTCCAGCTTTACAAAACGGCAGCTAATGATTTAACAGAACCAAAGGATTCAATAGTCCCCGACGAACATCAGCCTCTCCGCCGATCTGGTAGGGTTCCTCATCCGCCTAAGAGATACTTCGGTTTCTCGACGACAGTGTGAGCGAGGAATGCATCATGAGATGATGACCCAACTAGTTTCGAACTGGCCATCAGGAGTGGGCCTCTGTAAGAATGGCTGGATGCTTAGCGATCTGAGATGGAATCCTTATACACCCACAAAGTATGGACTTTGGTTGCTTTATCTGAAGGGTTAAATCCCCATCAAGAGCAAGTATATCTTGAGAAGATTACTTGGTGTACATAGAAAAGTTGAGACTTTCAAAGCTAGACTTGTTAAAGGTTTTCGTCATCGGCCAGGCGTGGATAATGAGAAAACCTTTTCCAGTGGCTATGCTTAAGTCCATCCGGATCCTACTTTCCATTGCTACATACCATGAATACGATATCTGGTGGTTGGGTGTCATGACTGCTCTTCTAAATATTGATTTAGAAGAGAACGTCTATAAGTACATAGCCAGAGGGCTTCGTAAATAGTGGGAGCAGCGGAAACGTGTGCAAGTTGCTTTACAGAATAAAGCAGGCATCGCGGAGTTGGAACATCTGTTTTGATGTGGTAGTCAAAGAGTTTGACATCATCAAAATGGTAGATGAACCTTGTATATAAAAAAAGGTAGTAGGGAGTATGGTGGTGATCCTCGTAGAGTACTTGGATAACATACTCTTGATAGGGAAGTAGTTTCCTATACTACGCGCGGTCAATCTCCGCTTATCACAATGATTCTCCAAATAGGATCAAAGTGATACCTACTAAATCCTGGGTTTTGGATCTATGAGATAGATCTAATTGGATATTAGGATACTCACTAGTTGTAGTGAGATAGTATCAATCGATCCTGGGGAGAATCACTGGAAAGATTCCAGGGTGATAAGGACGACTGAATGTCAGTCACAGGTATTGTCTTTACCCTTAGTAAAGGGACGGTATGTTGGAAGAGTTCCAAGCTAGATACCGTGGCTTACTAGACGATAAAGGCTGGATACATCGCTACTTAAGATGCTACCAAAGAGGCTGTCAGGGTGTAAATTAGTTCATGAGATGAACTTAGTTCATCCCATTATGTGACAATGGAGTTGTGGCTTATGCCAAGGAACGTCCGTCCCATCAGTGATCCAGACATATTCTAAGGCAGTATCACCTGATCATGGAGATAGTTGATCTCCAGGGTGATCGAGGTTAGGAGAGTAGACTCAGAAGACAACACGGCGGATCCACCCACAAAGGCCTTTTCCCAGAGAGAGACTTTAATGGGATGGTTGAGTATGAGATACTGCAACCACTGCTAAAGATGGACCTAGTGCAAGTGGGAGATTGTTAGTTATATGTATGCCCTAGATGCCATTACTATACATAGGATGTACATTGTAGTGGATGCTTGGACATATATAGGGAGGACTTTCTTGCTCGACATGATAATATGCTATCTGGTTGCTCTTTACCTTAACGTGTACACTGATTGTCTCTCTGTTACATGTTGGTAAAACCCTTAGGATGTGTACTTGACTACCTGGATTATGATGTAGATCATACTAGTGGGGACATGGTAGTCCATAAGTACATCCTTCAAGGTCCCTAGTCGTGGGTGTATCGAGACGAGGCATCGATATACCAGAGTAGACTAGCGTATACCTTCTCGACCAATATAGATGGGCGATGGATGATCCCATATCCATTGGTGTTTGACATCAGAGATGATATATGGGTGCTTAGTGGAGACTGGGTACACTGGACGGACTCGCCGAGAACTCCCAGATGGTATTATACCTTACGTCAGATGGCAGTTCTCTGGTGACACTGGTACAGGTTAGTCTGTAGACCCGAGATCGTCATAGAGTCTTGTATGATTCAAACTGTGCTTTGATTTCCACCTTACCACGTCCAAGAGGGCGTGCAAAACGGTGGTTTTTGGGTACAGTCCCGAATCACATGGAGGCAATGAGCGATTGGAGGGGATTCCTCTCTCCCGGTATAGGGAGTTGATGTTGCGCTGAGTTCGATTGGCTATAACCGGAAATCCCTGGCCAGGGTTGCTGAGATTTACTGGTAAGTGTTATCAGTAGTATCTAGAACTGTTATAGACCACATATCGACACGACTTATCGAGCTACTGGGGTTTGACGTTTACCATCCCGAGGCGAGATATACGACATATCAGACGAACAGATCGGACTGTACGGTAAGTGTTACTGGTTGGATTCACAGGAGTGTGAGCGGGCTTGCTCGTTGATCTTCTGATCGCTCAATACCCGGGTGGCCGTTACGTTTAGTAGACCGCTTGCGGCTTGTGGGTGTTTGATATGATCATCACCTGCTGCCAGCATATTGACGAGTCTTTAGAGTCCTACACAGAGGTTTCCTGGCTCAAGCGAAACGAAATATGAGCGCATATGAGATATGTGCGGGACCGAGAATAATACCAGTATGTGATACTGTATTCTATTCTCACGATTTGTACCATCAGTCGGTTATATGTTATATAGCCGGGTTACCGAATCAAGTGTTGATTCGATATATTGATACACTTGATATTAGTCGGTTATATGCAGTATGAACGGATCATTAAATCAAGTGTTGATTTATTGATTTAATGTATAATTATATATTTGATATATTACTTTACATTAACTAGTATTTTTTCACTTAAGATTGATTTTCTCACTTGTAGTGCACAAGTTGTATATGTGATATAATTTTGTGCACTAGTTTGTATCATGTTTGATGATACATGCAAACTTGGGTGTGTGTATGGATTATACCATATTTAGGTTAAAGGTTTAGTTTTTTATTTAATTTATTTGATTTATGTAAAATAAAATGGTGGCTTACTTTGTCTTTGCTTGAAGCTTCATGAAGCTTTCAAGCATCTTTGACAAAGTCCACCATTTTGTTTTACATAAGATTTTCCTTAACCTAACCTTTAACTTAAACTTGAGTTTAGTCTCTACAAAGGTTAATTTCACCCATGGTTGCAAAATAATAACTTCACTTGATTATTCTTTTCAAATAATTCTTTTTCCATTCTTTTCTTCTTCTTCTTCATGAAGAAAAGAAAACCTTGGTAGAAAATTCCAAGTGTTGAAATCAAGTGAGAAATCCAAATCCAAAGTGAACCCACTTCCTATTTCTTCATCCTCTACCAATTTTGTAACGCATCGAAAATCGTTTAGGCAGTTTTTCGGTAATCGGCTAAATTTGCAGTCTTTTCCGTAAAAAGTCAAAATAGGTATTTTTCATTATACGCCTAATTATACAAAATTTAGATAAGATATTACTATAAATTGGTCAGTAAAATGTCACTTAAAATTTTCTAGTTAATTAAAAAAAAATTCCTTAATTAATTATTTTTAATATTATTTTAAGCTTTTAAAAATACATTATATTAGTGATAAATAAAAATTTAAATGGGTAAATTACAAACTTAGGAAACTTTATAAACTAAAATATAGTAGTAACAAAAATTTTACCAAAACTTTCTAAGAATTGTGGTTTTATGGTGTAAAAAATGCATTAAAATGGGTTTTTTTTGTAAAAAGTTGATGTAACATTCATTAATTGATCTTTGAAGAAGCTTTTTGTGTAGAATTTTCCACACAATTCTCTCTCACTCTCCTCCTCCACCTCCAGGTCGTGCTACCTGCAGCAAACCCCCTCCCATTTCCCCCATTTTGTTTAGCTCAAAATTCTTGCAAAAAATCCTCCGAAATCCACAAAAATTCACATTTTTCTTCACTAATTCAAACCTAAACCCTATTCCATTCCTTCTCAAGCCCAAATTGGACTAAGACAAGGAGAAAAGAGGCATCTTTAGAGGCTAATTGCAAGAGGATCATAACTTGGAAGGTATAAATCCTAAACTACTTGTTAAATTTGTAGTTTAATTAAGCTAGATTAGTATTTTAAAGTGTTAATTTCATTGTAATGGTTGGTTTTTGAAAATTCAAGAGAGGTGTTGATGCCCTAATTAGGGTTTGATGTTGGATAAGTGGGTTTAAGTTAGTGGTGTGGCTATCTAGTGGGTTAGATTGAATATTTGTGCGATGTTGCGATCGCGATATCGTAAATTCGCGATGTTTGCTTTGAAATCGGTATGCTAACGCTTACTAGATTTTTATGAATTTTAGGAAGTGATCTAATTGTGTTATATTAGCGATATAATTAGCATCTCATACGACTATTAGGGTGTGTGAATGCGGAGTTTTGTCTAGTCGGGTTTTAGTTTTGACGATTGCACCGAAACGGCGATTTTAGTTAATGTTTTAGCGATTTTCGTGCGTTTTCCGCGCACTGAGTGCACGTTGTGATTAATTCGAGAGTGTCGATCTTTTCATATTATGAGTTGCGTTATTTCAGGAACCTGTAATCTTATATTGTATGTTATGCAATTATAGGATTGGTCGCGGAAACATCGGACGCGGCGCGAAAAGGCAAGGCGGTGGTCGGATCGGATTAGCGAGGCATTCAGGTGAGTAGATGTATTCATCTATGGGGGAATCATCTGGATGGCACGAGGTGCCCCTAGTTAGAATTACCTTATTTCTTGCTACATATGCATTGTTAGTTAGCTAATCCCCCTCATTCACATTTCATACAATTATAGCTTTTCGACTGCAAGATTTGCATAGGATATCCATATACACATGTGCGGTATCACTTCGTAGGACACGTACACCATTACCATTGGCTCCTGTTGCATGCGCACTATTCATGTGACACACACGCCTTTGGTAATTGCCATGCCACGAGCACCATAGAACCTGTTTAGCCTAGTATCATCACTTGCATCATACATGATATATGAAATCGCATAGCATGTATATACCTCGCATCATCATCATACTTACATAGATTTCTAGGCACAAATCACATCGCATACCTTGATATCATAGACATTTATCATATACAACATGTTGGGTATTATGATTTTCTTGAGGATTTCAATATTGCTGCGATTTCTGGATTTTGGGGAAAACCGCAAGAATTTAACAAAAGCTTATATTTATCATTTTTAAAACAAAGTTGCGGTTTTCTCGTGATGTATGTGTCGTCCACCATGAGTTTTCATGTTTTCTGTTGGATTTCGAGACCCGATTCGAGGAGTGGATGAACCGTCTCGGGTACATGGTGGGCCCGGTATGGTACCCCGGGGCAAGAAGATCGAGTTGTAGACGATGAGCCTGGCAGGGGAAGACTACCTACCGGTGATGTCTGGCGTGGCGGATATCCGGAGGATACCGACCGTTGTCGTGAGATTTGATGATACGGGCCGATCCGGACTGACGGAGCCCGATGTATTGAGACATTGATACATTGAGATATTGAGACAGATATGATTTCATATTTAGTGTCGATGCTTGACACGGGTTTTCAGATGATTTCTTGATGGTACTTAGCTATTATACATATATTCATTTTCTAAAGTTAAGAATGCAGTACCCTTAGCATTTAAAACACTTAAAGAGTTAGTAATGACATTGCATACATGTGCATGCATACTAGAGATATTATATCACATATGGACATACATGTTGTGACGCATTGCGTGCATTCTTACGATTGCCTTACTAGATGTTATATTCTACTCACGAGCTGGCAACTCACCCCCGTGGTGCCACAGTGTCTTGCAGGTCGGACTCATCAGTCTTGTAGCGGCGGCTATCTTATCATCAGCTCCTTTTGCTCAGACTCGCGACATCGCCCGTAGGTGGGTTGCGAGCACACTTTATTTCTTTTTGCTCTATCATTGTATCTAGTATTCTCCATCTACCACTTTCTATTTGTATATGCGACCTAGTGATGAGACTGAGAGATTTGTATATTTGTGGTTTCTTTTGGGTCGAGCTCACTTGAGCAGACGTGTGTTTTCTGGTATTTTGCATTTCTTTTATGCTCTTTTTCTTGATATTACTTATATATTGCGTGTGGTTGTGATCCGCCTTGGGCGAAGAGCTAGCTCCCGCTTGGGGATGCCATTTATGATTACAGGTTATATATATATATCTTGTTGTACCCATTTTGGGTGATAGAAAATACAGGGGAGACTCTGCCGAAATTTTCGGAAATTTTTGATGTTTTGATGTTTTAAAAAAGGGTTTCAATGCAACTTAATTGATTAAACAAATCGTTTTCATGTAAGGTTTTCCTTCACTCTCTTTTGATTTTGGTTTAGATTTTTCTGGGCTTTGGCTGACTTAGGTTACGTTACGCCTTTAGACGTCTCGTAATCTAAGTGCCAGTCACGTTCCGTACTTTCGGGTCGTGACAAAGTTGGTATCAGAGCGTAGGTTTTACCTTTCTGAGTGTAGGGCGACCTTGGTAGATGGAGTAGGTGAATTAAGCAGAGTGGCGTAGCGTGAGTATGATCCGCGGCATACTTACGATACGGTACTCCGCCTAAGTGACCTTAGGAAATAATTGCTTGTATTTCCTTTCTTGATTCCTTGATTCAATTGCAATGTTCTTATCGATCCTGTTTCTTATTCCATCTTCGATGCCGCCAAAGACTACGAGAGCTCAGCGGGCTGCCGCTAGGGATGAGATTCGAGCGGGCTCGTCTGAGGCGAGGATCGAGCGGGATGATGCGCCTACCCCTCAGGGTCATATTGATCCGCCTTATCCAGACTGTATTTCCAGATTAGAGGCCGGCATGCAAGAGTTGCGACAGATGATGGGAACTTTAGTTGAGTTCAGCCGGGCACAGAGATCCGAGGACGTTCCTTCCACCCACAGACCACGATTGTACCTGCTGCACAGATGGTCACTCCGGCTGCTACTACGGAGACTATCCCTGTTTCACTACAGGAGTTCATGAGATTGAGACCTCCAGCTTTTACCGGTACGGATGCGACAGAGGACCCATAGGCATTTCTTGATAGGATGGCTCGGATTTGCCGTTCGTTGAGGTGTTCTGATGATAGATTGGTGGAGTTTGCGAGTTTTCGTCTGGAGGGTCTTGCCCAGACATGGTACGATTCAGTAGAGAGAGGTCGAGCTGCAGATCTACCTTCTATGACCTGGGATGAGTTTACAGCTGCGTTTCTTGCCCGTTTTCTTCCGGAGAGCGTCCGAGATGCTCGAGCCCGTAGTTTTGAGTCTCTGCGCAAGACTCCTGGGATGACGGTGTCGGAGTATGATATACAGTTTACCCAGTTGTCTCGATATGCTCCGTACCTAGTAGACACGGAAGAGAAGAGAATAAAGAGATTTGTGCGAGGGCTTGATACACAGCTATTCCTTGCCATTGGCACCCAGCACTTTGATACATATGCAGCCGCGATGGACGCAGCCTTACTTTTGGAGGAGCGTATTTCTGAGACTCCGGTCATTTCTGGGCCGAAGAGGATTCGTACTGATACGCCAGTTCAGCGGCAGATGGGTAGACATCGTGATAGATTATTTCCGGGAGATGGTGGAGGCAGAGGATTGAGACGATGTCAGTTATTTGGTTCATATCCACAGACCTAGCAGTCGTCGCCAGGATGTTTTCGGTATGGGAGTCAGTACCACCGTGTCAGAGACTGTACTATGGGATGCCAGGGCACGGCGACAGTCCCACATGTGATCTTACCACCTTCACCACCTCCTCAGAGAGCTTTACTTCCTACTCCTGATGATGCTCCGCGCCAGCCAGATGCTCCTAGAGGTCGTGGGCATGGCGGTCCGGTTCAGAGAGGACGAGGCGACAGAGGCAGAGGCAGAGGCCGAGGTAGAGGCAAAGGACAGCCAGCTATTAATGGTGGACAGGCCCGAGTGTTCGCGTTGACTCCTCAGGATGCACAGGCATCCAATGCCATCGTGACAGGTACTATGCCAGTATGTTCTTTTGATGCACGGGTATTATTTGATCAAGGCTCCACACATTCATATGTATCCACGTACTTTGCACCGAGGTTGGGCCGAGAGTCTTCTCCGTTAGATCAGCCGCTTGTCGTTATTACACCGGTAGGCGAGTCGTTTGTTGCTCGTTTTGTGTACCGATCATGTTCCGTTCGTATCGGGGAGAGAGATTCTTCAGTTGATTTGATTCTCCTCGATATGCTAGACTTTGACGTTCTTCTTGGTATGGACTGGCTAGCCACCTGTTATGCATCCGTGGACTTCCGTGAGAAAGCAGTCAGATTCAGTTTTCCTGGTGAGCCGGTTCTTGTTATTCAGGGAGATCGTAGCGCTACCCTTCCCAGCTTGATTTCTTCTCTTCGCGCTGGTCAGCTCTTAAGGAAAGGGTGTCAGGGATTCTTAGCCTATGTTTGTGATACTAGCTCCACAAAGGTTCCGTTGGACCAGGTCCCTGTTGTGAGAGATTTTCCTGATGTATTCCCTGACTAGCTGCCTGGTCTGCCACCAGAGCGCGAGATTGAGTTCTGTATTGACTTGATCCCCGGCACGGGGCCTATCTCTATACCGTCTTATCGGATGGCCCCGGCGGAGCTGAGAGAGCTAAAGGATCAGTGACAGGACTTGCTGGACAAAGGGCTTATCAGACCGAGTGTGTCACCTTAGGGTGCTCCCGTCTTGTTTGTTAAGAAGAAGGACAGAAGTATGCGCTTATGCATTGATTACGTCAGCTGAACCGGGTTACTGTGCGGAACAGATATCCCCTACCCCGCATTGATGACTTATTCGATCAGCTCCAGGGTGCAGGATTTTTCTCGAAGGTTGATTTACGGTCAGGTTATCACCAGTTGCGGGTTCGGAAGGAGGATATTCCGAAAACCGCTTTCCGTACTCGATTTGGTCATTATGAGTTCTTGGTGATGTCGTTCGGGCTCACCAATGCCCCGGCAGCATTAATGGATTTGATGAACCGTGTATTCAGGCCGTATCTCGATCAGTTCATTATTTTGTTCATTGACGACATCTTGGTTTATTCTCGGAGCCGGGAGGAGCATGAGCGGCACTTATGTATCACATTGCAGACTTTGAGGGAGCATCGGCTGTTCGCCAAATTTTCCAAGTGTGCATTCTGGTTAGACAGTGTCGACTTCTTGGGTCATGTGGTGACGAGAGATGGTATTTGTGTGGACCCGAAGAAGATCGAGGCAGTTCAGCGTTGGCCTAGACCGGTATCAGTTACAGAGGTTCGCAGCTTTCTGGGTCTGGCTGGCTATTATCGACGTTTTGTCCAGGATTTCTCCCGTATTGCTGCACCGCTGACCGGGTTGACCCGGAAGGGGGTCCTTTTTGATTGGACCCAGGCATGTGAGGATAGTTACCAGCAGTTGAAGACTCGTCTGACTACTGCACCAGTGTTAGCATTGCCTTCAAGATCAGGCGGGTTCGTGGTATATTGTGATGCTTCTCGAGTGGGGCTGGGCTGTGTATTGATGCAGCACGATAAAGTTATCGCGTATGCTTCTCAGCAGCTGAGGAAACACGAACAGAACTACCCCACCCATGATTTAGAGATGGCTGCAGTGGTATTTGCACTTAAGATCTGGAGACATTACCTATACGGTGAGTCGTGCCAGATATTTACTGACCACAAGAGTTTGAAGTATATCTTCCAGCAGCGAGATCTGAATCTGAGACAGCGTCGTTGGATGGAGTTGGTGAAGGATTATGACTGCGAGATTCTATACCATCCGGGCAAGGCGAATGTGGTGGCAGGTGCTTTGAGTAGGAGGCCCGGAGGTAGCTTATCTTGCTTGAGCGCAGTACTGATGCAGTCGACGGCGGATTGGCAGGTGTTATGTGATAGCAGAGTGCAGTTCGAGTTTGCTCCTACAGGGGGACAGCTGGCCCATTTCAGAGCACGCCCACGGTTACTTGACCGTATCCGTGAGGCACAGTCCGGTGACGCCCGTATCTTAGAGATTATTGAGCAGATTCGGCAGGGCAGAGTTTCTGAGTTCGTGATTGATGATCAGGGGATACTTCGATTTGGGACTCGACTGTGCGTGCCAGATTCAGAGGGACTGAGGCGCGATATCCTTGAGGAGGCACATAGATCAGTATACAGTGTGCATCCAGGTTCCACCAAGATGTACCATGATTTGAGAGAGGTTTACTGGTGGGATGGGATGAAGAAGGATGTTACAGACTTTGTGTCGAGATGCCTGACTTGTCAGCAAGTCAAGGCCGAGTACCAGAGGCCAGCTGGCGAGTTACAGCCTTTGCCCATCCCTGAGTGGAAGTGGGAACAGGTCTCCATGGACTTCATTATGGGTCTACACAGGACCAGTCGAGGGTATGACTCAATTTGGGTGATTGTGGATCGACTGACGAAAGCGGCTCACTTCCTGCCAGTGAAGACCACTTTTGGATTTGCTCAGTACGCCCAGGTTTATATTGATGAGATTGTACGACTACATGGCGTTCCGACTTGCATTGTGTCCGACCGGGGCCCCAGTTTACCAGCCGATTGTGGCAGAAACTTCAGGAAGGTTTGGGCACCCGATTGAGTTTTAGCACAGCCTTTCATCCGCAGACTGACGGTCAGTCGGAGCGTACTATTCAGACTCTTGAGTACATGCTCAGAGCTTGTGTTTTGGATTTTGGTGGTAGCTGGGATCGTCATTTGCCCTTGATCGAGTTCTCCTACAATAATAGCTTCCAGGAGACGATTCAGATGGCACCTTTCGAGGCTTTATATGGGAGGAGATGTCGATCGCCTGTATGTTGGACAGAGCTCAGGGAGAGCAATATTTTGGGGCCGCAGATTGTACAGGAGACGACCGAGAAGATACAGCTGATTCGGGACAGGATGAGAGCGGCACAGAGTAGGCAGAAATCATATGCTGACAGGCGCCGTCGCCGACTCGAGTTCGCTGTTGGTGATCATGTTTTCCTGAAGGTCTCTCCGATGAAGGGTGTGATGAGATTTGGCCGGAAAGGGAAGCTGAGTCCTAGATATATTGGTCCCTTCGAGATCCTAGAGCGTGTTGGTCCAGTCTCTTATTGGTTAGCGCTTCCGCCCAGCTTTCCCGATGTTCACCCCGTGTTCCATGTTTCGATGCCCCGCAAGCACCTTCATGATCCTTCCCATGCGATTCAGCACCAGACGATCCAGCTAGAGCGTGATCTTTCATTCACCGAGCAGCCGGTGGTCATTTTGGATCGGCAGGTGAAGAAATTGAGGTCGAAGTTTATACCGACCGTCAAGGTCCTTTGGCGTGGCCCGAACAGCGAAGAGGTCACCTAAGAGACCGAGGTCGAGATGAGGAATAGATACCCCCATCCTTTTGAAGGTACGCGTAGTTAAATTCTAAATTCGGGGACCAAATTTTTTTTAAGGAGGGGAGATTGTAACGCATCGAAAATCGTTTAGGCAGTTTTTCGGTAATCGGCTAAATTTGCAGTCTTTTCCGTAACAAGTTAAAATAGGTATTTTTCATTATACGCCTAATTATACAAAATTTAGATAAGATATTACTATAAATTGGTCACTAAAATGTCACTTAAAATTTTCTAGTTAATTAAAAAAAAAATCCTTAATTAATTATTTTTAATATTATTTTAAGCTTTTAAAAATACATTATATTAGTGATAAATAAAAATTTAAATGGGTAAATTACACACTTAGGAAACTTTATAAACTAAAATATAGTAGTAACAAAAATTTTACCAAAACTTTCTAAGAATTGTGGTTTTATGGTGTAAAAAATGCATTAAAATGGGTTTTTTTGTAAAAAGTTGATGTAACATTCATTAATTGATCTTTGAAGAAGCTTTTTGTGTAGAATTTTCCACACAATTCTCTCTCACTCTCCTCCTCCACCTCCAGGTCGTGCAACTTGCAGCAAACCCCCTCCCATTTCCCCCATTTTGTTTAGCTCAAAATTCTTGCAAAAAATCCTCCGAAATCCACAAAAATTCACACTTTTCTTCACTAATTCAAACCTAAACTCTATTCCATTCCTTCTCAAGCCCAAATTGGACTAAGACAAGGAGAAAAGAGGCATCTTTAGAGGCTAATTGCAAGAGGATCATAACTTGGAAGGTATAAATCCTAAACTAGTTGTTAAATTTGTAGTTTAAATAAGCTAGATTAGTATTTTAAAGTGTTAATTTCATTGTAATGGTTGGTTTTTGAAAATTCAAGAGAGGTGTTGATGCCCTAATTAGGGTTTGATGTTGGATAAGTGGGTTTAAGTTAGTGGTGTGGCTATCTAGTGGGTTAGATCGAATATTTGTGCGATGTTGCGATCGCGATATCGTAAATTCGCGATGTTTGCTTTGAAATCGGTATGCTAACGCTTACTAGATTTTTATGAATTTTAGGAAGTGATCTAATTGTGTTATATTAGCGATATAATTAGCATCTCATACGAATATTAGGGTGTGTGAATGCGGAGTTTTGTCTAGTCGGGTTTTAGTTTTGACGATTGCACCGAAACGGCGATTTTAGTTAATGTTTTAGCGATTTTCGTGCGTTTTCCGTGCACTGAGTGCACATTGTGATTAATTCGAGAGTGTCGATCTTTTCATATTATGAGTTGCGTTATTTCAGGAACCTGTAATCTTATATTGTATGTTATGCAATTATAGGATCGGTCGCGGAAACATCGGACGCGGCGCGAAAAGGCAAGGCGGTGGTCGGATCGGATTAGCGAGGCATTCAGGTGAGTAGATGTATTCATCTATGGGGGAATCATCTGGATGGCGCGAGGTGCCCCTAGTTAGAATTACCTTATTTCTTGCTACATATGCATTGTTAGTTAACTAATCCCCCTCATTCACATTTCATACAATTATAGCTTTTCGACTGCAAGATTTGCATAGGATATCCATATACACATGTGCGATATCACTTCGTAGGACACGTACACCATTACCATTGGCTCCTGTTGCATGCGCACTATTCATGTGACACACACGCCTTTGGTAATTGCCATGCCACGAGCACCATAGAACCTGTTTAGCCTAGTATCATCACTTGCATTATACATGATATATGAAATCGCATAGCATGTAAATACCTCGCATCATCATCATACTTACATAGATTTCTAGGCACAAATCACATCGCATACCTTGATATCATAGACATTTATCATATACAACATGTTGGGTATTATGATTTTCTTGAGGATTTCAATATTGCTGCGATTTCTGGATTTTGGGGAAAACCGCAAGAATTTAACAAAAGCTTATATTTATCATTTTTAAAACAAAGTTGCGGTTTTCTCGTGATGTATGTGTCGTCCACCATGAGTTTTCATGTTTTCTGTTGGATTTCGAGACCCGATTCGAGGGGTGGATGAACCGTCTCGGGTACATGGTGGGCCCGGTATGGTACCCCGGGGCAAGAAGATCGAGTTGTAGACGATGAGCCTGGCAGGGGAAGACTACCTACCGGTGATGTCTGGCGTGGCGGATATCCGGAGGATACCGACCGTTGTCGTGAGATTTGATGATACGGGCCGATCCGGACTGACGGAGCCCGATGTATTGAGACATTGATACATTGAGATATTGAGACAGATATGATTTCATATTTGGTGTCGATGCTTGACACGGGTTTTCAGATGATTTCTTGATGGTACTTAGCTATTATACATATATTCATTTTCTAAAGTTAAGAATGCAGTACCCTTAGCATTTAAAACACTTAAAGAGTTAGTAATGACATTGCATACATGTGCATGCATACTAGAGATATTATATCACATATGAACATACATGTTGTGACGCATTGCGTGCATTCTTACGATTGCCTTACTAGATGTTATATTCTACTCACGAGCTGGCAACTCACCCCCGTGGTGCCACAGTGTCTTGCAGGTCGGACTCATCAGTCTTGTAGCGGCGGCTATCTTATCATCAGCTCCTTTTGCTCAGACTCGCGACATCGCCCGTAGGTGGGTTGCGAGCACACTTTATTTCTTTTTGCTCTATCATTGTATCTAGTATTCTCCATCTACCACTTTCTATTTGTATATGCGACCTAGTGATGAGACTGAGAGATTTGTATATTTGTGGTTTCTTTTGGGTCGAGCTCACTTGAGCCGACGTGTGTTTTCTGGTATTTTGCATTTCTTTTATGCTCTTTTTCTTGATATTACTTATATATTGCGTGTGGTTGTGATCCGCCTTGGGCGAAGAGCTAGCTCCCGCTTGGGGATGCCATTTATGATTACAGGTTATATATATATATCTTGTTGTACCCATTTTGGGGGATAGAAAATACAGGGGAGACTCTGCCGAAATTTTCGGAAATTTTTGATGTTTTGATGTTTTAAAAAAGGGTTTCAACGCAACTTAATTGATTAAACAAATCGTTTTCATGTAAGGTTTTCCTTCACTCTCTTTTGATTTTGGTTTAGATTTTTCTGGGCTTTGGCTGACTTAGGTTACGTTACGCCTTTAGACGTCTCGTAATCTAAGTGCCAGTCACGTTCCGTACTTTCGGGTCGTGACAAATTTCCATGTTGTATAGGGTGTTTTCTTCACAAGGTTCATGACCAAGTGAAGATGGAGCTTGAGTTTAAGTCGCCTCGACGTAAATCATCTTCGGCATCGAAGTCAACGACCTAGCCCGATCATTTCTCCGACGAAACCATCACTAGGGTCCGGGATTCCGATGATTGCAGCGAAGGAACATCGTCATGGAGCTTTGGAAGTGGAGGTCCGGATCTACAAAGGTTGTAATTTCCGTTCACTTGTAGTAAAGTTGTTTGCTAGCTTATAGTTTCGCCTATCCTCTAGTTAATGATCTAGGTTAGGGTTTCTCGGCACCTAAATTTTTGAATTTGGCATGGTTGATCGCTTGTAGAACCTCATGTGTGTGCCTAGTAACTCTACAATAACTTAACCATCCGACTCGGTGGTTTACACTCGTTTTGAACCCCTGTTGGAATCCTTCGAGTTTGAGACAATTTCACCAATTTTACCTTCAATTGTTTCGCCTCCAACACTCGAACTCAAGCTATTTCCGTCTCACCATAAATACGCTTACTTAGGTGAGAATGAGACCCTTCCTGTTATCATATCGGCATCTTTAGCCACCGAGCAAGAGAAAGCCCTTTTAACAGTCTTACAAAACAATCGGCAAGCTTTTGGCTGGTCTATGGCGCACATCAAGGGGATTAGTCCCCTCATTGTTGAACATCATATTCATATGATTGATGATGCTAAGCCAGCTAGGGATCCACAAAGACGCCTCAACCAAATCATGAAGGAGGCTATTAAGAAGGAGATCGTAAAATGTCTTGATAGTGGTATCATTTACCCTATCTCCGATAGCCAATGGGTTAGCCCCATTCATGTTGTCCCTAAGAAATCTGGCATAACGGTCATAACTAATGAGGCGAATGAGTTAATACCTACTCGCACCCAAACTGGGTGGCGAGTATGCATTGATTACAGAAAACTCAACGCCGCGACACGGAAAGACCACTTTCCATTACCTTTCATTGACCAAATGCTAGAACTATTGGCTGGGCATGAATTTTATTGATTTTTGGATGGCTACTCTGGCTATAATCAAATTCCCATCGCCGAAAAGGACCAAGACAAGACCACATTCACTTGTCCGTTCGGTACGTTTGCTTACCGTCGCATGCCCTTTGGGTTGTGCAATGCACCCGCTACTTTTCAATGGTGTATGATAGGAATTTTTTCAGACTTGGTTGAAAAATTCTTGGAGATCTTCATGGATGATTTCTCCATTTTCGGCGACTCCTTTGATGAGTGTTTGATACATTTAGACACAGTCATTACCCATTGTAAGGATAAGAATCTTACTCTAAATTGGGAGAAATGCCACTTTATGGTACGAGAAGGTATTGTCTTAGGACATATCATCTCGCAAAATGGCATTGAGGTAGATAAGGCTAAGATTGAAGTTATTTCCAATCTTCCACTTCCCAAATGCATCCGAGACATTCCAGCCTACCTTGGCCATGCCGGTTTCTATAGACGGTTCATCAAGGATTTTAGCAAGATTGCTAGACCCTTGACTCTTTTGTTGGCCAAGGACGCTACTTTTGATTTCGACTCGAGCTATATGAAGCCGTTCGAGTCTTCGAGAAACTCACTTATTTCCGCTCCCATTCTTTCGTCCCCAGACTGGACGCATCCATTTGAAATTATGTGCGATGCATCAGATTTTTCCATCGGTGTTGTCCTTGGACAGCACATAGATAAGATGCCGCATGTAATTTATTACGCTAGCCGAACCTTGATTGAGGCAAAATTGAATTACACAACAACTGAGAAGGAATTCTCAGCTGTTGTGTTTGCACTAGAAAAATTCAGTCCCAACATAATCGGCTCTCCAGTCATCGTTTACACTGACCACTCAGCTTTTCACCATCTTTTTGTGAAGAAGGACGCTAAATCTCGGCTTATACATTGGATCCTCCTACTACAAGAGTTCGATCTTGTCATCAGAGATAAGAGAGGATGCGAAAACATAGTCGCCGACCATCATTCACGCCTCCCTTCTTTGCCAACGCTTCAAATTCCTATAAAAGACGTTTTCCCAGATGAGCAGCTCTTAACTGTGTCATGCGAACCTTGGTTCGCAGATATTGTAAATTATTTGGCCACCGGACTTATACCTAATGATTGGTCGAATCAGGACAGACTCCGATTCCTGTCCTAAGTAAAACATTTCTACTGGGATGAACCGTATCTCTTCAAATACTTTTCCGACCAAATCATTCGTCGATGTGTCCCCGACAACGAGTTTAAGAGCGTGCTGTCATTTTGCCACGATCAAGCGTGTGGCGGGCATTTTGGCCCTAAAAAGACAGCAGAAAAGATCTTGCAGTGTGGCTTCTACTGGCTACAACATTTTAAAGACGCACACGATTACTGGAAGACATGCTCCCGGTGCTAACACTTGGGCCGGATATCTAGGAGAAATGAAATGCCTCTCCAACCAATATTGGTTGTTGAAATTTTTGATGTTTGGGGGATAGATTTTATGGGACCGTTTCCCAATTCTTTTGGGAACGTCTATATTCTCCTCGCTGTTGACTATGTTTCAAAGTGGGTCAAGGTTATGCCCAGCCGAACTAATGACAACAAGGTTGTCGTTAGATTTCTCAAAGAAAACATGTTTTCTCGATTTGGGCATCCCCGTGCAATTATCAGCGATAATGGATCTCATTTTTGTAATAGGACTTTCGAGTCCTTAATGCGGAAATACTCCATTACTCACAAGCTGTCAACGCCCTATTATCCCCAAACTTGTGGGCAAGCCGAGATTTCAAATCCGGCAAATTAAACAGGTATTGGAGAAAACGGTTTCCAAAAACTGTAAAGTTTGGTCGTCAAAACTTATTGATGCCCTTTAGGCATTCCGAACTGCATATAAGACCGATCTTGGCATGTCTCCGTATATGCTTGTTTATGGAAAGGCTTGCCACCTTCCAGTTGAAATTGAGCATAGAGCATTTTGGTCGATAAAAGAGTTGAATCTATCTCTAGGAGATGCGGGCAGCAATAGAAAGCTGCAGTTGAATGAATTGAACGAGCTTCGGGATGAAGCTTACGAGAACATATTAATCGTCAAAAACCAAACGAAGGTGTTCCACGATAAACGCCTTATGCGCAAGACTTTCAAACCTGGTCAACAGGTTTTACTTTACGACACGCGATTGCACTTCCATCCCGGAAAGCTCCGATCTCGATGGAAAAGGCCATTTTTAGTACGCACCGTATATCCGCACGGTGGGGTCGATTTAGAAAATCCTGAGCACGGTTCACTATTTAAAATGAACGGACATAGACTTAAACCGTTCCTCACCGCGGACCCTTCGGAGGAGCTCTTGTTTTTGCAGGAGCTGATATACATTCACTGATCTTCCTCCATCTACCCCTAAATTTAGATTATCTAGCCAAAACACTGTTTTAAACTAATTTGGGGGTATGTATCACTTGTAAGTATATAAAAACAAAATAAAACAAAAAAAAATTGGAAATTAAAAAAAAATCGGGGGTATTTTGGTAAAGTTTCATAAATAAAATAAAATAAAATTTTTAATTTACAAATAAATTCCTCTTTTTAAGATGACCTTTTTGCAAATACTAAAAAATAACCGCTATAAATAAAACCCAACCACTCCACGGTTTTTACCAAACCCTAACTTCATATCTCTAAAAACTCTAGCCGTCGCAGCAGCAAATTCTGAGAGATCTCCACCATCTGCCGCGGAACCGCCGTCCAAAGCCACCTTCGGCCGTGCAACCGCCGCTGCTTGACGACTTTGCCCTCTGAAAATTTCAGAGGAGGTTTGCATCATCTCTCCCTCTCTGTTAAATTTTTTTATAAATCTGTGAGTTTTCTGAATGGCACCAACCATGCAATTAGAACGAGATTTTTCAAAAATCTTTGCACACACGATCTATGGAAGCTATTTTGGTGATGAGATCACAAGACGAGGGTGGAACTTTTTAATTTTTAACCATCCCAACTCCTTCGCTCTTCCAGATCTCGTCACACGATTTTATGAATGCATGGAAGAAGGATGCTTTTCACAACACGGATATCTTAGACTTATTTGGGGTGATAGAGAAATCATAATCGATAGGGACTTCATCCATGAAGTCACCTTAATTCCTAGGCTACCTATCCATGACCAACCCCTTCAATTTGAAGACTACTTACCCTTAATGGGTAATGATTGTTCGAGGGAACCTAGGAAGGGCATACATGCTAGAACCTCTTCGCCAATGTATTAACTGTGTGCCGTTGGGCACAAAATAACATTTTTGGCAGTTCACATAATACAACATTCTTCACACCTTCGCTCCATATCATGCACACCTTAATGACTAGGAACCCTAGATATGATATGTGCACGGTGTTGCTTAATTCAATTGGTGCTGGCAAAAGGCCTGCGAATTACCCATGCCCCATGTTGGTGACACAACTGTGTCGCCATTTCCTCCCTGTGGAGGAATTTCAGTTTTACATGCATGGAGGTATACCCATTAGGCCTCTTATCGAGGGCGTATCTACGTCCTATACCCGTTTGAATGTTGTATGGTCGTGAACCGAACCGGCCGAAAATGTACCCGCCAGGACGCCCAGCTCCAGCTCGACCGCGAGCGAGGAAGAGCTTACCTCCGCAGAACATGCACGTTTGCTTAGGAGAGCCGTTAGGGGGATTGACAGATTGGCAGGGATGGTGACCAACCTGGATCACCGTGTGATAGAGATTGAGCAGGGCGTGTCTACGCTTCTGGCAAGAGAGGAATGTTCCCGTTCACGTTCAAGGGGACGGCGAGGGCATAAGAAGTGAGGGCACTGCTTTTGGTAAGTTTGGGGGTGGAGGTGGTTTGTAAATAGTTATCTTTGCATTGCATATTTTTATTTTTTTGTACATATTTGTTTTTTTTCTTTCTTTGTATATTTAATTCCGCATTGCATCTTTATAAAAAAATTATAAAAATTAAAAATGAAAATAAAAAAAATCTAAAAAAAAATAAAAGTAAATAAAAAAATTGAAAATTTTTAAAAAATTAGAAAAATTGAAATTCAATTTTGGCCATATTTGATCTAAGTTCAACATGATGGTTGAATAGTAGGGAAAAACTAGATTCTAAACTTGGTAAATTAAAAACCCTAAAAAATAACCTTTCTTAAAGTTTAACTATAGAAAATATATATCCTTGCAATTTATTTAGAAATAGGCAAATTTTGAGTTCAGTTCTAGGGATAAGTCAAAATAAGGGAAGAGTATTGAAATTTTTATTTGAAGTGTAAGTCTGAAAAATAAATTCTGAACCTTTAGTCTAAATTCTGATAAAATATACCCTACAAATTGCACAAACACGCACCTTGAAACTTGGAATAGTAGAGGATACCTTGAAATGCTCTTGTCTAAAATCCTTAGTATGAAAGAAAATAAAATAAAAATATAAGTGTGAATAAACAGATATAAAAAAATGAACACTGGTTTTGTAAGTACTTGAGGCTGTATAAATTAAAAAATATATATAGCAAGGGTGCTTTATCACCTAGTGCCTTAGACCGACTGGTTTGGGAGTTACTGCTAAAGCCTTAGGTATTACAAGACGGGGAATTACACCTTAATGCGCGAACACATTTTGTAATCGGTCGTTAGTACCTCAAAAAGTATTAATGGTCGCATGAAGGATGTGTGAGCAATTTAATCTAAAAATTCAGCAACTAAAAGTATTTTGGACAATGGACAAGAGTATGATAGCTAGAATTGAATTTCCAAGTGTAGGGGTGAAACATAAACACACGTAGGGGTATATGATTGGGGTTTGGATAAGAGATAGGAATGAAATATAGGCCTTATTTCTTCAATAAAAATGATAAAAATTCCTAAGTTGAGATGGAACCTTAGAAGGAAAATTCAGAAGATGCTGAAAGCTTAATAAATTTGCAGAACATATACAATCTTAAGTTAAATGAAAAGGAAGCGTGAAAAATATGGGTTAATGATTTCTAAGTTGAAGATAATAGAATTTCTTGCTAGAATACCGAATTGAAGAATGCATGTCAACAGGCCAAATTGATTGGATTTTGTGGGTAGTATCCGCTGAAAATCCTCAGGAGACAACAGTCCTCCTACTAGGGACACCTAGAGGTTTAACGGCTTGTTGCACGAGCTCAGTGCAATTGCGTTCCCTGCGAAAGTGAGGTTAGAATTTTTCGAGAATAAAATTGACTTTGCTCGGGTCGAGCAAAAGATAAGTTTAGGGGTATTTGTTCATATCAGATTTTTGCATTGTTATATCGCCCATTCTTAGTCACATTACAAAAAAATAGGTGCTTTTAACCCATGTCTGCTAAATAGTTGCAGGTTACAAGTTCTCAGAACAATACAGTGAAATTCATGAAAAGACGCTACAAAATGTGAGACTACGACCAACAAAAGATAAATCCGTATAATGTCGCCTAACAGTTCAAGGAACAAAAGAAGATCAGTAGACAGTTCCATGCTCAGGACAGTTCAAAGGCAGCACAAGATACAAGTCTTCAAAGTGAAGCTTACGGTAAAATTCTACAAATTCTGCACTGTTGGAAATCTGGAAGAAAGTAGAAAAGATTCTGAAGAACCAAGTGAAGAAAACAAAAGAAAAAGGCAACATAAAACAACCCTGATGAAATGAGACAGAGAACCCCCAAGATGGCCGCGGATCCGCGGCCAAACATGGCAATCCGCCGCGGTTCCACTGCCGTGCTATGCACGTGTCGGTGCAATTTGTCGGTGGGTGTCGGTGCGTTGAACTTGCTTTCTTAGGGTAGTCTTGTAATTTCAGATGTGGATCAGATGTAAACCCTAGGGTTTCTCCTATCTATAAATAGGAAACCCGAAAGCCTAATTAGGCATGCCACGTTTAATTTCTAGTTTAATTTCTTAATTCCATTGTAATCGTGAAGAGGTGTCAATAAAAGTAAGTGTTCTTCATTTTTATCTTGTGTTCTAAATTTATTTTTCTGCAATTTTTATCTGTCTTATTTATCTGCAAGTTAATTAGTTTATTAAAAAGATAAAATTATAAAAATTTAATTTCATCGTAACCATCCTAATGAGTGAGTAGTTCCTCACTTGTTAGGGTTAGGATTGGGTAGGTTTGAGAGATGGAAATCTCTCACTCTTTTCTTGCTCATATAATATGTTAATTAGGACTCTATTTGAATCAAACACACACCGCTCACTACGGCACCCTATCCTACGAGATAGCGATGATCCCCTAGTTAGACCGGATGTGGTTGATTTACATAGAGCTTAGGCCTAAGAGTTAAGAAAAGACGGACAAGCACCAAAAGGAAGAAACTACGTTTCTTCCTAGTCGTGCTAATCCCCTTTGTTGATTATTACCCTAACACCTAAAAGTTCTTTATTAGGGCAAAGAAAGCATGGAGTAGAATTCTTTTTCCAAACTAACCTAATCCTAATCCTAGCAAGCCTTTAAATCAAATTAAATTCAATCTTAGTTTTTATAAAAATCAAAACGACCATTTCTTTTGGACTTAACTCGTAAGAACTCTAAGAAATAACACGATTTCCCTGTGGACCGACCCGTACTCAACTGGCTAGCTACCAAGCGACACCGTTATTGATTGCGGTAATTCTTAATCTTTGATTTTAAAACGCACACAAAAACGACGAACAATCAGGTGTTTGCTTCACTAATTCCACAATTAGTGAAGGGGCAGCTTGGGTTAGTGTCTCCTCGACGTAGATCATCTTCGACCTCGAAGAATTCGATGCAAGCTTGTTCATTTCTTCATGGGAGCCTCTCTAGAATCCGAGAGTTCATGATCGCAGCGATGGGACTACTACACGGAGCTATTGAAGTGAAGGACCGGTCTATAAAGATTGTATTCCTTGTTCACTTCTTTCCAAAGTTGTTTGCATATCGATTCGTCGGATTTTCTAGTAACGATTCTAGGGTTAGGGTTAGCTAGAATGGCAAATTTTTGAAATTGGCATGAACGATGACTCCCGAAACCTTGCTGCCGTGCTAGACAACACTGCAGTTTTATTGATATAACCTAGTCTACAATACCACAAGAAAGCCTTATTTAATTCTGGAGACTTTCTTTTAAGTATGTTCTGGACGTTGAAAATCTCAGCTTGATTTAACACGTATATACCGTCCTCTAGTGTACCTGACCTAATCAAACCATGATTAAGGTGGATGTGGACCACATCGCTTACAAATGTAAAATCATATACTTCTTTAGAAAGTAAAGATACATATATGATATTACAAGCTATACTAGGTACACACAAACAGTTACGTAAAATCAATATCTGCCCACTTGTCAATCCTCGGTGATATTCCCCTACGGATACAGCGTCCACGCTCATTCCGTTAGCAACCCTGAGAGTCATATCACATGCCCTGATAACTCTATGGTTTCTCAAAGCCTGTAATGAATTACATGTAAGGCTATGCCAGCGCCCCGGCCATCAATCCGTGGGCAAACGCGGAACAAAAACTTTTAAAACTGGCGCTAACGGAACACTAATTCCCGGATCGAACCATTAACCCTATACTAGTTAACTGTAAAGTGGTTTAAGGGATTATAACGATCGATCCATGTCCTTCGGTCTTAAATCTCTGTCCTTAGCTTGTCGCGGCTGCCTCGACAAAGTTTGCTCTCCGGCTCCCTCGTCGAAGAGGATCCACGTCGAGGATTAGTAATACGGGCTCCCGCTTCAAAACCGAAGCAACTCGGACATCAAGTTTGCTAGCCAAGATGCCCAAGATGAAATAGAGATAGTGTATGAATACTTTTTCTCAATACACTCAATGATTCTCAACACATGAGATGGAATGAGTGGAGGTGAAGAAGAACCCTTGAGATGAAAAGGGTGAGCTCAAGTTTTTGCTTAAGAAAAAACAAGTCAAGAAAAACATCTGTTGATTTCTTTTTGTGTTAGTTGTGAAGTATTTTGTGTGAGCTCAAGTAAAGAAAAAACCCCACACAAAATATCTCACACCAAGCCCAAAACCATGAGTCACCAAGTGAGCATATGTGCCACCATCAATGCATACTAGACCCAACACCATGAGTCACCAAGTGAGCACATACACCATGAATGCCCTAGGCCAAAAGTTATGCTCACAATTTCCACCAAATTAAATATTAAACTAAATGTTTAATCAAAACAAAGAAAATAAATGGCATCTTCAAAAGTAAACTCGTAACGAATTACAAGAATACCCCTCATCTGTACATACATACCTGCATCCGTATTCCAACTGAATACGAATACAACGAAACTAAAATAATCCAACAATATAATACTAGGTTCCGGTTTAAACCAAAGCCCACTAGTATTATTTGTCCGATCATGATCCGTGCACAAGTACACGTATATGATCGAACCCTGCCATAAAACTATACGGCCTCTACATCGTTTCGCACGAACCAAGGAAACCCTCTGTGTAGGACTCTAAAGACTCGTCAATACGCTGACAGCGGGTTTAACCACAAGCACGTCAGTGGCATTAGCTGTACGTAACGGCTACCCAGGTATTGAGCGAAAGGGAGGCCGACAAGAAAACTCATCCTGAAACCCTACTGAGCCTGACAGTGACAATATCCATACAGTCAGGTCCGTTCGTCTATGAGTATCGCATATCGGATCTAGGGGGCGGATAAAGTCAGACCCCTAATAACGCAATATTCAGTGTCGGTATGAAGCCCATTACCACCTGAGAAACTACTGATCCGAATCAATAATTCTCGACTACCTTGGAAAAGGATTTCTGGTGATGGCCGTCCGTGCACACCGCGACATCAACCCCCAATATTGGGAGAGACGAATCCCCTGACGATTCGCTTACTGCCTCCAAGTGGCTCGGCACTGTACCCAACTAAAACCTGTTTGCACGAATCCTTTGAGCCGTGGTAGGGTAGTAATCAAAGCACAGTGGGAACTCATATGAGACAAATGACAATCTCTGGTCGATAGACTAACCCGTACACATGTCACCAGGGAACTGCTATCTGACAATAGGCATAATACCAACTACCATGTGTTGGAGATAGTGCCCTCAGAGTCAATTATTGGATCACAGGCACGTGATTGCAATGATTGAGGGAGGACCTATTACGGGACGACAGTCTTACTCGAGATGATAGTATGCTATCTGGTTTACCTTTATCATCGTGTACTGCTTTAGGTGACCTGACAGGTCGCTATTACACGTTGATAGAGCCCCTAGGATTCTTGCTTGACTGCCAGCAGTATGAGGGCGATCATATACGTGGGAGCTGGTAGTCTATAAGCACATCCTTAAATGGTCCCTAGTCGTGGGAGTTTCGAGACAGGGCATCGATTCTCCAGAGTAGACTAGTGTATACAGTCGAGACCCCGACGAGGGGCGGTGGCCGGTCTCACAAGCCACTGGTGTCAGTTGGATCACGTAAGATGTATACAGGTGCTCATTGGGTTATGAGTACACCGGACAGGACTCGCCGGGAACATGCTAGTTGGTCTTATACCTGACGTCAGATAGCAGTTCCCAGGTGACATGTGTACAGGTTAGTTCATCGACGTGGGGATCGTCATTTGTCTCGTGTGAGTTCCCACTGTGCTTTGATTACTACCCTACCACGGCTCGAAGGAGTCGTGCAAACAGGTTTTAGTTGGGTACAGTCCCGAGCCACATAGAGGCAGTGAGCGGATCTTCAGGGGTTCGTCTCTCCCGGTATTGGGGGTGAGGTCGCGCTATGTCTAGGAGAGCCATTACACAAAGTCCTTGGCCAAGGAAGGAGATTTACTGGTAGGTATTCCAGTAGTATCTCAGGGTGTTCTGGGCTACACTCCGACACGACTTGTACCGCTTTTGGGGGTCTGACTTTTACCAACCCCCTAGGCCCGCCATGCGATGCTCGTAGACGAACGGACCGGACTGTACGGATATTGTCACTGACAGGCTCAGTAGGGTGTCAGGATGAGTTCGCTCATCGACGTCCCTTTTGGTCAATAGCTGGTGGCCCATCATGTATTGGCTTATACCTCTGACGTGCTACTGGTTAAATCCACAACCATAGTATTGACGAGTCTTTAAAGTCCACCACACTTTCAGTTACTCAGCTTTCGGGCGAAACGCTGTAGAGGCCGTATGGAGATATGGCAGGGTCCGATCGGATACGTGCAGTATTGCACGGATCAGGATCGGACGGTTTGTACTAGAGGCCGTATAGATATATGGCAGGGTTCGATCAGATACGTGCGGTATTGCACGGATCAGGATCGGACGGATATTACTAGCCGGCTTTGGTTTAAGCCGGATCCTAGTATAGTACAGTGTAGATTTTGTCTCATTGCATTTGTATCCGGTCGGAATACAGATGCGGGTGTGCATGCACAGTATCGGGGTTTTCCTGTAATTTATTACGGGACCAGTTTTCTGGAGTTGCCAGTTTGCATTCCGTTCCGGCCGGTTTTCCTTTGTTCTTTCCCGGCCGGACTTTTCCGATGGAGGGGGTTATTTGCAAGTTTGCAAATAACATTTTGTGGAGGGTTTATTTGTGAGATGAGAGATTATGATAGCATCTTTGATTCCCTCCATCACTTGCATTAAATGAGATTAGAAAGGGTATGGGTTTGATGTTCATTTTGTTATGATGATGTTTTGTTTATGGTCACCATTTCTATCTCCTACCATCACCTCCCTTTTGTGATATATTTTGTTTCCCTCCACCATTCCTCATGAGAAAATGGCCGGCCACATTTGTAGAGAGGAGAGAAAATGAGAGCTTTGATTTTGGTGGTGTGGCAAAATTTCATTCATCTCATTTTTGATACAAGGAAAAATGAAAGCACCATTTTTTCACACCTTCATTCCTCCATCTTCAAAAGGCAACCAATACCCCAAAGTGAGACATGCACTCTACACTACATTCTATAGCACATCTTGGGCATGACGACTTGCCAGCTTCATGCCCGAGTTGCCTCGGTATTGAGGTGGGAGCCCGTAAAAGATACAGACGATGTGGTGCCCTTCCGGCAAGTAGGCGACGACCGGTGTTTCCGCAGGAGATCGGGACGACGACGAGAAGACCGGAGGACTCGGATCACTCGGTATATCTCTAACCCGTCTTGTTGTTCGCTAGATCTAGTTTAATGGCCCGATCCGGAGTTTAGTTTACGGTGGTGCCGGTTTGCAAAGTTCGCAAAATTAAAGTTTATCACCGTTTCCGCATTTGGCCGTCGGATTGACGGCCGGGGCGCCGCCGTGCACTTGCAGTGGTATCAGAGCCTCTCCATTAACTTCGTCTAGCTTTGTTTGATGTGTTTTACATTTCCGATCGACCAAAATTCCAAAACTTTCATTTTTGTTCACATCAGTTTTCTGTTGAAATTTTTTGGTCTCGAAAAATTTTTCAGGTTGTACAAAACTAATGTACTGAAAATTCTAAGACTACTGGGAAAATTCGACACAGTCAGTCGACGACTGAAGCGCGGAACCGCGGCCAAACCCCCCCTTAGGCCGCGGTTCCGCCGCACATTGGTGTCCTCACTGTGTCCAATTTCTCCAGTGGGCTTCTGGGCTTATTTTAGGGGTTTTGGAATATTATAATTGGGCCCAGATTTTCTATGAGTGCTACAGTATTGCTTGGGGGCCCACTTGTTAATTTTTTATCGATCGGATATTTTAAACACATTATTTCACAGTATTTACATTATATCTGCGACCGTGAATGTCACTCGATCGGTAAATCCGGTCTAACTGCTATAGCCCGGTTAGACGGATTTGCGAACGTGATTTTCACGTTGATGTTCTGTGTTTTGCTGTGATGTTGCGGATCGGTCATGGGGGATAGCCTGGATGCAATGCTAGTACAGTGTTGTTGTATTATGTACATTTGATATTGCGGGGCCAGCGTCCGACATGTGGACTGCCGTCACTGCCTGTTTGTATTATTCTTTTGGGGCACGACCTGGTTGCGGTCGATGTACCCGTTGTATGTATATTTTACTTTCTGTACTAGAATTGCCCCGCGGAGGGGTGCACGGATAGCCGGGTTCTAGAGGGCAACGGGCCCGCATCTCAGGGCATTGGGACGGAGGGGGCTTCGCTCTAGAATTGGCGGGCTATTCGCCGCACTCGTAGGGGGTACAGTTTGACCCAGGAGGGGAGCCCAAGTTACCGGATTCCATGAAGTGCTGGGTGGTCCATTCACGGCGCTGAAGGGGGCTTCCTCGCTTCAGGTTTTGGCGGGTAACTTGCCGCGCCCGTAGGGGTCTAGGATTTCATTGCACAGGCTATCCACACGACCAGGGGAACGTCGGGTTTCAGTAGTGGCTCTGTGAAACCCGGGGATCCCAGATATCTGTATTGTTCTGTGATGCTTTACATTTTTGTGATGTTGCAATTTTTATCACGCCTTGAGCGAATATAATATATTGGTATATATATTAGTAGATGTTATATATGTTTTTCATCCGCGCTAGTCCAGTCCCCGCTCTGCCGTTAGTTAGCTAACCTAACGGGTGATGACGGGACCCAGTGGCGAATGCGGATGGCATATACGTACGTCAGTATATTTTCGTTCTTTGTGGTGTGATCAATTGATGAGACTGCGTTGATTCGGATCAATGCAAATTAAAACAAACATATTCTGATGTTGTTGGAACACTTTTCAAAAGGCTGTTATTGCAAGGACGTTCACTTTTGTTTTGCATCGTGGTATTCATTTGGAATATCCTGCTCCTCAGTCGACGAGGCAAGGGCCGAGATCCCTTCACCGGGAGTGACCCCTTGGACAGAAGTTTGCGTCAGGGCACTAACTTCACTATAGCCGATTACTTTTGCTTTGCATCGTGGTATTCATTTGGAATATCCTGCACCTCATTCTACGGGGAAAGAGCCGAGATCCCTTCACCGGGAGTGACCTCTTTAGTAAAGGTTTTCGTCACTATATTTTCTAAAAAGCTATCCGTTCCTTCAACGATATCAAGTTCATTACGTTAAAGGTTTTCACCAGAAACCATTCGTAGCCCTCCGTCGTTTCATATGGGTAGTCAATAGTATTCAAGCTGTGTATGTTGGCCAAAGTCAAGGCACAGTGATTGGTAGCTATTGGGTATTCATATGCAGCATAGATAGATGTGTTGGTTTGGGGCAGTCGTACTACCATTTTGGCCAAAGTCAAGGGTATGTACGGGTGGGCTCAAATTAACCTGGAGAATGACGGATTGAACTTGACATGTGACTTATGATATGTTGGCCAAAGACAAGGTCATAAGAGCATGGGGTAAAAATCACATCGGGAGTTTCAAAAGAGCTGAAACTTGCCAGATATGCGCATACCTTCTGGAGTGTGATACCGTGAGCGGATTCCGTCACGTTATCATGCGATGATAGTTGGATCCCGATTCCCACTGATGAGTTGGTTTACTCCTCGGGTAACCCCGACTAATTCTTCTTTCAGGTTTGGAGGAGAATTTGAGGTACAGTGGAGGTTTCCAGATTAGATAAATTGGTAACCATTTGATCTAGGTTAGAGTGCACGCTGAGTGTTTCTTTTCTCTCTCTCTTTGGCAGCGACCATTGACCCGACCTTAAGACTATGACTCAGAGACCAAGTTAACCGAACCTTCTTTACACTGGCTTTTGGATTGTCAGAGTTGCAGACCTCATTGCCACTCCTACTTTTACCCTTTTTCTCCAGGACACCCCGTTTTACTACGAACGTCCATTTCCATTGGACAAAACCATCGTATGGTTAGATACGAACTCGAAGGAATTCGAGGATGGTTTCCGGTTCTGGAGAAAACGGATAGGATTATTCAGTTGTCTTTTCCCTTTTACCTTCTCTCAAGTTGTGAGTACTCCTTAGTTTAGGAGATAGTACACCTATTACGCAAATTGGATAGTCTTCTTCCAAACTTTAGGCTGGTGCCGAACAGTGGGGAATGAAGAAAACCAATTAGCATGACGATGGTGTGCAGAAGGTATTAAGATTAAGACAAAGCAAGGGATTAGTAAGAGGGCAAAGTAAATTGCGACTGATTTTCACGACCAAACCAAGTATTTCTTCGCCAATCCTAAATCACCTTTGTATTTCTCCAGGACACTCCGTATCACTACGAAGATCCACAGTTTATTGGATAATCCATCGTATGGTTATATACGAACTCGAAAGGAACTTGTTCCAGTTCGGGGATGGATTCTGGTCCAGGAGAAATAGGAATAAGGTTTATTCAATTGTCTTTTATCTTCACCTTCTCTCGCATTGCGAGTACTCCTAGGACTAGGACAGTACACCCATTATGCTTATTGAATAGCCTTCTTCCAAACCATAGGCTGGTGCCGAACGGTAGGGAAGGAAGAAAACCATTTGGCCTAAGGGGTATGCAGAAGGTAATGACTAAAGACATATAAAGGGATTTGGAGAGGTGGCAAAGAATTATACGGTTATAGTTATGAATCTGGATAATGGTAGAGGCATTACTAGGAATACCAGGATACCCCATCGAAACATTTCAATGTTTCAGTTCAACTGTGTACTGTTAAAAGAAAACTGATTTCCTGATTAGACACTTGCTCCAGGGTATGTATTTACCAGGTTTGATTCTCACATCTGTATGGCTTTACAGATGATGAGTGGGAGTAAGTTATTGGGAATTGGGTGATCATCCTCATTATATCGGGATTCGTTGTAATCGGTGATATTTGAGGAGATCACCTGGGCTGTTTGCCGGTCGACAAATTTTTGGTTTTGAATATCCGCTGTTGTGCACCAATTTCAAATTGATATATCTGTACGTCTATTTTCATAGAGTGAGATATACCTTTTGATATTATGTCGATAACATTTACCTATATCAGTGGATGGTTGGGTAAGGAGCATTAAACAGCGGTGTAATTCTTCTTAACCATAAGTACAGTCTTCAACCTACGACACACAGTTAAAGAGTTGTTAGACTCGGCGGACTTATACAGAGTATTGTATGTTGTCCAGTGTCCATTAGGACAGAGGGGTTTGTCCTCATACTATATTCTGTTTACTTTTAACTTCTCTAGTTCTTAGACATGTGTTTCGTAGAAACACAGGGTCTAAGTTTTGAGGAGTTATAGGTATTTGAATAGAGTAGAGAACCAGGTGTAGCAAGTATCGGGATTCTTCAAAGTGATCGAAGATGTAGATACTTGTGTATGGTATTCAGTTGATAGTAATGATAAAGAGAAATTGCTTCTCTTTCAGGTTACTCATAATTGGAAGCATTCCTAAGTTGAGTAACGCTGATCGGCCTCTCTCCATTTAGTTGACATGCACTGGAGATAGCTGCATGATTTGAATCTGGTTCAATTAAATCAGTGCCTCTGGTTCTATATTGGATATAGTACAGTTCATATCTTAACATTTTTAAGGTACGGGGAGTTGTCCGGCTTATGATTAAAACCAGACTCTGGATAACTCAAGGCACGTTTCTGTAATGGCTGTTTGTGGGTTGACCCAGGCTATGACGAGGGTTGACTTTCTACCATAAGAAAGATCAATAGAAATATTGTTCTGGACTCGCCACAGTTTTAATAAAAATGGATTTTTCAAAAACAGTAGTGGGAGTATGGTAGAACTGGAAGTGATTCCAGAACCGCAAACGACTACTGAAGATTTGATAAGGAACCTAAAGATTCAATCTGATTTGACATTCCATTGGCCACTCCGCAGATAAGGTGGGTAACTTCAGGCACCCGAGAGGTACTCCGGCAGCCTCAAGGACGGTGACAGGGAAGTTCTTGTTTACCCACACTTACCATTGTTGTTGTCCCAGGCTGCGAGACCCGGTGGGAGGATGAGTATAGCGTCGTTCTAAACTAGCTTTAGAAGTGCACATCTATATGACTCTGCCAGAGGGTTGTCGTAGTCAGTGGGAGCAGCGGAAGCATTGGTGGACATCTGGCTTATGTCTATTTATAGACTAAAGCAGATATAGCGGAGATAGATCATCTATTTCTGATGTGACAGTCATAGGTTTGACGTCATCAGAATAGGGGATGGATCTGTTGAGAAGGTTGTAGGGTGTGATATCCGGGTTTTGGATGACATACACAAGGTAGGAAGTGACATTCCTATACTACGATCGGTTATACTTTGGTCGTCACACAGTGGTTTCTCCACAAGGGACTTGGACATTATATCAGACATACTGGTTAGTAGATCTATAGTTTTAGATCTAGATTTGGGTGGTTTCCCAATCAGGGTACTTTGACAGCATTCTAAGAGTATTTAGAATGGACGACTCCTGGCACGGTAGTGTACCTGCAGGTGATGGAGTCACCCTCTCTAAAGGTGTCTTATAGACTAAAGTAGAGAGGGATGTGCATGATTGGCAGATCACTTGCTTAGGCAATTGAGTCAATCATGAGATGTCAAGTACCACACCAGATGTTGTTCTTGCACTAGATGCAATAAGTTGACATTGATCCAATCCTGGAGAAACAGTCGGAAGCAGTTTTAGAACATAAGTGGATGTTCTAGGGATATGATAACGACAGCCTCATTTGGGAGACAGTTATCATTCCAGGCTTCCAAGGTGACATGGACGACAAGGAGGTTGTCAGAGTTATAGTTTTCCTTCTAACGAGGGGCAGTATTCTGGACAGGTGATCCAAGGCAATACTGAGGGAGGCATGGCGCAGGATACTGATTAAGTTCAGTTGACGATACAGTCTGAGAAGTTTGGATTTGGAGTTCATTTATGAGCTAGGTCCCATCAGACATCCAGACATTCTAAGACAGGTATTGCTCATTTCGGGAGATGACTTTCTCCGCTAACTTGAGATATAGAGAGAGACATAGAAAGAAACTTCAGACCGGATCCACTCGCTGAGACTATTCCTCGAACGCAATAGTCTCGCAAACGAGCTTTGTGAGACTGACTAGTAGAGGAGTTGGGTGTTCGGTATCACACGGGCTGTGAGTATGCGACATCGCAATAATTAGCCTTGAGTGCAAGTGGGAGATTGTTGGAGATAGTGCCCTCAGAGTCAATTATTGGATCACAGGCACGTGATTGCAATGATTGAGGGAGGACCTATTCCGGGACGACAGTCTTACTCGAGATGATAGTATGCTATCAGGTTTACCTTTATCATCGTGTACTGCTTTAGGTGACCTGACAGGTCGCTATTACACGTTGATAGAGCCCCTAGGATTCTTGCTTGACTGCCAGCAGTATGAGGGCGATCATATACGTGGGAGCTGGTAGTCTATAAGCACATCCTTAAATGGTCCCTAGTCGTGGGAGTTTCGAGACAGGGCATCGATTCTCCAGAGTAGACTAGTGTATACAGTCGAGACCCCGACGAGGGGCGGTGGCCGGTCTCACAAGCCACTGGTGTCAGTTGGATCACCTAAGATGTATACAGGTGCTTATTGGGTTATGAGTACACCGGACAGGACTCGCCGGGAACATGCTAGTTGGTCTTATACCTGACGTCAGATAGCAGTTCCCAGGTGACATGTGTACAGGTTACTTCATTGACCTGGGGATCGTCATTTGTCTCGTGTGAGTTCCCACTGTGCTTTGATTACAACCCTACCACGGCTCGAAGGAGTCATGCAAACAGGTTTTAGTTGGGTACAGTCCCGAGCCACATAGAGGCAGTGAGCGGATCTTCAGGGGTTCGTCTCTCCCGGTATTGGGGGTAAGGTCGCGCTGTGTCTAGGAGAGCCATTACACAAAGTCCTTGGCCAAGGAAGGAGATTTACTGGTAGGTATTCCAGTAGTATCTCAGGGTGTTCTGGGCTACACTCCGACACGACTTGTACCGCTTTTGGGGGTCTGACTTTTACCAACCCCCTAGGCCCGCCATGCGATGCTCGTAGACGAACGGACCGGACTGTACAGATATTGTCACTGACAGGCTCAGTAGGGTGTCAGGATGAGTTCGCTCATCGACGTCCCTTTTGGTCAATAGCTGGTGGCCCGTCACGTATTGGCTTATACCTCTGACGTGCTACTGGTTAAATCCACAACCATAGTATTGACGAGTCTTTAAAGTCCACCACACTTTCAGTTACTCAGCTTTCGGGCGAAACGCTGTAGAGGCCGTATGGAGATATGGCAGGGTCCGATCAGATACGTGCAGTATTGCACGGATCAGGATCGGACGGTTTGTACTATAGGCCGTATAGATATATGGCAGGGTTCGATCAGATACGTGCGGTATTGCACGGATCAGGATCGGACGGATATTACTAGCCGGCTTTGGTTTAAGCCGGATCCTAGTATAGTACAGTGTAGATTTTGTCTCATTGCATTTGTATCCGGTCGGAATACAGATGCGGGTGTGCATGCACAGTATCGGGGTTTTCCTGTAATTTATTACGGGACCAGTTTTCTGGAGTTGCCAGTTTGCATTCCGTTCCGGCCGGTTTTCCTTTGTTCTTTCCCGGCCGGACTTTTCCGATGGAGGGGGTTATTTGCAAGTTTGCAAATAACATTTTGTGGAGGGTTTATTTGTGAGATGAGAGATTATGATAGCATCTTTGATTCCCTCCATCACTTGCATTAAATGAGATTAGAAAGGGTATGGGTTTGATGTTCATTTTGTTATGATGATATTTTGTTTATGGTCACCATTTCTATCTCCTACCATCACCTCCCTCTTGTGATATATTTTGTTTCCCTCCACCATTCCTCATGAGAAAATGGCCGGCCACATTTTGTAGCGAGGAGAGAAAATGAGAGCTTTGATTTTGGTGGTGTGGCAAAATTTCATTCATCTCATTTTTGATACAAGGAAAAATGAAAGCACCATTTTTTCATACCTTCATTCCTCCATCTTCAAAAGGCAACCAATACCCCAAAGTGAGACATGCACTCTACACTACATTCTATAGCACATCTTGGGCATGTCGACTTGCCAGCTTCATGCCCGAGTTGCCTCGGTATTGAGGTGGGAGCCCGTAAAAGATACAGACGATGTGGTGCCCTTCCGGCAAGGAGGCGACGACCGGAGTTTCCGCAGGAGATCGGGACGACGACGAGAAGACCGGAGGACTTGGATCACTCGGTATATCTCTAACCCGTCTTGTTGTTTGCTAGATCTAGTTTAATGGCCCGATCCGGAGTTTAGTGTGCGGTGGTGCCGGTTTGCAAAGTTCGCAAAATTAAAGTTTATCACCGTTTCCGCATTTGGCCGTCGGATTGACGGCCGGGGCGCCGCCGTGCACTTGCACCATGTTCCCGGCGAGTCCGTCCGGTGTACTCATAACCCAATGAGCACCTGTATACTATCTTAGGTGAACCAACTGACACCAATGGCTTGTGAGACCGGCCATCGCCCTTCGTCGGGGTCTCTATCCGTATACACTAGTCTACTCTCGGAGTATCGATGCCCAGTCTCGAAACTCCCACGACTAGGGACTCTTTAAGGATGTGCTTATAGACTACCCAACTCTCACGTATATGATCGCCATCATACTGTTGGTAGTCAAGCAAGAATCCTATAGGCTTTATCAACATGTAATAGTGATCTGTAATGTCACCTGAAGCATGTACACGATGATAAAGACAAACCAGATAGCATACTATCATCTCGAGTAAGACTGTTATACCGGTATAGGTCATCCCTCAATCATTGCAATCACGTGCCTGCGATTCAATAATCTACTTGAGGGCACTATAGCCAACAATCTCCCACTTGCACTTAAGGCTAATTATTGCGGTGTCGCATACTCACAGACCGTGTGATACCGAACACCCAACTCCTCTACTAATCAATTTCACAAAGCTCGTTTGAAAAACTATCGCGTTTGAGAAATAGCCTCAGTGAGTGGATCCACCCTGATGTTTCCTTCTATGTCTCTCTTAATCTCAAGTTCGCGGAGAAAGCCATTTCCCGAAATGAGCAATACCTGTCTTAGAATATGTCTGGATATCTGATGGGACCCAGTTCATAAATGAACTCAAAATCCAGCAAACTTCTTAGACTGTATCGTCAACAGAATTTAATCAGTATCCTGTGCCTCGCCTCCCTCAGTATCCGCTTGGACCACCGGTCCAAACTACGGCCCCTCGTCAGAGGGAAAACTATAACTCTAACTGTCACTCTGTCTTCCAGGTCACCTTAGAAGCCTGGAATGATAACCTTCTCTCGAAGGAGGCAGCCGTTATCAAATCCCTAGAATATCCACTTATGTTCATAAACTGCTTCCGAACGTTTCTCCAGGATTGGATTAATATATCAACTTATTGTATCTAGTGCAAAAACAACATCTGGTGTGGTACTTGACATCTCATGATTGCCTCAATTTCCTAAGCAAGTGATATGCCAATCATGCACATCCCTCTCCCCTTTAGTCTGCAAGACACCTTTAGAGAGGGTGACTCCATCACCTGGAGGTACACCATCATGCCAGGAGTCATACATTCTAAAACACCTTTAGAATACTGTCTAAGTACCCAGATTGGGACACTACCCAAATCTAGATCTAAAACCATAGATCCAGTAACCGGATGCCTTATATAACATCCAAATCCTATGTGGAGAAACCACTGTGTGACAACCACAGTATAACCGATCGTAGTATAGGAATTTACTTCCTACAATGTGTATGTTATCCATATACCAGGACACACACCCTACTACCTTATTAACAGATCCATCTCCTATTCTGATGAAGTCAAAGCCTATGACTATCACATCAAAAATAGATAATCTATCTCCGCCATACCTGCTTTAGTCCATAAATAGACATAAGCTACTTGTCCACTATGCTTCCGCTGCTCCCACTGACTAGAACAACCCTCTGGCAGAGTCATATACACGTGCACTTCTAAAGCTAGTTTAGAACGACGCTATACTCATCCTCTTGCCGGGTCTCAAAGTCTAGAACAGCAGTAATGACAAGTCTAGGTAAACAAGAACCTCCCTGTCACCGTCTTTGAGGATACCAGAGTACCTCTCGGGTGCCTGAGGTTACCCACTATATCTGCGGAGTGGCTAATGGAATGTCAAACCCGATTGAATGTTTAGGTCCTATTAAATTTTCAGTAATCGTTTGTGGTTCTGGAATCACTTCTAGTTCTACCATCCTCCCACTACTGTTTTCTTAAAAAGTTCATTTTACTAAAACTGTGGCGAGTCAAGAACAATATTACTATTGATCTTCCAGATGGTAGAAAGTTAACCCTCGTCAAAGCCCGAGATAACCCACAAACTGCCATTACAGAAACGTGCTTTGAGTTATCCAGAGTCTGGTTTTAAGCATAAGCCGAACAACTCCATATACCTTAACATCGTTAAGATATGAACCATTCTATATACAATAAAGAAACAGAGGCACTGATTTAATTGGAACCAGATTCAAATCATGCATCTGTCTCCAGTGAATATCAACTAAATGGAGAGAGGCCGATTAACATTACTCAACTTAGGAGTGCATCCAAATATGAGTAACCTGAAAGAGATGAAAGTTCTCAAAATCAATACTATCAGCAGAATACCAAACGCAAGTATCTACATCTTCGATCACCTTGAAGAATCTTGATACTTGCAACATATGATTCTCTATATTATTCTCGTACCTATAACTTCTCAAAACTTGGACTTTGTATTTCTACGAAACACTTGTCTAAAACTTGAGAAGTCACAAGTAAACAGAATATAGTACGAGCACCAATCCCTCTTTCCTAATGGACACTGGACAATATACAATACTTTGTATAAGTCCCCTGAGTGAATTGTTGGGTTACTAGGCACTCTAACAAGGTTCTACAAGGCATCAACCATGTCCGATTAAAATTTTAGCCGTGCCGAACAACCCTAAACGAGATCTTTGCTAAACTATTAGGGTAACACATGCAAGTAAACTACATTTACGACTAAGTGAATACGAAATACAACCTTTGTAGATCGGTCATTCACTTCTAAAGCTCCTTGTTGTAGTCCCTCCGCTGCGATCATGGTCCTCCCGGGCTCTTGCATGGCTTCACGAGGCGAAAGAAGCGTCCTTGCTTGAAGTCTTCGAGGTCAAAGATGATCTACGTCGAGGGAATACCAACTCAAGCTTCTACTTCACTAACAAGAGAATTAGTGAAGCAAACACCCTAAACTAAAGTGCTAGTCTAGTAGAGGATAGAGAAATAGGAAGTGGGTTCACTTTAGAATTTATTTTCTCACAATGTTTCTCACTTTGGATCAAACCCTAGAGAGCTTTTTAGCTCATGGAAGAAGATGAAGAAAAAAATAGAGAAAGATAATGATCAAGTAAGTGAGCTAACCATGGGTGAGTGAGTATCATATACTAACTGATGTAGAGACATAACCATGGCTAATTCTAATGGTTGGGTTAACTAAATATCTTAAGTAAAACAAATTGAGTTGAATTTGTCAAAGCGCTAAAAGCTTCTACAAGCTTCATGCACTTAACAAATATCAATCAATTTAGATTTACTTTAAATATAAAAACCCCTCCACTAAAATTAGAATGGTGTATGTCTTATACACCCATGTCATGTGTATCAACAACCATGATACAAAAAGAAAACACAATTTAATATATATCACATATATATTAAAGTTGTGCACATGTGAGAAAAATACTTAAGTGAACAAATGTTAGTTAATGTAAATTAGTATATCAAATATACAATTATACACTAAATTATTAAATCAACACTTGACTTGATAATCCAGTTATATCTCATATAACCGACTAACATCCAATGTATCGTCTTATCGAATCAACACTTGATTCGATAACTCGGCTATATCATATATATAACCGACCGATACAAAAAGTCGCGAGAATAGAATACGGTATCAAATACGTGCATTATTCTCGGTCCTGCTCATATCACATACATGCCCCTATTTCGTTTTGCCTGAGCCAGTAAAATCTCTATGTATTACTCTAAAGACTCGTCAATACGCCGGCAGCAGGTGATGATCACATCAAGCACCCACAAGTCGTCAGCGGTACTAACTGGACGTAACGGCTACCCGGGTATTGAGCGATCAGAAGATCAGCAAGCAAGCTCTCTCCAACTCCTGTAAAAGCTTAACGGTAACACTTCCCGTACAGTCCGGTCTCCTCGTCTGATATGTCGCATATCAAGTCTAGGGGTGGTAAACGTCAGACCCCAATAACCGATAAGTCATGCTTATGTGAGGCTTATAACGGGTCAAGAAACTACTAGTAACTCTTACCAGTAAATCTCTAAATCATCCCTGGCCAGGGACTTCCATGTTATGGTCAATCAAGCACAGCGCAACATTAACCCCAAATACCGGGAGATACGAAACCCCTCCTATCGCTCATTGCCTCCATGTGACTCGGGACTGTACCTAAAAACCACCGTTTTGCATGCCCTCTTGGACGTGGTAAGGTGGAAATCAAAGCACAGTGGGAATCACACAAGACTCTATGACGATCTCGGGTCTACAGACTAACCTGCACAAGTGTCACCAGAGAACTGCTATCTGACATGAAGTATAATACCATCTGGGAGTTCTCGGCGAGTCCGTCAAGTGTACCCAGTCTCCACTGAGCACCCGTATACCATCTCTGATGTCAAACACCAATGGATATGGGATCATCCATCGCCCATCTCATGGGTCGAGAAACGTATACGCTCGTCTACTCTGGTATAACGATGCCCTATCTCGATACACCTACGACTATGAACATTAAATGATGTACTTATGGACTACTCTGTCCCCACTAGTATGATCTGCATCATAGTCCAGGTAGTCAAGTACACATCCTAAGGGCTTTACCAACATGTAACTATAAGAGAGCATCAAGAGGAAAGTAAACATGTTAAGATAAAGAGCAACCAGATAGCATACTATCATATCGAGCAAGAAAGTCCTCTCTATATATGTCCAAGCATCCAATATAATATACATCATCTGTACAATACTGGCCTCTAGGGCATACATACAACTAACAATCTCCCACTTGCACTAGGGCCAGCTGCTGTAGTATCGCATACCAAGCATCCTGAAGAGTCTCTCAAACTGTATCTGGGGAATGGCCTTCTTGAGTGGATACGCTGTGTTGTTCTTCGTGTCAACCCTCCTGACCTCGATCTCCTGGCGATCAACTATCTCCCGGATCAGGTGATACCGCCTCAGAATATGCCTGGATTGCTGATGGGACCTGGGTTCCTTGGCCAAAGCCACCGCTCCATTGTTATCACAGTACAAAGGTATTGGATGCTCAATTGATGGAACCACTCCAAGTTCAGTAATGAACTTCTTGATCCAGACAGCCTCTTTGGCAGCATCATTGGCAGCGATGTATTCAGCCTCCATCATCGAGTCTGCCACGGTTTCCTGCTTGGAACTCTTCCAGCTAACGGCCCATCCGTAAAGGGTAAAGACAAATCCCGAGTGCGACTTAGAGTCATCCTTATCCCTCTGGAAGCTCGAATCGGTAAAGGACTCCACTTGGAGTTCTCCGTTACCATACACCAAGAGCATCTCTTTAGTCCTTCGTAAGTACTTGAGAATGCTCTTCACAGCTGTCCAGTGACTCTCTCCAGGATCAGCTTGATACCTACTCACTACACTTAGTGAGTGTGCTACATCGGGTCTGGTACATAACATCGCATACATGATAGAGCATACAGCCGAAGCATAGAGTATCCCTTGCATGCGAGCTCTCTCCAAATCAGACTTGGGAGACATCTCTTTGGAGAGAGTGAGCCCTGAGATCGTGGGTAAAAACCCACGCTTGGACTCTTCCATACCAAACCTCTTTAGTATGGTGTCAATGTACCTTGATTGGGACAATCCCAGTATCCGTTTGGATCTATCTCTATAGATCTTAATCCCCAAGATGTAGGAGGCATCCCCTGGATCTTTCATTGAGAATCTTTGTGATAAGAAGAGCTTGACCGATTGCAGCATAGGAATGTCATTTCCTATCAAGAGTATGTCGTCCATGTACAATACGAGGAAGACAACCTTACTCTCTGCCACCGTCTTGTAGATACAATGTTCATCTACGTTTTTTACGAAATCAAACTCTTTGATAAAGATGTCAAAGCGGATGTTCCAACTCCGCGATGCTTGCTTTAATCCATAAATGGATTTAAGCAGCTTGCACACATTCCCGCTGCTCCCACTAGCTACGAAGCCCTCTGGCTGAGTCATGTACACGCTCTCTTCTAAATCACCGTTTAGAAAGGCGGTCTTAACATCCATTTGCCAGATTTCGTAGTCATGATATGCAGCGATGGCAAGCATGATCCGGATGGATTTAAGCATAGCCACTGGAGAAAAGGTTTCGTCATAGTCCACACCTGGTCTTTGACGAAAACCCTTTGCAACAAGTCTAGCTTTGAAAGTCTCCACTTTCCCATCTACACCAAATTTTTCCTTAAAGATCCACTTGCTCCCGATGGGTTTTACCCCTTCAGGAGCATCTTCTAAAGTCCATACTTTGTTGGTGTACATGGATTCCATCTCGGACCGCATTGCATCCAGCCATTTCACTGAGTCCCCACTCGTGATGGCCTGTTCAAAGCTAGTTGGGTCATCATCCTCCATGATGCAATCTTCGCTCCCACCATCCAAGAGAAAACCGTAGTATCTCTCAGGTGGGTGAGGAACCCTACTAGATCGGCGGAGTGGCTGGGATTCGTCGGGAACTAACGAATCCTCTGGTTCCACTAAATCTTCAGTTTGAGTTTGTGTAGCCGGAATTTCTTCCAGTTCTACCTCGTTGCCACTAATTTCTTTTGCAAGAAATTCCTTTCCTAAAAAGGTGGCATGTCGAGAAACAAACACCTTTTGTTCCTCGCTATGGTAGAAAAGATATCCATGTGAATGTTTGGGATATCCCACAAACTTGCATAAAACTGACCGTGCCTCGAGTTTGTCCGGATTGTACCTTTTGACATAGGCCGGACAACCCTATATCTTAACTCGTTTAAGATATGATCTCTTCCCACTCCATATCTCATATGGTGTGGTAGGTACAGATTTAGATGGAACTTGATTCAATAGGTATGCTGCTGTCTCCAGCGCATACCCCCAGAAGGAAATAGGTAACTCAGCTGTGCTCATCATAGAGCTCACCATATCTAATAGGGTGCGGTTCCTCCGTTCCGATACACCGTTGTGCTGTGGTGTATATGGAGGAGTTAGCTGAGAGAGAATCCCATTCTCTTTAAGGAAGTCCAGGAATTCATTGCTCAAGTACTCACCTCCTCGATCAGATACAAGGATTTTAATACTTTTCCCAGTTTGGTTTTCGACTTCTTGTTTATATTCTCTAAATTTCTCAAAAGGTTCTGATTTGTGTTTCATCAGGAACACATACCCGAATCTAGAGAGATCGTCAGTGAATGTAATGAAGTACGAAGAACCATCCCTGTCATGTGTAGACATAGGACCGCATACATCACTATGTACCAGTCCTAAGAGTTCCGTAACTCTTTCTCCGTGTCCCGTAAATGGAGTTTTGGTCACCTTGCCTTTGAGACATGACTGGCAAGTATCATAAGATGAAAATTCAAACGGAATCAAATATCCATCCTTATGCAACTTAGCTAGTCGTGTCGAATTAATGTGACCCAGTCTACAATGCCACAAGAAGGATCCGTTCAGTTCTGAACTCTTCCTCTTGTGTGTGTTTGTTATGCTCAGAACTGTTGATTGATTTAGAACATAAATGCCATTGCACATCGTGCCTGATTCAACCAACTTTTGGTTCAGGAAAATGTTCATAACATTATCCTGTAATACAAAATTATATCCCCCTTTACTCAATAAAGAAACCGATATAATGTTGCATATCAGGTTCGGCATGTAATAGCATTCGTTCAGAATCAATGTATTACCAGTTGGTAATACAAGGTGATATTCCCCGACGGTTTTAGCTGCAACAATTGCACCATTTCCAACCCTTATGTCATTATCACCTTCTCCAAGTTCTCTACCTTTCCTAAGCCCATGTAACTGATTACATATATGGGATCCTGACCCGATATCTAATACCCTGGACGTGGAGGAAATGGAGAAACAGTTCTCTGTAATGAACACACCCGAAGAAAATGCATCAGTATGTACTTTCTTCATTCGGGTGGCTTAGGAATCCTGGCATTCCCCTATATCCTTTTAAGTCTTATAACTTTTATAAGAAAAACGGAACCAACGTTCTCCAGCACAGTATAACATGCGGGTTCGGTCAATACATCTATATTATTATCTTGATTAAGGCATGATATGGTCGCTACCTGGAGAGAGAGAGAAGAAAACACTTTAGCGTATGCTCTTGCAAGATCAGATTGGTTATTATTTTATCTAATCAGGATGGCTCCCACTGTTTTTTATCAAATCTTCCTTCAAACCCTAAAAGGAAAGACTAGCCGGGATTAATTACACCTTACAATATCGCCAATATTTCAGCCAGGCCAGTGTCGGTACTTTGAGGGAGGTTCCCCGTGCTTTCGCACGGACCTAATTAAAGTAAACCCCATTTTCCCAGAGGCGTAACCCCGTTGACACCTTTCCAAACACCTACTTGATCGGCTAATTGTCCTGTGTAAAACTTGTAGGGTTCCTAGGCACTCTAGTGAAGTCTCACAAGTGATCAAACATGCACAAATCAAATTTTACGGGTGCCTACAAACCCGACTACGGATCGTTTACTAGATATTTAGGCGAAACAAGCGAACTAGTTAACATTTTAACTAAGGGAACGGACATACAACCTTTGTAGATCCGGTCCACCACCTCCACGGCTCCGCAATGAAGTCTCCTCGCTGTCCAAATCATGTCTTGGGCTCTAGCGTCGGCATCATCGAAGAATGGGCGGGCTTGATCGTCGGTTCGATGCCGAAGATGATCTACGTCGAGGCATCGCCAGAACAAGCTCCAACTTCACCAAGTCGGAAAAACTTGTGAAGGAAACACCCTATACTACTTGGCAAGAGGTAGAGGATGAAGAAATAGGAAGTGGGTAAACTTTAGTTTTGGATTTCTCACTAGATTTCATGACTTGCCATTGGAGTAGCAAGCTTTCTCCATTGAAGAAGAAGATGAAGAAAGAAGAAGATGATATGATAAGATAATTAAAATAGAAAAGAAAATATAATACTTATCATATCATTAACCTTAGTTAGGTGTAGAGAATTGACTAAGGTTAATTTGAAGAGTTAGGGTTAAGAAAGAAGACAAAATGGTTACTTAGTCAAAGTTTCAAGAAACTTCAACTACAAACAAAATAAGCCACCATTTCATTTTCTTTATCATTTTCTTTTTCCAAAATAAATAAATAAATAAGAAAAAGAAAACCCTAATCTTAATCTTAACCATGGTCTAATTCTTTACACTAACCCTAGCATGCATGTATCATCAAACATGATACAATCATGTGCACAAAATATATCACATATGCAATGTGCACAAACTAAGTGAGTAAATCCATTTAAAGTGAACCAATACTAGTTAATGCAAAGTAATATATCAAATATATAATTGTACATTAAATCATTAAATCAACACTTGATTCAATGATCCGGTCATGTCGCATATAACCGGCTAGTATCCAATGTATCGGCTTATCGAATCAATCCTTGATTCGATAACTAGGTTATATCGCATATAACCAATCGATACATTCGTCGCGAGAATGAAATACGGTATCACATACACGAATTATTCTCGGTCCCGCACATATCTCATATGCGCTCCTATTTCGTTTCGCTTGAGCTAGGAAACCTCTGTGTAGGACTCTAAAGACTCGTCAATACGCCGGCAGCGGATGATGATCATATCAAACACCCACAAGCCGCAAGCGGTCTGCTAAACGTAACGGCCACCCGGGTATTGAGCGATCAGAAGATCGACGAGCAAGCCCGCTCACACTCCTGTGAATCCAACCAGTAACACTTACCGTACGGCCCGGTCTGTTCGTCTGATATGTCGCATATCTCGCCTAGGGGTGGTAAACGTCAGACCCCAATAGCTCGATAAGTCATGCCGACTTGAGGTCCATAACATTCGTGAAACTACTGATAACTCTTACCAGTATATCACTGCAACCCTGGCCAGGGATTTCCTGTTATGGCCAGTCGAGCATAGCACAACATCGACCCCCAATACCGGGAGAGACGAATCCCCTCCTATCGCTCATTGCCTCCATGTGAATCGGGACTGTACCTAAAAACCACCTGTTTGCACGACTCGGTAGAGCCGTGGTAGGGTGGAAATCAAAGCACAGTGGGAGACACACAAGACTCTATGACGATCTCGGGTCAACAGACTAAGCTGTACCAGTGTCACCAGAGAACTGCCATCTGACGTGAGGTATAATACCATCTGGGAGTTCTCGGCGAGTCCGTTCAGTGTACCCAGTCTCCACTGAGCACCTGCATACCATCTTCGATGTCATACACCAATGGATATGGGATCATCCATCGCCCATCACATGGGTCGAGAAGATATGCGCTAGTCTACTCTGGAATATCGATGCCCCGTCTCGATATTCCCTCGACTAGGAACATTTCAAGGATGTACTCATGGACTACCCAGGCCCCACTAGCATGATCTACATCATAGTCCTGGAAGTCGAGTACAGATCCTATGGGCTTTATCAACATGTAATCAGAGAGACAGAAAGTATACATGTTAAGATAAAGTGCAACCAGATAGCGTACTATCATGTCGAGTAAGAAAGTCCTACCTATATATGTCCCAGCATCCACTACAATATACATCCAATGTACAGTAATGGCCTCTAGGGCATACATATAACTAACAATCTCCCACTTGCACTAGGGCCATCTGTAGCAGTGGTTGCAGTATCACATACTCAACCATCCCCTAAAGGTCTCTCTTTGGGAAAAGGCCTTCGTGTGTGGATCCGCCGTGTTGTCCTCTGAGTCTACTCTCCTAACCTCGATCACCCTGGAGATCAACTATCTCCATGATCAGGTGATGCTTCCTCAGAATTTGTCTGGGTCACTGATGGGACCAGGGTTCCAGGGCCAAAGCCACACTTCCATTGTCATACAATGGCAGGAACCTAGTTCATCTTATGAACCAATATATACCCAAACTTCCTCTTTGGTAGTATCTTTAATAGCGATGTTACCAGCCTTTATCGTCTAGTTTGCCACGGTATCTAACTTGGAACTCTTCCAACATACCGTCCCTCTACTGAGGGTAAAGACAATGCCCGTGACTGACATTCAGTCGTTTTTATCACCCTGGAACTCTTCCAGTGATTCCCCCCAGGGATCGATTGATACCATCTCACTACATCTAGTGAGAATCCTAACATCCAATTACATCTATCTCATAGATGAAAACTCAGGATTTAGGAGGTATCACTTTGATCCTATTTGGGGAATCCTAGTGATAATAGGAGATTGACCGATCGTAGTATAGGAAACTCTTTTCCTATCAAGAGTATGTGGTCTACGTACAATATGAAGATGACCACCTTACTCTCTACTACCCTTTTGTATATACAAGGTTCGTCTACCATTTTGATGAAGTCAAACACTTTGACTATCACATCAAAACAGACGTTCCAACTCCGCGATGCCTGCTTCATTATGTAAAGCAACTTGCACACGTTTCCGCTGCTCCCACTGTTTACGAAGACCTCTGGCTGTGTTCTTATAGACGTTCTCTTCTAAATCAGTATTTAGAAAATCAGTCAGGGCACCCAACCATCAGATATCGTAGTCATGGTATGTAGCAATGTTAAGTAGGATCCGGATGGACTTAAGCATAGTCACTTGGAAAAGGTTTCATCATTATCCACGCCTGGTCGATGACGAAAACCTTTAACAAGTCTAGCTTTGAAAGTTTCAACTTTTCCATCTACACCAAGTAATCTTCTCAAGATATACTTGCTCCTGATGGGGATTTAACCCTTCAGATATAGCAGCTAAAGTCCATACTTTGCTGGTGTACATGGATTCCATCTCAGATTGCTAAGCATCCAGCCATTCTTACAGAGTCCCTACTCTCGATGGCCTGCTCGAAAATAGTTGGGTCATCATCTCATGATGCAATCCTTGCTCCCACTGTCATCGAGAAACCGAGGTATCTCTCAGGCGGATGAGGAACCCTACTAGATCGGCGGAGAGGCTGAGGTTCGTCAGGAACTATAGAATCTTATGGTTCTGTCAAATCATCAACTGCAGTTTTGTATAGCTGGAACCTTTCCAGTTCTACAGAACTGATCCTGCCTCGATCTTGTCCGGATTTTGCTTTAAACATAGGCCGGACAACCCCAAATCTTAACTCGCTTAAGAGATGGGTTCTTCCCATACCATATGTTATATGGAGTGGTAGGCAGTGATTTGATTCAAACCTAATTCAATAGGTATGCAGCTTCTCAAGTGCATAACCCCAAAAGGAAATAGGTAACTCAGTAATACTCATCATAGAGCACACGATATCTAATATTGTGTGATTGCTCCGCCCCGATACACCATTGTGCTGTGGTGTATTCAGAGGAGTAACATTGAGAGAGAATCTCATTCTCCTTTAGAATAGTCCAGGAATTCTATGCACAAGTATTCTCCTCCCTGATCTCATCATAGGACATAATACTTATACCCGGTTATTGGTTCTCTACTTCTAACTTATATTCTGTGAATACCTCAAAAAGGTTCGGACTTATGTTTCAACAGGAACATATGACTGAATCTTGAGAGATTATCAGAGAATATAATGAAGTAAAAAGAACCAGTCCTGGCATGTGTAGACAGGAGACCTTACATACATCATCATGTATCAGTCCCAAGAGTTTACTAACTCTTTCTCTGTTTCCAGTAAACAGAGCTGGTGTCATTATATCTTTGTGACATGACTGGCAAGTTTCACAAGATGTAAATTCAAACTGATTTAAATATGCATCTAAATGTAACTTCAGCTAGTCGGGTCGCATTGATATGACCTAGTCTACAATACCTCAAGAAGAATTCGTTCATTTCTGAACTCTTTCTCTTGTGTGTGTTCTGTATACGAGGAACTGTAGTTTGATTTAGAACGTCAATGCTTTTAGATAACGTGCCTGAACCGATCAACTTTTGATATAGGAAATGTTCAAAACATTATCCATCAATACAAAATTATATCCTTTCTTTACTAATAAAGAGACTGATATGATTTTGTATATCAGGTTCGGTATCTAATAGCATTTGTTCAGAATCAATGTATTCGTAATACAGGGTGACAGTGACCAACAGACTTGGCTGCAACACTTGCCCCGTTTTCTGTCTCATGAAACTTATCACCCGTTCTCAGTTTTTCTACCTTTTTGTAGCCCTATGTAACAGATTACATATCTGGGATCCTGATCCGGTATCATATACCCAGGATGCAGAGGATACTGAGAAACAGTTCTTTGTAATGAACACACCCGAAGGAGATGCATCATATGCACTTTCTTCGTTTGGGCGGCATAGGAATTCTGGTATTCCCCTATTTCCTGCTCTGTCTTATAACAATTATAAGTTGGAGCGGGACCAACGTTCCCTAGCTCAGTATAACAAGCGGGTTCGGTCAATGCATCCGTATTATTATCTTGATTAAGGCGTGATATGGTCGCTACCAGGAGAGAGAGAGAAGAAAACACTCTGCGTGCGCTCTTGCAAGATCAGATTGTTTATATATTTTATCTAATCAGGATGGCTCCCACTGTTTTTATCAAATCTTCCTTCAAACCCTAAAAGGAAAGACTAGCCGGGATTAATTACACTCTGCAAGTTCGCCAATCTTTCAGCCAGGCCAGTGTCGGTACTTTGAGGGAGGTTCCCCGTGCTTTCGCACGGACCTAATTACAATAAACCTCGTTTTCCCAGAGGCGTAACCCCGTTGACACCTTTCTAGACACCTACTTGATCGGCTATTTGTAAAGTGCAAAACTCTTCCAGGAGTAACAATTACTCGCAGTGGGTATCGGGATCCAACTATCACATAGAAGGTATGCAATCTCATTGCAAATTTCAACACTTGAAACTCCCGATAATAGTTTTTACCCCTAGCACCTATGACCTTAACTATGGTCAACAAATCATAAGTACTAGTCAAGTTCTACCCGTCATTTCGTGATTAATTAGACCCACCCACATGACCCTTAACTAAGGTCAACAAAGTCACGCGACTGTCCTAACTAATCGCATCATATGCGGTGTAGGAAGACATCACTTAGCTACCGTACACTGTGCCTTGACTATGGTCAACAAACACAGCACGAATACTAAGTACTCTACTTCCTAAAATGACGGAGGGTTGCGGCTGGTTTTTGTGAAAACCTTTAACGCTTTGAACTTGATCTCGTTGCGGAATCAAATGGTTTTTAAATGGAATGTTTTCGAGGCTTTTCTAGTTTTGCTAAAGGGGTCACTCCCGGTGAAGGGATCGTCGGCCCTTTCCTCGTCGAATGAGGTGCGGGATATATCATATATATCACTGTGCAAAGCAGAAACTATAGAAGCGATCAAATACAAACCGAGTGTGTAGCATCTGCCAGTTATTGCTAAAGGAGTCACTCCCGGTGAAGGGATCTCGGTCCTTTCCCTATCGAATAAGGTGCAGGATGTTCTACAAGGAACACCACGATACAAAGCAAGAACTGTAGCTACCTGTTTTATTTTGAAATTCGATTCCACAACATCAATTAGGTTTATTTTCTTTCATTAATCTCATTAATGAATATCCCATCATTTAAATTTCCTAAACATCACAGATAGATATGACGTACACTTATGCCATCCGCATTCGCCTCGATGTCCCCTCGTGCACCGTTAGGTTAGGTAACTAACGGCAGAGCGGGGCAGGGCTAGCGCGGGTGTAAAACATAAGCAACGTCTATATAATATATCATATATACTATATATAATACCTGTCACAGAACATCGCATGATCACAGATAAAACACAGCAGAAGAAACATATGAAATATTGGATATACTAGGACGTCCGTGTTTTCAATACGAGCCAGTATAAAATACGGATTCCACGGTCGTGATGAATAGCCAATCCCACACCCCTAGACCCCTACGAGAGCGGCAAGCAACCCTACCAATTCTAGGGTTAGGAGACCCGGACTCGACTCCTCGAGTTGGTCTCCCACTGGACCCCAGAACCCGGTTACTTGTGCTCCCCTCCTTGGGTCTATCCTAGTGCAGAAAAGTAAATAATATACAACAACGGTGACAACTTCCGCAACCTGGAAGCGCCCCAATAAAAGAATATTACATACAAGTTTTTACATGAATGAAAATGAAAAACACTCATCTCACATAAAAAAAAACCCCGGCTATTCAAACACGACGATCCAATATAACATATCCAGCAACACATAACATCACATGTCATCAACGTAAGTAAATATGTCCATCCCAATTGTCGTTGACATATAGCAACGAAACCGGCGATATCACATATTACACTTACGGTCACAGAAAAGAAAGTGTAAAACTACAACAGTTGGAATCCGCAACCACCTCAGACATCGCATGCCTGACCCAATGAATTCTTTAGACTTCACATGCCTAACAATTATAAACCCCGCATTTTAGTCTCATTATCGAAAACTCTTTTCAATATCAAGTCGGGCAATTCAACAGGATTCCCGACATTCTGATCGAATGCTCGTCGCAAACTTCAGTAGACGGCCGCATCCCCGACGCCGTCGACAAAGTGCACCAAGGTGGAACACCGCTACCACGAGCACCCGAACGGATGCTTTCGGCAACGGGGTTCTCCTACAGTCACTTGGTCGGGGCTATGGAGTGAGGCTGTCTATCAAGTTTACCCGGCGAGTATCCACGTACACTACGTGATTGCGACGGACTTTTGATCACATCAAAATTCCGTGGCAACCGATCAAGTGAGACTAAACTGCTATGTTTATAATATTCATTCCGTTATCTCATAACAATTTGTGAATTCCAATTATTGTATCACATTCCGGATAAATAGAAAATGCTAAACTTTTCGATCGAACAATCGAACACCCAAGTTTTCCCGATACAGCTCAACACATGAAATAAGTCTAACAACATTCAGTTCGTGCCTCAGTAGCAACGGTCCAGCCGTAGAAGGGTCAAGCCAACGCCTCACATGTGGCACGCCGTACTGCCCCAAACCCGAAGGTTCAAAGGGCAGTTCAAGACGGTCACATAATCGAGTTAAGGTTTGTTGTCTTCTAGAGGGTCCATCGCGTTACTTGCACTACTTAGAACGTCGTTAAACTACGGAAAAATCCAACAATTGGAAATTTCCCGGCAGGGGAAAAAGTGGGTATTTATATCCGGTCGAACTTTTTAACATATTCTAAGATTTATCCGGAAAAACACACCGACAAAATTAGACAATCCGATCGATACACCGAGTTCCCAATACAACCCAGAAAATGCAACTCTGGAAAAATTATTAAAAATCCCCAGGAAAACCAACACAGAAAGCTAAGAACTACTGTGCAAAATTGGCTGCACAAAGCGACAAAAGCGCCGTGGATCCGCCGCATGAGCCTACTGTATGGCCGCGGATCCGCGCCGCCTTTGTGGAATCAATCCCTCGAATTTCACAGTAAGTCTTAGGATTACCTGCTGATTTTTCTGCATATTTTTAATTTCGAAAAAACTACATTTTACAGAAATGTCCAGAGAGCAATATTCGGGTCGGGGTTTTGGGTCGATCGGACTTCTAACTCCGTCGGGACTTCGCCTAAGGCTCTAGCTAGGCTCTGATACCACTGTAGGGTTCCTAGGCACTCTAGTGAAGTCTCACAAGTGATCAAACATGCACAAATCAAATTTTACGGGTGCCTACAAACCCGACTACGGATCGTTTACTAGATATTTAGGCGAAACAAGCGAACTAGTTAACATTTTAACTATGGGAACGGACATACAACCTTTGTAGATCCGGTCCACCACCTCCACGGCTCCGCAATGAAGTCTCCTCGCTGTCCAAATCATGTCTTGGGCTCTAGCGTCGGCATCATCGAAGAATGGGCGGGCTTGATCGTCGGTTCGATGCCGAAGATGATCTACGTCGAGGCATCGCCAGAACAAGCTCCAACTTCACCAAGTCGGAAAAACTTATGAAGGAAACACCCTATACTACTTGGCAAGAGGTAGAGGATGAAGAAATAGGAAGTGGGTAAACTTTAGTTTTGGATTTCTCACTAGATTTCATGACTTGCCATTGGAGTAGCAAGCTTTCTCCATTGAAGAAGAAGATGAAGAAAGAAGAAGATGATATGATAAGATAATTAAAATAGAAAAGAAAATATAATACTTATCATATCATTAACCTTAGTTAGGTGTAGAGAATTGACTAAGGTTAATTTGAAGAGTTAGGGTTAAGAAAGAAGACAAAATGGTTACTTAGTCAAAGTTTCAAGAAACTTCAACTACAAACAAAATAAGCCACCATTTCATTTTCTTTATCATTTTCTTTTTCCAAAATAAATAAATAAATAAGAAAAAGAAAACCCTAATCTTAATCTTAACCATGGTCTAATTCTTTACACTAACCCTAGCATGCATGTATCATCAAACATGATACAATCATGTGCACAAAATATATCACATATGCAATGTGCACAAACTAAGTGAGTAAATCCATTTAAAGTGAACCAATACTAGTTAATGCAAAGTAATATATCAAATATATAATTGTACATTAAATCATTAAATCAACACTTGATTCAATGATCCGGTCATGTCGCATATAACCGGCTAGTATCCAATGTATCGGCTTATCGAATCAATCCTTGATTCGATAACTAGGTTATATCGCATATAACCAATCAATACATTTGTCGCGAGAATGAAATACGGTATCACATACACGAATTATTCTCGGTCCCGCACATATCTCATATGCGCTCCTATTTCGTTTCGCTTGAGCTAGGAAACCTCTGTGTAGGACTCTAAAGACTCGTCAATACGCCGGCAGCGGATGATGATCATATCAAACACCCACAAGCCGCAAGCGGTCTGCTAAACGTAACGGCCACCCGGGTATTGAGCGATCAGAAGATCGACGAGCAAGCCCGCTCACACTCCTGTGAATCCAACCAGTAACACTTACCGTACGGTCCGGTCTGTTCCTCTGATATGTCGCATATCTCGCCTAGGGGTGGTAAACATCAGACCCCAATAGCTCGATAAGTCATGCCGACTTGAGGTCCATAACATTCGTGAAACTACTGATAACTCTTACCAGTATATCACTGCAACCCTAGCCAGGGATTTCCTGTTATGGCCAGTCGAGCATAGCACAACATCGACCCCCAATACCGGGAGAGACGAATCCCCTCCTATCGCTCATTGCCTCCATGTGAATCGGGACTGTACCCAAAAACCACCTGTTTGCACGACTCAGTAGAGCCGTGGTAGGGTGGAAATCAAAGCACAGTGGGAGACACACAAGACTCTATGACGATCTCGGGTCAACAGACTAAGCTGTACCAGTGTCACCAGAGAACTGCCATCTGACGTGAGGTATAATACCATCTGGGAGTTCTCGGCGAGTCCGTTCAGTGTACCCAGTCTCCACTGAGCACCCGCATACCATCTTCGATGTCAAACACCAATGGATATGGGATCATCCATTGCCCATCACATGGGTCGAGAAGATATGCGCTAGTCTACTCTGGAATATCGATGCCCCGTCTCGATATTCCCTCGACTAGGAACATTTCAAGGATGTACTCATGGACTACCCAGGCCCCACTAGTATGATCTACATCATAGTCCTGGAAGTCGAGTACAGATCCTATGGGCTTTATCAACATGTAATCAGAGAGACAGAAAGTATACATGTTAAGATAAAGTGCAACCAGATAGCGTACTATCATGTCGAGCAAGAAAGTCCTACCTATATATGTCCCAGCATCCACTACAATATACATCCAATGTACAGTAATGGCCTCTAGGGCATACATATAACTAACAAAACTCTCCCAGGAGTAACAATTACTCGCAGTGGGTATCGGGATCCAACTATCTCATAGAAGGTATGCAATCTCATTGCAAATTTCAACGATTGAAATTCCTGATAATATTTGCCCCTAACCCCTATGACCTTGACAAAGGCCAACAAATCATAGGATGCTAGTCAAGTTCAACCCGTCATTTCTTGATTGAATCAAACCCACCCGCACGACCCTTGACAAAGGCCAACAAGGTCATACGACTACCCCAAAACAATCTGCATCATATGCATAAGCAGATAAGCACCATTTAGCTACCCCACACTACGCCTTGACAAAGGCCAACAAACGCAGCACGAATTCTAAACAGTTCCTATCTGAAATGACGGAGGGCTACGACAGGTTTTTCTGAAAACCTATTGCGTAATGAACTTGATATCGTTGTAGAATCGAGTGAATTTCGAAATGGAGTTATTTTGAAGCTTTCATTAGTTTTGCTAAAGAGGTCACTCCCGGTGAAGGGATCTCGGCTCTTTCCTTATGGAATAAGGTGCAGGACATATCATATATATCGCTATGCAAAGCAAAAACTCCAAAAGCAATCAAAAGACAAACCGAGTGTTGTAGCATCTGCCAGTTTTGCTAAAGAGGTCACTCCCGGTAAAGGGATCTCGGCTCTTTCCTTATCGAATAAGGTGCAGGATATATCATATATATCGCCATGCAAAGCAAAAACTGTAGCTACCCTTTTTGAAAATTTGATCCTACAACATCTTTTAGGTTTCTTTTCTTTCATTAATCACATTAATGAAGTCACATCATTTAAGTCACCTAAACATCACAGATAAATACGACGTACACTTATGCCATCCGCATTCGCCTCGATGTCCCCTCGTGCACCGTTAGGTTAGGTAAATAACGGCAGAACGGGGCCGGGCTAGCGCGGGTGTAAAACATAAGTAACGTTTATATAATATATCATATATACTATATACAGTATCTATCACCACATATCAATGATCACATCACAGATATCGCAGCAGAAGAATCATATAAAATAATGGATATACTAGGAGGTCCGTGTTTTATTTTGAGCCTCTATAAAACACGGATTCCACGGTCGCGATGAATAGACAAACCCACACCCCTAGACCCCTACGAGAGTGGCAAGCAACCCTTCCAATTTTAGAGTTAGAAGACTCGGACTCGACTCCTCGAGTTGGTCTCCTACTGGACTCTAGAACCCGGTTACTTGTGCTCTCCTCTTTGGGTCTACCTAATGCGGAAAAGTAAATAATATACAAATGGTGACATCAACCTCATCCCGGATGTGCCCCAATAAAAGAATATTACATACATTTAATTTTACACGAATGAAAATAAAAACTCTCATCTCACATAAAAAAAACCCAGCTATTCAAAACGCGACGATCCAATATAACATATCGAGCAACACATAACATCACATGTCATCAACGTAAGTAAATATGCGCATCCCAATTGTCGTTGACATATAGCAACAAAACCGGCGATATCACATATTACACTTACGGTCGCAGAAAAGAAAGTGTAAAACTACAACATTTGGAATCCACAATCTCTTTAGACATCATAAATCCGAAATATCACATACTTCGCAAAACTTGGACCTTGTATTTCTACGAAACACTTGTCTAAAACTTGAGAAGTCACAAGTAAATAGAATATAGTACGAGCACCAATCCCTCTGTCCTAATGGACACTGGACAACATACAATACTTTGTATAAGTCCCTGAGTGAATTGTTGGGTTACTAGGCACTCTAACAAGGTTCTACAAGGCATCAACCATGCCCGATTAAAATTTTAGCCGTGCCGAACAACCCTAAACAAGATCTTTGCTAGACTATTAGGGTTACACATGAAAGTAAACTACATTTACGACTAAGTGAACACGAAACACAACCTTTGTAGATCGGTCCTTCACTTCTAAATCTCCTTGTTGTAGTCCCTCCGCTGCGATCATGATCCTCCTGGGCTCTTGCATGGCTTCACGAGGAGAAAGAAGTGTCCTTACTTAAAGTCTTCGAGGTCGAAGATGATCTACGTCGAGAGAATACCAACTCAAGCTTCTACTTCACTAACTAGAGTATTAGTGAAGCAAACATCCTAAACTAATGTGCTAGTCTAGTAGAGGATGGAGAAATAGGAAGTGGGTTCACTTTAGAATTTATTTTCTCATAATGTTTCTCACTTTGGATCAAACCCTAGAGAGCTTTTTAGCTCATAGAAGAAGATGAAGAAAAAAATAGAGAAAGATAATGATCATGTAAGTGAGCTAAACATGGGTGAGTGAGTATCATATACTAACTCATGTAGAGACATAACCATGACTAATTCTAATCGTTGGGTTAACTAAATATCTTAAGTAAAACAAATTGAGTTGAATTTGTCAAAGCGCTAAAAGCTTCTACAAGCTTCATGCACTTAACAAATATCAATCAATTTAGATTTACTTTAAATATAAAATCCCCTCCACTAAAATTAGAATGGTGTATTTCTTATACACCCATGTCATGTGTATCAACAACCATGATACAAAAAGAAAAAACAATTTAATATATATCACATATATATTAAAGTTGTGCACATGTGAGAAAAATCCTTAAGTGAACAAATATTAGTTAATTTAAATTAGTATATCAAATATACAATTATACACTAAATTATTAAATCAACACTTGACTTAATAATCCGGTTATATCTCATATAACCGACTAACATGCAATGTATCGTCTTATCGAATCAACACTTGATTCGATAACCCGGCTATATCATATATATAACCGACGGATACAAAAAGTCACGAGAATAGAATATGGTTTCACATACACGCATTATTCTCGGTCCCGCACATATCACATATGTGCCCCTATTTTGTTTTGCCTGAGCCAGTAAAACCTCTATGTAGAACTCTAAAGACTCGTCAATATGCCAGCAATAGGTGATGATCACATCAAGCAACTACAAGTCGTCAGCGGTACTAGCTGGACGTAACGGCTACCCGGATATTGAGCGATCAGAAGATCTGTAAGCTAGCCCACTCCAACTCATGTAAAAGCTTAACGGTAACTCTTCCCATACAGTCCGGCCTCCTCGTCTGATATGTCGAATATCAAGTCTAGGGGTGGTAAACGTCAGACCCCAATAACCGATAAGTCGTTCCGATGTGAGGCTCATAACGGGTCGAGAAACTACTGGTAACTTTTACCAGGAAATCTCTAAATCAGCCCTGGCCAGGGACTTTCCTGTTATGGCCAATCGAGCACAGCGCAACATCAACCCCCAATACCGGGAGAGACGAAACCCCTCCTACCGCTCATTGCCTCCATATGACTCGGGACTGTACCCAAAAACTACCGTTTTGCACGCCCTCTTGGACGTGGCAAGGTGGAAATCAAAACAAAGTGGGAATCACACAAGACTCTATGACGATCTCGGGTCTACAGACTAACCTGCACAAGTGTCACCAGAGAAGTGCCATCTGACGTGAGGTATAATACCATCTGGGAGTTCTCAGCGAGTCCGTCCAGTGTACCCAGTCTCCACTGAGCACCCGTATACCATCTCTGATGTCAAACACCAATGGATATGGGATCATCCATCGCCCATCTCATGGGTCGAGAAGCATATACGCTAGTCTACTCTGGTATATCGATGCCCTGTCTCGATACACCTACGACTAGGAACATTAAAGGATGTACTTATGGACTACTCTGTCCCCACTAGTATGATCTGCATCATAGTCCACGTAGTCAAGTGCACATCCTAAGGGCTTTACCAACATGTAACTATAAGACAGCATCAAGAGACAAGTATACATGTTAAGATAAAGAGCAACCAGATAGCATACTATCATATCGAGCAAGAAAGTCCTCTCTATATATGTCCAAGCATCCAATATAATATACATCATTTGTACAATACTGGCCTCTAAGGCATACATACAACTAACATGAATAACTCAAACCCTGCGCGTCGTAGGTTGAAAATTGTACTATGGTTAAGAAGAATTACACCGCTGTTCAATGCTCCTTACCTAACCATCAACTGATATAGGTAAATGTCATGGACATAAATTCAAAAGTTTATATCTCACTTTATGAAATAAACGTACAGATATATCAGTTTGAAATTGGTGCATAACAACGGATATTCAAAACCAAATGTTTGCCGTCAGGCAAACAACCCCAGGTGATTTCCTCAAAAATCCCCAATTACAACGAATTCCGATATAATGAGGATGATCACCTAATTCCCAATAACATGCTCCTACTCATCATCTGTAAAACCATACTGATGTGAGAATCAAAGCTGGTAAATACATACCCTGGAGCAAAGGTCTAATTGGGAAATCAGTTTTCAATTAACAACGCGTAGTGAAACTGAAGCATAAAAATGTTTCGAAGGGGTAGCCGGGTATTCCTAGTAATGCCTCTTCCATTATCCAGATTCATGACTGTAACCGTATATTTCCTTGCCATCTCTCCAAATCCCTTTATTTGTCTTTACTCATTACCTTCTGTACACCATCCTTAGGCTAAATGGTTTTCTTCCTTCCCTATCGTTCGGCACCAGCCTATTGTTTGGAAGAAGACTATCCAATAAGCGTAATAGGTGTACTTTCCTAATTCTAGGAGCACTCGCAATTTGAGAGAAGGTAAAAATAAAAGACAACTGAATAAACCTTATTCTATTTGTCCTGAACCCGAATCCATCCTCGAACAGGAACAAGATCCTTCGAGTACGATGGATTATCCAATAACTGTGGATCTTCATAGTGATACGGGGTGTTCTGGAGAAATCCAAAGTAGAAGTAGGAGTGGCGATGAAATACGTGGTTTGGTCGTGAATGATAGCAGTCGCAATTTACTTTGCCCTCTTTCTATTCCCTTTATCTGTCTTTACTTATTACCTTCTGTACACTACATTTAGGCTAATTGGTTTTCTTCCTTCCCCACCTTTCGGCACCTGCCTATGGTTTGGAAGAAGACTATCAAATAAGCGCAATAGGTGTACCCTCTCCTAATCCTAGGAGCCCTCACAACCTGAGAGAAGGTAAAAGGAAAAGGCTACTGAATAGTCCTATTCGATTTCTCCAGAACCGTAAACCATCCTCGAATCTGAAACAAGTTTCTTCGAGTTCGGATGTAACTATACAATGGTCATATCCAATGAAAGGGGATCTTCGTAGTAATACGGAATGTTCCGGAGAAAAGCAAAAGGGTAAAAGTAGGAGTGGCAATGAAGTACGCAACTCTGACAATCCAAAGCCAGTGTTTTAAGAAAGTTTGGTTAACTTTGTTACTGAGTTATAGTCTAGGGTCGGGACATGGTCACTGCCAAAGAGAGATAGAAAAGAAACACTCCGCGTGCACTCTAACCTAGATCAGAATGGTTAATCACTTTATCGAAACAGGATGTCTCCCACTGTATCCTCAAATTCTCCTCCAAACCTGAAAGAAGAATTATTCGGGATCATCTAAAATCACCCGAGGAGTAAACCAACTCATCAATGGGTATCGGGATCCAACTATCATCGCATGATAACCTGATGGAATCCATTCAAGTTATCACACTTCAGAAGGTATGCACAAGCCTGGCAAGTTTCCTGTATGTTTGAAACTCCCGATGTGATTTTTACCCCATGCTCTTTTGACCTTGACGAAGGTCAATAAATCATAAGTCACATGTCAAGTTCTACCCATCATTGTCCAGGTTAATTTGAACCCACCCGTACTCGCCCTTGACGAAGGTCAACAAGGCTGTACGATTGTCCCAAAGCAACACATCTATCTATGCAACAGAAAGGTAACAAGCAGCTGTCATACACTATGCCTTGACGAAGGCCAACAAACATAGCATGAATACTAAGTGCTACCCGTCTAAAATGACGGAGGGCTAAAAACCTTTAACGTAATGAAATTGATATCGTTGAAGGAACCGGATAGCTTTTTACAAAAATATATTAGCGAAAACCTTTGCTAAAGAGGTCACTCCCGGTGAAGGGATCTCGGCTCTTTCCTCGTAGAATAAGGTGCAGGATATTCCCACTGAATACCGCGATGCAAAGAAAAAAGTAATCGACTATAGGGAAGTTATTACCCTGATGCAAACTTCTGCCCAAGGGGTCACTCCAGATGAGGGGATCTCAGCCCTTGCCTCGTCGAATGAGGTGCTGAATATTCATAACTGAATACCACTGTGCAAAACAAAAAAGAACGTTCTTGTAATAACAGCTTTTTAAAATTTTTCCAACAACATCGAATAGGTCTGTTTTCCTTGCATTGATCTGAATCAACGCAGTCCCATCAATTAATCACACCATAAAAGAACGAAAATATGAAGTACGTATATGCCATCCGCATTCGCCACTGGGTCCCGTCATCACCCATTAGGTTACTTAACTAACGACATAGTGGGGACTGAACTAGCGCGGGTGTAAAACATATACAACATCTACTAGTATTGTCACGATCCGAAATAGCTCGTGATTGGCACTTGAATCATATGAAGTCTATAGGACCCCATCTAATTCAAGTAAGCCAAAATTCCTAGAAATCTAAACTACTTGAAAGAAGGAAGTGAAGGAAAACTTGTTTTAAAGTTTGCATATAATCACCTTGAAAAGTCGTAGTAACCTTTTTAAAACATCAAATCTCTTCCGAAAATTTCGGCAGAGTTCCCTTTGTAAATACTAGCCCCAAACGGGTGCAAACATGAATAATATACAAAAATGAATAAAGGCATCCCCAAGCGGGAGCTAGCTCTTCGCCAATTGGCGGTCACAACCACGCAAACAATATAATATACAACGCCGAAAGGCGAGGATCAAAACTCAAAGGAAACCAATATCATTAAGAAAACCATAATAATAAAAACGCGACTCTAAGGTTGAAAGAATATACACTGGTCTTCTAAGTCTCTAAATTAATACAAGTCCGGTTGATAGAGTTTACTAGATACAACTGAAATAATAAAAGTACAAGGGTGGTCACGAAGCGAGTGAACCCACCTAGCAAAGCAATCACCCGGACAGAAGCAGTGTGCCAGCAAAGCCGCCAAGGAAACCTGTACGGCAATACCTGCAAGAAAATGTGGCACAACGGGGGTGGGTTGCCAACTCGTGAGTAGAAAACATTACCGAGCAGAAATCGCATGTATGACTCAATCCTAGGTCATACGATATATATATCCTCAATATATAAACCTGTATCATCTACACATAAGTGTAATATCAAGTGCTCGTGTCAGTGCCTCGGGTAGCAACATATCATAAATATGATGTATGAATGCATGAAAACAGAATACATCTACATGAGAAAACAGTTTTCTTAATTTAGTGAGATTTTTGTATATATATAAATCGAGGTATCATCAATGAAATCAACAGAAAATCAGTGTCTAGTATCGACACAAAATATATATCTCGCTATCTCAATATCTCAGGCTCCGGCAATCCGGACTGGCCCGTAACATCAAATCTCAATACCTCAGACTCCGGCTATCCGGACTGGCCTATACACCGATCGTTATCCTCCGGATATCCGTTGAGTCACAATAAAATCACCGGTCGGTAGTACTCCCCTGCCAAGCTCAACGCCATCATCTGCGACCATCTTGCCCCGGGGTACCGCACCAGGTCAACCATGCACCCACAGACGGTTCCTCCTCATCCTCGAATCGGGTGTATGATATCGCTGAAGAGCCGAGAAAACTCATGGTGGACTCCTCTCAAATCATCTCATGAGAAAACCATAATTTTCTATCTTTAAAAAAGATAATAAGTTTATAAAATCTTTGCGGTTTCTCCAAATCCAGAAATCTCATGGAAATCTGAAATCCCAATCTTAAGGGTAAATAAAAAATGAAATACTGGTAATAAGTTCCATAATATTGCATGACAATAAATAAATGAATACATCGGATATCAAGCAAGGAATGTAATAATTAAACTAGCATATGGAAGCAATAACATATTGGAACTATCAGCTAACGAGTCATATCAATGAAATAATATTCTCTAAAGTGTACGTGACATAGCAATTACCGATGATGATGTGTGTGAGCCGGCAAGTAGGTGTACGTGGAGCATACGCATCATCGGTAATGGTACTGGTGTCCTAACAGCATGATCTTAATAATAACTAATGAAAACACAATTAAGCATGCAATGCGATGCGAACAGCAAGAATACCCGGAACATGAATAATAACACAAAATGTAAGAATACACATCTATATATATGAGTCATACAGTTTTGACATTTGAAATAACACGAATCGTGTGTTTTGAAAATAGGGGCTACGGTGTTTTTTAAGAAAAAGGTACGCCCTTTGAAATATCCGTAGTATCCCTTGGCCTGTCTTTAAAATACTCACGATTCGTTAGTTTTTGAAATAGGTATGACTCAAGCCCAGTCTCAGATCTACTACGTAAACTACAGGACTAAACTAACAGACTAATCGAAAGGGTAAGGAAAACCACCTAAGTCTGAGTCGATAAATATCCAATAGTCGGTGATCCCGCCTCAATAGTATCACGTATGATACAATATATAATATGACATCCTCGAGTCAAGAGTGCGGATTTATCATCATAATCATATCACGTACGGTAAATCCATCGTACGGCATCCCAAATCTGCGTACGGGTCGAATATCACATTTATCTCATTATTCATCTGGTATCCTTATCATCATATCCTATATTAGGGGTACTGATCTAAAGTTTAGTACATACCGATACCATCTACAATATATATATGCATATGTATGAAAACACACCACCTAAAGACCCGCTATAATATCATGTCGTATCTCATAATACGCACAAAATCACATCACCGATCTCGTGGTATCATGCCTAATCTCATCGACTCATCTCCAAGTACCATGTACTATCCTCATCATCCATGTATAAGTATGCATACATATATATATATATATATATATACATACTCACAAACATATATGTATATATATATATATATATATATATATATCTATATCCCCATATACGCACAAGTAAAGCAAGCGTAAGCGTGTGTGTGTGCGTGTGTGCAAAACTTAACTCTACGGTTTCGCGACTAGGAAACTACACTATAAGCGTTTTCCTACAACTACGCTAAACTAACCCGAAGTCACATAAGCATTTCTCATAAAACATATAAGTATATATATATCATAACGCATTCACGTTCTATACTACGAAACTGCGGGGGTGCTATACGCCATCCACCCGACTTCCCCCATAGATATATATCTACTCACCTGATCTTGGTTGCCGAAGTAGATGTCGCCACGCCCTTGCTTATCATCCCGAAGCTCACGTGGAGGTACCTACATGCATACACATATAGCATTGTAAACAGAATTCACGCACGAAACCAAAACGGTATGCGTATCATACATAGGTTAAAATCTATGGTCTACACATGCAAGAATAATCAAACAACTCTCGATATCGACGTACAAACGTCAAGTGATCGAGACAAACACAAATACCCAAATTTCAAGTTAACAGAATTCGCAAAACAAAATCAGAACCGATGTAAAACACTTCCATATTTTACCCCAGGTGAAATAGTCAATTTTGTACATGTGGAGGGTCTATTTAACACATACTGGAGCCATGAACCAAACACGGACCCTCCTACCCCTACCCTGGCCGCAAATTGCGGCCAGAAAGAATAAAATTGTGGCCATGCAGTGGAATTGGGGTCTCAGGTCTTGGGGTTAGCTTCTAGGTTGCCTGCACGACTCATTGTGATCGCTAAAAAATTTTCAGGTGCCCTGGGTCATAGCAGATTTCAAAATATCATCACCAAAGTTTACAAAATACGATATCGGGGTTTCTAAGTTTGGGGTTTAAGTCTCAGGTTTTGTCCTGAATTCTAATACTAGAGGGGTTGTATGGTCTCTACTAACCTCAATTACACTATCTCAACTCAAGAATTCGTCAAACCTCTTCTAGGAATTTTCAGAAATCATATAACCTCACTAAACCGATTCTAAACTAACATGAAAGCTAAAGGAAATGAATTTCTATTCTAATGGTGCAAGAATTACCTCATTTGGCTCCATGTTCTCAAAATCCTAGTTTTCTTGGTCCAAAATGCTTGTAGTGAGCTTGTGCACATTTTTTGTGAAGGAAAGATGATGTTTTGATGTTGTTTTGGGTTTGTTTGTGAAGATGTAGAGGAGGGGGAGTGAGAAGGCAGCTATAGAGGTGAAGAGGAAAAGAAAATGATGAAGATGAAGGAAGAAACAATGACCAAGGTCAATGAAGACCCCTCACCTCTCTTTCTCTCATGCCCATACTCCATTGTTTAATCCCATTTCTTTTTCTTTTCTTTTCTTTTCTCTTCTTTCCTTTTCTTTTGCAAACCAAAATGAAAAATCCCAAATTGCAACCATGCACAAAAGAAATCATGGTAGAAAAATGTAACAATGTGTAATATGACATAGTGCATTTCATGTGCACAAATCAAGCTTAATGCACGATTAGTGATATTTAATCGCGATTAGCGTTAAAATGGAATATAATTAGTTATATAACAATCTATAAATGCTCAAATCTTATAATCTCTTTCAAATTCAATAATTAACATAATTTCCAAATATTTCCCAATTTATAGATATATAAATATACCGCATTATTAAAATATTCATAATATTTATTATTTAATTATATAAATTCTCAAAAATAATATTTTATTTTTCTGAAATGTTACAATCTTCCCCCCTTAAAGAAATTCGGTCCCCGAATTTAAACTAAAACCCCTCAAATACTAAAACATTTTAGTAAAATGATCAAGTCGTCGGGGCTCCGAAATCATAAATGCATAAAACACATCGTAGCGCAATGCATGCGCATGAAAAACGAGTATATAAACCAAAATCAAAACTCCGTCAAGCATCCCGCAATCATCGGAGTTATAGTGAAGACACCAATGTCAAAATCCAATACGAAAACCAACATGATATATATCAAAACTATACATGTAAGCATCGTTAAAACATCTAAAAGAAATACATGCCAAACATTTTCAAGTCGCTGTGCGATGCGCGTATCATTGCACAGTGGCGGATGTCTATTATAAGAAAATACTATATATATATACACCCTTTGTTTAACATACACGTCCTGCCGTTTTGAAAAATAACTTAGAAGGGTTTCCTTTGTTAAATGTCTCGTGTCATCTCGGACACGTAGGTAAATACTGAGACTATAGCTTCTTTTTGGAAATCCCTTCGATAACTATCAATGCATGCAAAAATATATTCAGGTACTATCCTCGGACTAGTCCTGCTCAGCTACTATACCATATACTAAGTATCATAAAACATACTGCTCCAAAAGAAATAAATCCCAAAATGTGCATAAGAATGCCTCGTGCGTCTGGTATTCACGGAAATCGAAATCCATGAAAGTGCCATACATGTGCACAGAAACAAAATCTAAGTGCAACGGGTGTGCACGAAAACACCTGTCAAGGGCAACGGTGTGTGCCTGACAACAATATCAGGTGCATCTTATATGCATGAAGAATCCCGATTTAGTGCATTTGGTGTGCACCAAAATCGCATCAAGCGCGTTAAGTATGCGCAAGAATCCAAATCAAGTGCACGAGGTGCACGAAACAAATATCGAGTATCACAATCGAAATGGACGGTATACAACACATTTCAATTCAAATCCAAATCAGGTACACCGTGGTATATAATCTCACAACCATGTGCATCAGCGTGCACAAAATCGAATCAAAATACTAAAAGTGCATGAAAACTATGCCGAAAGAATAAGTCAAATCACATGCATACCATAGGCATGAAATCAGAATCAACATTTCGAATGACATCAAATCGAAGTAAAGTGCAACTGTGGTGCAAAAAATCTCAATCATGCAAATAATTCGTCCAAAATACCGAAATAAAAGATGGCGGAAACAGTCCCACTCTGGCACATCCTCAAAAGATCTCTGGCCAACTGTCATGGTCACTCATAACATATCTCGTCGACGATGCCGAACTCTGTCCTACTGGGTGTGCGTAATATGACCGCTCCTAGGTCCAAGTATTCTCGTATAGTATTCCAGAAAGGTTCTATCGAAGTCTCCCCTAAATCTCGTTTCTGCCGAACTGCCCGGAAGTTATCACCTTTTACTAAATCTATTTCTTGTTCCGGAACGGCTGCATACTCATCGCGACTCCTTCTGGAAGGTATTTCCATATACAACGCCTCTACATGCGCATCACATCTCGGATGTCAGCGGAGTGGAACGTCGTCTCATCAAGATCTCGTACGAACCTCTTACTCCACTTTTCTCTAATGTCGACTGATTCGGACTCGTCTCTTCATGGCTGCATGGACTGCGCTCCAACGACTATACTCATATCTAGAGTCTCCCAAGTAATGTATCCCATCACATGATATCCGAACGACGTCAAACATTTCGATCGATTAATCAAAGTTTCATAATCCCCCAAGAGCTCAACATCTTGAGTACAGTTTAATAGTATTCCAGTACATGCCACAGTACCTATGGACCAGCCGTAGAAGGGCAAACCCAAGCCTCATTAATGGCACCGCGGAACTGCTGCAAACCCTAAGGTATCAAAGCGTCCTCATGGTCATTATATCGACTTAGGGTTTCATTCTTCTAGAGGGTCCACGGAATTACTTGCATGTTTTTCCGAATACCTTAAACTTGGAAAAATGGGTCTCTGACATTCGATCGTTTTCTTTCGACTCCCAACATACCTACATGAAGTCTTCTCTAGCTGGAATCAATCAATCTGATGACCTCGCATCAGGGTAGGCAACGAATCACATGTCCTAGTCATTCCTCCTTGGATGACTAGCGATCTTCTATCATATCTCTAAGTACAACTCGTGCGGTGTTAGCTTCAAATATCTGGATGACATCTCGTCAGTCGCAGCAACAACTGGATCATTCGTCTGCACGCTGAACAGTGCCTCAATCATCAAGTATAATCGGTGCATTGACGGTCATCACATTTTGGCTGGCCTCTAACAGTGGCTCAATCCTCTGGTGCTGATCTGCATGTTCAAGAAATTTGTAAAAGCTATCCATCTAACGCTCATGGCGTGAAAATACAATAAAATGACACATCAATACAATCGTGTGTCCCTAGAATCACGCCCTGGTCAGTCCTCGTCCATGACGAGCTCGTGCTGACCGCAACTCTAGCCGCAGCTCTCTCTGCCCATGTAATCGTGGCAGCAAAAACCATAAATCGATATCGATGAGGATAGATCATAGGAATGAATACAATGCTGTGCCAGGAAATGTACATCCTAAGGCTTCTTAAGAGGAGTAGCGTATCGTAAGTATGCCGCGGAACATACACACGGTACGTCACTCTACTTAAGTCACCTACTCCATCAACCAAGGTCAACCTAAGCGACGAAAGTTCGGGTCTAATACCCCCTCGACCAAGTCTAAGTTCCGTAAGGTCAAGCCTAGGTTCCGAATAAATATACGCCCTAGACTCCGCATAGTCAAACATAGACTCGAACCAAGGTTAACCTTGCGCTCTGATACCAACTTTGTCACGACCCGAAATAGCTCGTGACTGGCACTTGAATCATAAGAAGTCTTTAGGACCCCATCTAATTCAAGTAAGCCAAAAATCCCCGAAATCTAAACCATTTGAAAGAAGGAAGTGAAGGAAAACTTGTTTTAAAGTTTGCATATAATCACCTTGAAAAGTCGTAGTAACCTTTTTAAAATATCAAATCTTTTCCGAAAATTTCGGCAGAGTTCCCTTTGTAACTACTGGCCCCAAACTGGTACAAACATGAATAATATACAAAATGAATAAAGGCATCCCCAAGCGGGAGCTAGCTCTTCGCCAACTAGCGGTCACAACCACACAACCAATATAATATACAACGCCGAAAAGCGAGGATCAAAACTCAAAGGAAACCAATATCATCATGAAAACCATAATAATACAAACGCGACTCTAAGGTCGAAAGAATATACACTGGTCTTCTAAGTCTATAAATTAATACAAGTCCGGTTGATAGAGTTTACTAAATACAACTGAAATAATAAAAGTACAAGGGTGGTCACGATGCGAGTGAACCCACCTACCAAAGAAATCACCCGGAAAGAAGCAGTATGCCAACAAAGCCGTCAAGGAAACCTGTACGGTAATCCCTGCAAGAAACTGTTGCACAACGGGGGTGAGTTGCAAAATCGTGAGTAGAAAATATCACCGAGCAGAAATCTCATGTATGACTCAATCCTAGGTCATAAAATATATATATCCTCAATATATAAACCTGTACCATCTAAACATTATTTGATATATGTATGTCCTAGAGGCTATTATATGTATAGTGGATGCTTGGACATGTATATATGTATATAGATGACTTTCTTGCTCGACATGATAGTATGCTATCTGGTTTACTTTATCTTGACATGTTCATTTTATCATGCATCTTATTCATTTGGTACATGTTGATAAATCCCATAGGATATTTGCTTGACTACTGCGACTATGATGAAGATCATACTAGTGGGACACGTGTAGTTTATGAGCATATCCTTAAACTGTTCCTAGTCGTGGGTGTATCGAGACGGGGCATCGATATTCCAGAGTAGACTAGCGTATACTATTCTTATCCCATATGATGGGTGATGGATGATCCCATATCCATCTGTTGTGGTGACACCAAAGATTGTATACGGGTGCTCATTGGAGACTGGGTACGCTGAATGGACTCGCCGAGAACTCCTATGTGGTATTATATCTATCGTAGGATAGCAGTTCTCAGGTGACACAGGTACAGGTTAGTTTGTAGACCCAAAATCGTCATAGAGTTTTGTGTGTCCTCCCACTGTACTTTGATCTCCACCCTACCATGGCTCTACTGAGTCGTGAAAACAGGTGGACTTTGGGTACAGTTCCGAGGCACATGGAGGCAATGAGCGATAGGAGGGGTTTCGTCTCTCCCGGTATTGGGGGTTGATGTTGTGCAATACTCGATTGGCTATAACAGGAAGCCCCTGGCCAGGGCTGCTGAGATTTACTGATAAGTGTTGTCAGTAGTTTCTCGATCTGTTATGAGCCATACACCGGCAAGACTTATTGAGTTATTGGGGTCGACGATACCATCTCTAGGCTCGATATGCAGCATATCTGACGAAGAGATCGGACTGTACGGTAAGTGTTGCCAGTTGGCTCGACTGGAGTTCTGACAGCTTCGCTGGTTTTCTTCTGATCGCTCAATACCCGGGTGGCCATTACGTTTAGCTGACCGCTTGTGGCTTGTGGGTGTTTGATATGATCATCACCTACTGCCGACGTATTGACGAGTCTTAGAGTCCCACACAAGAGTTTCCTAGCTCAGGCGAAAAGATGTGGTGTGCATATGAGATATACGCGGGGACCCGATTAAATACATGTATGTGATACTGTATATTAATCGGGCGTTTTTCTATTTGTCGGGTCGTATGTGATATGACCGGTTTGTTAAATCAAGTGTTGATTTAACATTTGACTTTTAGCTTATTTCTTTATTAAATCCTTTTCTATTTTGTATGCATGCATCTATACATATGTTTATGTTGATGCTGTTAGTTATATATATGCCGTAGAGGCCATTACTGTACATACGATGTATATTGTAGTGGATGCTTGGACATATATAGGTAGGACTTTCTTGCTCGACATGATAGTATGCTATCTGGTTGCTCTTTATCTTAACATGTATTCTGATGGTCTTTATGTTACATCTTGATAAAGCCCTTAGGATGAGTACTTGACTACCAGGACTATGATGCAGATCATACTAATGGGGACAGTGTAGTCGCTAAGTACATGCTTCAAATGTTCCTAGTCGTAGGTGTATCGAGACAGGGCATCGATATACCAGAGTAGACTAGCGTATGCGCTTCTTGACCCATATGATGGGCGATAGATGATCCCATATCCATTGGTGTTTGACATCAGAGAAGGTATACGGGTGCTCAGTGTAGGCTAGGTACACTGGACGGACTCGCCGATAACTCCCAGATGGTATTATACCTCACGTCAGATGGCAGTTCTCTGGTGACACTGGTACAGGTTAGTCTGTAGACCCGAGATCGTTATAGAGTCTTATGTTATTCCCACTGTTCTTTGATTTCCATCATACCACGTCTAAGAGGGCGTGCAAAATAGTGGCTTTTGGGTACAGTCCCGAATCGCATGGAGGCAATGAGCGATAGGAGGGGTTTCGTCTCTCCCGGTATAGGGAGTTGATGTTGCGCTGTGTTCGATTGGCTATAACTGGAACTCCCTGGCCAGGGTTGCTGAGATTTACTGGTAAGTGTTATCAGTAGTTTCTCAAACTGTTATGAACCTCATATCGACATGACTTATCAAGCTACTGGGGTCTAACGTTTACCACCCCTAGGCGAGATGTGCGACATATCGGGCGAAGAGACCGGACTGTACGGGAGTGTTACTGATTCGATTCGCAGGAGAATGTACAGGCTTACTTGTTGATCTTCTGATCGCTCAATACCTGGGTGGCTGTTACGTTTAGCTGACCGCTTGCAGCTTGTGGGTGTTTGATATGATCATCACCTATTGCCGGCGTATTGACGATTCTTTAGAGCCCTACACAGAGATTTCCTGGCTCAGGCAAAACGGAGTAGGAGCATATATGTGATATGTGCGGGACCGAGAACAATACGTGTATGTGATACCGTATTAGATTCTCGCGATATGTGATATCGGTCGGGTATATGAGATATAGCCGGGTCATCGGATCTAGTATTGATTCGATGAACTAATACAGATTATATTAGTCGGTTATTTATGAAATAGCCGGATTATCGGATCAGGTGTTGATTCGATAATTTAATGTATAATTATATATTTGATATATTATATTACATTAACTAATATAAGCTCACTTAAAGATTCTTTTTCTCACTTGGATAATACATTGATATATATGTGATATATGTTAATTGTAATATTTTATTTTGTTGCAATAAATATTGTATATGTGATATATAATATTGTAACATGTTAGGATTACAAATGCAACATGTTTTGTGGAGTTTAAATATGGTTAGGGTTTGGATTAGGGTTAAGCTTGCATGAAGCTTCTTAAAGCTTTGACTTTGACTTGTGATATTTTGTGTAGATTTTTCTTAACCCAACCCAAACCCTTTACCATAGTTAATTCTCTACATAGGTTAAGTCTTCATTCTTAACCCATGATTGCAATTCTAACCTCACACTTGATTTCATTATTCATCACAAAAGGTTTTGCTTCTTCTTCTTCTTCTTTTTTGATAAAAAGCTTTCTAGCTTTTTCATAAGTAATGAAAATGAGTGAGAAATTGAAAATAAATGAGGGCTAAATTCTTACTTCATCATCCTCACCTATTCTTGCCACTTAGATTAGGGTGTTTGCTTTGCTAATACTTGATTAGAAAAGCAAGAGCTTGGGTTTGATTTTCTTCAAAGTAGATCATCTTAGTTATTAATGATCGGAAGAAAGCATGGATCATTCGACTTGTGGAGCCTCTCTAGAGTCCGGGAGTTCATGGATTGTGGCGAAGGGACTACTACTCGGAGCTTATGAAGTGAAGGAACGGACTACAAAGGTTGTTATCCCTTTCTCATAGAAGTAAAGTTGTTTACTTGTTCATTGTTTCGCCCAATCTCTAGTTTACGATCTTGCTTGGGTTGTTCGGCACATGAAAATTTTGATTTTGGCATGGTTGATGCCTTGTAGAACCTTGTTCTAGTGCCTAGTAACCCTACAGTGGTATCAGAGACAAGCTAGAGCTTTAGGCGAAGTCTAGACGAAGTTTAAAGTCCTATCGAACCCCGAAACATCATATTCGGACCCCTCTCTGGAAAATTTTTAAAATGTTGATTTTTTCCGTATTAAAAATACTCAGAAAATCATGCAGAGAATTCTAAGAATTACTGTGAAGTACGGAGCCATAACTCTCACAAGAGTTCGCGGAACCGCGGCCAAACCATGCGTTTGGCGGCGGTTCCGCGGCCAACTTTGGGAGTTGGGGGCTAATACTTCAGGGGTTTATTCTTGGGTACTTTTTAATGCTTCTGGGAATTTTTAATTCTACTCAAGTGTTGAGCTTTCTGGGAACTATTGGGAACTCGTTGATTCGATCGGAAAGTTTAAAATTCGTTTTGTTTTTCCGGGTAATTTAGAACGTGTTAAAAAGTTTGAACGGATATCAATAACTCACTTTTTCCCCTGTCGGAAAACATTCAAGTGTTGGATTTTTCCACGCGTTTGAAACTTCCGAAAAATCATGCAAGCGTATCTGTGGACCCTCTGGAAGAACGTAATCTTAACTAGATTATGTGACCGTCAAAACTGCCACTTGAACCCTAGGGTTTGTGGTAGTTTAGCGTTGCCACATGTGAGGCATTGCTTTGACCCTTCTACGGCTGGTTCATTGGGGCTGTGACATGTACTGGGTTATTTTGAACTCCGCTCAAATGTTGAGCTATTTGGGAAATCTTGGGTGTTTGTTTATTCGATCGGAAAGTTTAACATTGTCTATTTATCTGGAATGTGTTACAATATTTGGAATCCACAAGTAGTTATGAGATAACTAATTTAAATTTTATAAATCTAGCAGTTTAGTCTCAGTTGATCGGTTGCCACGGGATTTTGATGCGATTAAAAGTCCGTCGCAATCACGTAGCGTACGCGGATACTGCCGGGTAAACTTAATAAATAGCCACGCCCCATAGCCCCGACCAAGTGACTGTAGGAGAACCCCGTCGCCAAAAGCATCCATTCGGGTGCTCGCGGCAACGGTGTTCCGCCTTAGTGCACTTCGTCGACAGCATCGGGGGTGCGGCCGTCTACTAAAGTTTTCGACGAGCATTCGATCAGGATGTCGGGAATCTTGTTGAATTGCCTGACTAGATATTGAAAAGTGTTTTTGTTATTGAGACTAAAATGCGGGGTTTACAATTGTTAGGCATGCGATGTCTAAGGAATTCATTTGGTAAGGCATGCGATGTCTAAGGAGGTTGCGGATTCCAACTGTTGTAGTTTTACACTTTTTTCTGCGACCGTAAGTGTAATATGTGGTATATCGTCGGTTTCATTGCTATACATCAACGACAAATGGGATACGCATATTTACTTATGTTGATGATATGTGATATTATGTGTTGCTGTGATATGTTATATGGGATCGTCGTGTTTGAATAGCCGGGTTTTTTTTATGAGATGAGAGTTTTTCTTTTTCATTCATGTAAAATTCATTGTATGTATATTCTTTTATTGGGGCACTTCCGGGCTGAGGATGATGTCACCATTGTATATTATTTACTTTTCCGCATTAGGATAGACCTAAGACGGGGAGTACAAGTAACCGGGTTCTAGGGTCCAGTGGGGGACCATCTTGAGAAGTCGAGACCGGGTCTCCTAACTCTAGAATTGGTAGGCTTACTTGCCTCTCTCGTAGGGGTCTAGGGATATGGGTTTGGCTATTCATCGCGACTGTGGGATCCGTGTTTTATACAGACTCGTATTAAAATACGGACCTCCTAGTATATCAAATATTTCATATATGTTCTTCTGCTGCATTGTTCTGTGATGAGATCATATTACTGCCTGTGAGGAATGTTTATACTATATATATGAGATATATATTATATATTTTTAATTTCGTTTCATATCTGATGCTTGTGAAGAATAATAAAATGGGTCTTCATTAATGAGATTAATGAAATAAAAGAAACCTAAAGATGTTGTAGAAACTTGTTTAAAAACTGGTAGCTCTAGTTCTTTCTTTGCATAGCGGTGTTCCTTATAGAACATCCAGCACCTTATTCGATAAGGAAAGAGCCGAGATCCCTTCACCGGGAGTGACCTCTTTAGCGAAACTAGCAGATGCTACACAATCGGTTTGTCTTTTGATTGCTTCTATAGTTCTTTCTTTGCATAGTGGTATTTACGAAATATCCTGCACCTTATTCGATAAGGAAAGAGCCGAGATCCCTTCACCGGGAATGACCTCTTTAGCAAAACTAGAAAAGCCTCAAAAAAATTCCATTTAAAATCACTCGATTCTACGACGATATCAAGTTCATTACGCAAATGGTTTTCTTAAAAACCTATCGTAGCCCTCCATCATTTCAGATAAGTACTTTATAGTATTCGTGCTGCGTTGGTTGGCTTTCGTCAGGGCGTAGTGTGCGGTAGCTATTTATGCTTATCTACTAGCATATGATGTGATTGAGTTAGGGTAGTCGTGCGATTTTGTTGGCATTCGTCAAGGGTCGTGCGGGTGGGTTTAATTCAATCGGGAAATGACGGGTTGAACTTGACTAGTAGCCTATGGTTTGTTGGCTTTCGTCAAGGTCATAGGATCCTAAGGGTAAAATATTATCGGGAATTTCAAGTGTTGAAATTTGCAATGAGATCGCATACCTTCTATGAGATAATTGGATCCCGATACCCGCTGGAGTAAGAGTTACTCATGGGAGAGTTTTACACATTACAATTAGCCGATCAAGTAGGTGTCTAGAAAGGTGTTAACGGGGTTACGCCCCTGGGAAAACTAGGTTTATTTTAATTAGATCCGTGCGAAAGCATGGGGAACGTCCCTCAAAGTACCGGCACTGGCCTGGCTGAATGATTGGCGAAATTATAGGGTGTAATTAATCCCGGCTAGTCTTTCCTTTTAGGGTTTGAAGGAAGATTTGACTAAAACAGTGGGAGACATCCTGATTAGATATATTAATAACCAATCTAATCTTGCAAGAGCATACGCTGAGTGTTTTCTTCTCTCTCTCTCCAGGTAGCGACCATGTCACGCCTTAATCAAGATAATAATACGGATGTATTGACCGAACCCGCTTGTTATACTACGCTTAGGAACGTTGGTCCCGCTCCAACTTATAATTGTTATAAGACCGAGCAGGAAATAGGGGATTACCAGAATTCCCGTGCTGCCCAAACGAAGAAAGTGCATGCTGATGCATCATCTTTGGGTGTGTTCATTACCAAGAACTGTTTCTCAGTATCCTTTACGTCCTGGGTATGAGATGCCGGATCAGGATCCCACATATGTAATCTGTTACATGGGCTACAGATAGGTAGAGAACTGAGAACGGGTGATAAGTTTCAAGAGTTGGAAACGATGCAAGTGTTGAGCCAAGCCTGTTGGCAGTTATCACCATGTACTACCAGAATACATTGATTCTGAACGAATGTTATTAGAACCGAACCAGATATACAACATCATATCAGTCTCTTTATTAGTAAAGAAGGATATAATTTTGTATTGATGGATAATGTTTTGTACATTTCCTATATCAAGAGTTGATCGGTTCAGGCACGTTATCTAAAAGCATATACGTTCTAAATCAAACCACAGTTCTTAGTATAAAGAACACACACAAGAGGAAGAGTTCAGAAATGAACGAATCTTTCTTGAGGCATTATAGACTGGGTCATATCATGGTGACCCGACTAGCTGAAGTTGCATTTAGATGCATATTTAAATTAGTTTGAATTTACATCTTGTGAAACTTGCCGGTCATGTCACAAAGATAAGATGACCACAGCTCTGTTTATTGGAAACAGAAAAAGAGTTAGCGAACTCTTTGGATTGATACATGATGATGTATGTAAGGTCCCCTGTCTACACATGCCAAGACTGGTTCTTTGTACTTTATTATATTCACTGATTATCTCTCAAGATTCGGACATATGTTCCTATTGAAACACAAGTCTGAACCTTTTGAGAAATTCAATGAATATAAGTAAGAAGTAGAGAACCAAAACGGGTATAAGTATTATGTCCTTTGATGTGATAATGGAGGAGAATACTTGAGCACGGGATTCCTGGACTATTCTAAAGGAGAATGAGATTCTCTCTCAGCATTACTCCTCCGTATACACCACAGGACGTCGGTGTATCGGGGCTGAGCAATCACACCCTATTTGATATGGTGCGCTCTATGATGAGTACTACTGAGTTTCCTATTTCCTTTAGGGTGTTATGCACTTGAGAAGCTGCATACCTATTGAATATGGTTCCAATCAAATCAGATGCCTACCACTTCATATGTGATATGGAATGGGAAGAGCCCATCTCTTAAGGGTATTAAGATTTGGGGTTGTCCGACCTATGTCTAAAAAGCAAAATCCGGACAAGCTCGAGGCAAAGTTAGTTCTGTGAAAATTTGTTGGATATCCCAAGCATTTGCAAGGGAATATCTTCTACCACATCGAGGAACAAAAGATGTTTTGTTTCTCAGCATGCCACCTTTGTGAAAAGGAATTTCTTGTGAAGAAATTATTGGTCATAAGGTAGAACTGGAAGGAGTTTCAGCTATACAAACTGCAGCTGATAATTTGGTAGACCCGAAGGATTCAATAGTTTCTAACGAACCTCAGCTCTCCGCCGATCTAGTAGGGTTCCTCATCCACCTGAGAGATACTTCGGTTTCTTTATGACAGTGGGAGCGAGGATTGCATCATGAGATGATGACCCAACAAGTTTCGAGCAGGCAATCAGGAGTGGGGACTCTGTAAGAATGGCTGGATGCTAAGCGATCTGAGATGGAATCTATATACACCAACAAAGTATGGACTTTGGTTTATCTGAAGGGTTAAATCCCCATCAGGAGCAAGTATATCTTGAGAAGATTACTTGGTATACATAGAAAAGTTGCGACTTTCAAAGCTATGCTTAAGTCCATCCAGATCCTACTTGCCATTGCTACACACCATGACTACGATATTTGGCGGTTGGGTGTCATGACTGTTTTTCTAAATAGTGATTTAGAAGAGAGCATTTATAGTACACAGCCAGAGGGCTTCGTAGACAGTGGGAGCAGCGGAAACGTGTGCAAGTTGTTTTATGGGATAAAGCAGGCATCGCGGAGTTAGAACGTCTGTTTTGATGTCGTAGTCAAAGAGTTTGACTTCATCAAAATGGTAGATAAACCTTGTATATACAAAGAGGAAGTAGGGAGTATAGTGGTGATCCTCGTATTATACGTAGATGACATACTCTTGATAGGGAAGGAGTTTCCTATGCTACACTCGGTCAATCTCCTCTTATCATAAGGATTCTCCATATAGGTTCAATGTGATACCTCTTAAATCCTGGTTTTGATATATGAGATAGATCTAAGTGGATGTTAGGATTCTCACTAGGTGTAGTGAGATGGTATCAATCGATCCTGAGGAAAATCACTGGATAGGATCCAGGGTGGTAAGCACGACTGAATGTCAGTCACAGGCATTGTCTTTACCCTCTGTGGAGGGACGGTATGTTGGAAGAGTTCCAAGCTGGATACCGTGACACACTAGATGATTAAAGGCAAGATACATCATTACCAAGTATGCTACCAAAGAAATAGTTTGGATTTACACTTGTTCATGAGATGAACTTCGTTCCTACCATTGTGTGACAATGGAGTTGTGGCTTTTGCCAAGGAACCCCCCGTCCCATCTGTGATCCAGACATATTCTTAGGCAGTATCGCCTGATCATGGAGATGGTTGATCTCCAGGGAGATCGAGGTGAGGAGAATAGACTCAGAGGACAACAGCACGGATCCACTCACAAAGGCTTATTTCCCAGAAGAGACTTTTATGGGATGGTTGAGTATGAGATACTTCAACCACAGCTGATTTTTGGGTATGCGATACCACAACAGATAGCCCTAGTGCAAGTGGGAGATTGTTAGTTATATGTATGCCCTAGAGGCCATTACTGTACATACGATGTATATTGTAGTGGATGCTTGGACATATATAGGTAAGACTTTCTTGCTTGACATGATAGTATGCTATTTGGTTGCTCTTTATCATAACATGTATTCTGATGGTCTCTATGTTACATGTTGATAAAGCCCTTAGGATGAGTACTTGACTACCAGGACTATGATACAGATCATACTAGTGGGGACAGTGTAGTCGCTAAGTACATCCTTTAAATGTTCCTAGTCGTAGGTGTATCGAGACAGGGCATCGATATACCAGAGTAGACTAGCGTATGCGCTTCTTGACGCATATGATGGGCGATGGATGATCACATATCCATTGGTGTTTGACATCAGTGAAGGTATACGGGTGCTCAGTGGAAACTGGGTATACTGGACGGACTCGCCGAGAACTCCGAAATGGTATTATACCTCATGTCAGATAGCAGTTCTCTGGTGACACTCGTACATGTTAGTCTGTAGACCCGAGATCGTCTTAGAGTCTTGTGTGATTCCCACTATGCTTTGATTTCCATCATACCACGCCTAAGAGGGCGTGCAAAACGGTGGCTTTTGGGTACAGTCCCGAATCACATGGAGGCAATGAGCGATAGGAGGGGTTTCGTCTCTCCCGGTATAGGGAGTTGATGTTGCGCTATGTTTGATTGGCTATAACTGGAAATCCCTGGCCAGGGTTGCTGAGATTTAATGGTAAGTGTTATCAGTAGTTTCTCGAACTGTTATGGACCTCATATCGACACGACTTATCAATCTACTAGGGTCTGACGTTTACCACCCCTAGGCGAGATATGCGACATATCAGGTGAAGAGACCGGACTGTACGGGAGTGTTACTGATTGGATTCGCAGGAGAATGTACAGGCTTGCTTGTTGATCTTCTGATCGCTCAATACCTGGGTGGCAGTTACGTTTAGCTGACCGCTTGCAGCTTGTGGGTGTTTGATATGATCATCACCTACTGCCGGCGTATTGACGATTCTTTAAAGTCCAACACAGAGGTTTCCTGGTTCAGGAAAAACGGAGTAGGAGCACATATGTGATATGTGCGGGACCGAGAACAATACGCGTATGTGATACCGTATTATATTCTCGCGATATGTGATATCGGCCGGGTATATGAGATATAGCCGGGTCATCGGATCAAGTGTTGATTCGATGAACCGATACAGATTATATTAGTCGGTTATTTGTGAAATAGTCGGATTATCGGATCAATTATTGATTCGATAATTTAATGTATAATTATATATTTGATATATTATATTAAATTAACTAATATAAGCTCACTTAAAGATTCTTTTTCTCGCTTGGATAATACATTGATATATATGTGATATATGTTAATTGTATTATTTTATTTTGTTACAATAAATATTGTATATGCGATATATAATATTGTAACATGTTAGGGTTACAAATGCAACATATTTTGTGGAGTTTAAATATGGTTAGGGTTTGGATTAGGGTTAAGCCTGCATGAAGCTTCCATGAAGCTTCTTAAAGCTTTGACTTTGACTTGTGATATTTTGTGTAGATTTTTCTTAACCCAACTCAAACCCTTTACCGTAGTTAATTCTCTATATGGGTTAAGTATTCATTCTTAACCCTTGGTTGCAATTCTAACCTCACACTTGATTTCATTATTCATCACAAAAGGTTTTGCTTCTTCTTCTTCTTCCATTTTGATAAAAAGCTTTTTAGCTTTTTCATAAGTGATGAAAATGAGTGAGAAATTGAAAACAAATGAGAGCTAAATTCCTACTTCATCATCCTCATCTATTCTTTCAACTTAGATTAGGGTGTTTGCTTTGCTAATACTTGATTAGCAAAGGAAGAGCTTGGATTTGAGTTTCTTCAAGGTAGATCATCTTAGTTATTGAAGATCGGAAGCAAGCATGGATCATTCAACTTGTCGAGCCTCTCTAGAGTCCGAGAGTTCATGGATTGCGGCGAAAGGACTACTACTCGGAGCTTATGAAGCGAAGGAACGGACTACAAAGGTTGTAATCCCTTTCTCTTAGATGTAAAGTTGTTTACTTGTTCATTGTTTCGCCTAATCTCTAGTTAACAATCTTGCTTGGGTTGTTCGGCACATGAAAATTTTGATTTTGTCATGGTTGATTCCTTGTAGAACCTTGTTCTAGTGCCTAGTAACCCTACAGATACACATGATGATGTGCATACACACATACATGCATACATTGTATCATGGTTGATGATACACATATGGTGGCAATGCAAGACTCACATGGGAATAAATATGCATATATATTTATTTTTGGAATAGAGAAATAGAAAATCAATTCATGGTGGATAATTCTCCTTAACCTTTCTCTTGACCTTATCTCCCACTATGAGTTAACTTTCTATGGTTCTTTTTACTCCTAAATAAATATCTAGATATTTGTTAACCCATGGTTAAGGATGAGAGTGGAAAATATTTATATTTTCTATTCTCATTTATCTTTATTATTATTCATCACAAACATTGAGCTCTTGAGTTTCCATCTTCTTCTTCCTCATTCATTTTCTCTCTTGAAATTTATATAGAGTGAGCTTGTAAAAAAGAAAGGGTTTTGATTAGAGAATACAAACCGCCTCATCATTCTACACCTCTCCAGCCTATTTGTGTAGGGTGTTTGCTATACTTCTTTCAAAGATCACGTAAAGTAAGGAGCTTTGGGCAAAGGGACATTGGGTGTATCATCGTGGACGAGGAAGGCCTCTAGCGATCCGTTCCAAACTCTTAAAAATTTAATTATGGCATGTGTGATGCTTCTAAACCCTAGATTAGGTGCTAATGAAACCCAACTGTGGTATCAGAGCCAAGCTAGAGCTTTAGAGTAACCTAGACGATGTTAAAAACCTCGAACGAACGAAATATGTCGCCCGAAACATGCTCTCTGGAAATTTTTCAAAATGGTGGATTTTTTCACATTAAAAATACTCAGAAAATTGTACAGGGTATTGTATGGGCCCATAGGAATAACGAAGCCCTAACTCGACTCAACGACCACGGAACCGCGGCCGAAAGGATCTTTTTGCGGCTGTTCCGCAGTGCCGTTGGTGAGGCGTGGACTGTGCTTTCTTGTGCTGGCCCGTATGTGCTTGTAGCAATCTCTGGTGTATTTTAAAATTGATTAAGTGTTGAGCTTTCTGAGAATTATTTGGGTGATTGATCGTTCTATCGAATGTTTTAACTGGGCCTAGTATATGAGAATATAATACAATAATTAGAAACTATAAATTTGTTTGTTGCGTGTAAATCTAACATTTCGGTCTCGGGGGTAATCGGAAATCTTGTTGAATTATTCGACTATTTTGAAAAGGTGTTTTCATTGGTGAGACCTAAATGTGAGCTTTACATTGTTGGGCATGAAATCTTTGATATGTGATATCCCGGATTTATGTTGTCTAAGGGCAGTTACGATTCCAATTGTTGTAGTTTTTCATTTCTTTTCTGTGACCGTAAATGTAGTATGTGGTGTATTGCCGATTTCGTTGCTATACATCAACGACAATCGGGGTACGCATACTTACTTACGTTGATGATATGTGATATTATGTGTTGCTGAGATATGATGTGCAGGATTGTCGTGATTGAATAGCCGGCGGTTTATGTGAGATAAGAGTCTTTATTTTCATTCATGTAAATATCATTTGTATGTAATATTCTTTTATTTGGGGCACTTCCGGGTTGAGGATGTTGTCACCATTATTGTATATTATTTACTTTTCCGCATTAGGATAGACCCAAGGAGGGGAGCACAAGTGACCGGGTTCTAGGGTTCAGTGGGAGGCCACTTCGAGGAGTCAAGACCGGGTCTCCTAAACTCTAGAATTGGTAGGGTCCCTTGCCTCTCTCGTAGGGGTCTAGGTGTGTGGGCTTGGCTATTCATCGCGACCGTGGAATCCGTATTTTCTATTGTTGGCTAAATACAAAATACGGACATCCTAGATATCCTTTTATTATTATATGTGTTTCTGCTGTTGATATTCTGTGATGTGATTGCTTAATATCTAAGACGAATGGATTATTATATATATATATATATGATATATAGTAAATGTTGCTTATGTTTTACACCCGCGCTAGTCCCGCCCCGCTATGCCGTTTGTTAAGTAACCTAACGGTGCATAATGGGACACTATGGCGAATGCGGATGGCATAAGTGTACGTTCTATTTTTTGTTTCTTTTCTGTGATTGTTTAGGAACTTAAATGATGGGACTACATTAATAAGATTAATAAAAAGAAAAAGAAACCTAAAGATGTTATAGAATCAGATTTGAAACCCACTCGGCCTTTTTATGAAAAATGCAAGTTTCAAAAGATGCGGAGCTTAAGCCACTCCTTATCTAAACAGTTTTGACTCTACAACGAGATCAAGTTCAAAGCGTTAAAGGTTTTCATAAAAACCATCCGCAACAACTCCGTCATTTTAGGAAGCAGGGTACTTAGTATTCGTGGTACGTATGTTGATCATTGTTAAGGCGTAGTGTACAATAGCTAAGTGATGTCTTCCTACAAAGCATATGATGCGATCAGTTAGGACATTCATGTGATTATGTTGATCATAGTCAAGTGTCATATGGGTGGGTCTACTTAATCTCGAAATGACGGGTAGAACTTGACTAGTGCTTATGATATGTTGACCATAGCCAAGATCATAAGCAGCTAGGAGTAAAAACCATATCGGGAGTTTCAACAGTTGAAATTTGCAATGGGATTGCATACCATCTATATGATAGTTGTATCCCGATCCCACTGTGACTAAGAGTTACTCCCAGGACAATTTTGCACTTTACAATTAGCTAACCCAGTAGGTGTCTAGAAAAATGTCAACGGGGTTTGACCTTGTCACGACCCAAAATTGGCCCGTGACGGCCCTAATACTACGCAACGCCAAAAGACGTAACGCAGTAAAAGAAAGCCAAGACCCAGAAATCTAAACCAAGAAAATACAGAAAAGATAATATAAGTTTTTGAAACATTTGAAATCGCAACCCAAATTCTTTAAAAGTTCTACTTTATTTCTTTAAAATTTTAGCAACACCCCCTTTTTGTAAAAACTAACCAAGATGAATGCAGCACAAAAATATGAAGCTATAGTGAAGAAATAAAGACAATAGAGAGAAAGCTGTATATAAAAGACAACAAACCCACAAATAATATACAGTAACGTCCTCACCAAGTCTCTAAGTCAACAACATAATAGTAGATGGAGAGTACAAGATACAACAAATGTACAATACAAAATACAGATGACCACCAAAACCCACCTAAGCCAAATAGTACTGTGAGCTGATGCGGTATCTGTAGCAAAAGATGATAGCTGAAAAGCTGAATAGCCTGCCTCGACTACTCTGGGGAACAACCTGAAACACCTGTGGCACAACGGGGTGAGTTGCCAACTCGTGAATATTAGATAACATAAGCAGGTAATAGCAGGAATGCACATACAGCATGGATCTAAGATATGCGATTACAATAATAACATGTCATGCAAATGCTGAATAAAGGAAATTACAGTAGCAGGTACAATCAATATGTGAAGCAATAGTAACCTGACAATAATATGCAATAACCATGCAATAGGAATGTGAGAATGTAAATATGCAACTATCATAAGGGTACACTAACAGGTACTACCAATATATGAATCTGTGCATAAAGTAGATAAGTGTGAGATATGGGGTGGAATATGTCATTTCCACGGAAACCTGACATCGTGGTAGGATCACAATCTATCAAGACACTCGATCCCAAGTCCTCAAATCAGCCCCAAAACTGGGCTCTCACATCATAAGTCTCACATCACCTCAAAGTACAATATCGAGTAGCTCTCCTATATCTCGAATGTACAAATCAACAATCTCTTTCATATCCAATATCCAATCTCAATGAATCACATATATCCCAAGTTGAATCTCAAGTAAGTTTCTAACATCCTAAAGGTATATATATATTTGCAGAAATAAATATGATGGGGGCAATACACATATATTAGCGTCCCATTCCACTAATATTGGTGTAAGGGTATATATAACAACGGCTAATCCCTTGTTATATATACAAAGGTATTAAAAGAAATATCATGAAAACAATGTGCCAAGCATCGACACAGAAATCCTGATAGGTACGTATCGTACGCTGTCCCGAAAGCACGAGTGCCTAGCTCTGCCCCTCGCCTTTCGACGTATGCATACGTACAAGACTCCGGTCGGTATCCCCAAGATAACCGCCGAGTAAAAGGTAATATCACCGGACGGTATGGTTCCCCTGACAGGCTCACCGTCTAACAAATCCAGCGATCCGTTCTCGTCCCGGGGTACCTCCGGGCCCCACCATGTACCCTCATGCGGCCTCTACGCCTCCTCGCATGGGGTATAAATAATCAGCACCGATAAAACTCATGGTGGATGCGCAAATATCATATCAAGGAAACCGGGTTTTTCAATGTATGCATAATTTCATGAACTCCCGCGGTTCCCAAATCCAGAAAACATCATGTAAAATCCAAATAATAATGCGCAATCCAGGAATAAACATATACGATATATCTAAAATGCGAGCATATAACAGAGAATATGTAGCTGAAACCAGATGTATGCGAAATCAATAAGGTACAGCTAAATAACATCAGTAAAGGTAAATATGTGACTGCAACTGAATATGTGTGTAACATATAGGTGTAGCAATGTATAGGTATCTACCTGTAAGAAATGATGTCGTATACCCCCCTAGGTATAACTAAAATATGTAGGATATCCTCCCGGTATAAGTAAAATGTGTGCAAGGTATACTTCTCGTAAGGTGTATATGTACCTATCACTAAAGGTATGATGCACTATAGGTATACCGATAAGCTAGATGTCATGTGTGATAAGCAATAGTGCCTATAATAGTTAGTGTGTGACATGGCAATTATTGACGGTGTGTGTATAGCATACAATCCGTGCTCGTGCAACATGAACCGTCAATAATGTGTGCAGTGCCCTACGGCTACTAGTCACAGTACAACTATATCTAACTAAATAGGTGAAGGCGCAATTCTAACAATGACGTAGAATGTGCGACAAGTATTAGAATCCTAGCCCAGACGCATAACGCCATGCGGGCGATTCCCCTGTAGATGTTAAATCTACTCACCTACGCTCCACGCTAGGTGAATCCTACCATCTGCTCCCTCCTGTAGTAGTGTGTTGGAGATAGTGCCCTCAGAGTCAATTATTAGGTCACAGGTACGTGATTGCAATGATTGATGGAGGACCTATCCCGGTAGGACAGTCTTACTCGAGATGATAGTACGCTATCTGGTTTACCTTTATCATCGTGTACTGCTTTAGGTGACCTGATAAGTCGCTATTACACGTTGATAGAGCCCCTAGGATTCTTGCTTGACCACCAGCAGTATGAGGGCGATCATATAAGTGGGAGCTGGGGTCTATAAGCATATCCTTAAATGGTCCCTAGTCGTGTGAGTTTCGAGACAGGGCATCGATACTCCAGAGTAGACTAGTGTATACAGTCGAGACCCCGACGAGGGGCGGTGGCCGGTCTCACAAGCCACTGGTGTCAGTTGGATCACCTAAGATGTATACAGGTGCTCATTGGGTTATGAGTACACCGGACAGGACTCGCCGGGAACATGCCAGTTGGTCATATACCAGACGTCAGATGGCAGTTCCCTGGTGACATGTGTACAGGTTAGTTCATCGACCTGGGGATCGTCATTTGTCTTGTGTGAGTTCCCACTGTACTTTGATTACTACCCTACCACGGCTCAAAGGAGTCGTGCAAACAGGTTTTAGTTGGGTACAGTCCCGAGCCACATGGAGGCAGTGAGCGTATCTTCAGGGGTTCGTCTCTCCCGGTATTGGGGGTGAGGTCGTGCTGTGTCTAGGAGAGCCATTACACGAAGCCCTCGGCCGAGGCAAGGAGATTTACTGGTAGGTATTCCAGTAGTATCTCAGGGTGTTCTGGGCTACACATTGACACGACTTGTACCGCTTTTGGGGGTCTGACTTTTACCAACCCCCTAGGCCCGCCATGCGATACTCATAGACGAACGGACCGGACTGTACGGATATTGTCACTGACAGGCTCAGTAGGGTTGTCAGGCTGAGTTCGCTCACAGACGTCCCTTTTAGTCAATACCTGGTAGCCCGTTACGTATTGGCTTATACCTCTGACGTGCTAGTGGTTAAATCCACAACCAAGGTGTTGACGAGTCTTTAGAGTCCCCCACATTCAGTTACTCAGCTTTCGGGCGAAAGGTTGTAGAGGCCATATGGAGATATGGCAAGGTCTGATCAGATACGTGCGGTATTGCACGGATCAGGATCGGACAGTTTGTACTATAGGCCGTATGGATATATGGCAGGGTTCGATCAGATACGTGCGGTATTGCACGGATCAGGATCGAACGGTTATTACTAGCCGGCTTTGGTTTAAGCCGGATCCTAGTATAGTACAGTGTAGATTTTGTCTCATTGCATTTGTATTTCGGTCGAAATACTGATGCGGGTGTGTATGCACAGTATCGGGGTTTTTCCTGTAATTTATTACGGGACCAGTTTTCTGGAGTTGCCAGTTTGCTTTCCGTTTTGGCCAATTTCCTTTGTATCGTTCATTGGCCGAAGATTGGTGGAGGAGGGCTTATTTGCATTGTTGCAAATAAGCATTTGTGGAGGGGGTCTTTGCATATTATCATGTCATGAAACTTGTCCCATCTTTTGACTTCATAAACTCATGATTGCTTGACTTTCTTTATCATCATGGTTTTCATGATGATTGTGGTGGAGTGAGGTTCTCTTTTGGTGATCATTTCTTTGCATGAGATGATGGTAGTGTGGAGTGTTGGCATAGTTTTGTGATCATGGTTGTTTATGATAGCCATTCCTCTCTCTCTTGCATGACATGAGTTTGGCCTCTCCCATTTTTGATACAACCTCCTCATTTCTCACTCTCCCTCACATGCATGGCCGGCCACTTCCCTAAAGGGGCTGTCCAAATTTGTTCATGTGGGATTTTTGCTCTTTTGCTTTAGGAAAAATCCCACAAGTTCCACCTCCATGAGTTTGTATCATCCCTCCACCAAAAGGCAATTCCTACAACCCCAAAGTGAGACATGTAATCCACATTACATTCTACAGCAAATCTTGGGCACGTCGACTAGCCAGCTTCGTGCCCGAGTTGCCTCGGCATTGAGGTGGGAGCCCGTAAAAGAAGTAGGCGATGTGGTGCACTTCCGCCGACGAGGTGGAGACCGGAGCTTCCGCAGGAGATCGGGACGACGACGATAAGACCGGAGGACTTGGATCAGTCGGTATATCTCTCTTCCCCATCTTGTAGTTAGCTAGGACTAATTAATGGTTCGATCCGGGTATTAGTGCGCGGCGGTTTGCCAGTTCTAGAAAAAATTAATGTTTATCACCGCTTCCGTATTTAGCCGTCGGATTGACGGCCGGGGCGTCGCCGTGCACTTACATTGGTATCAGAGCCTCGCCATTAACTTAGTCTAGCTTGGTTTAATGTGTTTTGCATTTCCGATCGACCAAAATTCCAAAATCTACATTTTTGCTAGCGACAGTTTTCTGTTGAAATTTTTTGGTCTCCCAAAATTTTTCAGGTTGTATAAAATTGATGTACTGGAGAATATAAGAGATCTGTAAAAATTCGATGAAGTGACTCCACTGTGGGAGCGCGGAACCGCCGCATACACCCCCTTCTCGCCGCGGTTCCGCCGCACACTGTGGAGATCCCTGCACCAATTTTTTACAGAGGCTTTCTGGGCTTAAAATATGGGTTTTGGAATATTAATTTTGGGCCCAGAATTTCTTGATGTGCTACAGTAGTACTTGGGGGCCCACTTGTTAAAGTTTGATCGATCGGATATTTTAAACACATTATTTCACAGTATTTACATTATATCTGCGACCGTGAATGTCACTCGATCGGTAAATCCGGTCTAACTGCTATAGCCCGGTTAGACGGATTTGCGAACGTGACTTTCACGTTGATGTTCTGTTTTTGCTGTGATGTTGCGGATCGGTCGTGGGGGATAGCCTGGATGCAATGCTAGTACAGTTGTGGTTGTATTATGTACATTTGATATTGCGGGGCGAGCGTCCGACATGTGGACTGCCGTCACTGCCTGTTTGTATTATTATTTTGGGGCACGACCAGGTTGCGGTCGATGTACCCGGTGTATGTATATTTTACTTTCTGTACTAGGATTGCCCCGCGGAGGGGTGCACGGATAGCCGGGTTCTAGAGGGCAACAAGCCCGCATCTCATGGCATTGAGACGGAGGGGGCTTCACTCTAGAATTGGCGGGCTATTCGCCGCACTCGTAGGGGGTACAGGTTGACCCAGGAGGGGTGCCTAAGTTACCGGATTCCGTGAAGTGCTTGGTGGTCCATTCACGATGCTGAAGGGGGCTGCCTCGCTTCAGGTTTTGGCGGGTGACTTGCCGCGCCCGTAGGGGTCTAGGATTTCATTGCACAGGCTATCCACACGACCAGGGGAACGTCGGGTTTCAGTAGTGGCTCTGTGAAACCCGGGGATCCCAGATATCTGTATTGTTTCTGTGATGCTGTTCATTCTCTGTGATGTTGCATTTCTTATCACGCCTTGAGCGAATATAATATATTGGTATATATATTAGTAGATGTAGTATATGTTTTGCATCCGCGCTAGTCCAGTCCCCGCTCTGTCGTTAGTTAGCTAACCTAACGGGTAATGACGGGACCCAGTGGCGAATGCGGATGGCATATACGTACGTCATATTATTTTCGTTCTTTTTGGTGTGATCAATTGATGGGACTGCGTTGATTCTGATCAATGCAAGTTAAAAACAAACCTAATCTGATGTTGTTGGAACACTTTTCAAAAAGCTGTTATTGCAAGGACGTTCACTTTTGTTTTGCATCGTGGTATTCAGTTGGAATATCCTGCTCCTCAGTCGACGAGGCAAGGGCCGAGATCCCTTCACCGGGAGTGACCCCTTGGACAAAAAGTTTGCGTCAGGGCAATGACTTCACTATAGCCGATTACTTTTGCTCTGCATCGTGGTATTCAGTTGGAATATCCTGCACCTCATTCTACGGGGAAAGAGCCGAGATCCCTTCACCGGGAGTGACCTCTTTAGCAAAGGTTTTCATCACTATATTTCTAAAAGCTATCAGTTCCTTCAACGATATCAAGTTCATTACGTTAAAGGTTTTCGCCAGAAACCATTCGTAGCCCTCCGTCATTTGAGTTAAATATTTGGTAGTATTCAAGCTATGTATTTTGACCTCACGCCAAGGCATAGTGATTGGTAGCTGCCGGGTATTTATCTGTTGCATAGATAGATGCGTTGGTTTGGGACAGTCGTACTACTATTTTGGCCTACGTCAAGGGTATGTACGGGTGGGTTCAAATTAACCTGGACAATGACGGGTAGAACTTGACATGTGACTTATGATATTTTGACCTCACGCCAAGGTCATAAGAGCATGGGGCAGAAATCACATCGGGAGTTTCAAAAGAACTGAAACTTGCCAGATATGCGCATACCTTCTGGAGTATGATACCGTGAGCGGATTCCGTCACGTTGTCATGCGATGATAGTTGGATCCCGATTCCCACTGATGAGTTAGTTTACTCCTCGGGTAACCCCGACTAATCCTTCTTTCAGGTTTGGAGGAGAATTTGAGGTACAGTGGGAGGATTCCAGATTAGATAAATTGGTAACCATTCTGATCTAGGTTAGAGTGCACGCTGAGTGTTTCTTTTCTCTCTCTCTTTGGCAGCGACCATTGACCCGACCCTAAGACTATGACTCAGTGACCAAGTTGACCGAACCTTCTTAACACTGGCTTTTGGATTGTCAGAGTTGCAAACCTCATTGCCACTCCTACTTTTAGCCTTTTCTCCAGGACACCCCGTATTACTACGAACGTCCACTTCCATTGGACAAAACAATCGTATGGTTAGATACGAACTCGAAGGAATTTATTCGAGGATGGTTTCAGGTTCTGGAGAAAACGGATAGGACTATTCAGTTGTCTTTTCCTTTTTACCTTCTCTCAAGTTGCGAGTACTCCTTGGTTTAGGAGATAGTACACCTATTACGCAAATTGGATAGTCTTCTTCCAAACCATAGGCAGGTGCCGACCGGTAGGGAATGAAGAAAACCAATTAGCATAACGATGGTGTGCAGAAGGTATTAGGTTAAGACAAAGCAAGGGATTAGTAAGAGGGCAAAGTAAATTGCAACAGATATTCACGACCAAACCAAGTATTCCTTCGTCAATCCTAAATCACCTTTGTATTTCTCCAGGACACTCCGTATCACTACGAAGATCCACAGTTTATTTGGATACTCCATCGTATGGTTATATACGAACTCGAAAGGAACTTGTTCCAGTTCGGGGATGGATTCTGGTCCAGGAGAAATAGGAATAAGGTTTATTCGGTTGTCTTTTATCTTCACCTTCTCTCGCATTACGAGTGTTCCTAGGATTGGGACAGTACACCCATTATACTTATTGGATAGTCTTCTTCCAAACCATAGGCTGGTGCCGAACGGTAGGGAAGGAAGAAAACCATTTGGCCTAAGGAGTGTGCAGAAGGTAAACACTAAAGACATAAGAAGGGATTTGGAGAGGTGGCAATGAATTACACGGTTATAGTTGTGAATCTGGATAATGGAAGAGGCATTACTCGGAATACCGGGATACCCCATCGAAACATTTCAATGTTTAAGTCTCACTGTGTACTGTTAAAGGAAAACTGATTTCCCGATTAGATACTTACTCCAGGGTATGTATTTACCAAGTTTGATTCTCACATCTGTATGGTTTTACAGATGATGAGTGGGAGTAAGTTATTGGGAATTAGGTGATCATCCTCATTATATTGGGATTCGTTGTAATCGGTGATATTTGAGGAAGTCACCTGGGTTGTTTGCCAGTCGGCAAATATTTGGTTTTGAATATCCGCTGTTATGCACCAATTTCAAATTGATATATCTGTACGTCTATTTTCATAGAGTGAGATATACCTTTCTGAAATTATGTCTACGACATTTACCTATATCAGTGGATGGTTAGGTAAGGAGCATTAAGCAGCGGTGTAATTCTTCTTGACCATAAGTACAGTTTTCAACCTACGACACACAGTGAATGAGTTATCAGACTCAAGGGACTTATACAGAGTATTGTATGTTGTCCAGGGTCCATCAGGACAGAGGGGTTGGTCCTCGTACTATATTCGGTTTACTTATGACTTCTCTAGTTTTTAGACACGTGTTTCGCAGAAACACAGGGTCTGAATGTTGAGAAGTTATAGGTATTTGAATAAAGTAGAGAACCAGGTATTGCAAGTATCGGGATTCTTCAAAGTGATCGAAGATGTAGGTACTTGTGTATGGTATTCAGTTGACAGTAATGATTAAGAGAACTTGCTTCTCTTTCAGGTTACTCATAATTGGAAGCATTCCTAAGTTGAGTAACGCTGATCAGCCTCCTTCCATTTAGTTGACATGCACTGGAGACAGTTGCATGATTTGGATCTGGTTCAGTTAAATCAGTGCCTCTGGTTCTATATTGGATATAGTACAGTTCATATCTTAACATTGTTAAGGTACGGGTAGTTGTCCGGCTTATGATTAAAACCAGACTCTGGATAACTCAAGGCACGTTTCTGTAATGGCTGTTTGTGGGTTGACCCAGGCTATGACGAGGGTTGACTTTCTACCATCTGGATGAACAATAGCAATATTGTTCCAGACTCGCCACAGTTTTATTAAAAATGGATTTTTTTCAGAAAATAGTAGTGGGAGTATGGTAGAACTGGAAGTGATTCCAGAACCACAAACGATTACTGAAGATTTGATAAGGAACCTAAAGATTCAATCTGGATTGACATTCCATTGGCCACTCCGCAGATAAGGTGGGTAACTTCAGGCACCCGAGAGGTACTCCGGTAGCCTCAAGGACGGTGACAGGGAAGTTCTTGTTTACCCACACTTGCCATTGCTGTTGTTCCAGGCTGTGAGACCCGGCAGGAGGATGAGTATAGCGTCGTTCTGAACTAGCTTTAGAAGTGTATGTCTATATGACTCTGCCAGAGGGTTGTCGTAGTCAGTGGGAGCAGCGGAAGCATTGGTGGACAGGTGGCTTATGTCTATTTATAGACTAAAGCAGTTATAGCGGAGATAGATCATCTATTTCTGACGTGACAGTCATGGGTTTGACTTCATCAGAATAGGGGATGGATCTGTTGAGAAGGTAGTAGGGTGTGATATCCTGGTATTTGGATGACATACACAGAGTAGGAAAAGAAACTCCTATACTACAATCGGTTGTACTTTGGTCGTCACACAGTGGTTTCTCCACAAAGGAAATGGATTTTATATCAGACATACTGGTTACTAGATCTATGGTTTTAGATCTAGATTTGGGTAGTCTCCCAATCAGGGTACTTAGACAGCATTCTAAGAGTATTTAGAATGGACGACTCCTGGCACGGTGGTGTACCTGCAGGTAATGGAGTCACCCTCTCTAAAGGTGTCTTACAGACTAAAGTAAAGAGGGATGTGCATGATTGGCAGATCACTTGCTTAGGCAATTGAGTCAATCATGAGATGTCAAGTACCACACCAGATGTAGTTCTTGCACTAGATGCAATAAGTTGATATTGATCAAATCCTGGAGAAACAGTTGGAAGCAGTTTTAGAACATAAGTGGATGTTCTAGGGACATGATAACGACAGCCTCATTCAGGAGACAGTTATCATTCCAGGCTTCCAAGGTGACCTGGACGACAAGGATGTTGTCAGAGATATAGTTTTTCCTTCTGACGAGGGGCAGTATTTTGGACAGGTGGTCCAAGGCAATACTGAGGGTGGCATGGCGCAGGATACTGATTAAGTTCAGTTGACGATACAGTCTAAGAAATTTGGATTTGGAGTTCATTTATGAGCTATGTCCCATCAGACATCCAGACACATTCTAAGACAGGTATTGCTCATTTCGGGAGATGGGTTTTCTCCGCGAACTTGAGATATAGAGAGACATAGAAAGATATAACAAAGCGGATCCACTCACTAAGGCTATTCCTCGAACGCAATAGTTTCGCAAACGAGCTTTGTGAGACTGACTAGTAGAGGAGTTGGGTGTTCGGTATCACACGGTCTGTGAGTATGCGACATCGCAATAATTGGCCTTGAGTGCAAGTGGGAGATTTTTGGAGATAGTGCCCTCAGAGTCAATTATTAGGTCACAGGTACGTGATTGCAATGATTGATGGAGGACCTATCCCGGTAGGACAGTCTTACTCGAGATGATAGTACGCTATCTGGTTTACCTTTATCATCATGTACTGCTTTAGGTGACCTGACAAGTCGCTATTACACGTTGATAGAGCCCCTAGGATTCTTGCTTGACCACCAGCAGTATGAGGGCGATCATATAAGTGGGAGCTGGGGTCTATAAGCATATCCTTAAATGGTCCCTAGCCGTGTGAGTTTCGAGACAGGGCATCGATACTCCAGAGTAGACTAGTGTATACAGTCGAGACCCCGACGAGGGGCGGTGGCCGGTCTCACAAGCCACTGGTGTCAGTTGGATCACCTAAGATGTATACAGGTGCTCATTGGGTTATGAGTACACCGGACAGGACTCGCCGGGAACATGCCAGTTGGTCATATACCAGACGTCAGCTGGCAGTTCCCTGGTGACATGTGTACAGGTTAGTTCATCGACCTGGGGATCGTCATTTGTCTTGTGTGAGTTCCCACTGTACTTTAATTACTACCCTACCACGGCTCAAAGGAGTTGTGCAAACAAGTTTTAGTTGGGTACAGTCCCGAGCCACATGGAGGCAGTGAGCGTATCTTCAGGGGTTCGTCTCTCCCGGTATTGGGGGTGAGGTCGTGCTGTGTCTAGGAGAGCCATTACACGAAGCTCTCGGCCGAGGCAAGGAGATTTACTGGTAGGTATTCCAGTAGTATCTCAGGGTGTTCTGGGCTACACTCCGACACGACTTGTACCGCTTTTGGGGGTCTGACTTTTACCAACCCCCTAGGCCCGCCATGCGATACTCATAGACGAACGGACCGGACTGTACGGATATTGTCACTGACAGGCTCAGTAGGGTTGTCAGGCTGAGTTCGCTCACAGACGTCCCTTTTAGTCAATACCTGGTAGCCCGTTACGTATTGGCTTATACCTCTGACGTGCTAGTGGTTAAATCCACAACCAAGGTGTTGACGAGTCTTTAAAGTCCCCCACATTCAGTTACTCAGCTTTCGGGCGAAAGGTTGTAGAGGCCGTATGGAGATATGGCAAGGTCTGATCAGATACGTGCGGTATTTCACGGATCAGGATCGGACAGTTTGTACTATAGGCCGTATGGATATATGGCAGGGTTCGATCAGATACGTGCGGTATTGCACGGATCAGGATCGAACGGTTATTACTGGCCGGCTTTGGTTTAAGCCGGATCCTAGTATAGTACAGTGTAGATTTTGTCTCATTGCATCTGTATTTCGGTCGAAATACAGATGCGGGTGTGTATGCACAGTATCGGGGTTTTTCCTGTAATTTATTACGGGACCAGTTTTCTGGAGTTGCCAGTTTGCTTTCAGTTTCGGCCAATTTCCTTTGTATCGTTCATTGGCCGAAGATTGGTGGAGGAGGGCTTATTTGCATTGTTGCAAATAAGCATTTGTAGAGGGGGTCTTTACATATTATCATGTCATGATACTTGTCCCATCTTTTGACTTCATAAACTCATGATTGCTTGACTTTCTTTATCATCATGGTTTTCATGATAGTTGTGGTGGAGTGAGGTTCTCTTTTGGTGATCATTTCTTTGCATGAGATGATGGTAGTGTGGAGTGTTGGCATAGTTTTGTGATCATGGTTGTTTATGATAGCCATTCCTCTCTCTCTTGCATGACATGAGTTTGGCCTCTCCCATTTTTGATACAACCTCCTCATTTCTCACTCTCCCTCACATGCATGGCCGGCCACTTCCCTAAAGGGGCTGTCCAAATTTGTTCATGTGGGATTTTTGCTCTTTTGCTTTAGGAAAAATCCCACAAGTTCCACCTCCATGAGTTTGTATCATCCCTCCACCAAAAGGCAATTCCTTCAACCCCAAAGTGAGACATGTAATCCACATTACATTCTACAGCAAATCTTGGGCACGTCGACTAGCCAGCTTCGTGCCCGGGTTGCCTCGGCATTGAGGTGGGAGCCCGTAAAAGAAGTAGGCGATGTGGTGCACTTCCGGCGACGAGGTGGAGATCGGAGCTTCCGCAGGAGATCCGGACGACGACGAGAAGACCGGAGGACTTGGATCAGTCGGTATATCTCTCTTCCCCATCTTTTAGTTAGCTAGGACTAATTAATGGTTCGATCTGGGTATTAGTGCGCGGCGGTTTGCCAGTTCAAGAAAAAATTAATGTTTATCACCGCTTCCGCATTTGGCCGTCGGATTGACGGCCGGGGCGTCGCCGTGCACTTACATAGTGTCCGTAGTCCCTGCCTGCAAACCTGCAAATAAGACACGGAAATCATATATAAGCCAAATATTCCGCGAAACGCGATATCGAACCAAAACGAGAAACTCGCGTCGCGAACTAAACGCGCGTGTGCACGATACGCTGAATCGTGTGTGTACGCGTCTAAAACCATCGCGACACGCCGCGATACACTGGATCACAGAACCCTCTTACGTATCACGCGTATCGCGCAAACACAACGAACACCAAATACGTTATATTGCCCCAGATTATCCTACAGGTCAAATCTTGCAAAACTATACATGCCAAAGCACTAAACAACACTGCAGACAACCCTAGCCAAGACCCCAAGATCCCAGACCCCAACTTGGCCGCAAATTGCGGCCAAACCCATTAAATCTGCTGCCTGGAACAAGAATGAGGGAGTCATGTTCTGGTGGTGGTATCTTGACCTAGTGAGCATGCCCCAGTTTTCTCAATTTTGTTCTGAAGGATCCGGGTCAAAAGCAGATCTCAGAAGTCACAAATATCGCTTTAAAATCACCAATTTGCACAAAACACAAACCCTATGGTATTTTAGTGTAATCCAGGGAAATTCTCAGTTAAAGTGACCCTAAAAACACTTAAATAAGTAGGGTTAACTAACACAATCACCACTTAGCCACAACATCTCACAAAACACCATAAATTAGCACTAAACTCATAATTAACACAAACCGACACCAAACTACGCACAAGCTAGAAATAAAGGGAATTGGGTCTATGTGTTATACCCTAAAGACCCCCAAGAAGCAGGTGAAGAAGTGAAAGGAGCTGCTGCAAGTTGCTGGAGCTCCTGCTGCTGCTGTTGCTGCCTGCTGTTGCTACTGCTGATGATGATGATGTCTGCTGCTGCTGCTGCTGATGATGATGATGATGATTGCTGCTGCTGCTGCCTTGCACCAGCTGTGTGTGTGTGTGTGAGAGAGTATGAGAGAAAGATAATGAGGAGAAGAAATGAGAGCAAGGCAAAACCCCTCTCTTCCTTTCTCTTCCTTCATTAAATGAGGCATGGTCTAAACCATGTAGCACCATGCTTCTCTCTCTCTCTCACCCAAAGTCAACATTTCAACCATTCAAACAATATTAAAATTACATTTTCATTTTTAAAACAACCATAACTATTTAACCCAAAACACCTATCAATATTAATTAACTTAAAGAGAATGGGTTAAACCCCAAAACAACCCTAGTTTACATGCACAAGTGTGTGTGCCTAGAAAAATTCTAATAAAATACTCATTAAATAGGATAAAATATTTAAAACTTAATTTGGTAAACTTTTTATTAAAAATCACACATTAAAATATAATTAGCTACAAAACACATTCTAAGGTGTTACAATCTCCCCTCCTTAAAAGAAATTCGTCCCCGAATTTAAAAATATACTGCTAATCGTACCTTCAAAGAGAAGACTACAAATCTCAAATCTCGCTCGCAGCCTCCCAAGCGATTACCTCACTATACGGCTACGTCCAAGAAAACCCTCCACAGATAGCAAGAACCTTGACCGATATTCTTCCACCTGCTGAGCCATTAACACAATTGGCTGCTGGTGAACGAAAGATCGCGTCTAAGCTAAATGGCCTGGTGCTAAATCATATGAGAAAGGTCAAGAAGGTAATTGTAGAGTATCATCACAAGGAATACGGGGTGAAAATCTAATAATCTGGGCGGAAGTGCCAAATTAAAGGCAACGAAACTAACTCGCTTATAGGATCTCAGAAGGACCTAAATCCTAGGACAAGCTTCCCAAAATCCAACACGTCATTCATCAGAAAAGTCCGTAGGAATACATGATCTGTCCCTGTAAACTCGAGTCTATGACCAAGACAGTCGGCATAAGACCTCAGTTCGCAATGGACAATTCCCATCCTGACCTAACACCACTGGACCATCTCCGAAGTCTCTAGACTAGCTGGGGTCCAAAGTCCTACCTACGCAGAGTCAGAAAAACAACAGACTGGTGATCGACACGACCTAACCCCTAAGCCTAAGGGTGGCCAATTGGAGTGTCTCCTAATAACAGCTATCGAAGAAGAACCCTAACAATGGCGAGTGACGATCCCCAACTGCCGACAACAATCAAAACAAACACACAACTTAACCAAGAACAACTGAGCGAACTGAGTATAACTGGACGACAAGAATCCGAATGGAGTCACACCCTGACTAAACTTGGGTAGAAACCACAACGAAATTTGTGGAGATCTGCTCCCACTCCTGCTTCGGAACGGTTTAAGATTGCAACTCTCCAGCCGGCCTCAGATGCTCGACCCAAGCACACAACCAGACAGACACCTTGAAACGAATCCTGACTTCTCTTTACATCCATGTCCATCCGTAACTATCTCACAAGTCACGTCAATGTTGGTGGAACTTGAATGCATACAGAGAGTTGACAGATGAGCATGTTCTAGGATTTTACGTCTCTACCTGATAATATCAGGTACACAAACGCGTCCCTAACTTAGCACACCATTGTCATAATCAAGGTCTCCGAATCATTACCCAGCCGAGTATGCTAAAGTATCACTGACGAACGAGCATCGGCGGGCAGTGTCTCGCGAAAACGATTTAAGGAAAATGGTCGGGCGCGGACATGAGCAAGCTGTCCCATCCGTCGAGACGAACTTAAACTGTACTCAACGATCACATAAGAACTGTAAATCTGCAGAAGACTATCACAACAATCAAAATCCGCTGCAGGAAGATGTACGTTAAGCTCTGGTGGTCCGTGAAAATCTGACATGACTCTCGAACAAGTGGTGTCTCCAATTCTCCAACGCAAAACCACCGCGGCCATCTCCAGATCATGAGTGGAATATCCTTCTCGTACTTCCTCCAGATGTAGGGAAGCAAAAGCGATAACTCTATAGTGTCACCTTAGTACACACTCGAGCCCACTCAAGAAACATTACAGTTAAACAACAAGGTCGCCCGAACCAGAAAGCAAAGAAAGAACTGATGCAGTTGTTAACCGAATCCCCAACTGCCGAAATTCCGTACACATGCCTCAGTCCACAGAAAAGAAACCTCCCTTCCGATCCATTCAGTCGACGGTGCAGTACTACTCTAGCAATCCTGCACGAAACGGCGGTAAGAACCTGCTAAGCCCAAAAATCTGCGGATCTCCGTCATGCACACATGTCTGGACCTAAGCTGTACGGTCACGATCTCCCTCTGGACCATACAAGACCGTCTCCCGTGACTACAAGACCTAGGAGTCAACACAACATAAGCCTGAAGAAACACTCCGAGAATTTAGCAAACTGCTGGTGCCCTCCCAGTATCTACATAACAAATTCCCAAGTGTTACTCCTGTTCCTCAAGACACATTAAATAGACCAGAATGTCGTATATAACACAACAGTAACTGGTCGAGGAACGGCCTGAAGAAATCCGGTTCATCACATCTACGAATGCTGCGAGGGCATCAGTGAATCCAACGACTCACAAAAACACACAAAGCCCGTCGCATGCATAATGCAGTCTTCGGAATGCCATCACCCCGAATCCGCAATAATGATGACCTGATCCCAAGCAAACTTAGAAAATGTCTCGCACTCTGGAGCTGATCGAGGAAATCGGCACGGCGAGGTGAAGGATACCTATCCGCACCGTAAGCCGGTCCAATTGACGATCCGTCGATACACAACCTCAAACTGCCGTCTTTCCCCTTGACGAACAGAATTAGGAGCTTCCAAAAGCGAAACACTCAGACGCACAAAACTCCCCAAACAACAACTCTGCAGCTGATCCTTAAGCTCCCCAAGCTTCGCCGGCTTATCCGGAACAACGTCGGAAAAACTCTCGCACAAAAACAACCCGGTCCAACAATCCTAACTGTGGCTCCGGTATCACGAATGAACGCCAAGAATCTACGACATCTCCTCAGTAGCCGACTAGCGAAAAAAGCTGAATTCAAGCTGTGAGAGGCGGCACAACTATCCACTTGCACAACAAGAACTGACTTGCTGGGGAAAACAAAACCTAATTTGTTTCCTCACGGTAGTCCACAGACGCCTAGCACGTAGTTAACCAGTCCGTGCCCAGGAGAACGTCAAATCCAACATCTCTCGAAAGATCGAAATGATGGACGAATCTCTATCTCCTATCCGATTGGCACACAACTGAATACGTGTCGTGCAACAAAAGAATCGCTGACAGAAGTTAACACAACAACGACTAATCTACCTAACCACGGTACAAGCATGAAAAACAACGAATACATGAAAAGAACATATATATAAAAGATACTTGAAAACTTGCATTGGACGTCTGCACGTCCCGATAAGTAAAAGCAAACTCCGGTGTCTTCCCTCTACCCACAACTGGCTGAACTCCTCTGGTAGACTGAGCCCTTTGAGCGAACCTTCCACGTCCACGGCCTCTCTGAATACGATCATGACGAGGTGCTAAGGAACAATCCCTGACGAAGTGCTGAAGGCTTCCGCATCGAAAACATCCATGCGCTGACTGCTGACCATCCTGGGGATGAGAGCTGAACGACTGTCCTCGTCCTAAGCCTCTGCTACTCCCGCGACGGCCACGAAATCTGTCCCGACGACCAAACCTCTGTCTCTGGGCTGGTACGCTGGTACGAGTCCTCCACTGTCCTGGAACTCTCTGAGCCTCTGGAATATACGCCTCGTCAACTGGAGCTGCAACCACTGGTGCTATGTAGGTGACGGACTGCTGCATGCTGATCGCAAGTGACAACTGAGTAACAGGGATGACAACCTCCTGTCGTAGCTCCCGAACGACCTCAACCAATGAACTCATCATCTGGCAGAAGTCCTGCATCTCTGCCAAAAGTCTATCCATAGTATATGTCGTAGGCTGATCCGTCTGCACTTGTGAAACTAGAGTGCCATCCTGGTCAGTACTCGTCTCACCCGAGCCAACTCTGACTTCGGCCCTCGCTGCATCACTCTGAGTCCCCATAGTCATCGGCGGCAAGGCTATAAATAGATATAAGATTTGATAAGAATAAGGAATCAAATCTCAAGGATATGAATCATCAAGAAAGGAATTTCAAGCAATTTGTACTTAGGTCACTTAATGCAAAGTACCGCATCGTGGGTATGCTGCAGACATACACACACTACGTTACTCTTCTTAAGTTACCTACTCCATCATACTAAGGTCATCCTACACTCTGAAAGGTAAAACCTAGCGCTCTGATACCAACTTTGTCACGACCCAAAATTGGCCCGTGACGGCCCTAATACTATGCAACGCCAAAAGACGTAACGCAGTAAAAGAAAGCCAAGACCCAGAAATCTAAACCAAGAAAATACGGAAAAAATAATATAAGTTTTTGAAACATTTGAAATCGCAACCCAAATTCTTTAAAAGTTCTACTTTATTTCTTTAAAATTTTATCAACACCCCCTTTTTGTAAAAACTAACCAAGATGAATGCAACACAAAAATATGAAGCTATAGCGAAGAAATAAAGACAATAGAGAGAAAGCTGTATATAAAAGACAACAAACCCACAAATAATATACAGTAACGTCCTCACCAAGTCTCTAAGTCAACAACATAATAGTAGATAGAGAGTACAAGATACAACAAATGTACAATACAAAATACAGATGACCACCAAAACCTACTTAAGCAAAATAGTACCGTGAGCTGATGCGGTATCTGTAGCAAAAGATGATAGCTGAAAAGCTGAATAGCCTGCCTCGACTACTCTGGGGAACAACCTGAAACACCTGTGGCACAACGGAGGTGAGTTGCCAACTCGTGAATAGTAGATAACATAAGCAGGTAATCGCAGGAATGCACGTACAGCATGGATCTAAGATATGCGATTACAGTAATAACATGTCATGCAAATGCTCAATAAAGGAAAGTACAATAGCAGGTACAATCAATATGTGAAGCAATAGTAACCTGACAATAATATGCAATAACCATGCAATAGGAATGTGAGAATGTAAATATGCAACTATTATAAGGGTACACTAACAGGTACTACCAATATATGAATCTGTGCATAAAGTAGATAAGTGTGAGGTATGGGGTGGAATATGTCATTTCCACGAAAACCTGACATCGTGGTAGGATCACAATCTATCAAGACACTCGATCCCAAGTCCTCAAATCAGCCCCCAAACTGGGCTCTCACATCATAAGTCTCACATCACCTCAAAGTACAATATCGAGTAGCTCTCCTATATCTCGAATGTACAAATCAACAATCTCTTTCATATCCAATATCCAATCTCAATGAATCACATATATCCAAAGTTGAATCTCAAGTAAGTTTCTAACATCCTAAAGGTACATATATATTTGCAGAAATAAATATGATGGGGGCAATACACATATATTAGCGTCCCATTCCACTAATATTGGTGTAAGGGTATATATAACAACGGTTAATCCCTTGTTATATATACAAAGGTATTAAAAGTAATATCATGAAAACAATGTGCCAAGTATCGACACAGAAATCCTGATAGGTACGTATCATACGCTGTCCCGAAAGCACGAGTGCCTAGCTCTGCCCCTCGCCTTTCGATGTATGCATACGTACAAGACTCTGGTCGGTATCCCCAAGATAACCGCCGAGTAAAAGGTAATGTCACCGGACGGTATGGTTCCCCTGACAGGCTCACCGTCTAACAAATCCAGCGATCCGTTCTCGCCCAGGGGTACCTCCGGGCCCCACCATGTACCCTCATGCAGCCTCTACGCCTCCTCGCATGGCGTATAAATAATCAGCACCGATAAAACTCATGGTGGATGCGCAAATATCATATCAAGGAAACCGGGTTTTTCAATGTATGCATAATTTCATGAACTCCCGCGGTTCCCAAATTCAGAAAACATCATGTAAACTCCAAATAATAATGCGCAATCCATGAATAAACATATACGATATATCTGAAATGCGAGCATATAACAGAGAATATGTAGCTGAAACCAGATGTATGCGAAATCAATAAGCTACAGCTAAATAACATCAGTAAAGGTAAATATGTGACTGCAACTGAATATGTGTGTAACATATAGGTGTAGCAATGTATAGGTATCTACCTGTAAGAACTGATGTCGTATACCCCCCTGGGTATAACTAAAATATGTAGGATATCCCCCCGGTATAAGTAAAATGTATGCAAGGTATACCTCTCGTATGGTGTATATGTACCTATCACTAAAGGTATGATGCACTATAGGTATACCGATAAGCTAGATGTCATGTGTGATAAGCAATAGTGCCTATAATGGTTAGTGTGTGACATGGCAATTATTGACGGTGTGTGTATAGCATACAATCCGTGCTCGTGCAACATGAACCGTCAATAATGTGTGCAGTGCCCTACGGCTACTAGTCACAGTACAACTATATCTAACTAAATAGGTGAAGGCGCAATTCTAACAATGACGTAGAATGTGCGACAAGTATTATAATCCTAGCCCAGACGCATAACGCTATGCGGGCGATTCCCCTGTAGATGCTAAATCTACTCACCTACGCTCCACGCTAGGTGAATCCTACTATCTGCTCCCCCCTGTAGTAGTGTCCGTAGTCCCTGCCTGCAAACCTGCAAATAAGACACGGAAATCATATATAAGCCAAATATTCCGCGAAACGCGATATCGAACCAAAACGAGAAACTCGTGTCGCGAACTAAACGCGCGTGTGCCCGATACGCTGAATCGTGTGTGTACGCGTCTAAAACCATCGCGACACGCCGCGATACGCTGGATCACAGAATCCTCTTACGTATCGCGCGTATCGCACAAACACAACGAACACCAAATACGTTATATTGCCCCAGATTATCCTACAGGTCAAATCTTGCAAAACTAGACATGCCAAAGCACTAGACAACACTGCACACAACCCTAGCCAAGACCCTAACACCCCAGACCCCAACTTGGCCGCAAATTGCGGCCAAACCTATTAAATCTGCGGCCTGGAACAAGAATGAGGGGCTCGTGTTCTAGTGGTGGTTTCTAGCCCTAGTGAGCATGCCCCAGTTTTCTCAATTTTGTTCTGAAGGATCCGGGTCAAAAGTAGATCTCAGAAGTCACAAATATCGTTTTAAAATCACCAATTTGCATAAAACACAAACCCTATGGTATTTGAGTGTAATCCAGGGAAATTCTCAATTAAAGTGACCCTAACAACACTTAAATAAGTAGGGTTAACTAACACAATCACCACTTAGCCACAACATCTCACAAAACACCATAAATTAGCACTAAACTCATAATTAACACAAACCGACACCAAACTACGCACAAGCTAGCAATAAAGGGAATTAGGTCTAAGAGTTATACCCTAAAGACCCCCAAGAAACAGGTGAAGAAGTGAAAGGAGCTGCTGCAAGTTGCTGGAGCTCCTGCTGCTGTTGTTGCTGCCTGCTGTTGCTGCTGCTGATGATGATGATGTCTGCTACAGCTGCTGCTAGCTGATGATGATGATTGCTGCTGCTGCTGCCTTGCTCCAGCTGAGTGTGTGTGTGTGAGAGAGAGTATGAGAGAAAGATAATGAGGAGAAGAAATGAGAGCAAGGCAAAACCCCTCTCTTCCTTTCTTTTCCTTCATTAAATGAGGCATGGTCTAAACCATGTAGCACCATGCTTCTCTCTCTCTCTCACCCAAAGTCAACATTTCAACCATTCAAACAATATTAAAATTCCATTTCAAATTCATTTTCATTTTTAAAACAACCATAACTATTTAACCCAAAACACCTAACAATATTAATTAACTTAAAGAGAATGGGTTAAACCCCAAAACAACCCTAGTTTACATGTACAAGTGTGTGTGTGCCTAGAAAAATTCTAATAAAATACTCATTATATAGGATAAAATATTTAAAACTTAATTTGGTAAACTTTTTATTAAAAATCATACATTAAAATATAATTAGCTACAAAACACATTCTAAGGTGTTACAGACCTATAGGAAAACGAGATTTATTTTAATTAGGTCCGTGCGAAAGCATGGGGAACCTCCCTCAAAGTACCGACACTGGCCTGGCTGACCGGTTAGCAAAAATGTAGAATGTAATTAATCCTACCTAGTTTTCTTTTAAGGTTTTGAAAGAAAATTTGATAAAAGCAGTGGGAGACATCGATTAGATAAGATAATAACCAATCTAATTCTTTTGCAAGAGCATTTTGCTGAGTGTATTCTTTTCTCTCTCCTAATGGCAGATACCGATGACGAGACTTAAGCTTCTTTTAGAGAAAAACAAACTGACAGGACCAAATTATAAAGAATGGTTTAGCAACTTGAACATTGCACTCACACATGATAAAGTATCATATTTCTTCACTGCCGAAGCCCCACCCGTCCCAGGACCTGAATCATCTGTTTCGGATAGAGAGATCCGAAAAACATGGGATATTGATTGTGACACGGCCAAGTGCCCCGCGCTTGCTTCTATAGACAGTATACATCAGAAGTAGCACGAGAAGATGGATGTTCAATCCATCTTTCTTCATAGAAAGGAGTTATATGCTAAGCAATCTCGGACTTTACGATACGAGGCATCTCGAAAACTGTTTCAGATGCGAATGGCCCCTGGCACATCAGTAGGAGAACATTTCTTGAAGATGATTGGTCTTATAGAAGAACTCGAGGACCTGGGATGGACCATGGATAATGAACAATATACTGATATTGTTCTACAGTCTCTCCCCCCTGCCTTTGCTCCGTTCATTGTGAATTTCAATATGAACGATTTAGAGAAATCATTGCCTGAGCTTCTCAATATGTTGAGAAGTGCAGAGAGCACGCTTGAGACAGCGAAAACTCCCGCTCTACTTGCTGGGCCATCTTCCTTTTCCGTCCTAAAAGCCATGGCCAAGGGAAAGAAGAAGAAGAAACCCATCAAACCGAAAGGTGGAGTTCAACAGGCGAAGGGGAAAGACAAATCCGGGACCGCGGGAAGTGGAAAAGGAGAATGTTTTTTCTGCCAAAAGTCGGGACATTGGAAACGCAACTGTGCTCTGTACCTTACTGATCTCAAGAAGAAGAAACATGCTGATGCTTCCGCTTGATGTGTGTTTGTAACTGAAAACTGTTTTTCTATAAACTCTGCATCTAGGGTATTAGATACCGGTTCTGGTTCTCACATCTGCAATTTTATGTAGGGATTGAGAAACGGTAGATTTTTGAAGACTGGTGACCATACTCTGCAGGTTGGAAATGGTTCCAATGTACATGCTGTAACCGTAGGAGAGTATCATCTGGGGTTGCCTTCGGGTTGTATTATGGTTTTGAACCCTTGTTATTATGTACCAAGTATGCTATGTAAAATAATATCCGTTTCTTTGTTGGAAAATGAAGGATATCATTTTGTGTTGCAGAATAATGTTATGAACATTAACTTGAATCAACAGTTGATTGGGCATGGTACACTAAATAACGGCATTTACGTCCTGAACCAACACACAGTTTTCAATATACAACATACTAATAAAAGAAAGTTTTCTGATATAAATGAAGCTTTTCTTTGGCATTGTAGACTTGGTCATATTAATGAAACAAGACTAAAGAAGCTACATAAAGATGGATATTTAAATCCTTTTGAATAAAAATCTTATGCGACTTGTCAGTCCTGTATCAAGGGTAAAATGACCAAAACTCCATTTACTGGACACGGAGAAAGAGCTGTGGAACTCTTAAGCCTCATACATACTGATGTATGCGGACCAATGTATACACATGCTAGAGGCGGTTTTTCGTACTTCATTACTTTTAATGATTATTTCTCAAGATTCGGACACGTGTTTTTGTTAAAGCATAAATCCTAAGCTTTCGAGAAATTCAAGGAGTACAAACTTGATGTAGAAAAACAAACAGGCTTGAGTATCAAGAAACTTCGATCAGATCGAGGTGGAGAGTATTTGAGTACAGAGTTTTCAGACTTCTTAAAAGAGAATGGGATTCTCTCTCATCTCACTCCCCCTTACACACCACAGCACAACGGTGTGTCAGAACGGAGGAACCATACCCTATTAGATATGGTACGGTCCATGATGAGTGATACTGAGTTACCGCTTTCCTTTTGGGGGCATGCATTGGAGACAGCAATGTATCTGTTAAACATGGTTCCAACCAAGACCGTGTCTACCACTCCATTTGAGATATGGTGTGGAAAGAGACCATCTTTTAAAAGAGTTAAGATATGGGGTTGTCCGGCTTTTGTCAAAAAGCAGAATCTAGACAAACTCGAGACACGATCGGTCATGTGTAAATTTGTGGGATATCCAAAACATTCATATGGATATCTATTCTCCCACAAGGAGGAACAAAAGGGGTTGTTTCTCAACATGCCGCATTTTTAGAAAATAAAATTTTTACAAATAGTAATGATGGCAATGCGGTAAAACTAGAAGAGGTTCTAGAGACGCAAATTACTCATGACGAATTGGTTGAAACTGACGTTGCAGTAGAACTTCAAGAACCTCAGCCGCTCCGGAGATCTAGTAGAACTTCTCGCCCACCGGAGAGATACTATGGGTTTCTCATTGATGGTGATAGAGAAGATTGCATCTTGGATGATGATGACCCTACTAGTTTTCAGCAAGCTATCATGAGTGGTGACTCAGTGAAGTGGCAGGATGCCATGAGATCCGAAATGGAGTCCATGTTCACCAACAAATTATGGACTTTGGACGTTAAACCTCCTGGGATAAAACCCGTAGGGTGCAAATGGATCTTTAAGAGAAAGATTGGTGTAGATGGACTGGTAGAGGCCTTTAAAGCAAGGCTTGTAGCGAAAGGTTTTCGTCAGAGACCAGGACTGGACTATGATGAAACTTTCTCTCCAGTAGCAATGCTTAAATCTATTCGGATCCTACTTGCAATTGCTGCTTACTACGACTATGAAATCTGGCAGATGGACGTTAAAACTGTATTTCTAAATGGTCATTTAGAAGAATGCGTTTATATGGATCAGCCAGAGGGCTTCATTGATAGTGGGAGCAGCGGGAAGGCATGTGTGCTGCTTAAATCCATTTATGGATTAAAGCAGGGATCACAGAGCTGGAACATCTGCTTTGATGATAAAATCAAAGAGTTTGATTTTGTCAAAAATATAGATGAACCATGCATTTATAAGAAGATTGTAGGGAGTACTGTCACATTCCTCGTATTGTACGTGGATTGCATTCTCTTGATAGGAAATGATATTCCTATGCTACAATCGGTTAAACTATTCTTATCACACAGGTTCTCCATGAAGGACCTGGGTGATGCCTCGTGCATTTTGGGCATAAGGATCTATAGAGATAGATCCAAGAGGTTATTGGGATTGTCCAAATCAAAGTACATTGGCACCATCCTAAAAAGGTTTAGTATGGAAGATTCCAAGCGTGGTGTCTTGCCTGCTTGTCATAGAATCACTCTCTCCAATGATTTATGTCCGAAGACTGATGAAGAGAGAGCTCGCATGAGCATTATACCCTACGCTTCAGCCATAGGATCTATAATGTATGCGATGTTATGTACTCGCCCTGATGTAGCTTATGCATTAGCTGTTGTAAGCAGGTATCAATCCAACCCAGGGAAGAAACATAGGATAGCAGTGAAGAACATTCTTAAGTACTTGCGAAGAAATAAAGAATTGTTCTTGGTGTATGGTAATGGAGATCTCCAAATGGAGGCCTTTACCGATTCCAGCTTTCAAAGTGATAAGGATGACAACAAATCTATCTCAGGGTTTATATTTACCCTCAATGGAGGGGCGGTTAGTTGGAAAAGTTCCAAACAGGATACCGTTGCAGACTCCGCGAAGGAAGCTGAGTATATTGCCACAAATGATGCTGCCAAGGAAGCCGTATGGATGAGGAAGTTCATCGCGGAACCAGGAGTAGTCCCATCCATTGTTGATCCAATACCATTGTATTGTGATAATAATGAAGCTATGGCGTTAGCCAAAGAACCGAGGTCCCATCAGAAGTCCAGACACATCCTGAGGCGATATCATTTGATCCGGAAGATAGTAGATCGCCATGAGATCGAGATTCGGAGAGTAGATACAAAGAATAACACCACGGATCCACTCACCAAGGCCCTTCCACAGCCGCAGCATGAGCGACTTTTTGAGATGTTGGGTATGAGATATGCCAATAACTGGCCTTAGTGCTAGTGGGAGATTGTTGGATATATGTATGCCCCAGAGGCCATTATTTGTATAGTAGATGCTTGGACATGTTTATATGTATATAGATGGCTTTCTTGCTCGACATGATAGTATGTTATCTGGTTTACTTTATCTTGACATGTTCATTTTATCATGCATCTTATTCATTTGGTACATGTTGATAAATCCCATAGGATATTTGCTTGACTACTGCGACTATGATGAAGATCATACGAGTGGGACACGTGTAGTTTATGAGCATATCCTTGAACTGTTCCTAGTCGTGGGTGTATCGAGACGGGGCATCGATATTCCAGAGTAGACTAGCGTTGTTAGTTATGTATATGCCCTAGAGGCCATTGTTGTACATTTGATGTATATTATGATGGATGCTTAGATATATACAGAGAGGACTTTCTTGCTCGTCATGATAGTATGCTATTTGGTTTCACTTTATCTTAACATGTTGACTTGTATTGGTTTACTGTCTTTCTCTCACATGTTGATAAAGCCCTTAGGATATGTACTCGACTACTGGGATTATGACTAGTGGGGCCATAGTAGTCGATGAGTACATCCTATAACTGTTCCTACTCGAGGGTATATCGAGACAGGGCATCGATACACCAGAGTAGACTAGCGTATACGCATCTTGAGCCATATGATGGGCGATGGATGATCCCATATCCATCGGTGTTTTGACATCAAGGATGGTGTACGGGTGCTCAGTGGAGACTGGGTACACTGGACGGACTCGCCGAGAACTCCCAGTTGGTGATATACCACACGTCAGATGGCAGTTCTCCGGTGACACTGGTACATGGTAGTCTGTAGACCCGAGATCGTCATAGAGTCTTGTGTGATTCCCACTAAGCTTTGATTTCCACCTTACCACATCCAAGAGGGCGTGCAAAACGGTGGCTTTTGGGTACAGTCCCGAATCACATGGAGGCAATGAGCGATAGGAGGGGATTCGTCTCTCCTGGTATAGGGAGTTGATGTTGTGCTGTGTTCGATTGGCTATAACTGGAAGTCCTTGGCCAGGGCTGATATAGAGATTTACAGGTAAGTGTTGCTAGTAGTTTCTCGACCTGTTATGAGCCTCACATCAACACGACTTATCGGTTACTGGGGTCTGACGTATACCACCCCTAGACTTGATATGCGACATATCAGACGAACAGACCGGACTGTACGGGAGTGTTACTGATTGGATTCACGGGAGAACGGACAGGCTAGCTTGTTGATCTTCTGATCGCTCAATACCTGGGTGGCTGTTACGTTTAGCTGACCGCTTGCCGCTTGTGGGTGTTTGATATGATCATCACCTGCTACCGGCGTATTGACGATTCTTTAGAGTCCTACACAGAGGTTTCTTGGCTCAGGCGAAACGGAGTAGAGGCACATATATGATATGTGCAGGACCGAGAATAATGCGATATGAGATACCGTATTATATTCTCGTGATATTTAGATATGAATCGGGACATCGGATCAAGTGTTGATTCGATGAATCGGTACATGATATATTAGCCGGTTATATTCGATATAGCCAGATCGTTGGATCAAGTGTTGATTCGATGATTTAATGTATAATAATATATATGATATATTGTATTACATTATCTAATATTGGCTCGCTTTATTATTTCATTTTCTCACTAGATGATACGTTGATATATATGCGATATATGTTATTTGTATTATTTTTTTTGTTACAAATATATAATATATATATATGATATATATTATTGTGACATGATATGATTTATTATTAAACATGTTTAAGGATGATTAAATAGGAATAGGGTTTGATTAGGGTTAGCTTCTTCTTGCACATTCTAGAAGCTTTTCCTTTTGTCTTGGTTAAGATATTATGGTTGATACTTATCCTTAACCTAACCAAACCCTAACCCTAGTTTATTCTCTACAACTTCTTAGCCACTCATCCTTGACCATGGTTGATATATAAATCATATAGATTTCTTTTCTATTCATCACAAAAGGATTATCTTTTTCATTCTCATCTTTTTCTCTCTTGAGTTCTAAAAAGAAAAAGCTTACTAGTTAATTCTTATGTGATGATTTCAAGTGAGAAAGTGAATAAAAAGAAAGCATAAATACTACTCCCTCATCCTCATCTCATCTAGCCCATGAGCTTAGGGTGTTCATCTCTTTAGAGTGAGAAAGCTTGGGTTTTTGCAACTTCGACGTAGATCATCGGAGATTCGGAACACTTCAAGCTAGCATGGATCGTTCGAGTCGTGGAGCCTCTCTTGAGTCCGGGAGATCGTGGATCGCGGCGAAGGGACTTCTACTCGGATGTGAAGCGAAGGAGCGGACTACAAAGGTTGTAATCCCTCACACTTAGCTTTAAAGATATCATCTTGCATGCTAAACCCTAATAATCTAGCAAAGATCCCGTCTTTGGGTTGTTCGGCACGTCTAAAATTTTATCCGGGCATGTTTGATGCCTTATGAACCTTCACAAGAGTGCCTAGGAACCCTACAGTGGTATCAGAGCCTAGCTAGAGCATTAGGCGACGTGTTTACGAAGATAAAACTCCGATCGAACCCGAACCGACGAAATTTACCCCCTCTCTGGATTTTTTTCAAAATCTGGGGTTTTTCTGAATTAAAAATACCTGAAAAATACAGAAAGAAAAGATAAGAATTACTGTGAAATTCGTGCCTCTAATTCGACCACGTGGCCGCGGAACCGCGGCAAATCCCCCCATCGGCGGCGGTTCCGCGGCAGTATTAGTGTATTAGGCACGGGTTTTTGTACAGTAATTCTTGTATCTGTATTTACTATTTTATGGGTATTTTTATTCTGACTCAAGTGTTGAGTATTCTGGGGTTTCTTTTGTAATCGTAGATTCGATCGGAATATTTAAATTCGTTTTTATTTCCGGATATTTAGAAACTGTTAAACTATTTGAACGGATATCATTAACCCACTTTATCCCGGAACGGCAAACTTTCAAGTGTTGAATTTTTATTGGGTTTAAATCTTTCGGAAAAATTGTACAAGTTGAGCGGTGGACCCTCTAGAAGACAACAAACCTTAACTCGATTATGTGACCGTCTTGAACTGCCTTTTGAACCTTCGGGTTTGGGGCAGTACGGCGTGCCACATGTGAGGCGTTGGCTTGACCCTTCTACGGCTGGATCACTGGGACTATGACATATTCTGGGATTATTTGAATTCCGCTCAAGTGTTGAGCACTTTGGGAAATTTTGGGTATTTGATTATCTGTTCGAAAAGTTTAATACTGTCTATTTATCTGGAATGTGATACAATATGTGGAATTCATAGAGTTAGGCATGAAATGCGAAGTATGTGATATTTCAGATTTATGATGTCTAAAGTGATTGTGGATTCCAAATATTGTAGTTTTACACTTTCTTTTCTGTGACCGTAAGTGTAGTATGTAGTTGTATTGCCGGTTTTCGTTGCTATACATCGACGACGATCGGTGTATACATACTTACTTACATTGATGATATGTGATATTATGTGTTGCTGAGATATGATGTGCAGGATTGTCGCGATTGAATAGCTGGGGGTTTTATGTGAGATGAGAGTTTTAAATTTTCATTCATGTAAATTCAAATGTAATGTAATATTCTTTTATTTGGGGCACTTCCAGGTTGAGGTTGATACCACCAGTGTAGTATATTATTTACTTTTCCGCATTAGGATGGACCCAAGGAGGGGAGCACAGGTGACCGGGTTATGGGGTTCAGTGGGAGGCCATCTCGAGGAGTCGAGACCGGGTCTCCTAAACTCCAAAATTGGTAGGGTCGCTTGCCGCTCTCGTAGGGGTCCAGGGTGTGGGCTTGGCTATTCATCGCGACTGTGGAATCCGTATTTTCTATTATTGGCTAAGTACGAAATACGGACGTCCTAGTATATCCCACATTATATCTATGTTTCTGCTGCGATATCTGTGATGTGATCATTTGATATGTTCTAATGGATACAGTATACAGTATATATGATATATTATATAGATGTTACTTATGTTTTACACCCGCACTTGCCCTGCCCTGCTCTGTCGTTAGTTACCTAACCTAACGGTGCACGAGGGGACATCGAGGCGAATGCGGATGGCATAAGTGTACGTCGTATTTATCTGTGATGCTTAGGAAGCATAAGCTGATGGGATTTTATTAATGAGATTAATAAAAAGAAAAGAAACCTAAAGATGTTGTAGAATCAAAACTTTATAAAAAGGGTAGCTATAGTTTTGCTTTGCACAGTGATATATATGATATATCCTGCACCTTATTCGATGGGGAAAGAGCCGAGATCCCTTCACCGGGAGTGACCTCTTTAGCGAAACTGGCAGATGCTACAAAACCCGGTTTGTCTTTTGATTGCTTTTAGAGTTTTGCTTTGAACAGTGATATATATGATATATCCTGCACCTTATTCAATGAGGAAAGAGCCGAGATCCCTTCACCGGGAGTGACCTCTTTAGCAAAACCAAGAAAAGCCTCAAAAACACTCCTTTTTCAAAAACTACATGATTCTACGACGATATCAAGTTCATTACGCTCAGGGTTTTCTGAAAAACCTGCGTAGACCTCCGTCATTTCAGGTAGATATTATTTAGTATTCGTGCTATATTTGTTGACTTAGTTAAGGCATAGTGTACGGTAGCTAAGTAATGTTTATCTGCTAAAACATGAGATGTGATTGGATTAGGGTATTCGTACGGCCTTGTTGACTCAGTTAAGGGTCGTACGGGTGGGTTTAATTCAATCGGGAAATGTACGGGTTGAACTTGACTTGCGATTTATAGTTTGTTGACTTAGTTAAGGTCATAGATCGCTAGGGGCAAAATATTATCGGGAATTTCAAGTGTTGAAATTTGCAATGAGATTGCATACCTTCTATGAGATAGTTGGATCCCGATACCCACTGCGAGTAAGAGTTACTCCTGGGAGAGTTTTACACATGACAATTAGTCGATCAAGTAGGTGTCTAGAAAGGTGTTTACGGGGTTACGCCTCTGGGAAAACGAGGTTTACTTTAATTAGGTCCGAGCGAAAGCACGGGGAAACTCCCTCAAAGTACCGACACTGATCTGGCTGAAAGATTGACGAAATTGTAGGGTGTAATTAATCCCGGCTAATCTTACCTTTTAGGGTTTGAAGGTAGATTTGATAAAAACAGTGGGAGACATCCTGATTAGATAAGATAATAACCAATCTAATCTTGCAATAGCATACGCTAAAGTGTTTTTCTTCTCTCTCTCTCCAGGTAGCGACCATGTCAGGCCATAATCAAGATAATAATATGGATGTATTGACTGAACCCGCTTATTATACTGAGCAGGGGAACGTTGGACCCGTTCTTTCTTATAAGAGTTATAAGACTGAACAAGAAATAGGAGAATATATGGATTCTCATGCCGCCCAAAAGAACGTGCATGTTGATGCATCTTCTTCAGGTGTGTTAGTTATTGAGAACTGTTTCTCAGTTCACCCTACGTCCTGGGTATTGGATACCGGATCGGGATCCCACATATGTAAATTGTTACATAGGCTACGTAAAGGTAGAGAACTGGGAAAAGGTGATCATTCCGTTCAAGTAGGGAACGGTGCAAGTATTGCAGCCAAAGCAGTTGGCGAATATCACCTTGTATTGCCAAGTCGTAATACACTGATTCTAAATGAGTGCTATTATATACCGAACATAATGTGCAACATTATATGAGTTTCTTTATTAAGTAAAGAAGGATATAATTTTGTAGTAAAGGATAATGTTATGAACATATTCCTAGATCAAAAGTTGATTGCATCAGGCTCGTTACATAATGGCATATTCATTCTGAATCAGAATACAGTCCTGAATATACGAAACACACACAAGAGGAAAAGTTCAGATATGAACGAATCCTACTTGTGGCATTGTAGACTTGGTCATATCAATGCGACACGACTGGCTAAGTTACATAAGGATGGTTATTTGAACCCGTTCGAATTATCATCTTATGATACTTGCCATTCGTGTCTCAAAGGAAAAATGACCAAAGCTCCGTTTAGTGGACACGGAGAAAGAGTTACTGAACTCTTAGGACTAATACATAGTGATGTATGCAGTCCCATGTCTACTCATGCCAGGAACGGTTCTTCCTATTTCATTACATTCACTGACGATCTCTCTAGATACGGACATGTGTTTCTGATGAAACACAAGTCTGAAGCTTTTGAGAAATTCAGAGAATATAAGTATGAAGTAGAGAACCAAACGGGCAAAAGTATTAAAATTCTTCGATCTGATCGAGGAGGTGAATACTTAAGCAGTGAGTTCCTAGATTATCTAAAAGAGAATGGGATTCTCTCTCAGCTTACTCCTCCATATACACCACAGCACAACGGTGTATCGGAACGGCGGAATCGGACCCTATTAGATATGGTACGATCTATGATGAGCGATGCTGAGTTACCTATTTCCTTTTGGGGATATACGTTTGAGACAGCCATATACATATTGAATCTAGTTCCGTCTAAATCTGTACCTACCACATCATATGAGATATGGAGTGGGAAGAGACCATATTTTAAACGAGTTAAGATATGGGGTTGTCCGGCCTATGTCAAAAGACAAAATCCAGACAAACTCGAGGCACGATCAGTTCTTTGCAAATTTGTGGGATATCCTAAGAACTCTCAAGGATATTTTTTCTATCACGCTGAGGAACAAAAAGTGTTTGTTTCTCAATATGCCACCTTTTTAGAAAAGGAATTTCTTGCAAAAGAAATTAGTGGCAAAGAGGTAAAGCTGGAAGAGGTTCCAGAAACACAAATTGCAACTGAAGATTTAGTAGAACCAGAGGATTCAGTAGTACCCGACGAACCCCAGCCTCTCCGCCGATCTAGTAGGGTTTCTTATCCACCTGAGAGATACTACGGTTTTCTCATTGATGGTGGAAGCGAGGATTGCATCATGGAAGATGATGACCCGACTAGTTTCGAGCAGGCCATCACGAGTGGTGACTCTGTGAAATGGCTGGATGCAATGCGATCTGAAATGGAATCCATGTACACCAATAAAGTATGGACTTTGGAAAGTGCTCCTGAAGGGGTAAAACCCTTTGGGAGCAAGTGGATTTTTAAAAAGAAATTTGGTGTAGATGGAAAAGTTGAGACTTTCAAAGCTAGACTTGTAGCAAAGGGATTTCGTCAACGACCAGGTGTGGACTATGACGAAACATTTTCTCCAGTTGCTATGCTTAAGTCCATCCGGATCTTACTTGCCATTGCTGCATACCATGACTACGAAATCTGGAAAATGGATGTTAAGACCGCCTTTCTAAATGGTGATTTAGAAGAGTGTGTGTACATGACTCAGCCAGAGGGCTTCGTAAAAAGTAGGAGCAGCAGAAAGGTGTGCAAGCTGCTTAAATCGATTTATGGGTTAAAGCAAGCATCGCGGAGTTGGAACATCTGTTTTGATGTAGTAGTCAAAGAGTTTGACTTCATCAAAAACATAGATGAACCTTGTATCTATAAAAAGGTAGCAGAGAGTAAGGTTGTCTTCCTCGTATTGTACGTGGATGACATACTCCAGATAGGAAATGATATTCCTATGCTGCAATCAGTCAAGCTCTTCTTATCACAGAGATTCTCAATGAAAGATCTAGGTGATGCCTCCTGTATATTGGGAATTAGGATCTATAGAGATAGATCCAAACGGATACTGGGATTGTCCCAATCCAGGTACATTGACATCATACTAAAGAGGTTTAGTATGGAAGAATCCAAGCGTGGGAACCAACCCACGATCTCTGGACTCACTCTCTCCAAAGAGATGTCTCCCAAGACTGATTTGGAGAGAGCTCGCATGCAAGGGATACCCTATGCTTCGGCAGTAGGCTATATCATGTATGCGATGCTATGTACCAGACCCGATGTTGCATACTCACTAAGTGTAGTGAGTCGGTATCAAGCAGATCCTGGAGAGAGTCACTGGACAGCTGTGAAGAACATTCTCAAGTACTTGCGAAGGACTAGAGACATGTTCTTGGTGTATGGTAACGGAGAACTCCGGGTGGAGTCCTTTACCGATTCCAGCTTCCAGAGTGATAAGGACGACTCTAAGTCGCATTCGGGTTTTGTCTTTACCCTCAATGGAGGGGCGGTATGTTAGAAGAGTTCCAAACAGGATACCGTTGCAGACTCGACGATGGAGGCTGAATACATCGCTGCCAACGATGCTGCCAAAGAGGCTGTCTGGATGAAGAAGTTCATCACTGAACTTGGTGTGGTTCCATCCATTGAACATCCAATACCTCTGTATTGCGATAACAATGGAGCTGTGGATTTGGCCAAGGAACCCAGATCCCATCAGAAATCCAGACATATTCTGAGGCAGTATCACCTGATCAGGGAGATAGTTGATCGCCGGGAGATCGAGGTCAGGAGAGTAGATACGAAGGACAACACTGCGGATCCACTCACGAAGGCCATTCCCCAGATACAGTTTGAGAGATTATTCGGGATGCTAGGTATGAGATACTACAGCAGCTGGCCTTAGTGCAAGTGGGAGATTGTTAGTTATGTATATGCCCTAGAGGCCATTGTTGTACATTTGATGTATATTATGATGGATGCTTAGATATATACAGAGAGGACTTTCTTGCTCGTCATGATAGTATGCTATTTGGTTTCACTTTATCTTAACATGTTGACTTGTATTGGTTTACTGTCTTTCTCTCACATGTTGATAAAGCCCTTAGGATATGTACTCGACTACTGGGATTATGACTAGTGGGGCCATAGTAGTCGATGAGTACATCCTATAACTGTTCCTAGTCGAGGGTATATCGAGACAGGGCATCGATACACCAGAGTAGACTAGCGTATACGCATCTTGACCCATATGATGGGCGATGGATGATCCCATATCCATCGGTGTTTTGACATCAAGGATGGTGTACGGGTGCTCAGTGGAGACTGGGTACACTGGACGGACTCGCCGAGAACTCCCAGTTGGTGATATACCACACGTCAGATGGAAGTTCTCCGGTGACACTGGTACAGGGTAGTCTGTAGACCCGAGATCGTCATAGAGTCTTGTGTGATTCCCACTATGCTTTGATTTCCACCTTACCACGTCCAAGAGGGCGTGCAAAACGGTGGCATTTGGGTACAGTCCCGAATAACATGGAGGCAATGAGCGATAGGAGGGGATTCGTCTCTCCTGGTATAGGGAGTTGATGTTGTGCTGTGTTCGATTGGCTATAACTGGAAGTCCCTGGCCAGGGCTGATATAGAGATTTACTGGTAAGTGTTGCTAGTAGTTTCTCGACCTGTTATGAGCCTCACATCGACACGACTTATCGGTTACTGGGGTCTGACGTATACCACCCCTAGACTTGATATGCGACATATCAGACGAACAGACCGGACTGTACGGGAGTGTTACTGATTGGATTCACGGGAGAACGGACAGGCTAGCTTGTTGATCTTCTGATCGCTCAATACCTGGGTGGCTGTTACGTTTAGCTGACCGCTTGCCGCTTGTGGGTGTTTGATATGATCATCACCTGCTACCGGCGTATTGACGATTCTTTAGAGTCCTACACAGAGGTTTCTTGGCTCAGGCGAAACGGAGTAGAGGCACATATGTGATATGTGCAGGACCGAGAATAATGCGATATGAGATACCGTATTATATTCTCGTGATATTTAGATATGAATCGGGACATCGGATCAAGTGTTGATTCGATGAATCGGTACATGATATATTAGCCGGTTATATTCGATATAGCCGGATCGTTGGATCAAGTGTTGATTCGATGATTTAATGTATAATAATATATATGATATATTGTATTATATTATCTAATATTCGCTCGCTTTATTATTTCATTTTCTCACTAGATGATACGTTGATATATATGCGATATATGTTAATTGTATTATTTTCTTTTGTTACAAATATATAATATATATGTGATATATATTATTGTGACATGATATGATTTATTATTAAACATGTTTAAGGATGATTAAATAGGATTAGGCTTTGATTAGGGTTACCTTCTTCTTGCACATTCTAGAAGCTTTTCCTTTTGTCTTGGTTAAGATATTATGGTTGATACTTATCCTTAACCTAACCAAACCCTAACCCTAGTTTATTCTCTACAACTTCTTAGCCACTCATCCTTGACCATGGTTGATATATCAATCATATAGATTTCTTTTCTATTCATCACAAAAGGATTATCTTTTTCATTCTCATCTTTTTCTCTCTTGAGTTCTAAAAGAAAAGGCTTACTAGTTAATTCTTATGTGATGATTTCAAGTGAGAAAGTGAATAAAAAGAAAGCATAAATACTACTCCCTCATCCTCATCTCATCTAGCCCATGAGCTTAGGGTGTTCATCTCTTTAGAGTGAGAAAGCTTGGGTGTTTGCAACTTCGACGTAGATCATCGGAGATTCGGAACACTTCAAGCTAGCATGGATCGTTCGAGTCGTGGAGCATCTCTTGAGTCCGGGAGATCGTGGATCGCAGCGAAGGGACTTCTACTCGGAGCTTGTGAAGCGAAGGAGCGGACTACAAAGGTTGTAATCCCTCACACTTAGCTTTAAAGATATCATCTTGCATGCTAAACCCTAATAATCTAGCAAAGATCCCGTCTTTGGGTTGTTCGGCACGTCTAAAATTTTATTCGGGCATGTTTGATGCCTTATGAACCTTCACAAGAGTGCCTAGGAACCCTACAAGCGTATACTATTCTTGTCCCATATGATGGGCGATGGATGATCCCATATCCAACTGGTGTGGTGACACCAAAGATTGTATACGTGTGCTCAGTGGAGACTGGGTACACTAAACGGACTCGTCGAGAACTCCTATGCGGTATTATATCTATCGTCGGATAACAGTTCTCAGATGACACTGGTACAGGTTGGTCTGTAGACCCAAGATCGTCATAGAGTCTTATGTGTCCTCCCACTGTACTTTGATCTCCACCCTACCACGGCTCTATTGAGTCGTGCAAACAGGTGGATTTTAGGTACAGTCCCGAGGCACATGGAGGCAATGAGCGATAGGAGGGGTTTCGTCTCTCCCGGTATTGGGGGTTGATGTTGTGCAATGCTCGATTGGCTATAACAGGAGGTCCCTGGCCAGGACTGCTGAGATTTACTGATAAGTGTTGTCAGTAGTTTCTCGATCTGTTATGAGCCATACACCGGCATGACTTATTGAGTTATTGGGGTCGACGATACCATCCCTAAACTCGATATGCAACATATATGACGAAGAGACTAGACTGTACGGTAAGTGTTGCCAGTTGGCTCGACGGGAGTTTTGACAGCTTCGCTGGTTTTCTTCTGATCGCTCAATACCCGGGTGGCTGTTACGTTTAGCTGACCGCTTGTGCCTTGTGGGTGTTTGATATGATCATCACCTACTACCGGCGTATTGACGAGTCTTAGAGTCCCACACAGGAGTTTCCTAGCTCAGGAGAAAAGATGTGGTGTGCACATGAGATATGCGCGGGGACCCGATTAAATACATGTATGTGATACTGTATATTAATCGGGCATTTTTCTATTAGTCGAGTCGTATGTGATTTGACCGGTCTGTTAAATCAAGTGTTGGTTTAACATTTGACTTTTATCTTATTTCTTTATTAAATCCTTTTTTATTTTGTATGCATGCATCTATACATATGTTTATGTTGATGCGCATGATGATGTGCATACACACATACATGCATACATTGTATCATGGTTGATGATACACAAGCGGTGGCAATGCAAGACTCACATGGGAATAAACATGCATATATATTAATTTTTGGAATAAAGAAATAGAAAATCAATTCATGGTGGATAATTCTCCTTAACCTTTCTCTTGACCTTATCTCCCACTATTAGTTAACTTTCTATGGTTCTTTTTACTCCTAAATAAATATCTTGATATTTGTTAACCCATGGTTAAGGATGAGAGTGGAAAATATTTATATTTTCTAATCTCATTTATCTTTATTATTATTCATCACAAACATTGAGCTCTTGAGTTGCCATCTTCTTCTTCCTCATTCATTTTCTCTCTTGAGATTTATATAGAGTGAGCTAGTAAAAAAGAAAAGGTTTTGATTAGAGAATACAAACCGCCTCATCATTCTACACCTCTCTAGGCCATTTGTGTAGGGTGTTTGCTATACTTCTTTCAAAGATCACGTAAAGTAAGGAGCTTTGGGGAAAGGGACTTCGGGTGGATTATCGTGGACGAGGAAGGCCTCTAGCGATCCGTTCCAAACTATCAAAGGTCCAAGCAGTCACCAAGGGAGGTCTACAAATGTTGAAATTTCTTCACTTAGTGATAGATTCTTATTTGCATGTGATGCTTATTCATTGTTACCCTAAAATTCTAGTTAAGATCATAGTTTAGTTTACTTGGCACCTAAAAAATTTAATTGTGGCATGTGTGATGCTTCCAAACCCTATATTAGGTGCTGAGGAAACCCAACACACATAAGTGTAATATCAAGTGCTCGTGTCAGTGCCTCAGGTTGCAACATATCATAAATATGATGTATGAATGCATGAAAACAGAATACATCTACATGAGAAAACTGTTGTCTTAATTTAGCGAGATTTCAGTATATATATAAATCGAGGCATTACTTTTGTGTTGTCTAGGCAAGTGTGTCGAAGGCAAGTGGTTATTTAATTAAGGCCCGCTATTTTCGGTGATTCGTATAGCGGATACCTCCCACAACCCTGGCACTTACCTTGCCACAAAAGTAGTAAAGAGGTGGTAGAGGATTAATCCTACGGCTTGTCCTTTAGAAGTCTAGGAGCGGTCTAGAGACTTGACCTAGGTAACCTTAGTTCTAGGGTTGTTTGTGCATTTTTGTGTGATTTGTCTAAGTCCGACACACTTTTCAAAACAGACTATTTTTAAAAGTACACACGCTGCGACTTGCGCTAAAACCGTTTAGTGCATGCTCGGCTTGACACGGGATTCTAGTGCCCGTCTTGTCCGCGTTCCTGCTATCGACTCCGAGGTCGGTACTTCTTCATCTTCTTTTTCCCCACCATCCTCCACATCGACCGAGATGGACGGTACTCCATTAAATTATAACACCATGCTGCCACCGTCCGTAGGTGAGCAGAATTCACCGCGCATCTCTCTCCAAGAGAGATGCTATCCTATCCATGGTCCACTTCCCACTTGCTTATCTATTCCACCAGCCAACGGCGATAATTTTGAAATTAAACCCCACTACATCAATCTGTTGCCCAAATTTCACGGGCTTGAGTCTGAAGACGCGTACGTTTTCATCACTAAATTCGAAAATGTATGCGCAATGATGGGTACTTCACAACTGACTGTGGATGCTATGCGCTTGCGTCTTCTCCCATTCACTCTGTGTGACTTGGCAGAAAAATGGCTTTATAATACTGCCGCACACTCTATCACTAATTGGGATGAATTCTTAAGAAGTTTTACCCAAACCATAAGATCGCTCGTGTTAGGAGCGAGATCAACCAGTTTACCCAGCTTCCCAACGAACCATTTTAGAAGTGCTTTGAACATTTCAAGGATCTGCTTGTCCAATGTCCTCATCATGGAATACATAGATGGGATTTATGCCGAATTATATATGAGGTCATTAATCCAGCGACAAAGCAGATGCTTGAAATAAATTGTCAATGAAATTTCATGTCTAAAGATGATGGTGAAGCTTAGAAATATCTGGAAGACCTCGCTGAAAACACTTTGCAGTGGGAAAGCGTAAGACCATCTTCATCTAGGGGAGGTATTCATCAGCTCGATGTTTCCATCGCAGTAAAAACCGAAATGGCAGCGATGCAAAAGAAACTCGACGCTATTGAGAACAAATTCTTATCCGTCTCCCTAAATCAGGTAACGTTTCCCAAGACCGTGTGTGGTTGCTGTTCAGATCCTTCACACTTGACGGAAGAATGTCCTATGAATGCACCGTTTCAAGGTCACGAGCAAACTAATGCTGCTTTTCAGTAGCGACCAAGAAACGATCCTTATTCTTCTACGTATAATCAAGGATGGAGGAATCATCCTAACTTTGCTTGGAACCAAAACCAACCCCAAATTCAAAACAAGTTCCAAAGCAATTATCAATGACCTCCTCAACAGCAACCACAACCACAAAATCAGCACTCCTTTCAGTCAAAAAATTTTCAAAATCCGGCCAACAATTCTGCACTGCAATTGGCCGGTACTGATAACTCTTCACTCGCACAAACTTTGGATTTGTTTATGAAACATTCCATTCAAATGTCGGCTGATATGAAGTCTTCTATTGATACCATAAACGATGACTCCGCCTCCCACGGTAAGAGTATTAAATCAATAGAAAACCAAATTGCACAATTGAACGCCGCAATGAGTGCGAGAGAGAAAGGGAAACTCCCATCTCAACCCCTACCGAATCCTGGCCACTCACAAAATCATAACGTGAGTGTCGTTACCACGTTGAGATCGGGAAAAGTGCTAAATAACCGAGTAGGTGAATCAGTTGATGATGTTAGTGATACCAATGATACCCTGGCTTCTACTTCTTCCCCTAATTCGTCTAGTCTCCCACCTTCTTCCGAGCCTATTCTCCGTTTTCCCCAAGGCTCGAACACTTCGCCCAATCTATTTAAGACGATTCACACTCCAATTTTGGGATCGAATCCGTCCTCACAATCTTCTCCATAAATGTTGGACCCAAAACTTATTGATCAAGCTCCATTTCCAAACAGATTAAGGGTCAACAGACCTAACCCACAAATAGAGAAGATTGTGAAAATGTTTAGGCAAGTTAACGTAAATATTCCTCTCCTAGATGCTATTCAACAAGTCCCATCTTATGCAAGAATCCTTAAAGACTTGTGCATTAGGAAGAGAAAAACTCAAGTGCCGAAAAAGGTATTCATGACGAGTAATGTCAGCACAGCTTTTACCCAGGAAATACTAAAGAAACGTAAGGACCATGGATGTCCTACCATCTCTATTTCTATTGGGGGTAAAAATATTAATCGTGCTTCACTCGACCTTTGCGCTAGCGTTAACTTGCTTCCTTATTCAGTATACGAGCAGTTAGTGATTGGAGAGGTGAACCCCGACCATTGTACTCTCCAGATGGCAGGCCGATCAATCACCAAACCTCGGGGTGAACTAAAGGATGTGTTAATTAATGTCGGGGAATTCATATTCCCTGTAGACTTTATTATTTTTGATACACAGCCTGTGGCAAACCCACACAATCAAATCCCGGTGATACTCGGTCGACCCTTCCTAGCAACTTCTAACGCTGTAATTAATTGTCGTAACGGTTCTATGAACTTATCCATCGGAAAGATGACAATTGAGCTTAATATTTACAAGCTAGGAAGTCAACCATCTGAACCTTCTGCTCATTTGCTTGATGTTTGTTCCATCTACGAGATAGCTCCCGAAAGCAGCATGGAGGAGGAACTTTGCTTTGATGATCTCGACAACACTAGTGAGACATCGTTTGATCTTGCACAACTTCATAGTGAGGATATGTTCAATGAGTCCGTCCCTGAGTTTGAATCCGTTGACTCGTCGCAAAAGTCAGTAGCACTTTCCGAGTCAATATCCTATGCATGTTTTGAACCTCTTAGGGAGTCCGAAATTCATTCCCTTACCCCACCTTCTATTGTCCCTCCCCCAATACTTGATCTCAAACCGCTACCTTCTCATCTTAAATATGTATATTTAGGTGAGAATGAGACTTTACCAGTGATCATATCGGCTTCTCTAGCCTTAGAACAAGAGAACGCACTTTTTGCAGTGTTGAGATCAAATCGGCAAGCATTTAGTTGGACAATGGCTGACATCAAAGGGATTAGTCCCTTAATTGTTGAACATTATATACATCTGATGGATGAAGAAAAACTAATCCGAGACCCACAAAGACGGTTAAATCCCGTTATGAAGGAGGCGGTAAAGAAAGAAATCGTCAAGTGCCTTGATAGTTGTATAATTTACCCTATATCTGATAGCCAATAGGTAAGTCCGATTCACGTAGTCCCTAAAAAGTCTGGCATCATGGTCATTGTTAGTGTATATGCCCTAGAGGCCATTACCGTATCATACTAGCTTGTATATTACTTGATGGAAGCTTGGGATATTCACAGTTCTATAGACAATCTTGCTCAAAATGGTAGTATGCTACTTGATTTGTCTCTACTTCAATATGTGCATGTGTTTCTTTTAGCATATCACTTATATACATATTAGTAGAGCCCTTAGGATCTTTGCTTGATTACCAGCGTTGTGATGGCGCTCACACTCGTGGGGCTGGGTAATCCATAAGCACATCCTTATACAGGTCCCTAGTCGTAGGACTATCGAGACAGGGCATCGATACTCCGGAGTAGACTAGCATATGCGCTTCTCTTCCCAGCGGGGGAGACGGTCTGTCCCACAGCCGTCAGTACGTCGTACTTGAGATAGTATGCGGGTGCTCGTTAGGTTACGAGTACACTAGACAGGACTCGTCGGGAACTGTTGGTTGGTATTATAACTATCGTCAGTTATCAGTTCCCAGGTGACATGAGTACAGCTTAGTCCGCCGACTTGATACTGTCACTTTGCCTCGAGTGTGTTCCCACTGTACTTAGATTACTACCCTACCACGGCTCAAAGGAGTCATGCAAACAGGTAGTAGTTGGGTGCAGTACCGAAGCATTTGGACGCAGTGACGGTTAGATAGGATTCGTCTCTCCTGGTATTAGGGGTTGACATCGCGCTGTGTCTAGGAGAGCCATTACAAAAGTAGTCCCTGGCCAGGGCAAGTGAGATATACTGGTAGGTTTCCAGTGTTATCTTAAGGTGTTCTGGGCTACACTCCGACACGACTTGTACCGCTATTAGGGGACTGACGTTCAACGCCCCCTAGGCCCGCCATGCGATGTATCAAACGAACAGACCGGACTGTACGGGGATTGTCACATACAGGCTCAGTAGGAGTTCGGATGTGTTTACCTCATCGGCCTTCTTATCGACATCTACCTGGGGACCGTTACGTACAGCTATTGCCGCTTGCGGTCTGTGGTTAAACCCACTGCCAGCGTAGTGTCGAGTCTTTAGAGTCCCACACAGAGAGTTTCCCTGCATTGAGCGAAACGTGTAGAGGCCGTATGGTTTTACGGCAGGGCTACGATCACTTACGTGCACTTATGTGCGTATGCTGTTCGAGCAGGCAATACTAGTGGGCTTTGGTTTAAGCCAGATCCTAGTATTGCACAGATGGATTTGATTTTTCTTCTGTGCATTCGCATTCTACGGAATGCGGATGCGGGTGTGTATGCACAGTTTTGAGGAACGATGAAGGAGGAGGTGCCCCATTAGGGTTTTGGCAGTTGGTTCGGCCAAAACCGTAATGTGGCACACTCATTAGGGTTTTGACAGTTCGTTTGGTCAAAACCGTTATGAGCCGGAGACATTGTTTACTAATCCTTTTAGTGATAGATTTGTGATGGCTAATTGCATTGACCATTTGACCACTTACACCTCTCTTGACTTTGTTGACCCGTTGACCGTGTTGACCATTGACCTTCAAGAGAGATCTACACTCTTCTTTCATTTTCTTTTTAATTCTTGCGTTATAATAATGGTCAATTCAATGTGCCATCAACTTTGTCATGATAGGATTAGTAAAGATGAGATTAGTGTATTATTGCAACCATGGTTCATTTCATTTGGCTTAATCCTTTTCATTATTCTCTTCTCATTCTCTCTCTTGAAATGAGAAGAAAAGAAAAGCTCCATGGTTGCTAAGCTTTCTCCTTCTTCTTCCTCCTCTTGATCTCTTTTTTTGATCTCATGTGTTGAGAGAAAAAGAATCCACATAGACAAACATTTCCATCTTTCTCTTCTACACAACCTAAGGCATTTAGATTAGCAATCTCTTTGCCCTAGTTGCCTTGGCTTGAGGCGGAGCTTAGTGTACAACTCTCGGGTGGATCGTCTTCAACTCAAGAAGGCTGCAGAGGTGCCCAAGGTCCGTATCGACACTTGGAGCTTGGATGGACGAGCGGGACAGCGGAATGAAGACCCGAAGGACCGGTTCCGTGAGGTATACTTTCTACAAGCATAATAGTTAAAACCTCTAAGTGTTTACTAGTTTCTAGTTTAGCAAAAATCCTGACTTTTAGTCCATGTTGCCTTGCGCCAAAATCATTGTTTATCGTCGTTTCCGCTTCCCCGTAAGAACCGGGGTGAGAAATGTGGACTTACAGTGGTATCAGAGCCTAACTAAACATACACTAGTAAGTTAGCAAAGTGTTTAGAATATCGATCGGAAAAAAGTCGCAAAACACGCCCGCAAAACCTCTAGTTTCTGTCGATTTTCATTCTGCTCAAAAAGTTATTTAAAATATATGAAAAATCGTCTCAGGGTTTTATGAAAACACTGCAGAAAAACGATCCAGTGAGTCGATCAAACGACCGCTGTTCCACGGCAATGACATGCTCATTGCCGCCGTTCCGCCGCCGTTTTGACTCGGCACTGGATCTGATTTTGTGCAGTGTTTTAGTTTGGCTGTTTTGGGATTTTTAAGACATGTTTTTTCTACCCAGATTTTCCAGAGAGAAAATTGACTTTTGGGGTGGTTAAAAATCCGTATTTTGATCGATATTCCGTACCCTTTGGCTAATGAATATTATCTGTGATGTTATATATGTATTGAACGTCCGCTAATCGCTATACGTCGATTAGTGGGGGTTATACATATCTGTGATCTGTAATGTTGATGGTTTGTGTATATGAACTCGGTGGATTGTCGTGGATGAATAGCCGGGAATGGGTGTGAGATGAGAGTTTCTTTTTCTTTCATTCATTGTAAAATATGTAAATTGATGTAATATTATTTGTATGGCCGCACAATCGGGTCGAGGTTGTAGCCGTCATTGTATAATTTCTTTTTACTGTTTTTGCTCCTAGGATAGACCCAAGGTGTGGTGCAAAAACTACCGGGTATCTCGAAGTGCTGAGTGGCCTACTCTTGAGTTAAGGGAGGTTGCTTCGCTTCGGGTAGTTGGCGGGTAGTTTGCCACAACCGTAGGGGTCTAGGGTGGGGTTTGGCTATTCATCGCGACCGTGTAATCCGCTTTTCGTTGCAGGCTCGAACGAATCACGGATTCCTAGTATATCCAAAGTGTTCATTTGTGATCAGGATTGACTATCATTGCTATATATCTATATATGATATCTATTTAGGCGTTGCTTATGTTTTTCAGCCGCGCTAGCCCAGCCCCCACTCTGTCGTTAGTTAAGTAACCTAACGGGTGATGACGGGGCCCCATGGCGAATGCGAATGGCATAAGCGTACGTCATATTTTGGTTGTTTTCTGCAATTTTAGGATTAAATGATGGGATGCATTAAAAGAACTAATACAAGAAAATAAACCAAGTAAAAGTCGTTGGAACACTTTCAAAACCACTCGGTTCTTTTCAAAAACCAGCATTTTAAACGCGGAGCTTGAACCACTCCTTTTAAAAGCTATCTCGTTCCATCGATTATATCAAGTTCACTACGTTCACGGTTTCGCCAAAACCATCCGTAGTCCTCCGTCGTTTCGTGTGGATAGTCAATAGTATTCAAGCTATGTTTATTGGCCAAAGTCAAGGCACAATGTTTGGTAGCTATTGGGTATTCATATGTAGCATAGATAGATGCGTTGGTTTGGGATAGTCGTACTGCCTTGTTGGCCAAAGTCAAGGGTATGTGCGGGTGGGTTCAAATTAACCTGGATAATGACGGGTAGAACTTCACATATGACATGTGATTTGTTGGCCAAAGTCAAGGTCATAAGAGCATGGGGCAAAAATCTACATCGGGAGTTTCATAAGTACTGAAACTTGCTAGCGCTGCATACCATTTGGAGTGTGATGATTCTGGTAGGATTCCTTCGGTTTTATCACGCGATGATATTTGGATCCCGATCCTAATGTGAGTATATGCTACTCCTCGCGAACTTTCTCACTTAACGATCAATGCTATAAACCAAGTAGGTGTCTAGAAAGGTGTTAGCGGGGCTACGCCCACAGGGAAAAGAGGTTACTTAATTAAGGAACTTCGCGAAAGCGTTGGAAAACCTCCCTCGAAGTACCGACACTGGCCTGGCTGAACGGTTAAGCAAGTATTGTACGGTGAGATTGATCCTGACTAATTCTTCCTTTATGGTTTGAGGAGGGATTCGAGAGACAGTAGGAGCCATCCTGTTTAGATAAATTAAAAACCAATCTAAACTTGCAAGAGCATCATGCTGAGTGTTTTCTTCTCTCTCTCTTAATTGCAGCGACCCAGTGACCGCACCTAGGTTACATCTAGATAATAAAATGACTGAATCTGACTGTTATGACTGGAAAAGGTCTGTCCAGATGTCCATTGCCCATGACAAGCTGGGATACCTCTTGACTGATCCAACCCCTGCCGTCTCAGGTCCAGTTTCCCCTGTCACGGATATTGATATCCGTAGGACATCGGAAGAAGACTGTGCGAAAGCCAAGTGCCTCGTGTTAGCCTCAGTTGATGGTATATACCAGAGGCAGCACGAGTAGATGGACTCAGCTTCTATCTTCCTCCATAACAAAGTTTTATATGGAGAGCAATCTCGTATCGCAAGGTATGAGACCTCAAACGAATTGCTTCCAGCGAGGTTGGCTATCGGGTCATCTGTAGGGGGCAACGTCCTTACAGAGACCAGCTCTTTTGAGCTCTCGGACCTAAAGACCATGTTGAAGAACGGGTCAGATGCTGACTTAGTTCAACAGTCTCTACCTACTACCCTGAAGGAAACTAGGGAAGTAGAAAGAAAGAGAAGGGCAGAAGTTTCGAGAATGGATGCAGTAAAAGAGAGATGTTCCTATTGTTACGGGAATGAACATGGACAGAAGGATTGCAGGGCTTGCAAAGCCAGTAGCCAGAATTCGAAGCATGTTATGGCTTCGGCTTCGGGTGTGTTTGTAATAGAGAACCGTATGTCAGTTAACCCTACTTCCTAGGTATTGGATACTGGATCAGGATCTCATATCTGTAATTCGTTACAGGCTCTGAGAAACTGTAGGGTTATCAGGAAAGGTGATATGGCTCTCAGGGTTGCTAACGGAATGAGCATGTATGCTGAATCCGTAGGGGAATATCATCTAGGACTGACAACTGGGCAGATATTGATTCTGCGTGACTGTTTTTATGTACCAGGTGCGACTTATAACATCATATCTGTATCCTTACTTTCTAAGGAAGGATATGATTTTACTTTTGTAAGCGATGTAGTAAACATCCACCTAAATCAAGTACTGATTGGGTCAGGTACATTAAAAGACGGTATATACGTTTTGAATCAAGCTCAGGTCTTTAGTGTCCAGAACACACTTAAAAGAAAATCTCCGGAATTAAATGAGGCTTTCTTATGGCATTGTAGACTGGGTCACATTAATGAGACACGGTTGACAAAGTTACATAAAGAAGGATACTTGGATCCGTTCGAGTACCAGTCTTATGCCACTTGTGAATCTTGTCTCATGGGAAAGATGACAAAGACTCTGTTCACTGGACACGGAGAAAGAGCGAGCGAGCTCTTGGGACTCATACACAGTGACGTGTGTGGTCCAATGTCTACACATGCGCGAAGTGGTTATTCAAACTTCATTACTTTCACAGACGATTTCTCTAGGTATGGATATGTCTTCTTGATGAAGCACAAATCCGAGGCCTTTGAGAAATTTCAGGAATACAAGAATGAAGTTGAAAAACAAACAGGCAAAAGTATCAAGACACTGAGATCTGATCGAGGTGGTGAATACTTGAGTGCCGAGTTTCTGGGCTTCTTAAAAGAGAATGGAATTCTCTCTCAGCTTACTCCTCCATACACACCACAACACAACGGTGTATCGGAAAGGAGGAATCGAACCCTATTGGATATGGTTCGTTACATGATGAGTAAGGCTGTGTTGCTGCGATCCTTCTGGGGTTATGCACTAGAATCAGCTGCATACCTTTTGAACCGAGTTCCAACTAAGACTGTGCCTACTACACCATATCAGATGTGGTGTGGGAAGAAACCCTATCTTAATCACATTAAGACATGGGGATGTCCAGCTTTTGTAAAAAAGCAGCATGCGGACAAGCTCGAGGTACGTTCAGTACAGTGTAAGTTTGTGGGATACCCAAAGAGCTCCAAGGGGTATCTTTTCTATTACGCAGAGGAACAAAAGGTTTTTGTTTCTCGTCATGCCCGCTTCTTGGAAACTGAGTTTTTGGAAAACCAGATAAGTGGGAGCGCAATAGAACTGGAAGAAATTCTAGAACCACAAGCTATTAGTGAAAGCTTAGTAGAACCAGAGTGTTCAAAAGAACAGGACATCCCAGCGCCACTCCGCAGGAATAGTAGGCAGTCTCATCTGCCCGAGAGATACTACGGTTTTCTCATTGACGGGGATAGAGAGGATTGCACTATGGATTATGGTGAGCCTACTAGCTTCCAGCAAGAAATTCAGAGCGGTGACTCGGTAAAATGGCTGGATGCAATGCGGGCCGAGATGGAGTCTATGTACACCAACAAAGTTTGGACTTTGGACTTTGCTCCAGAAGGGGTAAAGCCCGTAGGCTGCAAATGGATCTTCAGAAAGAAGATTGGTGTAGATGGGCAGGTTGAGACCTATAAAGCTAGACTTATTGCAAAGGTTTTCGTCAAAGACCTGGTTTGGACTATGACGAGACTTTTTCTCCAGTGGCTATGCTGAAATCTATTCGGATCCTTCTTGCCATTGCTGCCTTCCACAATTATGAAATCTGGCAGATGGACGTAAAGACGGCTTTTCTAAATGGAAATTTGGAAAAGTGCGTCTATATGGATCAGCCGAAGGGATTCATTCAGAGTGGGAGCAGCGGTAGAGTGTGCAAGTTGCTCAAGTCCATTTATGGACTTAAGCAGGCATCGCGGAGTTGGAACATCTGCTTTGATGATACTGTCAAAGAATTCGACTTTATCAAAAACCCAGATGAACCATGCATTTACAGTAAGATTGTAGGGAGAACTGTAGTATTCCTCGTCTTGTACGTGGATGACATTCTCCTAATAGGAAATGATATTCCTATGCTACAGTCAGTCAAAAGATTCTTCTCGCAGAGGTTCTGCATGAAGGACCTGGGCGATGCCAACTACATTCTGGGGATCCAGATCTATCGTGATAGATCTAAGAGGATGTTGGGACTTTCACAGTCAAGGTACATCGACACCATATTGAAAAGATTCAGTATGGAAGATTCCAAGCACGGTAATTTACCGGCTTGTCACGGGTTCACCCTCTCCAAAGAGATGTCTCCCAAGACTGATTTGGAAAGGGATCGCATGTCTATTATACCCTATGCTTCTGCGGTAGGCTTTATAATGTATGCGATGTTGTGCACCAGACCAGATGTAGCATACGCATTGAGCGTTGTAAGCCGGTATCAGTCGAACCCAGGGAAGAAACACTGGATAGCGGTAAAGAACATTCTCAAGTACCTGAGAAGGACTAAGGAGATGTTCTTGGTGTATGGCGGAAAAGACCTCCAGCTCGAGGCCTTTGCTGACTCCAGATTCCAGAGAGACAAGGATGACTCAAGTCCATGTCGGGTTATGTCTTTACCCTCAATGGAGGGGCGGTTTGCTGGAAGAGTTCCAGGCAGGAGACCGTTGCAGACTCAACTATGGAAGTGGAGTACATAGTTGCTTGCGATGCCTCAAAGGAAGCTGTCTGGATGAAGAAGTTCCTCACGGAGCATCAGGTGGTTCCTACCATTGTTGATCCAATACCGCTGTATTGCAACAACAACGGCGCTATAGCTTTAGCGAAGGAACCCAGGTCCCATCAGAAGTCCAGGCACATTTTGAGGCGGTACCACCTGATCAGGGAGATCGTAGATCGCCGGGGGATCGAGGTGAAGAGAGTAAATACGGAGAACAACACTGCAGATCCATTCACGAAGGCCTTACCCCAGACTCAGTTCGAGCGGCTGATCGAGATGATAGATCTTCGATACGCCAGTACATGGCCTTAGTGCAAGTGGGAGATTGTTAGTGTATATGCCCTAGAGGCCATTACTGTATCATACTAGCTTGTATATTACTTGATGGAAGCTTGGGATATTCACAGTTGTATAGAAAATCTTGCTCAAAATGGTAGTATGCTACTTGGTTTGTCTCTACTTCAATATGTGCATGTGTTTCTTATAGCATATCACTTATATACATATTAGTAGAGCCCTTAGGATCTTTGCTTGATTACCAGCGTTGTGATGGCGCTCACACTCGTGGGGCTGGGTAATCCATAAGCACATCCTTATATAGGTCCCTAGTCGTCGGACTATCGAGACAGGGCATTGATACTCCGGAGTAGACTAGCGTATGCGCTTCTCATCCCAGCGGGGGAGACGGTCTGTCCCACAGCCGTCAGTACGTCGTACTTGAAATAGTATGCGGGTGCTCGTTAGGTTACGAGTACACTGGATAGGACTCATCGGGAACTGTTGGTTGATATTATACCTATCGTCAGTTATCAGTTCCTAGGTGACATGAGTACAGCTTAGTCAGCCGACTTGACACTGTCACTTCTCCTCGAGTGTGTTCCCACTGTACTTAGATTACTACCCTACCACGGCTCAAAGGAGTCGTGCAAACAGGTAGTAGTTGGGTGCAGTCCCGAAGCACTTGGAGGCAGTGGCGGTTAGACAGGATTCGTCTCTCTCGGTATTGGGTGTTGACATCGCGCTGTGTCTAGGAGAGCCATTACACCAGTAGTCCCTGGCCAGGGCAAGCGAGATATACTGGTAAGTTTCCAGTGTTATCTCAGGGTGTTCTGGGCTACACTCCGACACGACTTGCACCGCTATTAGGGGACTGACGTTCACCGCCCCCTAGGCCCGCCATGCGATGTATCAGAAGAACAGACCGGACTGTACGGAGATTGTCATATACAGGATCAGTAGGAGTTCGGTTGGGTTTACCTCATCGTCGTTCTTATCGACATCTACCTGGGGACCGTTACGTACAGCTAGTGCCGCTTGCGGTCTGTGGTTAAACCCACTTCCAGCGTAGTGTCGAGTCTTTAGAGTCCCACACAGAGAGTTTCCCTGCATTGAGCGAAACGTGTAGAGGCCGTATGGTTTTACGGCAGGGCTACGATCATTTATGTGCACTTGTGTGCGTATGCTTTTCGGGCAGGCAATACTAGTGGGCTTTGGTTTAAGCCAGATCCTAGTATTGCACAGATGAATTTGATTTGTCTTCTGTGCATTCGCATTCTACGGAATGCGGATGCGGGTGTGTATGCACAGTTTTGAGGAGAGATGAAGGAGGAGGTGCCCCATTAGGGTTTTGGCAGTTGGTTCGGCCAAAACCGTAATGTGGCACACTCATTAGGGTTTTGATAGTTCGTTTGGTCAAAACCGTTATGAGCCGGAGACATTGTTTACTAATCCTTTTAGTGATAGATTTGTGATGGCTAATTGCATTGACCATTTGACCACTTAGACCTCTATTGACTTTGTTGACCCGTTGACCGTGTTGACCATTGACCTTCAAGAGAGATCTACACTCTTCTTTCATTTTCTTTTTAATTCTTGAGTAATGATAATGGTCAATTCAATGTGCCATCAAGTTTGCCATGATAGGATTAGTAATGATGAGATTAGTGTATTATTGCAACCATGGTTCATTTCATTTGGCTTAATCCTTTTCATTATTCTCTTCTCATTCTCTCTTTTGAAATGAGAAGAAGAGAAAAGCTCCATGGTTGCTAAGCTTTCTCCTTCTTCTTCCTCCTCTTGATCTCTTTTTTTGATCTCATGTGTTGAGAGAAAAAGAATCCACATAGACAAACACTTCCATCTTTCTCTTCTACACAACCTAAGGCATTTAGATTAGCAATCTCTTTGCCATAGTTGTCTTGGCTTGAGGCGGAGCTTAGTGTACAACTCTCGGGTGGATCGTCTTCGACTCAAGAAGGCCGCGGAGGTGCCCAAGGTCCGGATCGACGCTTGGAGCTTGGATGGGCGAGCGGGACAGCGGAATGAAGACCCGAAGGACCGGTTCCGTGAGGTATACTTTCTACAAGCATAGTAGTTAAAACCTCTAAGTGTTTACTAGTTTCTAGTTTAGCAAAGATCCCGACTTTTAGTCCATGTTGCCTTGCACCAAAATCATTGTTTATCGTCGTTGCCGCCTCCCCGTAAGATCCGGGGTGAGCAATGTGGACTTACAGTCATAACTAATGAGGCTAATGGGTTAATCCAAACATGCACCCAAACTGGGTGGCGCGTATGTATTGATTACAGAAAACTCAATGCCGCGACAAGGAAAGATCACTTCCCTCTACCTTTCATTGACCAGATGTTAGAACGATTAGCTGGACACGAATACTATTATTTCTTGGACGGATACTCTGGCTATAACCAGGTCCCCATCGCCGAAAAGGATCAAGATAAAACCACATTTACTTGTTTTTTCGGTACTTTTGCTTATAGACGCATGCCCTTTGGGTTATGCAACGCTCCCGCTATATTTCAGCGGTGTATGATGGGGATATTCTCAGACATTGTTGAGAATTTTCTGGAAATTTTTATAGACGATTGCTCCATTTTCGGGGACTCCTTTGAGGTCTGCCTTCGTAATCTTGACGCGGTTCTTACCTGCTGTAAGGATAAGAACTTAACTTTGAATTGGGAAAAATGCCATTTTATGGTCCAAGAAGGTATTCTCCTTGGACATATAATTTCACGAAAAGGCATTGAGGTTGACAGAGCTAAAATTGATGTCATCCATAACCTCCATCGTCCCAAATGCGTCAAAGATATACGATCCTTCCTTGGTCATGCAGGAATTTATAGGAGATTCATTAAGGACTTTAGCAAAATTGCTAGACCCTTAACTCTTCTATTGGCTAAGGATATTACATTTCACTTCGATTCGGATTGTGAGGCTGCTTTTGAATCGCTTAAAGGATCGCTCACTACAGCCCCCGTTCTATCATCTCCGGATTGGAACCACCCGTCCGAGCTTATGTGTGATGCATCAGATTTTGCTATTGGTGCGGTCTTAGGACAACAAATTGATAAGATGCTACATGTAATTTACTATGCAAGTAGGACCTTGAATGATGCACAAATAAATTACACAACCACCGAGAAAGAACTCTTGGCAGTTATATTTATATTAGAAAAATTCAGGCCCTACTTGATTGGCTCGCCAATAGTGGTTTACACTGATCACTCCGCCCTACGATGCCTTTTATCGAAGAAGGATGCTATTTCCAGGCTAATACGTTGGATTCTGTTGTTACAAGAATTTGACCTTGTCATCCGAGACAAGAGTGGATGTGAAAACGTTGTAGCCGACCATCTTTCACGCATCACTTCTTCACCAACATTGACCGTGCCGATAAATGACTCATTTCCTGACGAGCAGCTCTTGACTGTATCCTACGAACCTTGGTTCGTGGATATTGTGAACTATCTTGCGACATGACTTATTCCTAGCGATTGGTCGAAACAAGACAAACTTCGATTTCTATTCCAAGTAAAATACTTTTACAAGGATGAACCTTATCTGTTTAAGTATTGTTCCGATCAAATCATTCACAAGTGTGTCCCTAACGATGAATTCAAGAGTGTGATATCATTTTGTCATGATCAGGCATGCGGCGATCATTTTGGTCCTCGAAAAACGGCGGAGAAAGTTTTGCAATGTGGATTTTATTGGCCAACATTGTTTAAAGATGCATATGATCATTGCAAAACTTGTCCGCGATGTCAGCATTTGGGTCGGATTTCATGAAGAAACGAGATGCCGCTCCAACCTATAATGGTTGTGGAAATATTCGATATTTGGGGTATTGATTTTATGGGCCATTTTCCCAACTCTTTTGGGAATTTATATATCTTGTTAGTAGTTGATTACGTCTCGAAATGGATGGAAGCAATACCGTGTCACACTAATGACAACAAAGTTGTCATTAAGTTCCTTAAAGAAAATATCTTTTCGCGATTCGGACACCCTCGCGCCATAATTAGCGACAAATGGACACATTTCTATAATCGGTCTTTCGTGGCATTGATGCGGAAATATTCAATCACTCACAAAATTTCTACGCCCTATCATCCCCAAACAAGCGGGGAAGCTGAGATCTCAAATAGGCAAATCAAACAAATTTGGGAGAAAACAGTTTCTAAAAACCGTAAAGATTGGTCAACCAAATTGACGAATGCTCTTTAGGCATTTCGCACCGCTTATAAGACCGATCTTGGTATGTCTCCATACCGCCTTGTGTTTGGGAAGGCATGCCACCTTCCTGTCGAGATCCAACATAAAGCAATGTGGACTATTAAAGAGCTTAACTTTGATTTTGATCAAGCGAGCAGCTATCGGAAGTTGCAATTGAATGAGCTAAGCGAACTCCCCGATGAAGCTTACGATAATGCGGTGATAGTAAAGAACCGGACTAAAGTGTTCCACGAGAAAAACCTTTTTAGAAAAACTTTCACATCGGGGAAACAAGTCCTTCTTTACGATTCCCGTCTCCATCTTCATCCGGGTAATCTTAAATCTCGTTGATAAGGACCTTTTGTGGTACGATATGTACACCCGCATGGGGCAGTAGAAGTTGAAAATTTGAAAAACGGTTCAATTTTTAATGTAAATGGGCATAGATTAAAACCATATTTCTCTGCTGACCCAACGGAAGTGCTCCTGTTTTTACAGCACCTAATTAGCAAGCACGTGAGTAATCGGTCGGTTAGTACCTCAAGAAGTATTAACGGTCGCATGAAAAATGTGTGAGCATATTCCATATAAATATCGATTAAAAAGTACTAAGGTAGATGGACAAGAGTATGATTGCTTGAATTGAATTCTCCGAGTGTAGGGATGTCCAGTTCACATACGTAGGGGTATATGATCAATGTTTGGAGGAAAGATAGGGAGGAAAACTAAAGGCGATGTTTTATTGAGGGATGATGTGATTTCTAACATTTTTTCACAGCCATTAAGATAGGGCTCATAAAAACTGAAAAACCGGTGTAGTTGAAAACTCTTATTTTCAAGTTCTTATCTTTATATGTAACTTTCACCATCTCTCTTTTATTATAGGATTTTGTGGGTGTAATCCGCTGAAAACCCTTAGGAGACAACACTCCTCCTACTAGGGACACCTAGGGGTTTAACGGCTTGTTGCACATGCTCAGTGCAATCGTGTTGCCTACGAAAGTGTGCTTAGCTTTCTCCTTTCTTTTTTCTCTTGAATAAACTAGTTTGCTCGGGAAGATCAAAGATAAGTTTGGGGGAATTTTTTCAGTTGATAAAACTGCACATTTAATATGACATTTTTCCTAATTTTTCTATATAATAAAAGGTGTTTATTATAATATATGACACATATGAAGGTTTATCTGTAAAAATACTATTTTCAAGTGTTTATATATTATAATTAACATTATGTAGGAAAAAGTAAGCATAAATATCCATGTGACATTAGGCTTATTTAAATATGCTTACCTTATTAAAAGCCTTTGACAAATTCTTAATGGTTAAGTTAATATCTCCATAAAACAAACTAATATTATTTGTTGAGTTATTGTGCAGAATTTTCAAGACTGAAATCAAGGAAATCAAAGTTGGGAAAACAAACCTGCCTAATTAAGAAAGTAAACTAAAGAAATCAAGTCTGGCAGTGACGAAGAGAAGATTTTCAGTTTCCAGAAATGTGAAAAGAGCACCACGTGTCATCAAGTTAAAGCCCCATAAAAACTAACAGACGATATCCCTGTTTGGCCGCGGAACCGCGGCCAAACCCACCCATTGGCCGCGGTTCCACCGCGTGTTGGACGAGTTGGGAGTTGAGATTTGTTCTGTTAGGATCTTAACCACTGGTTTGCAAATTATGAAACTAGAGTTCTGGCTCTGGGACTATAAATAAGGACCGAGACCCACTTGGAAAATTCATCAAACCGACGCGATCACGAATTCCACGACGGCTCAAGAATCCTGGTTGATCATCAATAGTTCATCTACATCCTTAGAAGAAATCGAGAAGCAAACGAGCATTTTGTAATATTTTCTAAGGGAACAAAGTGTAATTGATCTTGTTGATTAATAAAGGTTGTTTTTTTCTTATTTTATTTCTTTTTAGTTCTTCAATATGATTTCCCTCTCTATCTTTTCTTTTCCCAACATGCGCGAGTAATTCTTTACTTGTTAGGCTTCATAGGATTAGGGTAGATTAATGGATGATGAAGATCCTTAAACTCGTTTTACATCCTATAAAGTTTATAAACTTTATCAAAAGAATAGTTAACATCCTAATTGGGCGCGCTATCAATTCATTGATAATCACGACCACAATTAGATATTAGATTAACAATTGTTTTGGTAAAGGCTGGACATGAACGGAGATCCTTGTCGAGATAGGGGTTAAGTCTACGTTGCCCATCCCGGTGATTGCGGGGAGGCGGAATAGGTAAAAAAAATGATTTTTTAAAGACAAGGCAACATGGACTATCAAGGAGGATCTTTGCAAAACAAAAACTAACAACCTAACTACAGGTATTAACTACTCGGTTAGAGGGTTATACCTAAGTCTTGAACTCCTTCTCTTCTTGCTCCTTGGAGTGGGTTGAACGGCTCCTCCTCGTCGCCTTCTCTTGCCGAAGAAAGATCCACCTGAGGGCCTCTACCTTGAGCTCCTACCTCAACCTAGAGGTAAGTAAAGTGCTTGTCTTGCTAAACCTAGAACCCTAGAATGAGTAGATAGGAGTTTTGGTGTTTTATCTCAAAAGCAAATGGTTCTCAACATATGAGAGATGAGAGCTTTGAGAGAGAGGAAGAGGATGAGCTTTGGATGAGAGAGAATGAGCAAGAGAGAATGAGGATAATTATCAACCATTCTCACATATATGTGAATTATGAAAATTAATAATTAATCAAAGATAATTGTGATGGTTTATTTGAAACGACCATTATCATTTCACATTTAATGAATTTTTGCATGAATCAAAGAGTATCTTTCATGTGAAATGATGATGGTCAATGTGTCAACATGAGTCAACCAAAGTCAAATGGTCAACAACCCTAACCATAACACAATTATCATTAATTAATATCATTAATCATATTTCACATATTCATTAGGGTTTGGAAAAAGACAACGGTCATCAACCCTAATGAGAATCCTCTACCTTTGCCTCTGTCAACTGTGCATACACACCCGCATTCATGTTCCGAGAAACACGAATACAATGAGATAAAACCAATCCCAAAACATATACTAGGATCTGGCTTAAACTAAAGCCCACTAGTAATAACTGTCCGGACACCAAACGTGCACAAGTGCGCGGATGTGAACGAACCCCGTCGTAAAACCATGCGACCTCTACTCTGTTTTGCCCAAAGGTGAATAACCCTCTGTGTGGGACTCTAAAGACTCGACACTACGCTGGCAGTGGCTTTAACCACAGGCCGCAAGCGGTACTAGCTGTACGTAACGGTCCCCGGGTAGATGCCGATAAGAAGACTGACGAGGTGAACCCATCCGAACTCCTACTGAGCCTGAATGTGACAATCTCCGTACAGTCTGGTCTGTTCGTCTAAGAGTATCACATGGCGGGCCTAGGGGGCGGTAAACATCAGTCCCCTAATAGCGGTACAAGTCATGTCGGAGTGTAGCCCAGAACACCCTGAGATAACACTGGAAACGCTACTAGTATATCTCACTTGCCCTGGCCAGGGACTTTGTGTAATGGCACTCTTAGACAAAGCACGATATCAACCCCCAATACCAGGAGAGACGAATTCTGTCTAACCGTCACTGCCTCCAAGTGGTTCGGGACTGCACCCAACTGCTACCTGTTTGCATGATTCATTTGAGCCGTGGTAGGGTAGCAATCTAAGAACTGTGGGAACACACTCGAGGCGAAGTGACATTGTCAAGTCAGTGGACTAAGCTGTACTCATGTCACCCGGGAACTGATAACTGACGATAGGTATAATACCAACCAACAGTTCCCGACGAGTCCTGTCCAGTGTACTCGTAACCTAACGAGCACCCGCATACTATCTCAAGTACGACGTACTAATGGCTGTGGGACAGACCATCTCCCCTGCTGGGATGAGAAGCGCATACGCTAGTCTACTCCGGAGTATCGATGCCTCGTCTCGATAATCCTACGACTAGGGACCTGTATAAGGATGTGCTTGTAGATTACCCAGCCTCCATTAGTGTGACTGCCATCACAACGCTGGTAATCAAGCAAAGATCCTAAGGGCTCCACTAATGTTTAAAGGCGATATGCTAAAAGAAACACATGCACACATTAAAGTAGAAACAAACCAAGTAGCATACTACTATTTTGAGAATGATTGTCTATACAACTGTGAATATCCTAAGCTTTCATTAAGTGATATGAAAACTAGTATGATACAGTAATGGCCTCTAGGGCATATACACTAACAATCTCCCACTTGCACTAAGGCCATGTACTGGCATATCGAAGACCTAACATCTCGATCAGCCGCTCGAACTGAGTCTAGGGTAAGGCCTTCGTGAATGGATCTGCAGTGTTATCTTCTGTAGCAACCATCCGAACCTCGATCTCCCGGCGATCCACGATCTCCCTGATCAGGTGATACCGCCTCAAGATGTGTCTGGACTTCTGATGGGACCTGGGTTCCTTCGCTAAAGCTATAGCCCTGTTGTTGTCACAATACAAAGGTATTGGATCAACAATGGACAGAACCACCTGAAGTTCTGTCAAGAACTTCCTCATCCATACGGCTTCTTTTGCGGCATCAGATGCAGCGATATATTCCGCTTCCATCGTCGAGTCAGCAACGGTTTCCTGTTTGGAACTCTTCTAACACACCACCCCTCCATTGATGGTAAAGACATGACCTGATATGGATTTGGAGTCATCCTTGTCACTCTGGAAGCTGGAGTCACCAAAGGCCTCGATCTGGAGGTCTTTTCCGCCATACACCAAGAACATCTCCTTAATCCTTCTCAGGTACTTGAGAATGTTCTTTACCACTATCCGGTGCTTCTCCCCAGGGTTTCACTGATACCGGCTTACCACACTCAGTGCATAAGCTAATCTGGTCTGGTACACAACATCGCATACATTATAGAGCCTATCGCAGAGGCGTTGGGTATAATAGACATGCGATCCCTTTCCAAATCAGTCTTGGGAGACATCTTTTTGGAGAGGGTGATCTCGTGACAAGCCGGTAAAGTACCGCGCTTGGAATCTTCCATACCGAATCTTTTCAGTATGGTGTCGATGTACCTGGACTGCGAAAGTCCTAATATCCTCTTGGACCTATCACGATAGATCCGGATCCCAAGAATGTAAGAGGCATCACCCAGGTCTTTCATGAGAACCTGTGTGACAAGAACCTTTTGACAGATTGTAGCATAGCAATGTCATTTCCTATCAAGAGAATGTCATCCACGTATAAAACGAGGAATATGACAGTTCGTGCTACAATTTTACTATAGATGCATGGTTCATCTGGATTTTTGATAAAGCCAAATTATTTGACCGTCTCATCAAAACAGATGTTCCAACTCCGCGATGCCTGCTTCAGTCCATAAATGGACTTAAGCAACTTGCACACCATCCCGCTACTCCAACTCTGAACGAAACCCTCTGGCTGGTCCATATAGACACACTCCTCTAAATTTCCATTTAGAAAAGCGGTCTTTACGTGCATCTGCCAAATCTCATAATCGTGGAAAGCAGCAATGGCAAGAAGGATTCGAATGGATTTGAGCATAGCCACTGAAGAAAAGTTCGTCATAGTCCAAACCAGGTTTTTGACGGAAACCCTTTGCAACAAGTCTAGCCTTATATGTCTCAACCTGTCAATCAACACCAATCTTCCTTTTGAAGATCCATTTGCAGCCTACGGGTTTTACCCCTTCTGGAGCAACGTCCAAAGTCCATACTTTGTTGGTGTATATGGACTTCATTTCGGTCCGCATTGCATCCAGCCATTTTATCGAGTCAGCGCTCTGAATGGCCTGCTGGAAGCTAGTCGGCTAATCATTATCAATGATGCAATCCTCTCTATCCCCGTCTATGAGAAAACCGTAGTATCACTCGGGCGGATAAGACTGCCTACTACTTCTGCGGAGCGGCGCAGGAATGTCTTGTTCTTTCGAACCCTCTGGTTCTACTAAGCTTTCAGTAATAGCTTGTGGTTCTGGAATTTCTTCCAGTTCTATTGCGCTCCCACTTATCTGATTTTCCAAAAATTCAGTTTCCAAGAAGCAGGCATGACGAGAAACAAAAACCTTTTGTTCCTCTGCGCAATAGAAGAAATATCCCTTGGAGTTCTTTGGATATCTCATAAACTTACACTGTACTGAGCGTTCCTCGAGTTTGTCCGCTTGCTGCTTTTTGACAAAAGCTGGACATCCCCATGTCTTAATGTGCTTAGGATAGGGTTTCTTCCCACTCTACATCTGATCTGGTGTGGTAGGCACTGTCTTAGTTGGAACTCGGTTCAAAAGATATGCAGCTGATTCTAGTGCATATCCCCAGAATGATCGCGGTAACTCAGCATTACTCATCGTGGAACGTACCATATCCGATAGGGCTCGGTTCCTTCTCTCCGATACACCATTATGTTGTGGGGTGTATGGAGGAGTAAGTTGAGAGAGAATTCCATTCTCTTTTAGGTAACCCAGGAACTCGGCACTCAAGTATTCACCACCTAGATCAGATCTCAGTGTCTTGATAATTTTGCCTGTTTGTTTTTCTACTTCATTCTTGTATTCCTGGAATTTTTCAAATGCTTCTGATTTTTGCTTCATTAAGAAGGCATATCCATACCTTGAAAAATCATCCGTAAAAGTAATGAAATAAGAATAACCACTTCGCACATGTGTAGACATTGGACTGCATACATCGCTGTGTACGAGTCCCAAGAGCAAGCTCGCTCTTACTCCGTGTCCAGTGAACGGAGTCTTTGTCATCTTTCCTTTGAGACATGAATGACAAGTTGCATATGATTGATATTTTAACGGATCCAAATATCCTTCTTTATGCAACTTAGTTAACCTTGTCTCATTTATGTGACCCAGTCTACAATGCCATAAGAAAGCATGATTTATTTCTGGAGACATTCTTTTGTGTGTATTCTGGACATTGAAAATCTGTGGTTAGTTCAATACGTATATACCGTTGTTTAATGTACCCGACCCAATCGGAACATGATTAAGGTGAATGTTTACAACATTGCTTACAAATGCAAAATCATAACCTTCTTTAGACATTAAAGATACAGATATGATATTACAAGTCGAACTGGGTACAAAATAATAATTACGCAAAACCAAAACATGTCCATCTGACAATCCCAGGTGATAGTCCCCCACGGCCTCAGCGTCAATGCTAGCTCCGTTTGTAACTCTGAGGGTCATATCACCTGCCTTCAAAACCCTACGCTTTCTCAATGCCTGCAAAGAATTACATATATGAGATCCTGATCCGGTATCTAATACCCAGTAAGTAGAGTTTATTGATAGACAGTTTTCAATCACATACACACCTGAAGCCGAAGCGACAACTTTCTTCGGGTCCTGGTTTCTGGCCTTCCAAGCCCTGCAATCTTTCTTTCAGTGTCCACTCTCGTGACAGTAAAAGCATTCTTCCTTTCCCACAAGCTTTCCTGCTACCTTTACTACTTTTGCCTTTCCCTTGCCTTCCACTTTACTAACACCGCCCCTTGGTTTGGTGGGGGCCTTCTTCTTCCTTCCTTTGGCTCTCGTCTTGGACCTGGATGAGGAAGCTCCTCCAACAAACAAAGTGGATGTTTCCCTACCTTTCTGTAGGGTGCCCTCTGCACTCCTCAACATGTTTAGGAGTTCCGAAAGTTCAACTTCCTTTCCTTGCATGTTGAAGTTCAGGATAAACTGGGCGTATGTGGAAGGAAGGGACTGGAGAATCAAGTCAGTGTAGAGCTCGTTCTCTAACGTGGTCCCAAGGTCCGTGAGCTCTTCAATGTAGCCAATCATCTTAAGCACGTGTTCCACTACGGATGATCCAATGGCCAATCTCGCCGAAAATAACTTTTTCGAGACTTCGTATCTGGCGTTACGGGATTGCTCTCCATACAGATCCTTAGTATAAAGAAATATGGATTCGAGGACCATATTCTCGTGCCTTCTCTGATGTTCATTATCCATAGAGGCAAGCACGAGGCACTTGGGCTTTGCGCTATCAATCTCCCAGGTCTTACGGATTTCCTTATTCACGACGCTGGATTGAGGACCTGGGACAGGGGGAGCTTTGGTGGTAAGGAGATACCCCAACTTGTCATAAGTGATTGCCATTTTGACATTCCTGAACCAATCTTTGTAGTTTGGCCCTGTCAGTTTATTTTTATCTAGTAGTAACTTAAGCCTGGTCATGATGCTTGGTTGCTACAATTAGGAGAGAGAGAAGAAACACTTTAGCATGATGCTCTTGCAAGTTTAGAGTGGTTTTTAGTTTGTCTAAACAGGATGGCTCCCACTGTTTCTCGAATTCTTCCTCAAACCAAAAAAGAAGAATTAGTCGGGATCAATCTTACCGTACAATACTTGCTTAACCGTTCAACCAGGCCAGTGTTGGTACTTCGAGGGAGGTTTTCCAACGCTTTCACGAAGTTCCTTAATTAAATAACTTCTTTTCCCTGTGGGCGTAGCCCTGCTAACACCTTTCTAGACACCTACTGTTAGTTATATGTATGCCCTAGAGGCCATTACTGTACATAGGATGTATATTGTAGTGGATGCTGGGACATATATAGGGAGGACTTTCTTGCTCGACATGATAGTATGCTATCTGGTTGAACTTTACCTTAACGTGTATACTGTTTGTCTCTCTGTTACATGTTGGTAAAGCCCTTAGGATGTGTACTTGACTACCTGGACTATGATGCGGATCATACTAGTGGGAACAGGGTAGTCCATAAGTACATCCTTCAAAGTCCCTAGTCGAGGGTGTATCGAGACGGGGCATCGATATACCAGAGTAGACTAGCGTATACCTTCTCGACCCATACAGATAGGCGATGGATGATCCCATATCCATTGGTGTTTGACATCAGAGATGATATACGGGTGCTCAGTAGAGACTGGGTACACTGGACGGACTCGCCGAGAACTCCCAGATGGTATTATACCTCACGTCAGATGGCAGTTCTCTGGTGACACTGGTACAGAGTAGTCTGTTGATCCGAGATCGTCATAGAGTCTTGTGTGGTTCCCACTGTGCTTTGATTTCCATCTTACCACGTCCAAGAGGGCGTGCGGTGGTTTTTGGGTACAGTCCCGAGTCACATGGAGGCAATGAGCGATAGGAGGGGATTCGTCTCTCCCGGTATAGGGGGTTGATGTTGCGCTGTGTTCGATTGGCTATAATAGGAAATCCCTGGCCAGGGTTGCTGAGATTTACTGGTAAGTGTTACCAGTAGTTTCTCGAACAGTTATAGAGCTCATATCGACACGACTTATTGAGCTATTGGGGTCTGACGTTTACCACCCCTAGGCAAGATATGCAACATATCAGACGATCAGACCGGACTGTACGGTAGTGTTACTAGTTGGATTCACAGGAGTGTGAGCGGGCTTGCTCGTCGATCTTCTGATCGCTCAATACCCGGGTGGCCGTTACATTTAGCAGACCGCTTGCGGCTTGTGGGTGATTGATATGATCATCACCTGCTGCCGGCGTATTGACGAGTCTTTAGAGTCCTACACAGAGGTTTCCTGGCTCAAGCGAAACGAAATAGGAGCGCATATGAGATATGTGCGGGACCGAGAATAATACGTGTATGTGATACCGTATTCCATTCTCGCGATGAATGTGTCGAATGGTTGTATGCGATATAACCTAGTTATCGAATCGAAGATTGATTCGATAAGCCGATACATAGGATACTAGCCGGTTATATGCGATATGACCGGATCGTTAAATCAAGTGTTGATTTAATTATTTAATGCATAATTATATATTTGATATATTACTTTGCATTAACTAGTATCGGTTCACTTTAAATGGATTTTCTCACTCGGATGTGCGCATTGCATATGCGATATGATTTTGTGCACTTGCTTGTATCATGTTTGATGATACATGCCTTTTGGTTAAGTGTAAAGAATTAAACCTTGGTTAATAAAATGGTTAGGGTTTACTATTTCCTTATTCATTTATTTGTTTATATATTTTTTGGAAAATAAATGGAAAACAGAAAAGAATGGTGGCTTTATTTGTTCTTTAGTTGAAGCTTCATGATGTTTTGACCTAGTCCACCATTCTTATCTCATCCTTAACCCTAACCATTGCTTTAACCTTGGTCAACTCTCTACACATAACCATAGTTAGGATTATGATAAGTTTGGATATTCTTTTCTTTTTAAATAACTTATCATAATTCTTTCTTCTTCTTCTTCATCTTCTTCAAAGAAGAAAGCTTCTCTTCATCAATGGTGGATTGATGAAAAGTGTGAGAAATCCAATTCTAAAGTCTACCCACTTCCTATTTCTTCATCCTCTACCTCTTGCCAAGTAGTAGAGTGTGTTTCCATCACAATTTTCTTGACTTGGTGAAGTCGGAGCTTGATTTAGCGATGCCTCGACGTAGATCATCTTCGGCATGGACATCGACGACCTAGCTCGCTTATTCTCCGATGAAGTCGACTCTAGAGCCCGGATTTGATTTGGACAGCGGAGACGACCTCATCTCGGAGCCGTGGAGGTGGAGGACCGGATCTACAAAGGTTGTATTTCCGTATCTCTTAGTTAAGTGTTAACTAGTTAGCTTTTTCGCCTAGTTTTCTAGCAAACGATCCGTAGTCGGGTCTCTCGGCACCTAGATTTTTTGAATTTGGCATGTTCGATGCCTTGTGAGACCTCACTAGTGTGCCTAGGAATCTTACAGTGGTATCAGAGCCTAGCTAGAGCCTTAGGCGAAGTCTAGACGACGTTTGAAGTCCGAACGAACCCGAAACCCAATTCCTTACTTTCTCTCTGTCCTTTTTTCAAAAACTGGGATTTTTCCAGATTAAAAATTGCTAAAAAAATCAGCAGGGAAATCTAAGAGCTACGGTGAATTTTGATGACGTAATTCCATAGTCAAGGCGCGGATCCGCGGCACGAGCATGGCTCGTGCGGCGGATCCGCGGCGGTTTTGTCCTATTGTTCATCAAAATTTGCACCATAATCAATAATAGTCAGTGCTGGTTTTTCTGGGAATTTTTAATATTTAATCCAGAGTTGAATTTTCAGGGGTTGTTTTGGGGATTCGGTGTTTCGATCTGAGTATCAGATTTTGTCTATGTGGCTTTCCGGATAATTTTTAGAATATGTTAAAAAGTTCGACCGGATATAAATACCCAATTTTTCCCCTGTCGGGAAATTTCCAAGTGTTGGATTTTTCCGTAGTTTAACGACGTTCTAAGTAGTGCAAGTAACTCGATGGTCCCTCTAGAAGACAACAAACCTTAACTCGATTATGTGACCGTCTTGAACTGCCCTTTGAACCTTCGGGTTTGGGGCAGTACGGCGTGCCACATGTGAGGCGTTGGCTTGACCCTTCTACGGCTGGACCGTTGGTACTGAGGCACGAACTAAATGTTGTTAGACTTATTTCATGTGTTGATCTGTATCGGGAAAACTTGGGTGTTCGAATGTTCAATCGGAAAGTTTAACATTTTCTAATTATCTGGAATGGGATACAATAATTGGAATTCACAATAGTTATGTGATAACTGAATGAATGTTATAAACATAGCAGTTTAGTCTCACTTGATCGGTTGCCACGGAATTTTGATGTGATCAAAAGTCCGTCGCAATCACGTAGCGTACGCGGATACTCGCCGGGTAAACTTAATAGACAGCCTCACTCCATAGCCCCGACTAAGTGACTGTAGGACAACCCCGTCGCCGAAAGCATCCGTTCGGGTGCTCGCGGTAGCGGTGTTCCGCCTTGGTGCACTTCGTCGACGGTATCGGGGGTGCGGCCGCCTACTGGAGTTTGCGACGAGCATTCGATCGGGATGTCGGGAATCTTGTTGAATTGCCCGACTTGATATTGAAAAGAGTTTTCGATTTTGAAACTAAAATGCGGGGTTTATAATTGTTAGGCATGCGATGTCTAAATAATTCATTTGGTCAGGCATGCGATGTCTGAGGTGGTTGTGGATTCCAACTGTTGTAGTTTTACACTTTCTTTTCTGTGACCGTAAGTGTAATATGTGATATCGCCGGTTTCGTTGCTATATGTCAACGACAATTGGGATGGACATATTTACTTACGTTGATGACATGTGATGTTATGTGTTGCTGGATATGTTATATTGGATCGTCGTGATTGAATAGCCGGGGGTTTTTATGTGAGATGAGTGTTTTTCATTTTCATTCATGTAAAAACTTGTATGTAATATTCTTTTATTGGGGCGCTTCCAGGTTGCGGAAGTTGTCACCCTTTGTATATTATTTACTTTTCCGCACTAGGATAGACCCAAGGAGGAGGGCACAAGTAACCGGGTTCTGGAGTCCAGTGGGAGACCAACTCGAGGAGTCGAGTCCGGGTCTCCTAACTCCAGAATTGGTAGGGTTTCTTGCCGCTCTCGTAGGGGTCTAGGGGTGTGGGTTTGGCTATTCATCGCGACCGTGGAATCCGTGTTTTATACTGGCTCGTATTGAAAACACGGACGTCCTAGTATATCCAATATTTCATATGATTCTTCTGCTGCGATATCTGTGATGTGATCATGTGATGTTCTGTGATAGATACAGTATATAGTATATATGATATATTATATAGACGTTACTTATGTTTTACACCCGCGCTAGCCCTGCCCCGCTCTGCCGTTAGTTACCTAACCTAACGGTGCACGAGGGGACATCGAGGCGAATGCGGATGGCATAAGTGTACGTCGTATTTATCTGTGATGTTTAGGTACTTAAATGATGGGACTTCATTAATGTGATTAATGAAAATAAAAGAAACCTAAGATGTTGTAGAATCGAATTTCAAAATAAAACAGGTAGCTACAGTTCTTGCTTTGCACAGCGGTATATGTGATATATCCTGCACCTTATTCGATGAGGAAAGGACCGAGATCCCTTCACCGGGAGTGACTCCTTTAGCAATAACTGGCAGATGCTACACACTCGGTTTGTATTTTGATTGCTTTTAAGTGTTTTTGCTTTGCACAGTGATATATATGATATATCCCGCACCTCATTCGACGAGGAAAGGACCGACGATCCCTTCATCGGGAGTGACTCCTTTAGCAAAACTAGAAAAGCCTCAAAAACACTCCATTTCAAAATTCATTCGATCCTACAACGATATCAAGTTCATTACGCAATAGGTTTTCAGAAAAACCTGTCGTAGCCCTCCGTCATTTCAGATAAGTACTGGTTAGTATTCGTGCTACGTTTGTTGACTATGTTAAGGCGTAGTGTGCGGTAGCTAATTAGTGCTTATCTGCATAAGCATATGATGTGATTGGATTAGGGTAGTCGTGCGACTTTGTTGACTATGTTAAGGGTCGTGCGGGTGGGTTTAATTCAATCGGGAAATGACGGGTTGAACTTGACTAGCACTTATGATTTGTTGACTATGTTAAGGTCATATAGCTGCTAGGGGCAAAATATTATCGGGAATTTCAAGTGTTGAAATTTGCAATGAGATTGCATACCTTCTATGAGATAGTTGGATCCCGATACCCGCTGCGAGTAATTGTTACTCCTGGGAGAGTTTTATTTATTACAATTAGCCGATCAAGTAGGTGTCTAGAAAGGTGTCAACGGGGTTACGCCTCTGGGAAAACGAGGTTTACATTAATTAGGTTCGTGCGAAAGCACGGGGGACCTCCCTCAATGTACCGACACTGGCCTGGCTGAAAGATTGGCGAACTTGTAGTGTGTAATTAATCCCGGCTAGTCTTTCCTTTTAGGGTTTGAAGGAAGATTTGATAAAAAGCAGTGGGAGCCATCCTGATTAGATAAAATAAAAACCAATCTATTCTTGCAAGAGCGCACGCTGAGTGTTTTCTTCTCTCTCTCTCCAGGTACCGACCATATCACGCCTTAATCAAGATAATAATACGGAATATTGACCGAACCCGCTTGTTATACTGAGCTGGGGAACGTTGGTCCCGCTCCAACTTATAATTGTTATAAGACAGAGTAGGAAATTGGGGATTACCAGAATTCCCGTGCCGCCCAAACGAAGAGAGTGCATGTTGATGCATCATCTTCGGGTGTGTTCATTACAGAGAACTGTTTCTCAGTATCCTTTACGTCCTGGGTATGTGATACCAGATCAGGATCCCAGATATATGTAATCTGTTACATAGGGCTACAGAAAGGTAGAAGAACTGAGAACGGGTGATAAGTTTCATGAGACAGAAAACGGGGCAAGTGTTGCAGCCAAGTCTGTTGGTCACTGTCACCCTGTATTACCAATACATTGATTCTGAACGAATGTTATTAGATACCGAACCTGATATACAAAATCATATCAGTCTCTTTATTAGTAAAGAAACGATATAATTTTGTATTGTCGGATAATGTTTTGAACATTTCCTATATCAAAAGTTGATCGGTTCAGGCACGTTATCTAAAAGCATTGACGTTCTAAATCAAACTACAGTTCTTTAGTATACAGAACACACACAAGAGGAAGAGTTCAGAAATGAACGGATCCTTCTTGAGGCATTGTAGACTAGGTCATATCAATCCGACCCGACTAGCTAAGTTACATAAAGATGCATATTTAAATCAGTTTGAATTTACATCTTGTGAAACTTGCCAGTCATGTCACAAAGATAAGATGACCATAGCTCCGTTTATTGGAAACAGAGAAAGAGTTAATGAACTCTTGGGATTGATACATGTTGATGTATGTAGGTCCCCTGTCTACACATGCCAGGACCGGTTCTTTATACTTCATTACATTCTCTGATAATCTCTCAAGATTCAGACATACGTTCCTGTTGAAACATAAGTCCGAACCTTTTGAGATATTCACAGAATATAAGTTAGAAGTAGAGAACCAATACGGGTATAAGTATTATGTCCTATGATGAGATCAAGGAGGAGAATACTTGAGCACGGAAATACTGGACTAGTCTAAAGGAGAATGAGATTCTCTCTCAGCATTACTCCTCCGTATACACCATAGCACGATGGTATATCGGGACGGAGCAATCACACCCTATGTGATAAGGTGTGCTCTATGATGAGTACTACTGAGTTACCTAATTCCTTTAGGGTGTTATGCACTTGAGAAGCTGCATACCTATTGAATAGGGTTCCAATCAAATCAGTTGCCTACCGCTTCATATGTGATATGGAAAGGGAAGAGCCCATATCTTAAGTTGGTTAAGATTTGGGGTTGTCCGGCCTATGTCTAAAAGCAAAATCCGGACAAGCTCGAGGCAAGGTCTGTTATGTAGAACTGGAAATGTTCCAGATATACAAACTACAACAGATGATTTGGTAGAACCAAAGGATTCAGTAGATTCCAACGAACCTTAGCCTCTCCGCCGATCTAGTAGGGTTCCTCACCCGCCTGAGAGATACTTCTGTTTCTCTATGACAGTAGGAGCGAAGATTGCATCATGAGATGATGACCCAACTAGTTTCGAGCAGGCCATCGAGAGTGACGACTCTGTAAGAATGGCTGGATGCTTAGCGATCTGAGATGGAATCCTTATACACCAACAAAGTATGGACTTTGGTTGCTATATCTGAAGGGTTAAATCCCCATCAGCAGCAAGTATATCTTGAGAAGATTACTTGGTGTACTTGGAAAAGTTGAGACTTTCAAAGCTTGACTTGCTAAAGGTTTGCATCATTGACCAGATATGGATCATAATGATAAAACCTTTTCAAGTATCTATGCTTAAGTCCATCCAGATCCTACTTACCACGGCTACATACCATGACTACGATATCTGGTGGTTGGGTGTCATGACTGCTTTTCTAAATGATATTTTAGAAGAGTGCGTCTATGAGTACACAGCCAGAGGGCTTCGTAGACAGTGGGAGCAGCGGAAACGTGTGCAAGATGCTTTATAGGATAAAGCAGGCATCGCGGAGTTGGAATATCTGTTTTGATGGATTAGTCAAAGAAGTTGACATCATCAATATGGTAGATGAACCTTGTATAAACAAAAAGGGTAGTAGGGAGTATGGTAACGATCCTCGTAGAGTACGTGGATGACATACTCTTGATAGGGAAGGAGTTTCCTATGCTACGCTCGATCAATCTCCGCTTATCACTATGATTCTCCATATAGGATCAAAATGATACCTCCTAAATCCTGAGTTTTGGATCTATGAGATAGATTTAATTGGATGTTAGGATTCTCACTAGTTGTAGTAAGATGGTATCAATTGATCCTGGGGAGAATCACTGGAAGGGTTCCAGGGTGATAAAGACGACTGAATGTCAGTCGCAGGCATTGTCTTTACCCTCAGTAAAGGGACGGTATGTTGGAAGAGTTCCAAGCTAGATACCGTGGCATACTAGACGATAAAGGCAGGATACATCGCTACTAAAGATGCTACCAAAGAGGCTGTTTGGGTGTATACTGGTTCATGAGATGAACTATGTTCCTCCCATTGTGTGACAATGGAGTTGTGGCTTATGCCAAGGAACGCCGGTCCCATCAGTGATCCAGACATATTCTAAGGCAGTATCACCTGATCATGGAGATAGTTGATCTCCAGGGTGATCGAGGTTAGGAGAGTTGATTCAGAGGACAACACAGCGGATCCACTCACAAAGGCCTGTTCCCAGAGAGAGATTTTTATGGGATGGTTGAGTATGAGATACTACAACCACTGCTACAGATGGCCTTAGTGCAAGTGGGAGATTGTTAGTTATATGTATGCCGTAGAGGCCATTACTGTACATAGAATGTATATTGTAGTGGATGCTGGGACATATATAGGGAGGACTTTCTTGCTCGACATGATAGTATGCTATCTGGTTGAACTTTACCTTAACGTGTATACTGTTTGTCTCTCTGTTACATGTTGGTAAAGCCCTTAGGATGTGTACTTGACTATCTGGACTATGATGCGGATCATACTAGTGGGAACAGGGTAGTCCATAAGTACATCCTTCAAAGTCCCTAGTCGAGGGTGTATCGAGACGGGGCATCGATATACCAGAGTAGACTAGCGTATACCTTCTCGACCCATACAGATGGGCGATGGATGATCCCATATCCATTGGTGTTTGACATCAGAGATGATATACGGGTGCTCAGTAGAGACTGGGTACACTGGACGGACTCGCCGAGAACTCCCAGATGGTATTATACCTTACGTCAGATGGCAGTTCTCTGGTGACACTGGTACAGAGTAGTCTGTTGACCCGAGATCGTCATAGAGTCTTGTGTGGTTCCCACTGTGCTTTGATTTCCATCTTACCACGTCCAAGATGGCGTGCAAAACGGTGGTTTTTGGGTACAGTCCCGAGTCACATGGAGGCAATGAGCGATAGGAGGGGATTCGTCTCTCCCGGTATAGGGGGTTGATGTTGCGCTGTGTTCGATTGGCAATAACAGGAAATCCCTGGCCAGGGTTGCTGAGATTTACTGGTAAGTGTTACCAGTCATTTCTCGAACAGTTATTGACCTCATATCGACACGACTTATTGAGCTATTGGGGTCTGACGTTTACCACCCCTAGGCAAGATATGCAACATATCAGACGATCAGACCGGACTGTACGGTAGTGTTACTGGTTGGATTCACAGGAGTGTGAGCGGGCTTGCTCGTCGATCTTCTGATCGCTCAATACCCGGGTGGCCGTTACATTTAGCAGACCGCTTGCGGCTTGTGGGTGATTGATATGATCATCACCTGCTGCCGGCGTATTGACGAGTCTTTAGAGTCCTACACAGAGGTTTCCTGGCTCAAGCGAAACGAAATAGGAGCGCATATGAGATATGTGCGGGACCGAGAATAATACGTGTATGTGATACCGTATTCCATTCTCACGATGAATGTGTCGAATGGTTGTATGCGATATAACCTAGTTATCGAATCGAAGATTGATTCGATAAGCCGATACATAGGATACTAGCCGGTTATATGCGATATGACCGGATCGTTAAATCAAGTGTTGATTTAATTATTTAATGCATAATTATATATTTGATATATTATTTTGCATTAACTAGTATCGGTTCACTTTAAATGGATTTTCTCACTCGGATGTGCGCATTGCATATGCGATATGATTTTGTGCACTTGCTTGTATCATGTTTGATGATACATGCCTTTTGGTTAAGTGTAAAGAATTAAACCTTGGTTAACAAAATGGTTAGGGTTTACTATTTCCTTATTCATTTATTTGTTTATATATTTTTTGGAAAATAAATGGAAAAGAGAAAAGAATGGTGGCTTTATTTGTTCTTTAGTTGAAGCTTCATGATGTTTTGACCTAGTCCACCATTCTTATCTCATCCTTAACCCTAACCATTGCTTTAACCTTGGTCAACTCTCTACACATAACCATAGTTAGGATTATGATAAGTTTGTATATTCTTTTCTTTTTTAAATAACTTATCATAATTCTTTCTTCTTCTTCTTCATCTTCTTCAAAGAAGAAAGCTTCTCTTCATCAATGGTGGATTGATGAAAAGTGTGAGAAATCCAATTCTAAAGTCTACCCACTTCCTATTTCTTCATCCTCTACCTCTTGCCAAGTAGTAGAGTGTGTTTCCTTCACAAGTTTCTTGACTTGGTGAAGTCGGAGCTTGATTTAGCGATGCCTCGACGTAGATCATCTTCGGCATGGACATCGACGACCTAGCTCGCTTATTCTCCAAATGAAGTCGACGCTAGAGCCCGGATTTGATTTGGACAGCGGAGACGACCTCATCTCGGAGCCGTGGAGGTGGAGGACCGGATCTACAAAGGTTGTATTTCCGTATCTCTTAGTTAAGTGTTAACTAGTTAGCTTTTTCGCCTAGTTTTCTAGCAAACGATCCGTAGTCGGGTCTCTCGGCACATAGATTTTTTGAATTTGGCATGTTCGATACCTTGTGAGACCTCACTAGTGTGCCTAGGAACCCTACACCTACTTGGTTTATAGTATTGATCGTTAAGTGAGAAAGTTTCCCGAGGAGTAGCATATACTAACAGTAGGATCAGAATCCAAATATCATCGTGTGACAAAACTGAAGGAATCTTACCAGAATCATCACACTCCAAATGGTATGCAGCATTAGCAAGTTTCAGTTTCTTCAGAAACTCCCGATGTGGATTTTTGCCCCATGCTCTTTGTAATTCCGCGGCGGCGCCCCGGCCGTCGATCCGACGCCGGAAATGCGGAAACGAAAAACTTTGCACACTAGCAAACCGACACCACCGCGCACTTTTAAACCCGGATCGGGCCATTAACCTAGCTACTAGCAAACTAAAATATGGGTAGAGAAGTATACCAAACGATCCGTGTCCTTCGGTCTTCGTCAGCACTCCGATCTCCCGCGGAATCTCCGTTCATCTCCTCCTCGTCGGAAAGGGCACCACGTAGCCGGTTACTTTTACGGGCTCCCACCTCTGGACCAAGGCAACTCGGGCGCGAAGTTGGCTAGCCGACGCGTCCAAGGGATGCTGTAGATGTAGTGTAGAAGCTTGTCTCTTAGGGGTTTGTGAAGTTGCTATGGATGTGGAGGTGAGAAAGAGAATGAGCTTTGAAATGAAACTCTCATTTTTTGGATGAATGGAATAATGAGATGAAGATTTTTGCCACCAACAAAAATGATCCCCTTCCCCTCACCAAAGTGGCCGGCCCCACTTTTAGAATGGTGGAAGAAAATTGCAAGCAAGAAGCAAGTGGAGAAAAGAATATGAATAATGATAAATATAAGTCACACCAACCTCTCATCCAAATCTTTTCATTTCCATTCTCATAAAGGCAATGGAATGACCAAAATGGAATCTCATGATGATAAGAACACTCATGATGCCTCACATATGCATGAAAGCCCTCCACAAAATGTTATTTACGAACTTGCAAATAACCCCCTCCAACGGAAAGTCCAGCCGCGAAAGAACAAAGAAAAACCGGCCGGAACGGAATGCAAACTGGCAACTTCAGAAAACTAATCTCGTAATAAATTACAGGAAAACCCCACTACTGCATATACATGCCTGCATTTGTATTCCAACTGAACAAAAATGCAAAGAGACAAAATCTACACTGTCTAATACTAGGATCCGGCTTAAACCAAAGCCGGCTAGTAAAAACCGTCCAATCACGATTCGTGCAATACCGCACGTATCTGATCGAACCCTGCCATATCTCCATACGGCCTCTACAGCGTTACGCCTGAAACCTGAGTAACTGTGTGTGTGGTGGACTCTAAATACTCGTCAATACTATGGCGTGGATTTAACCACTAGCACGTCAGAGGTATTAGCCATACGTGACGGGCCACCAGCTATTGACCAAAAGGGACGTCGATGAGCGAACTCATCCTGACACCCTACTGAGCCTGTCAGTGACAATATCCGTACAGTCCGGTCCGTTCGTCTATGAGCATCGCATGGCGGGCCTAGGGGGTTGGTAAAAGTCAGACCCCCAATAGTGGTACAAGTCGTGTCGGAATATAGCCCAGAACACCCTGAGATACTACTGGAATACCTACCAGCAAATCTCCTGCCTTGGCCAAGGACTTTTCATGTACTGGCTCTCCTAGACACAGCGCGACCTCACCCCCAATACCGGAAGAGATGAACCCCTGCAGATCCGCTCACTGCCACCATGTGGCTCGGGACTGTACCCAACTAAAACCTGTTTGCACGTCTCTTTTGAGCTTGGTAGGGTAGTAATCAAAGCACAGTGGGAACTCACACGAGACAAATGACGATCTCAGGTCGATGAACTAACCTTTACACATGTAACCAGGGAACTGCTATCTGACGTCTGGTATAATCCCAACTAGCAGGTTCCCGGCGAGTCCTGTCCGGTGTACTCATAACCCAATGAGCACCTGTATACATCTTAGGTGAACCAACTGACACCAGTGTCTTGTGAGACCGGCCACCTCCCCTCGTCGGGGTCTCGACTGTATACACTAGTCTACTCTGGAGAATCGATGCCCTGTCTCGAAACTCTCTCGACTAGGGACCTTTTAAGGATGTGCTTATAGACTCGAGCTCTCACGTATATGATCGCCCTCATACTGCTGGTAGTCAAGCAAGAATCCTAGGGGCTGTATCAACGTGTAATAGCGACTCGTAAGGACACCTAAAGCAGTATACGATGATAAAGATAAACCAGATAGCATACTATCATCTCGAGTAAGACTGTCCTACCGGCATAGGTCCTCCCTCAATCATTGCAATCATGTGCCTGTGATCCAATTATTGACTCTGAGGGCACTATATCCAACAATCTCCCACTTGCACTCAAGGCTAATTATTGCGATGTCGCGTACTCACAGCCCGTGTGATACCGAACACCCAATTCCTCTACTAGTCAGTCTCACAAAGCTCGTTTGCGAAACTATTGCGTTCGAGGAATAGCCTCAGTGAGTGGATCTGCTCTGTTGTTTCTTTCTACGTCTCTCTTTATCTCAAGTTCGCGGAGAAAGCCATCTCCCGAAATGAGCAATACCTGTCTTAGAATATGTCTGGATGTCTGATGGGACCTAGCTCATAAATGAACTCCAAATCCAAACTTCTTAGACTGTATCGTCAACTGAACTTAACAGTATCCTCCGCCATGCCTCCCTCAGTATCTGTTTGGACCTCCTGTCTAAACTACTGCCCCTCGTCAGAAGGAAAACTATAACTCTGACAGCCACTCTGCCATCCAGGTCACCTTGGAAGCCTGGAATGATAACCGTCTCCTAAAGGAGGCTGCCGTTATCATATCCCTAGAACATCCACTTATGTTCTAAAACTGCTTCCGACTGTTTCTCCAGGATTGGATCAATATCAACTTATTGCACCTACTGCAAGAACAACATCTGGTGTGGTACTTAACATCTCATGATTGACTCAATTGCCTAAGCAAGTGATCTGCCAATCATGCGTATCCCTCTCCCCTTTAGTCTGTAAGACACCTTTAGAGAGGGTGACTCCATTACCTGCAGGTACACCACCATGCCAGGAGTCGTCCATTCTAAATACTCTTAGAATGCCGTCTAAGTACCCTGATTAGGAAACCACCCAAATCTAGATCTAAAACCATAGATCTAGTAACCAGAATGTACGATATAATATCCAAGTCCTGTGTGGAGAAACCGCTGTGTGACGAACAAAGTATAACCGACCGTAGTATAGGAATATCACTTCCTACTCTGTGTATGTCATCAAATACCAGGACATCACACCCTACTACCTTCTTAATAGATCCATCCCCTATTCTGATGAAGTCAAACCTATGACGGTCACATCAGAAATAGATGATCTATCTCCGCTATATCTGCTTTAGTCTATAAATAGACATAAGCTAACTGTCCACCAATGCTTCTTCTGCTCCCACTGACTACGACAAACCTCTGGCAGAGTCATATAGACCTACAATTCTAAAGCTAGTTTAGAACGACGCTATACTCATCCTCCTGCCGGGTCTCACAGTCTGGAACAACAACAATGGCAAGTCTGGGTAAACAATAACCTCCCTGGCACTATCCTTGAGCATACCGAAGTACCTCTCGAGCGCCTGAGGTTACCCACTTTATCTGCGGAGTGGCCAATGGAATGTCAAACCAGATTGAATCTTTAGGTTCTTATCAAATCTTCAGTAATCGTTTGCGGTTCTGGAATCACTTCCAGTTCTACCATACTCCCACTACTGTTTTCTGAAAAAATCCATTTTTAATTAAAACTGTGGCGAGTCAAGAACAATATCACTATTGATCTTCCAGATGGTAGAAAGTCAACCCTCGTCATAGCCCGGGAAAACCCACAAATAGCCATTACAGAAATGTGCCTTGAGTTGTCCAGTGTCTGGTTTTAAGCATAAGCCGGACAACTCCCCGTATCTTAACAATGTCAAGATATGAACTGTTCTATATCCAATACAGAAACAGAGGCACTGATTTAATTGAACCAGATTCAAATCATGCAGCTGTCTCCAGTGCTTGTTAACTAGATGGAGAGAGGCCGATCAGCGTTACTCAACTTAGGAATGCTTCCAATTATGAGTAACCTGAAAGAGAAGCGAGTTCTCTTAATCATTACTATCAACTGAATACCATATACAAGTATCTACATCTTCGATCACTTTGAAGAATCCCGATACTTGCAATATCTGGTTCTCTATTTTATTCTTATACCTATAACTTCTCAAAACTAGGACCCTGTGTTTCTACGAAACACCTGTCTAAGAACCAGAGAAGTGATAAGTAAACCGAATATAGTACGAGAACCAACCCCTCTGTCCTCATGGACGCTGAACAACATACAATACTCTGTATAAGTCCCTTAAGTCTAATAACTCATTCACTGTGTGTCGTAGGTTGAAAACTGTACTTATGGTTAAGAAGAATTACACCGCTGTTTAATGCTCGTTACCTAACCATCAACTGATATAGGTAAATGTCATAAACATAATTTCAAAAAGGTATATCTCACTCTATAAAAATAGACGTATAGATATATCAATTTGAAATTGGTGCATAACAACGGATATTCAAAACCAAATATTTGCCGACCGGCAAACAACCCAGGTGACTTCCTCAAATATCAACAATTACAATGAATCCCGATATAATGAGGATGGTCACCCAATTCCTAATAACTTACTCCCACTCATCATCTGTAAAACCATACAGATGTGAGAATCATACCTGGTAAATACATACCCTGGAGAAAGTGTCTAATTGGGAAATCAGTTTTTCTTTAACAGTACACAGTGAACCTGAAACATTGAAATGTTTCGATGGGGTATCCCGGTATTCCTAGTAATGCCTCTTCCATTATCCAGATTCACAACTGTAACCGTATAATTCTTTGCCACCTCTCCAAATCCCTTTAAATGTCTTTAGTCATTACCTTCTGCACACCCCTTTAGGCCAAATGGTTTTCTTCCTTCCCTGCCGTTCGACACCAGCCTAAGGTTTGGAAGAAGACTATCCAATAAGCATAATGGGTGTACTGTCCTAATCCTCGGAGCACTCGTAATGCGAGAGAAGGTGAAGATAAAAGACAACCGAATGAACTTAATTCCTATTTCTCCTGAACCAGGATCCATCCCCGAACTGGAACAAGCTCCTTTCGAGTTCGTATATAACCATACGATGGATTATCCAATAAACTGGGATCTTCATAGTGATACGGAGTGTCCTGGAGAAATACAAAGGTGATTTAGGATTGGCGAAGAAATACTTGGTTTGGTCGTGAATAGCAGTCGCAATTTACTATGCCCTCTTACTAATCCCTTTCTTTGTCTTAACTTAATACCTTCTGTACACCGTTTAGGCTAATTGGTTTTCTTCATTCCCTACCGGTCGGCACCTGCCAATGGTTTGGAAGAAGACTATCCAATTTGCGTAATAGGTGTACTATCTTCTAAACCAAGGAGTACTCGCAATCTGAGAGAGAAGGTAAAAGGAAAAGACAACTGAATAATCCTATTCGTTTTCCCCAGAACCGGAAACCATCCTCGAATTCCTTCGAGTTCGTATATAACCATACGATGGTTTTGTCCAATGGAAGTAGACGTTCGTAATAATACGGGATGTCCTGGAGAAAAGGGTAAAAGTAGGAGTGGCAATGAGGTTTGCAACTCTGACAATCCAAAAGCCAGTGTTAAGAAGGTTCGGTCAACTTGGTCACTGAGTCATAGTTTAGGGTCGGGTCAATGGTCGCTGCCAAAGAGAGAGAGAAAAGAAACACTCAGCGTGCACTCTAACCTAGATCAGAATGGTTATCACTTTATCTAATCTGGAAACCTCCCACTGTAACATCAAATTCTTTCCCAAACCTGAAAGAAGAATTAGCCGGGATCACCCGAGGAGTAAACCAACTCATCAGTGGGAATCGGGATCCAACTATCATCGCATGATAACGTGACGGAATCCGCTCTCGCTATCACACTCCAGAAGGTATGCGCATATCTGGCAAGTTTCGGTTCTTTTGAAACTCCCGATGTGGATTTTTGCCCCATGCTCTTATGACCTTGACTAAGGCCAACAAATCATAAGTCACATGTCAAGTTCTACCCATCATTATCCAGGTTGATTTGAACCCACCCGTACAAGCCCTTGACTAGGGCCAACAAGGCTATACGACTGTCCCAAACAAACGCATCTATCTATGCAGCATATGAACACCCAATAGCTACCAAACACTGTGCCTTGACTATGGCCAACAAACACAGCTTGAATACTATTGACTATCCATATGAAACGACGGAGGGCTACGAATGGTTTCTAGCGAAAACCTTTAACGTAATGAACTTGATATCGTTGAAGGAACTGATAGCTTTGTAAAAATATAGTGACGAAAACCTTTGCTAAAAAGGTCACTCCCGGTGAAGGGATCTCGGCTCTTTCCCCGTGGAATGAGGTGCAGGATATTCCAACTGAATACCACGATGCAAAGCAAAAGTAAACGGCTATAGTGAAGTTATTGCCCTGACGCAAAATTTTTGCCTAAGGGGTCACTCCCGGTGAAGGGATCTCGGCCCTTGCCTCGTCGACTGAGGAGCTGGATATTCATAACCGAATACCATTGTGCAAAACAAAAGAGAACGCCCTTGCAATAACAGCTTTTTGAAAAATGTTCCAACAACATCAGAATAGGTTTGTTTATCTTGCATTGATCCGAATCAACGCAGTCCCATCAATTGATCACACCAATAAAAGAACGAAAATAATGATGTACGTATATGCCATCCGCATTCGCCACTGGGTCCCGTCATCACCCGTTAGGTTAGTTAACTAACGACAGAGCGGGGACTGGACTAGCACGGATGCAAAACATATACAACATCTACTAGTATATATATAATATATAATTTTCGCTCAAGGCGTGATAAAATGCAACATCACAGAAATGTACAGCATCACAGAACAATACAGATATCTGGGATCCCCGGGTTTCATAGAGCCGCTACTGAAACCCGACGTTCCCCTCGTCGTGTGGATAGCATGTGCAATGAAAACCTAGACCCCTACGGGCGTGGCAAGTTACCCGCCAAAACCTGAAGCGAGGCAGCCCCCTTCAGCAACGTGAATGGACCACCCAGCACTTCATGGAATCCGGTAACTTGAGCACCCCTCCTGGGTCAACCTATACCCCATACGAGTGCGGCGAATAGCCCGCCAATTCTAGAGTAAAGCCCCCTCCGTCTCAACGCCATGAGATGCGGGCTTGTTGCCCTCTAGAACCCGGCAATCCGTGCACCCCTCCGCGGGGTAATCCTAGTACAGAAAAAATATACATACAACGGGTACACCAACCTCGACCTGGTCGTGCCCCAAAAGAATTATACAAACAGGCAGTGACGGCAGTTCACATGTCGGACGCTCGCCCCGCAATATCAAATGTACATATAAAACAAAACAGTACTAACATTGCAACCAGGCTATCCCCCACGACCGATCCGCAACATCACAGCACAACACAGAACATCAACGTGAATGTCACGTTCGCAAATCCGTCTAACCGGGCTATATCAGTTAGACAGGATTTACCGATCGAGTGACATTCACGGTCGCAGATATAAAGTAAATACTGTCAACTAGCGTGTTTAAAATTTCCGATCGATCAAATTTTATCAAGAGGGCCCCAAGCAGTACTGTAGCACTAACAGAAAATCTGGGCCCAAAAATAATATCCCAAAACCCTATTTCCAAGTCTAAAGCCCTCTGGAAAAATTTGGCACTCTGAACAGTTAAAAGCGCGGCGAACCGCGGCCCAAGCATGGGTTTGGCCGCGGTTCCGCGGTGGTATGGAGAGATCTCGCGACCAAATTTTCACAGATTGCTTAGATTTCCATGCACAATATTCTGAAACAACCTGAAAAATTTTTGGAGCCAAAAAAAAATTCGACAGAGAACAGATGCATGGAAAATACGCATTTTGGGATTTTGTTCGATCGAGTCTTTAAACATACTAGAGCAAGCTAGGCTAAGTTAATGGCGTGGCTCTGATACCAATGTAAGTCCGCGGCGGAGCCCCGGCCATCGATCCGATGCCGGAAACGCGGAAGCGAAAAACTTTGCAAACTAGCAAACCGGCACAACCGCGCACTTTTAAACCCGGATCGGGCCATTAACCTAGCTACTAGCAAACTAAAATACGGGTAGAGAAGTATACCAAACGATCCGTGTCCTTCGGTCTTCGTCTCCACTCCGATCTCCTGCGGAATCTCCGTTCATCTCCTCCTCGTCGGAAAGGGCACCACGTAGAAGGATACATTTACGGGCTCCCACCTCTGGACCGAGGCAACTCGGGCGCGAAGTTGGCTAGCCGATGCGTCCAAGGGATGCTGTAGATGTAGTGTAGAAGCTTGTCTCTTAGGGGTTTGTGAAGTTGCCATGGATGTGGAGGTGAGAAAGAGAATGAGCTTTGAAATGAAACTCTCATTTTTAGGATGAATGGAATAATGAGATGAAGATTTTTGCCACCACCAAAAATGATCCCCTTCCCGTGACCAAAGTGGCCGGCCCCTCTTTTGGAATGGTGGAGGAAAATTGCAAGCAATAAGCAAGTGGAGAAAAGAATATGAATAATGATAAATATAAGTCACACCAACCTCTCATCCAAATCTTTTCATTTCCATTCTCATAAAGGCAATGGAATGACCAAAATGGAATCTCATGATGATAAGAACACTCATGATGCCTCACATATGCATGAAAGCCCTCCACAAAATGTTATTTGCAAACTTGCAAATAACCCCCTCCAACGGAAAGTCCGGCCGCGAAAGAACAAAGGAAAACCGGCCGGAACGGAATGCAAACTGGCAACTTCAGAAAACTAATCCCGTAATAAATTACAGGAAAACCCCACTACTGCATATACATGCCCGCATTTGTTTTCCCACTGAACACAAATGCAAAGTGACAAAATCTACACTGTCTAATACTAGGATCCGGCTTAAACCAAAACCGGCTAGTAAAAACCGTCCGATCACGATTCGTGCAATACCGCACGTATCTGATCGAACCCTGCCATATCTCCATACGGCCTCTACAGCGTTTCACCCGAAACCTGAGTAACTGTGTGTGTGGTGGACTCTAAAGACTCGTCAGTACTATGGCTGTGGATTTAACCACTAGCACGTCAGAGGTATTAGCCATACGTGACGGGCCACCAGCTATTGACCAAAAGGGACGTCGATGAGCGAACTCATCCTGACACCCTACTGAGCCTGTTAGTGACAATATCCGTACAGTCCGTTCCGTTCGTCTCTGAGCATCGCATGGCGGGCCTAGGGGGTTGGTAAAAGTCAGACCCCCAATAGCGGTACAAGTCGTGTCAGAGTGTAGCCCAGAACACCCTGAGATACTATTGGAATACCTACCAGCAAATCCCCTGCCTTGGCCAAGGACTTTTCATGTACTGGCTCTCCTAGACACAGCGCGACCTCACCCCCAATACCGGGAGAGACGAACCCCAGCAGATCCGCTCACTGCCTCCATGTGGCTCGGGACTGTACCCAACAAAAACCTGTTTGCACGTCTCCTTTGAGCGTGGTAGGGTAGTAATCAAAGCACAGTGGGAACTCACACGAGACAAATGACGATCTCAGGTCGATGAACTAACCTGTACACATGTCACCAGGGAACTGCTATCTGACATCTGGTATAATCCCAACTAGCAGGTTCCCGGCGAGTCCTGTCCGGTGTACTCATAACCCAATGAGCACCTGTATACATCTTAGGTGAACCAACTGACACCAGTGGGTTGTGAGACCGGCCACCGCCCCTCATCGGGGTATCGACTGTATACACTAGTCTACTCTGGAGAATCGATGCCCTGTCTCGAAACTCCCTCGACTAGGAACCTTTTAAGGATGTGCTTATAGACTCCAGCTCTCACGTATATGATCGCCCTCGTACTGCTGGTAGTCAAGCAAGAATCCTAGGGGATCTATCAACGTGTAATAGCGACTCGTAAGGTCACCTAAAGCAGTACACGATGATAAAGATAAACTAGATAGCATACTATCATCTCGAGTAAGACTGTCCTACCGGCATAGGTCCTCCCTCAATCATTGGAATCACGTGCCTGTTATCCAATAATTGACTCTGAGGGCACTATATCCAACACACTTATGACCTTAACTTTGGACAACAAATCATAAGTCACATGTCAAGTTCTACACGTCATTTTCTAGGTTAATTTGAACCCACCCGTACCTACCCTTGACTTTGGCCAACAAGGCAGTACGACTGTCCTAAACCAACGCATCTATCTATGCTACATATGAATATCCAATAGCTACCAATCAATATGCCTTGACTTTGGCCAACAAACACAGCTTGAATATTATTGACTATCCATATGAAATGACGGAGGGCTACGAATGGTTTTGGCGAAACCGTGAACGTAGTGAACTTGATTTAATCGAAGGAACGAGATAGCTTTTAAAAGGAGTGGTTCAAGCTCCGCGTTTTAAAAGTTTTCTGTTTTTAAAAGAAACCGAGTGGTTTTGAAATTGTTCCAACGACTTTAACTTTGGTTTATTTTCTTGCATTAATTTAATGCGTCCCATCAATTAATCCTACCATTGTAGAAAACAACGAAAATATGACGTACGCTTATGCCATCCGCATTCGCCACGGGGCCCCGTCATCACCCGTTAGGTTACTTAACTAACGGCAGAGCGGGGGCTGGACAAGCGCGGATGCAAAACAAAAGCAATGCCTACAAGGTATCATATATAGATATTTACATTCGTCAGATGCAATGATAGCCATTCCAGATCACAGATGAAAACATTGGATATACTAGGAATCCGCGTTTCGTTCTAGCCTGTAACGAAAGACGGATTACACGGTCGTGATGAATAGCCAAACCCCACCCTAGACCCCTTTGGGTGCGGCAAACTACCCGCCAAGTATCCGAAGTGAAGCAACCTCCCTCAACAACGTGAGTAGGCCACTCAGCACTTCGAGGTACCCGGTAGTTTGTGCACCCCACCTTGGGTCTATCCTAAGAGAAAAAACAGTAAAAGAAATAATATACAATGGCGGCTACAACCTCATCCTAGATGTGCGGCCATAAAAATAATATTACATCAATTTACATATTACATCAAATGAAAGATAAAGAAACTCTCATCTCATAAAACCCCGGCTATTCATTCACGACAATCCAACGAGTTCATATACACAATCCAACAACATTACAGATCACCGATATGCACAACCCCCACTAATCGACGTATAGCGATTAGTCGACGTTCAGTGCATATATCACATCACAGATATAACCCATTAGCTAAAGTCTACAGAACTTCGATCAACAATACGGATTTGCAACTACCCCAAACACAACTTTGTCCTCTGGAAATTCTGGGCAAAAACAAAATATACTAAAAATCCCAAAACAAAACACTGAGTAAACTGCAGCAAAGACGAGTCGCGGCCGAGTCAACTCGGCTGCGGATCCGCGGAGAGACGCATGTTCTCGCCGCGGTTCCGCGGCACGTTGACCGAGTCAGTGGCTCGTTTTTATTGATTGTTCTTAAAAAACCGTGAGCCGATTTTTAAAGTATGTGGAATTATTTTTAAAGCAGTTTTAAAAATCGGCAAAAAGTATGGTTTTCGGACGTGTTTTGCAATTTTTTTCCGGATCGAAATTCTAAATACTTTGCTAACATGCTAGTTATTGTTTAGCTAGGCTCTGATACCACTGTAAGTCTACGTTGCCCACCGCGGTGCTTGCGGGGAGGCGGAATAGGTAAAAAAATGATTTTTTAAAGACAAGGTAACATGGACTATCAAGGAGGATCTTTGCTAAACAAAAACTAACAACCTAACTACAAGTATTAACTACTCGGTTAGAGGGTTATACCTAAGTCTTGAACTCCTTCTCTTCTTGCTCCTTGTAGTGGGTTGAACGGCTCTTCCTCGTCGCCTTCTCTTGCGGAAGAAAGATCCACCCGAGGGCCTCTACCTTGAGCTCCTACCTCAACCTAGAGGTAACTAAAGTGCCTGGCTTGCTGAACCTAGAACCCTAGAATGAGTAGAGAGGAGTTTTGGTGTTTTATCTCAAAAGCAAATGGTTCTCAACACATGAGAGATGAGAGCTTTGAGAGAGAGGAAGAGGATGAGAGAGAATGAGCAAGAGAGAATGAGGATAATTATCAACCATTCTCACATATATGTGAATTATGAAAATTAATAATTAATTAAAGATAATTGTGATGGTTTATTTGAAATGACCATTATCATTTCGCATTTAATGAATTTTTGCAAGAATCAAAGAGTATCTTTCATGTGAAATGATGATGGTCAATGTGTCTACATGGGTCAACAAGTCAACCAAATTCAAATGGTCAACAACCCTAACCATAACACAATTATCTTTAATTAATATCATTAATCGTATTTCACATATTCATTAGGGTTTGGAAAAAGACAACGGTCATCAACCCTAATGAGAATCCTCTGCCTCTGCCTCTGTCAACTGTGCGTATACACCCGCATTCATGTTCCGAGGAACACGAATACAATGAGATAAAACCAATCCCAAAACATATACTAGGTCTTGCTTAAACCAAAGCCCGCTAGTAATAACTGTCCGAACACCAAACGTGCACAAGTGCACGGATGTGAACGAACCCCGTCGTTAAACCATGCGACCTATACTCTGGTTTGCCCAAAGGAGAATAACCTTCTGTGTGGGACTCTAAAAACCCGACACTACGCTGGCAGCGGGTTTAACCATAGGCCACAAGCGGTACTAGCTGTACGTAACGGTCCCTGGGTAGATGCCGATAAGAAGACTAATGAGATGAACCCATCCGATCTCCTACTGAGCCTGAATGTGACAATCTCCGTACAGTCCGGTCTGTTCTTCTAAGAGTGTCGCATGGCGGGCCTAGGGGGGCGGTAAACGTCAGTCCCCTAATAGCGGTACAAGTCGTGTCGGAGTGTAGCCTAGAACACCCTGAGATAACACTAGAAACGCTACCAGTATATCTCGCTTGCCCTGGCCAGGGACTTTGTGTAATGGCTCTCCTAGACACAATGCGATATCAACCCCCAATACCGGGAGAGACGAATCCTGTCTAACCGTCACTGCCTCCAAGTACTTCGGGACTGCACCCAACTGCTACCTGTTTGCACGACTCATTTGAGCCGTGGTAGGGTAGCAATCTAAGAACTGTGGGAACACACTTGAGGCGAAGTGAAAGTGTCAAGTCAGCGGACTAAGCTGTACTCATGTCACCTGGGAACTGATAACTGACGATAGGTATAGTACCAACCGACAGTTCCCGACGAGTCCTGTCCAGTGTACTCGCAACCTAACGAGCACCCGCATACTATCTCAAGTACGACGTACTAATGGCTGTGGGACAGACCATCTCCCCTGCTGGGATGAGAAGCGCATACGCTAGTCTACTCCGGAGTATCGATGCCTCGTCTCGATAATCCTACGACTAAGGACCTGTATAATGATGTGCTTGTAGATTACCTAGCCTCCATTAGTGTGACTGCCATCACAACGCTGGTAATCAAGCAAAGATCCTAAGGGTTCCACTAATGTTTAAAGGCGATATGCTAAAAGAAACACGTGCACACATTAAAGTAGAAATAAACCAAGTAGCATACTACTATTTTGAGCATGATTTTCTATACAACTGTGAATATCCCAAGCAGCCATTAAGTAATATACAAACTAGTATGATATAGTAATGGCCTCTAGGGCATATACACTAACAGTTAAGAGTAGGAACCATTTTCCCTCCAGAAACCCTAATCTACATGCATCACTGTCGATCTAGTTTTAAATCTATTAAAGGATAAAAGGAGTAATCTTTAATTAATCATCCATGAGTACTAAATCTTAATGAACCCTACAAACCCCCTTTTAATATAAATCCTACATCCGTAGTTAATCTAGATCTATATTCTGCATCCGCGTTTGACGTAGATTTAGAACCTACAACCATTCTTCACCATTCTTTATTCTTCCTCCTTTCTTTCTCAACACGCCTAAAGTAAGATTAAAAGATTCAACGTTTCCTAGAGGATGACCCGTACTCATCTCGGTCTAGCTACACGCGACACCGTTATTGATTGCGGTTAACTACAAACACTTTTACAGATCAATCACGTACCTTCTATATGATAGTTATGTTGGGTTTACCTAGCACCCTATGAGAGGTTTGGAAGCATCACATGTAACAAAGATCAAGTTTTTATGGTGCTAAGTAAACATACAAAGGATCTATCCTAGAAAATTAGGGTTTCAAAAACTTTAACCAACATCATATGTAACAAAGGCTAGGGTTTTGAAAGTACAACCTTTGTAGCTCCCTTTTGTAGACTCCTTGGCCACTTGAGAGTTTGAAAGCGATTAGCTTGAAGTCCTCTAACGTCCACGACGATCCACCCGAAGCTCATTTGTCCAAGCTAGCAACTTCACTTTAACAAGAAGATGAAATGAAGCTAACACTCTAAACAAGTAGGCTAGACTTGTGTAGAATGGTGTTGTGGTTCTCTTTCTCACTTCAAAATCCTATCCTTTTGAGTATTTAGCTCACTTGAAAAGTCTAGAGAGCAAGAGATCAAGGTTGAAGAAGATGATAGCTTTTTTAAGAAGAAGAGAAGATAAACTCTAATGAGAAAAATGAAAAATATAAGTATATATATTTTCCACTTCTCATCTCAAACCATGGTTAATTATAAAGATATTATTGTATTGGAGTTAAAAGCACAAAAGGAAAATAATCCAAGGGTTAATAAGTAGGTGAGTATGGTAAGATGAAGAAGAGTGTAGAAACAATCTATGAATTAACCCTTATTCTTTTCCTTTTTGTTTTAATACAAATGCAATAATAATCCATATAAAACCAATGGTGTGAGTCTTATATTGCCACCATTCTCAATGTATAAGTAACCATGATAGAATGATGTATGTATATATGTGTGCATGCACATCCATATGTGCATGAACAAGAATGAATGCATACATGCATGCATACATCCAAAAGAAACAAGATAGGATTCTTAGTGAGAAGCTAATGGTTAAATGATAAATCAACACTTGATTTATCAATCCGGTCATATCACATACGACCCGACCAAAAGAAAGCCGCCCAATTAATATACGGTATCTCATACGCGCATTTTAACCGGGTCCATGCGCATATCGCATACGCGCACCACAACGTTTCGCCTGGACTAGGTAACTCCTTTGTGGGGCTCTAAGACTCGTCAATACGCCGTCAGTGGGTGATGATCATATCAAGCACCCCCAAGCCGCAAGCGGTTATCTAAACGTAACGGCCACCCGGGTATTGAGCGATCAGAAGAAAACAAGCGAACCTGCTACAACTCCCGTCGAGCCAACCGGCAACACTATCCGTGCAGTCCGGTCTCCTTGTCTGATATGTCGCATATCAGGACTAGGGGTGGTAAACGTCAGACCCCAATAACCGATAAGTCATGCCGATGTGAGGCTCATAACGGGTCGAGAAACTACTGGCAACACTTACCAGTAAATCTCTAATCAGCCCTGGCCAGGGACATCCCTGTTACGACCAATCGAGCACAGCGCAACATCAACCACCAATACCGGGAGAGACGAAACCCCTCCTATCGCTCATTGCCTCCATGTGACTCGGGACTGTACCCAAAAACCACCGTTTTGCACGCCCTCATGGACGTGGTAAGGTGGAAATCAAAGCACGGTGGGAATCACACAAGACTCTATGGCGATCTCGGGTTTACAGACTAACCTGCACAAGTGTCACCTGAGAACTGCCATCTGACGTGAGGTATAATACCATCTGGGAGTTCTCGGCGAGTCCGTCCAGTGTACCCAGTCTCCACTGAGCACCCGTATACCCTCTCTGATGTCAAACACCAATGGATATGGGATCATCCATCGCCCATCTCATGGGTCGAGAAGCGTATACGCTAGTCTACACTGGTATATCGATGCCCCGTCTCGATACACCCACGACTAGGGACCTTGAAGGATGTACTTATGGACTATAATGTCCCCACTAGTATGATCCACATCATAGTCCAGGTAGTCAAGTACACATCCTAAGGGCTTTACCAACATGTAACTATAAGACAGTATAAAGAGACAAGTATACTTGTTAAGATAAAGAGCAACCAGATAGCATACTATCATATCGAGCAAGAAAGTCATCTCTATATATGTCCAAGCATCCAATATAATATACATCATCTGTACAATACTGGCCTCTAGGGCATACATACAACTAACAATCTCCCACTTGCACTAGGGCCAGCTGCTGTAGTATCGCATACCGAGCATCCCGAAAAGTCTCTCAAACTGTATCTGGGGAATGGCCTTCGTGAGTGGATCCGCTTTGTTATTCTTCATGTCAACTCTCATGACCTCGATCTCCCGGCGATCAACTATCTCCCGGATCAGGTGATACCGCCTCAGAATATGCCTGGATCGCTGATGGGACCTGGGTTCCTTGGCCAAAGCCACCGCTCCATTGTTATCGCAATACAAAGGTATTGAATTCTCAATGGATGGAACCACTCCAAGTTCAGTAATGAACATCTCGATCCAGACAGCCTCTTTGGCAGCATCGTTGGCAGCGATGTATGTAAGTGCACGGCGGCGCCCCGGCCGTCAATCCGACGACGGAATGCGGAAGCGGTGATTTACTTTAATTTTTCAAACTGGCACCACCGCGCACTATAAACCCGGATCGTGCCATTAAATAGTCCTAGCTAACTACAAGATGGGGAAGAGAGATATACCGAGTGATCCGTGTCCTCCGGCCATCTCGTCGTCGTCCCGATCTCCCACGAAATGTCCGGTCTCCACCTCCTCGCCGGAAGGGCACCACGTCGCCTGTTTCTTTTACGAGCTCCCACCTCTATACCGAGGCAACTCGGGCACGAAGTTTGCGATTCGACGTGCCTAAGATTTGCTGTAGAATGGTGTAGTGTTATGTCTCATTTGGGGTTGTGGATGTTGCCTTTTAGTGGAAGGATGAACCATGGAGTTTTTCTTGGGAATTTTGGTGAGGAAAATTGATATGATATCAACAAAGAACCACACTCAAAAATGGGACAGCCCTCATCTCATGTGGCCGGCCAAGTGAGGTAAGGAGAGAGAGAATGTAGCAATCAAAAAGAATAAGCCCCCCATCATCCAAGAGAGAGAGAGAGAAGTTTACAATGATAAACAATGATCACAAAAGGAGAACCTCACTCCACCACAACCAGCATGAAACCACAAGTCAAAACATGATGACTAAAGAAAGTCAAGCAATGATGGTGCAAGTATCATGATACAATAATATGCAAAGACCCCTTTTCCAAATTGCTTATTTGCACAAATGCAAATAAGCCCTCCTCCACCAATCTTCGGCCAATGAAAGATACAAATGAAAATGGCCGAAACGGAAAACTAATTGGCAACTCCAGAAAACTGGTCCCGTAATAAATTACAGGAAAACCCCGATACTGTGTATACACACCCGCATCTGTATTCCGACCGAAATACAAATTCAATGAGACAAAATCTACACTGTACTATACTAGGATCCGGCTTAAACCAAAGCCGGCTAGTAATATCCGTCCGATCCTGATCCGTGCAATACCGAACGTATCTGATCGAACCCTGCCATATCTCCATACGGCCTCTATAGCGTTTCGCCCGAAAACTTGAGTAACTGAATGTGGGGGACTCTAAAGACTCATCAATACTATGGCTGTGGATTTAACCACTAGCACGTCAGAGGTATTAGCCATACGTGACGGGCTACCAGCTATCGACAAAAAGGGACGTCGATGAGCGAACTCATCCTGACACCCTACTGAGCCTGTCAGTGAAAATATCCGTACAGTCTGGTCCGTTCGTCTATGAGCATCGCATGGCGGGCCTAGGGGGTTGGTAAAGTCAGACCCCTAAAAGCGGTACAAGTCGTGTCAGAGATCAGCCCAGAACACCCTGAGATACTACTGGAATACCTGCCAGTAAATCTCCTGTCTTGGCCAAGGACTTTTCATGTTCTGGCTCTCCTAAACACAGCGCGACCTCACCCCCAATACCGGGAGAGACGAATCCCCGAAGATCCGCTCACTGCCTCCATGTGGCTCGGGACTGTACCCAACTAAAACCTGTTTGCACGACTCCTCTGAGTGTGGTAGGGTAGTAATCAAAGTAAAGTGGGAACTCACACGAGAAAAATGACGATTCTCAGGTCGATGAACTAACCTGAACATATATCACTAGGAAACTGCTATCTGATGTCAGGTATAAGACCAACTAGCATGTTCCCGGCGAGTCCTGTCCGGTGTACTCATAACCCAATGAGCACCTGTATACATCTTAGGTGAACCAACTGACACCAGTGGCTTGTGAGACCGGCCACCGCCCCTCGTCGGGGTCTCGACTGTATACATTAGTCTACTATGGAGTATCGATGCCCTGTCTCGAAACTCCCACAACTAGGGACCATTTAAGGATGTGCTTATAGACTACCAGCTCTCATGTATATGATCGCCCTCATACTGTTGGCAGTCAAGCAAGAATCCTAGGGGCTCTATCAACGTGTAATAGCGACCTGTCAGGTCACCTAAAGCTGTACACAATAATAAAGGTAAACCAGATAGCATACTATCATCTCGAGTAAGACTGTCCTACCGGGATAGGTCCTCCCTCAATCATTGCAATCACGTGCCTGTGATCCAATAATTGACTCTGAGGGCACTATCTCCAACAATCTCCCACTTGCACTCAAGGCTAATTATTGCGATGTCGCATACTCACAGCCCGTGTGATACCGAACACCCAACTCCTCTACTTGTCAGTCTCACAATACTCGTTTGCGAAACTATTGCGTTCGAGGAATAGCCTCAGTGAGTGGATCTGCTTTGATGTTTCTTTCTATGTCTCTCTATATCTCAAGATCGCGGAGAAAGCCATCTCCCGAAATGAGCAATACTTGTCTTAGAATGTGTCTGGATGTCTGATGGGATCCAGCTCATAAATGAACTCCAAATCCCAACTTCTTAGACTGTATCGTCAACTGAACTTAATCAGTATCCTGCGCCATGCCTCCCTCAGTATTGCCTTGGACCACCTGTCCAAAATACTACCCCTCGTCAGAAGGAAAACTATAACTCTGACAACCTCCTTGTCGTCTAGGTCACCTTGGAAGCCTGGAATGATAATTGTCTCCCGAATAAGGCTGTCGTTATCATATCCCTAGAATATCCATTTATGTTCTAAAACTACTTCCGACTGTTTCTCGAGGATTGGATCAATGTCAACTTATTGCATCTAGTGCAAGAACAACATCTGGTGTGGTACTTGACATCTCATGATTGACTCAATTGCCTAAGCAAGTGATTTGCCAATCATGCACATCCCTCTCCCCTTTAGTCTGTAAGACACCTTTAGAGAGGGTGACTCCATCACCTGCAGGTACACTACCGTGCCAGGAGTCGTCCATTCTAAATACTCTTAGAATTCTATCTAAGTACCCTGATTGGGAAACCACCCAAATCTAGATCTAAAACCCAGATCTAGTAACCAGTATGTCTGATATAATGTCCAAGTCCCATGTGGAGAAACCACTGTGTGACGACCAAAGTATAACCGATCGTAGTATAGAAATATCACTTCCTACTCTGTGTATGTCATCCAAATACCATAACATCACACCCTACTACCTTCTCAACAGATCCATCCCCTATTCTGATCATGTCAAACCTATGACTGTCATTTCAGAAATAGATGATCTATCTCCGCTATATCTGCTTTAGTCTATAAATAGACATAAGCCACTTGTCCACCATGCTTCCGCTGCTCCCACTGACCACGACAACCCTCTGGCAGAGTCATATAGACGTACACTTCTAAAACTAGTTTAGAACGACGCTATACTCATCCTCCTGCCGGGTCTCACAGCCTGGAACAACAGCAATGGCAAGTCTGGGTAAACAAGAACCTCCCTGCCACCGTCCTTGAGCATACCGAAGTACCTTTCGAGCGCCTGAGGTTACCCACCATATCTGCGGAGTGGCCAATGGAATGTCAAACCAGATTGAATCTTTAGGCTCCTATCAAAACTTCAGTAATCGTTTGTGGTTCTGGAATCACTTCCAGTTCTACCATACTCCCACTACTGTTTTCTGAAAAAATCCATTTTTTATTAAAACTGTGGCGAGTCTAGAACAATATCACTATTGATCTTCCAGATGGTAGAAAGTCAACCCTCGTCATAGCCTGGGTCAACCCACAAACAGCCATTACAGAAACATGCCTTGAGTTATCCAGAGTCTGGTTTTAAGCATAAGCCGGACAACTCCCCGTACCTTAACATCGTTAAGATATGAACTGTTCTATATCCAATACAGAACAGAAGCACTGATTTAATTGAACCTGATTCAAATCATGCAACTGTCTCCAGCGCATGTAAACTAAATGGAAGGAGGCCGATCAGCGTTACTCAACTTAGGAATGCTTCCAATTATGAGTAACCTGAAAGAGAAGCAATTTCTCTTAATCATTACTATCAACTGAATACCATACACAAGTATCTACATCTTCGATCACCTTGAAGAATCCCGATACTTGTAATATCTGGTTCTCTACTTTATTCATATACCTATAACTTCTCAAAATTCGGACCCTGTGTTTCCACGAAACACCTGTCTAAAAACTAGAGAAGTCATAAGTAAACCGAATATAGTACGAGAACCAACCGCTTTGTCCTCATGGACGCTGGACAACATATAATATCCTGTATAAGTCCCTTGAGTCTAATAACTCACTCCTTGTGTGTCGCAGGTTGAAAACTGTACTTATGGTTAAGAAGAATTACACCGCTGTTTAATGCTCCTTACCTAACCATCCACTGATATAGGTAAATGTCATAGACATAATTTCAAAAAGGTACATCTCACTCTATAAAAAATAGACGTACAGATATATCAATTTGAAATTGGTGCATAACAGCGGATATTCAAAACCAAATATTTGCCGTCCGGCAAATAACCCAGGTGACTTCCTCAAATATCACCGATTACAACGAATCCCGATATAATCAGGATGATCACCCAATTCCCAATAACTTACTCCCACTCATCATCTGTAAAACAATACAGATGTGAGAATCAGACCTGGTAAATACATACCCTGGAGCAAGTGTCTAATTGGGAAATCAGTTTTCCTTTAACAGTACACAGTGAAACTGAAACATTGAAATGTTTCGATGGGGTATTCTGGTATTCCTAGTAATTCCTCTTCCATTATCAGATTCACAACTGTAACCGTATATTTCTATACCATCTCTCCACATCCCTTCATATGTCTTTAGTCATTACCTTCTGCACACCCCTTTAGGCCAAATGGTTTTCTTCCTTCCCTACCGTTCGGCACCAGCCTATGGTTTGAAAGAAGACTATCCAATAAGCATAATGGGTGTACTGTCCTAATCCTAGAAGCACTCGCAATGCGAGAGAAGGAGAAGATAAAAGACAACCGAATAAACCTTATTCCTATTTCTCCTGAACCAGAATCCATCCCCGAACTGGAACAAGTTCCTTTCGAGTTCGTATATAACCATACGATGGAGTATCCAATAAACTGTGGATCTTCGTAGTGATACGGAGTGTCCTGGAGAAATACAAAGGTGAAGTGGGAGTGGTAATGAAATACCTGGTTTGGTCGTGAATGTCAGTCGCAATTTACTTTGCCCTCTTACTAATCCCTTGCTTTGTCTTAACTTAATACCTTCTGTACACCAACGTTAGGCTAATTGGTTTTCTTCATTCCCCACCGTTCGGCACCAGCCTAAGGTTTGGAAGAAGACTATCCAATTTGCGTAATAGGTGTACTATCTCCTAAACCAAGGAGTACTCGCAACCTGAGAGAAGGTAAAAGGAAAAGACAACTGAATAGTCCTATCCGTTTTCTCCAGAACCGGAAACCATCCTCGAATAAATCCCTTCGAGTTTGTATATAACCATATGATGGTTTTGTCCAATGGAAATGGACGTTCGTAGTAATACGGGGTGTTCTGGAGAAAAGGGTAAAAGTAGGAGTGGCAATGAGGTGTGCAACTCTGACAATCCAAAAGCCAATGTTAAGAGGGTTCGGTTAATTTTGGTCTCTGAGTCATAGTCTAGGGTCGGGTCAATGGTCGCTGCCAAAGAGAGAGAGAAAAGAAACACTCAGCGTGCACTCTAACCTAGATCAGAATGGTTACCAATTTATCTAATCTGGAAACCTCCCACTGTCACCTCAAATTCTCCTCCAAACCTGAAAGAAGAATTAGTCGGGATAACCCGAGGAGTAAACCAACTCATCAGTGGGAATCGAGATCCAACTATCATCGCATGATAACGTGACGGAATCTGCTCACGCTATCACACTCCAGAAGGTATGGGCATATCTGGCAAGTTTCAGTTTCTTTAGAAACTCCCGATGTGATTTTTGCCCCATGCTCTTATGACCTTGACGAAGGTCAACAAATCATAAGTCACATGTCAAGTTCCACCCGTCATTGTCCATGTTAATTTGAACCCACCCGTACAAGCCCTTGACGAAGGTCAACAAGGCTATACGACTGTCCCAAACCAACGCATCTATCTATGCAACAGAAAGGCAACAAGCTGCTACCATACACTAGGCCTTGACGAAGGTCAACAAACATAGCATGAATACTATGTGCTACCCGTCTGAAACGACGGAGGGCTACGAATGGTTTCTGGCGAAAACTTTTAACGTAATGAACTTGATATCGTTGAAGGAACTGGATAGCTTTTATGAAAATATAGTGATGAAAACCTTTGCTAAAGAGGTCACTCCCGGCGAAGGGATCTCGGCTCTTTCACCGTAGAATGAGGTGTAGGATATTCCAACTGAATACCACGATGCAAAGCAAAAGTAATCGGCTATAGTGAAGTTATTGCCTTGACGCAAACTTTTGACCAAGGGGTCACTCCCGGTGAAGGGATCTCGGCCCTTGCCTCGTCGACTGAGGAGCAGGATATTCTAACTGAATACCACGATGCAAAACAAAAGTGAACGTCCTTGCAATAACAGCTTTTTGAAAAGTGTTCCAACAACATCAGATTAGGTTTGTTTTTAACTTGCATTGATCCGAATCAACGCAATCCCATCAATTGATCACACCAAAAAGAACGAAAATATACTGATGTACGTATATGCCATCCGCATTCGCCACTGGGTCCCGTCATTACCCGTTAGGTTAGCTAACTAACGACAGAGCGGGGACTGGACTAGCGCGGATGAAAAACATATACAACATCTACTAGTATATATATCAATATATAATATTTCGCTCAAGGCGTGATAAAAATGCAACATCACAGAAATGTACAGCATCACAGAACAATACAGATATCTGGGATCCCCGGGTTTAACAGAGCCACTACTGAAACCCGACGTTCCCCTGGTCGTGTGGATAGCCTGTGCAATGAAAACCCTAGACCCCTATGGGCGCGGCAAGTTACCCGCCGAAACCTGAAATGAGGCAGCCCCCTTCAGCAACGTGAATGGACCACCCAGCACTTCACGGAATCCGGTAACTTGGGCACCCCTCCTGGGTCAACCTGTACCCCCTACGAGTACGGCGAATAGCCCGCCAATTCTAGAGTAAAGCCCCCTCCTTCTCAATGAGATGCGGGCTTGTTGCCCTCTAGAACCCGGCTATCCGTGCACCCCTCCGCGGGGTAATCCTAGTACAGAAAGTAAAATATACATACAACGGGTACATCGACCGCAACCAGGTCGTTCCCCAAAATAATAATACAAACAGGCAGTGACGGCAGTCCACATGTCGGACGCTCGCCCCGCAATATCAAATGTACATAATACAACAAAACTGTACTACCACTGCAACCAGGCTATCCCCCACGACCGATCCGCAACATCACAGCAATACACAGAACATCAACGTGAATGTGACGTTCGCAAATCCGTCTAACCGGGCTATAGCAGTTAGACAGGATTTACCGATCAAGTGACATTCACGGTCGCAGATATAATGTAAATACTATGAACTAATGTGTTTAAAATATCCGATCGATCAAAATTTACCAAGTGGGCCCCCAAGTACTACTGTAGCAGTTAAAGAAAATCTGGGCCCAAAAATAATATTCCAAAACCCCAATTTCAATGTAAAAAGATTACTGTGCAAAAATGGTGCACTGAAGACACTGAACTGCGGCGGAACAGCGGCCAGAAGGGGGTTTGGCCGTGGTTCCGCGGTCATCCTACTGTATCAGTTAACCAAATTTTCACAGATGTCTTATCTTTCTCTGCACATCACTCTGCAACATACTGAAAAATTTTTGGAGCCAAAAAAATTTCGACAGAGAAATGATGTGTATAAAAAACGCGGTTTTGGGATTTTGTTCGATCGAAAACGTAAAACACATTAGACAAAGCTAGACTATGTTAATGGCGAGGCTCTGATACCACTGTAAGTGCACGGCGGCGCCCCGGCCGTCAATCCGACGCCAGAATGCGGAAGCGGTGATTTACTTTAATTTTTCAAACTGGCACCACCGCGCACTATAAACCCGGATCGTGCCATTAAATAGTCCTAGCTAACTACAAGATGGGGAAGATAAATATACCGAGCGATCCGTGTCCTCCGGTCTTCTCGTCGTCGTCCCGATCTCCCGCGGAATGTCCGGTCTCCACCTCCTCGCCGGAAGGGCACCACATCGCCTGCTTCTTTTATGGGCTCCCACCTCTATACCGAGGCAACTCGGGCATGAAGTTGGCGAGTCGACGTGCCCAAGATTTGCTACAGAATGGTGTAGTGTTATGTCTCATTTGGGGTTGTGGATGTTGCCTTTTAGTAGAGGGATGAACCATGGAGTTTTTCTTGGGAATTTTGGTGAGGAAAATTGATATGATATCAACAAAGAACAACACTCAAAAATGGGACAGCCCTTATCTCATGTGGCCGGCCAAGTGAGGTAGGGAGAGAGAGAATGTGGCAATCAAAAAGAATAAGCCCCCCATCATCCAAGAGAGAGAGAGAAGGTTACAATGATAAACAATGATCACAAAAGGAGAACCTCACTCCACCACAACCATCATGAAACCACAAGTCAAAACATGATGACTAAAGAAAGTCAAGCAATGATGGTGCAAGTATCATGATACAATAATTTGCAAAGACCCCCTTTGCAAATTTCTTATTTGCACAAATGCAAATAAGCCCTCCTCCACCAATCTTCGGCCAATGAAAGATACAAATGAAAATGGCCGAAACGGAAAGCAAACTGGCAACTCCAGAAAACTTGTCCCGTAATAAATTACAGGAAAACCCGATACTGTGTATACACACCCGCATCTGTATTCCGACCGAAATACAAATGCAATGAGACAAAATCTACACTGTTCTATACTAGGATCCGGCTTAAACCAAAGCCGGCTAGTAATATCCGTCCGATCCTGATCCGTGCAATACCGCACGTATCTGATCGAACCCTGCCATATCTCCATACGTCCTCTACAGCGTTTCGCCCGAAAACTTGAGTAACTGAATGTGGGGGACTCTAAAGACTCGTCAATACTATGGCTGTGGATTTAACCACTAGCACGTCAGAGGTATTAGCCAAACGTGACGGGCTACCAGCTATTGACAAAAAGGGACGTCGATGAGCGAACTCATCCTGACACCCTACAGAGCCTGTCAGTGACAATATCCGTACAGTCCGGTCCGTTCGTCTATGAGCATCGCATGGCGGGCCTAGGGGGTTGGTAAAGTCAGACCCCCAAAAGCGGTACAAGTCGTGTCAGAGATCAGCCCAGAACACCCTGAGATACTACTGGAATACCTACCAGTAAATCTCCTGCCTTGGCCAAGGACTTTTCATGTTCTGGCTCTCTTAAACACAGCGCGACCTCACCCCCAATACCGGGAGAGACGAACTCCCGAAGATCCGCTCACTGCCTCCATGTGGCTCGGGACTGTACCCAACTAAAACCTGTTTGCACGTCTCCTTTGAGCGTGGTAGGGTAGTAATCAAAGTACATTGGGAACTCACACGAGACAAATGACAATCCTCAGGTCGATGAACTAACCTGTACACATGTCACCAGGGAACTACTATCTGACGTCAGGTATAAGACCAACTAGCATGTTCCCGGCGAGTCCTGTCCGGTGTACTCATAACCCAATGAGCACCTGTCTACATCTTACGTGAACCAACTGACACCAGTGGCTTGTGAGACCGGCCACCGCCCCTCGTCGTGGTCTCGACTGTATACACTAGTCTACACTGGTGTATCGATGCCCTGTCTCGAAACTTCCACGACTAGGGACCATTTAAGGATGTGCTTATAGACTACCAGCTCTCACGTATATGATCGCCCTCATACTGCTGGCAGTCAAGCAAGAATCCTAGGGGATCTGTCAACGTGTAATAGCGACCTGTCCGGTCACCTAAAGCAGTACACGATGATAAAGGTAAACCAGATAGCATACTATCATCTCGAGTAAGACTGTCCTACCGGGATAGGTCCTTCCTCAATCATTGCAATCACGTGCCTGTGATCCAATAATTGACTCTGAGGGCACTATCACCAACAATGTATTCAGCCTCCATCGTCGAGTCTGCCACGGTTTCCTGCTTGGAACTCTTCCAACTAACCGCTCCTCCGTAAAGGGTAAAGACAAATCCAGACTGCGACTTAGAGTCGTCCTTATCACTCTGGAATCTTGAATCGGTAAAGGACTCCACTTGGAGTTCTCCGTTACCATACACCAAGAGCATCTCTTTAGTCCTTCGTAAGCACTTCAGAATGCTCTTCACAGCTATCCAGTGATTCTCTCCAGGATCAGCTTGATACCTACTCACTACACTTAGTGAGTATGCTACATCGGGTCTGGTACATAGCATCGCGTACATGATAGAGCCTACAGCCGAAGCATAGGGTATCCCTTGCTTGCGAGCTCTCTCCAAATCATTCTTGGGAGACATCTCTTTAGAGAGAGTGACTCCAGAGATCGTGGGTAATTTCCCACGCTTGGATTCTTCCATACTAAACCTCTTAAGTATGGTGTCAATGTACCTGGATTGGGACAATCCCAATATCCGTTTGGATCTATCTGTATAGATCATAATTCCCAATATGCAGGAGGCATCACCAAGATCTTTCATTGAAAATCTTTGTGATAAGAAGAGCTTGACCGATTGCAGCATAGGAATGTCATTTCCTATCAAGAGTATGTCGTCTACGTACAATACGAGGAAGACAACCTTACTCTCTGCTACCTTCTTGTAAATACAAGGTTCATCTACGTTTTTTACGAAATCAAACTCTTTGATAACGACATCAAAGCAGATGTTCCAACTCCGCGATGCTTTCTTTAATCCATAAATGGATTTAAGCAGCTTGCACACCTTCCCGCTGCTCCCACTATCTACGAAGCCCTCTGGCTGAGTCATGTACACGCACTCTTCTAAATCACCGTTTAGAAAAGCGGTCTTAACATCCATTTGCCTGATTTCGTAGTCATGATATGCAGCGATGGCAAACATGATCCGGATGGATTTAAGCATAGCCACTGGAGAAAAGGTCTCGTCATAGTCCACACCTGGTCTTTGACGAAAATCCTTTGCAACAAGTCTAGCTTTGAAAGTCTCCACTTTCCCATCTACACCAAGTTTTTTCTTGAAGATCTACTTTCTCCCAATGGGCTTTACCCCTTCAGGAGCATCTTCCAAAGTCCATACTTTGTTGGTGTACATGGATTCCATCTCGGACCGCATTGCATCCAGCCATTTCACTGAGTCCCCACTCGTGATGGCCTGCTCGAAGCTAGTTAGGTCATCATCCTCCATGATGCAATCCTCGCTCCCACCATCCATGAGAAAACCGTAGTATCTCTCAGGTTGGCGAGGAACGCTACTAGATCGGCCGAGAGGCTGATGTTCATTGTGAGCTACTGAATCCTCTGGTTCCACTAAATCTTCTGTCGTAGTCTGTATTGCTGGAACCTCTTCCAGTTCTACCTCCTTGCCACTAATCTCTTTTTCAAGAAATTCCTTTTCTAAAAAGGTGGCATGTCGAGAAACGAACACCTTTTTTTCCTCGGTGTGGTAGAAGATATACCCGCGCAAATGTTTAGGATATCCAATAAACTTACACAGAATGGACCTTGCCGTGAGTTTGTCCGGATTCTGCGTTTTTACATATGCCGGACAACCCCATATCTTAACATAATTAAGACATGGTCTCTTTCATTTCCATATCTCATATGGAGTGGTTGGCACGGATTTGGTGGGAACCATATTCAATAGGTCTGCAGCTGTTTCCAGTGCATACTCCCAGAAGGAAATAGGTAACTCAGCTGTGCTCATCATAGAGCGCACCATATCTAATAGGGTGCGGTTCCTCCGTTCAGATACACCGTTGTGCTGTGGTGTATATGGAGGAATCAGCTGAGAGAGAATCCCATTCTCTTTTAGGAAGTCCAGGAATTCATTGCTCAAGTATTCACCTCCTCGATCAGATCGAAGGATTTTAATACTTTTTCCGGTTTGGTTCTCGACTTCTTGTTTATATTCTCTAAATTTCTCAAAAGCTTCTGATTTGTGTTTCATCAGGAACACATATCCGAATCTAGAGAGATCGTCAGTGAATGTAATGAAGTACGCAGAACCATTCCTGGCATGTGTAGACATTGGACCGCATACATCACTATGCACCAGTCCCAAGAGTTCCGTAACTCTTTCTCCGTATCCCATAAATGGAGTTTTGGTCATCTTGCCTTTAAGACATGACTGGCAAGTGTCATAAGATGAAAATTCAAACGGATTCAAATATCCATCCTTATGCAACTTAGCTAGTCGTGTCGCATTGATGTGACCCAGTCTACAATGCCACAAAAAGGATTCATTCAATTCTGAACTCTTCCTCTTGTGTATGTTTGTTATGCTCAGAACTGTTGATTGATTTAGAACATAAATGCCATTGCACAAGGTGCCTGATCCAACCAACTTTTGGTTATGGATAATGTTCATAACATTATCCTGTAATACAAAATTATATCCCTCTTTACTCAACAAAGAAACCGATATAATGTTGCATATCAGGTTTGGCATGTAATAGCATTCGTTCAGAATCAATGTATTACCAGTTGGTAATACAAGGTGATATTCCCCGACGGTCTTAGCTGCAACAATTACACTATTTCCAACCCTTATGTCTTTATCACCTTCTCCAAGTTCTCTACCTTTCTTAAGCCCATGTAACTGATTACATATATGGGATCCTGACCCGGTATCTAATACCCAGGACGTAGGGCAAATGGAGAAACAATTCTCTGTAACGAACACACCCGAAGAAAATGCATCATCATGTACTTTCTTCATTCGGGTGGCATGAGAATCCTGGTATTCCTCTATGTCCTGTTCAATCCTATAACTCTCTTAAGAAAGAACGGAACCAACGTTCCTCAGCACAGTATAACATGCGGGTTCGGTCAATACATCCATATTATTATCTTGATTAAGGCATGACATGGTCGCTACCTGGAGAGAGCGAGAAGAAAACACTTTAGCGTATGCTCTTGCAAGATCAGATTGGTTATTATCTTATCTAATCAGGATGGCTCCCACTGTTTTTATCAAATCTTCCTTCAAACCCTAAAAGGAAAAACTAGCCGGGATTAATTACACCCTACAACTTCGCCGATCTTTCAGCCAGGCCAGTGTCGGTACTTTGAGGGAGGTTCCCCGTGCTTTCGCACGGACCTAATTAAAGTAAACCTCGTTTTCCCAGAGGCGTAACCCCGTTGACACCTTTCTAGACACCTACTTGATCGGCTAATTGTCCTGTGTAAAACTCTCTCGGGAGTAACAATTACTCGCAGTGGGTATCGGGATCCAACTATCTCATAGAAGGTATGCAATCTCATTGCAAATTTCAACGCTTGAAATTCCCGATAATATTTTGCCCCTAGCGTCCCATGACCTTGACGCAGGCCAACAAACCATAGTACGCTAGTCAAGTTCAACCCGTCATTTCTTGATTGAATTAAACACACCCGTACGACCCTTGATGCCGGCCAACAAAGTCGCACGACTACCTTAATCCAATCTGCATCGTATGCACAAACAGATAAATACTCGTTAGCTACCGCACACTACGCCTTGACGCAGGCCAACAAACGTAGCGCGAATACTAAGTAGGACTTATCTGAAATGACGGAGGGCTACGATAGGTTTTTCTGAAAACCTATTGCGTGATGAACTTGATATCGTTGTAGAATCAAATGAATTTTGAAATAGAGTGATTTTGAGGCTTTTATTTAGTTTTTCTAAAGAGGTCACTCCCGGTGAAGGGATCTCGGCTCTTTCCTCATCGAATAAGGTGCGGGACATATTATATATATCGCTATGCAAAGCAAAACTCCAAAAGCAATCAAAAACAAACCGAGTGTTGTAGCATCTGCTAGTTTTGCTAAAGAGGTCACTCCCGGTGAAGGGATCTCGGCTCTTTCCTCATCGAATAAGGTGCGGGATATATCATATATATCGCTATGCAAAGCAAAACTGTAGCTACCCTTTTTGAAAAAAATTGATTCTACAACATCTTTTAGGTTTCTTTTCTTTCATTAATCACATTAATGAAGTCCCATTATTTAAGTCACCTAAACAACACAGATAAATACGACGTACACTTATGCCATTCGCATTCGCCTCGATGTCCCCTCGTGCACCGTTAGGTTAGGTAACTAACGGCAGAGCAGGGTAGGGCTAGCGCGGGTGTAAAACATAAGTAATGCCTATATAATATATCATATATACTATATACAGCATTTATCACAGAACATATCTAATGATCACATCACAAATATCGCAGCAGAAACATAGATATAATGTAGGATATACTAGGACGTCCGTATTTAGTATTTAGCCAACAATAGAAAATACGTATTCCACAGTCGCGATGAATAGCCAAGCCCACACCCTGGACCCCTACGAGAGCGGCAAGCGACCCTACCAATTCTGGAGTATAGGAGACCCGGTCTCGACTCCTCGAGATGGCCTCCCACTGAACCCCAGAACCCGGTCACCTGAGCTCCCCTCCTTGGGTCCATCCTAATGCGGAAAAGTAAATAATATACAACACTGGTGGCATCAACATCAACCCGGAAGTGCCCCAAATAAAAGAATATTACATTACATTTGAATATACATGAATGAAAATATAAAACTCTCATCTCACATAAAACCCTCCCGGCTATTCAATCGCGACAATCCTGCACATCATATCTCAGCAACACATAATATCTCATATCATCAACGTAAGTAAGTATTCATACACCGATCGTCGTCGACGTATAGCAACGACAATAGGCAATACCACTACATATTACACTTACGGTCACAGAAAAGAAATTGTAAAACTGCAATATCTGGAATCCACATTCTCTTTAGACATCGTAAATACGAAATATCACATACTTCGTATTTCATGTCTAGTAATATGAATTCCACACATTGCATCACATTCCAGATAAATAGACAGTATTAAAGTTTTCGAACGAACGATCAAATACCCAAGATTCCCTAAAGCTTAACACTTGAGCGGAGTTCAAAAACCCGGAGTGTGACACAGTAGTAGCGGTCCAGCCGTAGAAGGGTCAAGCCAACGTCTCACATGTGGCACGCCGTACTGCCCCAAACCATAAGGTTCAAAGGGCTGTTCAAGACGGTCACATAATTGAGTTAAGGTTTGTTGTCTTCTAGAGGGTCCACCACAAAACTTGCACGTATCTCCAAAAGATTTAAACCCCGTGAAAAGTGAGCAAATGATACTCGTTCGAACACTTCAATACTTTCTAATTTACCCGGAAAAGACACGAAATCAAAATTCCGATCGAATCGTCGACTCCAAAACAATCTCAAGAACATGCAGCACTAAATTCAGATTAAAAAATCCCCAAAAAAATATACAAGCAGACAAAACAATTACTGTGCAAAAACGACAATCTGATTCATCTGTACGGCCGCGGAACCGCGGCCCAAGCAGGCTATTGCCGCGGTTCCGCGGTGATAAGTACTGTTCATGGGTTCATTTTTCACAGTATTGCTTATATTTCCCTGCTGAATTTTTTAAGGATTTTTAATTCTGAAAATTAACAGTTTTGAAAAAATGTCCAGAGAGCGCTAAAAATCCGTATTTATCGGTTCGATCGAAGTTTTAACTTCGTAAAAGTGTCGCCTAATGTTCTAGGTTGGCTCTGATACCAATGTTGGGTTTACCTAGCACCCGATGAGAGGTTTGCAAGCATCACATGTCATAAAGATCAAGTTTTTATGGTGCTAAGTAAACATACAAAGGATCTATCCTAGAAAATTAGGGTTTCAAAAACTTTAACCAACATCATATGTAACAAAGGCTAGGGTTTTGAAAGTACAACCTTTGTAGCTCCCTTTTGTAGACTCCTTAGCAACTTGAGAGTTGGAAAGCGATTAGCTTGAAGTCCTCTAACGTCCACGACGATCCACCCGAAGCTCCTTTGTCCAAGCTAGCAACTTCACTTTAACAAGAAGATGAAATGAAGCTAACACTCTAAACAAGTGGGCTAGACTTGTGTAGAATGGTGTTGTGGTTCTCTTTCTCACTTCAAAATCCTATCTTTTTGAGTATTTAGCTCACTTGAAAAGTCTAGAGAGCAAGAGATCAAGGTTGAAGAAGATGATGGCTTTTTTAAGAAGAAGAGAAGATAAACTCTAATGAGAAAAATGAAAAATATAAGTATATATATTTTCCACTTCTCATCTCAAACCATGGTTAATTATAAAGATATTATTGTATTGGAGTTAAAAGCACAAAAGGAAAATAAACCAAGGGTTAATAAGTAGGTGAGCATGGTAAGATGAAGAAGAGTGTAGAAACATTCTATGAATTAACCCTTTTTCTTTTCCTTTTTGTTTTAATACAAATGCAATAATAATCCATATAAAAACCCGTGGTGTGAGTCTTATATTGCCACCATACTCAATGTATAAGCAACCATGATAGAATGATGTATGTATGCATGTGTGCATGCACATCCATATGTGCATGAAAAAGAATGAATGCATACATGCATGCATACATCCAAAAGAAACAAGATAGGATTCTTAGTGAGAAGCTAATGGTTAAATGATAAATCAACACTTGATTTATCAATCCGGTCATATCACATACGACCCGAACAAAAGCAAGTCGCCCAATTAATATACGGTATCTCATACGCGCATTTTAACCGGGTCCATGTGCATATCGCATACGCGCACCACAACGTTTCGCATGGATTAGGTAACTCCTTTGTGGGACTCTAAGACTCGTCAATACGCCGGCAGTGGGTGATGATCATATCAAGCACCCCCAAGACGCAAGCGGTCAGCTAAACGTAACAGCCACCCGGGTACTGAGCGATAAGAAGAAAACAAGCGAACCTGCTACAACTCCCGTCGAGCCAACCGGAAACACTACCCGTGCAGTCCGGTCTCTTCGTCTACGGCCGCGGAACCGCGCGGTTCCGCGGCCGTAGACGAGGAGACCTGACTGCACGGGTAGTGTTGCCGGTTGGCTCGACGGGAGTTGTAGCAGGTTCGCTTGTTTTCTTCTGATCGCTCAGTACCCGGGTGGCCGCTACGTTTTGCTGACCGCTTGCGGCTTTGGGGTGCTTGATATGATCATCACCCACTGCCGGCGTATTGACGAGTCTTAGAGTCCCATAAAGGAGTTACCTAGTCCAGGCAAAACCTCGCTCTGATACTGACATTTACCACCCCAATAACCGATAAGTCATGCCGATGTGAGGTTCATAACCGGTCGAGAAACTACTGGCAACACTTACCAGTAAATCTCTAATCAGCCCTGGCCAGGGACTTCCCTGTTACGGCCAATCGAGCACAGCGCAACATCAACCCCCAATACCGGGAGAGACGAAACCCGTCCTATCGCTCATTGCATCCATGTGACTCGGGACTGTACCCAAAAACCACCGTTTTGCACGCCCTCATGGACGTGGTAAGGTGGAAATCAAAGCACAGTGGGAATCACTCAAGACTATATGACGATCTCGGGTCAACAGACTAACCTGCATAAGTGTCATCTGAGAACTGCCATCTGACGTGAGGTATAATACCATCTGGGAGTTCTCGGTGAGTCCGTCCAGTGTACCCAGTCTCCACTGAGCACCTATATACCCTCTCTGATGTCAAACACCAATGGATATGGGATCATCCATCGCCCATCTCATGGGTCGAGAAGCGTATACGCTAGTCTACACTGGTATATCGATGCCCCGTCTCGACACACCCACGACTAGGGACTTGAAGGATGTACTTATGGACTACCATGTCCCCATTAGTATGATCCACATCATAGTCCAGGTAGTCAAGTACACATCTTAAGGGCTTTACCAACATGTAACTATAAGACAGTATAAAGAGACAAGTATACATGTTAAGATAAAGAGCAACCAGATAGCATACTATCATATCGAGCAAGAAAGACATCTCTATATATGTCCAAGCATCCAATATAATATACATCATCTGTACAATACTGGCCTCTAGGGCATACATACAACTAACAAGTTAGATCCGGATACCCACTGCGAGTAAGAGTTACTCCTGGGAGGGTTTTGCACTTTATAATTAGCTAATCAAGTTGGTGAATAGAGAGGTGTCAACGGGGTTATGCCTCTAGGGAAACGAGGTTTATTTTAATTAGGTCCATGCTAATGCACGGGGAACCTCCCTCGGAGTACCGATACCTGCCAGGCCGAACAATTGGCAAACATGTACGGTGTAATTAATCCTGGCTTATCTTACCTTCTGGGATTTGAAGGAAGATTTGATAAAAACAGTGGGAACCATCCTGATTAGATAAAATAACCAATCTAATCTTGCAAAGAGTGCACGCAAAGTGATTATCCTTTTCTCTCTCCTTGTAGCGACCAATGAAATGCCATAATCAAGATAATAACATGGATGTTTTGACCGAACCTATTTATTATACTGAGCTTGGTTCCACTCTACCTTATGATTGTCATAAGTCTGAGCAAGGAATAGGGGAATATTCGGATTCCCACGCCACCCAAATGAAGAAAAAAGTATGTTGATGCATTGTCTTCGGGTGTGTTCATAACCAAGAACTGTTTCTCAGTTACCTCTACGTCCTGGGTATTGGATACCGGATCAGGATCCTACACATGTAATTTGTTACATGGGCTATAAACATGTGGAGAACTGGGAAAGGGTGATGTTGGAGATAGTGCCCTCGAAGTCAATTATTGGATCACAGGTACGTGATTGCAATGATTGAGGCAGGACCTATACCGATATGACATTCTTGCTCAAGATGATAGTTTGCTATCTGGTTTGTCTTTATCATAGTATACATGCTTTAGTTCGCTATTGCATGTTGATAGAGCCCATAGGATTCTTTCTTGACTACCAGCAGTATGATGGCGATCATATACGTGGGAGCTGGGGGTCTGTAAGCACATCCTTAAAGTGTCTCTAGTCGTGGGAGTTTCGAGACAGGGCATCGATACTCCAGAGTAGACTAGTGTATACAGTCGAGACCCCGACGAGGGGCGGTGACCGGTCTCACAAGCCACTGGTGTCAGTTGGATCACCTAAGATAGATACAGGTGCTCATTGGGTTATGATTACACCGGACAGGACTCGCCGGGAACTTGCTAATTGGTATTATACATATCGTCAGTTAGCAGTTCCCTGGTGACATGTGTACAGGTTAGTTCATCGACCTGAGATCATCATTTGTCTCATGTGAGTTCCCACTGTGCTTAGATTACTACCCTACCACGCTCAAAGGAGTTGTGTAAACAGGTTTTAGTTGGGTACAGTCCCGAGCCACATTGGAGGCAAGTGAGCGGATCGACAGGGGATTCGTCTCTCCCGGTATTGGGGGTGAGATCGCGCTGTGTCTGGGAGAGCCATTAGATAAAGCCCTCGGCCGAGGCAGGGGATTTACTGGTAGGTACTCCAGTAGTATCTTAGGGTGTTCTGGGCTACTCTCTGACATGACTTATACTGCTATTGGGGATCTGACGTTACCAGCCACTAGGCAGATATGCGATACTCATAGACGAACGGACCAGACTGTATGTATATTGTCACTGTTAGGCTCAGTAGGGTTTATGATGAGTTCGCTCATCAGCTTCCCTTCCAATCAATACATAGGCAAACCGTTACGTACAGCTCGTACCTCTGACGTGCTAGTGGTTATACCCAGTGCCAGTGTGTTGATGAGTCATTAGAGTCCCCCACAGACACTTTACCAAGTTCGGGCGAAACGTTGTAGAGGCCGTATGGATTTATGGCAGGGTTCGGAAAATACACGTGCGTTTTCGCACGTGTCATTTTTCGGACAGATAATACTGGTCGGCTTTGGTTTAAGCCGGATCCGAGTATTATACTGTGTAGTTATAATATCTTTGTCTCAGTTGCATTTGTATTCGGTCGTAATACAAATGCGGGTATGTTTATACTGATACGGGGTTATCCTGAAATTCGTTTCTGGATCACTTTTGGAAGTTGCCAGTTTCCAGTTTTCTATCAGCCGTATTTGACATTCGGTTAAATACGGATTTATCTTTTCATGGGATTAGTGTGGAAGCTTCTAGAAGAGATGACTAGGATGGTGACTAGGATGGTGAGGTGGCTTTGTTCATTAATGGTGCATTAATGAGTTGATGACTATGGTTAAGAATCATTGTTTCATTTAATGAGTTCATACTAGGTGTATTATGACTCATTCATTTGTATTAGTGCTTATTCTCACCATCCCTCCTCCTACACTCACCTCCCCCCTTTACAAATATGGCCGGCTCCCTCTTGGTGTTGATCATGGTTCCTAGAAAAAGATTGATATTGTTTTGGACTCATGGAAATTAGATAAGCCTCATTTCTCATTTCACCCGATTCCAAAAGGCAACTTCATTAACCGTTCGTCCATAGTCTTGGACGTAACGAGACAAAGTGTTCTACTCATTCTCTACTTCATCTTGGTCGTCTCTTTTAGCAAACTTGACGACCGAGTTGCCTCGGTTCAGAGGCGGGATCCCGTTTAAAGATCCGTCGACGTGGTGCCACCTGGACGACGAGACTGGAGATTTAGAAGATCGGAACAGCCGCAACAAAGCGTGGGATGATGGTTGAAGACCGAAGGACTCGGATCGTTCGGTATAACTCTTCAACCCACTTTGTAGTTTGTTAGTTTAGCTTTAATGGCAGATCCGGGTTACGGTACACGATAGCGCCAGCTCGTAAAAAGTTTTTGTTCCGCATTTGGCATCTGTTAGACGGCCGGGGCGCTACCGTGGACTTACAGTAGTATCAGAGCCTCACCATTAAGCTATACCAACTTATGCTAACACGTTTAAAAGATCGATCGAACGGAATTTCCGAAATCGCAATTTCATGCATACTGAGTTTCTGTCGATTTTTCAAAGGGCCTATAAATAATTTTGCATGTCACAGAATATTGTGCAGGTGTTTTTAAGCATTACTGTAAAATTTGAGCACGTGATCCAACAGTAGAGCCGCGGATCCACGGTCAAAGCTAAGGTTTGACCGCGGAACCGCGGCAGCACTGTTGGAACAGTGCACTAAATTTTTCCAGTGAGCTTCTATGAGGAAATTGTAGGTTCTTGTATAGTTCTTTTGGGCCCAGATTTTGTTACTGTACAGCAGATGTACGTGGGGCCCACTTCGAGAAATTTAGTCGATCGGAATTTTAAATTTGTTAGTATGCAGTATTTACATTATATCTCCGACCGGCAATGTCATTTGATCGATAAACCGCGTCTGATTGCTATAGTTCTTTTAGACGGGTTTGCGAACGTGACATTCGCGTTGATGTTCTGTGTTGTGCTGTGATGTTGCGGATATGTCGTGGTGGATAGCAGGGTGTAATGATAGAGCAGTTTGGATTTATTTGTACATTTGATATTGCGGGGTGAGTGTCCAACATGTGGACTGCCGTTACTGCCTGTTTGTATAATATTCTTTTGGGGCACGACCGGGTCGAGGTCGATGTACTCGTTGTATATTTTTCATTTCTGTATTAGGTTTATCCCACGAAGGAGTGCACGGATAGCCGGGTTCTGGAGGGCAACGGGTCCGTATCTCATGGCTTTGAGAGGCAAAGGGACCTCACTCTAGAATTGGCAGACTATTCGCCGCACTCGTAGAGGGTACAGGTTGACCCAAGGAGGGATGCTCAATTTACCGGATTCCGTGAAGTGCCGGGTGTTCCATTCACTATGTTGTGGGGACTACCTCGCTTCAGTTTTTGGCGGGTAACTTGCCGCACCCGTAGGGGTCTAGGTTTAATTGCACAGGCTATCCACACGACCAGGGGAACGTCAGGTTTCAGCAGCGGCTCTATGAAACCCAGGGATCCCAGATTATTTGTATTGTTCTGTGATGCTTATTACTTTTCTCTAATGTTGCATATTATCACGCCTGGAGCGATTATTATATATTGGTATATATACTATTAGATGTTGTATATGTTTTACACCCGCGCTAGTCCAGTCCCCGCTCTGTCGTTAGTTAAGTAACCTAACGGGTGATGACGGGACCCAGTGGCGAATACGGATGGCATATACGTACATTTTATTTTTCGTTCTTTTCTGGTGTGATTGACTGATGGGATTGCGTTGATTCTTATCAATGCAAGCATAAAACAAACCTATATTTGATGTTGTTGGAACAAATTTTAAAAAGGTGTTATTACAAAGACGTTTCCTTTTGTTTTGCATAGTGATATTCAGTTAGAATATCCTGCACCTCATTCGACGAGGCAAGGGCCGAGATCCCTTCACCGGGAGTGACCCCTTGGGCAGAAGTTTGCGTCAGGGTAATAACTTTACTATAGTCGATTACAAGTTGCTTTGCATCGCGGTATTCAGTTGGAATATCCTGCACCTCATTCCACGAGGAAAGAGCCGAGATCCCTTCATCGAGAGTGACCACTTTAGCAAAAGGTTTTCGTCACTATATTTTTATAAAAAGCTATCAGGTTCCTTCAACGAGATCAAGTTCATTACGTTAAAGGTTTTTCGCCAAAAACCAGCCGTAGCCCTCCGTCATTTCTTATGGATAGTCAGTAGTATTCAAGCTATATTTGTTGGCCAAAGTCAAGGCATAGTGCTTGGTAGCTACTGAATATTCATCTACTGCATAGATATATGTGTTGGTTTAGGACAGTCCTTCTGTCTTGTTGGCCAAAGTCAAGGGCATGTGCGGGTGGGTTCAAATTAACCTGGATAATGACGGGTAGAACTTGACATGTGACTTATGATTTGTTGGCCAAAGTCAAGGTCATAAGAGCATGAGGCAAAAATTATATCGGGAGTTTCAAACATACAGGAAAGTTGCCAGGCATGCGCATACCTTCTGGAGTGTGATAACTTGAGTGGCTTCCATCAAGTTATCATGCGATGATAGTTGGATCCCGATTCTCACTGATGAGTTGATTTACTCTTCGGGTGATCCCGACTAATTCTTCTTTCGGGTTTGGAGGAGAATTTGAGATTACAGTGGGAGGTTTCCTGATTAGATAAAATGATAACCATTCTGATCTATGTTAGAGTGCACGCAGAGTGTTTCTTTTCTCTCTCTCTCTCTTTGGCAGTGACCATTTACCGACCCTAGACTATGACTCAGTGACCAAATTGACCGAACCTTCTTAAAATACTGGCTTTTGGATTGTCCGAGTTGCATAAGTCATTGCCGCTCCTTCTTTTACCCTTTGTATTTCTCAGAACACCCCGTATTACTACGGATATCCACTTCCATTGGATAGATCCATCATATGGTTATATACGAACTCGAAGGGACTTCTTCGAGGATTGATCCAGGTTCAGGAGAAATAGAATTGGTTTATTCAGTTGTCCTTTATTATCACTTTCTCTCAGGTTGCGAGGGCTCCTTGGTTTAGGAGAGTACACCTATTATGCTTATTAGATAGTCTTATTCCAAACCATAGGCAGGTGCCGAAAGGTAGAGAATGAAGAAAACCAATTAGCCTAAGTAGGGTGTACAGAAGGTAATAACTAAAGACAAATTAAAGGGATTAGAAAGAGGGCAAAGAAAATTACGACTGCTATCATTCACGACCAAACCGCGTATTTCATCGCCACTCCTATTTCATCTTCGCTTTTCTCCCCAGTTTGGGAGAAATAGAATAAGGTATTATTCAGTTGACTTTTATCATCACCTTCTCTCAAGTTGCGAGTACTCCTAGGATTAGGAGAGTACACCTATTATGCTTATTGGATAGTCTTCTTCCAAACCATAGGCTGGTGCCGAACGGTAGGGAAGGAAGAAAACCACTTAGCCTAATGATGGTGTACAGAAAGTAATGAATAAAGACAAATAATGGGATTTGGAGAGATGGCAGAAGAAATATACGGTTAAAGTCATGAATTGGATTATGGAAGAGGCATTACTAAGAATACCAGGATACCCCTACGAAACATTTTCATGTTTCAGTACATTGTTAAAGGAAAACTGATTTCCTAATTAGATACTTACTCCAGGGTATGTATTTACCAGGTTTCATTCTCATATCTGTATGTTTTTACAGATGATGAGTGGGAATAAGTTATTGGGAATTAGGTGATCATCCTCATTATATCGGAATTCGTTGTAATTGGTGATATTTGAGGAAATCGCCTGGGTACAGTTTTCAACCGACGATGCACAGGTTTTGAGTTATTCAATTCAGCGGACTTATACACAGTATTGTATGTCGTCCAGTGTCCGTAAGGACAGAGGGGTAGGTCCTCGTACTATATTCTGTTTACTTGTGACTTCTCTAGTTTTTTAGACAAGTGTTTCGTAGAAATACAATGTCTATGTTTTGAGAAGTTATGGGTATAAGAATAAAGTAGAGAACTAGGTATCGCAAGTACCGGGATTCTTCAAAGAGATCGAAGATGTAGATTCTTGTGATTGGTATTCAGTTAATAGTAATGGTTTTAAAAAACTTTTTCCTCTTTCAGGTTACTCATAATTGGATGGATTCCTAAGCTGAGTGATGCTGATTAACTTTTCTCCATTGAGTTGATATGCACTGGAGACAGCTGCATGATCTGAATCTGGTTCCAATTAAATTAGCGCCTCTATTTCTATATTGTATATAGAATAGTTCATATCTTAACGATGTTAAGATACGGGGAGTTTTCCAGCTTATGCTTAAAACCAGACACTGGATAACTCAAGGCACGTTTCTGTAATGGCTGTTTGTGGGTTGACCCTGGCTTTGACGAGGGTTGACATTTCTACCATCTGGAAGATCAATAGTGATATTGTTCTTGACTCGCCACAGTTTTAGTAAAATAGATTTTTTCAGAAAACAGTAGTGGGAGTATGGTAGAACTGGAAGTGATTCCATAACCGCAAACGATTACAGAAAATTTAATAGGACCTATATATTCAATCAGGTTTTGACATTCCAATAGCCACTCCGCAGACATGATGGGTAACCTCAGACACCCGAGAGGTACTCCGGTACTCTCAAGAAAGGTGACAGGGAGGTTCTTGTTTACCCAGACTTGACACTACGGTTGTTCCAGGTTATGAGACCCGGCAGGAGAATAAGTATAGCTTCGTTCTAAAGTAGCTTTAGAAGTGTACGTATATATTATTCTGCCAGAGGGTTATCGTAGTCAGTGGGAGGAGCGGAAGCATAGTGGGCAAGTAGCTTATATCTATTTATAGGCTTGAGCAAATATAGCGGAGATAAGATCATCTATTTTTGATATGAAAGTCATGGATTTGACTTCATCAGAATAGGGGATGGATCTATTAAAGAAGATAGTAGAGTGTGATGTCCTGGTATTTGGATGACATACACAGAGTAGGAAGTAAAATTCCTATACTACGATTGGTTGTACTTTGGTCGTCACACAGTTGTTTCTCTACAATGGATATGGATATAATATTAGACATTCTGGTTTCTAGATCTATGGTTTTAGATCAAGATTTAGATAGTTTCCCAATCTGGGTACTTTGACAATATTCTAATAGTATTTTAGAATAGATGACTCTTGGCATGGTGGTGTACCTGCAGGTGATGGAGTCACCCTCTCTAAAGGTGTCTTAGAGACTAAAGGAGAGAGGGATGTGCATTATTGGAAGATCACTTGCTTAGGCAATTGAGTCAATCATGAGATGTCAAGTACCACACCAGATGTTGTTTTTGCACTAGATGCGATAAGTTTATATTAATCCAATCCTGAAGAAACATAAGGAAGCAGTTTTAGAACATAAGTGCTTGTTCTACGGATTTGATGACGGCAGCCTCCTTCGGGAGACGGTTATCATTCCAGGCTTCCAAGGTGACATGGATGACAGAGTGATTGTCAAAGTTATAGTTTTTCCTCTGACAAGGGACAGTATTATGGACAGGTGGTCCAAGAGGATACTGTGGGAGGCATGGTGCTAAATACTGATTAGGTTCAGTCATCGATACAGTCTAAGAAGTTTGGATTTGGAGTTCATTTATGAACTAGGTCCCATCAGATATTCAGACATATTCTAAGACAGGTATTACTTGATTCGGGAGATGGTTTTCTCCACGAATTTGAGATTTAGAGAGATATAGAAAGAAACATCAGGGCGGATCCACTCACTGAGGCTATTTCTCGAACACAAGAGTTTTACAAACTAGATTTATAAAACTGATTAGTAGAGGAGTTGGATATTCGGTATCACACTGGCTGTGAGTATGCGACATCGTAATAATTAGCCTTGAGTGCAAGTGGGAGATTGTTGGAGATAGTGCCCTCGAAGTCAATTATTGGATCACAGGTACGTGATTGCAATGATTGAGGAAGGACCTATACCGATATGACAGTCTTGCTCAAGATGATAGTATGCTATCTGGTTTGTCTTTATCATCGTATACATGCTTTAGTTCGCTATTGCATGTTGATAGAGCCCATAGGATTCTTGCTTGACTACCAGCAGTATGATGGCGATCATATACGTGGGAGCTGGGGGTCTGTAAGCACATCCTTAAAGTGTCCCTAGTCGTGGGAGTTTCGTGACAGGGCATCGATACTCCAGAGTAAACTAGTGTATACAGTCGAGACCCCGACGAGGGGCGGTGGCCGGTCTCACAAGCCACTGGTGTCAGTTGGATCACCTAAGATGTATACAGGTGCTCATTGGGTTATGAGTACATCGGACAGGACTCACCGGGAACCTGCTAATTGGTATTATACATATCGTCAGATAGCAGTTCCCTGGTAACATGTGTACAGGTTAGTTCATCGACCTGAGATCGTCATTTGTCTCATGTGAGTTCCCACTGTGCTTAGATTACTACCCTACCATGTTGAAAGAAGTTGTGTAAACAGGTTTTAGTTGGGTACAGTCCCGAGCCACATTGGAGGCAAGTGAGCGGATTGATAGGGGATTCGTCTCTCCGGTATTGGTGGTGAGATCGCGCTGTGTCTAGGAGAGCCATCACACAAAGCCCTCGGACGAGGCAGGAGATTTACTGGTAGGTACTCCAGTAGTATCTCAGGGTGTTCTGGGCTTCTCTCTGACACGACTTATACTGCTATTGGGGATCTGACGTTACCAGCCCCTAGACAGATATGCGATACTCATAGACGAACGGACCGGACTGTATGTATATTGTAACTGTTAGGCTCAGTAGGGTTTATGATAAGTTCGCTCATCAGCTTCCTTTACAATCAATACATAGGCAAACCGTTACGTACAGCTCGTACCTCTGACGTGCTAGTGGTTATACCCAGTGCCAGTGTGTTGATGGGTCATTAGAGTCCCCCACAGAGACTTTTCCAAGTTCGGGCGAAACGTTGTAGAGGCCGTATGGATTTATGGCAGGGTTAGGAAAATACACGTGCGTTTTCGCACGTGTCATTTTTCGGGCAGATAATACTGGTCGGCTTTGGTTTAAGCCGGATCCGAGTATTATACTGTATAGTTATAATATCTTTGTCTCAGTTGCATTTGTATTCGGACGTAATACAAAAGCGGGTATGTTTATACTGATACGGTCCTGAAATTCGTTTCAGGAACACTTTTGGAAGTTGCCAGTTTCCAGTTTTCTATCAGCCGTATTTGACATTCGGTTAAATACGGATTTATCTTTTCTTGGGATTAGTGTGGAAGCTTCTATAAGACGTGACTAGGATGGTGACTAGGATGGTGAGGTGGCTTTATTCATTAATGGTGCATTAATGAGTTTATGACTATGGTTATGAATCATTGTTTCATTTAATGAGTTCAAACTAGGTGTATTATGACTCATTCATTTGTATTAGTGCTTATTCTCACCATCCCTCCTCCTACACTCACCTCCCCCCTCTACAAATATGGCCGGCCCCCTCTTGGTGTTGATCATGGTTGCTAGAAAAAGATTGATATTGTTTTGGACTCATGGAAATTAGATAAGCCTTATGTCTCATTTCATCCGATTCCAAAAGGCAACTTTATTAACCGTTCGTCCATAGCCTTGGACGTAATGAGATAACGTGTTCTACTCATTCTTTACTTCATCTTGGTCGTCTCTTTTAGCAAACTTGACGACCGAGTTGCCTCGGTTCAGAGGTGGGAGCCCGTTTAAAGATCCATCGAGTGGCGTCACCTGGACGACAAGACTGGAGATTCAGAAGATCGGAACAGCCGCAACAAAGCGTGGGATGATGGTTGAAGACCGAAGGACTCGGATCGTTCGGTATAACTCTTCTACCCACTTTGTAGTTTGTTAGTTTAGCTTTAATGGCAGATATGGGTAAGGTACATGTCACGCCCCGCTTCCCAAAATACGGAAAACGAGGGATGACTAGGCCAGCCATGCTCCTACGGTCAAGGAATCATCCCGCCGTAGTCACACTTCGGCTTCTAGCATTACATGGTAATCAGTAAATAAAGCACAGTATTAAAGGAATCACATCACTAATTTATTACATTAATATTCCATTGTTCACACATTACAGATAACAAGAACAAATACTAACCAAAGTCAAACTCACAATCACTTTTATGGAAAGCAGTAAAGATAGAAAGTACACCAGACTATATCTCTGTGAACTCGAAGGGTAGATCCGTCTCCTGTGCTGGTCCTCCCGCGGGATCTGAGCATGCATACTCAGGTCGTCAGAGCGACACAATAACAATATTATTATAATAAGATGAAACAGGTAAATGAGGTAATACTGGTATAAGAACAATTCAAGTAATCACTGTGTCACTATATGATGCAGAATATATTATGTGTCCCTATCGGTCTCTAGGTCATGTTTGAAATCACATAGTGGAAGGAGGATCATGTTTAACAGGAGTCTCGTACATACCCGAGACAACGGCCCACATGCCCGGGACATAACCCTGTCAGCCGGATCGCTAGATCCTACCCTACATGTATCAGTATCACGGTTCGAATGATCAACCTCTAAACACGGTCCCGCTAAATACGATACTCTTTCCACTTTGATTTCCCCTTTTTCCCCAGGTTCTCACTAGTTATGATCTTGATTTAATCGTGTACGAGTATACCAATGCCACGGTTTTATCACTGTTCACTGTTTTAATCACTGTCATGAATATTCACTTTCCATTGGTGTACTCGTCACTCCTAAACCAACATCTATCACGCACGATAATGCAATGTCCACACGCACTCACACTGAGTATATGGCAAGGGTAAGATATATGTATGTATGCTACCAATAAGCTATGTATATTATGAACCAACATGCATGTCATTGACTAAAATAAATTGCATAAATTAATATATTAAGAATTCAGCAAAATGATACAAGTAAGATAAATAGAACACTCAGTCAGCAATTCATCAAAATTTGTTTCATTTCAATCGGGATTCCGGTTTTCAAGATATAGCTGTTTCATTTTAAGTGTTCGCGGCTGGAAATTCAGTTTCTGAACTGAATGTCCGTTTCGCGACACGAATTGTACCCAATTGGGTTCAGAATTTAGCGATGCTACCGTTGAATGAAATCTAGGGTTTTCAATAGAGTATTCAACTCAACAGACGGATCCTCAATCGCATCTGTACGTTAAAAGTTATACACAGTTTAATCTCAGTGTGTCATTTCTGAATCTGTTCTGAACAGTTATACGTTCTGCCCTTTAAAATACAGTTTAAAATAGCAAACGGCGATGAAATGGAATGGAACCACATGTTTTGTTTAGCTAACAGAGTTATCTTTAATCTACTGTAGAGTTCCGTAACATACGACTTCAAGAACCACAGTGACACAGGTATTGGGACAGTACACAATAATCAGAAACTCTCTGGACTGCAGCCCAGAGTCGCATTCCGATGAAATTATCATCAAGGGTACAGAACAGAAATCATTGAAATTTTACATAGAGTTAAAGTTCGTCGAGTCGGCTTCGATTTAAGCCCTCGAAAGCATCATTCCAGTATGTATCCAATTTACGGTGATTTTATTCGTTTTCAGATACGAGAAAAATATTGGTTTTAACGGCATATTTGGGGGTATCAATTTTTGTCACTAACAATCGTATTTTCCAGCGAGATTCATACACGACATTTATCATCAAATGGGCCAACAGAAAATATCAGTTTCCGTCAAAATAAACTATTATAATCATTGGGGACTAGCATCGAACACTTAGGTCACAATACGATCGGAAATCGGTAAATTCGTAAACTAGATTATTTAGGTTTGTACCACTATAATTTTAGCATGAAGCAAGTAAACACTTGCCTGAAAACGTCTCTGGGTCGCACGGCAGCAACGGCATCACGAACGCGTGATATACGCTGTGAAACGGATTCACGCGAGCTTGGATCGAGATGCGGATTTTGCGTCGAAGTTGTCCGGAGTCGTTGCACAGTCACTGGAGGTTGAGGAGTGCTTGCTGATCCTCTACGAGTGTACTGGGGTCGACGACGGTCGACGGCGTCGCTCCGGCAACGTGCACGGAGAGTGCGCAGTGAGGGGGAAAAGATGTGGGTTTTTTGGAGAGAGAGAGAGAGAGCAGGGGTCGGGTTTGGAGTGATGAGGGTGGTGCTGAGGATGTAGAGGGTCGCAGAGGTGGTTCAGGTGAAGTGGGGAGGGGGGCTCGTCGGCGTCGGTTGCAAGGTGACCGAGGTTGGGTGCAAGTGGGTTTGGGAGTGCAGGGGATGCTTGGCAGGGGCTCGGGTTGTTGAAGGTGGGGTCGTAGAGGGAGAAGGTTGGTGGAGGGGGAGTGATCGAGGGTTGCCGAGGGGGTTGTCGTCGTCGGAGGTGGAGGTTGCAGTGGGTTGTTCGAGGTTGGGGGCTCGGTGGGTGTAGAGAGAGAGATGAGAAGTGAGTTGGAGAGGGAGAGTGACGAGAGGAGTTGGAGACGAGGTTGAAATCGTGGGTGTAACGGCAGGAGCGGGGGCGTGGGCGTGGGCGTGAGGCGCGGCGGAGGAAGGGGATCGCGCGCGGGAATGGGGGAAAGTTACCGTTGGAGTGAAGGAGATGAACAGGAGTGGGGTCAGGTGAGCTGAGGAATTGAACCAAGGAATTGGGCTTGGTTTAATTTCAAACAATTCCCTTTAAAAATACTTCGTGGGCTGCAGGGGGAGAAACGGGCCGGCTCGATTTCAAAATAATTTTGAGTGGGCTGAGGGAAATTAAAGGGGACGGGCCGGGGATTTATAAGGAAATTTATTTTTAAAAAAAATGTGTGGTCTTGGTAAAGGAAACGGGCTGAGGAAAAGAATTTAAGTTCTAAATTTTTATATAGAGAATTTCCAATTGGGCTGGGGTTTAAATTGGAAAATAATTCTAGGGTTTTGATTAAGCTAAATCTTGAATCTCGAGTAGCCAATTACCAACGAAAATATGAGGAAAAATCAGGAGACAAACGGGATTTGGAAAATACAGGAAAAATTTATAGATGGAGAACGGGGATTTACATCAATCCCCCTTAACAAAAATTTCGTCCTCGAAATTTAACAAGGATACAAGAATACAATGTACTAAACAAAGAGATGTGGATAACGATCACGGATGTCTTCCTCCCGCTCCCAGGTGGATTCTCCTGGGGAACGACCGCCCCAAGACACTCGGACTAACGGAATGACCTTATTCTTCAGCACTTTCTCTCTGCGGTCGAGAATGGTAGTGGACTGCTCCTCGTACGATAAATCAGTACCCAAAACTAGCTTCGAATGGTCCAGAACATGGCTCTCATCCCGAACATAACGCCGCAACTGTGACACGTGGAAGGTATTGTGCACACTAGCTAGCGATGGAGGCAAGGCAAGTCGATAGGCCACCTCTCCTACTCGCTCTAGCACCTTAAAAGGTCCGATAAAGCGAGGACTAAGTTTTCCTCTTCCTCCGAACCTGATAACTCCACGAGTAGGGAAAATCTTCAAGAACACATGATCTCCGACTTCGAATTCTAGTGCCCTTCTGCTGGTATCTGCCCAACTCTTTTGTCGATCCTGAGCCGTCTTAATACGCTGCTTGATCATTTGGACCTTGTCAACTGTCTGAACAATGAGTTCGGGGCCCAGTAATCTTCGTTCTCCTACATCATCCCAACATACTGGGGATCGACACTTCCGCCCGTATAGTGCTTCAAAAGGAGCCATCTGAATACTAGCCTGATAACTATTGTTGTAAGAGAACTCGAGTAGGTGCAGATGGTCCTCCCAGGAACCCTGAAAGTCCAACATACAGGCTCTCAACATGTCCTCAAGCGTCTGAATCGTACGCTCGGATTGTCCATCCGTCTGTGGGTGATAAGCTGTGCTGAAATTAAGACGGGTACCCAAGCTCTCCTGTAAGCTCTTCCAAAAGTGTGACAAGAATCTCGTGTCCCGGTCCGACACAATGCTGACTGGAACACCGTGAAGTCATACAATCTCCTGCATATATCTTTCTGCCAATGATTCTGTCGACTGTCCCACTCGGAAAGGTAGGAAGTGTGCAGCTTTTGTGAGGCGATCGACGATAACCCAAATGGCGTTATTGCCTCTAGGGCTCCGTGGTAAGGCCGTCACGAAATCCATAGTAATGTGCTCCCATTTCAATTCCGGTATCGGCAGGGGTTGTAACAGTCCTGCAGTCCTCTGATGCTCCGCCTTCACCTGCTGACATACCAAGCACCTGGATACAAACCTCGCAATTTCCCGCTTCATTCCGTTCCACCAAAAGTGCTGCTTTAGGTCCTGATACATTTTTGTACTTCCCGGATGCACAGAATAAGCTGAACTGTGGGCTTCAGCCAATACTTCTTCTCGAACATCTCCCTTAGGTACACAGAGTCTACTACCGAATCTCAGGGAGCCATCTTCATGCATAATCAAATCCGTTCTCAGTCCAGCTTCCACTTCCTCTCTGAACTTTTGCAATCGGGGATCATCCGCTTGTGCAATCTTGATGCGATCCACCAGGGAAGATTGCACCTGTAGTTTCCAAAATTGACTGAGTGCGTTCGGCGTAACGACCTCAAGTTCAAGTCTCTGGAAGTCCTCAATAATGCTCCTCTGATCGGTCAACATCATGACCGCTGGCTTGCGACTGAGCGCATCTGGTACAACATTCACCTTCCCTGGGAGATACTGAAGGTCCAAGTCGTAATCTGCCATTAGCTCTAGCCATCGGCGCTTCCTCTTATTTAGTTCCTTCTGGGTGAAAACATACTTCAAACTTTTGTGATCTGTGTACACCTCCAATTTCTCACCCAATAGATAGTGCCTCCGAATCTTCAATGCAAAGACTACCGCAGCTAACTCCAAGTCATGTGTAGGGTTGTTCTTCTCATGGTTTCTCAGTTGTCGAGAGGCGTAAGCAACCACTCGGCCGTGCTGCATTAAAACACAGCCTAAACCCTTCCCTGAGGCATCACTGTGTATCACCAAACCACCTGAATCGTCTGGTACAGTAAGAATAGGCGCGGTGGTTAATTTCTGCTTTAATGTGTCGAATGCCTGAGTCTACTCCTCTGTCCATGTAAACGGCACGTCCTTCCGTGTCAGCCTCGTCAATGGTTCCACGATTCTTGAGAAATCTTGGACGAATCTCCGATAATAACCTGCCAATCCCAGAAAACTCTTGATCTCAGCCACTGACTTCGGCGTCGGCCAATCTCTGACAGATTCTATCTTTGCCGGGTCCACCGAGATGCCTTCGCCCGAAACAATGTGTCCCAAAAACTATACCTTGTCGAGCCAGAACTCACACTTGCTTAGCTTCGCATACAGCTTCTCCTCCCGAAGAATTTGTAGGACCGTGCGCAAATGTTCAGCATGCTCTTCCCGGGTCTTTGAGTAGACAAGTATGTCGTCGATAAACACAACGACGAACGTGTCCAAGTACTTTGTGAACACCCTGTTCATCAAGTCCATGAATATTGCTGGGGCATTGGTAACACCGAACGGCATCACAAGGAACTTGTAATGTCTGTATCGGGTCCTGAAAGCCGTCTTGCACACATCCTCGGCTGCTACTCTGATTTGATGATATCCAGAACGGAGGTCCAACTTCGAGAATACCTTGGCTCCACTTAGCTGATCGAATAGGTCGTCAATGCGCGGGATTGGGTACTTGTTCTTTATTGTAACCTTGTTCAGCTCCCGATAATCTATACACATTCGCAGCGATCCATCCTTCTTCTTTACTAATAGAACTGGTGCACCCCACGGTGAAGCGCTTGGCCGAATAAATCCTTTCTCCAATAGTTCTTCAACCTGCTTCTTCAATTCCGCCAATTCAACTGGTGCCATTCTGTATGGAGCTCTGGATACTGGGGCTGTACCTGGAGTCAAGTCGATTGAGAACTCCAAAATTCGAGGAGGTGGTAGACCTAATAGATCTTCGGGAAATACGTCCAGAAAGTCCCGAACAATTTCTGGGACTGGGCTCTTATCAATCTCCATAGCTGTCAGCTCCTTAGGCTTTGCTCTGTATTTAGCTAGCTCCAAAGATTCGCTTCCGCCCTCGAAAATAAACTCCGGGTGATTGGGAATGCGGAAGATCACATTCCTTGCATGACAATCGATAACCACATGAAAAGTGCTCATCCAGTCCATCCCGATAATTGCGTCGTAACTTCCTCTCCCAATCAGAAGGAAATTCGTATAGAATTTCCTGCCACACACTACAACCGGGCATAATCTACATTCTCGACTAGATATAATAATGCCATTACCCGTATGAATTTCCCATCCCTTGATTAGTGGTTCATGTGGTATTGAGTGTGTATTAGTGAAATGCTCAGACAAGAAACAATGCGATGCTCCCGAATCAAATAGTACTCTAGCTGGCAAGGAATGTACGAGTAGAGTACCTGTAACCACGTCTCCTGACGCCTCTGCCTGCTCGGCCGTCAAGGTCAAAGCCCGTCCCTGACCGCGACCTGTAAAGGGTTGCCTCTGCTCCTGCGGCCTCTGCTGTGGCGGTCCAGAACCTCCCTGTATCTCTGCTCGCTCAGGGCAACTGTTAATCCTGTGCTAACTGGAACTGCAAATCAAGCACTGTCCCTTGGCACGGCGACAGTCCTTCTGGGTATGCCCTCCTCTACCGCAATAGCCGCAAACTACGCCATGTCTCTAGGGGCGATGCTGTGGTACGAACGGGCGCTTCATTTGTGTCGTTCCTGCTCTGTGAAGCGGTATGGTTCCTTGAGAAGGCGCGTGGGTACGTGTTGGAACGACTGGGGGTCTTCTGAACTTGTTAATCAATTGCTCCTGAACCCTCGCTGCGTTGAGTACCTGTGCGAAAGTCTGCAAATCTAACGATGCAATCAACTGCTGCAACTCGAAATCTAACCCCTGAAGGAAGCGTCTGGCCTTGGTGGCCTCTGATTTGACCATGTATGGAGCAAAGCGGCTCAGACGGTTGAACTCTGCCGCATATACGTCCACTGGGCGTCCATTCTGCTTCAAAATAATAAACCTTTCCTCCATTTCTGCCTTGGCTGTGGGAGGGAAATAATGATCTAGGAAGCACTCCTTAAACTTGCTCCATTCAATCGGCTCATCAAGTCTGCTTTCTTCTACTGACCACCATGTACGGGCTTCGTCTTCTAATTGAATCTTTATCACGTCCACTCTGTCTTCCTCTGAAACCCTGGCGGCTGTCAATAAATTCTCCATGTTCACCAACCATTGCTCAGCCTCAAGGGGTTCAGCTAGCCCTGAGAATGTAGCTGGGTGTAACCGTCGGAAGTCTGATATGGTACCAGCCCTAGTCTGGTAAGCTGGTGGAGCAGCGCCCTCGGGGGCGGTGATAAGTGCGGAGGGTCCTCCTGCGGCGGTAATCGCCCTGAGTCCCTCAGTGAGTAAATCTGTCTTTCTCTCTTGAGCTTCCGCGAGAGTGGTCAGTGCACTAAGTATTCTTTCCGTGCGGTCCTGAGAGCTGGAGTCCGAGGAGGGGTCGTTCGGGGACGTCATATCACTGGAAGATTCAAAAGGATAGGATCAGATTCAAGGATGAAAAATTAAGAGTAGTGAAACAAGAATAACGTAATACAGTATAGTTAATATTATTCCTTGATACTAAACACAGGCTCTGATACCAACTAAACCATGTCACGCCCCGCTTCCCAAAATACGGAAAACGAGGGATGACTAGGCCAGCCATGCTCCTACGGTCAAGGAATCATCCCGCCGTAGTCACACTTCGGCTTCTAGCATTACATGGTAATCAGTAAATAAAGCACAGTATTAAAGGAATCACATCACTAATTTATTACATTAATATTCCATTGTTCACACATTACAGATAACAAGAACAAATACTAACCAAAGTCAAACTCACGATCACTTTTATGGAAAGCAGTAGACATAGAAAGTACACCAGACTATATCTCTGTGAACTCGAAGGGTAGATCCGTCTCCTGTGCTGGTCCTCCCGCGGGATCTGAGCATGCATACTCAGGTCGTCAGAGCGATACAATAACAATATTATTATAATAAGATGAAACAGGTAAATGAGGTAATACTGGTATAAGAACAATGCAAGTAATCACTGTGTCACTATATGATGCAGAATATATTATGTGTCCCTATCGGTCTCTAGGTCATGTTTGAAATCACATAGTGGAAGGAGAATCATGTTTAACAGGAGTCTCGTACATACCCGAGACAACGGCCCACATGCCCGGGACATAACCCTGTCAGCCGGATCGCTAGATCCTACCCTACATGTATCAGTATCACGGTTCGAATGATCATCCTCTAAACACGGTCCCGCTAAATACGATACTCTTTCCACTTTGATTTCCCCCTTTTCCCCAGGTTCTCACTAGTTATGATCTTGATTTAGTCGTGTACGAGTATACCAATGGCACGGTTTTATCACTGTTCACTGTTTTAATCACTGTCATGAATATTCACTTTCCATTGGTGTACTCGTCACTCCTAAACCAACATCTATCACGCACGATAATGCAATGTCCACACGCACTAACACTGAGTATATGGCAATGGTAAGATATATGTATGTATGCTACCAATAAGCTATGTATATTATGAACCAACATGCATGTCATTGACTAAAATAAATTGCATAAATTAATATATTAAGAATTCAGCAAAATGATACAAGTAAGATAAATAGAACACTCAGTCAGAAATTCATCAAAATTTGTTTCAGTTCAATCGGGATTCCGGTTTTCAAGATATAGCTGTTTCATTTTAAGTCTTCACGGCTGGAAATTCAGTTTCAGAACTGAACGTCCGTTTCGCGACACGAATTGCACCCGATTGGGTTCAGAATTTAGCGATGCTACCGCTGAATGAAATCTAGGGTTTTCAATAGAGTATTCAACGCAACAGACGGATCCTCAATCGCATCTGTACGTTAAAAGTTATACAAAGTTTAATCACAGTGTGTCATTTCTGAATCTGTTCTGAACAGTTATACGTTCTGCCCTTTTAAATACAGTTTAAAATAGCAAACGGCGATGAAACGGAATGGAACCACTTGTTTTGTTTAGATAACAGAGTTATCTTTAATCTACTGTAGAGTTCCGTAACATACGACATCAAGAACCACAGTGACACAGGTATTGGTACAGTACACAATAATCAGAAACGCTCTGGACTGCAGTCCAGAGTCGCATTCCGATAAAATTATCATCACGGATACAGAACAGAAATCATTGAAATTTTACATAGGGTTAAAGTTCGTCGAGTCGGCTTCGATTTAACCCCTCAAACGCATATTCCAGTTTGTATGCAATTAACGGTGATTTTATTCGTTTTCAGATACGAGAAAAATATTGGTTTTAACGGCATATTTGGGGGTATCAATTTTTGTCACTAACAATCGTATTTTCCAGCGAGATTCATACACAACATTTATCATCAAATGGGCCAACAGAAAATATCAGTTTCCGTCAAAATAAACTATTAAAATCATTGGAGACTAGCATCGAACACTTACGTCACAATACGTATCGGAAATCGGTAAATTCGTAAACTAGATTATTTAGGTTTGTACCACTATAATTTTAGCATGAAGCAAGTAAACACTTGCCTGAAAACGTCTTGGGGTCGTACGGCTGCAACGGTGTCACGAACGCGTGATATACGCCGTGAAACGGATTCTCGCGAGCTTGGATCGAGATGCGGATTTTGCGTCGGAGTTGTCCGGAGTCGTTGCTCTGTCACTGGAGGTTGAGGAGTGCTTGCTGATCCTCTACGAGTGACTGGGGTCGACGACGGTCGACGGCGTCGCTCCGGCAACGTGCACGGAGAGTGCGCAGTGAGGGGGAAAAGATGTGGGTTTTTTGGAGAGAGAGAGAGAGAGCAGGGGTCGGGTTTGGAGTGATGAGGGTAGTGCTGAGGATGTAGAGGGTCGCAGAGGTGGTTCAGGTGAAGTGGGGGGGTTCGTCGGCGTCGGTTGCAAGGTGACCGAGGTTGGGTGCAAGTGGGTTTGGGAGTGCAGGGGATGCTTGGCAGGGGCTCGGGTTGTTGAAGGTGGGGTCGTAGAGGGAGAAGGTTGGTAGAGGGGGAGTGATCGAGGGTTGCCGAGGGGGTTGTTGTCGTCGGAGGTGGAGGTTGCAGTGGGTTGTTCGAGGTTGGGGGCTCGGTGGGTGTAGAGAGAGAGATGAGAAGTGAGTTGGGAAGGGAGAATGATGAGAGGAGTTGGAGACGAGGTTGAAATCGTGGGTGTAACGGCAAGAGCGGGGGCGTAGGTGTGGGCGTGAGGCGCGGCGGAGGAAAGGGATCGCGCGCGGGAATGGGGGAAAGTTACCGTTGGAGTGAAGAAGATGAACAGGAGTGGGGTCGGGTGTGCTGAGGAATTGAACCAAGGAATTGGGCTTGGTTTAATTTCAAACAATTCCCTTTAAAAATACTTCGTGGGCTGCAGGGGGAGAAACGGGCCGGCTCGATTTCAAAATATTTTTGAGTGGGCTGAGGGAAATTAAAGGGGACGGGCCGGGGATTTATAAGGAAATTTATTTTTAAAAAAATGTGTGGGCTTGGTAAAGGAAACGTGCTGAGGAAAAGAATTTAAGTTCTAAATTTTTAAATGGAGAATTTCCAATTGGGCTGGGGTTTAAATTGGAAAATAATTCTAGGGTTTTGATTAAGCTAAATCTTGAATCTCGAGTAGCCAATTACCAACGAAAATACGAGGAAAAATCAAGAGACAAACGTGATTTGGAAAATACAGGAAAATTTTATAGATGGAAAACGGGGATTTACAGTACACGACAGCACCAGTTCGTAAAAAGTTTTTGTTCCGCATTTGGCGTCTGTTAGACGGCCGGGGCGCTACCGTGGACTTACAGGTGATATATCTCTAGTAGTAGAGAATGGTGCAATTGTTGCAGCCAAAGCAGTTGGCAGATATCACCTAGTGTTACCAACTGGTAATACATTGATTCTTAGCGACTGTTATTTCGTACCAATAAATATTGTGAATATTTTCCGAAATCAAGTGTTGATTGGGTAAGGTATGTTGTATAACAGTGTACACGTTCTGAATCAAAGTACGGTTCTAAACGTACAGAACACACATAAGAGGAAAAGTTTAGAAATGAACGAAGTCTTCTTGTGTCATTGTAGACTGGGTCATATCGATGAAACAAGACTAGCTAAAGTTCCATAAGGATGCATATTTGAATCCGTTCGAATTTACATCTTATGAAACTTTCCAGTCATGTCTCAAAAACTAGGTGACCAAATCTCCGTTTACTGGAAACGGAGAAAGAGCTACTGAACTCTTGGACAGATACATAGTGATGTATGCGGTCCTATGTCTACACATGCTAGGGTTAGTTCAGCGTACTTTATTACATTCACTGATGTTCTCTCAAGATACGTACATGTGTTATTGTTGAAACAAAAAACTGAATCTTTTAAGAATTTCAAGGAATATAAGTACGAAGATGAGAACCAGATGGGTAAAAGTTTTCGAATCCTTTGATATGATCGGGGAGGAGAATACTTGGGCATGTAATTCCGAGACTATTTAAAAGAGAATGAGATTCTCTCTCAGTTTACTCCTCCGTAGAAACCAAGCACAACGGTATATCGGGGGTGGAGGAATCGCACCCTATGAGATATGGTGCGCTCTATGATGAGTACTGCTGAGTTACCTATTTCCTTTTAGGGACATGCACTTGAGAAGCTGCATACCTATTGAATAAAGTTCTGATCACATCTGTTTCCTACCACTCCATATAAGATATGGAATCGGAAGTGACCATCTCTTAAACGTGTTAATATATGGGGTTGTCCGGCCTATGTTGAAAAGCAAAATCCGGACAAGCTCGAGGCAAGGTCAGTTCTGTGCAAGTTTGTAGGATATCCCAAACATTCGCGAGGGTATATCTTCTACCATACTGAGGAACAAAAAGGTGTTTTGTTTCTCAACATGCCACCTTTTTAGAAAAAGGAATTTCTTGTGGAAGAAATTAGTGGCGATGAGGTAGAATTGGAAGTAGTTCCAGCAAACACAAACTATAACTGACGATTTGGTAGAACCGGAGGATTTTAATAGTCCCCGACGAACCGCAGCCACTCCACAGATCTAGTTGGGTTCCCTATCCACCTGAGAGATACTACGGTTTTCTCGTAGATGGTAGGAGCGAGGATTGCATCATGTAGATGATGACCCAACTAGTTTCGAGCAGGTCATCACAATTGGAGACTATGTGAAATGGCTGGATGCTATGCAATCTGAGATGGAATCCATATACACCAACAAAGTGTTGACTTTGCATGTTTCTCCTGAAGAGGTAAAACTCATCGGGAGCAAAAGGATCTTTGAGAAAGATAAATCGGTGTAGATGGAAATGTTGAGACTTTCAAAGATAGACTTGTTGCTAAGATTAAGTCCATCGGGATCCTACTTGCCATTGCTGCATACCATGACTACGATATCTGGCAGACTGCACGTCAAATCCACTTTTCTAAATGGAGATTTAGAAGAGAGCATGCATATGACACTGCCAGAGGGCTTTATAGACAGTGGGAGCAGTGGAAGCATGTGCAGGCTGCTTAAATCCATCTTTGGGTTGAAGCAGGCATCGCGGAGATGGAACATCTGTTTTAATGAAGCTGTCAAAGAGTTTGAATTCATCAAAAAGTTAGATGAACCATGTATTAATAAGAAGGTTGTAGAGAGTATAGTTGTCTTCCTCGTATTGTACGCGGATGACAGACTTTTGATAGGAAAGGGTGTTCCTATGCTACACTCGGTCAAGCACCTCTTATCACACAAGTTCTCCATGAAAGATCTAACTGATGTCTCCTACATCATGAGGATATAGATCTATAGAGATAGATCTAAATGGATTTGGGATTGTCCAAATCCAGGTACATAGACATAATGCTAAAAGGGTTTAGTATGGATTGTTCTAAGCGTGGTAATGTACCTGCTTGTTCAGGAATCACCCTTTCCAAAAAGATGTCTCTCCAGACTGATTTGGAGAGGGCTCGCATACAAGGGATACCCTATTCTTTGGCAGACGGGTCAATCATGTATGCGATGTTATGTAGCAGACCAGATGTAGCTTACTCACTAGTTGTAGTGAATAAGTATCGAAAAGATCTTCGGGAAAACCACTGGACATCTGAAGAACATTCTTAAGTGCTTGAGAAGGACTTAAGAAATGTTCTTGGTGTATGGTAACGGTGAACTCCAGATGGATTCCTTTACCGATTCAAGCTTCCAGAGTGATTAGGATGACTTAAAGTCAGTCTCCGGTTTTGTCTTCACCCTCAGTAGAGGGACGGTATGTTGGAAGGGTTCCAAGCTATATACCATAACAGACTTATTGATAGAGGCTAATTACATCGCTAACAACGATGCTGCCAAAAGTGGTTGTCTGGATGAATAGAGTTCATGAGATGAACTAGGTTCCTACCATTGGGCATCCAATACCTTTGTATTGTGATGACAATGGAGCTATAGCTTTGGCGTAGGAACCCCGGTTCCGTCAGCGATCCAGACATATTCTAAGACAGTGTCACCTGATCAGGGAGATAGTTGATCTCTGGGAGATCGAAATTAGGAGAGTTGATACAGAGGATAACACAGCGGATCCACTCACCGAGGCCATCCCCCAGATGCTATTCGAGAGACTTTTGGGACGTTGGATATGAGATACTACAACAACTGGCCTTAGTGCAAGTGGGAAATTGTTAGGAATATGTATGTCCTAGAGGCCATCATTGTACATGTGATGTATATTATAGTGGATGCTTGGACATATATATAGATGTCTTTCTTGCTAGACATGATAGTATGCTGTCCGGTTACTCTTTATCTTAACATGTTGACTGGTATTCTTTACTGTCTTGCTCTCAAATGTTGATAAAGACCTTAGGATATGTACTTGAATATCAGGATTATGATGAGATCATACTAGTAGGGCCAGGGTGCTCCAAAATTACATCCTTTAATCATTTTCTAGTCGTGGGAATATCGAGACCAGGGCATCGATATTCTAGTGTAGACTAGTGTGTACGTTTCTTATACCTTAGAGGGCGATGGTTAATCCCACAACCATTGGTGTGTGACATCAAAGATTGTACACAGGTGCTCATTGGAGAATGGGTACACCGAACAGGACTCGCAGAGGACTCCTATGTGGTAGTATACCTATCGTCAGATAGGAATCCTCTGGTGACACTGGTACATGTTAGTCTGTAGACCCGAGATCGTTATAGAGTCTTGTGTGGCTCCCACTGTGCTTTGATTTCCTCCCTACCACAGCTCAAAGGAGTCGTGCAAACTGGTGGATTTTTGATACAGTCTCTAGTCACATGGAGGAATGAGCGATGGGAGGGGTTTCGTCTCTCCCGGTATTGGGGGTTGATGTTGCGCTATACTCGATTGGCTATAACTGAAAGTCCCTGGCCAGGGCTGCTTCTGAGATTTACTGATAAGAGTTATCAGTAGTTTCTCAAACCGTTATAGGCCAGACATCGGCATGACTTATCACGTTATTGGGGTCTGACGTTTACCACCCCTAGACATGATATGCGACATATCAGACCAAGAGACCGGACAGTACGGTAGTGTTACTGATAGGCTTCGTGGAGAGTATAGACAGGCTTGCTTGTTGATATTCATATCGCAAAATACCCGGGTAGCTGTTACGTTCAGCTAGTACCGCTGACGGCTTGTATGTGGCTGATGTGATCATCACCTACTGCTGGCGTATTGACGAGTCTTTAGAGTCCCACACAGAAGTTTCCTGGTTCAAGCGAAACGAAGTAGGACACATATGTGATATGTGTGTGGGCCTGATTAAATACGTGTATGTGATACCGTATTATAATCTGGTAGTTATATGTTATCGGTTCGGTTATATGTGATATAACCAGATTGTCGAATCAAGTGTTGATTTGATAATGTGATATACAGATATATGATATTAGTCGATCATATGTGATATAACCAGATTATTAAATCAAGTGTTGATTTAATAATGTGATATACATTATATGTGATATGATTATATCTTAACTAATATCATTAGCTCACTAATTATTCTTCATTATATATATACATTAATATATATGATATATATATATAATAATTAAGCATGGCATGATTTCTATTTTTGAGAAAAATAGAAAAGAGGTGGAAAATGAGAGTATGGTTGCAACTATGGGCTTTATTCATAGTTTATTCATCTTGACTTACTATTCAAGCATGGTTGCAATTTTATATTGCAAAATTCCATGCTTGAATGAGTGGGGGTCAAGAGTTGCCATTCATTATAGTCTCATTCTCAACACTTAGCCACTTTTCTTGAGTTGCTCCCATGGTTGTTCTCTAGCTTAATCTTCCTCCCCAAATGTCATGGTTCAAGTTTCAACCCTCACATGAGATGTGAATCATGAAGCTTGAACACAATCTTGTGAGCTTTTAACATCCCCTACTACACCATCCCACACCAAACTAGCAATTTGGTGTGGTGTGTTTGCTACACTAAAGGAGTTTTGTGAAGAGTTAGCTTTGGCTAGAGGGACTTCGGGTGGATCGTCTTTGGCGTGAAGATCACGAAAGATGATCATTCAACTCGAAGAGGAGCCTTGTAGAGTCGTGTGGACTTCAACCCGGAGCTTTAAAAGAGAAGGACTCGAACTACAAAGGTTGTATGCTCTTTTCTTCTCTTGGTTTTAATCACATCACAAAGGCATACCCTAAAAATCTAGTAATGATCTTGTTAGTCTAACTTTGCACCTAATAAAAATTAAAATGTGGGGCTTGATGCCTCTAGAACGTCATGGTGGTGTTAAGGTAGACTTTCGCTCACATCCCCGGCTATTCACCCACGACGATCCAATAATCCATATACACAAACCAATATCACAGATATATGCAACCCCCAACTAACCGACATATAGCAATTAGTGGAAGTTTACGAACACATATATCAAACTGAAACATATTAAATGACATTAAAATCGTGTCTTCGAAATACTCTGTATTGCCATAAGAGAAAGATAACAGTATATTCAAACTTGGTGAAATCTAACACCACCTGAAACCTTAGATCCAAGAGACTAGAACACAGAAAAAAAATTCATGCCAATTCCCTACAGAAGAACCGGTGAGGCCGGTAAAATTGGCACTTTGGCCGGCCATGCTAAAGTGGAATTGTCTCATTTTTGTTCTATGTTCATTTCGCAACCAAAAGAGCACTCTGCAATTGTTTAAAAAATTTAGAGCCTCTGAAAAAATCGACAGAAACTTGGATCTACGTTTCGATGTTTCAGATTTATTTCGGTTTCGTAGTTTTACACGTTTTCTAAACTGTTGGTTAAGGTTCAGCCAGGCTCTGATACCACTGTAAGTCGAAGTCGCATACCCCGTGGGTTCGCGGGGAGGCGGAATACGCAAAAAACGATTTTTATGGGCTTCGCAACACCGACTTGAACTTCATGATCGATACTAAACCCTAGATAGCAAAACTGTATGAGGTTAACTACTCGGATATAAAGTTATACCTCACAGAACCATGTCCTTCGGGTCTTCTTGCTATCCTCCTCCTCTTCATAGGCTCCTCGGATCGTACACGGATCTAGCATCCTCGTCGGTTCTCTCAAGTCAAAGACGATCCACCCGAGAGTCTATAGTCCAAGCTCCAACCTAAAATACGAGATAACTAAGGCACCTAGTTTGCTAAACTAGATGTCCTAAATGATGTAGTGAGTGAAGATGGATTAGTTTGTCTCTAAATACCCAAGGTTTCTCAACACATGAGACATTTAGGGTTAGAGGAATAAGAAGGAGCTTTGGAGGAGAGAGTGTTCAAGAGATGAAAAAAATCCAACAATATAATACTAGGATCTGGCTTAAACCAAACCCCACTAGTATTATCCGCCCGAACATCATACGTGCACAAGTACACGTATGTGATCGAAGCCCTGCCGTAAAACCATACGGCCTCTACATCTTTCGCCCGATGCAGGAAAACCATCAATGTGGGACTCTAAAGACTCGACACGACGTTGGCAGTGGGTTTAACCACAAGCACGTCAGCGGTACTAGCTGCACATAACAGCTACCCAGGTATCTGTCGATATGAAGGCCGATGAGCAAACTCATCCGAACTCCTACTGAGCATATCTGTGACAATCTTCGTACAGTCCGGTCTGTTCGTCTAAGAGTATCGCATATCGGGCCTAGGGGGCGGTAACCGTAAGACTCCTGATAACGCAATAAGTCGTGTCGAAGTTTAGCCCAAAACATCCTGAGAAACTACTAGAGTACCTACCAGTAAATCTCGCTTGCCCTGGCCAGGGACTTTTTGTAATGGATTTCCAAACACAGCGCGGTATCAACCCCCAATACCAGGAGAGATGAATCCTATCTAACTGCCACTGCCTCCAAGTGCTTCAGGACTGCACCCAACTACTACCTATTTTCATGACTCCTTTGAGCCGTGGTAGGGTAGTAATCTATGAACAGTGGGAACACACTCGAGGCGAAGTAGCAGTATCAACTCGACGGACTAAGCTGTACTCATGTCACCTAGGAACTACTACCCGACGATAGGTATAATACCCACCAGCAGCTCCCTACGAGTCCTGTCCAGTGTACTAATAACCCAATGAGCACATGCATACTATCTACAGTATGATAACTAATGGTTGTGGGACAGAGCATCTCCCCTGCTGGGATGAGAACCATATACACTAGTCTACTCTGGAGTATCGATGCCCTGTCTCGATAATCCTACGACTAGGGACCTGTATAAGGATGTGCTTATAGACTACCCAGCTCCCACTAGTTTGACTGCCATCACAACGCTGGTAATCAAGCAAAGATCCTAAGGGCTCTACCAATATGTATAAGCGATATGCTAAAAGAAACACATGCACATATTGAGGTAGAAACAAATCAGGTAGCATACTACCATTTCAAGAAAGACTGTTACTATATCCGTGCATATCCCAAGCTTCCAATATGTAATATACAAACCAGTATGATACAATAATGGCCTCTAGGGCATATATCACTAACAGGAAGAAGAAGAAGAAAACTTTTTTCCAGAAAAGAAAATGGAGGATATGGTAGAAGCTGCTCTCGGTGATATTAATCTTCCTTCCAGTCAAGTTCCTCAAGCGGATAAGTATGAAAAGTACATGAATGATACCAAGAGACCAATCTATAAGAATGAAAAATATTCAACATTATCATGGTTTGTCCATCTTTTCCAGATTAAGTGCCTAAATAATAGAGCAACAAGTCATTCACGATGCTTCTTAAATTCCTGAATGATTTTTTGCCCGAGGAAAATAACGTGCCAGAGAGCTGGTACGAAGCCCAGAAGATGCTATCTGATTTAGGTCTGAACTGTGCGAAGATTCATGTATGTCCCAATAATTGCGTACTGTACCGGAATGAGAATTTGGATTTCAAAGAGAGTCCCACCGGCAAAAAGGACGGGTATAAGCCAAAAGAATCTGATAAGAAACCAGATATACCTGTCAAGATAGCACAATATTTCCCATAACATAGAGGCTGCAGAGGCTATTCATGTGTAAGATGACTGCGGGGCAATGATTTGGTATCACCATGATTCTGCAAGAGAAGATGGAAGAATGAGTCATCAAAGAAATTCGCCGGCATGGAATGATTTTAACAGAATGCACCCAACATTTATTAGTGATACTCGCAATATCAGGCTCGGACTGGTTAGTGATGGATTCTACCCTTTCAACTATATGGGTGGAGGCCACAGCACATGGCCCATTGTAATGATGGTTTATAATCTGTCGTCTTAGTCGGTTATGGATCAATCCTACTTTATGATGCCTCTTCTTATTGATGGACCGAAATCATCGAGAAACAATATCGACGTCTACCTCCGACCGCTGATCGATAAGTTAAAATCCTTATTCACCGATGCTGTGGAGACATATGATACAAACATAGATACTACCTTCACATTGTGTGCGGATTTAATGTGGAAAATTATTTTCTTTCCTGTGTATGGAGAACTATCAGGTTGGTCCGTACATAGTTATAAAGCATTTCCTTATTGCCACCAAGATACAACATCGAGACAGCTGATTTAGACCCCTGTCCTAGACCGTAGAGACCGATCCGGCCGTACTGACCCTGTCCTAGACTCCATACATGGAGGGCAACATGGTGGTCGGGAGAGAGGCTAGGGAACTGGTCCCAGCAGATCCCGCCTGAAGTTGTCCTCCTCTCTGGCGGTTACTTTTGGTACCCCACGCAAGTGACATCTGGAGTAGTGGTTGGACGAACTGACCGCTGAATTACGTTCTTTTTAGGAGTCAATGGTACGTATACACACGTACACACACCTACACACACATACACACGCATAAAAACACACGCGCGCACGCGCGCGCACAAAAACAAGGCCTAACCGTAATTCATCATCATTCTCGTCTATATTGAACTCTTGTCAAATCCAACCCTATTATATTATGTTTTGGTATGAATTTTAGAATATGTTAAATATAATTTAGATGATACCACACATGGGATAATGACCTAACCCACACACACACGAAGAAATTTTATATTGTTTACGAAATCTATGGTTAAGATTTTTAATTACAATTTGTTAATTAGGGACAAGTTAATTAGTTGAAAAAACAAGATTTTTGAAAATGAGATATTTAAGAAAATACCCTTATTTCTAAGATTCGTCAGGTAGTGTAGTGAAAAGTAACAATAGTTAAGGGTATTTTAGTGGAAAAGCAACAATAGTTAAAGGTATTTTAGTGTAAATAACAAAAATTGAGAAGATGAGGTTTTTTATTAAAAATATTAATGATAGTTTAATGAAAAACAATAATGGTTAAGGGTATTTTAGTGAAATTTATAGTAGTTTAGTTAATTTAAGAAGATAAATCGTTTAGTTAAATTTTTAAGGTATTTTAGTCAAAAACAACAATAGTTAGGGGCGTGTGTGTATGTGTATGTGTGTGCACACACATACACACGCGCACGTGCGCGCGCACATACACACACGCGCACGTGCGCACACATACCCACACGCACACATACATGTAGGGTTCCTAGGCACAGTCATGAGGTTCCACAAGGCATCAACCATGCCAAAATCAAAAATTTTCATGTGCCAAGAACCCTAATCAAGATCGTTACTAGAGGTAAGGCGAAAAACATGCAAGTTAGCAACTTTAACTACAAGTGAAAGGGATTACAACCTTTGTAGATCCGGTCCTCCACTTCTAATGCTCCGTGTTGACGTCCCTTCCCTGCGATCATCGGGGTCCCGGACTCTAGCGATGATTTCTTCGGAGAAATGAGCAGGCTAGGTCGTTAACTTCGATGCCGAAGATGATCTACGTCGAGGCGACTCAAACTCAAGCTCCATCTTCACTAGGTCATGAACTTTGTCAAGAAAACACACTCTACTACATAGCAAGTGGTAGAGGATGAAGAAATAGGAAGTGGGTTCACTTTGGATTTGGATTCCTCACTCTAAATCTTCACTTGAAATTTTCTAGAAAAGGTTTTCTTCTTCATGAAGAAGAAGAAGAAGAAGAAAGAAAAGAATGAATTATTGAAAAAAGAATAAATCAAGTGAAGTCTATCATCTTGTAACCATGGGTGAGTTAACTTTTCTAGAGAGTAAACTAGAGTTTAGGTTGATGGTTAGGTCAAAGAACAAAACAAAATGGTTAGACTTTTTCAAAGTTGCTAAGAAGCTTCATGAAGCTTGAAGCCAAAACAAGAAAAGCCACCATTTAGTTTTTTCCAAGATAAATAAATAGAATAAAACCCTAACCATTTACCTAAGCATGTTGTTTGTCATACACACACCCAAGTTTGCGTGCATCATCAATCATGATACAAACTAGCGCACAAACATATATCATATATACAACTTGTGCACATCAAGTGAGAAAATCAATCTTAAGTGAACAAATACTAGTTAATGTAAAGTAATATATCAAATATATAATTATACATTAAATCATTAAATCAATACTTGATTTAATGATCCGGTCATATCACATATAACCGACTAATATCAAGTGTATCAATATATCGAATCAACACTTGATTTCGGTAACCCGGCTATATCACATATAACCGACCGATGATACGAATCGCGAGAATAGAATACAGTATCACATACTGGCATTATTCTTGGTCCAGCACATATCTCATATGCGCTCCTATATCGTTTCGCTTGAGCCAGGAAACCCCTGTGTAGGACTCTGAAGACTCGTCAATACGCCGGCAGTAGGTGATGATTATATCAAACACCCACAGGCCGCAAGCGGTCTTCTAAACGTAACGGCCACCTGGGTATTGAGTGATCAGAAGATCAAGGAGCAAGCCTGCTCACATTCCTGTGAATCCAACCAGTAACACTTACCGCACAGTCCGGTCTGTTCGTCTGATATGTCGCATATCTCATCTAGGGGTAGTAAATGTCAGACCCCAGCAGCTTGATAAGTCATGCCGATATAAGGTCCACAACAAGCGTGAAACTACTGATAACACTTACCAGTAAATCACTGCAACCCTTGCCAGGGATTTCCAGTTATGGCCAGTCGAGCATACCACAACATCTGTTAGTGTATATGCCCTAGAAGCCATTACTGTATCATACTAGCTTGTATATTACTTGATTGAAGCTTGGGATATTCACAGTTGTACATCCATATTATTATCTTGATACATCCATATTATTATCTTGATTAAGGCGTGATATGGTCGCTACCTGGAGAGAGAGAGAAGAAAACACTCTGCGTGCGCTCTTGCAAGATTAGATTGGTTATATATTTTATCTAATCCGGATGGCTCCCACTGTTTTTATCAAATCTTCCTTCAAACCCTAAAAGGAGAGACTAGATGGGATTAATTACACTCTACAAGTTCGCCAATCTTTCAGCCAGGCCAGTGCCGGTACTTTGAGGGAGGTTCCCCGTGCTTTCGCACAGACCTAATTAAAATAAACCTCGGTTTCCCAGGGGCGTTACCCCGTTGACACCTTTCTAGACACCTTCTTGATCGGCTAATTGTAAAGTGCAAAACTCTCCCAGGAGTAACAATTACTCGCAGTGGGTATCGGGATCCAACTATCATATAGAAGGTATGCAATCTCATTGCAAATTTCAACACTTGAAACTCCCGATAATGGTTTTTACCCCTAACACCTATGACCTTGGCTAAAGTCAACAAATCATAAGTACCAGTCAAGTTCTACCCGTCATTTCGTGATTAATTAGACCCACCTACATGACCCTTGGCTAAGGTCAACAAAGCCACATGACGGTCCTAACTAATCGCATCATATGCGGTATAGGAAGACATCACTTAGCTACCGTACACTGTGCCTTGACTATGGTCAACAAACACAGCATGAATACCAAGTACTCTACTTCCTAAAATGACGGAGGGTTGTGGATGGTTTTTAAGAAAACCTTTAACGCTTTGAACTTGATCTCGTTGCGGAATCAAATGGTTTTTAAATGGAGTGGTTTTTGAGGCTTTTCAAGTTTTGCTAAAGGGGTCACACCCGGTGAAGGGATCGTCGACCCTTTCCTCATCGAATAAGGTGCAGGATATATCATATATACCGCTGTGAAAAGCAAAAACTATATAAGAAATCAAAAGACAAATCGAGGATTGTAGCATCTGCCAGTTATTGCTGAAGGGGTCACTCCCGTTGAAGGGATCTCGGCCCTTTCCTTATCGAATAAGGTGCAGGATGTTCTATAAGGAACACCGCGATGCAAAGCAAGAACTGTAGCTACCTGTTTTTGAAATTCGATTCCACAACATTTTTTAGGTTTATTTTTCTTTCATTAATCTCATTAATGAATGTCTCATCATTTAAGTCCACCTAAACATCACAGATAAATATAACGTACGCTTATGCCATCCGCATTCGCCTCGATGTCCCGTCTGCACCGTTAGGTTAGGTAACTAACGCCAGAGCGAGGCAGGGCTAGCGCGGGTGTAAAACATAAGCAACGTCTATATAATATATCATATATACTATATACAGTATCTATCTGAACATATCACATGATCACATCACAGATAACGCAGCAGAAAAGATCATATGAAATATTGGATATACTAGGACGTCCGTGTTTTATTTCGAGCCTGTATAAAACACGGATTCCACGGTCGTGATGAATAGCCAATCCCACACCCCTAGACCCCTACGAGAGCGGCAAGCAACCCTACCAATTCTAGAGTTAGGAGACCCGGACTCGACTCCTCGAGATGGTCTCCCACTGGACCCTAGAACCCGGTTACTTGTGCTCCCCTCCTTGGGTCTATCCTAATGCGGAAAAGTAAATAATATACAATGATGACATCATCCTCAACCCGGAAGTGTCCCAATAAAAGAATATCACATACAAGTTTTTACATGAATGAAAAAGAAAAACACTCATCTCACATAAAAAAAAACCCCGGCTATTCAATCACGACGATCCAATATAACATATCCAGTAACACATAACATCATATGTCATCAACGTAAGTAAGTATGCATACACCGATTGTCGTCGACGTATAGCAACGAAAACCGGTGATACAACTACATGCTATACTTACGGTCACAGAAAAGAAAGTGTAAAACTACAACAGTCGGAATCCGCAACCTCCTTAGATATCGCATGCCTAACAATTACAAACCCCGCATTTTAGTCTCATTATCGAAAAAACTTTTCAATATCAAGTCGGGCAATTCAACAAGATTCCCGACATCCAGAACGAATGCTCTTCGCAAACTTTAGTAGACGGCCACACCCCTGACACTGTCGACGAAGTGCACTAAGGCGGAACACCGCTGCCGCGAGCACCCGAACCGATGCTTCTTGGCGACGGGGTTCTCCTACAGTCACTTGGTCGGGGCTGTGGGGTGTAGCTGTCAATTAAGTTTACCCGGCGAGTATCCGCGTACGCAACGTGATTGCGACGGACTTTTGATCACATCAAAATCTCGTGGCAACCGATCAAGTGAGACTAAAGTGCTAGATTTATAACATTCAAATCAGTTATCTCATAACTATTTGTGGATTCCAAATATTGTATCACATTCCAGATAAATAGATAATGTTAAACTATCCAATCGAACAATCAAACACCCAAGTTTTCTCGAAAAACTCAACACTTGAAATAAGTTTAAAAACATCCACTTCATGCCACAGTACCAACGGTCCAGCCGTAGAAGGGTCAAGCCAACGCCTCACATGTGGCACGCCGTACTGCCCCAAACCCTAAGGTTCAAAGGGCAGTTCAAGACGGTCACATAATCGAGTTATGGTTTGTTGTCTTCTAGAGGGTCCATCGCGTTACTTGCACTACTTAGAACATTCTTAAACTTCGGAAAAATCCAACAGTTGGAAATTTACCGGCAGGGAAAAAAGTGGGTATTTATATCCGGTCGAACTTTTTAACATGTTCTAAAATTACCCGGAAAAACACAATAAACAAAGTTAATTAATCCGATCGAATCATCGAGTCCCCAATACACCCCAGAAAACTCAACTGTTGAGTATAGATTAAAAATTCCCAGAAGAAACAGGAAACAAATACGGGCATTACTGTATAAAAAAGAATCCATTACTATTACCGACGGTCGCGGAACCGCCGCCAAAAGCAGGGAAAGGCCGCGGTTCCGCGGCGCTACAGTAGTGTTAGGGCTTCGTTTTGTACGGTTATTCTTATAATTTCCTGCTCTATTTTCTAAGCATTTTGAATTCACAAAAATCCACAGTTTCAGAAAATGTACAGGGAAGGGTTTTGTTTAGGGTTTCGGGGTTCGATCGGGTTTTTAACTTCGTCTACACTTCGCCTAAAGCTCTAGCTAGGCTCTGATACCACTGTAGGGTTCTTAGGCACACTCATGAGGTTCCACAAGGCATCAACCATGCCAAAATCAAAAAATTTCATGTGCCAAGAAACCCTAATCAAGATCGTTACTAGAGGTAAGGCGAAAAACATGCAAGTTAACAACTTTAACTACAAGTGAAAGGGATTACAACCTTTGTAGATCTTTTCCTCCACTTTTAAAGCTCCGTGTTGACGTCCCTTCGCTGCGATCATCGAGATCCCGGACTCTAGCGATGATTTCATCGGAGGAATGAGCGGGCTAGGTCGTTGACTTCGATGCCGAAGATGATCTACGTCGAGGCGACTCAAACTCAAGCTCCATCTTCACTAGGTCATGAACTTTGTGAAGAAAACACACTCTACTACATGGCAAGTGGTAGAGGATTAAGAAATAGGAAGTGGGTTCACTTTGGATTTGGATTTCTCACTCTAAATCTTCACTTGAAATTTTATAGAAAAGGTTTTCTTCTTCATGAAGAAGAAGAAGAAGAAGAAGAAGACGAAAAGAAAAGAATGAATTATTGAAAAAAGAATAAATCAAGTGAAGTCTATCATCTTGTAACCATGGGTGAGTTAACTTTTGTAGAGAGTAAACTAGAGTTTAGGTTGATGGTTAGGTCAAAGAACAAAACAAAATTGTTAGACTTTTTCAAAGATGCTAAGAAGCTTCATGAAGCTTGAAGCCAAAACAAGAAAAGCCACCATTTAGTTTTTGCCAATATAAATAAAGAGAAAAAACCCTAACCATTAACCTAAGCATGGTGTTAGTCATGCACACACCCAAGTTTGCTTGTATCATCAATCATGATACAAACTAGCGCACAAACATATACCATATATACAACTTGTGCACATCAAGTGAGAAAATCAATCTTAAGTGAACAAATACTAGTTAATGTAAAGTAATATATCAAATATATAATTATATATTAAATCATTAAATCAATACTTGATTTAATGATCCGGTCATATCGCATATAACCGACTAATATCAAGTGTATCAATATATCGAATCAACACTTGATTCGGTAACCCGGCTATATCACATATAACCGACCGATGATACGAATCGCGAGAATAGAATACAGTATCACATACTGGAATTATTCTCGGTCCCGCACATATCTCATATGCGCTCCTATATCGTTTCGCTTGAGCCAGGAAACCCCTGTGTACGACTCTAAATACTCGTCAATACGCCGGCAGTAGGTGATGATCATATCAAACACCCACAAGTGGCAAGTAGTCTACTAAACATAACGGCCACCCGGGAATTGAGCGATCAGAAGATCAACGAGCAAGCCTGCTAACACTCCTGTGATTCCAACCAGTAGCACTTACCGCACAGTTCGGTCTGTTCGTCTGATATGTCGCATATCTCGCCTAGGGGTGTTAAACGTCAGACCCCAGCAGCTTGATAAGTCATGCCGATGTAAGGTCCACAACAAGCATGAAACTACTGATAACACTTACCAGTAAATCACTGCAACCCTGGCGAGGAATTTCCAGTTATGGCCAGTCGAGCATAGCGCAACATCTGTTAGTGTATATGCCCTAGAGGCCTTTACTGTATCATACTAGCTTGTATATTACTTGATTGAAGCTTAGGATATTCACAGTTGTATAGACAATCTTGCTCAAAATGTTAGTATGCTACTTGGTTTGTCTCTGCTTCAATATGTGCATGTGTTTCTTTTAGCATATCGCTTATATACATATTAGTAGAGCCCTTAGGATCTTTGCTTGATTACCAGCATTGTGATGGCGCTCACACTCGTGGAGCTGGGTAATCCATAAGCACATCCTTATACAGGTCCCTAGTCGTAGGACTATCGAGACAGGGCATCGATACTCCAGAGTAGACTAGCGTATGCGCTTCTCATCCCAGCGGGGGAGACGGTCTGTCCCACAGCCGTCAGTACGTCGTACTTGAGATAGTATGCGGGTGCTCGTTAGGTTACGAGTACACTGGACAGGACTCGTCGGGAACTGTTGGTTGGTATTATACCTATCGTCAGTTATCAGTTCCCAGGTGACATGAGTACAGCTTAGTCTGCCGAGTTGACACTGTCACTTCTCCTCGAGTGTGTTCCCACTGTACTTAGATTACTACCCTACCACGGCTCAAAGGAGTCGTGCAAACAGGTAGTAGTTGGGTGCAGTCCCAAAGCACTTGGAGGCAGTGACGGTTAGACATGATTCGTCTCTCCCGGTATTGGGGGTTGACATCGCGCTGTGTCCAGGAGAGCCATTACACAAGTAGTCCCTGGTCAGGGCAAGCGAGATATACTGGTAGGTTTCCAGTGTTATCTCAGGGTGTTCTGGGCTTCACTCCGACACGACTTGTACCGCTATTAGGGGACTCACGTTTACCGCTCCACTAGGCCCTCCATGCGATGCATCAGACGAACAGACCGGACTGTACGGAGATTGTCACATACAGGCTCAGTAGGAGTTCGGATGGGTTTACCTCATCGGTCTTCTTATCGACATCCACCTGGGGACCGTTACGTACAGCTAGTGCCGCTTGCAGTCTGTGGTTAAACCCACTGCCAGCGTAGTGTCGAGTCTTTAGAGTCCCACATAGAGAGTTTCCCTGCATTGAGCGAAACGTGTAGAGGCCGTATAGTTTTACGGCAGGGCTACGATCACTTACGTGCACTTATGTGCGTATGCTGTTCGGGCAGGCAATACTAGTGGGCTTTGGTTTAAGCCAGATCCTAGTATTGCACAGATGGATTTGATTTGTCTTCTGTGCATGCGCATTCTACGGAATGCGCATTCTACGGATTACACACCCGCATCCGCATTTTACGGAATGCGGATGCGGGTGTGTATGCACAGTTTTGAGGAGCGATGAAGGGGGAGGTGCCCCATTAGGGTTTTGGCAGTTGGTTCGGCCAAAACCGTAATGTGGCACACTCATTAGGGTTTTGACAATTCGTTTGGTCAAAACCGTTACGAGCCGGAGGCATTGTTTACTAATCCTTTTAGTGATAGATTAGTGATGGCTAATTGCATTGACCATTTGACTACTTAGACCTCTCTTGACTTTGTTGACCCGTTGACCGTGTTGATTATTGACCTTCAAGAGGGATCTACACTCTTCTTTTATTTTCTTTTTAATTCTTGAGTTATGATAATGGTCAATTCAATGTGCCATCAACTCTTTCATGATAGGATTAGTAATGATGATTTTTGTGTATTATTGCAACCATGGTTCATTTCATTTGGCTTAATCCTTTTCATTATTCTCTTCTCATTCTCTCTCTTGAAATGAGAAGAAAAGAAAAGCTCCATGGTTGCTAAGCTTTCTCCTTCTTCTTCCTCCTCTTGATCTCATCTTTTGATCTCATGTGTTGAGACAAAAAGATCCCACAAAGACAAATACATCCATACATCTCCTCTACACATCCTAAAGCATTTAGATTAGCAATCTCTTCGCCCTAGTTGCCTTGGCTTGAGGCGGAGCTTAGTGTATAACTCTCGGGTGGATCGTCTTCGACTCAAGAAGGCCTTGGAGGTGTCCAAGGTCCAGATCGATGCTTGGAGCTTGGATGGACGAACGGGACAGTGGAATGAAGTCCCGAAGGACCGGTTCCGTGAGGTATACTTTCTACAAACATAGTAGTTAAAACCTCTAAGTGTTTACTAGTTTCTAGTTTAGCAAAGATCCCAACTTTTAGTCCATGTTGCTTTGCGCCAAAATCATTGTTTTTCCCCGTTTCCGCCTCCCCGTAAGTACCGGGGTGAGCAACGTGGGCTTACAGTGGTATCAGAGCCTAGCTAAACATAAACTAGTAAGTTAGTAAAGTGTTTAGAATATCGATCGGAAAAAAATCGCAAAACACGTCCGCAAAACCTCTACTTTCTGTCGAATTTTTATACTGTTCAAAAATTATTTTAACATACATGAAAATTCGTCTCAGGGTTTTCTAAAACTACTGCAGAAAAACGGTCCCATGAATCGATCAAACCGCCGTGGTTCCGCGGCAATAGCATGCTATTGCCGCGGTTCCGCTGCCAATTTGACTCGGTCGTGGACCGAGTTTTTTGCAGTATTTTAGTTTGGCTGTTTTGGGATTTTTAAGACATGTTTTTTCCACCCAGAATTTCCAGAGAGCAAATTGACTTTTGGGGTGGTTAAAAATCCGTATTTTGATTGATATTCCATACTCTTTGGCTAATGTATATTATCTGTGATGTGATATATGTATTGAACGTCCGCTACTCGCTATACGTCGATTAATGGGGGTTATACATATCTGTGATCTGTAATGTTGATGGTTTGTGTATATGAACTCGTTGGATTGTCGCGGATGAATAGCCGGGAATGGGTGTGAGATGAGGGTTTCTTTTTCTTTCATTCATTGTAAAATATGTAAATTGATGTAATATTATTTGTATGGCCGCACAACCGGGTCGGGGTTGTAGCCGTTATTGTATAATTTCTTTTTACTGTTTTTGCTCCTAGGATAGACCCAAGGTGGGGTGCACAAACTACCGGGTGTTTCGAAGTGCCGAGTGGCCTACTCATGGTGTTGAGGGAGGTTGCTTCGCTTCGGGTAGTTGGCGGGTAGTTTGCCGCACCTGTAGGGGTCTAGGGTGGGGTTTGGCTATTCATCGCGACCGTGTAATCCATTTTCGTTGCAGGCTCGAACGAATCGCGGATTCCTAGTATATCCAAAGTGTTCATCCGTGATCTGTAATGTCTATCATTGCTATATATCTATATATGATATCTATTTAGGCGTTGCTTATGTTTTTCAGCCGCGCTAGCCCAGCCCCCGCTCTGTCGTTAGTTAAGTAACCTAACGGGTGATGACGGGGCCCCGTGGCCAATGCGAATGGCATAAGCGTACGTCATATTTTGGTTGTTTTCTGCAATGGTAGGATTAAATGATGGGACGCATTAAAAGAACTAATGCAAGAAAATAAACCAAGTAAAAGTCGTTGGAAGACTTTCAAACCCACTCGGTTCTTTTCAAAAACCAGCATTTTAACCGCGGAGCTTGAACCACTCCTTTTAAAAGCTATCTCGTTCCATCGATTATATCAAGTTCACTACGTTCACGGTTTCTCCAAAACCATTCATAGCCCTCCGTCATTTCGTATGGATATTCAATAGTATTCAAGCTATGTTTGTTGACCTTCGTCAAGACATAGTGATTGGTAGCTGTTGGATGTTCATATGTAGCATAGATAGATGTGTTGGTTTGGGACAGTCGTATTACCGTGTTGACCTTCGTCAAGGGTATGTACGGGTGGGTTCAAATTAACCTGGATAATGACGGGTAGAACTTGACATGTGACTTATGATTTGTTGACCTTCGTTAAGGTCATAAGAGCATGGGGCAAAAATCCACATCGGGAGTTTCATAAGCACTGAAACTTGCTAGCGCTGCATACCATTTGGAGTGTGATGATTCTGGTAGGATTCCTTCGGTTTTATCACGCGATGATATTTGGATCCCGATCCTACTGTGAGTATATGCTACTCCTCGGGAAATCTCTCACTTAACGATCATGCTATAAATCAAGCAGGTGTCTAGAAAGGTGTTAGCGGGGCTACGCCCACAGGGAAAAGAGGTTACTTAATTAAGGGACTTCGCGAAAACGTTGGAAAACCTCCCTCGAAATACCGACACTGGCCTGGATGAACGGTTAAGCAAGTATTGTACGATGAGATAGATCCTGACTAGTTCTTCCTTTATAGTTTGAGGAGGGATTCGAGAGACAGTGAGAGCCATCCTATTTAGATAAATTAAAAACCAATCTAAACTTGCAAGAGCATCATGCTGAGTGTTTTCTTCTCTCTCTCTTAATTGCAGCGACCCAGTGACCGCACCTAGGTTACATCTAGATAATAAAACGACTGAATCTGACTGGCAAAGGTCTGTCCAGATGTCCATTGCCCATGACAAGCTGGGACAGCTCTTGACTGATCCATCCCCTGCCATCTCAGGCCCAGTTTCCCCTGTCACGGATATTGATATCCGTAGGACATCGGAAGAAGACAGTGCGAAGGCCAAGTGCCTCGTGTTAGCCTCAGTTGATGGTATATACCAAAGGCAGCACGAGAAGATGGACTCAGCTTCTATCTTCCTCCATAACAAAGTTTTAGATGGAGAGCAATCTCGTATTGCAAGATATGAGACCTCGAACGAATTGCTTCCAGCGAGGTTGGCTATCGGGTCATCTGTAGGGGGCAACGTCCTTACAGAGACTAGCTCTTTTGAGCTCACGGACCTGAAGACCACGTTGAAGAACATGTCAGATGCTGACTTAGTTCAACAGTCTCTACCTACTACCCTGAAAGAAACCAGGGAAGTAGAAAGAAAGAGAAGGGCAGAAGTTTCGGGACTGGATATAGTAAAAGTGGGATGTTCCTATTGTTACGGGAATGAACATGGGCAAAAGGATTGCAGGGCTTGTAAAGCCAGTAGCCAGAATTCGAAGCATGTTGTGGCTTCGGCTTCGGGTGTGTTTGTAATAGAGAACTGTATGTCAGTTAACCCTACTTCCTGGGTATTGGATACCGGATCAGGATCTTATATCTGTAATTCGTTACAGGCTCTGAGAAACCGTAGGGTTATCAGGAAAGGTGATATGACTCTCAGGGTTGCTAACGGAATGAGCATGTATGCTGAATCCGTAGGGGAATATCATCTAGGACTGACAACTAGGCAGATATTGGTTCTGCGTAACTGTTTTTATGTACCAGGTGCGACTTGTAATATCATATCTGTATCCTTAATTTCTAAGGAAGGGTATGATTTAACTTTTGTAAGCGATGTAGTTAACATCCACCTAAATCAAGTTCTGATTGGGTCAGGTACATTACAAAACGGAATATACGTATTGAATCAAGCTCAGATCTTCAGTGTCCAGAACACACTTAAAAGAAACTCTTCGGAAACAAATCAGGCTTTCTTATTGCATTGTAGACTAGGTCACATTAATGAGACACGGTTAACAAAGTTACATAAAGAGGGATACTTGAATCCGTTTGAGTATCAGTCTTATGCCACTTATGAATCTTGTCTCATGGGAAAGATGACAAAGACTCCATTCACTGGACACGGAGAAAGAGCAAGAGAGCTCTTGGGACTCATACACAGTGATGTGTGTGGTCCAATGTCTACACATGCGCGAAGTGGTTATTTATACTTCATTACTTTCACAGATGATTTCTCTAGGTATGGGCATGTCTTCTTGATGAAGCACAAATCCGAGGCCTTTGAGAAATTTCAAGAATACAAGAATGAAGTTGAAAAAAAAACAGGCAAAAGTATCAAGACACTAAGATCTGATCGAGGTGGTGAATACTTGAGTGCCGAATTTCTGGGCTACTTAAAAGAGAATGGAACCCTATTGGATAGAATACAGTGTCACATACTGGAATTATTCTCGGTCCCGCACATATCTCATATGCGCTCCTATATCGTTTCGCTTGAGCCAGGAAACCCCAGTGTACGACTCTAAAGACTCGTCAATACGCCGGCAGTAGGTGATGATCATATCAAACACCCACAAGCCGCAAGTGGTCTACTAAACGTAATGGCCACTCGGGTATTGAGCGATCAAAAGATCAACGAGCAAGCCTGCTCACACTCCTGTGATTCCAACCAGTAGCACTTACCGCACTGTCCAGTCTGTTCGTCTGATATGTCGCATATCTCGCCAAGGGGTGGTAAACGTCAGACCCCAGCAGCTTGATAAGTCATGCCGATGTAAGGTCCACAACAAGCATGAAACTATTGATAACACTTACCAGTAAATCACTGCAACCCTGGCGAGGGATTTCCAGTTATGGCCAGTCGAGCATAGCGCAACATCTGTTAGTGTATATGCCCTAGTGGCCATTACTGTATCATACTAGCTTGTATATTACTTGATGGAAGCTTGGGATATTCACAGTTGTATAGAAAATCTTGCTCAAAATGGTAGTATGCTACTTGGTTTGTCTCTACTTCAATATGTGCATGTGTTTCTTTTAGCATATCGCTTATATACATATTAGTAGAGCCCTTAGGATCTTTGCTTGATTACCAGCGTTGTGATGGCGTTCACACTCGTGGGGCTGGGTAATCCATAAGCACATCCTTATACAGGTCCCTAGTTGTAGGACTATCGATATAGGGCATCGATACTCCAGTGTAGACTAGCGTATGCGCTTCTCATCCCAGCGGGGGAGACAGTCTGTCGCACAGCCGTCAGTACGTCGTACTTGAGATAGTATGCGGGTGCTCATTAGGTTACGAGTACACTGGACAGGACTCGTCGGGAACTGTTGGTTGGTATTATACCTATCGTCAGTTATCAGTTCCCAGGTGACATGAGTACAGCTTAGTCTGCCGACTTGATACTGTCACTTCGCCTCGAGTGTGTTCCCACTGTACTTAGATTACTACCCTACCACGGCTCAAAGGAGTCATGCAAACAGGTAGTAGTTGGGTGCAGTCCCGAAGCACTTGGAGGCAGTGACGGTTAGACAGGATTCATCTCTCCCGGTATTGGGGGTTGACATCGCGCTGTGTCCAGAAGAGCCATTACACAAGTAGTCCCTGGCCAGGGCAAGCGAGATATACTGGTAGGTTTCCAGTGTTATCTCAGGGTGTTCTGGGCTTCACTCCGACAAGACTTGTACCGCTATTAGGGGACTGACGTTTACCGCCCCCTAGGCCCGCCATGCGATGTATCAGACGAACAGACCGGACTGTACGGAGATTGTCACATACAGGCTCAGTAGGAGTTCGGATTGGTTTACCTCATCGGCCTTCTTGTCGACATCTACCTGGGGACCGTTACGTACAGCTAGTGCCGCTTGCGGCCTGTGGTTAGACCTACTGCCAGCGTAGTGTCGAGTTTTTAGAGTCCCACATAGAGAGTTTCCCTGCATTGAGCGAAACGTGTAGAGGCCATATGGTTTTACGGCAGGGCTACAATCACTTACGTGCACTTGTGTGCGTATGCTGTTCGGGCAGGCAATACTAGTGGGCTTTGGTTTAAACCAGATCCTAGTATTGCACAGATGGATTTGATTTGTCTTCTGTGCATTCGCATTCTACGGAATGCGGATGCGGGTGTGTATGCACAGTTTTGAGGAGCGCTGAAGGAGGAGGTGCCCCATTAGGGTTTTGGCAGTTGGTTCGGCCAAAAACGTAATGTGGCACGCTCATTAGGGTTTTGACAATTCGTTTGGTCAAAACCGTTATGAGCCGGAGACATTGTTTACTAATCCTTTTAGTGATAGATTAGTGATGGCTAATTGCATTGACCATTTGACTACTTAGACCTCTCTTGACCCGTTGACCTTGTTGACCATTGACCTTCAAAAGAGATCTACACTCTTCTTTTATTTTCTTTTTAATTCTTGAGTTATGATAATGGTCAATTCAATGTGCCATCAACTCTTTCATGATAGGATTAGTAATGATGATTTTTGTGTATTATTGCAACCATGGTTCATTTCATTTGGCTTAATCCTTTTCATTCTTCTCTTCTCATTCTCACTCTTGAAATGAGAAGAAAAGAAATGCTCCATGGTTGCTAAGCTTTCTCCTTCTTCTTCCTCCTCTTGATCTCATCTTTTGATCTCATGTGTTGAGAGAAAAAGATCCCACAAAGACAAATACATCCATACATCTCCTCTACACATCCTAAGGCATTTAGATTAGCAATCTCTTTGCCCTAGTTGCCTTGGCTTGAAGCGGAGCTTAGTGTACAACTCTCGGGTGGATCGTCTACGACTCAGGAAGGCCGCGGAGGTGCCCAAGGTCCGGATCGACGCTTGGAGCTTGGATGGACGAGCGAGACAGCGGAATGAAGACCCGAAGGACCGGTTCCATGAGGTATACTTTCTACAAACATAGTAGTTAAAACCTCTAAGTGTTTACTAGTTTTTAGTTTAGCAAAGATCCCGACTTTTAGTCCATGTTGCCTTGTGCCAAAATCATTGTTTTTCGTCGTTTCCGCCACCCCATAAGAACCGGGGTGAGCAACGTGGACTTACAACATCAACCCCCAATACCGGGAGAGACGAATCCCCTCCTATCGCTCATTGCCTCCATGTGAATCGGGACTGTACCCAAAAACCACATGTTTGCACGACTCAGTGGAGCCGTGATAGGGTGGAAATCAAAGCACAGTGGGAGACACACAAGACTCTATGACGATCTCGGGTCAACAGACTAAGCTGTACCAGTGTCACCAGAGAACTGCCATCTGATGTGAGGTATAATACCATCTGGGAGTTCTCGGCGAGTCCGTTCAGTATACCCAGTCTCCACTGAGCACCCGCATACCATCTCTGATGTCAAACACCAATGGATATAGGATCATCAATCGCCCATCATATGGGTCGAGAAAATATATGCTAGTCTACTCTGGAATATCGATGTCCCGTCTCGATATTCCCACGACTAGGAACATTGAAGGATGTACTCATGGACTACCCAGGCCCCACTAGTATGATCTACATCATAGTCCTGCAAGTCGAGTACACATCCTAAGGGCTTTATCAACATGTAACAGAGAGACAGAAAGTATACATGTTAAGATAAAGAGCGACCAGATAGCGTACTATCATGTCGAGCAAGAAAGTCCTACCTATATATGTCCCAGCATCCACTACAATATACATCCTATGTACAGTAATGGCCTCTAGGACATACATATAACTAACAACACATATACACATACACGCGCGCGCGCACATACACACACGTGCACACATACACACACTTAGACACATACATATAAACAAGTCCAAACCCTAAGCCCAAACCGTAAATTACACAAACTTTTAAATTTTACAGATTCGGCAAGCCACTGCTGCGGCTCCATCTCCGCAAGCCACTACGTCGGCTGCAGCTCTAGCTCCGCAAGCCACTACGTCGGCTGCGGTTGCCCAGGATACTCCTTCGATTCCGGCTTCAGCTCTGCAGGCCGCTGCTTCGGCTTCGCATCCCACTGGTTTGGCTCCGCAACCCACCCCCACTCCCGACGATCCAGTTTTCCAGCTTTTGTCGGTTTAGGGATACAGCGAAGAGCAGCTGGGCCAGATTTTCCAGATACTTGGAGATGGAGCATGTAACGACTTTAATTTTCCTGTACGAAAATTTTTAAGTTAATGTACAGAAAGGAGTTTACAAGCCTTAGTACAATTTAAAAGCTATTTTTGTTTGAGAATAGCAAGGAATGGGTTGTAGCTCATTGGTAAAGCCTTGTACTGCTGTGACGTAGCCCCTGTGTTCGAATCCCATCAGCCATATATTATTTTTCTGAATTTTTCTTTTGAACTTTTTGGAAGCCCAAAAGTTTATACGTGCACTGCACATAAGAAATGAAAAGACAGAAAAACAAGCATGTGCAAAATTATATTAACACCAGATAGGACACGTGACACAAATCCACCGACAAACCACTAGGCCGGTGAGATCGGGTCTTGGACCGGTGCCGACGGGTCAACCGTGGGTAAAAGCCCCCGTGCTTTGCCCACATGACTCTTGGACTACCCCCATTACCCCTGCACTTTTTGTTTTCTCTGCAATTTAACAGTGAATTCAATTTCCCAATTAATCCAATTTTAAATGCATTTTAATTCATTCTTTTAATTCCAAAACCCTAATTCCACACTATAAATACAACCCCATACCCTAGCTCCTCCTCATTCTAAAATCCCTAGCCAAAATTATCAAATTTTTCTAAGTACAAGTGGAGTAGAAGTGGAGTTAGCCCAAGGTCAACTTCCGGCAAGGATCTACGCAAGTTCCGGCGATCCCACGACGTCACGAAGGCTACCACCTTTTCTTCTACCTCTCCTCCCTCTTTCTAGCTAGTAAGTCCCTTCTAATTCTCCCTTTTTTCTCTAAAAATCTGTTTTCATAAAATATGTCGGTAAGTGGAGTTATACCGACATCTTATTCTAAAATCCTTGAAACTACACTTTTTAATAAGCCTTGCTCATTCATATTCTATACCTTGCTTGCTAATCATGAAACGAATAATTAGAAACAACTTTCACCCTAAATCATCATGTTAAATAACCTTAAATGAGTTTTACGTTTAAATACCATGAAATTTATTTTGACCATATTTAATTGTTTTGTTTATTATTACCTTTAGAAAACTTCACGGGGTAATGACCTACCGCTCACATACACACATGGTTACATAGAAAGATACTCTTTGAAACATATTTTTGTAGCGATTACAATTTTTCATTAAAATACCATGAACTATAAAAAGCCGGTTTTCTTTAGAATTGTATTTTAAATTCTTTGTGATTATGCTTCTACAACCCATTTTGAGGAAACCGCTATTGGATGGTGCAGATTATCGCACATTCTTGGGCTAGTAGAGCAAGATGTAGACCTCCTCACGGAGTATTCGGTCTTGAAAAAATTTTAATACGATTTTTAAGAAAAACGAGATTTTCTAATTAATAATAAAATTAATTTTTATAATTATATAAATATTATCAAACCACATATTTTCAAGATATAATAAAATTCCATGTTTTCTAAAGATAAAAGAATGACAAGTTTCACGAAAATACTATCAAGTATCAATAGAAGACAAGTCTTACACTAAAATATCTTGAACTATTCAAGTTATGTAAATATTCACTAATATAACGCACTCTTTAAAATTCACATCCATGAAAACCCTAAATAATATAAATAAATACTCGAGGTTTATTTTGAAAGTATATAAAATATTTTTCATAAAACCCTCTCGAGTAATATAAAATTACAATTAAGGATTTTAATATAAATAGGTTTAAGCGGGATCAATTCTCTTGAGCCTCAGGGAGCCGGAGAAAGTGAGTGCTTGCCTATTTAAGGTAGAAAAACTTAACGGAGTTATCAATACTAATTGTCTTGGAAAAAGTCACAAATCCTGTCGTTTATGTGCAACAGTTACCGATAACTCCTAAACCTAATTCAGGATCCAAATCAGTTTTAAGTGTTTGACTGAAGTCTGAGTCCAAATCAATCTGAGTCTAATATGAATCCAATCCAAACATGAATCCAATTCAACAAGAATCTAATATACTGAATATGTATACTTGAATCTGAACCTGAATACCAGAACAAGATCAACATACAAACATGACTTGACTTGAGCAAACCATGGCTATATCTTGACTTGATTACATGCCTACTTGATACATCCTGAAACCGTTTATATGAAAAACTTATATCCTTAGTCTCGGCAAGTCTGATAACTATAATTTATACAATATACATTACATGGTTTAACAGGGTAGACTAGTACGGAATGTATTAGAAGTGGAACGAGATGGTCACTAAAAGACACCTACCGAACATCCTTGCCGTTGTCCCGTGGGTTTTGACGGGGCCTTGTACTTCCGATTACCAAAGTCCACGGAGCAAGTTGGACTCCTCTCGTATACACTGATACATTCTGTACCAAGCTACAAACATCTACGTTAGTATAACAAACATATACTTGTTCAGATTCTTAGTCGGGAATCTTGTTGAATTATCCGACTGCTTATTGAAAAGAGTTTTCAGTTTGAGACTAAAATTGCATGATTGATGCCCGTTTAAACCTCATGGTGGTGCTAGGGTTGACTATCATGGTATCAGAGCCAAGCTAGAACATTAGGAAAGGTCTTTACGATGTTAAAGTGTTCGATCGAATTTTCGAAGCCGGGTTTTCTAAAATTTCTGTTGATTTTTCAAATGTTGAAATTTTTGTGATTAAAAATATGCAGAAATATGTGCAGGGTTTTTAATGGTGCCCCAAGAAATTCGAAGCCCTAACTCTCATAAAGCGCTGCTGACCCGCGGCCAAAACCCATGTTTGGTCGCGGTTCCACCGCAAGTTTGGGGTGTTCTGGGTTAGTTTTTCTTCTTCTGCTCCATTCATAGATTTGACACTTTCTGGATGTTTTTTGTGATTCTCAAGCTGTTGAGCTCTCTGGAATTTGTGGGTGATCGATAAATTGATCGAAATTTTTAACGTTATATAGATCTTGATGATATATGATACAATATTTAGAATCCTGAAAAATTAGTTTTGTGAAAACTAGTTAGTGATCGATAAATCTAGCATTTTAGTCTCGGTTAATCGATTGCCACGGAGTTTTGATTCGGATCAAAACATCATCGCAATCGCGTATTATACGTGACACTTGCCAGGTAACATTACTAGATAGCCACACCGCACAACCCCGACCAAGTGACTGTAGGAAACCCCATTGCCAAAAGCACCCACTCGGGTGCTCTCGACCACGGTGTTCTGCCTAAGTGCACTTCGTCGACGACATCGGGGGTGCGGCCATCTACTAAAGCGTTCGATCATGTAGTCGGGAATCTTGTTGAATTACCCAACTAAGTTATTGAAAAGAGTTTTCAATTTGAGACTAAAATGCAAGGTTTATATGTTAGGCATGAAATTCGGAATATGAGATATTCTGGATTTATGATGTCTAAGGTATTTGCGGATTCTAAATATTGTAGTTTTTCATTTCTTTTCTGCGACCGTAAGTGTAATATGTGGGGTATCCCCGATCTCATTGCTATATGTCAACGGAATTCGGGATACGCATATTTACTTATGTTGATAACATGTGATGTTATGTGTTGCTGTGATATTTTATATTGGATCGTCGTGATTGAATAGCCGGTGTTTTTTTATGTGAGATGAGAGTTTTTCATTTTCATTCATGTAAAAATCTGTATGTAATATTCTTTTATTGGGGGACATCCGGGTTGAGGGTGATGTCGCCACTGATGTATATTATTTACTTTTCCGCATTAGGATAGACCCAAGGCGGGAAGCACAAGTAACCGGGTTCTAGAGTCCAGTGGGAGACCATCTCGAGGAGTCGAGACCGGGTCTCCTAACTCTAGAATTGGCAGGGTTGCTTGCCACTCTCGTAGGGGTCTAGGGATGTGGGTTTGGCTATTCATCACGATCGTGGAATCCGTGTTTTTCATTACTGGCTGAATTTAAAACACAGACCACCTAGTATATCGAATATTTCATATGTTGACTTCTGCTGCTTTGTTCTATGATGTGATCATATAACTGCGTGAGACTGCAGGGTTACCTAGTATGATAGCAAGGTTTCGGAAGGCATCGTCCATGCCAATTTCAAATTTTTGCCGTACTAAAAAACCCTAACCCTATAATCTTAACTAGAGATTTAAACGAACTAGCAATGCAAACAACTTTACATTTAAGTGAATGAGGAATACAACCTTTATAGACCGGTCCTTCACTTCTAAAGCTCCGTGTATTAGTCCCTTCACTCCAAGTAGTGAACACCCGAACTCTAGTAAGGATTTACATGAAGAAATGAACAAGCTTGCTCGAAGATTTCGAGGCCGAAGTTGTTCTACGTCGAGGAGACTCAAGCTCATGCTACCTCTTCACTGATGGTGGATTAGTGAAGCAACAACCTAAACTAAATGGCTAATATAGTAGAGGATGATGAAATAGGAATTGGTCTCACTTTAGATTTATTTTTCTCACAATATTTCTTCACTTTGAGAAAAGCTAGCAAGCTTTCTCATGAGGAAGAAGAAGATGAAGTGGAGATGAGAATGAAACTCATGAGGTGAAAATAGCAACCATGGGTGAGTTAGTGTCATACACTAACTCATGTAGAGAATAAACCATGGCTAACAATAATGGTTAGGTTAATAAATATCTACAAGTAAAACAAAGTTAGTGGACTAAGTCAATGGTTAGCGTAAGCTTCTAGTTATGTCAATTTTCCAACCATTTTGAATTACTTGGATAAATAAAAACCCTAGAATTATCATAAGCATGTTGTGAGTCTCATACACCCATATAGCATGTGGCATCCAGCATGACACAATAAAATGTACATTAATATATATCACATATATACTAAAGCACAAAGTGAGAAAAAGAAATGTTTAAGAGAGCTAATATTGTAAGTCGATGTCACTCACTCCGCGGGTTAACGGGGAGGCGGAATAGGTAAAAATCAAATGTTTGCAAACTAGGTAACATCGACTATGCATAAGGATCTTTACTAAACCCTAACTAACATACTAACTAGGAGTTGTAACTACTATGTAAGAAGATTATACCTCAAGCTACAAGTCCTTCTTCTCCTCGCGGTCCTCCTCCTTGATGTGAGCTCCTTGGAGTGGTGGTAGATGCACCTCCTCGTCGGCTTCTCCACTCGAGAGCTTCTACCTTGAGCTCCAACCTATAAGATGAGGCAACTATGGTACTTGGTGTGCTAAACTAAGTAACCTAGAGTGAGTAGAGAGTGATTTTGGGTGGCTAAGTCTCACTAACCCTTAATTCTCAACACATGAGACACTAGGGTTTGAGAGAAAGAAGGAGAGAGCAAGTTTGAGGAAAGAGAAAGTATTTGTGATAATGATAATTGAGATGGATAGTTGATTAGACTATAAGCATAGCTTGATTAAAATATCTCCAAAATATCTAGTGCTCACACAAAATATCTCACGAAATATATAAGTCAAACTTTGCCCCATAGTCAAACCAATTCGCCATGCTTAATTATTAATTATAATGAATAATAATGTTTTTCCCCACCGCATAATTGTTTTAATTAAACAAATAATTAAAACCCTAATAAGGTGTCTCCTTCTAAAACAATCTTGAGTAATTACAAGAATGCCCCTCTTATCCGTACATACATACCCGTATCCGCGTTTAGAGAAACACGAATACAAATAGACGAAACTAACCCAATAATCGAATACTAGGATCTGGCTTAAACTAAAGCCCACTAGTATAATCCGCCCGAATGTCATACGTGCATAAGTACATGTATGCTATCGAACCCTGTCGTAAAACCATACGACCTCTACGTCGTTTCGCCCGAAGTAGGGAAACCCTCTGTGTGTGACTATAAAGACTCGACGGTAACACTGGCAGTGGGTTTAACCATAAGCATGTCAGCGGCACTAGCTGTACGTAACGGCTACCCAGGTATCTGTCGATAAGAAGGCCGATGAGGAAAATCATCCGAACTCCTACTGAGCCTGTCAGTGGCAATCTCCGTACAGTCCGGTCTGTTCGTCTAAGAGTATCGCATATCAGGCCTAGGGGGCCGGTAAACGTTAGACCCCTAATAGCGCAATAAGTCGTGTCAGAGAATAGCCCAGAACACCCTGAGAAACTACTGATAAACCAACCAGTAAACCTCGCTTGCCCAGGCCAGGGACTTTGTGTAATGGCATTCCGAACATAGTGCGACATCGACCCCCAATACTGGGAGAGATGAATCCTATCTAACCGCCACTGCCTCCAAGTGCTTCGGGACTACATCTAACTACTACCTGTTTGCACGACTCAATAGAGCCGTGGTAGAGTAGCAATCTAAGAACAGTGGGAACACACTTGAGGCGAAGTAGCAGTGTCAAGTCAACGGACTAAGCTGTACTCATGTCACCTGGGAACTGCTACCTGGCAATAGGTATATTACCAACCAGCAGTTCTCCACGAGTCCGTCCAGTGTAACTCATAACCCAATGAGCACCTGCATACTATCTCCAGTACGACGTACTGATGGCTGTGGGACAGACCATCTCCTCTGCTGGGATGAGAAGCGTATACACTAGTCTACACTGGAGTATCGATTCCCTGTCTCGGTAATCCTACGACTAAGGACCTGTATAAGGATGTGCTTGTAGACTCCCCAGCCCCCACTAGTGTAACTGCCATCATAACGCTGGTAGTCAAGCAAAGATCCTAAGGGCTCTATCAATATGTATTAGTGATACGTTAAAAGAAACATATACACATATTAAGATAGATATAAACCAAGTAACCTACTACTATATCGAGCAAGAATGTCATAAATCCGTGTATATATCCCAAGCTCCCAAAATGTAATATACAAACAAGTACTATACAATAATAGGCTCTAGGGCATATCACACTAACAATCTCCCACTTGCACTAAGGCCATGTGCTGGCATATCGCAGACCTATCATCTCGAATAGCCTCTCGAACTGCGTCTAAGGGATGGCCTTTGTGAATGGATCTGCAGTGTTTTCCTCAGCAGGAACACTCCGAACCTCGATCTCCCGGAGATCCACGATCTCCCTGATCAGGTGATACCGCCACAAGATGAGTATGGACTTCTGATGGGACCTGGGTTCCTTTGCTAAAGCTATAGCCCTGTTGTTATCACAATACAGAGGTATTGGATCAACAATGGATGGAACCACCTGAAGTTCTGTCAAGAACTTCCTCATCCAGACTTCTTCTTTTGCGGCATCAGAAGCTGCGATATACTCCGCATCCATTGTCCAGTCAGCAACGGTGTCTTGCTTGGAACTCTTCCAACAAACCGCCCTCCATTGAGGGTAAAGACATAACCCAACATTAACTTGGAGTCATCCTTGTCACTCTGGAAGCTGGAGTTAGCAAAGGACTCGATCTGGAGGTCTTTTCCGCCGTAAACCAAGAACATTTCCTTAGTCCTTCTCAGGTACTTGAGAATGTTCTTTACTGCTATACAGTGCTTCTCCCCTAGGTTTGACTAATACCGGCTTACCACGCTCAGTGCGTAAGCAACATCTAGTCTGGTACACAACATCGCATACATTATAGAGCCTACCGCAGAAGCGTAGGTTATAATAGACATGAGATCCCATTCCAAATCAGTGTTGGGAGACTTCACTTTGAAGAGGGTGATTCCGTGACAAGCCGGTAAATTACCGTGCTTAGAATCTTCCATACAGAATCTTTTTAGTATGGTGTCGATGTACCTGGACTGTGAAAGTCCCAACATCCTCTTAGATCTATCACGATAGATCTGGATCCCCAGAATGTAAGAGGCTTCACCCAGGTCTTTCATGGGAACCTTTGTGACAAGAACCCTTTGACAGATTGTAGCATAGGAATGTCATTTCCTATCAAGAGAATATCATCCACGTACAAGATGAGGAATACAACAGTTCATGTTACAATCTTACTATAAATGTATGGCTCATCTGGATTTTTGATAAAGTCAAATTCTTTGACCGTCTCATCAAAACAGATGTTCCAACTCCGTGATACCTGCTTAAGTCCATAAATGGACTTCAGCAACTTGCACACTTTACCACTGCTGAAACCCTCCGGCTGGTCCATATAGACGCACTCTTCCAAATTTCCATTTAGAAAAGCGGTTTTTATGTCCATCTGCCAAATCTCATAATCGTGGAAGGCAGCAATGGCAAGAAGGATCCGAATGGATTTGAGCATAGCCACTGGAGAAAAGGTTTCATCATAGTCCAAACGAGGTCTCTGACGAAATCCTTTTGTAACAAGTCTAGCCTTATAGGTTTCAACCTGTCCATCCACACCAATCTTCTTTCTGATGATCCATTTGCAGCTTACGGGTTTTACCCCTTCTGGAGCAATGTCCAAAGTCCATACTTTGTTGGTGTACATGGACTCCATCTCGGTCCGCATTGCATCCTGCCATTTTACCGAGTCAGTGCTCTGAATGGCTTGTTGGAAGTTAGTCGGCTCATCATTATCAATGATGCAATCCTGTCTATCCCCATTTATGAGAAAACCATAGTATCTATCACGAGGATGAGAAAGCCTACCACTCCTGCAGAGTGGTGCGGGAATGTCCTGTTCTTTTAAAATTTCTGGTTCAACCAACCTTTCAGTAATAGCTTGTGGTTCTGGAGTTTCTTCCAGTTCTGTTGCGCTCCCACTTGTTTCTTTTTCTAAAAACTTATGTTCCAAAAAATGGGCATGACGAGAAAAAAAAACCTTTTGTTCCTCTGTGTAATAGAAAAAATACCCCCTTGAGTTCTTTGGGTATCCCGCAAACTTACACAGTACTGATCGTGCCTCGAGTTTGTCCGCATGCTGCTTTTTAACAAAAGCTGGACATCCCTATATCTTCAGATACTGAAGATAGGATTTCTTCCCACTCCACATCTGATATGGTGTGGTTGGCACAGTCTTGTAGGAATCTTGTTCAGAAGATATGCAGTTGATTCTAGTGCATAGCCCCAGAATGATCGCGGTAACTCAGCGTTACTGATCATAGAACGTACCGTATCCAATAGGGTTCGGTTCTGTCTTTCCGATACACCGTTGTGTTGTGGTGTGTATGGAGGAGTAAGCTGAGAGAGAATTCCATTCCCTTTTAGGTAATCGAAGAACTCGGCACTCAAGTATTCACCACCTCGATCAGATCTCAGTGTCTTGATACGTTTGCTGGTTTGTTTTTCCACTTCATTCTTATATTCTCAGAATTTCTCAAAGGCCTCAGATTTATGTTTCATCAAGAAAATATGTCCATACCTGGAGAAGTCATCAGTAAAAGTAATGAAATAGAAATAACCACTTCTTGCATGTGTAGACATTGGAACACACACATCGCTGTGTATTAGTCCCAAGAGCTCGCTCGCTCTTACTCCGCGTCCAGTGAACGGAATCTTTGTCATCTTTCCTTTGAGACACGATTGACAAGTTGCATAAGATTGATAATCGAACGGATCTAAATATCCTTCTTTATGTAACTTGGTTAACCTTGTTTCGCGGATGTGACCTAGTCTACAATGTCATAAGAAAGCATGATTTATTTCTGGAGTCTTTCTTTTATGTGTGTTCTGGACATTGAAAATTTTTAGTTGGTTTAATACGTATATACCGTTGTTTAGAGTACCTGACCCAATCAGACCAAGATTAAGGTGGATGTTTACGACATCACTTATAAATGTAAAATCATAACCTTCTTTAGATAACAAAGATACAGAAATGATATTACAAGTCAAACTAGGTACACAAAAACAGTTGCGCAAAACCAAAATATGTCCACTCGCCAATCCAAGGTGATATTCCCCTACGGACACAGCATTCACGCTCGCTCCGTTAGCAACCCTGAGGGTCATATCACCGGTCTTCAGAACCCTACGGATTCTCAGTGCCTGCAAAAAATTGCAGATGTGAGATCCTGATCCGGTATCCAATACCCATGAAGTAGAGTTGATTGAAAGGAGGTTTTCAATTACAAACACACCTGAAGCCGAAGCCACAACTTGCTTCGAGTCCTGGTTCTTGGTCTTCCAAGCCCTGCAATTTTTCTTCCAATTGTTAGTTATATGTATGCCCTAGAGGCCATTACTGTACATGCGATGTATATTGTAGAGGATGCTTGGACATATATAATGAGGACTTTCTTGCTCGACATGATAGTATGTTATCTGGTAGCTCTTTATCTTAACATGTACACTTATTGTCTCTATATTACATGTTGATAAAGCCCTTAGGATGAGTACTTGACTACCAGGATTATGATGCAGATCATACAAGTGGGGACATGGTAGTCAGTAAGTATATCCTTAGATTGTTCCTAGTCATGGGAGTATCGAAACAGGGCATCGATACTTCAGAGTAGACTAGCGTATACGCTTCTCGACCCATATGATGGGCAATGGATGATCCCACATCCATTGGTGTTTGACATCAGAGAAGGTGTACGGGTGCTCAGTGGAGACTGGGTACACTGGATGGACTCGCCGAGAACTCCTAGATGGTATTATACCTATCGTCGGATAGCTGTTCTCTGGTGACACTGGTACAGGTTAGTCTCTAGACCCGAGATCGTCATAGAGTCTTATATGATTCCCACTGTGCTTTGATTTCCACCATACCACGGTCAAGAGATCGTGCAAAAAGGTGGTTTTTGGGTACAGTCCCGAGTCACATGGAGGCAATGAGCGATAGGAGGGGTTTCGTCTCTCCCGGTATTGGGAGTTGATGTTGCGCTATGCTCGATTGGCCATAATACGAAATCCCTGGCCAGGATTGCTGAGATTTACTGGTAAGTTTTACCAGTAGTTTCTCGAACCGTTATGGACCTTGCATCGGCATGACTTATCAGGCTATTGGGGTCTGACGCTATACCACCCCCAGGCTGTGATATGCGACATATCAGACGAGGAGACCGGACTGTACGGTAGTGTTACCGATTGGATTCGCAGGAGTACGAGCAGGCTTGCTTGTTGATCTTCTGATCGCTCAATATCCGGGTGGCCGTTATGTTTAGTAGACCGCTTGCGGCTTGTGGGTGTTTGATATGATCATCACCTACTGCCGGCGTATTGACGAGTCTTTAGAGTCCTATACATAGGTTTCCTGGTTCATGCGAAACGGAGCAGGAGCACATATGTGATATGTGCGGGACCGAGATTAATGCGATATGAGATACCGCATTCTATTCTCGCGACTTGTGACATTGGTCGGTTATATGTGATATAGCCAAGTTATCGGATCAAGTGTTGATTCGATAAGTTGTTAAATTTGATATTAGTCGGTTATATGTAATATAGCCGGATTATTAAATCAAGAGTTGATTCAATAATTTAATGTAGAATTATATATTTGATATATTAAATTACATCAACTAATATTTGCTCACTTAAAGATTTCTTTTCTCACTTGGATTGTGCACTTAGTATATATGTGATATATATTAATGTACAATATATTGTGTCATGCTAGATGCTACATGCAACATGGGTATATGAGACTTACACAAAGCTTATGATAATCTTAGGTTTTTTATTTATCAAAGTAAATCATATAATTAGTGGATATTGGACAAATAGTTGAAGCTTGTAGAAGCTTGTGGAACCATTGACCAAGTCCACTAATTTGTTTACTATAGATATTTATTTAACCTGACCATTACCATTAGCCTTAGTTAAGTCTTTACAAGGGTTAATATAGGATATTAACCCACCCATGGTTGCTACACTCTCACTCTCTCATGAGTTTTGATTCTTCATCTTCTTCTACATTGAAAAAGCTTGCTAGCTTTTCATCAAGTGAGAAAATAATGTGAGAAAATTAAAGTAAAGTGAGCCCACTTCCTACTTCATCATCCTCTACTATTAGCCATTTAGTTTAGAGTGTTTGCTTCACTAATCTCACCATTAATGAAGAGGTAGCATGAGCTTGAGTCTCCTCGACGTAGATCATTTTCGGCCTCGACGACATCAAGAAAGCTTGTTCCGTACATCTCGTGGAGCCTTTCTATAGTCCGAGGAGTTCACTACTTGGAGCGAAGGGACTACTACACGGAGCATTTGAAGTGAAGGACCGGTCTACAAAGGTTGTATTCCTTCTTCTCTTTAGTTTGTAAAGTGTTTACAATCTAGGAAACCCTAAGTCTCTAGTTCGGTCCTCGTTCGGGTTCATTAGCTCTCTAGAAAATTTTGAAATGGCATAATCGATGCCCTTATAAACACCGTGAGGGTGCTAAGGAACCCTGCAGTGGTATCAGAGCCTAGCTAGAGCATTAGGCGTTGCGTAGGCGAAGTTAGAATTCAGATCGAACCCCGAAAGCCCGAAACTACCCCTTTCTGGAAATTTTTCCAAGAGTTGGATTTTTCCATGTTAAATATATTCAGAAAACATGCAGGGAATTCTATGTACACACCTGAAGAACGAAACCCTAACTCGTCTAAGTGACCGCGGATCAGCGGCCAAAACATGGTTTTAGCGGCGGATCCGTGGTGCCATTTAAGAGGCTGGGGTCGGGCCCTTCAGCTGTAGATCCGTGGGTACTGTGGTATGTCTCTGGTTAACTTTAATAGTGCTCAAGTGTTGAGCTTTCTGGGAAATTTGGGAATTCGTTGATTCGATCGAAATATTTAACGCCGCCTACCTTTCTGTGATTGTGATACAATATTTGGAATCCATTATAATTAGTTATGTGATAACCAGTTTGAATTTTATAAATCTAGTAGTTTGGTCTCAATTGATCGATTGCCACGGATTTTGATGTTGATTAAAAGTCCGTCGCAATTACGTAGTGTACGCGGATACTCGCCGGGTAACCTTACTAGATAGCCACGCCCCATAGCCCCGACCAAGTGACTGTAGGAGAACTCCGTCGCCAAAAGCATCCGTTCGGGTGCTCGCGGAAGCGGTGTTCCACCTTAGTGCACTTCATCGACGGCATCGGGGGGTGCGACCATCTAATAAAGTTTCCGACGAGCATTCGATCAGGTTATCGAGAATCTTGTTGAATTACACGACAGGCTATTGGAAAGTGTTTTCAATATCGAGACTAAAATGCGGGGTTTATAATTGTTAGGCATGCGATGTCTAAGGAATTCATTTGGTTGGGCATGAAATCCAAAGTATGCGACACGTTGTGTTTATGATGTCTAAGGTGGTTGCGGATTCCAATTGTTGTAGTTTTTCACTTTCTTTTCTGCGATCGTAAGTGTAATATCTGGTGTATCGCCGGTTTCGGTGCTATATGTCAACGACAATTAGGATACGCATATTTACTTACGTTGATGACATGCGATGTTATGTGTTGTTGTGATATGTTATATTGGATCGTCGTGTTCTGAATAGCCGGGGATTTTTTATGTGAGATGAGAGTTTTTCATTTTCATTCATTTAAAAGCTTGTATGTAATATTCTTTTTTTAGGGCACTTCCGGGTTGAGGATGATGTCACCATTGATATATATTATTTACTTTTCCGCATTAGGATAGACCCAAGGAGGAGAGCACAAGGAACCGGGTTCTAGGGTCCGGTGGGAGACCATCTCGAGGAGTCGAGATCGGGTCTCCTAAATCTAGAACGGGTAGGGTTGCTTGCCGCTCTCATAGGGGTCTAGGGATGTGGGTTTGGCTATTCATCACGACCGTGAAATCCGTGTTTTATACTGGCTTAACATAAAACACGGACCTCCTAGTATATCCAATATTTCATATGTTATCTTCTGCGGCTGATATTTTATGATGTGATCACTTGATATATTCTGAGATGAATGCCTATATTATATATATGAGATATAACTAATATTACTTCTTTCATTTCTTTTGTGATGCTTGGGAAGCATAAAATTGATGGGACTTCATTAATGAGATTAATGAAAGAAACAAAAGAAACCTAAAGATGTTGTAAAAACTTATTTTAAAAAAAATGGTAGCTCTAGTTCTTGCTTTGCACAGCGGTATTCCTTGTAGAATATCCAGCACCTTATTCGATAAGGAAAGAGCCGAGATCCCTTCACCGGGAGTGACCACTTTAGCGAAACTAGCAGATACTACAAACTTGGTTTGTCTTTTGATTGCTTCTATAGTTCTTACTTTGCATAGTGGTATTTGTAAAATATCCTGCACCTTATTCGATAAAGAAAGAGCCGAGATCCCTTCACCGGGAGTGACCTCTTTAGCAAAACTAGTAAATGCCTAAAAAACACTCCTTTTCAAAATCACTCGATTCGACAACGATATCAAGTTCATTACGCAAAGGATTTTCTTAAAAACCTATCGTAGCCCTCCGTCATTTCAGATAAGTAGTACTTAGTATTCGTGCTACGTTTGTTGACCTCCGTTAAGACGTAGTGTGCGGTAGCTGATTAGTGCTTATCTGCAGCATATGATTCGATTGGATTAGGGTAGTCGTTCGGCCTTGTTAACCTCCGTCAAGGGTCGTGCGGGTGGGTTTAATTCAATCAGGAAATGACGGGTAGAACTTGACTAGCAGCCTATGGTTTTTTGACCTACGTCAAGGCCATAGGATGTTAGGGGTAAAATATTATCGGGAATTTCAAGTGTTGAAATTTGCAATGATATTGCATACCCATAACTTTGCACGATTCGATGGTATTCGATAGTTGGATTTTGATACCCACCGCGAGTTGTTAGTTATATGTATGCCCTAGAGGCCATTACTATACATAAGATGTATATTGTAGTGGATGCTTGGACATATATAGGGAGGACTTTCTTGCTCGACATGATAGTATGCTATCTGGTTACTCTTTACCTTAACTTGTATACTGATTGTCTCTCTGTTACATGTTGGTAAAGCCCTTAGGATGTGTACTTGACTACCTGGACTATGATGCGGATCATACTGGTGGGGACATGGTAGTCCATAAGTACATCCTTCAACGTCCCTAGTCGTGGGTGTATCGAGACGGGGCATCGATATACCAGTGTAGATTAGCGTATACCTTCTCGACCCATACAGATGGGCGATGGATGATCCCATATCCATTGATGTTTGACATCAGAGATGATATACGGGTGCTCAGTGGAGACTGGGTACACTGGACGGACTCGCCGAGAACTCTCAGATGGTATTATACCTTACGTCAGATGGCAGTTCTCTGGAGACACTGGTACATGTTAGTCTGTAGACCCGAGATCGTCATAGAGTCTTGTGTGATTCCCACTGTGCATTGATTTCCAACTTACCATGACCAAGAGGGCGTGCAAAACGGTGGTTTTAGGGTACAGTCCCGAGTCACATGGAGGCAATGAGCGATAGAAGGGGTTTCGTCTCTGCCGGTATTGGGGGTTGATGTTGCGCTATGCTCGATTGGCCATAACAGGGAAGTCCCTGGCCAGGGATGGTTTAGAGATTTACAGGTAAGTGTTACCAGTAGTTTCTCGACCTGTTATGTGCCTCTCATCGGCATGACTTATCGGTTATTGGGGTCTGACGTTTACCACCCATAGACTTGATATGCGACATATCAGACGAGGAGACCGGACTGTACGGTAGTGTCACTGTCAGGCTTTATGCAGGAGTTGGAGCGGGCTTGCTTGCTGATCTTATGATCGCTCAATACCCGAGTAGCAGTTACGTTCAGCTAGTACCGCTGACGGCATGTGGGTGCTTGATATGATCATCACCTACTGCCGGCGTATTGACGAGTCTTTAGAGTCCAACATAGAGGTTGTACTGGCTCAGGCAAAATGAGATAGGGGCGCATATGTGATATGTGCGGGACCGAGAATGATACGAGTATGTGATACCGTATTCTATTCTCGCGATGATTGTATCGATTGGTTGTATGCGATATAACCTAGTTATCGAATCAAGTGTTGATTCGATAAGTCGATACATTGATATTAGTCGGTTATATGCGATATGACCGCATCGTTAAATCAAGTGTTGATTTAATGATTTAATGTATAATTATATATTTGATATATTACTTTACATTAACTAGTATTGGTTCACTTAAGATTGATTTTCTCACTTAATGTGCACAAGTTGTATATGTGTATATATTTTTGTGCACAACTTTGTATCATGTTTGATGATACATGCAAACTTGGGTGTGTGTATGACTTACACCATGTTTAGGTTAAAGGTTTGGGTTTTTATTTATTTTGGTACAATAAAATAGTGGATTTCTTTATCTTTGCTTGAAGCTTCATGAAGCTTTCAAGGATCTTTGACAAAGTCCACCATTTTGTTTTGCATGTCATTTTCCTTAACCTAACCATTAACCTAAACTCAAGTTTAGTCTCTACAATGGTTTAACTCACCCATGGTTGCATTATGATAGATATCACTTGATAATTCTTTTTATTTATTATTCATTCTTATTTCTTTTTCTTCTTCTTCTTCTTGAAGAAAAAGAGATAGCTTGCTAGAAAATTTCAAGTGAAGATTTAGAGCGAGAAATCAAAATCTAAAGAGTACCCACTTCCTATCTCACCATCCTTTACTAGACTAGCACTTTAGTTTAGGGTGTTTGCTTCACTAATTCTATGGTTAGTGAGGTAGAAGCTTGAGTCCGTATTCCTTTGACGTAGATCATCTTCAGCACCGAAGACTTCAAGCGATCCCGTTGCCATTTCCCCATGGAGCCGTCCGAGAGTCCGGGAGTTGGTTGATCGCAGCGAAGGGACGTCGTCACGGAGCTATGGAAGTGGAGGACCGGATCTACAAAGGTTGTAGTCCCTTTCCTTTAGTGTAAATGTGATTTACTTGCTTTTGCTTCGCCTAATTTCTAGTTAGGCACCTAAAAATTTTAATCCGGCATGGTTGATGCCTTGTAGAGCCTCCTTAGTGTGCCTAGTAACCCTACAGTGGTATCAGAGCCTAGCTAGAGCATTGGGCGATGTGTTAACGAAGTTAAAACCCCGATCGAACCCGAATACGACATTTCAAACCCCTCTCTGTACATTTTTTAAAATCTGGGTTTTTCCGGAATTAAAAATACCTAAAAAATTTAGTAGGCTAATATAAGAATTATGGTGAAAAACGAGCTCCCAATTCCTCAACATGGCCGCGGAACCGCGGCAATTAGCCACCTTTGGCGGCGGTTCCATGGCAAGGTAAGGGTATTAGGGACGGATTTTTGCACAGTAATTCTTGGATTTGTGGTTACTATTTTATGGGCAAGTGTTGAGTATTCTAGGATTTATTTTGTAATCGTCGATTCGATCGGGAATTTTAAATTCGTTATTATTTTTCCGGATATTTTAGAACATGTTAAAAAGTTTGACCGGATATAACTACCCACTTTTTCCCCTGTCGGGAAATTTCCAAGTGTTGGATCTTTCCTTAGTTTAAGAACGTTCGAAGTAGTGCAAGTATCATGATGGACCCTCTAGAAGACAACAAACCTTAACTCGATTATGTGACCGTCTTGAACTGCCCTTTGAACCTTAGGGTTTGGGGAAGAACGGCGTGCCACATGTGAGGTGTTGGCTTAACCCTTCTACGGCTGGACCGTTGGTACTGAGGCATGAACTTGATGTTAGTTATATGTATGCCCTAGAGGCCATTACTGTACATTGGATGTATATTTTGGTGGATGCTGGGACATATATAGAGAGGACTTTCTTGCTCGACATGATAGTATGCTATCTGGTTGCTCTTTACCTTAACGTGTATACCGATTGTCTCTCTGTTACATGTTGGTAAAGCCATTAGGATGTGTACTTGACTACCTGGACTATGATGCGGATCATACTAGTGGGGACATGGTAGTCTATAAGTACATCCTTCAAAGTCCCTAGTCGTAGGTGTATCGAGACGGGGCATCGATATACCAGAGTAGACTAGCGTGTATCTTCTCGACCCATACAGATGGGCGATGGATGATCCTATATCCATTGGTGTTTGACATCAGAGATGATATACGGGTGCTCAGTAGAGACTGGGTACACTGGACGGACTCGCCGAGAACTCCCAGATGGTATTATACCTCACGTCAGATGGCAGTTCTCTGGTGACACTGGTACAGAGTAGTCTGTTGACCCGAGATCGTCATAGAGTCTTGTGTGGTTCCCACTGTGCTTTGATTTTCATCTTACCACGTCCAAGAGGGCGTGCAAAACGGTGGTTTTTGGGTACAGTCCCGAGTCACATGGAGGCAATGAGCGATAGGAGGGGATTCTTCTCTCCCGGTATAGGGGGTTGATGTTGCGCTGTGTTCGATTGGCTATAACAGGAAGTCCCTGGCCAGGGCTGATCAGAGAATTGCTGGTAAGTGTTACCAGTAGTTTCTCGACCCGTTATGAGCCTCATATCGACACGACTTATCGAGCTATTGGGGTCTGACGTTTACCACCCCTAGGCGAGATATGCGACATATCAGACGATCAGACCGGACTGTACGGTAGTGTTACTGGTCGGATTCACTAGAGTGTGAGCGGGCTTGCTCGTCGATCTTCAGATCGCTCAATACCTGGGTGGCCATTACGTTTAGCAGACCGCTTGCGGCTTGTGGATGTTTGATATGATCATCATCCGCTGCCGGCGTATTGACGAGTCTTTAGAGTCCTACACAGAGGTTTCCTGGCTCAAGCGAAACGAAATAGGAGCGCATATGAGACATGTGCGGGACCGAGAATAATACGAGTATGTGATACTGTATTCGATTCTCGCGATGAATGTGTCGAATGGTTGTATGTGATATAACCTAGTTATCGAATCAAGTATTGATTCGATAAGCCGATACATTGAATACTAGTCGGTTGTGTGCGACATGACCGGATAATTGAATCAAGTGTTGATTTAATGATTTAATGTATAATTATGTATTTGATATATTACTTTGCATTAACTAGTATCGGTTCACTTTAAATGGATTTTCTCACTCGGATTGTACACATTGTATATGTGATATACTTTTGTGCACTTGATTGTATCATGTTTGATGATACATGTTATGCTAGGGTTTTTGTGTAAAGATCAAACCATGGTTACATGATTATGGTTAGGGTTTTGTTTTATTCACTTATTTATTTATCCATTTCATTTTGGAAATTAAATGGAAAAGAGAAAAGAATGGTGGCTTTATTTGGAGTTTAGTTGAAGCTTCATGAAGCTTTGATCAAGTCAACCATTCTTATCTCATCCTTAACCCTAACCATTCCCACTAACCATGATTCATTCTCTACACTTGACTATAGTTAACATTATGATAAGTTTTGGATTTTCTATTGATTTTAAAATAACTTATCATAACAATTCTTCTTCTTCTTCATCTTCTTTCATGAAGAAAAAGCTTTCTTCATCAATGGTGATTGATGATTTTGAGTGAGAAATCCAAAACTAAAGTCTACCCACTTCCTATTTCTTCATCCTCTACCTCTTGCCAAGTAGTAGAGTGTGTTTCCTTCACAAGTTTTCAAGACTTGGTGAAGGTGGAGCTCGATCTAGTGATGCTTCGACGTAGATCATCTTCGGCACGTCGTCGACGACCTAGCCCGTCCATTCTCCGATGAAGCCGACGCTAGAGCCCGGATTTGATTTGGACAGCGGAGACAACCTCATCTCGGAGCCGTGGAGGTGAAGGACCGGATCTACAAAGGTTGTATTTCCGATTCTTATAGTTAAGTGTTAACTAGTTAGCTTTTTAGCCTAGTTTTCTAGCAAACGATCCGTAGTCGGGTCTCTCGGCACCCGTAAAATTTTATAATGGCATGTTCGATGCCTTGTGAGACCTCATTAGGGTGCCTAGGAACCCTACACTTGATGTTTTTAAACTTATTTCATGTGTTGTGCTGTTTCGGGAAAACTTTGGTGTTTGATTGTTCGATCGGAAAGTTTAACATTTTCTATTTATCTGAAATGTGATACAATATTTGGAATCCACAAGTACTTATGAGATAACTGATTTGAATGTTATAAACATAGCACTTTGGTCTCACTTGATCGGTTGCCACAGAATTTTGATGCGATCAAAAGTCCGTCGCAATCACGTAGCGTACGCGGATACTCGCCGGGTAAACTTAATAGACAGCCATGCCCCATAGCCCCGACCAAGTGACTGTAGGAGAACCCCGTCGCCGAAAGCATCCGTTCGGGTGCTCGCGGCAGCGGTGTTCCGCCTTGGTGCACTTCGTTGACGGCATCGGGGGTGCGGCCACCTACTAAAGTTTGCGACGAGCATTCGATCAGAATGTCGGGAATCTTGTTGAATTGCCCAACTTGATATTGAAAAGAGTTTTCGATAAAGAGACTAAAATGCGGGGTTTATAATTGTTAGACATGTGATATCTAAGGAATTCAGATGGTTAGGCATGCGATGTCTAAGTAGGTTGCGGATTCCAACTGTTGTAGATTTACAATTTCTTTTCTGTGACCGTAAGTGTAATATGTGATATCGCCGGTTTCGTTGCTATATGTCAACGACAATTGGGATGCGCATATTTACTTACGTTGATGACATGTGATGTTATGTGTTACTGGATATGTTATATTGGATCGTCGCGTTACGAATAGCCGGGGGTTTTTATGTGTGATGAGTGTTTTTCATTTTCATTCATGTAAAAACTTGTATGTAATATTCTTTTATTAGGGCACTTCCAGGTTGCGGAAGTTGTCGCCGTTGATGTATATTATTTACTTTTCCGCACTAGGATAGACCCAAGGAGGAGGGCACAAGTAACCGGGTTCTGGAGTCCAGTGGGAGACCAACTCGAGGAGTCGAGTCCGGGTATCCTAACTCTAGAATTGGTAGGGTTGCTTGCCGCTCTAGTAGGGGTCTAGGGGTGTGGGTTTGGCTATTCATCGCGACCGTGGAATCCGTGTTTTATACAGGCTCAAAATAAAACACGGACGTCCTAGTATATCCAATATTTCATATGTTTCTTCTGCTGCGATATCTGTGATGTGATCATGATATGTTCTGTGATAAATGTAGTATATAGTATATATGATATATTATATAGACGTTACTTATGTTTTGCACTCGCGCTAGCCCTGCCCCGCTCTGTCGTTAGTTACCTAACCTAACGGTGCACGAGGGGACATTGAGGCGAATGCGGATGGCATAAGTGTACGTCCTATTTTTCTGTGATGTTTAGGTGATTTAAATGATGGGACTTCATTAATGTGATTAATGAAAGAAAAGAAACCTAAGATGTTGTGGAATCGAATTTTCATAAACAGGTAGCTACAGTTCTTGCTTTGCATCGCGGTGTTCCTTGTAGAACATCCTGCACCTTATTCGATAAGGAAAGGGCCGAGATCCCTTCACCGGGAGTGACCCTTTTAGAAATAACTGGCAGATGCTATAACCATCGGTTTGTCTTTTGATTGCTTCTATAGTTTTTGCTTTGTACAGCGGTATATATGATATATCCTGCACCTTATTCGATGAGGAAAGGGCCGACAATCCCTTCACCGGGAGTGACTCCTTTAGCAAAACTAGAAAAGCCTCAAAAACACTTAATTTCAAAACCATTTGATTCTACAACGATATCAAGTTCATTACGCAATAGGTTTTCAGAAAAACCTGTCGTAGCCCTCCGTCATTTCAGATAAGTAATAGTTAGTATTCGTGCTACGTTTGTTGACTATGTTAAGGCGTAGTGTGCGGTAGCTAATTAGTGGTTATCTGTAGAAGCATATGATGCGATTGGATTAGGGTAGCCGTGCGACTTTGTTGACTATGTTAAGGGTCGTGCGGGTGGGTTTAATTCAATCAGGAAATGACGGGTTGAACTTGACTAGCACTTATGATTTGTTGACTTTGTTAAGGTCATATAGCTGCTAGGGGCAAAATATTATTGGGAATTTCAAGTGTTGAAATTTGCAATGAGATTGCATACCTTCTATGAGATAGTTGGATCCCGATACCCACTGCGAGTAATTGTTACTCCTGAGAGAGTTTTACACATTACAATTAGCCGATCAAGTAGGTGTCTAGAAAGGTGTTAACGGGGTTATGCCTATGGGAAAATGAGGTTTACTATAATTATGTTCGTGCGAAAGCACGGGGGACCTCCCTCAAAGTACCGACACTGGCCTGGCTGAAAGATTGGCGAACTTGTAGCGTGTAATTAATCCCGGCTAGTCTTTCCTTTTAGGGTTTGAAGGAAGATTTGATAAAAACAGTGGGAGCCATCCTGATTAGTTAAACTAATAACCAATCTGATCTTGCAAGAGCATACGCTGAGTGTTTTCTTCTCTCTCTCTTCAGGTAGCGACCATATCACACCTTAATCAAGATAATAAAACGGATGTATTGACCGAACCCGCATGTTATATTGAGCAGGGGAACGTTGGTCCCGCTCCAACTTATAAATGTTATAAGACGGAGCAGGAATTAGTGGATTACCAGAATTCCCGTGCCACCCAAACGAAGAAAGTGCATAATGATGCATCTTCTTCGGGTGTATTCATTACCGAGAACTGTTTCTCTGTAACCTCTACGTCCTGGATATATGATACCGGATCAGGATCCCGCATATGTAAATTGCTACATGGGCTACAGATAGGTAGAGGACTGAGAACGGGTGATAAGTTTCATGGGACAGAAAACGGTGCAAGTGCTGCAGCCAAGTCTGTTGGTCACTATCAGCCTGTATTACCAGAATACATTGATTCTGAAAGAATGTTATTAGATACCGAACCTGATATACAAAATCATATCAGTCTCTTTATTGGTAAAGAAGGATATAATTTTGTATTGTTGGATAATGTTTTGAACATTTCCTATATCAAGAGTTGATCGGTTCAGGCACGTTATCTAAAAGCATTGACGTTCTAAATCAAATTACAGTTCTTAGTATACAGAACACACACAAGAGGAAGAGTTCAAAAATGAACGAATCCTTCTTGAGGTATTGTAGAGTAGGTCATATCAATGCGACCCGACTAGATGAAGTTACATATAGATGCATATTTAAATTAGTTTGAATTTACATCTTGTGAAACTTGCCAGTCATGTCACAAAGATAAGATGACCACAGCTCTGTTTATTGGAAACAGAGAAAGAGTTAGTGAACTCTTGGGATGATACATGTTGATGTATGTAGGTCCCCTGTCTACACATGCCAAGACCGGTTCTTTATACTTCATTACATTCTCTGATGATCTCTCGAGATTCAGACATATGTTCCTGTTGAAACACAAGTCCGAAGCTTTTGAGATATTCACAGAATATAATTAAGAAGTAGAGAACCAACAACGGGTATAAGTATTATGTCTTTTGATGAGATCAAGGAGGAGAATACTTAAGCACGGAATTCCTGGATTATTCTAAAGGAGAATGAGATTCTCTCTCAGCATTACTCCTCCATATACACCACAGCATATAGGTGTATCGGGGCAGAGCACTCACACCCTATATGATAAGGTGTGCTCTACGATGAGTACAACTGAGTTACCTATTTCCTTTGAGGGAGTTGTGCACTTGTGAAGTTGCATACCTATTGAACAGGGTTCTGATCAAATCAGTTGCCTACCACTTCATATGAGATATGAAAAGGGAAGAGCCCATCTCTTAAGTCAGTTAACATTTGGGGTTGTCCGGTCTATGTCTAAAAGGAAAATCCGGACAAACTCGAGGCAATGTCCATTCTGTAGAAGTTTGTTGGATATCCTAAGCATTAGCAAGGGAATATCTTCTACCAAACCGAGGAACAAAAATGTTTTGTTTCTCAACATGCCACCTTTGTGATAGGGAATTTCTTGAGAAGGAATTAGTGGTCATGAGGTAGAACTGGAAAAGGTTCCAGCTATACAATTTACAGCATATGATTTGGTAGAACCAAAGGATTCAGTAGATTCCAACGAACCTCAGCCTCTCCGCCGATCTAGTAGGGTTCCTCACCCACCTGAGAGATACTTCGGTTTCTCTATGACAGTGGGAGTGAGGATTGCATCATGAGATGATGACCCAACTAGTTTCGGGCAGGCCATCAGGAGTGGGACTCTATAAGAATGGCTGGATGCTTAGCAATCTGAGATGGAATCCTTATACACCAACAAAGTATGGACTTTTGTTGCTTGATCTGAAAGGTTAAATCCCCATCAGGAGCAAGTATATCTTGAGAAGATTACTTGGTGTACATGGAAAAGTTGAGACTTTCAAAGCTAGACTTGTTAAAAGTTTGCATCATTGACCAGGTGTAGATTATGGTGAAACCTTTTCTAAGTAGCTATGCTTAAGTCCATCCAGATCTTACTTGCCACGGCTACATACCATGACTACGATATCTGGCGGTTGGGTGCCATGACTGCTTTTTTGAATGCTGTTTTAGAAGAGTGCGTCTATAAGTACACAGCCATATGGCCTCGTAAACAGTGGGAGCAGCGGAAACGTGTGCAAGATATTTTATGTGATAAAGCAGGCATCGCGGAGTTGGAACGTCTGTTTTGATGTGTTAGTCAAAGAGTTTGACATCATCAAAATGGTAGATGAACCTTGTATAAACGAAAAGGTAGTAGGGAGTATGGTGGTGATCCTCGTAGAGTACGTGGATGACATGCTCATGATGGGGAAGGAGTTTCCTATGCTGGGCTCGGTCAATCTCCGCTTATCACAATGATTCTCCACATGGGATCAAAGTGATACCTACTAAATCCTGGGTTTTGGATCAATGAGATAGATCTAATTGGATGTTAGGATACTCACTAGATGTAGTGAGCTGGTATCAATTGATCCTGGGAGAATTACTGGAAAAGTTCCAGAGTGATAAGGACGACTGAATGTCAGTCACAGGCATTGTCTTTACCCTCAGAAAAGGGACGGTATGTTGGAAGAGTTCCAAGCTACATACCGTGGCATACTAGATGATAAAGGCTGGATACATCGCTACTTAAGATGCTACCAAAGAGGCAGTCTGGATGTATATTAGTTCATGAGATGAACTTTGTTCCTCCCATTGTGTGACAATGGAGTTGTGGCTTATGCCAAGGAATGCCCGTCCCATCAGTGTTCCAGACATATTCTAAGGCAGTGTCACCTGATCTTGGAGATAATTGATCTCCAGGGGATCGAGGTTAGGAGGGTAGACTCAAAGGCAACACGGCGGATCCACTCACGAATGCTTTTTCCCAGGGAGGGACTAGTTATGGGATGGTTGAGTATGGGATACTTCAACCACTGGCCTCAGTGCAAGTGGGAGATTGTTAGTTATATGTATGCCCTAGAGGCCAATACTATACATAGGATGTATATTGTAGTGGATGCTTGGACATTTATAGGGAGGACTTTCTTGCTCGACATGATAGTATGCTATCTGGTTACTCTTTACATTAACTTGTATACCGATTGTCTCTCTGTTACATGTTGGTAAAGCCCTTAGGATGTGTACTTGACTACCTGGACTATGATGCGGATCATACTAGTGGGGACATGGTAGTCCATAAGTACATCCTTCAAGGTCCCTAGTCGTGGGTGTATCGAGACAGGGCATCGATATACCAGTGTAGACTAGCGTATACCTTTTCGACCCATACAGTTGGTCGATGGATGATCCCATATCCATTGATGTTTGACATCAGAGATGATATACGGGTGATCAGTGGAGACTGGGTACACTGGACGGACTCGCCGAGAACTCCCAGATGGTATTATACCTTACGTCAGATGGCAGTTCTCTGGTGACACTGGTACAGGTTAGTCTGTAGACCCGAGATCGTCATAGAGTCTTGTGTGATTCCCACTGTGCTTTGATTTCCACCTTACCACGTCCAAGTGGGCATGCAAAACGGTGGTTTTAGGGTACAGTCCCGAGTCACATGGAGGCAATGAGCGATAGGAGGGGTTTCGTCTCTCCCGGTATTGGGGGTTGATGTTGCGCTATGCTCGATTGGCCATAACAAGGAAGTCCCTGGCCAGGGCTGGTTTAAAGATTTACTGGTAAGTGTTACCATTAGTTTCTCGACCCGTTATGTGCCTCTCATCTGCATGACTTATCGGTTATTGGGGTCTGACATTTACCACCCCTAGACTTGATATGCGACATATCAGACGAGGAGACCGGACTGTACGGTAGTGTCACTGTCAGGCTTTATGCAGGAGTTGGAGCGGGCTTGCTTGTTGATCTTCTGATCTCTTAATACCCGAGTAGCCGTTACGTCCAGCTAGTACCGCTGACGGCTTGTGGGTGCTTGATATGATCATCACCTACTGCCGGCATATTGACGAGTCTTTAGAGTCCTACATAGAGGTTGTACTGGCTCAGGCAAAACGAGATAGGGGCGCATATGTGATATGTGCGGGACCGAGAATGATACGAGTATGTGATACCGTATTCTATTCTCGCGATGATTGTATCGATTGGTTGTATGCGATATAACCTAGTTATCGAATCAAGTGTTGATTCGATAAGTCAATACATTGATATTAGTCGGTTATATGCAATATGACCGGATCGTTAAATCAAGTGTTGATTTATTGATTTAATGTATAATTATATATTTGATATATTACTTTACATTAACTAGTATTGGTTCACTTAAGATTGATTTTGTCAGTTAATGTGCACAAGTTGTATATGTGTATATATTTTGTGCACAACTTTGTATCATGATTGATGATACATGCAAACTTGGGTGTGTGTATGACTTACACCATGTTTAGGTTAAAGGTTTGGGTTTTTATTTATTTTGGTAAAATAAAATGGTGGATTGCTTTGTCTTTGCTTGAAGCTTCATGAAGCTTTCAAGCATCTTTGACAAAGTCCACCTTTTTGTTTTGCATGTCATTTTCCTTAACCTAACCATTAACCTAAACTCAAGTTTAGTCTCTACAATGGTTTAACTCACCCATGGTTGCATTATGATAGATATCACTTGATAATTCTTTTTATTTATTATTCATTCTTATTTCTTTTTCTTCTTCTTCTTCTTTTTGAAGAAAAAGAGATAGCTTGCTAGAAAATTTCAAGTGAAGATTTAGAGTGAGAAATCAAAATCTAAAGAGTACCCACTTCCTATCTCACCATCCTCTACTAGACTAGCACTTTAGTTTAGGGTGTTTGCTTCACTAATTCTATGGTTAGTGAGGTAGAAGCTTGAGTCCGTATTCGCTCGACGTAGATCATCTTCGGCACCAAAGACTTCAAGCGATCCCGTTGCCATTTACTCATGGAGCCATCCGAGAGTCCGGGAGTTGGTTGATCGCAGCGAAGGGACATCGTCACGGAGCTATGGAAGTGGAGGACCGGATCTACAAAGGTTGTAGTCCCTTTCCTTTAGTGTAAATGTGATTTACTTGCTTTTGCTTCGCCTAATTTCTGCTTAACGATCTTGCTTTGGGTTGTTAGGCAACTAAAAATTTTAATCCGGCATGGTTGATGCCTTGTAGAGCCTCCTTAGTGTGCCTAGTAACCCTACACGAGTAAGAGTTACTCTTGTGAGAGTTTTACACATTACAATTAGCCGATCAAGTAGGTGTTTAGAAAGGTGTTAACACGGTTACGACCCTGGGAAAACGAGGTTTATTTTAATTAGCTCCGTGCGAAAGCATGGGGAACCACCCTCAAAGTACCAACACTGGCCTGGCCGAAAGATTGGCGAACTTATAGGGTGTAATTAATCCCGGCCAGTCTTACCTTTTAGGGTTTGAAGGTAGATTTGACTAAAACAGTGGGAGCCATCCTGATTAAATAAACTAATAACCAATCTAATCTTGCAAGAGCGCACGCAGAGTGTTTTCTTCTCTCTCTCTCCTGGTAGCGACCATGTCATGCCTTAATCAAGATAATAATATGGATGCATTGACCGAACCTGCTTATTATACTGAGCTAGGGAACATTGGTTCCGTTCTTTCTTATAATTGTTATAAGTCCGAGCAGGAAATAGGGGAATATCCGGATTCCCATGCCACCTAATTGAAGAAAGTGCATGTTGATGCATCTTCTTCGGGTGTCCTTATTACCAAGAACTGTTTCCCAGTATCCTCTACGTCCTAGGTATGAGATACCGGATTAGGATCCCGCATATATAATATGTTACATGGGCAACAAAAAGGTAGAGAACTGAGAATGGGTGATATGTCTCTAAGTGTTAGAGAATTGTGCAATTGTTGCAGCCAAGTCTGCTGGCAGATATCACCTTGTATTTGATACATTGATTCTGAACAAATGTTATTACATATCGAACCTGATATACAACATTACATTGGTTTCTTTATTAAGTTAAAGAAGAATGTAATTCTATATTAGAGGATAATGTTGTGAACATTTTCCTGAATCAAGAGTTGATTCGATCAGGTACGTTATTGTTGGGTTATTTGGCACGCCCACAAGTTTTAACGAGGATCAAACATGCCGTATTTTAATGTTTCTAGCATGCCAAACAGCCTAACCTAGGATCTAACTAGAGTTTTAGGAGAAGCATAACATGTAAACAACTTTACATAGAAAGTGAATGAGGAATACAACCTTTGTAGACCGGTCCTCCACTTCTAAAGCTCTGTGTAGAAGTCCTTTCGCTGCGATCGTTGATCTCCCGAACTCTAGTATGGGTTCCCATGGAGAAATGAACAACCTTTTTCGAAGTCTTCGAGGCCGAAGATGATCTACGTCGAGGAGACTCAAACCCAAGCTACCTCTTCACTAGCTGATGAACTTTATGAAGAAAACACCCTAAACTAAATGGCAAGTAGTAGAGGATGATGAAGTAGGAAGTGGGCTCACTTTAAATTTTATTTTCTCTCAATATTTCTTCATATTTCATGGAGCTAGAAGGCTAGAAGAAAGAGATGAATAAAACCACCATGAAATATGATGCAACTCAAGAATGAAAACTCATGAGGTGAGAATAGCAACCATGGGTGAGTTAATGTCATATACTAACCATTGTGGAGACTAAACCATGGTTTTATCATAATGGTTTGGTTTAAAATATCTTAAGTAAAACAAAATGAGTGGACTTTGGTCAATGGTCTACAAGCTTCATGAAGCTTTCAAGCCATGACAAAATCCATGTCATTTTGATTTACATAAAACAAAAAAAACCCTAAATTATAATAAGCATGGTGTAAGTCATACACACACCCAAGTTTGCATGTATCATCAAGCATGACACAAACATGTACACAAGTATATATCACATATATACTTAATACATAATCTAGTGAGAAAAGCAATCTTAAGTGAGCTAATACTAGTCAATGTAAATTAATATATCAAATACATAATTATAAATTAGATTATTAAATCAACACTTGATTTAATAATCCGGCTATATCATATATAACCTACTAATATCATGTGTATCAATTTATCGAATCAACACTTGATTCGATAACCCGGCTATATCACATATAACCGACCGATGATACAAATCGCGAGAATAGAACACGGTATCACATACGCGTATTAATCTTGGTCCCGCACATATCTCATATGTGCTCCTACTCCATTTCTCCTGAGCCAGGAAACCTCTGAGTAGGACTCTAAAGACTCGTCAATACGCCGGCATTGGGTGATGATCATATCAAACACCCACAAGCCCCAAGAGGCGTGCTAAACGTAATGGCCACCCGGGTATTGAGCGATCAGAAGATTAACAAGCTAGCCTGCTCATACTCCTGTGAATCCAATTAGTAACACTTACCACATAGTCCGGTCTGTTCGTCTGATATGTCACATATTTCGCCTAGGGGTGGTAAACGTCAGCCCCCAGTAGCTTGATAAGTTATGCCGATGTAAGGTCCATAACGGGTGAGAAACTACTGATAACACTTATCAGTAAATCTCATCTACCCTGGCCAGGGATTTCAGTTATGGCCAATCGAGTATAGCGCAACATCAACCCCCAATACCGGGAGAGACGAATCCCCTCCTATCGCTCATTGCCTCCATATGACTCGGGACTGTACCCAAAATCCACTTGTTTGCTTGACTCAGTAGAGCCGTGGTAGGGTGGAAATTAAAGCACAGTGGGAGACACACAAGACTCTATGATGATCTCGGGTCAACAGACTAACCTGTACCGGTATCACCAGAGAACTGCTTTCTGACGTGAAGTATAATACCATGTAGGAGTTCTCAGCGAGTCCGTTCAGTGTACCCAGTCTCCACTGAGCAGCCATATACCATCTCTGATGTCAAACACCAATAGATATGTGATCATCCATCGCCCATCACATGGGTCGAGAAGATATACGCTAGTCTACTCTGGAATATCGATGAGCCGTCTCGATATTCCCACGACTAGGAACGCTGAAGGATGAAGTCATGGACTTCCCAGGCCCTACTAGTATGATCTGCATCATAATCCTGGAAGTCAAGTACACATCCTAAGGGCTTTATCAACATGTAACGGAGAGACAGTTACTGTACATGTTAAGATAAAGAGCAACCCGATAGCGTACTATCATGTTGAGCAAGAAAGTCCTCCCTATATATGTCCAAGCATCCACTATAATATACATATCATGTGCAATAATGGCCTCTAGGACATACATACAACTAACAATCTCCCAGTTTCACTAAGGCCAGTTGTAGTATAGCACACCCAACGTCCTATAAAAGTCTCTCACAGAAAAGGCCTCAGTGAGTGGATCCGCCGTGTTAACCTCTGAGTCCACTCTCCTAACCTTGATCTCCCTGGAGATCATCCATCTCCATGATCAGGTGATACTGCCTTAGAATATGTCTGGGTCACTGATGGGACCGGGGTTCCTATGCCAAAGCCACATCTCCATTGTCACACAATGGTAGGAACCATGTTCATCTCATGAACAAATTTACACCTAGACTGCCTCTTTGGTAGCATCTTTGATAGCGATGTATCCATCCATTATCGTCTAGTTTTCCCCGGTATCTTGCTTGTAACTCTTCCAACATACCGTCCCACTACTGAGGGTAAAGACAATGCCTGGGACTAACATTCAGTCGTCCCTACCACCATGGAAGCTATCCAGTGTTTAGGATCGATTGATACCCTCTCACTACAACTAGTGAGAATCCTAACATCCACTTAGATCTATCTCATAGATCAAAAACCAGGATTTAGGAGATATCACCTAGATCCTAGATGGAGAATCATTGTGATAAGAGGAGATTGACGGAGTGTAGCATAGGAAACTCCTTTCCTATCAAGAGTATGGCATCCACGTACAATACGATGAAGACCATCTTACTCTCTACTACCCTTTTGTATACACAAGGTTCATCTACCGTTTTGATGAAGTCAAACGCTTTAACTATCACATCAAAACAGATGTTCCAACTTCGCGATGCCTGCTTTAACGCATAAAGCAAGTTGCACACGTTTCCGCTGCTCCCACTGACTACGAAGCCCTCTGGCTGTGTACTTATAGACGCTCTCTTCTAAATCACTATCTAGAAAAGTAGTCATGACACCCAACCGCCAGATATCATCGTCATGGTATGTAGCAATGACAAGTAGGATCTGGATGGACATAAGCATAGGTACTGGAGAAAAGGTTTCATCATTATACATACCTGGTCGATGAAGAGAACCTATTGCAACAAGCCTCGCTTTGAAAGTCTCAACTTTTCCATCTACACCAAGTAATCTTCTCAAGATATACTTGCTTCTGATAGGGTTTTAACCCTTCAAATGTAGCACCCAAAGTCCATACTTTGTTGGTGTACATAGATTCCATCTCAGATCGCTTAGCATCTAGCCATTCTTACAGAGTCCTTACTCTTGATGGCCTGCTCGAAACTAGTCGGGTCATCATCTCATGATGCAATTCCCGCTCCCACTGTCATCGAGAAATCGAAGTTTCTCTCAGGCAGATGAGGAACCCTACCATATTGGCGGAGAGGCTGTGGTTCATCGGGAACTATTGAATCCTCCGGTTCTACCAAATCATCAGCTGTAGTTTGTATAGCTGGAACTCCTTCCAGTTCTACCTCATGACCACAAATTTCTTCCATAAAAATTCCTTTTCTAAAAGGTGGCATGCCGAGAAATAAAACACCTTTTGTTCCTCGGTGCGGTAGAAGATATTCCCTTGCAAATGCTTGGGATATCCAATAAACATTCACATAACTGACCTTTCCTCAAGCTTGTCTAGATTTTGATTTTAGACATAGGCCAGACAACCCCAAATCTTAACATGCTTAAGACATGGGCTCTTCCCTTACCATATCTCATATGGAGTGGTAGGCACCTGATTTGGTTGAAACCCAATTCAATAGGTATGCAGCTTCTCAAGTGCACAACTCCCCAAAAGAAAAATAGGTAGCTCCGCAGTACTCATCATAGAGCGCGCCATATCAAATAGGGTGCGATTGCTCTGCCCCGATACACCGTTGTGCTATGGTGTACACGGAGGAGTAATGCTGAGAGAGAATCTCATTCTCGTTTAGAATAGTCCAGGATCCTCATGCTTAAGTATTCTCCTCCCTGATCACATCAAAGGACATAAATACTTATACCCTGTTTTGGTTCTCTACTTCTGACTTATATTCTTTGAATTTCTTAAAAGCTTCAGACTCGAGTTTCAACAGGAACATGTGTCCGAATCTTGAGAGATCATCAATGAATGTAATGAAGCACAAATAACCAGTATTGGCATATGTAGACAGGGGACCACATACAACATCATGTATCAGTCCCAAGAGTTCATTAACTCTTTCTCTATTTCAAATAAACAGAGCTATGGCCATTTTATTTTTGTGACATGACTGGCAAGTTTCAAAAGATGCAAATTCAAACCGATTTAAATATGAATCTAAATGCAACTTAGCTAGTCGGGTCGCATTGATATTACCGAGTCTACAATGCCTCAAGAAGGATTCGTTCATTTCTGAACTTTTCCTCTTGTGTGTGTTCTATACGTTGAGAACTGTGGTTTGATTTAGAACGTATATGTCATTAGATAACGTGCCTAAAACGATCAACTCTTTGATAAAGGAAATGTTCAAAACGTTATCCAATAATACAAAATTATATCCTTCTTTAGTAAATAAAGAAACTGATATGATGTTGTATATCAGGTTCGGTATCTAATAACATTCGTTCAGAATCAATGTATTTGGTAATACAAGGTGATATTTGCCAATTAATTTGGCTGCAACAATTTCACCATTCTCTATACTTAGAGACATATCACCCTATTCTCAGTTCTCTACCTATCAATAGCCCATGTAACAGATTACACATGCGGGATCCTGATCCGGTATCTCATACCCAGGATGTAGAGGATACTGAGAAACAGTTCTCTGTAATGAACACACCCGAAGAAGATGCATCAACATGCACTTTCTTCGTTTGGGCGGCATGGGAATCCTGGTATTCCCCCATTTCCTGCTTGGTCTTATAACAATTATAAGTTAGAGTGGGACCAACGTTCCCCAGCTCAGTATAACAAGCGGGTTCGGTCAATACATCCATATTATTATCTTGATTAAAGCGTGACATGGTCGCTACCAGGAGAGAGAGAGAAGAAAACACTCTGCGTTTGCTCTAGCAAGATTAGATTGGTTATATATTTTATCTAATCAGGATGGCTCCCACTGTTTTTATCAAATCTTCCTTCAAACCTTAAAAGGAAAGACTAGCCGGGATTAATTACACCCTACAAGTTCGCCAATATTTCAGCCAGGCCAGTGCCCGTACTTTGAGGGAGGTTCCCGGTGCTTTCGCACGGACCTAATTAAAATAAACCTCATTTTCCCAGGGGCGTAACCCCGTTGACACCTTTCTAGACACCTACTTGATCGGCTAATTATAAAGTGCAAAACTCTCCCAGGAGTAACAATTACTCGCGGTGGGTATCAGGATCTAACTATCTCATAGAAGGTATGCAATCTCATTGCAAATTTCAATGCTTTAAAATCCCGATAATGGTTTTTACCCCTGGTGGCTTATGACCTTGCCTATGGTCAACAAATCACAAGTGCTAGTCAAGTTCCACCCTTCATTTCGTGATTAATTAGACCTACCCGCATAACCCTTGTCTAAGGTCAACAAAGTCACATGACTGTCCTAATTAATCGCATCATATGCTGTGTAGGAAGACATCACTTAGCTACCGCACACTACGCCTTGGCTAAGATCAACAAACGTAGCACGAATACTAAGTACTTTACTTCCTAAAATGACGGAGGGTTGCGGATGGTTTGTAAGAAAAACTTTAACGCTTTGAACTTGATATCGTTGTATACTCAAATAATTTGAAATGGAGTGTTTTTGAGGCCTTTGCTAGTTTCGCTAAAGAGGTCACTCCCGGTGAAGGGATCTCAGCTCTTTCCTCGCCGAATGAGGTGCAGGATATTCACAATAGCACTATGCAAAGCAAGAACAAGAAAAGCAATCAAAAGACAAAACCGAGGGTTGTAGCATCTGCCAGTTATTGCTAAAGTGGTCACTCCTGGTGAAGGGATCTCGGCTCTTTCCTTATCGAATAAGGTGCTGGATATTCTACAAGGAATACCGCTATTCAAAGCAACAACTAGAGCTACCTATTTTTGAAAATTTGATTCCACAACATATTTAGGTTTATTTTCTTTCATTAATCTCATTAATGAATGTCCCATCATTTAAGTTACCTAAACATCACAGAAAAATACAACGTACACTTATGCCATCCGCATTCGCTTCGAAGTCCCGTCGTGCACCGTTAGGTTAGGTAACTAACGGCAGAGCGGGGCAGGGCTAGCGCAGGTGAAAAATATAAGCAACTTCTATAATCTATCATATATATTATAATGTATCCATCTCAGAATATAAAGTGATCACATCACAGAATATCAGCAGCAGAAGACAACATATGAAATATTGGATATACTAGGATTTCTGGGTTTTAATTTAAGCCAGTATAAAACAAGGATTGCACGGTCGCGACGAATAGCCAAACCCACATCTCTAGACCCCTACGAGAGCAGCAAGTAACCCTACCAATTCTAGAGTTAGGAGACCCGCACTCGACGCCTGGAGATGGTCTCCTACTGGACTCTAGAACACGGTTACTTATGCTCCCCTCCCTGGGTCTATCCTAATACGGAAAAGTAAATAATATACATCAACGGTGACATCTTCCTCAACCCGGAAGTGCCCCAATAAAAGAATATTACATACAAGATTTTTACATGAAAGACGATGAAAAACTTTCATCTCACATAAAAAAACCCGGCTATTCAAACACGACGATCCAATATAACATATCACAGCAACACATAACATCACATGTCATCAACGTAAGTAAATATGCGTATCCCAATTGTCATTGACGTATAGCAACGAAACCGGCGATACACCACATATTACACTTACGGTCGCAGAAAAGAAAGTGAAAACTACAACAATTAGAATCCGCAACCTCCTTAGACATCATAAACCCGAAATATCTCATATTCCGAATTTCATGCTAACAATATGAATTCCTTAGACATCTCATGCCTAACAATTATAAACCCCGCATTTTAGTCTCGATATTGAAAACACTTTCCAATAATAAGTCGGGAAATTCAACAAGATTCTCGACATCCTGATCGAATGCTCGTCGGAAACTTTAGTAGACGGCCGCACCCCCCAATGCCGTCGATGATGTGCACTTAGGCGGAACACCGCGGACGCGAGCACCCTGACGGATGCTTTTAGCAACGGAGTTCTCCTACAGTCACTTGGTCGGGGCTATGTGGCGTGGCTATCTGGTAAGGTTACCCGGCCAGTATACGCGTACGCTACGTGATTGCGACGGACTTTTGATCACATCAAAATCCCGTGGCAACCGATCAAATGAGACTAAATTGCTAGATTTATAAAATTCAAATATTGTTTATTCCAAGTATTGTATCCCATTACAGATATCCGGACGATGTTAAACTTTTCGATCGAATCAACGAATTCCCAAAATTTCCCAGAAAACTCAACACTTGAGCAGTATCAAAAATACCCAGAATCATGCCACAGTAGCTACGGACCTACCGTAGAAGGATCGGCCCAAGCTTCACACATGGCGCCGCGGAACCGCCGCCAAAAGCATGGTTTGGCCGCGGTTCTGCAGTCATGTTGTCGAGTTAGGGTGTCGTTCTTCTAGGGAGTCCATAGTTTTACCTGCATATTTTTCTGAATATTTTTAATGTGAAAAATTCCAACATCATGAAAAATTTCCAAAGAATGGGCAAGATCGGGTTTTCGGAGTTCGTTCGAACTTCTAACTTCGCCTAGACAACTCCTAATGCTCTAGCAAGGCTCTGATACCACTGTTGGTTATTTGGCATGCCCACAAGTTTTCACAAGGATCAAACATTCCGTGTTTTAACGTTTCTAGTGTGTCAAACAACCTAACCTTGGATCTAACTAGAGTTTTAGGGGGAATCATAATATGTAAACAACTTTACATAGAAAGTGAATGAGGAATACAACCATTGTAGACCGGTCTTCCACTTCTAAAGCTCCGTGTAGAAGTCCCTTCACTGCGATCGTTGATCTCCCAAACTCTAGTATAGGTTCCCTTAGAGAAATGAACAAGCTTGCTCGAAGTCTTCGAGGCCGAAGATGATCTACGTCGAGAAGACTCAAACCCAAGCTACCTCTTCACTAGGTGATGAACTTTGTGAAGAAAACACCCTAAAGTAAATGGCAAGTAGTAGAGAATGATGAAGTAGGAAGTGGGCCCACTTTAGATTTTATTTTCTCACAATATTTCTTCATGTTTCATGGAGCTAAAAAGCTAAAAGAAAGAGATGAAGAAAACCACCATGAAAAATGAAGCAACTCAAGAATGAAAACTCATGAGGTGAGAATAGCAACCATGGGTGAGTTAGTGTCATATACTAACCATTGTAGAGACTAAACCATGATTTTATCATAATGGTTAGGTTTAAAATATCTTAAGTAAAACAAAATGAGTGGACTTTGGTCATTGCTCTACAAGCTTCATGAAGGTTTCAAGCCATGACAAAATCGATGTCATATTGATTTACTTAAAACAAATAAAACCCTAAATTATAATAAGCATGGTGTAAGTCATACACACACCCAAGTTTGCTTGTATCATCAAGCATGACACAAACATGTACACAAGTATATATCACATATATACTTAATACATAATCAAGTGAGAAAATCAATCTTAAGTGAGCTAATACTAGTCAATGTAAATTAATATATCAAATATATAATTATACATTAGATTATTAAATCAACACTTGACTTAATAATCCGGATATATCATATATAACCTACTAATATCATGTGTATCAATTTATCGAATCAACACTTGATTCGATAAGCCAGCTATATCACATAAACCGACCGATGATACAAATTGCGAGAATAGAACACGGTATCACATACGCGTATTAATCTCGGTCCCACACATATCTTATATGTGCTCCTACTCCGTTTCGTCTGAGCAAGGAAACCTTTGTGTAGGACTCTAAAGACTCGTCAATACGCCGGTAGTGGGTGATGATCATATCAAACACCCACAAGCCGCAAGAAGCGTGCTAAACGTAACGGCCACTGGGGTATTGAGCGATCAGAAGATCAACAAGTAAGCCTACTCATACTCCTGCGAATCCAATCAGTAACACTTACCGCACAGTCCGGTCTGTTCGTCTGATATGTCGGATATCTCGCCTAGGGGTGGTAAACGTCAGACCCCAATAGCTTGATAAGTCATGCCGATGCAAGGTCCATAACGGGCGAGAAACTAGTGATAACACTTATCAGTAAATCTCATCTACCCTGACCAGGGATTTCGGTTATGGCCAATCGAGCATAGCGCAACATCAACCCCCAATACCGGGAGAGACGAATCCCCTCCTATCGCTCATTTCCACCATGTGACTCGGGAATGTACCCAAAAACCACTTGTTTGTAGGACTCGGTAGATCTGTGGTAGGGTGGAAATCAAAGCACAGTGGGAGACACACAAGACTCTATGACGATCTCGGGTCAACAGACTAACCTGTACCAGTGTCACCAGAGAATTGCTATCTGACTTGAGGTATAATACCATCTAGGAGTTCTCGGCGAGTCCATTCAGTGTACCCAGTCTCCACCGAGCACCCGTATACCATCTCTGATGCCAAACACCAATGGATATGGGATCATCCATCGCCCATCACATGGGTCGAGAAGATATACGCTAGTCTACTCTGGAATATCGATGCCCCGTCTCGATATTCCCACGACTAGGAACATTGAAGGATGAACTCATGGACTACCCAGGCTCCACTAGTATGATCTGCATCATAATCCTGGAAGTCAAGTACACATCCTAAGGGCTTTATCAACATGTAATAGAGAGACAGTAAGTGTACATGTTAAGATAAAGAGCAACCAGATAGCGTACTATCATGTCGAGCAAGAAAGTCCTCCCTATATATGTCCAAGCATCCACTATAATATACATCTGATGTACAATAATGGCCTCTAGGGCATACATACAACTAACAGTTAAATAATAGCATATACGTTCTAAATCTAACTACAGTTCAAAGTATATAGAACACACACAAGAGGAGTAGTTCAGAGATGAACGAATCCTTCTTGTGGCATTGTAAACTAGGCCATATCAATGCGACCCGACTAGCTGAGTTACATTAAGATGCATATTTAAATCAGTTTGAATTTATCTCTTGTGAAACTTGCCAGTCATGTCACAAAGATAAGATGACCATATCTCCGTTTATTGGAAACAGAGAAAGAGTTAATGAACTCTTGGGATTGATACATGCTTATGTATGTAGGTCCCATATCTGCATATGCCAGGACTGGTTCTTTGTACTTCATTACTATAACATTTCAGAAAAATAAAATATTATTTTTGGGAATTTTTATAATTAAATAATAAAATATTGAATATTTTAATAAGGCGGTATAATTAAATACTGATAAATTAGGAAAAATTTGGAAAATTATAGAAATTACTAAAAAGAGAGTGCTTTATTGGATTTAAGCAAATTATGAAATTTTATGATTTATTATATGCTATTTTAATGCTAATCGCGATTAAATATCGCTAATCGTGCAATAAGCGTGTTTTGTGCACATGACATGCACATGTCATTTTTAGCACTTGTTACATTTTTATCATGGCTTTTCTTCATGTTCATGCATGGTTATTGATTTTAAAAATTGAGAAAAGAAAAGAAAAGAGAAGGGAAAACAAAAGAAAACAAAAGAAAAGAATAGAATATAGAAACAAGGGCAAGAGAGAGAGAGGTGAGGGTCAACCTTGGTCATGGCTCCTTGTATCATTCATCACTTTCATCTTTTCTTCTCCCTCATCCCTCAAGCTCAGTTGCTGCCCTCTTTCCCTCCACCACAAAAGCCTCTCATATCATCATCAAAACAACTCCAAAACATCATCTCTTCTTCAATAAAAACATGCACAAGCCCACTAGCTACACTTTGGATCAAGAAAGGATGGATTTTGAGCACTTGGGTCAACTCAAGAATTTTCTTGAGTTGCCAAATGAGGTAATTTCTGAACCATTAGTGTAGTATTTGGTTTACTTTAGCTTCCATGCATGTTTAGAAGTGATTAGGCGATGTTTAGTGAGGTTTGGAAATTCCAAGTTAAGGTTTGAGGAATTTTGAATTGGGATTGTGTAATTGAGATTAGTAGAGGCTATACAACCCTTTTAGTGACAGTATATTGGACTAAACCATAAACTTAAACCCCAAAACATAAACTTAGAAACCCCGATTTTGGAGAATTGTGGATTCTGTGAGGGTATATTGACATCTGCTATCACCCGGGACACCTGAAAAATATTTAGCGAAGACTGAGAGATGTGCAGGCAACCTAGAACCTATACCCAAAACCTGAGACCCCCACTCCATGTTACGGCCACAATTTTACTCATTTTGGCTGAAAATTTTGGCCTGGGTAGAGTGGAAATGATCCGTGTTTGGTCCAGGGCTTTATCTCCAGTAAATTAGACCCTCTATATGTGCAAAATTGGCAAATTTCACTTAGGGTAAAATCTGGGACCATTTTCTTGAGTTGCTGCATTGTTTTGCGACTTCGTTTTAATTTGAGATTTGGTATTTGATTTTGTGTTACGTCGTCTGATGTTTGTATGTCAACGACGGGGGTTGTTTGGTGGTTTTGCAGGCGTTAGCTATAGGTTTTAACCTATGAGCGAAATGTATGCCGTTTTGGTTTTCTGACTTGATTTTAATACGCATTTGCGTTTGTGTATTGGTTGTAGGTACCCCTACGTGGATTTCAAGATGACGAGGATGAGCGTGGCGTCATCGACTCCAGCAAGCGAGGATCAAGGTGAGTAGATATATATCTATAGGGGAAGTCGGGTGTATGGCGTATAACACCCCCGCAGTACGTAGTGTAGCTTATGTAATGTTATACATTTACATATGTGTTGTGAATTTGGATGATTAACAAGTAGGATCTTAAAAGATAATGGGATAAATGTTGGTGTATTTGGAAGATAGTGTCGTGGTTGATTTCTTAGTCGTGAACCATAGAATAGTTTTGCACACACGCGCACGCACACCCTTGCATGCATTATTATTATTACTTTGCGTATATGGCGATACGTATGAATAATATATAGACACATATATAGGTATGGGATTAGGCATATATATATATATATACGTATACCTATACACGGATAATGAGGATAGTGGATGATATTTGGAGATGAGTCGATGAGATTGGGCATGATGCCACGAGATCGGTGATATGTTTTGATTCGTATTATGAGGTACGACATGAGATTTTAGCGGGCCTTTAGGCGTGTGTTTTCATATACGTATATATATGCAGATGGTATCAGTTTGTACTAGACTTATATCAGTACCACCAGTTCATGAGATATGATGATAAGGATACCAGATAATTGATGAGATAAACATGATGTTCGACCCATACCTAGATTGGGATGTCGTACGATGGATTTACCGTACGAGCTTTATATTGATGATAGATCCGCACTCTTGACCCAAGGATATCATGTTATATATTGTATCGTATGTGATACTATTGAGGCGGGATCACCGACTATTATATTTATATGTATCGACTCAGATTTAGGTGGTTTCCTTATCTTTTCGATTAGCCTGTTAGTTTAGTCATGTAGTTTACTTGTAAATGTTAGACTAGACTCGAGTCATACCTATTTCAAAAACTAACGAATCGTGAGTATTTTAAAGACAGGCCAAGGGATACTACGGATATTTTCAAAGGATGTACTTTTTCATAAAAACACCGTAGCCCTATTTTCTAAACACCACGATTCGTGCAACTTTGAAATTCCAAAAACTGTATGACTCGTATATAGGAATGTATATTTCTTTATTGCTGCATTATTATTCATTTACCATTTATTCTGCTGCTCGCATTGCATTGCATGGTTATATGTTATTGATTCATATTCCATTGTGCATATGACATATACCATACCTGTATACCTACATGTTTACACATATGCCTTGACATACTTACATGCTAGTTACCCATATACCTATATGGTATTGTACCATTAGCGATAGGTATATACACATATAAGATATAGCTACATCTTCACCTTTATATGATGTTGTATGGATTTGGAGAATTTAGGAACCACATGATTTATTTTATAACTTGTTGCAGTTAAATAGCGATTTTTCCTTATATGCTCATATTACTGCTTCATGTTGCATATATATTATATTCATGGATTTCGCATTGAGATATGGTTTTCATATGATGTTTTATGGATTTTTTTATTCCTTCATATATATATCAGTGGTATGGGATGCTGATATATATATGTATGCCCATCGTATATATATATCAGTGGTATGGGATGCTGTTATATATATACACCGACATCATATATCATCATAATGGTATATGCAAATATACTTATTTATTATATGTGATGGGCCTATGTGCTCGGGGCCTATGTGCTCGATGAGAGAGGCCTATGTGCGCGGGGCCTATGTGCTCGGGGCCTATGTGCTCGGGGCCTATGTGCTCGATATTGGATATGTTAGTTATATGTATGCCCTAGAGGCCATTACTGTACATATGATGTATATTGTAGTGGATGCTGGGACATATATAGGTAGGACTTTCTTGCTCGACATGATAGTACGCTATTTGGTTGCTCTTTATCTTAACATGTATACTTTCTGTCTCTCTTTTATATGTTGATAAAGCCCTTAGGATGTGTACTCGACTTCCAGGACTATGATGTAGATCATACTAGTGGGGCCTAGGTAGTCCATGAGTACATCCTTCAATGTTCCTAGTCGTGGGAATATCGAGACGGGGCATCGATATTCCAGAGTAGACTAGCGTATATCTTCTCGACCCATGTGATGGGCGATGGATGATCCCATATCCATTGGTGTTTGACATCAGAGATGGTATGCGGGTGTTCAGTGAAGACTGGGTACACTGAACGGACTCGCCGAGAACTCCAAGATGGTATTATACCTCACGTCAGATGGTAGTTCTCTGGTGACACTGGTACAGCTTAGTCTGTTGACCCGAGATCGTCATAGAGTCTTGTGTGTCTCCCACTGTGCTTTGATTTCCACCATACCACGGCTCTACTGAGTCATGCAAACAGGTGGTTTTTAGGTACAGTCCCGATTCACATGGAGGCAATGAGCGATAGGAGGGGATTCGTCTCTCCCGGTATTGGGGGTTGATGTTGCGCTATGCTCGACTGGCCATAACTCGAAATCCCTGGCCAGGGTTGCTGTGATATACTGGTAAGAGTTATCAGTAGTTTCATGCTTGTTATGGACCTTACATCGGCATGACTTATCAAGCTACTGGGGTCTGACGTTTACCACCCTTAGGCGAGATATGCGACATATCAGACGAACAGACCGGACTGTACGGTAAGTGTTACTGGTTGGATTCACAGGAGTGTGAGCGGGCTTGCTCGTTGATCTTCTGATCGCTCAATACCCGGGTGGCCGTTACGTTTAGCAGACTGCTTGCGGCTTGTGGGTGTTTGATATGATCAACACCTGCTGCCGGCGTATTGACGAGTCTTTAAAGTCCTACACAGAGGTTTCCTGGCTCAAGCGAAACGAAATAAGAGCGCATATGAGATATGTGCGGGACCGGGAATAATACCAGTATGTGATACTGAATTCTATTTTCGCGATTCAAATCTTCAGACGGTTATATAAGATATACCCGGGTTACCGAATCAAATGTTGATTCGATATATTGATACACTTGATATTAGTCGGTTATATGCAATATGACCGGATCATTAAATCAAGTGTTGATTTAATGATTTAATGTATAATTATATATTTGATATATTACTTTACATTAACTAGTATTTGTTCACTTAAGATTGATTTTCTCACTTGAAGTGCATAAGTAGTATATGTGATATATTTTTTTGTGCACTTGATTGTATCATGTTTGATGATACATGCAAACTTGGGTATGTGTATGCTATACACCATGTTTAGTTAATGGTTATGGTTTCATTTGCCTTATTTATTTATTTTATTTATTTACTTTTGGCAAAAATAAAATAGTGGTTATCTTTGTTTTATGCAAGAAGCTTCATGATGCTTCATGCATCTTTGAAAAAGTCTACCATTTTGTTTTATCCTTAACCTAACCATTTACCTAAACCCTAGTTTATTCTCTACATTAGTTACACTCACCCATGGTTGCTAAATGATAAGCATCACTTGATTTTCTATTTGGAAAATATTCATTTTTTCATTCTTTTCTTTCTTCTTCTTCTTCTTCATGAAGAAGAAAACCATTACTAGAAAATTCCAAGTGATGAATCCAAGTGAGAAATCCAAATCCAAAGTGAACCCACTTCCTATTTGTTCATCCTCTACCACTTGCCATGTAGTAGAGTGTGTTATCTTCATAAGTTTCATGACCTAGTGAAGATGGAGCTTGAGTTTGAGTCGCCTCGACGTATATCATCTTCGGCATCGAAGTCAACGACCTAGCCCGCCCATTTCTCCGATGAAACCGACGCTAGAGTCCGGGATTCCGATGATCACAGTGGAGGGACGTCAACACGGAGCTAGAGAAGTGGAGGAACGGATCTACAATGGTTGTAATCCCTTTCATTTGTAGTTAAAGTAGTTAACTTGCTTAGTTTCGCCTTACCTCAAGTTAACGATCTAGCATTAGGGTTCTTTAGCACATGGAAAATGTCACGACCCGAATATTTCGACTCGTGACCGGCACTTAACCACGCTACGTCTACAGGCATAACGCGACTAAGTAAGCCGAACCCAGAAATCAAAACCATTTAAAAATAGTGAGTGTTGAAAACATTTAGTTAAAACATTTAGGAAACCTTAAATAATTCAATAAGTTCTTTTAAAGTTACTTAATCATTTAAATAATTTTGGCAGCATTTCCTTTGTAAAAGTAGCCCGAGACCGGGTACAAAACAGGATATGAGTGAAAAATGAAATATAATGAAATGAAACATCCCCACACGGGAGCAATCACACCCAACGGCGGAAACCATCATCCCAAGAGTAATATACGACGCCGTAGAGAAGAATAAGCAATAAGTAGACATCACAGAATATAAGCTGCATATAAGAACAGTCGGCTCCCACGAGCTCGACACCAGAGTAAAAAATATACATCATCGTCCTCACACAATATCTAAGTCCAGTACATAAATGGTAGAAGGAGAGTACTAGATACAAAAAGGGATACAATAAAAGTAATCAGATACCACAACCCACCTAAATGCAAAACAGCTCTCGCCGCAACTGTAGTGGTATCTGTAGCCAAAAGGTGCAAAAGACAGCCTGCCGCGACTATGCTGAGGGCAACCTGAAAATACTGTGGCGCAACAGGGGTGAGTTGCCAACTCGTGAATAGAGATAACATATAAAGGTAATCGCGTGCATGCACGTACTGCGCTACTCTAACAAATGCCAGCAAATGATATCAATGCGTGATAAGCAGTATGTGCAATAACCATGCAGATGCTCTGTCAGGTAAAATAACTACAGGATGAGATATAAGGTAATCAATGCTGAGCATGGGATAAACAACATCTATACGGAATATCAACGTGGAAAGCAATCGGTGCCCACAACTGCACCCAAATCCCAAATAACTCAGGCGCCGGCACACCCATCGGCCCTCAAATCCTGTAAATCTCTGAGAAATCATGAGTGCCCAACATCGGCACCCAAAATATCATAAAATACTCGTGTCCAGCATCGACATGCAAATCCTCATATATCGGGCTCCGTCATTCCGGATTAGCCCACGGGCTCCGTCTGCGGTATCGGCCCTCGGCCCCGACAGTAGGATCATCCCGCATCCATCTCTCGACTCTGGTCAGTATCCTCCGGATAACCGCCAGGTCCAACCAATCACCGGTAGGTACTCGCCACCCTGCCAGGCTTATCGTCTACTCCACGAAAAACATTTCTCGTCCCGGGGAACCATACCGGGTCCACCACGAACCCGCAAACGGATCATCCATCTCCTCGAATCGGGTTTCAAGCACACGTCTCAGCACCGAGAAAACGCGTGGTGGACGCACCAAAATATCATATCACGAGGAACCGGGTTTTCAAATAGTGCATTTTTTCTTAAAAATCCCACGGTCCTCAAAATCAGAAATCACATGAAAATCTAACACCAAGAAGTAAATCCAATGCGATGTGCTATGTACATCAATCCATGATATAGGTATAAGGGAAAACCGCTTTTTAAAATTAGTTTCCGTTTTAAAGATATCATGCGGCTCCCAATTTTCATGAAAGTCATATCGGATCATATATGAAATGAACTACAGCAATATAATCATGGCAGTTCTACAGTGAGTGTGTCATGGAAATTACTAACGGTGTGTGTGTAGCATGCAGATTAGTGCTCGTGCAACATGAACCGTTAGTAATAGTGCGGTGTTCTATCAATTCTAAGCATACATACAACAGGGAATGCAATATGCAATGACAGTCCATGAGGTAAATGCAACATATAATAATAAGGTCCTATCAGCCCTGACGCATAACGCCATGCGGGAGATATCCCCGTAGATGTTAAATCTACTCACCGAAGTCTCGCGCTAAGTGTAGCTGACGACTTGCTTGCCCTTCTTCGCAGCGTCCGTCTCACTCGCCTGCGAACCTAGAATCACATAACATATATCACACATAAGCTCAATTTCACAAAAACGTGATATTACGATCAACCTAGAAACCCGTGTAGCAAACCAATCGCGCGTGTGCGCGATACGATAAAACGTGTGATCACGCGCCTGAAACTACCCTGACGCGTCGCGATACGCAGAAACCCGAAACCCACACGCGTATCACGCGTGTCGCGGAGGTTTAAAATACGAGAAATAGGTATTAAGCCCCAGATTTTTATATAGAACTTAGTTTACAAAAATATATATATCATAAAACTACACACAGCAGAAGACAACCAAAGGACCAAACCCCAACCCAAACCCTACCCATCTGGCCGCAATTTGCGGCCAGATCAAATATTTCGGCGGCCACTGTACGGAGTTTGGGGGTCGGGTTCTACCTAGGGTATCAGCACCTAACAAGTATACTGCAGTCCTCTCAAAATTAATCTGAACTCATCGAGTCGATAGCAGTTTCCAGAAACTCAAATTTTGCTTAAAAACGACGAATCTGCCTAAAAAGAGATCTGGTGGTATTTTAGTGCAATTGGGGTTTAAGCTGGGTTAAAATGGCCTTAACAATACTCTATCAACCTACTGAAACCAAAACACACATCACTTGGCCAAGGTTCCCACTAAACACCTCATGTCGCACTAAATCGCACCAATAACCACTAACCGAAGCAAAACTACACTAAACAAGTAAACTAGGGAGTAAGATTAGGAAATATACCCCACACTCGACCCTAGGGAGCTGGAGGAGGAAGAAGAAGTGAAGGGAAAGGGGCTGCAGTCGAAGTTGTGGCAAGTGCTGCTGCTGGTGCTGTTGCTGTTGCTGGAATGCTTGCTGCTGCTGCTGTGGAGTCTGCTGCTGCTGCTGAGGATGCAAGGGAGCTGCTGCTGCTGAAAGGTAATTGTGTGTGTGTGTGTGTGTGAGTGAGGTTGAGAGAAAAGAACAAAACAAATGAGAGGAAATCATAACCACCAATGTCAACCCCTCACTCTCTCTCTCCTCATTAATTGCAAGCATGGCTTAAGCCATGATGCACTCTCTCTCTCTCACCAAGTCAACACCCTAAGGAAAAATTCAAATTAAAGCAACTATTAATTAACTAATTTAAACTTAATTAAAATCCAAAAGACTTAATCCCCATGTTTAACCCACCATGGTTACTAATCATGGTAATAACTCATTTAAAAACCCTAGTTTACATGCACATGTGTGTGCAAGCCTAGGAAAATTTTAGAAAAATATTTATTAAATTCGGAAAAATATTTGAAACACATTTTGGTAAACTTTTTATTAAAAACCCTTTATTTAAATACAAAAGTCACTAAACACATCCTAAGGTGTTACAATCTCTCCCCCTTAAAGAAATTCGTCCCCGAATTTCAAAATCTAACTACACGTACTTTCGAAAAGACGGGGGTACTCCCTCCTTATCTCGCTTTCGGTCTCCCAAGTGATCTCCTCACGGTTCTGACCACGCCAAAGTACCTTAACTGATGGGATGTCCTTCGATCTCAACTTCTTCACTTGTCGATCCAAGATCATCACCGGCTGTTCCGCATAGGAAAGGTCGTGCTCAAGTTGGATCGTCGGGTGCTGAATTGCATGCGAAGGATCATGAAGATATCTACGGAGCATCAAAACGTGAAATACGGGATGCACATCTGGAAAACTGGGCGGAAGGGCTAATCGGTATGCAACTGCACCAACACGCTCGAGGATCTCGAAGGGGCCCACATATCTGGGACTGAGCTTCCCCTTCTTTCCAAACCTCATCACACCTTTCATTGGGGATACCCTCAAGAAAACATGATCACCGACAGAAAACTCAAGTCTGCGTTGCTGACGGTCCGCATAAGATCTCTGCCTACTCTGGGCTGCTCTCATCCTATCGCGAATCAACTGGATCTTCGCGGTCGTCTCCACAACAATCTGTGGCCCTAAGATACTGCTCTCACTGAGCTCTGTCCAACAGGCGGGCGATCTGCATCTCCTCCCATAAAGAGCCTCGAATGGTGCCATCTGAATGGTCTCCTGGTAGCTGTTATTGTAGGTGAACTCTACTAAGGGTAAGTGATGATCCCAGCTACCTCCGAAATCTAATACACACGCTCTGAGCATATCCTTGAGAGTCTGAATAGTCCGCTCTGACTGTCCGTCGGTCTGCGGATGAAATGCTGTGCTGAAACTCAAACGAGTGCCCAAAGCCTCCTGAAGCCTCTGCCATAATCGGCTGGTAAACTGGATGCCTCTGTCGGACACGATACATGTCGGGACTCCGTGCAGTCGTACTATCTCGTCGGTGTAGATCTGGGCATAGTGAGTAAATCCGAAAGTCGTCTTCACTGGTAGGAAGTGAGCCGCCTTCGTCAAACGATCCACGATCACCCAGATGGAGTCATACCCTCGACACGTCCTGGGTAGACCCACAACGAAATCCATCGAAATCTGCTCCCATTTCCACTCTGGAATGGGTAACGGTTGTAGCTCTCCCGCGGGCCTCTGGTGCTCAGCCTTGACTTGCTGACAAGTCAGGCATCTCGACACGAAATCTGCGATGTCCCTCTTCATTCCGTCCTACCAATAAACATCTCTCATATCATGAAACATTTTGGTGGAACCGGGATGGACGCTGTATACCGATCGATGAGCCTCCTCAAGAATCTCGCGCCGCAGTCCCTCAGCATCTGGTACGCACAGTCTAGTCCTAAATCCTAGTATCCCCTGATCATCGATCATGAACTCGGAAAATCTGCCCTGTCCAATCTGTGCCATGATCTCTGAACATCGGTCATCACTGCGCTGTGCCTCATGTATACGGTCGATCAACTGTGGGCGTGCACGAACATGCGCGACCTGTCCTCCAATCGTTGTGAACTCGAACTGTACTCGGCTGTTGTATAATATCTGCCAATCTGCCGACGACTGCCCCTGTACTGCGCTCAAACAAGCTAGACTACCCCCGGGCCTCCTGCTCAAAGCATCCGCCACCACATTTGCCTTGCCCGGGTGATACAAGATCTCACAGTCGTAATCCTTCACTAACTCCATCCATCGGCGCTGTCTAAGGTTCAGGTCCCGCTGCTGAAATATATATTTTAGACTCTTGTGATCCGTGAATATCTGGCACGACTCGCCGTATAGGTAATGTCGCCAGATCTTAAGTGCAAAGACCACTGTAGCCATCTCCAAGTCATGAGTGGGGTAGTTCTGTTCATGTTTCTTCAATTGTCGCGAAGCATACGCGATCACCCTGTCATGCTGCATCAAAACGCACCCTAGCCCCACTCGAGAGGCATCATAATAGACCACAAATTCGCCTGAGCCTGAAGGCAAAGATAACACCGGTGCCGTCGTCAGCCGAGTCCATAGCTGCTGAAAACTGTGCTCGCACTCCTCCGTCCAATCGAAAGGGACTCCCTTCCGGGTCAACCCGGTCAAAGGGGTAGCAATACTGGAGAAGTCCTGCACAAATCGCCTGTAGTAACCGGCCAACCCCAAAAAGCTGCGAATCTCCGTAACCGATATGGGTCTGGGCCAACGCTGAACGGCCTCGATCTTCCTCGGGTCTACACATATACCGTCTCGTGAAATCACATGCCCCAAGAAGTCTACGCTGTCCAGCTAACAAGCACACTTGGAGAATTTCGCATAAAGCTGGTGCTCCCTCAAGGTCTGCAGTGTAATCCGCAGGTGCTGCTCGTGCTCCTCACTACTCCGGGAATACACCAAGATATCGTCAATGAACACTATAATGAACAGATCCAAATATGGCCGGAAAATACGGTTCATCAAGTCCATGAATGCTGCTGGCGCATTGGTGAGTCCGAACGACATCACCAAAAACTCATAATGGCCGTAGCGCGTACGGAAAGCTGTCCTGGGAATGTCCTCCTGTCTAACCTGCAGCTGATGATAGCCCGATCGTAAATCGATCCTCGAAAAGTACCCTGCCCCCTGAAGCTGGTAGAACAAATCGTCGATGCGCGGCAAAGGATACCTGTTCCGCACTGTCACCCAGTTCAGCTGGGGGTAGTCGATACACAGACGCAAACTGCCGTCCTTCTTCTTGACGAACAGGACTGGAGCACCCCAAGGAGAAACACTGGGTCGAATAAGTCCCTTATCCAGCAATTCTTGCAACTGACCCTTCAATTCTCTAAGTTCCGCCGGGGCCATCCGATAAGGCGGTATGGAAATAGGCCCCGTGCCAGGAACCAAATCAATACAGAATGAAATGTCGCGCTCGGGCGGTAGCCCAGAAAGCTCGTCAGGGAACATATCAGGGAACTCGCTAACAACCGGAACCCGATCCAATGGAACCTGTGTAGCACTAGCATCGCAAACATAAGCGAGAAATCCCTGACATCCCTTCCTCAAAAGCTGTCCAGCGCGAAAAGACGAAATCACACTGTGAGGGGCGGCACCACGGTCCCCCAACACAACAAAAACCGACTCGCCGGGAAAACAAAATCTAACTGTCTTCTCACGGCAGTCCATAGAAGCATAGGACGTGGCTAACCAATCCATGCCCAAAAGAACGTCGAAGTCCAACATCTCGAGAAGGATTAAATCGACAGGCAACTCTCTCTCGCCAATACAGACGGTGCAGGACCGGAACACGTGCCTAGCAACAAACGACTCTCCCACAGGAGTGGTCACAACAAGCGGCTGATCAAGCAAACCGGACTCTCTACCCAAACTGGGCATGAAGTGTGTGGATACGTATGAGTGCGTGGATCCGGGATCGAACAAAACGTGTGCATCAACTGAACATACTGGAAGGATACCTGAAACCACCGCATTAGACGCCTGCGCGTCCTGATGCGTCAAAGCAAAAACCCGTGCCTGTCCACCACCTGCGACTGACTGCCCTCTGCCCCGGTCATCCCGTCCTCTCTGAGCAGCTCCTCCACGCCCACGACCTCTCTGTGTATGAGTCTGGCGCGGAGCAACGGTAGGTACAACAGGAAACGCCCTCTGGGGTGGTGAAGGTGGTAAGGTAACATGCGGTGCTGCCGCCTCCCTCCGGTGTATCTCAGGACAATCTCTAACGAGGTGAAGTAGACTGCCGCATCTAAAGCAACCCCGCGGTGACAGCTGACTCTCCTGGGGATACGAACTAAACATCTGGCCTCGTCCCGAATCTCTGCTACTCCTCGTACCAGAACGATACCTGTCGCGGCGTCTGAATGACTGCCTCCGTGCGGATATACTGGTACGAACTCTCTTTGGCTCTGGAACTACCGAAGTCTCAGCAAGGTGCTTCTCGACTAATAGGGCTGCGTCTACAGCTGCTGCATAGGTCTCGTAGTGCTGCGCGCTGATCGCAAGGAACAGTGGTGTAAGCAAGCCTCGAACAAATTTCTTGACTCGCAACTCCTCGGTAGCCACTAAATACGGGGCATAAACTGCTAGCTCAGTAAACAGCACGTCATACTCTGCCACTGTCATCCCTGGCGTCTGGCACAAGGACTCAAATCTGCGTGCTCGGGCATCCCTAACACTCTGGGGAAGGAAACGGGCTAGAAATACTGTCACGAACTCCGTCCAGGTCATAGGAGGAAGACCTGCTGCTCTGCCCTTCTCAACTGAATCACACCACTTCTGCGCAAGACCTTCCAGGCGAAAGATCGCGAACTCAACCCATCTCGTATCTGCGCATCTGAGGGAACGGCATATCCGGGCCATCCTGTCGATGAAAGACTGTGGGTCCTCGGTTGTATCGGTGCCTATGAAGACCGGAGGCTTCAGCCTCATGAACTCTGATAGCGATACTGTAATCACCTCCGTGGCTGCAGGGGCAACTGGCTGTGCGGTAGGTACCAACGCGGTCTCTGGAACGGGTGGAGCTACCTTTGATCGCTGCGCTCGAAGCGTCTCAACTAGCGATCCTATCATCTGGCGCATCTCCTGCATGCTGGACCCCACGGTCTGGCGTATCTCCTGCACACCAGCCCCTAGTGTGGCAATCTGATCTGTCACGGCAGGAACAGCCTGTTCGGGTACAATGGGTGCACTGCCCGGATCAGTCCTCATCTAGGACGAGTCAACTCGAATCTCGGCCCTCGCGGCCGCTCTCTGCGCCCTCGTAGTCTTTGGCGGCATAATGGCTGAAAGAAAATTAGGATTCGACAAGAACACGGAAATCGAATCACAAGAATATATATACTCAAGAAGGAATTTAAACCAATAAGTCCTAAGGTTGCCTTGGCGGAGTACCGTGTTGTGAGTATGCCGCGGAACATACACACGCTACGCCGCTCTGCTTCGGCTACCTACTCCATCATACCAAGGTCATCCTACACTCCGAAAGGTAAAACCTATGCTCTGATACCAACTTTGTCACGACCCGAATATTTCGACTCGTGACCGGCACTTAACCACGCTACGTCTACAGGCGTAACGCGACTAAGTAAGCCGAACCCAGAAATCCAAACCATTTAAAAATAGTGAGTGTTGAAAACATTTAGTTAAAACATTTAGGAAACCTTAAATAATTCAATAAGTTCTTTTAAAGTTACTTAATCATTTAAATAATTTTGGCCGCATTTCCTTTGTAAAAGTAGCCCGAGACCGGGTACAAAACAGGATATGAGTGAAAAATGAAATATAATGAAATGAAACATCCCCACACGGGAGCAATCACACCCAACGGCGGAAACCATCATCCCAAGAGTAATATACGACGCCGTCGCGAAGAATAAGCAATAAGTAGACATCACAGAATATAAACTGCATATAAAAACAGTCGGCTCCCACGAGCTCGACACCAGAGTACAAAATATACATCATCGTCCTCACACAATATCTAAATCCAGTACATAAATGGTTGATGGATAGTACTAGATACAAAAAGGGATACAATAAAAGTAATCAGATACCACAACCCACCTAAATGCAAAAGAGCTCTCGTCACCACTGTAGTGGTACCTGTAGCCAAAAGGTGCAAAAGACAGCCTGCCGCGACTATGCTGAGGATAACCTGCAAATACTGTGGCACAACGGAGGTGAGTTGCCAACTCGTTGTTGGAGATAGTGCCCTCAGAGTCAATTATTAGATCACAGGTACGTGATTGCAATGATTGATGGAGGACCTATCCCGGTAGGACAGTCTTACTCGAGATGATAGTATGCTATCTGGTTTACCTTTATCATCGTGTACTGTTTTAAGTGACCTGACACGTCGCTATTACACGTTGATAGAGCCCCTAGGATTCTTGCTTGACCACCAGCAGTATGAGGGCGATCATATAAGTGGGAGCTGGGGGTCTATAAGCATATCCTTAAAAGGTCCCTAGTCGTGAGAGTTTCGAGACAGGGCATCGATTCTCCTTAGTAGACTAGTGTATACAGTCGAGACCCCGACGAGGGGCGGTGGCCGGTCTCACAAGCCACTGGTGTCAGTTGGATCACCTAAGATGTATACAGGTGCTCATTGGGTTATGAGTACACCGGACAGGACTCGCCGGGAACATGCTAGTTGGTGATATACCAGATGTCAGATGGCAGTTCCCTGGTGACATGTGTGCAGGTTAGTTCATCGACCTGGGGATCGTCATTTGTCTCGTGTGAGTTCCCACTGTACTTTGATTACTACCCTACCACGGCTCAAAGGAGTCGTGCAAACAGGTTTTAGTTGGGTACAGTCCCGAGCCACATGGAGACAGTGAGCGTATCTTCAGGGGTTCGTCTCTCCCGGTATTGGGGGTGAGGTCGTGCTGTGTCTAGGAGAGCCATTACACAAAGTCCTTGGCCAAGGCAAGGAGATTTACTGGTAGGTATTCCAGTAGTATCTCAGGGTGTTCTGGGCTACACTCCGACACGACTTGTACCGCTTTTGGGGGTCTGACTTTTACCAACCCCCTAGGCCCGCCATGCGATACTCATAGACGAACGGACCGGACTGCACGGATATTGTCATTGACAGGCTCAGTAGGGTTGTCAGGCTGAGTTCACTCACAGACGTCCCTTTTAGTCAATACTTGGTAGCCCGTTACGTATTGGCTTATACCTCTTACGTGCTAGTGGTTAAATCCACAACCAAGGTGTTGATGAGTCTTTAGAGTCCCCCACATTCAGTTACTCAGCTTTCGGGCGAAAGGTTGTAGAGGCCGTATGGAGATATGGCAAGGTCCGACCAGATACGTGCGGTATTGCACGGATCGGGATCGGACAGTTTGTACTATAGGCCGTATGGATATATGGCAGGGTTCGATCAGATACGTGCGGGATTGCACGGATCAGGATCGAACGGATATTACTGGCCGGCTTTGGTATAAGCCGGATCCTAGTATAGTACAGTGTAGATTTTGTCTCATTGCATTTGTATTTCGGTCGGAATACAAATGCGGGTGTGTATGCACAGTATCGGGGTTTTCCTGTAATTTATTACGGGACCAGTTTTCTGGAGTTGCCAGTTTGCTTTCCGTTTCGGCCAATTTCCATTGTTCCGTTCATTGGCCGAAGTTTGGTGGAGGAGGGTTTATTTTCATTGTTGCAAATAGGCGTTTGTGGAGGGGGTTCTTTGCATATTTTTGTATCATGATGGTTTTCATGATGAGCACCATCATTGACTTCTCCTTCTCATGATGGATTGACTTTGGTTATGTTGATGGTTGTTTTGAGTGTTGGACATTCCTAGCTATCATTTCTTCACATCATAACTTGACACTCCCTTGTATGATGGTTCCACCACTCCCCCTTGACTTTTCTCTTTCTCTCTCCAATCACACTTGTGAAGTGGGGGGGGCCGGCCATTCCAAAGGGGAATGGGATTCATTTCATTTTTGGGTGGAAAAATGTTACTCTCATTTTGGTATGCTACATTTTTCCCCACCTCTCTCCAAGATCTCTTTTTCTTCCACCAAATGGCAAAGCTCCAAAACCCCAAATGAGACTTGAGGACTACATATTCTACAGCGAACCTTGGGCACGTCGAGTAGCCGGCTTCGTGCCCGAGTTGCCTCGGCATTGAGGTGGGAGCCCGTAAACAAAGTAGGCGATGTGGTGCACTTCCGGCGACGAGGAGGAGACGGGACTTTTCCGCACGAGATCGGGACCATGACGAGAAGACCGGAGGACTTGGATCGTCGGTATATCTCTATTCCCTATCTTCTAGTTAGCTTAGACTAGTTAATGGTTTCGATCCGGGTGTTTAGTGCGCGGTGGTGCCGGTTTGTTAAGTCCGCAAAATTTAAGTTTATCACCGCTTCCGCTTTCCGGCGTCGGATCGACGGCCGGGGCGCCGTCGTGCACTTACAGTGGTATCAGAGCCTCGCCATTAACTTAGTCTAGCTTGGTGTAGTGTGTTTTTCTGTTTCGATCGATCGAATGTTCCAAAACTACATTTTTGTTAGCATCAGTTTTCTGTTGGAAATTTTTGGTGTCGAAAAATTTTTCAGGTTGTAAAATATTGATGTACTGGAAAATCTAAGAGCTCTGTAAAAATTCGACGAAGTAACTCCACAGTGGGAGCGCGGAACCGCCGCGAAAACCACCTTCCCGCCGCCCTTCCGCCGCACACTGTGGAGATCACTTCACCAATTTTTTTCAGAGGCTTTCTTGGATTAAAATATGGGTTTTGGAATATTAAAATTGGGCCCAGGTTTTCTGTGAGTGCTACAGTTTTGATTGGGGGCCCACTTGTTAATTTTTGATCGATCGGATATTTTAAACACATTTTTCACAGTATTTACATTATATCTGTGACCGTGAATGTCACTTGATCGGTAAATCCGGTCTAACTGCTATAGCCCGGTTAGACGGATTTGCGAACGTGACTTTCATGTTGATGTTTTGTTTTTGCTGTGATGTTGCGGATCGGTCGTGGGGGATAGCCTGGATGCAATGCTAGTACAGTTGTGGTTGTATTATGTACATTTGTTATTGCGGGGCGAGCGTCCGACATGTGGACTGCCGTCACTGCCTGATTGTATTATTATTTTGGGGCACGGCCAGGTTGCGGTCGATGTACCCGTTGTATGTATATTTTACTTTCTGTACTAGGATTGCCCCGCGGAGGGGTGCACGGATATCCGGGTTCTGGAGGGCAACAAGCCCGCATCTCATGGCATTGAGACGGAGGGGGCTTCACTCTAGGATTGGCGGGCTATTCGCCGCACTCGTAGGGGGTACAGGTTGACCCAGGAGGGGTGCCCAAGTTACCGGATTCCGTGAAGTGCTGGGTGGTCCATTCACGTTGCTTAAGGGGGCTGCCTCGCTTCAGGTTTTGGTGGGTAACTTGCCGCGCCCGTAGGGGTCTAGGATTTCATTGCACAGGCTATCCATACGACCAGGGGAACGTCGGGTTTCAGCGGCTCTGTGAAACCCGGGGATCCCAGATATCTGTATTGTTTCTGTGATGCTGTACATTTCTGTGATGTTGCATTTTATTCACGCCTTGAGCGAAATACTATATATTGGTATATATATTAGTAGATGTTGTATATGTTTTACATCCGCGCTAGTCCAGTCCCCGCTCTGTCGTTAGTTAGCTAACCTAACGGGTAATGACGGGACCCAGTGGCGAATGCGGATGGCATATACGTACATCAGTATATTTTCGTTCTTTTTGGTGTGATCAATTGATGGGACTGCATTGATTCGAATCAATGCAAGTTAAAACAAACCTAATCTGATGTTGTTGGAACACTTTTCAAAAAGCTGTTATTGCAAGGACGTTTACTTTTGTTTTGCATTGTGGTATTCATTGGAATATCCTGCTCCTCAGTCGACGAGGCAAGGGCCGAGATCCCTTCACCGGGAGTGACCCCTTGGACAGAAGTTTGCGTCAGGGCATTAACTTCACTATAGCCGATTACTTTTTCTTTGCATCGTGGTATTCATTTGGAATATCCTGCACCCCATTCTACGGGGAAAGAGCCGAGATCCCTTCACAGGGAGTGACCTCTTTAGCAACGGTTTTCGTCACTATATTTTTAAAAGCTATCCGTTCCTTCGACGATATCAAGTTCATTACGTTAAAGGTTTTCGCCAGAAACCATTCGTAGCCCTCCGTCATTTCAGTTAAATATTCGGTAGTATTCAAGCTATGTATTTTGACCTCACGCCAAGGCATAGTGTTTGGTAGCTGCCGGTTATTTATCTGTTGCATAGATAGATGCGTTGGTTTGGGACAGTCGTACTACTATTTTGGCCTACGTCAAGGGTATGTACGGGTGGGTTCAAATTAACCTGGATAATGACGGGCAGAACTTGACATGTGACTTATGATATTTTGACCTCACGCCAAGGTCATAAGAGCATGGGGCAGAAATCACATCGGGAGTTTCAAAAGAACTGAAACTTGCCAGATATGCGCATACCTTCTGGAGTGTGATACCGTGAGCGGATTCCGTCACGTTATCATGCGATGATAGTTGGATCCCGATTCCCACTGATGAGTTAGTTTACTCCTCGGGTGACCCCGACTAATTCTTCTTTCAGGTTTGGAGGAGAATTTGAGGTACAGTGGGAGGATTCCAGATTAGATAAATTGGTAACCATTCTGATCTAGGTTAGAGTGCACGCTGAGTGTTTCTTTTCTCTCTCTCTCTTTGGCAGCGACCATTGACCCGACCCTAAGACTTTGACTCAGTGACCAAGTTGACCGAACCTTCTTTAACACTGGCTTTTGGATTGTCAGAGTTGCAAACCTCATTGCCACTCCTACTTTTACCCTTTTCTCCAGGACACCCCGTGTTACTACGAACGTCCACTTCCATTAGACAAAACCATCGTATGGTTAGATACGAACTCGAAAGAATTTATTCGAGGATGGTTTCCGGTTCTGGAGAAAACGGATAGGATTATTCAGTTGTCTTTTCCTTTTACCCTCTCTCAAGTTGTGAGTACTCCTTGGTTTAGGAGATAGTACACCTATTACGCAAATTGGATAGTCTTCTTCCAAACCTTAGGCTGGTGCCGACCGGTAGGGAATGAAGAAAACCAATTAGCATAACGATGGTGTGCAGAAGGTATTAAGTTCAGACAAACCAAGGGATTAGTAAGAGGGCAAAGTAAATTGCAACAGATTTTCACGACCAAACCAAATATTTCTTTACCACTCCCACATCACCTTTGTATTTCTCCAGGACACTCCGTATCACTACGAAGATCCACAGTTTATTTGGATACTCCATCGTATGGTTATATACGAACTCGAATGGAACTGGTTCCAGTTCGGGGATGGATTTTGGTTCAGGAGAAATAGGAATAAGGTTTATTCGGTTGTCTTTTATCTTCACCCTCTCTCATTGCGAGTGTTCCTAGGATTGGGACAGTACACCCATTATGCTTATTGGATAGTCTTCTTCCAAACCATAGGCTGGTGCCGAACGGTAGGGAAGGAAGAAAACCATTTGGCCTAAAAGGGTGTGCAGAAGGTAAAGACTAAAGACATATGAAGGGATTTGGAGAGGTGGCAAAGAACTATACGGTTACAGTTGTGAATCTGGATAATGGAAGAGGCATTACTAGGAATACCAAGATACCCCATCGAAACATTTCAATGTTTCAGTTTCACTGTGTACTGTTAAAGGAAAACTGATTTCCCGATTAGATACTTACTCCAGGGTATGTATTTACCAGGTACGATTCTCACATCTGTATGGTTTTTCAGATGGTGAGTGGGAGTAAGTTATTGGGAATTGGGTGATCATCCTCATTATATCGGGATTCGTTGTAATCGGTGATATTTGAGGAAATCACCTGGGCTGTTTGCCGGTCGGCAAATATTTGGTTTTGAATATCCGCAGTTATGCACCAATTTCAAATTGATATATCTGTACGTCTATTTTCATAGAGTGAGATATACCTTTCTGAAATTATGTCTACGACATTTACCTATATCAGTGGATGGTTAGGTAAGGAGCATTAAACAGCGGTGTAATTCTTCTTAACCATAAGTACAGTTTTCAACCTACGACACACATTGAAAGAGTTATCAGACTCAAGGGACTTATACAGAGTATTGTATGTTGTCCAGTGTCCATTAGGACAGAGGGGTTGGTCCTCATACTATATTCTGTTTACTTTTAACTTCTCTAGTTCTTAGACATGTGTTTCGTAGAAACACAGGGTCTAAGATTTGAGGAGTTATAGGTATTTGAATAGAGTAGAGAACCAGGTGTAGCAAGTATCGGGATTCTTCAAAGTGATCGAAGATGTAGTTACTTGTGTATGGTATTCAGTTGATAGTAGTGATTAAGAGAAATTGCTTCACTTTCAGGTTACTCATAATTGGAAGTATTCCTAAGTTGAGTAACGCTGATCGGCCTCCTTCCATTTAGTTGACATGCGCTGGGGACAGCTGCATGATTTGAATCTGGTTCAATTAAATCAGTGCCTCTGTTTCTATATTGGATATAGAACAGTTCATATCTTAACGTTGTTAAGGTACGGGGAGTTGTCCGGTTTATGATTAAAACCAGACACTGGACAACTCAAGGCACGTTTCTGTAATGGCTGTTTGTGGGTTGACCCAGGTTATGACGAGGGTTGACTTTCTACCATCTGGATGAACAATAGCAATATTGTTCTAGACTCGCCACAGTTTTAATAAAAATGGATTTTTTCAGAAAACAGTAGTGGGAGTATGGTAGAACTGGAAGTGATTCCAGAACCACAAACGATTACTGAAGATTTGATAAGGAACCTAAAGATTCAATCTGGATTGACATTCCATTGGCCACTCCGCAGATAAGGTGGGTAACTTCAGGCACCCGAGAGGTACTACGGTAGCCTCAAGGACGGTGACAGGGAAGTTCTTGTTTACCCAAAATTGCCATTGCTGTTGTTCCAAGTTACGAGACCCGGCGGGAGGATGAGTATAGCGTCGTTCTAAACCAGTTTTAGAAGTGTACGTCTATATGACTCTGCCAGACGGTTGTCGTAGTCAGTGGGAGCAGCGGAAGCATTGGTGGACAGGTAGCTTATGTCTATTTATAGACTGAAGCACCAGTAGCGGAGATAGATCATCTATTTCTGACGTGACAGTCATGGGTTTGACTTCATCAGAATAGGGGATGGATCTGTTGAGAAGGTAGTAGGGTGTGATATCCTGGTATTTGAATGATATACACAGAGTAGGAAAAGAAACTCCTACACTACGATCGGTTATACTTTGGTCGTCACACAGTTGTTTCTCCACAAAAGAAATGGATTTTATATCAGACATACTGGTTACTAGATCTATGGTCTTAGATCTAGATTTGGGTGGTTTCCCAATCAGGGTACTTGACAGCATTCTAAGAGTATTTAGGATGGACGACTCCTGGCATGGTAGTGTACCTGCAGGTAATGGAGTCACCCTCTCCAAAGGTGTCTTACAGACTAAAGGGGAGAGGGACGGGCATGATTGGCAGATCATTTGCTCAGGCAATTGAGTCAATCGTGAGATGTCAAGTACCACACCAGATGTTGTTCTTGCACTAGATGCAATAAGTTGACATTAATCCAATCCTGGAGAAACAGTCGGAAGCAGTTTTAGAACATAAGTGGATGTTCTAGGGAGATGATAACGACAGCCTCAGTCAGGAGACAGTTATCATTCCAGGCTTCCAAGGTGACATGGACGACAAGGAGGTTGTCAGAGTTATAGTTTTCCTTCTGATGAGGGGCAGTATTTTGGACAGGTGGTCCAAGGCAATACTGAGGGAGGCATGGCGCGCAGGATACTGATTAAGTTCAGTTGACGATACAGTCTAAGAAGTTTGGATTTGGAGTTCATTTATGAGCTAGGTCCCATCAGACATCCAGACATATTCTGAGACAGGTATTGCTCATTTCGGGAGATGGCTTTCTCCGCGAACTTGAGATATAGAGAGACATAGAAAGAAACAACTAAGCGGATCCACTCACTGAGGCTATTCCTCGAACGCAATAGTTCCGTAAACGAGCTTTGTGAGACTGACTAGTAGAGGAGTTGGATGTTCGGTATCACACGGGCTGTGAGTATGCGACATCGCAATAATTAGCCTTGAGTGCAAGTGGGAGATTGTTGGAGATAGTGCCCTCAGAGTCAATTATTAGATCACAGGTACGTGATTGCAATGATTGATGGAGGACCTATCCCGGTAGGACAGTCTTACTCGAGATGATAGTATGCTATCTGGTTTACCTTTATCATCGTGTACTGTTTTAAGTGACCTGACACGTCGCTATTACACGTTGATAGAGCCCCTAGGATTCTTGCTTGACCACCAGCAGTATGAGGGCGATCATATAAGTGGGAGCTGGGGGTCTATAAGCATATCCTTAAAAGGTCCCTAGTCGTGAGAGTTTCGAGACAGGGCATCGATTCTCCTTAGTAGACTAGTATATACAGTCGAGACCCCGACGAGGGACGGTGGCCGGTCTCACAAGCCACTGGTGTCAGTTGGATCACCTAAGATGTATACAGGTGCTCATTGGGTTATGAGTACACCGGACAGGACTCGCCGGGAACATGCTAGTTGGTGATATACCAGACGTCAGATGGCAGTTCCCTGGTGACATGTGTGCAGGTTAGTTCATCGACCTGGGGATCGTCATTTGTCTCGTGTGAGTTCCCACTGTACTTTGATTACTACCCTACCACGGCTCAAAGGAGTCGTGCAAACAGGTTTTAGTTGGGTACAGTCCCGAGCCACATAGAGACAGTGAGCGTATCTTCAGGGGTTCGTCTCTCCCGGTATTGGGGGTGAGGTCGTGCTGTGTCTAGGAGAGCCATTACACAAAGTCCTTGGCCAAGGCAAGGAGATTTACTGGTAGGTATTCCAGTAGTATCTCAGGGTGTTCTGGGCTACACTCCGACACGACTTGTACCGCTTTTGGGGGTCTGACTTTTACCAACCCCCTAGGCCCGCCATGCGATACTCATAGACGAACGGACCGGACTGCACGGATATTGTCACTGACAGGCTCAGTAGGGTTGTCAGGCTGAGTTCACTCACAGACGTCCCTTTTAGTCAATACTTGGTAGCCCGTTACGTATTGGCTTATACCTCTGACGTGCTAGTGGTTAAATCCACAACCAAGGTGTTGATGAGTCTTTAGAGTCCCCCACATTCAGTTACTCAGCTTTCGGGTGAAAGGTTGTAGAGGCCGTATGGAGATATGGCAAGGTCCGACCAGATACGTGCGGTATTGCACGGATCGGGATCGGACAGTTTGTACTATAGGCCGTATGGATATATGGTAGGGTTCGATCAGAAACGTGCGGTATTGCACGGATCAGGATCGAACGGATATTACTGGCCGGCTTTGGTATAAGTCGGATCCTAGTATAGTACAGTGTAGATTTTGTCTCATTGCATTTGTATTTCGGTCGGAATACAAATGCGGGTGTGTATGCACAGTATCGGGGTTTTCCTGTAATTTATTACGGGACCAGTTTTCTGGAGTTGCCAGTTTGCTTTCCGTTTCGGCCAATTTCCATTGTTCCGTTCAATGGCCGAAGTTTGGTGGAGGAGGGTTTATTTGCATTGTTGCAAATAGGCGTATGTGGAGGGGGTTCTTTGCATATTTTTGTATCATGATGGTTTTCATGATGAGCACCATCATTGACTTCTCCTTCTTATGATGGATTGACTTTGGTTATGTTGATGGTTGTTTTGAGTGTTGGACTTTCCTAGCTATCATTTCTTCACATCATAACTTGACACTCCCTTGTATGATGGTTCCACCACTCCCCCTTGACTTTTCTCTTTCTCTCTCCAATCACACTTGTGAAGTGGGGGGGTGGGGCGGCCATTCCAAAGGGGAATGGGATTCATTTCATTTTTGGGTGGAAAAATGTTACTCTCATTTTGGTATGCTACATTTTTCCCCACCTCTCTCCAAGATCTCTTTTTCTTCCACCAAATGGCAAAGCTCCAAAACCCCAAATGAGACTTGAGGACTACATATTCTACAGCGAACCTTGGGCACGTCGAGTAGCCGGCTTCGTGCTCGAGTTGCCTCGGCATTGAGGTGGGAGCCCGTAAACAAAGTAGGCGATGTGGTGCACTTCCGGCGACGAGGAGGAGACGGGACTTTTCCGCACGAGATCGGGACCATGACGAGAAGACCGGAGGACTTGGATCGTCGGTATATCTCTATTCCCTATCTTCTAGTTAGCTTAGACTAGTTAATGGTTTCGATCCGGGTGTTTAGTGCGCGGTGGTGCCGGTTTGTTAAGTCCGCAAAATTTAAGTTTATCACCGCTTCCGCTTTCCGGCGTCGGATCGACGGCCGGGGCGCCGTCGTGCACTTACACTCGTGAATAGAGATAACATATAAAGGTAATCACGAGCATGCACGTACTGCGCTACTCTAACAAATGCCAGCAAATGATATCAATGCGTGATAAGCAGTATGTGCAATAACCATGCAGATGCTCTGTCAGGTAAAATAACTACAGGATGAGATATATGGTAATCAATGCTGAGCATGGGATAAACAACATCTACACGGAATATCAACGTGGAAAGCAATCGGTGCCCACAACTGCACCCAAATCCCAAATAACTCAGGCGCCGGCACACCCATCGGCCCTCAAATCCTGTAAATCAATGAGAAATCACGAGTGCCCAACATCGGCAACCAAAATATCATAAAATACTCGTGTCCAGCATCGACACGCAAATCCTCATATATCGGGCTCCGTCAGTCCGGATCAGCCGACGGGCTCCGTCTGCGGTATCGGCCCTCGGCCCCGGTATTACGGATCATCCCGCATCCATCTCTCGACTCTGGTCAGTATCCTCCGGATAACCGCCAGATCCAACCAATCACCGGTAGGTACTCGCCACCCTGCCAGGCTCATCGTCTACTCCACGAAAAACATTTCTCGCCCCGGGGAACCATACCGGGTCCACCACGAACCCGCAAACGGATCATCCATCTCCTCGAATCGGGTTTCAAGCACACGTCTCAGCACTGAGAAAACGCGTGGTGGACGCACCAAAATATCATATCACGAGGAAACGGGTTTTCAAATACTGCATTTTTTCTTAAAAATCCCACGGTCCTCAAAACCACAAATCACATGAAAATCCAACAACAAGAAGTAAATCCAATGCGATGTGCTATGTACATCAATCCATGATATAGGTATAAGGGAAAACCGCTTTTTAAAATTAGTTTCCGTTTTAAAGATATCATGCGGCTCCCAATTTTCATGAAAGTCATATCGGATCATATATGAAATGAACTACAACAATATAATCATGGCAGTTCTACAGTGAGTGTGTCATGGCAATTACTAACGGTGTGTGTGTGTAGCATGCAGATTAGTGCTCGTGCAGCATGAACCGTTAGTAATAGTGCGGTGTTCTATCAATTCTAAGCATACATAAAGCAGGGAATGCAATATGCAATGACAGTCCATGAGGTAAATGCAACATATAATAATAAGGTCCTATCAGCCCTGACGCATAAGGCCATGCAGGCGATATCCCCCTAGATGTTAAATCTACTCACCGAAGTCTCGCGCTAAGTGTAGCCGACGACTTGCTTGCCCTTCTTCGCAGCGTCCGTCTCACTCGCCTGCGAACCTAGAATCACATAACATATATTACACATAAGCTCAATTTCACAAAAACGTGATATTACGATCAAACTAGAAACCCGTATAGCAAACCAATCGCGCGTGTGCGCGATACGATAAAACCTGTGATCACGCGCCTGAAACTACCCTGACGCGTCGCGATACGCAGAAACCCCAAACCCACACGCGTATCACGCGTGTCGCGGAGGTTTAAAATACGAGAAATAGGTATTAAGCCCCAGATTTTTATACAGAACTTAGTTTACAAAAATATATATATATATCATAAAACTACACACAGCAGAAGACACCCAAAGGACCAAACCCCAACCCAAACCATACCCATCTGGCCGCAATTTGCGGCCAGATCGAATATTTCGGCGGCCACTGTACGGAGTTTGGGGGTCAGGTTCTACCTGGGGTATCAGCACCTAACAAGTATACTGCAGTCCTCTCAAAATTAATCTGAACTCATCGGGTCGATAGCAGTTTCCAGAAACTCAAATTTTGCTTAAAAACGATGAATCTGCCTAAAAAGAGATCTGGTGGTATTTTAGTGCAATTGGGGTTTAAGCTGGGTTAAAATGGCCTTAACAACACTCTATCAACCTACTGAAACCAAAACACACGTCACTTGGCCAAGGTTCCCACTAAACACCTCATGTCGCACTAAATCACACCAATAACCACTAACCGAAGCAAAACTACACTAAACAAGTAAACTAGGGAGTAAGTTTAGGAAATATACCCCACACTCGACCCTAGGGAGGTGGAGGAGGAACAAGAAGTGAAGGGAAAGGGCTGCAGTCGAATTTGTGGCAGTTGCTGCTGCTAGCTGCTGCTACTGGTGCTGTTGCTGTTGCTGGAATGCTTCCTGCTGCTGCTATGGAGTCTGCTGCTGCTGCTGAGGATGCAAGGGAGCTGCTGCTGCTGAAAGGTAATTGTGTGTGTGTGTGTGTGAGAGTGAGGTTGAGAGAAAAGAACAAAACAGATGAGAGGAAATCATAACCACCAATGTCAACCCCTCACTCTTTCTCTCCTCATTAATTGCAAGCATGGCTTAAGCCATGATGCACTCTCTCTCTCTCACCAAGTCAACACCCTAAGGAAAAATTCAAATTAAAGAAACTATTAATTAACTAATTTAAACTTAATTAAAACCCAAAGGACTTAATCCCCATGATTAACCTACCATGGTTACTAATCATGGTAATAACTCATTTAAAAACCCTAGTTTACAAGCACATGTGTGTGCAAGCCTAGGAAAATTTTAGAAAAATATTTATTAAATTCGGAAAAAAATTTGAAACACAATTTGGTAAACTTTTTATTAAAAACCCTTTATTTAAATATAAAAGTCACTAAACACATCCTAAGGTGTTACAGAAAATTTGATTTTGGCTTGGTTGATCAGTTATAGAATCTCATGAGTGTGTCTAGGAACCCTACAGTGGTCTCAGAGCCTAGCTAGAGCTTTAGGCGAAGTGTAGATGATGTTAGAAGTCCGATCGAACCCGAAACCCTAATTGAAAACCCTTCTCTGTACAATTTTTCAAAACTGTGAATTTTGTGAATTAAAAATATGCAGAAAAATAAGCAGGGTTTTCTAGGCGTTACTGTGCAAAACGTGTACCTAATTCGATCAAGGCGCCGTGGAACCGCGACACGAGCATGGCTCGTGCGGCGGTTCCGCGGCCGTACCATCAGTTCTTTTATCAAAGTTTGCACAGTAATGTCACTAAGTTAGTCCTGTGTTTTCTGGGTAATTTTAATCTATACTCAAGAGTTGAGTTTTCTGGGTTGTATTGGGGACTCGGTGTTTCGATCAGAAAGTTTAACTCCGTCTATGTGTTTTTCCGGATAATTTTAGAACATGTTAAAAAGTTCGACCGGATATAAATACCCACTTTTTCCCCTACCGGGAAATTTTCAAGTGTTGGATTTTTCCGTAGTTTAAGAATGTTCTAAGTAGTGCAAGTAACGCGATGGACCCTCTAGAAGACAACAAACCTTAACTCGATTATGTGACCGTCTTGAACTGCCCTTTGAACCTTAGGGTTTGGGGCAGTACGGCGTGCCACATGTAAGGCGTTGGCTTGACCCTTCTACGGCTGGACTGTTGGTACTGTTGCATGAAGTGGATGTTTTTAAACTTATTTCATGTGTTGAGCTTTTCGGGAAAACTTGGGTGTTTTGATTGTTCGATCGGAAAGTTTAGCATTTTTCTATTTATCTGGAATGTGATACAATATTTGGAATCCACAAGTAGTTATGAGATAACTGATTTGAATGTTGTAAATCTAGCACTTTAGTCTCACTTGATCGGTTGCCACGGAATTTTGATGTGATCAAAAGTCCGTCGCAATCACGTAGTGTACGTGGATACTCGCCGGGTAAACTTAATAGATAGCCACGCCCCATAGCCCCCACCAAGTGACTGTAGGAGAACCCCTTTGCTGAAAGCATCCGTTCGGGTGCTCGCGGCAGCGGTGTTCCGCCTTGGTGCACTTCGTCGATGGCATCGGGGGTGCGGCCTTCTACTAAAGTTTGCGATGAGCATTCGATCAAATTGTCGGAAATCTTTTTGAATTGCCCGACTTGATAATGAAAAGAGTTTTCGATTTTGAGACTAAAATGCGGGGTTTATAATGGTTAGGCATGCGATGTCTGAGGAATTCATTTGATTAGGCATGCGATGTCTAAAGAGGTTGCGGATTCCACCTGTTGTAGTTTTACACTTTCTTTTCTGCGACCGTAAGTGTAATATGTGATATCGCCGGTTTCGTTACTATATGTCAACGACAATTGGGATGGGCATATTTACTTAAGTTGATGACATGTGATGTTATGTGTTGCTGGATATGTTATATTGGATCATCGTGTTTGAATAGCCGTGGGTTTTTATGTGAGATGAGTGTTTTTCATTTTCATTCATGTTAAAACTTGTATGTAATATTCTTTTATTGGGGCACTTCCAGGTTGCGGAAGATGTCACCGTTGATGTATATTATTTACTTTTTCGCATTAGGATAGACCCAAGGAGGGGAGCACAAGTAACTGGGTTCTAGGGTCCAGTGGGAGACCATCTCGAGGAGTCGAGTCCGGGTCTCCTAACTTTAGAATTGGTAGGGTTGCTTGCCGCTCTCGTAGGGGTCTAGGGGTGTGGGATTGGCTATTCATCATGACCGTGGAATCCGTGTTTTATTCTGGCTCAAAATAAAACACGGACGTCCTAGTATATCCAATATTTCATATGATATTTTCTGCTGCGTTATCTTTGATGTGATCATGTGATTTGTTCAGATAGATATTGTATATAGTATATATGATATATTATATGGACGTTTCTTATGTTTTACACCCGCGCTAGCCCTGCTTCGCTCTGGCGTTAGTTACCTAACCTAACGGTGCAGACGGGACATCGAGGCGAATGCGGATGGCATAAGCGTACATTATATTTATCTGTGATGTTTAGATGGATTTAAATGATGGTACATTCATTAATGAGATTAATGAAAGAAAATAAACCTAAAAGATGTTGTGGAATCGAATTTCTTAAAATAAAAAAAAATAGCTACAGTTCTTGCTTTGCATCGCGGTGTTCCTTGTAGAACATCCTGCACCTTATTCGATAAGGAAAGGGCCGAGATCCCTTCACCGGGAGTGACCCCTTTAGCAATAACTGGCAGATGCTACAACCCTCGGTTTGTCTTTTGATTTCTTCTATAGTTTTTGCTTTGCACAGCGGTATATATGCTATATCCTGCAGCTTATTCGATGAGGAAAGGGCCGACGATCCCTTCACCAGGAGTGACCCCTTTAGCAAAACTAGAAAAGCCTAAAAAACACTCCATTTAAAAACCATTTGATTCCGCAACGAGATCATGTTCAAAGCGTTAAAGGTTTTCTTAAAAACCATCCGCAACACTCCGTCAATTTAGGAAGTAGAGTACTTAGTATTCGTGCTGTGTTTGTTGACCATAGTCAAGGCACAGTGTACGGTAGCTAAGTGATGTCTTCCTACACCGCATATGATGCGATTAGTTAGGACAGTCGCGTGACTTTATTGACCTTAGTTAAGGGTCATGTGTGTGGGTCTAATTAATCACGAAATGACGGGTAGAACTTGACTAGTGCTTATGATTTGTTGACCATAGTTAAGGTCATAGGTGCTAGGGGTAAAAACTTTCATCGGGAGTTTCAAGTGTTGAAATTTGCAATGAGATTGCATACCTTCTATATGATAGTTGGATCCCGATACCCACTGCGAGTAATTGTTACTCCTGGGAGAGTTTTGCACTTTGCAATTAGCCGATCAAGTAGGTGTCTAGAAAGGTGTCAACAGGGTTACGCCCTTAGGAAAACGAGGTTTATTTTAATTAGGTCCGTGCGAAAGCACGGGGAACCTCCCTCAAAGTACCGACACTGGCCTGGCTGAAAGATTGGCGAACTTGTAGAGTGTAATTAATCCCGGCTAGTCTTTCCTTTTAAGGTTTGTAGGAAGCTTTGATAAAAACAGTGGGAGCCATCCTGATTAGATAAAATAAATAACCAATCTAATCTTGCAAGAGCGCACGCAGAGTGTTTTCTTCTCTCTCTCCAGGTAGAGACCATATCACGCCTTAATCAAGATAATAATATGGATGTATTGACCGAACCCGCTTGTTATACCGAGCTAGGGAACGTTGGTCCCGCTCCAACTTATAATTGTTATAATACCAAGCAGGATATAGGGGAATACCAGGATTCCCATGCCGCCCAAACGAAGAAAGTGCATAAGATGCATTTCCTTCGGGTGTGTTCATTATAAAGAACTATTTCTCAGTGTCTTGTACGTCCTAGGTATTAGATACCGAATCAGGATCCCGCAAATGTAATCCGTTACATGGGCTACAGAAAGGTAGAGAACTGAGGACGGGTGATAAGTTTCATAAGACAGAAAACGGTGCAAGTGTTGCAGCCAAGTATGTTGGTTACTGTCACCCTGTATTACCAATACATTGATTCTGAACAAATGCTATTAGATACCGAACCTGATATACAAAATCATATCAATCTCTTTATTTATTAAAGAAGGATATAATTTTGTATTGTTGAATATTGTTTTGAACATTTCAAAAGTTGATCGGATCAGGCATGTTATCTAAAAGCATTGACGTTCTAAATCAAACTACAGTTCCTAGAATACAGAACACACACAAGAGGAAGAGTTCAGAAATGAACGATTCCTTCTTGAGGCGTTGTAGACTAGGTCATATCAATATGACCCGACTAGCTTAAGTTACATTTTAGATGCATATTTAAATTAGTTTGAATTTACATCTTGTGAAACTTGCCAGTCATGTCACAAAGATAAGATGACCATAGCACTGTTTATTGGAAACAGAGAAAGAGTTAGTGAACTTTAGGGAATGATACATGATGATGTATATAAGGTCCCCTGTCTACACATGCCAGGACCGGTTTTTTGTACTTCATTACATTCTCTGATGATCTCTCAAGATTCAAACATATGTTCCTGTTGAAACACAAGTCCGAAACTTTTGAGATATTCACAGAATATAAGTTAGAAGTAAAGAACCAAAATACGGGTATAAGTATTATATCCTATGATGAGATCAAGGAGGAGAATACTTGTGCATAGAATTCCTGGATTATTCTAAAGGAGATTGAGATTCTCTCTCCGTATTACTCCTCTGAATATACCACAGCACAACGGTGTATCGGGGCGGAGCAATCGCACCATATTAGATATAGTGTGCTCTATGATGAGTACTACTAAGTTACCTATTTCCTTTTGGGGTTGTGCACTTGAGAAGTTGCATACCTATTGAATTGGATTCGAATCAAATCAGTGCCTACCACTCCATATAAGATATGGTATGGGAAGAGCCTATCTCTTAAGTAAGTTAAGATTTAGGATTGTCCGGCCTATGTCAAAAGCAAAATCCGGACAAGATCGAGGCAAGGTCAGTTCTGTAGAACTGGAAAGGTTCCAGGTATACAAAACTGCAGCTGATGACTTGACAGTACCAAAGGATTCAATAGTCCCCGACGAACCTCAGCCTCTCCGCCGATCTGGTAGGGTTCCTCATCCGCCTAAGAGATACTTCGGTTCCTCGATGACAGTGGGAGCGAGGATTGCATCATGAGATGATGACCCAACTAGTTTCGAGCAGGCCATCGAGAGTAGGGACTCTGTAAGAATGGCTGGATGCTTAGCGATCTGAGATGGAATCTATGTACACCAACAAAGTATGGACTTTGGTTGCTATATCTGAAGGGTTAAATTCCCATCAGGAGCTAGTATATCTTGAGAAGATTACTTGGTGTAGATGGAAAAGTTGAGACTTTCAAAGCTAGACTTGTTAAAGGTTTTCATCATCGACCAGGCATGGATAATGATGAAACCTTTTCCAGGGACTATGCTTAAGTCCATCTAGATCCTACTTGCCATTGCTACATACCATGACTACGATATCTGGTGGTTGGGTGCCACGACTACTTTTCTAAATAATGATTTAGAAGATAACGTCTATAAGAACACAGCCAGAGGGCTTCGTAAACAGTGGGAGCAGCGGAAACGTGTGTGAGTTGCTTTATAGAATAAAGCAGGCATCGCGGAGTTGGAACATCTGTTTTGATGTTGTATTCAAAGAGTTTGACTTCATCAAAATGGTAGATGAACCTTGTATATACAAAATGGTAGTAGAGAGTAAGGTGGTCATCTTCGTATTGTACGTGGACAACATACTCTTAATAGGAAAAGAGTTTCTCATGCTACACACGGTCAATCTACTCTTATCACAAGGATTCTCCAAATAGGATAAAGGTGATACCTCCTAAATCCTTGGATTTGGATCTATGAGATAGATCTAAGTGGTTGTTAGGGTTCTCACTAGGTTTAGTGAGATGGTATCAATCGATCCTGGGGAGAATCACTGGAAAGGTTCCAGGATGATAAGGACGACTGAATGTCAGTCGCAGGCATTGTCTTTACCCTCAGAAAAGGGACGGTATGTTGGAAGAGTTCCAAGCTAGATACCGTGGCAAACTAGACGATAAAGGCCGGTAACATCGCTATTAAAGATACTACCAAAGAGGCAGTTTGGGTGTATATTGGTTCATAAGATGAACTAGGTTCCTACCATTATGTGACCATGGAAGAGTGGCTTTGTCCCAGGAACCCTGGTCCCATCAGTGACCCAGACATATTCTGAGCCAGCATCACCAGATCAGGGAGATAGTTGATCTCCAGGGTGATCGAGGTTAGGAGAGTAGACTTAGAGGACAACACGGCGGATCCACTCACAAAGGCTTTTTCCCAAAGAGAGACTTTTACGGGATGGTTGAGTATTAGATACTGCAACCACTGCAACAGATGGCCCTAGTGCAAATGGGTGATTGTTAGTTATATGTATGCCCTAGAGGCCATTACTGTACATAGGATGTATATTGTAGTGGATGCTGGGACATATATAGGTAGGACTTTCTTGCTCGACATGATAGTACGCTATCTGGTTGCTCTTTATCTTAACATGTATACTTTCTGTCTCTCTGTTACATGTTGATAAAGCCCTTAGGATGTGTACTCGACTTCCAGGACTATGATGTAGATCATACTAGTGGGGCCTAGGTAGTCAACGAGTACATCCTTCAATGTTCCTAGTCATGGGAATATCGAGACGGGGCATCGATATTCCAAAGTAGACTAGCATATATCTTCTCGACCCATGTGATGGGCGATGGATGATCCCATATCCATTGGTGTTTGACATCAGAGATGGTATGCGGGTGCTCAATGGAGACTGGGTACACTGAACGGACTCGCCGAGAACTCCCAGATGGTATTATACCTCACGTCGGATGGCAATTCTCTGGTGATACTGGTACAGCTTAACCTGTTGACCCGAGATCGTCATAGAGTCTTTTGTGTCTCCTGCTGTGCTTTGATTTCCACCCTACCATGGCTCTACTGAGTCGTGCAAACAGGTGGTTTTTGGGTACAGTCTCGATTCACATGGAGGCAATGAGCGATAGGAGGGGATTCGTCTCTCCCGGTATTGGGGGTTGATGTTGCGCTATGCTTGACTGGCCATAACTGGAAATCCCTGGCCATGGTTGCTGTGATATACTGGTAAGAGTTATCAGTAGTTTCACGCTTGTTATGGACCTTACATCGGCATGACTTATCAAGCTACTGGGGTCTGACGTTTACCACCCCTAGGTGAGATATGCGACATATCAGACGAACAGACCGGACTGTACGGTAAGTGTTACTGGTTGGATTCACAGGAGTGTGAGCGGGCTTGCTCATTGATCTTCTGATCGCTCAATATCCGGGTGGCCGTTATGTTTAGCAGACCGCTTGCGGCTTGTAGGTGTTTGATATGATCATCACCTGCTGCCGGCGTATTGGCGAGTCTTTAAAGTCCTACACAGAGGTTTCCTGGCTCAAGCGAAACGAAATAGGAGCGCATATGAGATATGTGCGGGACCGGGAATAATACCAGTATATGATACTGAATTCTATTCTCGCAATTCGTATCATCGGACGGTTATATAAGATATAGCCGGGTTACCGAATCAAATGTTGATTCGAAATATTGATACACTCGATATTAGTCGGTTATATGCAATATGACCGGATCATTAAATCAAGTGTTGATTTAATGATTTAATGTATAATTATATATTTGATATATTACTTTACATTAACTAGTATTTGTTCACTTAAGATTGATTTTCTCACTTGATGTGCACAAGTGGTATATGTGATATATTTTTTGTGCACTTGATTGTATCATGTTTGATGATACAAGCAAACTTGGGTATGTGTATGCTATACACCATGTTTAGTTAATGGTTAGGGTTTCATTTGCCTTATTTATTTATTTTATTTATTTACTTTTGGCAAAAATAAAATGGTGGTTATCTTTGTTTTATGCAAGAAGCTTCATGATACTTCATGCATCTTTGAAAAAGTCTACCATTTTGTTTTATCCTTAACCTAACCATTTACCTAAACCCTAGTTTATTCTCTACATTAGTTACACTCACCCATGGTTGCTAAATGATAAGCATCACTTGATTTTCTATTTGGATAATATTCATTTTTTCATTCTTTTCTTTCTTCTTCTTCTTCTTCATGAAGAAGAAAACCATTACTAGAAAATTCCAAGTGATGAATCCAAGTGAGAAATCCAAATCCAAAGTGAACCCACTTCCTATTTCTTCATCCTCTACCACTTGCTATGTAGTAGAGTGTGTTATCTTCACAAGTTTCATGCCCTAATGAAGATGGAGCTTGAGTTTGAGTCGCCTCGACGTAGATCATCTTCGGCATCGAAGTCAACGACCTAGCCCGCCCATTTCTCCGATGAAACCGACGCTAGAGTCTGGGATTTCGATGATCGCAGGGGAGGGACGTCAACATGGAGCTAGAGAAGTGGAGGACCGGATCTACAAAGATTGTAATCCCTTTCATTTGAAGTTAAAGTAGCTAACTTGCTTAGTTTCGCCTTACCTCTTGTTAACGATCTAGCATTAGGGTTCTTTGGCACATGGAAAATTTGATTTTGGCATGGTTGATCAGTTGTAGAACCTCATGAGTGTGCCTAGGAACCCTACAGGATATTGGATATATGAGATTTACTTGATATTGAGATATTGAGATATATATTTTGTGTCGATGGTTGACACTGATTTTCTGATGATTTCATTGATGATACTTAAATGTTTATATAGAAATCCCACTATATTAAGAAACAGTTTTTTTTCATTCATGATGTCTTCTATTTTCATTTTACCGCATTCATATCTCATATTTATGATATATTGCTACCTGAGGCACTGACACGAGCACATGGTATTATATTTATGTTTAGATGTTTACCCTTGTCTTTTTATTATGCTTCAGACTTTATCATATTGAGGATATATATATATATTACTGATCGTTTGACTTAGGATTGAGTCATGCATTCGATTTCTGCTTTGTGATGTTTTCTATTAACGAGTTGGCAACTCACCCCCGTTGTGCCACAGTTCTTGCTGGTTTTGCCGTACAGGTTTCATTGCGGCTTTCTGGCACACTACTTCCTTTCCGGGTGATTGCTTTGTTAGGTGGGTTCACTTGCATCATGACCACCATTGTACCATTTATTTATGTTCTGTTGTATCTAGCAAAACTCCATCAACCAGACTTGTATTATTAATAGACTTAGAAGACTAGTTGTATATTGTTTCGACCGTAGAGTCGCGCTTGTATTATTATGGTTTTCTTGTTGTTTTGAATTTCCTTTTTGAGTTTTAATCCTCGCCCTTAGCGTTGTATATTATATTGCTTGCGTGGTTGTGACCGTCAATGGACGAAGAGCTAGCTCCCGCTTGGGGATGCCTTTATTCATATTATTCATGTTTTACCCCTTTCGGGGCCAGTATTTACAAAAGAAACTCTGCCGAAATTTTCAGAAAAGACTTGATGTTTTAAAAACGCATAATTTGGCTTATGCTTTTAAAACCACTTGCTTTTAAACAAGTTTTCCATTATTTACTATTTAAAATGGTTCTTGATTTTAGGGCTTTTGGCTTACTTGAATTAGATGTGGTCCTATAGACTTCATATGATTCAAGTGCCAGTCACGTGCTATTTCGGGTCGTGACAATTACATTCACTGATGATCTCTCAAGATTCACACATATGTTCATGTTGAAACACAAGTCTGAACCTTTTGAGAAATTCAATGAATATAAGTTAGAAGTAGAGAACCAAAAACCGGGTATAAGTATTATGTCCTATGATGTGATCAGGGAGGAGAATAATTGAGCACAGAGATCCCGGACTATTCTAAAGGAGAATGAGATTCTCTTTCAACATTACTCCTCCGTATACACCACAGCACGTCGGTGTATCGGAGCGGAGCAAATCGCACCCTATGTGATAGGGTGTGCTCTATGATGAGTACTATTGAGTTGCCTATTTCATTTTTGGGG